>OZ005735.1:53775885-56696576 GCA_963930755.1 Eudasyphora cyanicolor
GTGAGTAAAGTGCCAAAATACAAATAGTGTAAAAATATTATCGGAGTACTGTCGCGGGTCTCTGGTCTGCCCAAACCGCGTGCCCTGAGTACTGTCACAGGTCTCGGTCGTTGTCCTGATCTGCCCAAACCGCGTGCCCGGAGTACCGTCACGGGTCTCTAGCGTTCCTAGGTCTGCCCACCCGCGTGCCCGGAGTACCGTCGCAGGTCTCTGTCGTTGTCCTGATCTGCCCAAACCGCGTGCCCTGAGTACTGTCACAGGTCTCGGTCGTTGTCCTGATCTGCCCAAACCGCGTGCCCGGAGTACCGTCGCAGGTCTCTGTCGTTGTCCTGATCTGCCCAAACCGCGTGCCCTGAGTACTGTCGCAGGTCTCGGTCGTTGTCCTGATCTGCCCAAACCGCGTGCCCGGAGTACCGTCGCAGGTCTCTAGCGTTCCCAGGTCTGCCCACCCGCGTGTCCGGAGTACCGTCGCAGGTCTCTGTCGTTGTCCTGATCTGCCCAAACCGCGTGCCCGGAGTACTGCCGCAGGTCTCTAGCGTTTCCAGGTCTGCCCAATCGCGTGCCCGGAGTACCGTCGCAGGTCTCTGGTCTGTCCAAATCGCGTGCCCGGAGTACCGTCGCAGGTCTCTGGTCTGCCCAAACCGCGTGCCCGGAGTACCGTCGCAGGTCTCTGGTCTGCCCAAACCGCGTGCCCGGAGTACCGCCGCAGGTCTCTGTCGTTGCCCGGATCTGCCCAAACCGCGTGCCCGGAGTACCGTCGCAGGTCTCTGTCGTTTCCTGATCTGCCCAAACCGCGTGCCCGGGGTGCTGTCGCAGGTCTCCGACGTTTCAAGGTCTGTCCCATCGCGTGCCCAGAGTGCTGCCGCAGGTCCCTAACGTTTCCAGGTCTGCCCAATCGCGTGCCCAGAGTACTGCCGCAGGTCTCTGACGCTACCAGGTCTGCCCAATCGCGTGCCCAGAGTACTGCCGCAGGTCTCTGACGTTTCCAGGTCTGTCCAAGCGCGAGCCCAGAGTACTGCCGCAGGTCTCTGACGTTACCAGGTCTGCCCTATCGCGTACTCAGCGTACTGGTTCAGGTCCCAGTCGTCTTCCGGACTGTCCAATCGAGGGTCCGTAAAGTGACGCGTCAGCACCGCCACCCGGTCGGTACCACGTACGCCGGTTACACCACGGAGTACTGTCCCAGGTCTCACCGCAGCAATCACCTATAGGGTACTGAGAGTATCGTCCACGGTCTCTTCGAAAATAGTACTGTAGTAGTCGGGAGCACCTATAGGGTACTGAGAGTATCGTCCACGGTCTCTTCGAAAATAGTACTGGAGGAGTCGGGAGCACTGAGTCAGGTCCCACGAAGACGGCGTCAGAAGCACCTTGGGAGGACTGTACCAGGTCTCCTCGAAGGGAGAATCGCTACCGTCAGGATTTAAGCCCAGATACTCGAGCGACGACTTCAGACGGCCGCATTTAATATTCCGATAGTGTTAAGTTAGGTTAAGAACACATTGTACCCCCGGAACCAGTCAATAAAAATTGAATTAACATTGAAAACATTAAGCGTCTTCTCTCTTGACTCTCTGTCACTGTGAATTACAAATTTCTGTGACGAACCCTCCCCCCGTGAGCATCACCCCAGCAATCGGAGGAATCTCGTCGTTACACTATAAAGGCCGACCCCAGTATGTCCAGTCGTCGTTTACTCAAAGCGGGACAGTCGCAAAGCAAGTGCTCAATGCTCTCCACGTCTTCCTCATCTCCACAGCTTCGGCAGAAGTCATTGGAGTCAATACCCAATCTTTTGGCGTGTTCGCCGATCAAGCAGTGTCCCGTCAGAACCTGTACTAACGTAGACAATCGTTTCCTCTCTAGTGCGAGGAGATATTTTGACCTTCTCAGGTCATACCTTGGCCAGATTTGTCTAGCTACCCTGCAGGTGTCGATTTCTGTACGTCTCTCGTTGGACTGCCTGATTGCCTCTTGCCTAAGCCAAAGCTTGCACGTGGATAGTGGCGCACCAATATATGCAAATTCTTCGAGAATTTGTAATGTCGTCCCTTTCCTAGCAAGTTCATCGGCTTTGCAGATCCCCGGGATATCCCTATGCCCAGGCACCCATATGAGGTGTATATTAAACTGCTCAGCCATCTCGTTAAGAGATCTGCGGCAGTCGAGGGCTGTTGCCTCAAGAGAATTGATGGCAGCCTGGCTGTCCGAGTAAATGACAACGCCAGTGTTGGTTACTATGTTGCGACTCAGCCACTTGGCGACTTCCCATATTGCCATTATTTCGGCTTGATAGACACTGCAGGTATCTGGTAGTCTGTGAGCTATATCCAGACTAAGTTCTTCACAGTGTACTCCGAAGCCAACCTTTTCATCAAGCTTCGAACCATCCGTGTAAAAGTGGAGATGGTTTCTATTACCTGGTATTCTGCCGACCCATTCATCTCTGGCGGGAATCATAGTGATGTAATTTCTCTCGAAGGTGTACACAGTTGGTATATAGTCCACTCGGTCAGTTACCATAGCACTACACTTTGATATCCTCATGTGACCATAGTTCTTGTACCTCCACATTGATAGGCAGTTTAATCTTATTGCCGCTTTGGTTGCAACTTCTCTCGCCACAATATTAATCGGCAGTATATGGAGTAGGGCTTGTAGAGACTCGGTCGCTGTAGTCCTTAAGGCTCCGCTTATGCTCAGGCAGGCAGTTCTCTGAACCTTTGTTAGTAGGTTGGTAATGGTTAGTTTGTCAGTTGCCGTCCACCATACCACAATACCGTATAACAGTATTGGACGAACTACTGCTATATATATCCAGTGGACGATTTTAGGAGAGAGTCCCCACCGCGACCCTACAGCCTTTTTGCAGGAATATAAGGCGATGTTGGCCTTCCTTACACGTTCCAATACGTTAAGTCTAAATAACATTTTCTTATCTAGAATTATTCCTAAAAATTTTGCACTTTCAGAAAAGACTAGATCTGTTCCATTTATCCGAGGTGGAGGGTCCACATGTGGGACATTATTCATCCTAGTAAAGAGAACCAATTCTGCCTTGTTGGGGTTAACGCCCAAACCGCTGCTTCTGGCCCATCTAGCCAACTTGTTCAGAGCCACCTGTAGGATGTCTCTGAGGACGTTTACGAATTTGCCACTCACTGCGATTGCCACGTCGTCCGCATATGCCACGACCTTGCAGCCACAACGTTCTAGATCTAGCAGGATTTCATTCACCGCTAGGTTCCAAATTAGTGGAGACAATACTTTGCGGGGTCCCTCTGTTTACATACCTTGTTAGAGTTGTGGACCCTAGACATGCTGTTATGCGTCTTCTGGTGAGCAGACTTTGAATTAGTCTAATCAAACTAGTGTTAACTTTTAGATGTGAGAGTGCCGCAATTACCACATCAGAGTGAATGTTGTTAAAAGCCCCTTCTATGTCAAGACATGCCACCATGGTGAATTCCTTGAAATGCAGGGACGATTCGATAGTGCTCACAAGTTCGTGCAGGGCTGATTCTGTAGACTTGCCCTTATTGTAAGCATGTTGGTTTCCCGACAGGAGTTTTGTATCCAGGTTTTCCCTAATGAAATGATCTAAAAGTCTTTCCAGACCTTTCAATAGGAAGGAGGATAGGCTAATTGGTCTGAAGTCTTTTGGCTTAGTGTGTGATATCTTTCCCGCTTTAGGTATGAATACCACTTTGGTATCCCTCCATCGATTCGGGACGTATGAAAGCCTGATACAGCCTACATAAATTTTCTCCAGCCAGGGGATAATGTACTTTAACATTTTCTGCATTTCTGCTGGAGTGATGCCATCTGGTCCAGGTGACTTGAAGGGCTCAAAGCTGTTAATAGCCCAGCTTATTCTGGATCTCTCAGTCAAGAAGCTAGCGACGCTCGCAGTCCACACGCACTCTTGTTGGTCCTGCTGATCCTCGGGTTCTGTTACAGAGTTCCCCGGGAAATGTGTGTCGAGCAGTACATTGAGCGACTGCTCGCTGTTTTTGGTCCAGTTATTTGCCTCATCCTGTAAATATCCCACTGTACAGGGTGAAGCAGATAATATCTTCCTCAGCATAGCGGCGTCGGAGACCTTTTCCACTTCACCACAGAAGGTATACCAAGAGCGCCTTTGCGCCTTTCTAAGCACCTTCTTATAGATCTTGAGTTGCTCTTTATAGGCATCCCAATCATTAGCGACCCCAGTAGATTTAGCCTTATTGAATAGCTTGTTGCAGGTCTTTTTCATAGCCGTTAGCTCAGAAGTCCACCATTGGGGTTTAGTTTTACCCTTGTACCTTGTTTTTGGACAGGCTTCTTCAAGGTATCTATTGAATGATATGGTGATATGATCGACCAGATTATCCAGACCGGCTTTGTCATTCGGTTCGTACAGAAGTTTAGAGTTGAGGACTTTCTTGAAATTCTTCTCATATAGATGCCACTTTGTCTTCCTTACATTTCTGTGGACGGCGAGTTTAGGCGCTTTTTCCGCGAGTTTGAACTCAATATAATGGTGATCTGAGAATGAGTGGTCGTCCAGTACATTCCACCCAATAATTTTGTCTGACAGCCGGTCAGTAGCAAACGTTACGTCGAGTACTTCTTGTCTGTCTTTAATTGTGAAGGTCGGTTTATTACCTATGTTACAAATACTAAGGTTGGTAGTTAGAATAAAGTCAAGAAGCGAATCACCCCTATTGTTTATATCCGTACTACCCCAGATAGTATGATGAGCGTTCGTGTCTGCGCCAATAATCAGCTCGAGCTCGTCAGACGTTGCTTCTTCTACTACTTCCCTGAATAGACCAGTCGGTACTACAGATTCATAAGGCAAGAAGCTGGAGACCACCCAATGTATGCGATTACCGATCTCCAGGCTAGCAGCTGTTTGGTCTTTACCACTTAAATTAGTCAGGAGAAAGATACTTAGATCTTTCCTGGCCAAAATGCAGGTTCTTGGAGTGCCTTCACAGTTGGCCACAAGCAGTTTAATGTTGGGTGTCCTAATACCGCACACCCTTCCTCCCACTACGTAGGGCTCCTGTATCAGGACGATGTCTACTGCGCCTGTGGAAAGGCGCAGCAATAGAGCCGCTGAGGCTGCTTTAGCGTGATGGAGGTTAATCTGTAGAATTCTTACCATCATTGGTAATTGACAGATTAACATCCACCCCGACAAGGGTGTTATCGAACTCTTCGTCCGTATCGTCGAGAAGCATGTCCCCGCCAGATGCGTCAAAGAGTCCGGAGACTCCCCTCAGCCTCTCTGTGTCCGAAGTAGAGCTTTTGTCCTCAGAGAAGGACGTTACAGATCTTCTGTTAGAGTTGGAGTCACCAGAAATAATAGGCGTGGGTACCTCCGCACTTCCAGAAAGTGCCACGGTGGACGACTCACCTTCTGCAGTGGGAGCTATATCCTGCTTGTATATTTTCAAGACTATAGTCTCGAAGCCATATTGTAGGGTTGCACTCGCACTTTGTATATGGGAGGTGGATTCTGCGTTTAGGATAAGATTGACCTGCCGCCTTTTACCATCCGAAATATAAGAGCTTTACTCTCCCCTGACGCCATCCTACATGGTTGCAGATTTGTGGGTTGCCCGGCATTTCTCTACGGACATCGAGGTAATGAGCCATAATGGCTGATTGTACATGACTCCATTTGTCCTTGAGGATGGATCCATCCTCACTACTTCTGTCTATAACAGCCATCACTAGACTCTCCTTCGCCACTTCATTGAGGGGCTTGGTGAGTGTCCTGTTGATGGTGACATTAGGGCCTCTTGCCTTTTTCGAAGGCAGGGGTTCATCAGGTGATCTGATTCGTTTTACTTTATTAGCCGTTAACACAGCTGAATTTGTGGCTCTTTCAGCCGACTCATTGGCCTTAGAAGCATCTATGACGCCTTTAGCCCAGGTAAGGGACTCTTTTTGTTTTTCGGTAAGAACCGAAACCTCAACAGCCTCCAACTTCGTCAAAACTCTGAGCGCTACACGATGCTCATTGTGCTTCCGTTTTGACGGTCGGACATGACGTTTCCCCCTCACCGCACCACCTGTTGTGAGTACTTGGGGAGATTTTGACCATTTTTGGTGTGGTCGGCTTTGGCCAAGACCAACGGACGGACAGTCGGACGATTGGGGAACCGCGCTCAATCGGAACACGAAGGCATCCCCGTCAAGAGAATTTATTTTTATTTTGTCTGTATTAGACCGTAATAGGTACTACGATGTAGGCCTTACAGACTTTGTACAGATTTTTGCTATTGCGTAATAGGTACTGGTAACTATCCGCTATGTGATAAACACGTCCGTTCACTGCGAATGATCAGCAACGAATCCCTTTCTGAGTTGATTTAGATATGTCCGTCTGTCTGTCTGTCCGTCTGTCTGTGCATGTATTCTTGTAATCAAAGTACAGGTCGCAATTGTGGTCCGATCTCGACGAAACTTTACACATATCTTTTTTTTGGGCCAAGGACGATCCCTATTGAATTTGGTTAAAATCGGTTCAGATTTAGATATAGCCCCCATATATATTTGGCCCCGATTTGATATGTAAGCGCTGTAAAAATTTTATTTTATATCCGATCAGTATGCAATTCGGCAGAAAGAGGTTTCTTATTATATGGATGAACACTGTTTAATTTGAAAGAAATCGGTTCAGATTTAGATATAGCCCCCATATATACGTTACCCCCGATTTGACATGTAAGCGCTGTAAGAACTGTATTTTATATCCGATCAGTGCTAAATTCGGCAGAAAGAGGTTTCTTATTACATGAAGGAATACTGCCAAATTCGGAGAAAATCGGTTCGGATTTAGATATAGCCCCCATATATATGTTACCCCCGATTTCACATGTAAGCGCTGTAAAAACTGTATTTTATATCCGATCAGTATGAAATTCGACAGAAAGAGGTTTCCTATTATGTATATGAATGAACACTTTTAAATTTGGAAGAAATAGGTTCAGATTTAGATATAGCCCCCATATATACATTACCCCCGATCAGTGCGAAAGTCGGCAAAAAGAGGTTTCTTTCTACATGAAGGAATACTGCCAAATTCGGAGAAACTCGGTTTAGATTTAGATATAACTCCCATATATATGTTACCCCCGATTTGATCTGTAAGCGCTGTAAAAACTGTATTTTATATCCGATCAGTACGAAATTCGACAGAAGGAGGTCTTTTTACATGAATAAGTATTCAGGGAAGATCGGTTCAGATTTATTTTAAAACTCCATATATATGTTCCTCCTGATTTGGTATCAAACCGCTATAGAAGTTGTATTTTACTTCCGATCATTAAAACTTTCCAGAAAGATGTTTCTCAATTTAGGAACGAATATTGCTTAATTTAGCGATTATCGTTTCAGAATTAGATAATATGTTTCTACCCATTTACCAATTATTCCAAATTATTATGGCACCCTTATCGCATTGTAAGAGAGGTGTAGGGTATTATATAGTCGACCCCGCCCGACTTTCTGACTTTCCTTACTGGTTTATTTGTAATCGGAAATTTTGAAGAACATTTCATATAAGTTTACTCGTATTTGAAATTTAAAACTTGCAATGTTTTATAGGAATATATTGTAAATTTCAGCTCTTAGCGTTTTTTTTAATAATTAGAAATAAATTCTCTCCAAACACGGACGTGACTAATTCAATTTAAAATTCATTGCAAAAACAAAAAACAGTTCTTATTATTTTTATAACACCTCTTCGTGAAACACAACAAAAATTCTGTCATTTGTTTTCTAATTAAGAAATAACAAAATCAGAACAACTTTTCCACCACATTACGAGTATTATCCGTGGCCCAATCCGATACGAGGGCAATTATCAATGAAAACACATTGCCACAAACGTGTCCTTTGGTCTTTTATGGATTCGAGCGGTGTCGGCTTTTTGGCGTCGTCATTGTACGACATACGATATTTAAACAAATGAAATGTTATGTTAAATTGTGTATGATGTCGCATAAATTTAATTATAATTTATGATAATGTCTTTTATCTACAAACATGCAACAGCATTACAGTCCGTACGAGTATAGCTGTACAACTGTGCGAGTATAAGTGCATAACTGCATAATGTGCAGTGCATGTGTTTGTGTGCGCGAGAAATCCTGTTCGTTAGTGTGTCTGTGTGCGTGTGTGTTATGATATGCCCGTGAGTTCGTGTGTAAATGTGACTTAAATGCAAATAATGCAACAATCGTAAAATGTTGCACAGTGTTTTCAAACAAAAAACGAATAGTCGAATAAACATCAAATCCTCAAACCAATTAGACTGTAAAAATTTTCCAACGTTTTCCCAAATAAAGGGTTTCTGACAGAGAAAATCAAAAAAATATACCTGTATCGGAACACACCAAAGTCTAAAACTTAACCAAACAAACAACAGTCAAATTCCAGTCAAAATCCTAGTTGGAGGCACCGAGAAGTTCAGGGCAACAGGTAGTAGGAAAAACGTTACTTATAACAGAATGCAACAAAACAAATTTTTTGTGTCCAGGAACAACATTTTTTTTTATAAATGAGGCTACTATTTTATGAATCCAAAACCATTTTTTATACCCTACACCACACTGTGGTACAAGGTATTATAAGTTTGTTTCACGGCAGATGTTTGTAACACCTGAAAATAACACAGCTAGACCCACCTTAAAGTATACCGATTGACTCAGAATCACTAGCTGAGTCGATTTAACGATGTCTGTCCGTCCGTCCGTCCGTCTGTCCATGTAAAGTTGTTCGTCGACTACAGGTCGCAATTTCACTCCGATCGTTCTGAAATTTTGCAGTTTAGAGTATTTCGCGGCTGTTAAGATCGCTATTGAATTTGCTTGAAATCGGTTCAGATTTAGATATAGCTCCCATATATATCTTTCGTCCGATTTGGCCGTTTAGTCCTATAGAAGCTGTATTTTACATCCAGTCGTTTTGAAATTTAGAATGGTAGAGTTTCTTGATCCATGAACAAACATTGCCGAATTTGAAGAA
This sequence comes from Eudasyphora cyanicolor, assembly GCA_963930755.1. NCBI lineage: Eukaryota > Metazoa > Arthropoda > Insecta > Diptera > Muscidae > Eudasyphora > Eudasyphora cyanicolor. The sequence continues at coordinate 53,784,913 of OZ005735.1, forward strand.
AATCGGTTAAGATTTAGCTATAGCTCCCATATATATGTTTCGTCCGATTTTGCTCTTTAGTCCTGTAGAAGCTGTATTTTACATCCAATCATTTTGAAATTTAGAATGGTAGAGTTTCTTGATCCATGAACCAACACTACCGAATTTAAAGAAAATGTGTTAAGATTTAGCTATAGCTCCCATATATATGTTTCGTCCGATTTGGGCATTTAGTCCTATAAAAGCTGTATTTTACATCCAATCGTTTTGAAATTTAGAACGGTAGAGTTTCTTGATCCATGAACCAACATTGCCGAATTTGAAGAAAATCGGTTAAGATTTAGCTATAGCTCCCATATATATGTTTCGTCCGATTTTGCTCTTTAGTCCTGTAGAAGCTGTATTTTACATCCAATCATTTTGAAATTTAGAATGGTAGAGTTTATTGATCCATGAACCAACACTACCGAATTTGAAGAAAATCGGTTAAGATTTAGCTATAGCTCCCATATATATGTTTCGTCCGATTTGGCCCTTTAGTCCTATAAAAGCTGTATTTTACATCCAATCGTTTTGAAATTCAGAATGGTAGAGTTTCTTGATCCACGAACCAACACTACCGAATTTGAAGAAAATCGGTTAAGATCTAGCTATAGCTCCCATATATATGTTTCGTCCGATTTGGCCCTTTAGTTCTATAGAAGCTATATTTTACATCCAATCGTTTTGAAATTTAGAATGGTAGAGTTTCTTGGTTCATGAACCAACATTGCCGAATTTGAAGAAAATCGGTTACGATTTAGCTATAGCTCCCATATATATGTTTCGTCCGATTTTGCTCTTTAGTCCTGTAGAAGCTGTATTTTACATCCAATCATTTTGAAATTTAGAATGGTAGAGTTTCTTGGTCCATGAACCAACACTACCGAATTTAAAGAAAATGTGTTAAGATTTAGCTATAGCTCCCATATATATGTTTCGTCCGATTTGGGCATTTAGTCCTATAAAAGCTGTATTTTACATCCAATCGTTTTGAAATTTAGAACGGTAGAGTTTCTTGATCCATGAACCAACATTGCCGAATTTGAAGAAAATCGGTTAAGATTTAGCTATAGCTCCCATATATATGTTTCGTCCGATTTTGCTCTTTAGTCCTGTAGAAGCTGTATTTTACATCCAATCATTTTGAAATTTAGAATGGTAGAGTTTATTGATCCATGAACCAACACTACCGAATGTGAAGAAAATCGGTTAAGATTTAGCTATAGCTCCCATATATATGTTTCGTCCGATTTGGACCTTTAGTCCTATAAAAGCTGTATTTTACATCCAATCGTTTTGAAATTTAGAATGGTAGAGTTTCTTGATCCATGAACCAACACTACCGAATTTGAAGAAAATCGGTTAAGATCTAGCTATAGCTCCCATATATATGTTTCGTCCGATTTTGCTCTTTAGTCCTGTAGAAGCTGTATTTTACATCCAATCATTTTGAAATTTAGAACGGTAGAGTTTCTTGATCCATGAACCAACATTGCCGAATTTGAAGAAAATCGGTTAAGATTTAGCTATAGCTCCCATATATATGTTTCGTCCGATTTTGCTCTTTAGTCCTGTAGAAGCTGTATTTTACATCCAATCATTTTGAAATTTAGAATGGTAGAGTTTATTGATCCATGAACCAACACTACCGAATTTGAAGAAAATCGGTTAAGATTTAGCTATAGCTCCCATATATATGTTTCGTCCGATTTGGCCCTTTAGTCCTATAAAAGCTGTATTTTACATCCAATCGTTTTGAAATTCAGAATGGTAGAGTTTCTTGATCCACGAACCAACACTACCGAATTTGAAGAAAATCGGTTAAGATCTAGCTATAGCTCCCATATATATGTTTCGTCCCATTTGGCCCTTTAGTTCTACAGAAGCTATATTTTACATCCAATCGTTTTGAAATTTAGAATGGTAGAGTTTCTTGATTCATGAACCAACATTGCCGAATTTGAAGAAAATCGGTTACGATTTAGCTATAGCTCCCATATATATGTTTCGTCCGATTTTGCTCTTTAGTCCTGTAGAAGCTGTATTTTACATCCAATCATTTTGAAATTTAGAATGGTAGAGTTTCTTGGTCCATGAACCAACACTACCGAATTTAAAGAAAATGTGTTAAGATTTAGCTATAGCTCCCATATATATGTTTCGTCCGATTTGGGCATTTAGTCCTATAAAAGCTGTATTTTACATCCAATCGTTTTGAAATTTAGAACGGTAGAGTTTCTTGATCCATGAACCAACATTACCGAATTTGAAGAAAATCGGTTAAGATTTAGCTATAGCTCCCATATATATGTTTCGTCCGATTTTGCTCTTTAGTCCTGTAGAAGCTGTATTTTACATCCAATCATTTTGAAATTTAGAATGGTAGAGGTTATTGATCCATGAACCAACACTACCGAATGTGAAGAAAATCGGTTAAGATTTAGCTATAGCTCCCATATATATGTTTCGTCCGATTTGGACCTTTAGTCCTATAAAAGCTGTATTTTACATCCAATCGTTTTGAAATTTAGAATGGTAGAGTTTCTTGATCCATGAACCAACACTACCGAATTTGAAGAAAATCGGTTAAGATCTAGCTATAGCTCCCATATATATGTTTCGTCCGATTTGGCCCTTTAGTTCTATAGAAGCTATATTTTACATCCAATCGTTTTGAAATTTAGAATGGTAGAGTTTCTTGATTCATGAACCAACATTGCCGAATTTGAAGAATATCGGTAAAGATTTAGCTATAGCTCCCATATATATGTTTCATCCGATTTGGCTCTTTAGATCCAATCGTTTTTATACCCTACACCACACTGTGGTACAGGGTATTATTTAAGTATAAAATGTCCCAAAAGTAAATTTATGTAAACAATTTATACATGAATTACAAAATTTATATATCAGAGTTATTCAATATTACGAGAGTGGTGTAGGGTATTATATAGTCGGCACCGCCCGACTTTAGCCTTTCCTTACTGGTTTTTAATTTGTTTTTTAGAATTCCACTTTTCATCGATGGTAGCTTTAGTAAATGAAACATATTTTTTGAGGTAAAAGCTCGATAAATGATGCAAATTTTGAGAGCTAAAAATGCTGAAAACATCAGTTTCACTTAGAACCGGAAGTTTAGCAACCGTCGTTAAAACAATTAGAAAAATATTGATTTTTTTTCAAAAAAAATTATTTTTGCTGCACGAAAAAATCCATAAAAAATAGAAAAAATTTGTTAGTTCCATGGGATTAAAATGTATCGATGTCAAGCTAGTGGTAAATAAATCCAAGGAAAAAACTCTTGAGCATATCATTTATGTCGTATATTTCCAAAGGAAGTCAATTACGCTAAGAGAGTTACGTCAAAACTACTCTGCCATAAAACATATAAAGGTTCGTTGGGAATATCAAAAACCAAACCAAGGAAAAATAACGCAATGTTACAATTGCCAAATGTTTGGACACGGTTCTAGCCGTTGTAAAGTAAAAACTTTTTGTGCCCACTGCGCAGAAAACCATAAAACCTCCGAATGCAAATCAACCATCGAAAAATGTGCAAACTGCAGTGGACAGCATAAATCGACGTCCCCAGAATGTCCAAATCGGATGAAATATTTGGAAATAAGAGAGCGATATAAACCCCAAAATAGAACTAGACAAAATGTTCAGTTCAGCACCAATTCAAACTTCCAAAATGTATTTCCAAATACCTTAAATCAATCAGAACGGCCAAGTGTGAGTGGCTGGAATAGACCACAAAGTGAAAATAATAATACAAACAATAATTTATTTTCTTTAGAAGAAATGAAAAATCTTACAATTGAATTAATTTCAAACCTTAGTAAGTGCAAAACTAAAGCGGACCAATTCGAGGTCATTACCAGTCTTGCGTTCAAATTTTTGTATTGAATACCAAAAATTTAAAAATAGTTTCATGGAATGCCAGGGGCGTCCGAAATAAAAAGGATGAATTATTCCACTTCCTCGAGGATAAAAACTTTGACATCTGCTTACTTAGCGAAACATGGCTCAATAAAAACTGCACTTTAAAAAATCAAAATTTCTACTGTTACAGAAATGACCGCCAGGGCAGCAGAGGAGGTGGTGTAGCAGTACTAGTAAAGAAAAACATCCAACATCAATTGTTACCTCCACAAAGCACATCATTGATTGAAAATATTGGTGTCAAAATAATGTTAGAAGATGAGTTTATAAATGTATATTCATGCTATTTTCCAGGAGGAAACGCCAATACATCTTCACGAAAGCAATCTTTCTCATCCGATCTTCGAAAAATGACAAATTCCAGCAATAATTATGTGTTAGGAGGAGATTTTAACTGCAGGCATTCTTATTGGGGGTGTTTAAGAAGTAATGCTTGGGGAAACATTTTGCACGAAAAGCTGCAACTAAACCATTTCCAGATACTATTTTCATCGGAAAATTCATATATACCTGCAGATCCTAGGAGACATACTTCCAATTTAGATCTGTACATAACAAATATAGCCCCTTTTGTTCAAGCAACAAAGGCAATAAACGATCTTGGTTCAGATCACCTACCCATTAGTTGCGAAATCAATATGAATGTGAAATACACTGCAAATTATCAATACATATTCAGCAAAGCCAACTGGTCCATTTTTCGGAATGTTGTGGATAGAAATATCATTCGTTGCGAAAACTCTACAATCACTTCGGATATAAACCAAATCGATCTGATGATAAACAGATTCACCAAAATTATAGATAAAGCGATTGATCACAGCGTACCCAAAGCAAACATTAAACCTCGTGGAAACTCATTGCCAAACAACATTAAGTTTCTCATTCAAATTCGAAATGTCTATAAAAGAAATTTCAAACGTTTTAGAGATGTACAGGATCGTACCCAAATGAACAGACTAAATAACATTATTGGAAAAGAAATTGCATTATTTAGAAACAAGACATGGAGTACTATGCTTTCAACACTGGAAAAATCGTCCAAACCATTTTGGAAAATCTCAAAAATATTGAAGAAGAAAACAAAGCATGTCCCCACTCTTTTTCATGGAGATATAGGACATTATACTCAATCAGATAAATGCGAAATTCTAGCCCAACACTTTCTTGCTAATCACAACAAAACAAATCACCTCAGTGATGTGATTACAATATCAGAAGTAAATAGAGTTGCCTTACAGATTCAATCGTCTAGCTCCAGCACGCAAAATACATTTTTGGTCAATAGTGAACAAGTTAACAGTCTGATAAAAGAACTTAAAAATAATAAATCTCCGGGTATGGATGGCATTAACAATATATCCTTAAAAAACTTGCCGAAAAGAGGGATAAAATACCTGACAACCATTATAAACTCCTGTCTCAAAACAAGTTATTTTCCAAATTGCTGGAAAATGTCGAAAACAATTCCAATATTGAAACCAAACAAACCATCTAATACTCCAACATCATACAGACCGATTAGCCTCCTATCTTCATTGAGTAAAATATTAGAAAAGATAATTAAGGAAAAAATACTAAACTTTATAGATGAAAATAATATACTGCCATCACAGCAATTTGGATTTCGAAAAGAACACAACACCTCTCAGCCATTATTAAAAATTAAAAAAAAAGGTTCAAAACAATTTAAAATCTGGAAAATCTACTGGCATGGTTCTGATAGATATTAAATCTGCATTTGACTCTGTTTGGCATAACGGACTAATTTTTAAGTTGAATAAATTCAAATTCCCAGTGGAAGTTATTAAAATTATACAAAGTTTTCTTAAGGATAGAACATTCAATGTGTTCATAGGAAGTACATTTTCTGATAGGAAAAATATATCATCCGGCTGTCCACAGGGGTCATGCCTATCTCCTATACTATATAACATCTACACGGCGGATATACCATCTCATCCCGGATGTACTACTTCAATTTTTGCAGATGATACTTCAATCTTAAGCTCTGATGTTCACTCGAATACAATTATTACTAATTTAGAGTCGGCTTTATCACAACTCAACAATTATTTTAACAAATGGAAAATCCTTATAAATCCAGACAAGACTGAGGCTATATACTTCACGAGGAAGCGTACACCGTGTTTCATCCCCCAAAGACCATTACGTTTCAACAACTACGACGTTATTTGGAGAGACCAAGTAAAGTACTTGGGGGTCATTCTTGACAAAAGGATAAATTTTAAATCCCACATACCTTATATAGTTGATAAACTAAACAAAATTACAAGAATGTTGTACCCTCTTATAAATAGAAAATCTGAACTTCATATTGAAAACAGAAAACTGATTTTCCAATCAATATTTCAACCAACTATGTTTTATTGCGCTCCAGTATGGTCTTCATCAGCTAAATGTCACATAAAAAAATTACAAGTGGTCCAAAACAAACTCCTCAAAATGATATACAATCTCCCAAGACTGTATTCTACACGACGATTGCACACGCTTACTGGATTTGAAACAGTACAGAACAAAATCGATAGATTGACGGAGAACTTCAAAGGAAGATGCCAAATATCTCAACATACCCACATAAATGAACTAGTTTCAGCATAATTTTACCCAATTAACTAATTCTACTAAAGTATCAAAAGGTTTTTTTTGCATTTTTACCTTACATAAATATCAATTTAAATGATTACTCATACTGTTAAATATATATATTTATACTTATGAAGTAGAAGGGGAATTATAAATTCCCAAACTCTAGTTTTTTTCCTTATATCAATTATAAAACCACTTTTATAACATGCGCAATAAATTGAATTGAATTGAATAATGTCGATGTATGTACATCTAGCGGCAGTCTCAAGTCGTATGAAAGCACCGATCACTTTTTAAGAATGCTAGCAAAAACTCCAAACTTCAAGGCAAATGATGCAATGGTTCTCCAGATTTCGGTTTAGTAGTGGATTCATAAGCGCGTAGTGAGTTTTTTTGGACAATTCCACGCCCGCTTGACAAATCATAAATTCTCCCCCAGAGAGTCCTGCATTGAGCAAATACGAATTCATCAAGCCCAATGTTATGAAAATCGAATGTTCTCGAGTATGAGATTGTATGAACGGTGCCGCGGACCTTTGACCAATCAGAAATTGTCCTCCACTATGTCTTTTCTTGGGCCGATATAAAAAATGTAGAAAATCGAACGATCCGTTCTCTTATTATGACCATGCCATGCCTCCTGCACCAGTCATAAATCTCCCTCCATGGTGTCCATCCTTGGAATTGATCAAGCCCAAATTTATGAAAATCTAATATTTTGCTCTAGAGTTATGACATTGTGTGTGGTCAGTCCACAACCTTTTGACCAATCCTAAATGTTCTTCTATAGTGTCATTCCTGTGCCAATACGAATCCACTAATCACAAAATTGTGAAAATCAAACAATCCGTTCTAGAGCTATAAGACGGCTCAACGCCCCTTTAACCAAAGCTAAATTTCCCTCCATAGTGTTCTTCGTTAGGTCGCTATGAATTCAATAAGCTCAAAATTTGAAAATTGAACGATCCGTTCCCGTGCTATAAAGTTTTGCGTTTCGCGTCTTTTGACCAACAAGTTTTGAGATTGTGTTGACCGCGTGAAGCCTCTTTGACCAATCGAAAATGTTCCTCCATAGTGCTCTTCCTTAGGCCATTACGAATCCATTAGACCAAGATTGTGAAAATCAAGCAATACGTTCCCGAGCTATAAGGCTGTGTCGCGCCCGTTTGACCAATGCTAAAGTTTGCTGTGCAATGTGCTTCTTTAGGCCAATACGAATGCATTAAGCCCAAAATCTTGAAAATCGTACGATGCTTTATCGTGCTACAAAGTTTTGTTGGCAGTTTCGCGCCTCCTTGACCAATCCTAAATTTTCTTCCACAGTGTCACTTCTGAAGACACTACGAACTCATCAAGCCCAAAATCATGAAAATCGAACAATCCGTTCTCGAGTGCTGCGTGTTCAAACGTACGACATTATGTTTTATATATATACATTAGGCCGGGTCGATTTGTGGGGAGGCAAAAAAAGTCGCCATTGCTCAGTGAAAATCGTATTCTAGGGATCAAAATAAGAAACTTTGCCGAAGGAACCATACCTCTAAAACGAATTCTGATGTCCCGAAATTTGGGTCGAACTTTTGGGTAGGGGCAAATTTTGAAAAATCCCACTTTGACCCATTTAGAGTGCTCTAATCGAGTCCAAATGTATGACCGACCCCCCTATGCCAGTGGCACACCCCCTGGAACCCCCTGGGGGTTCCATACATTTGGACTCGATTGGAGCACTCTAAATGGGTCAAAGTGGGATTTTTTCCGGTACATCAGAATTCGTTTTAGAGGTATGGTTCCTTCGGCAAAGTTTCTTATTTTGATCCCTAGAATACGATTTTCACTGAGCAATGGGCGATTTTTAAATCGACCCGCCCTAACAAACATAGTCCATCTTTGACCTTAGTCTGAGATAGAAAACAATATAGACACATACCATATATGAAGTCAATCGGCTAATCCTGTCGAAAGTTATCATGCGTACCAACCAGACATACAGACGGACAAGCTGACGAACATTGCTAAAATTACTTAAAATGGCCCAAAATGGATTTCCGCCAAACATTCACTCCATCGATATGTTGTACTTTTGACCTGCAGCATCTGATATACATATACCCTTGTTCACAATAGTGGGTGTATAATAACCGGATTATCTTAAAATTCTCTTATTTCTATCAAAAGTCTTAAAATTTCTAAATATATCCTTTGATTTTCTTCAAATAGGCATTGTTTTCTTCGTTAGAATGCTAGCTTCCAAAAATTGGAAAAAACAATTTTATGGTATTTATTTCTATTTTTTATTGTTTTTCGTGCTAGCAAAAAATGATTTTTTTTTTTAAATCAAATTTTGTCCAATTATTTTCACGACAGTTACTAAACTTCAGTTTCCACGTGAAAGTGTCATTACCAACATTTGTAGTCCTCATAATTTAAAGTATATCTGGGCTTTTCGAGCATATACATGCAACTCGCGGTATAACGAATACCCGGTTTAACGAAAACCCGATATAACGGGTTTTCTCATATTACGAACGACTTCAATTATTTGTACTCGATATAACGAACGATTGGAAAAAAACTATTAAAATTAAAGACAAAACTAAAATAAACCAGTAAGGAAAGTTTAAAGTCGGGCGGGGCCGACTATATAATACCCTACACCACCTCGGCAATGTACATTAAGAATTTCTTTTTGAATAGTTGGAATAATTAGTTTCCTTTCTTTTACGAAAGTACTTAGCTCCCCCGCCACGTTAAGGCTTATTCCAAAGAGGAGTTTAATATAATGTGTGGAATTAAAAATTAAACTAATAATAATATTCCACATATTTGCATTTACTGTGGTTATTATTAGCCTTAACACAATAAATAGTCCGATTTTTGGTCGTACACAATATAAGTAATATATGCGGGGTATGTTAGGTAGGTACTACCTTGGAATAATTGGTACTACCTTGGAATAATTGGTTTAAGTAATGTTTTAATTTTCATTTTCGCTGAAGCCTTTCAGGTCTCTAAAATAGCGCTTATATACAAGAATTAGGAACATCTTTCTGGAAAATTTTGATCGGAAGTAAAGTACAACTTATATAGCGCTTTGGTACCAAATCAGGAGGAACATATATATGGAGGTTATATATAAATCTGAACGGATTTTCCTTGAATACTCATTCATTGAAAAAGAAACTTCTTTCTGTCAAATTTCTTACTGACCGGATATAAAATACAGTCTCTACAGCACTTACATGTTAAATCGGGGGTAACATATATAGGGGGCCTATATCTAAATCTGAACCGATTTTCTCTGAATTTGGAAGTATCCTTTCATATAATAAGAAACCTCTTTGTGTAGATTTTTTTACTGATCGGATATAAAATACAGATTGTACAGCGCTTACATGTTAAATTGTGGGTAACGTATATATGGGGGCTATATCTAAATCTGAACCGATTTCCCTCAAATTTGGCAGTGTTAATTCGTGTAATGAGAAACCTCTTCTGACAATTTTTTTTAGTGATCGGATTTAAAATACAGTTCTACAGCGCTTACATGTCAAATCGGGGGTAACATATACATATATGGGGGGTATATCTAAATCTGAACCTATTTCACTCAAATTTGGCAGTGTTAATTCGTGTAATGAGAAACCTCTTCTGACATTTTTTTTACTGATCGGATTTAAAATACAGTTCTACAGCGCTTACATGTCAAATCGGGGGTAACATATACATATATGTGGGCTATATCTAAATCTCAACCGATTTCCCTCAAATTTGGCAGTATTAATTCATGTAATAAGAAACCTCTTTCTGCCGAATTTCGTACTGATCGAATTAAAAATACACTTTTTACAGCGCTTACATGTAAAATCGGGGGTAACATATATATGGGGGCTATATCTAAATCTGAACCGATTTTCTCCGAATTTGGCAGTATTCCTTCATGTAATAAGAAACCTCTTTCTGCCGAATTTCACACTGATCGGTTATAAAATAAATTTTTTATGGCGCTTACATGTGAAATCGGGGGTAACTTATATATGGGGGCTATATCTAAATCTGAACCGATTTCTTCCAAATTTAACAGTGTTCATTTACATAATAAGATACCTCTTTCTGCTGAATTTCATACTGATCGGATATAAAATAAAGTTTTTACAGCGCTTACATGTCAAATCGGGGCTAACATATATATGGAGGCTATATCCAAATCTGAACCGATTTTCACCTAATTAAATAGGGATCGTCCTTGGGCCAAAAAAAGATATGTGTAAAGTTTCGTCAAGATCGGGCCATATTTGCGACCTGTACTTTGATTACAAGAATACATCTACAGACAGACGGACATAGCTAAATCGACTCAGAAAGTGATTACAAGTCGATCGGTATAATAAACAATGGATCTATCTCTTCTCCTTTTGGGTGTTACAAACAAATGCATAAAGTCATAATACCCTGTACCACAGTGTGGTGTAGGGTATAAATATGTACGATGAAGGAAAAACACTTTAGTGTCGTTGCAGTACCGTTAGTTTTTATTACTTGCTCATTTCTGACTCATACCTACATACACACCGATAGCGAAATTTGTAATTTTACTTTTAACGTAGCCGAAAGAGTATCATTAATTAGAATGGGCAGAAGCAACAGAATTTCCTTAGGTCAGTCAGAATTATCTTCAGTGATTTCGATGAAAATGGGATTCCAAAAGCATCAATATGCACATTAAAGAAATGCGAAATTAAATGTTCTCTAATTTATAAGCAAATAACAATGAATCGAAAATCGTGGAATTCTTAAAAAAGGTATATTCACAGATGGAAAAGAAACTATCGCATGTTTTTTTTAGGGGTATAGAACTTCGAATTGAAATAAAACACAAGAAAATCGTTTTAAGGTCCATCAACCAGTTCATGATGAAATGGCAAACCAAACTGAACATAAATGACATTAGAGTTGCCAGATTTGACCACAAAATGCCAGTTTTATCTCTATTCGAAAAACAAAGCTGTAAAAAAAAACACCCTTTACGAGTGGTTTCTTGATGTTCCAGTAATGGAAAAGAAACTACGAGTGCTTTCTTTATGTTCCAGTAAATCGAAAAGCACTAAAATGAAAGCCATAGAATTACAAAGGAAGCTACATAAAGGGGTTTTTTACATATTATATATAAAACACAACTTTATGCCATTTTGTATGTTAAAGCTAAACAATTTGTATAATCGTAAAATTAATTAAATGTTATGTTTAAAATCCAACGAAAAACATCTAAAAAAACTTCGCTATATAACGAATTATTCGGTATAACGAATTGGTCTGACAATATATCGTTCGTTATACCGGGATTTGCCTGTACTTCCATATATGGTCCAAATACTAAAGACATCTTCCAAGAAACTGGGAATCTTAAAGAAAATTTTTTTAAAAACATTTAATATACAATTTTTTTTAATATTTGTTTCGTGTTTCCGTTTTACACCAGAAAATTGTATGCACAGCCCTTCGACAAAAATTTTGTTGCCAGTGCACGGCGATTTTTAAGGCACTGAATGCACTTTTTTCGGGTAGGTTTGTTCCGCATTTTTTTCTCCTATTCAATATCTACAACTTTGCTTCAGACACAAAAGAGACATTCCGTACGGTATACCGAGAATAAATATAGAAAAAGCGCTTAAAATCCACCTTGAGCAAGAAATTCGTATGACGATAAAATTATTTATTGAACCAACTTGACTAAACGAATGATGCAGAAGTTCTGATTTTTTGGGGCTACTTTCACTCCAATTCTCAGAATTGAGTCCCAAATCAATGAGCTGAGAAATGCTGTACTGTGTAATGACACAAGATGGGTTGACAACAAATGATGACTTGGAACAAAAAGACTTAGATTTTTGATTTTACACCAAGTGATTTTCGACCACTTGACCGCTGAGGCTCCTGTTAGAGGAGGAGTGTTTAATAAACCAGTGGCTACTTATGTAGTCATTATTTTGTCATAATTATTTTGTTTGTATTATTTGTATTGTTTGTTGTCCTTTTAGAAGCCTCTTGAAAGGAACAATATTTAAAACTTTGTAAATATCAAGTACTATACACGACAAATATATTCGTGAAAAAATAATTTTCAATTCTCACATTATGATCAGTGCAGCAGTGACTAAACAAAAAATTTTTTCATTATTTCAATGCTTTTACATTTCCTTAAGAGCGAAGAATATAAACGTTTATATAAAGGGAATTATTGTCATTTCTTTTTATTATGATAATATTGGTATGGTTCAATTATGTATGGAACAAAAAAAATCGGCCAAATGGCCGCCGCGACCTCGGCGGCACACCTCAATTCGATGGTCCAAATTTTCGATGACGCTGAGGCATAATTGAGGTTCTATGCCGTTAATGTGCCGATTTATCTCATCATTTAGCTCTTGAATTGTTGCTGGCTTATCGACGTACACCATTTCTTTTAAATAACTCCAAAAAAACAAGTCCAACGGTGTCAAATCACATGATCTTGGCGGCCAATTGACATCGCCAAGACGTGAGATAACACGGCCATTGAATTTGTTGCGCAAAAGAGCCATTGTTTCGTTAGCTGTGTGGCAAGTGGCATCGTCCTGTTGAAACCACATATTGTCCACATCCATATCTTCCAATTCGGGCCATAAAAAGTTCGTTATCATCTCACGATAGCGAACACCATTCACAGTAACTGCCTGACCGGCCTCAGCGGAGCGGCGTCACGATAGTGACTGGTGAGTCATCCGTGAGGATGGCTGTGTTAATTGTTGTCTTATATGTTGTGTAAATTCATGTTTTAGTTGGTGTTTACCCACCCTATATTATAGGCCACCAGTCCCGCACCTTTTTGGAGGACCAACTGGTAGTAGTTTCGGCTACGAAGTCTGACCGGAGACTATAATCCGGTACCACGGGAGCCAGGAGCCCCTGGAACTTCGGTTTCAGCCTGGCTGTTGGTGTGGCCCCTTGGGGAGCATTTCGTGGTGGCTGTGGTTTGGACCCAAATCGCGGGGAGAGCGTAAGCTCGATGTAAAGTTGCATTTTAAACCGGGTGCCATGACCCATAGAATGGAAGGAGTTTTAGGTAGACTCCGCACTTGACCAAAGGGGACGACATGCCAAAAAACATGAAGTCGAATTGGTACTCATACACTTGTGTGTGGGGGCGTTGGTAGACGCATTGTATTCACCCTGTGTTAAGAGCACAGTGCGGTAAGGCCATTGCGGCGGGTACGCACTTTAAACCCTCGACTCCTATCCACATAGTAGATTTTTTGCTTTTTGTGGTCAGTTTAGCAGTGACCAAAGCAATTTTCATTTCTTCACTGCATTTAAAAATTCTTTAAAAAAATTTTGATTCTTCCAGTACTTTAAAAATCCCATGGATATGCGCATACACCGATCTTCAAAGAAATGCGTTGTCCGGCCTGAAGACAAGATGGTCACCAAAACCTCGAACAAAAAATGATTAAGAGTCTTTTTGAAACGTCCAATGCTATCTAATTACAAAGGTTCTCTGGTCGCACCAACCAGACCTGATAAAATGAATACTACTGTAGTACGTGGAGGTAGCACGGTTCGTCGCAGTGGTGAGCGAAAATTGTTTGTAATTTGTCAAAAAATATTACACTAAAATCAAAAATCCTGGAAGTTTTCAATATAAGTTGCATCAAAGTAAATAAAATATTAACATCAGCTGACTCTTTCCTTCAAACCTATGGATGGGATATCGACGATAAATTTGCCGAAAAGTCATCGATATACCGATTTAAAAGTAGTGCCAAATTACTATCATACAATATCGTTAATGTACATTAAGGTGTGTGGCTGAGATAATATATGCCTAAAAATATGCAACAGAATAAGGAAGATAATAATTAACACCCAAGAGGAAGTATTCCGAACTGTCACCAGAACAGCAAATTAACAACACAAATATGAATGCTATTCTTGAAATTATCAAGACAACAATTAATGCGAATTTAAATGAGAAACTGCAAGTATTGCCTACAAAAACGGATATAGAGGAAATAAAAACAGAAATTATTACAGTAAGCTCTGAAATGCATTCGCTACGAGAAGAGAACAAATACTTGAAGGAAGAACTAACTAAAGTTCAGAAAGAAAACGAAGATAATAAGAGGAATATAGAATGGCTTCAACGCCACATAAAATCGAATAAACTATATATCGAAGGTTTAGATTCAACAAATTCACCTTTCTCAGAAGTTAAAAAGCTATTGAGGGATATGCTTGAAGTAAGCGTTAAAATTGTTCCTGTAAGAAAAGTTTTCGAGAAAAGAGGTAAAATTGCCGTAGTTGTTGAATTTGAGTCTGAACAAAGCATAAAAGAAGTTTTTAAAAATATTAAAAAGTTAAAGGATGTGAACATACGTATTAAACGAGACATGAACCCCACACAACAACAAAATAAAAAAGAAATCATACTATTGAAAAGAAATATACTTGAAATCAGTAAGGAGCAGAAAGTACTAGTTAGGGGAGATAAGCTGAAAATAAACAACCATTGGTTTAGCTGGAACAACAACAAAAATATTGGTATCTGGAAAGCTTACTGGAGAGGAGGTATTAGCTAATATTTATGGCGAACAAATGAAAGCAGTCGACTTAAAATACGAAGCAACTTTGAATAATACCTCAAAAAACTAGCAGAAAATAATGATGTTATAGATATTAAAACCACTCGATCCAAGCTAAAAATAATAGCATACAACATAAACGGGTTAGAGAATAAATGCCTGTACCCATCTTTCTTTAATTATTTACACACATTTGATATTATCATGATTTTAGAAACCTAGTGAGAAGGAAATAAAATCCAAAATTCAAAATAATATTTTCGTAATTTCGATTTAGTTTATAAGCCGGCAACAAGGATACATGGATTCGGAAGAGCATGTGGAGGAATATTATGCGGTATTTCTAAAGATTTAAGAATGCGAAATATTAATTACCAAGCGGAAATTCCAGATGGAAAATTTATATTAAAATTTAAAACAAAATCATATAATTTCACTATCTTACCTATGTACTTGAGACCTGCGGATTGGGTTATAGATTTCAATATGTTAAAAGATTCCTTAGATAATAATAAAGCAGAAAATGCAATAATAATGGGAGATGGAAACGTTAGAATTGGACGGCTTAGCCAGGATATTGTCGATGTCTATATGGATCTTTTTACAGCTCGATATCGGGAAAGAAATTCGCAGGATCCAAAAGGCAGACAATTGGTGGAATTTTGCAACGATAACAATTTACTAATATTAAATGGCAGAACAAATGGTGACGAACAAGGAAACCTAACGTTTATCAACAGCCTTGGTGAGTCAGTCAATGATATCGGCGCTGTATCACAGGACATTCTCCAACATATTGTTAAATTTAGTATAGAAGAACAATGTTGGTCTGATCATGTGCCGATTACATTAGAAATCATACTTAACAGTTGTAGCGATAATACGGAAAAATTGGCCTTACTTCCTAAATTGCAATGGAAGGAAAATTATAAAAGCATATACCAACGCAATCTAGACCAAAACCTACTAAGTTATCCGACCCCTTATTTTGTACCAAACCTGAATATGATCTTGGCGAAATTATATAAAAATCTGTGAAAAATCATACGATCAAGAACATCGTACAGAAACAAAGATGGTACAATAATAAATGTAATGTCGCGCGAGAAAAGTGCTTTCAAATGTTGACTAAATATAGAGAAAATCGTAACAACGAAAACAAGAATATGTACACAAAAGCCCAGAAGAAGTACCAGCAAGTCTGTAAGGCAAGCGAGAGAGTATACTTAGAAAATCTAGTCAAAAAAATTAATCGAATATATGATAGCAAACAATGGTGGAAAATGGTAAAGGATTTGAGGAATCATCGCGGTCAAATATGCTCAGATATCACTGCTTCAGAGTTTAAAAACTATTTCGAAAATTTGCTCAACCAAACGCAAGACATGATTGAAGTACAATACGCACCTTTATTTATACAGGGTATGGAATTGGATAGATACATATATAAATATCCAATAGTTAAAAGTCATGCTTAGAAAGGTGAAGCCAAATAAGGCCCCAGGCGAGGATAGAATACCTTTCAAGTTTTTTATCAATGCCACGGATCAATTCCACGATAAACTCGTACAAGTCTACAACAAACTTTTCAGTGGACAAAGCTTCGATAAGGCATTTACTAGAACAGTAGTATTTCCAATACATAAGAAAGGCGACATACGACAACCACAAAACTATCGAGGAATATCATTTATGAACTGTGATGTGAAGATATTTATGGGCATCCATAATGAGAGGCTGTTTAATTGGGTGGAGAACTATTGAGTTATGATGGAATATCAAGCAGGATTTCGGAGGCAATATTCCACTGCAGACAACTTATATAATTTGGCCGCTATCGTAAGCATTATGCAAAGCGAAAAAAGAAAACGTATGCCTTTTTTGTTGACTTTAAGGCGGCATTTGATAATATATCGAGAAAATAGCTGATATATACATTATATACTATTGGAGTTTCCTATAAATTCCTAAAGTGCATTGAAAATATATACAACAGTACCCAGAGCGCTATATGGAATGGTGTCGAACTCTCTGACTATTTTGAGACAAAATCTGGGGTGAAGCAAGGTTGCCTGATATCTCCATTATTATTTGCACTATATATTAACGATCTGCATGAATGCCTAGGTGGGGGAATTATCATCGATAGATTGAATATCCGTCTCTTGCTTTATGCTGATGATATCGTGATATTGGCTGATGGCCCTTCTACACTGCAGCAGATGATTAATAACTTGGAAAAATATTGTAAAATGTGGAATCCTGAAGTAAATTTAACCAAATCAGAGATTATGGTGTTCAGAAATGGTGGCCGATTGCGAAGAGACGAAAACTGGGTTTTTAATAATAATCCTGTAAAAATAACATCAGAATACAAGAATTTGGGTGTCATATTCACAAAAAAAATTGAGCTTTACCAAGCATATTGAAAACAGAAGTATACAAGCCAAAGGAGCAATTAATTCAACTTGGAAAGATTTTATCGGTCTGGGGATATAGCTATTACGAGGAAGTCAATAAATTTCAAAGATATTTTATGAAGAAAATATTGAACTTACCAAGCTTTACTTCCAATTATATATTAATGCTCGAAACGAATTCAGAGTCATATTTTTACTCTGAAACTACACTTTAAATACATACACAAAACATTTTCATTACCACTACGACCGACTAGGTTTAGGTTTAGGTTAGGGTGGCAGCCGTATTTTTTACAAGCTCACATAGACCAGTTTAGGTCCCTAGTGTTACCACGGGCTGAAATGCCCCTCATCGAAACCAACCTGTTTGATATATAAATTTATCGATAGTACGAATATCAGTACTAGAAAGATCTGTTAGGCTGCCTAAAAAGGCCGACCCCAGTATGTCCAGTCGTCGTTTACTCAAAGCGGGACAGTCGCAAAGCAAGTGCTCAATGCTCTCCACTTCTTCCTCATCTCCACAGCTTCGGCAGAAGTCATTGGAGTCAATACCCAATCTTTTGGCGTGTTCGCCGATCAAGCAGTGTCCCGTCAGAACCTGTACTAACGTAGACAATCGTTTCCTCTCTAGTGCGAGAAGATATTTTGACCTTCTCAGGTCATACCTTGGCCAGATTTGTCTAGCTACCCTGCAGGTGCCGATTTCTGTCCATCTTTCGTTGGACTGCCTGATTGCCTCTTGCCTAAGCCAAAGCTTGCACGTGGATAGTGGCGCACCAATATATGCAAATTCTTCGAGAATTTGTAATGTCGTCCCTTTCCTAGCAAGTTCATCGGCTTTGCAGTTCCCCGGGATATCCCTATGCCCAGGCACCCATATGAGGTGTATATTAAACTGCTCAGCCATCTCGTTAAGAGATCTGCGGCAGTCGAGGGCTGTTTGTGAATTTAGGGATGTTGCCTCCAGAGAATTGATGGCAGCCTGGCTGTCCAAGTAAATGACAACGCCAGTGTTGGTTACTATGTTGCGACTCAGCCACTTGGCGACTTCCCATATTGCCATTATTTCGGCTTGATAGACACTGCAGGTATCTGGTAGCCAACCTTTTCATCAAGCTTCGAACCATCCGTGTAAAAGTGGAGATGGTTTCTATTACCAGGTATTCTGCCGACCCATTCGTCTCTGGCGGGAATCATAGTGATGTAATTTCTCTCGAAGGTGTACACAGTTGGTATATAGTCCACTCGGTCTGTTACCATAGCACTACACTTTGATATCCTCATGTGACCATAGTTCTTGTACCTCCACATTTATAGGCAGTTTAATCTTATTGCCGCTTTGGTTGCAACTTCTCTCGCCACAATATTAATCGGCAGTATATGGAGTAGGGCTTGTAGAGACTCGGTCGCTGTAGTCCTTAAGGCTCCGCTTATGCTCAGGCAGGCAGTTCTCTGAACCTTTGTTAGTAGGTTGGTAATGGTTAGTTTGTCAGTTGCCGTCCACCATACCACAATACCGTATAACAGTATTGGACGAACTACTGCTATATATATCCAGTGGACGATTTTAGGAGAGAGTCCCCACCGCGACCCTACAGCCTTTTTGCAGGAATATAAGGCGACGTTGGCCTTCCTTACACGTTCCAATACGTTAAGTCTAAATAACATTTTCCTATCTACGATTTTAGGAGAGAGTCCCCACCGCGACCCTACAGCCTTTTTGCAGGAATATAAGGCGACGTTGGCCTTCCTTACACGTTCCAATACGTTAAGTCTAAATAACATTTTCCTATCTAGAATTATTCCTAAAAAGACTAGATCTGTTCCATTTATCCGAGGTGGAGGGTCCACATGTGGGACATTATTCATCCTAGTAAAGAGAACCAATTCTGTCCTGTTGGGGTTAACGCCCAAACCGCTGCTTCTGGCCCATCTAACCAACTTGTTCAGAGCCACCTGTAGGATGTCTCTGAGGACGTTTACGAATTTGCCACTCACTGCGATTGCCACGTCGTCCGCATATGCCACGACCTTGCAGCCACAACGTTCTAGATCTAGCAGGATTTCATTCACCGCTAGGTTCCAAATTAGTGGAGACAGTACTCCTCCTTGCGGGGTCCCTCTGTTTACATACCTTGTTAGAGTTGTGGACCCTAGACATGCTGTTATGCGTCTTCTGGTGAGCAGACTTTGAATTAGTCTAATCAAACTATTGTTAACTTTTAGATGTGAGAGTGCCGCAATTACCGCATCTGAGTGAATGTTGTTAAAAGCCCCTTCTATGTCAAGAAATGCCACCATGGTGAATTCCTTGAAATGCAGGGACGATTCGATAGTGCTCACAAGTTCGTGCAGGGCTGATTCTGTAGACTTGCCCTTATTGTAGGCATGTTGGTTCCCCGACAGGAGTTTTGTATCCAGGTTTTCCCTAATGAAATGATCTAAAAGTCTTTCCAGACCTTTCAATAGGAAGGAGGATAGGCTAATTGGTCTTAAGTCTTTTGGCCTAGTGTGTGATATCTTTCCCGCTTTAGGTATGAATACCACTTTGGTATCCCTCCACCGATTAGGGACGTATGAAAGCCTGATACAGCCTACATAAATTTTCTCCAGCCAGGGGATAATGTACTTTAACATTTTCTGCATTTCTGCTGGAGTGATGCCATCTGGTCCAGGTGACTTTAAGGGCTCAAAGCTGTTAATAGCCCAGCTTATTCTGGATCTCTCAGCCAAGAAGCTAGCGACGCTCGCAGTCCACTCGCACTCTTGTTGGTCCTGCTGATCCTCGGGTTCTGTTACAGAGTTGCCCGGGAAATGTGTGTCGAGCAGTACATTGAGCGACTGCTCGCTGCTTTTGGTCCAGTTATTTGCCTCATCCTGTAAATATCCCACTGTACAGGGTGAAGCAGATAATATCTTCCTCAGCCTAGCGGCGTCGGAGACCTTTTCCACTTCACCACAGAAGGTATACCAAGAGCGCCTTTGCGCCTTTCTAAGCTCCTTCTTATAGATCTTGAGTTGCTCTTTATAGGCATCCCAATCATTAGCGACCCCAGTAGATTAAGCCTTATTGAATAGCTTGTTGCAGGTCTTTTTCATAGCCGTTAGCTCAGAAGTCCACCATTGGGGTTTAGTTTTACCCTTGTACCTTGTTTTCGGACAGGCTTCTTCAAGGGAACTATTGAATGATGTGGTGATATGATCGACCAGATTATCCAGACCGGCTTTGTCCGACCGACTACCGTATAAGCTCTCCAGAGTGTTATTTCAACGTGGACTCTTATGGGCAAAAGGATTAAAGGAGCAGTCCAGCGCACTTGGAGTAGATTGGCCGGAACAAATACCATCAGAATGGCAATGGTACACTTTTTGTTCCGATTTCATATCTAAAGTAACCTAAAACAAATTAAATGAAATACTTCAGAAGAAGATGGAAAGCCCTACTCGTATTTAAAAATATTTAGATTACACCAAAGGTCACATATATATACATAACCGACAATATGAACCCAACCAAACTTAAATGGATTTTCAAGGCAAGGTGTGGATTGATTGAACTTAATAGCAACAAATTCGGGCCTCAGAAATATAATTTGGTTGCAGTAACCTTCATTCCAAAATATGCTAAGATGAAACAGGTAGTTTTTCAGGAGAGGCAATCAAAATTTTATTCTTTTTATACCCTACACCACACTGTGGTACAGGGTATTATAAGTTTGTTTCACGGCAGATGTTTGTAACACCTTAAAATAACACAGCTAGACCCACCTTAAAGTATACCGATCGACTCAGAATCACTAGCTGAGTCGATTTAACGATGTCTGTCCGTCCGTCCGTCTGTCCATGTAAAGTTGTTCGTCGACTACAGGTCGCAATTTCACTCCGATCGTTCTGAAATTTTGCAGTTTAGAGTATTTCGCGGCTGTTAAGATCGCTATTATATATGTTTCGTCCGATTTGGCCCTTTAGTCCTATAGAAGCTGTATTTTACATCCGATTGTTTTGAAATTTAGAATGGTAGAGTTTCATTTTCATGACCACTACGACCGACTAGGTTTAGGTTTAGGTTAGGGTGGCAGCCGTATTTTTTTACAAGCTCACATAGACCAGTTTAGGTCCCTAGTGTTACCACGGGCTGAAATGCCCCTCATCGAAACCAACCTGTTTGATATATAAATTTATCGATAGTACGAATATCAGTACTAGAAAGATCTGTTAAAAAGATCTGCCTAAAAAGGCCGACCCCAGTATGTCCAGTCGTCGTTTACTCAAAGCGGGACAGTCGCAAAGCAAGTGCTCAATGCTCTCCACTTCTTCCTCATCTCCACAGCTTCGGCAGAAGTCATTGGAGTCAATACCCAATCTTTTGGCGTGTTCGCCGATCAAGCAGTGTCCCGTCAGAACCTGTACTAACGTAGACAATCGTTTCCTCTCTAGTGCGAGAAGATATTTTGACCTTCTCAGGTCATACCTTGGCCAGATTTGTCTAGCTACCCTGCAGGTGCCGATTTCTGTCCATCTTTCGTTGGACTGCCTGATTGCCTCTTGCCTAAGCCAAAGCTTGCACGTGGATAGTGGCGCACCAATATATGCAAATTCTTCGAGAATTTGTAATGTCGTCCCTTTCCTAGCAAGTTCATCGGCTTTGCAGTTCCCCGGGATATCCCTATGCCCAGGCACCCATATGAGGTGTATATTAAACTGCTCAGCCATCTCGTTAAGAGATCTGCGGCAGTCGAGGGCTGTTTGTGAATTTAGGGATGTTGCCTCCAGAGAATTGATGGCAGCCTGGCTGTCCGAGTAAATGACAACGCCAGTGTTGGTTACTATGTTGCGACATAGCCACTTGGCGACTTCCCATATTGCCATTATTTCAGCTTGATAGACACTGCAGGTATCTGGTAGTCTGTGAGCTATATCCAGACTAAGTTCTTCACAGTGTACTCCGAAGCCAACCTTTTCATCAAGCTTCGAACCATCCGTGTAAAAGTGGAGATGGTTTCTATTACCTGGTATTCTGCCGACCCATTCGTCTCTGGCGGGAATCATAGTGATGTAATTTCTCACGAAGGTGTACACAGTTGATATATATTGCACACGGTCGGTTACCATAGTAGGGCTTGTAGAGACTCGGTCGCTGTAGTCCTTAAGGCTCCGCTTATGTTCAGGCAGGCAGTTCTCTGAACCTTTGTTAGTAGGTTGGTAATGGTTAGTTTGTCAGTTGCCGTCCACCATACCACAATACCGTATAACAGTATTGGACGAACTACTGCTATATATATCCAGTGGACGATTTTAGGAGAGAGTCCCCACCGCGACCCTACAGCCTTTTTGCAGGAATATAAGGCGACGTTGGCCTTCCTTACACGTTCCAATACGTTAAGTCTAAATAACATTTTCCTATCTAGAATTATTCCTAAAAAGACTAGATCTGTTCCATTTATCCGAGGTGGAGGGTCCACATGTGGGACATTATTCATCCTAGTAAAGAGAACCAATTCTGTCTTGTTGGGGTTAACGCCCAAACCGCTGCTTCTGGCCCATCTAACCAACTTGTTCAGAGCCACCTGTAGGATGTCTCTGAGGACGTTTACGAATTTGCCACTCACTGCGATTGCCACGTCGTCCGCATATGCCACGACCTTGCAGCCACAACGTTCTAGATCTAGCAGGATTTCATTCACCGCTAGGTTCCAAATTAGTGGAGACAGTACTCCTCCTTGCGGGGTCCCTCTGTTTACATACCTTGTTAGAGTTGTGGACCCTAGACATGCTGTTATGCGTCTTCTGGTGAGCAGACTTTGAATTAGTCTAATCAAACTATTGTTAACTTTTAGATGTGAGAGTGCCGCAATTACCGCATCTGAGTGAATGTTGTTAAAAGCCCCTTCTATGTCAAGAAATGCCACCATGGTGAATTCCTTGAAATGCAGGGACGATTCGATAGTGCTCACAAGTTCGTGCAGGGCTGATTCTGTAGACTTGCCCTTATTGTAGGCATGTTGGTTCCCCGACAGGAGTTTTGTATCCAGGTTTTCCCTAATGAAATGATCTAAAAGTCTTTCCAGACCTTTCAATAGGAAGGAGGATAGGCTAATTGGTCTTAAGTCTTTTGGCCTAGTGTGTGATATCTTTCCCGCTTTAGGTATGAATACCACTTTGGTATCCCTCCACCGATTAGGGACGTATGAAAGCCTGATACAGCCTACATAAATTTTCTCCAGCCAGGGGATAATGTACTTTAACATTTTCTGCATTTCTGCTGGAGTGATGCCATCTGGTCCAGGTGACTTTAAGGGCTCAAAGCTGTTAATAGCCCAGCTTATTCTGGATCTCTCAGCCAAGAAGCTAGCGACGCTCGCAGTCCACTCGCACTCTTGTTGGTCCTGCTGATCCTCGGGTTCTGTTACAGAGTTGCCCGGGAAATGTGTGTCGAGCAGTACATTGAGCGACTGCTCGCTGCTTTTGGTCCAGTTATTTGCCTCATCCTGTAAATATCCCACTGTACAGGGTGAAGCAGATAATATCTTCCTCAGCCTAGCGGCGTCGGAGACCTTTTCCACTTCACCACAGAAGGTATACCAAGAGCGCCTTTGCGCCTTTCTAAGCTCCTTCTTATAGATCTTGAGTTGCTCTTTATAGGCATCCCAATCATTAGCGACCCCAGTAGATTAAGCCTTATTGAATAGCTTGTTGCAGGTCTTTTTCATAGCCGTTAGCTCAGAAGTCCACCATTGGGGTTTAGTTTTACCCTTGTACCTTGTTTTCGGACAGGCTTCTTCAAGGGAACTATTGAATGATGTGGTGATATGATCGACCAGATTATCCAGACCGGCTTTGTCCGACCGACTACCGTATAAGCTCTCCAGAGTGTTATTTCAACGTGGACTCTTATGGGCAAAAGGATTAAAGGAGCAGTCCAGCGCACTTGGAGTAGATTGGCCGGAACAAATACCATCAGAATGGCAATGGTACACTTTTTGTTCCGATTTCATATCTAAAGTAACCTAAAACAAATTAAATGAAATACTTCAGAAGAAGATGGAAAGCCCTACTCGTATTTAAAAATATTTAGATTACACCAAAGGTCACATATATATACATAACCGACAATATGAACCCAACCAAACTTAAATGGATTTTCAAGGCAAGGTGTGGATTGATTGAACTTAATAGCAACAAATTCGGGCCTCAGAAATATAATTTGGTTGCAGTAACCTTCATTCCAAAATATGCTAAGATGAAACAGGTAGTTTTTCAGGAGAGGCAATCAAAATTTTATTCTTTTTATACCCTACACCACACTGTGGTACAGGGTATTATAAGTTTGTTTCACGGCAGATGTTTGTAACACCTTAAAATAACACAGCTAGACCCACCTTAAAGTATACCGATCGACTCAGAATCACTAGCTGAGTCGATTTAACGATGTCTGTCCGTCCGTCCGTCTGTCCATGTAAAGTTGTTCGTCGACTACAGGTCGCAATTTCACTCCGATCGTTCTGAAATTTTGCAGTTTAGAGTATTTCGCGGCTGTTAAGATCGCTATTATATATGTTTCGTCCGATTTGGCCCTTTAGTCCTATAGAAGCTGTATTTTACATCCGATTGTTTTGAAATTTAGAATGGTAGAGTTTCTTGATCCATGAACCAACATTGCCGAATTTGAAGAAAATCGGTTCAGATTTAGATATAGCTCCCATACATATCTTTCGTCCGATTTGGTCCTTTAGTCCTATAGAAGCTGTATTTTACATCCGATCGTTTTG
The DNA here is from genome assembly GCA_963930755.1 of Eudasyphora cyanicolor. Taxonomy (NCBI): domain Eukaryota; kingdom Metazoa; phylum Arthropoda; class Insecta; order Diptera; family Muscidae; genus Eudasyphora; species Eudasyphora cyanicolor. The sequence goes on from OZ005735.1 coordinate 53,810,299, forward strand.
AAATTTAGAATGGTAGAGTTTCTTGATCCATGAACCAACATTGCCAAATTTGAAGAAAATCGGTTAAGATTTAGCTATAGCTCCCATATATATGTTTCGTCCGATTTGGCCCTTTAGTCCTATAGAAGCTGTATTTTACATCCGATCGTTTTGAAGTTTAGAATGGTAGAGTTTCTTGATCCATGAACCAACATTGCCGTATTTGAAGAAAATCGGTTAAGATTTAGCTATAGCTCCCATATATATGTTTCGTCCGATTTGGCCCTTTAGTCCTATAAAAGCTGTATTTTACATCCAATCGTGTTGAAATTTAGAATGGTAGAGTTTCTTGATCCATGAACCAACACTACCGAATTTGAAGAAAATCGGTTAAGATTTAGCTATAGCTCCCATATATATGTTTCATCCGATTTGGCTCTTTAGATCCAATCGTTTTTATACCCTACACCACACTGTGGTACAGGGTATTATTTAAGTATAAAATGTCCCAAAGTAAATTTATGTAAACAATTTATACATGAATTACAAAATTTATATATCAGAGTTATTCAATATTACGAGAGTGGTGTAGGGTATTATATGGTCGGCACCGCCCGACTTTAGCCTTTCCTTACTGGTTTTAAATTTGAATGGAATTCTCTTATAATGTACATTAAATGGCCTCTACTTTTTTTGATTAGGTTAACGGTTTGGTGTTAATTCCTCAACCTAATCAACTGTCCCTTAGTGTTCCGATTTCATATCTAAAGTAACCTAAAACAAATTAAATGAAATACGTCAGAAGAAGATGGAAAGCCCTACTCGTATTTAAAAATATTTAGATTACACCAAAGGTCACATATATATACATAACCGACAATATGAACCCAACAAAACTTAAATGGATTTTCAAGGCAATATATATGTTTCATCCGATTTGGCTCTTTAGATCCAATCGTTTTTATACCCTACACCACACTGTGGTACAGGGTATTATTTAAGTATAAAATGTCCCAAAGTAAATTTATGTAAACAATTTATACATGAATTACAAAATTTATATATCAGAGTTATTCAATATTACGAGAGTGGTGTAGGGTATTATATAGTCGGCACCGCCCGACTTTAGCCTTTCCTTACTGGTTTTAAATTTCAATGGAATTCTCTTATAATGTACATTAAATGGCCTCTACTTTTTTTGATTAGGTTAACGGTTTGGTGTTAATTCCTCAACCTAATCAACTGTCCCTTAGTGTCCGAAGACATTCAATAGTTGGTACCGCCGTGTAGTTCCGCACCTTCAGACGGCTGATGGTCACAACATTTGATGCCTCACCTTACATAGTGGGGGCCACAGCCTGCTTGTATACCTTCAGAATTATAGTCCCGAAAGCATATCGCAGAGTTCCATTTACCCATTGTATGTGAGGATTTATTCAGCATTTAAGTTGATCTACCGCTTTTGACTATTCGCCTCGCCAATCTCGCCCATACTCCAATTATGTGTGGGCCAAACAGGATTGCAAACTCTGAGCAATTCGAAATTGTCTGCCCAGTCGGATGGTTCTTCTGTAACCAAGGTGAAGGCTCTAGGTCGACTAGGGATGTCGGTTTTCTCGACGACATCAAACTGGACGCCTGGCCAAAACCTCACCCACTCGACTCAGAGCTTATAGGTCTATTGACTTGGCTTCACCGAATGCCGTGAGTTTTGCTCTCCCCCAGATGCAACCTTACATCGTTACAAATTAGTGGTGTCATCTCTCGAATGATAGCGATGCATAGGGCCATAGTGGCCGATTCCACATGACTCAGTTTCTCGAATGGGGTACACATTCTTCTATCTAAGTCTGAATAGATTTTCTTTAATCTTGGCAGTGGTCGTTCATCAAACATAAAATTCCTCCATGTCAAATTTGGCTCTATTTACCTCTTTTTACCAAAAAAAAAATACGCAGTTCGAAACTTAGTTCATCTCATTTCATTGATCTTGCGAGTGTATCTGTTGTATGCACCTCTGATGTTGATAGATCTGCAGCCACTGTTTGTCGCCTGAATTATTTACAATAAGTACAATTCTATAAAAAAAAATGCAGCAATAATAACAGGCACGGCAACAGTCACGACTACAAACTGCCACAAAAGTACAAAAGTTGTTGCACATTATTACTGTTGTCTTTATGTACTCACTCGACTTGCATTACTTACAAACCCGATTTCAGTCACATATACATACATATATCCATGAACGAATGTGGTGGTCATACATAGATACACCAATTCATGTGTGCCTTAACATAGTGAAAACATGCAGATGCATACATAAACATACTGGTAATAGATTGGGACTACTTATAATTTTATAAAATTTTCACAAAAAAAAAGGAATATTTGAAGTATTTGTACAGTTAATCGGCGTTCATTGAATTTATCGAACTGGTGCCCAAAATTATAATTAAATCATTTCGAACGCATGTTCCATTCAAGAGATATATGGCTTTTAAATGAAAATTTTTAGTATTCATATCAATAATACGCAGCCATGTTCTCTAGACGAAGTGAGTGAAATTGAGATGAGAAACATATTATGTAGACGTCTGTTATGGCTTAATGAAATGTCTTATAGGGCTTAATGGAATACCATATAGAATCCGACAGTTTTCAAACACCCTGAACGTAAATTAATAATTGAAATCCCACGGCAGCCGGTACCATGTACCGGATTGACCCTATGCAGAAATTCTTTGGCCAGGGGCTGCCACCTCAGTACTACGTGTTTTATGTTCTTTAATTTTTTTCGCCTTGGGAGAGTCACATCCCGGAGTGTCTGCTCCAAATTCTTCTGGTGATTTCCATTACGAACATTGGCATTCTCTCCTAGCTAATGAACATCAGAGGAATAGTTTTGCACAGTGAATGAGAACGGATTATGGGTGACTGTAGCTGCTCGCCAGATATTACCTTGTGTCTAATAAATGACGCCAATTGGCAGTCTTTCATTTCACTAGGATCAGACCACCTCCCGATAATCCTCTCCATCGATAGACCAGCCGATTTCATCATATCTGAATGTCTTATTTTCCTGAATCAAAGCAAAGCTGACTGAAACAGGTTCATAGAATTCACAAACCGCAGCTTCAGTGAACTTGCCATCCCGTCACATTTGCGGATAGCTGAGAAGAAATTCCCTAAGATTATCTATCATCAGCCGCTCGCTTTATTTCTGTTGTCGAATACCCGAAATACGACCTGATTTCCCAGCATATGCAGCGAGACTCGCAGACGAGCGTGACGAAATTCACTGTTCCAACCCTGTCGATCCTAAAATCCTAGGGATCTGAATCTATAAATTATTAGGAAAGTCGACGAATAGAAGCGGAATCATCTGAATCAATGCAATTTAATTTCCAGTATCGGTAAATTGTGGGCAACGGTTAATCCATTCTCAAATCCAGGCAGGAGAGACGACCGATCTGCAGTCACATTTGGTGCTACCACAGTGACTGATCCGAAGAGGTGCGCATGTTATTTTGAGGGGTAATTCATAGACCACTCAGAGGGTGACAGGGCGAAAAAGAGAGAAATGCGCTGTATTCATACTTTCCGGGCCGAAGAAGTACCTCCATAAGTTAAAAATGTCATCCGTAGCGCTTTGCCAAGATGGAATATCTAAGCTAATGCTGATGCAGTTGGACATACCGAGAGTGGAGTACCTGACTTAAGTCCTCAACTTGCGCCTGACGGATGCAATTAGAGTTACCCGATGCCTGAAAAAAATGAGCACAGTGGTCCCACTGCCGAAACCAAGCAAAGATGTGAGTAATGGAGAAATCGCCGATTTCCTTTCTGTCGCCAGCAGCAAAGACACTTGTGGCTTTACTCCTCCCGAGCTTGATTGGACATTTTCCAATTGTTGATCATCAGCACGGTCTTAACCAGAACAAACCCGGTGACAGGGCAGTCCTTGTGGCGCTTGAACTATCGAAGGCCAAGCCACGCTTTTTGAGGACATTACCAACACGTTCCTCCCGAACAGTTTGAAACGTTGGATCGTGAAGTATATGTGTATGTGGAATTCAGAAACAATAAGCCCAAATCCCGTAGAGTGAAACATGGAGATTCCAAAGGCGGGGACGTTAGCAGATCCTGAGGCACCAACTGGCGTCTTGCTAGATTTCTTATCCCCACTCACGTTGTGTTTTGCTGTTGCCGGAATCTGTGTTAAAAATTCGGCTTCATTTCACAAGCTTCCCGTTTCCCAGAGTCTATCTTGGTTTCGTCTCTTTAGATACGTTGGTCTTAGACAGCGCTGGAGTAACCATGGTGGACATTACTCCAGTCCGTATCACATCCGAAAATAAGATAAATACCTTCGTCGTACCAGTGAATCTAGTCTATTTTCGTTGGGTTTTGGTGCCGCTGGAGTAGGTTCTGTTATCCTAGTTCCAGTCTGCACAAACCTCGCTCCAGATGATCCGCTTGGCATTTGAACTTGCTTGTAGGAGTTGCATTCACCGCTACCACATGTAGCGTAGCAACTTCAGCTTAGATGTAGAGAGAGGTAGAGGTGCCATCAGAGTCAATCTCTGATCATCCTTCATGGCGAAGGATGATCTCTCACCGTTACGTCGGACTTGCTCTTTCTCTCAAATTTTCGAAGGCAGGAGCAGGCCCTAAGGTAGGCGTCACACGCCTTTTTGCTTGACGAGGGATTATCACCAGGGGTACATGTGGACGCGTCAGTGTCAAGCTTCCGGCGTTGTTGATTTCACTAGCCAACGAGTTAGGTTCCGACTCATCACGTCTACGGCAAGGTTAGTTTCCGGTATTGCTATGATGGGCTTACCATCCTCGGAGGATGCGGCGGAAATCATAGATCATAGTTGTTGTTGTATATGAATTCATAGTTGATCCTACGAGAGTAGGGGATGAGCGGTCTGCCATAGCATATCCCCCAGTACAATGGTAGGGACTTGGCGAAGAGGCCTATTACACTGAGGGGCCTATTAAACTCACTTAAGAGATTTCAGTTCATTCTATTTCATTTATTTCCATTCTCCAGAACCAATCTAATATTCACATTTGTAAGTTTAGAGTTTACACACCATGTAGTATATGTGCAAATAGTTAAGCCAAACCGGAAATGAACATAGTGACATTAAAAACGTAACATTTTTCCTATTGTTAAATTTCCGCTTAAAACAAACAACAAATATGCCGCCAAATGGAGGAAGTGGACAAAAACTGGGCCTACATATTCAATTTGCTTGCAACACAAGACGAAGAAAAAGAGTTCATAAAAAATGCAGTCGTAAAGTTGAGTACAAGAAAATATTCGTAAGAAAAAATAACAATATTTTTAAGATATGGAGAGAGCAAGTAGAAGTTACTCATATGCATGTCTAACATGAATAAAGTAGTTGGCATTAGATTAATGATTTATAAAGTTGTTAACGAGATGATTTTTTACACTCACATTTCAAAAGAGGCCAGGGCATTGTTATTTTTTTCTAAAAATACTCCTTCAAATATCTGAAAACATTAAATAATTGGAGGTCTATAAAATTGGTACTTTCTGTTACCTACTTTATTAAAAATGACTTCAATCATCGCTTGATTCGTTCAAAAGTTATATAATTTGTAAATGAATAAATATATAATTTATATTTATCATACACCACCCTTGTCCTTCTTTCATTCATCACTACAAAACCTCGTCATCCCTTCAAATGCAATTTAATTAAAAATGTTAATAATTAATAGCCATCATACGTAACCATGTACTAAAAAGAACATTTAAGGAATTTTACAAAATTATAGCATCGAATACTCGTAAAATTATGAGAAATATTGCCTGATACCTTCATTAGCGAAGAGCCCTCGATAATTTTTCTTACAAATTATGGTTCATTTGAAATACACATTTTCTGTCATTTGCATTAGCAAAATGGAATTCACCTTTTGTGTATTCTTTTTGTTTTTTCTTAACAATAGAAATGCATTTCTAAACCTAATCATTGTTCGTCCAGCAAAGAAGCCAACCAACCCAATAACAATAGCTCCTTCATTCATTTGAGTCCAACAATTGTATTTTAAAATAACACATTGTGTTATGACCAACTTCCGGTAGTTTTTATTATAGCAACCACCCGTTCGCCCCATTCCATATGCCATAATTACTTTGATTCCACCCCTGGGCGTTATGCCCTTATTTACTAGGTAAGTACATATATTCAGGGCCAAAACGGAAATGCTTAATAAACTCTAAACTTTAAATAATACTCGTACTTGGAGGGAGTGAACAAAAGGTCTACTAAAAGCAATCATTCTGGCTTAGCAAGAGCAAGGAAAAGTTAAAGTTCTTAAACAATCTTTCACTAAATAACCTTAGCAATTTTCTGAGGAGGGATTATAGTCGTTCAGCTCATTTCTTACGACTTTACTAGAAGTTAGCCTTCCTTTTTAGCCCTTATGCCTATAGGAATTATAATTTAATATCCCCTTGTATTGCGTGTATTCTTGGCTCTTATATCATATTGTAACTACTCTACGGAGTTTGTTGAATGTCCTGTCGCCGTTCCTTTTTATCTTTCAGGCTAAGGGTTTAAACATTTATTTAATGTTTGCCCTCAAGACATGTGGGTTATGTTACTTTACTGCGATTTTTCATATATGATGGGTTACATACATTTGCGAGTATGTTTTAATATTATTTTCGCGTGATTTTTTCAAGATTTCATTTTGCTAACTTTATGATTTAAACAAATACTTAGGCTTTTCGAAACAATGTTGTAACGGCAAAGGTTGCCAGATACATTAGGGTGAATTTTTTTCTATTGTAATTGTCATATGAAATCAATCAAACAGTACAAAAAATAATTTTACCGTATTTTGGGCTATAAATACTTTAAAAATATTTTTTAATTTAAATATATATAAAATATTGTTTTAAGAGAAAATGTTTATCGCTTCTTCGTTTTACTTTGATTGAAAGCTCTCATTATTCCTCTAATAACTGTAACTTCAATATCTTCGATCTGGTGATTTCTTCAAAAGTTATACGACTTTTAAATAAATAAGTAAATAATTAATAACACTCATTCGCAACCATGTTCTAATAAGGATTTTGCATTAATGAGGATCAATTAAATATTATTTCAAGGTAAGGGGGATATATCTAGAATTGTTGTACAGTGGAAGTCATAAAATGATTAGAGATTCTGATAATTTGTTGAAAGTTTGCAGGATGAAATCAATTCGTGTAAATATATAATTACAATTGTATTTATATATGAATTTGGTTATAGAAATGCATGAAAATACTCGTATCTATGTCATACATTCCAAAAAGTATTAAACAACTCTTATAAATTAATTTTTTCTTATGTTTAATTATTTTATACTCGTTTTGAATTCCAAAAAATAGTTTATGAGTAATTTTTTAAATAATTTTTTTAATTTAAAATTTTATTGGAAGTATGGCGTGATCCATTTCGAGGTTCCCTACTTTTTTAAAGAAAAAAACACAGAAAATTCAAATTGAATGGGGAATGTTTATTATTATTTGAAAGATCATTCTTTGGCATTTATTTTTTGAAGATTATGTATATCCAATGTTGGCCGCAGCTCAGATGGTCCATCCGCTGGGTCCAATTTTCGATGACTCGTTCGAGCATTTCGACTGGTAACTGGCGAATGACACGCGTGATGTTTTGCTCCAAGGCATAAACTTTAGACTTTATATATCCCCACTGGAAAAAGTCTAACGGTGTGATATCACACGATCTTGGTGGCCAATCGACCGGCCCAAAACGTGAAATTATCTGCTCACCGAAGTGTTCTCTCAATAAATCCATTGATTGATGCGATGTGTGGGAAGTGGCGCCGTCTTGTTGAAACCAAATGTCGCCGAGATCACGAGCTTCAATTTCAGGCATCAAATAGTCGGTTCTCATGGCACGATAACGGTCGCCATTGACGGTTACGTTCTCACCGGCATCATTTTTGAAGAAATATGGACCGATGATTCCACCGACCCACAAACAACACCAAACCGATGTTTTTTCTGGATGAAGTGGCAGCTCTTGTATCTCTTCAGGTTGCTCCTCGTTCCAAATGCGGCAATTTTCATTGTTTACATACCCATTGAACCAGAAATGGGCCTCATCGCTGAACAAAATTTGGCTCGAAAACGTCGGATCTTCTTGGAACTTTTCAAGAGCCCATAAAGCGAAGCAATGTCGCTTGGGAAGGTCGGGCGGCTTCAGTTCTTGCACAAGCAATATTTTGTATGCTTTCAATTTAAGATATCGACGTAAAATGCGCCAAGTTGTTCCATACGTCAGTCCGAGTTGCTGCGAACGGCGCCGAATCGACTCTCCACGGTCTTCGTGTACACTCTCAGCTACGGCCGCTACATTTTCTTCACTGCGTGCTTGACGTGGTCTATTCGGTCGAATATTATCCAATAATGAATGCGCGAATAGTACACTCAGTAGGCCGATTATGTTGACCATAAGTTGAGCGAAGTGCACGAAACACATTCCTCACAGAACGTGAATTTTCGTAATAAAGTTTGTAACGTTGTTCACGATTTGTAAACGTTGTTCAGGCGTTAGTCTTTCCATGATGAAATGCCAAACAATACTTAACAAAAATAACATAACAGCATGACACGACTCACACGTGATCTGTCAAAAATAGGCTATTGAAAACATCTAATCTGCTCATGTAATACATCATGTTAAAGTTAACTACCTAGTCTTACTACCTAGTAAATAATAGTCTTGCGAACGTCATTTTCTCCCAAAGATAGTGGTTTGACAAAAGTTGCAAAGAAAAATAATTTTTATTCCCTCACCTCTGAGAGGAGGGTATATATCATTTGCTACGAGCCAAAAGTGTAACACATCGAAGGAGTGACCTAAGACCCTAAGTATGTTCTGTGGATATCCGTTTTGGGTAATTTTAAGTCGAATGAGCAATGTCCGTCCGTCTGCCTATCTGTCTGTCTGTCTGTCTGTCTGTCTGTCTGTCTGTCTGTCTGTCTGTCTGCTGGCTGGTGCGCACGATAACTCTCGAAAGGAGTAACCGATTGACTTCAAATTTGGTATGTAGTAATATTTTCTTCTATCTCCGGCTATGCTCGAAGATGGGCCATATTGGTCCACTCCAAAGGATTAACATTTAGTGAAATATTAATTATTTAATAACTTCTTTACTACTTATTTCAATCCTCTGAAATTCTACACATAGTATTAGTTTAGTAGTCGCTATTACATCGAAATGGGCGAAGTTGACACGCCCCTTTTGGTACCTCCCACACAAATGAACAATTTTAAACCAAAAGTTAAGAGCTTATAACTTTATTACCAGTACATACAAAGACTTGAAATTTTGTACAGTGTAATGGCTTAATAGTACCTAAAATACAGTGAAAACTTTACTGCTTCCATAAGTATTTCAGCTGATTTAAGTTAAAGACTATTGCTACTGAATTCTGTAGATGATAGAGTGGTATATATCGAAACTGCAGTCAATTCTACCAAGCAATTAAAACTCTCTACCAATTTTTGTATTTGTTTCAATTACTTTTTTGCACTAGACAGAATGTAACTGAAAATAAATTCTGACTGAATAGAAACAATTGTAAAAAATAAAATAATATATAATTTAAAGTAAAATAAAATAAAATAGCGACCGCTACAATATGTATTATTAATAAATATTTATTATTCATAAAGTTTTTATATGAGACAATCTTTTCGAACTCCCTCCTAGCCAAGGTTATTGAAATTTGATGGAGAAAATATTATTTATTATATGAGAAAAAAGAAAATATTTAATGAGACCTACAAGATTTTCTCACACCGATACATGTTCTTTCTTCGGTTGGCTTTAAATTAATGCCCAGCAAAAATTAAATTTTTCTCCTAATAAATATGACTTCAACAATACAAATCGCATGATCCCTTCAAAAGTTATATGACTTTCAAATAAATTAGTCAATAATTAATAGCAATCATACGCAACCATGTTCCAATAAGAATGTTTGAAAAATTTGTAATTTATCACCATAAATCAAATTATTATTTCATACAATGTAATAGGAAGATAACTAGAAAATTATTAAAGAATTAACAAAACATTGTGATATTAAAAAGAGAGAATAAAGTCTACAGTATCTCTCTACCAAGATTTTGCTGAGTTTCAAAATTTTAGATATTTTTAAAAAATAAATGACAGACTTTAGAAAAAACAATACTTTAATTGCATTTGTAGGAGAATTTCAAATCATATAATACCATATTTATTTTCATTTAGTATATTCAGTCAATATCCAAATAAAGTCTTTTACAAAACAGTTGTGGTAATACGATTTATGTTTTAAGGGAATTCCATACAAATGTTAAAATTTCAACAAGCTTAGTTTGCCTCTCCCGAAAGGCTACCTGTTGCCACTTAGACTACATCTAGCTTCATCAACTATATAAACTGCATATAAATTTACACAGACTACGCTATGCAACAACATTTTTGTCGAAGGACTGTGCATATAATTTTCTTGTGTAACATGGTGTACTAAACACAAAAAAAATATTTAAAAAAAATGTTATGGTAATTTAAAAAATAAATAAAATTCTTATTTTCTTGGAAGGTGCCTTTAGTATTTAGACCATATTTTTGAAGTGTATACTTGATTTAGCCGGGATATACTTTAAACTAAAGGAAGTTATGAGGGCTACAAATGTTGGTAATGACACTTTCACTGGGAAACAGAATTTTAGTAACTGTTGTTAAAACAAGTAAGAAAGTTTCAGTCGGGTAATCCGACTAAGGTATACCCTCACTTTGTGGGTAATGTAATATAAAACATTACACTAATTAATCTGACAATTTGTGTGGGAGGTACCAGAAGGGGTTTAACAAGCACAGCTATTTTTCGGTAAACACTAGATTCTTTGAATACATTGCTCGGTGCCGAACTATAAGCGTTTGTTATGATTTGGTCATTTTGTGTGGGAGGTACAAAAAGGGGCGTGGTGATAACGCCCTCTTTTCACAGGACTGTAGGCACTATAACAGCATTACACTGTACAAAATTTCAAGTATTTGTATGAAATGGTATAAAAGTTATAAGCCGTTAACTTTTGGTACAAAACTGTCCATTTGTGTGGGAAGTACCAAAAGGGGCTGTACAATAAAGTAAATTTTTTACAGGATTATAGGCGCTATAAAAACATTACACTGTACAAAATTTAAAGTATTTGTATGCACCTGTATTTAAGTTATAATCAGTTCAATTTTGATGCAAAATGGTCCATTTGTGTGGAATGTACCAAAAGGGGCGTGGAAACTCCGCCCATTTTTCTCGAGGTGATAGCGACTAATAAAATAATATAATGTGTGGAATTTCAGAAGATTCTAATAAGTAGTATAGATGTTATTAAAGAATCAATATTTCACTAAATTTTAACCCTTTGTGTGGGAGCAACCAGAAGGAGTGGACCAATGTGGCCCATCTTCGAACTTAGCCGGAGATAGAAAAAAATATTAGAAGTCAATCGGTAACCCATTTCGAGAGTTATCTTGCGCACCTGCCAGCAGACAACATTTCTCATTCGTCTTAAAATGACCCAAAAAGAATATCCGCCGAACACACTTAGGGTCTTAGATCACTCCTTCGATGTGTTACACTTTTGGCCCGTAGCAAATGATATATACCCTCGTATCACCAAAGTTATGGTATAATAACACTGTGCTTGAAATGGACACTTTCAAAATGTAACAGAAATGAAACCTTATGGATATGAATCCAGTAGTGTTAGCCGTTTTTCTAGGTTAGCTCTTGTTTTCGCGATGTTGGACCACAAAGTTTGTAAGGAAATCAAAGAGGTTAGTTATTTCGGAGGTGATTTTGAAGAGGAAGGCTTCGGAATACACGTTTCATTCCAAAGAACGAAATAAAGGGAACCATTCGAGAATTATTTTGCTCAAAATAGTCAACCACGCTCCTCACCTCTTTACCCCTGAAAAAGTGCAATCAAATCTTACCATATGTCAAACGTCATACAAATCGTCGACATTTTAGTTTGCGTCTTTGAGATAAATATTCCTCGCGAAAAATTACTATGGCCCAAAACCTGTGCCACAAAATATAGGCACCTCCAGACTCTAGTAGCTTTTCTGCTACGCTCGGCGTACACTCCAGCGCAACGTCTGTGTCACCGGTCGGGCTTACCTGCCAAGCTTTGGAGGCGAGGCGGACGCTCTTCTCGAACGCGGCGAACTCCATCTCCGGACCGAAATTAGGGCCGAGCTTGTCATCAGCAACACCAGCAGCAGCAGCGACCGTCGGAACGGCGGCGACAGCAGCACCCCTGGCAGCCACAGGCCGTCCATGGCCAGCCGCAGCAGCCACAGCACCGCAGCACCACCACCTCCACCTCCAGCAACAGGTCCAAAACCATCACCTCGTACTTGGACGTACACTCCAACATCTGACGCACCCCTGACGTCGAAACGTTCTCGGAGAACGCCACCTCCATCAGGGACTGCGTCAGCTCCTTTAATCTTCTCACCGAATCACCAGTTGGCACGGCATCACCACGAAACCGTGGGCGGCTCTCCCGGACTGGCCTTCTCGGCTCCTCAGCACCAGCAGCACCAACACCACCAACACCACCAACAGCACCAGTAGCACCAGTAGCACCAACAGCACCAACAGCACCAGCAGCACCAACACCACCAACAGCACCAGCAGCAGCAGCAGCTCCAGCATCCTCACCAACTCCAGCAGCAGTCAGCCTCTTCGATCTCCTTCTCCCCGTCTGTGCCGGCATATCCTCCGGCATCAGCAGCCCCACCTACACAACTATTCCCTAATCTCAAAATCCAAAAACACTTAGCAAAGTCCACACCCAGTCCGTTATCCAAAAGCAATCAAATCAAAACAAAAATCAATATCAAAGTCCAAATTCCTAGTCCTCACCTAACCTCAAATATCGCCGGAGATTATGAGACACCTCACGCAACAATTTTATATAAATAGATTATTATAGTTTAAAGTACTGTCTTGCTTCAAAGTCAATAGTTGGAATCAGTGGTAGAATGTCTTCTCTTAAAATAAACTCACCCTTATGTACAAATTTGATCGAATATAACAACAAGTTTTGCAAGACATAGAGAATAATTTTGACTTTACTATATACACTCGAGTTCATAAGAAAGATAAGGCAGCATTTCTGAGAAATATTAAAACACAAGCTATTTTATACATATTCGATTTGAAGTGAATAACGACCAAAGACTAATGAAATTTCAAACGGGTAAACCGACTGAGGCATACCCTGACTTTTTGAGTAAGGTAATATGAAAAATGGTAGTTTGTTTGGTAGCCAAAAAGCTGGTAAAATGTTGATCAAACTGAGACATTGGAAAAGTTGCTTAATATACAAAATATGAAAACATTTAGATGAATGCTGGAATAGTTATGAGAATATTGTATTAGATTGAATCTGGCAATATCTGTGGGGAGGATATATACATATATATATATATATACCCTCCTCCGAATAATATACATATATCCTCTTCAGGAAGTGGTTACGAGTATGGCATATTGAGGTTTTCCGAATCAGATTATAATTGTGCACTTCTTTGAAAAATCAGCTTGAATTTGATAATAATTTGTCTGACATTTTGGGTCCAACAAACACCCAAACGTGTACCACAAAATTGTGATACGTTAGTACATATAATTCTTCAGTAAATTTCCTTCCTTTCGAACAGACTATCTTGATGGAACGTTTACAACTAGGCCGTCTCACGTTGCAAATGTTGGCGTGCTTTTTGGTTTTAAAGTTTATTCCTTTTTGCCATTTTTCGGGCAATCTTAGTTATGACTACTTGCCAACAATTGTTTTTTATGGTTATTACAAGAACGCTTAACAAAATTGTTGAAGACCTACCTCCGTCTCATATGTATGCCACCAGATGATGCATTCGTCTTCGGAGCAAATAAACAATAACAATACCAGAGGGCCGCCAAAACCAGAACATCCTTGAGAACACATTTTGGCGCAAGGACTACATGAACATATGTATGCATGTTCGAAGCTCCCCCAAAAAAAAACAAATACATTTAACATCATGCAATCATCATCAAAGTTAAAGGCTTATTTTGTGGTACATTTTCCCATGTTGCATTTGCTGTTCCCTAGCCTTTAGACGGATAGATGGATGGATGAATGGTTGAATGTTTGGAAGTTACTTTGTATGCCACGAACAATTTCATATTTAAACGCCATTAGAGTGAAATTATTGTAATTTAACAGTCAACACAGATCGTCGGATATCTCACTTTCAAATTCGATTAAGGAGAGTGCCTGGAAAGTGTTGGCTTTTATGTTTAAGGATGCGAGGGGGAATGCGAATAAAAGAAATTTCATACTCTTACAAATTAATGGAAAGGAGGATTCTTAGACTATTTAGTTGTCTGACAAAAATGGAGCAATGAGAACAAACAGACAGAGTACCTATGATTTCTCATCTCAGCACAGATCAGAGTTCGGCTCTACAGTATAGAGGAAGACATCAGTTCTCGACTCTACGTAGTATCGAGGAACATTTCTACATAGACTGTAATACAGTGAAAGATCTCAGTGATCAACTATAATACAGGGGAAGACATCGATGACAGTATCTAGTCAACATAGAGGAAATCATCAGTGATTGACAATAATATAGAGGAATATCTAAGTGTCAACTCTCATATACGAGTATATTGGAATACCTCGGCGGCCGACTCTCATACATAGAGGAATACCTCAGCGACCGAATCTAATATACTCGTAGAATATAGATGATGGTCGACTAATATAGATGAACTTAGATTGGATATAGCTCACAGACTACCAGATACCTGCAGTGTCTATCAAGCCGAAATAATGGCAATATGGGAAGTAGCCAAGTGGCTGAGTCGCAACATAGTAACCAACACTGGCGTTGTAATTTACTCGGACAGCAACATCCACAAACAGCCCTGGAGGCAACATCCACAAACAGCCCTCGACTGCCGCAGATCTCTTAACGAGATGGCTGAGCAGTTTAATATACACCTCATATGGGTGCCTGGGCATAGGGATATCCCGGGGAACTGCAAAGCCAATGAACTTGCTAGAAAAGGGACGACATTACAAATTCTCGAAGAATTTGCATATATTGGTGCGCCACTATCCACGTGCAAGCTTTGGCTTAGACAAGAGGCAATCAGGCAGTCCAACGAAAGATGGACAGAAATCGGCACCTGCAGAGTAGCTAGACAAATCTGGCAAAGGAGATCAAAGATCGAAATATCTCCTCGCACTAGAGAGGCAAAGATTGTCTACGTTAGTATCAGTTCTGACGGGACACTGCTTGATCGGCGAACACGCCAAAAGATTGGGTATTGACTCTAATGACTTCTGCAGAAGCTGTGGAGATGAGGAAGAAGTGGAGAGCATTGAACACTTGCTATGCGACTGCCCCGCTCTGAGTAAACGACGACTGGACATACTGGGGTCGGCTTTTCTATGCAGCCTAACAGATCTTTCCAGTACCGATATTCGTACTATCGACAAATTTGTATATCAAACTAAACCTAATATAGATGAATATCACAGCGATCGATCTCGGTTCTTTTAAAGAATATACCATATGCCCTATTTAGAAGCAATAAGCTTTTTCCAGTTAACTGGGAAATGGTGCCGTCGCTGCGGTCAAGGACCGCCATAATTAATGCGTTCTTGCTCACATAGCTAGAGGGGAGTTGGTCGCGGAGTCGAAAGTAGAGTTGGACACGCAAGTTCTTTAGGTCAGTTCTATTGAGTGAACTAGTTCGTTCATTTAGTTCACCAGATATTTAGCTCATCAGCTCACTTTAGTTCAACAGCTCTTTAGTTCACCAGCTCTCTATTATTCAAAAGCACTTTAGTTCAATAGCTCATTAGTTCCGCAGCTCTTTTGCTCTTTAGCTAACCAGCCTTTCATTAGTTCAACAGAGGGCTTGTACAATATTAGCTTGTGAACGAGGATCTAATCTAATGAAATGGCTCTCTCGTCTGCTCTAGAATATAAGAAGATCTTAGTGATCCACTAACATATAGAGGAATACCTCAGTGTTCGACTCTATTATAGAGGTACATCTCAGTAGGTCCTAGGTGGCGAAGGTCGAACGAGCTTATTGAACAGCGGGTTGAGACCTTTAGTATCAGGATACTCTTCTTCTTCCGACTATCGTCGCTGCGGTCGGGTCTGTCTTTTAGTAATGCTTTATATTGGGCAATAATGCCCAGTACTTAAGCCAGACAGGATTTCTCTTCCTGCGAGAGTTCCTCGGTAAGTTTTCAACCAAACCAAGCATCCATGTGGAGCCCATGAAAATGTTTAGATTAGATTTTGTTGTACAATTTTAGCCCTGAAGGACGCAGAAGTCTTTAATATAGAGGTCGACTCTAAGATAGAGGAATATCTCAGCGATCCACTATAATATAGAGAAAGAACAGTGATCAACTCTATTATAGCTGTATATCTCCGAAAGTTCTTCGGTAAGTTTCAACCAAACCAAGCATCCAGGTGGAGCGCATAAAAATGTAGAACGTATCAGATTTTGTTGTAAAGTATTAGCCCTGAAGGACGCAGAAGTCTTTAATGTAGAGGCTTTCTCGTCGACTCTAAGATAGAGAAACATCTCAGCGATCCACTATAATATAGAGAAAGAACAGTGATCAACTCTATTATAGCTGTATATCTCCGAAAGTTCTTCGGTAAGTTTCAACCAAACCAAGCATCCGGGTGGAGCGCATGAAAATGTAGAACCTATCAGATTTTGTTGTACAGTATTAGCCCTGAAGGACGCAGAAGTCTTTAATGTAGAGGCTTTCGCGTCGACTCTAAGATAGAGAAACATCTCAGCGATCCACTATAATATAGAGAAAGAACAGTGATTAACTCTATTATAGCTGTATATCTCAGCAGTCTCCTTCAATAAGGGCGATCTTACTTTTCGACATTAATATCGAGGCTATGTAAAAGGAATATCTCAGTGGATCGACTTCAACAATAGACTTCAAGATTCGGAAATGGAAAGTCTTCTTACATGGAAATGTTAGAATAATATTCCTCCGAATTTTCCTTCTTTAATACTCCACTAATAAGAAACTCCAATCAATTGTCGGCCAAAAGTCAATTGCAGAACAGTTGGTTCGTGTTATTGCCATTGTGCTTACGACCATAAAAAGTTGTATGGCAATTGAGAATTGTGAATAGCATCAAAAGAAGCCAACAGCCAACCGAAGGAAGCAACAACAACAGATAAGATGAAAATAAATGCACTCAATATGAGTTGTAACTCCTGAATAAGAATTGAACCTAATCGAAGTATACAAGGGGCAGGGCACGGTAGTAACTAACACCCGATTGCCATAATGTTATCGAATGTTTGTTTAAAGAACTCCGAACCAAACCAACCACTGCCCTTCCGTGCGCGCTCTTTTCCTGAATAGAGCCAAATGAAATTGTAGTAAAACAAACAATATTCAACAACATGATAAAACTTGTTCCAGAACACGAACCGCGTCCTTCTTTATGTGTGTGTGTGGCTCCTTTTTGAAAATAAATGAAGAGAAAAAATTGAAATAAAATAAAATACGACACAAAGTTTACATCTCTTGCTGTACGTGCAGTCAATATTAAAATTGTTCTTAAACCCCCCTCTCCCCTCTAAAATCATCCAGCAGGACTGGAAGCAGATATCGACGCTTCAGACTAAGGGAATAAAACAGCTATGGATGGAATCAAACGAAATTTGAACAAGACACACTCACACACGAAATACTCACACCAATATTTAAACAAAGTGCAACAGGACTCACAATATGTGAGTGTGTAGAGCGCACACATGTCCTCGCTCACATTTATTGCAAGATGAAAGAAAGAACTGGAATACAACACCACTTATTCAATAAAATCAACTTTGTATCAATTCAATCGAGGTTGTTGCTGTTATTGCCCAACAGCATGTGTGTAGATGGGGAGCAGCAACAGCTGCACTGACAATCCCCCACTAACCCTGCTTTAGGAATTGTTGCTTCTGTTGCTGCACCTAAGGAGCAGCAGAACCTTAGCCACCTCCAAGCAATAGCAGCTCTAAGAAATTATTCAACAAAATGAAACTTGAAAGCAAATTGAACACGCTTCACCGAAAAAAAGGTGAAGGATACATGTACATACATAAATATATTTTGTATCTACGAATGATTCAGTTGTAATAATAAATTGTATGTTCAAAAGAGAACAACAAATTTCCAAAGGGAAAATTTGTCCGAAAATAATAGTAAAATAATGACAATTATGGAGTATTGCCTTATTAAAAATGCTAGAAAGGAAAGACTAAAGTAGCGGAAGTTGGAAAGATACTGACAATTCTGTCAGTGCAAAATTCAGTTGATCAAAGACAATAAACCTACCTTTATAGACAGGAAGTACTCGATACCACGTTTGCTACCGACTAGCTGTCAGATAAAAATATTGGGTGGAATGTACAAAACCCCCTTGAAGAAGCTTGTCCAACACCAAGGTACATGCGAAAAACTAAACCACAATGATGGATTATTGAGCTACAGGTTAGTAAAAAATACCTGCAATTAGCTATTCAACAAGGCCAAAACTACGGGGGTCACTAATGACTGGGATGTCTATAAACAGCAAATTCTATAAGAATGACCTAAGGAAAGCGTACAGGCGTTCTTTATTTGCCTTCTGTGGAGAAGTGGAAAAGGTCTGAGATGCCACAATTCCTGGGGAACTGCGGGACAGATCTCAAGGAACAGCAGGATCAACAAGAAAATGAGTGGACTACAAACATCGCGAAATCCAGTCTTAGGGGTATAACATTTAATATAACATTGTTAGTCTCTCACCATTTATTTTAGTGGAACAGTGAAGAGTTTTTATATTAGAAATAATATAGGCACAGACTTCTTCTCGCGCTGTCAACATGCCTGTATCAAAGGTAGATCAGTAGACTTAGCTCTATACTATGTGGTCCATCATATTGTACGAACCTTGCACTTCAATGAGTTCACGCTTGCAGCGTTCAATAATGTTCTCCTCTCGGCTATCGAGGCGGTTTTATGTGAAATAGATACAGATGTAGCTGTTACAAACTGGTTTTCGACTATGTTAAATTTTAGGGATATAACTTCCTGTGTCGTAAATACTTCAGTTATGAGGAGGGTTACTAGGGGAACCCCTCAAGGGGAGGCATTTCACAACTTTTCTGGATCCTAGTTGTAAACAAAGTTTCTTCAGCGGGAACTAAGGCATGTGCCTATACCGATGGCTTTGTTTTACAGTCCGTAGGTAATATCCTTCTAAAAAAAATTTTAGAAGGATATGTCAATACTATTTAAAAAACCATCACCCAAAAAATAATGATTTCAAAAATCATCCAAAAAAGTGCCTAAATATATGGAAAGAATGGGGTAATTCCAAAGGAAACCGACCCACTTTGAATATTTATGAATTTAGATCTGGATGCAATTTTGCACATGTACATATACTACAAGACCCTACGGAATTATGACTAAATTCAAAGCAGTTTAGATTTTATAGGGTGCCAAATTGGACATCTAAACATTTTTTTTAGAAATTTTACTATTTTGAAGTCGATATAACTTTTTAGCGGAATATCAGATTTAAATGATATACAGTATATACGTGTCAATAAAACATTGGACCCTTTATACTATAAAGGGAGGCGGCAATGTAATGGTCTGGGGATCCTTTTCCGGTAACGTGGTCGGACCCCACTATACAATAAACGGAGTTATTTCAGGCTATTGCAGATGCTTGGAACTCCATAGGTACAAAGATAACACGCAATCTTATTGATAATAAATGTTTTTCCACAAAATCTTAGTAGAAATGCAAAGCTAAATATGTTTTTCGGTGTGAATTTTCGACCTTTTTGTTTTTTGTGAAATAAATTTTTAATTTCAAATAATTTAAGCAGCCACATTGCGATTTGTTGGTACATTGATGCAATTTCTTAGATAATAGGTAAATTTTTTGGAATATATCGTTGATAGTTTTTCAGATTTTGGCGATGGAACAGAAGTATGAACTTAGTCCAATATGTATTTTCCGATGCTGTAAGTACCATTTGAAAGATTTTAACACCCTCACTAAGAGTTATAAATGAAGTAACCAATTTTTGTGTATTGAGGACATCAAAAGAACGAAAATTTCCTTAATCCTTGATTATCCTTAAAAGCGTATCACCAATTTTTATTCGTTTTATTTATAAAAATTACCCACACATTTTCCCAAAAAATTTAAAAAATTCAGCATTGGCTCGCCATGGGTTAAAAAATATGAATTTATAAATGTCCGCCCGTCTGTCAGTTCGACTGAATGGTGCCAACAATAAATCTGGAAAGGAGTGACCGAATGATATCAATTTCGTACGGGGTAATATTTTATTCAAACCCAGTTTATGTTTGATGGACAACCATATTGGCCTACTCTTTGTGGTACCTCCCCCACCAATGGTTAACAATTTTGGACATGATAAAACTCATATAACTTCTATACAACACATAATAATCATTTTACCGTCTATATAAGCTGTACGAAAAAAAGAACGAAAATGCCACGCCCCTTTTGGTACCTCCCAAACAAAGGGACCAATTGGTAAAAAAAAGTTAACAGCTTATAACATTATTACCAGTGCATACAAATACTTGAAATTTTGTGCAGTGTAATGTTTTTATAGTACCTACAGTCCAGTACAAAGTAGGCGTTATTGCCACGCCCCTTCTAGTACCTCTCACACAAATGGTAACAATTTTGTGAAATGTTAAAAATGAGAAACTCATTGAAGTAAATATATAAATAAAGAATTTTAATGCACTGGTATTAATGGGTCGGGCACGCGCTGCGAAGACCTCGCTGACATCACTAGAAACGCCCTAGATTGATATCATCAAGGAAGCCGCAGAAGAGGGAGACCGAGTCACACATGGCGCAGACAGCTCGACATTGAAGCGAACAAAGCCAACAAAGCGTGGACTGAAATAAAGACCTTATCAGCTATTAGCAGAACTGGAATGAATTCGTTACGGTCCTATGTTCCTTATAGGAACCAACAAGGAATATAAATGTGGGTAGTTCTTTCTCAAGTGTCACAGGTCAAAAATTAGATCTTTCTCAAATTCTCAGAAAATGTTGCCCTAGTATGTGGGAGTAATGACCCGCACTATAAAAAAAATTAAATGAAAATTGGAGGCAGGGTCGAGATCAAAGTTAAAAAAAAATCATTTTTTTTCATCTGTAATGTTTTTTTGAAGTTAATTTTAATGCTACAAAGCATAAGAATTTAAAAATAGAAAATATAATTTCTTGGAGCTTTTTCCGCGTACTTTTCAAAAATATACTAATTTTATCTAAAACAGTTTATTTCGGTCACTTTTCACGGAAATTAAAAATATAAATTAAGATATCTCTGAATCGATTTAAATTTAAAGTTTTTATAAAAAAGATCCATATGTACTCTACCGATGGTGTACATTTTGGAGTGGGGACGACTTTGGTTCAAAATTTACATTATAATAACTGAAAATCTTCACCAAAATACAAAGAAAAAATATGTGTATGTGTTTTCAAGTATATTTTGTTTGTTGATTTATTTTTTAATAATTTTTCTTTGAAGTTATTAATGTAACTTCTGAACCAAAGTTTTGCCCACTACAAAATTTACATCATCGGTAGAGTACATGTTGACCATTTTTTATAAAAAATGTAACGAATAAAAATTAGATCGATTCTGAGTTAATGCAATTTATATTTTTATTTCCGTGAAAAGTGTATTTTTTATGAAAAGTACGCGGAAAAGGTTCAAGAAATTATATTTTCTATTTTTAATTTCTTATCCTTTGTAGCACTTAAATTAACTTCAAAAAACCATTACAAAGGAAAAAATCAACTTTTCTGAACTTTGTTTGATTTCGCCCCTGCCTCCAATTTTCATTTAATTTTTTTAATAGAGTGGTTCATTACCCCTACATACTAGGGCAACATTTTCTGAGAATTTGAGAAAATATCTAGTTTTGTCACAGGTCACACTTGAGAAGAACTTCCCATATACGTACGAAATTTTAAGTCATTCGGTCACTCCTTTCCAAAGTTATCGTTAGAACCATTCAGCCGAACTGACAGACGGACGGACATTAATTAATTCACATTTTTTTTAACCCATAGAGACTAATGCTGAAATATACGCTTTTCAGGATAATCAAGGTTTAAGGACATTTTCGTCCTTTTGAGTACTTTATACACACAAATTCGTAAATTTATTTATAATTCTAAGAGGGGATGTTAAAATCTTTCAAATGGTACTTATATCATTCAAATCTGATATTTCGTTCAAAAGTTATTTCGACTTCAAAATAGCTAAATTTTGTAAAAAATCTTCTAGATGACTACTATGAAATTAGTCAAACGGTAAAAGGCCATAATTCCGCATTGTCGTGTAGTATACGCATGTAAAATTGCATCCAAATCTAAATATATACAGGGTTGCCCATATTCGACGGACCCATGTTTTTTTCGATGACTCGTTGGGCCCATTCCAATCGACGAGGCTTGTCCGCAGGCAACAATCTTTGCGTCAATTGAATTTTGTACGGGAACAAATGCAAATCAACGCGAATAATCCGTTGTAAAGTGGACCGAGCCATGCCCAACTGCTGAGAACGGCGTTTTTGGGATGTTCTTGGGGACCTCTCAACACTGGCTCGTTCGGCAGCGATATTCTCGGCCGATCGCCTTGGCCGACTTTTATTTGGCCTCTTCGGATTAGAAAGAGCCTCACCAGTCGAAAATTTTTCGTATAAACGCTTAATGGTGTTCTTAGAAGGCCACATTTTTTAATATTTTAAAAGCACGTTGAGTTTTCACAATTGACTTCTTCTGTTGAATGTAAATTTCAACTATTTCAGGCGCTCGCGTGGCGTGTATTGTTCCATCGTAAAAATCTGCTTGGACTGACGCTTCAAACGCGGTATGCCATTAAGCTATCTGACATCTCTGTCAAAAGTTATGGCGTTGCCAGATGGGTCCGTCGAATATGGGGGACCCTGTACATATATCGCCAAAAAATTTTGCATATTTTTGACATATTTGCATATTTTTGCATATTTTTTTGCATATTTTTGATATGCACTCAAATTATTTAAATCTGAGTGATGAAACGTCTAAATACAAATTTTGGTTCAAATCGGATGAAAATTGAAAGATATGCAAAAATCCGAGATCTAATGATTAGTTACGATATTGTAGCAAAAAGGAGTGGCTGAACTAAAATGTATGTTTCCACGCCATTAATGTGTTCACGGATGGCTCCAAAATGGAAGAAGTACTGGCTGTGGTATCTTCTGCCGAGAGCTTGATTTGGAGGTATATCTTCGCCTACGTAACGAATGCAGCATCATTCAGGCGGAAATATATGCAATTGCTAAAAAAGTGGCTGAACTCATTTCGTTGAGGCAAATATACAGAAGCGATATTTGATTTTCATCGATAGCCAGGCCGCTTTAAAGGCTCTACTAAGCACGGATATAAGGTCGAAGGTATTCGGAAACGAAGCAGCTGACAAACTTGCAAAAGAAGGGGCCACGTCCTCGAGGAAAGTTGAGGCAGATGCACACCTACCCCTCTCGTTGGTTTATTATTGTATAAAATCGAAATACGGGAACTTCTGGTATCATAAATGGAATTCAACGGGTGGTTTTGAGCTTACGAAAGCTCTTTTGGATGAAGGGTCTATGAAGAATTCAGAGAAGCTGCTATGTTTGGACAAATTTCATCGACGTTTGATTGTGTGCCTTATATAGAGCACAAAGCATGTGTTTAGAATTGGGTTACGAAGTAATGATATTTGAGTCGAGTGGATGAGGTATGGCCGGCAGCCCAATTGGATGTCGTCAAGAAAACCGACATATCTAGTCACCCTAGAGCATTCACCTACTTACGAATACATGGCTTCGCACAGTAAGCGGCTGAGAGGAACTTACGGACTCTCGACGCATCTGTTCGATAACACCCTTGTTGGGGTGGAAGTTCATCAGTCGTCTACCAATGGTAATAATAATTGTACAGATTAACTGTTACCGCCGCCAATGACTTTTTACCACTTTCAATTATTTTCTAATACTACATTCAAATTTCTTATGTCCTCAAATCTTCATGCTTTGTTTATGTAGTCATTACTCTCATTTTACAAATCTATTTATTTTCTATTCCTTCGTTGCCCTCTTGTTTGTTTACCAATTCGGTCATATGTACATACATACATGTGTGTATGTATATGCGTAGCCCTTTGATATACATTGTATGCAGTTTAATAACGGCAGTGTCTTCTTTTGGAAAATAAGTTGTAAAGGGCAGCGAAGGCAAAAGCTAAGTTCAGTTCGAATGTTAATACGGAGTAAACAAATTGTTTTTAAGCGAAACGCCATCGAATTAGTGAAATATTAAATAAATACTTAAATAAATGAAAATAAATTCAAAGTGTTTTTGATATAAAGGCAGCTAGGAAAAGTTGTTTGTTTCGGTTCGAACTCAACATTCTTAAAAACAATTTAAGTTAAACAATTTTGCGTTTATTTAAAATAAACACCGGCTTTAAAGTGAAACGCGGCTTCGGCAAATAATTTTTCTTTGTGTTAAACGAAACAACCACAAAAGCGGTGCATTAAGAAAACATAAAGTGGTTCAAAGAAAATAAAAGTAAAAAAGCTGTGGAAATCAAACCAAATAGCCGTGAAAGATAAATTAAAATCGGTACAAGTGTTTTCAATCAAAAATAATAAATAAATCGTGTTTCATAAATAGACAAAATAATGTCAGAAACCGATTTTAATTGCAACAAGTGCGATTTAAAAGACACCGAACGTATGGTGCAATGTGATTCTTGTGACAAGTGGTTCCATTTCGAGTGTGTTAAGGTGGACAGTAACGTAGCCAACGTCAGCTGGAGTTGCTCGTGCTGTGGTGAACAACCCGTGGTCCAAAGTGACGAGTTTAATGCAGCACAGCAGATGCCCCCCGTTAACAACACTGCAGATTTCTCCGCCGGTAGGCAGGCGTCCTCATCACCAGCAAACATAGTTCCAGCAGAAGGTGTGATGGGAATGCCCGGTCCGTCGTTTTCGGGAAATTTACCACCACAAAGACAAATGGATGCTGGGCATGAAAATGGTGCATACAAAAAAACACACAACCCGATTTTAAACAATCATGGCTCCAGCACCATTTCTTCGATTACAACAACGATGTCACAAACCACCGTAATTCCGCCAACAGGAACAACGATGACGCTCCCAACCGACGCGCATAAAAATCAGTATGATACTCGCCAGTGAACCCCAACGGATCGAACGTGGCCCAATCCAACATGTTGTCTCAGACCCAGTTGCAGCTACAAATGTTGGAAGAAGAAAAAGAACTTCAACGGCAGTATTTGGAGAAGAAATACAAAATTCTGTCGCAAGGCAACGTAAGTCAGCCATCTTGTTCTTTTTCGAACAGCTTCTCGTCGTTCCAACCAACAGCGTCGCAGATTGCAGCCAGGCAAGTAATTCCAAAGGATTTGCCTAATTTCGACGGAAATCCAGAGGATTGGCCCCTGTTCATCAGCAACTATAGGAATAGTACTGAGATTGCTGGTTACACTGATAGTGAAAATTTAATGCGTTTGCAGTCGTGTCTCCGTGGTCGTGCAAAAGAGTTAGTAAAAAGTAAACTCTTAATTCCTTCAATGGTGGGTGAAATTATCCAGAATCTGGAAATGTGTTTCGGTCG
Source organism: Eudasyphora cyanicolor (assembly GCA_963930755.1). NCBI lineage: Eukaryota > Metazoa > Arthropoda > Insecta > Diptera > Muscidae > Eudasyphora > Eudasyphora cyanicolor. The sequence goes on from OZ005735.1 coordinate 53,836,180, forward strand.
TCCAGAGCATATTCTGGACAGCATGATTGAGAAGGCCACCCGTATTCCCCCATTGAAGGACAGACTGGACAGTATAATTGAATACGCGCTAACTATAAGAAATATTTGTTCAACAATGGAGGCCTGTAATATGGTGGCTCATTTAAATAATCCGATGCTTGTGAAGACTTTGGTCGATAAATTGCCAAATAATCATAAGCTTAACTGGGCTATGCATGTTAAAAATTATAAAGTTCCAATTGTGAAAGTTTTCAGTGATTGGATATATGCTATAGCAGCTGCTGCCAGCCAAGTCGTGTCCCCTGTAATCTGTAAAAAAGGAGCATCAGTGAACACGCATCAAGAAAGCAACCCAAGCAGACCAATATGTTTTTCGTGCAAGAGTGAGGCTCATAAAATCCAGAACTGTGGTGAGTTTCAATCCATGAATTTGGACGCCAAGTGGAATGTGGTAAAGGAAAACAAATTGTGTCGTCAGTGCTTGAATTTACATCGTCGACAGTGTTTCTCGAATAAACAGTGTGGAGTTAGTGGATGTGCAGCAAAACATCACCCGTTATTACATAAATATGCCACAACAGCCAGCCCTAGTACGAGTAATGTATCAACGCAAGATCATCGTGGAAGTGTAAATGCGCATAGTGACGGTGACAAAGAAAGACCGTGTTTCAGGATTTTACCAATTCGTGTTTTCTTCAATGGTGGTTCAATGGAAACGTTTGCCTTTTTGGATGAAGGATCCTCAGTGACCCTAATGGAGCAAGAGTTTTTCGACAAGCTTGGCCTAAAAGGTAAAAAGGAGCCCCTTGAGTTGCGCTGGACCGGTAATACGACAAGATGTGAAGACGAATCGGTAAAAATTAATTTGGAAGTTTCCGGTACACAATGTGAATCGCGTTTTACACTCCACGATGTGCATACGGTAAATAATCTTGGTCTACCCAGACAGTCCCTAAACTTCGAAGACATCGTCAAGGTCAATCCATACTTAAAAGGGTTGCCCATTGAATCTTACGACAATGCCAAACCGATGATTTTAATTGGTGTCAACAACTGGAGGATGGCCGTCCCTATGAAAATTCGAGAAGGTGGACGCAATAAACTGATTGCAACAAAAACTCGTCTGGGGTGGACCCTTCAAGGTAGTGGCTCTGACTTTAGAAGAAGTGCTTCGTTAAATATTCACACGTGTGATTGTGAAGACGAATATAAAAGTTTACATAACGAAGTAAAGGAGTATTTCGCCCTGGAAGTAGCCCAAGAGAAGAATATTTTGTCAGCGGAAAATCAAAAGGCCATAGAAATTCTTCAGAATAATTGTGTAAGTAGAAAACAACAATTTGAAGTAAGTTTGCTGTGGAAAAACGACACGCAAGAGTTGCCTGGAAGTTATGATGTCGCGTGTCATAGATTGAAGTGTCCCCAAAGGAAGTTCAAGAAGGACCCTGAATTAAAGCAGACTATGCAAAAGGAGATCGACAAACTTCTCATGAAAGGATATGCTAGAAAGGTTTTGGACACAGAATTGAATTCATATCCCAGTCGTACGTGGTGTCTTCCGATTTTTGTGGCCCTAAACCCAAACAAACCTGGTAAAATTCGTCTGGTGTGGGATGCAGCAGCCAAATCCAACGATAAGTCGCTCAATGATTTTTTAATGAGTGGCCCTGACTTGCTTACATCACTAGTGGATATTTTAATCGAATTTCGAGTTGGCCAAATTGCAGTATGTGGTGACATCGCTGAAATGTTTCACCGCATAAACGTCAGAGACGAAGATATGCATGCTCAACGATTTTTGTGGCTCGAAAATGATGAGGTAACCAAGCCGAGTGTATTTGTGATGAAGGCCTTAACATTTGGTATAAGCTGCGCCCCCTGTATCGCTCATTTTGTTCATAATAAAAATGCGGACGAATTTCGAAATATATATCATCGAGCGGTCAAAGCGGTAGAGACTTACCACTACATGGACGACTTTATAGACAGTGTGCAGACTGAAGAAGAAGCAGTGGAGGTAGCTTCCCATGTTAAAAGGATCCATGCTGCGGGCGGTTTCCATATGAGGAACTGGGCCTTAAATTCGAAAATAGTACGACAACAATTGGGTGAAGGCGGTGTAACGGAAAACAGTTTTGGAGCTATTGAAAAAATTCTCGGAATGTATTGGGAGTCCAATAATGACGTGTTTCAGTATAATTCTCGAGGCTCAGAAGAAATGTGTTCCAAGACGACGTGGTCCCCACTAAGAGGGAAGTCCTCCAAGTCCTGATGTCCATCTTCGATCCACTCGGGTTCGTCTCCCACTACACAATTGGCCTGAAAATTCTACTTCAAGACATATGGCGTTCCGCCATAAAGTGGGACGACGAACAAAATGAAGAATTGAATCTGAAGTGGTCCTCTTGGCTGTCAAATCTGGAAAAAAATATCCTCCATCAAGATCCCACGGTGTTACTCTTCCTTACTGAAATTTACATTTGATGTGCAGCTGCATACGTTCGTCGACGCTGGTGAAAATGGATACGCTGCTGTATGCTATTTCCGCATTCAACACAATGATGAGGTCGACGTCAGTATCGTAGCAGCCAAGTCCAAGGTCACCCCACTGAAACCTGTGTCAATCCCTAGATTGGAACTCCAAGCGGCGTTAATTGGAACCCGACTGGCCACGAAAATCAAAAATACGACACGTCTACACTGCTCAGAAAGTTTTTACTGGACCGACTCTAAAACGGTTTTGAGAAGGTTGTCCATGGATCCGAAAAACTTTAAGGCGTTCGTGATGTACCGAGTTGGCGAGATTTTAGAATTAACTAATGTGACTCAATGGAATTGGGTCCCATCGCAATCCAACCCAGCATATTTCTCTACGAAGGTCTGTACACCCAACGATGACATGTGGTTCAGAGGTCCAGAGTTTCTCAAATTCAACAAAAGTGATTGGCCGAAATGTCCAGATTTAGGAGGCACCAATAAAGAAGAGGTACGTCATCATATTTTACATATTACAAAATCATGTAACTTCACTCTGAATATTGAGTATTTTTCATGCTGGAGACGACTTTATAGAGCGCTGTCGCTGTTTCTGTTTTACGTAGAAAAACTAAAGTCCGTGGTCCGTAGCAATAAAGTACCATCCGAAGCACAATATAAATGTATCCAGAAAGCAAAAAACATTTTGTTTAAAAATGCGCAATTAAGCGAATTTTCTGAAGAAAATTGGTGCCTCAAGAATAATAAGTCTATTGAAAAGACCAGCAAGCTAAGACAGCTAAATATTTATCTGGACGAACATGGTGTAATTCGTGCCTCAGGCAGAGCCGACACATTAAGCTGCAATAATGCAATCATTTTACCGCACTGTCACTACACTACTTTCCTTGTGGTCCGATATTATCATGAAAATTTCCATCATTGTCTACACGAAGCAACAGTATCCAGAATAAAGTCTATATTTTATATCCCCAAATTGATGTTACCGCCGCCAATGTCTTTTTACCACTTTCAATTATTTTCTAATACTACATTCAAATTTCTTATGTCCTCAAATCTTCATGCTTTGTTTATGTAGTCATTACTCTCATTTTACAAATCTATTTATTTTCTATTCCTTCGTTGCCCTCTTGTTTGTTTACCAATTCGGTCATATGTACATACATACATGTGTGTATGTATGTGCGTAGCCCTTTGATATACATTGTATGCAGTTTAATAACGGCAGTGTCTTCTTTTGGAAAATAAGTTGTAAAGGGCAGCGAAGGCAAAAGCTAAGTTCAGTTCGAATGTTAATACGGAGTAAACAAATTGTTTTTAAGCGAAACGCCATCGAATTAGCGAAATATTAAATAAATACTTAAATAAATGAAATAAATTCAAAGTGTTTTTGATATAAAGGCAGCTAGGAAAAGTTGTTTGTTTCGGTTCGAACTCAACAGATTAACCTTCATCATGCAAAAGCAGTCTAAGCGGTACTATTGCTGTAGACATCATCCTGATGCGTAGGTTAGGTGTACAAGGAGGAAATGTGAGTGGTACCAGGACATCCAAAGTTAGGTTGCTTTGGCCATCTTTGTAGGTACCGAAGAACCTATATTTTGACTGTGATAGATCTTAAAATTTTACTCTTACCTTAAAAAGTAATTGGATGGAATGTACTGGACGACCACTTGTTCTCAGATCACCATTGTATAGAGTATAAACTCGCTGAAAAAGTACCTAAAAATTCTGTCCACAGAAATGTGAGGAAGAAAAAATGGCACTTGTATGAGAAAAATTATAAAAAGTCCTCAAATCAAAACTTCTTTGCGAAGAGAATGACAGAGTCGATCAGGACCTTCTGGTCGATCACATCACCAGTCCAAAACCCAGGTTCAAGGGTCAAACTAACTTCTGAGCTAAAGGCTACGAAAAAGACAAGGCCAAATCTACCGCACTAAAAAAAAAGCGTACTGAAAATCAATGAATTTTTCGTAAAGTTTAAGATTTCGGCAATGATTTCGAGCCAAAGACAATCGCTATAAAAACAAGAAGGTTTTATAGTTAATTTAAAGACGTGAATAGTACTTGTTTTGAGGATGCATTTCATAGAATTAAGAATTTTGGGTAATAAAACTAATTAAGTTTGGTCTTAAAATAAGCACATTTTTGCGTAAATTTAAGTATGGCGCGTGCTTATTTTTAGTAAAATATCATATAATTTAAAACATTATCGTAATAAAATTTAAAATGTTTGTCCTTGATATAAGAATATACTGGTAATTAATTTAAGGCATACATGAATTTAAATACAGTTTTTTTTAAATATGTATGGAAAATTCGTTACATTATATTGATTATAATGTTACTCTTTTAAATGAATCATTTTCTTTTAAATCATTCACTATTCATAGAAAATTCAAGAACACAACACTTTATCTTTCTCAATAAATATTTTATTTGTTATATTTTATATTGCAAAATACAAAAAAAATATAATACATATTACGGATAACCTTGAACATTTTATAATTTAAAACAATATGTAATTGTGTAAAGACAAATCGGCCAACACACTATGAAGTTTGACTTTTATTCGAATATTGTATTGTTATGTATCGATTCTATAGCGGGATTCGTTTCTCTATTTGTTGTCCATGAACAATTTTTATCGGAACCGACCTTAATGATTTTTAACCTAGAATTTGGCTGGAATTTAAATAGAAATTATATAAAACAAATATTATATTATTATATCATATAGTTTGGATGCTCACTCATTTCCTGCAATTTGTAAATTTGTAATTCCCCACTGCATTTTTCATATATCCAAATAAAGTTCAATTGCGCGAACTAAAATAAAAATTTAAATGTTTTTTAGAAGTTTTTTGTTAATGATCGATTTAATTTTTAATTAGATTTATTTTATTGAATGTTTTCGCATTCGAATTGTTCAGCTTTTCGATCAACTCTTCCTTTCGAAAGAGAGGTTTTTGTGGTGTATTGGAAAAGATAAGACACTGCGCTCTGAAAGCCATGTAAACACATACCCTTATACGTATTTCAATCCTGTGCGGGGATATCATCAGAGGGTCTTATACATGACACAGTGTGAGCTTGTAGTTGTGGCGATCATCACTTGTATATATACCAATCTACAAAGAAATTTGCATATGGGAATTATATATACCTACGAAGAAAGCGTACAAGTCACACAGCCAAAGCTTTAAGCGAGACTTAAATTCACCATTTTCACCACCCATGTGACTGGTAAGGGTTGCCAGTTCGACACAGTTGTCTCTACACCAATCGCCAGGTAGATGGCGTGGATTCTGAGATTAGTTGGACGATTAGAAAGACTTTACTACATTTCAGTAAGCATAGTATTTTTTGTTGAATATCAAATATTTTATGTTATTATTTAGAATTCATTAACACTACGTGTTGAAGATGAGCAGCTTCTTTCTAATTGTATTTAGGCGGGCTGATCCTTATTATTTAAATGTTTTTTAGAAGTTTTTTGTTAATGATCGATTTAATTTTTAATTAGATTTATTTTATTGAATGTTTTCGCATTCGAATTGTTCAGCTTTTCGATCAACTCTTCCTTTCGAAAGAGAGGTTTTTGTGGTGTATTGGAAAAGATAAGACACTGCGCTCTGAAAGCCATGTAAACACATACCCTTATACGTATTTCAATCCTGTGCGGGGATATCATCAGAGGGTCTTATACATGACACAGTGTGAGCTTGTAGTTGTGGCGATCATCACTTGTATATATACCAATCTACAAAGAAATTTGCATATGGGAATTATATATACCTACGAAGAAAGCGTACAAGTCACACAGCCAAAGCTTTAAGCGAGACTTAAATTCACCATTTTCACCACCCATGTGACTGGTAAGGGTTGCCAGTCATTAACAAAAAACTTCTAAAAAACATTTAAATAATAAGGATCAGCCCGCCTAAATACAATTAGAAAGAAGCTGCTCATCTTCAACACGTAGTGTTAATGAATTCTAAATAATAACATAAAATATTTGATATTCAACAAAAAATACTATGCTTACTGAAATGTAGTAAAGTCTTTCTAATCGTCCAACTAATCTCAGAATCCACGCCATCTACCTGGCGATTGGTGTAGAGACAACTGTGTCGAACTGGCAACCCTTACCAGTCACATGGGTGGTGAAAATGGTGAATTTAAGTCTCGCTTAAAGCTTTGGCTGTGTGACTTGTACGCTTTCTTCGTAGGTATATATAATTCCCATATGCAAATTTCTTTGTAGATTGGTATATATACAAGTGATGATCGCCACAACTACAAGCTCACACTGTGTCATGTATAAGACCCTCTGATGATATCCCCGCACAGGATTGAAATACGTATAAGGGTATGTGTTTACATGGCTTTCAGAGCGCAGTGTCTTATCTTTTCCAATACACCACAAAAACCTCTCTTTCGAAAGGAAGAGTTGATCGAAAAGCTGAACAATTCGAATGCGAAAACATTCAATAAAATAAATCTAATTAAAAATTAAATCGATCATTAACAAAAAACTTCTAAAAAACATTTAAATAATAAGGATCAGCCCGCCTAAATACAATTAGAAAGAAGCTGCTCATCTTCAACACGTAGTGTTAATGAATTCTAAATAATAACATAAAATATTTGATATTCAACAAAAAATACTATGCTTACTGAAATGTAGTAAAGTCTTTCTAATCGTCCAACTAATCTCAGAATCCACGCCATCTACCTGGCGATTGGTATAGAGACAACTGTGTCGAACTGGCAACCCTTACCAGTCACATGGGTGGTGAAAATGGTGAATTTAAGTCTCGCTTAAAGCTTTGGCTGTGTGACTTGTACGCTTTCTTCGTAGGTATATATAATTCCCATATGCAAATTTCTTTGTAGATTGGTATATATACAAGTGATGATCGCCACAACTACAAGCTCACACTGTGTCATGTATAAGACCCTCTGATGATATCCCCGCACAGGATTGAAATACGTATAAGGGTATGTGTTTACATGGCTTTCAGAGCGCAGTGTCTTATCTTTTCCAATACACCACAAAAACCTCTCTTTCGAAAGGAAGAGTTGATCGAAAAGCTGAACAATTCGAATGCGAAAACATTCAATAAAATAAATCTAATTAAAATAAAAATAATTTGAATAGAAATCAAACAGAATGATTTATATACGATAAATGATTAAAATTAATTTTATCATATAACTGTCACACAATGTTGAAAGATAAGAGATATATTAAAATCTTTGGAATATACTTACTTACACTGAAATATTTAGTCACTCTTCTACGACACAAATTCTCATAATAGATCCATACAAAATTTGCTGTACTAAAAGTTAAAAAAAATATTTATGTAAGATATTATTAATAAAAGAAACTGATTGTTTTGAAAGTGGCGAAAGTGACCTTTTGCATATAAATTGAGTTATCAAAAATAATTTTCTCAAAAAAATCAATCGTGACTTAGATTTTAAAATCTTAAGTTTTGTTAGCAAACAAAACTTATTAAAAATTACTTCTGTAAAACAAAAGCTAATGCTGCTTATGACATTCTTAACCCTGGTGTTAGATTAGCAAATCTGTACGAATCCTAGATTAAGAGTCCATTTGGTCAACATTACATTTTTCATATAAAATGAATATGGAAGACAATATTTTATATTTATTTTTATTCAATACTTCGTGAAAAGAAAGCAGCTTATTTACAATTATTTTTGAGCAAAAACGCTTATTATTTTGATTTTAGTAAAACAAAAATATCCCTTGGACCAAATTATAAGGCAATATATATACATACATATATTACCGTTTATAAAGGAAACGATACAAAAATTGGACCAAATGGGCCTAATCTAACAGCAGGTTTAATTATGAAGTGCTTATGAAGCAATTATGAACACGAAATCAAGAAAAATTTAAACTAAAATTCAAAAAAGGAAAAAAATCTTTTTAAATAAATTATATTTTTAAAACTTTTTAAAAATAACTTTGTTTGTGTGAAAACACGTATTTTATATGTGAACGTCAGTTTGCAAATACATTTTGTTCTAATACATTAATATATGCGTTCCAAATTAAATTTCGTGATTTTCAAATAAAATATATTTGTTCAGAAATACATAATACTTACAAATATTGTTTCCAAATCTATTTCCTTTCAATTCAAACATTCCCATGTAGGTGTATTCTCACTTATTTTTTGAAAGTTATAAATGGCATTTTTCATATATTCATCAAATTTATCTTCAAATATTGCGTGATCTAAAATTAAAATAATTACTTTTTTTCTGAAAATAAATCAAATAAAATTATCTATAAACAAAAAAATGCAAATAAATTTTATCATATCACAATTGGAAAACGCTGAAAACTAAGAGAAATATTTCAACCGTTTATATATAATACTTACGTTGAAATATTTTGTAAAATTTTCCACTCTTCTCACAAAAGACCCATTCTAAAATTGTTTTACTAAAAAAATTAAAAAAGATAGTTATATGTATAACATATTATTAATAATAAATTTCTATATTGCCACAAATAATTTTACATTTCTGCATTATGCGCTGGTATTTTTAATAAATAAATACTTTCAATACCTAAACATTTTCTCATTGTCTCTTTCAGTATTACAAAATCTATTACTCACATTTTTGTCATCCATTTGGCACAAATCTCTTCACAGGACAAACAAGATCTCCTTCAAAAACGCATGTACATCGCCATAAATAACATACAGCAAAAATAACTATGACACACGCTCTTCCTTATCATAGAGATCGATGGTGACGCCGACGGCATAACCACATGCATACACACATGTACACGACGGTTTCATTTGTTGTTGTTGCTATGCTTTAGCAAAAATAACTGTTAACAGCCCATATTAAAATTATTTTCGGTGCAATATGCACGTATGTATGCACGTATACTTACATATTTACAGCAATCAAATTTTTTCACAATCCGCGTCCCGAAAACAGACAACCGTTTCCTTCCATCGCCTGTAAATAACTGACGATTTAAAAGAAAACGAACAACAAAACTGTTCTCTATTTTCTCTTCTAGCATTCCATAACAATTATTGATTCACACATTACCAAACAAAACTGATTCTCCGAGCGAGAGAGGGAGGGAGAGATTGTATAATTCTCTCGTATGTATTCTTAAAAATAATGATAATAGTCATAAAATTTATTACCAAGACAGCCTTTCCTTTAAGGGGAGCATAGCCTTAAATTTATTACTCAAATATCTCATACTGTTAATTAAGTCCGATTCGGCATTAAAACTATGACATGTCTACGTCGTAGTGTTAATGTAGAAAATCCTTAAAAGTATTGAAATATTACTTAAAATAATGCGGATTGTCACAAAAATAATGATTTTTTTCTTTAATTTAAATGCGTACATTTAAAGACGCGCGTACACAAAACTAATGATTAGATAGACATTAATTCAAATTCAAAAAACTTTATATTAAGGAAAATTTCGTAAAAAACGTGTAAATTTTCATTATTTCAATGAAAATTGTCATTGAATTGATGCTGAGGTAGCATACTTAATATAAGAATGTGTCATCATTAGTTTTATTACTATTTTTTTTTTCAGTGCGGTGTTAATAATGACTGGGATGCCTATAAAGAGTAACTCAAATCCATAATGAGCTTAGGAAAGGACAAAAAGGCTCTTGATACACCTTATGTGGAGAAGTGGAAAAGTCTCAGACATCGCAAGGCTTAGGAAGATACTATCCATAATACCCTGTACAGTGTGTTATCTGCCGGACGAGGATAACTACATACTGGGCAAAAAATTGGGAGCAGTCATTACAGATACTGCTTGACACACATATCCCGGGTTACTGCGCCACAGAACACGAGGAACAGCAGAATCAGCAAGAAAGCAAATGGACCTCAAACATCGCTGACAGACAAATCCAGCCTAATTTGAGTTCTGAGCCATTCAAATCACCTGGTAAAGGTGGCATTTCTCCAATAGAAATGCAGAAAATTATGAAGTACATCTTCCCCTGGCTGGAGAAGATATATGAAGGCAACATTAGTCTCGTATTTTGAGATCTATATACGAGGGATACCTTAGTGGTAATTATACCCAAAGCGGGAAAGATATCGCACACTAGGCCAAAGGACTTAAGGCCAATTCTTCTATCCTCGTTCCCGCTGAAAGGTATTGTTAGGTTAGGTTGACGAGAGGAGACGTTTAAACGTCTCATGTCCATGGACATACTCTTAAGCCAGTGGTTCGGCCTGTTGTGTGCTCCTTATTTATGATTCTTTATACCTCGCGAGTTACAGAAAATCGGTACTAGACACGAATTTTCTCAGTATCTTCCAGTCATATTCTCTGAGATGAGTCAAGTCTGGTAATATGTCGGATCCGAAATGTTGGAATCTTGCATGTGTGAAAGCCGGGCAGTGACACAGAAAATGTTCCATCGTATCGATGTTTTCCCTGCATTCGTCGTTTCCTGCTAGTCCTATGCGATGAAGATGTGCTTGTAAGCTTGAGTGTCCCGTTAGAACACTCATCATCTTACTAATATCGATCTTGTTTAGTTTCAGAAGACTTCTTGTTTTCTCTTCATTTGGGTCACCCCACAGTATCTTTGCAGTTGCTCCTACTGTTGCGCTATTCCACACAGTTTTGTGAGCCTTCACTGCCCAGTGCTTCAACTCATTTGTGGCTTCGAAAGGTTTCCAAGTTTATTACTCGAAGTTCTCTGCCCTTTGAAGCCAAGCTGTTTGCCCGTTCATTTCCAATCACTCCGTTGTGTCCTGGTACCCAGCGAATACGCAATTGACCATGGGGTGAGTAATCATTTATCGTTCTTTTACGGTCCAACACAGTTCTGGAGTTGACCCTTTCCGATGTTATTGCTTTAATCGCCATTTGGCTCTCTGTGAAGATGTTGGCATATTTAGGCTTTGTGAAGTTACTGAGCCAGTTCACACACTACGTGATTGCTCGAACTTCTCCTTGAAATACCGTGTTATGGCCAGGGAGGCGAAAGTGAAGTTCGACTTCTGGTTCATCAATAAAAAGTCCCAGACCCGTCCTTCCTCCTCGCTTGGACCCATCCGTGTAGCAGCTGGTTCCCACTGGCACATGGGCCAAAGTTCCATTTTCCCAGGAGCGTCTGTCTGGCACAGACGTATCACTGGTAGCTGTAAGCCGCACTTCAGGAATGCGGTCGGATATTTCTGGCGTTTGAATGTGACCAACTAGAGATTCTAAAATCTTTTGATGGTACGACTTGTGGTCTCGATTTATCCATTCACCCATCACTTGTAGACATCTTGCTGTGAGGGCTGCTTCATACTTTATACGGATGTCTATTGGTTGGATGTGCAGCATAGTCTCCAACGCTTTTGTTGGTGCAGTTTTAAATGCCCCGCTTATGCCTAGACAGCACATACGTTGAATTTTTTGCAAAGGTATTACGTTGCACTTCTTGTCCATTGATGTCCACCACACTACACAGGTGTAGGTGATTATTGGGCTAATCACGCTCATGTAAAGCCAGTGAGTCATATTTGGACGTAGTCCCCATTTTGAACCTATACCTCTTCTGCACAACGACCAACATCTGTGGGCCTTTGTAACTCTTTCTTCAAGATGATCTTTCCAGTACAGTTTCTGATCCAAGATTACTCCCAAGTATTTTACTTTTTTAGTTATAGCAATTGTCTTATTCAGGAATCGAGGCCGGGTAAAACGTGGGATCTAGTGCTGCGACATCGACATCGATGTTTTCGAAACATCGATGTTTTTCTAAAATATCGAGTACTTTTTACATCGATGTTTTAGTTTCGATGTTTCATCGACATCGATGTTTTGAATCGATGTTTTGAATCGATGTTTTTCTCTCTTATTGCTATTTCTAACTTTATTTTGTCAGTGTCATCACTGTGTCATTACTCTGCGAAGTTTTTTACATTGAGAATTTTTACATTTTTACTTAATCATTAAAATCCCTCCAAAAAGTGAAATATGGAAACACTTCACAAAAACAAATAGTAATTGCGCTTTATGCAAGTTATGTGGAAAGAATTTTAAAAGTTGTGGAAACACCACTAATTTAATCGGCCATTTAAAGGCTAAACACAATAGCATATATGCGAAACATTTTGCCGCCACTAAAACCAAAACAACAACACGTTCGGAAGAGATACCAAATACGGAAGAAATGCCTAGTACGAGTTCAAAACAACCAGAACAACCAACGGGATCAACAGGTAATAATATTAATTATTAATTAATTATTAATTCGACTCAAAATTTATCAGGTCTTGCAAGGCAACAGTCCTTAGAAAATTGTTTTAATACAATTTCATCGTTCAAAGATGGCGGACATAAATTTAATAGAATAACAACTGCAATATTATACATGATTTGCAGAGACAGTCAACCTATATCCATAGTTGACGACGATGGATTCAAATATCTTTTAAAGGTTACAGCACCTATGTACAAAGTACCCTCGAGACGCACCATCGACAGTCTGATTGACACAAAATACGAATACATATCAAATTTAATGAAAGCAGAATTGCAGAAAGTGCCTTATGTATGTCTAACTACAGATATATGGACCGAAACCCATAAGTCGAGAAGCTTTCTCGGAATAACTGCTCATTTCATCTCGGATAGCTATATTGACTCAAAGGGAGGTTTTCACATGGAAAATGTTACTATTGGAGCCTTTGAGTTAAATGAACGCCACACTGGGGAAAATATAGCCATTGAGATTAGCACAAAATGCTCAGAATGGGGTATCAGTAGTGAGAGGGTGATAACCGTTGTGACGGACGGAGGAGCAAATATGATAAAGGCTGTTGAAATAGCATATGGAAAAAAACATACGTACTGTTTTGCACATTTATTGAACCTTCTTGCCGACAAAACAATGTATATTTTTAAAGAGGGCTCGGCAGTTATAGAGAAGGTAAAGTCTATCGTAACTTGGTTCAAGCGAAGTGTAATTGGAAGTGATGAGCTACGAAAAAAAACCGAAGGTTTGGACGCAAGGGTGCTAATCCAATCTGTGGAAACCAGGTGGAATTCCACATTTTATATGGTGGAACGATTTTTGTTGTTGCGTGAAATTGTCAACAACATAATATCATTTAACGCAACTGCACCACCTATGATTACAGCATCTGAGGTAGATTATTTAAAAGATTTTATAGTGTTGTTTCAACCAATTGAACGAGCAACAAAAGAGCTATGCGGCGAGAAGTTTGTCACCTCAAGTGTAGTTATACCTGTTTTAAGGCTGATGAAAAAACAAATATACGAGGCCGTTGTAACTTCCAGCTTTGGTAAAGAAACAAAAAAAATTTTAAAGGACCAGTTTCAAAAAAGGTTTGATGGCATCGAAAGCAATCCGTTTTTTTCCATAGCTACGCTACTAGATCCGAGATTTAAAAACCTTCATTTTGAAGATAGCGTAGCCCTAGCGACAGCGATAAGAAAATTAACTAGAGAAATAAAGGAAAATGAAGATTATTCATCAGAATCTGATGGACAGTCATCTAATACAAATAGTCCAAGCAAAGCTCCTTCAGGTATTTATTTTGCACTAACAACATGTTAAAATATTTAAAATTAATTAATTAATTCAATTTTACAGTTTTCAGCTTTTGGGACGACCATCACAAATTGGTTCAAGAAAACTGGAAGGCCAAAAAAAGATCTCGAGTAATAGATCAACTTGAGACTGCTCAAATGCCGGCAGAACTGGCAATGTATTTAAAAAGCCCTGTATCCCGATTAAATGAAAACCCCCTTGATGGATGGCAACAATGCTACATGCCTAAAAATTCCGCATTGATGAAGACGGCTATGAAGTACTTATCGATTATGGCTACTTCAGTCCCTTCTGAAAGGTTGTTCTCAGCAGCGGGCTATATTACTTCTAACAGAAGAAGCTCTATTTCTGGGGACAAGCTTCAGAAAGTACTATTTTTGCAGACAGTCGACTCAAAATTCTGGAATCTCGAATAGGAACATATTACATATATAATAACTTTAATAAAATTAATTTTAAAACTTTTATTTCGAATTGCAAAAACATCGATGTTTTTTGATCGATTTTACATCGACATCGATGTTTCAAATTTCTAACATCGATGTTAAAAACATCGATGTTTTTCTATCGATGTCGCAGCACTAGTGGGATCTTCGTTTTCCTTGTAAATAGACATATTTCTGTTTTGTCTGGGGTAACATTTAATCCTCTTGATTGTGCCCAGTTATATGCTATGTTAAGTGCCTCTTCAGCTCTTCTGCATAATAGAAGTATTACAACGTCGTCTGCATAACAGACTGGTTTAAGTCCTTCATTGGTGAGGGCTTTTAGGAGATTGTGTATCGTCGTAACCCATAGAAGAGGCGATAAAATGCCCCCCTGATGTATACCACGATTTACCTTGTCTCTAATTTTTATGTCATATGACCCACAAATAATCCACCTATTCCTTAGCATATTGTTGATTCAGTTTTTCAGCGCCCGGTCAACCTGAAACTCGTCTAAGGACTGGATAAGTGTATCGGTCTGTACATTGTTAAATGCGCCCTCAATGTCTATGCAAACAGCAAGTGTATACATTTCTTTACTGAAGGACTCTTCTATGTGGTGCACTACATCATGCAGAGCTGTTCCACTGACCTTCCTTTGACATAGGCGTGTTGTTTGAATTTTAGCCTGTCATCCGCTATTTTACTTTTGACCATGTTATCAATTATTCGCTCCATTGTTTTTAACAGGAAAAAAGTTAGGCTAATGGGTCGATAAGCCTTTGGGGTCGTATAACTCGCCTTGCCAGGCTTTGATATGAAGACCACCCTAGATTCCTTGGGGTATAAGAATGGGTTGGGCATGCAGTGAACACTCCAGACAGATGAGTTGATACCAAATCCACCTCATTTTGCAGAAGTGCTTGAAATATTCCATCCGGGCCCGCAGCCTTAAAGGGAGAGAAACTTTTTATCGCTTCTTTAACCATACCATCTGTTATATCCGTAATAGGTACTTGATGCAATACATTTTCATTCTGTAACTGTTCCTCTGTTGGTCCAGCATTACCAGTCGGAAAATGAGTTTTCATCAAGAGCCTTACGGTATCCACTATAGTTTCGATCCTTTTACCCGTGTCATCCACCAGTGTTTCGGTTTGGACATGAGTTTTTGAGAGGAACTTTTTCATTTTAGACATGCTGTTAACGCTGTCTACCTGTTCACAGAAAAGCCTCCAGGAGTTACGGTTCGCCGATCTAATGATTTTATTGTATTCTTTAAGTCGTCTGTGGTAGTCGTCCCAATATATTGATTGTTTTTTACGTCGAGCTCTGTTGTAAAGTCTGCGGACATCTTTGCCAATCGAGCCAATTTGTCCTGTCATCCAGGGTTTCTCATAGGCAGATTTCCTTATTACGGAAAATTATTGGGTTTGGCGGTGGCCGTGCAATTTTAAACCTTATATAACGGTGGTCTGAATAGGAGTGTTCATCCGAAACACTCCACTCATGGATCTCATCAATAAGATTTTCTGAACATATCGTTATATCTAATACTTCTTCCCTAATTTTGTTAAGAAAGGTTGCAGTATGTTAAGAGTTATGAGGTCATTTGTATTCAAAAATTATATTGGTGTTAGTACTACCCCAAGCGATATGATGGGAGTTGGCGTCATACCCAGCTAATAACTCATTACTTGTGTGTTTGGATTCCCTCACCAGACGTTGCAATTCCGACGTAGGTGGCAATGTCGACGCATCGAATGGCAGATATATTGACGCCAGGTACATTTCCATTACCTTGCCTCAGCACCGTTGCGTCCGATGTTGACAACTCTGGAGAGAAAAGAAAACATACGTTTTTATGGCACAAAATACAATTCCTTGGACGAGTACCTGTGTCAGCGTAGAAAAAGTTATAGTTCACATGGTTTAATCCAGTAACCTTGTCGCTAGTTGTCCATGGTTCCTGGATCAAAGCAATATGAACCCTGCCTTTATTTATGATGTCCATCAGAGCGTTGGAAGCTGTCTCGCTCCGGTGGAGGTTTATCTGGATGACCTCAATCATTGTCTTTCCAGTAAAAGTTTCTTTTGGGAGTCTATCCTATCTGGTGGTACTCCCTCATTATTTGGTAGTGGGTCATTCTCCTCCTTTCGTTCACTACCTATTACACCATCTTCCAGTCGACAATTTTGGGAGGCGGTGTTATTTTTTGTCCTCATTCCCTCATTGTTTTGAATCGTTTTGTGGCTCTTTTTATGTTGATCACCACCTTTGCTGGGAACTTCCTGCAAAAGTGGCGGTAGTATTGGTGAACTGGTGGTGTTATTGACTACTTCCATATCAGTTTTTGGCAGTGTCTCACTTGTCTCCATCCGTTCACTACCAGTGTTTGCCTCTTCAAACAGTACATTGGGACTCGATTCATCTGTCCTGCCAATCGGGACCTTTCCAATTTTGAAAGAGACTGTCCAGATCAAGAAGTACGCCATGCCCTTCGCCATGACAAGATTTTTCTTGGATTCTGGGTCTATGCCCAACACGAGGAGAGTACCCTCGGTTTCCTTCCTATAGAAGACTTCCCACTTTCTCACGGAAAGTTTTGAATTCTGTTTGCCAATGATGTCGAGTATGTACTCTGATGAGAACTTACTGGGACATCCCTTAACATATAGGGTCGTTTTTATGAGTTCAGGAATATCGCTTTTCCTTACCAATTTTAGCTTTGCGCCGTCCCAAGGTGAAGGGAAGCTATCCTCAAGTTTTACGAGGACACCAGCACAGCGTTGTGATGCCAGCCTTAGCATCAAAACACCCCTCTCAAACTTGTAACTCATTACTTCGATTGGTGGTTCATCCTTAGATTCGAGGACGTACTCCGCTACCAAATCTTCGAAGTTACTCTTTTGTTACTCTTTTGGTCTTCGGGGATTCTGCCAGATGCACTACTGCTATCAATTATGGCATAGCATATATCGTCTCGAAAATGTTGTTTAGCTATATTAGAATAAGATGGTGGCTTCATACCCTTCTTTATGGCCACTTGATTTTTCCGTGTCTGTAGAGTTTTTTTGTTTAAAGCCTCATCCTTAACGGATTATTTGGTTGACTTGACCTGCGTAACTGGGTCAACTTTACCGCCCACGATCGAAGGACCCAGACTAGAGACCTCCCTTTGTGTGGTTATGTTAGGCTACTCCGAATTACTGGAAGACGGCGAGCCCTTTTTCTTCTTAGTCACTTTCACAGCGCTATGTTCTTCGGGAGACCTGACTCTTTTAGCGGCCTCCATGTTTGTGTTGGACTTATTCAGTTCAACTTATTCGGTTCAACTTATTCAGTTTCCTTCTTTGTGCCCCTGACAGTCTCTTTGAGTTAGCAACAATAGTGATATTGTTTTCATTTGATGATTCAGAGTCAGAGTCCCCACTGGCTTTTAAAGGCTGGGGTTGCTTAGAGCCCCAGCTGGGTTCTGCTTCATCTGTCTTATCATTTGTTTTACCTGCGGCTGGATGTGCTCTTGTTTCATTTTCGACTATGGGTTTTCCCTCCCCTGCGCCGTAATCTCCGTCTTTTTTGGTTTAATCATAAATTGGTTGGGGGAGACACCCCCATAGCCAGTATTAGCCCGTAATAGGTACGTCGACTTAGACTTGGCTCCACAACTCTAACAAGGTTTCTGAACAGAGGGACCCCACAAGGAGTATTACTGCCTCCACCAATTTGGAACTTAGCGGTGAATGGAATCCTGTTAGATCTAGAACGTTGTGGCTGATAAGTCGTGACGGATGACGCGGCTATCGCAGTAACTGGCAAATTCGACGTCCTCAGAGACATCTTACAGTAGGCTCAAAGCTGATGAACTTGTTATGAAAGAATTTGTATATATTGGTGCGCCACCGTCCACGTGCATACTTTGGCTTAGGCAAGAGTCAATCAAGCAGTCCAATGAAAGATGGCCAGAAATCGGCACCCGTATGGTAGCTAGTCATATCTGGCAACAGACCTTCAATAATACAGATGTTCCGTCCGGACGAAACGTCAAAATCTTCCGTTACGAATGAATAGGAATGAACTGTCACACGCGAAAAAACTGTTTTCCGCGAACATAGTTTGAACTTTTTTGCACTAATTGATTAATATAATTTTTTAATTGTGACAATTACGAAAAAACTCAGGAAAATCGGTCCGAAATCCGCGAAAAATCTCACTCTTTGAAGTCCTACTCGTTGATATGTCTATTCGTTCGTACCTGACAACTAACTCGCTAGGGGATGACATATCTTATTATTTATTATTTTTGAATCTGGCCAAGATACGAACTGACAAGGTCCAAATTTCTCCTCGCACTAGAGAGGAAAATACTGTACGTTGTGTCAGCTCTGACTGAACACTGCCTGATCGGCGTACACGCCAGATGTGTCAGACTGCCTTTCTAGGAAGACAGATCTTTCAAATACCTACTTTATATTCGCACTATCGATAACTTTGTATTTATATCAAACAGGTTGGTTTCGATGGGGGGCATCTGTACCCGTGGTATCACTAGGGACCAACATTGGTCTATGTGAGCTCGTCCGATGCGTCCAAAAATCGGGAATCTCCTCTCATCCCCACAGTGTCCGAAGACATGCATTCGTCGTCGAAAGTAGATGGTACCGCCTTTGTGTTAGAGCCTGATGCTCCAATTGTTGGCGTGGATGGTTCCGCACTTAGGCGACTGGTGGCAACTACGGTTGATACATCACCTTCTGTAGTGGGGGAAATCCTGACTGCACACCTTCAGAAGTCCCAAACCATACCGCAAGATTCCATTTTCCCGTTGTAATTATGGGTGGGAGACCAGGATAGCAGACTTTTTGTTTTGCGGAAAGAGTCGAAACCTCAGCAGACTCTAATATCGTCAAAACTTTGAGCGCTATCCACTGCCGGTACCTGCGGTCGGACATGTCGACAGAAAAAAGTTTTAAATTATTTCGTAAGGATATGTTGATAAATTAACACGTCTTCGTCACTAAATGTAACGAATATTTCTTTTTCATTTTTTTTATATTTTCTTCATGCATTTATTAGTTCATATCCTGTGACCTTAATATGTATTTCCTTTCATTTTCAACACTATTAAATGTTTGATAACTAAAAGTGTAATGCATTTGTGCTCCATTCGCAAATATATAAGTACGTATGTATAGAGATACAACCAAACTTACCAAAGCCTACATATTCACTCGATATTCTTATATTTTTGCAGGGAACAGTAATTTCAACCGGAAATTTGTTATTTTTACATATAATACTCGTATGTGATGCCATATTTTCAACATAACAAATTTGAAATATTGCAGCAGGACATTTAAAATACGAAGGATTTCCTTTAATCAGAGAATATGTGCACTCAAAGAAAAATGTTAGTAATGACAACAGAAAAGTTTGTTGCTACCGCAGTTTTTGTCTGCTGAAAAGGGAAAGCAGACTTGTCTGTTTTTTAGCAAACTAATGTTTGCCATGTTATCCAACTTTTTTCTCTGCTACTCGTATTTTAGCAAACAAATTTTAGTGGAATAATTTAAAGAATTTGTGTTTGTAAAACATACAAACATGATTGATTTAAATGTATGATGAATAATAGCTGATTTACAAATAAAAGTACATATTTAGCTCATAGGTTTTCAATACATCCTTATTATAATTGGGTCAGAATATATAATATCGACCTGTAGTTTATTTTTAGTTAAAATGTTTATAAGCAGTTAAAAATAGGTTTATTTTACCTCGCTATCATTTCTTTTTAAAACTTTTTTTGGGCATTTTAATTTTTGAAAAAATTCAAACAAATTGTTTTTGTGTTTTACGAAATTTGTAATTGCTCTCGAACGGCTGAACCGATTTTTGCAAAGTTTTCTTTGTTTTAATTTTTTGTAAAAAATTTCTTTTTGGAAATTTAAAAAAAAAAAATTATTACAGTTTTTTTTTAAAAAACCTTTATAGAAACGGATTATTCATCGCACTCTCACAAATCCTTTTTGGGAGAACCAATATTTGTAAAAGTTATGGACGAAATACCAAGACAAGTCTGACAAACAAAACACTGCACAGTGGTACGAATTCAAAAAGTGTAAATATATCGACCCAAACATTTTTTAACAAAACAACCGATTGCGACCAAACTTGGCATGGTAGATGTAGAGGTGTTAGAAAAGTGTTAGAAAAATTTTATATTTGTGACCCCTATGTCAGATAGGGGCGGAACTAGAGGGCCTCAAAGTTGGCCACATCGGGTGAAGAAAATGTTGAAGCGAGTGTAACTCGTGTTTCTCTTCCGATTTGTGTGTGTTCTACTAAGGTTAGGTTAGGGTGGCAGCCGTATTTTTTAATACAAGCTCACAAAGACCAGTTTAGGTCTCGAGTGTTATCACGGGCTGAAATGCCCCTCATCGAAACTAGGGATGTAATGAAAGTGACTTTAGCGAAAGCGAATATTGAAATATATTTCTTGCGAATTCGAAAGCGAATAGTGAAATATGAATTTTTGCGAAAGCGAATGCGAATAATAGTTTGACCCTTTATTACCAACAAATTTAAGGAACTGGATTGATACTTTTCCAGGATATTCAAGTATTAAGAATGTTTTCCATACCTCCTGTTACCACAAGGACAAACATATTTCTTCAACTGTTTTGATGAGAAGTGGTAGAGGTTTTCATTGATATTAATATCTTCAAATTGTGTGAAGGCAATAAGGAGATTTAACACTTTTAACAAATGGAAGCGAATACTGAAATATATTTTTGCCAAAGCGAATGCGAAAGCGAATAATCGAATGTTAAAATTATGCGAATAATTAACGTTCGCATATGCAAATGAGAATATTCGTTACATCCCTGATCGAAACCAACCTGTTTGATATACAAATTTATCGATAGTACGAATATCGGTACTGGAAAGATCTGTTAGGCTGCCTAGAAAGGCCGACCCCAGTATGTCCAGTCGTCGCTTACCCAGAGCGGGGCAGTCGCATATCAAGTACTCAATGCTCTCCACTTCTCCCTCACCTCCACAGCATCTGCAGAAGTCATTGGAGTCAACACCCAAACTTTTGGCGTGTTCGCCGATCAAGCAGTGTCCCGTCAGATCTGATACTAACGTAGACAATCTTTGCCTCTCTAGTGCTAGGAGATATTTTGATCTTCTTGTCATACCTTGGTCAGATTTGTCTAGCTTCCCTGCAGGTGCCGATTTCTGTCCATCTTTCGTTGGACTGCCTGATTGCCTCTTGCCTAAGCCAAAAGTTGCACGTGGATAGTGGCGCACCAATATATGCAAATTCTTCGAGAATTTGTAAAGTCGTCCCTTTCCTAGCAAGTTCATCGGCTATGCAGTTCCCCGGGATATCCCTATGCCCAGGCACCCATATGAGGTGTATATTAAACTGCTCAACCATCTCGTTAAGATATCTGCGGCAGTCGAGGGCTGTTTGTGAATTTAGGGTTGTTGCCTCCAGAGAATTGATGGCAGCCTGGCTGTCCGAGTAAATGATAACGGCAGTGTTGGTTACTATGTTGCGACTCAGCCACTTGGCTACTTCCCATATTGCCATTATTTGGGCTTGATAGACACTGCAGGTATCTGGTAGTCTGTGAGCTATATCCAAACTAAGCTCTGCACAGTGTACTCCGAAGCCAACCTTTTTATCAAGCTTCGAACCATCTTGCAGAAAAGCCGAGTGTAAAGAATTCTACGAGAAATCGCGTGCGCCCTAGCCAATTTGTTCAGAGCCACCTGTAGGATGTCTATGAGGACGTTTACGAATTTGCCACTCACTGCTATTGCCACGTCGTCTGCATATGCCACAACCTTGCAGCCACAAAGTTCTACATATAGCAGGATTTCATTCACCGCTAGGTTCCAAATTAGTGGAGACGGTACTCCTCCTTGTGGAGTCCCTCTGTTTACAAACCTTGTTAGAATTGTGGACCCAAGACATGCTGTTATGCGTCTTCTGTTGAGCAGACTCTGAATTAGTCTAATCAAACTAGATATAACTTTTAGATGTGACAGTGCCGCAATTACTGCATCTGAGTGAATGTTGTTAAAAGCCCCTTCTATGTCACGAAATGCCACCATGGTGAATTCCTTGAAATGCAGGGACGATTCGATAGTGCTCACAAGTTCGTGCAGGGATGATTCTGTAGACTTCCCCTTATTGTAAGCATGTTGGTTCACCGACAGGAGCTTTGTATCCAGGTTTTCCCTAATGAAATAATCTAAAAGTGTGTTCTACTAACTAAGGTCTACAAAAAACTTTTTACACCTAAGAATTATCTCGTATAGTTACCGAGATATCAGCAATTGAAAATTGCATTTTTAATTTTTTCCCTTACCGTGTGCTAGTATTTTGTAAATATCGGAGCACAATATGCACCGATTTCATCCGTATCAACATGGCTGGTTGGGCAATAAAATTATATTTCTATATAATTATATTATATATGTAATAATATTTTATATGTAACTATCTTAACCCGGTGCGCTTCGCAGCCCCATCTTTTAATTATTTTGCTTTTAGGGTACTGTAGAATAGTTATACCTCTTTCTTTCAAAAACAAATGACTATTCCATTCCATATGGGGAAAAATTAAATTGTTTATGTTTCTGGCATCTAGGTACAATATTTATCCCTTTTCCATTCTGTGCTTCTAAACCTCCAAAAAAAATTTTTTGGACCCTATTTTACCTTTTTCCCCTAGTTTATGTTCCAATTGCTACATTCATACCCTGAAACAATATAAAACAATATATGCCCCATAGTGTCTTTAAACGTTATAATTAAAAAAGGGTAAAATTAGAGCCTAGCTTAAGTTGCAAGACTTACAATTGCCATTGGGATCATATTTAATCATTTTCGCTCTATTCATTCAACCCAATGTGTATTAATTTACCATTTTTGCACCACTGTACAACATTTAATCGTTTTTGCCCCAACAGTGCCAATAAAAGTGTGCATTTAGAGAAATCATAGTTTATATTCCAAGAGCCATATTCGCTTAGGCCGTATTTTACCCTTTATGTCCCCTATCTGTAACACATTTAACTTTTTACCATACCGTGCCTTATATAACTTTTTTCCCACGGTTTACATAGAAACATCGCACTCTGGTTATGAATCACTGCATTTCTTAACTTAATTCAATATTTTATTATTCCACTGTTCTTCTAAAGTATGATATTGTATAAATATCTGGGACTATATACAACACTTTTTCCCCACTTACCTCATTTACCATTTTGCCACACTTTACGTATTTAACAATTTTTTTTTACCCCACTGTACCATATTTAACCCTGCTTGCTTCACTGTACCACATCTAACCCCTTTTGCTATACTCAACCCTATTTAACACCTTTTACCCACTCTACACAATAATATTAAACTTTAACTAAAATCCTAACATTTGAAAAAAGGACTTTGTATCTCATATTTATGTTCCAGATGTTGCCCTCTCTCCCTAGAACCATGATTTTGCCATATTTAGCACCTTATAGTATTACAGTACCATATTTAACCATTTTTGTCCTACTGTAGCATTTTTAACCATCTTTAACTATATTTTCCCCGTTGTACTATGGTTAACCTTTTTGGTTCCATTGTGCAATATTAAACCCTTTGTCTCCCTGTAACATATTTAATCTTATTTGCTCCACTGTATCATATTTAACATCTTTTTGACCTTTTTTGACACACTGTACCTCTGTACACACTGTATTTAATACTTTTTGCTCCACTCTATCATAGTTAAAAAAATTTTGCCTCACTGTACCATATTTAACTACTTTTTCCCCATAACCATATAACCTTTTTTGCCCCACTGCGCTATATTTAACCCTTTTTGTCTCACTGTACCATATTTAACTAGTAAGGAAAGGCTAAAGTCGGGCGGGGCCGACTATATAATACCCTACACCACTCTCGTAATATTGAATAACTCTGATATATAAAATTTGTAATTCATGTATAAATTGTTTACATAAATTTACTTTTGGGAAATTTTATACTTAAATAATACCCTGTACCACAGTGTGGTGTAGGGTATAAAAACGATTGGATCTAAAGAGTAAAATCGGACGAAACATATATATGGGAGCTATAGCTAAATCTTAACCGATTTTCTTCAAATTCAGCAATGTTTGTTCATGGATCAAAAAACTCTACCATTCTAAATTTCAAAAGGATTGGATGTAAAATACAGCTTCTATAGGACTAAAGGGCCAAATCGGACGAAACATATATATGGGAGCTATAGCTAAATCTTAACCGATTTTCTTCAAATTCGGTAGTGTTGGTTCATGGATCAAGAAACTCTACCATTCTAAATTTCAAAATGATTGGATGTAAAATACAGCTTCTACGGGACTAAAGAGCAAAATCGGACGAAACATATACATATATGGGAGCTATAGATAAATCTTAACCGATTTTCTTCAAATTCAGCAATGTTGGTTCATGGATCAAGAAAGTCTACCATTTTAAATTTCAAAACGATTGGATGTAAAATACAGCTTCTATAGGACTAAAGGGCCAAATCGGACGAAACATATATATGGGAGCTATAGCTAAATCTTAACCGATTTTCTTCAAATTCGGCAATGTTGGTTCATGGGTCAAGAAACTCTTCCATTCTAAATTTCAAAACGACTGGATGTAAAATGCAGCTTCTACAGGACTAAAGGGCCAAATTGGACGAAAGATATATATGGGAGCTATATCTAAATCTGAACCGATTTCAACCAAATTCAATAGCGATCTTAACAGCTGCGAAATACTCTAAACTGCAAAATTTCAGAACGATCGGAGTGAAATTGCGACCTGTAGTCGACGAACAACTTTACATGGACAGACGGACGGACGGACGGACATGCTTAAATCGACTCAGCTAGTGATTCTGAGTCGATCGGTATACTTTAAGGTGGGTCTAGCTGTGTTATTTTCAGGTGTTACAAACCGTGAAACAAACTTATAATACCCTGTACCACAGTGTGGTGTAGGGTATAAAAATTGTCACCACTCTACAATACTTAACGCCCTTTTGGCCCCTTTTCGACCCACTGTACCATAGCTAACCATTTTTTGTCACACTGTACCATATTTAATCCTTTTTGCCCCACTGTATCATAGTTAATACATTTTTGCCCACCTCTACCGTATCTAACCCTTTTTGTTTCACTGTACCATATTTAAAATTTGTCCCCACTCTACCATACTTAACCCTTAACTGTACCATATTTAATCACATTTTATCCACTGTACCATTTTTGCCCACTATACATTATTTAATGTTTTTGGCCCACTGTGCTCTTCACATCTCAAGTTTAATTTTGCCAGATTGATTCATTTTTGCCCCAATGCACCATACTCGTAATTAACCCGTTTTTCCCCACAGTGCCTCTGAAAGTTAGAATTTCCAAAAATCACTTCCGATCTCTAGTTTATGTAACAAAATCTACCCTAGAACATGGGACCATATTTAAAATTTTTAAACCACTGTACCCTATTTTACTCGTTGGCCCTACTGTGTACCAAAAAATACGATTACAAAAAAAACTGACTACCCCGATCCTTCATCCTAAGGACATCCCACGCTTCAATTTTCACCATTCTAATTTTAGGCTTTAAAGTTGGCGGTGGTACCATATTTATCACTTTTTGTCCCACTGTTCCCCTAAAATTTTCAAAAAATTCGCTCCTTGTTCTAATTTACGTCCCACGAGCTACTCTCACAGAAAATTTTTTTCAGGACAAAATTTATACAAATAAATGCTACCCATTTAATGTACAGAGTTGATTACATTTTTGAATTTCAAATGTAATAATTTTAATTTCAATTGATTTATTTAGATTTTCACGTGCAGGATCAGTGATGCCAAATTTTTCTGAAGCAAAAGCGTAATGGAAAATTTAAAAAGCGTAAAAATTCACTCAGTCTGCATTTAGATGATACTTTTTTTTTAAGTATTAGGTATACTTATCGGCGTTTTGTAGGCGAGAGAGGCAGTCGGAAACGGGAGGCAAAAAGTATGCCGTACTCGTACTTGTCGTACTCATCGTTTTGTGTTTTTCGTTCGCACTTGGAAACAACAACAATTCACACAGGAAAAGCCACAGACCTTAAATTAGACAGATGTGCCGTCCGGACGAAACGTCAAAATCTATCAGTTACGAACGAATAGGAATGAAATGTCACACGCGCAAAAACACTTTTCCGCGAACATACACGGGGTAAAATCGCCTTTTTTGATATGTTTGAATCGAAAGAAAATATATTTGGAACATAAATTTTTAAATATTATATATTTCTTAGCAAATTAATTTTATTTGAAAATCAATAAAATATATTTGGAACGCATATATTAATATATTACAACAAATTATATTTGCAAACTAAATTTCTCAAATAAAATATGTGTTTAAATACAAATAAAATTATTATTTAGGAATTTTTCCAAATATATTTTATTTAAAAAATATTTCCAAAACTTTTGCTGAGTTTTTCATATTTCAGTTTCAATTTTTCTTGGGTTTCGAATTGTACCTCCCAGTTATGATACCATATGCAGCATTACCTTCATTTCAAATCATTATCATCATTAGTTGTCAATCCTCTAAGTACTTTATATTGATCCAAGATTATATGATTTCAATTATTATTTTTTACGAACATTAAAAATTTCTAAAAATTTAACTTTGAATTACTGAAAAATTTGACACAATTTATGTATTTTATGAATACTTAAATGCAAATAAATATTTGTTTCGGAAATAATGGTCCCAAATAAAAACACATTGGAATGTAAACAAATATTTGTTTAGAACAACATCTTCCCAAATACACAATTTTTGTGTGTACCAAATATTACATGCTTAGAGTCTACCCCAAACATATATATGTTTCAAGCCGATTATGTTTGGGACAATATACTACAGAAGCGATGTAGTTATAACTTTCTTTGCACTAATCAATTAATATTAATTTTTTAATTGTGACAATTACAAAAAATTCGGGAAAATCGGTCCGAAATCCGCGGAAAACCTCACTCTTTGAAGTCCTACTCGTTGAAATTTCTATTCGATCGTAACTGACAACTTACTCGCTCCGGGATGACATATCTTATTATTCATTATTTTTGGGAAACGCCGAAACAATACAAATGAAAATAAGTATAAGTATTGAAAAAAAAGTACGTGTGTGAACGTAAATACTTTTTCAAAAGAGAATAAGTCGATGAGTTACTTAAAAAAAAGTACTATGTAAATGGGGACTAAGTTTATTATTGGCTCAATAACTTTTCTATGCCAAATTTCGTAAAGATTTGATGCAAATTGTGGCGTATGATGGTATGACATACGTACATATGTCTAATTTCTTTATGTTACAGGATTTGTTCCGACAAATGTACGAAAAGCGTCGAAAGCACTAACGAAAAATGTTAAAAACGTACAGTTACAGTGATTAGTTACATTAGTGATTTTTTCATTTGGCGGTAACTGAAAACTTTTCGCGTGTTGAGTGGTCTGAAAAGCACTAAATCTGGTGCGAAAAGCACTTAGTGGGCATCCCTGTGCAGGATCTGTCGTAGTGAACGGCGTGTTTATCACAGAGCGGATAGTTAAAACCTATTACGCAATCGCAAGAAATCTGCACAAAGTCTGGAAGGCCTACATCGTAGTACCTATTACGGGCTAATACAGACAAAGAAATAAATAAATTCTCTTGCGGCGATGCCTTCATGTTCCGATTGAACGGGGTCCCAATCCCAACTGTCCGTTGGTCTTGGCCATAAAAAGCAACTCAAGATCTATAGGAAAGAGCTTAGGAAGGCGCAAAGACGGTCTTGGTATACCTTTTGTGGCGAAGTGGAAAAGGTTTCCGACGCCGCAAGGCTGAGGAAGATACTAGGCATGTTTTCGCTACAAGCTAGCGATTTTAGTTTAGCACTTTGCAACGAAAACAACTGACTTCCACTAACTGGCGCATAAGCAGTAAGTGGCGGAATTTCCACTATCTGGTAACAATGGTGTCACGAGTTGCGAAGAAAGAACAGTGCGAAGCAGACAAAAAATTCGTGAAATGTATTTATAAAACATAAATTTACTATTCCATGTTCATTTTTTACACTCTTTTTGCAAATATTGAAATAATTTACAATTTTTGTTCTTCTTCTTACCGTTAATTCATAATAATTGGCAACAATCTCGCCAAAAATCAGATGATACTGCGAAATATAGGATGCCCAATCTGGCAGCTCCATACTCGATTAAGACAGGAACACAAGCACCAAACTTCATCGGGAACTAATATTGCTTAAGGGCATCTCCTAAATACCGGTGAATGCGTCTGTCAAACTCGTTTTCAAATGTATGGAAATGTACTACAGCTACCGAAATACGCACACGGATACGCCGGATAATTTCAAAAAATCCGAATTTGACAGTGCGCTTACAACTACAACGAAAGAAAACAAAAGAAAACATAAACACAAACAGATGACAAGCAGCATTTTATTTTTTATTTTGGAACAGTGCACGAAGTAGAAAAATATTAAATATTGAATTTGCTGGAAATACCAAATACAAACTGGTACGAATTTAATATTTTACTGTTATAATTTATATCAAAATGTGTTTCAGATTAACAGCGAAGAAATGATTGAAATAGCTGGGACACTGCCCACTTATGGAATACAAAGGAGCCTCTCCACAAATGTGTAAAAATCAAGAAGGGCACATGGCAAGCAATTTCTCTGAAGTTGTCAACACCAAGTAAATTCCAAAACTTTAAAATATGTACCAGCATTTTTGTAATAATGTTTGTTAATTCAACAGAAACGTGGGGAACCTATTCATGCTGCTTGGACGCAAGGAATCCATTTTCAAGAACACATTTTGATTCCGGTCGGATCTAATCTAAGAAAATCGTTAGTCCAGGTGTTTGTTCTTCCTACAATGAAGCATGTGACACGAGCTTGTTTCGAATAGTTTTTATTTCCATAGCTTTACGATGCTGCATTTGAATTCCATGTTCAACGAGGACATTTGGAAATATCAATTGAAACTGGCCAATAAACAATTCTCTACTTTGAAGCATGATTATATGATAGAATTTGATTTAATAGCGACACTGCCATGTGATATAAAACACAATTTAGTCCCAACATCGCAAGTGCCGACAGCTTCGATAGATTTGGTGGGCGTTTACAAAGTCAGGAGGAGAATTACAGGTCTTTACATTTTGCACAACCAATAAAGAGTTTAAGAAACATAATTTGACTTCGGTGGACAAAACCAACATCTTTAGATACTCCACGATATATTAGCAATGTCTCCGTTCTTCTCTAATGAAAAACAGCATCTTGCATAACAAACAAATTAAAACATATAACTACAATGCTATGGAAATTTTGTAGTTACAAAACGTTGTGTCATTGGGGTGTATACACAATAAGACTGCTCGAATGCAAACTATCAAATTGCTTCAGTGCAGCTTCTACAATCTTTCCTTATGAAAACTTAGCTAGAAAGTTGAGAAGGCGAAGAAAAATGAATTGCTGTCTGAAAATGTTTAAAATTCGAATGCCTCCTGGTTTTGGAATATATTTCTATTCCTTCTTCTTTGTGGTTTGTCCAGAATATTTTCAAAACATATAAATCATCCATAATATCGATATTGCTCTGAATATCCACTCCAAATGTAGAAAAACAAAATTTTTCTGAAATGGGGATGATAAATCAGCTGTTTTCTGTTTACTGCGTATTTCGGTACAGTGCGCGTTAAAAATTATCCATCATGCGTTTTTTTGACAGACGCTGACGCATTCACTGGTATTTAAGAGACACCCTAAAAGTGCTTAGCTCTCCATACTAATTAAGCACCTATGGTGTAACGAAAACACGCCTACTATCTGCTTCACCCTGTACAGTGGGTTATTTACAGGATGAGGCAAATAACTGGACCAAAAACAGCGAGCAGTCGCTCAATGTTCTGCTCGACACACATTTCACGGCGAACTCCCTAACAGAACTCGAGGATCACCAGGACCAACAAGAGTGCGAATTAACTAAGAGCGATGGGAAAATATGATGAAATATGCGCGCATATGACTTTGCAACAACTTCCAAAATCAGTTTTTTGGGAATGTTGTTTTATTGTGGATAACATTTAATAAAAATGCCTTCGAATTTTATGAAAATATCTCTAGGCAAATTGCGATGATAAAATGTATATACTAAAATGCTTGTAGAATTCTCGTTCGTTGGTGAAATGCGACCGGACTTGTAACATATAATAAGCTTATGTTCATCTTAATTTTTGTGCATAAGACGTATTTTTAACGTCTTTAAATAAAGAGATATTTCAAAGTAAATATACACACTCAAAGAATTTTGTGAGTACCATTAGCAAAAATGTTTGTTGTTTCAACAGTCTGTCTGCTGAAAAAGGGAAAGCAGACTTCGTCTGTTATTTTAGCAACCCTATGGTTGTTATTTTAGCACATAAATTTGCCTGCTACTGTAGCAAACTAGAACAGTCGTTTTAGCAAACAATTTTGCTATTATTTAACAGAAAAAAGCGGCTGAAAGAACAAACTATTTTTGTTATTCTAGCATACGTCTATTTCTTTTTTATTTTAATAAAAGAAATAAAAAGTTTATATTTTCTTGATATTTGAGAAGAGTATATCAACCAGGACTGAAGTTATTCAGCCCATGTATTGATAAGCGTTTCGTATGTACGCTTGATCTAAAAATATAAATGAAAAACAAATCATTTAAAACTGAATAGCAATAGGAGTATCTACAAACAATACTTACCGGTCACTGGCATTAACAATTATCTTCTTTTTGTCCGAAGGATAAATATAAAGAACATAAATCGTACGACATCGACGCGAACTCTGTCAATATTGGCCAATGTGTTGGGTTCACCCTATAGACAAGGTATCTAATTGTACATGTCCAGAGCCATATCATTGGGCAAAATTATCTTATCGTTGGATTATATCACAATTAGACTAAATTGTTTTTTGGAGCCAAAAGGTTACTTCGTGATGCTAATATTAGAGTCCATCGTTGAAGCATATGGTGTAAAAAAATCAATGTTGCTATTTCTGGTGATACAGGTGTAATTAATGAAATAAGTAAACAAATCACAAAACAATTACTTACGTTGTTGCAGATATTTTCGTTAGGACCACACATATAAGAGGTCTATGAGATTTGGAAAAGTAGACACGGAATGAAATTGCTAGTCCATCGCTAGCTCAAGTTCTCTGTATGGGCAGCATATATTTGCTAGGAAATTTTAGTTTACTTTTGTAGCCGAGGGTTTTAATAGGACACTGCTTGCTGAGAATCGTGAAAACAACCACAAATAAGACTTTCACAATCAATTTGCAATTTGTGTACACTTACCTGTTGCAACTTGATTGATTGATCCTCCAAGGCATACACAATATCGCCTTTTTTTCTTTAGCCATATGTAAGTGTGCTCGAAGCTTTCCCGGAACCGTTTTACTCATGAAAATCATTTGCATTATCTTCGCTTCTGCATTGCCAAAAAGATTACTTTACTCCGCCAGCGGAATGCCTTTGTAATGCGAATTAACAACCCGAACAAAAATTTCAATTCAATTTATTCGGCGTAAAATGTTTTACTCTTCAAAGGGCGCTACTTAAATAGCCGGCGTCGGCTCACGATGTCTGTCAAAGAGCGCAACTCTTGAATTCTAGTGAAAGCATATTACGTCTGTCAATATTTTTTGATATGCGAAATAAACATTTAATATGAGATTTTGTCATCTGCACAAATATGAATATATGTATAACTTATCGTAAGCACATTTTAATGGAAAAAATTGGTTTCAGTGGTATGGAATATAAATTAAACACCGCTTCTTTTTATACCCTCACTTTAGTGTGACGAGGGTATATATCATTTGCTACGGAAAAAAGTGTAACACATCGAAGGAGTGACCTAAGACCCCAAGTATGTTCGGCGGAAATCCATTTTGGGTCATTTTAAGTCGAATGAGCAATGTCCGTCCGTCTGTCTGTCTGTCTGTGTGTCTGTCTGTCTGCTGGCTGGTGCGCACGATAACTCTCGAAAGGAGTAACCGATTGACTTCAAATTTCGTACGTGGTAATATTTTTTTCTATCTCCGGTTAAGTTCGAAGATGGGCCATATTGGTCCACTCCTTCTGGTCCTCCCCCACAAAGGGTTAAAATGTTGTGAAATATTGATTCTTTAATAACTGCTATTATACGTATTCGAATCTTCTGAAATTCCACACATAGTATTAGTTTGTTAGTCGCTATCAACTCGAGGAAAATGGGCGAAATTGCCACGCTCCTTTTGGTATCTCCCACACAAATGCACCATTTTGCACTAAAAGTTAAAAGCTTATAACATTAATACCAGTGTTTAGAAATACTTGAAATTTTGTACAGCGTAATGTTTTTATAGTGCCTACAGTCCATTGAAAAATGGGCGTTATTGTCACGCCCCTTTTGTTACCTCTCCCACAAAGGCACCATTTTGCACCAAAAGTTAACAGTTTCTAACATTAATATCAGTGTATACAATTACTTGAAATTTTGTACAGTGTAATGCTTTTATAATGCCTATAGTCCAGTGAAAAATTTGCGTTATCACCACGCCCCTTTTTGTACCTCCCACACAAAATGGCCAAATTATACCACAATTTAATATATCAACGTTAATATACCAGTCCATATAAACGGTTACAATTCGGCACAGTGCAATGTATTTAAAGTATCTACTGTTCAGCGAAATATAGGTGTATTTCTTAAACCCCTTCTGGTACCTCCCACAAAAATTGACAGAATAATTTGTGTAATATTAAATATTACATTACTCACAAAGTGAGGGTATACCTTAGTCGGTTTACCCGACTGAAACTTTCTTACTTGTTTTAATTTTCTTTTTTCCGTAATAAAGCATGTCTATGTTCCGATTCACACGAGGCAATTCGGTGTTTGTCCCAGTACGGATTGCCAGTACAAGAAACTACTTTCCCCATTGTCCAGATTCACACTCGGCAACTTTTCCAAGCAAGTGTCAAAGTTTGTAGGAGAGAGAGGCAGAGAGCTCTTTCCGCCCGCCTCTCTCTCCATCAAACTTTGACACTTGCTTGGAAAAAGTTGCCGAGTGTGAATCTGAACGTTATCTTCCGCATGCCTCTATATTCAGATTCACACCCGGCAACTTTTTCCAAGCAAGTGTCAAAGTTTGACGGAGAGAGAGAGGCGGGCAGAAAGAGCTCTATGCCTCTCTCTCCTACAAACACTTGCTTGGAAAAGTTGCCGAGTGTGAATCTGGACTATCTCCTACAAACTACGAATTGCCGCGTGTGTTGAGGTGTCTATGTTCGTGCCGATTTACACGAGGCAATTTTATCAGCGGCTTAATGGTGTTTGTAGGGGAGACAGTTGGAAAGCGAGGGGAAAAAACTCTCGTACTCGATTGAACGTTTTGTTTTTCATTCGCACTTTGAAACAACAACAATACACACAGGAATAGCCGTGGAAACCGTATAAAAATCTTGCGAAATTTTCTCTTAATGCCCACTCTAAGCCTTTAGGAATTCTCTTGTTTTTAACTTTTTTGCATACACAATACTTAGTCCTGCATCACACGAGGCAATTTCTTCCAAGCGGAAAGTGTTCTCTGTCTCTCCTACAAACTTTGACACTTGCATGAAATAAAATTGTTTTGTGTGAATCAGAACTTTATAAACAATTTTGCAAATCGCACAGAAAATATTAAGGTTTAGCTTTGATTTCATTAAAATATAAAAAATTAGAAACTAAAATCTAAACACAATAGATTAATTTTAATTGTATGTCCGGAACTACGATTTTGAAATCGCTCTATTTCCACGTCAAATCATATTCGTTATCGATTTGTGTTTTACTTTTTGCAGATTTAATCGACTCCTATATTGAGAACCGTAACTCGGAAAATAGATATCGCCGAATAATTATTTATTTATTTTTTTTTAAATATACTTTTCTCATCGCACGAATGACCTTAACCTTTTTGATTTTCAATGGTAGTTGAACTTTATCATGTAAATTATTGCAAATTTTGTCTTATTTTCACATATTTTGATTAACAGCAAGCATTTTCAGCAAACTGCAGATTTTTCAGCAGTGCGTTTGCTAATGTTTCTTTTATTACCAATCGACGACCCATTGTGTAAGCGCATTAGTGCAACACTTCAGCTTTCAAAAATATTACAGACTACGATTGTATCCTATTTATGTTGTTTTGGTTTCAATTTCAAAAAACATTGCCCGGTTTTGTAGACTTTTAACCCAATGTTGACAAAAATATGTTTGGACTTCAATGGTCTATATATTTAAAACGCAGCAACACACAATCAAATAACTCAAATGGATTTTGAAATAAATTTTGTCAGCCTTAATTTAAATCAAATCACTGAAGTTGGTACGATATTCTGATTTTTACACTAATTTCCACAAAGTCGCTTTTGTAGCCTCACTGTGCGATACATGATAACCGTAAAATAAAATCTGGGTACACCAATTTCTTTTCAAAAGAATACTCTTGAGTATAGTCCAAACCGTAGGACTCTATCTCTAACGGTATAGTCATGAGATAGAAAATACTGCTGTGCGCGCGTATTTTGCCTCTTTTTCCCCATTGTGCGTCGCTAACTTATTGACTGAGAGATCCAGAATAAGCTAGGATTTTTACAGATTTGAGCCGGTCTATATACCAACTGTGTACACCTTCGAGAGGAACTACATCACTATGATTTCAGCCAGAGATGAATGGGTTGGCAGACTACCAGGTAATAGAAACCATCTCCACATCTACATATACGGATGGTTCGAAGCATGAAAAAAAGGTTGGTTTCGGAGTACACTGTGAAGGACTTAGTTTGGATATAGCTCACATACTACCAGATACCTGCTGGGTCTATCAAACAGAAATAATGGGAATATGGGAAGTCGCAACATAGTAACCAACACTGGCGTTGTCATTTACTCGGACAGCCAGGTTGCCATCAATTCTCTTGAGGCCACATCCCTAAATTCAAAAACATCCTTCGACTGCCGCTGATCTCTTAACGAGATGGCTGAGCTGTTTAATATACTTGTACACCTCATATGGGTGCATGGGCATAGGGATATCCCGGGGAACTGCAAAGCCAATGAACTTACTAGGAAAGGGACGACATTACAAATTCTGGAAGAATTTGCATATATTGGTGCGCCACTATCCATATGCAAGCTTTGGCTTAGGCAAGAGGCAATCAGGCAGTCCAACGAAACATGGACAGAAATCGGCACCTCGCCAAGGTATGACCTGAGAAGACCAAAATATCTCCTCGCACTAGAGAGGCAATGATTGTCTACGTTAGTATCAGTTCTGACGGGACACTGCTTGATCGGCGAACACGCCAAAACATTGGGTATTGACTCTAATGACTTCTGCAGAAGCTGTGGAGATGAGGAAAAAGTGGAGAGCATTGAGCACTTGCTATGCGACTGTCCCCCTTTGAGTAAACGACGACTGGATCTACTGGGGTCGGCCTTTCTAGGCAGCCTAACAGTACCAATATTCGTGCTATCGATCCTCCAGTACCAATATTCGTGCTATCGATAAATGTGTATATCAAACAGGTTGGTTTCGATGAAGGGCATTTTAGCCCGTGGTACCACTAGGGACCTAAACTGGTCTATGTGAGCTGAAAATCTTAGGGAAATTCAAAAAAATCTAATTTCATATTTTTTCGTTTTTAAATGATGTTTTTGCTTATATTGAATTCGCCATATGTGAGAGAGACATTGCACTTGCATTATATTTTATGAGGATTGATGTCAGACATTATAAAATTATAGGGAGGACGAGGTTTTATGGGCGTTTTAACCCTCCATAAAACATGATATGCAATGTGAGAGCTATATTGGATGAGATCCGCTCAGATAGAGGGTCATTTAACAATATTTGTGGTTTTTATATATTACACAACATCGATCTCAAATATTTTTATTTAATCCATAAACACCAAATTTTTAATGATATTTATAGTTTATGTTGCATAGTCCGAATTTACACTAGGCAAGTTTTTTCAGCAGCTTATCATCAAATTCTCTTTTGAACTCGCACGAATAACTCTAAACGTTCAGGGAGAGTTTTTTCCCCCCGACTACCTCTCTCTCCTACAAAACGCCGATAATCTGCTGAACATTCAGACAGTGTAAATCCGGACATATTTACTTAAATTTTGCCCAAGGTTAATGTTTTGATAAAGCTTTCCTACAGGGGTCGCCCTCAAATATGTTTATCTAAGCCGTATACACCACATTTGTCAAACAATTTGGCTGAAACTATGTATTTTTAAAGTTTTTTCGAAAAGAATTATTCTCAACAAAAGAGAACCCCATCGACCATATTTTGATAAAGTTACCATATAGAGGTCACATTCAAATTTGCTTCTTTATGCCATAAAGTTCATATTTTCCAGTAGATTTCTCTGAAATCTTGTTTGTGTGGTTATTAATACTAAAATCCTACAAAACGAAATCGAGGGTATCAAAAATGTAGAAATGTGAAAAAATGTAGAATTTTAAAATTTGTTATA
The DNA here is from genome assembly GCA_963930755.1 of Eudasyphora cyanicolor. Taxonomy (NCBI): domain Eukaryota; kingdom Metazoa; phylum Arthropoda; class Insecta; order Diptera; family Muscidae; genus Eudasyphora; species Eudasyphora cyanicolor. Next base: position 53,873,434 of record OZ005735.1, read on the forward strand.
CCCGACACACTATGGTACAGGGTATTATGAATTTGTGCATTTATTTGTAACGCCTAAAAAACAAAGCGATAGACCCCGATCGGCATAGAATCATCGGCATATAATCGATTTAGCTATGTATGTATGTCTGTCCGTACATGTTTTCTTGTGATCAAAGTACAGATACAGAGGCATTTCTTAGACTAGGAATCCTATTGAAAATGGGGCATATCGGCCCTCTTGACGCTCTAGAGAATACATTTTTTAATTAATCTTATACTTTGGTTTATACTTTATATTTGACCTAATCGTCTCAAGAAAAAATGGGGCACGTCGGTTCATGTTTTTGGTATAGCTCTAGGGATCTTTGATCTTCAGCTCAACTCCACAGTGAGAAAATCCATAAAACAAATATTTCTATTGAACTAGCCGAAAATTAAAATTTATACTTTATATTGGACCTAATCGTCGCTAGTTAAAATTGGTAGATTGATCCACGTTTTGTTATAGTTCCCATATAAAAGTCCCGCTCTAGATAAATATTTTTCTATTGATTTGGCTAAAATTTAAGAATTTATACTTTATATTGCACTTATGAAAATCTATATTTTGATATATCCCCTATATAAAGACCTGATTATTGCTCAAGGGATTTCTTCTTAATCCATCATGGTAAAGTATAAGCATTTGTACTTCATATTGCATTAAATCATCCCTAGTGAAAATGGAGTATATCACAGGCTGTGCTTGTCGTTGGTTTGAATCCAAATTCTCACTTTTTGATGTTCCGGCGCCAAAGAGACGCCGTACCGCTCGAAAATATCGCAGCCGTAAGTGTATCCATGCAAAATGAGCCAAATCTGTCGATTCCACGTCGTTCTCAGGAATTGGGCATCTCTCAAGCTACACTGTGGCGTATTTTGCGAAAATATCCTGGCCTTCATCCTTATAAGATCAAACTAACTGAAGAAGTAAATCCACTTGATCATTTAAAATGCCTAAACTCTGGAACCTTAATGGAAAGCCTGATATATTTTCAATATCCATTATTCGGGCCTCTTCTGTAATCACGCGATTTGATATCACGGTGATCTCAAAACACCATCGATTTTAAAATCATTATTGGTGCTCGGAAATGGTATGATTTATTGTTTAAAGTAACAACAATCAATTTAAACCAACTATACCAAAATTGGACGATTTTCGAACCCTCCAAGAGTTATTTTAAAATCGATGATAATACTAAATCACCGTGATATCAAATCGCATGATTTCAGAACAGTGAAAGTCGATAGATCCATGGTTAGAAGCTACATATATAAGATTCGGCCTGGGACAACTTAAGCCATTTTGTACTTGGTACATCGACTCTACAACACTTGATCATTATATATGCATATAAGTAGTTATACATATACAAATTTGTATAAAAAATAATTTCTACTTTTAAAGTTAACAAAAAATAATTTATTCAAATTCCACTTAAAGAACTAAACAATACATAAACACATGTATATACTATGACATAAATACGTATTAATGGAAATATATCGGATAACCTAGAGATTTCTTTGCAGTTTTTCAAATTGTGGTTTTTCCCCCAAACAGCTATCGGCATATTCTCGAAGACGCAAATAACGCATCAACATTTTCTTTAGGTGACTTTCATTTGGTCGTTGCAAGATTTCAACCTTAAGTTCCAAAATTTTAATCCAGGCAGCAATTCCAACCAATTCGACATCGATATAAAGAATGCTGCCGTTCAAAGCCTTGCCCAATAGCTCTACGGCACAATCAGCTTCATCAATCTCGTCTTCATCATTCTGCAACTTCAACCAATTAAAGGCCTTCTCGTACTTTGACATTAGTTTCTTCAATTTATCTTCCAAATTGCGAATTTCCTCCATATTGATGATGAGTAGATTGAAGTTTGAACGCAGTATATTATATTGACGACGAGTGGCAGAAAATTTGAATTCTGTATTTAATTTGAAGTTAGCAATAAATAGCTTATAGCTTCGCTGCTGAGAATAATAAAAGCTGTCGTCTCCGAAAACAATATAAATTGTGTCCGAATTTATCAGGGTTTCCATGTTGCCGAGAAACAAATTATATTAATGGCATATAATCTATTGGCGTACAGATGGCGCTCGCAGAATAAGCACAGTGACTCAGGATCCCTTTTAAGTTAGGTTAGGTTGCAGAGAGGAGACGTTTAAACGTCTCATGTCCATGGACATACACTTAAGCCAGTGGTTCGGTCTGTTGTGCGCTCATTATTTATGCTCTTGTTATACCTCACGAGTCACAGAAAATCGGTGCTAGACACGAATTTTCTCAGTATCTGTCAGTCATATCCTCTGAGATGAGTCAACTCTGGTAATATGTCGGACCCGAAATGTTGGGGATTAAATCGGCGATCTTTTTTTTTATCGAATTGCATAAATATTGCAATGTTCAGATTTACAGCCTGTTTCTGTAACTTAAAAATTTGCTTTCGTTCGCCTGCCAGACGACAAACAGCTGATTTGGGTTTCACTAACTACCATCACAACGAGAAGTCGCACGATAATGAACTCGTACGAAAACGTAATCATTTCAGTGCAAATTTTGGTTTCTCTATCTCTCTTTGCTGTCATCTCGGCGAACACAAATGTCAGATCGAGTCACATTATTTTATTTGCCGACTGATAGGAACAATGACAAAATAAACATTATTAAGAGCAAAAAATAAGTAGATATTAATATAATTATGGTAAAAACAATTAAATAATAATAAAATTGTGTACATATGTGTACATATTTTAGCATAAAGAAGTCAATATTGGTTGCTCTCTAAGATGAAAAAAAATTATCAGTGCACAATGAGAGAGACGTGAGAGAGAGAGAAAGAAATGAGTGTCTTGGTGCAGCTCAGCTGACCACCCAGGGTTGCTTTTTTTGGCCACCGCTAGTGTAAATAGTACAGATATGTATTTGATAAGGTCGACCATACAAAAATGTGTGCTTTTTTAGACCGGAAGTTGTGAAATTATTGTTCTGGCAATTACATTATTTTCCAATTGGTAAATTGCTAACGTCATTGACGTAAGGCCAGGCGAACGAACAATAGAACGTTAGAGAAACCAAATTCCCGACGAAAGTGAGTGACTGGTTTTCGTTCGCAGAGACTTTCGTTAGAAATACAGAAACAGGCCGTTACACTAGGCAAGTTTTTTCAGTTGCAAAAATTTTTAGTAATATTTTTTTCGAAAATATGACATGGATGGTTTTTCCAACGATATTTAAGAGCATCCTCTATACGGGAAATCTTCGTTTTGCAGAATTTTAGAATAAATAAATCACAAACTGCAAAATATAAGAAAATCAACCGAAAAGCCTGGTTGTTGTTGTTGTAGCAGCTGGGAGGCGCTGAGTTGATAATCCTTATGTCTATTACTATTACAGACTTCGTTCCGGCAAATATCCGATTATCGCGGAAACCTTATGTTGTTTTCATCCACTCAATGTTGTCCGGTTGTAAATTAACATTCGTCTGTCAATTTCTGGGAATGGATGTTATTTGAGTGTTACCGTTTCTATTCTTCACTAGAAGCGCTGCATTTCTGTTATAGTCGTCATGGTGTTATGTCTATTTTTAGCTTCCCTGTTGACTTAGGTTATCAGATGTTGTTGTAAGAAAAGAAAAAAACAGAAAATTAAAATTTAATGGGGAATTTTTATTATCATTTAAAAGAACATTGTTTGGCATTTATTTTTTGAAGACTATGTCTGTCAAATGTTGGCCGCGGCTACGTCTCAGATGGTCCATCCGTTGAGTCCAATTTTCGATGACTCGATTATGTTGACCATAAGTTGAGCGAAGTGCACGAAACAGAACGTGAATTTTCGTAATAAAGTTGAACGATTTGTAAACGTTGTTCAGGCGTAAGTCTTTCCATGATGAAATTCCAAACAATACTTAAGAAAAATAACATGACAGCATGACACGACTCACACGTAATCTGTCAAAAAAGGCTATTGAAAAAAGTATCTCTACTTGGATCACCCGTTAGTAGTAGTGCGCCCGGTGAGTTATTTTTAGCTGCTGAAACTCGAATTATGATGAAAACATGAAATGTTGATGTTAAATTTTTCCGGTGCCCTGGCTCGGAGTTGAACCCAGCACCTTCGGGATCCAAATCTAATGCACTAACCACTTAGCTACCGAAGGGCACAAAAAATCTGGTATTTATGGCATAAAGAAGTCAATTTGGGAGCGAAACATGGATCGATGAGGTTCTCTTCTGCTGAGAATATTTTTTCCAAAAAAAAAAAACTTTCAAAATGCATAGTTTCACCAAATTATTTAACGAATGTGGCGTATACGGTTTGAACAAAGATATTTAAGAGCGAGCTCTATATGGGGACAATATGAAAATATAGACAGGTACTGTAAATTTTTCGTTTTACAGGAATGTAGAAAAATCGATCAGACAAAGCGACTGCAAAATCTGGTGTCTGTGGTATAAAGAAGCCAATTAGGTAGCGACCTCTATGTGGTGACTCTTTTTTTGAGAATAATTTTTCTCTTTGAGAATCTCTTTTTTTGAAAATAATTCTTTTCGAAAACACTTTCAAAATGCATAGTATTGCCAAATTTTTTGACTAATGTGGCTTATAAGGCTTAGATATTTTAGGTTATTGGAGGATAATGACACAAGAGCCCGGTGTCCAAATAAAACAATGTTTGACCCATCGTTAGTCTGCTTCCGCTTTAATAGCCCCAAGTTATGCCATGAAAGTGCAATCCCTGAAAGAAAAGGAGCCGATTATCTTTTTCTTATTTCATGCAGTTCAATTTTCTACGGCAGAGGGTGACTACCTCTGACCTTATATCCGACTCTGTAACGCAAGTCCTGAATCACAAGAGGCAATGTTTTTCAAGCAAGTGTCAAAGTTTGTAGCCGCTCTCTCTACAAACTTTGACACTTGCTTAGAAAAAATTACCTGGTCTGATTCAGGACTACAGCTAAGTATAGACGATTGCCAGATCGGGCAACGTTATCAACCCTGTTAAAGTGCTGCAAATGTACGGACAATTACAGATTGTTAGACAAAGGTGAATTGACAGTTCAGACGATTGCAAGAAAAGCTTAGAATTTCACATATTTACAATATATTTTGTAAATATTTATGGCGCCGTTGTCACATGCATAAACTTCGAACATCTAAAAATCTGCAAATTATCTCGCAATGACTTTTCTGCTAACGTTGCAAGACAAAAATTGTATGTTCACACGGTTGTAAATTCACAGGGTTGAAACGTACGTGAAATTGACTTTTCCCCCATCTTTTGGTCTTTGACTGTAGTATAGCCAAAGATACTGAGATACAACTGTATCCATTCACAACTAGTTCATAGATGGCGTTCTGCAGGTTGCAACTAGTTTGCAGATTGCGTAAATAAACAACAGGGTAGCTATTACACATGAATTCAAATATTTGGTGTTGCCGATTATAAAATTTGAACATTTTACTGAAGAAAATGAAATGTGAGTACATATGTAAAATTAAAAAAGTTTGTATACAGAAAAATAATGTTTTCTAGGAAAGTCGATGTTTTTGTTATGTATGGAATGGTGTTTGACAAAATACGTTTTATTTGAAAATTAGTAAATTTTTTCAAATGGTGGCCGAAAGGCTGACCTCAGTATGTCCAGTCGTCGTTTACTCAGAGCGGGGCAGTCGCATAGCAAGTGCTCAATGCTCTCCACTTCTTTCTCATCTCCACAGCTTCTGCAGAAGTCATTGGAGTCAATACACAATCTTTTGGCGTGTTCGCCGATCAAGCAGTGTCCCGTCAGAACTGATACTAACGTAGACAATATTTGCCTCACTAGTGCGAGGAGATAGAAATCGGCACCCTGCAGGTCCATCTTTCGTTGGGCTGCCTGATTGTTCCCTGGGTGCCTGACCCATATGAGGTGTATATTAAACTGCTCAGTCATCTGGTTAAGAGAGCTGCGGCAGTCGATGGCTGTTTGTGAATTAAGGGATGTTGCGTCCAGAGAATTGATGGCAGCCTGGCTGTCCGAGTAAATGACAACGCCAGTGTTGGTTACTATGTTGCGACTCAGACACTTGGCGACTTCCCATATTGTCATTATTGCGGCTTGATAGACAGTGCAGTTATTCTGTGAGGTACATCCAAACTAAGTTCTTCACAGTGTACTCCAAAGCCAACCTTTTCATCAAGCTTCGAACCATCCGTGTAAAAGTGGTATTCTGCCAACCCATTCATCTCTGGCGGGAATCACATTGATGTAATTTCTCTCGAAGGTCTACACAGTTGGTATATAGTCCACTCGGTCGGTTACCATAACACTACACTTTGATATCCTCATGTGACCGTAGTTCTTGTACCTCCACATTGATAGGCTGTTTAATCTTATTGTCGCTTTGGTTGCAACTTCTCTCGCCACAATATTAATCGGCAGTATATGGAGTAGGGCTTGTAGAGACTCGGTCGCTGTAGTCCTTAAGGCTCCGCTTATGCTCAAACATGCTGTTCTCTGAACCTTTGTTAGTAGGTTGGTGATGGTTAGTTTGTCAGTTGCCGTCCACCATACTACAGTGCCGTATAACAGTATTGGGCGATTTTAGGGGAGAGGCCCCACCGCGACCCTACAGCCTTTTTGAAGGAATATAAGGAGATGTTGGCCTTCCTTTCACGTTCCAAAACGTTAAGTCTAAAAAAAATTTTCTATCTAGAATTATTCCTAAAAATTTTGCACTTTCAGAAAAGACTAGATTTGTCCCAGGTGGAGGGTCCACATTTGGGACATTATTCATCCTATTAAAGAGAACCAATTCTGTCTTGTTTGGGTTTACGCCCGAACCGATGTCTCTGAGGACGTTTACGAATTTGCCACTCACTGCGATTGCCACGTCGTCTGCATATGCCACAACCTTGCAGCCACAACGTTCTAGATCTAGCAGGATTTCATTCACCGCTAGGTTCCAAATTAGTGGAGACAGTACTCCTCCTTGTGGGGTCCCTCTGTTTAGAAACCTTTTTAGAGTTGTGGACCCAAGGCATACTGTTGTGCGTCTTCTGTTGAGCAGACTTTGAATTAGTCTAATCAAACTAGAGTTAACTTTTAGATGTGACAGTGCCGCAATTACTGCATCTGAGTGAATGTTGTTAAAAGCCTCTTCTATGTCAAGGAATGCCAAAATGGTGAATTCCTTGAAATGCAGGGACGATTCGATAGTGCTCACAAGTTCGTGCAGGGCTGATTCTGTAGATTTCCCCTTATTGTAAGCATGTTGGTTTACCGGCAGTATCCAGGTTTTCCCTAATGAAATAATCTAAAAGTCTTTCCAGACCTTTCAATAGGAAGGAGGATAGGCTAATTGGTCTGAAGTCTTTTGGCCTAGTGTGTGATCTTCCCCACTTTAGGTATGAATACCACTTTGGTATCCCTCCATCGATTCGGGATGTATGAAAGCCTGATACAGCCTACTTAAATTTTCTCCAGCCAGGGGATACTGTACTTTTACATTTTCTGCTGGGGTGATGCCGTCTGGCCCATGTGACTTGAAGGGCTCAAAGCTGTTAATAGCCCAGCTTATTCTGGATCTCTCAGTCAACAAGCTAGCAATGCTCGCAGTCCACTCTTTTTTTCTTGCATTCTTGATCTTCTTTTGATCTTCGGGTTCTGTTGGTGAGTTCCCCGGGAAATGTGTGTCGAGCAGTATATTCAGCGACTGCTCGCTGTTTTTTGTCCACACCCAGGAAAATAATTGGTTGGAATTCGATTGTAACAATAAAAAAAATAGTACTAGCAACAAAAAGTATGTTGCCTACACCGTCTGTCGGTTATATTTAAAAATAATTAGTTGAAACAACAATAATAACACGGATACGATCACATGAAAATGCTTGCAACTAAATCGATGATTGTATCAATCAATTTAAGATTGTTTTTTTCATTGACACTCGGTTAGTTGTGGTAACCAATTTTAAATTTTCATTGTAGTACAATATGATCGATTTTTAGTTGTGACAACCAATGTTTTATTCTTGACAACAGAATTTGTATCAATAGACCAAAGATTATTATCGCAACGAATAATTGGTTACTACAACAGAAAAAATATTAATAAATAATCGTTTATTGGTTATCCCAATCATTTCCCAAGTTTAGAATAATTAAATGTATTTTGGGAAATGCAACCGAAAGATTGGTTGCTGTTCTTTTGCTGATACATGACAAACAAAAAATAAAATTACTCGACATAAAAAAATCTTCAACATTTTGTTCAAGAATGGTTTAAATCAAAAATAATCTCGTGTGGAATGCAGAATATGTTGTGCAAAATGTTTTACATACATAAATAAAAAGTAAAAGCAACAATAAAGAAATTAAAAGAACAGGGTTAAGTTATGTTTGCATAAAAGTTTTGTGTTTTTTTTCGTATACTAAAATGAGTGTCAAATATTTCCACATCTCATAATAGTGATGAATTTGTAATATGGGATTTTTAATTTTGTTATTAATTGTTTGGTTTTTTGTTCAATAAATAAAATAAAAATTAATGAAAACTGTTGTAGTGGCCTATATGTGGACATGGTATTTCACTACCTTATTTGTGGATTATTTAAGACGTAGTTAGAAAGTACGAACTTTGTCAACCATGTAAACTTATCATTTTTGTTCTACTCTCTTTTTGCGCAGTCATTATATTGCATCTAAGATTTCACAATTTCATCATCATTTCATGTATATTATTAGAATTAGTTAAATAAAGTGTTTATTATATTAAACATTATATAGCCGGTTTATTCATTCATTAAACTAACCACGAACGGCTATAGTGGTGACCCCGACGTGATCGTAATACACACATGAGATGAACGAAGACACCGAGAGGACAAGCACATCCGTGGGAGCAGGCCTGGCTCCGGACACTGCTGGACAAGGAGTAGCGACTTCCCCGATGTACGGACATTTTGTAAGCAGAGTTTCAGTGAAAGTACCACCGTTTTGGTCTGATCACCCTGAAATCTGGTTCGCACAAGTAGAGGCTCAGTTCGCCGTTTCAGGCATTGTGGCTGACGAAACGAAATACAGCACCGTCATAGCAGCGATTGAATCACAGGTGTTGGTGCAGATTTCGGACGCTGTCCTCAAGCCGCCTGCAACAGGAAAATACGAATTTTTGAAAAAATGCATCATCGAACGCTTCTGTGAAAGCGAACAGAAGAAAATACAGAAATTGCTGTCCGACATGCACCTTGGCGACAGGCGACCTACACAATTATTGAACGAGCTCCGTAGTCTTGCGAAGGATAGGGTAAGTGATGACTTCCTGGCATCATTGTGGCTTCAACGATTACCACAGAATGTTCGTGCCATTCTCCAAGCCTCCAACGCGGAGCTGTCTGAATTGGCGAAACTGGCGGATAAGATTTTGGAGGTGAGTCCACATCGACGACACCGAACGAAGCCACCTTATTGCAAAGAATTGCGGTTTTGGAAGAACGTTTGGATAAATTAGGCCGCTCTCGTTCATCCAGTCGCTCATCGAATCGTAAGAAGAGCCAACGTAGTGCTACTCCATCGGCGGAGAAATTTTGTTGGTACCACTGGAAGTTCGGCGAGGCCGCTACGAAGTGCCGCCAGCCTTGCGAATTCCACTCAAAGCCAAAAAACTAGTTACCGTGGCTGGTGCATTGTCCAGCGCACCACGCCAAATTACAGTTGCACGTCTTACATTGCTGGACAACGATACAAAGGTGAAGTTCTTGATCGATACGGGGGCTGACGTTTCCGTTTTGCCACCGCGTTCATGTGACAGAAACGTCAGATCGAATTCAGTAACATTATTTGCAGCTAATGGCACCCGTATTAAAACATATGGCGAACGTCGTCTTAAGTTATCTCTTTCATTAAGAAGAGTCTTCGAATGGAATTTTCTCGTGGCAGATGTTTCAACAGTCATAATAGGTTCTGATTTTCTCAAGCACTTCGATTTACTTGTGGATATAAAGCAGAATCGTCTCGTCGATCGCAGGACTTTGCTGCACGCTAAGGGTGACACAGTATATTCATGTGCACCCGTCATATCAACATTCAATGCCGACAACATATTTTCACGACTGCTATTTGAGTATAAAGACATCACCGTGTTAAGCAGCAACCGAGATCGAGAGTCATTGCAGACGGACGTTACACACCACATCGTTACTCGTGGTCCAGCGGTGTCTGCCCGACCACGAAGGCTGCCACCTGAGAAATTCGCTGCTGCCAAAAAAGAGTTTGAGTTTTTGGTGGAGCATGGTATTTGCAAGCCATCCAAAAGAAACTGGGCAAGCCCCCTACATATGGTAAAAAAGACGAACGGGGAGTGGCGGCCGTGCGGTGATTACCGTGCGCTTAATGCGCAAACTTTACCAGATCGCTACCCTATTCCTTTTTTGCATGATTGTACTCACATGCTCCATGGCAAGTGTATATTTTCTGTGCTAGATTTGCAAAAGGCGTACCATCAAATACCCATAGAATCCTCCGACATACCCAAGACGGCGATAACAACACCCTTTGGGTTGTTCTAGTTCAACTACATGACATTTGGATTGCGGAATGCTGCACAAACTTTTCAGCGCCACCTTCAATTCTGTTTTGCAGGGCATTGATTTTACATTCGCTTACATCGATGACATTCTCATTGCATCATCTAGTGCGGACGAGCACGAGAAACACCTGAGGATTGTTTTCGATCGGCTACGTAAATCTGGTTTGGCAGTAAACGGCAGCAATGGTTGTGGGCAAGTCCGAAGTTCAATTTTTGGGCCACACTATAACACCAAACGGCATTAAACCACTAGAAGAGAAAGTGACAGTAATACGTGATTACCCCAAACCTAAAGTGGCGAAAGAACTTAAGCGGTTTCTGGGGATGATTAATTTTTACCGCTCCTTTCTCAGGAATGCAACGCGCAATCAAGGAAAATTGCAGGCTCTCATTTCGGGCAACGTCAAAAACGACACGACGCCAGTTGTTTGGGACGATGAGGCCACAAACGCATTTGAGGCCTGTAAGGAGGAATTAGCAAACGCCACCATGCTTTGTCACCTGTCGCCCAACGCAAAATTGTCTTTGTATACAGATGCCTCTAGTGAAGCTGTTGGCGCAGTTTTACACCTGACTGTAAATGGTAAGGTCCAACCATTGGGATTTTATTCCAAGAAGTTAACAGCCGCACAAGCAAAGTACAGTACATACGATCGGGAGCTGTTGGCCATTTATCAGTCAATAGACCATTTCCGGCACTTGTTAGAGGGCAGACAATTCACGATATTGACCGACGACAAACCGTCGGTATATGCTTTCGCCCAGAAAGGCGACAAGACACCACCAAGGAGAGCGCGCCAACTGGACTTTATTAGTCGGTTTTCGACCGACATACGACACTTGCGGGGAGATGAAAATGGCGTTGCCGATTTTTTGTCCCGAATAAGTTCGATAGACAGCCCAGATTTTGAGGCCTTGGCGAGAGAGCAAGATCGCGATTCGGAATTGAAGCAAATTATAGAAACCGATAGTTCAACGCTAAAACTGAAAAAGGTTGCTGTTCCGAATTCGACCGAGACGCTGTATTGCGATACCACTAACGACAAAATTCGACCATTCGTACCATGAACTTTCCGTCGTCAGGTAATTGCGAAACTGCATGACCTGTCCCACCCTGGACGAAAGGGAACGCAACGAATAGTTGGAGAAAGGTATGTATGGCCTGGTATGATGAAGGATATAGCACGTTTCGTCAGAGAATGCATACCGTGTCAGCGAAGCAAAATTTGTAGACACACGAAAACACCTATTGGAAATTATGAGCCAGTCGAGGCCCGTTTTGATCATATCAACGTGGATATTATTGGATCACTTCCAGTCTCCAAGAACCAACGGTACTGCCTCACGATCATTGATAGATTCTCGCGGTTTCCAGTGGCCTAACCAATTACTGACATAACTGCAGAGACTGTTGCTAGCGCTCTGATCGAGAGATGGATATCTTTGTTCGGCATACCCCTTCGTATATCCACCGACTTGGGACGACAATTTATATCATCCGTTTTTTTCGAATTGACGAATATTTTGGGAGCACAGCATCTGAAGACCACTGCTTATCATCCGCAAGCCAATGGCATGATCGAGCGATTCCACCGCATCAAGTGCCAAAACACAGACGGCAGCGTTGCCATTGGTTATGCTTGGCCTACGCATTACTGTGAAAGAGGACATAAATGCGAGCCCAGCGGAGATGTTGTTTGGTTCCCAACTACGAATTCCTGGGGAATTTGTACATGCGGGTAAAGTCAAAGCTAGCGAATCCGACTTCATTAAAAACCTTCGTAGGCAGATGTCATCGTTGCGTCAGTATTCAACTTCACATCATGGCGAACCTAATATGCACATCGATCGCAATTTGCAAAACTGTAAGTTTGTTTTTATACGCATTGATAGAGTTCGAACGCCTTTGGAAGCGCCATACGAGGGCCCCTTCGAGGTATTGAAGAGGGGTGATACATTTTGTAAAATCAAATTGAGACAACGGAATGTGAACGTATCTAATGACCGTCTCAAACCAGCATTTATCGATTTTAACGACACAACTCTAGCAGCTTCTAGGAACCCGGCCACTGAGGAAACGACGTCTCTTGAAAGTCCTAATATGTCGAATGGTCAGCCGTTTTTTCAACACGAACCCCAACCAACACCAGAGGCCCGACTAACGAGAACTGGCCGGCAAGGTATCTCTAGAGGGGGAGCCCTGTAGTGGCCTATATGTGGACATGGTATTTCACTACCTTATTTGTGGATTATTTAAGACGTAGTTAGAAAGTACGAACTTTGTCAACCATGTAAACTATTCATTCTTGTTCTTCTCTCTTTTTGTGCAGTCATTGTATTGCATCTAAGATTTCACGATTTCATCATCAATTCATGTATATTATTAGAATTAGTTAAATAAAGTGTTTATTATATTAAACATTATATAGCCGGTTTATTCATTCCTTCACACAGAATACAGTTTGGTTGCCTCAACACAAATTTTAGTACACGAAAAAAACACAAAACATTTATGCAAATATCGCTTAACCCTCTGCTTTGAATTTCATGATTGTTGCTCTCATTTTTTATTTATGTAAAACATTTTGCACAACATATTCTGCATTCCACACATTATTATCCACACGAGATTATTTTTGACTACATATACCGCTCTTGAACAAAATGTTGAAGATTCAGCAAAAGAACAGCAACCAATCTTTCGGTTGTATTTCCCAAAATACATTTGGGAAATGATTGGGATAACCAATAAACGATTATTTATTAATATTTTTTCTGTTGTAGTAACCAATTATTCGTTGCAATAATAATCTTTGGTCTATTGATACAATTTCTGTTGTCAAGAATAAAACATTGGTTGTCACAACCAGAAATCGATCATATTGAACTATAATGAAAATTTAAAATTGGATACCACAACTAACCGAGTGTCAATGAAAAAAACAATCTTAATTCGATTGATACAACCATCGATTCAGTTGCAAGCATTTTCATTTGATCGTATCCATGTTATTATTGTTGTTTCAACTAATTATGTATAATTACAACCGACAGACGGTGTAGGCAATATACTTTTTGTTGCTAGTACTATTTTTTTATTGTTACAATCGAATTCCTACCAATTATTTTCCTGGGTGAAGAAAAGTTTCCTTAAAAATTCATATGAATCGGCAGGAATTTTTGATTCGGTGAAAAACTCTTAAGGTAACCGTAAGTGTGGATATATTAGGCGTGTTTTCGTTACACCATAAGTGCTTAATTTGTATGGGGAGCTAAGCACTATTAGTTCCCGATGAAGTTTGGTGCTTATGTTCCTGTCTTAATCGAGTATGATGTTGCCAGATTGGGCACCCTATATTTAGCAATATGGCATCCCATTTTTGGAGAGATTTTATCAATTATTGTGAATTAACGGGAAGAAGAAGAACAAAAATGGGAAATTATTTTAATATTTGCAAAAAGAGTGTAAACAATTGAACGTAGAAGAGTAAATATATGTTTTATAAATACTTTTCACGAATTTTTTGTCTGTTTTGCACTGTTCTTTCTTCGCAACTCATGACACCATTGCTACCAGATAGTGAAAATCCGCCACTTATTGATTATGTGTCAGTTAGTGGATGTCAGTTGTTTTCGTTGCAAAGTGCTAAACTAAAATTGCTAGCTTGTAACGAAAACATGCCTATTGTAATTTTAAATTTTGCTAAGTCCTGCATCACACGAGGTGATTTTTTTCAAGCAAGAGTTTTCTGCCTCTCTCTTACAAACTTTGACAAAGCTTGGAAAAAATTGCGTCGTGTGAATTGGGACTAAGGAAATTCATTCAATTGAACTAAAAAAATAAGTGATAACAAAATCAAAATTCCGTCCTTTTCGCTCTACGAGGGGCTTTCAAGGGTATTGCAAGTGTTATTATCCCGCCTTTAAGGAAAACTCGTTCCAGTTCACCTCAGAAATAAGCTTTATAGTCTATCGCCACCTAGAGAATAATATTAACATTAAATATACCCGCTCTTGCTTTACTAGTATTCGCCAGAGGGAGAACATATGTTACTACTCTGTTAGTGGATGTCAGTTGTTTTCGTTGCAAAGTGCTAAACTAAAATTGCTAGCTTGTAACGAAAACATGCCTATTGTAATTTTAAATTTTGCTAAGTCCTGCATCACACGAGGTGATTTTTTTCAAGCAAGAGTTAAAGGTTGTAGGAGAGAGAGGAAGGCGTATAGAGCTTTCTGCCTCTCTCTTACAAACTTTGACAAAGCTTGGAAAAAATTGCGTCGTGTGAATTGGGACTAAGGAAATTCATTCAATTGAACTAAAAAAATAAGTGATAACAAAATCAAAATTCCGTCCTTTTCGCTCTACGAGGGGCTTTCAAGGGTATTGCAAGTGTTATTATCCCGCCTTTAAGGAAAACTCGTTCCAGTTCACCTCAGAAATAAGCTTTATAGTCTATCGCCACCTAGAGAATAATATTAACATTAAATATACCCGCTCTTGGTTTACTAGTATTCGCCAGAGGGAGAACATATGTTACTACTCTGCACCAGAGGGAGACCACGAAACACGGGATAACCAAATTTATTTGTCCTTCATTCTTCTAATGGGGCCCGGAGACGATCAAATTGCTTGACATCAAACTCGTGTACGTCTCCACACGCCACATACACTCACAACTGCGTCACATCCACTCGCATATTCACTGACATTGCTACATTGCTTGTCAATCAAAATTGATCGTCTGCGGGCCTCTTAAATAGCTTTTCGGTTAAGGGCCACTCTTAAATATATACAAGTGAAAGCGTTTAACGTCTGTAAATTCGAATTTCCGCTTATTGTGTCTGTACATACACCAGCACTTTGACAGACGTCCTACGCCGACGTCGGCTATTTAAGTAGCAGCCCAACGAAGAATAACAATACAACATATGTATGGGGGATTAACCCAAAAATTATAAATTATGAAGATAAGTCATCCCGAGAACTGTCAAAATCTATCAGTTACGGACGAATAGGAATGAAATGTCACACGCGAAAAAACACTTTTCCGCGAAGGTAATTTCAACTTTTTTTGCACTAATCGATTGATATTAATTTTTTAATTGTGACAATTACAAAAAATTCGGGAAAATCGGTCCGAAATCCGCGGAAAAACTCACTCTTTGAACACCAACTCGTTGAAATTTTTATTCGTTCGTATCTGATAACTTACTCGCTCCGGGATGACATATCTTATTATTCATTATTTTTGGATTAACCGTTAGCCGCCATTTTTCTTAAATTGTTTACAATGGTCTATTGATCTATAATTGGTCAAAGCTAGAAATTGACATAGAAATCTTCATTGAACGCAGGCGGTTTAAGGTAAAATAAAATAATTGCAAATCCGTTTCTTGTGCACTGTTTTGTGCCAATAGTTCTAGACCGTTTTCAGGTACCTACCAACAACAGAAATGGAAGAACTGCGTCATATGAAAGCTGACTTGGCCAGTATTTGCAAGGAGCTTGAGGAAAAAACTGAGATATTTGCTCGTTGGACGCTGAATAATTGTCCCGAATCGGAGAAGGCCACCAAAAGTATCCCATACTTACGATTAGGTGATCGTATGAAACCCTTCGCTTTGTCTATCCAGAAAAAACTGGCCGAATTAAATGTCCAACTCTACGAGGCTAAAAAACGCAATACTGAGGAGGATAGAATTCAAAAAATCGAGGAATTAATACGGGATTATAAAGATTTCCAAGAAGTTTTTGAGGTTAAGCCAATGAAATGCATCCAGGAGGTGTTTAAAGCCACTATGATGAAAGTTATAGTGGACAAGTTCAACGAAGAACTACGAAGTCACTAAGCCATCGTTTTGTTTCTTCTAATATGTATGTATGTACATTCGATATGTATGAATTTTCAATAAAAAGCAAATAAATTTGAAAGTTGAATCATTTTGGAATGTTTCAGTATTTCGCGGGTTATCATGCCATAATTGTCATTGTTAAAAAACCCCAGAATAAGTTTACGAGGTAATCAAAGTTTACCAATTCATTTCAACGCATTGGGGGGAGGGTGGTCACTATAGAATGCAAATAGATTATGTTTAATTTTGATCAGCCACACTCACGGCCAACAGTAGTCCATGTTTTGATATAGTGTGACATACGAATTGGTAGATACCAATTTGATATACTGACGCCACAGTAGGCCAGAATTCCAAAGATTTTACGGAAACGTCTCACTATATACATACATACATACATTTCTAAAGGGAGTTTTCAAAGACAAATAGAATATAGGAAGACATTCCTTCAGGCCGAAACGTCAAAATCTATTAGTTACGAACGAATAGGAATGAACTGTCACACGCGAAAAAACAGTATTCCGCGAACATTGATTGAACTTTTTTGGCACTTATCGATTAATATTAATTTTTTAATTGTGACAAGTACATAAAAGTCGGGAAAAACATTCTGAAAATCCGCGAAAAATCTCACTCGTTGGAATCAAATTCCTATTCGTTCGTAACTGACAATTACTCGCTACAGGAAGGAATGTCTTCTTATATTCTATTTGTCTTTGTTTGAGATATCATTGAACTTTATTCGTTTCGTTTGAAATGTCTATAGATGCATCATGTATGGAATATAACATCGTTCAAATGTCCGCCGCGGATTCGCTGGGTGGAGCGCATCCGAAATGTCAAATTTTCCATGACTTTGGCGCATAAATCAGAATGAATTTGATCGAGACAAGCGCAATTTTAAAACGGAATTAGAGGAGAATCTGCTTAATGAAATATCCTCGTGCAATTCACGACTAACGGTGACAAATCATACAATCTCGGTGACTAGTTCAAATCACCTACACGTAAGATGACCATGCCGTTAAAGCGCTCGTGCAGAACGTCCAATGTGCCACTTAGCGCAGCACTGCCGTTGGTGTCCATAACATCCAATTTTTGTTTTATTCATTGGACACTCTTGATATTGTCCCAAATTCGACAATTTTGTTTGTTGACGTACCCATTCAGCGAACAAACGTCATTGACTATGGTCCTGGTTCAGTTAAATTTTGTAGGGTTGCGGGCCAAAGTCACGACACAAAATTCGCCAAGTTGTGGTCTGTGGGCGAGGGGCTCCGATTCTCCTACGAACTATTACGGACAATCGTTCGATTGTGTTTTCGGGCAATAGCTCAGAAGGCAAAAAATAGCATCCTTGCAAAATGATCACAGAAACCAAAAATAAGGTCGAAATTTGGGAATCGGACCCACCTAAAAAATAGAACGTGGTCAATATTATACTCAAATGAGGGGGAGGACGAGGGGAGGAGTCCGATGTACTATCTGAGAGAAAATAAATATAGTAGCGGGTAAAGTAAATTAAACACACTATTTTAAAATATTCTCAAAGATCTATAACATTTGCACTTGGGAGCGAGAAAATCAAAATTGAGGAAGCACCGATTGAATTTGAGATAGACACTACAAATTGAAATAGAAAGCCTGTAATATCCTGTACATCTATCCTGTGTAGGGTATAAATACAAATTAATAATGAGAAAAGGCAATTTTCTTCAATAAGTTATAGTTGATTTAATATGCGTTTTCTTAAATTCAGTTCCGATTCTACTTAATACATTTTTTAAAACTGTGTTTGTTCTATACTAAACATTGGATGATATTGGCTTCTTCTTTCATGGAATAATTATTATATTAAATATTTCCTGAAAAGATATGGCAAAAATTATAAGTTAATCAATGAAATGAATAGAAAGAGGACACTTTTTTCTTGAAAAACTGACCCACATGAAATAGGTTCCGTTTAAAATGAAGTGTGTTCCAGCCATCAGGCAACTAATATAATTCTCCAAGTCTCTCTTATATCTTTCCACAGTCCGAAACCACCTTCCTGCTTAAATTCTTACCCAAAATATGTAACTTATGTGATTTCCCAGCAAACTTTGTCATCAAATATCTAATATCTCGAAGACAAGAGCTAACCTAAAAGACGGATATTACCACTGTATCAATTTTTCCCAAAATTGAGTAAAAATAACGTATTTTTACATTCATTCATAAATTTATTTAATCAAACTTGCCCGCTGGACTATATGCTGGCTTCTTTCTTAAGAAAATGCTTCAGTATTTATAGGTTTATGTTTGTATGTAGTGCTTATTAAATCGCACAAATAGCTTCGTAATATAAATTTATAATTACCCAGCGGCGTAAAGAAGGGCTCAGCAGGCCTTATATCATGCCTTGGTTTGGAGACACAAGGCCTGCCAGTCCCATTACGTACTCATTTATTTTTTACACAGTGTGTCATAGGCGACCAAGGCCTTCCACACTCACTTCGCTTGTGAGGCCTTATAGAAGGACAATTCCACAATACTTTATAGAAGACCTATTATACAAGGTCTTATGGAAAGTGTAATACGGCAGGTCTTACATAAGCCCCGAACTAGAAGGCCTTATGGAAGATTTTAATTAAGAAGACCTTATTTACCAAATCCAAATCTTTATTAATGAAATATACATACATGTTTTGTGGTGTATAATAAAATAAATTTCCTCCTGTTCTTTTTTATCAATTTTGTTTTTAACTGAATGTTCTAAATGCTCTGTGAGAATTCTTCCACAAAAACTTACTTTAGAGTTTATAAATCGTTCCTCAAAGGTTTACTCGGTTTTCCGAATCTGAAATTAGATATGAATATCGTCATCAGAAACGAAAAAGGGCGTAACAAAAAGAAAATTGGAAATTAAGTTTTTTATGGATTTCGGTACACTGCATCAAAATACACGTCCTCACAAATTTTTAGCTACCTACTATCAAAAATTGCGAATTTATTAACAAGATTTCAAAATGGCCAAACAAAAAATTATTTCTTTTTTATAAAATATGATGATACGCCCTTTCTCGTTTCTGACTCCGATATGTAACATTTGTTTTGTTTGCTTTTTTAGAAAAACTCACTTACCACGCGAACCACAAAAAAACATAACTGACTTCAACAAAATTCTTCTAAAGACTAAAAACACAATACGGCTGCTTGACTCTGTTTGGAAACGCAATTGTTTTTTGCTTGCTGTCTTCTGTTTGGAATTGTTTTGCTCCCTCTTAGTTCTTTCGCTCTCGTATGATTTTTAAAGTAACGGAATAAGTTGCCCAACAATTATTTTTTATTATTTGCAAAGACCTTATGAATTCCCTTCCATATGAAGGCCTTGTGTAAGGTCTTAACGCTCAAGGCGGACGAGAATGAATACACGATTTTTTGTAAGGCGAAAATAGGGATTACAGAAGGCGTTGTCAAGGAAGGCCAGCAAGTATGTGTATTGACTTTTTTATAAGGCCTTCTTGAAGGCCTCCGTATTTACGCCGCTAGGTGTTTCTCAAAGAATAGAAAATAATATAAATCATAAAATACATATGTATATGTATATGCGATTCATATGTGCGACCACGCCGACCTTACCGACATTGCCAACTTTGTTTCTAACCACGAATTCTACTGCCCAGTCTCAAAACAAAATCCACGAGTGGTTATACAACTAGTGTTGGGGAACGTATGGAGTATTTAAGTTTGTAGATTATTCTCAAAGACCTGCCATTTACGAAAATTCACATCACCTCCTCGTAAGATGACCATGAGTTGTGTGGCCTTAGTGCCTTCCCGTTTAAACCACATGTCAAAAAGCAAATTTTTCAATATGCATTGGACGTTCTTGAAACTCATATGGATTGAAATCGTCTCAAAGTTAACGATTTTGTTTGTAGACCAAATGGTAAACTAGGCGGATCACCTGAAGAGAACGCCCATTTTGATAAAACTGAATAAATGACGGACAATTCTTATTATTTGTATGTAATGTAAAGGAACAAAACAATGCTTAATTTATTTTACATTATTCGTTCTTCATATTTTTAATAAATGGTTCACAAATAGAAAAAAATACGACCTGAAAATTAGTTTAACATGATGGGTAGCTCTCAACTCAAAGTCTTCTACGTCATCAGAAGGCCCTGTCTGCCACAAAGGATCTTGTTGTCGGCATTTTGAGTTAACTCCAATGCGCGAGAGGCCGGGCCCACTCCACGTTATGCATTACCAGCTCTATTTTTCCTGGTCTGCCTTTTCACTGTTATGAATGATATGTGTGACACGTTTGGCCAAAATCAGCTTATGCCTCTCACCACCCATTGGTAGAACAAGCTGAGAAGAGACAATCCTTTTAAAAAAATTATTCCAAAAAGTAAACTCGTTGGAATGTTCGATTGGGCAGTATTGTATCAATCATCAATTCCACTCAATACTATACCAGCAAAAACATTTGGTTGCTATGTCGGATATTGACACTTTATCAAATATCCAGCAATAGATTCCAAACGTCTGGCCTTCCGAGATTAAGGTGAGGAAATTATATTAAGTTTATAGTTTCCTAAGGAACAAACTTACATTGTTTGTGTATCCCTATACAAGCGAAAACTTATTATACTGAATAAAAATAAAGTCACAAGATTTATATTATACACCCAAAAAAAATTTTTTGCTGTTAATAACAAACAAAGTCTGCTAATTTTTAGCAAACATTTTTTTCGCTAATACAGCACATTTTCTGCTGTAATAGCAAAATGTTTGCAATTTTGCATTAGCAAACGCACTGCTGAAAAATTTGCAGTTTGCTGATAATTTTTGCTGTTAATCAAAATATGTGAAAATAAGACAAAAGTTGCAATAATTTACATGATAAAGTTCAACTACCATTGAAAATCAAAAAGGTCATTCGTGTAATTAAAAAAATTAAATAATTATTCGGCGATATCTATTTTCCGAGTTACGCTTCTCAATATTTTTATTTTTTCATTGGATTTTAAAAAAATTGGAAATAGGATTCGATTAAAACTGCAAAAAGTAAAACACAAATCGATAACGAATATGATTTGATAATTTCAAAATCTTAGTTCCGGACATACAATTAAAATTAATCTATTGTGTTTAGATTTTAGTTTCTAATTTTTTATATTTTAATGAAACCAAAGCTAAACATTAATATTTTATGTGCGATTTGTAAAAATGTTTATAAAGTCTGATTCAAACAAGGCAATTTTATTTCAAGCAAGTGTCAAAGTTTGTAGGAGAGATACAGAGAGCACTTTCCGCTTGGAAGAAATTGCCTCGTGTGATCTAGGACTAAGTATTGTGTATGCAAAAAAAGTTAAAAAAACGAGAGAATTCCTAAAGGCTTAGGGCAAGTATTAAGAGAAAATTTCGCAAGATTGTGTCATCCTGTGCAAAGACGATTTTTATACGGTTTCCACGGCTATTCCCGTGTGTATTGTTGTTGTTTCAAAGTGCGAATGAAAAACAAAACGTTCAATCGAGTACGAGAGTTTTTTCCCCTCCCTTTCCAACTGCCACCCCTACAAACACCATTAAACCGCTGATAAAATTGCCCGTGTAAATTGGGACGAACATAGACACCTCAACACACGCGGTAATTCGGCGTCTCTCTCTCTCTGTCAAACTTTGACACTTGCTTGGAAAAAGTTGCCGGGTGTGAATCTGGACATAGAGGCATGCGGAAGATAATCTCCAGATTCACACTCGGCAACTTTTTCCAAGCAAGTGTCAAAGTTTGATGGATAGAGAAAGAGCTCTCTCCTACAAACTTTGACACTTGCTTGGAAAAGTTGCCGAGTGTGAATCTGGACAATGGGGAAAATAGTTTCTTGTACTGGCAATCCGTTTTGTGTTTTTCATTCGCACTTTGCTGCCTTTATTTCCAACAAACACCGAATTGCCCCGTGTGAATCGGGACATAGACATGCTTTATGACGGAAAAAAGCAAATTAAAAAAAAGCGGCGTTTTATTTATATTCTTTACCACTGAAACCAATTTTTCCATTAAAATGTGCTTGCGATGAGTTAAACATATATTCATATTTGTGCAGATGACAAAATCTCATATAAAATGTTTATTTCGCATATCAAAAAATATTGACAGCCGTAATATGCTTTCACTAGCATTCAAGAGTTGCCCTCTTTGACAGACATCGTGCGCCGATGCCGGCTATTTAAGTAACACCCTTTGAAGAGTAAAATATTTTACGCCGAACAAGTTGAATTGAATTGAAATTTTCGTTCTGTTTGTTAATTCGCATTAAAGTAAAGTAAACTTTTTGACAATGAAAAACGAAGATAATGCAAATGATTTTAATAAGTAAAACGGTCCCGGTACAGCTTCGACAACACTTACATATGGCGAAAGAAAAAAAGGCGAAATTGTGTATGCCTTGGAGGATCAATTAATCAAGTTGCAACAGGTAAGCGTATATAAATTGCAAATTTCACTATGATTGTGTAAGTTGTTTTCATGATTCTCAGCAAGCAGTGTCCTATTAAAACCCTTTAATACGGCTACAAAAGTAAACTAAATATATGCTGTCCATACAAAGAACTTGTGATAGCGATGGACTAGCAATTTCTTTCCGTGTCTACTTTTCCAAATCTCATAGACCTCTTAGAAGTGTGGTCCTAACGAAAATATCTGCAACAACGTAAGTAATTGTTTTGTGATTTGTTTAGTTATTTCATTAATTAAACCTGTATCACCAGAAATGGCAACATTAATTTTTTACACCATATTCGTCAACGATGGTTGCTAATATCAGCATAGCGAAGTAACCTTTTGGCTCCAAAAAACTCGGGATAATTTAGTCTAATTGGGATGTAATCCATCGATAAGATAATTTTGTCCAATGCTATGGCTCTGGACATGTACAATTACCGTATATATAGGGTGAACCCAATTGGCTAACGCGTAGGAGTCACTGATCATCATACGGTCTTGGAGAACATCAAATATAACCAAAGGTCGTACGATGTATGTTCTTTATTGTTATTATTCGGACAAAAAGAAGGTAGTTATTAATGCCAGTGACTGGTAAGTATTGTGTGTAGATGCTCCTATTGCTATTTAATTTTCTAAATGATTTATATTTTTTGATCAAGCGTACACAAATGCACATAAAGGACCATGTTATCAATTAATCAAGACGCAACAGGTAAGCGTACACAAATTGAAAATTAAATGTACTATGATTATAAGACTTATTTCTGTTTGTTTTCCAGATTCTCACCAAGCAGTGTCCTATTAAAATACGGGTATAAAAGATGATCTGAAATTTCGTAGCAACTACTATGCATAAATTCAGATTACTTGTGTCATGGATGGACTAGACATTTATTTCTTTGTCTACTTTTCCAAATCGCATACACCTCTTGGAAGTGTGACCCTAATGATAATACCTGCAACAACTCGTAAGTATTTTTTTCCTTTTTGTGATTTGTTTACCGAAATGGCAACATTGATTATTTACTCTATATGTTCCAAACTCAGGATAACATAGTCTAATTTGGATGTAATCCATGGATAAGATCATTTTGCCAAATGATATGGCTCTGGACATGTACAATTAGATACCGTGTCTATAGGGTAAACCCAACACATTGGCCAATATTGACAGAGTTCGCGTCGATGTCGTACGATTTATGTTCTTTATATTTATCCTTCGGACAAAAAGAAGATAATTGTTAATGCCAGTGACCGGTAAGTATTGTTTGTAGATACTCCTATTGCTATTCAATTTTATTGAATGATTTATTTTTCATTTATATTTTTAGATCAAGCATACATACAGATTTCACAGTTCGAAACGCTTATCAATACATGGGCTGAATAACTTCAGGTTGGAGTCCTGGTTGATATACTCTTCTCAAATTATTAGGAAATTTCAAAATTTGTATTTCTTTTATTAAAATAAAAAAGAAAGAAACGTATGCTAGAATAACAAAAATAGTTTGTTCTCCCAGCCGCTTTTTTCTGTTAAATAGTAGCAAAATTGTTTGCTAGAACGACTGTTCTAGTCTGGTACAATAGCAGGCAAATTTATGTGCTAAAATAACAACCATAGGGTTGCTAAAATAACAGACGAAGTCTGCTTTCCCTTTTTCAGCAGACACAGACTGTTGAAACAACAAACATTTTTGCTAATGATACTCACAAAATTCTTTGAGTGTAGTTTAATTCCACGTAAGTTTGAAATTAAGTTATAAAAAGGTTTTTTGTTAGTTCATGGATACCAAAAACATTCGTTTTGGCGTAAAGATGACAAAGCTAGAACTTCATAGATATGACGAAAATGATGTGACGACGTCAACTCTATTAGAACGTATCTATTCACTAAAATCGGTGCATGAGCATATGCTCTTGTCTAACTGAAGGCTGCCACCCAGGCTGTCGCTCTACATCTAAACTTACTAACTCTTCCAAAAACCAGTAAGGAAAGGCAGAAAGTCGGGCGGGGCCGACTATATAATACCCTACACCTCCCTAACAATGCGATAAGGGTCATTGCCATAATAATTTGGAATAATTGGTAAATGGGTAGAAACATATTATCTAATTCTGAAACGATAATCGCTAAATTAAGCAATATTCGTTCCTAAATTGAGAAACATCTTTCTGGAAAATTTTAATGATCGGAATTAAAATACAACTTCTATAGCGATTTTATAAAAAATCAGCAGGATTATATATATGGAGCTTTAATATAAATCTGAACCGATCTTCCCTGAATACTCATTCATGTAAAAATACCTCCTTCTGTCGAATTTCGTACTGAGCGCATATAAAATACAGTCTCTACAGCGCTTACATGTCAAATTGGGCGTATCATATATATGGGAGCTATATCTAAATCTGAACCGATTTTCTCCGAATTTGGCAGTATTCCTTCATGTAATAAGAAACCTCTTTCTGCCGAATTTCGCACTGATCGGATATAAAATACAGTTTTTACAGCGCTTACTGGTCAAATCGGGGGTAACATATATATGGGTGTTATATCTAAATCTAAACCGAGTTTCTCCAAATTTGGCAGTATTCCTTCATGTAGAAAGAAACCTCTTTTTGCCGACTTTCGCACTGATCGGATATAAAATAACATTTTTACAGCGCTCACATGTCAAACAAAAAGAAAAATGGAAATTAAGTTTTTTATGGATTTCGGTACACTGCATCAAAATACACGTCCTCACAAATTTTTAGCTACCTACTATCAAAAATTGCGAATTTATTAACAAGATTTCAAAATGGCCTAACAAAAAATTATTTCTTTTTTATAAAATATGATGATACGCCCTTTCTCGTTTCTGACGCCGATATGTAACATTTGTTTTGTTTGCTTTTTTAGAAAAACTCACTTACCACGCGAACCACAAAAAAACATAACTGACTTCAACAAAATTCTTCTAAAGACTAAAAACACAATACGGCTGCTTGACTCTGTTTGGAAACGCAATCGGGGGTAACGTATATATGGGGGCTATATCTAAATCTGAACCGATTTCTTCCAAATTTAAAAGTGTTCATTCATATAATAGGAAACCTCTTTCTGACGAATTTCATACTGATCGGATATAAAATACAGTTTTTACAGCGCTTACAAGTGAAATCGGGGGTAACATATATATGGGGGCTATATCTAAATCCGAACCGATTTTCTCCGAATTTGGCAGTATTCCTTCATGTAATAAGAAACCACTTTCTGCCGAATTTCGCACTGATCGGATATAAAATACAGTTTTTACAGCGCTTACATGTCAAATCGGGGCTAACATATATATGGGGGCTATATCTAAATCTGAACCGATTTTAACCAAATTCAATAGGGATCGTCCTTGGGCCAAAAAAAAGATATGTGTAAAGTTTCGTCGAGATCGGACCATAATTGCGACCTGTACTTTGATTACAAGAATACATGCACGGACAGACGGACATAGCTAAATCAACTCAGAAAGTGATTCTAAGTCGATCGGTAAACGATGGGTCTATTTCTTCTCCTTTTGGGTGTTACAAACAAATGCACAAAGTTATAATACCCTGTACCACAGTGTGGTGTAGTGTATAATTAGGGATAACTCGGAAATTGATCACCTAAAAATGTGTATGTAATAAAATTTAATGGCAATGAAGGTATGCAACAATTTTATTTTTACAAAATTTAAATTATGGTCGAAAATGGGACGTTTGCCACTATTTTTGTTCTTTTTGCCCTTGCATTTTATTTATACAGGTTCATGGATAATATTTGTACATTTTTAAATTTACAATTTGTTGGATTAAAGCGACATTTATTTTCTGCGTTTTTGTGTAATGCCCTGTTTCCACAATAACAGCAAGACTCTTTCAGACATCCACGAAGTATTTCTCTAGCCGAATCCAAGAAGTCCTTGTAATGTAAAATGTTTTTCAACAAGGCTGATACTGTGTCCGGACCAGCATTTTCTTTTCCAACTTCGTAGAGTTCAACCAGAAGTTCTCGTTGTTTTCGTATAATTGAAAAACAGATTTCATCCATAGATCCAAAAATGTTCCAGACCCCAAAACCGTTCAACTCAGTCAACCGATTAAATTCACCATTAGGTGCAACTAATTTCGGGTATTGTTCGTTGAGTTTTCTTAATTCAAGGATCAAACTTTTAATTTTTGCGTCCATTTTTTTTATATACTCAATGTGATGGGAGGAGGCCATACTGAAGGCTGGTGGAGCCGAAGCGTTAGTGGTGAGCACCTGTAGAGAATATAAAAAAACTCAGTACGGGATCAGAAATTAAAATATAAAAATAGATTAATAATGTAACCCACCTATGAATTTAGCTGAACGAGCCTTTGAAAATGTTTTCCTCGACTGTGATTCCCCCGATTTCATTCAAAGATGGCGAAATAACAACGAGAGCCACCATTGTTTTTATAGAAAGGGAGAGAGTGATGGAACTACTATCTGTTTTTAGGGATCTACAAATCGATTAATCGACTTTTGGTCAGGGATACCAACTTAGTGCTTTTCGCACCAGATTTAGTGCTTTTTAGACTACCCAATACGCTAAAACTTCAGTTAGGGTATCTCTTTTCACGAGGGGGAAAAGACTCCCGTACTCGGGCTTATCGGACTGAACGTTTTGTGTTTTTCACTCGGACTTTGAAACAACAATTCACACAGAAATATCCGAAACAAAATTACGTGTCTAAACGCAGAGGCAAGTTTAAAAGAGAATTAGCGGATAAGCTGCTGAAAAAAATATACTAGTGTAAATCTGGACTTTGATGCTTTTTGTACATTTTTCAGATCACATCTGGTAAACAGCGTTACCGTTGTGCTACTAAAGTGGCATATTTGCCCCTTTTTTTGATACTTTGCCCGTGATACTTTTGCGCCCCTTTTATTTTTTGTGCCACATCACGCGCGTGCCACTTTTTGGCTTTTGTAAAAAAAAATAGCTTTTTATACTCTTATATATATATAATATATGCTGAAAATTGTTTTGTTCGAATCAAAATCGGACGAAACATATATATGAGAACTATAGCTAAATCTTAACCGATTTTCTTCAAGTTCGGTAGTGTTGGTTCATGGATCAAGAAACTCTACCATTTATCCGCTGGGCCCAAATCACGGCATTCGATATCGAGAACTTTTCGGTCGAAAAGCCATTTTAATTATTGTTAGGGCCATTACAATAAATAAATAAACTATGGTTAACTACAGGTTATAGCTGTCAAATTCCATACAATATAACTTTCGTTAGTTCTAACGCTCGGTTATTTCGTTTTGTGTTAATGGGGGTTAATAAGAAAATGTGGACATTGGAATTAATTAAAAACTATCCAAAAAGGCTTTATAAGAATGTATTCAAACAATCTACTCGACAGAAGCTATAATCTTTTAACTGTGATTAGATTATACTGTGATTTGGCCCCTGTTTTTGAAATTGAATGCAGTTGATGTCATGCATATTAATCGAGTTTTCAATCAAAAATAACTGAACTTAAGATTAAACTAGAAGAAGACAAAATATGCGATACAATGTAATGTATGTATACACTCAAAGAATTTTGTGAGTATCATTAGCAAAAATGTTTGTTGTTTAAACAGTCTGTGTCTGCTGAAAAAGGGAAAGCAGACTTCGTCTGTTATTTTAGCAACCCTATGGTTGTTATTTTAGCACATAAATTTGCCTGCTACTGTAGCAAACTAGAACAGTCGTTTTAGCAAACAACTTTGCTATTATTTAAAAGAAAAAAGCGGCTGGGAGAACAAACTATTTTTGTTATTCTAGCATACGTTTTTTTCTTTTTTTATTTTAATAAAAGAAATACAAATTTTATATTTTCCTGATATTTGAGAAGAGTATATCAACCAGGACTCCAACCTGAAGTTATTCAGCCCATGTATTGGTAAGCGTTTTGAACTGTGAAATCTGTATGTATGCTTGATCTAAAAATATAAATGAAAAATAAATCATTTAAAAAATTGAATAGCAATAGGAGTATCTACAAACAATACTTACCGGCCACTGGCATTAACAATTATCTTATTTTTGTCCGAAGGATAAATATAAAGAACATAAATCGTACGATATCGACGCGAACTCTGTCAATATTGGCCAATGTGTTGGGTTTACCCTATAGACACGGTATCTAATTGTACATGTCAGAGTCATATCATTGGGCAAAATTATCTTATCCATGGATTACATCTAAATTAGACTAAATTATCCTGAGTTTTTTGGAGCCAAAAGGTTGCTTCGTGATTCGGATATTAGCGACCATCGTTGGAACATATAGAGTAAATAATCAATGTTGCCATTTCGGTAAACAAATCACAAATAGGAAAAAAATACTTACGAGTTCTTGCAGGTATTATCATTAGGGTCACACTTCCAAGAGGTGTATGCGATTTGGAAAAGTAGACAAGGAAATAAATGGCTAGTCCATCCATGACACAAGTTATCTGAATTTATACATAGTAGTTGCTACGAAATTTCAGATCATCTTTTATACCCGTATTTTAATAGGACACTGCTTGGTGAGAATCTTGAAAACAAACAGAAATAAGTCTCATAATCATAGTACATTTATTTTTCAATTTGCGTACGCTTACCTGTTGCGTGTTGATTAATTGATAAAATGGTCCTTTATGTGCGCTTGATCAAAAAATATAAATCATTTAGAAAATGAAATAGCAATAGGAGCATCTACACACAATACTTACCGGTCACTGGCATTAATAACTACCTTCTTTTTGTCCGAATGATAACAATAAAGAACATACATCGTACGACCTTTGGTTATATTTGATGTTCTCCAAGACCGTATGAAGATCAGTGACTCCTACGCGTTAGCCAATTGGGTTCACCCTATATATACGGTAATTGTACATGTCCCGAGCCATAGCATTGGGCAAAATTATCTTATCGATGGATTTCATCCCAATTAGACTAAATGATATTAGCTGCTGATATTAGCAACCATCGTTGAAGCATATGGTGTAAAAAATTAATGTTGCCATTTCTGGTGATACAGGTTTAATTAATGAAATAAGTAAACAAATCAGAAAACAATTACTTACGTTGTTGCAGATATTTTCGTTAGGACCACACTTCTAAGAGGTCTATGAGATTTGGAAAAGTAGACACAGAAAGAAATTGCTAGTCCATCGATATCACAAGTTCTTTGTATGGACAGCATATACATATTTAGTTTACTTTTGTAGCCGTATTAAAGTAGAGGGTTTTAATAGGACACTGCTTGCTGAGAATCATGAAAACAACCAGAATAAGACACAATCATAGTGAAATTTGCAATTTGTGTACGCTTACCTGTTGCAACTTGATTAATTGATCATCCAAGGCATACGCAATTTCTCCTTTTTTTCTTTAGCCATTTGTAAGTGTTGTCGAAGCTGTCCCGGAACCGTTTTACTTATTAAAATCATTTGCATTATCTTCGTTTTTCATTGCCAAAAAGTTTACTTTACTCCGCCTGCGGAATGCTTTTGTAATGCGAATTAACAAACAGAACGAACATTTCAATTCAATTTGTTCGGCGTAAAATATTTTACTCTTCAAAAGGTGTTACTTAAATAGCCGGCGTCGGCGCACGATGTCTGTCAAAGAGGGCAACTAATGAATGCTAGTGAAAGCATATTACGTTCGTCAATATTTTTTGATATGCGAAATAAACATTTTATATGAGATTTTGTCATCTGCACAAATATGAATATATATGTAACTTATCGCAAGCACATTTTAATGGAAAAAAATTGGTTTCAGTGGTAAGGAATATAAATTAAACGCTGCTTTTTTTAATTTTCTTTTTTCCGTCATAAAGCATGTCAATGTCCGATTCACACGGGGCAATTCGGTGTTTGTTGGAAATAAAGGCAGCAAAGTGCGAATGAAAAACACAAAACGGATTGCCAGTACAAGAAACTACTTTCCCCATTGTTCAGATTCACACTCGGCAACTTTTCCAAGGACATTATCTTTCGTATGCCTCTATGTCCAGATTCACACCCGGCAACTTTTTCCAAGCAAGTGTCAAAGTTTGACAGAGAGAGAGAGACGCCTAATTACCGCGTGTGTTGAGGTGTCTATGTTCGCCCCAATTTATACCGGGCAATTTTATCAGCGGTTTAATGCTGTTTGTAGGGGAAGCAGTTGGAAAGGGAGGGGAAAAAACTCTCGTACTCGATTGAACGTTTTGTTTTTCATTCGCACTTTGAAACAACAACAATACACACAGGAATAGCCGTGGAAACCGTATACAAATCGTCTTTGCACAGGATGATACAATCTTGCGAAATTTTCTCTTAATACTCACCCTAAGCCTTTAGGAATTCTCTCGTTTTTTTACTTTTTTTGCATACACAATACTTAGTACTAGATCGCACGAGGCAATTTCTTCTAAGCGGAAAGTGCTCTCTGTATCTCTCCTACAAACTTTGACACTTGCTTGAAATAAAATTGCCTTGTGTGAATCAGACTTTATAAACATTTTTACAAATCGCACATAAAATATTAATGTTTAGCTTTGGTTTCATTAAAATATAAAAAATTAGAAACTAAAATCTAAACACAATAGATTAATTTTAATTGTATGTTCGGAACTAAGATTTTGAAATCGTCAAATCATATTTGTTATCGATTTGTGTTTTACTTTTTGCAGTTTTAATCGACTCCTATTTCCAATATTTTTAAAATCCAATGAAAAAATAAAAATATTGAGAACCGTAACTCGGAAAATAGATATCGCCGAATAATTATTTAATTTTTTTTAAATATACTTTTCTCATCACACGAATGACCTTAACCTCTTTGATTTTCAATGGTGGTTGAACTTTATCATGTAGATTATTGCAACTTTTGTCTTATTTTCGCATATTTTGATTAACAGCAAAAATTTTCAGCAAACTGTAAATTTTTCAGCAGTGCGTTTGCTAATGCAAAACTGCAAACTTTTTGCTATTACAGCAGAAAATGTGCTGTATTAGCAGAAAAAATGTTTGCTAAAAATTAGCAGACGTTGTTTGTTATTAACAGCAAACAATTTTTTTTGGGTGTATATTGATGCCATGCCTAGCCTTTCGATTGTACGTTCAACAGGCTTTTAATGGAAGCGCTGGAGAAATGCATAGAGAAGCACGGAGCCAATTTTAAACTTTACATATGGACTAATCGTATGTGAAATATAATAAAGAAGACGTTGCGCTACGGTACACTTGGAAATTTTAAAATGAGATATTGCATTACATTGAAACTTTAAATGGTGATGAGGGCTATATCAAAACGTGGACCGATGTAGTATAGTTTCCCTAGCATTGTCTTTGATGGCACTTTTATATGGGGACTAAAACATAGACCAATAAGCCCATTCTTTCTAAGATCATTCAGGACAAAATAAAATACCAAATTAACAGATTTCTGTCGTATCGGTTGTGGCACGAGGTTTATATGAAGCCAATAAATCGTGACAGAGTGGACTTTTATATGAGGTCACAATTTACTAACTAAGCCCCATTTTCAAACCCAAATAAATCGCAATGATATAGAAATACTTCAGTAAAAATTGAACTCTCAAAAATATGAAAATTGTTACAAACGAAATTGCGATTACTGGACTGGTGCTTACAAACATGGAAAATAGTGGTGCGGCCGCTCGCGAATGTCTGAAACATTCCCAAAGATTTTTTTGTTGCTTTTTATTGAAAATACATATTGTGGAGATCTGGCAACACGGTTGATCGTAATGAGTAGATGTTGTATGTCACTTGAGCTAAGCAAATGTGAATAAATGTGAAAGAGTGTGAAATATAATTACATTAATTTAAATAATAGTACGGTTGAAATAATTAATTAAACATTTGTTATTTAGTTGTTGTTTTGGTGAGTTATTACACACAGGAAAATAATTCGTTGGAATTCGATTGTAACAATAAAAAAATGGTATTAGCAACAACAATATAATTAGTTGAAACAACAATAATAACACGGATACGATCAAATGAAAATGCTTGCAACTAAATCAATGGTTGTGTCAATCGAATTAAGATTGTTGTTTTCATTGACACTCAGTTAGTTGTGGTAACCAATTTTAAATTTTCATTATAGTACTATACGATCGATTTTTAGTTGTGACAACCAATGTTTTATTCTTGACAACAGAAATTGTATCAATAGACCAAAGATTATTATTGCAACGAATAATTGGTTACTACAACAGAAAAAAATATTAATAAATAATCGTTTATTGGTTATCACAATCATTTCCCAAGTTTAGAATAATTAAATGTATTTTGGGAAATACAACCGAAAGATTGGTTGCTGTTCTTTTGCTGATACATGACAAACAAAAAATAAAATTACTCGACATAAAAAACCTTCAACATTTTGTCAAGAATGGTAAAGGTAATCAAAAATAATCTCTAATAATCTAAAATAATCTAAATAATCTAATAATCTAAAAATAATATTGTGTAAAATGTTTTCAATAAATAAAAAGTAAAAGCAACAATAATGAAATTGAAAGAACGGGGTTAAGCGATATTAATTAATTGTCGGTAGTATATGACTGACAAATTGTCAGAACAACCAATTTTTTTAAAACAGTTAGTTGTGGCAACTACGGCAGATAATTTAAGCCACCACTTTCGTAGTTGGCGCAAGCAAATATGATTGTTGTCAACATGGAAGCAGAAGTATACCACAACCAAAATATTTGTTGTCCTGATGGAATCGCATGATAGTAGACAGAACTACAAAATTCGGTTGGCAAATAATTCGCTTGAGTCAACCAAACTGTATTCTGTGTGTACAATGGCGACTGAGGTAAATTAATTGATTGCAATATTGTTAATGAAATAAGGTGGGTACTATGTTTTTTCACCTTGAAAAAATTCCACAAAATATTATTTCAAGTTGAAAAATGGAACGCTTTTTTACTAAAGTTGCATTGCAGCTTGGAAGTGTGTGTGTCAAAGTGTCACTTTTATATGTATGTATGTGTGCATATGCATTTGCAATTTTTCTTTGCTAACATTCTCGAAAACAAACAAAAGATAAAATTCGAATCAATAAACAATTAATTTGAATAATGCCGACTTAGAAAATAGTTAATTTAAATGTCAGATAGGAAATATTGTTGGAGATCATTGTGCTAATGTTATACATAAATTATTTATTTTGTGTTGCGGTGGCGTTGTTTGTGAGACATGAAAAGCCAGGGTAGTACAATGTTATAAATAACGAAATAATTTACTACTGTTGTACGAATATAAATAAATAAAATGATGTTTTGATTAATCGAAAAATATGTTTTATTATTATATTTAAGGATTTACATTATATTTGTTGACATATATATTAGGCATGTTTTCGTTACAAGCTAGCACTTTTAGTTTAGTACTTTGCAACGAAAACAACTGACTTCCACTAACTGGCACATAAGCCATAAGTGGCGGATTTTCACTATCTGGTAGCAATGGTGTCAGAGTTGCGAAGAAAGAACAGTGCGAAACAGACAAAAAATTCGTGAAAAGTATTTATAAAACATTTTTGGAGAGAATGTTGTCAATTATTGTGAATTAACGGGAAGAAGAAGAACAGAAATGGAAAATTATTTCAATATTTGCAAAAATAGTGTAAACAATTGAACATAGAATAGTAAATTTATGTTTTATAAATACATTTCACGAATTTTTTGTCTGTTTCGCACTTTTCTTTCTTCGCAACTCTTGACATCGTTGTTACCAGATAGTGGAAATCCCCCACCTACCGCTTATGCGCCAGTTAGTGGAAGTCCGTCGTTTTCGTTGCAAAGTGCTAAACTAAAATTGCTAGCTTGTAACGAAAACATGCCTTATTTTGTTGAAAATTGAAAATCGAAACTGAAAAATTACGTTTTACTAATGTTAAATTTTTCTCTAATCGCACACAAACACAATCCAATACACCTCTGACAAACGGAACGCCTTTTCCTGTGTGCTAGTCTGTATAAAAATAAATCGAAAAGCAACGATAACAAAGACGATTAAAATAATCGTCATCATCCCTAATTCGATAATTCATTTATAATTTGACTAGTCGGGATAATTGACGGTTGTTTTTAGTTTCGCTGCAAATTTTCTCGAATTTCATTGTTTTATTTATGTAAATAATGTTAGTAAACCATAAATAGCAATATAAACAATGATAAATCGTTAGCATATAGTAGAAAATGTAAAGAAACTCGAATCTATAATGAAGAAAAATTACAAAATTACATGTTAAAGCTTTGTTTGTGATAGTGTGTGTGAAGAAAATTTATCAAACAGCAGCTGAACATAAGCATACCAACACTACGGGTAATGAAAAAAAGAAAATGCAGAAAAAGGAGTGTTTCTTGCCTTAAGTTCTTTAAAATGGAATCGAAATTGTGAAACTATTCTCAATAATTGTATCACTAAACTCCGCTGTGGAATTTGATGAATGAAAATGACAAGTATTTTTCTGGTGCTTTTGCATGATTAACTTAAGAATGTTTGCTGCTATTGTTGTTCCCAATGATATTTTTAATGCTGGTGTCATCACTACACCACCAATTAAAAACAACTTCTTGTTTTAAACAATAGAGCAGCAGTCACTAAAAAGACAAGGTAAGCCATTTTTTCAATATTGATTATTTATTTTCATGTATATGCGTACATACATATATAAAATGATAAAAAATTTATTAGCGAATAAATATAATGCATTCATAGCGTTATTGGTGTGTGGTTGAGTGTTGGTAGGCGTGGATGCATCGATATGCATTTCGTTTAGTGTTGATAAACGTTTGCGTTAATGTTTTGTTTACATACGACGGCATCGTTATCATAAAACAAAAATATTTTGATCGGAAATCGAATTGTGTGAACATTTGTGTGCATTTTATTAATAGCACAACATGGTTTTGAACTTTTGTTATATGGATGATTAGGAAGAAGTTCACACCCAATTTTTGAACCCCCACCATATGCCGCGAGAAATACTTTAGGTTTTGATTTTGATTGTTTATTTATACATCTATGTATAGGCATATTTAATCAATCCAATTGATATTGATGTTATTAAAAACATTAAAGTGGGTCACGCCGAAATTATGGAGGTTAACATTTCTCAAGGGTTATTTATAAATAAACTGTGTTAGGCTTTATGTTGCAGTTTGTTTCGTGGAATCGATTTATTTATGACTATAGGTCCACACGAGACTTTCGAATTGTTTTAATAAGTTGTTGTTTTCCATTGTTTTTTCTATATGCATCATATACAAGTAAAAGTTTTGGTTAAATGGCACCACACTATGATCTTGTGATCAAGGTGCAGGTCATATATTCGATCCGATCCGGTACGATCCATATTGAAAACACGCCATGTAGGTCTAAATGTTGATGCAACTCTAATATAAATGTTCCTCCGATTTGAGTTCTCTTTTTCTATAAGCATAAAATCATTTTTACAATTAATCCTCCTGAAAATTAAGAAGTTTATAGTTTCTATGGCTCTATACTATTCCCCGCTAAAATAATCCATATCGGTCCATGTTTTGTAACCCAACGTCTGTGCCACTTACACTTATTCATTTCTTTGATTCCGTCAAAAAATAAAGGGTTTTCCAACAAGAGGTGTTATTTTGGTATTCAAAGAAAAGTGAAATTTTTTGAGATAAATGATCGGATGTTTATTTCATAATAAAGAGGAAGGTATGCCGTTAATAATGAAAAACAACATCAGCCAAAGGCCACCACGACCACGCTTACAGGACCATATTCTTTTCATGAAATTACCCATAACCAAATCGCAAAGTGGCTGCCCTATGTCCTCGAATGAATCGACGCTGGACTGTTGGCGTAGAGCTTATCTTTCACGTGGGCCCAAAGGAAGAAGTCGCAAGGTCTTGTTGAAAGTAAACGTTGTCCAGATCAATACCATCCAACTCCAACCATAAATCATTAATCATCTCTCGATAGCCCAATCCATTCACCGTAACTGTTGATACAGCCTCATTTTCGAAAAAGTAAGCTCCAATGACCCCGCCAGACCATAAACCGCACCAAACAGTCACATGTTGAGGATGTAGAGGCTTCTCAACAATAGCTCTTGGCTTTTCCGAGCCCCAGATGCGACAATTTTGCTTGTTGACGTAGCCACCGAGGTGGAAATGGGCCTCATCAGTCAAGATGATTTTTCGATGGAATTCCGGATCATTTTCATGCATTTCAAGGACCCTATCAACAAAGACACGACGTTGTTGATGATGGGCCGGCTTGAGTTCTTGTGTTAACTGAACTTTATAAGCCTTCAGATCCAAGTCTTTATGCAAGATACGGTGTAATGACGTTTGTGGAATGCCTAATTCCAAATAACGACGAGGAATGGACAAACCTGGGTTTTCTTCAACACTGGGCTACAGCAGCAATATTCTCAGTTGTTCTTGAGCGACGTGCACGGGTTTTTTTCTTCACATCACTATCTGGTCCCAACAGCTCGAATTTTTCCACCAATTTCTGTATTGCGGTTAATTTTTAATTTAATTTTTAATTAATTTTATTTAGTTTTTGCTTCTCCTGTAAAATTTTCAAATATTTTTATAGGCCCTTTTTCGTTTCTGATGACGATATGTAAATACTACACTTATCAACTAACTTGTATATGGGAAATGGTGTAAAAAGTTTTTTTTGTAGACCTCAGTTAATAGAACACACACAAAGAAAAATTAATTTCATAAATCGGAAGAGAAACACGAGTTACACGCGCTTGAACATTTCTTCACCCGATGTGGCCAACTTTGAGGCCCTCTAGCTCCGCCCCTGTCCGACATAGGAGGCCCAAATATATACTTCTCTAAAACCTCTTCATCTACCACGCCAAGTTTGGTCGCAATCGGTTGTATGGTTAAGAAACGGTCGAATTATTTCCCCTTTTTGAATTCGTACCACTGAGCAGTGATTTGCAAAAACAGACGAAAATTGTCAGACTAGTCATGGTATTTCGTCCATAACTTTTACAAATATTGAGTCTCCTAAAATTTTACTGTTCTGGATCTGTGACAGCGCGACGAATATTCTGTGAAGATTAAAAGAAAATCGAGGGGGGGGGGGGGGGGCAATTTTTTCTACATGATTGGAAACTAATCTCCAAAAATTGCCTAAAATGAAGTAAAAAATCCCGAAAGTACATATTACATAACTATCTCTAACGTATTTCCTTAGCATAAAGAAGCCCACATTTTTATTTAAATGGTGGATTTTTGTACTGACGATTTTGAGCCATTCAGGCAACACAGAGTTTGTGATATTCGTGCAAATGTTGGCATATAATCTGTTAAAAATCAACAGAACATTTTCCTACACATCTTCAGTTTCGGAGCTCTTCAAATGCCACGCCCATTGGTCCGTTTCCGCCCAAATTTGGACCTATCACTAGATACATATGCACAAAATTACAGCACTCTCGCTAAAAAATTGTGCTAGATATATAAATTTAAAAATTTGGCTTATATGTGCGGGGCCACGCCCATTTGTCCGGTTCCACCCATTTTTGTCTACTGCAGGAATTTCTTTACCCTCTATCCTCTCCTCTTTTAATTCAACATTTCTTTTTTCCGCTCTTCTCACTTATTATTGGGATCCCCCTCCACCCCCTCTCAGTTTTCAATCTATTATTTTTTCTGCTGTTTTCTCCAAATGTTTTCTCTTAATTCTTTACAGGATTAACACAATGGACCTTAAGGTCTCCGAGTGGAGTGGTGCACGCCAAATTGGTAGTGTACTACGCGTCCTTTAACGTAATCTATCATATATGAAAATTATTTGGAAAAGAAAGATAAAAAAATGTAATACTCAATGAAGCAGCAGCGTCGGACTTAGAATTTCGTTCTTATTCTAAAATTCTGTAATCTATTTAATTAACTCTTAAATATTTCAATTAGGTTTTGTGGGAATCCATTCTTTTTAATTGTCCTATATAAAAACACAAGAGACAGAAGTAAATATTTTTAAATACGTGCAATATATGTACATAGCAGTAAACTTCCTCAAGAATTACTCCAATTATGAATTATATTGGATTGTGAGATACCACCTCACAATGTTTAAAATTTGAAATGCCACGGAATGTGAAATAGGGTCCTAAATAAGTTAGTCATCAATTTCTTATCACATTTGTCTCATACGTTTACATCATGTTTGTCTTGTAATAAAAGCAAACACATATTTAAACTTTAAGCTTTAAAATAATGCAAATAATTTTTTTTAACGGTAAGTAGAGTTTTTCGTATTTGTGTGTGTTTGAGTTAAAAGCTGCTGTGTATACGCGTTGTTTGGCAAGAATATTGTCCGTCTTCTTTTGTCGATTATAGAACAAATTTATTAATATTATTCTTATTTATTGGTAAAGGGTTTTGATATTACCTAATTTGCATGTACAACAATTAAGCGATATATTCATAAAATGATAAGAGTTTTATAAGAAAAGAAAAATAAAAATTCTATAATCCTTTTCTAATTTATTATGAATATGGGTCTTTTTACACCTTAATAAAACAACTAACAACATTTCAAATTTATTTAAACAAAAATACTTTCCAAAAAAGCTTTAATGCTTTTGTTATTCTATTTCTAGGGCCACGAACATAGAAGACAAGAACAAAAAAGGGTTACAAAATACACAGAGAGAGAGAGTGGGGCCATTAGAGGTTTAGATGATGAGGAGTAAAAAGGGATAAAATAATAACCC
Source organism: Eudasyphora cyanicolor (assembly GCA_963930755.1). Lineage (NCBI taxonomy): Eukaryota > Metazoa > Arthropoda > Insecta > Diptera > Muscidae > Eudasyphora > Eudasyphora cyanicolor. Next base: position 53,913,190 of record OZ005735.1, read on the forward strand.
CTTTTAAAAGATGTCTATTAATTCAATTAAATAATGTTGTTGTGGTTGTTTTGTTGTTTGCCTAATATGATTTCTTAAAAGAAAAGACAAGCCAATGCATTTGAAGTTAAATACCCAAACAGATACCTTAGTCAAGAAACAAAAACTTTTAAATAGAAAGTCCCAAAATATGGCTAGTAGTTTGGTAAATGATGACGAGGACAATGCCAGCTCAACAACAGCAACGACAACAACAACGCGTAATACACAGCAGCAGCAACAACAACAGCACCAATTGCAGACACAACAACAACAAATTAACAATAACAATAATACAAATTGTTTAAATCAACAAAGTAATAATAATAATACGGCGGCAAATTCTTCCGCAAATTCTTCGACGGGCTCCAGCAAAATGCATGGAAATGAGTCTAAGGTTAAGAAGGAAAATCTCCAACAACGCAAATTAGAATTGGAAAAGTTACTCAATGAGAAAAATTGGCTCTTGCAACAGTTGCAACAACAAGAAAGCGAAATTTTGAATGGCAATTTTGAATATATGAATTTTAATGATTTCCTACAAAATTTGGCCGTACAATACAAACAGGAACAGAGCGTGGAAACTGGTAGTGGCTCTACGGTTGGAGGAGTAAGTCAATTTTCCGCCGGCGAAGAGGCCATACTAAGACGTAAACCTTTAACGGCCAAAGAAAATCAACAGCATCACAATGCTTTGCATCGCCGGCAATCGGAAATTTCCAATCGTTCTTCGGAATATGACAATTACCCACATCAGGATAATTTATCGACGCACTCCGAAGGTGCAAATAGTAGGGGTGAAGAGCGCAGAGGAGGAGTGGGCAGTGGTGGTGGCTCAATGACCATGCAACATGCCCAAGCTCAGCAGCAATATAATGCCAAATCGGCTTTGAAAAAGCGATCAGCGACAGTGGCTGGGACCACACAGCAATCGGCCACAAATTTACAAATGATAAGACAACATCATTTGGATCAACAGCTAATACAACAGCATCAGCAACAGGTGCAGCATCAACAACAACAGCAGCAGAATTTGCTGTATAAACAGAAGCATTATCATCATCCACAACAACATCTGTTTAAGCAACACTTAGAACATCATCAGGTGTTAATGCCTCATTTGCAGTACGCTACACAAAAGTTTTACTATACAACATTGCAGCCCACACAACCGGCGGCGGCAGCAGCAGCAGCGGCGGCTGCAGTTTCCCATCATCCACAAGCGCAGCAGCAACAACCACAGCCCCAACAGCAACAATATGGACGATATATTAAAGCTCAACCTCAACAACAATCACAAGCACAGCTACAAGCCCAGCAACATCACCATTTACCCCAAAATACCCAACAGCAATCACCAAATCACATGCAACCGCAACAGCCCAACCATTATGCCTCACATATAACCTCTAATACTCCCACCAGCCACCATCACCAACAAACGCTGCTATTGACTCCACCTCATGGCGGGACGTCTGCACATATAGATAACATTTCGTTGTATTCTTTAAATTCAAATAATGTGGCCACCTTGCACAGACAGGCCCAACAGCAGCAGCCCATTATTGTGCAGTGTGATAAATATTATCTCTCGCCCACCACCCATCATGTCTCACACAATGATGGCGGCGGTTTCATAAAATCCAGTCAAAATATCAAAGAATATATATCGCCGATGAACTCGCCGCAACAGCTAATGACTGCGTCATCAAGGGAAAAACGTTTAGCATCGCAAACAAATTTAAACCAACGTGGAATAACCAATACTCCGTCAATAGATGCTATTTCGTTGGCTCCCTCATATATGTCCATGGAATCGGTCGATTATATAAGCAACTCAGCATCACAACAACACCACCAAAATCCCTACAAATGGAGATCACAAACAAATCTACCACCCCACAACAACAATACAACAGCAACATCATCCTCCTCCTCTTCGGCGAATTTAGTCATGGGCTTGAACTCCAATGAAATGAAATCGTATTCCAGTGATATGTTAAATAACAATCAATATTACAACACTTCGATAAATCCACCTCCGCCCTCATTAATAAAGAATAACACCTTGCCGCCCAATGTAACCCAAGTTAAACCCTTCAAACCCTTAGATGAAATATCCATAAATTCATATTCCTCCGAAACCCAAAAGAAATCTAAACCCAAACAATGGTTAGAATCATCTTTAGATGGTCCAGTGATAAGACAAACTCATACTCACCAAATGGAGGAGAGCAATGCAGCAGACTATTCCAACAACAATAGCACAATGCAACAACGTTCGAAATTATCTTCACACTCATTAAATACCTCACGTCATTATTCTATGTCGGCAGCCCAGGCCAAACCTTTAACTTCTACAATGAGCAACAATTCTCAAACAAACAAATTAAGTCAATCCACCTCATATCTAAATCAAATGGATGCCGCCGCAAGCTCCTCGGCTACTACACCACCCTCTATATCACAAGCCTATAATGTGGAAACAACATCTCCACAAACGCCCATGGCCTATAAATTCTTGCCCGTTTCCAATAATCAAAAACCACCAGCCAGGCCTCCACTTTATATTAATGCCGGGGCAACCACGTCCTGTGCATCGCCCACTACAGGCCTCTTAAGTGGTGTAGCCTCTTCCTCGTCGGCTTTGTCACCAGATATACGTGTAGAGTCACCGAAAAACGTGACTGTTGTACAACCCGCCACATTTCAGCCTTACAAGGAGGTGACCAAACCTTTTGAAATGTCTGATTTTTATAAATATTCAACCAAATATCGGCAAAAGGAAAACAACAGCGCCACACAACCTACGGATAATTGAAAAGTAAAGAGGTGACCACCAAACCTTGAGAAATGTCGTTACTCTTATAAATATTCAACCAAATAATATCAAAAAGAAAACAGTAACAAAGGACGGAGCTGAAATATTTTTAATATTCTGATTTGCAGATAGTACGGGAACGGGAACTTTGTTGGTAACCAATATATTTTTTTTAAATAGTAATTGTTTCTTTTCAAAATATGAATTTATCTAAAAACGAAAGAGAGTCATAAATTCCTTTAAGGAAATAAAGATTTAAATTGAAAAATTGCATTAAACCCTTCACAAATTATTATGTCTAAGACTCTTCAAACATTTGAACATTGAAAGATATTTGGCGAGACTTCAATTTATAAGCAAAAAAATGGAAGTTCTCAGTTCTTAGAACCAAAGAAAATTTAAAGAAACACTTTTTATTTATCCCTGTTTCCATAAAACTAATTTGTCTGAGACGAATGGATCATCTAAAATCATGTCATCAAGAAACTTTTCTAGTCACGTGAGAGATAACCTCTAAATCGGACCTAGAAGATTATATGTCTGCGCTTATTATTTGAGCGATTTTGTACGATTTCTTCGTCTCAGATGTATTCTTTTTATAGAAACTGGGGGCTGATATTACATGAACAAATCTTACAAAAGGCCCTCAAAGGGTTGCAGGTCTTAAAATAATTTATTAATGGTTTATGAGTCAGCATTTTTAATATTTATCCTGTAAATTAATAATTATAAGAATCGCATTGGCATTAAATTTTAGAGAAAAATACATTTTGGATTTTATACCTAGTCGGAGAAATCTTACAAAAGACCCTTAAAGGGTTTTTGGGTCTTAAAATAGTACATATATGTATGAAGGTTTGATTCAGAGTTTTTAATATGGATCCGTTGACTTCATTGGTCTATATCATTTTAGAGTTAACATTTCCTAGAAATTTAACAACAAGCAGGAAAAGTTTTAAACACTTTCTCGTCCGTTCGTTTTGACAAATTCATCTTTTGGAAATTGGCTACAACAAAAAGAAAACATGAATTAAATTCAAGTTTTGTTGGCTTTATTTTTGTTTTTACGTTTAATTGTGATTTTTCAATTAAAACTGTAAACATTTGTAATTATTTGTATGTTTTGTACTATGCAATTGTATGCATTTTCAATGTGTTAAACCCCGAATTTAACATCACTTGAGACAAAAACACACACATTTTATATAGAATAGAAAAAAAAAATAAATTTACAATAGTAATTAAAATGCGCACAATTTTTGTAATTGGTCAATTGATAATTTTTTTTTATATACAATTTTACTTTAATATTAACGTATTGTATTTATCTTTTGTTTAAAGATAACAATTAATTTAAAAAAGGACTTAGCTAATTTCTTGATTAACCCATAAATAAATTATCACGTTATTTACTATAACTTATGAACTTCTTATTCCATGAATATATTTTTCAAATAAGTTTGGAACTCGATGACTATGGGTATTACTATTGCATTCCTCTTTTTCCCAAACCAACGCTATGATTACTTAGGTTAAAGTAATGATGAAAATGATGGATATTTTCTTTTACATATTAATCCAATTGGTATCACATTCGGCGTAATTTATGACAGTAGTAAATATTTGAATAGCACAATAAAAGCTCTTTCAATAAGAGGTGACATTTTGTTATTTAAAAAACGAGTGTTTTTTAAGGAAATCACCGGATGTTTATTTCATCCATTAATAATGGAAAACAATATGAGCCAAATGGCCGCACATCTACGCTTGCAGGACCATAATCAAAATAATACGGAATTTCAGCGAAATCGTACTGAATGTCCATTTTCACCTTCAATTGAAATTTAGACAATTTCAAATGTAAAGTCTCAACTTCAAATGAAATTTAGCAAATTTAAATTAGATGTGTTCAATTTCAAATGAAATTTAGCCAATTTCAAGTAAAATTTGGACAATTTCAAATGAATAATTGAACTTTCACGTGAAATTTGGTCAATTTCTGCTGAAAGTAGTGTAGTTAAGATTCGATTCAAGATTTAAAATTAATATGTACAGAAAAAAGATCTTCAATAGTCAATTAATTAATTTAATTTTAAAAATAATTTAAAACATTATTGAAGACCTTTTTTCTGTTATTAATTTAAAAGATTACATTTTAGAAATTCTTAATACAAAAATTAATTGATTCAATTATAATTTATATTTAATTTATTAATTAAAGATGTATATATAATTTGTGGCAAACAAAAATTTAATCAATTAAATTTTGAATTGACGATTGATAGAATTAAATCTTTTAAATTAATAACAGAAAAATGTCTTCAATTGTGTTTTAATTTTTTATAAGGAACGTAACAATTATCGACTATTTTTTAATTGTAATTTTTGGAATTTTATACATTTTTCTGTGGGGTTTTAAATTTTAATTGGATTCAATAATGTTTCAATTGACCCAGTACATTTTTTTATTGAGAACGTAATTTTCAATCGTCTTATAATTGTCATTTTTTAAATGTAATTATTTTTTTCTATGTGATTTTAAATTGATATGACAGAAATATTTAAGATCTCATACGAGTACATAAAAATTATGAAAGGTTTAAAAACATTTTAATGTTGAAAATCCGTCCAATATAAATTCTTATGAATACTGCCTTTAATATCGACATTTTCCTAATAAATAACATATTCCTAAAGATTTAGGAAATTAAAAAGTTAACCGAATTCTTGAAGACTACCTAAAAAAATATTTGATTTCAAAATTCTTTTTAATTAGTCATATATACATGTTTTGTAAACACCATAATGGGTTGACATATTAATTTGAAATCAGTTCAAGAAACCTTTCATAACTCTTGATGAATATGACTTTCAGACTCAAAAGTTTCCCAATTAATAATATATTCCTAAAGATTTAGGAAGTTCAAAAATGAATCTGTTATCTGGAAGACTCCTTAAACGATTTTTTAATTTCAAAATCCTTTTTAATTAGTCTTATACATATATGTTTTTTAAATACCAAATTGGGTTAATCAAGAAGATTAATAGCACAGTCCTACAAAAATTTTAAACATAGTTATTTTCCTTCTTATTCATCTTTGTTATCATGTACAAAATAACAAATTGTTTCATGTATAATAGTATTTACTAGTTATTACAATATTATATAAAACTTGACAATGAAATTGTATTTAAATTTTTAATTTTAATGTATTATATTATTAATTTTTATAAAATACAAATAGTTTTACAATTTTCTATTTTAAGTCACACACACAAACGAGTTATTACATTTTTTCGTTTATAATTTGAAAATTTTGACTTGCCTGTTAACATTTTATTCATATTTTTGTAATTATTAAATAAAACTTTGAAAGAAATACCAGTGTCTTTACAAAACAAAATAAAAACAAACTACAAAGTAACAAAGTCCTAAAGGAACTTTTTAAAATTCCTTAAACTAAAGCTTAACGATATTAAGGCCTTAACAAAACTAACTATATAATACTATTGATAATAATTTTTATAAAAAATAATTATTTTTTTATATAAAATGCTCAAACTATATTGCCAAATTTATTTTTCTATGTGTGTTATTTAATAAACAATTTTTCTAAGTGATAAGACAATATTTTTTATGATATTTAACAGAGAATAGTAATGATATACAATATACATTTGTAAATGTTTATTTTTTTGATATTTTTTAGAGAATTTTATGGTAAAACAAACATTTATTGTACTGTAAAATGTAAATTTTATATTTTTTAAAATAATAAAAAAACACATTTTTAATACACAAATTTACAATATTTATTAGCTTATAGGAAAGACTAGTTTTATTTTTTGTATTTTTTTTTGGAATTATGTATATCTGCAAGGAATGAGAATTTGAGTTTGTAAAATATTTTCAATTAATATTTCAAAATAGCGAATAGTCGGGGTTAATCAATTAGTCTCAAATTCAATACAACTTATTACTAAAGATTTAAATAACTTGATCAAAATAATCAGATTTTTTAAAGTCCTCAAACAAAAATTCAAGCGGCACCATTTTCAACAGTAATTGGGAGAATTTATTTGAAAATGTAATTTTACACTTATGTTAGGTTAGGGTGGCAGCCGTAACTATCAACTTACATAGACCAATTGAGACTGCTAGTGCTACCACTGGCTCAGATGTCCCCATCAACGCCAACCTGTTTGATACACAAAATTATCAATAGTTGCAATATCGGTATCGGAGAGATCTGTCAGACTTCCTAGGCGGACCCCAGTATATCCAGACGTCATTAGTAGACAGGGTAGACAAATTAGCACATTTACCTTCGCGACAGTCAAATTCTTCAAAAAACAGACAGGATCTTTTGTCATCGCATATCAGAATGTTAGGGGCTTAATACCAAATTGACCCGCTTATTTACTGATAGCTTTGACTTTGACTTCTCTGTTTTATGCTTCACTGAGACTTGCCTAAAACCTTCAGTGTTTGATACTGAGATTTTGTCGGATAGATATTTAATATTTAGAAAAGATCGCCTTGATAGACTTGGCGGTGGTGTACTTATTGCAGTAATTAATTCCCTTCCTTCTGAACGCGTCATTCTCGACGAAACTAATGATATTGAATTTATTGCAGTCTCAATTAATTTAGTTAAAACTGAATTATTTGCCACCTGCTCTTACATTCCTCCAAACTCGGAATTATCTGTTTACGATAACCACTTGTTGGCTATTAGCAGAGTTGTTTCGATGTTGAGGGATGTTGACCGTATTATAATTTTAGGTGATTTTAATTTACCCTCCGTTTCTTGGCTTTCCTTGCCAGATACTGAGGCATATACTCCTTTGAATTCATCATCAGCCTCATTTGAGTGGACTTATGATATAGTTAGGCGTTTTTCTGACCTCGAACTATTACAGATTAACGGTATTTCCAATTCGAATGATAAGGTGCTTGAATTAGTATTTGTGAATAATCCTCAGTTTTTCGGTATTTATAGAATTTCTCCAGTTTCTACCCCGGAGGATAATTACCATCCTACATTGGGTATTTCCATGCTGTATGACATGTCGAACTCTTCTTCTATAAACTCTCCACCTGATGAGGGTACAGTTTTTTGTTTCAAAAGAACAAATTTTGGATTGCTTAATACTCTACTCTTAAATATTGACTGGGATGTTGTTTGCTGTTGTGAAAGTTTTACTGATATTGATATAGCTAGTGAGAGATTCTATGATGTTTTGAATGAATGTTTGGTACAAGCTGTGCCAAAGATTTATATTAAAAATTGCAATAGACCGCCGTGGTATTCTTCTAATATGACTGCTCTCAAGAACTTGAAAAGCAGACTATTTAAGAAATTCAAAAGATCTGGTTCAGATGTCGATTACGCGAGGTACTCTGTCGCCAGATCACAGTATAATATTGAATCTCGTAAATGCTATGAGCTCTACTTAGAGAAGTTAGCTCAAAATTTTAAGGTCAACCCTAAATCTTTCTATGATTTTGTCAATATGAAACGTAAGTCAAATCCAAGGCCTTCTAGAGTTAGAATGAATGGTGAGGAATTCTGTGGTGATCAGTCAATCGCCGATTGTTTTGCAAAATTCTTTGCATCGACCTATTCCCGTCAACAATATCAACTAGATGTCTCCTATCCTTACAATATTCCATCACTGGATCAGTTGAGCATACCTTATTTCGATTTGTCATTCGTATCGTCTAGTTTAGGTAGGCTTAAGTCGTCGAACAGTGTTGGACCTGATGGTATACCGAGTATAATCTTAAAATTTTGTGCACGAAGTCTTGCTGTCCCGCTCACATTGCTATTTAATAATTCGTTAAAGTATGGTTATTTCCCATCTTCTTGGAGAAAATCTTTTATAACTCCACTTCATAAATCTGGAAGTTTGGTTGACGTCGCGAATTATAGTGGAATTGCAAATTTAAGTATCATTCCAAAACTATTTGAGAAAATGGTCACTGAGATTCTATCTCATAGTGTATCGTCTATCCTTAGCCCTTTACAACATGGATTTCGTAAGGGACTTTCAACGGTGACAAATTTGGTTCAATTTTCTTCCCAAGTAATTAATGAGTTTGTTCTTGGTAATCAGACAGATGTGGTTTATACAGATTTCAGTAAAGCTTTTGTTAGAGTTAATCACAAACTCTTACTATAAAAGTTGGATCGTATTGGTTTTAGTAATAAGTTGTTAAGTTGGATATCCTCTTATCTTAATAACCGTATTCAAATTGTGAAATTTGGTAGGTTCTGCTCTGACCCGATTCTGGTCCCATCTGGAGTGCCCCAAGGTAGTCATATTGGTCCTGTTCTGTTTCTACTATTTATTAATGACTAGCTGAGCCCGGTGCGCTTCGCTGCCCATGTCAAAATTCGCGCTGTAGAAACTGTATTTTATATCCGATCAGTACGAAATTCGGCAGAAAGAGGTTTGTTATTACATGAAGGAATACTGCCAAATTCGGAGAAAATCGGTTCAGATTTAGATATAGTCCCCATATATATGTTACCCCCGATTTGAAATTCAAGCGCTGTAGAAACTGTATTTTATATCCGATCAGTAAGAAATTCGGCAGAAAGAGGTTTCTTATTACATGAAGGAATGCCGCAAAATTCGGAGAAAATCAGTTCAGATTTAGATATAGCCCCCATATATATATGTTACCCCCAATTTGACATGTAAGCGCTGTAGAGACTGTGTTTTATATCCGATCAGTACGAAATTCGACAGAAACAGGTTTCTATTTTACATGAATGAGTATTCTAGGAAAATCGATTCAGATTTATATATAACCTCCATATATATGTTCCTCCAGATTTGGTTACAAAGCGCTATAGAAGTTGTACTTTACTTCCGATCATTACAAAGTTCTCCAGAAAGATTTTTCTCAATTTAGGAACGAATATTGCTTAATTTTGCGATTATCGGTTCAAAATACATTTACCAATTATTCCAAATTATTATCGCAATGACCCTTATCGCATTGTTAGGGAGGTGTAGGGTATTATATAGTCAGCCCCGCCCGACTTTCTGCCTTTCCTTACTGGTATTAGTAATAAATTCACTGAATGAAAAAATACCGAATTCAGTGGAAAGTCCAGAAAATAGAAATGTATACTTATAAAATTTCCAAATTCTTGTTTCATTGATATTGCATCACATTATCGTATTGCGATTGTATTGGAGTGAGCAGCTGTAATTATCGCATACCGAGCATTTTTGTTCATGTATTTCCTATATAATACTTGCAAGATATATCAAAATATGGGCTGGGCCACGCCCACTGGTCCTATTCCGCCCATTTGAAAGCCAATCACGTAGACTGCTACCAGATACATATACGCAAAATTTCAACACTCTCGCTAACAAAATGAGCAAGATAATTCAATTTCAAAATTTGGCTTATATGGGCGGTGGCCCGCCCATTGGTCAGATCCCGCCAATTTTTGGACCAATCACGTGGACTGTCACCAGATACATATCTACAACATGACAGCACTCTAGATAAAAAATTGTGCAAGTTATATCAATTTCAAAATTTGGCTTATAAGGGCGGGGCCACGCCCATTGGTCCGATCCCGCCCATTTTCTGACCAATTACGTAGAATGCCACCAGATACATATACACAACATTGCAGCACTCCCGATAGCAAATTGTGCAAGATATAAAAATTTCAAAATTTGGTCATTGTGGGCGGGGCCACGCCTATTGGTCCGAACCCGCCCATTTTTGGACCAATCACGTAGATCGCCAACGGATATATATACACAAAATTCCAGGTCTCTCGCTAACAAATTGTGCAAGATATCACATTTTTTAAATTTGGCTTATATGGGCGGTACCACGCCCATTGGTTCGATCCCGCCCGTTTTTGGATCAATCACGTAGACTGCCACCGTTTACATATACACAAAATTCCAGCACTCTCGCTAACAAATTGTGCAAAATATCTCAATTTCAAAATTTGGCTTATATGGGCGGGGCCACGCCCATTGGTCCGGTCCCGCCCATTTTTTCACCAATTACGTAGAATGCCACCAGATACATATACGCAACATTGCAGCACTCCCGCTAGCAAATTGTGCAAGATATCAAAATTTTGTCTATGTGGGCGGGGCCACGCCCATTGGTCCGATCCCGCCCATTTTTGGACCAATCACGTAGACTGCCACCGTTTACATATACACAAAATTCCAGCACTCTCGCTAACAAATTGTGCAAAATATCTCAATTTCAAAATTTGGCTTATATGGGCGGGGCCACGCCCATTGGTCCGATTCCGCCCATTTTTGGAAAATTCACATAATCTGCCATTAAATGCATACAAACAAAATTTCAGCACTATACCTATAATAGGAGCAGAAATATCGGATTTTTAACCTGCGATTTGTATGGGAGGTACCACGCCCCTTTGTCCAATTAATTTTTTTTTTCTATATAAACCATCTCGTGAAAATTTAGAATCGAATAAAAAAAAATCATCCAAATCGCTCCAGCCGTTCTGACGTGATGCCATTACACAGATGGACCGTTTCATTTTTATATATATAGATTTGCCAGCTTCAATATCTAGATCTAATATACTAATGTATGCAGATGATGTTAAGATATTTTTCTCTTATAATACAACTGATAAATCAATATTGCTACAAAATTATTTAGATAATTTTGGACATTGGTGCCATATTAATTGCTTGGACCTTAATTTGAAGAAATGTATACATATGTGTTTCTCTAGATCGATGTGGATTCCATCTAGGTTTAGTCTTTGTGGTTCCTATTTAGATACTGTTGAATCCTTCGTGGATTTCGGTATATTGATGGACCCTAAGCTAAATTTCAATAATCACATAATTATGATGGTGAATAAGGCTTTTGGCGTTCTTGGTTTCATTAAGCGTTGGGCGAAAGAATTCTCAGACCCTTATGTAACAAAACAGTTGTATACTTCCCTAGTTAGACCTATTCCAGAATATGGGTCTGTAGTGTGGGACCCACAATACGGGACTTATGTCGATAAGATCGAATCTGTTCAAAAACAATTTTTATTGTTCGCTTTGAGGCATCTTCATTGGAATAGTGATTTTGTTCTTCCACCCTACACTAGCAGGTTGAGTTTGATACAACTGCCTACTCTTAAGAGCAGACGTATTATGCTGAACTCCACTATGGTACTGAAGGTGATAAATGGTGATGTCCCATCTACTTTCATAATTTCTAAGATCAGATTTAATGTTCCTTCCAGGTCTTCCCGATATTACCAATTACTGCATATTGATTTTCAGCGTACAAATTATGCATCTGCAGAACCTATTCGTAGAATGTGCATGGATTTTAACACTTTATGCGAGGTTATTGAAATTGATGTACCAATTGATGTAGTAAGATCTCGAATTATCTCTTTTTTAAATGTGTAATATGTAATGCTATTGTATTCTGTAGAAGTTTTTTGTGTGTCTATATAACTAGAAATATTTTAATTGTTGCATGTACCGGCTGTTGATACTTTTCTGTACTTTTCCAAACCTGCATTGGCACAAGCCAATGCAGGTTTTACTCTTAGCCTTCCTTACTTCACTCTTGTAGTTTCTGAGATCCAATTGTGCTAGCCTTGTTAATCATTCCCTTCCCACAGCATTTCCTCAGATAAACTATATCTGAGAACGGCTAAGGTTGGGCCCTGTTCGATTTTGTGACATGATTTCAGCAGCAAATCAGACAGAGCTCTTGTATGTGATCTACAGTTTCCTCTATGTATCCAATACTCTTCACATTTCTTTGAATTATCCTGTTAAATGTGTTTTAACTTGGACATAAAAACTGGAACCTAAACTCACTGACGTTCGAAGCAATTTATCTGTGATCTGCAGATCTGAATTTGGACGGAATACAGGAACCTGAGCTCATTTAACTAAATTAAAGACTATATATATGTATCTGTTTTTTGAAGAGCGATGGTGATCTAAAACTTCCCACTCACCTATTTATTACCTACGTTTTGTTAAGACAGAGGTGGAGTCAAGCACCTCTTTAGGGGGCTAGAGTTTTTGTTATTCTAGATGTTTCGGATGGCATCAGACAGTATGTTTTCGTCCGCTTTGTCGTTCTGATACCTTTTTGTAGTGAACGTTATCATTCAACATCGTGAAACAGTCTGTTATTCCTCTTTATAGCTGTCCCAGCCATGTGATGTTCTTGTAGATTTTTCCTTGTTGAAGAGCACAGCACTTTCTGAGATCAACTATCTCAGTTGGTTTGTTTGCCCCTGGGTTTGATTTAGAAGCATGATTCTTACAGCAGATTTATTTAGAGCACTTGTAATGCGCTCTACAGTTTCTTGGATATCGTTAATTTTCTCTACATTTCTTATAGGCTTTCTTGAAATAGTCCTGCAGAATGTTGTGTTTACATATTTGTCTTTCTGCATTTGATAATATGCCTAACCAACAGCGAAACGTCATGCAATGGTTGGTTTTTAATCGTATTCCAAATACCTTCCATCACCTAGAAGGAACCCTTTGATCTTCAGCTCAACTCCATAGCGAAAAAATCATAAAATAACATCAAATACAGATTAAACCCACATAGGGAACCTTCAACATCTTCAAAACTTCCATCACCTAGAAGGAACTCTTTGATCTTCAGCTCAACTCCATAGCGAGAAAATTTTAAATAACATCAAATACAGATTAAACCCTCATAGGGAATCATCAAAATAAGATTAGTTTTGATTTTTTAAATATTTTTTTTTTTGGATTTATATTTGCAAAACTAAATAAAACCTTTATATACCATTCCCCATGAGGGGGGTATATTAATTTTGTCACTCCATTTGCAACATCTCGAAATATTGATCAGCGACCCCATAACGTATATATACGAGGGTGGTCCCAAAATTAGCCAACCTAACAAAGAAAACCCAAAAATGTTGGGAAAAGTTATCTTTATTTCTCAACATAATCTCCTTTTAGATCGTTGCACTCTTTTCAATACCGTCGATACCACCTCTTCATTGCTGGCAAATCTTTTTTCCGACGAGTAATTTTTTCAAGTTTGGAAGCAAAAAATAATTCGAGGGAGCTAAATTCATTGATTTAATTCATTGATTTTGTGGATTTTGCATCATCAAATTTTCATTTAATATGCCATGTACAGCACTTTTTGACACGCCTATGACTTCAGCTAGCTCAAGAACCTACGACCGAAAATCATTCAATACCACAGATCATACGGCCCCGTTGAAACTTTTATAGCTGTAAACGAAGGAGCAGACTCCCCCAAACTAGAATCTAGCTCGGCTTTAATATTGGTTGGACTGAGACTTTTCAAATAAAAGTATTGTATTACATATCGGTGGCCAATTTTTTTCCATGTTTACAAATCCACTTAGATCGTGTTTTTGAGCGCTCAAAAACAACTAAACAACGTGGCGCCTTGAAGCTTAAACATATGTTTTAGAAAGTGGCCACTTTTCACGAAAGTTTTTTTTCAAACTACTACCGCCATATATATTTCAGGTCGTCTAATTTGGGATCGCCCTCGTATTCTTAATCGTTTTAAAATTCTAAGACGATTTAGCATTGTAGAGATGTCCCGCTATGTTACTGTGGCCAGGAATCTAAAATAGACGAACCATCCTGTAAGATCCTGCAGTGCTATTTTGCATTTATTCACCGCTATTGATTTGGTAACATTTGACTCCAATGCCTTCAGAGCTGCCTGACTATCTACCTAGATAGTAATTGGCTGATTAGACCAAACGAACAACTTCGGTTTGTTGACCAAAGGAAAAGATTTCTGCTTGAAAAACCTTTCATAAGTCAGAAAGATTTTCTTAAATCCAGACACCCATAGTACTCCCAGCTCCAGTGCCTGTGTTAATTTTTGACCCGTCAGTTTATACTCGTATAGCCGGTCCTTCAAATGGCTTTGACCTATTTTTCTAGTCTGACCTGTCTGGAATGATTATTACAGGGAGGATATTGTGAAAAGTGACGATACTAAAGGGTTTTCCAACAAGAGGTGTTATTTTGGTATTCAAAGAAAAATGCAATTTTTTGAGATAAATGACCAGATGTTTATTTCATAATAAAGAGGAAGGTATGCCGTTAATAAACAACAAAACAACATCAGTCAAATGGCCACCACGACCACGCTTACAGGACCATATCCTTTTCATGAAATTTTCCATAACCAAATCGCAAATTGGCTGCCCTATGTCCTCGATAGCCTCACGAATTCTATCTTTGAGGTCTTGAATCGACGCTAGGTTGTTGGCGTAGACCATATCTTTCACCTGGCCCCAAAGGAAGAAGTCGCAAGGTGTTAAATCACAAGAGATAACACGGTCCGGAAACGTTTCCCGTAACAGAGCAGTGGTTTCATTGCTTGTGCGGCACGTAGCGCCGTCTTGTTGAAAGTAAACGTTGTCCAGATCAATACCATCCAACTCCGACAATAAAAAATACCCGGTATCGAAATAGCGGGTGATTAAAAATAACACCTCTTGTTGGAAAACCCTGTATATAGTCCGTTGTTTGCTCAAGCCATTGTACCTGACCTAAATCTATTGCTTCTTTCAGTAGACTTGAGTGGCCCCTATTGAACATTTTCAACAACACTTTGAACATATTGACTTATGGTGATTTCGTTTCTGAAGAATAATGGCATCAAATCATGTTGGGACATTTTAAAAATTCCCCCTGCACCCTCTGCTAATTTCGCATTTTGCATGCGAACAATCGAACAAAAATCGTGCGCTGAATAAAACCCTTACCTACATTATGGCGCAACCATTTGGTAGTGCATTAAGAATGTACGCTTTCATTTAGGTTTGGTTCTGAAGTCTGCTTTTTGAAGGTGCAACACTTCACACCGTGGACTGGGATGAGGGTGGAAAATGCGATATTTTCGCATTTGCGGAGTGTAATAATTTTACAAACGAAATCAAAACCCGTTCATACGGGCTGCACCATTTTTACAAACGAACCTAAAAATGCGGTTTCAGTGTAAAATGTAGAAAATTTTTTACATTTTTTTGCACAAACGAAATTGCCATGAGAGGTTAAATGTTCAGAATAATAGCTAGTGCCACTTGTGGACTACCTCTTCTTGCACCTGCTCCTATCATTCGCTTTCGAGTGAAAGGAATCAGTTCTGGTTTTCTGGGGTTGACGCCTAGGCCATTGGATTTTGCCCAGTTTGACATTCGTCTCAGTGCTCTTTGCATCAGATCAGCTATTGTTAAGGTGTTTTTACCTCCAATTAATATTACTACGTCATCTGCGTTGGCCACGACTATTGTTCGCTCCTCTTCGAAGGATCTGAGAATTCTGTTTATTACAATGAGCCACAGTAATGAAGGGAGAACTGCTCCCTGTGGTATGTGCCTGATAGCAACCTTCCTAATGGAGCCTCTTCCCAATGAAGAGCTGATAATACGGCTTCTTAGCATTTCATCAATCAAGCAGAGTAAAAAGAGGTAGATCCCCAGATTTAAGAGTGAGTGGTGAATTGAGTTTAGCTTCACGCTGTTAAAAGCTCCCTCTATATCCAGTAAGGCGGCCAAAGAGAATTCTAATTTTTCAAGATTGCACCCAATGTACCATACGACCTTATGTAAAGGTGCTCAGTTTTGTATTATCCAGAGTTCCTCTGATGTGTAAGCCCAATAGTCTCTCCAGCGTTTTTAACAGAAAAAAGGTGAGGCTGATTGTTCTGTAGGCCAACACGTACTTCCCGCCACTTTCTTGGAACGATAGAATTTTGCAACGGGTTGGCCCTGCTTGTTGAAGCATGGCTGGATTTATCTCATTCGGTTCAGATGATTTATAGGGTTGAAATTAATCAGGAGCCCACCAGATCCTTTCTTCCGTTACCATTGTTTTCACTTCTTCCAACTTTATGTTCAGAATTCTACACGGATCTTCCTCTTGTATGGGCAATTCCCCTACGTCCTGGCAGTCTGGAAATGGATTTCAGCTAGTAGGTCCAGGGTATCTGGTCTTTCGAATGTTGCCTAAGACCTTGGGATCTTTAGGGAGTACTCCGGATGCTTCATTTACTCCCTCTATGGTTTCACAAAAGATTAACCACGAGGCTCGTTTCAACTTTGTACTCATTCATGTACTTTATACGTGTATGTTTCCCAATCTGTACGTTCCTTGGTTTTGTTAGCATTGTTATACAGTTTTCTAGTAGTTATTCTAGCTGATTGGTTGGACATGCCCCTTGGCTACTTGAGGGTTACATTTGTCTACTCGAGAGCTGACAAGGTTAACCGAACCGGTGATTTCCTACCTTCCTGCAGTGCCGTATTATTACTCCTGCTTGGGTTTTCAGTATGGTCCACGTCTCTGACCGCACTCAATTGCCCACCTATGTATATTTGATGAGGCAGAAATTTTGTGTGGACAGATGATGCTGTAGCTCATTTTGTTGTTTCATTATACTGTCATGCAGCGTGTCCAGTTCGTCTTGGTCAGTCATGGTCGTTGGTCCAGTGTCATTCAGACTCCGTAAATCACGTTCTCCGTCCGTGTTGTGCCTTACGTCGGTATCAACAACATTTTTATTTTCATAGCCGCTGGTGACACGTAGAGCGGAACGTTGTTCCACTCCCTGACTACCGGAGTTCGCAGCCGATTCTCCCTCCGACATTTAGGTGTATATTACCACACGCTTTTATCTTTGTTTCTTTGCATTTTCCATAGTTTAAGTTTTGGACGGTGACGTGCGATAGAGTCTAGGGGGAACGTTTTAGGTGACTAAAATCGGGTTAGTCACTCCCTCTACACGCCATTTAGAGGTGGTACACGGTAGGCTACCGCCCCGAGAAAAAGGTTCCAACCCATCTAAGTGTGTGGTTGTACGATGTTTTCGTTGTACTAGGATACAGTATGACATAGTCAGCTCACCGCAGTTACGAAAGTGTTGGACGGAACTTAAGACTCTACATCGCGATAAGATTGTTACTTCTGGTAGAGGAAACTTTTCACACTAACAACGGTCGCCATAGGTCCATGTTTTGATATAGCCATCCTCTCTCTAAATTTTACTTCTTAACGCAACAAAAACCACAAATTTTAATGAATAGGGCTGAAATTTGGTTATATCTGAAACCATTCACATACCATCCATTGTGGAGGATATAAGAATCGGTGTGGTCGAACTTAACACCGTTTTTACTTGTTATCCTTTTTAAAGGATCTTAGTTTTAAATTTATATCTCCAAAAGATCTCTTATTATTACAAATAACAATGTTTTCTTTAGAAACTCTTTGTTATTCTTAACGGAAAAAAACACTTTACGTTTTTCAGCACTTTGTCACCACAGTGCCAGCCCGACAGCCAGCATCTTTGCCACTTTGTAAGATTCTCCACAAAGTGTCCCAGTTTTTTCATCTTTTTCGTTTTTCCGACTCGCGTTGCATGTGCATGTATACATTTTCCAATTTTCCACTAAAATTCCATTTAAAGAAACGACAACAACAACAATTAACATGAATGGGGCAGAGATAAGTGTTGCCAGGGGTGATGGGATGAACAGTAGTGCGCTACTGTCCGTCCGTCTGTCCGCCTGTCTGTCTTTCTGTCTAGTGGGTGCTCTTATTTTATGTTCGTTTTGATGATGGTGAGGGAGGAGGCTGGGGATTAACTTTGAAATCGAAAAAAAACGATTTTGAGAATACTAAAGATTTTTCGAGAGCGAAAAATCAATCTCAAGAGATTTTCAATTAATGCATTTTCTTTGATTTTTCTTCGTTTTTTTCAATTTGTGGAACTGTTTCTGTCCCAAGTCCACCGGTTTTCAGTTGCAATTGGCGCGTTATTTAGAACAATCGTTGTGTATCGTGTGTTTTGTTTTGTACGGGAGAATTTTCTTTTTTTTGGAAAAACTACGTTTTAATTGGAATTTTCTTCCTTAAAAAACTAAAAAAAAATAGAAAAATGGAAAATTAAAAAAAAATATCCACAAAATAATTAGTAGTTTGTAGTTTAGTAAAAAATATCCCGTTTTGTTTTCGTTTCGTTATGCCAATTACGTGAACTTTTTCTTTGTGCAAATATAACCCTAAAAAATTTAAAAACAAAATTTCGGAACAGTTGTTGATCAAAAATTGTTAAATAAAAGTAAATGGTGTTTCCCCTCCCTCAAACAAATTTATGACGATGTTGCCCCAGTTTCACGCGTGTGTTTCGTATCAAATTTTTAAAATTCAAAATAAAACATAAAAAATTGACAAATTGTGTGTAGCTTTTTATTTAATTTTGTTTGGCTGCTGCTGCCTTTTTCACCGAGTCAACGTCATTATTCACAACGGCGAAGACAGTGGAGCAATATTGGATCATCAATTCAAATTCTCTGAAGTGCACATTTTGTTTTGTTGTTCTCTTGCTAAAGAGAGAGGAGTGGTAAAATTAAATGTTCTCAGTCTCGTACAAACTATTTAAAACGCTCTTAAATCTACTATAATTTGATGGCTACGTCTACCTTGGTGGTCGCGCTACTATGGATCTTTTTGCAGTCTACGATTGGGTATGTACGAGTATAGCATGTATCTGAAAATAAGTATTGTGTATTAGTGTTTACCGTTAAAAGAATTTGATTTTCGTATATAATATGGATGGATATCGACATACAACTCTGAAGAGACATGGAATACTACAATTGGTGATTTATTTAAAGTGCAGCCATCAGAGGTCGCCAGCGAGATTGTAGCCGAATCTAGAATTCTTTGGGCTATCAAAAACTTTAAACCTTTCAAGTCGCAGGACCAGGCAATGTCTCATCAGAGGACCTAAGGAAAGTGGCTGATACAATTACTTCCTGGATTAGGAATATCTACGCATGTTGCATCAATCAGGGCAAACTATATAACGGGTGATCCAAGTAGAGATACTTTTTTCAATAGCCTTTTTTGACAGATCACGTGTGAGTCGTGTCATGCTGTCATGTTATTTTTGTTAAGTATTGTTTGGTATTTCATCATGGAAAGATGAAATACCAATCTTCCTGAACAACGTTTACAAATCGTTCAAATTTATTACGAAAATTCACGTTCTGTGAGGAATGTGTTTCGTGCACTTCGTTCAACTTATGGTCAACATAATCGGCCTACAGAGCTTACTATTCGCAATCTTGAGACCCAGCATTCATTATTGGATAATATTCGACCGAATAGACCACGTCCTTCCCGTAGCTGAGAGTGTACACGAAGACCGTGGAGAGTCGATTCGGCGCCGTTCGCAGCAACTCGAACTGACGTATGGAACGACTAGGCGCATTTTACGTCGAGATCTTAAATTGAACGCATACAAAATACTGCTTGTGCAAGAACTGAAGCCGCCCGACCTTCCCAAGCGACATCGCTTCACTCTATGGGCTATTGAAAAGTTCCAAGAAGATCCGACGTTTTCGAGCCAAATTTTGTTCAGCGATGAGGCCCATTTCTGGCTCAGTGGGTATGTAAACAAGAAAAATTGCCGCATTTGGGACGAAGAGCAACCTGAAGAGATTTAAGAGCTGCCACTTCTTCCAGAAAAAACAACGGTTTGGTGTGGTTTGTGGGCCGGTGGAATCATCGGTCCATATTTCTTCAAAAATTATGCCGGTGAGAACGTAACGTCAATGGCGACCGTTATCGTGCCATGATAACCGATTATTTGATGCCTAAAATTGAAGCTCGTGATCTCGGCGACATTTGGTTTCAACAAGACGGCGCCACTTCCCACACATCGCATCAATCAATGGATTTATTGAGAGAACACTTCGGTGAGCAGATAATTTCACGTTTTGGGCCGGTCGATTGGCCACCAAGATCGTGTGATATCACACCATTAGACTTTTTCCTGTGGGGATATGAAAAGTCTAAAGTTTATGCGGACAACCCGCTTCGATTCAGGCCTTGGCGTGTCATTCGCCAGTTACCAGTCGAAATGCTCGAACGAGTCATCGAAAATTGGACTCAACGGATCGACCATCTGAGACGTAGCTGCGGCCAACATTTGATAGACATAATCTTCAGAAAATAAATGCCAATGAATGTTCTTTCAAATGATAATAAACATTCCCCATTCAATTTGAATTTTCTGTTTTTTTTTTCTTTAAAAAAGTAGGGAACCTCGAAATGGATCACGCTATACGAATACATACATACCAACAAAATGGAAAGAAAACAATGCTGTCCCAAAATTTCCATGCCTTCCCATACCAGGCTATGAAGACGACGCGGAGCAAATCGGCGGCGCGCCGCAGCCGGCCAATTTTTTCCAGCCGGCGCCGCCGCCGGTTTTAGCGGCTCACATCGGCTGAAACTCAGCTGCCGAACTTTATTTAGTGATACAAAATAATTTATTTCATGCAACCATGAAATTAAAGAAAGTGACTACTAAGTAATACAATAGGGTCAGAATTTTAAATGAAGTTAATTTTTGAACTAAAAAAGTTTCTAAATGGATCTCGCTATAATTTATTTAAAAAATCCAAAAAATTTAGTTTGAAATTGAGAATTGAGTTTTTGGTTTTTAAAGACATTACAATAGCTTTTGAGCGGCCGAACCAATTTTTATAAAGTCTACGTCGTTTTAAAGAGAACACAACATTCTCTTTCACAACAAAGACCAATAAGTAGAGAATTATAGAGCCGATTTTCGACATAAGATTAAAATATCCATAACATTTCCTAAATTGTTGTGTTAATTTTAAGTATTTTCATCTACATTATTGTAAATATTTTAAAGCTTCATCTTTGTCTGAGAATGACACTCATGCACCATCGTTTGTTGGATCGGCTCAGCCGATTGTGGAAATTTGATCGGCTCAGCCGATCAGCATCCTCCGCCGATCAGTATTTTTCCATGCGTCGCAGCCGATAATTTTGGTCGGCTTCATTGCCTGTCCCATACAGGAGCTAAGGATTTCCGACCGATAATCTATTGTCATTTCTCCTTAAAACCCTGGTCCTTAGGAATAAAATTGATCACAGGCTACTGTGCCATCAACAGCATGCCTACATCAGAGGCAAGTTTGCCGAAACCGCCCTGCATGATCTAGTCAGCTTTATTTAAGGATCTCTCTGTTAAGGAATATACTATGGTAGTACTTACGGCACTATCAACCCTGGCGGTTGATAGCAGTATACGTAGGTCTATTCAATTAATATTCTGATTAAGCAAATTATTTCAGCTAGCTTAGCGTCAACTGTCCTCTATAGATTTGTCAGCTGTGGAACGACCCAAGGGGGTGTTCTGTCTCCTCTGCTATGTGATCTCCTCATGTACCATACTCTGATTTCTCTGGTGAAGATGAGTGTTAAGGTTGCTGCCTATGTAGATGACGAGGCAATTTGTGTCAGAGGGAGGTTTCCGAGTGCTCTTGGAGACATCCTACAGCAGGCCCTTCATACTAGCGCAAGATGGGCTTCCGATAAGGTCTGGGCGTGAACCCGACCAAGAAGGAAACATTTTTTTTCAGCTGGAGATATAAAGTTCCTACTGTTGCACGTGTCTCCTTGTGGGGTATTAACGGAAGTTGAACGTCAATTCCAACATTCTGGAAAGAGCAAATAAGGATGTGGTAGCTCTATATAGCTGTAAAAGAGCAACAGCAAATTCTGGGATCTGAAGTCGCTTATAGTTTATTGGTTGTAGCGCTATATACCTGTAAAAGAGCAATAAGAAATCACTGGAATCTGAAACTGGGAATAGTTAATTTTGCCAGCCTTATTGAAGGAACTGTCTGTTAAGGAGAGCTTTCTTAGATATAGAGCGGGCCTTCTAACATAAATCCAGTCGCTATAATTACTGCTTTAGCAACCCTGGGGGTTAATAGCAGTATATGTAGGTTCCTTCACAACCTTCTGAATAAGAAACGCATTTCAGCTAGCTTAGGGTCAATTGACCTCCATCAATATATCAGCTGAAGAACGCCCCATGGGGAATACTGTAAAAGGGCAATAGGAAAACGGAGCTATCTGAACCTGCTTGTACTTTATTGGTAGTTGTGTTGTAGCAGTATAGGTTTTTTTTTTGGTTTCTATGCCAAGGGAGGTGGCTGCTTGCACTGCGTCCAAAGAGACCTGGGAACAAGTTGAGTGGGTTTGGCAGGGCAGTTGAACAGGTGTAGTGTGTCATGTGGCCCTGGTTGCATGCGGGACAGGTGTTCGACGTGCCATCAATCCTTGCCCAACACGAAATGAGACTGTTCCACCAGACTGATCTAAATCGGGCTAAAACTATTCTTGTCTCTCCTAATTCCACTTTCTCCGAAGCCACTGACGGAGGGTGTTCTACTAGCAGACATTCATTCACGGCTTCAGCGACTGCGACCCTACGCACTTGAGGTTAGCTAGAATATATGGGCTTTCCTCTAGCGACCTGCAAGCTCTTCTTGAGAGATATTGCCTTACGGCTACAAATGACAGGTGATCACTACATTACAGGCAGACGTGGCCCTGCCTAAACATATCACATATCGTGTTTGTCATGACAGGAAATTTCTTTTGCAGAAGCTCTGATGATGAACAGGAGTAGAATCAATAGAACACCTCCTTTGTCTGTGCCCCGCTCTCTACAACGCAACAGCCTACCCTACGTCCTCTTTTTTATAGGATATGGCTCATGTTAAAATCCGAAGAATGTTGCTTAGATTCAGTGAAGTTATTTTTTTCAGTGTTCTCATAAAATTATAGTGGCGCACACTACATATTGCAGCGCGTACAATCTGATAAGATAAGTAAACAATTTTTTAAATTACATTAATCGGGCATTCCTCCCCATTCATTTATTGTTCTTCATTTATTGCATTCAAATTACAAACAGTTTCACTTCTTTACTATATTGCCTCCGAGTAAGGCAGAGCTTCAGCAATGATTTAACAACATATGAATATTATAAATTCACAAAGAAATTATGAAACAATTCCTTAAGATAGGGTATTTTTTGGGTCTTTATGGATTGTTTTAATGTAGTTTTACTTGTTACATTTCATGGTATGCATAACTTTTTAATTGAGATTTCATAAATAAAAACAATTATTATAAAATCCCATTTAATTGTTATCAATCGCAATGAAGAACGAGACTGAAACTGAAGAAACGTGTTGAACGTTTGTACATTCACCAAAAAATACGAAAATGAAAGAGAATAGCTGAAGTTTACAAACAGCCGAAACGTGCAAATACAGTGGAACACATTTAAAATGAACACGTAATCTACTGCTTCAAAGATTGAGATATATGTTCGAAATCACAATGTGGTGCAGGGTATTAGGACTTTGTGCAGTTGTTTGTAATGTCCATGTAGAGAAGATATAGAGCCATAGTTTATTATACAGTTTGAGCTAGAATCACTTTTTGAGTCAATTTAACCATGTCCGTCTGTCTATTTATGCTTATGATCAAAGGGCAGATCGGGAATGAGCAGGTCTTTACCAAAAGTGGCTTCCCTCGGAGTAGGGACGATCCCTAATGAAAGTGGGCCATAACGGTTTGATATAGTCTCCCTAAAAGCCATATTTTACAATTAATCGATCTTAAATTTGCCATATGGTTTATTTATTTATTTATATGAATTAAAATACAAAGTAAATTTATATTCTAATTTTACGGTCCAGGGAAAGGCTGGGTTACTAAGACCATATGGTGGGAATCGAACCCACGACCCCCAAACCCATAGGCGAGTACGCTACCAAATCGCCTACTGGGGCGCTCCCATTATGGTTTATTTGGCCCTATTCCTAGCGAAAAAGGTTCATTTGGCCCACGTTTTGATATAGGCTCCATAAAGTTCAAAAATGAGGCCAGAGGCCACATTTTTTAATCCATTTCGACGAAAAGTAAGCATTTATTTTTTATATAGGCTAAACTCTAAACTCGTACCTAGAGAAGATGTGGCATTTCGCTCTTTGTTTTGATATTGCTCCCATACAACGGTCTTTTCCCATTTGATTTCTCGACGGCCTAGATAATTTGTTCATAGTTTCATAAAATATCTTCCATAACTATTCTTAGTTTTAATGAAGCTCTATGATACTTTCATACTTAATATAGAGAGGAAACTACGAAGAATATTTCTTCGCTTTAAGAAATGTACATTTTTTGAAAAGGTGCAGCATTTTTCTTGCACACTTCCAGAAAAATTTACTTTTCTAACATATTAGGTTAAACTCAAAGGACTACATCAATTCAACATAATATTTTCCAAGTTTGTTAAATCCCGAAAGAACTGATAGCTTAGGCTAGCCTTCTGCATTCTTGAGAGAGCGAGGCACAGACACAAAAGGTGTATTTCCGCAGCTTCTGCAAAAGTAATTTCACAGACATTCAATCTTTCTGCGTGCCGTCCAATACAGCAGTGACCCGTCATCAGACTGTGGAGCCGAGCAATATTTTCGGCGGCGGCGGCTGACACGATTTAAGTCGGTGGCGCGCCGGCTGAAATAGCTTTGAATATTTCTCATCGGCGGCGGCTTGACCGGCTTGAATGACTTCAGCTGTTTTTGGCTCTTTGTTTGTGAATTGAAAAAAAAAAACAAAGCAATAGCAAGAAAATTTGCAGAGGTTGCGAATCATTTGATCAATATCATGTTTTATTTCTTTTAATTAATTTTATTGAAATGTCAATAAATAATAGACCCCTAAATAATAAACCGCTCTGTTCCAGTAACGCTGGCGACATTTTTAAGTATTTCAGCCATGTAAAACTTCTCTATAAGTGGTGTCGCAACTATGTTCGGCAACCTAAGAAGGATGTCCCATATCATAGAACTAAAAATAGAATCGGGCAGCACTTTGTGATATGAGAGAAGTTTCCCCCTGTCCCTTCTGGGATGTTCGTGGGAAATATGTATGTATATATCATACTAAGCTAAATTATCAAATTATCTGCATGAAAATTTCATGTAGATTTTATGTCAGAAGTCAACATTTATGATATGGATTTTGACAGTTTTTTGCCGCAGAAACCCATGTTAGTACCGGGCGTAAAGCCCCAATGTGAAAGGGAATGGCAAAGTTCGGCGGCTTATTTTCAGCCTAATGCGCCAGTGTCAATGGCGGCTTATTTTCAGCTATGTGCGCCGACAATATCGGCGGCGGCGAATATGAATCAATTTAGAAAGGCGGCGAATTGGCTCCACAGTCTGCCCGTCATGACAGATACCACAAGTGTATCGTCCGGTCTCGATAACGCCATCACTGGTGCTTTTGGAATTAAGGCAGGAACATAATCCTAAAATATATGCAGTTCCAGACTAGTGACCACCTGTCATTTGTTGTCATATGGGCACTATCTCTCAATGAAAGTTTGCAGGAGGCATGTTCACATATTCCAATTCCCTGCTGGATTTAAGATAGTTTTCAAGTTCCCTATTATGTCCTTTTGGCCCGAACCCAAATCAAGTGAATATTGAACTGTTCTCCCATCTCGGTAAGATATCCGTCGTTTTTGAATTCAGGAATACAGTTTCCAGGGGCTCTTTAGAAGCCTGACTATCAGAGAAAATATTGATACTGACCTTAGTTAGATCATTGATTCTCAGTCATGGTCAGGAATTTTTTTTGCAATGAATATCTCAAGTTCCTTCGAAAGGACACCAAAGCGCACATGGTTGTAGAGTCTAGAACCGTCTGCGTGGTCGATTCGTATTCGGTGTCGATTCCGGTCCATTTCTCATTTGACTGTTTGATTGTCTCTTGCCTAATCCAAAGCTTGCATGTGGACAGTGGCACTCCATGTGAGGTATATGTTAAACTGCTCAGCGATTTCGTTGCCGTTTCTACAGAAATCCACCTTCTGATACCCACTTTCGGGTGTCACTGGTTTAAGGCCGCTAGACATTATAGCCCGGCAATTTGCCGCATCTACTGCTATTAGTCATAGGGAATTGTCACTCTAGTGGCATTCTAGACAAAAAGCCTTGGGTTCCGGACATTGTTGATTATACTACTTATACATCTGTAACACTTTTTTATTGTCTTCTTACAGATACAGAGTTTTCCAATAAGAGTGATATGATTTCTTTGAAAAAAAAACACACACTTATTGTTAAAGAAATTCAAAAGTTTTTTATTTAATGTGAAGTACAATCGATACAATTAAGTTCTAAATAAAAAGCCATTCAAATGGCCTCCACGACTTCTTTTGCAGGAACGAATTCGATGAACCCAATTTTCGAGCACTTTTTCCACTAAATCAAGTCGTATGTCATGAATGGCACGTTCAATATTGACTTGTAAAGCTTGAAGAGAGTCTGGGTTATTTCGAAAGACCAATGACTTCAAATAACCCCACAAGAAATAGTCTAATGGTGTTAAATCACAACTTCTTACAGGCCATTCAATATCACAATTTCTTGAAATAATTGAATCTCCAAACTTTTCTCGCAACAATTCAATTGGTTCATTGGCACGTAGCCACAATCGGTCAATGGCAAACAAATAGCTCTTAACGAGAGTTAAAATATTGCTCATGGGTGTCAAGGTCGCGGGTCGACTGGAAAGTGTTTTTTTTTTTTTGGATTTTAAAAAAATGGACAGCATCATTTTCAAATGTGAACGGAAAGTTAATTTTTGCTCTAGCTCCTTAACGGTACGTCGGATCGGAAATCGATCAATGGCAAAAAGATAGCTCTTAACGAGAGCTAAAATATTGCTCATGGGTGTCAAGGTCGTAGGTCGACTGGAAAGTTTTTTTTTGATTTAAAAAAAATGGACTTAGCGCACGAAAAGTTGCAGTTGGAGAACGATTATTTTGATAATAAAACTGAATAATTTGTAAACGTTGCTCTTGCGTATATCTCTCCATGTTGAAATTGTAAACACTACTGAATACAATGAAAAACAAATGACAGGTCATGACATATTACAAATGGCCGAAACGTCACTTCAAAATCATATCATCCATATTGGAAAACCCTTATATACCACTAAGCAGCCTTTTTGCTCTTTTCAGAATGTTGGGATTGAAGCTTAACTTTCTGTCTAGAAAAATACCAAAGAGTTGTGAGCTTTTAGAGAAGGGAATCTCAATGACCTTTTAAGGAGACAGGTGCAATTGGTACTTTATATCTCCTACTGAAAATTACATATTCTGTCTGGTCGGGTTCACACCAAGACCATTATCGGAAGCCCATCTTGTGGTCGTATGAAGGGCCTGTTTATATGATGTCTCTAAGAGTACTTGTAAAATGCCATTTTTTTTTTTTTTTTACTTACGTTCCCTTCGCAGCCACTCTTCCACTCTGCCATTATTCCCCATTATAGACTAGGTCAGATAGGGATGGATCCTTAACAGAGAGATAGATATCCTTCAATAAAGCTGACTAGATCATGCAGGGCAGATATTAAGCTCCGATGCAAGTAGGAAAAGTTTCATAGAATTTTGCCTCTTGCTTGGGAACTGGCAAAAGTATTAAAATTTTTTCTCAAAATTCTGCCACTATGCAGAGGGAAGCGTTTAATTGTACTTCTTCCAAAAAATTAACTTATTGAAGCATGATAATGCGAATAAAGTACTTCTTTCCAGGGATGCCAACTTTGTGCTTTTCGCACCAGATTTAGTGCTTTTCTGACCCCCCAATACGCGAAAAGTGTTCACTTAGTGCCAAACGAAAACCAGTAAGGAAAGGCAGAAAGTCGGGCGGGGCCGACTATATAATACCCTACACCTCCCTAACAATGCGATAAGGGTCATTGCCATAATAATTTGGAATAATTGGTAAATGGGTAGAAACATATTATCTAATTCTGAAACGATAATCGCAAATTAAGCAATATTCGTTCCTAAATTGAGAAACATCTTTCTGGAAAATTTTAATGATCGGAAGTAAAATACAACTTCTATAGCGGTTTGATACCAAATCAGGAGGAACAATCAATATAAATCTGAACCGATCTTCCCTGAATACTTATTCATGTAAAAAGACCTCCTTCTGTCGAATTTCGTACTGATCGCATATAAAATACAGTCTCTACAGCGCCTACATGTCAAATCGGGGGTAACGTATATATGGGGGCTATATCTAATTTCGATTTCTTCCAAATTTAACAGTGTTCATTCATATAATAAGAAACCTCTTTCTGCCGAATTTCATACTGATCGGATATAAAATAACATTTTTACAGCGCTTACAAGTCAAATCGGGGGTAACGTATATATGGGGGCTATATCTAAATCTGAACCGATTTTCTCCGAATTTAGCAGTATTCCTTCATGTAATAAGAAACCTCTCTTTGCCGAATTTCGCACTGATCGGATATAAAATAACATTTTTACAGCGCTTATATGTCAAATCGGGGGTAATGTATATATGGGGGCTATATCTAAATCTGAACCGATTTCTTCCAAATTTAACAGAGTTCATTCATGTAATAAGAAACCTCTTTCTGCCAAATTTTGCACTGATCGGATCTAAAATACAGTTTTTACAGCGCTTACATGTCAAATCGGGGGTAACATATATATGGGGGCTATATCTGAATCTGAACCGATTTTCTCCGAATTTAGCAGTATTCCTTCATTTAATAAGAAACCTCTCTTTGCCGAATTTCGCACTGATCGGATATAAAATGACATTTTTACAGGGCTTATATGTCAAATCGGGGGTAATGTATATATGGGGGCTATATCTAAATCTGAACCGATTTCTTCCAAATTTAACAGAGTTCATTCATGTAATAAGAAACCTTTTCCTGCCGAATTTCATACTGATCGGATATAAAATAAAGTTTTTACAGCGCTTACATGTCAAATCGGGGCTAACATATATATGGGGGCTATATCTAAATCTGAACCGATTTCAACCAAATTCAATAGGGATCGTCCTTGGGCCAAAAAAAAGATATGTGTAAAGTTTCGTCGAGATCGGACCATAATTGCGACCTGTACTTTGATTACAAGAATACATGCACAGACAGACGGACAGACAGACAGACAGACAGACAGACGGACAGACGGACATAGCTAAATCGACTCAGAAAGTGATTCTAAGTCGATCGGTATAATAAACGATGGGTCTATTTCTTCTCCTTTTGGGTGTTACAAACAAATGCACAAAGTTATAATACCCTGTACCACAGTGTGGTGTAGGGTATAAAAAGGCACTAGGTGTACGCTTTTCATGTTTTTTGTTGGTGCTTTTTACGCTTTTCGTACATTTGTCAGATCAAATCTGGCAACATATTGAAAATATACTATTTTTGCTACTCTGTGTTATGAACATATTTATCTGCACTTAGTACATTTGACTCTCTGATTTGAATATTGCTGTTATCACTTCTGTAGTTTAAATATGATTGAAATTTAGACTAATTAAAATTAAAAGAAATAGCCATACAATACCATACACAATTATTGGCGAAAGGGTTTTTGCCGAAAAATTATGCCGGTATACATACATCACAAGGGAAAATCGTTAAAACCTGTCACGGAGATACAATTTGGTGCGCGTAGCTCGCTTTGGAGATATCGATAGCTGGAAAATCGTCCTCAAAGATAACTTGCAGACTAAATGGTCTATTGAATCAGAATCACTAGCAGATTCAAATTATTATAGGGAGAAATCGAATCTTCTAGTGATTCCTTATTGTTCATCAAGTCTTTATGCAATTTAGCAGAGAAAAAATTTATGAATCTAAGCGCCAAAAAAACCAAACAGTTTGGAAGTATCATTTTAATTAGGGAACAACTATGATTAAAATTTGATAATTATTTTTATTTTAAAATTTTTAAAGTAAACTATTTTTTTGCAAATGAAAGAAAAATAGTTTATTGCCTTTTTACGCGTTTTGTCTGGAATTTTACGCCTTTTACGCGTTTTAAATTTTTCTTTACGCTTTTGCTCCGCAACTAGTTGGCATCACTGCTTCTTTCGAGTTTTCAGAATAATTCAAAGGCTACTCTGTTCCCATTTGGTCCTTCGACTTCGATATAACAATGTTCCACTGTATTATCTCTGCACTTGTGAATGTGAGCACACATTTACAAATTACATACATGTGCCACACAAATAAACTTGGAAAATGATAATAATGTTACAATAACAAATCATCGAATTTTTACAATAAACGACTCCACACACAGTCATTGTTGTTGGTGTTGCGTCGGTTTTATTGGCTCTTTTTTAGTCTTTTTTTCGGTGTATTTGTTACAAGTATTTGGTGTGTGTTGCCGACACATGTTGGTCTCTTCTCGTGTTGTTGGTTTGCTTTCTTTTGGTATTATTGTTGTAGCTGGTGTTGTTTTGCGTTGTTGTTGATTGTTTGCTGTTGGTACACGGAACCGCTTGGAACCGCATGTTTTTCCTAACTTTTCTTTTTTTCGTATGTTTTACTATCGAACAAAATCATACATTTAAATAAATAAATATGAAGGGAGACGAAAATAGATAAAGTACAGCAAGAGTCGACCTTATGATTTATTACAACACTGTCAAGGCGGCGCCAATAAATGACTTGGACAAACCTGAAATGTTGTTAAATTGTACAAATAGTCGTACACTTTAGTTAATAAAAATTAAATATAATCAAACGTAGTGTAAAAAGCATACAGTGCATTCTAAATTTCGGCGAGATCTGTTAAAAACTATGTTCTCTAGAGAGTCTAGAGGTAAGATTGGAAGGGACATATGGAAGATGTATGAAAACCAATATGGATCATTTTCGTTAGAAAGGATTTAAGGCATTATAAAATAAAAATACATAAATGTTAGTCACATCGGTTAAAAAATGTGTTATATAGAGCGTCATGAAGTCAAAAAGGTAGAAATGGTTATATAGGGACAATATTAAAACGTGGTTCAAATGTGACCTATTTTTAGGAAAGTTGAAAGTCAGGCTAGGCCATTGACCATCAAATGGACAGTTAAACGCGTGGGCTGACAAACGGACATGCCGGCGGATTCGAGGATGACATATCCGTGCTATTCCAGGGAATATGCCTGGATAAAGTACAAATTTACAATAACGAAGCCATAAGAACAATAAAAAAACTGGCTGTCGTCAATGAATCGCCTTCTAGCAGACCAACTAGGCAAATCCCTTAGGAAGTGGTAACTTCCCACAGGGAATCCGAAGGCTACTAAATCAGCAGGTACCAACTCGGTGCATAGATGTATGGGCGTTCTCTTCATTTTTTGGTATTGAGTCGAGGACTATTCTAAGGAGCATAGCGCCTAGTTGTTAAGCAACGAATAAATAAAAACTTTAATTTAAGTAGTACTTTTGGATTTATTTTAAAGAATTACTTTTAAACGGAAATCATATGCATCTATAAAATCCTCTCTATAAAATTTAATAATGATCAGAAGTAAAATAAGTCTTCTTTAGCGCGCTATTTGCACATCGAAACTCCTCTCTGCTGAATTACATATTGATAGGATGGAAAATAAAACTTCTATAGCACATTGAAACGAAATCGGAAGAAAAGTATGTATATATATGGGCGTTATATCTAAATCTGAACCGTTTTTCTTCAAACTTGGCAGTGTTTATTTCCTTATCAAGATCTTCTTTCTGCCAGATTTCGTACAGATTAGATGTAAAATACTTTGAGAGCACATCGGAAGGACAATATCTAAAGCCCAGACTTTCTTCAAATTTGACAGAGATTAGCGTGTAGAAGCCAAATAGGATATATCTATATTTTTATCTAAATCTAAACCCATATTGTCCATATTCGCACAGATGTTAACTGGACGGATAAAATACTATTCACAAAAGTTCATGAACGTCAAAAGGAAGTTATTGGTCATAACTTCCGAACATCAATAGGGATCGCCCTTGGGACAAAAGAAATATATTTGCAAAAATTCGTTGAGAACTGACTTATATTGCGATCTGGGCTTTGATTATAAGGATACATGGGCTAAATATAATCGGGAAATGATTCTAATTCGATTGGTATAATAAACAACATTACACTATAAACAGGATTCAAAATTTAGTATTTATGTTAATTAAAATGTAAATTTATCTTAATTTTGTATTTTTTTGATACGAATTTTCCCAATTCTGTTACTTCATTTGTTAGCAAAAAGTTCTCAAAATATTTTCAATTTTCACATTAGGATATGACGTTAGTATAAATATTCACATATTATATTTATTGTGAAATAATATGTTTAATTTATATTATGATGTAGTATTTTTTGGATTAGTTACCACATAAATTTTTCCTGAACAAATAAATTTTTCCTGAAAACTCAACCCAAAAAAAATTAACAATTCAGGAGAATTCGGGGCATCTGATAACCACACGCAAAGAAAAAATTCGATTCTGCGAAACGAAATATTAGACAACTTCAATTCTCGTTTACGACGACTGAAATTTCTTTTGGTCAGAACAAACAATTGTTTACGGGAAATAAGTTTCTGTCACAACAAACGATATTACAGTTCCTTCAAACGAGAATTGTAGTTGTCTAAAATTTCATTTCCCATAAACTAATTCCTTTCTTTGCGTGCATATGCCCAATAGCTGTCAGTTTATCGTCAAGGTATACCACATCCATGCCATCCAGATTCCTGATGTCTTCAAAAACGGACAAACACAATTTACATGTAAGCAGTGCTCAGAAGGTTCTTCACAGGTACACTCGCTACACGTGGCTTCATCTATGTAAAAATTTATCTAGAGACCAATGACAGCCAGCAGAACACCAAGATAAAGACCAACATCAAAATCTGGATTCAGCGAAACAGCGAAGAAATAAAACGCATATAATTTAATGTTATGACCAAGAATTTAGCTTTATTATAAAGGTAAGGGTCTGTCATTATGTTTTAAAAATGATTTCGGGCAAGTGGCAGCCGCGGCTGGCTCGAATAAATTCCCAATTTTCGACGCTTTTTGCAGCATTTGGGGCTGTATGACAGCAATAACGCGCCGAATATTCTCTTCCAAGGCGTAAATCGTGTCGGGCTTATATGCGTAGACAAGCGACATCACATAACCCCACAAAAAATAGTCCAGCGGTGTTAAATCGCACCATCTTGGAGGCCACGCCACAGGCCCACGACGCGAGATAATGCGCTCACCAAAAGTTTCCTTCCATAAATTGTTTGTTTCGTTGACTGTATGGCATGTAGCGCCGTGTTGTTGGAACCAAGGTCGTTATCAACATCCTCCAATTCAGGCACGAAAAAGTCATTAATCATGGCTCTATATCGTTCCCCACTGACTGTAACATTATGGCCGGCTTTATTTTTGAAGAAATATGGACCAATGATTCCCTTTGCCAAAACAGTGACTTTTTGTGGATGTAACGGCGTCTGCACAATGGCTTGTGGATTATCATTACTCCAAATGCGACAATTTTGTTTATTAACGTACTCATACATCCAAAAGTGAGCTTCATCACTGAGCAAAATTTGAAAAATTGCTTCGCGCGAACCGAGTCATTTTTATACCCTACACCACACTGTGGTACAGGGTATTATAAGTTTGTTTCACGGCAGATGTTTGTAACACCTTAAAATAACACAGCTAGACCCACCTTAAAGTATACCGATCGACTCAGAATCACTAGCTGAGTCGATTTAACGATGTCCGTCCGTCCGTCCGTCCGTCCATGTAAAGTTGTTCGTCGACTACAGGTCGCAATTTCGCTCCGATCGTTCTGAAATTTTGCAGTTTAGAGTATTTCGCAGCTGTTAAGATCGCTATTGAATTTGGTTGAAATCGGTTCAGATTTAGATATAGCTCCCATATATATCTTTCGTCCGATTTGGCCCTTTAGTCCTATAGAAGCTGTATTTTACATCCGATCGTTTTGAAATTTGGCATGGTAGAGTTTCTTGATCCATGAACCAACATTGCTGAATTTGAAGAAAATCGGTTAAGATTTAGCTATAGCTCCCATATATATGTTTCGTCCGATTTGGCCCTTTAGTCCTATAGAAGCTGTATTTTACATCCGATCGTTTTGAAATTTAGAATGGTAGAGTTTCTTGATCCATGAACCAACATTGCCGAACTTGAAGAAAATCGGTTCAGATTTAGATATAGCTCCCATATATATCTTTCGTCCGATTTGGTCCTTTAGTCCTATAGAAGCTGTATTTTACATCCGATCGTTTTGAAATTTAGAATGGTAGAGTTTCTTGATCCATGAACCAACATAGCCGAATTTGAAGAAAATCGGTGCAGATTTAGATATAGCTCCCATATATATGTTTCGTCCGATTTGGCCCTTTAGTCCTATAGAAGCTGTATTTTACATCCGATCGTTTTGAAATTTAGAATGGTAGAGTTTCTTGATCCATGAACCAACATTGCCAAATTTGAAGAAAATCGGTTAAGATTTAGCTATAGCTCCCATACATATGTTTCGTCCGATTTGGCCCTTTAGTCCTATAAAAGCTGTATTTTACATCCAATCGTGTTGAAATTTAGAATGGTAGAGTTTCTTGATCCATGAACCAATATTGCCGAATTTGAAGAAAATCGGTTAAGATTTAGCTATAGCTCCCATACATATGTTTCGTCCGATTTGGCCCTTTAGTCCTATAAAAGCTGTATTTTACATCCAATCGTGTTGAAATTTAGAATGGTAGAGTTTCTTGATCCATGAACCAATACTACCGAATTTGAAGAAAATCGGTTAAGATTTAGCTATAGCTCCCATATATATGTTTCATCCGATTTGGCTTTTTAGATCCAATCGTTTTTATACCCTACACCACACTGTGGTACAGGGTATTATTTAAGTATAAAATGTCCTAAAAGTAAATTTATGTAAACAATTTATACATGAATTACAAAATTTATATATCAGAGTTATTCAATATTACGAGAGTGGTGTAGGGTATTATATAGTCGGCACCGCCCGACTTTAGCCTTTCCTTACTGGTTTTTGGTAATAAATTTGCTCGATTTGCAAACGTTGTTCCGGAGTAAGTCTATTCATTACGAAATAGCAAACCAAACGGAGCATACATCAAGTGACAGCTGTCAAAAAGACCAACTCCAAAAAAAGTATTGTCAGATTAAAAACCACACGTCTAAAAAAAACACCCTGCACCTCATATGGGCATTGGGATATCTCGGGGAACTGTTAGGAAAGTGAAGACATTACAAATTATCCAAGAATTTGCATACATTGGTGAGCCACTGTTCACACGCAAGCTTTTGCTTAGGCAAGAGGCAGTCCCATGAGAGATGGATAGAAATCAACACCTGCAGGGTAGCTAGATAAATTTGGTTAAAATATCTTCTCGCGCTATAGAGGAAAGGGAAAGAAAAGTGTCAGTTCTGACGGGACACGGACTGATCGACGAACACGTTAGGTGGTTGGGAATTGAGTGCAACCACTTCTGCAGATTCTGTGGAGATGAAGAAGAAGTAGAGAGCATTGAACAACTGCTTTGTTACTGTTCCGCATTTAGTAAACAACGTCTGGATATATATATATAACGGGTTTTCCAACAAGAGGTGTTATTTTGAATCACCCAGTATATCGGTAGCTGTCACTTTTGAAGCTTTTATTCTTTGACATTTGACATACTAAAAATGGAACGATACACGATCATCGAACGATACAAAACGATCAAAAACCGATCGAACAAAAAAAACGATACGAACGATACAAAATCATCTTGACTGATGAGGCCCATTTCCACCTCGGTGGCTACGTCAACAAGCAAAATTGTTGCATCTGGGGCTCGGAAAACCCAAGTATTATTGTTGAGAAGCCTCTCCATCCTCAACGTGTGACTGTTTGGTGCGGTTTATGGACCGGCGGGGTCATTGGATCTTACATTTTCGAAAATGAGGTTGGATCAGCAGTTACGGTAAATGGATTGCGCTATCGAGAGATGATTAATGATTTTTTATGGTCGGAGTTGGATGGTATTGATCTGGACAACGTTTACTTTCAACAAGACGGCGCTACGTGCCACACAAGCAAGGAAACCATTGCTCTGTTACGGGAAAAGTTTCCGGAACGTGTTATCTCTCGAAGAGGTGATCCCAATTGGCCACCGATATCTTGTGATTTAACACCTTGCGACTTCTTCCGTTGGGGCCACGTGAAGGATAAGGTCTACGCCAACAGCCCAGCGTCGATTCAAGACCTCAAAGATAGAACTCGTGAGGCTATCGAGGACATAGGACAGCCACTTTGCGATTTGGCTATGGAACATTTTATGAAAAGGATATGGTCCTGTAAGCGTGGTGGCCATTTAGCTGATGTTGTTTTTCATTATTAACGGCATACCTTCCTCTTTATTATGAAATAAATATCCGATCATTTATTTAAAAAAATTGCATTTTTCTTTGAGTACCAAAATAACACCTCTTGTTGCAAAACCCTTCATATGGGGACGGCCTTTTTAGGAAGTCTAACAGATCTTGCCGGTACCGACATTCGTATTATTCATAGATTTGTGTATCAAACAAGTTGATTGCGATAAGTGGCATCCGAGCCTGTGGTAGCTCTAGGGACCTCAATTGGTCTATGTGTGCTGGTAACTCCGGCTGCCAACCTAGCCTAACCTTAATAGCTGATAAACTTTTAAACTTATATTTTTTTCTTCTAATCAAAAAGTCGTTATAAGACAGATCAGATTTAAATTAGTTTCGTTCACATTTGAAGGTTACAAATAAACTGCCAGAGCAAACATTCCCCGTATAGGGTATTGAAAATCAGCAACAGTAGCGCGGCAGATATACATATATTATTTATTGCAAGTAATATCAGTTGTTGTTCACCCAGTCAATCGAAGTACTCCACATTTACGTTGCCGAATTGTTTTGCTTCTTGTTTGCAAAATTTTACGTTACGTCTTACTTTCGTTCTCAGATTGGGTTATCGGTCCGTCTCTCGTGTTGCTGCTTCGGGTGCTCCTTGTAGATGCTTGTTTGTTTGTTTGTTTCCACTGTTGGGCCCCCAAATGGATGGGGCAAGTTGCCGCGCGATTCTTTCCCTCATGTACGTATGTGTGTGCATATGAGAGATAATTCTCTTTTGCCCTCGCGGTTCGTTCGTTCATTCATTCGTTCGGCTGATTCTGGCTGCTCACCAGCGTTACCAGATGATAAGTTTAAACTTATTTTTCAAGTTTTTTCTAGTGAAAAATAGTGCTTTTAAGTTTTTTCTTCCAAAAATAAGTTTTTTTAAATTCTGTAAATATTTAATATTATATTATTATCTTAGAAAAACTTAAAACATTTCCAAGGTCAAAATGCACCATGAAGTTGCAGGAAAATTTTCTGATTTGGATCATCCCTTTATTTCATTTAAATTTCTTGTCCTATTTATCTAAGTACCATTTAAAACCTAATCTAAAGGTAAGTACACACGATTTGCAGATCGGACAACATTGCCAGCAAAATGGCGGAAAAATGCAACCCTGTGAATTTACAACCGTGTGAACATACCATTTTTGTTTTGCAACGTTTGCAGAAAAGTCATTGCGAGATAATTTGCTGATTGTTATATGTTTGAAGTTTATGCATGTGACAACGGCGCCATTGGCAGAAAATCATTTTATTTGCAACACTGTCTATAATGTATTTTTATTGGCAATCCTGCATATAAATATTTACAAAATATGTTGTAAATATGTATATGAAATTGTAATGTTTTCTTGCAATCGTCTGAACTGTCAATTCACCTTTGCCTAACAATCTGACATTGTCCGTATATTTGCAGCACTTTAACAGGGTTGATAACGTTTGCCGATCTGGCACTCGTCTATACTCAGCTTAAGTATATTAAGGGTTTCAAAAAAAGAAGCCTTCCAATTTAATTTAAGATAGAATTGCTACTATTTTTCAATTTTTTTAATAAAATAGATATAATAAGTTTTTTTGTTGCAAAATAAGTTTTTTCTTTGAAAATTTTAAGTTTTTTTCAAAAAATATCTGGCAACGCTGCTGCTCACTCGTGTGGTTCGCTCTTGGTGGGGTTTGTTATCGTGTAATAGAAAGTGAAACGGTTAGTTTTCCATGCAACGTCGTGTGGATGAACGGTATTGAACGACGACAACGACGACGAAGGCACGACAACAATCGCACGGTAGTGAGGAGTTTGATGTGTTTTTAAAAAATCAAATAAAACTTAAAAATAAATTACGTACCTATAGCAAAATTTGGTGTACGAGTAATTTAAATAAAAATGTGAATGCGTTTTCAAAAGAGAATTATCTTCAGAATTTTTAAAAGATAAATAAAAATGTGAATGCATTTTTAAAAGAGATCTATCTTCAGAATTTTTTAAATACAATTCTTCGCTTGTAGGTACCAAAAAAATACTGATAAATCTGTGCACTCAGAAGTGAATGACATATTCTTTTTGATAAACTATATTAAAAAAAAGAAAGTTGCAAAATGGATAAAGATTTTGTTCACAATATAAAAATATATTTCGCGGTATATGTCACCAAGAAATAAGTAAAAGAAATAGAAATGTATACTTAAAATTACATGTCCCACCGTGTTAAATCATTATTATAAAGAAATATTTAAAAATAACAAATAAAGATTTAAAGACGAGGTTTCTTTTAATAAATAAGATATTTAAAATAATTTTAAAAAAACATATCTATGTGTTTACACTCAACATCAGTATAATAATAACAACAATTAAAAAAATCAAATGGATTAACAATACAACAAATATATAAAGTTACATAAAATGTTCTGAAATCAGAAGCGGGAAGTTTACATATCAAAATGCCCAAAATACATGTAAGTTTTTCACCAATAAATTGAAGAAAATAAAAATTATTCAATTTTAAATTAAATAACATAAAATAAGTTCGTGATGAATGGACGCAAAGTTTTTGATTTTTTAAAAGCATTACCTGCAGGTTGAAAATTCAGTATTTTAAATTTTTAAAAGCAGTATGGCTACATAGTTTACCTGCAGATCCTCTCGAAATACAGCTATTTTTACTATGAGCGGCTGCTATCAAGTCCCTTGAATTCAAAACATGCCCTCCATTGTCGCAAATCTCTTTAAGAGATGACTGAAGAGTAGAATATTCACCTGATTTGGATGCCGGACCGGAGATGAACTTGTAAGTCTAGGAACTACCTCATATGCTTCAGGGTAACTGTGATATGTTTGTATAAGGCATACCTCTTGCAATCTACAAACTTTTCTTGAGAGATAGTGTCCTTGCGGCAACAAATGACAGGTGGTCACTAGTCAGGAATTGCTTACAATCCAGGCAGAGTTGGGCCTGACTCCAGGCAAGACGTCTCCCTTATCGTGTCTGTCATGACCGGTCCTGCCTTATCGGACGACACACTGAGAGGTCGAATGTCTTGTGAAATGACTTTTGAAGAAGCAGCGGAAGAGTAGGAGGAATCAATAAACACCTTCTTTGCCTGGGCCTACTCTATCTAGAAGGCGGCAGACTATCCTAGGCTCTGATGTCTTTGGGGAGTAAACAAACTTGGCTGATGTTATATTGCGACAACTCTTGGACTTTCTAAAGTAATCACCTTTGTTTAACGGGAAGCACAATGGACTACATAGTCAAAGTGATCCTGACACACAGGCTGCCACTCTTAACCTAAACCTAACCTTGCAAAATAAATGCTGTCGGTCGGACAGCAGCCTTTGGTATATATCCATTCCGAAAAAGCTGTCGATCAATCTCTTCAATTACTTTTGCAGAAAACATGACAGACAGATGGGCTGGAAGACCTTCGGCCCCATATGGGAAGCCTTTATTACAGAATCCAGAGATTTAATTACAGTCTGACTATCGGAGAATACATTAATTCTAAACGTTGTCAGAACGTTCTGTCTCAGCCGTTCTTTTACCTCGCTAAAAGCCAACATTTCAGCCTAGTACGTAAACATGGCAATGATCAGTCAGGCTACAATCTATACATAGATTGATCATCTGTACTACTGTTCCCTGGAATGTATATGTGGTCCGGCATCCAGTTTGAACTGCTCAGCCATTTCTTTAAGAGATCTGCAGAGCGATAGGCTCAAAATGGGGCCTCAATCCAAAGATGAAACACTGGCTCTACAAAAGCGTAATCAGACCCGTTTTAACTTACGCATCAATTGTACATCGATGGAAAAGAAGTGCAACATAAAAATATTGCAAAAGGTCCAACGAATGTATTGTCTTGGCGTTAGCGGAGCAATGACGACCACATCTAATAGGGCATTGGAGACAATTTTAAATGTCCAACCAATAGAGATACAGATTAGATGTGAAGCTGCCCTTACAGCAATGAGACTTAAAGTGATGAGCGAATGGATCGAAATCGATCACAGGTCATATCATCCAAAAATAACCGAGGTAATGGCAGGGAATTTAAGGGACAGATCATCAGTATCCAACAAAATACCTGATACATCATTTGAGTGTGAGACCATGATACCAGACAGACAATCTTGGATTGATGGAACCCTAGCGCAGACACCCGCTGGAACTTGCTGGTATACAGATGGTTCAAAACTATGAGAAAGGACTTTATATCGGAAGAAACCGATCTTTTATTCCGCCTACCAGACCATAACACGGTCTTACAGACGAAGTCCGAGGAATTACAGAGTGTGTGGGCTAACACAAGCGTTAGCGCTAGAACAACAAATGTAAATATTTCTACAGATAGCCAAATGGATATCGAGGCAATAACGTCTATGTAGAACAGTTAAATCAAGGGCAGCTTAAGATTGTAAAATGGTGATTTACGCTTACTCTGAATACGGCACAATACCACGGAGTAAGAGGAAACATGAAAGCATATGCCTTGGCTCACGAGCCAGAGACTTGCAAACAAAAAACCTATAGAATGCAAAACTATTCGGAGCTACGCGTTCTGAACCAAAAACATAGGAAAATAACGCCCTTGAACAATTGAGGTCTTGTGAGGTGACCCAAACGAGGACAAAACCAAAATGTTGCTGAAATTGAGCAAAATAGAGACGAGTAAGATCATGAGTATCCTTTCAGGGCACACACGCTTACTAGAGCATCTGCATAAAATAGGACGAAACGTGGGAGCACATCCTCTGCCAGTGCTCAGCGTTCACGAACAATACTCGTAGATCCCGTTTTTTAGGAAATTAACCGGACTTGACCCTACTTAGGGGCTTAGACTGGAAAACAATTAAGGAATATGTCAATAGTACAGAGTTCCTAAAGTACTTTAGGACTAATCCATGAAACAATTAGAGCGCACAACAGACCAAATGCTGGCTTATATATATGTCTTCTTATCAACCTAACCTAAGAGATCTGCATCAGTTGAGGGCTCTTATTGAATCCAGCGATCAATCAGCTTACGAGCATACACAGCCCTAGTCTTTCATGTAGACCCCGAGGTCAATCCAATCTTTATAGTTGGAACCATCATTACAGAAGTTCTCCTCATCGTGGAATAAACGCCTATCTCTGGAATGCGGCCTTTTCATATATTTGGTCTTATGTCTGGTATAAGTGGGTGTGATAGCTCTGTTCAAAATGTGGCTCGGACAGAGTGTAGTCAATGATGTCTGCAGTTTTATGCATCATGGTGATCATTGCACAGCAGGCAATGAAGCCGACCAAAATTATCGGCGGCGGCTTGCTCATAGAAAAATACCGATTGGCTGCGGCGGCTGAGCCGATCAAATTTCAACAATTGACAGAGCCGATAAAGTTCCAACATAGGATGGCACACGAATGCCATTTTCAGGCAAAGATGACGCTTTGATATATTTACAATTAGATGAAAAAAATTAAAATTCTAATACGATTTAGCCACGTCGGTCTGTCTGTCCGTCTGTTGAAATCACGCTACAGTCCGTAATAATATAGCTAGGTTGATCAAATTTTGTAGAAATACTTGTTATAGTTGCAGGTCGTTTGGGATTGCAAATGGGCCATATCGGCTAATGTTTTGATATAGCTCCCCTATAGAGGTCGCTCCAAATACGGTTTTGAGTCACATTTTTTAAGCAATTTTGCTGAAACTTTGCAGTTTGTATTCAATTTTGAGAAGAATTCATCACAATAAAAATTTTACAAATCGGTTCATATTTTGTTATTGTCACCCTATAGAGGTCGCTCCAAAGGCTTATTTAAGCCATAAATACCATATTTTCTAAGCATTTTAAGCGAGTCTTTGCAGTTTGTATTTTATTTAGAGAAGATTTCATCACAGTAAAATTTTTTTAAATCCGTTAATTTTCTCATAGTCCACCTATAGATGTCGCTCCCAAAAGGGCTTGTTTGAGCCATAAACACCACATTTTCTAAGCAATTTAGCTGAAACTTTGCAGTTTGTATTCTATTTTGGCAAGAATTCATCTCAATAAAATGTATACAAGTCAGTTTATATTTTGTTGTAGTCCCTGTGTACAGGTGAAGGGTATAAAAGTATAGTAGTAACTTTCGTAATTTTCATGGTTGCATAAAATAAATCTTTTTGACTCACTAAATAAAGTTCGGCGGCTGAGTTTCAGCCGATGTGAGCCGCTAAAATCGGCGGCGGCGCCGGCTGAAAAAATAGCCGGCTGCGGCGGCTTGATGGTCTGTTGAACAGATAGTTCCTTCAAACGTACTGTAGTGCATGTAGCAAATTGTTTACCTAGCATTGTTACATTTAGTGCATCCAATGGTGTTATTCTAAAAGCGCCTGTGATACACTTATTAGCCATTCTTTGGACCTTACTCGGTATATTACATTAGGTAGACTTTTCGAGTGCCGTTCAACAAACAACAGCTCCGTAGAGCAGGGCTTCTTAGTCATTTTGACTCTGTGGCTCCCTTGAAAACGTCCGAACAGGTTAAAAAACATTTTTACACTGCAAAACGCTAATTTTAATTCCCGTATATTATAAAACTTAACATTTTTAAACTGTCTATTGCATCTTTATATTTATGAATGTTCAGCTTCCTGTCTAGCAAAACACCAAGATAATTTCCGCAGTAGGTAAACGGAATTTCTGTGCCACCTAAAGATATGGATTCTACAGTTGTTGGTTTTTACTTCCTGCTGAAGGGAACAAACTCGATTTTGGTTATACGAGTATCCAAGGCCGTTTTCCTCCACCTATTTTTCAATAAAATGTGTCCTACGAACTTCCCCCTACCTGTTATTGTCATAAGCAACAACCTTC
The DNA here is from genome assembly GCA_963930755.1 of Eudasyphora cyanicolor. Lineage (NCBI taxonomy): Eukaryota > Metazoa > Arthropoda > Insecta > Diptera > Muscidae > Eudasyphora > Eudasyphora cyanicolor. Next base: position 53,957,134 of record OZ005735.1, read on the forward strand.
ATCTCATCCTCCTGTAAGGAAGCAGAATATTGTTCATGGCTAGGTTCCAAAAGTAGTGGAAAATATGCTTGGTTTTTTTAAGGTGTGTTGGTCGTAGTCTAGTCGAGAATCATCTCTTGGTAGGAAGATTTTCAACAAGCCTCCCAGGTGTCGATATCATTGAATTTAATCCCTCTTTTTACTTCTATGAAAGACAATAAAAATAAACAGATCTTGTACTGTGGTTTCAGTGAACTTACCCTTGCAATATGCATCTTGTCGGTCAGACCGTGGGCTTTAGTCTACATTGATCACTTCAAAGTATTTAGCAGAAACAATGACGGCCTGCTGGGCTGGAAGTCCTTCGGTATATCCTAGGTATATATCTCAGGACAGTGATAATTTGAACTCGTTTGTGGCCGTGCGCGTTAACATGCGATGAAATGTTCCTGCAGTGCTAGGAGGCCCAGGTTCAACTCACGGCAAGAACAAAAATTTCGCTTTGAAAAATTACATAAAAAAAATTTCATAAACATATTTGGCAAAAATTTCAGATCCGTAAATAGCAGTTGCATTACTTTATGTGCACTGGTGCTGATGTACGTCCAAATAATGAGAAAAATGGAGCAACAAGCCCATGTTAATATAATCGGTGAAGATCCAATATAGAATTACTTCTGGATCACTGTAATTATATCTTCACCCCTTTTTGAAGTTTTGGTGGGTATATGTACATATGTATATAGTGCCACTGTGACATTCTTTGCCCTATCGTGAATGTTGAGCTTAAAGTTCAGCTTTCTGTCTAGCAAAACACCAAAATAATTTCCACAGTCGGAAAAAGGAATCTTACAATCTCAACCTTCATGAAATTCTTTATTGAGTGAAAGACGACGGCGAACAAACTCTATATCTTTTGACAGTTGCTAAGGATGGGGCATCGTCGCCAAAAGTGGAAGAATGTTTTTTTATACGATGCTGGGTCAATAAGTCCGTGACTTTTTGAATTTCCGTCTCTTAACAAAAAGGGCAATACTGCTCCTGCCAAGAGGCAGATTCCTGTCAAAATTTTAAAAAGCTGCCTCGTTTAGTTTGTGTTTGACAGCCATTGATAGTAGAATACCGCGTGATTTGAGGAGAAAATGGAAAAAAGGCTTGTGTGTGCTCATTCAAGCCAAGGCTAATCTTGATAAATACTATGGGAACTCAGCACCATACATTTCAATGGTAAAAAAGTGGTTTCCTGAATTTCGTTGTGGCTGTACAAGCACGGAAGATGCCGAATAATAAGCGATATGGTGTTGGCCGATCGTAGATTGAAACTGCAAGAGATTTTGGAAGCCATAGGCATCCCACATGTCTCAGTGGTTTCAATTTGCAATTATCACTTAGGTATGAGAACGTTTTCCGCATGATGGGTGCCGCGTTAGCACACAATCCACCACAAACGTTTGGTGTTGTTCAACCAAACGTCCAATATGGACGATCCACCACAATACACAAGAGACTAAGCAGTAGCCAAACAGTGTGTTTCTCGGGGTGAATCGACATTGACAACACAAGGAACGCTCAAATGACAAATCCTCTAAATATGGGTATGGTAAAAAATGTGAAACCCATTGTCAACCCGCATCCAACAACTTTTAGGGTTCCCAAGGCTTAATATATAAAGTAATATACACCTTAAAACCGATATAATGATTTTTGTTTATCGGAAAGATATTTTGGCATAGAACATCTCGAGTACCGGTTTAACCAGAACTGATGTATCATTATTTTTTAAATATAGTCCTCGAAATCCTAATGAAGTAAAAAAATCTGTGAGCTAGGCCTAAAACAGAATTACTCATATGCCAAAAATGAAGAGATATTTAATATGAATTTCTTCTTCGAATTTTTTCTAAAACTATATTTTAAAATTTATTTCCCACTTTCCGGCCATTTTCTGCTTCGCTATTTAAATTTTTCTAGTTCAAGTGCTTTATGTACATTCGAATAATTTTTTGCTTTATAGAAATTTATTGATTTGGATATCTGTTTTTTTTATTAAGCAAATTTCTAAATTTAAAATTTACTTGTTTCAATTGTATCTACTTTGGGTGAGAAAAATCCTGTTCTCATTCGACCGTGTAATGACTCAATGCTTTCCCAGTTGTTTCTTCTTTTAACGTTTTTTTTGCAAAAAATCTATTTTCAATACATTTTTAGCATCAAAAAGTTTTTTCTTCTTTTTTTGGTTCTGTTTATTGTTTAAATTGTAAAGTGTGAAGAGAAATGTGTACCATTAAAAATAACAAATGCAGAAGAGTGCTCCTCTTCTGCCTCTGAAGTGTAGTGAGATGAACACGTGAATAAAATAGAATGGCGTGAAATGTTTATGTTTTTTGTTTCGAGTACCCTACAACCCGTAAGTACTTGGCTAGGTGCACATACAAGTACATGTGTGTGGGAATTGGATATTTTGAGATTTTTTTGTCTCGTGTTGTCTGTTATTATTGGCATTTATTAAGTATGCCATGCATTTGGTGGCGTAAAATATGACACATTGACTTTTTGTTCGCTGAATTGAAGGAATATTTCCATTCTGCCATAAAAAATTAAATATGCATAAACTATACTTTAGTTTTAGGTTTCAATGCAGCTGTCCTCTCTATTTCCGTATAAGTTTTATTAACAAAGGCATGATAAATAAACCTCTTTTATAGAGGAAGAGCTCAGAGGTCGACCCTAGTATAGAGGAAGGCCTCAGAGGTCGTCTCTAGTATAGAAGAAGATCTCAGAAGTCGACTCTAGTATAGAGGAAGATCTCAGAGGTCGACTCTAGTATAGAGGAAGAGCTCAGAGGTCGACCCTAGTACAGAGGAAGGCCTCAGAGGTCGACTCTAGTATAGAGGAAGATCTCAGAAGTCGACTCTAGTATTGAGGAAGATCTCAGAGGTCGACTCTAGTATAGAGGAAGACCTCAGACGTCGTCTCTCTCCCTCATGACAGACACGATAAGTGGGACGATCTGCCTTAATAATGACAGCAGTTCGTTGGCGCCTTTCGAGTTTAAGCAGGTCACATATTACAGTTTCTCTGGAGCATGTAAGGGAGTTCCTAGCCATGACAGCTCACCTGCACTACAGTCCCGGGGAATGTCCCATATAAAGCGGATTTGGAACTGTTCCAACATCTCCTTAAGATATCTTCTTCAGTTGAGAGCTGCTCTTCAATTCTGGTATACATAATCACGGGATTTAATGCCACCCTGACTTTCGGAATACATATATAGTTATTCCAACCTTTGCCAGAACGTTGTAGCTGTAAATCTGCTACTCCCTGAGCATAACATTTCAGCCTGATAACCAACGCAGTGATAAGGCAGACAACGAGCTATAGATAAACCTGTGTTCTTTGAGTAGACCCGAGGTCAACCGTACCATTAAGTTTGGAACCATCAGTATAGAGGTCCACATACAGACGTGTTATATGTTATAGATTGTAGTCAGTGATGTCTGCAATTTCAAGCTCCCTGAAGAAAATAACAAAATTACATATTTTTCTCAGACGAACTGCAATGGCTGCGGCAGAAAATTTACCTAGAATTTTCAGAGGTAATATATTACATTTAGTGCATTAGATCGTTTCCTGCTAGTCCATCTTCATCGCATAGGACTAGCTGGAAACGACGAATGCAGGGCATGCAGGGAAAACATCGAGACGATGGAACATTTTCTGTGTCACTGCCCGGCTTTTACACATGTAAGATCCCAACATTTCGGGTCCGACATATTACCAGACTTGACTCATCTCAGAGGATATGATCGCATTAGATCGTTTCCTGCTAGTCCATCTTCATCGCATAGGACTAGCAGGAAACGACGAATGCAGGGCATGCAGGGAAAACATCGAAACGATGGAACATTTTCTGTGTCATTGCCCGGCTTTTACACATGTAAGATCCCAACATTTCGGGTCCGACATATTACCAGACTTGACTCATCTCATCTCTTTCTGTAACTCGTGAGGTATAAAAAGATCATAAATAAGGAGCGTATTCTTTAATCGCCAGTGATGCATAGACTGGTCATTCTTTGGACCTGAACGAATTCGGGAGTTCCTTCTGCGGAGTGGACTGTATATTAATATGGTTGACTCCAGGAGATTTGTAACAAGAGGAAGAGAAACAGAAAAAAGGCACAGGGTTAGTTTAGATGAAGAACAGATTTTTATTGACTATGGGTCGCCGCTGCTTACCGCTTCAATCGTTGAATCCAAAGTAAAGTTGGCGGTGCAGAGCGAACAGAAACAGAGCGATGGATTTTTAGAATTCAGCAAATCATTGGAACAAAAAGAGAAGATGGTAGCCCTTTATCCATTGGAGTAAAAGCTTTTGCCTTCATGGCAGGGAAATGGATAAAGAGTTGCCATCTAAATGAGAATGAACAAAAAACAGGGGAAATTCTTCGATAACAATTCAATTACTTAAACTAAATTAGGGAAATAATTCATTTGACAGGAATTGGAATTTAAAAAACAGTAGCTGTTGAACCGGGGTTCAACAGGACCTATAAGGTGACAATCAAACAATAACTCCGCAGAGCAGGCTTCTCAAATTCGAAGTCGCGGCTTCCTTTTCGAATCACCGGGAGCCGTTGAAATTTAAAATCCATCACTATTCAATTAATGAAGGTTTACTATAGTGCAATGGTAACCGATCGAGTGGACTATATACTAACGGTGTACACCTTCGAGAGGATCTTTTCCACTAAGATACTTCTAGAGAGAACTGGGTTGGCAGAATACCAGTATATAAAAACTATCTTCACTTTTATACAGATGGTTCGAAGCTTGATGAGAAGGTTGGCTTCCGATTATACTGTAAAAAAAACTTAGTCTTGATATATCTCACAAATTACCAGATACTTGCAGTGCCTTTCGAGCAGGGCAGTCGGCGTTGTGTTTGCTGCTTTCATAAAATTATACATTCCAATACGTACATACATTGTAAATTTTAAAAATATTTTGTATAAATAAATGAATGGACATACATATGAATGAATATGTTTGGTCCGGAATATAATTGATTCAGTACATTTTACAAAATTGATCTCGGAGTCGTAGCCGGAGTCACAGTCGGAGTCGACTCCGAGATGATCGACTCCGAGATGAATTTTTCAAAATTATCTAATTCAACTATTTTTCCTATCAAAAATTTCCATTGATATATGTACATATGTACATATGTATATGTACATAAATATCTTTATACAAAATATGTAAACCAAAAATAAAATTTATGCATTTGGCAGTATAATTTTTTGAAATTTGCAAAAACAACGTCGACTCCGACTCCACAGCCCTGCTTTCGAGCCGAAATAATGGCAATAAGGGAAGTTGTCAAGTTGCTGAGTCACAATATAGTGACCAACACTGGCATCGTCGTTTACTCCGACAGCCAAGCTGCCATTAAATTTCTGGAGGCTACATCCCTTAATTCGCAAACAGCCCTCGATTGCCGCAGATCTCTCAATAAGATGGCTGAGAAGTTTAACATATACCTCATATGGGTACCTACTGGCCATATGGATATCCCGGAGAACTTGTTAGGAAAGGGACGATAATAAAAATTCTCGAAGAACTTGCATATATCGGTGCGCCACTGTTCACATGCAAGCTTAGTGTCTCTTGCCTAAGGCAGTCCAATGAGAGATATACCTAAATAGACACCTGTATCTTATATTATCTGGCCAAATAAGACCTAAGAAGGTCAAAATATCTCCTCGCATTAGAGAGGAAAAAGCTGTATAAGTTAGTTCTGCGAGACATTGTCTGATCGGCGAACACTCCAGGACGTAGGAAACTGATTACAATGAGAGATTGGAGAGCTTTAAGGGGGTAAAGGTAAGTACAGCCGATTTGCAGATGGGACAACATTGCCAGAAAAATGGCGGAAAAATGCAACCGTGTGAACATACAATTTTTGTTTTGCAACGTTAGCAGAAAAGTCATTGCGAGATAATTTGCTGATTGTTATATGTGCGAAGTTTATGCATGTGACAACGGCGCCATTGCCAGAAAATCATTTTATTTGCAACACTGTATATAATGTATTTTTAATGGCAATTCTGCATATAAATATTTACAAAATATATTGTAAATATATGAAATTGTAATGTTTTCTTGCAATCGTCTGAACTGTCAATTCACCTTTGCCTAACAATCTGACATTGCCCGTATATTTGCATCAATTTAACAGGGTTGATAATGTATGCCGATCTGGCAATCGTCTAAACTCAGCTTAAGTTTTGTAAACTTTTTTTTTATTTGTTGCATGGAGAACCTCTTAAAAATATTGTGTGAAAATTTGAGACGAATCGGAGCAAAACTATCGAAGATACAGCAGTCTAAGCGACCGCGCCTCATACGTGACTCAGTACATCAGAAAAACTTTAAAGCGTTTTCAAAGTCGGTGTCCATCATAACTTCAAAACTACTACGCCGACCGTTTTGATATTTTGAACTCTATTTCTGTACATATGAGGTGAAGCTGGAGAGATTTTTTCAAATTTGTTTATATTTTTTATTTTAGCCGAAAATAGCGATTTACGTTTCATAGTGTTCCCAAAAATTGAAAAATTTAAATTACGAAAAACCCTTCCAGCGTTACCTTTACGTTTTTTTGATTTTGTTTTTTTGACTTCATGAAGTTTTTACACAATATTCTTCAAAAGTTATACTATAATATACCGTTGGTTTTAATAAAAAAAATCACATAAATGTGCCTTTTTTACGAATTAACGTTACCCCCCCAACTTAACAGTCAACTTTCAGCGGATTAGCGAAAAGGCACTCTCGGGAGTCGCGGCTCCCCACTTTAGAAGCCTTAAGTTGTGCTATAATAATTTTGTATCACATTAAATTGTTGTCCACCACATATCACTTTCTCCTCCTCTATACCCATTGTAAATTGACTTTAAATCATTCGTTAGCAAAAATTCTCCATAACATATGAGCCAAAAATATGGCAAATGTAATGCGTAAATCAATAAAAACGATATTTATAAAAATCACTAATGAAAACGCAACCTCAATTCAAAGCAACTTAACAATAACACCCTAACCTAACATCCAAGACATTGTCACCGATTATCTCCTTGAAGAAAAGAAAAAAATTCTGGTTAATTTTGGTTTGTCATGCTCCTCTAATTATGTGTAGTAGTTTCAACGTAAATCTTAAAAGAAACTTTATTCGGGGGCTTGCGTTCTTTGTTGGATTACACTTATTTCTTTGTGTTTTTTTTTCATATTTGCACGTATGGCCTGGGAGTGTCTATCGGTGACTTTGAGGTCAGGGTTAACAGTCAGGTTAAAACCACTATAACTTACCTCTACTAGTAGCTAGTAGCATTTCAGTGGATCAATTTGTATTTATTGTACCTATCCAGCAGTTCTTTAATGGATATAATTCTAAAAGTATTGCCAATTAGTTGACATATGATATAAGGACACGTTATAAGCAGCAAAGGAAATTTTGAAATACATATTTAATAATGAAATTTTGGAGAAAAGTTCTATGGTAATGGAAGTCATGAGTCAGTGTTTTGTGGGACATTGTGCTTGTGTTTGATATAGAAAGTATGTAGAATGATAAACTTGTATATTACAAAAAAAACATATTCAATAGGAGCTTTCTTAGTTACGGATCTAACAAACCCGCTAACCTTATAACAATATACGAAGGTATATTCAGAATCTTCTGATTAAGAGAAGCATTTCAATAGCTTAGTGTAAATTGACGCCCATAGCTTTTTTCAGCAGTGGAAAACCTCATAGGGTGTTCTTTTTCCTCTGCTATGAAATATCTCCATTTGGGCAAATGAGAATCCACAACTGATTGTTGAAAAGCCAATGCATACACAAAGAGAGATTGTTTGGTGCGGTTTATGGACTGGCGGCGTCATCGGGCCGTACTTCTTCGAAAATGAGCTCGGCCAAGCAGTTACCGTGAATGGTGTTAGGATTGCGAGATGATAACTGACTTCTTGTGGTCAGAAATTGAGGATATGGACCTCGACAATATGTGGTTCCTACAGGATGGTGCCACATAGCCAACGAGACAATGGGTCTTTTGCGCGAGAAATTCAATGGCCGTGTTATCCACGTCGTGGAGATTAACATCTCCGCCACGATCATGTGATTTGACACCGTTGGACTTCTTTGGGGATATTTAAAAGAAAAAGTGTACGCCAATAAGCCAAGAACAAGAGCTAAATAAATCTCAATTATGTCTCAGATTCGTTGAAAATACCGACCTTCTGATAGAGGTATGCCACCGAAGCCGCGGTGAGCATTTGGACGATCCTTCTATCATATTAGAAATATTAAGATTATTCTCTGATAACTTTTTGTTTTATTTACAATTAACATCGTGCGTTTTGGTTGGACCACCCTTAAGATCTTTTTATCAGAAGGTATACGATACCAACTGATGTGCCTGTCTCCTTGGGGTATTGAAATACCCTTATCTGGATGCGTAAAATAGTTGTTTGGTAATTTCTAGGCAAAAAGTTAACTAAACCAACATTCTGTAAAGCGCAAAAAGGCGCTGTGATAACGCTATATACTTGTACCTGAAAAGGGGCAATAGGAAAACGCTAGGGTCTGAACATGCATATAGTTAATTGGTTGTATGCGGCAGTAGTTGGGCCGCTAATGGTATATAATATTGTCGTCTGATGGGCGGCCCTACAGAAATCCACATTCTGCGTGATACATAATAAAGTTCAGCGAATAGTTGGGATGTGTATCACTAGAGCATTGTGGACATACTCCATTTAATGCTGCTAGACATTGCAGCAATGTCACTATGGGAACTGTCACTATGTTCAGGAAATTGCTACGACACAGTATCATTCTAGACACAATGCCTGCCCTCCCAGGTATTGTTGATTGTACTATAACTAAACTTGATAGTTCAGATCAGAATGGTCGCATTCCGGGACACAGTAGATTTGCGAACTGCTATGCTGACGGTTCAAAACTTAACATTCAACTGAGCTTTGGTGTCTTTTCTGTGGAACTAGGAATATCAATCGCAAAAGACTGCCTGATGACTGCAGTGTTTAACAGACAGAAATCTTAGCTATGGTATAGATAGCAGATAGCTGAATTAATGTTCTGACTTTCAATATTTTATCTGATAATCAACAGATATAAAGTCCCTGGAAACTGTCTTCCTGAATTCAATAACTCGAATGTATCAGATATCTTAACACGATGGCTGAACCGTTCAACTGATTTGGTGCAGGACCTCTTAGATTTATACTTATCGGTTCCAAACTAACATTGAACATGGCTTTGGTGTCCTTTCTAAGGAACTAGGAATATCCATTGCAAAAAGATTGCACGATCACTGTAATGTTGACCAGACAGAAATCACAGCTATATAGATAGATACGTAGCAGAATGACTGAGCAAGAATGTTCTGACTATCAATATTTTCTCTGATAGTCAAGTTGCTATAATGTCAGGTACATTATAGCAACTTGACTATGAATTTAAGAACTGCATGAATTTAAGAACTACCTTCGAATGTCGCAGATCTCTTAGAGGGTAACGTTAATACGTGAAAAAGGCATATTTTTGTGTTTAAAACTGTTGATTAAAGCCAATGATATATTATAGTATAACTTTCGAAGAATATTGTGTAAAAATTTCGTGAAGAAATATGGCAATGACAGCAATTATTCAGAAGCGTCTCGGAAAAAAAGTTGATTTGCGGTGTTCATCATAACTCAGTGATGGATCATCTGAAATAAAAATACAAAAACTATTTCGTTAGATAATCGTTAGTCTAGATAACACTGGGAGCGTTTTTGTAAATTTATATTTTTCAATTTTTGGGAAAACTTAAGCGAAAAACACAATTTTTGCAAAAAAAACGTTTTGCGCCGATTCACACAATATTTTTAAGAGGTTTTTCATTCAAAAATTAAAATAAAAAAATTTCAAAAAAAAAGTTTACAAACGTTGCACTCCCCTTAACGTAATGGCTGAGCGGATCAACATTCAACTGATTTGGGTGCAGGGCCACAAGGACATATCATAGAACAGAAATTAAAAGACTGGAAATTACTGCCTGACATACTTCAGGGGAAGTGGAATATGAGTACATCCTCTAACGACCGGCTACCTCTTTTTGAAAAAAAATCCCTTATCCTCTAAGCTCAACAAAGCCCTGATGTCATTATCGACACTGAAGATCTCAGTTATACGAGTAATGTCGGTTCTTATTAAATGGTGTGCTGAATGACTGCAGGTCTTGCGAAATGAACTTTGGGGAATCAACAGTGGCGAAGAGTATCACTTTCTCCTCCTCTATACCCATTGTAAATTGACTTTAAATCATTCGTTAGCAAAAATTCTCCATAACATATGAGCCAAAAATATGGCAAATGTAATGCGTAAATCAATAAAAACGATATTTATAAAAATCACTAATGAAAACGCAACCTCAATTCAAAGCAACTTAACAATAACACCCTAACCTAACATCCAAGACATTGTCACCGATTATCTCCTTGAAGAAAAGAAAAAAATTCTGGTTAATTTTGGTTTGTCATGCTCCTCTAATTATGTGTAGTAGTTTCAACGTAAATCTTAAAAGAAACTTTATTCGGGGGCTTGCGTTCTTTGTTGGATTACACTTATTTCTTTGTGTTTTTTTTTCATATTTGCACGTATGGCCTGGGAGTGTCTATCGGTGACTTTGAGGTCAGGGTTAACAGTCAGGTTAAAACCACTATAACTTACCTCTACTAGTAGCTAGTAGCATTTCAGTGGATCAATTTGTATTTATTGTACCTATCCAGCAGTTCTTTAATGGATATAATTCTAAAAGTATTGCCAATTAGTTGACATATGATATAAGGACACGTTATAAGCAGCAAAGGAAATTTTGAAATACATATTTAATAATGAAATTTTGGAGAAAAGTTCTATGGTAATGGAAGTCATGAGTCAGTGTTTTGTGGGACATTGTGCTTGTGTTTGATATAGAAAGTATGTAGAATGATAAACTTGTATATTACAAAAAAAACATATTCAATAGGAGCTTTCTTAGTTACGGATCTAACAAACCCGCTAACCTTATAACAATATACGAAGGTATATTCAGAATCTTCTGATTAAGAGAAGCATTTCAATAGCTTAGTGTAAATTGACGCCCATAGCTTTTTTCAGCAGTGGAAAACCTCATAGGGTGTTCTTTTTCCTCTGCTATGAAATATCTCCATTTGGGCAAATGAGAATCCACAACTGATTGTTGAAAAGCCAATGCATACACAAAGAGAGATTGTTTGGTGCGGTTTATGGACTGGCGGCGTCATCGGGCCGTACTTCTTCGAAAATGAGCTCGGCCAAGCAGTTACCGTGAATGGTGTTAGGATTGCGAGATGATAACTGACTTCTTGTGGTCAGAAATTGAGGATATGGACCTCGACAATATGTGGTTCCTACAGGATGGTGCCACATAGCCAACGAGACAATGGGTCTTTTGCGCGAGAAATTCAATGGCCGTGTTATCCACGTCGTGGAGATTAACATCTCCGCCACGATCATGTGATTTGACACCGTTGGACTTCTTTGGGGATATTTAAAAGAAAAAGTGTACGCCAATAAGCCAAGAACAAGAGCTAAATAAATCTCAATTATGTCTCAGATTCGTTGAAAATACCGACCTTCTGATAGAGGTATGCCACCGAAGCCGCGGTGAGCATTTGGACGATCCTTCTATCATATTAGAAATATTAAGATTATTCTCTGATAACTTTTTGTTTTATTTACAATTAACATCGTGCGTTTTGGTTGGACCACCCTTAAGATCTTTTTATCAGAAGGTATACGATACCAACTGATGTGCCTGTCTCCTTGGGGTATTGAAATACCCTTATCTGGATGCGTAAAATAGTTGTTTGGTAATTTCTAGGCAAAAAGTTAACTAAACCAACATTCTGTAAAGCGCAAAAAGGCGCTGTGATAACGCTATATACTTGTACCTGAAAAGGGGCAATAGGAAAACGCTAGGGTCTGAACATGCATATAGTTAATTGGTTGTATGCGGCAGTAGTTGGGCCGCTAATGGTATATAATATTGTCGTCTGATGGGCGGCCCTACAGAAATCCACATTCTGCGTGATACATAATAAAGTTCAGCGAATAGTTGGGATGTGTATCACTAGAGCATTGTGGACATACTCCATTTAATGCTGCTAGACATTGCAGCAATGTCACTATGGGAACTGTCACTATGTTCAGGAAATTGCTACGACACAGTATCATTCTAGACACAATGCCTGCCCTCCCAGGTATTGTTGATTGTACTATAACTAAACTTGATAGTTCAGATCAGAATGGTCGCATTCCGGGACACAGTAGATTTGCGAACTGCTATGCTGACGGTTCAAAACTTAACATTCAACTGAGCTTTGGTGTCTTTTCTGTGGAACTAGGAATATCAATCGCAAAAGACTGCCTGATGACTGCAGTGTTTAACAGACAGAAATCTTAGCTATGGTATAGATAGCAGATAGCTGAATTAATGTTCTGACTTTCAATATTTTATCTGATAATCAACAGATATAAAGTCCCTGGAAACTGTCTTCCTGAATTCAATAACTCGAATGTATCAGATATCTTAACACGATGGCTGAACCGTTCAACTGATTTGGTGCAGGACCTCTTAGATTTATACTTATCGGTTCCAAACTAACATTGAACATGGCTTTGGTGTCCTTTCTAAGGAACTAGGAATATCCATTGCAAAAAGATTGCACGATCACTGTAATGTTGACCAGACAGAAATCACAGCTATATAGATAGATACGTAGCAGAATGACTGAGCAAGAATGTTCTGACTATCAATATTTTCTCTGATAGTCAAGTTGCTATAATGTCAGGTACATTATAGCAACTTGACTATGAATTTAAGAACTGCATGAATTTAAGAACTACCTTCGAATGTCGCAGATCTCTTAGAGGGTAACGTTAATACGTGAAAAAGGCATATTTTTGTGTTTAAAACTGTTGATTAAAGCCAATGATATATTATAGTATAACTTTCGAAGAATATTGTGTAAAAATTTCGTGAAGAAATATGGCAATGACAGCAATTATTCAGAAGCGTCTCGGAAAAAAAGTTGATTTGCGGTGTTCATCATAACTCAGTGATGGATCATCTGAAATAAAAATACAAAAACTATTTCGTTAGATAATCGTTAGTCTAGATAACACTGGGAGCGTTTTTGTAAATTTATATTTTTCAATTTTTGGGAAAACTTAAGCGAAAAACACAATTTTTGCAAAAAAAACGTTTTGCGCCGATTCACACAATATTTTTAAGAGGTTTTTCATTCAAAAATTAAAATAAAAAAATTTCAAAAAAAAAGTTTACAAACGTTGCACTCCCCTTAACGTAATGGCTGAGCGGATCAACATTCAACTGATTTGGGTGCAGGGCCACAAGGACATATCATAGAACAGAAATTAAAAGACTGGAAATTACTGCCTGACATACTTCAGGGGAAGTGGAATATGAGTACATCCTCTAACGACCGGCTACCTCTTTTTGAAAAAAAATCCCTTATCCTCTAAGCTCAACAAAGCCCTGATGTCATTATCGACACTGAAGATCTCAGTTATACGAGTAATGTCGGTTCTTATTAAATGGTGTGCTGAATGACTGCAGGTCTTGCGAAATGAACTTTGGGGAATCAACAGTGGCGAAGAGTAGGAGGAATCAATAAAACACCTTCTGTGTATGTGCCCCACTCTGTTGCTACCCTTGGCTCACATTTCTTTGGGAAGTTATCATATTAGGCAGACGTTACCATCGCCAGCTTTTGAACTTTTTAAAGCAATCAAACTGTTTGTGTTTTCTTATGTGATCGCTCGAAACATGTCAGAGTGAGAGAGAAGGTAGAAGCGACCTGCTTGGACACGTCAACTCACTTCTAGCTTCGCTCTAACTGTGATAGCTTCTCGCATTGCATCGCATCGCACCGCCTATAGCGTGCACTCTGACATCAGCCTAAGTGAGCCTGACATAAATGCTGCCGCTCTAATGGCGGTTTCTGGCAAAAATGTTACCCCGTCGACGTGAAATACTAGAAAATATTTACACTTTTTAAGTCGAAATGATGTGGTCCCTCGAATTTAAGTTAACCACAATTTTAAAATTCGTAAAATGATTTAGAAAAGAGCAGTTTTCGCGAAAAGGGCAGCAAAAGCTGCAATTTTTCCAGAATCGAAATTGCCATAAATGTAGGTTTAGGTTAGGGCGGCAGCCGTATTTTTTTTGTACAAGCTAACATAGACCAGTTTAGGTCCCTAGTGTTACCACGGGCTGAAATGTCCCTCATCGAAACCAACCTGTTTCATATACAAATTTATCGATAGTACGAATATCGGTACTGGAAAGATCTGTTAGGCTGCCTAGAAAGGCCAACCCCAGTATGTCCAGTCGTCGTTTACTCAGAGCGGGGCATTCGCATAGCAAGTGCTCAATGCTCTCCACTTCTTCCTCTTCTCCAATACCCAATCTTTTAGCGTGTTCGCCGATCAAGCAGTGTCCCGTCAGAACTGAAGCTAACGTAGACAATCTTTGCGAGGAGAAATTTTGATCTTCTCAGTTTATACCTTGGTCAGATTTGTCTAGCTACCCTGCAGGTGCCGATTCGTTCATCTTTCGTTGGACTGCCTGATTGCCTCTTGCCTAAGCCAAAGCTTGTAAATTCATCGAGAATTTGTAATGTCGTCCCGTTCCTAGCATGTTCATCTGCTTTGCAGTTCCCCGGGATATCCCTATGCCCAGGTACCCATATGAGGTGTATATTAAACTGCTCAGCCATCTCGTTAAGAGATCTGCGGCAGTCGAGGGCTGTTTGTGAATTTAGGAATGTTGCCTCCAGAGAATTGATGTCAGCCTGGCTGTCCGAGTAAACGACAACGCCAGTGTTGGTTACTATGTTGCGACTCAGCCACTTGGCGACTTCCCATATTGCCATTATTTCGGCTTGGTAGACACTGCAGGTATCTGGTAGTCTGTGAGCTATATCCAAACTAAGTTCTGCACAGTGTGCTCCGAAGCCAACCTTTTCATCAAGCTTTGAACCATCCGTGTAAAAGTGGAGATGGTTTCTATTACCTGGTATTCTTCCAACCCATTCATCTCTGGCGGGAATCGTAGTGATGTAATTTCTCTCGAAGGTGTACACAGTTGGTATATAGTCCACTCGGTCGGTTACCATAGCAATTCACTTTGATATCCTCATGTGACCGTAGTTTTTGTACCTCCACATTGATAGGCAGTTTAATCTTATTGCCGCTTTGGTTGCAACTTCTCTCGCCACAATATTAATCGGCCGTATATGGAGTAGGGCTTGTAGAGACTCGGTCGCTGTTGTCCTTAAGGCACCGCTTATGCTCAGGCAGGCTGTTCTCTGAACCTTTGTTAGTAGGTTGGTGATGGTTAGTTTGTCAGTTGCCGTCCACCATACCACAATGCCGTATAACAGTATAGGATGAACTACTGCTATATATATCCAGTGGACGATGTTGGGAGAGAGGCCCGACCGCGACCCTACAGCCTTTTTGCAGGAATATAAGGCAACGTTGGTCTTCCTTACACGTTCCAATACGTTAAGTCTAAATAACAGTTTCCTATCTAGAATTATTCCTAACAATTTTGCACTTTCAGAAAAGACTAGAGCTGTTCCATTTATCCGAGGTGGAGGGTCCACATGTGCCATAAATGTAACTCAGCCTAATGTTATCTGCTTACACCCATTTATTGGTCCTTCGAGCCGAAACGAATTGTTTTAAAATATGAGAGATGATTTCTAAAGACTTTTTCTTTATAAAAGTATTTGGCCCTTAAATCTGGATAGAACCTTATGGTTAACTGAGGAAAATTTTGAACAGAATAGTTCTGTAGACACGAACTATTTTTCTTATATACACCCTTTATTCGCTTCTTCAAAAGAATAGTAGAATTCTAAAAGAAGAGAGCTAAAATCTTTAGATTGTTTATATTTTAAAAATTTTGTTCGAATCTAAATCAAAGTTAATGGGTAATTGAAATGACTTATGAGAAAAAAAAGTTCCAAACCGTCGGTACTATTATATTCTGTAGATTTTTCTCTTTAAGATATTTTGGCACTTCGATCTAAATCGAACTTTATTAATTAGGCTCTTCGAGAAGACCTTAAAAACATAGTTTTTAAATTATCATTGGGAAATATAATGGAAGGCTGGCTACCGGTTTCTTGGACAGCGCCCTTTCAAAAGCTACAGATTTGAATTCAAATTTAATGAAAATTCAGCATAATTGTGAACAATATGTTGGTCCTATCCGTGGGTCATGATATTTGCTTACACTCTATTTATTGGCCGTTCGAGCTGAAATTTAAAATATTAAATAAAATATAACATGACATAACATATAACACTGAGGAAAATTGTCAGTCACCTGATAAAGGTTCAGATAACTGCCTGCCTGATCATCAGCAGAGCTTTAAGGACTACAGCGACAGAGTCTCTACAAGTCCTATTGCATATACTTCCGATCGATGTTGTGTATCAAGAACTACAGCCACATAAGGATATCACATTTTAGTGAAATGGTACGCGACCGAGTGGACTATATACGGTGTATACCTTCGAGAGGACTTTACCAAAGTATACCTTTTAGGCTGAAATGTATTGACATAATACCAGAAAATAACAACTATCTTCACTTATATGCGGATGGTTCGAGGATTGATGGAAAGATTGGCTTTGGATTACACTGTGAAGAACTTGGTATACCCACAGACTATCAGATACTTACAGCGTCGTTATGTACTCGGACAGCCGTGCTGTCATAAAATCTCTGAAAGCTACATCCCTAAATTCACAAACAGTTCTCGCAGTTGCCGCAGTTCAAAATACCTCATTGTACTAGAGAGTGAGAGAGAAAACAACAGTTGGTCTATGTGAAATGGTAACTCCGACTACCACTCTTAACTTAAACCTTAACCTAACCGTAGGTACGCACTATGTTTTTCTCACACACACCTTATTTGGATCTTCTAGCTGAACAGAATAGTTTCAAAGATAAGATCTTAAGGCTTTTTCACCATAAGAAATTTTGGTCCTTTGACCTGAATCAAATTTAATGTTTAATTGAAAATTATTTTGAGAAAAATAATCCCTTACCCTGGGTAACTTTGTGGATTATTTATAATGATTGTGAGAGAAATATTAATACACATTCTGTTCGGTCTTTCAACCAAAACTGAATACTTTTAAAATATTTGAGAAAATCCGCAAGGCATTTTATATTTAAGTGTTTTTGGTAGTTCAACCTCAAATTGAGCAATGGCTACCTGCATTCTGCAACCAACCTCGTACATCACACAGGAATTTGTCGTTTTTTTGCGACACACCTTTCCTTGTGCATGTGACTTTTCGGGACAACATGATTAACTATCACCTACCGAAAAAGCACCATCAATTTGGCAAACCGAAAAGAAATTAGATATCAAAAATAAGGAGTTCCCTGACAGAAGTAGAACTTCGTTCGTCTTATCATGGTTTCCATAACAATCTTTTTGTTTATTTTACAATCACTGCCATCACTTTCTCTGTCTTGCAAAAATACACTGACATGTCAGAAAGGAAGGAAGTGAAAGTGGGTGACAAGTTCAAGGGCATTTGAATTGATAACTTCAGGAAAATTAAGTTAGTAGCGACCCAACCTACTTCCAATAAACGTGGGTTAAGAACAATGTTGAAAACATATTTTCAAAATGTTTGTTTTTGAGAATATAAAGAAATGCATACATTATTTAATTTTCTAAACAAACTTGTTCTCATTTTCGTAGAAAAAATTAATGCAAGTGTGATGGGCCATTTGTTTTGTGTTTTATAAACTTTTTTCTTGTAAAATTATTTGTTTTTTTTTTTAAACAAATATGAATGACTGCACACTTGTCTGTTCTAGTTTTATGACCGACTTATGTTCTTCGGTTTGCAAGCGTTTTTTAGCTAAGTTTTTTTCGTTTAAATAATTGTTGATATATTTGAATTTAGCAAACATGATCTGGGCAATGTTCTAATATTCTAAATGTTTAATTTTTGTTAATGATGCTCAGAACAACTTTAAATGTCTCTGGGGAGGGTGTGTGTGGTTGGCGTTCCCATTGGGCAAATAATATTTGGGTCATGTGGGAATGTTTTTGGGTTATTGTCGTACATAAAACATAAGAGATTCAGAAATTAAGGAAAAATTGCCAAAAAAAAACTGCAACAGTATATAAGTCATCAAGACTTCTAGGAAGTGGTCTAAGGTTGTCTTATTTGTGGAAAATTTTTGGGGAGATTTGACATTTTGAGAGAAGAAAAATACAGTTTTTCTGTAGTTGGAAAGTTTATTGCTATATCCTCCAATATATTGTGAGGAACCCAGGTCTTACCGAAGTTGATTTCGCCGGATCTTTGTAGGATCAGACCTCTCATAATGTGTGTTTCTTGTAACATTTATATTCTTTTTTTATAGTTGAGATAGAATCTTCATCATTCGTGAGCAGAGCGTTATCTTCCCCTACAAATTTCCTCCATATGATACCTCCTACTTACTCCGATACCAACTCATCCTTCATCTACGTGATGTCATAAACGCATTTACCTTCACCAGATTTATAAGGGTCATATTGCTCGCCAAGATAAATTTATTTGATTTGCCATTTTGAGCAGGTAGAAATACGGTTTCTCGTCGTGTTCCGTGACATATTTCGAATCTTGTTGCCCGAGGATATTCTATAGTTGGAAAGAGGAATGTTATATCCTCCAGAAATCTTTAAATTGTGGGGAACCCAGGTATCATTGGAGCTGTCTTCGCTGAATCGATGTGGGATCAGAGCTCTCACAATGTATGTTTCTTGCTACTATTCTGTTCTTTTTTATACTTGAGGTAGGTTCTTCTTCATTCGTGCGAATGGTAGAGAAGGATATAATTCATTGCGAGTATTTTCCTATTTTTTTTATTGTGGAAAAATTTCCCGAGGAAAGAGCAAGAATCTGTCAAACAAATATAATAGGTTAGGTTAGGTTGAAAGAGAGGAGACGTTCTAACATCGCATGTCCATGGACACTTACACTTAAGCCAGTGGATCGGCCTGTCGTGCGCTTCTTATTTATGATCTTTTTATAGCCCTCAAGAGTTATAGAAAATCGGTAATAGACACGAGTTTTCTCAGTATCTTGTAGTCATTTCCACTGAGATGAGTCAGATCTAGTAATGTGTCGGACCCGAAGTATCGGCATCCTGAATGTGCGAAAGTAGCTATTAAAGGAAGGGAACTTCGTAGGTATACTCCTTTACCCTGAACTTTTCTGGAGAATGAATACAGAGGATAGAGAAAAAAGCGTTATGTACCATACGGGAGCAATTAGATTAACATCTTGGCTGGGCGTGGATACCAAGCAGAATTTTAAATCAATAGCAATTTACATAAGACGACATGAAACATGGGACTCCCTCAGACTGATTGAAATCGGTATGTTGAACGTAAGGGCACAGAGAACAAATAAGCTTTGGACGTTGGGAACAAATGTCCACTACCTAGACCCAACGACACATCAACAGTAAAATTTCAGAGTAGAAATACCACCTAGAGAAGAATGGACTTCCCGTTCCCACCCAGTTTTGTCCGCAGAGTTCTTCCTCTAGCTCCTTAAACTAGCCATCAACCGCAAACTCCACCCCTTCATTGTTGGAAAATCTTTTACCGCCGAGAAATTTCTTCAAGTTTGGAAGTAGAAAATAAATCTGGCGAATAAGCTGCGTGATGAAGTCATTCGAAATAGTGGATCTATGAACTGGTACATTGTCTTGATAAAACAACACTTTATTTTTCACAAAATACGGCCTTTTTCCTTAATTTCATAACTTAAACGCTGCAATAAGTTAGGATAATACTCGCCGCTGATTGTTTTTCCTTTTTGCAGATAATCAATAAAAACATTCCAACTTGCATCCAAAACAAGTAAGAAAGTTTCAGTCGGGTAAACCGACTAAGGTATACCCTCACTTTGTGAGTAATGTAATATTGAATATTACTCGAATTATTCTGTCAATTTGTGTGGGAGGTACCAGAAGGGGTTTATCAAATACACCTGTTTTTCGCTGAACATTAGATACTTTAAATTCATTGCACTGTGCCGACTTATAAGCATGTATGTGCACTGGTATAAACGTTATGAGACATTAAATTGTGGTATGATTTGGGCATTTTGTGTGGGAGGTACAAAAAGGGGCGTGGCAATAACGCCCATTTTCCACAGGGCTATAGACACTATAAAAACATTACACTGTACAGAATTTCAAGTATTTTTATACACTGGTTTTAATGTTATAAGCTGTTAACTTTTGGTGCAAAAAGGTACCTTTGTGTGGGAGGTACCAAAAGGGGCGTGGCAGCAACACCCATTTTTCCCTGGACGGTAGGCAATATAAAAGCATAATACTGTACAAAATTTGAAGCATTTTTATACACTGTTATTAATGTTATAAGCTGTTAACTTTTGGTGCAAAATGGTGCATTTGTGTGGGAGATACCAAAAGGGACGTGGCGACTTCGCCCATTTTTCTCGAGTTGATAGGTACTAATAAGCTAATACTATGTGTGGAATTTCAAAAGATTCGAATAAGTAGTATAGCAGTTATTAAAGAATCAATATTTCACAACATTTTAACCCTTTGTGGGGGAGGTACTAGAAGGAGTGGACCAATATGGCCCATCTTCGAACTTAGCCGGAGATAGAAAAAAATATTACCACATACCAAATTTGAGGTCAATCGGTTACTCCTTTCGAGAGTTATCGTGCGCACCAGCCAGCAGACAGACGGACGGACATTGCTCATTCGACTTAAAATGACCCAAAACGGATTTCCTCCGAACATACTTGGGGTCTTAGGTCACTCCTTCGACGTGTTACACTTTTTTCCGTAGCAAATGATATATACCCTCGTCACACCAAAGTGAGGGTATAAAAACAGACGCCTCTTTGGACACGAGTCTCCCATTCCAGTCCACTGCTATGACTGTTCCTTTGTCTCAGGTGTGAAGTGACCCATGGTTACGAATCGATGCAAAAATTCGGCTTTATTGCGGTGAAACATCGCCAAAAACTCCATTAAAACATCTTCACGACGCTGAGCAAACGCGGCACCCATCCTGTGCACAGCTTGGTCATCTTAGAATTTTCGTTCAATATTCGATGTATAGCTCTTTTTGAAATGCCTATCATTTTAGCTAGCTCACATATCTTCAGCCGATCATTTAATACCATTTTCTATATTTTCTGAACTGTTTCTGACATGGACACCTGAATTGGTCGACCACTACGGTGTTCATATTTCGTTCAAACTCTATAGTCGTAAACGAAGGAGCAGACTTATCTGGAATATAATCTAGCTCGTCTTTGATATAGGTTGGAATTAGACCTTTCAAATGACAGTATTGTAAGCAAATTATTTTTTTTTTCAAACTACTGCCGCCATTTATACTTCATTTCTGCTAATTTTGCCACCGACCTCGTACCTTAATGTAGTCGTTTGAGGCCTTCCTATATACTACTGAAGACCGCTTGGGCCTTCATCTATACTACAGTCGACCATTGAGGTTGTCCTTTAGGGTTTCCTCTACATATACTGGAGGCGAAGACTAGGGCCTACCTCTATACTATAGTCGATCATTAAGATCTTTCTCTACACTTGAATCGACCATTGAGATCTTCATCTATGCTAGAGTTGACCACTGAGCTATTCCTCTATACTAGAGTCGATCATTACGTTCTTCTTCCACACTAAAGTCGACCGATAAAGCCTTCATCTATACCTGAATCGATTATTAAGGTCTTTCTGTATACAAGAGTCGATCACTAACGGCTATAGTGGGATCGATTTAAGGTATTCATTTCACTTTTCTAGAGTTGTTGATTAAGGTCTTCTTCTTTACTACATTCGACCATAAAATGGTCCTTCTCTATTCTAGAGTCGATCATTAAAGTATATTCGACCATAAAATGGTCTAAATGGTTCTAGAGTCGATAATTTTTCTATACTAGAGTCAACCAATCAGGTCTTTCTTCATACGCGGGTTGGATACTGAAGTTGAATACTAGAGTCGGCCATTGAGGTCTTCCTCTATACTAGAGTTGGCCTCTGAGGTCTTCGTATATACTGGAGTCGACCTCTGAGGTCTTTCCCTACCCGAATTGAGGTCTTCTCTATTCTAGAGTCAATCATTGAGATCTTCCTCTATACTAGAGTCGATCACTAATTGTTACTGGGTTCTAATATAATCCGTCATATTACTGCTGAAACTGCAAAGATTGTATGGGAAAATAACCAAGCAAATATACAGCACAATTGCAGTTTTAACTGACATGTCTGCTATTTTTTAAAAGTTTCACTTACTAGATCTTGCAAAAAATACAAATTTAAATATGAAACCAGTAAGGAAAGACAGAAAGACGGGCGGGGCCGACTATACAATACCCTACACCTCCCTAACAATGCAAAAATGGGCATTGCGATAAGAATTTGGCAGGGTTCATACATGTAATAAGAAAATTCTTTCTGCGGAATTTCTTACTGATCGGATATAAAACACGGTTTCTACATTGCTTACATGTCAAATCGGGTGAAACATATATATGGGGGCTATATCTAAATCTGAAAGAATTTTCTTCGAATTCGGTACAGTTCATTTACGTAATAAGAAAACTCTCTCTGCCTATTTTCGTACAGATTGGATGTAAAATACGGTTTCTACATCGCTTACATGTCAAATCGGGTGAAACATATATATGGGGGTTATATCTAAATCTGAAAGAATTTTCTTCGAATTTGGTAGTGTTCCTTCACGTAAAAAGAAAATTCTCTCTGCCGATTTTCGTACAGATCGGATGTAAAATACGGTTTCTACAGCGCTTACATGTCAAATCGGGTGAAATATATATATATGGGGACTATACCTAAATCTGAAAGGATTTTCCCCGATTTTGGTAGTGTTCATTCATGTAATAAGAGAACTCTCTCTGCCAAATTTCGTATTGATCTGATATAAAATACAGTTTCTACAGCGCTTACATGTCAAATCGGGGGTAACATATATGTATGTATATGGGGGCTATATCTAAATCTGAACCGATTTTAACCAATTTCAATAGGGATCGTCCTTGGGCCAAAAAGAGCAGTGGCTAAATTTAATCCCAATCGGACCATAAATACGACCTGCACTTTGATCACAAGAATACATGGACAGACAGACGGACATGGCTAAATCGACTCAAAAAGTGATTCTATGTCGATCTGCAAAATAAACTATGGTTCAATTTCTTCTCTTTTTGGGCGTTACAAACAAATGCACAAAGTCATAACACCCAGTACCACAGCGTGGTATGGGGTATAAAGATGTCAATGATTATTATCAATATTTCTATTATAATAGCAGCAGATGTTTTGCACTGCAAACTTTTCAACAGTACGTTTGCTGTTCAAACATTACAGACATATGCTATAACAGCAGATAATTTGCTGTAATAACAGACGATTTTACTGCGGACATTTTTTTTTGGGTGTCACCTACCTACTGACACTACCGACCCTCTGCTAAAACAGCAGACGCTCTGCAAAAACAGCAGATGCTCTGCAAAAACTGCAGATGCTCTGCTAAAACAGCAGAAGCTCTGCTAAAACAATAGACTCTGCTGAAACAACAGACTTTCTGCTGAAACAGCAGGCTATCTGCAGAAATATCAGACTCTCTGCTAAAACAATAGACTCTTTGTTGAAGCAACAATTTTTCACTGAGGAAAATACCTGCTAAATATCCATTTTAATTCTATCTCCAGAATTCAGTTTTTTTCCATTTTCAGTAAGTAGAAATTGATGATACAGCTTTTGTTTTCAATATAAAGCAAAGCATTCACAGTAATACATCGAAAATATTACTGATGAATAGGGGATAACAGAACAATTCCCAACTATTTAGAATAATCAATGAAGTTAAGAGCTATGTGAGAATTGTTCCAATTTTTTCAAACCACTTCCTTATTTATCGTATAACTTTATCAAGGTCCTAACTTATATAAGGAAATCATCACTGACATATTTTACATTTCCTCTACCGCATTGTAAAACCTCAAAGATTCCACATCACAGCTATGATGATGATGATGGTCATCATCATGACGATTTCATTCGAATTCCCATAAATTTCTATCATCGAATAGTTGGCATTATTGGTGGGTAATAATAGAATGCTGAAAGAAGATATTTATCCCGCCCCCTCCAAAATAAAATGCACACACCGTCTATATATATTTTTAAATTTTCATCTGGCTATGCGACGGGCTAACGGCTGTCTTGTATATCTTCCCGCAACTTCTAATTCGTAAAAATTTATTTTTAATTTATGTTGTTTTTGTAGCCATACCATACCGATGTGCCTGCCATCCAGCCAGGCTGCCTCCGGCCTTCCTTGTGCCCTTTCAACACCAGAAAAATTATGAAACACTGTCATAAATCACTCAACTTCATTTTCTGCGGTTTATGTCTTATTTGTCGAATAGGAAAAAATGCCTCAAATTCAAAGGAATAAAACCTTCGGATTTTTCCCTCATATAAAAGTTTAAACAATTTTATTACTGGAAGGCTATGGAGGAGGTCTATACCAGAAATGAAGACTATTCGATATTTCAACTATAAATGTCGGTTGTAAGCGATGATATTTTATTTAAATATCTAGAGCAGGGCTAAAGTGGTTATGACCCCCAACTAATCAGGACCTATTACCCTGCAACATTGTAAAGGTAAACATCAAGATCGCATCTAAATAACAGAGCTGGCCCAGGTTATGCTTGCCAACAAAAATGCATGAATCCGTTCATAGCAGATAGGAAACAGTAGGTCCCTTACATGTACAAGGTGGCGCAAAAGTAATCCTCCTATCAGAAAATGCTATAAATGGCGCAAAAGTAATCCTCCTATCAGAAAATGCTATAAATTTTACGATTGGCCCCTAATGCCAGTTCTGTTTTGACATTTGTGTAGTAAACACATGCGAAATACACGTTAATAAACAATGTCACGCTACACTGCTCCAGAACGCGGAATATTGCTGAGTATTTATTTGACCAATAATCGGTCGGTGACTTTGGCACAAAACATCGAAAGGTTACTTTTGCGCCACCTTGTACTTACATTGTTGCAGAGTGGAACCTTTTGTAAATCTTTAGAAAATCGACGTCTTTGGTTATGGCTAAGACACAGACCAAAGCCCCGCCGCTTTGGTGTATTTATATACAAATATCACATACTGTAAATTCGAGTCATACTGTAAATTCGAGTCATTAGAGCTGTTTAAATATTCCAGAAAGTAGTTTAAACATTTTTCGCATATTTTCTAAAGCACTACAAAACATCATGCACATCCCTCTTCATCCAATTACTTCTTCTTGTACTTTACTTCAAAAATCAAAATCAAGTATCTACATTCGGACCATGACATAGGAAATTCCCACATTTCTGTTTGTCTGCCAGTAGCAAGGAAAGCTAAAACAAAAACTTGAAAGAGTACCCAGTCTGTCTCTGAATGAATGATACACTTATCTTTATTCTGTAATAATTTCCAATTGATTTGACCTGCATTTCATCATTCAGAAACAAACGGACAGACAGACAAAGTCATCATGCAAACAATTCAATTTTCTTTTGGGGCTATACTTTCCGATATTTAATTACAAGACTCAAAGACGTTTGGCTGCGGCTACGACTGCAGATACACAAAGTAAGCAGGGGGAAGAGAGGTGATTTACCCTACCTCTACGATTCGTTGTGTTGGGGCGGGCATACAAATGGCATCATTTAAGGCAAGATGCCCATGTATGCATGCAATACTTGATGGATTACATCTGTTGAATATTTTGTTTGTAATGGGTCCCAGGCAATGTTAGTTTGTGGGGGAGGGGAGCCAGGGGAACACAGGCGTAAAAATTGAGAATTCAAATCTGAAATTATGAAAAATTGACTTATTAAAAATAGAGAATTGCTTCGTACGGCATTGAGATAAATTATATTGACATAATAAAATGCATAAAACGTAGAAAATTAGATTGCAAGACAACAGAATGATTTTTGTACCCCCAATTGTAGAGGAGAATGGTATACATCTTTTGTTACGAAAACAGTGTAACACATGGAAGAGGTGACCTAAGAACATCTATGTGCTTCAAGATTTTTAAGTCATATGAGCTATGTTCATCCGTCTGCGAAATCTCTCGAAAGAAGTTGTCGAGTGACTTAACATTTTGTATGAGAAAATAAATTCTCCTCTCTCAGGCTAAGTTCGAAGATCTCCCTCCGAGAACTCTCCCACAAATGTTAAAATTTATTAAAATATTGAATCCCTTATAAATTATATACAGATTACCCGAATGTTCACACATATTTGTAGTATGTATCTTCTTCGCTCTCAAATCGAGAAGAATGTTCCCTAATATGGTACCACCAAATGACTAAAGCTGGATTCGTGAAATTTGGTCTGAAGGTAAATGACAGATGGTTTTATGTGATTCTTGTCTTGAAGTGAAAAGCGACTGTCAACGACCATCAGGACTCAGCAGAAGCATCCTCCTTCTGGTGTCAAATCGAAGAATTTGCATATTGGTGCGCCACATGTAAGGTTTGGCTTAGGCAAGTGGCAATCAGGCAGTCCAAAGAAAGATGAATAAAAATCGACACCTGTAGGTGTAGAATGTGAAACCAAAGTCAAAACACTCCGAATAGCCGTTCCTAAATGCTCAGACTGTATCAACAGATCACAAATGCTGATTACTCGTTGTACCAGATAATAGCCTCATGGGAGAATTCGTAGCTGAAGCTACTAACAGTTTTTTTTGAGACAGTGTTAAATATTGTACAGTGAGGAAAAAGAGTTAATATAAACTAGAGTTTAGAAGCGTTTTTTCAATATTCGTCCTTTTTTTGGCGCTCAATGCGACAAATATGGTGAACTGTCTACTAGAGTGAGAGAGTAAGTCTTGGAACATAAGCTTGAGCTATGAAGCTTTTTTTTAAATACGTACTTTTAGGGACACATTGGGCCGTGTACCACCAGCGTTACCACTGAGCATTTTGGTCCTTTAGGCATCTGGTACACCCAGCGAAAAAACAGCATGAAATCAACAATTTCCACCTTGAATCAACAAAAAACAGCTTCAAAATACGACCAAAGTGGAAAATTGTAAAATCGACAACGTTCAACATAAAAACGAATGTAATCATAAAACAACATTGATTTAATGTTGCTCGTACTTCATTCAACATATCCCAATATTAAATCAAAAATTTGGCATTTTTAAATCATAAACAAGAAACTTTACATCAAAAATAGAAATATATTTGAATCAAAGTTGAACAACTTTAAATCAATGGTGCACGCCTTCAATTTAGAAATTTAAATTTGTGGCCTACTCCACTGCGGTTGCACAGTGGTTCATTTTTCCAAAAGTTATACTTACCATTTACATTTGTAATTAAAGAATAAACAATATATTTTTTAGGCGATTTAGTGATTTTTTTTTATTAAAATTTTTTGGAGGATATACGTTTTTTCATTATTTATGGAATAGGATAATGTATAAATTTCATCCATTTGTTTAATTATTTCATGTGATTGGAAATTATGACAAACAAAAAAATATTTTACATGCCTTAAAATTCATTTCATAAGTAGCTATGTAATATTAATGTATTATTACATATTTTAATACTATTGCTTTGTAAATTTCAAAATTCTTCATCTTTCAAATTTTCAAAAATTTTAAATCAAATGTCTAAACTTTCAATGAAGGAACTAAATTTGTAGAGAGTTTTGTCAAAATAAACGTAAAAGGACTTAACGGTGTTATCAGAAGATCCCTCAACAATTATAAATGGTTGAATTGTTAGTCCAATAGAGTAATACTTGCTTGTACATTCAGCAATTTCAGCTTCGTAATTGTTGCGTGATGTAAGACGAAGAACAAAACTTTCCAGTGAATCGATAATGGTTATTTTCTTCCTCAATTTCCCCTGTTCATTTTTAAAACGATTTGACGACAGCAAAACTCCAGCAAGCAATGATGCAAGTATGTAGTCTCCAACATCTAGAAATAAATGATTTTATACATCAGTATAAATATACATTTATATTTATTTATATACTAGCTGAGCCCGGTGCGCTTCGCTGCCCATGTCAAAATTCGCGCTGTAGAAACTGTATTTTATATCCGATCAGTACGAAATTCGGCAGAAAGAGGTTTGTTATTACATGAAGGAATACTGCCAAATTCGGAGAAAATCGGTTCAGATTTAGATATAGTCCCCATATATATGTTACCCCCGATTTGAAATTCAAGCGCTGTAGAAACTGTATTTTATATCCGATCAGTAAGAAATTCGGCAGAAAGAGGTTTCTTATTACATGAAGGAATGCCGCAAAATTCGGAGAAAATCAGTTCAGATTTAGATATAGCCCCCATATATATATGTTACCCCCAATTTGACATGTAAGCGCTGTAGAGACTGTGTTTTATATCCGATCAGTACGAAATTCGACAGAAACAGGTTTCTATTTTACATGAATGAGTATTCTAGGAAAATCGATTCAGATTTATATATAACCTCCATATATATGTTCCTCCAGATTTGGTTACAAAGCGCTATAGAAGTTGTACTTTACTTCCGATCATTACAAAGTTCTCCAGAAAGATTTTTCTCAATTTAGGAACGAATATTGCTTAATTTTGCGATTATCGGTTCAAAATACATTTACCAATTATTCCAAATTATTATCGCAATGACCCTTATCGCATTGTTAGGGAGGTGTAGGGTATTATATAGTCAGCCCCGCCCGACTTTCTGCCTTTCCTTACTGGTATTAGTAATAAATTCACTGAATGAAAAAATACCGAATTCAGTGGAAAGTCCAGAAAATAGAAATGTATACTTATAAAATTTCCAAATTCTTGTTTCATTGATATTGCATCACATTATCGTATTGCGATTGTATTGGAGTGAGCAGCTGTAATTATCGCATACCGAGCATTTTTGTTCATGTATTTCCTATATAATACTTGCAAGATATATCAAAATATGGGCTGGGCCACGCCCACTGGTCCTATTCCGCCCATTTGAAAGCCAATCACGTAGACTGCTACCAGATACATATACGCAAAATTTCAACACTCTCGCTAACAAAATGAGCAAGATAATTCAATTTCAAAATTTGGCTTATATGGGCGGTGGCCCGCCCATTGGTCAGATCCCGCCAATTTTTGGACCAATCACGTGGACTGTCACCAGATACATATCTACAACATGACAGCACTCTAGATAAAAAATTGTGCAAGTTATATCAATTTCAAAATTTGGCTTATAAGGGCGGGGCCACGCCCATTGGTCCGATCCCGCCCATTTTCTGACCAATTACGTAGAATGCCACCAGATACATATACACAACATTGCAGCACTCCCGATAGCAAATTGTGCAAGATATAAAAATTTCAAAATTTGGTCATT
Organism: Eudasyphora cyanicolor; assembly: GCA_963930755.1. NCBI lineage: Eukaryota > Metazoa > Arthropoda > Insecta > Diptera > Muscidae > Eudasyphora > Eudasyphora cyanicolor. The sequence continues at coordinate 53,986,766 of OZ005735.1, forward strand.
GTGGGCGGGGCCACGCCTATTGGTCCGAACCCGCCCATTTTTGGACCAATCACGTAGATCGCCAACGGATATATATACACAAAATTCCAGGTCTCTCGCTAACAAATTGTGCAAGATATCACATTTTTTAAATTTGGCTTATATGGGCGGTACCACGCCCATTGGTTCGATCCCGCCCGTTTTTGGATCAATCACGTAGACTGCCACCGTTTACATATACACAAAATTCCAGCACTCTCGCTAACAAATTGTGCAAAATATCTCAATTTCAAAATTTGGCTTATATGGGCGGGGCCACGCCCATTGGTCCGGTCCCGCCCATTTTTTCACCAATTACGTAGAATGCCACCAGATACATATACGCAACATTGCAGCACTCCCGCTAGCAAATTGTGCAAGATATCAAAATTTTGTCTATGTGGGCGGGGCCACGCCCATTGGTCCGATCCCGCCCATTTTTGGACCAATCACGTAGACTGCCACCGTTTACATATACACAAAATTCCAGCACTCTCGCTAACAAATTGTGCAAAATATCTCAATTTCAAAATTTGGCTTATATGGGCGGGGCCACGCCCATTGGTCCGATTCCGCCCATTTTTGGAAAATTCACATAATCTGCCATTAAATGCATACAAACAAAATTTCAGCACTATACCTATAATAGGAGCAGAAATATCGGATTTTTAACCTGCGATTTGTATGGGAGGTACCACGCCCCTTTGTCCAATTAATTTTTTTTTTCTATATAAACCATCTCGTGAAAATTTAGAATCGAATAAAAAAAAATCATCCAAATCGCTCCAGCCGTTCTGACGTGATGCCATTACACAGATGGACCGTTTCATTTTTATATATATAGATTTTTTAATAGATTTTGCAAGGGATACAAGTTGCTTGCAGTAAGCGTTGTGAATATTATCATCAAAGTACAATGTAATTTTTTTCTTTAAATCTATTCCACTTTGAATATAACATGTTTTCCGTATCTGGATACATAATATTCAAATCAATTTTTATCTAATAAAAATAACATATTATACAATGTCAATTTTATTAGTGATTCAAAATTATACTTACAAGTTCAGGAGCTCGAGCATCCGAATATTTAGGCCAAGCTTTTAGAAATTCAGAATGACTAAAACGTTTAAAATCTTTTTGTCTCACATAATACGTTTTCTTCCATTTTTGCAGACTTTTTGCCAATTGGAACTATCTCTATTTAGTGATGCTTTCAAAGCTAAGGCAATATATTCGTCTATTTCTACCACTTTATCGTTGATTTCGTCACATTTGAACTCGGATGTAGATTGAACTGGCTTTTTCGTATGCATAGATCGAGCGTTGACATATTTGGATTATAACTTGCCGCTGGGATTCTTTTTCCCCTGGCGTGCAATGTAGTAATAATCCTATTGAAATGTAATTATATAAATAAAAAATATTAAGATATACAATTTTCTTCACAATTTTGAAAAACAAAGTACTCTACCTTTGCACTTAATCACAGGGAAAAATCTCGCAAATATCACTGACAATGCCCACAAAGTCATTTGGCTTAAGAGATATTTTGTTACAAATAATTTCCTCTATAATAATATTAATAATATCCTCACAGTTGTTATCAGTAAGTTTTTGAGATTGTTTATATGTTTCTAGACAGGACTGCCCCTTTGAAGTACGATTTAATATGTCTGCCAAATTCTTATATTTTAAAATACAAATAAATTATTCCTTACAGAAAATAAAATCTCATAATATATTACCTTACTCAAAACACGTTTTATCGATGAATTTGAGGAACATGGTGAAGGGACATTAGGAAAATCACTGTTGAGCCAGTCTTGACCTTTGTTTGGGTTCGAAAGAGTCTAATCGTCAATTCCAAACTGGAACGAAATTTAAAAAAATCGTTTTTGTTTTTAAAGAGGCTAGTTTAAAATCTAAAATGGTTTACTTCTTTTTTTCGCCATATAAATAATTTCTCGCGAAACTCCACCCGAAGTCCCAAGTGAGGTATTGCTTCAACTAGATCTTGCTTCTGAATATATTGCAAACATATGTATGTCACATTAGCAGCTGTGAATTAAAAATATTGCTAAAGATTCGAAACAAACCGTGTCAAATTAGCTTACCTTGTAGTGTGGGCTGCAATAAATTAAAATCATTTAATGCGACCTTAATTTGTCCAAGTCATCATCACTTGCTGGGGCTTCATATTCTTCTACAGATTCTAGCATCCCTTCAGAGTTATGTAATGCACTCACTATCACCTCATCACCATTTTGACACAATTTTTCAGTCCGACCTGACTCGCAGCTCACAAACAATAATTAATTTCTTTGTTTACATAATGACAATGGTACCACCTTAACTCAAAAGTGTTCCACTTTGATGCGAAGTTGTCCAACTTTAAATTATAATTACAGGATCTCAATTTAAAGTTGAGCCACTTTAAATTAAAAACGCATTGTTAATTTAAGGATGAATCAATATTAATTCAACTTTGTTTCACCATTGAAATGCTTTCAACAATGCCTGCCTTCACTTCAAAAACGTTAAAACTTTGAACTAAAAATGTTCCTCGTCATTTTAAAGTCTTGCGTTTTTTAATTAAAGTTTTTTACAAATTTGATTCAACATTGATACATTTTCAATTTAAAATCGACTTTGTCGAAATTATGTGGATCCAAAAATCAAAAATGTTCATGTTCAATTGAATGTTGAACCTTTTTAAATTAAGAAAAACATTTTTGATTAAAAGTTGAGTACAAATTTCAACATAGTTTTACTTTGATTTAGGGTGGTTTTACTTTATTTTAACGTCACTCGTTTTTAAATCAACATTGAATTGGCAAAGTTGCAAAATTTTTAATTCAACATCGATACGCAACGATTTTAAGTTGCGATTTTTCTCTCGGTGTAGTACCTCTAGAGAGCGCGCAGACTTTTAATAGGGTCTTGTATGTAAGTTGACCAAGTATTCTGTTTATAAGTGATACTCGTACTCCGTACTCACTTTAGAGATTCTCTCTGCTTGTAGGTCAGTGGTACAGGGTCGGGTTTTTCAAACCTCTCAAGAATCCTGAGAGTCATGCGCCGAAACCGAGATACCGGGCAGTGCTGCCGCCTTAGAAGATGTAGTTGGATCAGATCCTTGTGTATTAGTTGTTTTGTTGTAGCAGTTTAGGTGTTGTATTGTCCATTAGGTGTTGTTGTTGTTGTAGCCACATGCAAAGGCAAGTATGTCCATTAGGTGTTGTTTGATTTGCTTTGTATTGTGAGTTCTGCTGTGTTGGTTTCCAGACCAAGGAAGTTGGCTGCTTCCACTGGATGGGTCCAATGAAACCTGAGAAAAAGTTGCAGGGTAGTTGAACATGTGTAGTGTGACGTGTGGTCCCTGCGGTACAGGTGTTCGACGTGCCATCAATCCTCGCCCAATACGAATTGAGGCGGTTACATCAGCCTGATCTCAATTGGGCCAAAACTACTCTACGCTTCCTCCGAAGCCTCCGATGAAGGGCGATCACCTACCACGACATGCACTCTGTAATTATTCACGGCTTCAGCGACTGCTTCGACAGCAAAATATTGTGTCATCGCACGGATATGGCCTTCGTCTCCTCGTCTATTTTAGCATGTCTGCATGTTCTTCCACTGTGTCTCGCTCACATTTGGTGACCACACTGGTGCTGCATAGTTAACCACAGACCGACCTATCGCTTTGTAAGAGGTCAACAAGGTTTCTTTGTTGGTTCCACAAGTGCTGCCGGCTAGTGACCTGAGAGCCTTGTTCCTACTTCTCATTTTAATGCAGATAGCTGTGGCATGCGCGTAAAGAGGCTATCAAATGTGACACCAAGAACCTTAGGGTAATTGATGGTCGATTGGTTTCCAGGGCAAGGAAGTTGGCTGCTTCCACTGGATGGGTCCAATGAGACCTGAGAAAAAGTTGTATCGGTTTGGCAGGGTAGTTGAACATGTGTGGTGTGACGTGTGGTCCCTGCGGTGCAGGTGTTCGACGTGCCATCAATCCTCGCCCAATACGAATTGAGGCGGTTACATCAGCCTGATCTCAATTGGGCCAAAACTACTCTTGTCTGCCGTGGTAATTACGCTTCCTCCGAAGCCTCTGATGAAGGGCGATCTCCTACCACGACATGCACTCTGTAATTATTCACGGCTTCAGCGACTGCGTCAGAGTGTATAACAGCAAGGCTTGCGTGGCGTGCTCTTTGATCTAGAGGTTCTCTCAGTAGATCATGAAGGTCTTTCTTGATCTGCCTGGGAGGTGGAAGCCTATTAAGGTATTGGTTGGAATGGCTGGGACGGTAGCAACCAAGCAGATACTGCTTCGACAGCAAAATATTGTGTCATCGCGCGGATACGGCCTTCGTCTCCTCGTGTAGGTGGTATTTTAGCAGGTCTGCATGTTCTTCCACTGCGTCTCGCTCACATTCGGTGACCACACTGGTGCTGCATAGTTAACCACAGACCGACCTATCGCTTTGTAAGAGGTCAACAAGGTTTCTTTGTCGGTTCCACAAGTGCTGCCGGCTAGTGACCTGAGAGCCTTGTTCCTACTTCTCATTTTAATGCAGATAGCTGTGGCATGCGCGTAAAGAGGCTATCAAATGTGACACCAAGAACCTTAGGGTAATTGATGGTCGAAATTCTTTTACCATCGACTATCACATTGAGTTGCTCTTCACTTACGCTGTCCATGCAATAAACAGTGTAGCAGATGATTTGGTGGTGGATATCTTCAGGTTCCTCGCCAGCGAAGAAATTGGCAATATTTATCAGCAGATAGACATTCAGCCTTCCACATATGTCATCGATCAAGGGTGTATTAGTCATCGTCGTCGTCGTCATCGTCATTTTCGTTGTAGTTCTACCGTTCATATTTTTCATATACGTAGTTGGGGTTATGTTCAGGTTCAGGTTAGGGTGTAACAGTAGTCGCGCTTTCAAGTAGTGCATCCTGCACTACGTAGTGGATATACCTTAAACAAATTCTCCTAACTCCGGGTTGTAACGCGACTTTCTGCTCATCGGTGCATTGTTACATTTATTCAGGGGTAATTGACTGTATTTGTATATTGCCCTGCTAATACCTGGGCGCCTCAAAATGAAACAGGTGTTTCGCCACAATATAGGTGGCTATGCTTTGGCGGACATATATCTGCTCTACACCCGTGGACACTACATATGTATATGTATATGTATATGTATATGGGAGCAACGCCCTCAGAGACATTATATAGGTGGCTTTAAAAAATTTGCCAGATGGGCCAGAAGCAGTGTCTTTGATATCTTTACTAGGATGTATACGGTTACACATGTGGACCCTCCTTGGCTAAAGTGTAAAATTTCTAGGTACAATCCTAGACAGGAAAGAAGGCCAACGTCGCCATATACTCGTGTAGGAATGCTGTAGGGCACGTAAGGGTCTGTCTCATAAAATAGTCCATTGGATATACATAACAGTAGTTCGACCAATACTACTGTACGGAATTGTGGTGTGGTTGACGACAACTGGTAAGCGATCCATCACCGCTCAATTAATGAAGGTTCAGAGAACTGCCTGCTTAAGTATTACAGAGTCTCCACAATCTCTGCTGCCTATTGATGTTGTAGCTAGATAAGTTGCAACCAGATCGGCATAAAGATTAAACTGTCTATCAATGTGGAGGTAAAAGAACTACAGCCACATGAGAATATAATAGTGTAGTGCTGTGGTAACCGACCGAGTGGACTATACACCAACGGTGAAGACCTTCGAGAGGAACTTCACCACTAAGATACCTGCCAGAGAGGAATGGGTTGGCAGAATCCACTTCTATACAGAAATGGTTCAAAGCTTGATGAGATGGTTGGCTTCGGATTATAAAGAACTTAGTCTTGATATAGCACACAGACTACAAGATACTTGAAGTCTATCTAACCAAAATAATGGCAATAAGAGAAGTGGCTAAGTGGCTGAGTCGCAACATAATGACCAACACTGGCATCGTCATGTACTCCGACAGCCTCGTTGCCATTAAATCTCTGAAGGCTACATCCCCAAATTAACAAAGAAACCTCGACTGACGCAGATCTCTCAACGAGGTGACTGAGCAGTTTAACATATACCTGATATGGGTACCTGCAAAGCCGATGGACTTGCTAGGAAAGGGACGACATTACAAATTCTTGATAAATTTACATATGTATATTGGTGCGCCACTTTCCACGTGCTAGCATTGATTTAGGCAAGATACAGTCCAATGAGAGATGGACCGAAATCGACACCTGTAGGCAAGGTAGACAAATTTTGGCCAAAATACGGCCTAAAAAAGGTCAAAATATGTCCTCGCAATAGAGGGACGTTGTCTGATCGGCGAACACGCCAGGAGGTTGAGAATTGAGTCCAATGACTCCTGCAGGATCTGTGAATATGAGGAGGAAGTGGAGAGAATTAAACACCGGCTTTGTTAATGTCCGATCGCGAGCACGCTAGCAGGTTGGAAATTGAGTCCAATGACTTCTGCAGAATCTGTGAATATGAGGAGGATGTGGAGAGCATTAAGCACCGGTTTTGTTACTGTACCGCATGGAGTCGTCTGAATATACTGGGATCGGCCTTTCTAAGAATTCTGAAAGATCTTGTTGGTACCTATATTCGTAATATTGATAAATTTGTGTATCAAGCAGAGTGGTTCCAATGAGGGGCAACTGGGCCGGTGTTAGCACTACGCCACCTCAATTGGTCTATGTGAGCTGGCAATACCGGCTGCCGCCCTAACCTAGACTATCTTAAATAAACTGCCCTTGGAAAGTCTCCACTATATCTTAAACCATAGGAATTTATAAACGAAAATAAATCTAAAGCAAGTTTCCCTAATAAGGAGTATTTTTTAAAGCGATCCGACGGATCAGAAATTAAATAGGCTCCACAGCAACTTCAACCTTTGGAAATCCTTAACGAAAATGTAACGAAAACATGTCTCTTTTTAAAGAGCCTTTCTCCCGAGAAAGTCTCCACCGAATTTGCTATCTCTGGGAAATCAAATACAAAATGTTCAATTTGATTAAAATAATAAAAACTATAAGTAAACTATAGTCAATATAATAATTGTTGCGGTTCATTATATAAATAAAAAATTTATATATCTTAAATTAAAACCAGTAAGGAAAGGCTAAAGTCGGGCGGTGCCGACTATATAATACCCTACACCACTCTCGTAATATTGAATAACTCTGATATATAAATTTTGTAATTCATGTATAAATTGTTTACATTAATTTACTTTTGGGACATTTTATACTTAAATAATACCCTGTACCACAGTGTGGTGTAGGGTATAAAAACGATTGGATCTAAAGAGCCAAATCGGATGAAACATATATATGGGAGCTATAGCTAAATCTTTACCGATTTTCTTGAAATTCGGCAATGTTGGTTCATGAATCAAGAAACTCTACCATTCTAAATTTCAAAACGATTGGATGTAAAATACAGCTTTTATAGGACTAAAGGTCCAAATCGGACGAAACATATATATGGGAGCTATAGCTAAATCTTAACCGATTTTCTTCAAATTCGGCAGTGTTGGTTCATGGATCAAGAAACTCTACCATTCTAAATTTCAAAACGATTGGATGTAAAATACAGCTTTTATAGGACTAAAGGGCCAAATCGGACGAAACATATATATGGGAGCTATAGCTAAATCTTAACCGATTTTCTTCAAATTCGGTAGTGTTGGTTCATGGATCAATAAACTCTAGCATTCTAAATTTCAAAACGATTGGATGTAAAATACAGCTTCTATAGAACTAAAGGGCCAAATCAGACGAAACATATATATGGGAGCTATAGCTAAATCTTAACCGATTTTCTTCAAATTTGGTAGTGTTGGTTCATTGATCAAGAAACTCTACCATTCTAAATTTCAAAACGATTGGATGTAAAGTACAGCTTTTATAGGACTAAATGGCCAAATCGGACGAAACATATATATTGGAGCTATAGCTAAATCTTAACCGATTTTCTTCAAATTCGGTAGTGTTGGTTCATGGATCAAGAAACTCTACCATTCTAAATTTCAAAATGATTGAATGTAAAATACAGCTTCTACAGGGCTAAAGAGCAAAATCGGACGAAACATATATATTGGAGCTATAGCTAAATCTTAACCGATTTTCTTCAAATTCGGCAATGTTGGTTCACGGATCATGAAACTCTACCATTCTAAATTTCAAAACGATCGGATGTAAAATACAGCTTCTATAGGACTAAAGGGCCAAATCAGACGAAACATATATATGGGAGCTATAGCTAAATCTTAACCGATTTTCTTCAAATTCGGTAGTGTTGGTTCATTGATCAAGAAACTCTACCATTCTAAATTTCAAAACGATTGGATGTAAAGTACAGCTTTTATAGGACTAAATGGCCAAATCGGACGAAACATATATATTGGAGCTATAGCTAAATCTTAACCGATTTTCTTCAAATTCGGTAGTGTTGGTTCATGGATCAAGAAACTCTACCATTCTAAATTTCAAAATGATTGAATGTAAAATACAGCTTCTACAGGGCTAAAGAGCAAAATCGGACGAAACATATATATTGGAGCTATAGCTAAATCTTAACCGATTTTCTTCAAATTCGGCAATGTTGGTTCACGGATCATGAAACTCTACCATTCTAAATTTCAAAACGATCGGATGTAAAATACAGCTTCTATAGGACTAAAGGGCCAAATCGGACGAAACATATATATGGGAGCTTTAGCTAAATCTTAACCAATTTTCTTCAAATTCGGTAAAGTTGGTTCATGGATCTAGAAACTCTACCATTCTAAATTTCAAAACGATTGGATGTAAAATACAGCTTCTATAGGACTAAAGGGCCAAATCGGACGAAACATATATATGGGAGCTTTAGCTAAATCTTAACCAATTTTCTTCAAATTCGGTAAAGTTGGTTCATGGATCTAGAAACTCTACCATTCTAAATTTCAAAACGATTGGATGTAAAATACAGCTTTTATAGGACTAAATGGCCAAATCGGACGAAACATATATATGGGAGCTATAGCTAAATCTTAACCGATTTTCTTCAAATTCGGCAATGTTGGTTCATGGATCAAGAAACACTACCATTCTAAATTTCAAAACGATCGGATGTAAAATACAGCTTCTATAGGACTAAAGGGCCAAATCGGACGAAAGATATATATGGGAGCTATATCTAAATCTGAACCGATTTCAACCAAATTCAATAGCGATCTTAACAGCCGCGAAATACTCTAAACTGCAAAATTTCAGAACGATCGGAGTGAAATTGCGACCTGTAGTCGACGAACAACTTTACATGGACAGACGGACGGACGGACAGACATCGTTAAATCGACTCAGCTAGTGATTCTGAGTCGATAGGTATACTTTAAGGTGGGTCTAGCTGTGTTATTTTCAGGTGTTACAAACATCTGCCGTGAAACAAACTTATAATACCCTGTACCACAGTGTGGTGTAGGGTATACAAATAATTGAGTCAATTAATAAAATAATGATTGAATTAATCAATTGTTTAATCGAAGATTAATAACATTGCAATTATGTTTTTTAATTGTGGCATGTAAATGAGCCTTTTTTTCTGTCTCCCTCTTTATTGCCCTCTTTAATTTAATTTAATTCAATTATTTTAATTTTCCTCAGTTTCTCCACTTCTCAACAACATTATTTTTTGTCTCCTTCACAGATCACCTCGTTGTTGCGTCCACGTGCAACGTACAAAACAACATCAGCGCCCAATTCACAAACTTCGACAACAGTAGCCATACACCAATATTTGGGCGCCTCTAGCAATCAAGACTCCAATTCAGATATAGTGGTATATGCAGCCAATGCTATTAGCGAAGAAGACTACGACGACGACCAGCAAGAGACAAAGGAGAATCCACATCTGGTCTATGCAGAGACAACAATAAATAATATTGAATTTATACCAACGCTAGAATTTGTTAGCCAAGCACCCGAGATTTCTTATGAACATTTGCAACAATGTTTGGCAACATGTTGTTCGTCGCTGTCCCCCCATCAACATGAACCATCGCCGCCAATACAAGAGCTGCAGCAACATGAGTCTGAAACAAGTTCTCGTTTAACATTTACCATACAGAGAACCACTTCTACTACGACAGAAAGTAATAAAAGCAGCGAAGAGCTAAAGGCAGAGGAACAGCTGAATCAAGATAAGCAGCTAGCATCTGAATCGCCATCGTCATTGGATACCAGTGAACTCTTGCGGCAGGAGGTCCCACCAATTAGTCTGACAGATACGGCTTCATTGTCGACGTATTTCGATGAGCCCACCAGTTCAATTTCCATAGAAATGATGGAGGGCTCTCAACACACCAACACTTCGGAACGGGCAACGACCGCCAATACTACAACGACGGCGGCATCAGCATCGGCGTCGGCATCACAGTCGGCGTTAGCATCAGCCTCGCGAACCAGTCAGAGTAATGTGCCACACAGTTTTACAAATCTTCCTTCCACTAGTTTAAGTGAAGAGAACAGCGATGAAATTGAAGAAGAAATCGAAGAAGCTTTAGAATTAAGTGAAGAACAACAAGTGGAGTCACTGGATTCCTTACCAGGGCCCAGCGTTAAGAAACCCATGGCCATTGTAAAACCCGATCAAATGTTTGGCATAGAATTTTCGGATACCTCAAGTGTAGAGAATTCGGAAATCTTACCATCAGCAAAAAGTACCAGTGATGAGGATCAATTTAAAATTGATGATGATCAGCTATCGGGTGGTAAATTGGCACAACATTTTGTTTTGGATGATAGTGAAGAGTTGTCGCCACATTTGCCGCATGAGGATGGAGAACCCAAACTTGAATCCCTATTGCACTCAGAAGAGAGTCCCCTTCATTTGGATGTGGAGCAAAATGAACAGCAAAGCATAAGTAATCAAAGTACTTCCCATGATGTTTCGGAATTGCAAGAAGAAACCAAAGATGAGATAGATTCTCAAGATTCGCTATTGTCGGATGGTGATTATCCCATCTCATTGCCGGAGGGAGGACAAGCTCTCGGCCTGGAAAAGGAAGATTTTCTAAATATACCCAATCTTAAAACCCCTTTGTCCGGGGAAAGTGATCAACAAAAGTTGCAGAGACTGGATGTGGCGAAAAGAACAGACGACGAGGAGGATATTAAAAAGTCTTTAGATCAACCCGAAAGTCTAAAAAGCTCTGTCAAGCCTATGGAGACTTCTAAAAGTCCTTTAATTTCTTTAAGTTCTTCAACGGAGAAGGATTTCTTAAAGCCTTTAAATGCAGCAAAACGGCCAATGACAAAAGCTTCTCTTCCGGAATTATTTGAAAATCCCAATATCAAACCCTTATCAGGTTCATCCTCTATCTACAGTGAAAAAGATCAGTCGATGGAAGAAATGATGGCCTCCAATCAGTCATTAGAAATGACATTTGATGATAATATAAGTTCATTAAATCCCAGTTTTATTAATAAAAATGAAACTCTTGTCAATGAGTTATTGGAAAGTACACCAGAGAGGCAAAGAAATTTTACAGAAAAGGAAAATATAGAAAAAGAGGAGAAAATACAAAAGGAACAACAACAGGAAACGAGTAATAAACAGCCACTCAAACCATTGGAACTTCAGTCCCAAAATCAGGCGGCAATAAGTTTCCTGAATACAGATCCATTGTCTACAGAAAAGTCTTCACAAGAAATCAAATCATTGGAAATTCTGAACGAAAATGAATCAAACATAAGTCTCCTTAATAAAGAGTTTTTGTCAACGGAAAAGTCTCTACAACAACACAAACTTTCGGAGATCCAGTCATTACCTAATCAAAAGTCTGCACTACAACTCAAACCCTTGGAAACTCGAAACGACAACAAAACTCTTAATAAAGACTTCTTTTTTAGGGAAAAGTCTGCACAAGAAACCAAAAGTTCAGAGATTCCAAACGCAAATGAGGACGCAATAACTTGTTTAAATAAACAGCCTTTGGAAAAGTCTCCACTACTACCCAAACCTTTGGAAATGCTTAACGAAAATGTAACAAAAACAAGTTTTCTTCATAAAGAGCCTTTATCCCGAGAAAAGTCTCCACAAAAAACTAAAGCTTTGGAGATTCAAATCAACAATGAGGAACCTTTCTCCAGGGGAAAGTCTCCAACACAACTCAAACCTTTGGAGATTCAAACCGATAATGAGGAACCTTTCTCCAGGGGAAAATCTCCAAAACAACTTAAACCTTTGGAAATTCTAAACGAAAACACAAGTTTCCTTCAAAAAGAGCCTTTCTTCCGAGAAAAGTCCAATCAACCAGATCTGGGATCTGTGGGAAATATAACCCAAAATGAAGGCATAACAAGTTTTCAAGAAGTCGAACCTAAAAAGCTTCAAACCACTGTTCCAAACCTACACTATGCCACGGAAAATTTTGTCATCCCCGATTTTCAACAAATCGATAATTGTGCAGAATTGCTGGAGCAGCCCACACTCACACATTCGGAATTGGTTACCGATCTAGATGACAGTCTGCAAGATAATGAAGAGAAACCGTTAACCTCCACCAAATTGGCAGAAGATTCCTCACGCGATATGGGCTTGGAACAAACCCTTAGCTCAGAAAAATTACAATCTCTACACATTGAAACCGGCGAGGAAGAGGATGAGGAGGACACTTCATTGCAGTTAATGAAGCTACGCATAATGGCCATGAAACATCAGCCCAAAGAAGCTCAACTTTCTCCTTCAGGAGAGTTGGCCTCACAGATGGACACAGCACAAACAGCCAAGCCCATGGAAAGGGTTTCGCTGGTAGAATTTGCCAAAGATGTGCTCGAGGATATCACCGAGGAAAGTGAACGCAATTCCCTGTCCACTCAAGAAGAACAACAGTCTTTGAATTTGGAAAAAATGTCCTTAACCGCCTTAGCCTCTAAACTGGAAGCTAAAGCCGCACAAAATGAAAATGAATTCTCTTCGGGCACAAATTCCATTGTAAGTTTGAATATGGTACACATGCTGGAGCAGAAGGTGGGGGAGTTACAACAAATGTTGGCCAGTAAAGACGCATGTTTGGCCTCCTTGAATATGCAATTGGAGAATATGAATCGCCGAGAATCAAGTGATCAACTGGGTTCGGTTTCAGGCCGGGATACCAGCTCTTTGGTGACGAATTCCACCGAATATCGAACATTTCAAGAGGACTTTGGGCAGCAGGTAACTCTACTGCGTACTTAATACAATTCTACTCTTTTTTAATACTCTTCTTCTTCCCTTTCAGACCATGGATATTTATATGGAACTCACCAAACGTGATGAACTCATAGCCAAACTCACCGATTCCCTCCAACAATCTTTAACTATACGTGAAAATCTGCAATCCGAAAGTGAAAAACTCTCCACTGAAGTTCAATTGCTACGCAAACAATTAACCGATGCCATGGAGACTCTCAAGCGTCCTTGTTGGCCTCGTGGCGATCAGGAAAGCAATTTTGGTCAACGCATTTCGGAAATATCAATGGATCTCATCAGTGAAAGTGATGATGATTTTGCTCCCCACTATTTCACCGATAATGAGGAGAAATTCTCACGCAATTCCCGAGAACGTCAACTCTCAATGCCGCGACAATTTGACTACTCCGCCAATGAGCCGGAAATCATTTCCACTCCCTTCAGTAAACAAATTGAGCAGTTCCAAAAGTATCTAACGCCAAGTGAAGTGCGTTTGTTTTTTATGGTTCAAAAGAAATTCGATGATTATCTTTGTCAGGAGCTGGAGAAATGTAAAATGAAAAATGAACAAGAACTGAAAATTGTCATGGATCAATGGGAGACCGAGAAACGTGAGAAAGATGAAGAGATCCAACGGTTGTTGGTGCAGCGTCAGGAAAGGGATGTAAAACACAATCAGGAAATGGAGAATTTGAGGAAGTATTTTGAGACAAAATGTGCTGATTTGGAGAAGCAGTAAGTTTTAATACCAAACACCACATTATGATTTTGTGCATTTATTTGTAACGCCCTCAAAAGGAACAGTTATAATTCCTTAGCTTATTATACCTATCGACACTTTTTGAGTCGATTTGGACATGTCCTTCTATCCATATATTCTTGTGATCAAAGTGCAGGCTGCAAATATGAACCCATATGTATGAAGGGGCAATATCGTCTATTTAGTGACATTAGTTCATGTTGTGATAGAACTTTCATATAAAGGTCCCTTCCAATAAAGCTTATTTGCACTTACAGAACACATTTCAGACGATGTGACAGAAAGTGAAGCATTTACACTTTATATTGGAGGATATCATACTGGAGGATATCATACTGTAGCGCAGTGGTAACCGAGTGGACTATATACCAACGGTGTACATCTTCGAGAGGAACTTTGCTACTAAGATTGCTTCCAGGAAGGACTGGGTTGACAGACACTTATATAGATGGTTTAGAGCATGATGGAAAAATTGCCTGAAACAAAAAAAAAACAAAAACGCCTGATCGGCGTACACGACAGGAGGTTAGGAATTGTGTCTTCATTACTTCTGCAGAAGCAGTGGAGATAATTGATCATCTGCTTTGTTACTGTCCAGCATTCAGATATACATGGGTCGGCATTTTTAGTAACACTGGCAGATCTTACCGGTACCGAGGTTTTTAGTATTGATTACCGTGTTTATCAAACAGGTTGGTTCCGATGAGAGGAAACTGGGCCCGTGGTAGCACAAGGGACCTCGATTGGTCTATGTGAGGTGGTACCTCCGCCTGCTACCTTGACCAAAACCTAAAGACCTACGAGTAAAAACCTCTACTACCTAAGGTTCTATAAGTCGACTTTCGACTAATCGATTAGTCGACTTTTTGTAACAAAAAAGTCGAAATCGTAAGTCGACTTTTTGTTTCTGAAAATGTCTAAAAGTCCAATTTTTCATGTCCTTTTTTATGTACGAGTATTGCCAAATTACATATTACATTTGGCTAAAATGAATGAAAGAGCGTTTGTGGGTTAGAACAAAAATCTTTATTTAGTTGGATCAACACCAATATCGGACCAATTTTATAGTTAAAAATAAGCGTGATAATATGAACACACAGTAATCTCATATGTCATAACTATATATTCTTTGTTTATACCTTCCACAATAGAATAGGGGATACAGGGTGGCTGATATGTAATGCAACAAAGTAAAGCGCTATATAAAATGTCCGAAATAACATAAAATTTTAGAAACAGTTTAGATTTGTTCGAATTGGCCACCTTTGGCACGAATTATGGCCATCAAACGGCCGACAAAGCCATCACACGCTGCACGAAAGTGGCTCTGCGGTATTTTGGTCCATTCCCGGCGAAGCGCCGTCTTGAGATGATCGATACTTTGGTATTTTTTAGTGCGAACCTTACACTCTAAAATGCTCCAGGCGCAAAAGTCCAACGGATTGAGATCCGGAGATCTTGGTGGCCATTGTGCTGAAGAAATGAGGCGAGGAACCTCCTTTTTAAGCCATTCTTGGTTGACGCGTGCTGAGTGCGATGGTGCTGAGTCCTGTTGGAACGTCCATGGTCTGCGGCCGAAATGTTTGTCTGCCCAGGGCTTCAATACTGTCTTTAGAACATTTTCCCGATAATAATCAGCATTTATTTTGACCCCATGGTCGATGAATACGAGCGGGGAGCGACCATCGGCCGTTACGGCGGCCCACACCATTACCATCGGCGGCGCTTGAGTTCTGGTGTCCAATTGAAGGTGTAAATTTTCAGCTGACCTCTTTGGCAAGTAAACCCGATCATTTTGTTTGTTCACAAACTGCTCAATTTGGAATGGCTTCTCATCGGAGAAAACCAAATTCGGTAACTGGCCACTTTCGTGCAAGCGAAGCAACTCCTTGGCTCTTTCCAGTCTAACTTTTTTTTGTGCATCGGTGAGCTCTTACACTTTTTGGAACTTCAATGGCTTTAGTCCAAGCTCATTTTTTAATATGTGTTGTATCCGTTCTCGCGATATGTTCAGCTCACGAGCAATTTTTCTACCATTGCGGCGTGGATTTCGATCAAATCTTGCATTCACTTTTCGATTCATTTCTGGTGTTCTTACCGTTTTTTTTCGTCCACTTTTTGGACGCGATGCAACACTGCCAGTATCACGGTAACGAGCAATGGTACGATAAACAAAAGATTAATTCACATTTAAATGCTGGAGGGCTCTAACGATAGCCACTTGTGTTTTTCCACCCAAATATGAAGCAATCACACTATCACGCTTGAATTCCATCACGAATAACTTCTTTTCTGAATGAATAGATCAAAATGCTTTTGTAAGCTTGAAAACAATAAAATGAACTGTCACTAAAATAAATCTGTCAGCTATCAGACTAGCGGTTTAGAAATGATAGCAACCTGAAGTTGGTTGCAATACATATCAGCCACCCTGTATATTCATTTTGTCACTCCGTTTGTAAAAGAACTAAATATTGATATGAGACCACATGGAGTATATAAGGGGCTTTGGATTAGGGGCATAACTAAAGGGTGTCCCAAGAAGAGCGCAATTTTTTAATCTCGCAACATTCGAAGTGTCATTGTTTGACATTTGAATAATTGTTATTGTTTGTTAGTAGAAGGTACGAGGTTAGTAAAAATGGAGCGAAGGGAGCGAAGGGAGTTCGTTAATTGGGTATTGGAGAGACAACATGAAAATGCTGATTTTGCCGATAAAATCATCTTCGGTGACGAGGCCCATTTTCATCTTGATGGCTTCGTCAATAGGCAGAATTGTCGCATTTGGGGTGCGGAAAATCCTCGAGTGATTCACGAGAAGCAAATGCATCCTCAACGTGTCACTGTGTGGTGTGGTTTTTGGGCTGGAGGAATCATTGGACCTTTTTTTATGAAAATGAGGCAGGTCAAGCGCAAACAGTCAATGGTGTTCGGTATCGTGAAATGATAACCAGTTTTTTCTTGCCTAGAATTGAAGAAATGAATGTGGAGGGCATGTGGTTCCAACAAGACGGCGCCACATGTCATACAGCCAGAGAAACAATTCAATTGCTGCAAAAATTGCGCTCTTCTTGGGACACCCTTTATTTTATATATTAATAAAACACAGGATATTTAAGATATGGAGTTTATTTATACCCGGAATCCTTCACACGAGCAACGGTAGTCATAGGTCCATGTTTTGATATAGCCACCATACAGAGGTCCCTCTAGATTTGACTTCGTAACGTCACAAAAACCTTAAATTGCAACGAATTGGGCTGAAATTCGGCACAATCAGTTCATTTGTATCCGAAACCATTTCCATTCGTCATGGCCGACTTTATCCGTGTTTACTTCTTATAGTTATAAATTGTTTTACATAATAATTCTATAGTAAGATACAAAATTGACGTTTTGGCCGGATCAAAACCATGTGTAATATTGATGAGAATGATATTCCAATACAGAACCGAGAATATTGAAAGTATTGGATTATGGTTACTTTCTTCCTATCGGCACACCAATTCGGAGCCAAATATCTCTAAACGGTTTGAATAAGTTAATTTTGAAAGGCCAATTTATTTGGACATGTTCCATGAATAAATTTCGCTACCTTAGAGTGTAAAGGCGCTAAGTCCAAATTTCTAAATTTTACAGTAGAGATAAAATACTTTCTATTTGTTACTCAATTATACTCAATACTCAATTTTCATAAAAACTTTGACGCCCAAAATCACAATCTTCAGCAAAATGTTTTTAACAAAAAAGATTATTAACTGCCAGTTTGTTTAACGAAAGGATTTTAACTGCCGGCTAGCATTTTCATTTTCACCAACTTCAAGTTTGTAAACCAAAATGTTCTGCACTTGCGTTGGCAAATCATTAATTTTTTGACAAATCAAAATTAAATTAAAACATTTTTGTTCAAAACAATTGTTGGAGATGTTGGAAACTAGAATCATTCTGTAAAACATCAAATAAATATCGAAGGAAAGTAGGAGTTAGAGTAAAGTAAAAAACAGTGAAGTAAAAATGTCTTAAATAGAGTACAGAGGGTCAAACAGGGCAACAGTGGGACAAAAAGGTTTTAAATATGGTTCAGTGAAGAAAAACTGTTAAATATTGTACAGTGGGACAAAAAGGGTTAAGTATGGTACAGGGGGGACAAATTTTAATTATTGTACGTTATGACAAAAATGTTTTAAATATGGCATAGTGGGGCAAAAATTATTAAATATGGTACAGTGAGAAAAAGGGTTAAAAATGGCGCAGTATGGTAAAAATAGTAAAATATGTTACAGTGGGAAAAAAGGGTTAACTATGGTACAGTGGGGCAAAAAGATAAGGTATAAAATGGTAACTATAAAATATGGTTAAAAGGTATTAAATATGGTACAGTGGAGAACAAGGGTTAAATATTTTACATTGACCATAAATGCTTAAATATGGCGCAGAAGAACAAAAAGTGTTAAATATGATATAGTGGGACAAAAAGGTTTAAATATGATACTGTTCATATTATTTTTGTATCTCTCCCGTAAAATTTCGGAAATTGGACTTAGCGCCTTTACACTCATGTGTTTTTTGTGCAAATCAGATACATTTACACAAAATTACAGCACTCTCGCTAACAAATTGTGATAGATGTCTCACATTCAAAATTTGGTTTTTGGGGAAGGGACTGCACGTATTTATTAGTATTTTGGCAGCTTCGGATTTGTTACTTTTACGCATCACCTTGTAAACATAACTAGATACGACATAACTGTATTTTTCTTTGTTGAATCGATGTATTCTTATCTCCTCTTTCGTTATTTATCAAAAAATACATTTTGATAAAAAGTGGACTTAGCGCCTTAACACTCTAACGTAACGAAATGCAATTGTATTTTACAAAACAATGTTTTATTATTTTGGTTTTTTCTGTTTAAGATTTTTTGTACTTTTTTGGAACGACTTTTGCGAATTTCTATTTATATCTTTCAGTTTTTTAATTTTTCCTGTATTTTACTACAAATTTATGAAGAATAATAGAAATATTCGCATTTTAATTTATAAAGTCGACTTTAATCAACTTTTCATACTAAAAAGTCGAAAAGTCGAAAAGTCTAAAAGTCGACTTCTTGATATTTTAAAAAAGTCGAGATTTTGCCGTAGCTATATAACCCTACTACTGCCTCTATCTTATAAATAAAATTGCATTACTCCATAGAGGTTGTGCCCTTTCTGCAGATATCGTTCTGCCGTTTCTGGTAGGCAGATCAATGTATTTCGTGCTCCTAGAAAAAGATAATTTATAAATTAAAGGATACAATTTCTAAACAATTCTACCACAGCGTCAAAAATTGGATCAAATTTCTGTTTTCCCTTCCTGGTGAATACTCGTAAACAGGTAATATAGTGAATATGAACATTTTTCGAACATAAACGACGAAGTTGACCACCTAACAGACCCTAACATAGCTACAGGGAAGCCAACTTAGTGCTTTTCGCACCAGATTTAGAGCTTTTCAGATCACTCAATACAAGAAAAGTTGTCAGTTAGTGCCAAATGAAAAAAATCACTAACTGTACGCTTTTTCGTTAGTGCTTTTGACGCTTTTCATACATTTGTCAGAACAAATCTGCTAACATAAAGAAGTTAGACTATTTTGCTACACCATATGTATGTACTTCAAAATTTGGCTTCATACGCCACAATTTGCATCAAATCTTTACAAAATTTGGCATAGAAAAGTTGATGGAGCCAATAATAAACTCTGGCAAATTTTATGAAACTTGTTGCAGGTTTAGATATATCCCTTATATATATTTATATACCAATTTTTGGTCTAAGCGCCATAGAATACCCGTTTCTAATCAGATCTACATACAATTTAGTATATAACGGTTTCTCCAACCAGAAATGGACACTATCAAATTTAAAGAAAATTGGTTCATACTTGTATTTAGATATAGACTCCATAAAATATATTTTCCAATGTTGCATGTAGACGCTTTAAATTGTTCAACTAACGTTGAAAAATTTGACGAAAATAGGTTCAGATTTAGGTATATGTATATTTCTATATCCTGATTTTGAATCTAAGCCCTATAAAATAAAAAAATTTCATATTATTCTCATTAAGAAAACAACTTTAATACAATTTGACAAAACATATTTCTTTTTATTCTGCTCTGATGGGGTCGGATATAATGTTGTCGTCTCCCGTCTAAAGCAATATTTTAGTTTAGTGGCTTTTTACGCTTTTTCAATTTTTCATTACGCTTTTGCTTCGGAAAAAGTTGGCATCACTGCATAGCTATGACACTTACTTTCGGATGGTCGAATATAACGGGTGATCTAAGTAAAGATACTTTTTTCAATAGCCTGTTTTTTTGACAGATCACGTGTGAGTCGTGTCATGCTGTCATGTTATTTTTGTTAAGTATTGTTTGGCATTTCATCATGGAAATACTTACGCCTGAACAACGTTTACAAATTATTCAGTTTTTTTATTATCAAAATAATCGTTCGCCAATTGCGCTAAGTCCATTTTATTAAATAAAAAAAAAACACTTTCCAGTCGACCCAAGACCATGACACCCATGAGAAATATTCTCATCTCGTTAAGAGCTATCTTTTTGCCATTGACCGATTCCCGATCCGACGTACCGGAATCATCGGTCCATATATCTTCAAAAATCATGCCGGTGAGAACGCAACCATTCAAGGCGACCGTTATCGTGCCATGATAACCGACTATTTGATGCCTGAAATTAAAGCTCGTGATCTCGGCGACATTTGGTTTCAACAAGACGGCGCCACTTTCCACACATCGCATCAATCAATGGATTTATTGAGAGAACACTTCGGTGAGCAGATAATTTCACGTTTTGGGCCGGTCGATTGGCCACCAAGATCGTGTGATATCACACCGTTAGATTTTTTCCTGTGGGGATATGTAAAGTCTAAAGTTTATGCGGACAAACCCGCTTCGATTCAGGCCTTGGAGCAAAACATCACGCTTGTCATTCGCCAGTTACCAGTCGAAATGCTCGAACGAGTCATCGAAAATTGGACTCAACGGATGGACCATCTGAGACGTAGCCGCGGCCAAAATTTGATAGACATAATCTTCAAAAAATAAATGCCAAAGAATGTTGTTTCAAATGATAATAAACATTCCCCATTCAATTTGATTTTTTTTAAAAAGTAGGGAACCTCGAAATGGATCACGCTATATTATGCGAATATGAAACCAATCGGTTAGACATTTTGGAGATCATCGACGTCTAAAAAATGTACAATAGCTTTTCTTAGACGTCGATTTTTTTAGTTTTCATTATACATATTCATAAAGACAATAATAATAAATTAATTTAATTCTCCCAAATTTCAAGCATGCCCTCTGTTAATAAAGGAAACCAGAAGTACTAATTACTACAAATTTTAATTAAGAACAATTTAATAACTTTCCTTTATTTTTCCAATAGATTTTCCGATGATGTCTTCTCGCAAAAATCTCAACGTCAAGGTTTGTCCTCATCCGAATCCTCCGACCAAGAGCAACTGTCCCTGGACTACAAATCGCCATCGCTGCCAAGATCTAAAGAAACATCGCCGCGCAAACGCTTTCGGGCAGAATTGTTGCTCAGTCCCTCACATCGGCAAATGACCCCCGGCAATGATGCGTACAATGAGGAGGTGCATGTCAACGAAGGATCTCAAGTAAGTTTTCTTTTTTTTATTATTAATAAATAATTAATTAAATACAAATGATTTTTGTTCTTCTCGCAGTTGGCTTTAGAAATTACCGAATTAAAGAGATTTTATCAAAATAAAATTCACGAAATTCAACGTTCTCAAGAGGATAACGTCAAGAAGCTGAGCGATCGTTTGAAATACTATGAGTCACGCTATCCTGAGGATGAATTCATGGTGAGTTATTCCGTAATGATTACTCGATTTTACATTTCATTGGCATGTTTTGCTAAAAAAAAAGACTGCTGCATTTATTTTATTTTAACAAAACAAACTAATTTCGTACATCATATACATATATATTATTTAGGTATATACTACATATATATAAATTAAACAAACAACCAAAATCATGCTTTTTGGTGAAGGCGAGACATCATTCATTGATACTTCATAAGCTTTTAATCACAAGACTATTCCCATGTCTTTAAATCATTAATTGTGTGGTCAAATATCCTATAACATTGAATAGTTTCCCAATCAGCTTTTGTGTGTCCA
Organism: Eudasyphora cyanicolor; assembly: GCA_963930755.1. Lineage (NCBI taxonomy): Eukaryota > Metazoa > Arthropoda > Insecta > Diptera > Muscidae > Eudasyphora > Eudasyphora cyanicolor. The sequence goes on from OZ005735.1 coordinate 54,009,026, forward strand.
TTTTTCTAATAGTTTATCTTGTTTATATCGAGAGTTCAGTTACATTGGCTTCAATTCCCCCTTATTGTTACTTTTATTGCTATTTATGAGTTTCATTTTTATAATATATTTAAAAAACATTTTTGAACATTAAACCATAATTCGATTTGGGTCATGTGGTGCAATTAAAACTTAATTCGAAATTTGAATATGATAATACACGATAATTCCATGTATTATTCATAGATATAACGTTAAAATCTTTAAACCCCCTTAAACGTTCAAGTTATGTTAACTCGAATAAAGCTAAAATTTCAAAAAAAGCACACCAATTTCACTTAAATATAAAGCCGTATGGCAATGGGCCGTATGTTTTGTTATAGGTCCCCTAGAGAGGTGGCTTCCAAAATTTTTTTTTAATTATTAAAAATCATATTTCTAAAAATAATATTTATTTGAAGTTTGTATTCTCATTTAATATTTTATCATTACCTTCATATCGATATCTCCATTCCAAAACTTGCTAAGTGGAAAAAGGTAGTTTTCAAGAGAGGCGATCAAAGTTTTAAGACATTTTTAAATGTGTGTGGAGTTTGTTTATAGCCCAAACCGAATGACCTTTACTGTTTTGTAAATAATTTTTGATTTGGGTTGATGGATAAAAAACTAATTTTGACTCAATGTTATTTGGAATATTTAAAATTTAGAAATGAAATTTCCCTGAAAACGTGCTAAGTCGACTTAGCATTCTTTGGAATGAAGGAGCGATATAGAGGTTGTCCTCAATTAGGACGATTGTCCTCAATACGATTGTCCTCAAATAGGACGATTGTCCTCAAATAGAACGATTGTCCTCAAATAGTGCAAATTTTTCAGACGATTTGGCTGAAATTTGTACAATAAAAAATACAAATTGCAAATTGCAGTTTCCCAGGCAGTCGAGGGCGAGATTTAATGGCAGTCTGGCTGTCGGATTAAATTACGACGACAGTGTTGGTCACTATGTTGCGACTCAGCCACTTGGTGACTTCCATTATTACCATTGTTTTGGCTTGATAGACACTGCAAGCATCTGGTAGTTTGTTGGCTATATCAAGACTATGGTCTTTCTCATAAAGCTTCCAACCATTTGTATATAACTGGATTTAGTTTATATTTCCTGATATTCTACGAACAGCGGCAAGGTTCCTCTCGAAGGTGTACGTCCTTGGTATACAGTCCACTTAGTCGGTTTCCAGAGACCATGTAGCCATAGTTCTTGTACCTCCACATTGATAGACAGTTTAATTTTAATGCCACTCTGGTTGCATTTTCTATATCCACAATATCAATCTGCAGTAGATGGTAGAGTAGGACATATAGAGACTCTGTCGCTGTTTACCCTTAAGGCGATTTTAGCTTTCCTTACTCGTTCCAGTTCGTTAAGACTGAAGGACAATTTCCGATCTATGACTATACCATCAAATTTTCACTTTCACAAATGTCTAGCTCAGCTCCATTTAGCCGAGAAGGGTCCACATATGGAACCTTATACTTCCTACTGAAGAGAATCAATTAACGCTCAAACAACTGTTTCTGGCCCATTTCTTTATAACCGCCTATATAATGTATCCGAGGACGTTGGGGAATTTACCAGTTACTGCGATTACGAAGTTGCCCACATATGCCACCACTTTTCAGCCACAATGCTCTAGATGTAATAGGATTCCAAATTATAGAGACAGTACACCTCCTTGTGGAGTCCCTCTGTTTACAAATCTGTGGTCCGAGACATTCTGTTATGCGTCTTCCTGTGAGCAAACACTGAATTAGTCTAATAAAGATATTTAGGTTTAGGTTTAGGTTAGGGTGGCAGCCGTATTTTTTTTATACAAGCTCACATATACCAGTTTAGGTCCCTAGTGTTACCACGGGTTGAAATGCCCCTCATCGAAACCAACCTGTTTGATACACAAATTTATCGATAGTACGAATATCGGTACTGGAAAGATCTGTTAGGCTGCCTAGGAAGGCCGACCCCAGTATGTCCAGTCGTCATTTACTCAGAGCGGGGCAGTCGCATAGCAAGTGCTCAATGCTCTCCACAGCTTCTGCAGAAGTCATTAGAGTCAATACCCAATCTTTTGGCGTGTTCGCCGCTCAAGCAGTGTCCCGTCAGAACTGATACTAACGTAGACAATCTTTGCCTCTCTAGTGCGAGGAGATATTTGATCTTCTCAGGTCATACCTTGGCCAGATTTGTCTAGCTACCCTGCAGGTGCCGATTTCTGTCCATCTTTCGTTGGACTGCCTGATTGCCTCTTGCCTAAGCCAAAGCTTGCACGTGGATAGTGGCGCACCAATATATGCAAATTCTTCGAGAATTTGTAATGTCGTCCCTTTCCTAGCAAGTTCATCGGCTTTGCAGTTCCCCGGAAATCCCTATGCCCAGGCACCCATATGAGGTGCATATTAAACTGCTCAGCCATTTTGTTAAGAGATCTGCGGCAGTCGAGGGCTGTTTGTGAATATAGGAATGTTGCCTCCAGAGAATTGATGACAGCCTGGCTGTCCGAGTAAATTACAACGCCAGTGTTGGTTACTATGTTGTGCCTCAGCCACTTGACTACTTCCCATATTGCCATTATTTCGGCTTGATAGACACTGCAGGTATCTGGTAGTCTGTGAGCTTTATCCAAACTAAGCTCAGCACAGTGTACTCCGAAGCTAATCTTTTCATCAAGCTTCAAACCATCCGTGTAAAAGTGGAGATGGTTTCTATTACCTGGTATTCTTCCAACCCATTCATCTCTGGCGGGAATCATAGTGATGTAGTTTCTCTCGAAGGTGTACACAATTGGTATATAGTCCACTAGGTCGGTTACCATAGCACTACACTTTGATATCCTCATGTGACCGTAGTTTTTGTACCTCCACATTGATAGGCAGTTTAATCTTATTGCCGCTTTTGTTGCAACTTCTCTCGCCACAATATTAATCGGCAGTATATGGAGTAGGGCTTGTAGAGACTCGGTCGCTGTAGTTCTCTGAACCTTTGTTAGTAGGTTGGTGATGGTTAGTTTGTCAGTTGACGTCCACCATACTACAATGCCGTATAGCAGTATAGGACGAACTACTGCTATATATATCCAGTGGACCATTTTAGGAGAGAGAGGCCCCACCGCGACCCTACAGCCTTTTTGCAGGAATATAAGGCGACGTTGGCCTTTCTTACACGTTCCAATACGTTAAGTCTAAATAACAGTTTACTATCTAGAATTATACCTAAATATTTTGAACTTTCAGAAAAGACTAGATCTGTTCCATTTATCCGAAGTGGAGGGCCCACATGTGGGACTTTATTCATCCTAGTAAAGAGAACCAATTGTCTTGTTTGGGTTTACGCCCAAACCGCTGCTTTTAATAAAGATGAGACAGGGCCGCAATTACCGCATCGAAGTGAATTTTGTTAAAAGCCCCTTCAATATCAAGAAAGGCCGTAGTGAACTCCTTGAAACGTAGGGACGATTCGATAGCGCCCACCAGTTCATGCTGGACCGATTTTGTAGTCTTGCTCTTATTGTAATTGTGTTCGTTTCCCGACTAATGTTTTGTATCCATTTTTTCTCTAATGAAAGAATCTAAGAGCCTTTTTAAATCTTTTAATAGGAACGAGGATAGACCAATTGAACAACTGCAGACAATAGTACATAGATATGTTTTTTTTTGAAATGATTAATCAAAAGTGTATTAGGTCCTTGTTGGTCCAGTTTGACCTACTACGAACTTGTCCATAGGAGGATATGCTGTACCCGAAATTCGATAGTGCCCACCAGTTTATGCAGGACCGATTTTGTAGTCTTGCCCTTATTGTAATTGTGTTCGTTTCCCGACTAATGTTTTGTATCCATGTTTTCTCTAATGAAAGAATCTAAGAGCCTTTTTAAATCTTTTAATAGGAACGAGGATAGACCAATTGAACAACTGCAGACAATAGTACATAGATATGTTTTTTTTTGAAATGATTAATCAAAAATGTATTAGGTCCTTGTTGGTCCAGTTTGACCTACTCCGAACTTATCCATAGGAGGATATGTTGTACCCGCCGAAAGCTTTCATTTTGTAACGAGACTATGTGGCCTTCAAAAGTTTTGTACAGTGCCATGCCTTTGCCAAAAAGCTACGATTTGTTTGTTCGTTAATAATATTGTTTCTAATTTTTTTTGCTGTTGTGTTAACAAGCATGTATTTTGCATTTGAATTTTCTTTATTTTATGGCTAAAATCCAAACAACCAAACTATACGTATGTGGATGTTATTGTGCTAACCTCCCTCAAAAAACATATGTATTTAATAACCAAAACAACAAAACACCGAACTCGAAATAAACCAAAAACTAAACAAATAGTCGTCTACTAAAAACTCAACATTGAATTCAACACATGAGAGTTCAGCCAACACCGAGGATATGACCCTACTAACCGTACGCAATGCTAATCAAAGTCAGGACTCATGTCCGGAACGTGGTGAAGAGGCCACAACCTCAACTCATCCACCCGCCACCGCTACATCATCGCCCTTAGCACAAAATAACAATAACAACAACGCCTCATTGATCATAATCGATACGGATGAATTGAATTCTAATAATGAAACTCAAATCATTCAAAAGATCATTGATGAGTACGAGCGACGTTTGCAAGAGCAATTGGCCTTGGCCCGCGAGGATATTGTGCATGAGTTGGAGCAGCAAATACAGGTAAGTGAAATAGTAGCAGCTATAGGGAACTCCCAAAACTCAACAAAAACCAATGCCAACCAATACTTTTAAACTTTTTGTGTTAATTTTCTAATTCCCGTTTTATTTTTTCTTTCTGTTTCCTTTGAGTGCATGATTCATTTTGTGTTCATTTATGCATTTTTTCTTCTATTTTCCTAATGTCTTTTTTGATTTTTGCTTCGTTTTCTAATGCATTAACAACATTTATTTTATTTGGATGTGCAGACAGTGGTTTGGGAACCCATTCAAGGGAAATCAATGCTTGAATAAAATGGAACATTTCCATTTAAATCTTGAATTTATATTAGAAAAATTAAGATTTAAATTTGACACATTTGTTTTTATTGAAATCTAAAAAATTGTTGGCGATTTCCTTTAATTTCTAATGTAGATCTACCCAGTTTTTTAACTGTTATCCAAAAAATATTTATTGAAATTCAAAATATGTACATACATCAATCATCAATTGAAACTGGAAACACATAAATTGAAATTTAAATTCAAAAATTTCCATTTTATTCCAATTTATTCAAAACAAGTGAATTGAAATTAAAAAATTCCATTTCAAATTCAAAGGATTTTATTTGAATAACAAAAAAAAATTTGAAATTTAAAAAATTCTTGTTAAATGAGTTTAATTTTTTTAATTAAAATTTGAATTCGATTATAGTTTTCGAGTTATTGAGAAGTTTTAAATTTAGTTTTAAGTAATTGAATTACATTTTTAAATTTTAAATTGAATTAAAATCAAAGAGGGAATATTTGTCGGACCTTATATTCGAAAATTAATGGCCGACGGAAATTTTATAAAATTGTTAACGCCCAATGAAGCAGCAGCATGGGCATAATTTCAAGATGTTGTTTACAACCTTCTCGGTAACCGCAAATTCTCGAATTTCAAGCAAATAATCAAAAGTTTGTCTCTCAAATGCATTTTCATCATTCCCATCTCGAGTTTTTCCCAAAAACTTAAGTAGTGTTACGAACATCGAATACACCAATATTTGCCGAAAATCAAAAGAAATCAAGGATTTTATTTGTCAAAAATTTTAAAAACCATATTTTATTCAATATCTCGATTTTAAAGTCAGCACCCCAAATAGCCTTGGAAATAACTTTTTGTTGATCTGTTTAAAAACTGTATATACACGGTTTTCCAATAAGAGCGATATGATTTCTTTTAAAAAAAATACACTTATTGTTAAGGAAATTCGAAAGTTTTTTATTTAATATGAAGGACAATCGATACAATTAAGTTCTAAATAAAACGTCATTCAAATGGCCTCCACGACTTCTGCAGGAACGAATTCGATGAACCCAATTTTCGAGCACTTTTTCCACTAAATCAAGTCGTATGTCATGAATGGCACGTTCAATATTGACTTGTAAAGCTTGAAGAGAGTCTGGTTTATTTCGAAAGACCAATGACTTCAAATAACCCCACAAGAAATAGTCTAATGGTGTTAAATCACAACTTCTTGGAGGCCATTCAATACCACAATTTCTTGAAATAATCGAATCTCCAAACTTTTCTCGTAACAATTTAATTGTTTCATTTGCTGTGTGACACGTAGCCACTATCGGTCAATGGCAAAAAGATAGCTCTTAACGAGAGCTAAAATACTCGTATCTCTCATGGCTGTCAAGGTCGTAGGTCGACTGGAAAGTGTTTTTTTTGGATTTTAAAAAAATTGACAGCATCATTTTCAAATGTGAGCGGACAGTTTATTTTTGCTCTAGTTCCATAACGGCACGTCGGATCGGGAATCGGTCAATGGCAAAAAGACAGCTCTTAACGAGAGCTAAAATATTGCTCATGGGTGTCAAGGTCGTAGGTCGACTGGAAAGTGGTTTTTTTTATTTAAAAAAATGGACTTAGCACTCGAAAAGTTGCAATTGGAGAACGATTATTTTGATAATAAAAGTGAATAATTTGTAAACGTTGTTCTTGCGTATATCTCTCCATGATGAAATTGAAATTTCATTTTCAAATGTGAACGGAAAGTTTATTTTTTGCTCTAGCTCCATAACGGCACGTCGGATAGGGAATCGGTCAATGGCAAAAAGACAGCTCTTAACGAGAGCTAAAATATTGTTCATGGGTATCAAGATCGTAAGTCAACTGGAAAGTGTGTTTTTTTTATTTAAAAAAAAATGGACTTAGCGCTCGAAAAGTTGCAAATTGGAGAACGATTATTTTGATAATAAAACTGAATAATTTGTAAACGTTGTTCCTGCGTATATATCTCCATGATGAAATTGTAAACACTACTGAATACAATGAAAAACAAATGACAGATCATGACATATTACAAATGGCCGAAACGTCACTTCAAAATCATATCATCCCTATTGAAAAACCCGTTACTTGTGTTTTTATCTTGATTTAATTTTAACCAATATTTATACCCGGCACCATACTGTGATACAAAGTATAAGTATTTTAACTTTGTGCATTTGTTTGCAACTCACAAAAACAGAAGAGATAGACTCATAATGTATTACACCGATCGGCAAAGAATAACTCTTTGAGGCGAATTGTCCACGACCGTCTGTCCATATATCCTCGTGATCAAAGTGAATTTGGCCCATATGAAGCGATCTTTATCATAATTGGTACAGATGCTTTTCTTGGGTTAGAAATATGGTCCTCTCCGATTTGAGTTCACTCTGTCGTAGAAGTCACGGTTTACGGTCAATCCAATTGAAATTGTACATTTTATAGTTTACTTGCCCAAATAAATGGTCTTTATCCATCCATATTTTTATAAAGTCTCCATTTCCATTTCTTGACGCTGTAGGAAAAAATTTTTTAGTCAATTTAATTGAAAGTTAAAAATTTATAATCAGATGTCTGATCCCAACAGACGATGTCCTGTCCGTCCTATTTGTGGTATATTGGTTTTATATACATTAAAACAAGTAAGAAAGTTCAGTCGGGTAAACCGACTTATAAATACCCTCACCTTGAGTCCCAAAAAAATATTAGTATATTTATTTATTTTTTGTTTTAATTATGTTATTATCAATTTAAATTGCAATTAACAACTTCAAAGTATGTACTGGTATTAATGTTATAAGCTGTTAACTTTTGGTGTTAAATGGTCCATTTGTAGTGGGGGTACCAAAAGGGGCGTGCCAATAACGGCTACTTTTGTTTAGATTCTAGGTACTGTAAAAGCATTGTACTGTACGAAATTTCAAGTATTTGTATGCACTGTTATTAAAGTTAAAAGCTGTCAACTTTTGGTACAAAAAGGTCAATTTGTGTGGGAGGTACCAAAAGGGGTGTGCCAATAACGCCCATTTTTCACTGTATTGTAGGCACTATTAAACCATTACACTGTACAAAATTCCAGGTCTTTGTATGCACTGGTAATAAAGTTATAAGCTGGTATATTTTGGTACAAAATTGTCCATTTGTGTGGGAGGTACCAAAAGGAGCGTGTCCATTTTGCACTGTAATGTAGGTACTGTTAAACCATTACAATTTACTAAATTTCAGGTCTTTGTATGCACTGGTAATAAAGTTATAAGCTATTAAAAAATGAAAATTTTGCAAATAACTTGACCATTCCGCCATTCTTCACTGTTTAAATAATTCTAAAATATATATGAACCATCACACTGTGCAACAGTGAAAAAAATACACGGACGTATAGGTTTGATTCTAATACCAAAGGGTAGTATAACCCTGTACTCGGTTTGGCGAAATTGGTGACCGATCTTTTTATGGGCCTCCAAAGTTTTTGAAAATCAGTGGACCCCTCAAACAGATGTCATCAGCTTTTGTCCAACAACTAATTCAGACTTGGTGATACCGCATTACTATATTTGGCAATAATGTAGCTAAGAATATGCTGAGCAAAGTTTCTTAACATTTTATGCGAAAAAAATTTCCCGCACTTTTTTTGGAAAAAGTGAAGAAAAACCAGTAAGGAAAGACAGAAAGTCGGGCGGGGCCGACTATATAATACCCTACACCTACCTACCAATGCGAAAATGGGCATTGCGATAAGAATGTGGCAGTGTTCATACATGTAATAAGCAAACTCTCTCTGCCGATTTTCGTACTGATCGGATATAAAACACGGTTTCTACAGCGCTTACATGTCAAGTCGGGTGTAACATATATATTGGGACTATGTTAAAATTTGAACCGATTTTTCCCGAATTTGGCAGTGTTCATACATGTAATAAGAAAACTCTCTCTGTTAAATTTCGTACTGATCGGATATAAAACATGATTTCTACAGCGCTTAAATGTTAAATCGGGTGAAACATATATATGGGGGCTATATCTAAATCTGAACCGATTTCCCCCGAATTCATACATGTAATAAGAAAACTCTCTCTGTTAAATTTCGTACGGATCGGATATAAAACACGATTTCTACAGCGCTTAAATGTTAAATCGGGCGAAACATATATATGGTGGCTATATCTAAATCTGAACCGATTTTCCCCGAATTTGGCAGTGTTTATTTATGTAATAAGAGAACTCTCTCTGTTAAATTTCGTACTGATCGGATATAAAACACGATTTCTACAGCGCTTAAATGTTAAATCGGGTGAAACATATATATGGTGGCTATATCTAAATCTGAACCGATTTTCCCCGAATTAGGCAGTGTTTATTCATGTAATAAGAGAACTCTCTCTGCCAAATTTCGTACTGATCTGATTTAAAATACAGTTCCTACAGCGCTTACATGCCAAATCGGGTGAAACATATATATGGGGGCTATATCTAAATCTGATCGGATTTTCTCCGAATTTGGTAGTGTTCATTCACGTAATAATAAAACTCTCTCTGCCGAATTTCATAAAGATCGGATGTAAAATGTGGTTTCTACGGCGCTTGCATGTCAAATCGGGTGAAACATATATATGGGGACTATATCCAAATCTGAACCGATTTTAACCAATTTCAATAGGGATCGTCCTTGAGCCAAAAAAGAGCACTATGCTAAATTTCATCACAATCGGACCATAAATACGACCTGCACTTTGATTACAAGAATACATGGACACACGGACAGACAGACGGACAGACAGACGGACATGGCTAAATCGACTCAGAAAGTGATTCTGAGTCGATCGGTATAATAAACAATGGGTCTATCTCTTCTCCTTTTAGGTGTTACAAACAAATGCACAAAGTCATAATACCCTGTACCACAGTGTGGTGTAGGGTATAAAAATATTTTTTTAAATTTTTCAGAATAACTTTCAGGGACTCGTAATTTTTCACTAATAATATTTGGCAAAATTCTAGCCAAGGAAAATCTATACAACTTTTGGGAACTTATTAATACAATCTGAATGTGTCTAGGCACCCTAAATAGCTAAATAGGATATGTTCAGCAACTTTATAGAAAATGTTAAGGCCAATATTTTTGTGGAACGTATTAACCCTCTAGCTTCCCCACACAACTGTAATTTTTGGCCTTATTTTAACAAATCGTAAAAAATACCCCCTAAAATGGGAGGCGGGGATGGAATGTTCTGCAAAAATGTTGGCCATAAAATTTTACTACATGTGTCAGAACACACCAAAACACACAACTTAACACAAAAACCAAAAAAGGTCAAATTCCAGAATCGAACCTATACTGTCAAGTCCGTGTATTTTTCAAAAAGTGTTCATTTGTTGCCTGGTGTAACTAAACCTTTTGTGCAACATTAAGCCCATTCGCTCTTATGGTTTCGGAGACCATTTGATACAAACAAACGCATATATTTCCTAAAATCGTTCCAAATTTCGCATTTCCAGAAGAATTCGAGGAAAAGTGAAATGTATGTGTGATTTTATCAAACCAATACACTCCAAAGTAAGTTTAGGAAATTTACTTAATTTTGCATACAATAATAATCATTGTTTTTTGTTGTTCGTACATTAATAATTTTAATAAAAAATAGGTAAGAGCGCCCCAATAGGTGAGTAGGTAGAGTGCTCGCCTATGAGTTTGGGGATCGTGGACTATTACATATGAAGGTCCATTTGATTTATCTTCTTGACTGCCTAGAGAAAAAGTGGTTTAACAGATCTGGCTGAAATTTATAACATTCCATTTTATTTTTCCCACTAACACTCCCTGTAGTGGGAGTTTCACGTAGTGGGAGTTTCACGACATATCGTTTCACGTTTTTATATTTATAACCCTGCTTTAAAATTCCCCGACGAATTTCACTTGTTAACGGTATTGTCGGTAATTTCATATTTTCCTAATGTATTGCAGGATTTTTTGCGTGACTGATCACTAGACCCAGTGTTGCCAGAAATGACGATTTTTAGGGCCAAAAAATGCGATATGGAAATGTGATATGAAAAAATTAAGGAAAACTTACCAAATTTATCTTATGTTAAGGTTTTTTTTTATAATTCCTTCGAGATGTAATTTATGTTTTCAAAATTATGAATGGTAGAAAAATTCTAAAATATTATGGATGATCAATAAAACAATTAAAGTTGGTCATATAAAGATCCGATCGCATTCAATGACTGATATGCAAAATATCTAGAATTTTTTTCTAGAAACATTTTTAAGCAAAGGAAGGTCTATGTAAAACTTCCATATAATATATAATACAATAAAACGCATATTATCACTATTTCAGCCAAATTTGTTTCAAATCGGGTGAGGCATTTGCATAGGTATGATTTGTTTCATTTTTTGTTTTTTAATGGTTATCTAACTGATTGGGTCCTAAAAAATTACACGAGTTACTTAAAAATATTAAAAAAAAATTGTAATAAAAATTTAAATTCTGATTATTCTACTGCACACTTCAAAGTACATATCTGGGAAATTTCATCAAAATCGGAGAGAAGGAATTAATCAGAAATCGAACAAAAATTTAATTTTCTCATTCATCTTCTTTTTTCTCAAGGAGTTGAAGAGGAACCACTATGAAACTTTTTGGAGTTATTAATGACAATATAATCTCAATATGTAAAAAAAATAGAGGTTTGTTTTTTCATGAAATTTAGTTTTAATATCTATTTTAAATTAAAAAAAAATAAATTTGAAATATCGTGTAATTTTTGAAGAACCCAATCTGTTAAAAAACAAAGAAATATACATATATATATTTTTCAACTCAGTCCTACGATACTGGTCATATTTAATTTTTTTTTAAACCGGATTCTTGTTTTGCGCCCTTTCGGGAAAATTTCATTAAAATCGGAGAGAAGTGACAACATTTGTATGACCGCTTCACATGGATTTACTCATATATATCTCTGAAATATGCCCTTCGCTTGAAAAACATCAAAAGCTGTATGTAACTGGTATATTTTTGTGTTGACGATTTCGAAAATTTATTTTGACGATTTTTGTGCCCGCATTTTGATGATTTTCGGTCAAATTCGTCAGGCAACACTGACTAGACCTCGGATTATATGCAATTGCATTCTGATTGGACCAAAATTCGTTTCAAAGAAAAAGGAATCGAAAAACAGTTGCATATTTTTATTTTTTTTTGCATATTTGTGATATGCAAAATTTATGCAAAATATGCAAAAAATATGCAAAATACGCAAAAAATTTTTGCGATATATGAAGCAAAAATGCGAAATTTTAGAAGGATATGGTTAATTCCACCAAAAGGTCTACCGCGATCAAACAAATTAAAGCTATTAAAATCACATTGAGGTAATTTATTATTATACAAAAATATTCAAATTTTAATAAAATGAAAAAATTTCGCATGTTAAGAATTTCGCATTTTAAGAAAAAAGCAATTGCGTAGTGACAAATTGTAGTTTTGGTTCATTTACGCATTTTTATTGCGCATTTCTTTAAAATTAACCTCGTAAATAGAGGCTTATGCAAAAAGAGGCTTATTATAAATAATCTTTCTAAGAGCAAAATTAATCTTAAATAAAAGCGTCGAGGCAAAGGAATGAGGAATAACGGTAATTTTTGGCTTATCTCTACTACAAATTCTATTGTCACGTTCGACACCAAAAAGAAGCATTAGTTGTCAGTAGACCAGAAATATTCAAAGCAAGTGCATCAAACTATTGGTAAAAATATAATTTATATAAAATACCAACATTAAAAAAAATCAGTTTAAAAAATTATATAGAATTTTTTTTGTATCCGCTTGAAGTTTGTCACGTTCGACACAGTAAGTGAAAAAAAATAAACTTCACGACACACAATTTTATTTCATCTAGTATTTAAGGTATTATAATTGAGCTAGATGACTGAAATTTGGTATAGAATCTTCTTATAGCTACAGGTAACTTGGGATTGAAAATGGACACTATCGGTCCATTTTTTGATATATCCCCCATATATAGCATCTCCCCGATTTGAATTCTTAATGTCATAGAGACCACAAATGTCAGCTGATCGGGCTGAAAATTGGTAACTGGTGTTTATATATACCCGAAATCCTTCACATGAACAATGATAGTCATAGGTCCATGTGATTATATAGCCCTTATACAAAGGTCCCGTCTGAAATGAATTTATTTGTATCCGAAACCATTCATATGCGATCCATGGTGGAGGGGATATAAGATTCGACATTACCGAACTTAATCCGTCTTTACTTGTTTTATTTGAAAGTAGTAATGGAAAAAATGTCACGTTCGAACCAAATTAAAAATTAAATTAAAAAAAAACTACCCAAGATATTTCTATCAAACAAAGAGGATTCAACAACTTTATTATTTTTTAACATTTTAAAAGTTTCATCATTAACATATTCTTTGTAATTTCGCTGAATCTCATGTTTTTAAAGATGTTCACGAAAACTACTTCTATTTTTGTCGCGTTCGAACCGCTCCTTTTTTTCTCCTTATTTGCTAATCAATACTTCGCCTGAAAAAGACTAAAACGCCAGTGATAGCACTATTAACGATCTATAAGATTATGTAAAAGTTGAATCTAAAATATGTTTTATTCTGACATTTTTATCACTTTGAATGTGTACGACGGTCACGTTCGACACCGTGGAATTGCCCATATGTCAACACTATTTAAAAAATCATGACACAAAAATGGATGATTTCAAAAATCATCCAAAAAGTGCCTAAATATATGGAAAGTCTGGGATAATTCCACGGAAAGCGACTAACTCTGAATGTTTATGAATTTAGATTTGGATGAAATTTTACAAGACAATACGGAATTATGGCCAAATTCAAAGCAGTTTAGATTTTATAGGGTGCCAAATTGGTCATCTAAACATTTTTTACAAATTTAGCTATTTTGAAGTCGATATATACAGTATATAATAGTTAATAAAATATTGGAAACTTTATACTATAAACGGTCTGTAAATCATGGATGCGTCAAGTCATTGTCTGCGGATGCTTTTCCGGTAACGTGGTTGGACGCCTCTATACAATAAACGGAATAATGAAAAGGTTTATGTACTGCGAAATCTTGGAGAATTCCATGCTTCCCTATGCTGAGTGGAATGTAGCTCTATTACGGCAATTTCAACACGAAATGACTCAATGATTGAGTTAGAAAGGAAGCGGTTGACTTTGTGGAGTGGCCAGCTCAACCGTAGACTTGAATCCCATTGAAAATTACTGGGAAATTCTCAATCAGCAAAGGGATAAATCGAGAAAGCGTAGATGGTGATAAAAATAAGCTATTGCAGATGCTTAGAACTCCATAGATACAAAGATAGCAAGAAATCTTATTGATTCCATGCAAAAAGAAGCAACGCCGTCCTTGATAATAAATGGTTTTCCACAAAATCTTAGTCCAATATGTTTTGTCGTGCGAATTTTAGACCTTTTTGTTTTTTGTGAAATAAATTTTTAATTTCAAATAATTTAAGCAGCCAAATTGCCATTGTTGTTTTGTTAAATGACGATAACCCTGAAAAGGAGTGACCAAATGACTTAAACAGTGGGGCAATAAGATACCAAAATGACTAAAGCCAGAATCATGGAATTTAGTTTGAAAGTAGGTGTTTGTAGCAGTGTGTTTTAGAGTTAAAAAAAAGCACGATGGGACAAACAGGGACAAATAGCGCACCACCGCCAAATCAAAATGGCAATAGAGGCATGGAATTTGATTTGAGCACTTATGATGTTGTACTTTTAAAGGTAAATGTGATATGTAAATGGTACTCCCCTCAAAGTTGGCTTTCAAAATCTGTAAATTTTGCAAATTTTCCTAATTCATATTTTGAACCATAGTGCTCCCTCCTACAAATATGGTACTTTCTTCTACAGCTTTGCTAACAATAGTAGATTTCGATGAAGAAAAGACATAAATGTTGCACCCTAATCCAACGATCAAAAATTTAAGTTTTTCGGTAACTGGGTCCTCAGTTAGGTTATGACGAGTCTGTTTAAAATAATACGTGGCTACAATTTCTTCTTTGAAACCACTGTACCTTCGTTCTTAAGACCAACCAACCAAACCACTAAAATCATCATTAGCCTCTACAATATTTTTGCGTGAGGTAGATAAGAGTATATTATATGTCTTCTTACGCTCTGAGTTTGTTCTTTGAAAATTTGCCAAAATTGTCGAGTGTTTTAGAAAACTCAACGTGTGGTCATCTAATTTTATTTTATGTTTTCCAATTTCAAACAAATGTTAACGAATGGTTTGGATGTGTCTTCGAAAATTACATACGAGTACGAGTATCTATGTACAACATAATCTTAAAATACATAATATGTACACACATACAAATAAATACATAGTCGCTTATATATCAGTAATTCGGATGGTCCAAAGTACAATGTTAAATTTTATAAATTGAAATTGTAAGTGATACGAAGGATGCTATATATATTTCTGGCCTAGGCAACACTAAGTGTTGCCCGGCGCCATCTGACATTTCCATTGGAAAGTATGAAATTTTTTAGCATAACTTCACTCAGACCGTTTTGTCATCTGGGCGCGAATTGTTTTGGTTTTTGAACGTTTCGACAGCTGCTTCAGGCGTCGAAAAACGTTGACCAGTTTTTTCTTGATGTGAGTGAATAAGAATAAGTCATTGGGTGTCAAATCAGGGCTGTACGGCGGATGACCCATCAATTCGACGTTTTGGCAGGTCAAAAAGGCGCGGGTTTGAGCCGATGTGTGAGAGCTCGCATTGTCATGATTCTACTTCTCTTGTTTGTTTTTCGAATTTCTCCGAAGACTTCAGGCAAACAAATTGACCGTCCTACGTTGCTCAAGCGGAGCAGTCGTCACATGACCAGTATTGCCGAAGAAATAGGCGACCATTTGCTTCGAAGTGCTTCTTCCACAAACAACTTTCGTTGGATTTGGCTCGTCTTCGAAGACCCACACGGTCGGTTGCTCTTTTGTTTCGGGCTCATACGCATAGATCCAAGATTCGTCACCTGTGACGATCTTATAAACGTCTTTTGAAGCACCGCGATTGTATTTTTTCAAAATTTCTTTGCACCAATCGACACGAGCCTTTTTTTGGAGCGATTGTCAAATTGTGCGGGATCCAACGAGAACAAACCTTTTTTACGGCCAGGTGTTCATGCAATATCGAATGTATACTGGTGGAAGAAATGCCCAAGGATGCCTCTATCTCCCGGTATGTCACATGACGATCTTGCATTATCAGTTCACGCACGGCATCAATGTTTTCTGGCACAACGGCCGTTTTTGGACGACCTTCGTCTTCGAGCGAGCGTCGGCCACGATTGAATTCATTAAACCAGTTTGTCACAGTGCTGTAGGATTGTGCTTCATCGCCATACAAAGATTTAAGATCATCGATGCACTCTTGTCATGATAATCCACGTCGAAAGATGTGAAAAATGATCGCACGAAAATGTTCACGATTAATTCAATTTTTTGCCAAATGGATTTTTTCAAGTCACTGTAAACAACACAAATGATGGTCGTACGTCAAAACGTTCTGACTACGTTTATGCTAAAAAATGTCAAACTTTCCAATGGAAATGTCAGATGGCGCCAGGCAGCACATAGTGTTGTCTAGGCCAGAAATATATATAGCAACCATCGTAGCATCTAAGGTGTTTGACATGAAGATAAAAAGTGAATTTCCTATTGGAGAACATTTTTGCAGCAACACTGTTGTATTTTTAAATATTTAAGGAATTTTACTATTTTAGACTGAAATTTTACACAAAAACAAGTAAAAGCGTTAAGTTCGGCCCTACCGAATCTTATATACCCTCCACTACGAGTATAGATTGCATTCAATTTTATTACTGGAAAAATTGTTAAATATGGAGAAAATCATGGAACAATCCTTTTTGTGTAAGTAAATTAGTAAAAGCCACATTTTAGGCCTCAAATTCTTTAGCTAAACTATTTATCTGAAAAATGTGGTATTTATGGTTTAAATTTGAGAGCGACCTCTACACGGGGACTGCAAAAAAATATAAACTGATTTGTATAAATTGTACTGAGATGAATTCTTCCCAAAATAAAACACATACTGCAAAGTTTCAGCTAAACTGAGTAGAAAATGTGGTGTTTATAGCTTTAACAAGTCTTTTTGGTAGCGACATCTATAGGTGGACTATACCAAAATATTAAAAAATTAAAAAATTTTTACTGTGATGAATTCTTGTCTAAATAAAATACAAACTGCAAAGATTCAGTTAAAATGCTTATGAAATTTGGTATTTATTGCTAAAATGAGCGAATTTTGGAGCGACCTCTATAGACACCCTATAACAAAATATGAACCGATTTGCAAAATTTTTGTTGTGATGAATTCTTGTCATAGTAGAATACAAACAGCAAAGTTTCAGCTAAATTGCTTTAACAATTTGGTATCTATGGCTCAAAAACCGTATTTTGGAGCGACCTCTATAGGGGAGCTATATCAAAACATTGGCTCCGATATGGCCCATCTGCAATCCCAAACGACCTGCAACTATAAGAAGAATTGCTACCAAATTTGATCAACCTAGCTCTATTATTACGGACTGTAGCGTGATTTCAACAGACAGGCAGACGGTCATGGCTAAATTGTCTTAGAATTTCACAACGATCAAAAATATATATACTTTATGGGGTCGCAGATCAATATTTATATATATCTCAGCTCTGCTAAATTTTGTGTAGATCTGAGGACAAATGTGGATTCTATAGAGCTTAGACTTAAAATTGAGATAAATTGCGATCTGTACTTGCGGGCATCGAATATGTTTGTATAGCCAGAAATTATGAATTATCGTCATTTTGACGTTTTTTATTAGCAAAAATAGGAATTCGACGATTTTTTGGTTATATCAAAAAACTAAATAAAACTTAACAAATTTCTCCTATTGGTCAGAATTTTTAATATTAACCTATGAAATCTATTTTTGCCTAAAAACTTTATAAAAAGTTGCTAAATATCGATATCGATTGATACATTTATTTTTTGAAAAAAAATATATGTTTTATAATAGTTTGGAATTTTATAAAAGTGATAAAAATGCATTTTTGGATTTTACGAAATTTTTAATTTCTCTTGAATGGCACAACCGATTTTTGTTAAGTTTACGTCGTTTGAAAGAGAACACAATGGGCCATTTTTTATAGATTTTTTTAATTTGTAAAATTTTTATTTGTTTAATATAAAAAAATGCTAACCCTTAAATTTGTGATTTTTTTTCCTGTTTCTGCAAAACTCAGAAGAAACATTTCCTAAATTGCCTGACTTGCCTTAGTATTTCGTCTATAACTTTTACAAAGATTGAGTCACCAAAAATCCAATTACTGTTTTGGATTTGTGAGAATCAGCATCTTCTGAACCCATTTAAGTAATCGGTTGATTCGAATATTTAGGGCGTACAGATATTATCAAAATGTTTAGCAAGCCAGGATGACTTCGCTTACACACTTAGTGCTAATTTAACTTTGCATCCTTATTTGTGTATTATGTATTCGCACCTAGTCAGGTAGTTTGGCAATACCTGCATTAAGGAATTGTTTTGAGCTATGTTCTGCATAAACATGTTTGTGCTAAAAGTGAAGTTATATTTCTACCTGTAATCTCTTTGACCAAAACAAAAGGATTTGCGAATCGCACTTAAACAAAATTAGTGTAATTTTCTGTAAACATGTTTTGACATGTAAGCAAAGTAAATTGTGTGAAATTATTATAAACAACATGGGTTTTTTACAAAATATTTTTTTAATCGAATTTTTATTGACTCAGAATTTTTTTCCTTTACATAAATTCAGATTTACGATTTAAATAGAACAGAAAATTCGTAATAAAATCATGTTTTTAATTTTGTTTCTGCGATTCCAAATGAGAGTAGAAATATTTGAGCAGGACTTGGTTTTAAATAATAATTAGATTTTTTTTTACAAAAAAATGCAATATATTCTTTGAATTCCCAAAACTGGTTCCATTCATTGAATTTTGAAAATGTTGGGCATATGTCTATGAATTAAATCTATTAAGTGTCCATATTATTGATGTGAGTGCAATGCAGATATTTGGTACTTAACTAGAAGTAAATTGAAAAAATTTCTGCAATTCGTTATGCTAATTGATTTCATACAAAGTAATCTGCGGACTGTAGTAATTAATGGGTACACGCTGAAAAAAAATCGGTTCTGTAGTATATTGTCCCAAACATATTCGGCTTGAAACATATATGTGTTTGTGGGTACACACAAAAAGTATATATTTGGGAAAATGTTATTCTAAACAAATCTTTGTTTACATCCCAGTATGTTTTTATTTGGGACTATCATTTCCGAAACAAATATTTATTTGCACTTAAGAATTCAGAAAATACGTTAATTGTGTTAAATTTTTATAAATTCAAAGTTATTTTTTAAGACATTTTTAAGTTCGTAAAAATAATAAATAATAATAATTTAAATCGTATAATCGTGGATCAAAATAAATTACTTGGAGGATTGACAAGAAATGATGACTTAGAATACTAACTCAGAAATTTTAAAATGATTGATTTAAACTGAAGTTAATGCTGCATATGGTATTGTAACTGGGAGGTACAATTCGAAACCAAGGAAACGTTTTAACTGAAATTCTAAAAAGTCAGCAAAGTTTTGAAAATCTTTTTTAAATAAAATATATTGGGATAAATTCCTAAAGAATAATTTTATTTGTATTTAAACACCTATTTTATTTGATAAATTTAGTTCGCAAATATATTTTGTTGTAATATATTAACATATGCGTTCCACATATATTTTATTGATTTTCAAATAAAATTTATTTGCTCAGAAATGTATAATATTTAAAAATTTGTTTTACATATATATTTTCTTTCGATTCAAACATATCAAAAAAGGCGATTTTGCCCCGTGTAGATGGTGAAGACAAATGCTGATTGATCTGATTGAATTGATAGACACCATTTCCAATATTTATTATTTTATTTTAGGCTTTCATGTTCACTGTCATATTTTTCTTTTTTATATGCCAATTACAATAAACTTTTTCCTGCCAAATGCAGATATACATACGTTAAATTTACATACCGCACTTGGTCAAAACTCCTTGAAAAGGGCGAAAAATTTCAAACTCCTTTTCAGAACTTTAAACGGCCAGTTCTCCTTAAATATGTTACCTAGAGTAAAAAGGTAGAAAAGATGAAATTACCTTATAAAAAAACTTTAAATGTCATAATAGCTTTATTTCCCGTCAATTGAACGTCCTGCTAAATGCAACGTTTGAATTCACATTTTGTACTTGTTGTTTACAATTCCTTTCCGAAACTTTAAACGGTCTTAATTTCTTGAGAAGAACGACCATTTGGGTTAAATTTTTTGGGTCAACATTTTTAAATTAATTTCTAAAACTTTAAACGGTCGTAACACCTTAAATACGCTTCCTAGAGCAGAAGAGAGGAATATTAAAAATTTTGATTAAAAACTTTTTTTTTGTAAAAATGGAAATTTCTTTCCAAAACTTTAAACTCCCTAAATATGCGCCCTAGAGCAAAAGAAAGAAAAGTAGGGAGCTCTTTTTTGAAAAAAATTTAAATTCCTATTCAAAACGTTAAACAGCCTTTGGTTCTACTCTAAAGGACGAAAAAGTTTTTTTGTGCAAAAGTGGTCATCAAAGAGAGGCGAAAGTTTGAAATCTATTTTTTTGATCAAATAACTTGCAAAACTTTAAGCAACCACAACTTCTTAAATATAGGTTGTGTTGGTCTGTTGTTTATTGTTGGCCTGTTGTTTTGTTATTCAGTCAGAATTTATTTTGGTTTGAGACCATATATTTCAGTTACATTCTGTCTATTGCAAAAATGTAATAGAAACAAATACAAAAAATAGTAAAATTTACATATAATAATAATGCAATTTCATCGAAAATTCCAATTCTAGAAATAAATTTTTGGTTAGAAAATTTTGTAGAAATTGTATTTTTCTAGAAATTTCTTGAAAATTTCATTGTTCGATAATTTTTTTGGTAACTGCATTTTTTTTGAAATTTTTCTTTGAGATTTGTATAGAAAATTTCAATAAAATTTCTGTAGAAAATTTCAATAAAATTTCTATAGAAAATTTCAATAAAATTTCTATAGAAAATTTCAATAAAATTTCTATAGAAAATTTCAATAAAATTTCTATAGAAAATTTCAATAAAATTTCTATAGAAAATTTCAATAAAATTTCTATAGAAAATTTCATTAATTAAAATTTCTATAGAAAATTTCAATAAAATTTCTATAAAAAATTTCAATAAAATTTCTATAAAAAATTTCAATAAAATTTCTATAGAAAATTTCAGTAAATTTTCTATAGAAAATTTCAATAAAATTTCTATAGAAAATTTCAATAAAATTTCTATAGAAAATTTCTATAGAAAATTTCTATAGAAAATTTCAATAAAATTTCTATAGAAAATTTCAATTGAAAATTTCTATAGAAAATTTCAATAGAAAATTTCAATAACATTTCTATAGGAAATTTCAATAAAATTTCTATAGAAAATTTCAATAAAATTTCTATACAAAATTTCAATAAAATTTCTATAGAAAATTTCAATAAAATTTCTATAGAAAATTTCAATAAAATTTCTATAGAAAATTTCAATAAAATTTCTAAAGAAAATTTCAATAAAATTTCTATAGAAAATTTCAATAAAATTTCTATAGAAAATATCAATAAAATTTCAATAACATTTCTATAGAAAATTTCAATAACATTTCTATAGAAAATTTCAATAAAATTTCTATAGAAAATTTCAATAAAATTGTAAAAAGAATGTCATTCAAACGAAATTTTCAAAGAAAAATTGAATTTTAACAAAAAAAATTTTGTAGAAAAATTCAATTTCAACAATTTTCTAAAAAAAATGGAATTACAGGTTTTTTTTTTAAAAATTGCAATAACAATTGAATAATCTAAAAAATTTCCAACGTTTTTTCTGAAAAATTAAATTTTAACAATATTTTGGGACAAAGGATGCAATTTCAATAAAATTCTTAAGCAAAAATGAAATTTTAACGATTTTTTTAGAAATATATAATAACATTTTACAGAAAACTTAAATTTTGATAACATTTTCTTCAAAAATTTCTTCAACGTAATTTTCTAGTGAAATGACATTTCAATTAAATTTTCGATAAGAATACAATTTTGTAAACAATTATCTCATGTCCATGGACATACACTTAAACCAGTGGCTCGGACTGTTGTTCGCTTCTTATTTATGATCTTTTTATACCTCAGGATTTACCGAAAATCGGTACTAGACACGAATTTTCTCAGTATCTTCCAGCCATATCCTCTGAGATGAGTCAAGTCTGGTAATATGTCGGGTCCGAAATGTTGGGATCTTACATGTGGGCAGTGACACAGAAAATGTTCCATCGTTTCGATGTTTTCCCTGCATGCCCTGCATTCGTCGTTTCCTGCTAGTCCTATGCGATGTAGATGTGCTTGTAAGCTTGAGTGTCCCGTTAGAACACTCATCATCTTACGAATCTCGATCTTGTTTAGTTTCAGAACACTTCTTGTTTTCGTTTTATTTGGGTCACCCCACATCATCTTTGCAGTTGCTCCTACTGTTGCGCTATTCCACACAGTTTTGTGAGCCATCACTGCCCAGTGCTTCAACTCATTCTTCGTGGCTTCGAAAGGTTGCCCTTTGAAGCTCAGCTGTTTGCTCGTTAATTTCCAATCACTCCGTTGTGTCCCGGTACCCAAAAAATACGTAGTTGACCATGGACTGAGTAATTATTTATCGTTCTTTTACAGTCTAACACTGTTCTGAATTTGACCTTTTCCGATGTTATTGCTTTGATCGCCATTTGGCTATCTGTGAAAATTAATATTTTTTTGTATTATTATTTCTGTTTTTAATTTTATTTCATTATAATAAATTACACGAGAATTAATGTCGTTTATCAAAATTTTTAGTTGACAAATTTTATTTTTTATACCCTACACCACACTGTGGTACAGGGTATTATAAGTTTGTTTCACGGCAGATGTTTGTAACACCTGAAAATAACACAGCTAGACCCACCTTAAAGTATACCGATCGACTCAGAATCACTAGCTGAGTCGATTTAACGATGTCCGTCTGTCCATGTAAAGTTGTTCGTCGACTACAGGTCGCAATTTCACTCCGATCGTTCTGAAATTTTGCAGTTTAGAGTATTTCGCGGCTGTTAAGATCGCTATTGAATTTGGTTGAAATCGGTTCAGATTTAGATATAGCTCCCATATATATCTTTCGTCCGATTTGGCCCTTTAGTCCTATAGAAGCTGTATTTTACATCCGATCGTTTTGAAATTTAGAATGGTGGAGTTTCTTGATCCATGAACCAACATTGCCGAATTTGAAGAAAATCGGTTAATATTTAGCTATAGCTCCCATATATATGTTTCGTCCGATTTGGCCCTTTAGTCCTATAAAAGCTGTATTTTACATACAATCGTTTTGAAATTTAGAATGGTAGAGTTTCTTTATTCATGAACCAACATTGGCGAATTTGAAGAAAATCGGTAAAGATTTAGCTATAGCTCCTATATATATGTTCCATCCGATTTGGCCCTTTAGTTCTATAGAAGCTGTATTTTACATCCAATCGTTTTGAAATTAGAACGGTAGAGTTAACTGATCCATGAACCAACGCTGCCGAATTTGAAGAAAATCGGTTAAGATTTAGCTATAGCTCCCATATATATGTTTCGTCCGATTTGGCTCATTAGTCCTGTAGAAGCTGTATTTTACATCCAATCATTTTGAAAGTTAGAATGGTAGAGTTTCTTGATCCACGAACCAACACTACCGAATTTGAAGAAAATCGGTTAAGATTTAGCTATAGCTCCCATATATATGTTTCGTCCGATTTGGCCCTTTAGTCCTATAAAAGATGTATTTTACATCCAATCGTTTTGAAATTTAGAATGTTAGAGTTTCTTTATTCATGAACCAACATTGGCGAATTTGAAGAAAATCGGTTAAGATTTAGCTATAGTTCCCATATATACGTTTCGTCCGATTTGACCCTTTAGTCCTATAAAATATGTATTTTACATCCAATCGTGTTGAAATTTAGAATGGTAGAGTTTCTTGATCCATGAACCAACACTATTGAATTTGAAGAAAATCGGTTAAGATTTAGCTATAGCTCCCATATATATGTTTCGTCCGATTTGGCCCTTTAGTCCTATAAAAGCTGTATTTTACATCCAATCGTGTTGAAATTTAGAATGGTAGAGTTTCTTGATCCATGAACCAACACTACCGAATTTGAAGAAAATCGGTTAAGATTTAGCTATAGCTCCCATATATATGTTTCGTCCGATTTGGCCCTTTAGTCCTATAAAAGCTGTATTTTACATCCAATCGTTTTGAAATTTAGAATGGTAGAGTTTCTTTATTCATGAACCAACATTGGTTCATATTTTACATCCAATCATTTTGAAATTTAGAATGGTAGAGTTTCTTAATCCATGAACCAACGCTACCGAATTTGAAGAAAATCGGTTAAGATTTAGCTATAGCTCCCATATATATGTTTCGTCCGATTTGGCCCTTTAGTCCTATAAGAGCTGTATTTTACATCCAATCGTGTTGAAATTTAGAATGGTAGAGTTTCTTGATCCATGAACCAACACTACCGAATTTGAAGAAAATCGGTTAAGATTTAGCTATAGCTCCCATATATATGTTTCGTCCGATTTGGCCCTTTAGTCCTATAAAAGCTGTATTTTACATCCAATCGTTTTGAAATTTAGAATGGTAGAGTTTCTTTATTCATGAACCAACATTGGCGAATTTGAAGAAAATAGGTAAAGATTTAGCTATAGCTCCCATATATATGTTCCATCCGATTTGGCTCTTTAGATCCAATCGTTTTTATACCCTACAACACACTGTGGTACAGGGTATTATTTAAGTATAAAATGTCCCAAAAGTAAATTTATGTAAACAATTTATACATGAATTACAAAATTTATATATCAGAGTTATTCAATATTACGAGAGTGGTGTAGGGTATTTTATAGTCGGCACCGCCCGACTTTAGCCTTTCCTTACTGGTTTTAATTTTATTTCATTATAATAAATTACACGAGAATTAATGTTGTTTATCAAAATTTTTAGTTGACAAATTTTATTTTTTTTTTAAATTTGATCATTTCATTTAGCCAATTCTTGAATGAATTTCCTATCACTTTTTTTGTAGTTTAATATTTTTGCATATAATTTTTATGCGTAAAATTAAAATATAATGTTTTTTATCTTTAACTTCCAAAATTTCCCGCCACAATTTGGGGATTGTTTGTTTGACAAATCATTTTCGCAAAAACAAAACCTTCGTCTTGTCAATGACACCCATAGATAAACAAATACGAGTACCAACAATTATCTTCGTGTTTTATTCGAAAATGTGTTTATTTTTATTTGAAAAGAGAACAAAAGAAAAACAGAAAACATCATTAGTGGACGCTGCCGATGATGTCAACGAACACGTTTCCCCTGTCACAGGCAGAAGTCGGGCGGCATTCAACGCACACACGCACTTGGGCTCGGGTCCCAGACACTTTTCACACTTTCCATTTCGGATTTTCCTCATTATGTTAATTTTTTGGTTCGATGATCGTTCGTTCGTTTGTCTGTCTGTCCATCTGTCCGTCCGGCGGTGGTTCGTTACGTTACACCGACAGTTTCAAACGAAATAGAAAACAAATTGACAGCAGGCGCCCTCGTCTCACACCTCCTCTGGTGGTGGTGACACCCTGTGCTGCTCTAGATTTTTAAATATTCTATTCTACATGGGTCTCATTCTCTCTTCGGCTGACAATTGGGGATTTTTCTATTCCCCATTTTGGACACGTGCTTAAACTGATTAACTGAAAATATCAAACAGCTAACACAACACAACATACGTAACATGGGAAGAATTCGAACTCAATTTCGAATTCGAACATAATCGAACTAATATGTAAAGTGACAACGTCGAACGAAAACGACAACGAGAAAACAGAAAAAATAAAAATGTATTTTTGGAATTAAAGAAAAATCTTTTGAAAATTCCGTTTGAGTTGATTGTCGAGCATTTACGTGGAAAAGTTCATTATCATTTTCCAAAGGTTGACAACGGACAGACTGGCGGACGGACGGATGGATGGAAAGACAAACGGATAGATGTGAGACCACAAATGAATGTTCTCCATCGATTCTTTAAACCGAAATCTTCTTCTATGGACAGGGTTATATGAAAAATATTTGAATTTTTTTTTATAAATAAATTTTACTAAAATGAGATTCAAATATGAAATTGAAAGCAGAATACTTTATGTGACTGAAGGTCAAGATTAAATGATTAACTCTAAAAATTTGTCATCTCACTTTATTTATTCGGTTATTATTTATGGCAAACTTGTGGCGGGAGAAAACATTTTGAATATTTGGAATGCGTTTAAAGCTATTTTATTGTTGTCATATGTTTTTTCGGAGTCTCTACGGAGGAAACATTTTCTATGTGAATTTTTGTTTTGCATTTTTTGGTTTCCAACATTAACATTTCGAGACCTTTTGAGAATAATTTAGGGAAAACTGGAACATTTGTTAAACTATAAAAAAAAATCAATAAAATGTCCATAAACTTTGTTGTGATTTATAGAATGTTTTTTATTTTGTATTTTTTTCCAATTTGATAAATAACGAAAAGGGGGGCAAGCTTTGAAGTAAATAAAAGACCATTAATATCTTCTTAAATAAGTACCATAGGACGAAAAGTATTTTTCAACACATTTGAAATTTCTCTGCAAAATTTTAAATGGCCATAGCTCTTTAAAAATGTCGCTTAAATTGAAAAAAATCTTCTTTTGGTCAAAATTTGAATTTTCTTGGAAAAACTTTAAATGGTCATAAATGGAAAAAAATCTTTTTTTTTTGTCAAAATTTATTTTTTTAAAAAACTTTAAAATGTCCTAAATCCTTAAATATGAGAAGTAAATAGAAAGAAAATGACATTAAATTAGAGTTAATATTTCAAACCTCTTTTAAAAATGTTTACGGGTCACTATTCCTTAAAACAACACTAGGTCGAAAAGAATGCATTTTTGGAATAAACCACTGTTTCATAAAATTAAAATTATGTATGCAATGTATATGCATGTATCTCCTTAAACAACAATCCTAGATACAATTTAATTTTTTGTACGGTCATCCATTTTCGCGTTAAATTAGAGTTTTGTCTGCAAAATTTTAAATGGCTATAACTCCTTAAACAGTTGTCAATTTTCAATATTCTTTTAAAACTTAAATATGAGTTTTACAGACAATTTTCGGATGAAAAATGGCATATTTTTTGCAAAATTATAAAGGTCTCTAACTGCTTAAATTTAATATTAGATCGCAAAGGACGTGTTTTGGGATCTGACATTTCAAATTTAAAAAAAATATTTTCTTCAAGTTCATTATTTCTAAATCTGCGCTGTTTTGTCCCCCTTTTGAAAATTTTTTTTTTTCTGAAAAACTTTAAATGGCTATAGCTCATTAAACAAGAGTCCTAAATAAGAAATTACGTTATTTTAGAATCATTCATTTTCGTTTAAAATTTGAATTTTCTTTGCAAAACATTAAATTCCTATAATTCATTAAAAAAACCCTACATCGTAAGATCTGCCATTTTCGCGTTAAAACTTTACTTTTCTTTGCAGAATTTTAACGGACCATTACTCTTGAGAGAAGGGTCCTAGACCGAAAATTATGTGTAGGATCATCCATTTGTTTTGGTCAATATTTGAATTTTCTTTACAAAATCAAAATGAGTCTTACAGCGAAAGGCAGCAAATTTTAAATCACCAAGTTTCCTTAAATTTGAGTCCTACAGCGAAAGGCAGAAAAATTTTCCGATAAAAATTTCAATTTCTCTGCAAAGACGTATTTTTGAAATCAGCCATTTTCAATTCTAAATATAGGGATTTAGATCTAAATGTCGTTATTTTGTGCCAATTTTGGAAAAATTAATTTTCTCTGCAAACTTTAAATGGTCATAACTTCGTAGATAAGAGCTCTAGTGTGAAAACTATGTTATGTTTCTATTAGTAAAAATTTGATTTTTATGTTTATTTTTAAATGACACTTAAATTTGAGTCATACAGCAAAAGAAAGCCAATATTCGGATACTAATTCTCTGCTAAACTTTTAAAGGCCATTGCTGCTTATATAACAACCTTGGATCGAGAAGGAAGTTATTTTTGGATTGCAGATATTCATTTAAAAATATTAATTATCTTTGCAAGTTTTAAAATGGTAATTTTACACAACTTTTAATGACCATAACTTCTTAAACTGGAGATCTAGTGCGAAAAGTACGATATGTTTCTATTAGTCAAATTGTTTTTGTAAAACTTTAAATGGTCATAAACCCCCCATATGAGTCCTAGGGCGAAGGAGAGTCATTATTCGGACACAAAATTGAAAATTATCTGCTTAACTTATATAACAGCATTGAATGGAAAATGAAGTTATTTTGAGATTACCGATTTTCAGTGAAAAATTTGAATTCTCTTTGCAAATTTTAAATGGTAAAATTTAAATATGTATTAAATTTAAAATTTTTAATATTTTAAAACTTTAAATATTTATAACTCCTAAAACAAGAGTTCTAAATAAAATAAAATAAAATAGATTATTTGAGGAAAATTAATTTTGTGCCCATTTGTAAAATTTTAATTATCTCTTCAAAACGTTTATGACTTCATCTCCTTAAACATTAATGCTTGTAATGAAAATAGTTCTATATAAAAATTAAATGATTTCCGAACCATCCATTCTCCCCTACAACTTGAATTTCTTTACAAAACGTTGTTCCAAAATAACTTCTTATATAAGGGTTCTAGTTCGAAAATTATGGTATGATTTTATTAAAAATTAGACTTTTTTTGTAAAACTTTAAATAGTCATAAGTCCTTAAAAATTTGTCTTAGAGCGAATGGCAGTTAATTTTAAGATAACAATTTTAAAATTCTCTACTAAACTTTAAATGGTCATAGTTCCTTTTATGAGTGCCTTGGATCGAAAAGGATGTTATTTTGGGATTATTGATTTTCAGTTAAAAATTTGAACTGTTTTTCCAAAATGTCAATTGGTCATAACTCCCAAAAATTCCCAGTTTTAATATTTTTAGCAAATAAAATTTGACAAATCATTCGAGTAATACTAAAATCTACATATGGAAAAAGTTTATCAACTATTTTATCTATAGTCTAAATCTAAACCACTATTTTTCAGACCCATAGCTTTAAAACTAAAACGTAGACTTGTATTTTAAGATTTCGGTGACTGGGAAATTTGCAAATAATTTCGTTCGCCATGTGTTGCTAAAATGACAATATATTCCAGTTCTCCTCTAAATTGTAAGGTATTTTCTAACCTTGCACCCTCATCTGTTATATAGTTCTCTGTGGACCTGGCACCCATATTACGTTGATTTGAAAATGCTCAGTCATATCGTTAAGAACTGAGCGTGAGTTATGGGTTGTTCTTAAATACAGGAATACAGAATCCATGGATGTACTACAAGTCTTGATATCGGAGAATATATGTATTCCAACGCTATATATCAGTTGTTCTGTTACATCTATAATAGAAAAAATATCAATCTGAACAAGTCTACAATGATCAGACATCTTTCGAGCTTTGTACAGCCCTAAGTCTTTCAAGTAGATCTCGATACAAACTCTATCATTACGTTTGCAATCATCGGTATAAAAGTCCACACATCTCTTACCACACGAAATGCGGCCTTTCCATGCATCTCCGTGTGTTAAAGTGCCAGTCTATAGGTAAGACTCACTTAGACTATGTTATCCATTGTGATATTTTATATTATAGTCCTCTTCTTGAACGCAGCTCCTGCAAAAGTAATTTCTTAAGACTCTTAAGTCTCTCTGTGTGCCCAATAAGACAGTGACCCGTCATGACGGACACGAGAAGTGAGAAATATGAGATTTGCCGAGTCCCTCCTGTAGAAGCAATCTGATTGCTTTAAAAGCCTAAGAGTTGGCGTCTTCTAACATTAGCCACTACCCAAAGAAATGACAGCCTAGGGTAGCCTACCGCCTTCTACAGAGATCGAGGCTCGGAAACCCAAGGTGTAATATCGTTCCTCCTGGGTTCCTCCAGTAGCAGTCTCTCTGTGCGCCGTCCACATAGACAGTGACCAGTCACGACAGACAGGATTAGTGAGACGTTCTGTCTCGATAAAGACAGCAGGGCATTGGTACGTTTAGAGCTTAGGCAGGGCCACAATATGGATTGGATTATACACAGCTCCTGACTGGTAACCATCTACAATTTGTTGTAATAAGGTCACTATCTGCCATGTAGCTAGAGACATGTCCCCATATTCCTGTTCCCCTGGATCATATATGGTAGTTTCTTCTTTCAAGTTCATCAGATTTGCGGTTTCTTAGTATGTCCCTGTGATCTCGTACCCAAATCAAGTGCATATTGAACTATTCAGCAAACTCGTTCAGATATCTGCGAAAGTCGAGGGCAGTTCTTCCAGGGACTTTATGGTAGCAAGATTTTCAGAGAAAATATTGATATCGACTTTAGCCAGAACATTAATTCTCAGCCTTTCTGCTACCTATCAAACAGCTATGATTTCAGTTTTTTAAACGCCGCATTGATCATGGAGTATTTTTGAAATGGATAGCACAAGTGCCTCAGAAAAGATACCCAAACACAATTGTTATGTTTGAATCCGTTTGCGCCCTATAATCCCGGTTATGACCTTGGCTATTGCCTGACTATTGGGAACGGCCCTTTAAGTTTCGTCGATTAAACAGAAACCGCGGGTAGAGCGCTTGTTACAGGTGGCATTGCCCAACAACCATGGTTCGGAGATCCTTAGAATAGCGGAGGCTTTACATATTCCTCGACCCCCATGCCAAAAGGTGAAGTGTACGCCAATACTGTTATGCATCGAATTATTGAAGGGAACGAGGAACGAGGCTTGTAAAAGCCATTTAGTTTAATCTGTATCTCTGGATGAATTCCAATAAGATAGTAATGACTGACACGAGAAGTTCAATCATATAATAATTTATCAATCGATAAATACAGCATGGCGTTGGTGCGAGTTTTGACAGGGCCACAACAGCTCATTGACTGCTAACATTCTACCATTTGTTGTCAGAAGGTTACTATCTCCCATGAAGAGGCTTACATGATGCTAGAGGCATGTGCATATATGCACAGTTCTCCTGGATCATGTAATGCTGCGGTCCTAGCCTTATAAACTCATCTTCGCTCTCCATATCCTCTTCATCTCCACAGTTTCTGCAGAACACATTGGACACAATTGCCAACCAAAGTCTTTTGTGGGCAATATCAAGATTAAGTTCTGTACAGTGTTTACAGAAGCCAACCTTCTCATCAAGCTTCGAACCATTTGTGTAGAAGTAGAGATAGATTCTATTACCTGTTATTCTTTCAAACCCTGTCCTCTCTGATACCTGGCAGAGAGGACTGGGTTTGAATTTGTAGTGACAAAGAGAGGAAGGTGGACACCGTTGGAGATATCAGGGTGGCTGATATGTAATGCAACAAAGTAAAGCGCTATATTTTTTTAATTTTTTTTAAATTTTATTGTTCAAAAGCAAAAATGTCGGAAATAACATAAAATTTTAGAAACAGTTTATATTTGTTCGAATTGGCCACCTTTGGCATGAATTATGGCCTTCAAACGGCCGACAACGCCATCACACGCTGCACGAAAGTGGCTCTGCGGTATTTTGGCCCATTCCCGGCGAAGCGCCGCCTTGAGATGATCGATACTTTGGTATTTTTTAGTGCGAACCTTACTCTCTAAAATGTCCCAAGCGCAAAAGTCCAACGGATTGAGATCCGGAGATCTTGGTGGCCATTGTGCGGTAGAAATGAAGCGAGGAACCTCCTTTTTAAGCCATTCTTGGTTGACGCGTGCTGAGTGCGATGGTGCTGAGTCCTGTTGGAATGTCCATAGTCTGATGTTTGTCTGCCCAGGGCTTCAATACTGTCTTTAGGACATTTTCCCGATAATATTCGGCATTTATTTTGACCCCATGGTCGATGAATACGAGCCGGGAGCGACCATTGGCCGTTACGGCGGCCCACACCATTACCATCGGCGGCGCTTGAGTTCTGGTGGCCAATCGAAGGTGTAAATTTTCAGCTGACCTCTTTGGCAAGTAAACCCGATCATTTTGTTTGTTCACAAACTTTTCAATTCGGAATGGCTTCTCATCGGAGAAAACCAAATTCGGTAACTGGCCACTTTCGTGCAAGCGAAGCAACTCCTTGGCTCTTTCCAGTCTAACTTTTTTTGTGCATCGGTGAGCTCTTGCACTTTTTGGAACTTCAATGGCTTTAGTCCAAGCTAATTTTTTAATATGTGTTGTATCCGTTCTCGCGATATGTTCAGCTCACGAGCAATTTTTCTACCACTGCGGCGTGGATTTCGATCAAATCTGGCCTTCACTTTTCGGATCATTTCTGGTGTTGTTACCGTTTTTTTGTCCACTTTTTGGACGCGATGCAACACTGCCAGTATCAAGGTAACGAGCAATGGTACGAGCAACAAAAGATTTATTCACATTTAAATGCTGGAGGGCTCTAACGATAGCCACTTGTGTTTTCCTCCCAAATATAAAGCAATCACGCTTGAATTCCCTCACGAATAACTTTTTTCTGAATGCAATAGATCAAAATGCTTTTGTAAGCTTGTAAAATATAATATGAACTGTCACTGAAATAAATCTGTCAGCTATCAGGCTAGCGGTTTAGAAATGATAGCAACCTGAAGTTGGTTGCAATACATATCAGCCACCCTGTATATCCCTCAATGCCGCTCTGGTAGCAGCTACTTTAGCCGCAATATTAATCTGCAGTAGAGCATGACTTGTAGAGCTTCTGTCGCTGTAGTCCTTAAAGCCCCGCTTAAGCTTAGGCAGACAGTTCTCAGAATCTTCATTAATGGACTGATGATGGGTCGCCTATCAGCTGCAGTCCATCACTCCACAAAGGAGGGTCCACATGTGGAACCTTATACTTCCTAGTAGAATAACCGATTTTGTCTTGTTTGGGACCTCAATCGTTTTGTTTAGTTTAGTTTAGTTTTTTTTGTATTTTTTAGTTTTAATTTTATTCCTCATATTTTACTTAAATTAAGAATTTTTAAATTTGTTATGAATAGAGTAGCATTAGCCTTTCCCAATTGGCTAAGACCATACTTTTGATATGGTCAACTCAAAAATGTCCCCCATATTTATGCCCAGAGAAAAAAAGATGTAATCCTAATGACAGTGATGCTCTGCTCAATTTGAGAATTTTTTTCGATTAGGCCATAAATCTTTCAAAAATAAAATTTGAAAAAAAAAACTGCCAAAATGCGTCGCGTCTTCGTTATTTGTTTTTATTGTACAGATCTGCCCCTCTCTCTGTATATCATATCATATACACACACATAAATAATTTATTCCTGATAGTGAAATAAACAAAGTATGTATGAATAAATTTTAAAAGCAAATCTCTATTAATTTATTTACACATTTTAAATAATAAATACTAAAGATTAAATTGTCTCAAACGCACACGCGATCCCTCACTGAACGAGGGGAGTTTTCTATGGGATGTTTTCAAGACCTTTCACACGCCTTTTAAGCTTCCAAAGTCCCCCCCTTTTCCCTCTTTGGAGAAATATTGTCATATGCTACTACTAGTGGTACTTGTTTTTGTACTGATCATAATACATAGACGCTGGGCATCGATTAAGGTTCATTAACCACAAGTACCTGCATCTATCTCCACTCTCTCGCAAAAGATCAATTGCAGTAAAGCGCGGCCCTTCTCTCAATTACCTACCTAAATACTCGTACCTCTCTCTCTCGCTCTGTCGTTTCGCACAGGCAATGAAGTAATTTTCTCTTTGGCCTGCGCGCTCCCATTTACCACACATACGCGTATTTACTTCTCTCGCACTGCTGTGCTTTGAGTGTTCATTTCAAATTGACGTTTAGTTTTGAAAAATACAACAGTTCAACGTAAACCTTCAAAGCGTTCAAACGGAAAAACGTCGCTAAGACAGAAAATTGGAAAAATATATTTTCAAAAACCAATCGTGCGTGTGTGTGAATTTATAAATATATTTTTATTTGACAAAAAAGAAGAGCGTTCTTATAAGAATATACAAAAAGAAAACATCATAAATAGAGAGGTATTGAAAAAATACCCCCTATAAATAATAATAACAGCAAAAGAAAAATAAAATGTTTTTATTCTGTGGACAATTGAACATGACAATATATAATAGCGAAGAAGACTTAAAGACCGCATCGGGAATCGCGTCTAAATGTGTTTTCAATTAAAGTGTAACGGTTTATTTTGAATTTGAATGCAAATTAAGAAATGAAAAAAATTATGACAAATTGTGTCAAAATAAAATAAGCAAAACAATTTAAACATTTTTTTGCAACAAAACACGTGTGTGCAAATTTGAACTGCAAGAACAACAGAAAAGCTCGTCAGTGAAAAAGAAGCAATATTAAATAATAACAAAGGAATACAAGGAAAGCATTTAAACTTTTGGATATATTTTATATTATCTTAACGAAAAAGAGTGAGTTTTGTTTATCGTTTTTATTTTTAGAAATTTGACAATTTTTTTCGAAATAGTTTCCAAAAAAACATTTTTTTTTTGTCAAGTTAATGGACTTTTTGAAATCTAAAAAAAATAATATTGATTTGGGCAGAAAAAAAAGCCACCTATTTTTCAA
This sequence comes from Eudasyphora cyanicolor, assembly GCA_963930755.1. Lineage (NCBI taxonomy): Eukaryota > Metazoa > Arthropoda > Insecta > Diptera > Muscidae > Eudasyphora > Eudasyphora cyanicolor. The sequence goes on from OZ005735.1 coordinate 54,043,955, forward strand.
ATATTTTGACACGTTAGATTTCAAATCATATTTGGGAAACTGTCCTAAATGACAGAGATTTATTAGGTATTTTCCTAAACTATGGGAAAGATTAGTTTATTTATAAATTATGATTTAATTTGGCTCGAATTTGGAGAAAGAATACTGTATGTATGCACATATCGCTCACTCACTTCAAGAGTGACATAACTCAAATTGAAAATTGCTATGATGTGTAAGTCCGCATAAAAAGATAAGTAACATGAAATAAGATGGTTAAATACGCTTGAATAATCCTAAATATGGTTGTTTACTTATAGACCAAATTTCGCTGAGATTAATTTACGAACATTTGCAAAATTCGCATTTTTGTAAGGCAACCTTAAAAATTTTAAATTTTGAGTTACGTCACTCTTGAAGTGAGTGAGCGATATATGAAAACATTTTTGTTTTTACACAGTTTTTTAAGGGTTTTCAACCGAAAGACTTTTAACAAGCATTTTTATTGCAAAGAAACTTTTTTGTTTTGAAGAAACGTTTATTGGGAATAAAGAAGTTGTCCTATATTTCCAGGAGGAATATAAAGGGAGGAATTCCCCTTTCTATTCCTCCTGTTTTTATCTCCTATGAACTTTTGTATTGCCGCAACTAAAGTTGCCTCGTGTGAATTGGAATTCACAAAGAAAAGTTTCGTTATTTTTAGAAACCTACTTTGGATTAATGATAATGTTCTTTAAAATAAAGAAGAAGTTTTGTTGGCTGAACAACTATGAACATGTTTGTTCTGTATAAAAACAAAAATATTTTAAATTTAATATTTATTTTTCTACAAATCTGAGTCTTTACTAAATCATAATTTATAAATATAAACTATGGAACATTCTTTGTACCATAGATGATTCTTTCCGTTACAGGAAACATTATTTCAGTAAACCAATTTAAGTATGTAATTTAAAAAGTTTGAATTGAATGTTAGTTGATCCCATTATTTTCGGCCAAAACAAACTCTTTTTTGAAGCAACGAAAAGTTTTTTTACATCTAAGGAACTCGTTTCTTTGAAATAATTAAACCATTCCTTTAATTCAAAGAAATATTTCTTTAATTCAAAGAAATATTTCTTTAATTCAAAGAAATATTTCTTTAATTCAAAGAAATATTTCTTTAATTCAAAGAAATATTTCTTTAATTCAAAGAAATATTTCTTTAATTCAAAGACATATTTCTTTAATTCAAAGAAATATTTCTTTAATTCAAAGAAATATTTCTTTAATTCAAAGAAATATTTCTTTATACATATTTAAGTAGTACTTTCGTATCTATTAAGTTTTAAGTTTTTTTCTTTACACGGACTTGACAGTATAGGTTCGACTCTACTAGGGTAGGGTATACTCGGTTTGGCGAAATTGGTGACCAATTTTTTTTATGGGCCTTCAAAGATTCTGCAAATCTGTGGCCTCCTCGAAAAAGGTGTCATCAGCTTTTGTCCAACAACTTATTCAGACTTGGTGATTCCGCTTAACTATGTTTGGCAATAATGTAGCTAAGAATATGCTGAATACAGTTTCTTAAAATTTTTCGCGAAAAAAAATTTTTTTCTGGTACTTTTTTTTTGAAAAAGTGAAGGAAAAAATATTTTTTTTTTCACTTTTTTCAGCATAACTTCCGGGGACTCGTAATTTTTCACTAACAATGCTTCGCAAAATTGTAGCCAACGTAAATCTGAACAACTTTTGTGAACATGATAATACAATCTGAACGTGTCTAGGCTAACTATTGCCAATGAGAATTAGATTTCAAACGAGAAGCAGTGTTTTTAAAAACTGAGGGTTGACTCCAGTTGATTTTGCAACTTTGATCTTACAATAGTCCAAGAAAGCTCAAATGATTATATCGTTCACATATCTGACCAATTGGTGATTATTTAATTGTTATCGGAAATTGAAACTCTAAAAAACATCCGATGCATATCAAAATTCAAATAAGGAAAATTTTTTTATTATAAACTAACCCCCAATTTCACAACCTCCAGTTAGAGCTAACTCACAGTAAACAAGTAAAAGCGTTATGTTCGGCCATGCCGAATCTTATATATCCTCCACCATGGATAGCATGTGACCACACAAAATAACTCAAACCTAAAGAAAATAATACCGAAAAACACACACAAATATAGTAGATGAGAACAGTAGGAACAAGTTAGATGCTATATATGGGAGCTATATCTAAATATGGACCGATATCGCCAATCCTAAGTTATCTGCAGTCATAAGAAGTATCTATACCAAATTTCAGCCACATAGCTCTATTATTACGGACTGTAGCGTGATTACAACAGACGGACGGACGGACATGGCTAAATCATCTTAGAATTTTACGACGATTAATATATATACTTTATGGGGTATCAGATCAATATTTAGAGGTGTTACAAACGGAGTGACAAAATGAATATACCCCCCATCCTATGGTGGAGGATATAAAAACTAAAAATTTCATACAGCTATACACTTGGTTAGCTCTAACTGTAGGATAATCGGAGATTGTGGAATTAGCCGTAAATTCATTTTAATATGAAAAAAATTATCGATACATTCATTAAATGGATTGGTTTCTTTACTTAATTTTTTTTTTAGTAAAATTTGGGATTTTTGAATAGCTTGTTCCCTTGATTTTAGGAACACCTAAGAAACATATTTTTATTTTTTGCAAATAATTTCCTTTAATTCGCCTAATAGAGGTAATCTGTCTAATAAGTTATGATGGAAAAGTAGGATTTTTTCAAAAGAATTTTTAATAATTTAAAAAAAACGTGTAAAATTAAAAACAGCTTTGAATATTCGACCTATAATTTTTTATCATAAAGTCTGATACGTTGATAGGCCAAATCTATTCGAAGAAAATCTACGGATGCATTAAAAATTTATAGTCTTTTGAGTAGGGTATCTCGCACAAAATATTTGTAAGTTGTCCTAGGTCAAAGTTCATTAAAATCTTATACATAGTAATTTTAGCAACTCATGCCGAACCAAGCTTTTGCAATTTTCCAAAAATCGCAAATTAGTTCCCATTAACTTCTATGCCAATAATCTCAACTCATTTCATTATTTTAGATTACTTTTGCAACGTATATAATCCGACAACGATTGAGTAAAATTTACCCACCCGTTCTAGTACCTCCCACAAAAAATACCAAAAATCCCCGTAATATTTCCCTGAAGGTATATACTCTCATACGTACCTCAGTCGGTATACTCGACTGAAATTTTCTTCATTGTTTTAGAATAATTTCAAACCATTATTTTTGAAATTTTAATATTAAATATTTTATGAACTCTTCGTGTTGTTGACTCAGCTATTCAGTCATTAAAGAACGTGATTCAGATCGAATTAAATTTGGCAAAGATTCAAATATTTTGCGTTTTGTGCTTTTTGAAATTAATGGTTTGAATAAGGCCATAATTATTGTCTGATATGAGCGACAGTGAGATAAAAAATCTGTCTAGGAAAATTCCACTTTTGCAGATAGTTGTATTTTATTTGATACTAGCTGATCCCAGTAGACGTAGTCCTTCCCGTCCTGTTTGTGATATATTGTTTTGATACACCACATATTTAATTAAAAAATTCAAGCATTCCGAGTTTCTGGATAAATCTTCATATAAAATGTATATTGGACGTAAGTCCATTACAGCGCCATCTACCGGTTAAAATCATACATACAGACTATTTGGAAGACAAACCACACATACATTTTAAATTTCAACCAAATTGCACTGGTAATGCGAATTTTGCAAATAACTTGACCGCCATTTATAGCGGTTAAAATAATTCTAATACACAGATGACCCCGAAATGTGCAATTTTCAGCTCATTAGTTCTTATGGATCATGCGTTACAAACAAACGATCAAAGGATTTTATATATAAAGAAGATTTATTTCTTACATTATCTTAATTTTTATGCAAAATATGTAAATCTTAAAGGGACTCTTATGTTTGATAATATTCATCAGAAATTCAACTTGCCTCTTTCAGGATATTAAAGGTTTAATGACCTTTTCCTATTGATATCCTTAACATCAAAAATACGTGATAATTTTTTATCAGTGACCGACAAAAGTCAACATACGACCCACATTTTTGCGATTTAGCGAGTTCCAAAAAATATTTGAAAAAAGTAATGATGCAGTTTTGTTTTAAATCTATGATTATTCATATAACAATAACAAAATACATTACTTCAATATAAACTTAAAAGATATTGGCAAAATAAACAAAAAACACCTTGACAAAAGTCTACATACGACATATCATCCCATGCATTACGTCGTTTTTTATAATGTACTTTACAGGAGAATTGACGAAATTTGTATTGTCATTTGTCTTGTGCTTGTTCTTCTTTAAATAAATATAATTCAAGAAACATTTGTCCGCGAAAATGGCTTCTCGTAAAGAAATTGCAACTGATATTCGAAATTTAGTAATAAAATGCAGAAACGAAAGGAAATATTTCGGCGAAATAGCTAAAATGGACAAACTACATATAAACAAAAACTTCGAAAATACGGGTACTGTTGAAAATAAGCCCAGAAGTGGGCGTCCAAAAAATCGTAGTCGACGAGATGAAAGTTTAATTTAAAAGAAGTTAATGAAAACCCAAAAGTGAATGCTACAATGTTGGCCAAACAACTCGAAGAAAGGTCGGATACAATTGTACATCCAAGAACAATTCAAAGAAGTCTGAATAATAATGGTTTTCGAAGCAGAACGCCACGCAAAAATCCTCTTATAAGAATTCGCCCAGCAACACTTGTACAAGGGATTAGACTTCTGGAAGCGGGTTTTATTTACGGACGAGTCGAAGTATAATATATTTGGAAGTGACGGGAGAGCCAAAGTATAGAGAAAAGCGAATACGGCAATGAATCCGAAGAATTTACTTGCTACGGTAAAGCATGGTGGTGGCAACGTAATGGTTTGGGGTGCCGTCGCGGCGTCTGGAGTTGGAAATCTTGCGTTTATTGAGGGTAACATTGATCGCTTTCAAAATAAATCCATATTGGAACAAAATCTGAAGGCATCGGTCGATAATTTAAACCTGGGAGAGCGCTGGATTTTCCAACAAGATCATTTGTTAAAGATTGGCTGATTTGCCATGCTCCAAGACAACTCTATTCGCCGCCACAAAGCTCCGACCTGAATATTATTGAACATGTGATGTAGATTCTGCAGCGCAGGATCCGAAAACATCACATAACTAGCGCACAAACGCTAAAAAACAAGCTGGAAGAGGAATGGCGACAAATATCACCTGCGGAATTGGAAAACTTAGTTGCATCAATGCCCAAACGATTGCAGGCTGTTGTAGATGCTCATGGTGGACCAACAAAATATTAAGTTATATAATAGTATCATTTTGTCATGTTAAATTGCATTTTTTATGTCTCATCTCAAACCGTATGTAGACTTTTGTCATGGTTTTTTCTGCGTATTCTGCTAATATCTTTTGTGTTTATATTGAAGTAATGCATTTTGTTATTGTTATATGAATAAAAATCGATTTCAAACAAAACTGCATCATTACTTTTTATACCCTACACCACACTGTGGTACAGGGTATTTGACTTTGTGCATTTGTTTGTAACACCCAAAAGGAGAAGAGATAGATCCATTGTTTATTATACCGATCGACTTGTAATCACTTTCTGATTTAGCTATGTCCGTCTGTCTGTCTGTCTGTCCGTCTGCAGATGTATTCTTGTAATCAAAGTACAGGTCGCAAGTATTGCCCGATCTTGACGAAACTTTGCACATATCTTTTTTTTTTTTGGCCCAAGGACGATCCCTATTTAATTTGGTTTAAATCGGTTCAGATTTGGATATAGCCCCCATATATATGTTAGCCCCGATTTGACATGTAAGCGCTGTAAAAACTTTATTTTATATCCGATCAGTATGCAATTCAGCAGAAAGAGGTCTCTTATTATATTAATGAACACTGTTAAATTTGGAAGAAATCGGTTCAGATTCAGATATAGCCCCCATATATACGTTACCCCCGATTTCACATGTAAGCGCTGTAAAAAGTGTATTTTATATCCGATCAGTAAAAAAATTGGCAGAAAGAGGTTTCTCATTACTTGAATTAACACTGCCAAATATGAGGGAAATCGGTTCAGATTTAGATATAGCCCCCATATATATGTTAACCCCGATTTAACATGTAAGCGCTGTACAATCTGTATTTTATATCCGATCAGTAAAAAAATCTACACAAAGAGGTTTCTTAATTTATGAAGAGATACTTCCAAATTCAGAGAAAATCGGTTCAGATTTAGATATAGCCCCCATATATATGTTACCCCCGATTTGGCATGTAAGTGCTGTAGAGACTGTATTTTATATCCGGTCAATACGAAATTTGACAGAAAGAAGTTTCTTTTTACATGAATAAATATTTAAGGAAAATCCGTTCAGATTTATATATAACCTCCATATATATGTTCCTCCTGATTTGGTATCAAAGCGCTATAGTAGAAGTTGTACTTTACTTCCAATCATTAATATTTTCCGTAAAGATGTTTCTCAATTTAGGAACGAATATTGCTTAATTTAGCGATTATCGGCTCAGAATTAGATAATATGTTCCTGCCTACTTACCAATTATTCCAAATTATTATCGCAATGACCTTTATCGCATTGTTAGGGAGGTGTAGGGTATTATATAGTCGGCCCCGCCCGACTTTCTGCCTTTCCTTACTGGTTTCAAATATGTTTTGGATCTCGTCGAAGAAAACAATCGTCATGTTACCGTCTATGGAGATCGCTATCGGGCCATGCTAGAAAATTATTTTTGGCCATAATTGGATGAGCTTGACATCGCCGATATGTGGTTTCAACAAGACGGTGCCACTAGTCACACAGTACCCGTTACAATCGATTTACTGAAAGGCAAATTCGATGAACGTGTTATCTCGAGAAATGGTTCGGTCGAATGGTCACCTCGTTCAAGCGATGTAACGCCATTCGATTTCTTTTTATGGGACCACATCATGTCATTAGTATATGCCAACAACTTTAGACTCGCTCAGAGACAACATCCAGCGCGAAATTGCGTATTAATACAATATTACAATTATGCACGTCTATAGAAAAATTCAATAACAAAGAGGTATAATTGATTATAATTTGAAGGTACATATTAAATTACCTAAAAGTGTACCACAAAAATTAGGGTAGGACTTTTATTATAACTAGCAGGCCAAACACTCGAAATACTAGCAGAATCAAGTACGGCAAATTCTAACAATTTACATATAATATTCTAATACATTATTACGTTTCTGCACATCTAGATAAAATGCTATTCTATTGATGAATATTTTGTTACAATTTAAAATCAGCAAAGTACCTAAAAGTGTACCATAAATATCCGGCTGGGGTTTTTATTATAATTAGCAGAACCAAACACTCCAAATTTAAGTACATGTAAACAAATGTATTAATACAATATGACAGTTTTGAAAATCTTATATACAATTCATAACAATTTGAACGCATTAAATAGCCAAAGTGTACCACAAAAATTTGAGTAGGGATTTTTTAGAAACTTGCAGGATCAAATACTTAAATTTTTAAATAGCGCATTTATGAGTATGTATGATTACAATATTACGATTCGGCACATATATGGAAAAATAGAATATCATTGATGTATATTTAATTACAATTTGAAAACAATAAACTGCCTAAAAGTGTACCACAAAAATTAGAGTAGGACTTTTATTATAACTAGCAGCATCCTGAAGTCCAAATTCTAGTATAATAACATTTAATCTTTATATATAACATCCTTTGTACGTTTGTTAGTAACGCATGATCTCCGAAACCATAAGGACAAATGGGCTAAAAATTGGACAATATGTACAATTTGGGCTTATCTGTGTTTTAGAATTAATTTCTCGGCGATAAATGGCGGAGTGGTCCAGATATTTGTAAAATTCGCATTTCCAGATCTACTCGTATTTGATTGAAATTTAAAATGTGTGTGTGTGGTTTGTCTTGAAAATAGTTGGAATGTATGATTCTAACCGGTAGATGGCGCTGTAGTGGTCCGACTTATGGTCAATAAAGTTTTTTTTGTTGATTTTTCCTGAAACTCGGTATTTATGCATTTTTGAATAAAATATGAATGAATAAGAAACCAATACAACCCAAACAAAGCGGGCAGGACCACGTCTACAGGACAATATTAAGATTCGGCACATCTACGAAAAAATACAATATCACTGACGTATAATTCAATGCAATTTGAAAGCATTAAATTACCTAAAAGTGTACCACAAATATTAGACTATTACTTTTATTATAACTAGCAGAATCAAGAAGTCAATATTCTAGCATATTTACATACACAATTATAAAGCTAAGTATACACTATTGCCAGATCGAGACAATATTGTCAGAAAAATGGCGGAAAAATGCAACCCTATGAACGTAAAACCGTGTGAACATACAATTTTTGTCTCGCAACGTTGGCAGAAGAGTCATTGTGAGATAATTTGCAGATTGTTGATGTGCGTAATTTATGAATTTGACAACGGCGCCATTGCCAGGAAAACATTTTATTGTAAATATATGAAATTGTAAGGGTTTCTTGCAATCGTTTAAACTGTCAATTCACCTTTGCCTAACAATCTGCCATTGTCCGTACATTTGCAGCACTTTAACTGGGTTGATAACGTTGTCCGATCTGGCAATCGTGTTTACTTTGCTTAATATAATATGTATTGCGATTCTTCATATCTAGAGAAAAAATAGAATTCCAGTGATGTATATTTTATTACAATTAAAAATCACCAAAGTACCAGAAATCCAGTTGAAGCTTTTATTATAATTAGCAGAACCAAACACTCGAATTTAAGTACATTAATGTATATGTATTGCTACAATAATAGGATTTTGCACATCTATGGACCAATACAATTCCCATAATGTATATTTAAATTAAATTACCTAAAAATGTACCACAAAAATTAAAGTGGGACTTATATTAACCTAGGTTAACCAAACACTCGAAATTCGAAATAATGCATTTATAAGAATGTACTCGTATGAATACAAAATTGCGATTCGGCACATCTATGGAAAAATACAGTATCAGTAAAGAATAATTTATTACCATTTGAGAAAATTAAATTGGCTAAAAGTGTACCACAAAAATTCGGGATTTTCGTTTTAAAGTGGAATAAATGTAGCTAAAATTTTCAAAAAATATTGTAGATGACCAACTGTATTACTCTATAAAACCTAAACCTCCATGAATTTAGACCAACTATTGAAAGCAATATTAACAGCATTCGAAATCAATAGGGTTGTAATTTGTGGGTCGTTTTACTGTGGAATTACTCGTTTGTTTAGAAGTAAATAAAGGGTTCTCCAGCAAGAGGTGTTATTTTGGTATTCAAAGAAAAATGTAATTTTTTGAGATAAATGATCGGATGTTTATTTCATAATAAAGACGCTTACAGGACCATATCCTTTTCATAAAATTTTCCATAACCAAATCGCAAAGTGGCTGTCCTATGTCCTCGATAGCCTCACGAGTTCTATCTTTGAGGTCTTGAATCGACGCTGGGCTGTTGGTGTAGACCTTATCTTTCACGTGGCCCCAACGGAAGAAGTCGCAAGGTGTTAAATCACTAGATCTCGGTGGCCAATTGTGATCACCTCTTCGAGAGATAACACGGCCCGGAAACTTTTCCCGTAACAGAGCAATGGTTTCGTTGCTTGTGTGGCACGTAGCGCCGTCTTGTTGAAAGTAAACGTTGTCCAGATCAATACCATCCAACTCCGACCATAAAAAATCATAAATCATCTTTCGATAGCGCAATCGATTCACCGTAAGTAACAGTTGATCCAACCTCATATTCGAAAAAGTAAGGTCCAATGACCCCGCCGGACCATAAACCGCACCAAACAGTCACACGTTGAGGATGGAGAGGCTTCGCAACAATAACTCTTGGGTTTTCCGAGCCCCAGATGCGACAATTTTGCTTGTTGACGTAGCCACCGAGGTGGAAATGGGCCTCATCAGTCAAGATGATTTTGTATCGTTCGTATCGATTTTTTGTTCGTTTTGTATCGTTCGATGATCGTGTATCGTTTCATTTTTAGTAATGGCGTAGTTTCTACCTGTCAAATGTCAAAGAATAAAAGCCTCAAAAGTGACAGCTACCGAAATACCGGGTGATTCAAAATAACACCTCTTGTTGGAAAACTCTGTACAATACTAAAACTAAAGAGACATTTTCTTACTAGATTAATTAAAATAATTCCTAAAGATGAGAAATCTTTTCAAAACAATACCAATACAATTGGTCAATAATAAAAATTTTCTAAATGGCTTCAAACTCAATAGGAAATATTCATACCCACCCTTATGCATTTGCCAGTCCGTCCATCCGTCCGTCCGTCCACTCAATTCCAATTCATAGATAACGATGCAAGTGTCTATAGTTTCCTATAATCTGTTGCTTCCAATGGCTATTATCATCATCGAAGCGATTTATAATTAAGCAAGAAACTGCTGCACTGAACGCGCTGAGACAGGCAGTCAACAATGAGAAGACATAAAATCCTCATTGAGGGTTCAATAATAAATGATTAAAATGTTAAACCTTATCTGCTGCAGAACGCACCACAAATGGAAATCATCAGCATCATCATCATTCTCTAATATTAGACATGCCATGCAGTGGTCGAACAGTGGCAGTAAAGAAATTGCAGTTCAGATGATTTTAAAAAAATCGAAAACAAAAAACAGATAAAGCAAAAAAAAAACAACAATTTCGGATAAAGCATAAAAATCGCAACTTCACACATTACTTCCTTCGATATTTTTTTAATTATTCACATCAAAGCTTTGGAAATTTTAGCATGACATACTTTATGTGTCTGAGGCGTTTTTCTATTACTGAAGCATATAACTGAAAATCTTAAAAATAAACTTCTTTTAAAGAGTTCTTCCTGTTCTTTTTGCGTCTTTCAAAATTGCGCCAAAAATACTGTAATGAAATTTTCGAATTTATGCTGAGTGTGAAAATTATCATGTCCGTCTGTCCGGTCTGGTGTAGGAATATGTACGCATATCTAAAAATATAATTTCCAAAAATATACCATAGTAGTAGTACTTATTATGCCTCCAAAATAGGGTGTACGGAATAATATGAAGATCTTCTTGGATGATGACAGTAGGACCATGTTTTTCTGTAGCACAGACAGACGGGAAGGGAGAAGAGGTTATGATAAGATATATCCAGATAGTTAGACGAACAGGTAGATCTAAGTGATTGGATGGAAAGAAACTGCAACAGAGGGACTGGAAGACAGATAGTTCAAATGAAGGGTGAATGTGAACCTGCGGATATATAACAAAACGGCAGTCAGAGGATTTATTGGTTTATATACTTACGTTGCATATTATTCCTATTATTCCACACATCTTTGGACAATTTGGTTTTTGTTGGTAAATATTTTCCTAAAATTAAACTAGAGACCCAAAAAGTGTACCACAAAATTTAGGTTAGGAATTTTATTATACCCAATAGAGTCAAAAACTCAGGAGAATAGTACCTTTACAGACATATTTTTTAATACAATTTTACTATTCTGTACATTTATGGAAGTATACAGTTACAGTGATGTATATTTCATTACACTTCGATAGCAATAATTATTGAAATTTGAGAGCATATTTGTGCAAATTTAGAGCAAAATTCAATTTAAGTGCTGTATATTTTATTAAAATTGCATAGCATTAATGTATCTAAAAGTGTACCACAAACTGCTCTTATGTATCGGGTACGGCTCTTATTATAAGCAGCAGAACCAAACACTCGAAATTCTAGTGTATTTACATATCGCTCACTCACTTCAAGAGTGACATAACTCAAAATTGAAAATTACCAAGATGTGTAACGTTAAGTCCGTATAAAAAGGTAATTAACATGAAATAAAATGTTTAATATTATCCAATAATGAATGCAGGGTCTCATGATAGGTGATGGTGTTGCGAATAGTACGCTCAGTAGGCCGATTATGTTGACCATAAGTTGAGCGAAGTGCACGAAACACATTCCTCACAGAACGTGAATTTTCGTAATAAAGTTGAACGATTTGTAAATGTTGTTCAGGCGTAAGTCTTTCCATGATGAAATGTTCAATGAAAAGTTCACTCCTCCGATGTGTTACACTTTTGGCCCGTAGCAAATGATATATACCCTCGTATCACTAAAGTGAGGGATTTGAAACTTATTTTTTTAGTTTAGAAAAAAATCACATTTACTTTTATTTTTCCTGGTACCACCTTAATACACACACCTAAGCACATTACAGCAGATGCGTATCTTTTGATCAGTTTGTTTTTATTCCCTTTTTTTCAACAGAATGAGAGTACAGTTTTGCGACTTCATGCAAAATGTTGACGATTTGTTAGAGATATTTTTGGCAGACTTTTCAAAAATACCGTAATTGTTATTGCGGATAATTTACGTACAATTTTCTATGTTTATGGAAATAGATGCTGGGGGTTTTTTTTATAGCATTCTATATAAAAATCGCAGTTTTATAGTTGTCCATTTGGTGAATTGTTAACATAATTTGCATTTACATATTTCGATTTTAATTTGCATTTGTTATGAAGAGAGACAGGAAATGGTTTCAATATTTGCAGACAATTTCAAAGAGACATCTACAATTTGTAATAACACTTGTTTTGGGAATTAGGTCACATTTCGAATGATTTTTAGAGGAGTGTTTTACATCCTCGACCTAGAGGGTGGAGAAGGAAAGAATATATAATTTAGCAAATGTGTAAGACATCGAAGAAATGACAACGGATTTTATACATTTTTAGGCCACATGAGGCTACAATTTGTCAAAATTCTGTGAAGTTTTAAATAACACTGTGCAACAGTGAAAAAAATACACGGATCTGACGGTATAGGTTCGATTCTACTGCCAAATGGTAGTATAACCCTATACTCAGTTTGGCGAGATTGGTGACCACTTTCTTTTTATGGGCCTCGAAAGATTCGGAAAATCAGTGGACCCCTTGAAAAAGGTGTCATCGGTTTTTGAGCAACAGCTACTTCAGACTTGGTGATAGCGCTTAACTATATTTGGCAATAATGTAGCTAAGAACACGTTGAACAAAGTCTGTTAACATTTCATGCCAAAAAATTTTTGTTTTCCTGCACTTTTTTTCGAAAAACATGGGATTAAATTTATTTTTTTTCACTTTTTTTGGCATAACTTTAAGGGATCGCTGATTTTTTACTAACAATATTTGGCAATATTGTAGCCACGGTAAATCTGAACAACTTTTATGAACATATCAATACAATCTGAACGTGTCTAGGCACCTTAAATAGCTCAAAAATCCACATTGTACCCCAAAAATGTAAGTATTTCACTGTTATGTAACAAAAATATATTTTTCTGGTATGAGGTATGTTCAGCAATTTTATAGAAAATATTAAGGCCAATATTTTTGTGGAAAATGTTAACCCTCTAGCTCCCCCACATAACTGTAATTTTTGGCCCCATTTTAACAAATCGTAAAAAACACACCTTAAAAGGGGGAGGGCGGGGATGAAATGTTCTACAAAAATGTTCGCCATAAAATTTTACTATATGTGTCAGAACACACCAAAACCCAAATCTTAACACAAAAACCAAAAAACGGTCAAATTCCAGTCAACAACGTTATTTACTGATATCTTCTTTGCTTCAACCACTAGATCGTACGACTAACATTGATGCACGATCAGGAATATGACCTTTTTTGGTGTTTGTGTTATGTTTTGAGCTCTGGTGTGTTTTGACACATATAGTAAAATTTTATGGCAAACATTTTTGTAGAACATTTCATACCCGCCCTCCCCCTTTTAAGGGGTGTTTTTTACGATTTGTTAAAATGGGGCCAAAAATTACAGTTATGTGGGGGAGCTAGAGGGTTAAAATGTTCCACAAAAATATTGGACTTAATATTTTCTATAAAATTGCTGAACATACCCTAAACCAGAAAAATGTATTTTTGTTACATAACAGCGAAATACTTACATTTTTGGGGTACAATGTCGATTTTTGAGCTATTTAAGGTGCCTAGACACGTTCAGATTGTATTGATATGTTCATAAAAGTTGTTCAGATTTACCGTGGCTACAATATTGCCAAATATTGTTAGTAAAAAATCAGCGATCCCTTTAAGTTATGCCGAAAAAAGTGAAAAAAAATAAATTTAATCCCATGTTTTTCGAAAAAAAGAGCACGAAAACTAAATTTTTTTGGCATGAAATGTTTACAGACTTTGTTCAACGTGTTCTTAGCTACATTATTGCCAAATATAGTTAAGCGCTATCACCAAGTCTGAAGTAGCTGTTGCTCAAAAACCGATGACACCTTTTTTCAAGGGGTCCACTGATTTTCGGAATTTTTCCAGGCCCATAAAAAAAAATTGGTCACCAATCTCGCGAAACTAAGTATAGGGTTATACTACCATTTGGTAGTAGAATCGAAGCTATACAGTCAGGTTCGTGTATTTTTCAAAAAGTGTTCATTTGTTGCATAGTGTAATTCATCCTGTTCATTTAAAACAACCTTTTTTGAAGGTTTGTTTTCTCTAAAGAATTATTTGAATTAATTTCTATGCCATTTCATCCATACTTCTGCACTCGGTTTTTGGTCATTTTATGATAAATATCTTTCCTACAAAAAGTATTTCAATGACACCCTTCGGAATAACACGTTCCGGGGCACTTAATAATTCGCAAGCCCACTTAAAAAGACGAAAGAAAATCGTTTATTTTTTCTTCGCCATATTTTCCGATCATTGTTTTTTCGTTTAATGGACTTGATAATGAAATGTTTTTTGAAAACAAAAAAAACAAAAATAATCCAAAATCTCAATGATATTGAGGGGGGAAATTCAAAATAAATACAAAACTTTGCTCTGTGATTTCCATATGCCAGGGTCAAGTTTATATACTATAGAGAGTGGGTGGATGGCGAATGAATGAATTGAATGGACAAACAATGGATGATTGGGTGGCTGTGTGCTTGGAGTGGGTGGTTGGACGACCAAAGGTTGGTGGTTGTAAGGCGGAAATGAAATTCTCAAAAGAAAATTGTAGGGATTTTTTTTATTTATATTCAAACAAAATCTAACAACAATAAACACGTGTGTGCTACTAAGTGTGCCATGTGGTTGTTGTTATTATTTTTTTTATTTATAAATAAATTTAAATTAAGAAGAAAAACGGTAATTTTGAAGACAAATGATTTAGAAAATTTTTATTTAATTGGAGTTTGATTTCATTTTTATTTTTTAAATTTTATTCAAAAGTCGTTTGGCGGTCTGGACACACATTTCGCCTTTT
Source organism: Eudasyphora cyanicolor (assembly GCA_963930755.1). Lineage (NCBI taxonomy): Eukaryota > Metazoa > Arthropoda > Insecta > Diptera > Muscidae > Eudasyphora > Eudasyphora cyanicolor. The sequence continues at coordinate 54,059,374 of OZ005735.1, forward strand.
ATTAAAGACATTTAACATTTGGCGATTTTTTTTTTTTCAAATAAATCAAATTTAATTAAAACAAATTTATTGAGGACTAAACAAAGCGACAGAGAGTGTTGGCATTCTTAGAAAATTGTTTAGAATATTTCTTGAGAAGATTTTTTTGTTGATTTATTCTATACCACAATAACATTAAAGTGGCAGAGAAGGAAACGAAAAATAAAACGAACACTGCAATGTTACAGACTCCAGTGTTGGAGAAGTAAACATTTTTATGTTGCGTATCGCCGCCACGCGTTTCTCGCCTAAACGAGAGCGTTTAATTAAGAATTATGCTGATTGATGACCTACAAAACTCCACAATTTATTTAAATACTCTCGGAATGAGCTGGGAAACGAAAAGTCTCAGTAGTCTTCAGTTTCGTCGTTGGTCGTCGTCACAGTGGTCTGACATATGTTTACACTCCTGCAATGAAATTGTATCCGTACATATTGGCTTTAATTTGTAGAGTGTGAGTAAATACAAACCAAACTGACAAATCAAACAGATAGACAGACAGACGGACGGACACATACATACATAGACTTATAGACCGACGAACGGGCGGACGGACAGACATGTGTTTTAGGTTGTCTGCTATGTTTAGTGCCTGTGGTGGTTGTTTTCCCTTATTTTGGAGAAGTTTTTAAATTATCCAGAAATAATTGACAGGTTGTTTGGGGCCAAAGTGTCAAACAAACTAAGTCAGCTCGAAAAGAGTCAGAGTTTGACTCTATTTTTAATTCTGTTTCTTTTTAGAAGTTCATTTCCTGTTTAAAAGGATTGGAATTCTGTAGATTGAACTCAATTAAAAGTGTGAGATTGTTTTGTAGTCTGGTTTTGAAATTGGATAGTTGTGTGAGCAAAATTAAAGAGTTTTTGGATTAGATTGAATATTCCACAAAATGTTAACGCTTTTGTGGCGGGGAGTACTAGAAGCAGTGAACCAATATGGCCCATCATCGAACCTTAGCCTGTGAACATATTATAATATACATTTGAAATTTGAAGTCAATCGGCCAATTTATGGTGCACTTTAAGGTACTTCAATATTCGCAAATTTAAATAAATATACATTACGGGCATTGTATTTTTCTATAGATATACAGAATCGTAATATAATGGACTAGAATTTAGTTTGCTTGGTTCTGCTAGTATTAATAAAAGCCCTACACAGATCTTTATTGCACACTTTTGGGTTCTTTTGTGTTTGAAAATTTTTATAAATTAGGCATTACTGAAACTATTGTTTACTATAGAAATGCAAAATTTTAATTTTGTATTAATTCAAAAATGAAAATACACTAGAATATCGGGTGTTTAGTTCTGCTAGTCTTAATAAAAGCCCTACAAATTTTTGTGGTACACTTTTAGGAACTTTTATGGTCGAAAATTTAATAAAGTAGGTATAACTGAATATGTAGTTTACTGTAGGTGTGCAGAATTGTAATTTTGTATAAATTAATAAATGAAATTACATCAGAATTTCGAGCATTTAGTTCTGCTAGTTTTAATAAAATCCCTACGCTTATTTTTGTGGTACACTTTTAGGTACTTTAATATAGAAAATTTAAATAAAATATACCTTACGGCAATGGTATTTTTCTGTAGATATGCAGAATCGTAATATAAAAGAATATAATTTAGTTTGCTTGGTTCTGCTATTTTTAATAAAAGCCCTACACAAATCTTTATTGTACACTTTTAGGTTAAATTAGGCATTACCGAAACTACAGTTTACTGTAGAAGTACAATTTTGCGTACTTTTATGTTCGAAAATTTTAATAAAGTAGGATTACTGAATCTATAGTTTACTATAGATATGCAGTATTGTTATTTTGTATTAATTCACAAATTATAATACACTAGAATTTCTAGTTGTTTAGTTCCGCTAGTATTAATAATAGCCCTACACAGATTTTTGGGGTACGCGTTTATGTACTTTATGTTCTAAAATTGTAATAAAGCAGGCATTACTGAAACTGCAGTTAACTCTAGATGTACAGAATGTAATTTTGTAGAGTGTTTGGTTCTGCTAGTTTTATTAAAATATTTTTTGGTACACTTTTAGGTACATTATGTTCAAAAATTGTTATATAGTAGGCATTACTGAATCTGTAGTTTACTGTAGGTGTACAAAATTGTAATTTTGAAGTAATTAGTTAATGAAAATACTCTAGAATCTGAGTGTTTATTTCTGCTTTAGCCATACACAGATTTTTGTGGTACAAATTACACTCATAATGTATTTTTCTAAAGATGTGCAGAAATATAATATTAAACCTATTTGTAAATGAACTAGACTTTTGTGCATTTGCTTCTGCTAGTTATTATAAAAAGACCTACACTCATTTTTGTGGTACACTTTTAAATACATTAATTTAAACAAAACATAGGAACGACTTTCGATTCGTCTATGGGGAAGACTTTTGAGTTGCCTATAGATATGGCCCTATAATCCTTATAGGAACAACAAGAAATAATATATATAGATATGACTTTTACGCCGTCTATAGAATCGACTTTTCGGTTGTCTGCGACGGAGTTTTTTTGCCGTCTCGAGACAACTTTTAAGCGGTCTATGTTCTGGATTTCCTATTTTTAAATGAAAAATTCTAATTTTTAAATGCTAAAATTATTCTCTTGTAAGAAAATAAAAACTTATTTCAATTATGATGAACTAAATTTTAAATACCCATCGATTTTGAAACTTTGTTAAGAAGACAACATTCCTATTGTTCTCAACATCTGTCAATCATATGTTCTTCCATAACTTGCAAACAACAAAAACCTACAAAATTAAAGAAAACAACAAAAAAGCTCTTTGGATATTTTTTCAGTTCTTTTCAGACTTCTTTTAAAAAAGTTTGTCTTTTTCTTGATGTCCATCAAATTCTTAGCATTTCCGTCAGACAACACATAAAAGGGGTTGCACTGAAAATGTGCAACCATCTTCAAATCAACAATAGCTCCTCATCCCATTTATGTGCTGTGTATTTTATTAATGAAAAGGGGGGCACCCACCCATCAGAAGAACGTAAACTTTCTGCGTGTTCAAAAATAAATAAAAGAAAATTTTCCATTTCGGTTGTGTTCCTCCTGTAAATATTTACATGATTCATTTTGCGTTTTTAATTTTCTTTATTTTGGGGGAAGTTTATTTCCTCCATTTCTTATTAAATTTTGTTTTTGTTATTTGTTTATTAAAGTTGCCAATTTGTTTGTTTCCTTTGCAGACTTTATTATCGGAGTCGACTACAGACGATCAACATTGGCCAAAGGAATTGATTTTATTAAGAGAGAAATTTACGGCAAAAAGTCAATTGGAAATTGCCCAACTGCAAATTAAACATGCTGAAGAGGTGAGTGTGTGAGAAAAATGGGTCAACAATTTTAGATAAGTTGGCGGTGAAGGAGAATTTTTTGAAACAGGCAAAATATTTCTTTAGTCCAGAGAAATATTCAAAAAGTTAAAAAACAAGTAAGAAATTTCAGTCGGGGAGACCGACTTATGAATCCCGTCACCTTGAGTCCCAAAAAATATTCGTTAATTTATTAATTTTTTTTTAAATTAAATTATTATCAATTTAAATTGCATTTAATAACTTTAAAGTATGTACTGGTATTCAAGTTAAAAGCTGTTTACATTTGGTACAAAATGGTCCATTGGGAGGTACCAAATGGGAATGCCAATAACGGTCACTTTGCTCTGGACTCTAGATACTATAAAAGCATTACACTGTACAAAATTTCAAGTATTTATATGCACAGGTATTAAAGTTGAAAGCTATTAACTTTTAGTACAAAATGGTCCATTTGTGTGGGAGGTACCAAAAGAGGCGTGCCAATAACGGCCACTTTTCTCTAGGCTATAGGTACTATAAAATCATTGCACTGTACGAAATTTCAAGTATTTGTATGTACTGGTATTAAAGTTGAAAGCTGTTAACTTTTGGTACAAAATGGTCCATTTGTGTGGGAGTTACCAAAAGGGGCGTGCCAATAACGGCCACTTTTCTCTAGGCTATAGGTACTATAAAAGCATTATACTGTACGAAATTTCAAGTATTTGTATGCACTGGTATTAAAGTTATAAGCCGGTAACTTTTGGTGCAAAATGGTCCATTTGTGTGGGAGGTACCAAAAAGAGAGTGGCCACTTCGTCCATTTTTCTTGACGTGTTAGCGACTAACAAACTAATAATATGTGTGAAATTTCAGAAGATTCGAGTAAGTAGTATAGAAGGTATTTAAGAATCAATATTTCACTAAAAGTTAACCCTTTGTCGGGGAGGTACTAGAAGGAGTGGACCAATATGGCCCATCTTCGAACTTAGCTGGAGATAGTGAAAAATATTTCCGCATACCAAATTTGAAGTAAATCGGTTACTCCTTTCGACAGTTATCGTGCGCACCAGCCAGCAGACAGAGACACAGACAGACGGACGGACATCGCTCAAATGACGTAAAATTGCCCAAAACGGATTTCCGCCAAACATACTTATGGTCTTAGGTTACTCCTTCGATGTGTTACACTTTTTGCTCGTAGCAAATGATATACTCATATACCCTCCTCTCTAAGGTGAGGGGATAAAAAAATTGTAGTTCCAAAAATTTACGTTAAGGAATATTCTGTCCTCTGAAAAGACTACTGTCCAGTCGTCTATTTAAATAGACAAGTGACCAGTCATCTATAAAGACAATTGACCAGTCGTCTGTAAATACAACTAACCAGTCGTCTATAAAGACAACTAACCAGTCCTCTATAGAGACAGCTGAACAGTTGTCTATAAAGTCGTGTAAAAAGACGTATTTCCTGTCGTCTATAAAGACGACTTTCCTGTCGTCCATAAAGACGACTTTCCTGTCGTCCATAAAGACGACTTTCCTGTCGTCCATAAAGACGACTTTCCTGTCGTCCATAAAGACGACTTTCCTGTCGTCCATAAAGACGACTTTCCTGTCGTCCATAAAGACGACTTTCCTGTCGTTCATAAAGACGACTTTCCTGTCGTCCATAAAGACGACTTTCCTGTCGTCCATAAAGATGACTTTCCTGTCGTCCATAAAGACGACTTTCCTGTCGTGTATAAAGACGACTTTCCTGTCGTCTATAAAGACGACTTTCCTGTCGTCTATAAAGACGACTTTCCTGTCGTCTATAAAGACGACTTTCCTGTCGTCTATAAAGACGACTTTCCTGTCGTCTATAAAGACGACTTTCCTGTCGTCTATAAAGACGACTTTCCTGTCGTCCATAAAGACGACTTTCCTGTCGTCTATAAAGACGACTTTCCTGTCGTCTATAAAGACGACTTTCCTGTCGTCTATAAAGACGACTTTCCTGTCGTCTATAAAGACGACTTTCCTGTCGTCCATAAAGACGACTTTCCTGTCGTCCATTAAGACGACTTTCCTGTCGTCCATTAAGACGACTTTCCTGTCGTCCATTAAGACGACTTTCCTGTCGTCCATAAAGACGACTTTCCTGTCTTCCGTACAGACGACTTTACTGTCCCGCTGTCTATAGAGACAACTGTCCAGTCATCTATAAAAACAACTAAATATGAAGATGAATTTCCTGTCGTCGCTTTTTTTAATTTAATTTTTTAAATATTGATTTTTAATCTTTCTTTTCTCTTCTCTTCCTACAGATGTCGCGCCTAAAACAGGAATATGAAAAACAATTGAATCGCAAGAACAAACGCCACTCGACGTTTGATTCTGTTCGCGATTTCGATAAACTCATCAGTGAACGTGATAACTTACGCGAGCTGTCGAATGCCTTCCGGCAAGTGTTGGCAGAGCTGTTGAAATGTGTGGCCAACTGTGAAAATGACCTCACAGAGACATTAATGGATGAAGTTCAACGTCTGATGACCTGTAATCGTACTTTGGAAGAACATACCCTAGACGATTTTACGCTCAACACAACAGTCTTCAATGAGACATTAAATACAACGCGCATGCGTTTAATACCTGATGTTCAGAATCTCATGGAAGTGGTAGAAGATCCCAGTCTGGTGCAATATGTCTCACAAAAGAATAACGAATTCTCAGAGGATTTCGATTTGAAAGATTGTTTGGAATGTCTACGTTCGGAGGCCTCCTATTTATTGCATCTATCTGAGGATTTGGTTAAGAAACACAATGACAGCAGTGGCCGTAAAGATTCCTATTCCAGTGAAAGGGAAAAGAATGATAGTGAACAGGAGGATGGTTTAAAATTGCAACAAAATCGCAAATTTATACGCGTTAACTCTCTGAATGAACAGCAATTACCTACTCACCGTTCTTCACTTATAACCCAAAGCCAACAGCTTATATCTTTGCCTCCCGATCTCAATCGCTTGTATCAGGACAATAATTCCACTTCTACCACTGGGGGTGTCAATGCCGCTGAATTACATTTCCAATTAACAGAGTTGAAAAATCGCCTCATTAAATCGGAAAATGATCGTCTCGTGCTGCAGCAGGAACTCGAACATACCATATCTCGAAACTCTGATTTGGGTCAAGAGTTGCAGCACCTAAGAGATCAATTGTCACAACTTTCTTCCATCAACAATGTGGAATACAATGAGGGTTATGGCTTGGGTAGCTCTATTAAGTCACCTCAACGTCTTTCGGGTTCTGAGCACTCGTCGTCTGGATTTGCTCAATTGCAAGAAAAGGCTCGCAATATTTTATCCACACCCACCCAGATGCAGCAGAGCAATGATTCTACGGTACATCTGCTGCAAATGATTGAGGACTTTTGCCGTGAAGGCGACAAAGTGGTGGAGTGCAGTAAGAAAGATCGTGAGGATTTGCAATCGCAGGTAAGTCTCGAAATGATTTTCTTTTTTCCCACTTTAGAGTAGTTTACTTTGTAAATATTAGTTTTATAAGTAGTTGAGACTGAGTATTTAAAAAAGAACACCACCACCAGCATGCTTTAAATAGATATTGTGATTAAATAATGATAACAATGATATATACCCTCGTCACACTAAAGTGAGGGTATAATTAATGTGAAAAAAATTTGGATTTGAAAAAATCCGTAATTCAAAGATAGGACTGAGATGTTGTGATTAAATAATTGCATTATCAGAGTGTGATTAAGTTATAATATAGTCAATTCTTTGAATTTTTTGTTTTGAGAAATATTATTAATTATAAGTTTTATATATCCATACCTGTAAATATTTAGTAATTTTTGAGATAAAAATGCATATCCTTCAATGTACTTATAATTGTGGGATGTGCTTATTAATGTTAGTTTTAACTAAAATCGTATAATCTTTATTATTTTCTTTAATTTGAATAATATAGAAGTTTTTTCTTAATTTAATTCACATACCGTCCGTCTGTCTCTAGATGTGTTATTGTAATCAAAGTACAGGTTGAAATTATGCTCCCATGACTACAATATTTAGCTGGAACTTATTCTTTGTTTTAATGACGATCTTTATTTAAACAGGAGAAAAACGATCCAGATTTAAATTTAAATCAGTCATTTAGATTTAGCCCCCATATATATGTTACTGCGATTTGTAATATAATCACCAAAAATAATCACTGTGAAAGCCATATTTTCCATTTAATCATTTTGAAATTTGATAGAGAATTGGTTCACGTTTAGATATCGAACCATGAACATTATACGTCTTTTAGTATTGCATCTAAGGTTTATATTTTTATGAATTATGAAAAAAAGAATTTTCGAATTTGTATCAGTTTTAGAAGAACTATAGGTCCACCCGAGTTTAGCTTGTTAACTGGATAAATAGATCCAATATAAACCGCCTTCCCGATTCGACTTCTTAACGCCACAGATACAAAAAAAATGCAACTTATTGACCTAAAATTTGGTAATTTATATACATATAATTAAACCCAGAACTATTCACATGAACATAGGTCCATGTTTAAATATAGTACTCAAGCAGTACAAAAAAGTGTTGAGAAAGGCTCAAATTAAATCCTGGATAAATTTCTGCAATGGAAATAGAAAGCTCATCCGAAGGCTCAAGGTTAAGAAAAATGAAAGACGATGGTTCTTTTACTACGTCAAGTAATACACATTTCCTTGTCTTTTAAGTCGCCAAGACTAGATAACGTCTCGGCGGCGAAGCTGCAGGCGGTGGCTGATACCATTGCTCCCTGGCTCAGAGAGATATATACAGGGTTTTCCATTAAGGACATAACATTAACTTTGTCAGAGCTCAATCGGAGAACTTTCGGCGTTTCAAATGATCAAGTGGCTTTACATAGTTATTGAGTCAGTTTGATCTTTTAAGTATGAAGATCAAGATCTTTTCACAAAATACGCCACAGTGTGGTTTGAGAGATGCCCAATTCATGAGAACGACGTGGAATCCACTGATTTGGTTCATTTGTAACGGATACACTTAAGGCTGCGATATTTTCGTCGCTTCGAGCGGTACGGCGTCTCTTTGGCGCCGGAACATCCAAAAGTGAAAATTTGGATTCAAATTTATCCACTATAGCACGCACAGCCTGTCAGGTGGGACGATTATTACAGCCGAAAATTGGAGTAAGCGCTCGTAATGTTGCGATCACCGTGATTTTTAATGATTTCCAAACGTTGCAAGTAAGTGAACTAACCTTTTGACAATGAAAGATCATTCAAAATGTTTGAGGCTGCGTTGACATAATGATTCGAAATTGTTATGTTCCTATTAGAAAGCCCGATAATTGTTGTAACAATCAGGCCTATATACCAAGAAAATGGAGAGATACCAAGGTTGTTTTCATCCCAAAAGCGGGAAAGCAGTCCCATATGAAGCAAAGAATTTCTGGCAGATTAGTCTATCGCCATTTCTCCTTAAAACCCTGGAGAGATTAATAGATAGTTACCTTAGAACTACAATTGATAACAGATTACTGTGCAATGAACAGCATGCCTACAGAAAGGGCAAATCTGCCGAAACCGCCCCGCATGATCTAGTCAGCGTTATTGAAGGACCTCCTTCTGTAAAGGAGTATACTTTGGTAGCTATCATTACGGCTCTAGCAACCCTGGGGTTTGACGAAGGTTCATTAATAACCTCCTGACTAAGACACACGTCTCAAGTGGAGGTTCTGTCTCCTCTGCTATGAAATCTCTCCATGAACAATATTCAGCTTTTTCAGGAGAAAATTAGTGTTAAGGTTATTGCCTATGCAGATGACTTAGCAATATCTTTTAGAAGGAAGTTTCCGAGTACTCTTAGAGACATCCTACAGCAGTCTTTTCATACTAACGCAATGCGATAATGGTGTTGGTGTTAAGCCTACCTGGACAGAACTAGTTCTTTTCACCAGGAGAAATAAGGTACCACTAGGTACACCTGTCTCCTGGGGGGTATTGAAATTCCTTTCTCTGAAAGCGCAAAAGACATTGGTATTTCACTGGACAGGAAGTTTCACTTCAAAATCAACTTATTGGAAAGAGCAATGAAGGCTGAGATAGCTTTATAAACCTGTAACATTGCAATAGGAAAACGCGGGGGTCTGAACCCGCGTATAGTCGTCTACTGGTTGTATACGGCAGTAGCCAGACCGATAATACTGCACGGCATTGTCGTCTGTTGGACAGCTCCACAAAATCCAGTAGTCAGACCGATAATACTGCACGGCATTGTCGTCTGTTGGACAGCTCCTCAAAATCCACCTTCTGCGCTATACTAAACACAATTCAGCGAATGGCTATATGTATCACTGGTGCGTTGAGAACGACACCAACTAAGGCACTAAAATTTATACTACATTTAGTGCCACTGGACATTATAGCAAGGCAACATGCCGCATGTGCTGCTATTGCGATTAGCGAACTGTCACACTGGTCAGAAAATGACTACGAAATGGTTGTGTCTCTTATGAATGATAGATCAGAATGGACTGGTCGTATCCCAGGACATAGGAGATTCTATACAATCGGTTTCAAACTCAATAGCCAAGTGGACTTTGGTGTATTTTCTGAGGAACTTGAGCTATCAGTTGCAAAAGGAAAACTGTCTGATAAATGTAGTGTTTATCAGGTAGAAATCTTAGCTATTAAAAAGGTGGCAGAATGGCTGAAAATTAATGTTCTGACCAAAGTCAATCAATCAATATTTTCTCTGATAGTCAGGCTGCCAGCAAGTCCCTTGCAACTGCATTCCTAAATTAAAAAACTTCCCTCGACTGTCGCAGATATCTTAACGATAAGGCTTAACAGTTTAATATTCACTTGATATGGGAGCCGGGCCACAGGGACATTCCAGGGAACTGCAAGGCAGATGAACTTGCAAGACTGTGAACTACTTTACAAGCTCGAGGCGAAGTTGAATATGTGGACATGGCTCTAGCGACCTGCAAGCTCTTCTTGAGAGATAAAACCCTTCCGGCAACAAATGACAGGTGGTCTCTAGTCAGGAATTGCATGCATTCCCGGCTGATGGTGCCCTGCCTAAACTCCAAGCGCTCCAATGCCCTGCTGTCGTTATAGAGACACCGGACGTCTCACGTATCGCGTCTGTCATGACGGGTCACTGCCTCATTGGACGGCATGCAGAGAGATTGAAGGCCTTTCATAACGACTTTTGAAGAAACTGTGGAGACGAAGAGGAGGAGAGAAACCAATAGAACACCTTCGGTATCGTAGATATGTAAGATATCGTCGAAACCGCTGAACGGATAGGAAATAGTATTATAGAAAATTGAAGGCTGCTTAATTTTATTGTTTTTACTTTCCTGAACCATTTCGGAGAAATGGTTCTCAAGTTATGCCATAATAAGTGGTTCAACTCTAAAATTAAATCGAAATACTTTCTCGATAGACTGTATGTCTACTTTTTGATACAGTTCCTGTATAGAGGTCGCTCTAAATATCTTTGGTTAAGTCATATACATATGTCACATTTTTAAACACATTGGCTGAAACTTTCAGGGTTTGCTATCAGGATTCAACGATTTTCCGCTTATAAAATTTAATACAATATCTGTTGGAGGGTATATAAGATTCGACCAGGCCGAACTGGTTGTTTAATCTTATACTAGAACAAAGTTTATATCGACACCTCAATTCCAAAATATGCTAAGTAACTAAAAATAGGTAGTTTGGAATGGAATTACATATTTATAACTTTAATCGATTGACCTCATTAATTTAATCGAAACTCAAAATTCTGACTGAATATAGTTTGGAATATTTAGAAAACTTGCCAAGTCTACTTAACATGTTTTGGAATGAAGGATTTGGATATAAAGATCTAAATTTAAGTATAACCAGTAAATAAAAGAAAATGTTTTTATATTTCAAAATTATTTTCTAGTTGAATGGTCTGTTATATTAATTAATAATATTTTTTGTAATAATTCAAAAACCACATTATTGTAATTTTTATGTAATATTATATATAGTTTAAAAATCAGTTAAGGTTTTGGTATTTTCTGTTTTTAATATTAGAAGTATAAGTTTAAAAAAATCTTTAAAAAAATTTAAAAACGAACAAACGAAATTCCAATTGCAACTCAGATCGATACCGCTGACAAACAGCTGAAAGCCACACGGCAATTCCTGGAGGAGCAGGCCATCGAACGGGAACAGGAGCGTGATGAGTTCCTCAAAGAGATAGACAATCTCAAGGCTCAAATAAGAGATAAAGAAAAGGAGCGTTCTTCCTATGCGAATGCCTCTGAGGAGGTGAGTTTTGAAAACAAATAAGTGTAACTTATGCAACATTACCTATACCATCCACACCACTCTACTACTATGTATCCTCTACTGCATTTGGTTTGGTTATTGGACTACTTCAGTTTCAGTTTCAGTTTTATTTTTGGTTTGGTTTGATTTGATATGGTTTTGGATTTGAATATGATTGATTTCTCTTTTTTATATATTTTACTTTAAAGGGTTTGAATTGTTAACTATTATTTTTAAAATTTATTAATTTTATTATTAATTCGGTTATTGTTAATGTTAATATTTTATTTCTCTTTTATATTTGTTTGAGTTTGTTTGCTTTTTTGAAAATATTGTTTTAGTTTTAAGATTTATTTATAGATTGAGGACTTATACATAAAAAGTTAATCAAAAATATTTAGGGTCCTTTGCATTGCTTAAACGTTCCTCAAACCTTCTTTAAATTATTAAGGTTAAGGCCCTTAATGTATTTTAAACCTTTCATAACTTTTTATGACTAAGACCTTTGGATAAAGGATTTAATGTTTGTATTCTTTTCTTCAGACATATGTATATATAAATATTTATTTATTATATATTTGGACATTGGTTTTAATGATTTTCTTTATTGATCTATTTATTTTTCATAACGATTTAAAAATTTTTCAGAATTCAATTTCAAAATATTCAATTGTTTGTTATTCCAGTTTTTTTTTATTTATTTTCAAAATTTCCTTTTATACATTTATTGTTTATTTGAAGCAATTTCGCACATTCGAAAATATTTAATTTTCAATCATAAAAATCCTTTGTAAAAATCTCAATTATTATACAAATTTAGTTTTAAGTTTATTTTATTTATTAATTGTTTTCTTTTCACTTTTTTTTACCACAACGCATGTTAATTTTAATTTTAACTCTATAAAATGTTTTAGTTTTTTTATTAACCCTAAGTTTATAAATATTTTTGTATATTAACACCAGAAGAAAAAAAACACAACTAACAACTGTTTCAAAATATTTCACACATCCATTATTAACAAGATCATAAATTATTAAAACCTGCAATACTACATTTTTTTGTACTACATTAAATAAATAAATTGGGCAGTTCATTTTTATATTTTCATTTAAAACTCAATTCAAGGTTACTCTGTCTTCAACATTAATTGTTTAAAAAACATATAAAAAAACAAACATTTTGTTTCTTTTTTACTTCTACTTGCTCACTTATGCCCCTGCCCCTTCAAAAAACTCCCTCTCCCACAAATCGTGAACACTTAAAACACAGAAGACCAAAAAGTAGATCATTTTAATAATTTTCTGGGAATTTTTTAAAGTTCTATCCAAAGAAAAACAAAGCACCCCCAAAAACACTGATTAACAATGTTTTCTACTAATTATTTTGTGTTTTTGCACGCTTCGTTCGATAACAAACAATTTCCAAAATACCAAGTTTTTCAATTAAATGTAAGTTTTAACATAACAACAACAATGAAAAAAAACTAACCACAATCTTGTTTTTAATTTGAATTTTTGTTGAATTTTTAAAAATTATTTTTTTGGGATTCGTATGAAATATGTTTTTAATATAGATTTTTTCCCTTTTGAAATTTAGGTGGAACATTTAGAAGCTCAAATACGTGATTTGACTCAACAGCTGCAGGACTCGAATGGTAAACGTGATAAATTTGAAGTGGAATTGAAAGCATCCATCGATAAGATATTTGTATTGCGTGAAATTATCTCAGATTTGGAGACTCAAGTGGAGACTAAGGCCCTGAATGAACATGTTATGGGTGAAAAAGTTAAGGTAAGTGCCAATAGAAAAAAGGACAACTTAATATAAGTAATTAAACTACATTTCGCAGTAGAACATGCCACATTTCGAGCTCAAAAACAAATAAGAAAATTTCAGTCGCATAAACCGACCTTATCTCGGGAACCTACCTTCCCGCCAGAACGTTGAAAAAAAAATGTTCATTCTTTTGTCAGTCCATAGTCATTGCAAAAGTTGTATAAAATTCAGACTAAGAAGAGATTTAGATGATTGCTGCAGTTTAGTGGGTAGTTTAGAAGTTATTAGGGAATCAATATTTCACTAAATTTAAAGAGAGTATCCAAATATGGCATATCACTCCTTCGTTGTGTTACAATTTGACCTGTTGCAAATTATACACACCACTAAAGTGACGGTATACAAATTAGTGCCACTAACCACTATTGATGCGGATGACCACATTGTGGTACAGGGTATCATAACTTTGTGCATTTGTTTGGAAAGCCCAAAAAGAGACCGATAGTTTATTATACCGATCGAATTAGAATCACTTTTTGAGTTGATTTAGCCATGTCCGACTGTCCATACATTCTTCTGGTCAAAGTGCAGGTCACAAATTTATACCGACTTTTACGAAAATTGGTACAAGGACTTTTCTAGGACTAGGTATGATCCCTATCGAATGTTCGATGTTTTTATATAATCCCCATACAAAGGTCCCCTCCGATTACAGTTTTTTTTTGTCCCAAAAGTCACAGCTTATAGTCAATCCTGCTCATATTTGGCATTTTTTGTTTCTTTGGCCCTACACATTCCTAGCCAAATGACTCATATCGGTATACATTCTTATACTACCCCTACAGGTTAGGTCAGGTCGGGGTGAAAGTCGGAGTTATCAGCTCACTTAGACCAATTGAGGTCCGTAGTGCTACCACGAGCCCAGTCGCCCCTCATCGGATCCAACCTGTTTGATACACAAATGGATGTTATGTATATATGTACCGACCAGATCTGCCGACCCCAGTATATCCAGACATAGTTTACTCAATGTTGGATAGTAGCAAAGCAGGTGCTCAATACTCTCCACTACTTCCTTATGTCCAAAACTACTGCAGAAGTCATTGGAGCCAATACCCAAACCTCTATCCCGTCAGAACTGACACTAACGTAGACATTTCTTTTCTAGTTCGAGGAGATATTTTGACCTTCTCAGGTCATATCTTGGCCAGATTTGTCTAGCTACCCTACAGGTGCCGATTTATGTCCATCTTTCAGTAGACTGAATTTCTTGATTGCTTCTTGCCTAAGCCAAAGCTTTCATGTGGACAGTGGGGAACCAATATAGGCAAATTCTTCGAGAATTTGTAATGTCGTCTCTTTCCTAGCAAGTTCATCGGCTTTGCAGTTCTCCGGCTTCCAGAGAATTAATGTCAACCGGTCTGTCAGAGTAAATGACGACGCCAGTATTGTTTGGGACTCAGCCATTTGTCGACTTCCCTTATTGCCATATATACTGCATACACTGGTCGTCTGTGAGCTATATCAAGACTAATTTCTTTACAGTCTAATCCGAAGTCAACCTTTTCATCAAGCTTCGAAATGGAGATACTTTCTATTTCCTGGTATTCTGTCAACCCAGTCCTCTCTGACGGGTATCTTAGTGGCACAGTTTCTATCGAATATGCACACCGTTGGTATATAGTCCACTCGGTAGGTTATCATTGCGCTACAGTGTGGCCATAGTTCTTGTACCTCCACATCGATTCTTGTGATCGAAGTGTAGGTCTCAAATATAAACCTTTATGAAAATTGGTAATTGCTTTTCTACATAGTACTAGGGATGATACAAAAGGTCCCCTCCGATTATAGTTATAATTGTCCTAGAAGTCACTGTTTACAATAAATACTGCTCAAATTCGGCAAAAACTAAAACATAACCAAAATGGCTCATATTGGTCCATGCAATTTTAGCATTTATATTTTATATTGCCCCATATTGTTCCTGGTAAAAATAGAAGAAGACGGTACATGTTTTGATAAAGCCCCTTAATTCCTCTTCGATGAGACTTCTGGACGCTCTAGTGAACGCCTCATTCAATCCAACAGACTGAAATATAGACATTTATATTTCATACTGCCTAAATAGGGCTTATCGGTCCAGTTTTTACTATAAACCCCCATATGAAGGTACCTTTTGATTGGACTTTTTGAAGGTCTAGAGAATTAATTGATTAACCGATCTGGCTAGAATTTATGACTTTACATGACCCTGTTAAAATAGGCCCCTCATTTTAATATAGCTCCCTATAGAGGTCGCTTCCAACAATGTTTCTTTAATCCATTTTCTAAGCAATTTAGCTGAAATATTGCAGTATGTTCTCAATTTTGCTCTTAGATATATTTATCTAAGCCGTATACGCTACAAACTATTAAGAAGAATTATTCACAACAAAAAATAATCAAATGGATCCTTGTTTTTATATAGTCCCCATATGTAGGTTGCTTTAAATTTTTTCTTTTCTTAAGCCACTACGATCACATTTCCAGGCGATTTATCTGAAATTTTGCAGTTTATGTTTTATTTGTACTAAAATTCTGCACAACCAAAATTTATCATATCGGTATACATTTTTGATATAGACCACCATATAGAAGAGGTCGCTCTTAAATATCATCGGATAAGCCATAGATGCCACATTTTTTAAAAAATGTCTGCCAATTTTTAATATTTTATTCTTTTTTTCCAGCAATTGGAGGACTACATCAATTCCCAGTCGCGTTCCAGTGAAGCCCTTCAAATGGAAGTTCAATCTCTAAAAGGCGAAATTGAACATGGCTATCAGACCCGCATTAACCAACTGGAGGAGAAGCTACAAAATATACGACCCACAGCCGAACAAAGCTTAATTATGGATCAAGTGGTGGAACAATTGCGAGACATTGAAAATACTCTTGAGCAGAAAACGAAAGTTCTTGAGTCTTTGCATCAATCGAATGCCAGTAGTGTGGGTAGTTTAAGTTGTCCCGAAGATGTTTCGGCTCGTGGTGCCGCGTCCTCTTCATTACCCACAAATGTGGCCACTCCACCACAGGGTTCTCCCATACATCCTTCGCCCCGACAACATTCTTGGACTATGGAAGGTGTGCAACGGGTGGTGGATAAACTATCGAAACACTCTCGCGTGGAAGAGGCCGCCGTAAAACGGATACGTGATTTGGAAATGCAAGTGACTCAAATGCGAACGGCATGTGTGGTGAGTTTATTTTAATATTTTTCTGTTTAAATATTTTTAAAATTTCGAATTTATGGGCAATATTTTTAAATACATACAAACTTTATTGAATCGCATAAACGAAATTGCTTTAGTGCTAGAGATTATATAAATTTGCTATTCTTTTTATTTTCTTTTATGAGTTGAATTTTCAAATTACGTATTTATGGGGAATATTATTAAAAACAAACTTTTTGATATCTTATCATAGAGATTTCATTAGTGATTTTTAAAAATTTAATTTCAAATTTCTGTAAAAAGGAACATTTCTGTAACTGTAAAAAAGATTTTGAACTTTGTTGGCATGTTAAAATTTCATAAGATTTTATAGCACTTAAACAATTCTTTAAAACTGATTTTTCAGTAACAGAAACTTTTGAACATTTCATGATGTGGGTCTTCCTTGCTTAACAGAAAGCTAAATTATCTGCTATAAACCAAAAATTAAAGCACATTTTTGAAATGTAAAAGAAAGCTATGGTCTCTGTTATCACAAGATATGCTATAAATATCTCACGAATGTAACAGAGAGCTTTGTTTATGCTTTGCTATAAACAAAATGTTATAGCACATCTTTGCTCCTCTTCATTCAAACAAATTTATCTTCTCTTATTCCGTGTTTATGGTTTCTTTCAGTTTGCCTCAATTAATTTTTACTATAAACACAAGATCAAGTGTTCTGTTCCATGTTATAATGGCACTTCTCTTCCTGTTGAGATGATGAGAGCAGCACCTATCTCTGCACAACATCATCCCATCCGCATCCATCCCCATTTTTTATCCGTTGTGTGTTTTGATCAACTGATTTATCTCGTCTCTTCGTAGTATTCACTTAGTCTACTTTCGAACTTTGTGGAGCGAACATATTCACTATATAAAACGATTCAATTAAATTTAATTAAAATTTTCACAATTTAACTAACAAAAAATTGATTTAAAATCATGTAGTTTTTTCGGATTAAAAAAAAGATGATTTAATTTGTTTAAAACCCATAGCCATGTGAATTTTGTAGAGGCTTTTAACAAAAAGTGTTTAATATTTTTTGGCCTAAATGTTGCAAAAACATGTAACCTTTAAAATGAGCCCATTCAGGGTAAGTGATTTTGTTAATAGTTCTTCTCCATGTTTTCTCATAGTCAGCCGTGTAAAACTATTTATGTCTACATCTATTAACATGAAATGGAGGCTGTGTTTTTGTTATTGTTTTGTTTAAATGTTTTTAAATAACATATACGTATTTAATTTGTTTATATACGTTTTTAGACAAATTGTATAATTTTTGCGGTGTTTCTTTGCCAATTATTTCTGTTTTATTTTAATAAAAAAATTTATTCAGGGATACCCTGAATAAAATAAATAAAATAAATAAAATAAATAAAATAAATAAAATAAATAAAATAAATAAAATAAATAAAATAAATAAAATAAATAAAATAAATAAAATAAATAAAATAAATAAAATAAATAAAATAAATAAAATAAATAAAACAAATAAAATAAATAAAATAAATAAAATAAATAAAATAAATAAAATAAATAAAATAAATAAAATAAATAAAATAAATAAAATAAATAAAATAAATAAAATAAATAAAATAAATAAAATAAATAAAATAAATAAAACAAATAAAATAAATAAAATAAATAAAATAAATAAAATAAATAAAATAAATAAAATAAATAAAATAAATAAAATAAATAAAATAAATAAAATAAATAAAATAAATAAAATAAATAAAATAAATAAAATAAATAAAATAAATAAAATAAATAAAATAAATAAAATAAATAAAATAAATAAAATAAATAAAATAAATAAAATAAATAAAATAAATAAAATAAATAAAATAAATAAAATAAATAAAATAAATAAAATAAATAAAATAAATAAAATAAATAAAATAAATAAAATAAATAAAATAAATAAAATAAATAAAATAACTAAAATAAATTAAATAAATAAAATAAATAAAATAAATAAAATAAATAAAATAAATAAAATAAATAAAATAAATAAAATAAATAAAATAAATAAAATAAATAAAATAAATAAAATAAATAAAATAAATAAAATAAATAAAATAAATAAAATAAATAAAATAAATAAAATAAATAAAATAAATAAAATAAATAAAATAAATAAAATAAATAAAATAAATAAAATAAATAAAATAAATAAAATAAATAAAATAAATAAAATAAATAAAATAAATAAAATAAATAAAATAAATAAAATAAATAAAATAAATAAAATAAATAAAATAAATAAAATAAATAAAATAAATAAAATAAATAAAATAAATAAAATAAATAAAATAAATAAAATAAATAAAATAAATAAAATAAATAAAATAAATAAAATAAATAAAATAAATAAAATAAATAAAATAAATAAAATAAATAAAATAAATAAAATAAATAAAATAAATAAAATAAATAAAATAAATAAAATAAATAAAATAAATAAAATAAATAAAATAAATAAAATAAATAAAATAAATAAAATAAATAAAATAAATAAAATAAATAAAATAAATAAAATAAATAAAATAAATAAAATAAATAAAATAAATAAAATAAATAAAATAAATAAAATAAATAAAATAAATAAAATAAATAAAATAAATAAAATAAATAAAATAAATAAAATAAATAAAATAAATAAAATAAATAAAATAAATAAAATAAATAAAATAAATAAAATAAATAAAATAAATAAAATAAATAAAATAAATAAAATAAATAAAATAAATAAAATAAATAAAATAAATAAAATAAATAAAATAAATAAAATAAATAAAATAAATAAAATAAATAAAATAAATAAAATAAATAAAATAAATAAAATAAAATAAATAAAATAAATAAAATAAATAAAATAAATAAAATAAATAAAATAAATAAAATAAATAAAATAAATTAAATAAATTAAATAAATTAAATAAATAAAATGAAGTTGTTGATGGTTTGGCTTGAGGTCGTGTATTATTTAAAAAACTGGTGTTTGTTATTTTAAATTTTATTGTTTCCAATATTTCGATTGTCTTCGACAATCATCATCAGGGAAATTCACTTTAAATACAAATAATAACAAATTAATCAAAAATTAAAAACAAGAATAAAAGCACAATAATTACATTTAAAACTAAACTATAGACTTCTTTTCTTCGGAGTTTACAATCAACTAAACGATTTATTTTCTTCGTCCATATTTTTCAACTAGATTTCTGTAGATTTTTAACTAGATGCTGTTGAAACAGCATCCGGTCAACAATAACTAAAATTAATAGAATATAGCCAGATTTTGTAATGCAAAAATCAGTGTAGAGTTCTTTTTATAATGCTAATGAGTATGAGCTATTTGCCAAAATGTTTATATATTGTACTCTTCCCCACAAATCTAGCATAATTCTCCCAATTTCTTCTAAGTTCAATGCTCTTTTTGTTCGTTTTAATACCTATTAGCCTTGTAGAGATTTTGTTTGGACATTTTATCATTGTTTTTGGGTCTTTTGTTTTTGTCTGTCAAATTAAACTGAATGCACGGCAATTAATGTGTTTAACTGAAAGTGAAATTTGCTTATGAAAATATTAGAAAATAATATAATATAAATAATACATTGGCATCTAGTATTGACTATGTTAAATTCGAGGTCGAAATAGAATTAAATTTTTTTTTGCAAGGATAGCGGTATCTTAATTTCTAAGGAGATTATGCTTGGATACATTTTTGAAATAGATAAGAAGGGCGGACGAAAACGCAATTATCAATTCGATTTTATTTGCTTTACTTCTCAATAAGGGTTATAATGTTTGTACTTTTTTTGATAAAAAGTATTTTTATTTTGTTTTTTGAAGAAACTAGCGGCTTTTTCAACAAAAATTATTAGAAATAAATTTGTAAATAATTTGTTGATTAAAACACATATCAATTTGGTTATTTGAAAAATTGAAATTATAATTTTTAACGGTTATTTAGTTAGCTTAGTTCAATTGATTGTAGCGTTTGCTAATTTCTTTTAATGAATTAATTTTCTTACTAAAATCCAGATTTCTTCATTCCAATTTAAACATATCAGTTGTTCTCAATTTTTTTTTCGTTTAAACATTTCAATTTTGTCCACCTTTTACTGCGAATATTTGAACATATGTATGTATACTGATGTTATGTTTTTTGCCACCATTTGTGTTTTTATTTCTCTTTGGCTGTCCGTAAATCTATACTCGAAACATAAATATTTTGATTTAAGCAAATGTAGGTCTATTTTTATGCAATACAACGAAATACATATACACATATAAAGAATTAAAACCAAAAAATACGATATCAACAAGAAATTGGCGGGACTTGGTTTGGTTTTAGCATAATTGTGAATTTTGGTTCCCATTTTGTGGGGTTATCCTAACACAAACAAGCTGATAAGATATGTGCCTAATGTACAATATTTTAGTTGTTACTACCTAACAAAATTTTACGACTAGTTTTATTTTGCACTACAAAAACATAAAAAAGTGATAGTTTTCCCCATATTAGTTTACTTTGGGACTCTAAAGTAATCAGTTCATTGCAATTTACTAAAATTATAAATTGCAATTAACTGTATTATCATGAAAAAATCTATAATAATATTTTACTCTTGCTACTGTTTCTTTTTGGCAAAGCAAGAAGACAGAAAATTTTAAATTGTCTCCATCATCGGTTACTTTGGGTCTGTGAAGTAACCAGTTCATTGCTGTAGCTCGTCAAATAAGCGTCATAGGACAAAATTGACAACTTTTTGTGATCACATGCAATTTGGTGAAAAACTTGAATTTTCCTATATAAATGTAAAATTATAATATACTCCTTCCTACAGCCAAACTTAGAAAGGCGATAACTCCTTAAATAAGCGTCCGAGATCAAAAATAACTGTAATCATTTAATTTTGAAAATTGTCACAAAGTGAAGAATAAGACCACTTTCGGAGCTGTCAATCGTCAAGGCAAATATTTAACTGTTTCCAATTCACACAATCAAAATTAAAATGGCTACAACTCCATAAATCAGCGTCCCAGAGCACAAATTACAAGCTTTTTTTGATCACCTATTTCAGGAGAAAATTTTGAATTTTCCTAGCCAAACTTTAAATGAAACTTCTTAATCAGCGTTCTCACGCGAAAATGATGAAATGTTGTTATCACTTGTGTTTTGATGTATTATTTTAATTTCCTTAACTAGACTTTAAAATGCTGTAACTCCTTAAATAAACAATCATTTAGTTTTGGTGAACATTTTTAAAGCACCAAACTTAAAATGGCTCTAACTCCTTAAATCAGCGTCCAAGTGAAAAAAATTACAAACTGTGGTAATCATTTATTTTTGGAGAAAACTTTATAAGTGGAACCACGTTAAAGAATTTAATTTTCTTGCACGCTGAAAGAAATATCGATTCTGTAGTATATTGTCTCAAACATATTCTGCTTGAAACATATACAGGGTGGCTGATATGTAATGCAACAAAGTAAAACGCTATATTTTTTTAATTTTTTTTTTAAATTTTATTGTTCAAAAGTAAAAAATGTCGGAAATAACATAAAATTTTAGAAACAATTATGGCCTTCAAACGGCCGACAAAGCCTCACACGCTGCACGAAAGTGGCTCTGTGGTATTTTGGCTTCTTGAGATGATCGATACTTTGGTATTTTTTAGTGCGAACCTTACTCTCTAAAATGGCCCAGGCGCAAAAGTCCAACGGATTGAGATCCGGAGATCTTTGTGGCCATTGTGCGGTAGAAATGAAGCGAGGAACCTCCGCTCTCGCGATATTTTCAGCTCACGAGCAATTTTTCTACCACTGGGGCGTGGATTTCGATCAAATCTTGTCTTCACTTTTCGGATCATTTCTGGTGTTGTTAAAGTTTTTTTTTCGTCCACTTTTTGGACGCGATGCAACACTGCCAGTATCACGGTAACGAGCAATGGTACGAGAAACAAAAGATTTATTCACATTTAAATGCTGGAGGGCTCTAACGACCCAAATATAAAGCAATCACACTATCACGCTTGAATTCCATCACGAATAACTTTTTTCTGAATGCAATAGATCAAAATGCTTTTGTAAACTTGTAAACAATAAAATTAACTGTCACTGAAATAAATCTGTCAGCTATCAGACTAGCAGTTTAGGTATGATAGCAACCTGAAGTTGGTTGCAATACATATCAGCCACCCTGTACATATATATTTGGGGTACACTCTAAATATATGGGTAATTCCAAATACAGGACGTAACGGAATTTTACCATGCTTTGCAAGTTAATTTGAAAAATACACAGTTTCGTATTTTGTTTGTCATAAGAAAAATTTTGATTATAAAAAGACCTATAATAATTATAGCTTTTATGCAAGCTTGTTTCAATCATTTGTAAGTATTATATAAAACAAATCAAACGTTGTTGGGACTCTACACATTTTTTGGGGAAATTTTGTAACGTCCGAACGGGAGTTGTTTCTTTATATCTCAGTTATTAATGATTGGAACGAGATTCTGTAAAGGCGTTCTTATACATAGATCTTTTTAATCTCTCCAATTTTGCGTATGTCGATGGAATTCGAAATCTGTGTAGTTTTTGAAATAATTTGCAAAATGTGCCAAAATTGTGTTTCTTGGAAATGCCCATATCCAGGGTGTTTTTTTAGACGTGTGGTTTTAAATGTGGCAATACTTTTTTCGGAGTTGGTCTTTTTGACAGCTGTCACTTGATTTATGCTCAGTTTGGTTTGCCATTTCATAATGAATAGACTTACTCCGGAACAACGTTTGCAAATTGGCAAATTTATTACCAAAAAAAGCGGGTCGGTTCGTGCGACGCATCGCGCGCTGCGTCCAATATTCGGTCGACATAATCGCCCAGCAGAATCGATAATTCGAGCAACGATGGATCGGTTTCGCACCACGTTTACTCTAGTGGATAAGGCGCATCCTCCGAGACGGCGTACAGGAGCAGAGTATCGAAGAAGACCCGGATGAGTCCATCCGCCCATCCACTTTATGGAAGATTTGGCGGAAGGATCTTGGTTTGCGGGCTTACAAAATCCAACTAGTGCAAGAATTGAAGCCAAACAACCATCAAGCGCGTCGCACGTACGGTGAATGGGCCCAAAACGAGATGGCCACCGATCCCGATTTTCATAAATTTTGTTCAGCGATGAAGCTCACTTTTGGATGAATTTGTTAATAAACAAATTTGTCGTATTTGTAGTAATGATAATCCACAAGCCATTGTTCAGACGCCGTTACATCCGTTATTGTGTGGTTATGTAAAGTCGCTTGTTTACGCAGATAAGCCCGACACGATTGACACCTTGAAAGAGAATATTCAGCGCTTCATTTCTGACATACAGCCCCAAATACTGCACAAAGTGGTCGAAAATTGGGCCTCTCGGCTGGTATTTATTCGAATCAGCCGCGGAGGCCTCTTGGCCGAAATCATTTTTGAAAGATAATGGCAAACCCTTTTCTTTATAATAAAGCTTAATTCTTGGCAATAACATTAAATTTATATGCGTTTTATTTCTCCTTGAAAACCACTCGTCTAAAAAACACCCTGTATATACGCTTTTGAAAACCATTATTGGTAAGGTGTTATTCAAGCACTTATTAAAATTTCAATAACAACTATTTATATGTGAGGTATTCGTAAACGTAGGGGTAAGTAGTTTTTGTTAACTCTTGCCCATGTAAAAATAATCTGAAGGGTGGCTAAACATTATGTCGTTATTTCTTTTCAATTTGGCTTACCCACCAGCTTACCTGGTAACGAGAGGCCCTATGCTCCGCTAGGAGTTCAGCGGAAATGATGATCATGTATATGGGCAAATCCTGTGTTGCGGATGTTACATTTGTACGCATTTTGTTTTACTAATGTTCATCCCGTTGGCGTTCTGAATTCAATATTTTCATATAACCTTCAGCAACAAGAATTATTTCAGAGTTCTTTGAAATGACATATTAGCGGCGAAAGTTCCGTTGAGGACGTTACAGAAAATGGAAGTAGGTTTTCAGGTTAACGTTCAGGTTTTTGGGTAAGTTTGCGAAGTAATCAGAAAAATCGAAATACGTACATTAAAGAAATAGGAATATTTATGGATATTAAAATAGCTCTTATTAGAATAAAACACTTCGTGGTTCAACCAAAAACTAGAAATTCGTCTGTTGCGGACGTAACACAACAATTTCAACAAGTTAAACGACAATATTCTGCCGAAAATTTGTATATGATGTTATAATTTATATTTTAAAGAACCCGCTGAAGGTGTCACTTCAATGGTGAGATCAAATGTTATGCACAGCCCTTCGACAACAATTTTGTTGCACAGTGTTATTCTAGACATATGTGATTGATTTTGGGTCTGTACACTAGAAAATATAGAACAGTTCACAATTCTCTCTACCGAGATACCTAATAGTGTCAATTGTCCCTGCCATAGTTAACATGGAGTCAATATGGTAACCGGTTCATTATAAGCATAAGCGATAAAAGAAATTTGACCTGATTTACAAAAGTAATGTTAAAATATCAAGTGACTATCTATACCAATTTATTATTTGTATTCGACTAGAATTTTCACGACACATAATACGAGTAACTCTACTTTTTATCTGAGATTGGTGCCAAATTTAAAAACTGTCAACAGATGGTTTTTGACTGTTTTTAGTCCAAAATTAGACAGATAACTGTTAAATATTCTAGACATGCGTAGCATTGGGTCTGAACAGTAAAAAACGTTGATTTGTTCAGAATTCACTCTACCGAGAGGCTCAATAGTGTCGATTGTCCCGTCATAGTTAACATAGAGTATATAGAGTAACCAGTTTATTGTAAGCAGAAGTGATAAAGGCAATTTGACCTATTTTACAAGAGTGATCTTAATGTGTATATTAAATGAAATTTTAAAACTGCTTCTTAGGCTTTCGATTAGAACATTCACAACTGCCCCAAATTCACACCACGAGAGAATGAAAAATGGCAATTATTCCGCATATAATTGAACAGGGTAGCCTATAAAGTAGCCTATTCATTTTAAACTCAAGAATTTGGGTTATTATATATAAGTAATCAATATACTGCTATTTAACAATTAGACCATAATTTTTCCTGGGATTTGCCCCCAATTCACTTTCTTTGAAATTCACAATTCTCCCAGTCAGTCAACCAGCCAGCCAGCCATTTATGTCGATTCCCATTCGCACATTATCCACTCATCCACGCCCATACATACATATGTAGATAAGTGTACAGTGTGTTGTCATTTATAATAAATCTTGTGTTTTTTCGTTTTTCTGAAAATATTGTTGTTTTTTTTTTTGCAAGTGTGAACTAAATTTTCTGTTAGATATTTTTTATGTTTCTGCTGATGTTTTTTTGGTGTTATTTTCGTAATGGGAGCGCATAAATTTATAGTTTTTAGGGATATCTAGACGTTGGGTGTGCTCAATAACCGAAAAAAAAACTATTTATTTTTTAAAAAATGTTTTAGACTTGCATATTTTGTTTTTTTCCGGCAGAATTTCTAATGTAGTTGTGATATGAAAATCGAATAAATGGATAGACATTTTAATAGGATTTCAATGGAAATTGTTGTTAAAAAATAACATAGACCTAGAGGAATAAAGGGGAAATGTAGAATTTGAATCGAAAAAATGGTAGGACAGACGAAGAAATAAACTGATGGAAAAAATTATTCAGGGGAAAGATGGGATTAGACGGATATAATTCTTTATATAAGTGACCTAGAGATAAAAGGATAGCGGTTTGTGATCATGTATTTGTTTGAGAAATATTTTAAACTCCCTAGCTAATCTTAAAATGATGAAACTCCTTGAATAAGGACAGCATTTTGTGATTACTTATTTGTTATTTCCATACCCAAACTTAAAATAGCTGCAACTCCTTAAATAATCGCCCTAGAAAGAGAAGCATATCATTTTCTGATCTCTTGCTTCTAAAATGGCTGTAACTGCTATACAGCGATCGCTTATTGTTTGTGAACATTTCCCTAGCTCTCTAAAAAGGGCAAATTGTTGTGCTTACTTTTTTTGTGAATACTCTAAATTTCCAGAAATAAACGATATATTATGATCACTTATTTTTTGCAACAATTTCAGAGTTTCAATAGACATATTTAAAGTGATTTATCTCCTTAAATAAGCATCCTCGAAAAGGACAACATTTTGTGAACACATTCATTTTGGTGAAAAATGTTAATTTTCTCAATTTAAATTAAAAATAGCTTTAACTCCTTAAATGAACATTCTAAAACTAAAATGACGAATTTTTTTTCACGTTTTTTTGGTGAAAGTTCTCACAAAGTTGAGAAGATCACTTTCGATTAGTCGACTGTCAATTGTCAAGGTATATACTGTACTATTCCCATTTCACACCACCAAACTTAAAGTGATTATAACTCTATAAATCAGAACCCCAGAACAAAAATTACAACTTGTAGTGATCATTTATATTTGGAAAAAACGTTAAATGTCCCTAGCAAAACTTAAAATGGTAATAACTCCTTAAATCGGCATCCTGAAACGAAACTTGTGTTTCGGTGAAATCTTTGAATTTCATAGCTACGAGTAAACTTAAAACTCGTAAACTTAAAATGCTTATAAATCCTTAAATTGGCGTCCTAGAGCAAATATCTGTGATTACTTATTTTTGGTGAAAATTGCCAGAAAATTGAGAGGAAGACATCTTTCGACTAGACTCTGGCAAGGCAAAAAAGTAGTCATGTCGCAATAACAAATAAAAAATTAAACTATCCCATTTCACAGCACCGATAGACTGAAAAGTGTATTCAAAAGGACGTAATTTTGTGATCACTTATTTATGCTGAATATTTTAAATTTCCCTAGCTAAACTTAAAATGGCTATAGTTCCTTAAAAATTACAAACTTTTCGTGATCACTTATTTTTGAAAAAAAAAATTGAATTTCCCCAGCCATACTTGTTATGGAAATAACTCCTTAAATCAGCGACATACGAGTAGAGCGAAATATTGTTATCTCTTGTGTTTTGGAGAACATTTTTAATGCTCTTATCTAAACTAAAAATTGATATAACTTCTTGAATAATCATCCTAGTGCGATCACATATTTTTGAAGAACATTATGAATGCAACACTTAAAATGGCTAAAACTCCTTAAATCAGAGTTCCATAGAAAAAATAAAAAAGGGAAGTAATCACCCCTTTTTGAAAAAATTGAATTTCCTCAGCTAAAATTTGTGAAATTCTGTTAAAACTAGTGATTTTTAAACTGAAAATGGATACAACTCCTTAAATCAGCTCCCCAGGGCAATAATTACAAACTTTTGTGATCATTTATTTTTGACTTTGAATTTCTCAAGCCAAACTTTAAATGCTAATAACTCTTGAAATCAACGTTTTAGAGCGAAAATTGTGAAGTTTTGTCATGACTTCTGTGTTGGTGAATATTTTAATTTTCTTAGGTAAATTTCATAAATAAATAAATAAAATAATATCATTTTTGGTGAATATTTTGGATATCCCAAACATAAAATTGCTATAATACCCTAAATCATCGTCTCAGAGTAAAAATTGCAAATTTGTGATGACTTATTTTTGGAAAAAACTTTGGTTTTTCTTAGTCAAACTTTATTTGGTAGTAACTCCTTAAATAAGAGCGATACATTTTTTTGGTATACATTTTGAATGTCCCAAACTTAAAATATCTTAACTCCTTAAATCAGCGTATTATAGATAAAATAAGAAACTTTTGTGATCAATTATTTTTGGAAAAAACTTTGAAGTTCCCTAGACAAACTTTAATTGGTAAAAGCTCCTTAAATCATCTTGGTAGAGCAAAATTGCAGACATTTTGTTATAACTTGTGTTTTCGTGAAATTTTTTAATTTCCTTAGCTAAACTTAAAATGACTATAACTTCTTGAATAAGCTTCCTAGAGCTCTCACTTGCTTTAGTTAAACATTTTTAATGTCCCAAACTTAAAATGGCTATTACTCCTTGCGAATTTTTGTGATCACTTATTTTTTGGCTGGGTCGCTGAAATTTCCAGATTCTTCAGATTGGAGAAAATAAATTTCACAGCTCTTTCGGATCCCACAACCCTGACCCAGCCTACTTTTTCGTTCATTAAATCAAATGTTCCCTTTAAACAAAAATCATTGATGGAAACCTTAAGTTCCCATTCGTCATTTAAACATCTGTTTCATCTCTCATCTGCATTATCTTCATCATCATCGTCTCCATGGGAAAGGAGGATGATGCAATTGCTGCGTTTTAATCCCGTAAAACTTGTGTGTGTGCGTGTACTCCAATCCACTAGTGCCAGTATAAGTTGTTTAAAAAACAAAACAAAAAAAAACAGGGCTGAGTTTATCGTAAACAATAGATTTTTTGTTTATATTACAAGAAAAGGGAATTTCTGTTGTCTATATCTACATTTCATTTCTGGCAAAGGAGAATATTTTTCAATGCTGATTTTTGTTTGAAGTTTCATTCACTTTTATTTTCGTAGGAAAATACGGAATAATATAATTTTTTTATTTCTGAAACATTTTGTTATTTGTGGTCTATGTCATTTTACACTTTGCTGCGGAACAAGTTGTTTTTCCAATGCGGTTTGTTTTATTATCAGGCAGGAGGAGAATATTGACGACGACGACGAATGAAGTTCCAAATGGTAGAAAACAAATTAAAAATCAATAAATTACGTTTGAGAGTTTTTTCCGTTTTGGAAGTTTTTTCAATGAAAATATCAGGCGAAGGGGAAATGGAAAATTTCGTTAAAAATCATTCAAGTGCAGGAAGAAAAAGGAAATTATAGCCAGAAGTGATTTTGGATCTATAAAGAAGTAACTGTTTTAAACTATGAATGAAAAAAGGTATATCAAAATCATAGCAGAACACATCTCTTTCGCATAAATCTCTGACATAAGTACAAGCCCACGAAAGATTTCTTAATACGAGCTTCTTTATTTCCCATATAAATTAACTGGCGATTCAAAATGACTCCTACAAATTTTACAGAGTTAGAAGGTTTAATAGTAATTCCTTGTTGTGCCGGTGATCGAAAGTCCGGTATTTTATACTTTACTAGCTGACCCCAACAGACGTTGTCCTGCCCGTCCTGTTTGGGATGTATTGGTTTGTTATTCATTGATATTTCATTAAAATATCATACATCCCGAGTTTCAGGAAAAAATCATCAAAAAATATATTGACCATATGTCCACTACAGCGCCATCTACCGGAGACATACATACAAACTATTATCAAGACAAACCACACATACACATTAAATTTCACTCAAATCGCTCTGGAAATGCGAATTTTGTAAATAACTTGACCACTCTGCAATTTATCGCGGTGAAAATAATTCTTAAACACAAATGACCCCAAACCGAATATATTGTTAAATTTTCAGCCCATTCGCTTTTATGGTTTCGGAGATCATGCGTTACTAACAAACGTACAAAGGATTTTATATATAAAGATATAGTGAACAGTACCAGTTCGGGCTTTTTTGGTTTGATATTTAAACTGCAGCCAGTTGTCCAAGCGGATATTTCCAATAGGGAATCCTCCAAGATGTCTGAGACGGACGATAGCAATTTTCCTGTAGAGAGTAATAAAATATCTTCAGAACCACTCTTATTACTGACGAGAATCCATAAAAGTAGGGAAATAACTCCACCCTGAGGGTTTCCTCTAGTCGCTACCTTCATCACTGAAGTTGTCGCGAAACAATTAAAGATGGTGTATAATTAAAGATGGTCATAATTCTACTTCTACTTCTGTACCTGTTTCCACCTCCTATATGAAGGAAGTATGCAAGAGTAGACTCCTTAAAGTCCAAAGCTCCTTCAACATAATGGACCACACAATGTAGAGTGAGGTTGGGCACTTTAGTTCTTTTAAGTGATCGCTCATTTTACTTCAGTTCAGTTGGGTGAAATGTTTCTCTAATTTAGTTCATCAACTCACTTAAGTTCACCAGCTCACTTAAGTTCACCAGCTCACTTAAGTTCACCAGCTCACTTAAGTTCACCAGCTCACTTAAGTTCACCAGCTCACTTAAGTTCACCAGATCGGCGGAATGAAATTGGGCCCCAGGAAAATACACCCCAATATTTTTATGAACATGGGCCCCAAAAAATAACATGTCAAACAACAACAATTTATTTTGGGGCTTAATTACATTTTTTGTCTGCTTTTTGGGGTTTCATTTCATTTTTTTGTGGCTTATTTTCATCTATAAATTTAGAAACAGGAGAGGCTAGGCATAAATGATTTGCTCCACGTTGCCAATTTTGGATCCTGTCCATAGGAGAAAGTCTTAAACAGAGGCCGAAGGCCGCAGGCTGTAGGCCGACCGCGCAGGAAAAGATTTATAATTAAAAACCAGTAAGGAAAGGCAGAAAGTCGGGCGGGGCCGACTATATAATACCCTATACCTCCCTAACAATGCGATAAGGGTCATTGCCATAATAATTTGGAATAATTGGTAAATGGGTAGAAACATATTATCTAATTCTGAAACGATAATCGCTAAATTAAGCAATATTCGTTCCTAAATTGAGAAACATCTTTCTGGAAAATTTTAATGATCGGAAGTAAAATACAACTTCTGTAGCGGTTTGATACCAAATCAGGAGGAACAATCAATATAAATCTGAACCGATCTTCCCTGAATACTCATTCATGTAAAAAGACCTCCTTCTGTCGAATTTCGTACTGATCGCATATAAAATACAATCTCTACAGCGCCTTCATGTCAAATCGGGGGTAACGTATATATGGGGGCTATATCTAAATCTGAACCGATTTCTTCCAAATTTAACAGTGTTCATTCATATAATAAGAAACCTCTTTCTGCCGAATTTCAAACTGATCGGATATAAAATAACATTTTTACAGCGCTTACAAGTCAAATCGGGGGTAACGTCTATATGGGGGCTATATCTAAATCTGAACCGATTTTCTCCGAATTTAGCAGTATTTTTTCAGCGTGTGGGGAAACCTCTTTCTGCCAAATTTTGCACTGATCGGATATAAAATACAGTTTTTACAGCGCTTACATGTCAAATCGGGGGTAACATATATATGGGGGCTATATCTGAATCTGAACCGATTTTCTCCGAATTTAGCAGTATTCCTTCATGTAATAAGAAACCTCTCTTTGCCGAATTTCGCACTGATCGGATATAAAATAACATTTTTACAGCGCTTATATGTCAAATCGGGGGTAATGTATATATGGGGGCTATATCTAAATCTGAACCGATTTCTTCCAAATTTAACCTTTTCCTGCCGAATTTCATACTGATCGGATATAAAATAAAGTTTTTACAGCGATTACATGTCAAATCGGGGCTAACATATATATGGGGGCTGTATCTAAACCTGAACCGATTTTAACCAAATAGGGATCGTCCTTGGGCCAAAAAAAAGATATGTGTAAAGTTTCGTCGAGATCGGACCATAATTGCGACCTGTACTTTGATTACAAGAATACATGCACAGACGGACAGACGAACATAGCTAAATCGACTCAGAAAGTGATTGTAAGTCGGTCGGTATAATAAACGATGGGTTTATTTCTTCTCCTTTTGGGTGTTACAAACAAATGCACAAAGTTATAATACCCTGTACCACAGTGTGGTGTAGGGTATAAATAGGTTCGTATAGGTGTATTATTACATACTCCACAGATTTACGAAGATAAAAATTTCTTAGTTTTTCGGGTTTATTTTTGTAACGAAAATAGGCCCCAAATATGGGGCCCAAATCCATTTTGAATTTGGGGTGCATTTTCTTGGGGCCCAACATCCGGCCGTCCACCAGATCACTTAAGTTCACCAGATCACTTAAGTTCACCAGATCACTTAAGTTCACCAGATCACTTAAGTTCACCAGATCACTTAAGTTCACCAGATCACTTAAGTTCACCAGATCACTTAAGTTCACCAGATCACTTAAGTTCACCAGATCACTTAAGTTCACCAGATCACTTAAGTTCACCAGATCACTTTAGTTCATCAACTCACTTAAGTTCACCAGATCACTTTAGGTCAATCAGCACTCTTTAGTTCATCCAGCTCACTTAAGTTAACCAGATCATTCAAGTTCACCAGCTCATATAAGTTCACCAGCTGTATTTTTTCAGAGGTCTTCCTCTATACCAGAGTCGTCGATCTCAGAGTTCTTTCTCTATACCAGAGTCGTCCATCTCAAAGTTCTTTCTATATTAGAGTCGTCCATCTAAAAGTTGTTCCTCTATATTAGAGTAATCGTCCATAGAGTTCTTACTATATGCTAGAGTTGTTGACCTTAGAGGTCTTCCTCAATGCCAGATTTGATCTTAAAGTATGGGCGAAAGTTGTAGACTTGGATTCTAACGAAGTTCTGCAACATGATATACTCGCATATTTCCTATATACTAGAGTCGTCGACCTCAGAGGTACTTCTATGTTGGAGTCGTCGACCTCAGAGGTACTTCTATGTTAGAGTCGTCGACCTCAGAGCTTTTCCTCTGTGCTAGACTGCATAGGTCTTCCTCTATATCAGAGTCATAGACCGCAGAGGTCTTCCTCTATATCAGAGTCTTAGACCTCAGAGGTATTTCTCTATACTAGAGTTGTCGACCTCAGAGGTCTTCCTCTATACTAGAGTCGCCGACCTCAGAAGTCTTCGTCTATACTAGAGTCGTCGACCTCAGAGGTCTTCGTCTATACTAGAGTCGTCGACCTCGGAGATCTTTATCTATGTTAAAGTCGTCGACCTCAGAGGTTTTTCTCTGTGCCAGACTACTCGTCGATCTCAGAGGTCTTCCTCCGTACAAGAGTTGACAACTAAGATCTTCCTCGATACCATTGGCGACCACTGCGGCTTTTGTTTGTATAAGAGTCGACCACTGATGTTTATTATTTATACTATAGTTGATCGCTGCATTATTTCAGAGGTATTCCTCTATACAAGAGCCGTCGATCTCAGAGTTCTTCCTCTATACCAGAGTCGTCCATCTCATAGTTCTTCCTCTATACCAGAGTAGCCAATCTCAATGTCTCTCTCTCTATATCTTAAAGTAGGTTTTTGTTTATGTAAAACCACTGAAGTCTTTATTTATACTTTATACAGAGGTCTTCCTCTATACCAGAGTCGTCCATCTTAAAGTTCTTTATCTATACTATCGATCGATCTATCGATCACAAACGTTTCACAAAATCAAACCACCAAATGACCTATAATAATATTTGAGTAGGTCAAGAGCAAGGAACTTCTTCTAATGGTGCCATAACAAATTACGAGGGCGGTCCCAAAATTGGCCGACCTGACATATAGATGGCGGTTGTAGTATGAAAAAATTACTTTCGTGAAAAGTTGCAACCTTCTAAAACATATTTTTAAACTTTCAAGGCGTTACGTTTTTTTTTGAGCACTCAAAAGTAAACGATCTCACCGATATGTAATACAATACTTTCATTTGAAAGGTATCAGTCCAACCAGTATTAAAACCGACCTAGATTCTACGTTGGGGGAGTCTGCTCCTTCGTTTAAACTCTTAAACTCTGCCACCCAGTACCTTACAGTTTACTGGGTGGCAGAGTTTAAGCGGAGCCGTGGTGGTCGACCAATTGAGGTGTCCACACCAGAAATCCACAAAATGGTATTGGATGACCGTCGTCGGTTAAAGGTTCGTGATCTAGCTGCCATAGTCAAGGCATTTCAAAAAGAGCTATACATCGCATATTGACGGTAAATTTTATGATGAGAAAGCAGTGCGCAAGATAGGTGCCGCGTTTGCTCACAATCAAGATAATGCACCAGTTCAGACAAACCACTATTGCGTAGCCAAAATCAATGAATTAAAGTTCGGATTGTTTCAGCACGCACCTTATTTACCAGATTTTGCTCCCTCGGATTATTTTTTGTTTCCAAACTTGAAAAAATGGCTCGGTGGAAAAATATTTGCCAGCAATGAAGATATGGAGGTTGCGGTTGATCGATATTTTCAGGAGCTAGACTGTTCGTATTTGAAAATTGTAGTATATCGTATGTATATCGAACAGAAAGGAGATTATGTTAAGAAATAAAGAAACATTTTCCCAAATTTGTTTTCTTTGTTAGGCCGGCTAATTGTGGGATCACCCTCATACATATATATATATTTTAGTTATTACAAATTATAAAAATAAATTGTAATTATTATTCTGCACATCTCTGGACCAAGTGCTTTCCATTGGTATAAATCAGTCTTCTTTATGAGTTCGTTAAATAAACCAAAACTGTACCACAAAAATATATTTAGCTCTTTCGATACAACAAGCCGAACCAATTACTCGAAATATTAGTCAATTAGTGAATTGCAAAATATTGTGAAAACATCATTAACTTCTTTTAATCTTTTCGGCCTACTGGCAAAATTTTTATTCACTTTATTTTCTACATTGTATTCATGACCATATGGAAGAGTTTTTAATATGAGATGATCCTTGCGAAATCAATTGTTAAACATAATTTATATTTTTCTATATAAGCAGAAAATTCCAAAATTTCGCAAAAAAATCATTATGTTCTTCTTTGTAATTTCTTTTAGATCGTTTACAATTTCCTTCCTCAGAATTTATTATGCAAATACCATTTGTTCTCGTGAAATCAAATGCCCACTGGCAAGTGGCGTGGATTATTAGTTATGCAGCAAATGCAATCATAATATTATTTCAACAATATTATAACATAATTGTATAGCAATTTTCCTATTTAAGACAATATGGATTTGAATTGTATATGTGAAGAATATACACGAATAAAATAATTTAAGGTTTCCGGTTTTAAGATAGAAAAGAGTAATAGACATTTAAGTTAAGAAGCAAATAGTTGATTATATGTTTAAAACATTCATTTAATCAAAATTGCAATTTTAATTAAGAAACATGATTTTTTATCACTTTCAAAGAAAACAGCTATTTTATTCGAATCGATTGAAATCTAGCAAAAAACGATTTTTTTGTTGCTGAATTTCTGCACTACTTGGATGCAATAGGGTAAGCCAGAGTCTGAAAATACATTAAGACGCAAATAAAAGACTACTAACCACAAATGTCGCCCATTCTATACGCTTTTTAATATTTCATATCCCTCAATGAGATATTTCCAAATTTATTCCTTTTTTCATCTACCGAAATTCTCTTTAAATTACATTTTTAAGTAATAAAAGTGCTCAAAAGTGAACGGTATCCTTTTTAATGAGCCTCAATTAAAAGCCCAACGAAAAAATTAAAGACCTACTCAACCATTTCAAGAGATTTTAATGGATAAAAGTGCAACAAGATTATCACGGCCAACACAGCGCCATTTCCGTTGCTCCTTTCAGAGTCTACTGCTGCTGCTGTTCCTGCTCTTCTGTTTTAATATCTTTAATAGTTATCTCCTCTTAACACCTCTTCAGTTCGGCAAACAGCGTTGTATCTACTTAAATTTCACCTATATAAGTATAGGGTAGATACACGTACATTATGCTCTTGTACGAGTATATGTATGTATGTAGGTGGCCCTCGTAATAAATGATATTTCGCACTAAAGTCCAATATAAACGCCGCAGGGTTCGTGACATTTCAACGTATTATGGCTCTGGTCTGGCCGGGCCTGACTGGCTGGCTTGGGACCAGGGGTGAGTTGCCGTAAAAGTGTTGCAAGTGAACCCCCTTCAGCATCATCATTATCATTATGATGCTGTTACTGATGATCTCCTTTATCATTACATTCTTCTTTGCCATTGTCACATGGTGGTGATGCTGCTGCTGCTGTTGCTCATGGTGTTGGTGGTGTTGGAACACCATGATATCCACTGATTGAATTGTTTTCATTAGTGTGCCGCTACCGACTATGCATTGCGTCCGGGTTGAGTCGAGTTTACTGGGCTGCTGGTGGTGGTGGCGTTTGCTGCGAATGCTCACTGAGGAGCTTTGCTCTTCTTATTTGATTCGACTGCTGGCGAACAATATTAAAAAAACAAGTACACTGATTTTTGTTGTTTTTTTCGCAGCTCAAAAAGTGAATTGTACTGTGAATATAGTCGAAGGCAATTGCATTACGAGGGTGATCTGATAAGGAAAAAGCTAATAAGTCGAACGAAGAGGTGTGTCTGTGTACTAGAGATGACCACTCAGGTCTTTATCTCTACTAGAGTCGTTCAGTGAAATCTTCCTGAGAAGGATCACTGATTATATGGGAGTCGACCTCAGAGGTCTTCCTATATACTAGACTCTTCCACCTTTGAGGTCTTCCTCTATACCAAAGTCTTCGACATTAAAGTTCTACCTTTATACTAGAGGAAAAGGTCTTCCTCAGTACTAGAGTCGTCGACATCGAAAATCTTCTTCTATAATAATGTTGGCGACCTGAGAGGTATTTCTCTCTTTCTGTGTATTACAGTCGTTGTCATTAGAGGTCTTGCTCTATTCTAGAGCTGACGAAAAACTTCCTTTTTAATAATGTTGGCGACCTCAGAAGTCTTCCTCTATAGAATAAAGTCGTCGACCTCAGAAGTCTTCCTTCATACCAGAGTCCTCAACCTCAGAGTTCATTAACCTCAGAGTTCTTTATCTATATTAGAGTCATCGACCGCAGAGTTCTTTCCCTATACTAGACACGTTCACCTCAGAGGATTTCCCTATACTAGAGTCATTGACCGTAGAGTTTTTCCCTTATATCAGAAACATGGACCTTAGAGTTCTCCCTCTATACTCTATACTAGAGTCGTCATCAGAGGTCTTCCTCTAAACTATTATCGTCGCTCTTAAGGGTCTTCCTTGAAACTAGAATCTTTGACCTCAGAGGTTTTCTTCCTCCATACTAGATTCGTAGACCTCAGTGGTCTTCTTCTATACTAGAGTCGTCGACATCAGAGGTATTCCTCTATAGAGACTAGAGTCGGCGACTTCAGAGATATTTATCTATACTGGAGTTGTCGACCTCAGAGGTCTTTCTCCATACTAGAGTCGTCGAGAGATATGTATCTATACTAGAGTTGTCGGCCTCAGAGGTATTTCTCCTACTCGAGTCGTCGATCTCAGAGGTATTTATCTATACTAGAGCTGTCGACCTCAGAAGGACTTAATTATACTAGAGTCGGCGGCCTCAGAGGTATTTATCTATACTAGAGTCGGCGGCCTCAGAGGTATTTATCTATACTAGAGTCGTCGGTCTCAGAGACCTTCCTCTATTCTAGAGTCGTCGACCTCAGAGGGGTTCCTCTATACT
The DNA here is from genome assembly GCA_963930755.1 of Eudasyphora cyanicolor. Lineage (NCBI taxonomy): Eukaryota > Metazoa > Arthropoda > Insecta > Diptera > Muscidae > Eudasyphora > Eudasyphora cyanicolor. Next base: position 54,097,385 of record OZ005735.1, read on the forward strand.
AGAGTCGTCTATTTTAAAGCTATTCCTCTATACTATGTAGAGTTGTCGACCTTAGAGGTATTTCTCTAATTTGAGTCGTCGGTCTTAGAGGTATTTATCTATACTAGAGTTGTCGACATCAGTGGTACTTATCTATACCAGAGTCGGCGACCTCAGAGGTATTTATCTATACTAGAGTCGTCGGCCTCAGAGACCTTTCTCTATGCTAGAGTCGTCGAGCTCAGAGTGGTTCCTCTGTACTAGAGTTCTCGATTTCAGAGGCCTTCCTCCGTACTAGGGTCGTTGAACTCATAGGTATTTATCTATACTACAGTTGTCGGCCTCAAAGTTCTTCCTCTATACTATAGTCGTCGGCCTCAGAGGTATTTCTCTATACTATGTAGAGTTGTCGACCACAGAGGTCTTTGTCCATACTAGACTCATCGACTTCGAGGTATTTATCTATACTAGAGTTGTCGACCTCTAAGGTCTTCCTCTATACTAGAGTCGTCGATCTCAGAGCTATTCCTCTATACTATAGTTGTCGCCCTCAGAGGTATTTCTCAATAGGTCTAGAGGAAGAATACTTCTTCCTCTATACTATAGTTGTCGACCTCAGAGGTATTTCTCTATACTTTGTAGTGTTGTCGACCTCAGAGGTCTTTTCCAACACCAGAGTTGTCGACCTTAGAGTTCTTTCTCCATACTAGTATCGTCGACTTCAGACGTCTTACTCCATAGTAGAGTCGTCGGCCTCAGAGATCTTTTTCTCATACTAGAGTCATCGACCTTAGAGGTCTTCCTCTATACCAGAGTCTTCGACCTCAAAGGTTCTCTTCTAAACTAAAGTCGTCGATCGATTTCAACTGATCAAAATATACATTGTATTATTATTCTGCAATTCTTTGGACCAAGATCTTTCCATTCATATAAATTTTTTCTACCATTTGAGTCCGTTAAATAAACCAAAAGTGTACCACAAAAATATGTATTGCTCTTTTTATATAGCAAGTCGAACCAAGTACTTGAAATTTAATCGAGTTATATTATTTTGTTTAGCAAAATCTTCTGTAAACATTTTTCTGAACATCTCTGGGTCATTTTTGGTGCAAGATCTTTCCATTGATACATACTTTATCGTAGTTTAAGTACAATAAATACCCTAAAGGTGTACCACAAAAATATGCGCAGAGCTTTTAATATAATTTTGATCATTACCTACCACCTACCTATTACGCGCAATTTGTGTAAATATTTATAAATTACATAAATCGTATTTTATTATTCTTAAAAAACTTCGGAAAGGTGTCTCAAAAATGGCGCCAAATCATGCAGGAGTCATGTTACAGGTCCTGATTCTTTACTAGGATCGTCGTCATCAGTGGCCTTTCTCTGCACTAGAGTGGTTGACCTATGAGGTATTCCCCTATTCTAGACTCATCGATCTCAAAAGTCCACCTCTATAATAGAGTTAACGACCTCAGAGGTCTTCATCAGCAACCTCGAAATTCTTCCCCTATTAAAGAGTTGGCGGCCTAATAGGTCTTGTTCTATACATACGAGTATAAAGAGTCATCGAACTCAGAAGTATTCCTCTAATTGAAGTCGTCTATCTCAGAGATCTTTCTTTATTTTAGACTCGAATCTTTGAGAGATCAGACCTCTGGTTGCATAGCGCGTACCCTCCCCACATTGCTAAAAAATCGCCATACGTACTGTTGTTTATATATCTCCGTATCTTATTGACCTTCCTTCCTAATCCACACTCGTTCCAATCGAAAGTGTTTTTTTGCCTTTCAGCAAGTATAGAGTACTTTTGAGCAAAAAATGCGCATTCGCCACTGAAACGCTTCAAACGCTTTAGTGAAGCAAAAATAATAAACAAATTTAATTTATATCTCTCGTGAAGGCAACGAGTTGGGAATGTTGGCGGAGGGAACGTTCGATGCAGCACAAAGGAAACTCCCGCATGGTGGAGGCTTTTAGGATTTTATTTGGAAAAAAAGTAACAAAGCCTGGCCTTTGATTGAAAACTCCCGGAATTCGCCACATGTGTTCTTTTTCAACATATTTCTACTTTTCATTTTTCGTTTTTTATTATTTGAACTCGGGCTTTGTTAATATCTGTCTTTTTTTCATTTTCTTCTGGAATTTAACTCAAGTTTAGCATATGTGCGTAGAAATGATAATTATTCATGTCATCTGCATCAATTGCATTTATTTATTATAAATTGTTTTCTCCGGGTTCAATGAGAGGACTATGAACTCGTTAACTTGTGGTTATTGTTGGACATTTAATTTAAATTTTTTTAATAGAGGTTTGAATTTGAAGAGACGCAAAGAAAGACAGTGGAGGTATCTATAAAATACCTGCTATGTGTGTGCCCTGCAGGAAGGCTACTATGAGCTCTTATTTATTTATAGTGGTTCCGAAATTTTGGCAACACTTTCGTAGCCCAACTTATGGCCTTTTAAAGATAATACTCGTAGCAATAATTCAATGGGCAACTAATAATAGGTGGGCGTTTGTTAGGGATTGGACACATTTTACAGATCCGCAGCACTGCCTAAATTTGAAACGATCCTACGTCCGATCGCAAGTCTCGTTAATCATGTCCGTCATGACTGGGCCAAACCTGATTGGAAGATACTTAGTGAGATTTTGATTGCTGCAGAAGCTACAAAATAACGGGGCACTATCTTGTAGGAAGACTCTTAATGATTCTACAGAGGATTTCTACAGAAGTTATGGCGAAGAAAAGGAGGAGAAAGAAGAATCCATAGAATACCAGCTATATATGAGCCCTGTGGAGGGATGCTCTGAGTTTCCACCTTCTTCTAGAGCTTTCAAATTGGCCAACACTTCCGTAGGCTAACTTATATGCTTTTTTAAGGCAATCACAATGATTCAATGGGCAACTAATGATAGGTGGATTTCAGTCAGGGACTGCGTACATTCCTGAAATCTTTGACACTGTCCAAATTTAAAACGTAGGGGTCTAGAGAACCTTCATTTCCAAACCCTGTGGCATCACAGTTGACTTTAAAGTCTGTGTGAGTCTGAGTACTGACAACCACTCTTAATCTTCTTTTTCCAAAATTATTCTAGAGTATAAATTCCTAATTTGATGCTTCAAATTTATTTTGTTCTTAAAATTCTTTGCTTCTCTCTCTCTCCCTTAGGAACTTCAGTATGAGCGTGAATCGCTGCAGGAGCGCATGTCCGAGCAAACCCAGCGTATTTCGGCTCTGCAATCCCGGCTCGAGGAGCAACGCCAACGGGCCGAAGAACTTCAACGTGCCAATACCTCGGATTTGAACATCCGCATCCAGGACCTGCAAAATGAATTGCAGAACGTGCGAGAAACATTATCCAATCGGGATAAGCAGATTGCCACCATGAAGCAGCAATTGGAGAAGAGTAAAATGGTTATCGATCGTTTGGAAGCCGAGTTGGCGGTAGAGCAACAACCTGATCGTAGTGCTCTCGAACGACTTGAGGCAGAACTCAAACAAAAACAGGTGGAAAATCAAAAACTAAAGGATAAAATCAAAAATGAAATGATTAATAAATTGGCTTTGCCCGATTTGATGGAGACTATGCTGGCGGATAAAAATGAAGAAATCGATCATTTGAAGGAACAATTGGAGACAAAGGAAAGAGAGTTGCAAACAGCCTTGGATTTAACTCACACTTCTTCGGAGGGTGGAGAGAAGAAACCCGAAGAGTTCGCTAGTAAATTAAGTGCTCGGACGTTAAGTGATATTGTTTCGATTTCGGAATTCGATGAACCCGATGTAGTGCGCAGAGCTGTTGCCGCCAATACCAGGTCGCCTTTATTGCAGCCTGAAGGCAGTGGTGGTTTCTTGCAAAATACCATGGATACCTCCAAAGGAGCGGTGGCTAATTTGACGTACAAACGTACCGAAGATTTGACAGGTTTTGCGGCTTTACATCAGGCCAATACTTTTGATCATCCTCACTACTTCCAAGATCCTAATCTATTGCTGGGTTCCGCTCAGTCTGGAGCCACAGCCACTCCCACTTTAGTGCCAAGACAGATTAATTTCTCAGAATTCAGCGAGGATTCTAAACTAAAGACCCCCAGTCTTTATCAGACCCCAGGACAGGAAAGACAAAAGGCAGCAATCGAGGAGGATAAGGCTCTCATTGCTACTCTGGAAAAGCAAACACGAGAACTCAAAGAGAAAATTGGAAGAATGGAAACAGAAAAAGAGAAATATTCTGATGATTTAATATCCTCACAACTGAGGCTCAATGGTTTACAGGACGAACTGCAAAGATGTCAAATGGAACTCTCAGAATTTAAGCAAAATTCCGAAAAAATCAGACAATTAGAATTGGAACTTTCGGATAAAGCCTTCCAAATTGATCAGCTGCTAAGAGAACAAGAGAAATGGCAAAAAGAAAAATCTGAACTGCTGAGTAAACATGAAAAGAATTTGAGAAATCTTCGAGAAATGGAAGAAATCTCCAAGAAGAGAATCTCCGATTTAGAAGAGACCATTTTGAGAAACACCGAAAATGAGGTTTCGCAAAGAGAAAGTCTCCGCAAAGAGCTGAGAGCGATAAGTGAGGCCCATGAGCAATGCAAGTACACCGCCAAGGATAATGAAAATCGTAAAAAGGAAATTGAGAATTTCAATCAAGAAATCAAAGCCAAAGATGAGCGCTTACTCACCCTATCCACTAAATTGTCCATAGCTGAGGAGAAAATCTCAGATTTACAAAGACAAATCACAAGCTTGGAACGAGAAGTGGAGAAATTGAAACAACAAAGCAGTGATAATAGTTCGAGGCAATTCTCCGTTGACGAAATAGCTCAACAGGTGGAGAAGGAGTTGAACTATTCGGCCCAATTGGACTCGAATATTTTAAAGGCCATTGAAAGTGAAGAGGAAAATAATCTAGATCGCTCTCATGCAGAAAAGAATGTAGGCATTGAGGCTCCCGGCACCACAGACGATGAAAACTTTATGGGAGAACGTGATCTGCTCAATCAGTTAGAAGCTTTAAAAGCTCAAATAGCTGTGGAACGCGATCATGCCGAAGAAATGCGCAAAGAATTACTGGAGGAGAAGCAACATTCGCAAGAGGTGCAGGAGCAGGATGTCGTTATTATTGAGGCCATGCGTAAACGTTTGGAATCCGCTTTATCGCAGGAAGATGAGCTGCACAAGCATTTGGATATTGAACGCGAAAGATGTGAACGTTTACAAACCCAATTGACTTCTCTACAGAGGACCGATAGTCGTCGTAATTCTTCGCTGCTGAAATCTCCAACAGAGTCTCCACGCAAGTCACCTCGATCGTTATCCGATTTTGAGTCGGAATTGGCGGAACGGCTGAGAAGTGAAATTAAGCTACTCACGGCACAAAATGAAAGAGAACGTGAGCGTTCGGCCGATTTGCAACGCAACAGTGAACGTGAACGCTCCCGCTATGAAAAGGAACTGCAAGAAAGAATCGAGTACTGTGACAAACTGAAAAGGGAAATGGATAAAGTGGCTCGCGATAAAGATAATGCCGAATTGGAAATTGATCATCTGCAGGAGAGACTTACGCTACAAACGCAAGAAATTGAAAGTCTAGAGGCCCGCATAGGCAGTCTGCAGGCGGCGGAAACAAGACGTTTCACTCGCAAAGATCAACAGCAAAAAGAAAATGCCCAGCTACAATGTGAGCTACAAGAGTTAAAGGCTCAATTGCAGGTAATGGAATGCGAAAAGGAATCTCTGAATAAATCCATAACCCAGTTGCGTTATGACATTGAAAGATCTGCCCAAAGGGAAAACAAACTCGCCGAAGCTCTGGCCAATGCCAACTCTCAATTGGCTGCTCGCGAAGGTACCACTTCTGTGCCCGAACAATTCCTGCAAAAAATGAAAGAAATCAATACGCTGCTGGCAGAAAATACCCAAGAGAATAAGCAAATGGCCGAGACGGTACAATATCTGGTCGAGGAACGACGTCAGCTACAACGCAAATGTGAGGATTTGGAGACGCAACTAAATGGCAGTGCCAATGTCTCCGAATTGGAAGAACGTTGTAATCATTTGCTGGGACGTTATCTGCGCGTAGAATCTCATCGCAAGGCCTTGGTCTATCAGAAACGGTATTTGAAGATTTCCCTACAAAACTACCAGGATAGTGAGCAGCGCGCCCTGGCCGCCTTTAATGGAGGTCACTTGTTGCAGCAGCAGCCAAAACCGAAAAAGAAATTATTTAAGTAAGTTTTTTATAATTTACAAAAGTTGGGAAAATTTTTATTAATTGTTTTTGTTTTGTTTTTCAGGACTGTGGCTTTGGCCATTATTGCCATACAACGCATGAAGTACATTGGACGCATTTGGCATACCGGCAAACGGATTGTTTCAAAGTCCGTCTTCACCATAACACAGCAAAAGTAAGCCGACTGAGTTCTTTTAAGAATATTTGATTCCATGTGGAAAGGAGTGTCAATATTTATTTTATTAGGTATGGGAAGTTAGACATCTTTATTGGGTCCTTCTTACGGAAAAGTTGTCCGAGACAAGCAAAATTTGTCAGAGACCAGTTTTCCCCACTGAAAAGTTGTCCGAGACAACCTTTTCCCCACTGAAAAGTTGTCCGAGACAACATTTTCCCCACTGAAAAGTTGTCCGAGACAACCTTTTCCCCACTGAAAAGTTGTCTGAGACATCCTTTTCTTAAAGAAAAGTTGTCCGAGACAACCCTTTCTTAAGGAAAAGTTGTCCGAGACAACCCTTTCTTAAGGAAAAGTTGTCCGAGACAACCGTTTCTTAAGGAAAAGTTGTCCGAGACAACCGTTTCTTAAGGAAAAGTTGTCCGAGACAACCTTTTCTCAAGGAAAAGTTGTCCGAGACAACCTTTTCTTAAGGAAAAGTTGTCCGAGACAGCCTTTTCTTAAGGAAAAGTTGTCCGAGACAGCCTTTTCTTAAGGAAAAGTTGTCCGAGACTGCCCTTTCTTAAGGAAAAGTTGTCCGAGACAGCCTTTTCTTAAGGAAAAGTTGTCCGAGACAACCTTTTCTTAAGGAAAAGTTGTCCGAGACAACCTTTTCTTAAGGAAAAGTTGTCCGAGACAACGTTTTCTTAAGGAAAAGTTGTCCGAGACAACGTTTTCTTAAGGAAAAGTTGTCCGAGACAACGTTTTCTTAAGGAAAAGTTTTCCGAGACAACGTTTTCTTAAGGAAAAGTTGTCCGAGACAACGTTTTCTTAAGGAAAAGTTGTCCGAGACAACCTTTTCTTAAGGAAAAGTTGTCCGAGACAACCTTTTCTTAAGGAAACGTTGTCCGAGACAACCTTTTCTTAAGGAAACGTTGTCCGAGACAACCTTTTCTTAAGGAAACGTTGTCCGAGACAACCTTTTCTTAAGGAAAAGTTGTCCGAGACAACTTTTTTTTCCTTTTCCTAAGGAAAAGTTTCGGAGACCACCTTTTCCTAAAATGTCGGAGACCAGCTTTTCCTAATGAAAAGACGTCGGAGACCACCTTTTCCTAAGGAAAAGATGTCGGAGACCACCTTTTCCTAAGGAAAAGATAGATGCCTGGGAGAACCATTTCTTAAGAAAAAGTTGGAAGGAAATGCTTTCAGCGAGTTCGTTTTCCTAAGGAAACGTTGCCAGAGACCAAATATTTCTAAAGAAAAGTTGTCAGAGATCACTTTTTCTCAAGGAGAAACTTGTTTTGAAGATTTCTGGTAACTAAATATGCCATTGACTGGGAAAAAAAATAATATATGTCATACATAACATTTACCATGTCAGGGCATAAACTTTCAGCCGGTTTATTTTAGATAAATAGTATAATATTGAGAAACAAATTTAAATTTATAACTTTATACCTTAACTTTATTCCTTTTCATTTTCTTCTTTTTATTTCAAATTATCCTTATTTGTTAAATTCTTGGTTTATTTTAAATATAAGCTCTGCAAATGGCAAAAAGCCTTTGGTGACATTAAATTTACAAGTTAAACTTAAAAAGAATAGTAAAGCCAATAAAAACGAATAAAGTTAGTAAATCCATTTGTTAAAACAGATTTTCTAGTAACTTCAGTAGAAACAAAATAGTAGAATCACGCTTTTATCAAACACTAACCGAAAAACATTGTAGTTTGAAGTATCAAATCATAAATCATTTTAATCATCAAGTCCCCTTTTTGCAGTGATAGAATCATTTAAAATTCAGCACAGAGCCCATATCATTTTCGTCCCTAATATAATATTTGCATCCCTAATATAATCTTTTCATCCCTAATATTTTTTTTTTTAAATTTCTTAGATTTTTTTCAGAGACCACCTTTTCTTAAAGAAAAGTTATCAGAGACCACATTTTCTTAAAGAAAAGTTGTCAGAGACCATCTTTTATAAAATAAAAGTTGTCAGAGACCACTTTTTCTTAAGGGAAACCTTTTCCTAAGTAAAAGTTGTCCGAGACAACCTTTTCTTAAGGAAAAGTTGTCCGAGACAACCTTTTCTTAAGGAAAAGTTGTCCGAGACAACCTTTTCTTAAGGAAAAGTTGTCCGAGACAACCTTTTCTTAAGGAAAAGTTGTCCGAGACAACCTTTTCTTATGGAAAAGTTGTCCGAGACAACCTTTTCTTAAGGAAAAGTTGTCCGAGACAACCTCTTCTTAAGGAAAAGTTGTCCGAGACAACCTTTTCTTAAGGAAAAGTTGTCCGAGACAACCTCTTCTTAAGGAAAAGTTGTCCGAGACAACCTTTTCTTAAGGAAAAGTTGTCCGAGACAACCTTTTCTTAAGGAAAAGTTGTCCGAGACAACCTTTTCTTAAGGAAAAGTTGTCCGAGACAACCTTTTCTTAAGGAAAAGTTGTCCGAGACAACCTTTTCTTAAGGAAAAGTTGTCCGAGACAACCTTTTCTTAAGGAAAAGTTGTCCGAGACAACCTTTTCTTAAGGAAAATTTGTCTGAGACAACCTTTTCTTAAGGAAAAGTTGTCCGAGACAACCTTTTCTTAAGGAAAAGTTGTCCGAGACAACCTTTTCTTAAGGAAAAGTTGTCCGAGACAACCTTTTCTTAAGGAAAAGTTGTCCGAGACAACCTTTTCTTAAGGAAAATTTGTCCGAGACAACCTTTTCTTGAGGAAAAGTTGTCCGAGACAACCTTTTCTTAAGGAAAAGTTGTCCGAGACAACCTTTTCTTAAGGAAAAGTTGACCGAGACAACCTTTTCTTAAGGAAAAGTTGTCCGAGACAACCTTTTCTTAAGGAAAAGTTGACCGAGACAACCTTTTCTTAAGGAAAAGTTGTCCGAGACAACCTTTTCTTAAGGAAAAGTTGACCGAGACAACCTTTTCTTAAGGAAAAGTTGACCGAGACAACCTTTTCTTAAGGAAAAGTTGACCGAGACAACCTTTTCTTAAGGAAAAGTTGTCCGAGACAACCTTTTCTTAAGGAAAAGTTGTCCGAGACAACCGTTTCTTAAGGAAAAGTTGTCCGAGACAACCGTTTCTTAAGGAAAAGTTGTCCGAGACAACCGTTTCTTAAGGAAAAGTTGTCCGAGACAACCGTTTCTTAAGGAAAAGTTGTCCGAGACAACCGTTTCTTAAGGAAAAGTTGTCCGAGACAACCGTTTCTTAAGGAAAAGTTGTCCGAGACAACCGTTTCTTAAGGAAAAGTTGTCCGAGACAACCTTTTCTTAAGGAAAAGTTGTCCGAGACAACCTTTTCTTAAGGAAAAGTTGTCCGAGACAACCTTTTCTTAAGGAAAAGTTGTCCGAGAAAACCTTTTCTTAAGGAAAAGTTGTCCGAGACAACCATTTTCTTAAGGAAAAGTTGTCCGAGACAACCATTTCTTAAGGAAAAGTTGTCCGAGACAACCATTTCTTAAGGAAAAGTTGTCCGAGACAACCATTTCTTAAGGAAAAGTTGTCCGAGACAACCATTTCTTAAGGAAAAGTTGTCCGAGACAACCTTTTCTTAAGGAAAAGTTGTCCGAGACAACCTATTCCTAAGGAAAAGTTGTCCGAGACAATCTTTTCTTAAGGAAAAGTTGTCCGAGACAATCTTTTCTTAAGGAAAAGTTGTCCGAGACAATCTTTTCTTAAGGAAAAGTTGTCTCGGACAACGCTTTTGTCAAACTCTAACCGAAAAAAACCTTCTTTGAAATATCAAATGATAAATCATTTTAATCATTAAGTCACCTTTTTGCAGTGATAGATATCAAATCATTTAAAATTTAACACAGAGCCCATATCATTTCCATCCATTATATAATCGTTTCATCCTTAATATTTTTTTAAATTTGCAAATTTCCTTCTCCTTATTTTTAAATTATTTTTCAAAATTACTAATTGATTTCCTTTTCATTTCTTTATCTATACAAAGACGTTCCCAAGCGCCAACTATCAGCAGTCCCGTAATAACCTCATCCTCCGCCCAACAACAACAACATCCATCAGCCCACATCGGCAATGGACGGCTATCGCCGCATATATATCCGTTGAAAGTTCTGGATAAACCTTTGGCGCCCTTGAAGACACCTACGTTGCTAAGTGCGGGGAATAGGACACCAGTATCGGCCGCCTCTACAGCATCGGGAGGAGGAACAGCATTTGAATGGCCAAAAGTGACAAATAAAACAAAGAAAATGTGAAACAAACAACCAAAAAGCCGAAAATTCTCCAAAAACCAATCAAAAAAGGACAAAAAATGGACAGTAATGGAAAAAAAGAAGAACAACAGCAACAAAAAATGCTCAACTAACTAATTGAAGCCATATTTAATCTTTTTTACAAAGATTTTAATTAATACTTAGTGTTAACCTTTCGTTAAGTTTTAGTTTGTAGTATATCCACCACCCCTCCCGCTCCAATTCCTATTGTTTAAGTCTCCACACTCTCCCCGCGTACAGAAATAATATTCAAAACAAAAACAACCAAAAAAATTATTGAATACTTTTATAATCAATTAAAAATTTGATAATAAATTAGTTGAATCAATTAATAAGTTAGTTGAATCAATTAATAACATCTTCGAATCAAAATGTAAATTATTTGAATCAATTAAAACTTCTTTGAATAAAAATATAAATTACTTGAAAGAAGAAATTGATTGAATCTACCAATAAATTAATTGAAAAAAAAGATTGAATATTTTTTTTTGTAATGGAAGATTGTTAAAAATTCAATAATTTTTAATTGCGTTTCTTTACAAGTATTTTTTCTGTGCATAAACATCATATCATAATGTATCGTATATTATCATAAAAATCATTAAAATGTATTGTATCTTTTATCTTTAAGAATTTAATTTTTGATTTTAAATTTTGAATAATTTGTAAATGTTTTTTGTTTTTTTGCTGTTTCTTGAAAAGTTTTAATTAATTGTTTTAACACAAAAAAGTCCAGTATTTCTGTTAAACTTAGTAAAGGGCTGAGTAAAGAATAATCAAATGTCTTATTTAAAATTCTTATTTTTAATTTTGTTTCTTGTATATCCCTTATAATATATATAATAATATTTAATCTGTAGTTTTAAGTTAATGTAAACCTCATGGACCTGTTTTATTGCAACTGCCCTCCCTTTGGCCCCTACATTTTGTACATTTTTCTTAAGTTGTAGTCTTAAAGTATTTGTGTAAGCTTTTTATTTTTTTGGTTTCCACATCCGTGTTTATGTTTTATTTATTTTAATTAAACCTTTTATATATTTATTTAAATCATAGATTTTTTTAAATGAAGTGACATCGATTTTTTTATAATAAAATTATTTGAAAAATAATAGCTTATGTTGGTTTTATTTTTTTCCTGGTTTTGATTTTCATATGTACACCCTTATAAAATTATAAAAAAGAAGTGCCTTCGTTAAACTTACCTGTTGATATAAGAGTGTATATTTTAGAGATTTTATTCCTAAACCAAATAAATATTAAAATAAGAAAGTTAAAAATAAAAGAACAAACGTTGTGAATTTAAATAGCCATAAAAGTATTTTTAATTAACGGGAGCGTATGATTTCTATTATTAATATGTGATTCATACGGCACCTGGAATTAGTCGTATTAATATTACTCATACGTTACATCTTCACATGTGCTTTGGGAAACATCGGAACAACCAACGTTTTTGAGTGGGAAATTTATTATTATGAAAAATAGCAATTTAGGAATTTATATGGACAGACGAGAATTCCTAAGATATTTTTTTTAAATTCTTCAAGAAAGAGTTGGATTTTTATGGAAATCTCTTTTTGCTCTTTAGGTTTCTAACCTTTTGTTTCTTTACTTTTCCATATACTGAAAAGAATTCTATTAAACATTGAAGATTTGTTAATTAACATTACACGGATTGCTGTTTCAATACATAAAATTGCTGTCAGAAGTCGGATAACGCAAAATATACACCGTCGTATCACTAAAGTGAGGGTATAAAAAGGATAATTTTAAAATACATTAAAAAATTGTTTTCGTCAACAAATTCCAACGTATTAAATTTTGGCTTATCCGCGGCAAATTTTTGCATAAAATATTTGTAAAAGTTATAAACTTTACACGCATATAAGAAATACAGCCGGATCTAACCCTGTAATATAACAAAAACATTAATAACAAAATAATAAATGCCTACGAATATTTTTTAAAAAGTGTTACTTCGAAACTTTAAAATAATAATTTATATTGATAAAATAATACAAATGGAAGTATAATTAATTTTTTTTCTTACATGTTTGATGAATATCCATTACTTTCACTTTAGAAATTATCGTAAAATAAAAATATTTACTGTAAAAATGTTTAATTTCAAATCATTTATTTTTTGAACCCCTAAAAACCCACCCTCCGATCGGACCTGAAATGAGCCCTTTTCCGAAGCAAATCGATGCATAATTTAAAAAGTTGTAGCGAAGAAAACCGACTCTTTCCTTGAAATTCGAAAATTTGCTCTAATTTCTACAAAAACAAACTTTGATTAAACAACATTTTTCCCTTTATTAGTAACAGAAAGAAACCGAAATTGGACACTTAAAAGTCAGACCCAAAAATAGTGGCAACCGGTGTAATCGATTATTCCATATCTTTTTGCATGATAGAAGGCGCTTTGTTTTTCCTAGAACTTAACAGTTTAGGAAATATGACACTTTTATAAAAAAAATTTTTGTTCCTTAAAAATTTTTTAATTTTGTAAATATATTTCGTCAACATTTTAACCATTCCAGAACATAGAAATACGTTTTCTTCTTCACCAAAAAAATACAAAGAAAATACAGTAGAAATGATATGGAATTCTTCGACTACCATAACTGTAACTTTTTGTTCCAAAAAGTCTTATATTAATTTTAACATTAAGACTGACCGCGTTATAATTAGCGTTATACATTTCCCTCACATAAAAGATACACTCAAAGAATTTTGTTGTTTCAACAGTCTGTGTCTGCTGAAAAAGGGAAAGCAGACTTCGTCTGTTGTTTTAGCAGTCTTATGGTTGCTATTTTAGTATACAAATTTGCTTGCTACCTTAGCAAACTAAAACAGTCGTTTCAGCAAACTTTTTTGCAATTATTAGCAGAAATGTTGGCCAATTCGGTTCACTTCATAGACACTTAACAGTAGATTCTCATGTTCTTTACGAGGAGTATATTAATCAGGCTTCAAACCTAGAGTTTTTCAGCGCATGTTTTGCTAAGTTTTACATGAAATAAAATGAAAAATTGATTAATTTGTAAATTATTTATCGTACGACCTTTGCTTATATTTGACGTCCTCCTGGAACGTATGACGATTAGTGACATCAGCGCGCACACCTTCAATGTTGGTCAATTAAGTTGATACACCCCATTGGGTAAAAAGATCTTGTCAATAATGAAAGTCTTCATATTCGAATAATCCATCATGGGTTATATCCCAATTACACTTAAATGATCCGAGTTGGTTGGAAGCAAAAAGTTGCTCCGCGATGCTGATACTAGCGACCATCGTTGGTTGTATACTGTTTGGTTGTATCCGAAAAATCAATGTTGCCTGCAAAAAAAAACAAATAACACTATGTAACAAAAATGTTGTCCAAGGGATGTGGATATCAGTTTCTGGTGTATTTTGGTGTCACAAACACGAAAAAAATATAAAAAAAAATGTTATGGCAAATTTTTTTTTTTTAATTCCAACTTTCATGGCTACATATGCTACATTTAGTATTTGGACCATAATTCATCAAGTATAAGTCTGATTAAGCCTTGTTATGCGTTAAATTAAAGGGAATTATGAGGGCTACATATGCTGCAAATATAACTTTCACATAGAATCTGGTTTAGTAACAGTCGTTAAAAATGATTTTTTTTTGAAAAAATACTTTTTCCTGGTACAAATAAAAAAAAAATCAGAAAAAAATATAGAAAAAAGTCGAAAAAAAATTATCACATTTTTAATAAGCCAGCATGCTAACGAACAAAATCTATGGATAGATGTAAAAGTTATGAGCCATTTTGTAAATGTTAGGGAAATTCAAAAAATCTTGTTTCATATTTTTTCGTTTTTAAATTATGTTTTTGCTTATATTGAATTCGCCATATGTGAGAGAGACAAATAAGAGACATTGCACTTGCATTTTATTTTATGAGGATTGATGTCAGACATTATAAAATTATAGAGAGGACGAGGTTTTATGGCCGTTCGTAACCCTCCATAAAACATGATATGCAATATGAGACCTATATTGGATGAGATCCACTCAGATAGAGAGAGGGTCATTCAACAATATTTGTGGTGTTTTATTTATGAGGTTTCCATTCAGTTACGCCTTTTAGGGGCATGAACATCCCAGTCGTATATACAGGTAGTAATATTATATGTACGCAATACAAAGTAGTACGCGGCAGTCTTTGAAAATATTAGGTGTCTACTTTCGAAGCAAACTATATGTCAGCTACAGGTACTGCAACTTATGAACCTCATACCCGGAATTTATGAATGTAATTTCTTATTAATAAATTAGTGTAATTCAGCGCCTTAAAGAGATAAGTCGATTTTCTGCAAAATATTACAATGTTATATTTCGAAGTATGAGTAAAAGGCAAAGAACTTTTCAATGTGTAAATGATCCCTACATTTCTGTACATCTGTAGAAAATATGTAATTAAAAAAATCGACGTGCGTTTAGTAAAATATAGAAGAAATATATGTGTAATTTTATTAGATTTATTGAATGTTTTCACATTCGAATTGTTCAGATTTTTCGATCAACTCTTCCTTTCGAAAGAGAGGGTTTTTGTGGTGTATTGGAAAAGATAAGACACTGCGCTTTGAAAGCCATGTAAACACATATCCCTATATTAGGATCAGCCCGCCTAATACAATTAGAAAGAAGCTGCTCATCTTCAACACATAGTGTTAATGAATTCTAAATAATAACATTAAAAATTTGGTATTCAACAAAAAATATGTACTATGCTTACTGAAATGTGGTAAAGTCTTTCTAATCGTCCAACTAATCTCAGAATCCACGCCATCTACTGGCGATTGGTGTAGAGACAACTGTGTCGAACTGGCAACCCTTGCCAGTCACATGGGGTTGGTGAAAATGGTGAATTTAAGTCTTGCTTGGAGCTCTTTGGCTGTGTGACTTGTAAAGCTTTCCTCGTAGGTATATAATTCCCATATGCAAATTTCTTTGTAGATTGGTATATATACAAGTGATGATCGCCACAACTACAAGCTCACACTGTGTCATGTATAAGACCCTCTGATGATATCCCCGCACAGGATTGAAATACGTATAAGGGTATGTGTTTACATGGCTTTCAAAGCCAAGACAAGACACTGCCTTTTCCAAAACACCACAAAAAAATCTCTCTTTCGAAAGGAAGAGTTGATCGAAAAAGCTGAACAATTCGAATGTGAAAACATTTAATATATCTAATAAAATTAAAAATTAAATCGATCTTTAACAAAAAACTTCTAAAAACATTATATGTGTAATATTTTAGTATACGAGTTAAAAATATGAACGAACCGCGGACACCTAGTATTTTGTGTAATTCGTGCCATGTAAATCTTACTCGATGGACTAGTGGAATAAAACGTTTTTATCTTAGACTTCACGTGCAATTTGGAATGCCAATGATTTGTAGACAACCATTCATCCACGATACGGACTGCTATATTTGTCTAAGTAAACTGATTGGAGTAGGAAGGAGCATTCGCTGGAATTACGGTGAAGTAAAATCTGTCATTTTGCCAGTTGCACATTCGGAAACAATACTAATTCCCAAGTGTCCAAGTATAGCTAACAGCCAACTGAGTACTCAACTCTGAGCGATTCAAGTTTGAGTCAGAAGTCATCGCTTTTAACTCAGTTTCAACTCATTGGTCTAGTGAGAGATTTGGAACTGACCAAAGATAAGGCAGAACTACTTGCATCTGGGATGAAACAGTACAATATTTTGGCCCCAGATGTTAACATATCATATTATAGAGTCCGTGATATACCTTACAAACAATTTTATACAACTGTGGATAACAGATGGTTTTGCAAGGATATTCCCGGATTGTTCGAGGAACTTAATCAAACATACAATTCAAAGGAATGGCAGTTACTTGTTGACAGCAGAAAGAAAGTTTGAAAGCAGTACTTTTACAAAACGGAAATCAGAAACCGTCGATTCCCATTGCTCATGCTGTCAACACCAAAGAATCATACGAAACAATGGCTTAATTAATAAAATACATAAAATATGAACATGACTGGAAAATTTTTTGCGATTTAAAAGTAGTTGGTATGTTATGCCTCTGGGATAGCCGATATTTTGCCACCACTGCATATTAAGCTGGGGCTCTTTAAAAATGTTGTAAAAGCCTTAAGGAAAGATAGCAATTCACTCTCATATTTAAAAAGTTTATTTAAAAGTCTTTCTTTTCAAAAAATCAAAGAAGGAGTTTTTGATGGGCCTCTAATAAGTAAACTGATGATAGATGTGAATTTCGAATCATATTTGACGTCGGATGAAATTGCAGCATGGATGTCGTTTAAGCTTGTAGTTTCAAATTTTCTTGGATCCAATAAAAGCCCGCAATATGAAATAATGATTAATGATTTGTTAAAAAATTATGAAAAAATTTGTTAGAAATATATTTTTTTATATTTATGTATATAACACATATGTACGAGTATGTATTCTTCCAACTTATTTTTCGCTTTATGTATTCCAACAGGTGTAAATATGTCCCTCAAAATTCATTTCTTGCATTCTCGTTTCAACTTTTTCCCCGAGAATCTTGGCGACGTAAGCGACGAACATGGGGAAAGGTTTCACGAAGAAATGAAGTCCATCGAGCGGCGTTACCAAGGGCTCTGGGATAAAAGAATGGTGGGAGATTATATTTCTTTCCTCATTAGAGAAACCGATTCCGAAATCTACAAACGTCAACAAAGAACTCACAAATACTTCTAATGAAATTTGTTCATGTAAATAAACTCAAATGTACATTATATAAATAAAAGTAATAAATAAAATCGCTATTTAAGCAGAAATTAAAAAAAAAAAGATTTTTTGAAATTCTCTTACCTCTACCAAAAGGGCTATAATTTCTACATTTATACATAGATTTTTTTCAAATAGGCATTATTTTCTTCGCTAGGTGCAAACTTTTAAAATAAATGTTTTTTAAAATATAAAATATTTTTTTTCAATTTTTTCCCTATTTTTTATGATTTTTCTTTCGTTCCAGTATTATAATTTTTTGAAAAAAATTACTTTTTCCAATTTGTTTAATGACTGTTACTAAACCACTGTTTCTAAGTGATATTTCCAACATTGGTAGCCCACATTAATAGCTTCAATTTAACGTATAAGTCGACCTGATCAGGCATATACTCCAAAAATTATAATGCAAATACTAAGGGTACCTTCGACGATAAAAGCATTTTTAATTAACAAAATTTTTTAAAAAAATTTAATTTATATACAAAAAAAATTTTTAGGTCTAGGACACAAAAAAAAAATGTTTGTTGCATAGTGTAATCTAACTGAACAAACTGCAAAGTTTGAGCTAAATTTCTTAGAAAATGTGGTGTTTATGTCTTAAATAAGCCTTTTTGGGAGCGACATTTATAGGTGGCATATAACAAAATATGAACTGATTTAAATTTTTTTTTACCGCGATGAATTCTTGAACTGCAATGATTCAGTTCAAAATGCTTAGCAAATGTGGTATTTATGGCTTAAATGCGTATATTTTGGAGCGACCTCTATAGGGTGACTATAACAAAATATGAACCGATTTGTAAAATTTTTGCTTTGATGAATTCTTGTCAAAATAGAATACAAACTGCAAAGTTTCTGCTAAATTGCTTAACAAATGTGGTATCTATGGCTCAAAACCCGTGTTATGGAGCGATCTCTATAGGGGAGCTATATCAAAACATTGACCGATATGGCCCATTTGCAATCCTAAACAACCTGCAACTATAAGAAATATTTCTACCAAATGTGATCAACCTAGCTCTATTATTACGGACTGTAACGTGATTACAACAGACGGACGGACGGGCGGACAGACGGGCATGGCTAAATCGTCATAGAATTTTACGACGATTAAGAATATATATACTTTATGGGGTCTCAGATCAATATTTAGAGGTGTTACAAACGGAGTGACAAAATGAATATACCCCCCATCCTATGGTGGAGGGTATAAAAAACAATTTGTTAGTTGTGGTTTATGCTGTAAGAGCTACCTTTGCACTCAGGAACCACATTCCACACCGTTTGCACCACTGGTCCATATTAAACACTTTTTATTACACTGTGCTTCTAAAGTACGAATTTTTATACATATTTTAACTTTTGTTGCTTCACCGTACCATATTTAACCCTTTTTGCTCCACTAAACCATATTTAACACATTTTTTCCCCGCTGTAACATATTGAACAATTTTTGCTTGCTCCAACTGCATCATAATTTTAACCTTTTGCACCACAGTGCTACTAAAAGCATACATTTTGAAAAAAAAAAACATTTTTATTTCATATTTAACTTACCCTATCCCCCTGCAACCATATTTTTACCCACTGTACTAAATGTACGCTTTTGTCCTACACATTTTGTCCCACTGTTCCATATGTCCTCGATAACAGAGCAATGGTTTCGTTGCTTGTGTGGCACGTAGCGCCGGTTGAAAGTAAACGTTGTTCAGATCAATACCATCCAACTCCGACCATAAAAAATCATTAATCATCTCTCGATAGCGCAATCCATTCTCCGTAACTGTTGATCCAACCTGATTTTCGAAAAAGTAAGGTCCAATGACCCCGCCGGACTATAAACCGCACCAAACAGTCACACGTTGAGGATGGAGAGGCTTCTCAACAATAACTCTTGGGGTTTCCGAGCCCCAGATGCGACAATTTTGCTTGTTGACGTAGCCACCGAGGTGGAAATGGGCCTCATCAGTCAAGATGATTTTGTATCGTTCGTATCGTTTTTTTGTTTGATCGTTTTGTATCGTTCGATGATCGTGTATCGTTCCATATTAGTAATGGCGTAGTTTCTACTTGTCAAATGTCAAAGAATAAAAGCTTCAAAAGTGACAGCTACCGAAATACCGGGTGATTCAAAATAACACCTCTTGTTGGAAAACCCTGCATCTCATGTTTAAGTTCAGATTTTGGCAGATTGTTCCCTTTTTCCCCATGCTCTATATTAACCCATCTTGTCCCACTGTGCCTCTTAAAGATAGAATTACTAAAAATCAATTCCAGTCTCTACACCATTTTCAAATGTAATTCGAAAAAAATCAATTCAATTTCGAATAAGATCAATTGAAATTCGAAGATTCCATTTTAAATTCGAAAAAGGTCATTTGAAATTCGAAGATTCCATTTGAAATTGGAAAAAAATCAATTGAAATTCGAAATACATCAATTGAAATTCGAAACACATCAATTGGTATTCGAAAGACATCAATTGAAATTCGACAATGTAAACAAATCTGTACATTAGATTGGGTAGAATTTATTTAAACACATTTGTTGACTAAATCTTAACATATAATGTGACGAAGAGAAAACATATAGATGATCTTATCTTTTATGAATATTTATTCAAAATTAGTTGAAACAAAACATATTTAAATATTTTAATATTAAAGGTTTAACACAGACAAATCGTATCAATTAAATGCTACCCCATCTAATATACAGCATTGATTTTGTTTACATGTTTCGAATGATGTTTTTCAAATGATGAATTTCGAATTTCAATTGATGTTTTCCGAATTTCAATTGGTGTATCACGAATTTCAAATGGAAAAATTCGAATTTCAATTGACGTTTTCCGAATTTCAATTGCAATTTTACGAAATTCAAATGATGTGTTTCGAATTTCAATTGATGTGTTTCGAATTTCAATTGATGTTTTTCGAATTTCAATTGATGTTCTTCGAATATTAAGTGATGTGTTTCGAATTTCAATTGACCTTTTTCGAATTTCAATTGATGTTCTTCGAATTTCAATTGACCTTTTTCGAACTTCAAATGGAATATCCGAATTTCAATTGATATTTTTCGAATTTCAAATGAAACCTTCGAATTTCAATTGACTATTTTCGAATTACAATTGAAAATGGTGTAGTTTATGTTCCAAAAGTTACCCTGGAACCATTAATCCATGTTTGTCATTTTTAAGACACTTTTCTATATTTTACATTTTTTGCCCCACTGTGCCCCGAAAACTACGAATACAAAAAAAATACTGACTACCCCGATCCGTTGTCATAAAGACATCCCTCGCTTCAATTTTCACCTTTCTAATTTTAGGCTTTAAATTTGGCGGTGGTAACATATTTATCCCTTTCTGTCCCACTGTGCCCTTAAATTTTAAAAAAAATCGCTCTTTGTTCTTGTTTACGTCCCAAGAGCTACTCTCACACCAAATTTCACGATTCTAGGTCTTGCCATTTGGATTTGGCTGTTGTACCACATTTTTTCCTTTTTACCCCACTGTGTACGTAAATGTTCGAATCCTGTCCATAAGGGCTACCCTCACACCAAATTTCACGATTCTAGCTCTTGCTATTTGGCTGTTGTACTACATTTATCACATTTTTCCCCTTTTTACCCCACTGTGCACGTAAACGTTCGAATTTCGAAAAATCAATTTCTGAGTCAGTTTTTGGTCATTAACAGCAAACTCCTGTTAAAACCTTCCCAAAGTAATACCATCACTCTCACAATAACCTTTCTCCACAACAGCTCCTTTATGTATCACATCACACATCATCAATCTCGTCCAAATAGGTGTTACTATGACCCTTGGGCCAACTTCTACATACATACTATTATATACGTATGTTGTCATTTAAGATCTACCCAGGGAGGGAGAAGCAAATTAATTTGGAAGTGTTTACTTGATGGTATGTTCAAAACAGATGTGTTGTAATCTGAACATGTTTACTATTTTTGATAGCACAAACCACATGTATCTCTAAACTCTGCACTATACATCAAACATCACGTCACACAAGGAATTTTTCATCCAGACATTGGTTGTAGGAGGCGAGGGAACATTTCAATAGAATGAAAGTGATTTAAATGTAATTTAAATAACTAACAAAGCAAAAGGAGAGTTTTGGATCTATCGTTTTTTTTGCCAAAAAAAAGGATTATGCAAAAAAAGAAAAAATCTAAGTTTCGTATATCCAAATATGTCATTAGACCAAATTTGGGAATTTCTATGTATTAAATGATTCTCTCTAAAATAAATCGATTGGTTACAGATTTTCTTAAAACATGTGGGGAACTTAAGGATACCTATATTATAATAAGATTTCGATTAAATATTCCAATTACACTATGCAACAAAAAAATTGTTTTTTGTGTCCTAGACCTAAAAATTATATTTTTGTATAGATTGTGATATGCTGTTATATAAAATCAAAACTAAAAATTTGTTTATGGGTAAATTTCTTTTTAAAATGTTTTTTATTAAAAATACTATTATCGTCGAAGGTACCCTTAGTATTTGCACAATAATTTTTGGAGTATATGCCAGATAAGGTCGACTTATACGTTAAATTGAAGCTACCAATGTTGGAAATACCTCTTTCACTTAGAAACAGTGGTTTAGTAACAGTTATTAAACAAAATGGAAAAAATCCTGGGCCGAAAAAAAACATAAAAAATAGAAAAAAATCTAAAAAATTATTTTATTTTATTTTTTAAAAGCGAAGAAAATAATTCCTATTTGAAAAAAATCTATGGATAAATGTGGAAATTATAGCCCTTTTGGTAGAGGTAAGAGAATTTCACAAAATATTTTATTTTTTAATTTCAGTTTAAACAGCGATTTTATTTCTAACTTTTATTTATATTATGTACATTTGAGTTCAGTTACATGTACAAGTTTCATTAGAAGTAATTGTGAGTTATTTGTTGACGTTTGTAGATTTCGGAATCGGTTACTCTAATGAGGAACCTAATAGAATCTCCCATCATTCTTTCATCCAAGTGCCCTTGGTAACGCCGCTCGATGGACTTCATTTCTTGGTGAAACCTTTCTCCATATTCGTCGCCAAGATTCTCGTGGAAAAGGTTTAAATGAGAATGCAAGAAATGAATTTTAGGGACATATTTACATCTGTTGGAATACATAAAGCGAAAAATAAGTTAGAAGAATACATACATATGTGTTATATAAATAAATATAGAAAAATATATTTCTTATCAATTTTTTCATAATTTTTCAACAAATCATTAATCATTGTTTCATATTGCGGGCTTTTATTGGATCCCACGAAATTTGCAACCACAAGATTAAACGACCTCCATGCTGCAATTTCATCCGACGTCATATATGATTCGAAATTTACATCTTTCATCAGTTTCCTTATTTTAGGCCCATCAAAAACGCCTTCTTCGATTTGTTGAAAAGAAAGCCTTTTAAATAAACTTTTTAATTATGAGAGTGAATTGCCATCTTTCCTTAAGGCTTTTACAAAATTTTTAAAGAGCCCCAGCATAATATGCAGTGGTGGCAAAATAATGTTTTTTTTGGACGAGAGGTGTGTATTTTATGTTGTTTTCACCCAATGTAATGTGTTTTCTTGTTGGCCATTTCTGTCTTCTGTAATGATCTTCGCGAGCACTACTTTAAAATCGCAAAAAAATTTCCAGTCATGTTCATATTTTATGTATTTTATCAATTTAGCCATTGTTTCGTATGATTCCTTAGTGTTGATAGCATGAGCAATGGGAATCGACGGTTTCTGATTTACGTTGTGTAAAAGTACTGCTTTCAAACATTCTTTACTGCTGTCAACAAATAACCGCCATTCCTTTGAATTGTATGTTATGTTTGGCTTCCTCTTACGAGGAACTTATATCACGGACTCTATAATATGATATGTTAACATCTGCGATCAAAATATTGTACGGTTTCATACGAAATGCAAGTAGTTCTGCCTTATTTTTGGTCAGTTCCAAATATCTCACTAGATCAATGAGTTGAAAGTGAGTTAAAAGCGATGAATTCTGACTCAAACTTGAATCGCTCAGAGTTGAGTACTCAGTTGAACTTGGTGGTGTTTCCGAATTAGGCTGTTAGCTTTACTTGGACACTTGGGAATTGGTATTGTTTCCGATTGTGCAACTGTCAAAGTGACAGATTTTACTTCAGCGTAATTCCAGCGAATGCTGATTCCTACACCAATCTGTTTAATACATTAATTGTAAAGTACATACATACCGCATGCTTCCACTACTCTATCGAGTAAGATTTGCATGGCGCGAATTACACAAAATACTAGGTGTCCACGGTTCTTTCATATTTATAACTCGTATACCAAAATATTGCACATATGTATATAGTTCTTCTATTATTTTACTAAACGCACGTCGTTTTTTTTAATTACATATTGTCGGGATAATTTACACATTGAAAAGTTCTTTGCCTTTTACTCATATGTACTTCGAAATATAACTTTGTAATATTTTTCAGAAAATCGACTTATCTCTTTAAGGCGCTGAATTACACTAATTTATTAATAAGGAATTTCATTCATAAATTCTGGGTTAAAGGTTCATAAGTTGCAGTACCTGTAGCTGACATATAGTTTGCTTCGAACGTAGAAACCCAATCTTTTCAAGACTGCCGCGTACTACTTTGTACTGCGTACATATAATTTTACTACCTGTATTACTACCTTAAAAGGCGTAACTGAATGGAAACCGCATAAATAAAACCAGTAAGGAAAGGCCAAAGTCGGGCGGTGCCGACTATATAATACCCTACACCACTCTCGTAATTTTGAATAACTCTGATATATAAATTTTGTAATTCATGTATAAATTGTTTACATAAATTTACTTTTGGGACATTTTATACTTAAGTAATACCCTGTACCACAGTGTGGTGTAGGGTATAAAAAACTATTGGATCTAAAGAGCCAAATCGGATGAAACATATATATGGGAGCTATAGCTAAATCTTTACCGATTTTCTTCAAATTCGGCAATGTTGGTTCATGAATCAAGAAACTCTACCATTCTAAATTTAAAAACGATTGGATGTAAAATATAGCTTCTATAGAACTAAAGGGCCAAATCGGTCGAAACATATATATGGGAGCTATAGCTAAATCTTAACCGATTTTCTTCAAATTCGGTAGTGTTGGTTCATGGATCAAGAAACTCTACCATTCTAAATTTCAAAACGATTGGATGTAAAATACAGATTTTATAGGACTAAAGAGCCAAATCGGACGAAACATAAATATGGGAGCTATAGCTAAATCTTAACCGATTTTTTTCAAATTCGGCAATGTTGGTTCATGGATCAAGAAACTCTACCATTCTAAATTTCAAAACGATTTGATGTAAAATACAGTTTTTATAGGACTAAATGGCCAAATCGGACGAAACATATATATGGGAGCTATAGCTAAATCTTAACCGATTTTCTTCAAATTCGGCAATGTTGGTTCATGGATCAAGAAACTCTACCATTCAAAATTTCAAAACGATTGGATGTAAAATACAGCTTGTACAGGACTAAAGAGCAAAATCGGACGAAACATATATATGGGAGCTATAGCTAGATCTTAACCGATTTTCTTCAAATTCGGCAATGTTGGTTCATGGATCAAGAAACTCTACCATTCTAAATTTCAAAACGATCGGATGTAAAATACAGCTTCTATAGGACTAAAGGACCAAATCGGACGAAAGATATATATGGGAGCTATATCTAAATCTGAACCGATTTCAACCAAATCTGAACCGATTTGAACCGATTTCAACGATTCAGCGATCTTAACAGCCGCGAAATACTGTAAACTGCAAAATTTCAGAACGATCGGAGTGAAATTGCGACCTGTAGTCGACGAACAACTTTACATGGACAGACGGACGGACGGACGGACAGACATCGTTAAATCGACTCAGCTAGAGATTCTGAGTCGATCGGTATACTTTAAGGTGGGTCTAGCTATAGTATTTTCAGGTGTTACAAACATCTGCCATGAAACAAACTTATAATACCCTGTACCACAGTGTGGTGTAGGGTATAAAAACACAAATATTTTTGAATGACCCTCTACCTGAGCGGATCTCATCCTATATAGCTCTCACATTGTATATAATGTTTTATGGAGGGTTAGGAACGGCCACAAAACCTCGTTCTCTCTATAATTCTATAATGTCTCACATCAATCCTCATTAAATAAAATGCAAGTGCAATGTCTCTTATATGTCTCTCTCACATATGGCGAATTCAATATACGCAAAAACATCATTTAAAAACGAAACAACATGAAACAAGATTTTTTTTGAATTTCCCTAACATTTACAAAATGGCTCATAACTTTTACATATATCCATAGATTTTTTTCAAATAGACAGTGTTTTCTTCGTTAGCATGCTGGCTTTTTAAAATGTGATAAAATAATTTTTTCGACTTTTTTCTATTTTTTATGTTTTTTTTTTGTACCACGAAAAAGTTTTTTTTATAAAAAAAAGTCATTTTTTCTCATATTTTTGACGACTGTTACTAAACCAAAGATTCTACGTGAAAGTGATATTTGCAGCATTTGTAGCCCTCATAATTCCCTTTAATTTAACGCATAACACGGCTTGAACGTTCCAGCATGTGACCTCACAAAATAATTCAAACCTAAAGAAAATATCACCGAAAAACACAAAGAATATATAATATAGGAATCACAACATGTTAGATGCTATATATGAAAGCTATATCTAAATATGGACCGATATCGCCCATTTGCAATCCCAAACAACCTGCAACTATAAGAAGTATTTGTACCAAATTTGATCAACCTAGCTCTATTATTGCGGACTGTAGCGTGATTACCACAGACGGACGGACGGACAGACGGACATGGCTACATCGTCTTAGAATTTTACGACGATTAAGAATATATATACTTTATGGGTCTCAGATCAATATTTAGAGGTGTTACAAACGGAGTGACAAAATGAATATACCCCCCATCCTATGGTGGAGGGTATAAAAAAGGTATAATTTTGAACCTGGTCTAAATTCTGGTATGAAAATCCTTAGCTCTGACTACCACAAAAATTAACTTCGTTATATTTCTTATTATAAGTAACTTGTATTTGTTACTATAATTTGTTGTCAGTAATTTCCCGTAGGACTAAAAGCCGACTAGTCAAACATTATTTTATTTGAACAGGTCTGCTCGTTGCGATTATAATTCGAAAACTAACAATTTAGGCAATGGTAACAGATATTTTTGGTTCGCAAATACTTTTGTCAGTTTGACCATAGGCCGATCATAAAATCACTATTTGTTTGGTTTAGCGAAAGTCATGATCATATAAGTTTTTAGCTCTTAATCGAGATATTAAATATAAGAAAGAATTATATTATTTTGGTCCCAACTCTGCAATTTTCGTTAATATGAGTAGGGTATTATTCCAGCCACACTCTTAACTATATCTGTGGCATTTTGACAAAAGAACCGATCTCAAAAATGGTAATTTTTGAGGTAAACAACGGACACTTTTGTGGGACGACAAATAACTGAGAAGACCCATTTCAGCAAATATAAATAGAATAAATATTTTATAGGGAATTCGTATGCCATTGGGTAAGTTATTTGCAAAATTCGCATTTCCAAAGCGATTTGACTGCTATTTAAAATGTATGTGTGGTTTGTCTTGATAATAGTTTGTATGTATGATCCTAATCGGCAGATGGCGCTGTAGTGGACATATGGTCAATATACATTTATTTGATAATTTTTTGCTGAAACTCGAGATGTCTACATTGTTTAATGAAATATCAATGAATAACAAACCAATACGGGGACGGGCAGGAAAACGTCTGGTGGGATCATATCATATATGGAACACATTTCAGTGAAGTTATTATCTACAATTGCAACAAAAATGGGCGGGATCGGGTTAGTGTAATATGTAAAAATGTGTTATCTCAGAAACTATTGACAGTAGAAGAACGAAATATCGATCGTATGTACCAATATTAGTAATCAATATTAGTAATTTCACAAAAAGTGGGCAGGATATAATAAGTGGGCGTGGTAATATTTAAATTTTGAATTTCTTGTAAGTTATTGGAGTCAATATTAGTAATTTCACCAAAAGTGGGCAGGTTAGAATAAGTGGGCGTGGCAATATTTAAATTTTGAAAATTTGGCCACTACTTATCGTAGAAGAACGAAATTTGTTTTGTAAGTTATCGGACTCAATATTAGTAAATTTGCCAAAAGTGGGCGTGGTAAGATCTGTGGTCGTTGCATTATTTAAAGAAAGAATAACTGGGCAACGGGAAAGTGGACGGCATCAAATAAGTGGTCGTGGTATTCTTTAAGGACATAATATCTCAGAAACTATTAATCGTATAAAAGTACAACACATGATTTTGGGACACAATTCTGAGAACTGGACGCGAAAGTAGCCCCAAAAATTAAACGTTCTGTTGTCATTCGTTTAGTCAAGTTGGCTCAATCAATAATTTAATGGCCATACGATTTGTTCTTGCCCAAGGTGGATCTTTTGCACTTTTTCTATATTTTTTTCGGTATACCGTACGGAATATCCCTTTTCGAAGCAAAGTTGTAGATATTGAATAGGAGAAAGAAATGTGGAACAAACCTACCCGAAAAAAGTCTATCCAGTGCCTTAAATGTCGCAAAATGCCCACAAAGTCATAAAATATTGAAAAATACGTATACGTAATACTTAAACATATAAAACAGAACATTATACAGCAGAACAGAAAATCTTTGCGATTTTTAAGGAACTGAATGCACTTTTTTCGCGTAGGTTTTTCCGTCATTTTTTTCACCTATTCAATATCTACAACATTGCTTCAGACACAAAAGGGATATTCCGTATACCGAGATGCAAACAAGTTCGTATTGCCATTATATTATTAATTGAGACAACATGACTAAACGAATGATGCTGAAGTTTTTATTGTTGGGGATACTTTCACATTCGATTCTCAGAATTGAGTCCGAAATCAATGAGCTGAAAAATGTTGTATTGTGTTTTTGTTAAAAGATTCTATGGAAATAACTTCAACAGACGTGGAAGGATAAATAAATATTATAATACTCATATGTCTATTAAACCTAACATTTTTAAATTTGGGGTACGTTCTTATATTAGCAAAGAGTGTGAGCCGTCAAATAATGGGTGGGTTCGGATTATCATAGCTGCTCCCTTTTCTAAATAAATATAAACATTTATATCATAACGTATCATACATTTGTGGGTGAATGACAAAAACCAAACAGATATCCTTATTTTTTTGTATTGTTACTTGGTCATACAAGTTTACCCCATTGAGCCTTTTTCTGCAGCAAATCGGTATTTGAAGTAATTGTGGTGTAGGGTAACATATCGTAAAAACACCCATACAAATTCAAATTTCAGTCAAACCCCTCTTTACGGGTATCGTTATTGTGTCGATCACTAGATCATTGCTGTACAAACAGGCCAAAGAGGGTTTGACTGAATTTTGACTGATTTTTGACTGTTATTTGTTTTTTTTTAAATTTTGGGCTTTGCCGTGTTATAATATAATTCAATGGTGACATTTAAGGCCAACATTTTCGTAGAACATTTCATCCCTGCCTTCCCCTTTTTAGACGTGTTTTATACAATAAGTTAAAATAGCACCAACTTCCATAAAAAGAGGTTAATAGGATCCACAACAATATTGGCCTTAATATTTGTTACAAAGTTACAGAACATACCCTACACCTCAGATGTAAAGAACACATACGAGTATATAGTTCCATATACCGACATCCTGCACGTAAAAGCCAAAGGGGGAAACATTAACCCCCTAAAATAAAATTCTGATGTTATCTTTCACAATGCCGCTAAACGTACATTTGTTGGTCTCTTCTACCAGAATTCATTGCCAGAAACCTGTTTTTTCGGGTCGTACTGTGTAATTTTAGAGGGAATTTTTGTGTTGGAGCTGAGACAAACAACAAAGAAAATGGGTGATCAACTCCGATTCAAATATTACTTTTAACTTCAATGATTTTTATAGATGTTCGCATGCGAAGCAGCGGGTATTTGCTAGTTGTATAATAAATATAACGCTATGGGGAAGAAACTATATTGTCTCAAAGACAGAAAATCTGTTTTCCTGCGCAATTTTCGATAATGGTAGTTACGTCAGTTGGTCATACAAACGACGATATATGTGCATCCTAATTTGGCATCTACGCGTCGTAGAAGCCATATTTAACCTCAAATATTAACGAAATTTGTTACAGAAAAGCTGTTTTTGCCGACATTAAAGCACGGCCAATTAGAATGAAATCGGTTCAGGTTTAGCTATGGCATATAAGGGCTATAGAATCCGCATTTCTGAAGAGATCTTTATAAAATTTAGCAGATAGCAGTTTTCCGACTTTAGCCCTTCCTTACTGGTTTCCACTATTTCTACTTAAAAAGGATATTTCCAACATTTGTATTCATCATAATTTCTTTAACCGGCTCTACCGGGCGTATACTTCAAAAATATGGTCGAAATACTAAAGGTACCTATTTCAAAAATTTGATTTAAAAGAAATTACCATAAACATTTTATATGCAGTCGAAACTCTCTATAACGAACTCCTATATAACGAATTTCTCTTTATTACGAAACAATTTTAAGAACACTGTGTTTTGGGACTACTTTGAGTGTACAGGGTTGCCCATATTCGACGGACCCATCTGTCAACGCCATAACTTTTGACAGAGATGTCAGATCGCTTAATGACATACCGCGTTTGAAGCGTCAGTCCAAGCAGATTTTTACCATGGAACAATACACGCCACGCGAGCGCTCTGAAATAGTTGAAATTTACATTCAACAGAAGAAGTCAATTGTGAAAACTCAAAAAACAAAATTATCATGTCCGATGAAGCCCATTTCACATTGAATGGGACCGTAAATAAGCAAAATTGCCGTATTTACGCCACTGAAAATCCTCAGGAGATTCAAGAATTGCCTCTTCATGACGAAAAAGTCACAGTTTGGTGCGGCGTTAGTGCGAAAACGGTCATTGGGCCGTTTTTCTTCCAAAACGAAAATGGCCATGCTGTTACCATCAACCAGAAGCGTTATCGCGACATGATGACCAATTTTGTGATGCCAATTATTCGTCGAAAGCGTATGAGGCAGTTCTGGTTTCAACAAGACGGCGCTCCACCGCACACAAGTCGCATAACAATCGATTTTCTGAAGAATTTGTTTCCAGGCCGTTTGATGTCGAAAAGTGGTGATTTGGACTGACCACCGCGTTCGCCCGATTTGACGCCGCCTGACTTCTTCTTGTGGGGATATTTGAAGTCAAAGGTTTACGTTAACAAGCCAAGGACCGTAGAAGAGCTCAAGGACAACATTCGTGAAGAAATAGCCGCTATTCCGGCCGAAATGTTGGCGACAACGATGGTAAATGCTGCAAAAAGGGCACAATACGCCATCAACGCCAGAGGCGGCCATTTGAGAGATATCATATTCAAAAATTGATGCAAACAAATCTACTTGGAACAAATTAAATGATTAAGATTGCCAACCGCCAAATTTTTATTTTTTTCTTTGATTTTTTTTAAAAAAACATGGGTCCGTCGAATATGGGCAACCCTGTATTATAATCTCCATATAACGAATTTCCCTATAGCGAATTTTTCCTTATAACGAAGCATTTTTGCGACAATAACTTCATTGAAGCGTTTTCAATCTCCATATAACGAAGTCGCTTTGTTGTGTGTTATTGGTGTTGTTATTGTTACTCTGTGTGTACTTTGTTGCGTTCACAACGCACAAGCCGAGACTGATGCTTTGAATCGTTTACATATTTACCATAAAATTGAAAGTGTATTTTGGGGAACCCCCGAACTATGCAAGTGACAACTGGAATCATTACCATCTCTCAAATTTCTTGCAGTCGCTATCAGTTTGCCTTTGCATATCGCGATAGTAAGTTGTAAAATGACTCCGCGCATAAGTATTACTGTGGAAAAAAAGCTATTGATCATAAAAGAAATTGAAAAGGGAGAAGCTTCAAAAAAGACATTGCTAAGCAATTTGGAATTCCTTTCAGTAGCGTATCTACGATTTTAAAAAACATGGATAAGCTTTTAGTCAGTGTCACAGATAATGCATACAGTATTAAACGCAAGAAGTTTCGAACTTGTACCTTTGAGGATATTGACGAAGCAATGCTGAAATGGGTATTCGCCGCACGTGGTAGAAATCTTCCTCTGTCTGGACCAATCCTGAGAGAAATAGCAAAACAATTCGCTGAAGCATTGGGCCACGGAGAATTTGAAGCAAGTGTAGGCTGCCTTGAAGTTAAATTGCTTATTATAGGGAAGGCCAAGAATCCGAGATGCTTCAAAGGTATCAAATCTGTAGACGTGAATTATGAATTTAATACGAAAGCATGGATGACAAGCGAGATTTTCTTAAAATTGCTCTTGAAATTGGACCGAAAGTTTGCTTCTCAACAAAGAAACGTTTTGCTTTTTGTTGACAACTGCGCTACACACCCTAGGGACGTTAAGGACCAATTGAAATTGCTTATTTCCCACCCAACATGACTTCGATACTTCAGCCAATGATCAGGGCATAATTTGTAACATTAAAACGCATTACAGAAAACGCATTTTAACAAACATTTTGTTACAATTGGAGGAGAATGACCCTCCCACGCCCATAAATTTGCTGGATGCCATACGAAACTTAAGCAAAGTGTGGAATGTCAATTCAAAATCCGAGACAATTGCAAACTGTTTTAGTAAAGCAGGATTTGTAAAAGTTGGCACCACAACGAACAACAGTATGCTTTGGGACGAAGAAGACTATCTACCACTATCCCACTTCGCATTTTTAGAGTCTTCTTTTAAAACAGTTGCTAATATTAATGCAACATTTAAAGACTACATCAATGTTGACTGTGATGTCATTACCACAGACAACCCTTCCGACGAAGAAATCATCGAAAGTGTTCAAGAAAATTTTGGAGCACCAGCTATCTCAGGTAAAGAAATAATAATAAAAAAATCCGTGGCTAATAATTTTCTGATGTACATTATTATTTATCTTTTAACAGATTCAGATGAATACGAAGAAGAATCTGCCGATATTGCGAAACCATTACCCACATATGGACAACTTTCTTCATCTGTTGAACGTTTCCGTACCTATTTGCAAATGAAAACCAACGTACCAAATACTGTATTAACTTCTCTAAATGTTTTAGAAAATTATATTTAAGAAGAAAAGTGGGAAAATGTACTTCCAACCAAAGTAACTGACAACTACAAATCAAAAACGTTAAAAGGAACAAAATTGTTGTTATTTTCTATATAGCGAATTTTCTTTATAACGAAGTAAATATTGAGTCCCTTGGAATTCGTTATAGAGAGTTTCGACTGCATTATCTATCTATTTATTTATATATATAGATTTATTTATTTATTTATTTATTTATTTATTTATTTTTTTTTTTTATTTATTTATTTATTTATTTATTTATTTATTTATTTATTTATTTATTTATTTATTTATTTATTTATTTATTTATTTATTTATTTATTTATTTATTTATTTATTTATTTATTTATTTATTTATTTATTTATTTATTTATTTATTTATTTATTTATTTATTTATTTATTTATTTATTTATTTATTTATTTATTTATTTATTTATTTATTTATTTATTTATTTATTTATTTATTTATTTATTTATTTATTTATTTTTTTTTTTTATTTATTTATTTATTTATTTATTTATTTATTTATTTATTTATTTATTTATTTATTTATTTATTTATTTATTTATTTATTTATTTATTTATTTATTTATTTATTTATTTATTTATTTATTTATTTATTTATTTATTTATTTATTTATTTATTTATTTATTTATTTATTTATTTATTTATTTATTTATTTATTTATTTATTTATTTATTTATTTATTTATTTATTTATTTATTTATTTATTTATTTATTTATTTATTTATTTATTTATTTATTTATTTATTTATTTATTTATTTATTTATTTATTTATTTATTTATTTATTTATTTATTTATTTAATCTATTTATTTATTTTTTTATTTATTCATATATATATATTTTTACTTTTTTATTTATTTATTTATTTATATATGGGCATTTCCAACGACCGCAGCCAAAAAATTGAAAGTCTATAAAAGTATGTTGTTTTACTATTTTTTATAGGGAATCTATCAAATTTAACTAATTTTCCCAAAAACTACATTTATTAATAACACATTTTAAAATATTTGAGTGCAAATTCGAATTATTGCAAAATTTATGTTTTAAACATTTGTATTGCATTTTATTTTCTGATTAATGGTCTCTCTTGTAAATCTTGATTTATGTTTAAGGAATATAAGAAAAATAATATTTGTTGTGATAATAAATATATTGAATATATTAAAAATCATTTATAATCAACCTTTGGATGTCTAGTTGTATAAAAAGTAAAAAACTAAACATAAAAAGAACAATGGAATAAAATGTCGCGTGCGAATGTGACTAAAATTATATAAAAAAAAAGTAGTTAATATTTTTAAATAAAATAAAAACCATTATTAAGATACATTAATTTATGACATTTTAAACTAGTCGCATTAAAATATTCCATCAGGTTTCCCAGAAATCAGTGTTTGATTGGTTTGCTTTTAAAGAGACTTCTGTTTTTGTCGCGTGCGAATGGCTTGGCTTTTTGTAATTATCTTGAAAACAATTGGGCAAAATCAACAATACACGGGAAAAAATCGCATTTTTTGATATGTTTGAATCGAAAGAAAATATATTTGGAACACAAATTTTTAAATGTTTTATATTTCTGAGTAAATAAATTTTATTTGAAAATCAATTAAATTTACTTGGAACGCATATATTAATATATTACAACAAAATATATTTGCAAACTAATTTTCTCAAATAAAATATGTATTTATATACCAATAAAATTATTGTTTAGGAATATCTTCAAATATATATAATTTAAGAAAGATTTTCAAAACTTTCTTAAATTTTCAAATTTTTCCTTCGTTTCGAATTATTTCTCCCAGTCAAAAATACCAATCTGTTTTAAGGGACTCATTTTAAATTTCTGGTTATTTCATGTCAGCATTTTTTTCAACCCTTCGAGTAAATTAATGTTATCAAAAATTATACGATTTCAATTAAAAATTTCTAAAAAATTATCATTAAATTACTGAAAAACTTAACACAATTAAGGTTCGATATTTTCGAAATACTTAAATTTAAATACATTTTTGTTTCGGAATTAAAATCCCAAATAAAAGGTATTAGGGTGAAAACAAAGATTTGTTTAGAACAACATCTTCCCAAATATATAATTTTTGTGTGTACCAAATATTATATATTTAGAGTGTACCATAAACATATATATGCTTCAAGCCGAATATGTTTGGGACAATATACTACAGAAGCGATTTTTTTTCAGCGTGTAGCACCAATTTTATAGCTAATCAAGAGCTATAAGTTTCACCTTTTGTCAAAATGAAATAATGTTTTTTCACTTTGAATGCGTCGCATTCGACATTGGAGAATTGCCCATATATGTATTACAAAGCAAAGTAAATTTATATTCTTATTTTATGGTCCAGGGATAAGTCGGGTTACAAAGACTATGTGGCTAGATTTTTGCACGACAGACCAGAGCCTCGGGTGGGAATCGAACCCACGACCGTAATAAGATTTCGTTAAAATATAAAATATATTTTAAAGATAAATCAATAAAAATCTAAAATGTCAAAGTTATAATTTGTTAATAAACCAAAATAAATTCTAACTGTATAATATCAAATTTTTTAATAAAAACTATTGTTTTCTTTTCATTCTTAGTAGAGAAATACGAGTATTTCAACAAGTTCTGCTTACTCCCCAATGGGTTGATAACTACAACAATCAACAGGTATTTTGCTGAGAATTCCTCACAATAATGCTCTCCCACTTATTATACCATTCATTGTGTGTTCAAAAGTCCTTTGAATCAAGAGATGACACTTGATAAGACAGAGCACTTAGCATTGTTAAAACAGCAGTTCATTAGAAGCAACAAATGAGTAGCAGAGAGATGCTCCTTGCACTCCAGAGAGAACTTTAGTTGAGTAAGACTAATGAAAGCTTTAAATAACGAAGCAATAAAAGCTCACACTTTATGAGCGGTATATTTGTAAACACAAGAAACGAAGGCGTACGAATGCCATACGATTTTTTGGTGTATGAGTAGTCCCGTTATTCGATTCGGGAATGTGTGTGTGTGGTGACCATATGGCTGCAGCAAGCAACGAATTTTGTAACATAAATAAACACTGCCAACACATTTCATATCCTGACGTGGTACGGAATACATGTTCTTCTTAATCGGTTACAATTTTGTAGAAAATATTTTGAAAAATCAAGTTGCAAAAAGTAAAGATCAAATTTAAAAAATATTATAATCGAATTTTGGATAAATATATAAAATCTAGGGAAAATATCGCAAAATTGGCGCGAATTAAATACGTTTAACAAACAAAAATAACGGTCGTACAAACTTTACAAATTTTATACGGAATATTGTAAATCGGGAGTTTGTTACAAAATATTTTGTTTCGAAGCTAAGAAAAATTGATTATTGCAGTGTTTATTTTATAGAAAAAATAAGTGTGATTTGTTTTTTTAAATAAAAGAAATATGAATTTGATGTTTTAAAAAATATAGCCAACTAAAATTTTGAAAATATTAAAACGTAAATTCAAGGAAATATTTTTTTTCTAAAAGAAGAATTATAAGGGATTTATTACCCATTGACATCAAAATAATTGGCAAATACATTGGAATACATTTTTGGTAAGTTTTTAATTAATAAGTATTTGCGGCCAGACGTCCTTTTTAGTTTGAAACTAAATATTTTTGGTAAAAAAAGTTTTCTTCCTTTCAATATGTTTCCAATTAAGTCGGTTTGTTTATTTGCTTGTATGGGTGCCTTTGTGGTCTCTAGGCTCGCTATACATACCCGTACGTGAGTGTTCAAGAGGTCTCTGTGAGTGGGCCGTGGGCCATCCTTATCATAGTCCATCTGCATTCGATTTTTTTCTGTTTTATTCGAATTTTGTGGTTTTGTTTTTTTTTTGCTTTCGTTCCCCATTAAATGTATTTGTCTGGTTTTTCTATTTGTCTTATCTGAGACCGTTTTATTTTCACCCCAATCCACCCACACACATTTTCTTTCCCCCACCTAAGGGCCTTCGCCGAGGCTTTGGGGTGTTGTTATCTCCTTCTCTGGTCTTTTCATGGCAATTCTCATGTCCCTTCTCGTTCAGAGATAACAAATCAGTTTTCTATGACTGTTGCTTTAGCTGATTGTCCTACACGTCGTCGTCATCATCGCCGTCGCCTGTCATCCATATTTAAATAAATAAATATAAAGGTATCTATCTGTCCGTCCCCATTTCTCTATTTCCATTTAGCGTATATTTTCGTCCGATTTTTTTCAAAGGGTTAACCTTTTTCTTTTGGTGTGGAGAATAAAAAAACAACAAATCATCATAAATATTTATCAGCGCTGGAGTGGCGATATTTAAATGCATTGTTCGTACAAACTTCGAAAATTAGAAAAAATGGAGGATATTTCTATATTTTGCGTTGCGTGTGCTTTATAATTAGATAACCATAGGGCAGCAAACATTTTAGGGTCGGCGGCATTTAGTTTCATTATAAAGCTTTGAGAGGAAGAGTGGCCTAAAATATATAACTTTATTAATTAAACTAATTTTCTAATTTTGCAATAAAGGAAAAATGCGAAAAACTTGGGAAAACATTTGGATTTTGATAGAAATGTATAGGGTCTTCCCATAAGAGGTTTCAGGACTGTATTCTTTTCGCTTGCATGACTATGTTCTTTTCATTAAATTTCCCAACACTAATTCGTACATTTATCTTTAAATTTGAAACAAAAAAGGTAGTATTTATACGAGGTTAAAAATAACTTAATTGTGTCCGATTTCATAGAGATTGGTTAAAAAAATGCCCTAAAAATACCACGGTTTTGCCAAATATCCTAGCTATCGGAGCAAATATCCTAGCTATTGGAGCATAAACATTTACGGACATACTGACGGAAAGTACAAAGTCATAATACCCTGTACCAAAATGTGGTGTACGATAACATATTAAATTCTTAAACCTACAGTTTCTTTGCAAATACTC
Source organism: Eudasyphora cyanicolor (assembly GCA_963930755.1). Taxonomy (NCBI): domain Eukaryota; kingdom Metazoa; phylum Arthropoda; class Insecta; order Diptera; family Muscidae; genus Eudasyphora; species Eudasyphora cyanicolor. The sequence continues at coordinate 54,135,108 of OZ005735.1, forward strand.
ATAAAAGAACACACTTCTTTTCAATGGCGAAAATTTGATTACACGCAAAGAAAAAATTCGTTACTTCCAAACGAATTTCGTTTGTGGTCTATGTTTGTCGCAAACGATTTATGTTTATCCCAAAATCCAAAGAAACGTTTATAGCAAACGGTTTGTGTTATTATCGTATCAGATTTTCATTTATTACAAACCCTGTGAAACGTTTGGTGCAAACGGTTATTGTGTTTGTCACAAGCAATGCCTGTTTATCCCAAACCCTGTGAAACGTTTGCAGCAAACGGTTATTGGTTTTGTCACAAACAATGCCAGTTTATCAATGAATGAGAAAACCTTTGTCGAATAAATTTTTTCATTAAATATAGATTAGCTCATGCCATTTTAATGTCTCAGGTGCTATATGGTCTTGAAGTTATATCGGGTACAATAGGCTTGTACATTAGCAGACTTCGGCGCATTGTGAATACTATTACCCGTTTTGTTTACAATATTCGCCGTATTAACCATATTTCTGCACATGTGAAACGCTTTCTTGGATGTTCCTTTATGAATTTTGTGGATCTCCGGAATTTGTCACTTTTCTATAATGTTATTAAAAACCGCAGACCTACTCAGTTGTGGAGAACGTTCGTATTTTCGCGCTCATTTAGGAACCCACAGATATTCATTCCTAGAATTTATAAAAATATCTATGGTAGATCTTTTCTGGTAAGAATAGCACGTTGCTGGAATCGTCTGCCTCATTATCTGAGCATTTTCTCACACTCTAACAATGTATTTCGTTTAAAAATTCTTGAACACTTTAATGTCTAATGATATATTGTTATTTAATTGCCAATTCTGGTTTAACTTAACTTAATTTTGTCGAATATGGTGCACGTATTAAGCTGTTAATACTCATCTATCTATCTATGCAATTTTATTCTTATGAGTTACTATTGACTTGGACCTAATGATTTGTTTTTGGTTTTTTGTTGATAAAATGGCTGGGGAGCCAAATATTAGTTTCTGCGACAGTTATCATTTAATGTTGTTTTAGTTTTAGTTATGTAACTTTATTTTATTACTCAGGTTTATTGAACTATGTAATATAATTTATTGGCCTTTTAGGCTTCATATTACTGAACTGAATTTAATAAATAAATAAATAAATATATTATGTTTTATAAAACTATGCTTATAATCAAAAATGTCACATTTTTCAGTAAAATGCACCCGGGAGCTTCCTCGAAAACACATCTGCCATTAATTGGCTGACATCTTCTAATAGAGTTGTAGAGAAACTGTAAATAAGAAAGCATGTATGTTAGAACATAATAAAAATTTAGGAGGCGATTGAATGGATCAAAGCGATATCTTACCATATATTCATATTTCTAGTCAAAAGTTAACTTTATAGGTCAATATTAAAAATTCTGGCTTAAATGCAGAACATTCAAAAGTTTCCACGTCCATTAATAGAATACCAAAGTACACCAGAAAATAACATGAAAATGTTCGAGTGAAAAATCGTATTGCATATTGTCATTAAAGACAAAGTTTACCTCTTTATGGTTGAAAATTTCATCTGTTTTCCAGATGTATTGTGCTGGATTGAGATGGCGATGGGACAATACATTTATTTATTAAGAGCCATTAGTACCTAAACGTGTGATGATTGTTAATGGTTTTAATTTGCTAATTCACAATTTAAGGCGTGTGGAAAAATAACCAGTTGGTCATTAACAAAAACAATAGATGTTTCGTCAAAGTTTGTGTTAAAATCTATTGTTTTTTGGTATTCCGGCTTTCCACAAAATGTTCAACATTTCCATGCAGTGCTCGATCTATTGTTTTCGTTATTGGCTATCTGGTTATTTTCCCACATGCCTTCACTTCATTTACCATTTACCTATAACATTAAAATGGAGTCCGCAGTATTTTTGCGTGACATCGCAAGTAACAAGTTATGCTCTTTGTTCTCTCAACTATCTTTAAAATGTTCAAACATATTTAAATACAATGTGTTTCCTTAAAGGTTTCTCGTTTACCGTAAACGTAAATTATGAAAATTTTGGAATCAAAGAATATTCGTGTACAGCTATAAAAACTACGTTTACCACAAACGTTCTCAGTCACTGGAAATATTTCAACTGTTACGGGAAAAGTAGATCGTTTGAGACAAACGAAATATGTTTGCGATAAACGACGGACAGACAGACATTCGGGCATAGCTAAACTGTCCCAGAAAGTGATTCTAAGTTGAAGGGTATACAGAACAATGGGTTATCTCCTTTTGGGTATTACAAACAAATCATAAAATCTTTACCACAGTGAGGTTGGTTTAAAGTAAAGGGTGTTTTTTCATATTTACAATTTTGACTTGGTAACACTGGTTTATTTGACAACCGATTAAACAGCTGATATTTGCTTTTTACAAAGACAATTCAGTAACTACACATCCCAAAGGCCTTTTCAAAGTACAAGCGCATCTGCAAACTCTAGGTGGCTACCTAAAAATCTTCTCACTCGCATACAAATGTACGCGAAATTGACTTTTCCGCCATCTTGTGGAAAAAGCTGCAATTACACTAGGATGTCTATACTTTAAATTGTCATTGCTTTTTATATATTTTGGTTTGCCATTTCATCATGGAAAGTCTTACGCGAGAGCAACGCTTGCAAATTGTTGGAACTTTCTATCAAATTAATGGTTCTGTTCATCAAACATTAAACTTTGTTCCGCGAAGAAGTTCATTTTTGGTCGATTGGGTACGTTAATATCCAAATTAAAGAAAATCCATAAGCTTTGTCCAAACCTCACTACATCCAAAGAAAATTATTGTCTGGTGCATTGTATGTGCTGGCGGAGTCATTGACCCAACCGTCTCCAAAAAGGATGATGGACGGAATATTACTGTTAACGGTGAACGGTATATAGAAATGATTACAAGTTCTTTCATATTTAAATTTTCGGCATTAATCTTGCTGAGATGTGATTCGAACATGACGGAAAAAGAAAATGTTGATGGTTGAAAAATTTTACATAATTGTCCTGTTAATTGATCATTAATGTGGTGTGACCAAGATCGTGTAGTTTAATTCCTTTGCGTTATTATACCCTACATCATATTGTGGTACAGGGTATTATATGTTTGTTTCATGGTAGATGTTTGTAACACCTAGAAATACTACAGCTAGACCCACCTTAAAGTATACCGATCTACTCAGAATCACTAGTCGATTTAATCATGTCTGCCCGTCCGTCTGTTCATCAATTTCACTCCAATCGTGCTGAAATTTTGCAGTTATGAAAAAGAACCATACTGAAATTGGTTAAACTCGGTTCAGATTTAGATATAGCTCCCATATATATCTTTCGTCTGATTTGTCCCTTTAGCCCTATAGAAACTGGTAGAGTTTATTGATCTATGGACCAACATAGCCGAATTTGAAAAAAATCGGTTCAGAAAATTAGCTAAAGCCCCCAACAAGAAAAATGGATATTAAGTTTTTTTATGGATTTCGGTGCACTGCATCAAAATACACATTGTAAAAAATTTCTAGCGACCTACTATCAAAAAGGGCGAATTTATTAAGGAAATTAAAAAGGGCCTAACAACAAATTATTTCTGTTTTCATAGTTAAAAATTCCTATTTCACGCAATATTCACAAACAATTTATAAATCATATTTGTGGGAATATATATATGTGTCATTACGTTTAGGTATTATCCTGAAAACCCCATTTTTCGAACGACAACATTTTTCATTTTATTTGGTTTTTTGCTTCCCCTGTACATTTTTTGAATATGATGATAGGCCCTTTTTCGTTTCTGATGACGATATATGTTTCGTCCAATTTGTTTCGTAACGAAGCAGAGACGTATCAATTGTAAATTTAAATTGAAGTACGAGCATGGATTGGATATGTCATTGTTATCCGATCTTACTATAGTGTTGTAGGGTATCATATAGTCGGCACCTTCCGACTTTAGCCGTCCAGTACTGGTTTTCTTTGGGGTTGTGTAAAGTCTATAGTCTACGCCGATAAACCAGAGAGAATTTAACACCATTCGACGAAATACGGCCGCAAATTCTGCGAAAACTGTGGGAAAATTGGAGTTCCAGTTTGCGCCATGTAATCAAATTTAAACATTAATGGCATTAAATTATCTATACAATAAAGCCAGTTTATTAAGTGCTATTACAATTATTTTTCTTTTCTTTATTATAATTTAAAGCTCTGTAACTCTAAAAAATATCCTACCCTATTTTACGCTACACATCTTTTTAATGACGAAAACTATCCAAGAGAAAAACTGATTTATTTTTTAAATATTTTGAAAAGATAGAATTGGGAAATAATTTTGAAAATGATTTGTCACTAGGATATTCTCCTGGCTCTAGGCCATCTTTGTATTACAGAATGCAAAGTTTTTTTTTAAAAAACGGTGAAAATAAGTGAAACGTTATGGTAATATTTTGATTTGTTGAAATATGCTTTTTATACCGCACAAATGCTTTTCTTCTTATTTATACCCGCCCAGTAATGTGGGAGTATAACGGGTTTTCCAATAGGGATGATATGATTTTGAAGTGACGTTTCGACCATTTGAAATATGTCATGATCTGTTGTTTTTCATTGTATTTAGTAGTGTTTACAATTTCATCATGGGGAGATATACGCAGGAACATCGTTTACAAATTATTCAGTTTTTATTATAAAAATAATCGTTCTCCAGTTGCAACTTTTCGTGCGCTAAGTCAATTTTTTTAAAATCCAAAAGAAAAACACTTTCCAGTCGTCCTACGACCTTGACACCCATGAGCAATATTTTAGCTCTCGTTAAGAGCTATGTTTTTGCCATTGAAATAAAAAAAAACACTTTCCAGTCGATCTACGACCTTGACACCCATGAGCAATATTTTAGCTCTCGTTAAGAGCTATCTTTTTGCCACTGACCGATTGTGGCTACGTGCCACACAGCAAATGAAACAATTGAATTGTTGCGAGAAAAGTTTGGAGGTTCGCTTATGTCAAGAAATTGTGATGTTGGCCTCCAAGAAGTTGTGATTTAACACCATTGGACTATTTCTTGTGGGGTTATTTGAAGTCATTGATCTTTCGAAATAAACCAGACACTCTTCAAGCTTTACAAGTCAATACTGAACGTGTCATTTATGACATACGACTTGATTTAGTGGAAAAAGTGCTCGGAAATTGGGTTAATCGAATTTGTTACTTTTATTTAGAACTTAATTGTATCGATTGTACTTCACATTAAATAAAAAACTTTTGAATTTCCTTAACAATAAGTGTGTTTTTTTCACTCTTATTGGAAAACCCTTGGATTCACCGGCCCACACTGAAAAAAAATTTGTAATAAAATTAAAGAAATGCTCCAAAGACGTCATTAGCTTTTAAAATAAGTACATTTTCTACTTAAAATATAGATAATTTCAATAATATTAAGTAATTTACTTAATTTTAAGTAAATTTTCTTATTTGTAAGTACAAAATGTACTTATTTTCAAGACTAAGAACGTCTTTGGAGCATTTCTTTAATTTTATGAACATTTTTTTTTCAGTGCACAAACCACACCAAACCGTTGTTTTTTCTGGATGAAGTGGCAGCTATTGAATCTCTTTAGGTTTCTCTTCGTCCGAAATGCGGCAATTTTGCTTGTTTACATACCCATTGAGTCAGAAATGGGCCTCATCGCTGAACAAAATTTGGCTCGAAATCGTCGGATCTTCTTGGAACTTTTCAAGAGCCCATAGAGCGAAGCGATGTCGCTTGGGAAGGTCGGGCGGCTTCAGTTCTTGCACAAGCTGTATTTTGTATGCTTTCAATTTAAGATCTCGACGTAAAATGCGCCAAGTCGTTCCATACGTCAGCCCGAGTTGCTGCGAACGGTGCCGAATCGACTCTCCACGGTCTTCGTGTACACTCTCAGCTACGGCCGCTAGATTTTCTTCACTGCGTGCTGGACGTGGTCTATTCGGTCGAATATTATCCAATAATGAATGCTGGGTCTCAAGATGGGTGATGGTGTTGCGAATAGTACGCTCAGTAGGCCGATTATGTTAACCATAAGTTGAGCGAACTGCACGAAACACATTCCTCACAGAACGTGAATTTTCGTAATAAAGTTGAACGATTTGTAAACGTTGTTCAGGCGTAAGTCTTTCCATGATGAAATGCCCAACAATACTTAACAAAAATAACATGACAGCATGACACAACTCACACGTGATCTGTCAAAAAAAGGATATTGAAAAGAGTATCTCTACATGGATCACCCGTTAGCAAAAATGTTGCCCCATCGACGTAAATAGTAGAAAATATTTGTCCGTCCGTCGGTCCGTCCATCTATCTGTCTGCCTGTCTGGTGCGCACGATAACTCTCGAAAGGAGTAATCGAGCCTTAGCCTATTTTAGGCTAAGTTCGATGATGGGCCATATCGGTTCAATACTTCAAGTACCTACCCCACAATAGGTTACAATTTAATAAAGTATTGTTTCTCTGATAACTTCTATACTTCTTATTCGAATCATCTGAAATTCCACGCACAGTATTAGTTTATTAGTGGCTACAACCGAGAGAAAATGGGGTTCCTCTCACACAAATGTACCCTTTTGTACCAAAAGTTAACGGGTTATTACTTTAATGTCAGTGCATAAAACTAGTTGAAATTGTGTATAGTGGAATGCTTTTATAGTGCCGACAGTCCAGTAAAAAATGAGGGTTATTGCCTAGCCCCTTTTAGTACCTCCCATACAAATGTACCATTTTCATAAAAAAATTAACAGCTTATAGCGTGACTACCAAGGCACCAAAATACAACAAAATTGTGCATAGTGTAATGTTTTTAAAGTATATATATCATATAGCCCTGTGAAAAATAGGCGTTATCATATATAGCCTATAGCCCTGTGAAAAATAGGCGTTATCAACCCGCCCCTTTTGGGCACCTCCCACACAAAATGGCCAAATCATACCAAAATTGAATAGATCGTAACGTTTATATACAGTGCAATGTGTTTGCAGTATCTACTGTTCACCGAAAAATATGTGTATTTGTTAAACCCCTTCTGGTACCTCCCACACCAATTGACAGATTAATTCGTGTAATATTCCATATTACATTACTCACAAAGTGAGGGGATACCTTAGTCGATTTAAAGACTGCAACTTTCTTACTTGTTTTCTAAATATGTATGTTGATAAGATAGAATTGGTTAAGAATTTTGAAAACAAGTTAAAAGTATTTGTAAACTTTTGATGTGATTGTCTTTGGCGCTAAGTCAATGCAAACGTCTTTAGTATTACAAAATTTTTGAGTGTGGGAACATTTTCTTTGAATTCCCGTTTCCAGAGAAGGAAGTTCGGTCGGAATTAGTATATTTCAAAATTGTAGGTATTGAGATCAGAAATCGAAAATACGAAGCCGGTTCCAAAATTAGAAAACACTACAAATTTGGTAAAAAATTCTGTATTTCTCAGCATAATCTCCTTTAAACTTAATACTAATTCTCAGCGATATCCAAAAAATCTTTTACCACAGAGCAATTTTTTCCTGTTTGCGAATAAGGAGCGTGAACTTTAATTAACTGGCGCATTGTCTTGTTGAAAACAACATTTCCTTTTCGCCAAATGCGGCCTTTTTCCAACAACGACAACGGACAAACAACGTTTCTTTTTGTGTTGTGTACACACACATATTCCAAACCTATTATTCCAAAATACATATAAAAAATAAAAAATATTATAAATCCGCACTCTCACAAAATGAGAACAAGTTATGCTCTATGTTCTCGCAACTCTCCTTAAAATATTCAATCATGTTTAAATACAATATGTTTCCGTAAACGTTTTTCGTTTACCATAAACGTAAATTATGAAAATTTTGAAATCAAAGAATTTTAGTGTACAGCAAGAGAAACTACGTTTACGATAAACGTTCATTCATTAGAAAAATTTCAACCGTTACGGAAAAGTAGATCTTTTGAGACAAACGGTCTATGTTTGCGATAAACGACCTCAAATTATTTTTTCTTTGCCGTTAATTTTCTAAATCTGTTGATCCCGGCTTTTTGCGGTGAGGCATCGCCAATCACTCTATTGAAACATCTTCACGACGCTATTTTTGTTATGTTGTGAGCGGCATCCACCTTGCACACAGGGTCTCATCTTAGGTCAATATGTTTTTAAAATGCCTATCATTTCAGTTATGTAGCTCACACACCTTCAGCCAACGATTATTCAAAGCCATTTTATGGATTGTCTTAGCGCTCGTACGAACAACGACGATTTTAAAAAATCTCGAAGCATTTTCATATATATTTGTGCGCCACTGTTCACATGCAAGCTTTGGCTAGACACCTGTATAGTAACTAGACAAATCTGGACATGACTCGACAAGAGAAGGTTTAGATATCTCCCAGCACTAGAGATAAATAAAATGTGCAACGTTAGTGTCAGTTCAGATGGGAGAACACGGTAGGGGGAATAATTTAGTCCAATGACTCAATATATAGGAGCTGTTAAGATGAGGAAGAAGTGGAGAGCATGTGTACCTCATTTGTTCCCGTTTCACATTCAGTAAATGACGTCTTGGCAAGAAGAAGATAAGAAGTAGAATCTAGAGGGACCTTTGTATGGGGGCTATATCAAAACATGGACCTATGGCTACCGTTGATCTTGTGAGGGTGCGGGTGTAAATAAACCCATTACGAATTTTCAGCCCGATCAGTTGACATTTGTGGTCTCTATGGCGTTAAGAAGTCAAATCGGACAGATGCTGTACATGGGGGCTATATCAAAATGTGGACCGATATAGCTCATTCTCAATCCCAAGATACCTGCAGGTATAATATGTATCTATACCAAATTTCAGCCACCTAGCTCAAGCATTATAGATTGTAGCGTGATTACAACAGACGGATATATATATACTTTATGGGGTGCCAGATCAATATTTAGAGGTGTTACAAACGGAGTGACAAAATTAATATACACCCCATCCTGTGGGGGAGGGTATAAAAATATGGTAAATGTAGAGTAGATGAGAACAGTAGGAATCACAATAAGTAAGATGATCTATATTGGGGCTATTTCGAAATATAGACCGATATTGCCCATATTCAATTCCAAGTTACCTACAGCTATAAGAAGTATCTAAACCAAATTTCAGCAACCTAGCTCAAGTATTATAGATTGTAGTGTTATTACACGCTTGCAACAGACGGACGGATGGACGGACAGACGGACAGGGCTAAATCGTCTTAGAATTTTAAGACGATTAAGGATATATATACTTTATGGGGTCTCAGATCAATTTTTTGAGGTGTTACAAACGGAGTGACAAAATGAATATACCCCCCATACTATGGTGGAGGGTATAACAATATTAACACATACCAAATTTGAAGTCAATCGGTTACTCCTATCGAAAATGACCGTCCAAACTAGCCAGACAAACGGACATTACTCAAATGTCTTAAAATGGCCCAAAACGGATTTCTCGGGGTCTCTTAGGTCACTCCTTTGATATGTTCTACTTTTGACTCGCAGAAAATGATATATATCCTCGTTCATAACAGTGAGGGTATAAAAACCCGATTTTTTGAAAATTCTCTTACTTCTATTAAAATGGCTATAATTTCTTCATTTATCCATACATTTTTTGAAATAGGTGCTGTTTTTTCGTTGGGATGCTAGCTGTAAAAAATTGGAACCATTGAAATTGTGACATTTTTCTAGCGTGGAATGATCTGAAAGCAGAAGCTTTGGACAGACAAGGATGGAATAATGTTGCTGGGGCCTAATGGAACAACAGGAATCTATAATTATGCTCTATCAAGGTGGTGTCGGGATCCGACCGAGTTTATTCGTTCTTTACTGATTTTAGTATAAGACATACATATAAAATTAAATATTTGGAATTATTGCCTTATTTAAGATTCCTGCGGCATTTACATTTTTAGTTCTTATGAATATAAATAATATGTTCAAATTTACATTATTACGGAGAAATATGTCAACAAGACAGTATGTTTTTCTGTCAACAGTAAACACTTTGTTGTCCTGTTTTTCTGTCAAATTAACAAACAACTTGTTTGGACACTTCACTTTGACATGTGAATGTTGTTGCCATGTCCTTGAACCCAGTGAATGTTGTCAGTGAACTCTTGACGGAATGAAGCCGGACTCACTCCATCGTGTTGCATTTAGGGGATATAGAGTGAAATTTGATATAACTAATTTGAGCTCATATTCCGTTTTTTGCTATGTATATTATGGTGAATATTATCGTATTTCCCCTTCCGGCAATTTATTTCCTTATCAATTTCAAATCTAAATGTTAACAAAATAAATAAAAACAAGTAAGAGAGTTCAGTTGGGTAAACCAACATAAGAATCTTCTCACCTTGAGTCCCCAACAAAATATTCGTAAATTTTATATATTTTTTTTAAATTAAATTAATAAGCCACAATTCATTAGATTGAAGACCATATGTTTCAGTTACATTCTGTCTATTGCAAACATTTTGTTTTTTTTTTATTATCAATTTAAATATTATTTAATATCTTTAAAGTATGAGCTAGTATTAAAGTTATAAGCTGTTAACTTTTGATGCAAAATTGTCCATTTGTGTGGCAGATACCAAAAGGGGCGTGCCAATCGGTTAATCCTTTCGAGAGTTATTGTGCGCATCAGCCGCAGATAGACATTCAGACAGACTGACTTAAAAATACCCACTCGTAGCAAATGATATATACACGCTGAAAAAAATCGCTTCTGTAGTATCCCAGCGGCGGAATGCATGAGCTTTAAGGCCTTTATATAGTCATGACGGAGGCCTTCCCTACACATTACCTGTTCCTTTCCATTTAACATTGCGTGAGATTGGGAGGCAAGGCCTTCCTTTCCGTTTCCCTACAAGAATGCCTCCAGAAGGCCTTCATAGATAAGGGATAACGCATGTCAGAAAAAATCAGGCCTTCCGGAAGGACTCTAAAAGAAGGTCTGCTGAAGGCTAATTTAAATAATGCATACATCATGTCTGAAAAAATCAGGTCTCGAAAGTCTTCGAAGTTTTGATAGACGCCCACCTGGTTCTTCCGCTGCAGAATTGAAAAAATTATACTAATATTAATGTTTTTAGTAACTATTATTTTTTATTTTGATGTTTCTTTTATTTGCATAACACACAAAAAAATAATTTAATTCAACTTAAAAAGTATAAACCAAAAAAAAAAACAACAAAATAATTCAATGCAATAAATAACCTAAAATCTTTTATTATTTAAAACCTTTAAAACACCCGAACCGATCAGAAACTGATAACAACTGATAGCGTTTTATGAAAACTGTTTTTGGTTTTGTTTTTTCTTGCTTTTTTCATCCCCCTCTCTAAGCACAAGTTCTTGTTGTTGTGTGTACGAAACTAAAGTGATAGAATTTAACAAGATGATTCGTCCCGCGGCGATTGTTTTTTTTTTGCTTGTTTTAAGACAGATTTTTTTGTAATTATGTATCACAATTAAAAAATTAATATTGATTGATAAGTGCAAAAAAGTAAAAAAAAAACTATTTCCGCGTTTGCAAAATCATTTATCCTCGTTCGTAACTCAAGAAAATTTAAACAAGCGCGACGAACCGTCTTGTTAATTTGCATTCCCTTCACATTACGTTGGAATTTGTATAACGGCATACTTCGTTTTGTTGTTGCTGCTCTTTCATTTGTGGTATTTAAGCACGATGGACTACGAACCACTCGCTTTTGCATTCCCTCTGCCTTCGTTTTAGAAGGCCTTCTTCAGGCTATCAAAAAGGAAGATTATAGGTATGTTGAGATTTACATAGCGTTTATTGTTTTTGCTCTTTCATTTGATAAGAACGATCGACGATGAACCACTCTCTCTTACATTCCCTCTGTCTTCGCTTTAGAAGGCATTCTTCAAGCTATCAAAAAGGAAGATTCTTTGTTGGGATTTGGATAACGTTTTTTTTTGTTTTTTTTTTCATTTGTTGTATTTGTTATGAACGCTGGACTACGAACCACACGCTCTCACATTCCCTCTCCATTCTTTTAGAAGTCCTGTATCATGCCTGATATTGGCATGCCTTCAACTGATCAATAATCATGCATTTGGCAGGCCTTACATAGGGAAGTCCTTGCCGAATAAGGCCTTCCGCATGTCTTATATATGGAAGGCCTCGCAATTTCCGCCGCTGGGATATTGTTCCAAACATATTCGGCTTGAAACATATATATGTTTAGGGTACACGCTAAACATATAATATTTGTTACACACAAAATGTATATTTTTGGGAATATGTTGTTCTAAACAAATCTTTATTTACATCCCAATATTATTTTAATTGGGGCTATTTGTTTCCGAAGCAAATATTTATTTGCGTTTAAGTATTCAGAAAATACCTAAATTGTGTTAAATTTTTCAGTTATTTTCAAAGTTAATTTTTTACAAAATTTCATTGTTCGTAAAAATTATAAATAAAACAATTGAAAGCGTATAATCTTGGACAAAAATAAAATAACTTTAAGGACTCAGAAATTTGAAAATATTGAGTTAAATAAGTTAATGCTGCATATGGTATCATAACTGGGAGGTACAATTCGAAACCAAGGAAAAATTAAAACTTAAATTCGAAAGTCAGCATATGCTTTGAAAATCTTTTTCAAATAAAATTTATTTGTAGAAATTCCTAAACAAACATTTTACTTGTATTTAAACACATATTTTATTTGAGAAAATTAGTTTACAAATATATTTTGTTGTAATATATTAATATATGCGTTCCAAATAAATTTTATTGATTTTCAAATAAAATTTAGTTGCTCAGAAATATATAATATTTATAAATTTGTGTTCTAAATATATTTTCTTTCGATTCAAACATATCAAAAAAGGCGATTTTGCCCCGTGTACGCTCTTCTCTAAGGTGAGGGGATACAAACAGTCCAAAATCTTGTTTTAATTGAAATGTTTATGGATGTGTTTAAATGAGTATGTGATGAAAAATGATCGGCCAATATCCAGACAGACCAATATCGAAAATTAAAAAAAAAGTATATTAGAAACAATGATATTTATTAGGCGCCGAAGATATTTAAATATTCGATTTGCGATTTTTAAGACACTGGATGCCCTTTTTAGGTCTGGTCCGCATCTTTATCTTCTCCTATTCAATATCTAGAACTTTGCTTCAGACACAAAAGAGATATTACGTACGGTATACCGAAAAAAAATATGGAAAAAGTACAAAAAATTCACCTTGAGCAAAAAAAAATCGTATGGTCATTAAATTATTAATTAAGCCAACTCGATTAAACGAATGATGCAGAAGTGCTTATTTTTAGGACTACTTTCACGTCCTGTGTACATAAAAAACATGGCCCGATATTCTTAAATTTGACTGAGGACGATTTGGTGCTATATAAAGTAATAATGCTTAAATTTCAGCCTGAGCAATTGAAACATGTGCTCTCTAGAGCGTGAAGATGTCTAATCGGAAGGGACCTTTACACGGGGGCTATATCAAACAAATGATCATGCCTAGTCCACGAAATGCCTCTGTACCAATTTTCGTAAAGATGGCTTCATATTTACAACCTTCACTTTGATCACAAGTATACATGGGTAAATCGACTCCAAGAGTGATTCCATGCTGATCGGTACCATAAACTGTGGGTCTCGCTTCGCTTTTATTTTTAGGTGATAGAAACAAATGCCCAAAGTCATATTCCTCTCCGAGTTAAGAATTCTGCTTCCACGTAAACTGACCCTATCAAACTGACCCAAAAAATTACCATAAGGGACATCACAAACAATTGCATTTTAGAAATTCATGAAGAGTTGATGAAATTTGGGAATATTTTTTTCGTACCAATGAGTTTCTATAGGTTATTATTAGAGCGGGATTCTCGCTCGTTTTTGATTCTCGCAATCCCGGAAACTTTGCGGGAATTCCCGGGATTTTTTGTTGTATAAAAATAAGCAATCGCTGGCAACGCTCTTGTATGTGAATGAACAGCTGTGTTCCGAACAGCTGTTTCAGTGCAGATTATTATTTTAAATTAAATTCGGTTAGAGTGATTTGCATTAAGTTTGCTTAAGTTTATTCATCCTCTATCCCCCAAGGTAATAAAATAAATAGATCCAGTTGATTTTGTGTTGTTGGTTTTAAAATGTATGCATTTTATTTCATTAGATGGACAACAACAACTCACCAGTGTGGAAATATTTTAAGAAGGATACCGCAGATAGTGCAGTCTGCAATATTTGTTCCAAATCCCATCATTGCAAGGGGAAAAGCACAAGCGGTCTTATGCGTCATATGAAAGGAATCCATCCAACAAAGTGGGAAAATAAGGAATGTGAAGGAACACGACCGGAGAAAGTAGGAAAAGTTCAAACAACTTTGGATAAATATGTATCAAAAAAAGAAGATTTAAGTGCTATTGTTGGCAAACTTGCAACTGTTGATGGGTTGTCTACTAGAACAATAACAAGAAGTTCTTTCATAAGGGAATCGATCGGTAATCGGGGTTTTCATCTACCAAAAACTGAGAGAGATGTGCAGCAATTAATCATTCTTCAGCTTTCGCAAGTTAACCAAATTATACAAAAGGATATCAAAAACAAGTAAGAAAGTTTTAGTCGTGTAAACCGACTAAGGTATACCCTCACTTTGTGAGTACTGTAATATGAAATATTACACGAGTTAATCTGTCAATTTGTATGGGTGGTACCAGAGGGGTTTTAACAAATACTCCTATTTTTAGCTAAACGTTTATATGAACTGGTATATTAAAGTTATGATATATTTAATTTTGGTACAATTTGGCCATTTTGTGTGGGAGGTACCAAAAGGAGCGTGTTGATAATGCCCATAAATTCTATAAAAATATTACACTGTGCAAAATTTTGTTGTATTTTCCTGCATTGGTACTCACGCTATAAGCTCTTAACTTTTTGTATAAAATTGTACATTTGTGTGAGAGGTACCAAAAGGGGCGTGGCAATAACCACCGCTTTTCACAGGACTGTAGGCACTATAAAAGCATAACACTGAACAAAATGTCAAGTATACTTATGCACTGGTATTTAAGTTATAAGCTGTTAACTTTTAGTGCAAAATAGTACATTTGTGTGGGAGGTACCAAAAGGGGCGTGTCAACTACGCCCAATTTTCACTGAGCTATATGTACTATAAAAGTATTACTCTGTACAAAATTTCAAGTATTTGCATGAAGTGATATTATAGTTATAAGCAGTTAACTTTTGGTGCAAAATGGTCCATTTGTGTGGGAGGTACCAAAAGGGGTGCGGCAACTTCGCCCAGTTTTCTCGAGGTTAGTGACTAATATAATAATATTATGTGTAGAATTTAAGAAGATTTGAATAAGTAGTATGGAAGTTATTAAAGAATCAATATTTCACTAAAAGTTAACCCTTTATGTGGGACGTACTAGAAGGAGTGGACCAAAATAGTCCATCTTCGAACTCATCCGGAGATAGATCAAAATATTACCGCATACCAAATTTGATGTCAATCGGTTACTCCTTTCGAGAGTTATCGTGCACACCAGCCAGCAGACAGACGGACGGACATGGCTCATTCGACTTAAAATGACCCAAAACGAATCTCCGCCGAACATACTTGGGGTCTTAGGTCACTCCTTCGACGTGTTACACTTTTTTCCGTAGCAAATTATATAAATAGTCCATCTTCGAACTCATCCGGAGATATATCAAACAAGTAAGAAAGTTTCAGTCTGGTAAACCGACTAAGGTATACCCTCACTTTGTGAGTAATGTAATATTGAATATTACTCGAATTATTCTGTCAATTTGTGTGGGAGTTACCAGAAGGGGTTTATATAATACACCTTTTTTTCGCTGAACATTAGATACTTTAAATTCATTGCACTGTGCCGACTTATAAGCATTTATGTGCACTGGTATAAACGTTATGAGACATTAAATTGTGGTATGATTTGGGAATTTTTGTGTGGGAGGTACAAAAAGGGGCGTGGCAATAACGCCCATTTTTCACAGGGCTATAGACACTATAAAAACATTGCACTGTAAAAAATTTCAAGTATTTGTATACACTGGTTTTAATGTTATAAGCTGTAAACTTTTGGTGCAAAAAGGTACCTTTGTGTGGGAGGTACCAAAAGGGGCGTGGCAACAACACCCATTTTTCCCTGGACTGTAGGCAATATAAAAGCATAATACTGTACAAAATTTCAAGTATTTTTATACACTGCTATTAATGTTATAAGCTGTTAACTTTTGGTGCAAAATGGTGCATTTGTGTGGGAGGTACCAAAAGGGACGTGGCGACTTCGCCCATTTTTCTCGAGTTGATAGCGACTAATAAGCTAATACTATGTGTGAAATTTCAAAAGATTCGAATAAGTAGTATAGCAGTTATTAAAGAATCAATATTTCACAACATTTTAACCCTATGTGGGGGAGGTACTAGAAGGAGTGGACCAATATGGCCCATCTTCGAACTTAGCCGGAGATAGAAAAAAATATTACCACATACCAAATTTGAGGTCAATCGGTTACTCCTTTCGAGAGTTATCGTGCGCACCAGCCAGCAGACACACAGACAGACAGACAGACAGACAGACGGACGGACATTGCTCATTCGACTTAAAATGACCCAAAACGGATTTCCTCCGAACATACTTGGGGTCTTAGGTCACTCCTTCGACGTGTTACACTTTTTTCCGTAGCAAATGATATATACCTTCGTCACACTAAAGTGAGGGTATAAATATTACCGCATACCAAATTTGATGTCAATCGGTTACTCCTTTCGAGAGTTATCGTGCGCACCAGCCAGCAGAAAGACAGACAGACGGACGGAAATGGCTCATTCGACTTAAAATGACCCAAAACGAATATCCGCCGAACATACTTGGGGTCTTAGGTCACTCCTTCGACGTGTTACACTTTTTTCCGTAGCAAATTATATATACCCTCATATCACTAAAGTAAGGGTATAATAAATTGGAGCAATAACAGCGATTTTCATAAATTATGGATGAATGGACAAGTGTCAAACAGAGAAGATATTTAAACATTGTCATATTATGCGATGACAACACATTTTTTAATTTGGGAGTGATTTATATTCCCGGTAAGAGTGGAGCAGCTGAAATCAGAAGCTTAATGGAAAATCGTTTAGGATATTATGAAATTAATTTGCAAAGTCATATTGTCTCCACAATAACCGACGGTCCTAACGTGATGAAAAAATTTGTGAAAGAAAGTCCAGTAGAGGGGGTCTTTTGTCTTAGCCACGGATTTTGCCGTAGTCGACGTTTTTTACAAGAAACCAATTGGCGACATTTCTGGTGGTGATTCTAAAACAAGCGATGATGATGACGTTGAAGGCAGCTGATCAATATTTTATCAAAACCTAAGGTCACACCCGTAACGGTGATATATCAACCATATTTTTTTTAAAATATTATTTAATTACCTTGTAGGTCAGTAGGTAGCTCTTACTTATAAGTATAAATACACAAACCACCCCTTGTAAAATGTCTTTATAAATTATATGTACACTTATAAATACTTAGATCAAAATCAGGAAAATGCCCTGTAACAACGTCACACCCGTTCCGTTGGAATCACGCTTGTTATTTTTTGCATGCGCATTATTGGGGTTATGTGGCTTATATATAAGTACTATTAACATATTTTTCAAGTTAAAGGCTATTTATACCTTACACCACACTGTGAATTTGAAGAAAATCGGTTCAGATTAAGCTATAGCCCCATATATATGTATGTTTAGTCCGATTTGCCATTTAGCCCTATAAAAGCTCTATTTTACATCAAATTGTTTTGAAATTTAGCATGGCAGAGTTTCTAGATCCATGTACCAATATTGCTCAATTTTAAGCAAATCGGTTCAGATGTAGATATAGCTCCAATATATAAGTTTCCCCGATTTGGCCATTTAGCTCTATAGAAACTGTCGTTTACATCAAATCGTTTTGAAATTTAGGATGGTCGAGTTTCTTGATCCATGGAACAATATTGCTCAATTTGAAGATAATTGGTCAGATGTAGGTATAGCTCTCATATATACGTTTCGTCCAATTTGGCTCCTTAGCCCTATAGATGCTGTAGTTTACATCGAATCGTTTTGAAATTTAGCATGGTAGACTTTCTTGATCCATGGATTGCCTAGTTAGAAAAAATCGATTCAGATTTAGTTATAGCTCCCATATATGGGCATTTCCGCGGGTAGCGAGCGTACGTTCGTACGCTTTTGATGACTAAACAAGTAAGAAAGTTTCAGTCGGGTAAACCGACTAAGGTATACCCTCACTTTGTGAGTAATGTAATATTGAATATTACACAAATTATTCTGTCAATTTTTGTGGGAGGTACCAGAAGGGGTTTAAGAAATACACCTATATTTCGCTGAATAGTAGATACTTTAAATACATTGCACTGTGCCGAATTGTAACCGTTTATATGGACTGGTATATTAACGTTGAGATATTAAATTCTGGTATAATTTGGCCATTTTGTGTGGGAGGTACAAAAAGGGGCGTGGTGATAACGCTCATTTTTCACTGGACTATAGGCATTATAAAAGCATTACACTGTACAAAATTTCAAGTAATTGTATACACTGATATTAATGTTATAAACTGTTAACTTTTGGTGCAAAATGGTGCCTTTGTGGGAGAGGTAACAAAAGGGGCGTGACAATAACGCCCATTTTTCAATGGACTGTAGGCACTATAAAAACATTACGCTGTACAAAATTTCAAATATTTTTATACACTGGTATTAATGTTATAAGCTGTTAACTTTTGGTGCAAAATGGTGCATTTGTGTGGGAGGTACCAAAAGGGGAGCGGCAATAACGCCCATTTTTCACTGGACTATAGGCACTATAAAAGCATTACACTGTACAAAATTTCAAGTATTTCTAAACACTGGTATTAATGTTATAAGCTTTTAACTTTTAGTGCAAAATGGTGCATTTGTGTGGGAGATACCAAAACGGGCGTGGCAATTTCGCCCATTTTCCTCGAGTTGATAGCGACTAACAAACTAATACTATGTGTAGAATTTCAGAAGATTCGAATACGTATAATAGCAGTTATTAAAGAATCAATATTTCACAACATTTTAACCTTTTGTGGGGGAGGTACCAGAAGGAGTGGACCAATATGGCCCATCTTCGAACTTAGCCGGAGATAGAAAAAAATATTACCACATACGAAATTTGAAGTCAATCGGTTACTCCTTTCGAGAGTTATCGTGCGCACCAGCCAGCAGACAGACAGACAGACAGACAGACAGACAGACAGACAGACAGACAGACAGACAGACGGACGGACATTGCTCATTCAACTTAAAATGAGCCAAAACGGATTTCCGCCGAACATACTTGGGGTCTTAGGTCACTCCTTCGATGTGTTACACTTTTTTCCGTAGCAAATGATATATACCCTCGTCACACTAAAGTGAGGGTATAAAAATATAGAAAACAAAAATTTTCCCGCATTTGTATCCCCTCACCATAGAGAGGAGGGTATATATCATTTGCTACGAACCAAAAGTGTAACACACATTTTGTATGTGGTAATATTTTCTTCTATCTCCGGCTAAGTTCGAAGATGGGCCATATTGGTCCACTCCTTATAGTATCGCCCCCACAAAGGGTTAGCATTTAGTGAAATATTGATTATTTCATAACTTCTATACTATTTATTTGAATCCTCTGAAATTCTGCACATAGAATTAGTTTATTAGTCACTATTACCTCCAGAAAAATGGATGAAGTTGCCACGCCCCTTTTGGTACCTCCCACATAAATGGACAATTTTGAACCAAAAGTTACCAGCTTATAACTTTACTACCAGTGCATACAAAAGCTTGAAATTTTGTACAGTGTAATGGTTTAATTGTACCTACAATACTGTTAAAAATGGGCGTCCCTTTTGGTACCTCCCACCCAAATGGACAATTTTGAACCAAAAGTTACCAGCTTATAACTTTACTACCAGTGCATACAAAGACTTGAAATTTTGTACAGTGTAATGGTTTAATAGTACCTACAATACTGTAAAAAAATGGGAGTTATTGGCCCGCCCCTTTTGGTACCTCCCTTATAATAACTTTAATACCAGTGCATACAAATACTTGAAATTTTGTACAGTGCAATGCTTTTATAGTACCCAGAGTCCAGTGAAAAGTTACCGTTTTTGGCATGCCCCTTTTGGTACCCCCCACTACAAATGGACCATTTAACACCAAAACTTAACAGCTTATAACATTAATACCAGTACATACTTTGAAGTTGTTAATTGCAATTTAAATTGATAATAACTTAATTAAAACAAAAAATAAATAAATATACTAATAATTTTTTGAGACTCAAGGTGAGGGGTTCATTAGTCGGTTTACCCGACTGAACTTTCTTACTTGTTTTTTTGGTGATTTGATAGCATATTGGTAGCTCTATGTTTAGTGCAAAAGATAGGCATGATCGAGTTTTAGTTTTCATAATGATAGCAATAAACATGTGGTCGCGAACGTACGCGAAATAGAAGTCAACATTGGCTGAAACAAGTAACATGCAAAAATCTGCGAAATGGAACGGAATATTCAAAAGCTATTAATTTATTTGAAAAGAGGATTAATGTAGCTTTCTATCGAGTATTTACACAAAAAATTATCTCTATTGGGTTTTTTTCTAATTGGCTTAGGTGCCGGTCGCGAACGTACGGGTCGCGAATGTACGATTTTCCATGTGTTTTAACAGTTAAATTAACCGTTAATCGAACTTTTTTTGTCTCCTTGCATTTTTCTCTTCTTAATTGATTGTAATAGAGATATTTTGCAGAAAGAGTGTAAACATAACATACATATGTTATGCATGTAAAATAATTAAAAATAAAAATGTCTTTAAAAGTAGCTTAAAATGGAAAAAATAAAATATTTCAGTTTTAAGGCCAATTTTCTCGTTAAAAGAACTGAGATATGCTATGAAACCATTGTATTTTAAAAATTTAGACATTTTTTATTATTTTTTTTTAAATTATTCAGAACAATTCATAAAAATTCTAACTTACTGCATAATGGACACGCGATACATCAAGTATGAAAATAAGATTTACAAACAACAAAAGGGCATGCCAATGGGGTCTCCCGCATCCCCGGTCATCGCTGATATCATGGAGGAATTATTAAACGTATCAATTAATAAAATGAACAATAAGCCGAAAATTCTGACGAAGTACATATGTTGACGATTTATTTGCAATAATCAAAATGAAGGACCTGGAAAATACACTCTACATCTTATAACTCACAAATTAAATTCACAATGGAAGAACAGGATAAAAAAACTCGCATATTTGGACGCGTTAGTAATAAAGAATGGATATAAACTAAAATTTGATTGGTATCAAAAAAGTACAGCCTCGAGAAGACTGATTAATTTCTATTGAAAACACCCGAAAAGAACAATTATAAACACAGCGTCAAACTTCATTAAAAGGGTTCTCACAATAAGCGACAAACAATTTCATACATCAAATATAGATAAAATTAGACGCATTTTAAGATCGAACGACTTCCCGACCAAGACAGTGGAGGAACTGCTAAAACGTGCTAGAAAGTCGAAGCATAGACAGGACAAAACTAATGACAGTAGAATATACAAGTCGATGACATTCATTCCGGGGTTATCTGAAAGATTTTTACGATCAGACATCTATGATAAGGAAAAAGTTAATATTGCGTACAAAGCATGCAACCCGACGAACCAACTTTTCAGTAGGACAAAGTCAAAGGTTGCAAAAGAGGACAAGTCAAATCTTGTGTACCAGATAAAATGCAACGGTGACGACTCTGATATATGCCAAAAAGTATCTGTTGGTACGACGAAATCAAAATTGAAGAGTCGACTTTCGTCACATAAATCAGACCTAAAAATAACCGACAAACCTCTTGAACAAAGGACAGCATTAGCGGCCCACTGTGCGGTAACAGGGCATAGACCAGACTTTGACAATGTAGACATACTAACAGAAGAGAGTAATTACTACAGACGTTATACATTAGAGATGTTACATATTATTGACGTACCTACGGAGAAGAGATTATACTACAAATCGGACACTGACAGGTGCTCTCAGATGTACCGACACATAGTGAGAAAGCACGGACGAATAAAACAGTAGTGGTGTGATTAGCTTTGCGAAGAAAATTCGGAAAATTTCTTTCACGTTCAGCAATTTTTCAATGTAATTATACTTAAAATGTTTGCGTATTTGTAAAGTGTTTTTTAACTTAAATTATTGTGTTTTTCTGTATTAGATCTCCTGATGACGACTAACGATATAAGTCGAAATATGGAGAAAATAAAAATTTTGATATTAAAATAATACAATCAGTCTTTTAATCAAGGACCTTGAGCCAAACAATAAGGAGAAAGAATTATTCACAATAAAATACGACGATTATCAACATTTTATTTTTCGACCCTGGATGACCATCGGCGGAAATTCCCATATGAGTTTCGTATATATAGATATGTATATGTGCTCCCATTCAAGTCGACTTAGCATGTCTTAAGGGGAATTGCATTTTCGACTTTGTGTACTTTGGAATGGAGGTATCGATATGTATTTTAACGTATCTCCATATAGATTAGGAAAATTAATTATAGTTTTGTTTTTGACTATTGAGTTCGAGATCGTTGTTTTTGTTTTCTGTTAAACAGAAAAACAAACCTTCTTTAAATAAACAACGATCTCGAACTCAATAGTCAAAAACAAAACTATGAAAAGTCACAACAGATCGACAAAAACAAAATTAATTATCTTCAACTTTTAACGTGATTTTAAGTCACTTTAGTACTTAGCAAGATTTGGCGGAAAACTATTCCAATACAATTTTAATATTTTTATAAAAGTATAAATCATAACAAATAGAAAAGTGTTAGAAAATAATAATTTGAACAAAGTCCATTTTATGAAATATAAATTTATTTTAAAATCTGGATGAACTGGCTTCTTTAAAATCAGAAATTTTACAACAGTAATTTTAAATAATAGACTTATTTTTTGATTTTTGTTGCTTAGTGTAATAGAGTAACATAAATTCGGCTATTTCCAATTTATCTCTCTCCTTTCACTATATTGTTGTAAGTTATTTTTTATTTATTTTGTTATCAGTTTGATTTGAAATTGATGAGGAAATAATTTGCCGGAAGGGGAAATATGATAATATTCATATTCGTGTAATTTACATGGCAAAAAACGGAATATGAGCTCAAAGTAGTTATATCAAATTTTACTATATGTACATCTCCTAAGTGCCAAACAGTGAGCAACTGAGTGAATCCGGCTTCATTCCGACAAGAGTTCAGTGACGACATTCACTGAGTTCAAGGACATAACAACAACATTTACATGTCAAAGTAAAGTGTGCAACAAGTTGTTTGTTACTTTGAGAGAAAAAAACTGGACAACAAAGGATGTTTGATGCTGACAGAAAAACATTCTGTCATGTAAGAATAATCGTTTTATTCTTGTTGGCATATTTCTTTTTCGTAATAATGTAAATTTGAACAAATTATTTATGTCCGTTCGAACTTAAAATATAAATGCCGAAGGATGAAGACATCTAAAATAAAGAACTAATTGCATCTATTTTATTCTAATGAATGCCAGAAATTTATATCTTATACTAATAATATATATAATCCTTATTTAGTTTAGAAAGACGAAAGTATAAACGAATGCTTTTTTGAAAATATTAAAACTAACACATTTTAGAAGAATTATTTTTTTATTGTTGTTTTAGGTAAATAACTGCTATATCGCGATTAAAGTTTTTAAAACGAATTTATTTTTGAATGCACTACTTTGAAAAATGGTAAAACCCACTAAATCAGGTTTGTGAATGATGATATGATTAAGAAGATTGTTTTGTTTTCATTTCGTTTTAGAATTCCATGTTATTTTCCATTTTTTAATAGAATCAGTGGTATGACGTGGTATGAAAAATAGCAAAATTAGACGGTAAATTTCCTTTTAAAATCAACACATGCAAAATCAACAATCAATCAATTAAGTAAAATTTGAGAACGAAAGCGAAGTCCTGTCCTGTGTGTGTCCATTTTTATGGATAAATATTTTATAGTTTAGTTTATTAAATTTTTGTCGAAGGGGTGTACATTAGAGGGGCGTCAAAAAAAGTTCCAGTTGTTCAAAGCTTACACAGTACAACACATGATTTTGGGACTCAATTCTGAGAATTGGACGTGAAAGTAACGCCAAAAATAAGAACTTCTGCATCATTCGTTTAGTCAAGTTGGCTTAATTAATAATTTAATGGCCATACGAATTTTTTTGCTCAAGGTGGATTTTTAGCACTTTTTCTATATTTTTTTTCTCGGTATACCGTACGGAATGTCTCTTTTGTTTCTGAAGCAAAGTTGTAAAGGGTGGTTAAATTATAAGGACCGATGTTGAATGTGAACCACACCTAAACGTCAAGTTTTTTTCTGCATTTCATTTGAAATTTCTCAATTTCAGACTAACTCAATTTGAACCATGGAAAGATTCGCAACCGAGCAACGCGTTAAAGTTTTTTAAGCTTTTACGAAAATAGGCGTTCAAATGAAAATGCATTTCGTGCACTTCGTGATGTTTTTTTGATCAGCATAATCGACCAAATGTGTCCACAATTGGGAGAATTGTGCGCAAATTTTAGCAAAACAGGTCTGTAGGAGATATGAAAACACCTGTGCATGCTCGCCCAGTTCGTTTGGTGCGGCTTATGGGCTGGCGACTTCATCGGGCCATACTTCTTTAAAATGAGGCCGGTCAGGCAGTTACTGTGATTGGTGTTCGCTATCGTGAGATGATAACGAACTTTTTATGGCCCGAATTGGAAGATATAGATGTGGACAATATGTGGTCTCAACAGGACGGTGCCACTTGCCACACAGCTAACGAAACAATGATTCTTTTGCGCAACAAATTCAATGGCCGTGTTATCTCACGTCGTGCGGATGTCAATTGGCCGCCAAGATCATGTGATTTGACACCATTGGACTTCTTTCTTTGGGGATATTTGAAAGAAAAGGTGTACGTCGATAAGCCAGCAACAATTCAAGAGCTAAAGGATGAGATAATTCGGCACATTAACGGCAAAGAACCTTAATTATGCCTCAGCGTCATCGAACATTTGGACCATCGGATGGAGGTGTGCCGCCGAGGTCGCGGCGGCCATTTGGCCGCTATTTTGTTCCATACATAATTGAACCATACCAATATTATCATAATAAAAAGAAATGACAATAATTTCCTAAATAACATTGTGCAATAGTGAAAAAAATACACGGACTTATGTATGGGTTCGATTCTACTATCAAAGGGTAGTATAACCCTATATTCGGTTTGGCGAAATTGGTGACCAATTTATTTTTATGGGCTTCCAAAGTTTCTGAAAATCAGTGGGCCCCTCGAAAAAGGTGGCATCAGCTTTTGTCCAACAACTAATTCAGACTTGGCGTTACCGCTTAACTATGTTTGGCAATAATGTAGCTAAGAATATGCTGATCAATACGAGTATTTTTTTTTTCGGTACTTTTTTTTTTAAAAGTGAAGGAAAATTTTTTTTTTCACTATAACTTTCAAGGACTCGTAATTTTTCACTAACAATGCTTGACAAAATTGTAGCCAACGTAAATCTGAACAACTTTTGTGAACATATTAATACAATCTGAACGTGTCCAGGCACGCTAAATAGCTCAAAAAACAACATTGTACCCCAAAAATGATAGTATTTCACTATTATGTAACAAATATACATATATTTTCTTGTGGTATGGGGTATGTTCTGCAAATTTATAGAAAATATTAAGGCCAATATTTTTGTGGAACATATTAACCCTCTAGCTCCCCCACATAACTGTAATTTTTGGCCCCATTTCAACAAAACGTAAAAAACACCCCTGTTTTGGCCATAAAATGTTACTATACATACAGCCATGGTAATAAATATACTACCACACATCAATGTTGTTCTAAAAAGTCACCTATGCGCAAAAATTCAACTTTGTTTGTTAATATTTCTTTATTTACCAACAAGATAAATTCCATCGGTTAATTGAGCTTTTGAATGATTTCCTTATCTCCTTTTTGGACGATATTTATGAGTCGTCGGTTATTTTTCAACAAGATTAAGCCCGAATACATAAAGCTAAAATTGTGACGGACTGGTTTAACGCCAAAAATATCCCACTGCTGCGATGGCCTGCGTTAAGTAGAGATCTAAATCTGATCGAATACGTCCTGGGGAATATGGCAAATCAAATTTATGACAATTGGCGGCAATTCTCCAATCTGAGAGACCTCCGAGCAGCAATAAATAAAACTGCTTATAAACTTAATTGATTGCATGTCATAATGACTTAAAGTAGTAATTATGGTGCCTGGTGCTAATACTCATTATAAGACAAATTATGTTTTCTTAAAAAAATGTATTGTTTCGACATTGTTTAGTCTAAACTAATTTGGAAGTATATTTTTTACCAATGAAGTACTTTATATTTTTCTTTTAAAATTCGGATAGTTTTTATAAATTGAAATGTCAACACATGTTTTACTTAACAAATAATTTAAGAAAAATCTTCCAATAAAAAGTTTTTCCAAAAAATAAAAACACAATTACATTGTCCTTTTCTTATGTGGAAGTATATTTATTACCATGGGTGTATATGTCAGAACACGGCAAAGCCCAGAACTTAACACAAAAACCAAAAAAACGGTAAAATTCCAGTCAAAAACGCTCTTCACTGCTATCGTTATTTAGCATTTTAAGAAAATTTTTTCAGCATATTCTTAGCTACATTATGCCAAATATAGTTAAGCGGTAGCACCAAGTCTGAATTAGTTTTTGGACAAAAGCTGATGACACCTTTTTTGAGGGGCCCACTGAGTTTCAGAAAGTTTGGAGGCCCATAAAAAAAACCAGTAAGGAAAGGCTAAAGTCGGGCGGGGCCGACTATATAATACCCTACACCACTCTCGTAATATTGAATAACTCTGATATATAAATTTTGTAATTCATGTATAAATTGTTTACATAAATTTACTTTTGGGACATTTTATACTTAAATAATACCCTGTACCACAGTGTGGTGTAGGGTATAAAAACGATTGGATCTAAAGAGCCAAATCGGATGAAACATATATATGGGAACTATAGCTAAATCTTTAAATTCGGCAATGTTGGTTCATGGATCAAGAAACTCTACCATTGTAAATTTCAAAACGATTGGATGTAAAATATAGCTTCTATAGAACTAAAGGGCCAAATTGGACGAAACATATATATGGGAGCTATAGCTAAATCTTAACCGATTTTCTTCAAATTCGGTAGTGTTGGTTCATGGATCAAGAAACTCTACCATTCTAAATTTCAAAATGATTGGATGTAAAATACAGCTTCTACAGGACTAAAGAGCAAAATCGGACGAAACATATATATGGGAGCTATAGTTAAATCCTAACCGATTTTCTTCAAATTCGGCAATGTTGGTTCATGGATCAAGAAACTCTACCATTCCAAATTTCAAAACGATTGGATGTAAAATACAGCTTCTATAGAACTAAAGGGCCAAATCGGACGAAACATATATATGGGAGCTATAGCTAAATCTTAACCGATTTTCTTCAAATTCGGTAGTTTTGGTTCATGGATCAAGAAACTCTACCATTCTAAATTTCAAAATGATTGGATGTAAAATACAGCTTTTATAGGACTAAAGGGCCAAATCGGACGAAACATATATATGGGAGCTATAGCTAAATCTTAACCGATTTTCTTCAAATTCGGTAGTGTTGGTTCATGGATCTAGAAACACTACCATTCTAAATTTCAGAACGATTGGATGTAAAATACAGCTTTTATAGGACTAAAGGGCCAAATCGGACGAAACATATATATGGGAGCTATAGCTAAATCTTAACCGATTTTCTTCAAATTCGGTAGTGTTGGTTCGTGGATCAAGAAACTCTACCATTCTAAATTTCAAAATGATTGGATGTAAAATACAGCTTTTATAGGACTAAAGGGCCAAATCGGACGAAACATATATATGGGAGTTATAGCTAAATCTTAACCGATTTTCTTCAAATTCGGCAATGTTGGTTCATGGATCAAGAAACTCTACCATTCTAAATTTCAAAACGATTGGATGTAAAATGCAGCTTCTATAGGACTAAAGGGCCAAATCGGACGAAAGATATATATGGGAGCTATATCTAAATTTGAACCGATTTCAACCAAATTTAATAGCGATCTTAACAGCTGCGAAATACTCTAAACTGCAAAATTTCAGAACGATCGGAGTGAAATTGCGACCTGTAGTCGACGAACAACTTTACATGGACAGACGGACGGACGGACAGACATCGTTAAATCGACTCAGCTAGTGATTCTGAGTCGATCGGTATACTTTAAGGTGGGTCTAGCTGTGTTATTTTTAGGTGTTACAAACATCTGCCGTGAAACAAACTTATAATACCCTGTACCACAGTGTGGTGTAGGGTATAATTAGTCACCAATTTCGCCAAACCGAGTATAGGGTTATAGTACCCTTTGATAGTAGAATCGAACCTATACTGTCAAGTCCGTGTATTTTTCAAAAAGTGTTCACTTGTTGCATAGTGTAATTTGTGTTTTATTCAAAATCAACATCGGCCCTTAAAATTTAACCACCCTTTATATACGAGTATATTCTATTTAGCTTCATTTCCTTTCGATATTCGTGATAAAGCATCTAAGCCCTATAGAAACTGTAGTTCGTATCCGATAATTATGACATTTGGCATGATAGAGTTTCTAATAGAGATATAAACACTGCCTAATTTGAAGCAAATCGATTCAGATTTAGGTATAATCCCCATATATATATATATGTTCTTTTGAGATTCGGCATTTAGGCAGTATATAAGTAGAAGTACTATTTTATATCCTAACATTACGAAATTTGGCAGAGAGGTGTTTTTCACCCAGGAACGAATAATGCCATCGGTTCCGATTTTCATGTGCATAGCTACCATATATATATTCCTACTTCTTCACTAATGTATATACTCTATATATCCTAAATATGTATGGCAAATTATAGATTTTTTTTTAATTTTTCAAAAGTTTTTTTATTATTAGTCAACATTGAACCATTTTTTATCTAATTGTTTTTGTTGTATTCCATTTAATTATTTAACTATGCGACGATTGTGCTGTTTATGAATTAATAACATCAACCTGTTTATAAAACGCACTTAAACCTTAAGGAGACTAAGCTGAATAAACAAAGTGGTATTTACATATATTTATTATGATCTCTTAAAAAGTAAACGAAAACTAACATCTGGTGGTTATACACGCCCGCCCGCACCTCAAACCAATCCACCACTACAACACAGTTACTGAAAGTTTGCTTAATAAATATTTAAACTATGTACATTTTGCTGAATGCGAAAAATTTGCAATTATTTGAAGTACTCGTAGAAGCATTTAAGGTACTCATAAAACCTAAATATTCGAAAGAAAGAAAAAGAAAAAACTTGTTTATCCGAAATATTTTGAAATATTTTTTTTTTTAGGTAAAGTGTTATGCTCTGCTTCAATGTTATTTTTGATACATACCGGGTTTTCCAATAGAGACATAACAATTTCGTATCTTTATGTCAATTTTCGAAAATTTCGGTAAATTTCACTTTCGTGCAACGTTTGGAAATCATTAAAAATTACTACCGAACTTTTGAGTCGGTGGCCGCAACTTTAAGAGCGCTTACTCCAGAATTTCATCGAAAAATCATCTTTTGTTTATCATGTCAATAAACAAAATATGCGTTATTGGACAGCAACAAACCCACATGTGTTTCAAGAGACACAATTTTATCCGCAAAAAATTACTGTGGTTTTCATGCCGGAGGTGTGATAGCGCCGTATTTTTTCGTCGATGAAAACAATCGTCATGTTAGCGTCAATGGAGAGCGCTATCGTGCCATGTTAGAACATTATTTTTGGCCAGAATTGGATGACCTTGACATCGCCGACATGTGGTTTCAACAAGACGGTGCCACTAGCCACACAGCACGCGTTACAATCGATTTACTGAAAGGCAAATTCGGTGAAAGTTTAAAGAAAGATTTAACGCCATTGGATTTAGCGCCGTCTTGAGATGATCGATACTTTGGTATTTTTTAGTGCGAACCATACTCTCTAAAATGCCCAGGCGCAAAAGTCTAACGGATTGAGATCCGGAGATCTTGGTGGCCATTGTGCGGTAGAAATGAAGCGAGGAACCTCCTTTTTAAGCCATTCTTGGTTGACGCGTGCTGAGTGCGATGGTGCTGAGTCCTGTTGGAATGTCCATGCATGGTCTGATGTTTGTCTGCCCAGGGCTTCAATACTGTCTTTAGGACATTTTCCCGATAATATTCGGCATTTATTTTGACCTCATGGTCGTTGAATACGAGCGGGGAGCAACCATCGGCCGTTACGGCCCATACCATTACCATCGGCGGCGCTTGAGTGCTGGTGGCCAATCGAAGGTGTAAATTTTCAGCTGACCTCTTTGGCAAGTAAATCCGATCATTTTGTTTGTTCACAAACTGCTCAATTTGGAATGGCTTCTCATCGGAGAAAACCAAATTTGGTAACTGGCCACTTTCGTGCAAGCGAAGCAACTCCTTGGCTCTTTCCAGTCTAACTTTTTTTTGTGCATCGGTGAGCTCTTGCACTTTTTGGAACTTCAATGGCTTCAGTCCAAGCTCATTATACCCTACACCACACTGTGGTACAGGGTATTATAAGTTTGTTTCACGGCAGATGTTTGTAACACCTGAAAATAACACAGCTAGACCCACCTTAAAGTATACCGATCGACTCAGAATCACTAGCTGAGTCGATTTAACGATGTCTGTCCGTCCGTCCGTCCGTCCGTCTGTCTGTCCATGTAAAGTTGTTCGTCGACTACAGGTCGCAATTTCACTCCGATCGTTCTAAAATTTTGCAGTTTAGAGTATTTCGTAGTTGTTAAGATCGCTATTGAATTTGGTTAAAATCGGTTCAGATTTAGATATAGCTCCCATATATATGTTTCGTCCGATTTGGCCCTGTAGTCCTATAGAAGCTGTATTTTACATCCAATCGTTTTGAAATTTAGAATGGTAGAGTTTCTTGATCCATGCACCAGCATTGCCGAATTTGAAGAAAATCGGTTAAGATTTAGCTATAGCTCCCATATATATGTTTCGTCCGATTTGGCCCTTTAGTCCTATAGAAGCTGTATTTTACATCCAATCGTTTTGAAATTTAGAATGGTAGAGTTTCTTGATCCATGAACCAACATTGCTGAATTTGAAGAATATCGGTTAAGATTTATCTATAGCTCCCATATATATGTTTCGTCCGATTTGGCCCTTTAGTCCTATAAAAGCTGTATTTTACATCCAATCGTTTTGAAATTTAGAATGGTAGAGTTTCTTGATCCATGAACCAACACTACCGAATTTGAAGAAAATCGGTTAAGATTTAGCTATAGCTCCCATATATATGTTTCGTCCGATTTGGCCCTTTAGTTCTATAGAAGCTGTATTTTACATCCAATCATTTTGAAATTTAGAATGGAAGAGTTTCTTGATCCATGGACCAATATTGCCGAATTTGAAGAAAATCGGTTAAGATTTAGCTATAGCTCCCATATATATGTTTCGTCCGATTTTGCTCCTTAGTCCTGCAGAAGCTGTATTTTACATCCAATCATTTTGAAATTTAGAATGGTAGAGTTTCATGATCCATGAACCAACACTACCGAATTTGAAGAAAATCGGTTAAGATTTAGCTATAGCTCCCATATATATGTTTCGTCCGATTTGGCCCTTTAGTCCTATAAAAACTGTATTTTACATCCAATCATTTTAAATTTAGAATGGTAGAGTTTCTTGATCCATGAACCAACATTGCCGAATTTGAAGAAAATCGGTTAAGATTTACCCTTAACTGCAAGATATTTTTTGAATCAATAGCCAAACAGTAGTAACTGTTACTAAAAATAATATTTCCAAATAAAACTAAACCTATCGAACTAAAGTTCCCCAATTATTTCTTTTTTAATGAACTATGTTCTTAGTTATAATCTGGATCTATATAACTCCCGAACGCGAAATTTTTTAGCAATATAGAGGTGAGATTCGACTTCAGCGTACCGAATTCAGTTGAAATTGAGTCTAATATATATTGCGTAAGATAAATTTTAGCCAGCGGTCATTTAAAGTCCATTCTTTAGAAATTTTAAAGGCCGTTTTTTTAAAGCTGGTCCTTATAATTTGGGTGCATTTTTACATCAAATCTAACAAATGTATTCAATCATAATAGACGTTTACTACGTATAATGCTGCCGACAAAGTTAACTGTGGTATGAAGTGATATTAAAAAAACACGGAAATCTAAATGTCCGTATCAAGAGTACAAACTTTTTATTCTTGAATATATATAACAACAAAATGTGCAATATTTAAAATACAAAATATTTCAAAACGCGGCTGGAGAAAGTTGCAAAAAATGCAAATCTCTGTGAAAATTTCAAATTTTTGCAGCATCCGAAATCGTTTTGCAAAATATAAATTACTACACGCTGAAAAAAAATCGCTTCTGTAGTATATTGTCCCAAACATATTCGGCTTGAAACATATATATGTTGTGATGACGAAAGTTCTCACGGCGTTTTCGTCCACACTAATTTTTATATATAAAGTTTATTTTGTTATTTTTGAATATTTTCCTTGTTAATTTTACTATTATATTGTATTAATATTGATAATTTTAAGTACAAATGAATTATTATTCTGAGTTAAGATCATATGAAATAAGTACAGCCTGTTCAAAATACGTTAGTCATAAGTACAGTCTCGCCAAAACACCGAACCACGTGGAAGCCCAAAATGGTAAACAAAGTACCGTTGGATAGCAAGTACACAAGTACAGTCTACGCAAAACATCGAACACGTGGGTACCATAAGTTGTAAACAAGATCCCGTTAGGATGCGGCATCATCCGAGCCCACGTGTTTATCGTAACGACACAGCAGAGGATATAAAAGGAAGCAGAGACAGATACTCGGTCAGTTGGTCAGCAGCCGTAAAGCAGAAGACAAGTGAGTATCGGGTCCCAAGGAATACGCTTCAACTAAAATATACAGTGACATAGGATAAATTGGAGGGTCATCGCGATCTCACTAAAGTAAATAAAACTAGTGTTACAAGTGAAATTGGAGGATCATCCGGATCTCCAATAATTAATTATAAATCGTGACGCGAGTGAAATTGGAGGATCATCCGGATCTCCAATAATTAATTATAAATCGTGACGCAAGTGAAATTGGAGGATCATCCGGATCTCCAATAATTAATTATAAATCGTGACTCGAGTGAAATTGGAGGATCATCCGGATCTCCAATAATTAACTATAAATCGTGACGCGAGTGAAATTGGAGGATCAGCCTGATCTCCAATAATTAATGATAAATCGTGTCGAAAGTGAAATTGGAGGATCATTGCGATCTCCAATAATTTATGATAAGTAGTGCCGTGGGTGAAATTGGAGGATTATTGCGATCTCCAATAATTTATTATAAATAGTGCCGCAAGTAATTGGAGGATCATTGCGATCTCCAGTAAATACCGATAGGGTGCTGTAAGTGAAATTGGAGGATCATCCTGATCTCCAATAATTAATAATAAATCGCGTCGCGAGTGAAACTGGAGGATCATTGCGATCTCCAATAACTTCTGATAAATAGTGCCGTAAATGAAATAGGAGGGTTTTCTAGATCTCCAAAGATTATTTATTTTATTTATAAACCGAGTCGTGAGTGAGCTTGGAGGGTCTCTCTGATATCCAACAAATATTTACATATTGGTATAGTGCCGTGAGTGAAATTGGAGGGTTATCCGGATCTCCAATAACTACATACATATTATTCGTATCTTAAGAAACTTTGGAGGGTCTCCGAGATCTCCAGGAACAAAGAATAAACAGCGTCGTGAGTGAAATTGGAGGGTTATCCTGATCTCCAATTGTTATTTATAAACAGTGTCGCGAGTGCGATTGGAGGGTTATCCCGATCTCCAATAAATACATATTAATCGTGTCCTAAGGAACATCGGAGGGTCTCCGCGATCTCCAGAAACAAGGAATAAACAGCGTCGCGTGTGGAATTGGAGGGTCACCGCGATCTCCAATAACTACAAATAAATATCACCGCGAGTGGAAATTTAAGTGTCATCCCGACCTACACTATTAACTATAAGTAGAGATACCGAAGAGATCATCGATTAGACACCATCCGCCGTGGGATTAGAAGAAAAACCAACGGTAGCAGATAAACCCATCTAACGACACCGCCCAACGACCAAACTCGAAGACGACGAAGATCCCGCTATTCGGAGTATCCTGACATACATTCATACGTAGTGTAACTAATTTAATTATAAATCATCATAATAATTTTAAATAAAACACCGAGATTGGAATATTGTAAACATCAACTACTGTCTTCTTACTCTCTGTCACTGCAAATATAAATTTCTGTGACGAACCCATTCCCCGCGAGCATATCCCAGCAACCGGAGGAAACTCGTCGTTACAGTGGCGCCCGAGCAGGGACCGTGAGAGTAAACAAACTATATATTAAAAACAAATATCCAATAAAACGGTATAAACAAAATCGCTAACAAGAACCTCGTTTCGGGAAACAGGTTCCTACAATATGCCTTCTAGCCTTCGAGTCACTTGGGCTTACGGTCTACGGAAAGAAGAGCTGAACCGTTACCTAACAGAGTTTGGCTGTGATGTAGATGGTACCGTCGAAGAGCAGCGGAAGCGATTCGCGATGTTCTTGAATGGGTACCATGAGGATGAACACATGCCTAGACTCCTCGAGTTACAGGCCATGCATGAGCGAACTAGTAGCGAGAAGAAGCCCGAGACTCCGCATAAGGATGCACACACGCAAATGGATACAATAGATTTAAAGTCGCCGACGACATCGCTACTGCGTATTCCACCGATGGAGGAGATCTCGCGACATGAGCAAGTCACGCGACTGGAAGTACCGAGAAACACGACACAAAAAGTGCAGGACGTTAGAGGTATCGCCGACCAAGTCCGGAAATGGAATCTCAGTTTCGATGGGGAACGGGAACCTTGGGAATTCCTGGAAAGATTAGAAGAACTATCCCACATGTACGAAATACCCACTGACCGAATAACCACTATAATGCCCGAAATCCTCACGGGAAAAGCGTTGGTGTGGTATCGGAATAACAATCTACGTTGGGGCACCTGGACGGGATTCAAGCAGGACTTCCTCAAATTCTTCTTGCCATCCCGGTATTTCGAGAATTTGGACGACGAGATTCGCCGACGAAAGCAGAAGACCCGAGAATCCTTTAAAAACTATTCGCTTCATATGCAGAATCTCATGAGGCACGGCGAATACACCGAAGAACAGAAACTAGAGAGAATCTTCAGAAACGCGTTGCCAGAGTACCAGTGGTATATCCGCAGACGGGATTTCCTGAGCCTTGCCGAACTTATAGGAATGGCAGAGGATATGGAAGGCATACCTTCTCAGCCAACGCCACACAGAGAACAACATCGACGCATGAATCCCGACGAAACACAGCAGAATCAGCTACCCCGGATAAATCCAAGCACGGCGTGTCGACGTTGTGGACAGGATGGTCATTTCGCGTCGCAATGCCAAAGAGAATCCGTACTGTTCTGTTGGGTTTGCGGACGTCGCGATGTGCGGACCATCCAATGCTGTCGCCGTCGGCCGGGAAACGGATCACGGGACCGTACCGAACGAGGAGGTATGGGTCCCCAGAACGTAACACAGCAGTAAACACCTCAATACACCTCGATCCCAACAGGCTAGTGGCGACGATCCTCCTCGGAGAGATGTTGGTCCACGCCACAGTCGATACCGGAGCAAAACGCTGTTTCATCAGCGAGGGATTTTCCCAAGCCATAGCAGAAATTAGTACCCGACATCCCTGTAATTCCATGGTCACACTGGCTGATGGAGCCCAACGCCAAATCAACTTCGAGCTGGAAACCCTAATCAACATCGGGCAGCTTCAGATTCGGCAAAAGTTGCTCATCATGCCGGATGCCACGGAAGATATAATACTTGGACTCGATTTCCTGATTAAATGTGATGCGCAGATATCTTGCGCTGGACTTATGTGCCGTTTCCAAGCTCTCAATGACTCAAGCAATAGACTCCCTGACCGGAATTTACATCTACATGTGGCCCAGACTTCACCGGATGACACGTCGGAAGCCGTCGGAATGACAACTGAAAGTGTATCAGAGAGCCCAGAAAACCACCGCAGAAATTTACAAGTCAATGATCATAGCCCTGATGACCAAGACAGGATCAATATCTTCTTAGAAGAGGAGCTTCAACAGTTCCGGGAATTGCATGGATTATCAACAGTAGCCACCCACAGGATTGTAATGACAGACGACCGCCCATTCAAGCTTCGGTATGCACCACGGAATCCCGCGATGCAAGCTATCATCGATGCAAAAATCAACGACCTTCTTGCCAACGGATATATCGAACCTTCCCGTAGCGCCTACAGTTCCCCGATTACCCTAGCTCAGAAGAAGAATGGAACATGGAGACTCTGCATGGATTTCCGCCATTTAAATAGCAGATCGGACCCGGACGCGTACCCGCTGCCACGAATATCGTCTATACTGGATCGCCTAAGGGAAGCTACGTACGTGAGTAGTCTGGATCTAAAAGATGGTTACTGGCAAATCCCCCTGGAAGAAGACAGTAAGAAGTACACCGCCTTCACCGTCGCCGGCAGGGGCCTATACCAATGGCGGGTGATGCCATTTGGATTACATTCGGCACCAGCTACTTTTCAAAGAGCACTCGACAGTGTAATTGGCCCTGAGTTAGAGCCCTTCGCATTCGCCTACTTGGACGATATCATAGTTACCGGAAGAACACTGGACGAACATTTGGAGCACCTCGGTGAAGTTTTCCGTAGACTGAGAGCTGCTAACTTAAAAATTAACCCTGAGAAATGTGAGTTCTTCAAGCGGGAGACAAAATATTTAGGACACGTCGTCAGTGCGGAAGGAATTCATACAGACCCCGATAAAGTTGCAGCGATTCAGGAAATGTCCCCACCAGGTAACCTGAGGGAACTACGCCGCTTCCTCGGTGTTGTATCCTGGTACCGTCGCTTTGTACCCGAGTTCGCCACCCTCGCATTCCCTCTTACCTCTCAACTAAAGAAAGGAAAGCACTGGAAGTGGACCGAAAACCAGCAAACTGTTTTCGAGATATTGAAGATGAGACTGACGCAAGCTCCCGTCTTGGCTTGCCCTGACTTCTCGAAAACGTTTATTCTTCAGACGGATGCCAGTGATCATGGGCTTGGAGCCGTTCTAACACAGGAACTTGATGGCGAGGAACGAGTAATCGCGTACGCGAGCCGCACCTTAAATGCGGCTGAGAGGAATTACTCTGCTACGGAGAAAGAATGCCTGGCCATCGTATGGGGCATACGAAAGATGCGTCCATATCTGGAAGGTTACCGATTCCATGTCATCACTGATCACCTATCGTTGAAATGGCTGAATTCAATCGATAACCCTACGGGACGACTCGCCAGATGGGCTCTCGAACTCCAGCAGTATAATTTCACAGTTCAATATAGAAAAGGAAAATACAATGTTGTTGCTGATGCCCTGTCCCGCCAGCCATTAGAATCTCTTCAACGAGCTACCGTGGACGAGACCACTTCATGCAAATGGCTGCAGAAAAGGTTACAGGAAATTAAGCAGAACCCAGAGAAATTCGCCGATTACGCCGTAATTGATGGACAGCTATTCCGACATATCCCGAGGCACACTAACGATGAGGACTGCACCCCGTGGAAGCTTTGTGTGGCCACTCATCTGCGAGAACGAGTACTTCACGAAAATCACAGTCAACCCTCCGCTGGACACTTAGGAATTAGGAAAACGGTCAATCGAGTATGCAATAGGTACTACTGGCCAGGAATGATCCGTGACGTGGCGAAATACGTTCGAAGTTGTCAGTCGTGCCAGCAATATAAACCGAGTCAAGTTGCGCCCGCTGGTGAAATGCTTATCACCATTCCCGAAGAACCATGGGCCACTGTCTGCGCGGATTTTGTGGGACCCTTACCCAGAACCAAACATGGAAATACGATGCTGCTGGTATTCTTCGACCGTTTCTCGAAATGGGTAGAATTAATACCGCTACGAAAAGCAACTGCAGACAGCGTGGTTAAATCCTTTAGAGAACGAATTTTGTCCCGATTTGGAACACCGAAAATCCTCGTAACTGACAACGGGAGTCAGTTCACCAGCAGAGTCCTTCAGAAGTATTTACAGGAAATTGGAATTCATCACCAGTTCACCGCTCCGTACTGTCCACAGGAGAATCCGACCGAACGAGCAAATCGCACGATCAAGACCATGATAGCGCAATTAGCTCAGATTCAACATAATAAATGGGACGACAATTTACCGGAGATAACGCTGGCTATAAACACCAGTACCTCCGAATCTACAGGATATAGTCCCGCTTTCTTGATCCAAGGACGGGAACCGCGATTGCCAGCGGCTCTCTATGACGAGCTTGTCACCGGAACCGGCGCGGTTACCCATACACCGGAAGGAAAAGCTAAGGAACTGCAGGAGATATTCAAAATTGTCCGCAACCAGATAGGTAGGGCTGCCGAAGACCAAAGGCGACACTACAATCTTCGCCGTCGACCCTGGAAACCGAAAATCGGTGATTTAGTTCTTGTTCGTCAACACCCATTATCAAAAGCGGTGGACAATTTCGCCGCGAAATTAGCCCCAAAATTCGACGGACCCTACGCAGTATTGAATTTCCCGTCTCCCGTAATAGTTCGCGTCCAACGCCGCGGATCTACCGAATGTCGAAACGCGCACCTCAGTGAAATTAAACAGTTTATTGACCCTCCATCATCCGACACACATCAGTCTGACCCGACCCAGCTAAAGAATTAATTATTTTCTCTTTATCTTTCCCAGATCAATACAAATGCAATGGACGACAGTACCGCCTCCTGGTAAACCGCCACTGCAAGGCGATCGTCATTCCGCTGGGAGGAGGAGAGGCAATGTGATGACGAAAGTTCTCACGGCGTTTTCGTCCACACTAATTTTTATATATAAAGTTTATTTTGTTATTTTTGAATATTTTCCTTGTTAATTTTACTATTATATTGTATTAATATTGATAATTTTAAGTACAAATGAATTATTATTCTGAGTTAAGATCATATGAAATAAGTACAGCCTGTTCAAAATACGTTAGTCATAAGTACAGTCTCGCCAAAACACCGAACCACGTGGAAGCCCAAAATGGTAAACAAAGTACCGTTGGATAGCAAGTACACAAGTACAGTCTACGCAAAACATCGAACACGTGGGTACCATAAGTTGTAAACAAGATCCCGTTAGGATGCGGCATCATCCGAGCCCACGTGTTTATCGTAACGACACAGCAGAGGATATAAAAGGAAGCAGAGACAGATACTCGGTCAGTTGGTCAGCAGCCGTAAAGCAGAAGACAAGTGAGTATCGGGTCCCAAGGAATACGCTTCAACTAAAATATACAGTGACATAGGATAAATTGGAGGGTCATCGCGATCTCACTAAAGTAAATAAAACTAGTGTTACAAGTGAAATTGGAGGATCATCCGGATCTCCAATAATTAATTATAAATCGTGACGCGAGTGAAATTGGAGGATCATCCGGATCTCCAATAATTAATTATAAATCGTGACGCAAGTGAAATTGGAGGATCATCCGGATCTCCAATAATTAATTATAAATCGTGACTCGAGTGAAATTGGAGGATCATCCGGATCTCCAATAATTAACTATAAATCGTGACGCGAGTGAAATTGGAGGATCAGCCTGATCTCCAATAATTAATGATAAATCGTGTCGAAAGTGAAATTGGAGGATCATTGCGATCTCCAATAATTTATGATAAGTAGTGCCGTGGGTGAAATTGGAGGATTATTGCGATCTCCAATAATTTATTATAAATAGTGCCGCAAGTAATTGGAGGATCATTGCGATCTCCAGTAAATACCGATAGGGTGCTGTAAGTGAAATTGGAGGATCATCCTGATCTCCAATAATTAATAATAAATCGCGTCGCGAGTGAAACTGGAGGATCATTGCGATCTCCAATAACTTCTGATAAATAGTGCCGTAAATGAAATAGGAGGGTTTTCTAGATCTCCAAAGATTATTTATTTTATTTATAAACCGAGTCGTGAGTGAGCTTGGAGGGTCTCTCTGATATCCAACAAATATTTACATATTGGTATAGTGCCGTGAGTGAAATTGGAGGGTTATCCGGATCTCCAATAACTACATACATATTATTCGTATCTTAAGAAACTTTGGAGGGTCTCCGAGATCTCCAGGAACAAAGAATAAACAGCGTCGTGAGTGAAATTGGAGGGTTATCCTGATCTCCAATTGTTATTTATAAACAGTGTCGCGAGTGCGATTGGAGGGTTATCCCGATCTCCAATAAATACATATTAATCGTGTCCTAAGGAACATCGGAGGGTCTCCGCGATCTCCAGAAACAAGGAATAAACAGCGTCGCGTGTGGAATTGGAGGGTCACCGCGATCTCCAATAACTACAAATAAATATCACCGCGAGTGGAAATTTAAGTGTCATCCCGACCTACACTATTAACTATAAGTAGAGATACCGAAGAGATCATCGATTAGACACCATCCGCCGTGGGATTAGAAGAAAAACCAACGGTAGCAGATAAACCCATCTAACGACACCGCCCAACGACCAAACTCGAAGACGACGAAGATCCCGCTATTCGGAGTATCCTGACATACATTCATACGTAGTGTAACTAATTTAATTATAAATCATCATAATAATTTTAAATAAAACACCGAGATTGGAATATTGTAAACATCAACTACTGTCTTCTTACTCTCTGTCACTGCAAATATAAATTTCTGTGACGAACCCATTCCCCGCGAGCATATCCCAGCAACCGGAGGAAACTCGTCGTTACAATGTTTAGGTTAGAGTCTAAGCATGTAATATTTGGTACACACAAAAATTGTGTATTTGGGAAGATGTTGTTCTAAACAAATATTTGTTTACATCCCAATGTAACTGCTAATTGCGAAACAAATATTAATTTGCATTTAAGTATTCATAAAATACATAAATTGTGTAAAATTTTTCAGTAATTCAAAGTTAAATTTTTAGAAATTTTTAATGTTCGTAAAAAAAATTATAATTAAAATCATATAATCTTGGATCAATATAAACTACTTAGAGGATTGACAACTAATGATGGCTTGGAATACTCAGAAATTTGAAATGATTGATTTAAAACAGAAGGTAATGCTGCATATGGTATCATAACTGGGAGGTACAATTCGAAACGCAAGAAAAATTGAAACTGAAATTTGAAAAACTCAGCAAAAGTTTTGGAAATCTTTTTTAAATAAAATATATTTGGAAAAATTCCTAAATAATAATTTTTTTTGTATTAAAACAAATATTTTATTTGAGAAATTTAGTTTGCAAATATAATTTGTTGTAATATATTAATATATGCGTTCCAAATATATTTTATTGATTTTCAAATAAAATTTATTTGCTAAGAAATATATAATATTTAAAAATTTGTGTTCCAAATATATTTTCTTTCGATTCAAACATATCAAAAAAGGCGATTTTGCCCGTGTAGTTACATGTAGCATCTACGCTTTATGTACATGCAAAAATTCAGCGTAATCCATACAGTAGATCTCAAGAAAATTAAAAAACAAAAATGTGGCATGAGCGGACATTTTAGGTCATAGCTTCCGCGAAAATTAAAATTCTGCAAAACTACTCAAATTGTATTTTTTATTTGCCCTCCGGACCACGCATACCAATTTTCATCACAAAATTCGACAAAAGTTTTTTTTAGGCTTTTTTCAAAAAATTTTACCCACATGCATTAAACTTTTAAATCGAAACAAAACAGTACAATACTACGCAAAAACACTATTGTCCGACGTTTGACGTACAGAAATTTTCCCTATTGATCATCATATTTTTTTAATCTAGGCAAAATTCCCTTTAATTTGATGGGTCGCATGATATATGGAACAAAAATCCATTTTTCAAGATCTTCTAGGGGGCTGTGTTAAGGGGTCTTGAAATAGTTCTTCCCAAATTTGTGCACACATGTACTCACGGCAAGCCTATTACGCTTTACAAACTATGGTCGAAATCCAGAGACACTCTTGAGCGTTCTTTATATAAATATTTATTTTAAAGTCATTTGAACCCTTTGTGTGGGAGGTACCAAAAGGACTCGCTATATCCCGTCGAAATTTTGCACCGCAACTGATAAATATAAAATATATTATGACATGTTGAATTTAATAAATATACAACGCTCCAATTTAATATTATAGTCGGGCGAATTTTTGAGGACCCAGTATGATTTGCATGGGGTTATGAGACCCGCGGTCCGATTGGGTCCAAATTTAAAATTTTTCTTAAATATGACCAAATACAGCTTGGTACCAAATTTCATAGTTATGCAATTACTCCTTCTATTTTTGTCACATCGATACATGAAGACAGAGCACTGTGCAACGCCAATACAATAAAAATCTTCAATGAGAAACAATGAAAACAAAAATATAAATAAGTCTTCCTTTACAGAGTCTGTATAAACTGCATTGTATTGTAATTTCGTATTCTTTGTGAAAATTACTTGTAATTCCGATTATGCAGTAAGACCACCTAGAATTTCATTAGAATCATTCAATTCGAAGTGATGCATAGATCGCAAATTTTTAATTAACTTCAGGTTATTTATGCTGAGAAATATAAAATGGGGTTATGCCATCAGGGATGCCCACTTAGTGCTTTTCGCACCAGATTTAGTGCTTTTCAGACCACTCAATACGCGAAAAGTGTTCAGTTAGTGCCAAATGGAAAAAAGCACTAACTGTACGCTTTTCACATTTTTCGTTAGTGCTTTTGACGCTTTTCGAACATTTCTCAGAACAAATCTAGTAACATACAGAAATTAGACTATTTTTATACCCTCACTTTAGTGTGACGAGGGTCTATACCATTTTTATACCCTCACTTTAGTGTGACGAGGGTATATATCATTTGCTACGGAAAAAAGTGTAACACATCGAAGGAGTGACCTAAGACCCCAAGTATGTTCGGCGGAAATCCGTTTTGGGTCATTTTAAGTCGAATGAGCAATGTCCGTCCGTCTGTCTGTCTGTCTGTCTGCTGGCTGGTGCGCACGATAACTCTCGAAAGGAGTAATCGATTGACTTCAAATTTCGTATGTGGTAACATTTTTTTCTATCTCCGGCTAAGTTCGAAGATGGGCCATATTGGTCCACTCCTTCTGGTACCTCCCCCACAAAGGGTTAAAATGTTGTGAAATATTGATTCTTTAATAACTGCTATTATACGTATTCGAATCTTCTGAAATTCCACACATAGTATTAGTTTGTTAATCGCTATCAACTCGAGGAAAATGGGCGAAATTGCCACGCCCGTTTTGGTATCTCCCACACAAATGCACCATTTTGCACTAAAAGTTAAAAGCTTATAACATTAATACCAGTGTTTAGAAATACTTGAAATTTTGTACAGTGTAATGCTTTTATAGTGCCTACAGTCCAGTGAAAAATGGGCGTTATTGCCGCTCTCCTTTTGGTACCTCCCACACAAATGCACCATTTTGCACCAAAAGTTAACAGCTTATAACATTAATACCAGTGTATAAAAATACTTGAAATTTTGTACAGCGTAATGTTTTTATAGTGCCTACAGTCCATTGAAAAATGGGCGTTATTGTCACGTCCCTTTTGTTACCTCTCCCACAAAGGCACCATTTTGCACCAAAAGTTAACAGTTTATAACATTAATATCAGTGTATACAATTACTTGAAATTTTGTACAGTGTAATGCTTTTATAATGCCTATAGTCCAGTGAAAAATGAGCGTTATCTCCACGCCTCTTTTTGTACCTCCCACACAAAATGGCCAAATTATACCACAATTTAATATCTCAACGTTAATATACCAGTCCATATAAACGGTTACAATTCGGCACAGTGCAATGTATTTAAAGTATCCAATGTTCAGCGAAATATAGGTGTATTTCTTAAACCCCTTCTGGTACCTCCCACAAAAATTGACAGAATAATTTGTGTAATATTCAATATTACATTACTCACAAAGTGAGGGTATACCTTAGTCGGTTTACCCGACTGAAACTTTCTTACTTGTTCTACACCATATGTATGTACATCAAGATTTGGCATCTTATACGCCACAATTTGCATCAAATCTTTATGACATTTGGCATAGAAAAGTTGTTGGAGTCAATAATAAACTCAGGCAAATTTTACGAAATTTTT
This sequence comes from Eudasyphora cyanicolor, assembly GCA_963930755.1. NCBI lineage: Eukaryota > Metazoa > Arthropoda > Insecta > Diptera > Muscidae > Eudasyphora > Eudasyphora cyanicolor. Next base: position 54,179,757 of record OZ005735.1, read on the forward strand.
TGCAGGTTTAGATATATCCGTCATATATGTATACTGATATACTAATTTTGGTCCTAAGCGCCATAGAATACCCGTTTCTCATAATATCTACATACAATTTAGTATATGTATAACGGTCCTTCAACCAGAAATGAACACTATCTAATTTAAAGAAAATTGGTTCAGATTTAGATATAGACTCCATAACATATATTTCCCAATGTTGAATGTAGACGCTTTAAAATCCGCATTTCTCAACACATCTTTATAATTTTTAACAGATAACAGTTTCTTGAAATAAAAACGAACGTTGACAAATTTGACGAAAATTGGTTCAGATTTAGGTATGTCGCCTCTATATTTCTATATCCTATTTTGAATCTAAGTGCCATAAAATAAAAATTGTTGGACATATTATTCTCATTACGAAAACAACTTTGATAAAATTTAAAACAATATTATAGTTTAGTGCTTTTTTACGCCTTTTCGACTGGAATTTACGCCTTTTTACGCTTTTTAAAATTTTCATTACGCTTTTGCTTCGGGAAATGTTGGCATCACTGTATGCCATTGTTTCAAAGTGTCTTCATCCATAAGCAATCTTCTTTGTTTCCTTCTTTTCCTGTCTCTTTCTCGTCCCTTTTTTAGGTGTTTCTGGTGTCTCTCAGGGCCATTCTTAAGATTAAACTTAAATTTTTGCTTCCGATTCATAATTTTTGTATCCTAAAAACAAAATGTGAACACTATATTGACTATATCAGGTCGATTTCTGGCGGGTACCATGTACCCACATCCATTATGTAACGGATGTCACCGAATATAAATCACAAATATTTACTTAAATAAATTATATATTTCAATTATATAAATATTCCAGGACCGAATAGAAGGAGCTGCTAACTTTACCTGAATATTAAATGAAAGATGTGTGTCGTTAATCGTATATTCCTTATTTGGACCTGGGATGTAACGAAAGTGGCTTTAGCGAAAGCCAATATTGAAATTTGAAAAATGCATATTTGCGAAAGCGAATAATACTTTTTGCAAATACGAAGCGAATATCGAAAACTGATTTACGGAAGAGAAACATTTATGTAGAACCATACTGTCTTTATAATTCAATATATTCGAATGTATTGCAGTTGATTTATTAAATATAAAATACTTAATTAATCCTATAACAGAAACAAACAGATTTAAAAAACCAGTAAGGAAAGGCTAAAGTCGGGCGGTGCCGACTATATAATACCCTACACCACTCTCGTAATATTGAATAACTCTGATATATAAATTTTGTAATTCATGTATAAATTGTTTACATAAATTTACTTTTGGGACATTTTATACTTAAATAATACCCTGTACCACAGTGTGGTGTAGGGTATAAAAACGATTGGATCTAAAGAGCCAAATCGGATGAAACATGTATATGGGAGCTATAGCTAAATCTTAACCGATTTTCTTCAAATTCGGCAATGTTGGTTCATGGACCAATAAACTGTACCATTCTAAATTTCAAAACGATTGGATGTAAAATACAGCTTTTATAGGACTAAATTGCCAAATCGGACGAAACATATATATGGGAGCTATAGCTAAATCTTAACCGATTTTCTTCAAATTCGGTAGTGTTGGTTCATGGATCAAGAAACTCTACCATTCTAAATTTCAAAATAATTGGATGTAAAATACAGCTTCTACAGGATTAAAGAGCAAAATCGGACTGGATGTAAAATACAGCTTCTATAGGAATAAAGGGCCAAATCGGACGAAAGATATATATGGGAGCTATATCTAAATCTGAACCGATTTCAACCAAATGCAATAGCGATCTTAACAGCCGCGAAATACTCTAAACTGCAAAATTTCAGAACGATCGGAGTGAAATTGCGACCTGTAGTCGACGAACAACTTTACATGGACAGACGGACGGACGGACATCGTTAAATCGACTCAGCTAGTGATTCTGAGTCGATCGGTATACTTTAAGGCGGGTCTAGGTGTGTTATTTTCAGGTGTTACAAACATCTGCCGTGAAACAAACTTATAATACCCTGTACCACAGTGTGGTGAGGGTATAAAAAACAATTAAGGAATGGGTAAAGTCTGGCGTAGTTTACTATTTTATGGACGGACGGACATGGTTAAATGGGTCCAGCACATCTTCTTTTGGGTGTTCATAGAAATTATATAAAATAGTATTCATTAACTTTCGAAAAATTTTGTATTCAATGAATAGTTGATAAGTTATATTTAACAAATTGTTTTTTCACTATTCAAGCTTTCACTTTCGTAAAGGTTCATAAGTAAGTCAGGCTACGCTAAATAATTATTACCTGGGGACACTTCGCGGTGGTGTAGTTTAAAACTGCCGTATAAAATCTATTTTTTGTTTAAACATTTTTACTGCTTTTTTTTTGATTCACATATGCGAATGCGAATATTCGTTACATCCCTGATTTGCACTATAAATGTAACCGGCGGCACATGTTTTGTGCAGTAAAAGACAAATTCAGAAACTAAATTCAAAATTATTTTAAATTTTTTGACAACATATAAACATATTGCAACTCCAACTAATAGAAAATATTTCAGAAAGAAAAGGCATACTTGTTAAAAAATTGTTTTTAATAAAAGTACTTTGTCAACATATTTTTTGTCCCAAATATGTACTTGTAAGAAATCAAATTATTTTTAATATTTTTTTTTAAATAAAATGTTGACTTTGTTTATATTAATAGTAATAGTACAGATTATATATAGCAGAAATTTGATGTAATTAACCGGATATTTAAATTCGTGCGTACAGGTGTCACTTTCCATGGATATACCCATATATAGATGGAGAGATAGATTTAAAACCAGTGCACATAAACACTTACAATTCAGTACAGTCTGGATTTATTGATCGAAAATATTTGAATAGTACATAAATAGGTTCTTATTTACTCAAAAATGCCCATCTACTATTAATTAAGAGAATTCCATGGAAATATGTTCGCATTTATTAGTTTTGTTGCCTGTTTCCTCAGGCAACTCAATAACCAATGATGCGATTTGGCGAATTGTATGTTTTTAAGAGAAAATGCCACAAAGCATAATGGGATTCTCATTAATAGAGACTACCTACCAAACTCCCATGGACATAATCAACAAATTTCCAAAAAAAATCTATTGAAATTGTTATAATTTAAACCAGATATATAAATGTGCGTAATTACAGTGTTTATGGGATTTTTTTTGTCAGTGAAAACCAATTTTAAATACAACTAATAACATTGCGCTAAAATATATTAATGTACATTAGACTGGGTCACAGGTTAACTATAAAGTTAAGGAGACCTAACTAAAATGAGTTTTCAACAAAAAATTTACTCTTATGGCGATTTCGTTTCTGGGAAAAATGTTGCCCCGTCCACTTGAAATACTTCAAAATATGTGCACCTTTTAAGGCGAAATGATGTAGTCACTCGAATTTAAAGTAACTCCAATTTTATTTATTAAAAAATGTGTTCGAAAAGTGCAAACATTCTATGCAACAAAGAAGTTTTTCTTTGTTTTAGTTAACACAAATTTTTTCAGTGTTTACCGCCCTGTCAGAGCAGAATAATAGAATAGAAGAAATATTTTTACATTTTATCAACGATTACGTTTCTTTAACACTATGCAATAACATTTTTGTCAAAGGGCTGCACACAACATTTTTTGGTGTAATATGGAGCCATAGCCACGAAAAAAAATTTTAATGTAATTATTCCTTTTAAAAAAATTTTCTTTAAAATTGCAATTTTCTTGGAAGGTGCCTTTAATATTTGGACAATTTGAAGTGTATGCTCGAAAATGCCAGGATACACGTTAAATTAAAGGAAATTATGAGGACTACAAATGTTAGTAATGACACTTGCATGTTGAGACAGAAGTTTATTAACTGTCGTTAAAATAATTAGAAAAAAATTGATTTTTTCAAAAAAAATCGTTTTTTGCTGACATGAAAAAATACAAAAAATATATATTTTGAAAGCTAGCGTGCTAACGAAGAAAACAATGCTTATTTGAAGAAAAACTATTGATAAATGTAAAGAACATTCCAATTAACTAAATCTTTAAAGGTTTTGCCGATATCTTAGCAAAATATCGCGGTACAAGCATTTGAAATTCATAAATGGTACAATGGTTGCAAAGTTTATCATTTAAGAGAGTAATTTGTAAGCACATATCTCATAAACTATGAAACGCATTGGAACTTCGTTTAAGTTATACTATACAGAACCTTTTGAAGAGTTTTTTTGCAGTAAAAAAAATATAATTGTGTTGTCATTTTCGTATTTAATCTGTGGTTTACTTGCAAGTTGCCAAAAATCAGGGTGTTTCATTTTCATTCATTCATGAATTCATTTTCCAGGTTAAAACTATACTTCCGACGCCGACCGAGGTCTTATCATTAACAAAAATTGATAAACTAGGGACTTAGTTAACCATTGCAAAAAGAATATTCTGCCTATACCTGCCTATGTTGATTTATTTAACGAAATGGTAAAACCTACTCTGCAAAAAACAACCCAAAATTTGTTATTTTTAGTCCATGTTGCTATGTATTGAACAACATTACCAAAGCATACCTTAAGGGGCAAATAATAAATAGACCGCAAATATAACAAAAAGCATATAAAGCATGTATAAAAGCAAGTTGGTCTTGAAACGAGAGAGTATCTCAGTTTAAATCAACGATTACAGACCGAATTAAACGGGCAACCGACATGAACAAGCTAAATATTCATATAAGCGAACATCTGTTTGTCAATCTACTACATATATATACATGCCTCATTGATTCAAGATTCGATTTATTGAGACTTATATAAGAATTTAAAGGTTGGAATGAATATTGACAAAGAAAACTTAAAACTATTATGTATTATTTTAATTTAATATATATGTTTATAAGCAACGAGCTCTCTGAATTGGTATTGACTATATTATATCGTAATAAAGTTTCAACAGCGCTTGCTCCAGGCGCTTTGACAAATATCATGGAGGTCAAACTCCGGGAAGTAATTAAAACTATTACATAAAAAAGAAAAAAAGTACTAAGACTAAAATCATCTTAAAAAATAATCTAAAACTAATTTAACACTAACTTACTAATAATAAACTAAATAAAGTAACTAACCCCTATGTGTGTTAGGTAGTGTTGATGAGTAAAATTCCGTCAAAATAGAAGGTATTGGATCTGACTCCAGCGTGGTGTTCTCCCTTAAAATTCCGATTGGTGATAGATAATAGACATCCGACCAGCCAAATTCTTTTTGGAAATTAAAAATTTCCAAGATCAAATTGTTCTCATGATGAACCAGACTTTCCGCAAACTTCCGAAGAAAATTTAGAGAATATTTCCCAATGGGAGTAATGGAGGATTCCCCATAAATGTGCACATTCGAGTATCTCCTCGTTGGGGTTTCAAAATTCTTATTCACACACTGCCGTATGACCTTCCTTTCACATATCTCCAGCTCCCTAGCAACAGTTGGAGAAATGCTAAACCATATAGGAAATGCGTATAATAAGATCGGCCTTATACACACCTTGTATATCAAAAGTTTAGTTGAAATTGGTAATGATCTATTACATAGTACTCCAGAAAGTGATCCCTTCACCCTACTAACCTTCCTCAACATTATACGCGCATGCTCATTAAACTTCATCAACTTGTTGAAGTGGACTCCAAGGTATTTAAAACTATTCCTAAATGGAATCTCGGTTCCATTTAAGAACAGTCTTAAAACCATACTCTCGGGTACTACAAACCTAGCACATTTCCCTGACGCATTCCTCAGACATAAAGCCTCACATTTTCCAACATTTATCTTTATACCCCAGGAAGAATCGTTAACAATAGACAGATGTCGTTGAACCAAGGAAAGAGCAACAATCGGCGACTCAGCATGCGCGTATAATAAAGAATCATCAGCGTATAATATGCTCTTCGACCCACCAGATATGTGAGGGAAATCATGGATAAATACATTGTACAAAAACGGAGCCATTATTGAGCCTTGTGGGACACCAATATCACAGAGCGAACTGGAGGTACCATCCACCTTAACAAAAAATTTCCGATCGTGGAAGAAGCTATGAAGAAGTTTTATCGCAAACCTATCAAATCCAATATTAATCAGCTTATACAGAATCCCGTCATGATACGCATGATCAAAAGCCTTCTCAATATCAAGGGATACCGCAACAGTACACTTAGATTGTCTCAGGTTCCTGACGACGTCATCTTGAAATTTCAGCAATGCGTGGGTCGTCGAATGACCCTTTTTAAATCCAAACTGGTACTCAGGAATATACAGATCCTCGACAGCCACTCGCATCTTCCCCAAAACAATTTTCTCAAGAAGCTTCCCTAAGTTCGACAGCATAGAAATTGGTCTCAGATTGTTGACATCGGAGTTCCCAGGTTTCTTCGCAATTGGAATAATCCTCGCAATCTTCCATGAATCAGGAAAGTAGCAATTGCTGATACAGTTGTTGAAAATAATTGTCAAAAACTCAAAAGCCCTAGTTGGCATTTTCCTAATCAAATAATTCGAAATGTTATCCGGACCGGAAGATCTCTTATTGTTCAACAATGCTACCTGTTCCACAACACATGCCTCATTGATTGTGTGTCCTTTCCACATATTCCTAAAAGTATGCTTTAAAAATAACGTATTATTAATGAACACATTGCTAAATCAATGATGAATTTTTCTGGATAGTTGGAATGATCGATTAATTAACAAAAAACTGTAAACTATTTCATCATGATTTTTTACAAATGTTGAGCTAATGTATTACGCTTCAGTTATTTACTTTGTTCTATGTACTGATTTACATCGATCAAAAGATACAAAGCGTTTTATAAAAAAATTTCCTGAAATTTCCAACATCGTATAAAATTGAAATTGATATATAGGCGTTGGGCGTGGCACTTGCAATTTTTTTAATTAATCAGGACTCAAATACAATCTCTACTAGCGATCTGTAATAATATAAATGCAAAATTGAGAAAAATACTAAGATTTTTAATTTTAGGTTATGTGGGAAGTAGACGTGGTTATGGGCGGATTTAAACAAAAAATTGGTTTTTACCTAATTAGGCGAAATGAGTGATATGTACAAAATTTCAAAGCCCTAGCTCAATTCCCTCTAATTTTTGCCGCGTCTTGTTTGAAAATATTCCACTGTGCGACGTGGCAATGGCAGTGAGTGGCAATTTCGTAAACGTCCTCAGAGACATTTTACAGGTGGCTCTGAACAAATTGGCTAGATGGGCCAGAAGCAGCGGCTTGGGCGTTAACCCCAACAAGACAGAATTGGTTCTCTTTACTAGGATGAATAAAGTCCCACATGTGGACCCTCCACCTCGGATAAGTGGAACAGATCTAGTCTTTTCTGAAAGTGCAAAATTTTTAGGAATAATAATAATTCTAGATAGAAAACTATTACTTAGACTTAACGTATTGGAACGTGTAAGGAAGGCCAACGTCGCCTTATATTTCTGCAAAAAGGTTGTAGGGTCGCGGTGGGGCCTCTCTCCTAAAATCGTCCACCAGATATATATAGCAGTAGTTCGTCCTATACTGCTATACGGCATTGTGGTATGGTGGACGGCAACTAACAAACTAACCATCACCAACCTACTAACAAAGGTTCAGAGAACAGCCTGCCTGAGCATAAGCGGAGCTTTAAGGACTACAGCGACCGAGTCTCTGCAAGCCCTACTCCATATACTGCCGATTAATATTGTGGCGAGAGAAGTTGCAACCAAAGCGGCAATAAGATTAAACTGCCTATCAATGTGGAGGTACAAGAACTACGGTCACATGAGGATGTCGAGGTGTAGTGCTATGATAACCGACCGAGTGGACTATATACCAACTGTGTACACCTTCGAGAGAAATTACATCACTATGATTCCCGACAGAGATGAATGGGTTGGCAGAATACCAGATAATAGAAACCATCTCCACTTTTACACGGATGGTTCGAAGTTTGATGAAAAGGTTAGCTTCGGAGTACACTGTGAAGAACTTAGTTTGGATATAGCTCACAGACTACCAGATACCTGCAGAGTCTATCATGCCGAAATAATGGCAATATGGGAAGTCCCCAAGTGGCTGAGTCGCAACATAGTAACCAACACTGGCGTTGTCATTTACTCGGACAGCCAGGCTGCCATCAATTCTCTGGAGGCAACATCCCTAAATTCTCAAACAGCCCTCGACTGGCGCAGATCTCTCCTCGCAATAGAGAGGCAAAGACTGTCTACGTTAGTACCAGTTCTGACGGGACACTTCTTGATCGGCGAACACGCCAAAAGAGTGGGTATTGACTCCAATGACTTCTGCAGAACCTGTGGAGATGAGGAAGAAGTGGAGAGCATTGAGCAATTGCTATGCGACTGGCCCGGGTCAGCCTTTGTAGGCAGCCTAACAGATCTTTCCAGTACCGATATTCGTACTATCGATAAATTTGTATATCAAGCAAGTTGATTTCGATGAGAGGCATTTTAGCCCGTGGTAACACTTGGGACCGAAACTGGTATATGTGAGCTTATAAAAAAAAAACCGGCTGCCACCCTAACCTAAACCTAAAATACCATGTGTCCACACATAGTATTTGTTTATTAATCGCTATCATCTTGAAAAAATTTTTCCAGCTTTTTTCGCCATTATAATTTCCTTTAATTTAAATGGTATTTCGGCTTTATCGAGTTTATACTTCAAAAAATATGGTTCAAATACTGAAGGTACCTTCCATGACAATTGGAATTCTAGAAAAAACTTTAAAAAACAAGTAAAATGACCCAAAACGGATATCCGCCGAACATACTTAGGGTCTTAGGTCACTGCTTCGATGTGTTACACTTTTGGCTCGTAGCAAATGATATATACCCACCTCTCTAAGGTGAGGGGATAAATATTATCCCATACCAATTTGAAGTCAATCTGTTACTCCTTTCGAGAGTTATCGTGCGCTCCAGCCAGATAGACAGACGGACGGACGGACATTGCTCAAATGACTTAAAATGGCTCAAAACGGATTTGGGGTCTTAAAGGTATGAAAAGCTTTACCATCAAAAAAATTGGTTTCTGTATGTATATATATAGAAAATTAAGTGATATAGAACATATTAAAAACAATTTAAAATTGTTGCCTAGGTAATGAATACGCATAACAATTATTTAATTGTTTCATCAATCAGTTGACCAGAAACGCAATACATCTGCGAAATGAATTCGCAGTAAATGCAGTAATGTTGTAGGCAAATTACTGTAAAGCTCAAAAACCACAAATCATGTAATTGCCTAAAGAGCATTCAGTTGGAAGCGAATGAATTCATAATAATAATGAATGACTGAATGATTATTAATATTTAATTATGTTGAATTTATTGTTCAAATGAATTAATGCCTTCTCTCCCTTGTGTGGGATTTAATATTAAATTCATTATTGTAAATGTTTTTTTTTTTTTTTCAATATAATGTTTGTTACACATATAAATTCAATACAACAACATAAATTGGACATTGCAAAACGCTCGTTCAACATTTAAGCCTTAAAATTATTAACTGTTTTACACTGATGTAGTTAGAGCTTAGTAAATATTATGTAATTGTTTTTAATTTCATTAAAGTTTTCTACTTCGCAAAAAACAGCTAAAGTTTCTCTGTTTCTGTTTTACCCACAACAAAATCTACCTTTCAATTTCATTTTTGTATTTTGCGTTGCAAGAATCTATCATCATCCTATCATTGGCAGGGTTGCTAAGACCTTCTCTAGTTACATATCTATCTAAGCAAGTAATGCGATTTAAAAAGACGTAAGAACAGTGTAAGGAAACTGGGGGAAGTATTAAATATTTGAAATTATATTTGAAGACGAAAATTCAAAACAAATAAATTAAAATTGTTTCAAACCAGAAAGGAAAAGCTAAAGTCGAGCAGTGCCGACTATATGATACCCTACATCACTCTATTAAGATTGGATAACATTGAATATCCAATGCGTACTTGAACTAAAATTTGTTTACACAATTTGCATTTGGAACGTCTATGCATCTGTAGACAAATCGGACGAAATGTATATATGGGGGCTATAGCTAAATCTAAATCGATTTTCTTCAAATTGAGCAATGTTGGTCCATGGACCAAGGAACTCTACGATCTTAAATTTCAAAACGGTTGGATGTAAACAACAGCTTCTGTGGAGAAGTAAAGAGGCAAATCGGACGAATCTTATATATGGGATGGATGGATGGGAGCAATGTTGGTCCATGGATCAAGAAACTTTACCATGTTCAATTTCGAAACAATTTGATGTAAAATACAGCTTCAATAGGGCTAAAGGGCCAAATCGGACGAAACATATACATGGGAGCTATATCTAAATCGGAACCAATTTAGATAAATAAACTCTGATAGATAAATAAACTAAACCATGCTAAATTGCAAAATAATGGGGTGTAAAATATGTACAATTTCTATAGGGCTAATGGGCCAAATCGGACGAAATATATATATGGCGGCTATAGATAAATCTGAACCGATTTTCTTTAAATTTGGCAACGTTGGTCCATGGATCAAGAAACCCTACAGTGATTAATTTGAAAACGATTAGATGTAAACTACATCGTCTATAGGTCGAATGGGCCAAGTCGGACGAAACTTATATATGGGAGCTATATCTAAATCTGAACCGATTTTCTTCAAATTAAGCCATATTGTTCCATGGATCAAGAAATTTTATCATGCAAAATTTCTAAACAATTTGATGTAAAATGCAGCTTCTATAGGGCTAAAGGGTCAAATCGGACGAAATTTATTTATGTAAGCAATATCTAAATCTGAGCCGATTTTCTTCAAATTCTATAGACTTCTTTCCAGAATTTCAGCACAATCGGAGTGAAATTGCGACTAGTACTCAACGGACCACTTTAGATGGACAGACGACTGGCGGACGGACAGACATGGTTAACTCAGCTAGTGATTTTGAGTCGATCGGTATACATACTTTAAGGTGTAGCTGTAGTATTTCTAGGTATTACAAACATCTGCCATGAAACAATCTTATAATAACCTGTATCACAGTGTGGTGTAGGGTATAAAAACTCCTATTTCCAAAACCAAGAATGTTAAACCCTACAAGAAGACTGTCCGAAATCAAGGTACTAAACCAAATCAAGGTTGGACTTCTGAGCTAAAGGCTAGGAAAAAGACCTGAAACAGGCTATTTAACAAGGTCAAATCTACTAGGGTCACTAATGACTGATATGGCTACAAGGACCAGCTCAAAATCTATAAAAAGGAGCTGAGGAAAGTGCAAAGACGTTCTTGGTACATCTCTTTTGTGGAGAAGAGGAAAGTTCTCAGACGTCGCAATGCTGATTAAGATACTATCCATAGCATCCTGCACAGATGAGGATAACAACTGGACAAAAAATAGCGAGCTGTAACTACAGGTACCTCTAGACACATATTTCTCGGATGACTCCCTGACAGAACTCGAGGAAGAGCAGGAAAAACAAGAAAGCGCGTGGCCGACATGCGTCGCTGAATTGTTGGCCGACAAATCCAGATTAAGCTGTAGGATTAACAGCTATGAGTCGTTCAAAACACCTGGTCCATGTGGCATGCCTCCAATTGAAATGCAGAAAAGTATGAAGTACATCATGCCTTGGCTGGAGAAGATACATACTCGTATATGAGGGCTGTGATAAGCTCTCGTATATCCCAAATCGATGAGTTTTTATTTTATGGGTTATCTAAACTATATTAGATGACCGGCTGGATTATCTACCCTATATTAGACGTTCAGTTTGATTATTTAAACTATATTAGATTACCAGTTGCCTTATCTAAACTGCATTATACGACCGGTTGGATCACACAAACTTTATTAGAAAACCAGCTGTGTTATCTGCACTATATTATACAACGATTTGGGTTATCTACACTATATTAAACGATCACTTGGATTATCTAATATATACAAGGCGACAAGTTGGATTACTACACCATATTATATGGCCAGTTTGGTTATCTAAACTATAGTACGGAGTAAATTCTCCATCGTCCTTAGAGACATCATACATGTGGCTCTGAACAAATTGTTTAGATGGACCAGAAGTAGCGGTTTGAGCGTTAATCCACACAAGAAAGAATTGGTTCCTTCACTATGAAGAATAAGGCTCAACATGTGGACCCTCCCTAAACCCTGTGGATAAATGAAACAGAGCTGGACTTTTCGGAAAGTGCAAAATTTCTAAGAATAACTCTAGAAAGGAAATTGTCAGTCAGAGTTATATTTCAACGGCGCCTTATATTCCTGCATAACAGCTGTAGGGTCGCGTTGGGACCTCTTTCCTAAAATCGTCCATTGGATATATATAGCAAAAGTTCGCCCAATACCAATTAACAAATGTTCAGAGAACTAACTGCCTATGCATAAGCGGAGCTTTAAGGACTAAAGCGACTGAGTCTCTACAAGTTCTACTCCATCTACTGCCGTATGATATTGCGGCGTGGGAAGTTGCAACCAGGGCGGCATTAAGGTTAGTCTTACTATCAACGTGTAGGTACAAGAACAAGGCTATGATAACCTACCGAGAGGACTACATACCAACAGTCAATTAGTCTATCGTCATTTCTCTCTAAAACACTGCAGAGATTAATTGATACTTTCCTATGGACTAAGATTGATCACAGGCTACTGTCCAATTGCAGCAAAGGCAAGACTGGCCTGCATGATCTAGTCAGCTTTATTGAAGGATCTCTCTCTCTGTTAAGGAATATACTATAGTAGCTTTTTTAGTATAGAGGGGAACTTCAATATCATAAATCCAGCCGTTATAATTACGTCTCTATCAACCTGGGGGTTGATAGCAGTATACGTAGATTCCTTCCTAACCTTCTGACTAAGAGACGCATTTCAGCTAGATTAGGGTCAACTGACTTCACTAGCGGAACGCCCCACGGGAGTGTTCTGTCTCCTCTGCTATGGAATATTTCCATGTACATATTTTACTTTCTCTGGAGATGATGAGTGTAAAGGTTGTTGCCTTTGCAGATGACGTGGCATTATCTGTTAGAGGGAAGTTTGAGAGTACTCTTTGAGACATCCTACAACAGGCTCTTTATACAATCGCAAGATGGCCATCCGAAAATGATATTGGTGTTAATCCGACCAATACGGAACTAGTTCTTTTCGCCAAGAGAAATAAGGTACCACCAGTTACGCCTGCCTTTTCTCAGGAACTAGAGCTATCCATTGTTAAAAAAAATACTGCCTGATCACTGTAGTGTTTACCAGGTAAAAATCTTAGCTATTAAAGATGTAGCAGAATGGCTGAAAATTAGTTTTCTGACCAATGTCGGTATTAATATTTTCTCTGGTAGTCAGGTTGCTATCAAGTCCCTGGAAACTGTATTCCTGAATTTAAGAACTGCCCTCGACTTTCGCAGATCTCTTAACGAGACGGCTGAACAGTTCAATATTCACCTGATGCGGATTCCGGGCCACAGGAACATACCAGGGAACTGAAAGGTAGATGAACTTGCAAGACTATGAACTACCTTACAGGCTCCAGGGGAACTGAAAATGTTGGCATGACTCTAACGACCTGCAAGCTATTTTTGAGAGAGACGGCAACAAATGATAGGTGGTCACTAGGCAGGAACTGCATTCAAGGCTGATGTGGCCCGGACTAAACTCAAAACGGACCAACGCACTGCTATTGTTGTCGATACCGGACGTCGTACTTATCGTGTCTGTCATGATGGGTCACTGCCTTATTGGACGGCAGGCAGAGAGATTGAAGGTCTTGCATTACACTCACTCTTGCAGAAGCCGTGGAGACGAAAAGGAGGAAAAATTAATGGAACACCTTCTATGCCCTTCTCTCTCTAGAAGGTGGCAGGCATCCTTAGGCTCTCATTTATTTGGGGAGTTATCTAACTGAGGTGATGTTGGAATCCGCCAACTTTTGAGTTTTTTACAGCAATCAACGTGGTTCAACGGGAGTGGTTAGGGATGACTTATGTTCTTCCTTACATACCTGCGGTAAAACAATGGACTGTATAGTCTAAGTCAGATTGTATTATGTGAAAACACCTGTGCATGTTCGTTTGGTGCGGCTTATTGGCTGGCGACGTCATCGGGCCATACGCTATCGTGAGATGATAACGATCTTTTTATGTCCCGAATTGGAAGATATGGATGTGGACAATATGTGGTTTCAACAGGACGGTGCCACTTGCCACACAGCTAACGAAACCATGACTCTTTTGCGCAACAAATTCAATGGCCGTATTATCTCACGTCGTGGCGATGTCAATTGGCCGCCAAGATCATGTGATTTGACACCGTTGGACTTCTTTCTTTGGGGTTATTTGAAAGAAAAGGTGTACGTCGATAAGTCAGCAACAATTCAAGAGCTAAAGGATGAGATAATTCAGCACATTAACGGCATAGATCCTCAATTATGCCTCAGCGTCATCGAAAATTTGGACCATCGGATGGAGGTGTGCAGGTCCCTGCGGCCGTTTGTCCGATATTTTGTTCCATACATAATTGAACCATACCAATATTATCATAATAAAATTAAATGACAAAATTTCCTAAATAATTTGTGTTTTATTCAAAATCAACATCGGCCCTTAAAATGTAACCGCCCTTTGTATCAACGGTGTACACCTTCGAGAGGAACTTCACCACTACGATATCTGCCAGAGAGGAATGGCTTGGCAGAATACATACTAGGTAATAGAAGTAATCTCCTTTTGGAAGTTTATATACCGAAATAATGGCAATAAGGGAAGTCGCCAAGAGGCAGAGACACAACATAGTGACCAACTGGCGTTATCATTTACTCGGACTGCCAGGCTGACAACAATTATCTGGATGCCACATCCCTTAATTCACAAACAGCACTCCACTGCCGCAGATCTTTTATCGAGTCAACTAAGCAGTTTAAGATTTACCTCAAATGCGTTCTTGAGCATAGCGATGCTATCCAGGGGAACTGCAAAACCGATGAGCTTGCTAGGAAAGGGACGACATTACAAATTCTCTGAGAATTTGCATATATTTGTGCGTCACTGTTCATATTCACTCTTTGGATTAGGCTAGACATATGTAGGGTAGCTAGACAAATTTGGCCAAGATATGACCTGAGAAGGTAAAAATATCTCCTCCCACTGGAGAGAAAATGACTGTCTACGTTAGTGTCAGTTCTAGAGGTACACTGCGTGATCGGCGAACACGCCAAAAGGTTGGGTATTGACTCCAATGACTTCTGCGGAAGCTATGGAGATGATTGTTGATAGCATTGAGCACCTGATTTGCTGCTGTTCACGTTGAGTAAACCATGTCTGGATATACTGGACTCGGCCTTTCTGGGAAGTCTGAAAGGTCTTGCCGGTACCGATATTCGAATTAGTGACAACTTTGTGTATCACACAGGTTGATTCCGATGAGGGACAACGAGGCCCATAGTAGCACTAGGGTCTTCAATTGATATATAACCAGTAAGGAAAGGCAGAAAGTCGGGCGGGGCCGACTATATAATACCCTACACTTCGTCATTGCCATAATAATTTGGAATAATTGGTAAATGGGTAGAAACATATTAACTAAATGGGTAGAAACATATAAAAATTAGGCAATATTCGTTCCTAAATTGAGAAACATCTTTCTGGAAAATTTTAATGATCGGAAATAAAATACAACTTCTATAGCGGTTTGATACCAAATCAGGAGGAACATATATATGGAGCTTTAATATAAATCTGAACCGATCTTCCCCGAATACTCATTCATGTAATAAGAAACCTCTTTCTACCGAATTTCGCACTGATCGGATATAAAATACAGTTTTTAAAGCGCTTACATGTCAAATCGGGGGTAACATATATATGGGGGCTATATCTAAATCTGAACCAATTTCTTCCAAATTTAACAGTGTTCATTCATATAATAAGAAACCTCTTTCTGCCGAATTTCATACTGATCGGATATAAAATAAAGTTTTTACAGCGCTTACATGTCAAATCGAGGCTAACATATATATGGGGGCTATATCTAAATCTGAACCGATTTTAACCAAATTCAATAGGGATTGTCCTTGGGCCAAAAAAAAGATATGTGTAAAGTTTCGTCGAGATCGAACCATAATTGCGACCTGTACTTTGATTACAAGAATACATGCACAGACGGACAGACAGACGGACAGACAGACGGACATAGCTAAATCAACTCAGAAAGTGATTCTAAGTCGATCGGTATAATAAACGGTGGGTCTATTTCTTCTCCGTTTGGGTGTTACAAACAAATGCACAAAGTTATAATACCCTGTACCACAGTGTGGTGTAGGGTATAAAAATGGTAAATAAACTAGTAAAAGGTGAAAAGGGGATATTAGTTATATTAATTAATAATAATGCTATGTTAAACAAGTTTTTCAAAATCTTACCAAATCTTCCTAATATTCCAAATTTGGACATTTGCTCGAATTTTACTGTAAATGCATTTGTTTTTCCAGTATTTCACATATTGTAGGCGCAAAAATCGCACATTAGTGCAATATTAACTATATTCAATATTGCAATATGATAAAACTAGTTAAATAATATTAATTAATCTTTCAAACCTTGATTAATACTCAACATTTGAATATTTGTACGGAATTTTCATTAAATATGCTGGTTTTTACAATATTTCACATATAGGTGGCGCAAAAATCGCACGTTAGTACAATAGTGACAAAATTCAATATTGCAAATCGAAAAAATGGTTAAACACATTTTCAAAAGTCTTTCATAACTTCCTTATATTCAAAATTGGGACATTTGCTCGAAATTTACTACAAATGCACTGGGTTTTGCAACATTTTACATATAGGTGGCGCAAAAATCGCACATTAGTGTAATATTGACAAAATTCAATATTGCAAATGGAAAAAATGGTTAAACACATTTTCAAAAGTCTTTCAAACTTTAATTTTATTCAAAAATTGGACATTTGCTCGAAATTTACTGCAAATGCACTAGTTTTTGCAACATGTTACAAATATATGGTGCAAAAATTTCACAAAAATGACAAAATTCAATATTTCAATATGGCAAAAAAGTTGAATATTATTAAAAACCTTTCAAAATCTTTCCTTATTTTCAAAATTCGGAAATTTGCTCGAAATTTACTGTAAATGTACTGGTTTTTCCAAAATTTTACATATCGTCATCAGAAACGAAAAAGGGCCTATCATCATATTTGAAAATTTTACAGGAGAAGCAAAAAACTAAATAAAATGAAAAGTGCTGCCGTTTGAAAAACGTGGTTTTCAGGATATAATCTAAACATAATGATGCATTTATAAAACACACAAACGTGAATTTATAACTTGTTTGTGAAAATTGCGTGAAATAGGATTTTTAACTATACAAAAAGAAATAATTTGTTGTTAGGCCTTTTTGAATTTCGTTAATAAATTAGCAATTTTGAATATAACGCCGCTAAAAATTTGTCTGGATATGTATTTTGATGCAGTGTACCGAAATCCACTAAAAACTGAATTTCCATTTTTCATGTTGTTACGCCCTTTTTCGTTTCTGATGACGATATAGGTTTCGCAAAAATCACAAATTAATGCAATATTAACAAAATTCAATATGATAAAACTAGTTAAATAATATTAACGAACCTTTCAGTCCTTTATTAATATTCAGAATTTGGACATTTCTTTAAATGCACTGGTTTTCACATATAGGTGGCGCGAATATCGGACATTAGTACAATATTGACAAAATTCAATATTGCAATATGATAAAAATAGGTAAAAAATATTAAAATTTTTTTCTTAATGTTTAAAATTTGTATGTTTGCACAAAATTTGCTGTAAATGCACTGGTTTTCGCAATTTTCACATATAGGTGGCGTAAAAATCTCGCAAAAATTACAAAATTCAATATTTCAATATGACAAAAAATAGTTAAATTTTATTAAAAATCTTTAAAATATTTCTTAATGTTCAAAATTGGGAAATTTGCTCGAAATTTACTTTGAATGCACTGGTTTTCGCAATATTTTACATATAGGTGGCACATAAACCGAACGTTAGTGAAACATTGACAAAATTCAATATTGACATTTTATAAAAATAGTTAAACAATATTAAAAATCTTTCAAAACTTTCTTAATATTCAAAATTGGAATATTTGCACCGAATTTTGTGTATATACACACTTTTCGCAACACGTCATAAATAGATGGCGCAAAAGTCTCACAAAAATGACAAAATTCAGTATGGCAAAAAAAGTTTAATATTATTAAAAATCTTTAAAATCTTTCTTAATTTTCAAAATTGGGAAATTTGCTCGAAATTTACTGCAAATGCACTGGTTTTTGCAACATTTCACATATAGGTGGCGCAAAAATCGCATATTAGTGCAGTATTGACAAAATTCAATATTGCAATATGATAAAAAATAGTTATACAATATTAAAAATCTTTCAAAACTTTCTTAATATTAAACATTTGAATATTTATACGGAATTTACTTTAAATGCGCTTGTTTTCACAATATTTCACATATAGGTGGCGCAAAATTTCTGCAATAATGACAAAATTCAATATTGCAATATGATAAAATTAGGTAAAATATATTAAAATTTTTTCTTAATGTTTAACATTGGTATATTTGCACGAAATTTACTGTAAATGAACTACTTTTCGCAACATGTCATAAATAGATGGCGCAAAAATCTCGCAAAAATGACAAAATTCAATATTTTAATATGACAAGAAAATAGGTTAATAATGTTGAAAATCTTTCTTAATAATCAAAATTGGGATATTTTCTCGAAATTGACTGTAAATTCACTGGTTTTCGCAATATTTTACATATGGGTGGCGCATAAACCGGCCATTAGTGAAATATTGACAAAATTCAATATTTAAATTTGATAAAAATAGTTAAACATTAAAAATATTCAAAATTGGAATATTTGCACCGAATTTTGTGTATATGCACTACTTTTCGCAACACGTCATAAATAGATGGCGCAAAAATCTCACAAAAATGACAAAATTCAATATGACAAAAAAAGTTGAATATTATTTAAAAACTTCAAAAATTTCTTAATTTTTAAAACTGGGAAATTTGCTGTAAATGCACTGTTTTTTCCAACATTTCACATATAGATGGCGCAAAAATTGCACATTAGTGCAATATATTTACAAAATTCAATATTGCAATATGATAAAAATAGTTAAATAATATAAATAAACCTTTCAATCCTTTATTAATATTCAAAATTTTGATATTTCTACGGAATTTTCTTTAAATGCACTGGTTTTCACAATATTTCACATATATGTGGCGCAAATATCGCACATTAGTATAATATTGATATATGATATAAAAATACGAGTACGTAAACAATACTAAAAATTTTTCTTAATGTTTAATATTGGTAAATGTGCAGTAAATTGACTGTAAATGCACTGGTTTTCACAATAATTCACATACAGGTGGCGCATAAACCGCCCATTAGTGAAATATTGACAAAATGCAATATGGCAATTTGATAAAAGTTGTAAGTTAAACAATATTAAAAAACTTTCATTTTCGTGTAGTAAATGCCCTACTTTTCGCAACATGTTATAAATATATGCTGCAAAAATCTCACAAAAATGACAAAATTAAATATTTCAATATGACAAAAAAATAGTTAAATAATATTAAAAATCATTCTTAGTGTTTAAAATTGGCAATAAGAGTTAACCAATATTAAAAGTCTTTTCATAGTTTTGATTTTGAAAATCTTTCAAAACTTTCTTAATATTTAAAATTGGGATATTTGTACCGAATTTAGTGTATATGCATTACTTTACGCAAAAATCGTACATATTGAAAAAAATGCAATAATATATATTGCAGATTTTAAATTTTTTTTATCTGATTTTCAAAAGTTGTTCAATAACTTCATAATATTCAAAATTGGGATTATTGCTGCTTTTCCCAATTCCTCACATATAGATAGCGAAATAGTCACTCCTCAAAATAGAGATAGATTTATGACTTGTTTTTGTTTTATTCGATTTGCTTTCATAGTACATATTTTGTTTTTGCACTTTGTTCGGCTCAAGATCTTTTTTATTGTTTTCAGTATATGAAAACAACTTAGTGAAAAATTTAAGAAGAAGTAAGTGACATGTATTGGGGGTGGTTGTAATGGTTGGTTAGACAGATCTGTTTCGGGAGCCACCAAACTCCCATTGTCATTGGCTCCCGAAACAGATCTGTCTATCCAACCATTACAATCACCCCCAATACTTAATTCTTCTTTAATTTTTAACAAAGTTGTTTTCATATACTGAAAACAACAAAAACGGTATTGAGCCTAACAAAGTGCAAATACAATGTAGATAAATTTATAACTTTCAAAATTAAATCAGAATTTAATCAGTTGTTTATACAGTCGCTTTGGATTTCATATTCATTTATTTAATACTAATAATGTCCGTACTAATTATATTGTTTCTTCATTTCTATATTTTTTGATTTCTCTATTTTCGAGTTATTTACTTTATTCATCTACATACTTTTTATTAAATCATTTTATTTTTTT
The DNA here is from genome assembly GCA_963930755.1 of Eudasyphora cyanicolor. NCBI lineage: Eukaryota > Metazoa > Arthropoda > Insecta > Diptera > Muscidae > Eudasyphora > Eudasyphora cyanicolor. The sequence continues at coordinate 54,200,409 of OZ005735.1, forward strand.
ACATGTACGTATTTGTTCATCCTGTATTTTCGTTTAATTCTCTAATAGTCTAAAATATATTGTGTGGATTCGTAACACTGTGTTTCTTATCTTGGTTAAACTAGAAAATGTCTTTCATTTCATTTAGTTGTATCATGACATCTTGTAATTAAAAGTTGTCTAAGTAAGTATATATTCTAAAAGAAATGAAAAAATAATATAAAATACTTTCAACAGACGTGGATTTGTAAACAAAGTCTAAGAGAAATTATCTATTTTTCAAATACTTTAAAAACAGAAGGTGAATAATTCTTAGAATTAAGAATAAGACAGTATTGCTTCACCAGGTGAAAATATAGTACTCGTTGTATTACTATCATCATTAAGAAGATTACGAGTATCAGGTGTACAAAAAATAATTTTGTAAAAAGTTAAATGTTGACATTAATTTGTTTTTCATTTAATTTATTTATTATAACTTGTACTCCAAAGCTTTCAGGGGCATTAGTAAATAACAAAAAATGCATATAAACATTTTTAAATACATAAGTTTTGAATGGCTTAAAAGGGAAATTGGGATTAGATTATGAATGACATTGCTACACTGAAAAAAAACGCTTCATCAAATTGATGAATATCTACCTTGGACGAATGAAATTTTTGCTTTGTGTTTAATCCAACAACACATTTCATTGGTTTGATGTACAATGTTACATTTTTCGATAAATTTTATTTCTTCGATAAATTACATTGCTTCAACGAATATTTGAAGTACATGTGACATTATTTGAATGACCAATTTTCTGTTAATTGAAGAAAATAATTCCTCCTTTTCATGAAAAATTTCCTACAATTTAATGTTATTTTGTCATCAATTCGTAGCAAAATATACATCAAGAATGCGACAAAACGTCATTAATGTCAACATTACATTGAACAGAATCAACATATATGGTAAATTTTTCAGAGAATTCTTTAAATTAATGTAACTATTATAAATACGAGTATTTAATTACAAGCATAAAGTATGCGTTTTTATACCTTACACTACACTGTGGAACAGGGCATTTGTTTGTAACGCGTAAAAGGAGAAGTGATAGACCCATTGTTTGTTATACCCATCAACATAGAATCACTTTTTGAGTCGATTTAGTCATGTCCGTCCGTCTGTCTGTCTGTCCATGTATTCTTGTAATCAAAGTACAGGTCGTATTTATGGTCCGATTTTGATGAAATTTAGCACAGTGCTCTTTTTTGGCCCAAGGACGATCCCTATTGAAATTGGTCAAAATCGGCCAAGATTTAGATGTAACCCCGAGTTGATATGTAAGCGCAGTAGAAACTGTATTTTATATCAGATCAGCACGAAAGTTTGCAGAGAGAGTTCGCTTATTAAATGAATGAACACTGCCAAATTCGGGGGAAATCGGTTCTGATTTAGATATAGTCCCCATATATATGTTACACCCGATTTGACATGTGTGCGCTGTAGAATCCGTATTTTATATCCGATCAGTACGAAATTCAACAGAGAGAGTTTTCTTATTACATGAATGAACACTGCCAAATTCAGGGAAAATCGGTTCAGATTTAGATATAGGCTCCATATATACAGGGTTTTCCAATAAGATTGATATGATTTCTTTGAAAAAACACACTTTTTGTTAAGGAAATTCAAAAGTTTTTTATTTAATGTGAAGTACAATCGATTCAATTCAATTAAGTTCTAAATCAAACGTCATTCAAATGGCCTCCACGACTTCTTCTGCAGGAACGACTTCGAAGAACCCAATTTTCTAGCAATTTTTTTACTAAAGCAAGTCGTATGTCATGAATGGCACGTTCAATATTGACTTGTAAAGCTTGAAGAGATTGTGGTTTATGTCGAAAGACCAATGACTTCAAATAACCCCATAAGAAATTGTCGAATGGTGTTAAATCACAACTTTTAGCTCTTAACGAGAGCTAAAATATTGCTCATGGGTGTCAAGGTCGTAGGTCGACTGGAAATTGTTTTTTTGGATTTTAACAAAATGGACAGCATCATTTTCAAATGTGAACCGAATGTTTATTTTTGTTCTAGCTCCTTAACGGCTCACCACAAGCTACACTTAGTGCAGTCAAAAACCATAAAAGCTTTTGTGGTAATTTGCATAGTGTGGTAATTTTCCATTTGATGGAGCAAAATTTGCTTCTCATTGGACATGGCTGGTGTTTTGTATTAACTTTGGTTAACAATTGTTTTTGGAAGATTTTGGAGAAGTGTGGTTTCACAAAGATTTCTCATTCGCTTGCGTGTTGAAGTCAACCATATAGAGCTCCGTATCTCCCATACAATTGCAGCAGAACTGTTGATAACGAGTGTCACGGCTCAGAAATCATGATCCAGTATGTGTGCTGCCAATTTTTAATACATATTTATACACCGCCATGTATAAGATACTTGTTTCTATAATAATATAGAAACAAAATGGTCTTGAAGCCGGGAGAATATCCTAGTTAGAATCACAATGATTTGTAGACCGAATAAAAGCAAGCAAGCAACACGGTACGTCGTATAGGGAATCGGTTAATGGCAAAAAGATAGCTCATCAAGGTCGTAGGTCGACTGGAAAGTGTTTTTGTGGATTTTAAAAATAATGGAAAAGTTGCCATTGGAGAACAATTATTTTGATAATAACACTGAATACATTGAAAACGTTATTCTTGCGTATATCTTTCCATGATGAAATTGTAAACACTACTGAATACAATGAAAAACAAATGACAGATCATGACATATTACAAATGGCCGAAACTTCACTTTAAAACCCGTTATGTTTCACCCGATTTGACATGTAAGCGCTGTAGAAACCTTGTTTAATATCCGATCAGTACGAAATTCGGCAAACTGAGTTTTCCAATTACATGTATGAACACTGCCAAATTCATATCGCAATGCACACTTTCGCATTGTTATGGAGGTGTAGGGTATTATCTAGTCGGCCCCGCCCGACTTTCTGTCTTTCCTTACTGGTTTATTATATAAATATATATACAGTTTATATTGCTGACCACTCCTGCTTTCAGGCATTTTTTTCGATTCACATGTCTGTGGGTTTCTGTAATAACTGCACATCTTAAAAAATCAAAATGTTCAGGGGTATATTTGATACGAAATGTGCACAGTTTAGTGGTGGAAAAAGTCACCAAAAATTGGGCTTACCTGGATTATCGATCGGGAATAATTAATGAACGAAACGGGCACGATTTTTCATGCACGTTGTGGAGATAAATTATCCCCAAACGGGGTTGATTTTGCAACATCTTTTTTCCTTCCGAGTATAAAAGGCAACTCAAATATATAAGAATGATGGGTGGTGATGGATAATTTTTTTGTTCGGCTTTGTATTGTTTATTGGATTTGTTATTAGCTGTTCTTAGAAGAAAAAACCACCAGTAATTTATGTTTTATAAAGAAGCGAAAAAATACCTAGGATTATCGATCGGGAATAATTAGTGAAAGAAACGGGGACGATTTTTCATGGACGTTATAGGGATAAATTATCCCCAAACGGGGTTGATTTTGCAACATCTTTCTTCCTTCCGAGTATAAAGGGCAACTCAAAATATATAAGAATTATGGATGGTGATGCATGATTTTTTGTTTGGCTTTGTATTGTTTATTGCATTTGTTATTATCTGTTCTTAGAAGAAGAAGACACCACCAGTAATTTATGTTTTATAAAGAAGCGAAAAAATAAAAAAGAATCGGGAAGAAATATAATTAGAAGGCCAGTTCGAATTTATGGATGATTCTGTGGGCAGTCTGGCGTGTAAGAAGGATAATGTGATTGCGAAAACCAGTGACGACTTCCTATTTATAATCATGGAAATGGAATCGGTCTACGACTATTTAAAAGGTACGAATATGTAAATGTGAAATTAAAATTATTACTAATGATTGTATGTGTTTTGTTTGCAGTATTTAAAGAAGGCTTTGCCAACATTAGGGTTGCGTGCCGAATTCCGAGAAAAATAACTTAAGTGGAAAACACAGAGCAATTGTAGCAATCCGTATATGTGTGCTTTGCAAATTAATTTTTTTGTTAAGTTTTATTTACTCAATAAATTAATAAATAAAAATTTTTTAAAACTAGCTCTAATGCTGGTTAACTTGTTTTAAATATTGGGGTACATTTAGAATAGAAAGTCATTGAAATCATCCCCAGAGCGTGCTTTAGTCGTCCCCAGTACATTTAGTCATCACCCGCACGTGCTTAAGTCTTCCCCAGCGCGTGCTTTAAATTATACCCTGTTGGTGTTAATTTTGCATCGAAGCGTTGTTGATTTTTGATGATTTATTCGTGCACCGCCGTCACATACGGGGTTGGTTCATTATCATCAACGAATGTGTACAGCTTATGCACGCATGTGATTAGTTTTTTTTTGCTGGGTGAAGGCATGCCAGTCTTCAGTGACCCTAGTAGATTTGACCTACAAATAAGGAATTGTTAAAATCTATTTTTGCCTGTCGTCAATGTCAACGTAATATCTTCTCCCAATTGTTTATTATTGTGTTACCCCTAAACGATTACCTTATATTCCCAAGAAATATAATGCAAACCTTAATATGTACCAGTAATTCTTATAATATCTAATCTAAAACAAATTGCTAACTAACTATAAATACCTATTCGATGAACTCTGCTACTTTGCCAACAAAAGTTAAAACTTTGTTTTCGGAAAAATGCAAAATTTTCGAGATGAAAAGAAAACTTTATGTATGAGTATGCAAAACAAGTAAGAAAGTTTCAGTCGGGTAAACCGACTAAGGTATACCCTCACTTTGTGAGTAATGTAATATTGAATATTACACAAATTATTCTGTCAATTTTTGTGGTAGGTACCAGAAGGGGTTTAAGAAATACACCTATATTTCGCTGAACAGTAGATACTTTAAATACATTGCACTGTGCCGAATTGTAACCGTTTATATGGACGTTGAGATATTAAATTGTGGTATAATTTGGCCATTTTGTGTGGGAGGTACAAAAAGGGGCGTGGTGATAACGCTCATTTTTCACTGGACTATAGGCATTATAAAAGCATTACACTGTACAAAATTTCAAGTAATTGTATACACTGATATTAATGTTATAAACTGTTAACTTTTGGTGCAAAATGATACCTTTGTGGGAGAGGTACCAAAAGGGGCGTGACAATAACGCCCATTTTTCAATGGACTGTAGGCACTATAAAAACATTACGCTGTACAAAATTTCAAGTATTTTTATACACTGGTATTAATGTTATAAGCTGTTCACTTTTGGTGCAAAATGATGCATTTGTGTGGGAGGTACCAAAAGGGGCGCGGCAATAACGCCCATTTTTCACTGGACTGTAGGCACTATAAAAGCATTACACTGTACAAAATTTCAAGTATTTCTAAACACTGGTATTATTGTTATAAGCTTTTAACTTTTAGTGCAAAATGGTGGATTTGTGTGGGAGGTACCAAAAGGGGCGTGGAAATTTCGCCCATTTTCCTCGAGTTGATAGCGACTAACAAACTAATACTATGTGTGGAATTTCAGAAGATTCGAATACGTATAATATCAGTTATTAAAGATTCAATATTTCACAACATTTTAACACTTTGTGGGGGAGGTACTAGAAGGAGTGGACCAATATGGCCCATCTTCGAACTTAGCCGGAGATAGAATAAAATATTACCACGTACCAAATTTGAAGTCAATCGGTTACTCCTTTCGAGAGTTATCGTGCGCACCAGCCAGCAGACACACAGACAGACAGGCAGACAGACAGACAGACAGACAGACAGACAGACAGACAGACGGACGGACATTGCTCATTCGACTTAAAATGACCCAAAACGGATTTCCGCCGAACATACTTGGTGTCTTAGGTCACTCCTTCGATGTGTTACACTTTTTTCCGTAGCAAATGATATATACCCTCGTCACACTAAAGTGAGGGTATAAAAAACATTGATTACCTTAAGGAATTGTTTTTCGGAGAGGGGCAGCATTTCTGGAAGGCAAAGGAATTTGTTGCGACAATCAGAAACGTGATGTGTGTATGGAATTTTTGTTGTTGCTAACAGATGTATGGGAAATTATATATACGCCCTCGATTAATCTAAAGTTTAGTTAGAGAAGGACAATTTTTTTTGGGGAATTACAAATGGGGTTAAGGTTTCAAAGATTTTTTGAAAAAAAAAAATTGATTATGGTTTTACTAAAACCGCATTTTTCTTTAATAAAAACCAGTAAGGAAAGGCAGAAAGTCGGGCGGGGCCGACTATATAATACCCTACACCTCCCTAACAATGCGATAAAGGTCATTGCGATAATAATTTGGAATAATTGATAAGTCGGCAGCAACATATTATCTAATTCTGAGCCGATAATCGCTAAATTAAGCAATATTTGTTCCTAAATTGAGACACATATTTCCGGAAAATATTAATGATCGGAAGTAAAGTACAACTTCTATAGAGCTTTGATACCAAATCGGGAGGAACATATATATGTAGCTTATATATAAATCTGAACCGATTTTCCCAGAATACTCATTCATGTAAAAAGACCTCTTTCTGTAGAATTTCGTAGTGATCGGATATAAAATACAGTCTCTACAGCGCTTACATGTCAAATCGGTGGTAACATATATATGGGGGCTATATCTAAATCTGAACCGATTTTCTCCGAATTTGGCAGTATTCCTTCGAGTAATAAGAAACCTCTTTCTGCCGAATTTCGCACTGATCGTATATAAAATGCAGTTTCTACAGCATTTACATGTCAAATCGGGGGTAACATATATATGGGGGCTATATCTAAATCTGAACCGATTTTCTCCGAATTTGGCAGTATTCCTTCGAGTAATAAGAAACCTCTTTCTGCCGAATTTCGCACTGATCGGATATAAAATACAGTTTCTACAGCATTTACATGTCAAATCGGGTGCAACATATATATGGGGGCTATATCTAAATCTGAACCGATTACCCTCAAATTTGGCAGTGTTAATTCGCGTAATGAGAAACCTCTTTCTGCCAATTTTTTTACTGATCGGATATCAAATACAGTTTCTACAGCGCTTACATGTCAAATCGTGGGTAACATATATATGTGGGCTATATCTAAATCTCAACCGATTTCCCTCAAATTTGGTAGTATTAATTCATGTAATAAGAAACCTCTTTCTGCCGAATTTCGTACTGATCGGATTAAAAATACACTTTTTGCAGCGCTTACATGTAAAATCGGGGGTAACATATATATAGGGGCTATATCTAAATCTGAACCGATTTTCTCCGAATTTGGGAGTATTCCTTTATGTAATAAGAAACCTCTTTCTGCCGAATTTCACACTGATCGGTTATAAAATAAATTTTTTACGGCGCATACATGTAAAATCGGGGATAACGTATATATGGGGGCTATATCTAAATCTGAACCGATTTCTTCCAAATTTAACAGTGTTCATTAATATAATAAAAGACCTCTTTCTGCTGAATTTCATACTGATCGGATATAAAATAAAGTTTTTACAGCGCTTACATGTCAAATCGGGGCTAACATATATATGAGGGCTATATCTAAATCTGAACCGATTTTAACCAGATTCAATAGGGATCGTCCTTGGGCCAAAAAAAAGATATGTGTAAAGTTTCTTCAAGATCGGACCATAATTGCGACTTTGATTACAAGAATACATGCACAGACAGACGGACAGACGGACATAGCTAAATCAACTCAGAAAGTGATTCTAAGTCGATCGGTATAACAAATGATGGGTCTATCTTTTCTCCTTTTGGGTGTTACAAACAAATACACAAAGTCATAATACCCTGTACCACAGTGTGGTGTAGGGTATAATAATATATTTACACAAAAATGTAAGGTAGACTTAGACTTCATTAAAATGCCAGGTGTTTAGCATTTTGAATAATTTTGAGCCATCCCTTAGATGCCACAATATATATTTTGTCTGCCTTTTTGTAGAACTTAAAATAATACTTTTTTTCTAAGTTTAACAAATACCCAAAGTGTTTTAAATATAATTCACAAATAACAATTTGAAGTCGAACGTGTACTTAGACAAACAGTTGATTTGTTTATTTCCAACAAGTGGTTTACTATTGGTACGAGGATAATATAATATGGGAAGGAATAAAATTAATTATTAAAATAATTAAATACACATTTAAATGCCATTTGTTTTTTTTTTAATTTTACATATAGAATATTACCCAATTTGTCAGAACCCCAGTCAAACTCATTTTAATTTCGTATCTACATATTACGCTTTTTCTCTAGACAAATGAATGCATTTTGCCTGAAAGTATGCTATTTGCACGCATGCACAAGCAAGTCTACATAGCATTGAAGTATTATAACGCCCCCAACAAAAAGTTTGCCCTGCTATACTTATTTCATTTCGTATCTATCGTATTACTATTGTTCTAGACAAATGGATGCATGCAGAACTAAAGTATGATATTTACATGCATAGGATATACTCCATAGCAATGTAGTAATGTAACGCCCCCCGAAAAGTATGCTTTACATTATTTCTTCCACGTGGCGAATAAAAATTTGTACATATAAACCAAGTAGCTCGTTTTGGCACAGTGGGACAATAAATGCAGATTCATTGTATTTCACCTTTATATATAACATTTCTGTACCTTTTTGTCGAATGGGAGAGGGGCAGAAAAAATTTTATTTTATTGACTCAGAAATCTATTTTGTTCGTCCTAAGTGTCAATGAATACCCCCTAATACGCAACTATATAAATGGAATATAGTTCAAACTGTACTTCTACATAGAACATAATGGTAAAGTCTTTCCTCCTTGGGATATTGTGACGGTAGCAAATGATATTAATTCTACAGAAGGTATATGACAAAAATTTAACATCACATTTACGATGACAGTTGGTGGAATAATAATAAAAAAATTAAAAATATTGTCAAACCGATACTATTTTTATTATTTCCTTTAGTTATTTGAGTAAAGTTTCAAAATCATATGTCTATTCTACAGTTCGATGAGATTTTAAGACTTCCTTTTCCATTCGAAGTGGCATTTATTTATACAAAGTTTTTATCTGCGAACTCAGTCCTACTTTGGAATTTATGAAGGAAGGATAAATAATACGACGATATTCATACTACAGTTATTGTCTGTATAAAGTTCTACGAGATTTCTTCTTCAAACTGGAGTGAAACTTTTTGGTATTGCAGATAATAATGGTATTGTGACAGTAGCAAATCCAGTATATACATCCAGTTGAAATAGTCCTTATCTGTTGAAAAGTTATTTTAGTCTACTCGCTCTTTGGAGTTCTAAGCATTCATAATCGACAACAAGTTGAGATTTAAAGAACATGAGGACTACATCACCAGAAAAGCAGAGAAAATCTAGGATTTACAGTCAGAAGACCACGGAGGTAAAATAGAAAATGGATCTCTCTATTCTCTATGAACATTTTGTGGGAATAGGAACATGAAGCTTAACACTATCAACATCTTAATATATCAATTTATCATGTTTATCAGATCTCAGTTTAAGCAGTATTTGTATATAGAGCTTTTCGGTGAGGTCATTCTTCCGTTGGAATTTCTTACGGAGGATAAATCCTAGTTTCGACAGCGATCTAGGATTCTGCAACTAGAGTGAAATTTGTCAGCTTTGTAGATGATCTTGCCATAGGTACAGTACCAACCCTATTTACCCAGCTGAACTATCCACGAATATGGATATTAAGCAAGAAGGAATCGATCTTTACCACCAATCACAACTCACTGTCTTAAGTTCTTAGATTTCATTATCGGCACCAGGTTGAAATTAAAAAAAAAAAAAACAAGTAAAAGTACCCTCCACGTGATCACACAAAATAACTCAAACCTAAAGAAAATAACACCGAAAAACACAAAAATATAGTATGTAGATGAGAACAGTAGGAACAAGTTAGATGCTATATATGGGAGCTATGTCTAAATATGGACCGATATCGCCCATATTCAATCCCAAGTTACCTGCAGCTATAAGAAGTATCTATACCGACATTCAGCCACCTAGCTCTATTATTACGGACTGTAGCGTGATTACAACAGACGGACGGACAGGCTAAATCGTCTTAGAATTTTACGACGATTAAGAATATATATATTTTATGGGGTCTCAGATCAATATTTAGAGGAGTTACAAACAGAGTGACAAAATGAATATACCCCCCCTTCCTATGGTGGAGGGTATACAAAACAAGTAAAGGCGTTAAGTTCGGCCATGCCGAATCTTATATACCCTCCACCATGGATTGCATTCAATTCTATCACTGGAACCATCTTCGGATATGGAGCAAATAATGAAACGATCCTTTTTGTTTATTAAATTATATAAAAGACAGAAAGTCGGGCGGGGCCGTCTATATAATACCCTACACCTCCCTAACAATGCGAAAATGGGCATTGCGATAAGAATTTGGCAGTGCTTATACATGTAATAAGAAAACTCTCTCTGCCGAATTTCGTACTGATCGGATAAAAAATGCTGTTTCTACAGCGCTTACATGTCAAATCGGGTGAAACATATATATGGGGGCTATATCTAAATCTGAACTGAATTTCCCCGAATTTGGCAGAGTTCATTTATGTAAAAAGAGAACTCTCTCTGCCAAATTTCGTACTGATCTGATACAAAATACAGTTTCTACAGTGCTTACATGTCAAATCGGGTGTAACATATATATAGGGGCTATATCTAAATCTGAACTGGATTTTGACTTATATCAATAGGGGTTGTCCTTGGGCCAAAAAAGAGCACGCATAATACCCAGGACCACAGTGTGGTGTAGGGTATACAAACGCTGAAAAATGTGGTATTTATGGCTTAAATTAGCATATTTGAGAACTACATAGATCTACACGGGGACCACGACAATATAAACACTGATTTGTATAAATCTTATTGAGATGAATTCTTGCCAAAATAGAATACAAACTGCAAAGTTTCTGCTAAATTTCTTGGAAAATGTGCTGTTTATGGCTTAAATAAGCATTTTTGGGAGCGACATCTGTAGGTGGACTATAACAAAATATGAACTGATTTAAAGAACTTTTACTGCGATGAATTCTTGTCTTAATTAAATAAAAACTGTAAAGATTCAGTTAAAATGCTTCGAAAATATGGTATTTATGTCTTAAATACATATATTTTGGAGCGGCCTCTATAGGGTGACTATCACAAAATATGAACCGATTTTTAAAATTTTTGCTGTGATGAGTTCTTCTCAATATAGAATACAAACTGCAAAGTTTCTGCTAAATTGCTTTAAAAATGTGGTATTTATGGCTCAAAAGCCCTATTTTGGAGCGACCTCTATAGGGGAGCTATATCAAAACATTGACCGATATGGTCCATTTGCAATCCCAAACAACCTGCAACCTACATATATCTCTAGTATTACGGATTGTAGCGTGATTGCAACAGACTGACGGACGGACAGGCAGACGGACATGGTTAAATCGTCTTAGCATTTAAGACGATTAAGAATATATATACTTAAGGGGGCTTAGATCAATATTTACCAACAGAGTGACAAAAGGAGGCTATAATAAAATTAGGCTTTCCTGGTCAGTATGAGGCTTGTATACATGGTTACCATAACTTTTTTTTCGGAAAGGAGGACTTTTGTGTCAGAAAAGGAGGACATTTGTAACATTTACAAAGAGAGTTTGAAACTTTCGGAGGACATTTAAAAAATAAAATTTCCTATGATAATGATTTGTACAATAATTTGCATTTTGTAGCGCTTAGATGCCAACTCGGAGGACTATATTTAAATCTGAACAAATTTTCTTAAAATTTGGCAAGGTTTGTTCTTGGGTGCTACATTTAAATCTGAGCAGATTTAAGGCCGGGTTAGGCAAACTTAACCGTAATTTAACTTTAGCGCCGCCGTAACGTTGCCCGCTGGAGCAATTACCCAAAACTTCAAAACGTGCCATATGACTCAGACATTCACAACAAAAAAAGCTACAAATTCATTTTATTTTATATTCATTTGCTACTAATTTATCATTTTATTACTTATTCATCCTTACTTTTCAAAAATTTCGCATAATTATTTTCTTTTTACTGATTTTGTTTGCAAATGCACATAAACGTACCGTCCAAATCAAATTTCAGCAGATTCAGCCGTCCGTTTACGTTTTGTTTTCGTTTACGTTTTGTTTTCGTTGGGGCGTTACGGTTACGTTTGCCTAACCCAGCCTTTACACCAAATTCGCGAATGTGGGCACCTGGATCAGAAACTCCATCCTGCTTAATTTCAAAGTGATTGGATATGAAAAACCTTCTGTGGCGCTAAAAGGCCAAATCGGAAAGAACATTTATATAGGGCCTATATCTAAATCTGAACCGACTTTGACCAATTTCTTGCCAGGTATGAAATAGCCCTTATTGTCAAATTTCAGCAAGATCGGTATGAAAGTGCGACCTGTACTTGAGGAACAATTTTAAATAGACAGGCAGAAAATCGGTGTACTTTAAAGTGGGTTTAGCTCCAGTATTTTTAGGTGTTAATTATAATAAATAAGTGAAGCGGCGTTAAGATCTGACAAGCCGAATTTTGCATACCCTACACCATAGATTGCATGTCAACTGTTTTTTTGATTCTTTGAAATTTGTTGCGTTAAGAAGTTAAATCTTGAGGCACCTTTGGGTGGGTGCTATATAAAAACATGTACCTATGATGGCCATTGTTCGTCTGAAGGGTTCTGGATATACATACTCCCATATTACCAATTTCAGTTCGACCATTTGAAATTTGCAGTCTCTATGGCGTTAATAAGTCAAATCGGACAGAAGATGCCAAAAATTATAGATATTGCTCATTTTCAATCCTAAGTTACCTGCAGCTATAAGAAGTATCTGTACCAAATTTCAGTCATCGAGCTCAATTATTGTAGTACTAACTTTGTACGAAAAGTAGTTGCGAGTAATGCATGTGGAGGTTTACTGTTTGTGAAAAATTTTAATTTGTAACAAAAGGAGGACAAATCCATAATTTTTGAAAAATGAGGGAGGACACTTGTTAAAAAGGAGGACATGTCCTCCCAAAGGAGTACGCATGGTAACCCTGCTTGTATAGTCAGAAGGCTACCAACTATAGGAAGAGGAAATTACTGGCCACAGGTCCACGAAGATTAAATCGACATATTATTCTATATAGAGCTTGTCAGTGAGTTCATTCCCCACTTGCAATTTCTGACGGACCCATAAATACTAGAACAATATTGACTTTACAATTATTTATACAGGATAAAGTTCGACGAGGTTCTAAGGTTTTTTTCAACTGGTGTGTAAATTAAATGTTTTGCAGGTAATAATTGAATAGTCACTTTACTCCAAGATGGTACACTGATAGAAAAAGCTTCGTCATTCGTCAAAAGTCAGCTAACGTACGGATAATCCTATTGATGAATTTGTTCGTCGCCCTGACGAATCTCTGTTTAATCTCTGGAAACTATAGTTTCGAGGGTTATCGTTCGCTCCAGTCAGGTTTACGGATGGACGGACATAAGTATAATGACTTAATGTGTTCGAAAACGGATTTCCTCCGCATAAACTTAGGGTCGTAGGCCACTCCTTTGATGCGTTACCCTTTTGCTATATGTTATATATACATATATTGATATTTGTATTATAAATCAAATAAATCCCCATATTTATCCCCTCACCTTAGAGAGTAGGGTATATATCATTTTTTTTATTTATGAGCACGATTCATGGTGGGGATGATATGTAATCACCCAGTGGGTTTTTTTTATTCCACTAAATAGTTCTTGTTCTAGTATACTTAAACAGACGAACAAATTCATAGATAGGATTATCCGTACGTTAGCTGACTTTTGACGAAGCTTTTTCTATCAGTGTAACTGTCTCTATCTCCAGTCCCATAATAGTGGAACGCATAGGGTATACATTTATTTGATCTACTCGCTCTCTAGAGTTCATAGAATTCATGATCGACAACAGGTTAATATTAAAAGAACATAAGGAGTGAATTATTGATTACTTGGTAAAGTGAATTATAGATTACTTGGGAAACTATCTACGAATGAATGTTTATATGTGCTAGCTCTTCTTAAGAGACAGTGCCCTAGCACAGTTCAGGAACTGATATGGCCTTCCTAAACTCAAAACGCCTCGTATCTTTCATGAAGGGTCTTATTGGACGGTACGAAAAGAGACTTCAACTCTTGAGACATGAATTTTGCAGGAGCTGCAATGGCGAAGAGATGAAGGTGGATGAATCGGATTGTGTGTCTGTGCTGCGCACTCACATTTCTTTGGTGAGTTGACAAACTTGACTAATGTTTGCATCCGCCAACTCTTGGGCTTTTTATACCCTACACCACACTGTGGTACAGGTAACACCTGAAAATAACACAGTTAGACCCACCTTAAAGTATACCGATCGACTCAGAATCACTAGCTGAGTCGATTTAACCATGTCTGTCCGTCCGTCCGTCCGTCTGTCCATGTAAAGTTGTTCGTCGACTACAGGTCGCAATTTCACTCCGATCGTTCTGAAATTTTGCAGTTTAGAGTATTTCGCAGCTGTAAAGATCCCTATTGAATTTGGTTGAAATCGGTTCAGATTTAGATATAGCTCCCATATATATCTTTCGTCCGATTTGGCCCTTTAGTCCTCTAGAAGCTGTATTTTATATCGAATCGTTTTAAAATTTAGAATGGTAGAGTTTCTTGATCCATGAACCAACACTACCGAATTTGAAGAAAATCGGTTAAGATTTAGCTATAGCTCCTATATATATGTTTCGTCCGATTTTGCTCTTTAGTCCTGTAGAAGCTGTATTTTACATCCAATCATTTTGAAATTTAGAATGGTAGAGTTTCTTGATCCATGAACCAACACTACCGAATTTGATGAAAATCGGTTAAGATTTAGCTATAGCTCCCATATATATGTTTCATCCGATTTGGCTCTTTAGATCCAATCGTTTTTATACCCTACGCCACACTGTGGTACTATTTAAGTATAAAATGTCCCAAAAGTAAATTTATGTAAACAATTTATACATGAATTACAAAATTTATATATCAGAGTTATTCAATATTACGAGAGTGTAGGGTATTATATAGTCGGCTCCGCCCGACTTTAGCCTTTCCTTACTGGTTTAAGAAATCAGATTGGTTAAACCAGAGGGACTAGGAAAATCTCATGCCTTTTCTTCCGTCCCTAATGTACCACAAGTCCAGATATGACATACTGACTTTAAACGAACGTGATCAGAGCAATAAAACATACGCATCTGTAGTGTGGTGGGTATCAATGGCAAAAAAGTGTAATGGTAAAGGTATTATAAAAAGTTCAAGGCATGTGCTGCATTACTTTAAGCGAGGCAATTAGAACCGCACCATCAAGGTCGTTAGAGGCCATACTGCATTCAACCAATAGAACTCCGTATAAAATATGAGACTGACCTCTCAGAAAGACGTCTGCAAGTGATGTGTGAATGGATAAATCAAGAACTCACGACGTACCATCCATACGATAAATATTTATTATAATAGAATCACTGCTCGACCACATGCAAAGAACAGAAATCTCTGTACCTGAAGTACGACATGCAGCATTATGTGAATTATTTCAGCCAGACCGACACTGCTGGTTGAACGGAAATCTACTGCATGTGTAAGCGGGAACCCGCTGTATCCAAACTGGCGGAAACGGGTCCGGGACTTTTTATTTTGAAACCAGAGGTCGAACTTTTCTTCTTTCTCCCAAATAACGGGCTCAGTAACACTCCACAGCAATATCGGCCGAAAAGGTCAAAACCCGGAACTAGAAAATAACTATTAACGACTGCTCAGCCCATGATTAACTGTTAATGTTTTGGGTGCCAGGAGACAGCGGAGTGATCGGAAATGAACGGGTAAATAGCTGGGATTTGAATGAAAACAATAAGCAAGATCGAGAGTATGATGAGTGTTCTAACAGGACACTCAAGCTTATAAGCACATCTGTACCGCATATGACAAGCAGATCCTATGCGGTAAGGGCAGCTAAAACATTGAAACGATGGAACTTTTTCTGTGCATGCAATATCCCGATACTTCGGGTCCGACACATTACCAGATCTGACTCATCTCAGAGGATATGACTGGAAGATACTGAGGAAATTCGTGTTTAGTACCGACAGGCCGATTCACTGGCTTAAGTCTATGTCCATTGACATGAGACGTTAGAATGTCTCATCTCTTTCTAACTCACCTAACCTACCTATACTTGTAGAGATTTTTGTGAAGAAAACGAAAATATGTACTGGATTATTAGACCAGTCCTCACACATGGAGTATTGGTATGGTAGGGTGCTACTAACACGAAATATTGCATCTCAAATCTCACAAAAATCCAAAGAATGGTAGGTATTATGTGGACAATGAGATTAGCACTATGGACTGGTGGCCATATGGAATATTCAACACATAGACATAAATGAAAGACGATAGTGAAGAAGAAGGGCCTCCCTCAGAGTGAGGGTAATTAGTATGCAGAAAGCATACTAATTGTGCCTAAGCTTAGCACAACTTCTTAGTGCAAACTACCAAAAGTCTACGACACAACATCATCAACCCTTCAGGGTAGAAATGATATCTGGAGAAGAACGATCATCTCACTCTGCATTGTAGGCAGACTGGAACGGTGTCGGCAGTGTTGTTGGAAGTCTTTGAGGACTTTCATGTTGGCTGAAAGACTGTAATCAGGTGGACTACTCGAAATCAAATTAATTTGGAATCCGGGTCATAGCGATGTAGACATAAGTGTGGTACGACCGGCTCTGAAAATGTGGTTGAGCTCGTGTCAATATCCTTTTAATTGAACTAACCAATCAGGTCGACTTTTTTGCAGATAGGGAAATGAGGTCATGATAATTGCAGAATAACCAAAACTTCGGTCTTAATAACGACAGCAGGAGGTTGATGCGTTTGGAGTTTACGCAGGGTAAAATCAGCATGGAATGGATGCATTTCCTGGCTAGTGCCCATCTGTCATTTGTTGCCGAAAGGCCACTATCTCTTAAGAAGAGTTTGCAAGTCGCTAGATGCATGACCACAGATCCCAGTTCACCTTCAGAGTGTAAGGTAGTTCCTAGGCTTGCAAGTCCATCTGCTTTGCAGTTCCTCGATATGTGCCTGTGGCCCGGCACCCATATCAGCTGAATATTGAACTATTCAGCGATCTTGCTCAGAGTTCTGCGACAGTCGAGGGTAATTTTTGAATTCAGGAATATAGTACCGTGGACTTTAAGCAACCTGACTAGCAGAGAAAAATTAAAATAGGGTAATTTTTGAATTCAGGAATATAGCACCGTGGACTTTAAAGCAACCTGACTAGCAGAGAAAATATTACCGACTTTGGTCAGAACTTCAATTTTTAAGCAATGCTGCTACCGCTTTAATAGCTAAGATTTCTGCATAATAAACCCTACAATAATCAGGCAATATTTTTGCAATGAACAGCTTAAGTTCGTCAGAAAAGACATTAAAGTCCACTTAGTTGTTGAGTTTAGAACCATCTGAATAGAAGTTAAAGAAACTCCTATGTCCGGGTATATGGCCATTCCATTGTGATCCATCAGGTATACAAGTACTTCTTGTCAAAAAGTGTTACAGATGTAGTATAATCAACAGTGCCCGGGACGCCAGGCTTTGTGTCTAGAATGACACTAAGTCCGTAGCCATTCCTGACCAGGGTGACAGCTCCCTAATTCTAATAGCAGTACATGCGGAATATTGCCTTGCTAAGATGTCTAGCGGCATTAAATGTAGTATAACATGTAGTAGTACCTCCGTTGATGTTGTTCTCAGCGCACCAGTGATACAAATAGCAGCCATTCGCTGGATTTTGTTAAGTATCGCGCAGAAGGTGGATTTCTTCAGAGCTGACGAAAATGCCTTACAGCATTATTGGTCTGACTACTGCTGTAAACAACCAATAAACTATACGTGGACTCAGATCCCATCATTTTCCTATTGTCCTTTTACAGGTATATAGCGCTACCACTGCCTTTTTTGATCTTTCCAAAATGTTAGGTTTGAAGTGAAACTTCCTGTCCAGGAAATTACCTATATCATTACTTTGCGCATTCAGAGAAGGGAATTTCAATACCCCCAAGGAGACAGGTGTAACTCCCGGTACTTTATTTCTCCTGGTAAAAAGAACTAGGTCCGTCTTAGTGGGGTAACACCAATTCCATTATCGGAAGTCCATCTTGCGATTGTATGAATGGTCCGCTATAGGATGTTTCTAAGAGTACTCGGCAACTTCCCTCTAACAGCTATTTCCACGTCATCTGCTTAGGCAACAACTCTGACACACATAATCTCCAGAGAAAACAGAGCAGCAGGAGATAGAACACCCACTTGGGACGTTCCAATTCTGACAAAACTATGGATGTCAGTTGACCATAAGCTAGCTGAAATGCCTCTCTTTATCAGAAGGTTATGAATGAACTTATGTATATTGCTATCAACCTCCAGATTTGCTAAAGCCGGAATGGATCCTTTAATAAAGCTGACTAGATTATGCAGGGTGGTATCGGTGGACTTGCCCTTGCTGTAGGCATGCTGTTGAGTGGACAGTAGCCTGTGATCAATTTTAGTCATAAGGTAATTATTTATTAATCTCTCCGGGGTTTTTGGGAGAAATTATGTATGATATGAATATACTAATTGGCCGGAAATCCTTATCTCCAGTATGGGATGGCTTCCCGTTTTTGGGACGAAAACAACCTTGATTTCTCTCCATTTTGTTGTTACTGCCTGTAGGTCCGACGACGAGAATCTGTCTGGTCCTGGCGACTTAAAAGTTTAAAGCTTTTGATAGACCAAAGAAGTCTAGATTCAGTTACAATGTCGCTGACGACCTCTGATGGCTGACAAAATGACAAATAACTATTCATCACTTCCACAGAACACAATATTTTGTTAATCTACACGTCCAGATTTTCTTGGACAAAATGCTTGGAATCTTTTTGCCGTTTTTAACATCAACAGAATAACTGGAATCAGGCATATTGGTTGGAATTAGAAGTAATTGTATGTATAGTTCTCTGTATTTCTGCTTCTGACAGATATTGCGTTGCCTTTTACCATTTCTCGGGCGGAATAAGACATTATGAAAATCATGCAAATTCGCTGCTTCAGTTATTAGAAATTCTTTATTAAGGCCTCTTCTTTGAATTTTAAGATTAATTTTTACTTAAGTATTCTCCAAACTCCACCCATTGTGCACTGTTGGGGATTCATCGTAGCTGCTGCTAGACTTGGTTGCTATTAATCAACAAGTTTAAATTACCATTTTCGCTGTTATTCGCTTTTGTGGCTGTGGGCTTTAGTTCAGTTCAGTCTTCAGATGTGTGGTGGTATTGTTTGCGCGATTTGTACCATTCCATGCATCTTATAGTATTTAAAATATAAAAACCCACCTAAGAACAATAGAGCAAAAATGTACTCCCAGGACATACCGAAGGAAGATAAGTAGGAGGAAGATTGGTAGTCACAAGGGCGGAGAATATTCATCAACGTTGGAATGTAAATGTTAGTTGTTTATACCGCCGCTGTCGTTAAGCGCGAATATCTTCTAAGGTTCTCTTTAGTTTTCCGACAGGGATTTAAATAAAAAACCATAAAATGACATAGACAGTAGCAAATAAAGTTAAAGACAGACTTAGAAGGTAGTATACATAAATGCAAATGCAAATTAATCTTATGCAGATTAAAGTTCTTAGGAAATTAATTTCTTTATAAAACTTCAAAGGAGATTTATAAATGATAGATTTTAATATAGGTTATTTGGTTAGAATGGTAACCGGAGTCCCGGATTATTAAGACCCGACCAGATCTCCAGTGATACTCCTCCTGGGAAAAATATGTGCAACTTTGAAATAAATTTACCAGATCTCCAGCGATACTCCTCCTCGGAACAAATATGTGCAACTTTTAAAATGGTTCATGGATAACGTCTCTGTCGACTTAGCCGTCGATCCTTGCAAAGAAATCTGAACCCAGTCTTTCCCGATGTCTTTCAGCCGTATCCGGAGAGACACATAGGGCACATGCTTCCGTCCTTCACAGCAGTAACCATCTGTTTCGCTACACTAAAAAAAGCTTACTGAAAATCAAAGAATTTATATTAAATTTTAAGATTTCGGCTATGATTTCAAGTCAAAGACAATCAGAATTAAGATAAGAATGCTTGTCGTTAATTGAATCGTACTTGATTTAGTGATGCATATCACAGAGTCAAGAACAGTACGTAAAAAAAATAATTATATTTTGCCTTCAAATAAGCATATGTTGGCGTACGTTTAAGTACGACTCATACTTTTGTGTAGTAATATTTTTAAAATTAACTACGACTGCGTATTGAAATTTAAAATGCCTGACCTTAAAATAAACATGTCCTGGTAAATAATTTAAGGCATATATGAACTTAAATACACTTCATAAAATATGTATTCTTTCATAGAAAATAGGCTTCTTTCAAACAAGTTACTACGATATACAAAAGATAGCGCTTCGTCTTTCCAAAGTATTTATTTATTATACTGGAAAATTAAAAAAAAAATAAATTAGAGCGCCCAGTAGCTGAGTTGGTAGCGTGTTCGGCTCTAGTCGGTCGCTACAGAAATATAACAAGTAACATGGTCTTTGTCACCCAGGTTTTCCCTGGACCGTAAAATTAGAATATAAATTTACTTTGTATTGTAATTCATATAAATAAATAAATAAAAATTAAATTACATTTTATAATTATTTTTAATATTTTTATAATTTAATACAATATATTTTGTTTCATAAACCTGTACATTTGGTATCGATGTGAAACCCTATTGTGGGTTCATCGTCATTAATGATTTTGAACATTGTAGTTGGCTGGAATTAATGAAAAAAATTATAAAATTAAGATTACATATTACTTTTGTATATCATAAAATTTTATCCTTTGTAATTTCTATTCATCACGGTAGCACAGTTTCAAATAAAGCTCATTGCATGATCTGAGATTAAAATTCGAATCTTTCAAATATAATAATAATGTTGAGACATTTGGTAGAATTAGTTACACTTCTATGACACAAATCCTACTAAATGACCGATTCCAAAATTGTTTACTAAAAAATTAAAAAAAATATATTTTATAATAATAACAAATTTCGATAATATTGGTAAAATAAAAAAAATTCTGATGCTCTCTTCCAAGTTTACAAAATATGTAACTCATATTGTTTCATTCAATTCCGTTTTATCCCCTCACCTTAGAGAGGAGGGTATATATCATTTGCTACGAACCAAAAGTGTAATGCTTTTATAGTACCTAGAGTCCAGAGAAAAATGAGCGTTATTGGCCTGTCCCTTTTGGTACCTCCCACACAAAAGTTAACAGCTTTTAACATTAATACCAGAACATACTTTAAAGTTATTAAATGCAATTTAAATTGATAATAATTTAAATACAACAAAAACATAATTAAATTTACTAAACCAACATTAGTTGGTTTACCCGACTGAACTTTCTTACTTGTTGAGTGTTCGCATTAATAATTTCTCACCGAACTTATTAACAATATCATCCCCAATAACAGCCAAAATAACTACGACGCACAAGAAATATAACCCAGCGGTAAAAATCAGGTCTTAGGCGGCAAGCTATCAGGCCTGATTTAAGAGCCACGAGGCCTGGCCGCCGCATTCAATCTTTATTTCTTTTTTACATGGAGTGACATTGCGAGGCCAGGCCTTGCATCTCGCGGTAAAAATCATGCCTAACAAAGAATTGCCGAATGAAGGTCTGATATAGGACTTCGAAAGGAAGGTCTTAAGAAGGGCTTTAGAGATTCGAAATGAAGGTATGATTTAGAGATTCGAAATGAAGGTCTGTTCTACGTCCGATGTACTGCTTCGAAGGAAAGTCCTACAGTAAATCAAAATGCAGACCAAATAATGTATTTTAAATGAATGTCACATTCAGCACTTCAAATGCATAATATAGGAGTTCGCAAAGATAATATAGAATAATTTTGATAAGAATCTATCTTAATCTATCAAAAACACAAAGCAACTGAACTCTACAAAATCTCTGCAACGACTAATTATTTGTTAATTTTAATTGTCTTCACCTTCACTTTTCAATTTGTGTAGCGGTATTTCTTTTTTTTTTGCATAAAATTGGTTTTGAACTCTCTCAGTAGCAACAAAGTTCATACATGAGAAACTTGAGGGAGGGAGAACGAATTCGTGTACACTCTGACTTCGTTCTCCCGTCTTTTATTATGCATGATTATGTCCACACAAAATTTAAATGTTGTGTGCTAAACACCTTCGATATGATATATTTTTAGAAGGACAGAATCATGCCTGATAAAAGACGGGAGAAGGAAGGCAGAGTGTACATTTTTCTACATATGCAAAAACTTGAGAGAGAGGGAGAACGAAACGCATCAATATATGTACATATGTATATCGGCGGTGGTTGTCAATAATTCAATTTGACTGCTGACCATGAAGAACGACTTTTCTCTGACATCTTTTAGAAGGCGTTAGACATGTTTGAAAAAAGACGGGAGCAGGAGGCACGGTTACTTTTTTAGAAGTGAGAGATTGCACATTTTTCAGGGCTTCATAAAGAAGGCATGCGTGCCTTCCAATAGAAGGTGTTGGAAGCCCTTCTATCAGGCCTGATGCCCAGAAGGCCTGGACCATTTTACCGCTGGGAAGTTTCTCAATTAAATGTAGACGGCGGTGTCGACGACAGAATAGCACATACACGAACACACGTACACATAAAATATTGAGCAAATGCTGCTAGTTTGTACGTAAATAAAAGTAAAATATTTTTAAATAAAATTACATTTTCGCATTCAAGTATTAATTACACCATTACCACAATATAATCTTAATTCAATAACACAACCTTCTTCTTATACCATTTCTCTACAACTGATCATTTCTATATTTATAGATTCAAAGTTTGATATATGATACTAGCTGGACCCGGGCCACTTCGCTGCCCCATATTTCCGATCCCGTCCATTTTTGGACCACTGACGTAGACTGCCAGCAGAACTGCAGTGGAACAAACACACAAACAAACGATTTGCCACGCCCACATTTTCCCCGCCCACTTTTTGCAAAATTTTTTTCCCCAAAACCATCTCAGACCAAATAGCTTTCAAACAAAAGAAAAAATTTTAAAATCGGTCCAGTGGTTTAAGCCTCTATAAAACACATACATACATACATACAAACATTTTTCCATTTTTATATATATAGATAGATAGAGCAGCGATGGGCAAAATCACTACCCGGGGTTTTTTCCTCTCGCGTGTACATGAGCGCCTTCATTCAGTCGCGCTAGCTCATTCGATCGACGATGTTGTGTTGTCGCTGGTTGCTTAGCGTACACATAAAGAAAAAATGGACGATACATTTATTACAATACATACTTCAAGTGTACGAATAAAGTTTAGTATGTATTGTATTTTTACCGAAGAATTTATAAACATTTCTAAATACAAGTTAAAATTATTTATTATATAAGGGGTGTTATTTTGGTATTCAAAGAAAAATTCCATTTTTTGAGATAAATGATCGGATGTTTATTTCATAATAAAGAGGAAGGTTTGCAGTTAATAATGAAAAACATCAGCCAAATGACCACCACGACCACGCTTACAGGACCATATCCTTTTCATGAAATTTTCCATAACCAAATCGCAAAGTGGCTGCGCTACGTCCTCGATAGCCTCACGAATTCTATCTTTGAAGTCTTCAATCGGCGCTGGCCTGTTGGCGTAGACCTTATCTTTCACGTGACCCCAAAGGAAGAAGTCGCAAGTTATTATGTAAATCACAAGATCTCGGTGGCCAATTGTGATCACCTCTTCGAGAGATAACACGGTCCGGAAACTTTTCCCGTAACAGAGCAATGGTTTCGCTGCTTGTGGGGCACGCAGCGCCGTCTTGTTGAAAGTAAACGTTGTCCAGATCAATACCATCCAACTCCGACCATAAAAAATCATTAATCATCTCGCGATAGCGCAATCCATTCACCTCACCGTAACTGTTGATCCAACCTCATTTTCGAAAAAGTAAGGTCCAATGACCCCGTCGGACCATAAACCGCACCAAACAGTCACACGTTGGGGATGGAGAGGCTTGGGTTTTCCGAGCCCCAGATGCGACGATTTTGCTTGTTGACGTAGCCACCGAGGTGGAAATGGACCTCATCAGTCAAGATGGTTTTGTATCGTTCGTATCGTTTTTTTGTCCGATCGTTTTTTGATCATTTTGTATCGTTCGATGATCGTGTATCGTTCAATTTTTAGTAATGTCGTAGTTTCTACTTGTCAAATGTCAAAGAATAAAAGCTTCAAAAGTGACAGCTACCGAAATACCGGGTGATTCAAAATAACACCTCTTGTTGGAAAATCCTTTATATTACTGTAGAAATGTATATATTATTTTCTGTTTGTCAAAATTAAATAATGTAACGATTTTTTTAAAATAATTTTAATACATATATTATTATCTCTTAAAGATTTTTTAATAAAATTTTTATAAACACCTAAATATACTAACCAAAAAAAAAAGTTGGACACCCGAAAACGGTTAGTAGAAAAAATAAAGAATTAATTAAATAAAGAATATGACATAATCAATACGAATATCCAGATCTTTTCTTCGAAAATTTGGATTGATTTCTTTACATAGCATAATAAATATGAATATGGCTAATCATAACATATTTAAAGTACGATTTCTTTATGTACGCGTATAATAACCCCAGATCTACTTCATGATGTTTGTTGTGCAATTTATTTATTATCTTTTCCAACAAATATATGTTAGGAAAATGCAAATACCATTTCTCGCAGTGCATAAAGAGAGTGTTAACACTTCTCACAAATACATGAACATTTTGTAGAAGTATTGTGTGCCCATCGCTGATATAGAGCCAATTTAAGAAGTATGAAAATAATGACAACTGTCATAAATTTAACTTACAGAATCGACTTCTTTTAAAGTTAGCACAGTCTTAAATTAATTACACAAATTTTGCATGCTGATAATTAAGTCCCATCCGTCTTTAAAACTACTACTTGTCTACATCATTGTTTTAATGTAGAAAATCCTTACAAATATTGAAATATTATTTAAAATATTGAAGCTTGTCACAAAAATAATGATTTTTTCTTTAATCTAAAGGCCTATATTTAAAGAAGGACGTTTACATATCTAATGTTAAGTCAATTGCAGAAAAATTTAGATCAAGGATAATTTCTCTAAAAGAAATGTAAATTGCTATTATTGTAATGAAAATTGTGATTGAATTGATGCCAAGGTCGCATACTTCATTTAAAAATGTGTCGTCATTAATTTTAGTACTATCTTTTATTTTAGTGTACTAAGACTTTGTTCATGTGCCCCGTCAGGATGGTTATTAAGATAAAGATTTTTTACTTATTTATGTCATATGTCTGTCCATTTTAACCTCGAAATTCTACATGAACTGAGAGCATTTGCAGTTCGTCTTTGAAGAATCTCAATCTTAACTTCCAGCTTTATCAGATCTCCAGTTCCCCGGGATGTAAAGGGTGTTTTTTACAGGTTTACAACTTAGATTTGGTAACACTGATTTTTTGACAACCAATTTAACAACAGTCTTTAACTTAGTTTGGTTTGCTAATTCATCATGGATAGACCTACGCGACAGCAACGCTTGTAAATTTAAACTTTGTTCAGCGATGCAGCTTATTTTTGGTTTAATAAGAAAAATTGTTGCATTTAGAGTGAAGATAATCCACAAGCTTTTGTCCAAACACCATTACATCTGCATAAAATTATTGTTGGTCCATATGTCTTCAAAAGCAATTTTACCAGAATTTTACTGTTAACGGTGAACTTTACAAATAAATGATTACAAGTATTTTATTACCTCAATTAGCTGGTATTATTCTTCATGACATATGGATCCTACAGAACGGAGCCACATGCCACGCAGCGCACGCTACACTGTGCTCAGTCCCATTGACAAAAATCGATAATAATGTACTGGCTCAAATAATGGTAAAATTGGTACTCATCATATCTTAACAAACCAATTAAGATAAATAATAACAATATTTTTTAATTTACCTCTTTTTGACACCGCGAGAGGGCGCCAAAATCAATTGTTGTATACGCAAATCGACCAAAAAATAAACTACCATAAATGTATGTTGTAAAATAGCTGTATAAAATTCGTTTATTAGGGAAATTAAGCCAATCTTCTTGTATATGATAGTAAATCGAATTCCTAATAATACAAAAATGCCAAGTCGGCAGGAAATTGCAATAGTGCTATTCAAAATTGCATTGTAAAATTTGTATTTTTTGTTAAAATGAAAAAAATGTACAATTTTAATTGGAATGAGAAAAATAAGTTGGAACAGATCCCTAAAATTTTATTCTTCATAAACAATGTATGTACTGTTAGTATTAAATAAAAAATATAAAAACGTAAAATAAAAGTGCACAAACTTAAAATTATTTTCGAATATAATTTTTAGGGGTGTTCCAAAAACAGACGCCATCGCTTAACGTGTTGACCAACCCCATAATTTTTTTTTGCGCAACAATGCTGACAGAATTCTTAAAAATATAAAAAATCATACTTATAAATTACTGTTGAGAAATACATAAAAAAATCGCTTCTAATATGGTGCTTTTATGCCGAAAAATCAAAAAATATTGAATATTGTATGGCATCGGAAAAAAAAATTCGTAAAGATCCCTAATTTTTTTTGCCAGATACTATTAATGATATACCCTCTTTAAACATAAAATATAAAAGCTCAAATTATTCGCGCACAAACTTTTGAAAAGTCATTTTGATTTAAGTCTAAAAATGTTTTTAGGTAGTTTTCCAAAAACCATCTCCTTTAACTTGTAGAACAACTTTTTTGGAGCCTAATAGTTGACATAATTCTTAAAAATACAAAAAATCATATTTATAAAATATATTTGAGAACATTTTTAAAAAAAATCCATTTAATATGGTGTTTTTATGTCGAAAAATCAAAAAAAATTTATGGCATCAGAAAAAAATTGTAAAGATCTAAATTTTTTCGCAAAAATTATTAATGCCACATTCTCTTTAAAAATAAAACATAAAAGTTCCAATTATTCGCGCACAAAATTACGAAAAAGTACTTTTGCTTACTTTACTTTTTTGTAATTTACTTTTTTTGTAATGCATTTAAGGAGTTCCTAATAGCAACAAGGATAATAATTATATGTCAGTAGTGTACATAAAGTACTAATTCGTGGTTACGATGTTATTAGTTAATTTAATTTGCCAGTAGGTATATAAATATTGACAATTCTATTTGCGGAAACATTTATTTAATTTAAGGTTTTTTATCTGAAGAAGCCAGTCACAAAATTATTCGAGAAGCTCGCGAGTTTCATACCAGGAAAAAATTGGTTTATATGTTTATAGGTTTAATGACGTACCTTACAATAAATTCTGATCCTATTATAAGTTCAATACGGTTTAAAAATCTTAACATTGCTAATATTTTTCAGAGTAATATATCAAGTATCCTTTAAACGAAGATATATCTATGCGGTATTTTTGATGAAATTTTTGACGAAGATGATAATATGTATTACTTTAGAAGTCAACGAAGGAAACTCGTCTGACAAATACATGCATTAAATTTTTAAAACGAAACAATACAGTACAATACTTCGCAAAAATACTATGGTCCACGTACCCGACGTATGACATACAGAAAATTTCCCTATTGAGTCTTCTAGCGTTTCTCCCATATTTGTAATCTACGCAAAATTCCCTTTAATTTGATGGGTCGCACAATATTTGGACCAAAAACTCATTTTTCAAGACCTTGTAGGGGGCTATGTTGAAGGATCTTGAAACAATTGCTCCCAAAATTTGTGCACACATTTACTCACAGAAAAGCCTATTACGCTTTACAAACTTTGGTCGAAATTCAGCGCCACTCTTGAGCGTTCTTTATATATTTATTTTTAAGCCCTTTGAACCCTTTGTGTGGTAGGTACCAAAAGGACTCGCTATATCCTGTCGAAATTGTGCACCGCAACTGATATATATGAAATATTATGACATGTTAAATTTCATAAATATTGAATGCTCCAATTTAGTGTTATAGTCTGGTGAATTTTTAAGGACCGGGAATAATTTACAAAAGGTTATGAGACCCGCGGTCCGATTGGGTCCAAATTTAAAATTTTTCTTAACTATAACCAAATACAGCTTGGTACCAATTATCATAGTTCTGCAATTACTCCTTCTATTTTTGTCACATCGATACATGAAGACAGAGGACTACAATAAATGTACTAAAATAAACTTTTGATGAACGAATAATTTCACGTAATGGTCCTGATAATTGTCCACCAATATCGTGTGATTTAATCCCATTGGATAATTATACCCTTCACCACTCTGTGGTACAGGGTATTATAAGTTTTTTTAATGACAGCTGTTTGTAATACCTAGAAATACCACAGCTAGGCCCACCTTAAGTGTACCGATCGACTCAGAATCACTAACTGAGTCGATTTTAAACATCCGTCCGCTCCGATCGTGCTAAAATTTGTACAAGGTGGCGCAAAAGTAATCCTCCTATCAGAAAATGCTATAAATTTTGCGATTGGCCCCTAATGTCAGTTCTGTTTTGACATTTGTGTAGTAAACACATGCGAAATACACGTTAATAAACAATGTTACGCTACACTGCTCCAGAACGCGGAATATTGCCGACTATTTATTTGACCAATAATCGGTCGGTGACTTTGGCACAGATTTCCTGGCCGTCCAACGTCTACTGGTGCAACACTGCGACGTTTAGCCGCTCGCCTCGAAGAGACTGGCACAACACGAGATGCTGCCAGGCGTGGCAGACCCCGGAGTAGCCGTTCTGCAGAGAATATTGCTGCTGTAGCCGAGGATGTCATGGAAGCGCCGTCGACATCGACCAGACGACGTGCCACGCAAATGGGTATCAGTCGACGGTCTCTACAGCGAATTTTGGTACAAGATTTGAAGATGTTTCCGTACAAAGTCCAGACGGTGCATCAGCTGTTAGCTGCTGACCGCCAATCGCGTCTAACATAACATCGAAAGGTTACTTTTGCGCCACCTGTTAGATAGAGACGTATTCCCAACATACGAGTAGTCTTGGAATACGCAAGGAAGTTCTTAGTATATATGCAGATAAGCGGACAATACCACCGATATAGGTACCAGTTGCCTGGTACCTATATCGGTGGATTTTTAAATCCTCAGCCATCTCGTTAAAATGTATAAAACAGTTGATGGCTGTTATTGAATTTAGGAATACTAAATCCATGTTGTTAATGGTAGCCTGGTTTACAGAGAATTTAATTGTTTCAAAACTTTATTACAATGTTATATCTCAGCTATTCTGCTACCTCCTTAATAACAAACAATTCAGCCAGGCAAAAACGGTAAGCTAAGCCCTGACTGCTAACCGAAAAGTCCTATGAGAATAGGTCGCACTACTCTCATACCATTTAGCGTTAATCGGCCTTTGATCTTCATGTAAGTTGAGCAAACATAGCGTTGGCTTAATGCTATTTTGGTCCATACGCCATTTTTGTGTTTTTTGAGTTAGGAGTTGATAATATGGGTTCCAAGCATGCTCTTTCAGAATCTGCAATCATTTTTTTCCTATCTAGCCTAGTTTTCGAGATATTGGTAGGGTAAGTTTGTTTTACTCTGAATAACGGGAAATAATTTCGATATTTTTGTTCAATGTCTCAATTTTTCTATAGCCCTATATTTTTCACTCAGTATTTTATGTTCTTTCGATCACAATATGTAAATTAGTGTCCTTCCATACCGACCCTTTTTGTGGTCCATGTAATACAAATACAAAAAAATATTAAAATAAAAGTGGATATGGACCAAAATGCCAAGCACAAAAATTGTTATAACTTGCTTATTTTTGGATGTAATGGCATAGAAATGCATGAGAATCATACAAACACTGTTGGGAACCCTATGAAATAAAAAGTGTGTAACTCTTCAGTCCCGTTTTTACTCAAACAATAAATTGCGTTTTTCTCCGATCATACAAAATGGCGTATGGAACAAACTAGCATTGAGCCGACGATAGGTGTTGGATAGAAATATCGTAATGATAGTGTAATGGGGAGGATTAAGTTTTCACAAGCATTTTGGTCTTCTATCAACAATACTTTGACATTTTTTGAGATGAAGGCGTATGACGGATGCATAACTTAAAATGGTCATCGTTACACAATTAGTTACACTGACACATTTCTGAGGAAATCCGCATACGTTTGACTATACCGAAGTATCTCTTGAATTCTCACAAATCACTGACATTATATTAATGTAAATAACTCACATAAACTTTAACGCTACAAGACTTATACTACATATGAATATTAAACCATATGGCCACCTTTAACATTTTCACCAACTCATTTATACCCAATAAAATGCTAAATAAGTCCATCAAGGGCTTCCCAATAACCATTCCCTCCATTTAATATTAGTTTTTTGCGCAAAAAAAGGTTGTAACAAAATCAAAAAATTTACATGTTGATTAAATTTTCAACCTTTTATGATTTTATGGAACAGCAGTGGATGAAGGAGCCGGGGAGGGTATTTTAAGCAAACTGTAATGTTTGTGTTTCCTTTAATTTGATTACTCGACTCAAAGTCTCGACATAACGGGGTTGTCTATCGCAGGTATTTGGTTATGAATGTTGGTATATCCGCCAGGATTTATATGTATGTATGTATGTACATATGAATTCTTAGCTAAAAAGTAAAATATTATAACGGGTATTTCGATAAATAAATAGGACGAAAATTTGGTATAACTTTTTTGGTACAAAACATAAATGCTTAAGCAAAACTTTAAACGGCCCTAACCCCTTAAATAAGGGTCGTAGAGAAAAGAGGATGGAAATTTGGAATAATAATTTTGTAAAAAGGTCATTTTCTAAATTTTGTACAATTGTGCCCCCTTAAGTAAGTGTATAGTATAAGCCCTTAAATAAGGGTCCTTGAGAAAAGAGGACGGAAATTTGGAATAATAATTTTGTAAAAAAGTCATTTTCTAAATTTTATACAACTGTGCCTCCTTAAGTAAGTGTCAAATATTAAAAAAGAGCCAGCATTTGGCAAGACAGTTTTAGGTAAAAAATTTAAAAGGCTATCTAAAGTTTATTAAAAAACGGACACAAAAGTATATTAAAAGAGACACTTTGGTTCGCGTAGCCATCTTTGGGCATACCCAAGAAGAGAAAATCTTTAAAATCGGCCGAAGACCGTCCACCCAAAACCGCTTGAATCCGGGAAACCGGCTTTGGACATTTCGATAACTCGAAAGTCGTCTTCAAAGATAACTTATAGAGTAAATGAACTATTCCATGCCTACTATATCCGTGGACGTACTGACATCACTTTTGTGGATATTCTGACACTTTTAAAAGTGTCGCCTTGTCCATGGACCTTATGACACTTTTTATAGTGTCATAACGTCCATGGACATTTTGACCCTTGACGTTATGACATGTCGCCAAAATTACGAAACAAGTGTAAAAAATAACATTTGTTAAACCCTTTTATAGTAAATAATTTTTAATTCATCTCCAGGAGAGGAGAGGACTAACATTTGGTAAAAAATTTAAATTCTATACGGCTGCAACCATTTAAATGAGAATTCCAGAGAAGAAAGGACTAACATTTGGGAATACTCTTCGAAAAAAGGTCATAGAGCAAAGAGGACGAAAAATTATAGACCACTTCTTTCGTGAAAAAAATAATTTTCTGAGCTCCTTAAATAAGTGTGAACACTAAAAAAAACTGACATTTGCAAAACCTTTTATTGTAAAACAATTGTAATTTTTCTTAAACTTTAAACGACTATAACTATTCAAATGAGAGTCCCAGAGAAGAAATAACTAAAATTTGGGAAGATCCTTGTAGGTAAACAATTGGAAAATCTTTTACAAAAATGTAAACGACAATCTACAACTCGTTAAGTAAAACCCATAGAGCAAAAAGGACAAAAATTGAGATCACTTAATTTGTAAAAAATCTTGTCTGAACTTTAATCGGCTTTTACTCCTTAAATAAGGGTCAAAAAGAAGAGCTACCACTTGTACACGT
The DNA here is from genome assembly GCA_963930755.1 of Eudasyphora cyanicolor. Classification (NCBI taxonomy): domain Eukaryota; kingdom Metazoa; phylum Arthropoda; class Insecta; order Diptera; family Muscidae; genus Eudasyphora; species Eudasyphora cyanicolor. The sequence continues at coordinate 54,232,696 of OZ005735.1, forward strand.
TTTGATAGTAAACAAATTTAATTATTGTCCAAAACTTTAAACGGATATAACAACTTAAATGAAATTGGTAGAGAAGGACTAAAATATAGGAAGACCCTTTTAGGTAAAATTGTTTAAGAGCAAAGGGAATGAACATTTGGAACACTTATTTTGTAAACCCCTTTTATAGTAAACCCATTTAAATAATTTTCTAAAACGTTAAACGACGTTAACTATTTCAAGGAGAATCCTGAAGATGAAAGGACAAATATTTGAGAACACCATTTTAGGTATAAAATATAAATTCTTAAACAAAACTTTAATCGTTCAGAACTCTAAAAATAGGGATCATATAGCAAAGAGAACGAAAATAGATACACTTAATTTGTATAAAAATTAAACGGCTATGGCTCATTAAATAAGTGGATGAAAATTTGGAAAAAATTATTTTGTTAAAAATCTTTTTCTGAACTTTAAACGGTTATGTCTCCTTAGATAAGGGTCAAAAATTAACAAGAGCGAACATTTGTGAAACCGTTTTTGTAGTAAACAACTTAAATTGTTTTCCAAAACTTTAAACTGTTATAACTAAAGGGTTTCCCAACAAGAGGTGTTATTTTGGTATTCAAAGAAAAATGCAATTTTTTGAGATAAATGATCGGATATTTATTTCATAATAAAGAGGAAGGTATGCCGTTAATAATGAAAAACAACATCATCCAAATGGCCACCACGACCACGCTTACAGGACCATATCCTTTTCATGAAATTTTCTATAAACAAATCGCAAAGTGGCTGCCCTATGTCCTCGATAGCCTCACGAATTTTATCATTGAGGTCTTGAATCTGGGCTGTTGGCGTAGACCTTATCTCTCACGTGGACCCAAAGGATGAAGTCGCAAGGTGTTAAATCACAAGATCTCGGTGGCCAATTGTGATCACCTCTTCGAGAGATAACACGGTCCGGAAACTTTTCCCGTAACAGAGCAATGGTTTCGTAAACGTTGTCCAGATCAATACCATCCAACTCCGACCATAAAAAATCATTAATCATCTCTCGATAGCGCAATCCATTCACCGTAACTGTTGATCCAACCTCATTTTCGAAAAAGTAAGGTCCAATGACCCCGCCGGACCAAACAATCACACGTTGAGGATGGAGAGGCTTCTCAACAATAACTCTTGGGTTTTCCGAGCCCCAGATGCGACATTTGCTTGTTGACGTAGCGCTCGTGGTGGAAATGGGCCTCATCAGTCAAGATTATTTTTCGATGATTTTCGAATTTTAATAATTTTGCGTTGTTGAATCGTGTATCGTTCCATTTTTAGTAATGGCGTAGTTTTTACTTGTCAAATGTCGAAGAATAAAAGCTTCAAAAGTGACAGCTACCGAAATACCGGGTGATTCAAAATAACACCTCTTGTTGGAAAACCCGTTACTTACAAAGTAACATTTTTTGACTCATTAAATAAGTGGACAAAAATAACTAACTAATTAAAGAGGGCCCCAGAGAAGAAATGACAAAAAATAATTTTAATTTTTCCAAAACTTTAAATGGCTTTAGCTACTTCAAAGAGAGTTTCGGGGAGGAAAGTACTAAAATTTTTGAAATTTAACAATCCAAAAACGCAAACTTCTATCTATACTCATTAAATAAAGGTCGTAGAGCAACAAGGACAAACATTTGGGATCACTTACACAGTACAACACATGGTTTTGGGACTCAATTCTGTGAATTGGACATGAAAGTAGCCCCAAAACGAAGAACTTCAGCATCATTCGTAAAGTCAAGTAGGCTCAACTAATATTTTAATAGCCAGGCGAATTTTTTTGCTCAACGTGGATTTTTTGTACTTTTTCTATATATTTTTCTCGGTATATTTTTTTTGTGTCTGAAGCAAAATTCTAGACAAACCTACCCGAAAAATGTACATCCAGTGCCTTAAACATCGCATCCAGTGCCTTATTTTGTAAAAAAATATTTTTCGGAACTTTAGACTTCTTAAATGAGGGTCACAAATAAAAATGAGTGAACAATTGTGAATCCCTTTTATAGTAAAACAATTTAAAATATTTTCTTAAATGTTAAACGACGTTTACTATCACATTACAGCATTTTTCAGCTCATTGATTTGGGACTTAATTCTGAGAAGTGGACGTGAAAGTAGCCCTAAAAATAAGAACTTCTGCATCATTGTTTAGTCAAGTTGGCTCAATTAATAATTTAATAAATAGACGAGTTTTTTGCTTAAGGTGGATTTTTAGCACCTTTTCTATATTTTTTCTCGGTATACCGTTCGGTATAAGGTCCAAAAATAAAAAATAGCGAAAATTTGGTTAAAATATTTATAGTAAAAAATTGCAATCTTTTTCCAAAACTTTAAAGACCATAAATACTTAAATGAGAGTCCCAGAGAAGAAAGAACAACAATTTTTGAAAAATTAAAATATTTTGTTTCTGAACATTAAACGTTTTTGACTCCTTTAATAAGGATCAAAAATAAAGAAGAGCAAACAATAGTGAACCCTTTTTGTAATAAAAAAATGTTCAATTCTTTTCCAAAACTTTAAACGGCTATAACTACTTAAATGAGAGTGGAAGGGAAGAAAGGACTACAATTTAGGAAGACTCTAACAGGTAAAATATTGGAAATTTATTTTTCAAAAATTAAGGTCATAGAGCAAATAGAGTAAAAGAGACAAGAGAAAGAATACCTTTACCATTCTGCTACCTCGCTAATATACAGCATTTAAGCATGTTGAACATTGTATTGATAAAGTAGCCAACTAGCTGTTTCTATGAGATCCCGAAGTTTGAAAATATCAGTACATATAGAAGTCAACACATCTATTACCATACAGAATGCGGGTGGCAATGTTTTTTTGTCATGTGCTTTTTCATAACTGCTCAGTCATCTAGTTAAGAGTACTGTTCTACCGAGGCCTGTTCTTGAATTCAGGAAAACAGAATCCATGGATTTAATGGCTGTCTATTGATTATCAGAGAATATATTTATTTCAAGCTTTGTCAGAACGTTGTACCTCCTGGTTAATACTGTAGTGATTAGGTAGCATACGACTTTCAAATTGTCGGCGTTATTCCTATAGCGCAAGCGATGCATTGACTAAACCTTACTCAGTATATTATAGTAGGTAGACTTTTGGAGTACCGCCCACCAAACATTTACATCGTAGACCTTTACAGTTCTGAAATACAGCTTAAAGATCCCATGGTCTGCATATTGCTTGCATATATCGCCACTGTTCATTGCCCTATCCAGAGCGTTGAGCTTGAAATTCATATTCCTGTCCTAAACAACAAGACATTTTTCACAATCAGTGAAAGTAATTTTGATGCCACTAAACCTACCGCAGCAGGTGGTTTGTACATCCTGCCGAAGAGAAACGGGTTTTTGTTGGATTCACTCTAAGTCCGGTTTCCTCCGCCCACTTCGCAGTACATCGCCACTGTTCATTGCCCTATCCAGAGCGTTGAGCTTGAAATTCATATTCCTGTCCTAAACAACAAGACATTTTTCACAATCAGTGAAAGTAATTTTGATGCCACTAAACCTACCGCAGCAGGTGGTTTGTACATCCTGCCGAAGAGAAACGGGTTTTTGTTGGATTCACTCTAAGTCCGGTTTCCTCCGCCCACTTCGCAGTACTATGCTGGACTTCCTTCTGATATTGCCACATCTGCATGTGCGATAACCTTCACCCCAACCTCATATATTTAGTGAAAACAGGTTATTGTTCATGGAGATGTTCCAAAGTAGTGGGGAGTGGTCACCTTTCAAAGTTGTTCACCTATGCGAAAATCTTTTAAGGTAATTTGATCCTAATGTTATTGAGAAACGCTTCTTGGTAAGAGGGTTTCCAACAAGCCTCTTATTGCTTTACATTAAGTGATCCGTCAATAAAGCTAATCACTTCGTGAAATACAATACCAATGGACCTACCCGTGCTGTCGGCCAAACAGTAGCCTTTGATGTATATTCATTATATGTTAGTTGTTGCTCAATCTCTCCAAGGTCTTTAGCATAATCGATTACAGACTGATCGGCCGGATGTTCTTTGGTCCAGTATAGCAAGACTTTTCTAATTTGGGTATAAAGTGTACCTTAGTCTACCCTCAATTTGCTGATATGTATGCAAGATTATTGCTACCAGTGTAGAGCTCTTTGAGCCATGGAATTAATCTACTAACCACTGTCTACCAAACCATGTCAGGTCCTGGCGATTTGAACGGTTTAAAGCTTGGTCGAGTTCACACTAATACAATTATGGAAGCCTATTTTACGGGGGTATGAATATCCTGTTGTAGGACGTCTCTAAGAATATTTGGAAGCTTCCCCCTAACCACTTTTACCATGTCATCTGCATAGACAATAACCGTAATACTCATCCTTTCTCACGAAAGCAGAATACTATTTAGGGAGAGATTCCATAGCAGAGTAGAGAGAACGACCCCTTGTGGCCCATATTATCATGGCTTCGGTTTCAATTTCCCCGACATTGCCTGACGGCATGGTCAGACGAATGTTGAAGAGAAAGTGCCAAAAAATTTGCAAGCATAGAATGCCATAAATTAAAGGTATTGATTAAATGAAGTAAAAAATGTCAAGGTTAGGTTAGGTTGAGAGGGACGCCCGTCAGAATGCAACTGACGAGTTCACTCCGTTTCGGCGATTCGGTCCATTGTGTTTCCCGTGAGCAGAATAGAGGTAGGGAGAAGATGGTTGAAGGTTGGTATGCTAGGAAGAGGGAGAGGATGTTTAGGAAGAGGGCGAGAAGGTTTAGGAAGAGGGAGAGAAGGTTTAGTAAATCGTGTTCTCATTTGTCTTTGTGGCTTTACTGAACCAGAGATATTTTCTGATGAATTTGAGAAGGGGTTTGAGCGGAGCATCTGCTAGGTCGTCTAGGTTTTCGAAGAGCCTGTGGCCTAAATAGGCCAAATGGAACTCTTGCAGTCCTTTGCATGAGCATAGCAAGTGCTGTACTGACTCCTTCTCTTCTTCATCCAAGCAGCTTTACTGAAGTCTTCGTAGGGAAGCTTCAAGCGTGCAGCCATATTTCCTATCACGCAGTGCCCTGTGATGACTCCTGTGAGGATGCTAAGTGTGTTCTTCTTGTAGGACAGCAGTTCTTTGGTACGGGTCACATCAATGGATGGCCAAAGTGTTATTGCAGTCCTGCAGTTATGTATAGTGTCCCACCTCGATCTGGTTAGTGCTGCTCCCCGTTCTTCGATTTGGTTTTTAAGTTCCACGAACGGAATTTGCACGTCCAGGGTCGCGGTTTCATTTCGCGCACCGGATCCTATACTGACGCATTCGTCTGCTAATTTGTTGCCCTGTATGTTGCTGTGTCCTGGCAACAAGCAGGGCGTGATTTCGTGCGCCTGAAAGGAAAGAAAGCAGTCCATTGTGCAACGTGATTTGATTGTTCTTGAGTCCAAGGCCTTGAGAGCTGCCATACTGTCGACGTAGATCTTGAACTTTTTCGGAGAAATATCCCTTTCCAAAATCTGTTTCGCGGGAATGTAAATGGCATAGATCTCTGCCTGGAAGACAGTGCATTCATCCGGGAGTCTGGTGAAGATTCTGAGATTAAGGGTATCGGAGTATACTTCTGATCCCGTGCCCGTCTCCATTTTCGATCCGTCCGTGAAGGTTGAGATCTCATTGTCCTCTATGACGCTGTCGACGTAGATCTTGAACTTTTTCGGAGAAATATCCCTTTCCAAAATCTGTTTCGCGGGAATGTAAATGGCATAGATCTCTGCCTGGAAGACAGTGCATTCATCCGGGAGTCTGGTGAAGATTCTGAGATTAAGGGTATCGGAGTATACTTCTGATCCCGTGCCCGTCTCCATTTTCGATCCGTCCGTGAAGGTTGAGATCTCATTGTCCTCTATGACGCTATTTGACGCCCTGTCTTCACGGCTGGGAATCAATACATTAAAATTTTTATCTCGATTTGTTGTTGGTGCCAAGTAGTCCGTTGGCCTATTGATTTTGTCTGTCATGCCTATGCTTTCCAGGATTGAGCCATGTCTACGTGTAATGTCGATGGCTATTCCTGATTCCCTTAGTCGAAGGGTCACTTTCGATGCAGTACATTTTATGTATATGTCGAAGGTTCAGCATCGCCTCTAGTGCCACTTGTGTCTAACATCAGCGGTTATTGCAGATTACCACAGCTGTATCGTAAAGTTCGAAATCCTCCCATGTAAAACTAAATATCGCAGAGTTATCAGTGAAATTGCTTCAATCGTCACAGTATTAAATTCAGCATTTTAACTAAATCCCTGTCATTCAAACTTAAAACCACAATCCATGACTTTTTGTTACTTATTTCTATTTGTATATCACCCAACCGTTCAGACAAACACTCCATCCACCCTAAGATTATACAATAAATACACTTAGGACAGGTAGGTAACTGGTAACTCCGGTAAAGGAGATTAGATAAAAAGAGAGCGCTAACATTTGTTATAAATATCAGGACAACACACGCAGAACTCTATGTGGCGGTGGCTCTGATGGATACCATGGAAACGAACAACGAACAACGTTATGTCATTACAATCTCTGTGGCTGGCAGTAGCGAGTGTAGTGTGATTGTGGTTGGGTGAGACTTGGCTGGAATACGATGACGTGGGGAGTCGGAAGACTAACAGCAGAAGATAGGCGAAAGCTGGTGAAAGAGCAAAAATCGTTAGCTACCATATGGTAACATATTGCGTTTCAGATTTTTTCCCATGTGGCGGAGTATATGCAGAAAAAGGGAAAGTTAGTACAGACCCCTCTTATTCAAATTAGATTTCATGGAGAATATTATATATATACGTATAGCTGATGGCGACTATAATGGAAATTCCATCGCCGGTAATGAATTCTAAATTTAAGTGAATTAAATCAATTTGTTTTGAAAATGTTTTGTTTTGCGGCATTGCAAGACAGACATTCCAGGTAAAGTTATTTGAATTAAATTAAATAACCAACAACATAATATGCCAGTTTTTTCTAAGGAATCTCATTTAAAGTATGTAGTTTCAAGTAATCTCAATAACGGGGTTGTAGTATCTAAGCTATTTTAAAAAAACACAAAGATAAGAAATTATGGAGGGGATGTACTATTGTTAATCTGAAGTTCCCGAGGATTTGCTATTGTTACTCCTAATTCTTTTTCAAATTTTAGCCACAGCAAGCAGTGTAGTCAGGCTGGACTCTACGGCTATCGTATTCCCGATAAACACCCAACCGAAATAGCCCAATCAGCATCGGACTACATACAATAGTCTTACTTTATTCGAGTTAAATTTTCAATCTAGAGTGGAATGGGACAGGTCAGACACAGAAACGGGTCAGCATATTCTCTGCTGAAGCTATCTAACAGTACTCTCACATTCCTAGAATCTTCCAGTCGAAAAATCACCCTACTAGGAAAACGAGTTTCTCGCTATCATCACACGTCAGTTTAGGGACACAAAGCCGGACGTCTGCAATTCCTAATTTTGTTTGAGCTTAAACCACGTTAAATCGAGATAAGGTCTCGGCGGCGGACTTGGGTCAAGCATATTCTCTGCAAAAGCTAATCTAACACCACTATCGCCTTACTAGGGATTCGAGAGTCTTTCAGGCTGCAGCTCACTTTTTTAACGAAGCCAGTACCTCATTATATTCGAAGGGCAGCAAAGGAAAAAATATACTCGTACGCGTACGCGACGCTCACCAGGCGTCTCTCCTGACAATTTTTGCACGACTTTATCAGCATTTTTTCTAAAATGCCAATGAAGTGCTGCGAGGAGCTCTTTAAAAAGTCAAGTCTACAAGAGCTCCGCAGGACAGGGACAACTACAAATAAGAACTTAAGCTGCTCAAATGAAAATTGAGAAAAGCTCAAATTAAATCTTCTGCAACTGCGTAGAAAGCTCATCCGAAGCCTCAACTCATCCCACTATTGGGTACATCAAAAATTATTATATTTTTTGAATGGCGTTCAGTAAGAAATCGCTGGGAGTGCTCCTGGATACACACCTCCCGGAGAACTTTGAAGAAGAATTGTATACTTCTGCTGAAGATTCCGTTGAAGTTCAGTTATCAGAGGTCGCCAGCGGTATTGTAACCGAATCTGGAATTCTTTGGGCTTGAACCCATTTAAGTCGCCAGGACGAAATAATGTTTCGCCTGCGAACTTGTCATTAAAGTGTCAGCGATATTGTAACCGAATCTAGAAATCTTTGGGCTTGAACTCCTTTAAAACATCAGGACGAGATAATGTCTCGCCAGCGAACTTGGCAATAAAGTCTACTCAGACAGGTCCAAAATGTCATGAGTTGTTGGATCAGATGAGTATTTGGATTTAGGTGGATACATGCCGTTAGGTTTAACCCCACCGTGCTCTAAACACTCGGGTAAATTTATGCGTCGACCAGCGCCCTCACACACAATGTGCATAAGTTCCAATGAATTCAGTGTTTCTGGCCACTGACTCCCCTCCTTGGTAAGGAGCGGAGCCTATCTAAAACTCCTTCCAATCTATGGGTCATGGCGCCCGGTTGTGTGCATAAGTTCCAATGAATTCAGTGTTTCTGGCCACTGACTCCCCTCCTTGGTAAGGAGCGGAGCCTATCTAAAACTCCTTCCAATCTATGGGTCATGGCGCCCGGTTGGTTTGCAACTCCACATCCGAGACTCCACTCTCCCAGCGATTTTGGTTTCAACCACAGCCACCACGTTGCATCCAACAGGATCCTCACCAATGGCCAGGCCGGTACCTGCGTACCGAGGGCTTTCCTGACCCCCGTGGTACCAGATTAAAGTGCTCTGGTCAGACTGCGTAGCCGAAGATACTACCAGTTAGACTCCAGAAAATCTAGGACTGGTGACCAGTCTTGGATTTACTTATTCAGCCCCTTCATCCTGAGAATAGATGGGAGCTTTAAAATTCGTAAACCCTTTCGTGGAACACCGACCATTTGGACCGTGCTCCTCTTGGATCAACTTATTCAGCCCCCATCCTGAGAATAGATGGGAGCTACAGAATTCGTAGATCCTTTGTGGAACATGGACCCGTTTTCGAGGACCGTGCTCCTCTAGGGATCTGCTTGTCCAGCCCCCATCCTGGGACTAGATGGGAGCTATAAGATTCGCAGATCCCAATCTGGGATCACTGTCCAGTCCTCACCCTGAGAATAGGTGGGAACTATAGGATTCGTAGATCCCCCGAGTTGTTGGATCAGGAATATTTCATGCTAAAGCTGATCTAACAATCTAGAGACTTTCAGGCGGAAGCTCATCACGCTATTAACGAAACAAGTTCCTCAGCCATTAAAAGGCAAGTAATTCTTGTACGACCTCATCAGTATTTTTACTAAACTGCAGAGGAAGTGCTGCAGGAACCTCTTAAAATGGACAAGTCTACAAAAGATGCTTAGGACAGGTACAACTACAAATAACTCAATATTCTGCAACTGCGTAAATATTCTGCAAAGGCGGAGAAGGCTCTTCCGAAACCCCAAGGTTACGGAACTTTTTAGCCTCATCACATTCCACTATTGGGTAGATCAAGAGAAATTATAGTATAGAATCGTTGAGAGTGCTTTTGGATAAACATATCCCGGGTGACTCTGAAGAGGAATTGAAAACGTAGTTTGGGAATTTGGTGGAAGTGCAGCCGTCGGAGGTTGCCAGCAGGATCGTTATCGAAACTATAATTATTGGGCTATAAAAATAATAAGACCAAATCTCACCAGACAAAAAACATTCTCTACAGGACTAACATCAGTGTCTGAAGCATGGGTGCTTGCGAAAGCGGATGAGACAGTGTTTGGAGTGTTCGACAGAAAAATTCTTCAAAAAATCTATGGACCAATTGGCGTTGACGGAGAATATCGGCTTCGTATGATGCTGACATTGACATAGTCAGGCGTATCCAAATACAACGTCTACGCTAGCTAGGTCATGTTGTGAGAATGAATGAAGGTGCTCCAGCTATCATTTGAATACGAATCCGGTGACGGCTCACGCATAAGGGGACGAATATCGAGGAGCCTGGAAATCTACTTTACGTTCGCCTAAAGAGACTAATGTTTTGTAATAAGTAAGAGAGCTAGCTAAGAGACAACTGATCTCCATAGATTTGTCAGCAGAGGAAAGCCACAATTTATCATTTAGATCGCTTTTTTTCAACAGCTCACTTTAGTTCAACTGCTCTTTAGCTCACATTAGTGCAAAAGCTCTTTAGTTCGCCATCTATTTAGTTTACCAGCTCATATCGTTCTGTAGATCACCAGTTCAAATCAGCCGATATTAAAGGGATCTGATTGGAACATAAATGGAATGAGTTGAATATACATAGTTTGTTCAAAAAAATTTGCGAATTTTGTATTTTTTCAAAAAGTATTTATTTATTCATGAATATCTATTTTGACCCCTTCAAAGTAATTCCCCTCGGATATAATACACTGCTTTAACTCCGCGCCAGAGTGGCGGGAGTTAAAAAAAAGAAAACTCAAAAAATTTATATTTTATTAAATATTTTATTATTTTATTTCGGCCGTGAGCCGTATGCTGTGGCAGTGTGCCAAAAGCGATTGAGTCGTGAACTAAACAAAACACTGAGCAAAAATAAACTTTCCGTTCACGTTTGAAAATGATGCTAAGTCCATTGTTTTTAGATCCAAACAAAAAACACTTTCCAGTCGACCTACGACCTTGACACACATGAGCAATATTTTAGCTCTCGTTAAGAGCTATATTTTTGCCATTGACCGATTGTGGCTACACAGCAAATTAAACAATTGAATTGTTGCGAGAAAAGTTTGGAGATTCAATTATTTCAAGAAATTGTGATATTGAATGGCCTCCAAGAAGTTGTGATTTAACACCATTAGTCTATTTCTTGTGGGGTTAGTTGAAGTCATTGGTCTTTCGAAATAAACCAGACTCTCTTCAAGCTTTACAAGTCAATATTGAACGTGCCATTCATTTAGTGAAAAAAGTGTTCGAAAATTGGGTTAATCGAATTCGTTCCTGCAGAAGATATCGTGGAGGCCATTTGAATGACGTTTTATTTAGAACTTAGTTGTATGGATTTTACCTCACATTAAATAAACAACTTTTGAATTTCCTTAACAATAAGTGTGTTTTTTTACAAAGAAATCATATCACTCTTATTGGAAAACCCTGTACAAACGAATGTTTGATTCTATGTAGATAGAATCATACATTCATGGTTGAAGAAAATTAACTTGGGGTACTACTGAACTAAATGGAACGAGTTATGTGTATTAGTTCAATTGAACTAGTTCGTTCACGAACTATAAAACTCTAGGAAATGTTAAACAGGCGGGTAATTCCAAAGAAAATCGACCCACTCTGAAAATTTGCAAAATTGTTAGAATTTGTGTGGGAGGTACTAGAAGGGGCCGGGCAATAACGCCCGCTTTGTACTGGCCTCTAGGTACTATAAAAATATTACACTGCACAAAATTTCAAGTATTTTTATGCACTGGTATTAATGTTATAAGCTGTGAACTTATTGTAAAAATTGGGCCCTTTGTGTGGGAGGTACCAAAAGGGGCGTGACATTTTCGCCCATTTTTGTTCAGCCTATAAATACGGTGAAATAATTACTATGTATGAAATTTCATTGGATTCCCATGAGTAGTACAGAAGTTATAACAGTTTTAATATGTCACAAAATTTTAACCGTTTGTGAGGGAGGTACCACAAGGAGGGGTCCGAAATGGCCCACTTCAAACCATTAAGTAGGTTTGAGGAAAATATTACCACATACTAATTTGTAAGTCATTCAGTCACTCCTTTTCAGAGATGTCATTGGCATAAACCAGTCAAACGAACAGACAGACGGACATTAAATAAATCATATCTTTTGATCCCATTGAGCACCCATTCTGAAAATTTTATATTTTATGGAGCAATATGGGGGTAATATTCAGAAATAAAATTAAAAAAATTGAAAATACATTTTTCAGGATAATCAAGGATTAAGGACATTTTCGTCCTTTTGATATCGTTAATACACATATACTTATCATTTTTGGGTCGATTTTCTTTGGAATTACCCAGGCCTTAAAAACAGGTCATGTGGTCAGAAGTTAGAACTGAACTCCCTGCCGACGTTATCGACGTTTCTTACGTCACTGTGGTACCACAATGTACTACATAGTCTATGTGGGCCTTACATATACTCGTATGTAGTCTGTCACCATAATCCTAAACCTGAACCTACATAAACAAAATTCCTCCTTATTGGATGTCTGGAAGGGGTATTATATTTGGTCCAGTCGATCATAGAAACTACATACTCGTATACAAGTTACTGATGACCTTCATAAAGTTTTCTATGTTTACTACAACGATGACTAAAGTATACGACACATTAGGGGCAGCTTTAAAAATCCAACTTTTTCTAATTTAATTAAAAACATTAAAAAGTTAGATATGCGAGTCATCTGCAACAAAGCTCTGCCGCAAATGAACATTAGGGTAAGGGGATTTGTGGAATTTTTGACAAATGTCACTACATTTCTTAATAAAGCAGTTAATGATTGAGCATGGCTTTGACTTTTTTGTTTTGAATTATATGTGGATCTTAAAGGTGTATTAGCAACTTATTTGAAATATTACACAATTCTTTTTGCCTCGTTCCAAAGATTTTGTCGTTTAACTCTAATGAACATAGGGGCGTCTCGTTGCTTCTACGCTGAATAAAAATCGCTTCTGTAGTATATTGTCCCCAACATCATCTGCGTGATATATACAAATGTTAAGGGTACACTGTGAATATATTGTATTTGGCACACACAAAAATTATAAACATAAAAATGTTCTTAAAATTAAGATATTGATAAATTTTCTGAATAGTTTATTTCGTAAATAATAGTCCCAAACAACAAGTATTAGGACGGAAACAAAGATGTGTTTAGAAGAGCATCTTCCTAAATACCTAATTTTTGTGTACCCTAAACATTTGTATATTTCAAGCAGAATATGTTTGGTACAAGCGTGAAAAATATAAAGTAAAAATTAGTGCTTTAAAACAAATGTTATTCCTACCTCTGGTTTAAGGCATAACTCGAAATCAATGAAAAATGAAATTCGAAAAATCTGCAAGGTTCTGAAAATCTTGTTTAAAAAATATATTTGGTAAAATTTGTATAAAAACACATATTTTATTTGAGAAAATTAGTTTGCAAATATATTTTTTGTTGTAATATATTTATTAATATACGCGTTCCAAATAAATTTTATTGAGGAGCGCCCCAGTATGGGAGTTTTTAGCGTGCTCGCCTATGATCTTGAGGGTCGTGGGTTCGATTCCCACCAGAGGCTCTGGTCTGTCGCTGAAAAATCTGGTCACATGGTCTTTGTAACCCGGCTTTTCCCTGGATCCTAAAATTAGGTTATAAATTTATTTTGTATTGTACTTCATATCAGCGATGTATATTCGCATATGCGAAATCGAATTATTCGCATCATTTTTACATTCGCTTTCGCATTCGCAAAAACCATCTTTGGAATATTCGCATTCGCTAGAATGCGTTACATCCCTAATTCATATGAATAAATATTTTTTTTTCTGATAGATTCCATTCCATTATTTTTTGTTGCTATTTTTATATTCATTGGTGGTGTTCGTATTTTTATGTTTTGCTTATTTTCCCTTGTACTTGCTCATTTTATGCTTAAGTTAGCACTTGAGCTTTCAGAGTATGGGGTTCTGTATAAAATTTAAATTAAAACCAGTAAGGAAAGGCTAAAGTCGGGCGGTGCCGACTATATAATACCCTACACCACTCTCGTAATATTGAATAACTCTGATATATAAATTTTGTAATTCATGTATAAATTGTTTACATAAATTTACTTTTGGGACATTTTATACTTAAATAATACCCTGTACCACAGTGTGGTGTAGGGTATAAAAAACGATTGGATCTAAAGAGCCAAATCGGATGAAACATATATATGGGAGCTATAGCTAAATCTTAACCGATTTTCTTCAAATTCGGAAGTGTTGGTTCATGGATCAAGAAACTCTACCATTCTAAATTTCAAAACGATCGGATGTAAAATACAGCTTCTATAGGACTAAAGGGCCAAATCGGACGAAACATATATATGGGAGCTATAGCTAAATCTTAACCGATTTTCTTCAAATTCGCCAATGTTGGTTCATGGATCAAGAAACTCTACCATTCTAAATTTCAAAACGATCGGATGTAAAATCCAGCTTCACTAGGACTAAAGGACCAAATCGGACGAAAGATATATATGGGAGCTATATCTAAATCTGAACCGATTTTCTTCAAATTCGGCAATGTTGGTTCATGGATCAAGAAACTCTACCATTCTAAATTTCAAAACGATCGGATGTAAAATACAGCTTCTATAGGACTAAAGGGCCAAATCGGACGAAACATATATATGGGAGCTATAGCTAAATCTTAACCGATTTTCTTCAAATTCGCCAATGTTGGTTCATGCATCAAGAAACTCTACCATTCTAAATTTCAAAACGATCGGATGTAAAATACAGCTTCTATAGGACTAAAAGGCCAAAAATCGAGGTTAAATCGACTCAGCTAGTGATTCTGAGTCGATCGGTATACTTTAAGGTGGGTCTAGCTGTGTTATTTTAAGGTGTTACAAACATCTGCCGTGAAACAAACTTATAATACCCTGTACCACAGTGTGGTGTAGGGTATAAACACACATAATCAAAAGCTGTGTTCTGAGAACTGGGAAGGGTCATTAATTTAATATACCCTTTCATTCATCTTCTCATGTGGAAAACAACACCAGGAAAAATAGATAATATTAATAACAGTACACGACCAAGAAATTAGAACGCGATACATATTTTAATAATAAGAAGCGATAACCATTCAAAGGGGACCCTAGATATTATTGGTAAAAACTAAAAAATTATGTTCATTAAATCGAAGAATATTATTCATTTAATCACTAAGAATACTTCTCGAAACATATTTCTCGGGGAACTCCGGGACAGAACACGAGGAACAGCATGATCTGCAAAAAAAATGATTGGGCTACAAATGTAGCTTAATTGTTTACCGACACATCCATACAAGGCTGGGTGACATTCTCGAGCTGCTAAAAGTTTGTAATCCTGCAAAATTGGACAATTGGCAATGCGAATAATCAAAAGCTGCAGATCAACTTGATCCTTACCCCTGATTCCATCCCGCACATACAACGTAGATGGAACGTTGCGATATGGTTTCGGGACTACAGAAGGTGGGGTATCAACCTTTATTACCATCCATCCGCCTGAGCGTGCGGAGCCATCCATGTCAATTTTTCTGGATCCTCAGACTCTAACACAAATACAGTACTATCTATTTTGCACACTGAGGGCAGTTTCTGGACTCTTCGACGCATCATATGGGGACATACTCCTCGATAAGGAGGAGGAGTTGGATAACTCCTTATTGGGGTGAAAGTAATTAATCGGCTACCAATGATGCTACGAATTCCTGAAGTAACTCTAAGGACCTGCATTTTGGCCAGGAAAGATCTTAACATTTCCTCTTACTTAATTTTAGTGGTAAAGACCAAAAATATGTCAATCTAGACATAGGTAATCGGACATACAGGATAGTTTCCAGTTATTTGATAAAGTGGTAGTACCGACAGTTGTCTTCAGAGGAGTAGTAGAAGAAGCAACCTCTGATGAGTGTGGGCTGATAATTGGCGCAGAAATGATAGTTCATCATCATATTTGGTGTAGTACGGATACAAACAAATGGGGTCATAAACAAATAGAGATACTCTTGACTTTACTCTACTATTCGCAACAAATGTAATAAATCGACCTTTACAAATATAGACACACAAAAAGTACTCGATGTCAAGTTCGCTCAATGCCAGACAGAATTATTGGGTGGAATGTACTGGACGACCTTCGTTCCCAGATCATATAGACCTTCGTTCCCAGAATAAAGGAATGTGAGGAACACAAAGTATGAGAAAACTTTTAAAAAAAGTCCTCTATTCAAAACGTGTGTGCGAACTGATTGACGCAGTCGATCTGGATAATATGGTCGATCACTTCACTACATCCTTCAATAGATCCCTAGAAAGGGGGATCTATTGAAAAATGGGGAAGTGGGAAAGGTCTCAGACTCCGCAAGTCTGAGAAAGATACTATCCACAATACCCTGTAAAGTGGGTCATCTGCAGGACAACAATTGGACAAAAAATAGTGAGCTGTCACTACAGGCTCTGCTCGACACACATTTCCCGCGGATATTTATCCCTGACATTATTCGAACAACAGCAGGACCAACGAGAAATCCAATGGACTACAAAAGTCGCTAAATTGTTGATCGATAAATTCAGACTAAGCTGGGCGATTAACAGCAATGAACCCTTTAATTTGCTTGGTCTAGATAGCATTTCCCAAATAAAAATTCTGAAGTACATTATCCTCTGGTTGGGAAAAATATATGAAGCTATCTCTTATATCGTCAATCAATGGTTGGGAACTAAAGTGGCATTCATACCCAAAGTGGGAAAGATATCACACACTAGGTCAAAGGACTTAAGACCCATTAGTCTGTTTTCGTTCCTTTGAAAGGTCTGGAAAGAAGATTAGATTCCTTCCTTAAGAAAACCTGGATAAAACTTTTTTCGGTATTTTTGTCGGCTTACAAGAAGAAAGGCAAGTGGACAGAACCTGCCCTGCATGAACTGTATTTTTGTCGGCTTACAAGAAAAGCAAGTGGACAGAACCTGCCCTGCATGAACTGATGGACACGTCCCTACATTTTAAGGAATTCATTATGGTGGCCTTTCTAAATATATAAAGGGTTATTAACAACATTCAGCCAGGTAATTGAGGCGCCGTTTGATTATACTAATTCAGTGTCTGCTCAATCAATGATTTATAACAGCATATTTCAAGGTGACTACTACATCTTCTGCCGATTTTATTTTGTGGCTAGAAGCTGCAATATGAGCGACATTAGGATTAAACTGTATTTACATTGTAGTGAAACGGTAATCGACCATGTGGACGACAATATACCAACGGTGTGCACCTTCGAGGGGAACTCTGCCACTAAGATACCTGCCAGGGAGGAATGAGTAGAATACCAGTAAATATAAATTATCTTCACCTCTATACAGATTGATGAGAAGTTTGGCTTCGGAATACACTGTAAAGAACTTTTTAGTGATATTGCTCATAGACTACCAGTTACTTGCAGATTCTATCAAACCGAAATACTAGCAATAAGAATAGTCTCCAAATGTGATATGATAGGGACGATATAGCTGGAAGACCAAAGAAGGGCAAAATATCTTCTCGCGCTAATGAGGAAAAACTGTCCACGTTATTGTCCGTTCTGATGAGACTCTGCCAGATCGGTGAACAATCCATGAGTCTGACAAATTAATTCAATGCCTTCTTTAGAAACTGTGAAGATGAGAATAAGTGTAGAGCATTGTACAGCTGAATTTTTCCTATTCTATATTGATTAAACGATATTCTGGGGTCGGCATTTCTGGGAAGTCTGATAGAGCTGACCAGCTAGACGCCTCTTATCGGAACCGTGTTTACAATAGGTACCCCAATTGATCTATGTGAGCTGGTGACTAATTTTCTTTGAACTAATTTGATGCTTTCAATAGTTAGCTAACTCCCCAAAGAAATTAGAGCCTAAGGTTACATGCCGCCTTCTAGAGAGAGCGGTCACAGATACAGAAGGTGTTCTATTGATTCCTCACCCTTTTCATCCACACATTGAATAGGAGAACAAAATGCGGAACAAACCTGCCCGAAAAAAGTGCATCCAGTGCCTTAAAATCGCGTCTCATATGGCATATGGTCTTCTTTGAACTTCTACCCTTGGTTTCCAAATGGGAGGAGCCACGGGTCTTTAGGGACCCCATATGAGGTCCCTTCCCCAGATGAGGTCTTGAGAGTTGCAAATTTCAAACTTGTATAATGCAGATAAAATAATGTTAATGGAATTTAAGTGAGAATGTTTGCGTGAATAGTTCGCAGGACTTCAAGGGAGCCGCGGAGCCAAAATAGATGAGAAGACCTGTCTTAGAAGTGTCGCTGGTTAAAGTCATTTATCGGTTGGGGTTCTTAGGTGACTGTATATCGTGGTAACCCATAGAAGAGCCGATACCACGATTCACCCTGTCTCAAATTTTGAAGTCTTATGAATCACACCTAGAGTTTTACTAAAACTAAGAAGAATTATGAAAAAATCTTCTTTAGTTTTACGAACAAAGAAATTAAAGATGGTGTGTTTGCTCGAGCGTGTATTTATTGCTTTTTTGCTTTAAATGCAATTGTTGTTGCGACCAATCACAATAACACACTCGAACAAATGTCCAGCGAAGATTCATGAATAGTGGATATTTGCTAAGATGTGTGATTATTTTTAAATCTCAGCGGTGATTTTATTTTTCATACCCTCATTTGTTTCAATCACAGAACTGTTCAGTGCCCCTAGGCTTTTCAAATGAAAATGTCAAGAGCAATTTATTTCAATTAATACAAATACAACATGACATTTGATAATACCTCATTCAAGTACTGTATTATTAGAAAATCCCTCACATACATACGTTTGTATGTCCCCTTAGCCGCTTTACTATGGTGCCTTAATATTATGGCCATTTCACGCTGTCAAAGGCTTTTGACAAACACAGACTTGTATGTTTACTCTTCCGGATCCTTTCGGCCGCTTCATGTATATGAATGTTTAGTGTATTGACGCCATTCTAATGAGTTGGAAAATAGACTAAACACATATACACACATGGACATGGACATGTACAGGTCTGTAGATACACAGATACGCGTTGATGACAATAGTCAACATTGAAAATAATGAAAATTGACAATAATCACGAGAGTTCCGTCGTCTATGGCAGACAATGTCGATGTGGAGATGTCGTTGTTGACTATAATTCGTTCGTTCGCATTTATGCCCACCCATTGCGTTTATTTGTTTATTGTCCTTTTTGACATTTGCTTCTTCTTCGCTGTTGTTTACAAGTATTTACAGTGTAAATTAAATATAACCAGTAAGGAAAGGTTAAGGCACTACACCATCCTGTTAGTGCAGAATAAACACAGATATAGATGTTCCATATCTGAAACGTATACTATTTTTCACGGTTCACACCAAATCGGGAAGTTTTTTTTTGAAATTCGACAGTACTCGTCGTTTAATAAAGAAATTTCGTAGCTATCGGAGCAACCTGTACTTTGATTACAAGAGTTAATCCACAGACGGACAGACAGACTTTGCTTATTTGATTCAGAAAGTGATTACAAGTCGATCGGTATAATAAACAAATACACAAAGACATAATACCCTGTACCACAGTGTGGTGTAATGTATAATAACAGACACATACGCCTACAACCATTACCTTTTTGTGGAGAGCAATACGAAGGGTAGCATAAAGTTTAAGTGATTTCTGTGAGAAAGTTTCTCAGTTGAAAACATTAACAAGTAAGAAAGTTCAGTCGGGTAAACCGACTTATGAATCCCCTCACCATGAGTCCCAAACAAATATTCGTAAATTTATTTATTTTTATCCCATCACCTTAGAGAGGAGGGTATATATCATTTGCTACGAGCCAAAAGTGTAACACATCGAAGGAGTGACCTAAGACCCCAAGTATGTTCGGCGGAAATCCGTTTTGGTTCATTTTAAGTCATTTGAGCAACGTCCGTCCGTCCGTCTGTCTGTCAGTTGTTAAGAAATTCCACCGTATCGTCGCCAGGTAGATTTTGGCAAATCTGCTCCCGACATTTTCATAACAAATCGAATATTTTTTGTAGACACAAAATTTTTATATGCATATGTATGTGCAGAATAAGCAACTTCAAAAATGTCCATTCCAATGTCAGTATTTCGTTCCAAATACTGATTTCCCAAGAAACAAATTACTTTTTCTAATTTGTGAGATTCTGCTCCATATTCTGGCAAAAATTACATTAAAATATATTTGAACATATCTTTCTCTAGTTATATAAATATTTAATTTTTTTTTGTATAAAACAACACACAGAATTGTTTGAATTTGAAAATTCTAAATTTTTGCAAGCCAAGAATTTTAAATCAGCTACTTGCTACATTATATCTGTAGTAATTAGACTACATAATACCCTACACCATTATCAGTTAGCCAATGCACGGAGAAATGTGTAAAAGGTATAAAGGGTGGGTGATGAATATTGGTACATTAAGAAACTCAAATATTTTTTTTTGCAGTGCATGGAATTCATTTTTCTTTTATTCGTGTTAAAGCTTATTCGTTGATACATGTGAGGCATCATACCAAAATGTTGTTCATTACTGTTTGGAGAGTTGAGTCAGGAATAGCCGCAATTGTTTCTCGAATGGATTGCTTAAGTTCATACAAATTTGTTGGTTTTGCTTTGTAGGCTTCCTGTTTGCAATAATCCCACAAGAAAAAGTCAGGTGCAGTAATTTCAGGCGACCTGCGGGGTCAACGGAATGTGTAGTTTCTGGATATCAGCTTATTGGGAAATTTTCGTCGCAATTCTGTCATAACAGGCTGGGCTATGTGAGGAGTTGCACGATCTTGCTGAAACCACACAGAGTTCAATGAAATTCTCATTCGGCGTAATTCTGGATAGAAAAACTCTCTCAACAAGCTCAAGTAATGGTCTCCAGTAACCGTAACGTTGTGACCATTTTCTTCGAAGTAGTAGGGCCCGAAAATGCAGCGTGATGAAACTGCACACCGCACTGTGACACGAAGTGAATGCAATTCCGTCTCATGGAGTATCTGTGGGTTGGAAGCAATCCATATTCGACAATTTCGTTTAAATCAAAATGGGCCTCGTCAGACATAAAAGGAAAGTTCAACATGTATCCGTCCTCTTCCATCATTTGAAGCATCTTCTGGCAAAATTTCAAATGAATCGGGAAGTCTGCTGCCTTCAGTTTGTTGGCCGTTTGAATTTTATATGGGAATAACTCTAAATCTTTGTGCATAATTGACTGTAATGACTGTCTGCTTATTCCAATTTGAGCAGATAAGCTCTTGTCGAAACTCTTGGATTGTTTTGTATGGCAGCAGCTACAGCAGCGATTGTTTCCTCCGTCCGAACTGAAGGGTTTCGATGGTAATGTCTTCTGTTGACTGTCCCATGCTCGGCAAAATTGTTAACAAGTCTCATTATGGTCCATCTGCTCGGAGGATTGCTGCCAAACGTGCGCCTATACTCTCTTTGAACCGAAACTACGGACTACATTGTTCTTGTTTCAGTGTCCCAGTTATCATTTTTGTTAAATATAAAAATCTGCAAAATAACCAGATTCATTAAATAGAAAGCAGTAGGGAAAGGCAGAAAGTCGGGCGGGGCCGACTATATAATACCCTACAGCTCCCTAACAATGCGATAAGGGTCATTGCAATAAACATTTTGAATAATTGGTAAATGGGTAGGAACATATTATCTAATTCTGAACCGATAACACTGTGCAACAGTGAAAACAATACACGGACTTGACAGTATAGGTTCGATTCTACTATCAAAGGGTAGTATAACCCTATACTCGGTTTGGCAAAATTGGTGCCCAATTTTTTTTTATGGGCCTCCCAAGTTTCTGAAAATCAGTGGCCCCCTCAAAAAAGGTGTCATCAGCTTTTGTCCAACAACTCATTCAGACTTGGTGATACCGCTTAACTATATTTGGCAATAATGTAGCTAAGAATATGCTGAACAAAGTTTCTTTAATTTTTTTGCGAAAAAACAATTTTTCCGGTACTTTTTTTTGAAAAAGTAAAGGAAAAATATATTTTTTTTCACTTTTTTCAGCATAACTTCCAGGGACTCGTAATTTTTCAATAACAATGGTTGGCAAAATTGTAGCCAACGTAAATCTGAACAACTTTTGTGAACATATCAATACAATCTGAACGTGTCTGGGCACCCTAAATAGCTCAAAAAAACACATTGTACCCCAAAAATGTTAGTATTTCACTATTATGTAACAAAAATATATTTTTTTTGGTATAGGGTATGTTCAGCAAATTTATAGAAAATATTAAGGCCAATATTTTTGTGGAACATATTAACCCTCTAGCTCCCCCACATAACTGTAATTGTTTGCCCCATTTTAACAAAACGTAAAAAACACCCCTTAAAATGGGGAGGGCGGGGATGTAATGTTCTACAAAAATCTTGGCCATACAATTTCACTATATGTGTCAGAACACACCAAAGCTCAAAACATAACACAAACATTGACATGTTCACAAAAGTTGTTCAGATTTACGTTGGCTACAATTTTGCCAACCATTGTTATTGAAAAATTACGAGTCCCTGGATGTTATGCTGAAAAAAGTGAAAAAAAATATTTTTTTCCTTCACTTTTTCAAAAAAAGTACCGTAAAAATAGTTTTTTCGCAAAAAAATCTTAAGAAACTTTGTTCAGCATATTCTTATCTACATTATTGCCAAATATAGTTAAGCGGTATCACCAAGTCTGAATTAGTTGTAGGACAAAAGCTGATGACACCTTTTTCGAGGGTCCCACTGATTTTCAGAAATTTTGGAGGCCCATAAAAAAAAATTGGTCACCAATTTCTCCAAACCGAGTATAGGGTTATACTACCCCTTGATAGTAGAATCGAACCTATACTGTCAAGTCCGTGTATTTTTCAAAAAGTGTTCATTTGTTGCATAGTGTAATCGCTAAATTAAGCAATATTCGTTCCTAAATTGAGAAACATCTTTCTGGAAAATTTTAATGATCGGAAGTAAAGTACAACTTCTATAGCGCTTTGATACCAAATTAGGAGCAACATATATATGGAAGCTATATATAAAACTGAACCGATTTTCCCTGAATACTTTTTCATGTAAAAAGACCTCTTTCTGTCGAATTTCGTACTGATCGGATATAAAGTACAGTCTCTACAGCGCTTACATGTCAAATCGGGGGTTACATATATATGGGGCTATATCTAAATCTGGACCGATTTTCTCCGAATTTGGCAGTATTCCTTCGAGTAATAAGAAACCTCTTTCTTCCGAATTTCGCACTGATCGTATATAAAATACAGTCACTACAGCGCTTACATGTCAAATCGGGGGTAACATATATATGGGGGCTATATCTAAATCTGAACCGATTTTCTCCGAATTTGGCAGTATTCCTCCATGTAGAAAAAAACTTATTTTTGCAGAATTTCGCACAGATCGGATATAAAACCAGTAAGGAAAGGCAGAAAGTCGGGCGGGGCCGACTATATAATACCCTACACCTCCCTAACAATGCGATAAAGGTCATTGCGATAATAATTTGGAATAATTGAAAATCGGCAGCAACATATTATCTAATTGTGAGTCGATAATCGCAAAATTAAGCAATATTTGTTCCTAAATTGAGAAACATCTTTCCGGGAAATATTAATGATCGGAAGTAAAGTACAACTGCTGATTGATACCAAATCAGGAGGAACATATATTATATATAAATCTGAACCGATTTTCTCTGAATACTCATTCATGTAAAAAGACCTCTTTCTGTAGAATTTCGTGCTGATCGGATATAAAATAAGTCTCTACAGCGCTTACATGTCAAATCGGTGGCAACATACATATGGGGCCTATATCTAAATCTGAACCGATTTCCCTCAAATTTAGCAGTGTTTATTCATGTAATGAGAAACCTCTTCTGAAAAATTTTTTTACTGATCGGATATAAAATACATTTCTACAGCGCTTGCATGTCAAATCGGGTGTAACATATACATATATGGGGGCTATATCTAAATCTGAACCGATTTCCCTCAAATTTGGCAGTGTTAATTCACGTAATGAGAAACCTCTTTCTGCCAATTTTTTTACTGATCGGATATAAAATACAGTTTCTACAGCGCTTACATGTCAAATCGGGAGTAACATATATATGTGGGCTATATCTAAATCTGAACCGATTTCCTTCAAATTTGGCAGAAATAATTCATGTAGTAAGAAACCTCTTTCTGCCGAATTTCGTACTGATCGGATTAAAAATTCACTTTTTACAGCGCTTACATGTAAAATCGGGGGTAACATATATATGGAGGCTATATCTAAATCTGAACCGATTTTCTCCGAATTTGGCAGTATTCCTTCATGTAATAAGAAACCTCTTTCTGACGTATTTCACACTGATCGGTTATAAAATAAATTTTTTACGGCGCTTACATGTGAAATCGGGGATAACGTATATATGGGGGCTATATCTAAATCTGAACCGATTTCTTCCAAATTTAACAGTGTTCATTAATATAATAAGAGACCCCTTTCTGCTGAATTTCATACGGATCGGATATAAAATAAAGTTTTTACAGCGCTTACATCTCAAATCGGGGCTAACATATATATGGGGGCTATATCCAAATCTGAACCGATTTTAACCAAATTAAATAGGGATCGTCCTTGGGCCAAAAAAAAGATATGTGTAAAGTTTCGGCTAGATCGGACCATAATTGCGACCTGTACTTTGATTACAAGAATACATGCACAGACAGACGGACGGGGGTAACATACTCGTATATGTATATGAGGGCTATAACTAAATCTGAACCGATTTTCCCCGAATTTGGCAGCATTCCTTCATGTAATATGAAACCTCTTTCTGCCGAATTTCGTATTGATCGGATATAAAATACACTTTCTACAGCGCTTACATGTCAAATCGGGAGTTACATATATATGGGGGCTATATCTAAATCTGAACCGATTTTCTCCGAATTTAGCAGTATTCCTTCATGTAATAAGAAACCTCTTTTTGCCGAATTTCGCACTGATCGGATATAAAATAAAAATTTTACAGCGATTACATGTCAAAACGGGGGTAACGTATACAGGGTTGCCCATATTCGACGGACCCACGGACTCGTTGGGCCCATTCTAATCGACGAGGCTTGTCCGCAGGCAACAATCTTTGCGTCAATTGAATTTTGTACGGGAACAAATGCAAATCAACGCGAATAATCCGTTGTAAAGTGGACCGAGCCATGCCCAACTGCTGAGAACGGCGTTTTTGGGATGTTCTTGGAGACCTCTCAACACTGGCTCGTACGGCAGCGATATTCTCGGCCGATCGCCTTGGTCGACTTTTATTTGGCCTCTTCGGATTAGAAAGAGCCTCACCAGTCGAAAATTTTTTGTATAAACGCTTAATGGTGTTCTTAGAAGGCGCACTTCTCACATTTTTTAATATTTTAAAAGCACGTTGAGTTTTCACAATTGACTTCTTCTGTTGAATGTAAATTTCAACTATTTCAGAGCGCTCGCGTGGCGTGTATTGTTCCATGGTAAAAATCTGCTTGGACTGACGCTTCAAACGCGATATGTCATTAAGCGATCTGACATCTCTGTCAAAAGTTATGGCGTTGCCAGATGGGTCCGTCGAATATGGGAGACCCTGTATATGATGGCTATATCCAAATCCGAACCGATTTCTTCAAAATTTAACAGTGTTCATGCATGTAATAGGAAACCTCTTTCTGCCGAATTTCAGACTGATCGGATGTAAGATAAAGATTTTACAGCGCTAACATGCCAAATCGGGGTAACAAATATATAGGGGTCATATCTAAATCTGAACAGATTTTAACCAAATTCAATAGGGATCGTCCTTGGGCCAAAAAAAGGTATGTGTAAGGTTTCATCGAGATCGGACCATAATTGCGACCTGTACTTTGATTACAAGAATACATGCACAGACAGATAGACGGAAAAATGTGTTCTTTATGTGTTCGATTGTACTTCTAGCTATTTGGATTTGGCTGTGTTACCTTATTTTTTTCTTTTTTACCCCATTGTGCCCCTTTTAACCTTCTACTTGTCCTGAATCAACATCCCTAGTGCTATCCTCACAACTATTTTCTAGCTGTAGCCATTTGGATTTGGCGGTGGTACCTTATTTTCCCGAAATTTTCTAAAAGCAGGATTTTTAGAAAATGGCTTCTAGTTTTCCGAAATTTGTGTATTTAACATCAATTTTCATTTTTTTTGGATGATTTCCTATGGGGAGTTGATCTGTTATTGATTTTATTTTGTGTTTTTCTCACTTTAGTAAATTTCGAGGGAAATGGAGACACAACTATGTTACACCCATCATATTTATGATTAATAAAAAAAACTTAGTTTTTGACATTATGAAAAAGTTCTTATTTTAATTACGCACTTGTTGTTGTTAGCCCTTTAATACTTTGACAATTTACGTGTTGAGCAAGGAATTCACAACAGTAGTAACGCGTCACATGAAAGTTCAACGAAACTATCAAAAATATAGTTTATTGTTTCAATTACATTTTCATTTCGTTCGCCTTTCTACAAATAGCTAATGCACTTCATCATTCGATCCAGTCGACCTTAACATTCGTACTACTTATCCCTTTATCTACACTGAAAAGAAAATTATTTAATTTTAAAGATTATGCTCCAAAGTTGTCCTAATCTTTAAAATAAATATAATTCATACTTCGAATTGGGAAAATGTAATTAATGTTAAGAAGATCGTCTTAGATTTAAGTTTGAAATTAAACTGTTTTGAAGCACAGGATATCTTCGGCGCAAAAATCTGTAAAATTAAGTTTTTTTCGGTGTATGTCGGTATTAGTTGTGGTGATGAATGGTGGATGCGTATTTCTAGTCTTTCATAGACGGCGCACGGTGGTCCAGAATTGAATTTTACTGGCCAAACCCCTATTTTTTTCATCACCGATTTCTAAAATGTTGATGCCATTCAATAGTAAACATATTAAAACTAAGGCAGCCTAAAAATTAGATCAAAAAAATTGTAATTTTGGGTGTGGCGTGCTGCTGAAAAAAAATATTTTATGTTATTAAAAAAAGTAATTTTTGGAAATTGCCATTTCTCGCAAACTATTATTGATAACGGGTTAATTTTTTTGCTAGGTAGGATAGTATTCTTTAAGACTGTATTACTGCACTGTTTATACGTGGTGTGTTATTACATGTTGCCACGGGTTCTATAATTTAGTCAAATTTAAATTTTAGAGGAATAGAACTTCTATAGGTCAAAGGTGGTCGAAGAGAAATTTCTTTTTAATTTTTCAAAACTTATTATTGAAATAGTTTATTTATCCACTTATGAACTAATAATAATAAATGAAGAAAAACTCCATTAAAATATTAAAAAAATGCAAAAGTTCAACTTTGACCTTGAATTCCTCAATAACTACCGCACCGATTTTATTGAAATTAAAACTCGAGAAAAGCTGGATGAGTTACCTGTCGAACAAAAACAAATTACTAAAATATATTTATCGGTTCAAAAGTTACAGAGTTTTGGCCAGTAAAAAACGATTCTGGACCACTGTGCGGTAGTTTATTTTTATCGCACAATAATGTTTAGTTATTTCCACTCATTCGCCGGTAGTTATTACCATAACGTCTCTGTGTTGGAGTGTTCATTATTTTCTTTGTCATTGTTTCCTGTTTCCTTTTTGCAAGTGTGTCTGTCGATATAATCAAAATGGTTTCATTACTTATGTATATCGTACAAAAGGAAACCGAGCCAAAGGGTTAAACCAGGTCAAGTGTCACATATACATGAAAACCTTACTGTCGATGACAGAATTTAATAAATAATAATTTTCTTCAGATATTCATATGCGTATTAGAGGACAATTTATTGTGTTTAAATTATACTGTTTAAAAAATAATTTTTAGGGTTGAGTTGTAGGATTTGTTTATTAAAATTATTTCGGTAGAAATATTTGAGTATGTATATTAATTTAAGGAAGTTTAATTTCAGTTAATGATTTATAATATGAATCTGTATGCTTATTTACAAATATAGACCTGTTAATAACACTATGCAACAAAAAAAAAATTTTGTCAGAGACCTAAAAACTTTTTTTATAGATTTTTTATGAAACCAAAACCAAATTTATTTTTTATGGTAAAGTTATCTTTAAAAACATTTTTTTTTAGAATTCCAATTTTCATGGAAGGTACCTTTAATATTTGAACCATATTTTTTGAAGTATAAGCTCGATAAACCATTTAACTTAAAGGAAATTATGAGGGCTAAAACGCTGAAAACATCACATTCATGTAGAAAGCAAGTTTAGTAACTGTCGTTAAACAATTAGAAAAAAATCTTTTGTTTTTAACAAACATCGTTTTTTGCTGGCACGAAAAAAACCATAAAAATAGAAAAAAATTAGTTTGTTCCATATTTTGAAAGCTAGCATCCTAACGAAGAAAACAGTGCATATTTTAAAAAAATCTATGGCTACAATTTATACCAACAGTTACTTTAAATATTTGAATTCACACCAAGAACCAAAACTCAAAATTTCAGCACTTTACAGCGAAATAGAACTACCAGCTTTAAGATGCAATAACATAAAAACTGGTTGGTGTATTAAAGAAAAACTTTATATTTTATTTTATTGGAGTGTCTACTATAAAATTAATTAAATTTTGTATGAAAATTTGCATGTTGAATTGTACCATTGTTGGCCGTTGCGGTGTCTCGCCTCTCCCACTGATGTGTTAGCCCAAATTTCCGCTAAATCGCTCATATTGCTCTTAGGTGCGTTTTCAATAATGGGGTGGTATGGATGGAGCCACGGCCCCTTTCCAAAATTGCCAGTGTTCTCTTGAGTCACGCACTATGATTTGAAATGCACCCATACCAAATTTCAGGACGATCAGTGGAATGGTTCTCCAGATATCTAATTTTCAGCAAAGGAAGCATGTGGCCGGGGTCATGCCCACATTCCCGATATCACTAAATTTCTTTTGGGTCACGCATAGTGATGTCAAATACAGCTATAGCAAATTTCACGACGATTGGTCTAATATTTCGTCAGATATTTCGTCTTCAGGAGTGGAGTCATATGGGCGGAGTGAAGCCCCCTTTAAGTGGTATAACACAATCTTCACATTATTGTTTTTTTAATGAAACCGGTTTGGGATACATCGGTTGAATGGTTTCAAAGTCCATAACATACATTTTTAAAACATTTTTTGCGTTTTTTGTAAAAAATCGATTAAATATTGCCACGCCCACTTATTTATTCCGCCCAATTTTGATGAAACTACTAATATTTACTCCAATAACTTAGTTTTGAGATAATATGTTTTTAACTAATGCTACGCCTACTTTTGCCACACCCACTAATCCGATCTAACCCATTTTTATCGAAGTTTTATTAAATAACCCAGCAAAAAATAAAAGAAGTACTTCCAAAAGAATAACATTATAAGTACTTCCAATTCATAAGTATGAACATTTTTGGGCATTTAATGAAGTTCTTCTAAATAACTAACCAAAATGTAATTTCGGAATATAAATTATTAACCCAAGAATGCATAATTTTAAAACGATTGGATGTAAAATGAATCTTGTGAAGTGATAAAAGTCCAGATCGGAGGGAACATATGTATTAGGCCTATGATATATATGTAAAATACTGCGTCTACAGTGCTAAAGGGAAGAAATATATATTTATATGGCGGCTATATCAGAATTAGTGAATGGTTCTGGAAGCTAGTCGACTTTTCCATCAATTAAATTTCGTTTCAGTCGACTAGGTCGATAAATCGGACCTACAAGTCGACTTTTTCATAGCCGATTAAAATAACATAAAGTCATTCCAAAATTTAACATATTTTCTTCGAAATATGTTAAATTTTGGAATTGTAGTACATTGGATTGCGATAAAAACTGAATTTATTAACAACACTTCATACTTTCGAAAAATGTTAATATAGCGTCTCCAGAAATGCCCAAGAGCTTAATCCTCAAAAAATAAAAATTCGTTTTTCGTCAAAAAATCACGATTTTATTCAAGAAAAAAAGACGTAACATCAAGTGCTCGTTTTTGATAAAGAACAAAAGGCGTAACTCACATTGTAATAAACAGAACGTACTGTATTCATCTATTTAACCTTTGTAGTTGTTCTCTTGTTGCTGTTTTGATTTCTGTAAATCGTGTTTGACACCTATTTTAGATGCAAAATTCTATATCTATAAACTAATCTCTGCCAAATTTAATAATGCTCTGATGTAAAACACATTTTTCCAACCTTGCTAGTGACCGTTTATTCTCGGATTAAAAAATCCTTTGTGCAAAATATGACTTCAATGGAGATTAGATGCTAAATCGGAAGGTACACATCCATGCGAGTATGTGGGGCTATATGTACAGATATTAACTGTTAAAATAAGCCACTCTTTACCAAATTACATGAACATCAAAAGGAAATTATATCTTCTATAGAGGGTATAAGCTAAATCGAAGGTACATTCATATATATTACGATATATGGTTCTAAACTGATATTCAAATAGTTGAGAGATTTTTGATCGTTCACCGTAGACGAAAGAAATACGGATTGTCTTCTTTGAGATCGGATTATATTTGTGACCTGCACATAGATTACAAGAATGCATGCACAAACTGACATAGCTAAATCGGTTCAGAAAATGATTCTAAGTCGATCGGTATAATAAACGATGGTTCTATATATCTCTTCTCATTTTTGGTGTTAGAAACAAATGCATAAATCATAATAAATTGTACCACAGTGTGGTGTAGGTTATAATTAAATAACTTTAAAAGAAATTATGGTAATTAAATATACCATACCATACATACTGTACGACACTGTGGTACTTTGCTACTCTCTGAACCGTAGCAAAGTACATTACACTATGGGGTCACACTTTTCAAGAGCCATCTACACCATACAGATTACAGACATCTTCAAATGTCCTAAACATACATACATATATATGATCGTTGATCTCTTTGGCCAATAGTATATTATTTATACGTTCCCTTCCCTATGTCAACATTTGTATTCCTTTAAAATATGAAATCTCTGGACCTAAAGATGTTAATAAGAACGACATACATTCATCAAATAAATACAACACCAAAAAAGCAAATATTACAGTGATTTAAAAGAGTTGTGCTAAAGTGGTGACAAAGAAGTACTTCCCCGGCGCGACAACCCCTTGTTAAATTCATTGGTGAAAATCCAAATTAGAACAACTTCCGGATCATAAGTTGGGGATTTTTATTGCTTCTTTGGATGCTCTTTTTTTTGCTGGGTAACTCTTCTAACGTTTGTTCCAAATTGCAATCATCTACGATCAACATATTATGAGATATTCGAATTGTGAATATTGCCACGCCCACTTATTTTATCCCGCTCACTTTTGGTGCAAGTTGTAATATTGACTACACTCAATTGTTTCTGAGATAATACATTCGGATCTAATGCTACGCCCACGTCTGCCACACCCACTAATCCGATCCTGCAAATATTTGTCGAAATTTTAGATAACAATTCCACTGACGTGTGTTTCAAAGTTCGTTCTTCTACGATCAACACATTCTGAGATATCCAAATTTTATTTAATGCCAAGCCCACGTTTCTATTCCGCCCAATTTTGTTGAAAGTACAGGGTGGCGCAGAATGAGCTATATGGTGTGAATTCTTTATAACTTTTTTAATTATTATTCCTCCTTTTTTCAGCTTTTTGGGAAGGAGACTTGGGGAATTAATTATGAATCGGAATTAATTATGAAATCGAATTCATTATGAATCGAAAAACGTACAAAAATAATTGCATTTTTTCGAAATTTTGCTAAAAGTTATGGAAAATATGCCAAAAAGAGCACGTATGTGCGAAGCACAAAATGGACATCACTTACAGGACATCATTTTTCAGAGCTAGTTGTAAAAAAATTCCCCAATAATATACAGCATTAAAAAAAAATTATAATAATCGCATAAATAAAAAAGTTATAAACCATTTAAACCATATAGCTCATTCTGCGCCACCCTGTACCAAATTTCGTTTTTTACGCTCAATAGTTTCCGAGATAATGAATGTTTAGCTAATGCTACGCCCACTTCTGCTACACCTACAAATCTGATCCTGCAAGTTTTTATTGATGTTTTTAATAATAATAAATCCAATAACGTGTGTTACAAATTTCATTTGTCTAGGATCAGCACTGTGAGATATTTGAATTTTAAATAATGCCACGCCCACATTTGCCCATCGAACTTTTTCCAAATTTTTTTTCCAAGATCATCTCAGACCGATTAGCTTTCAAACAAAAGAACAAATTCAGTGGTTTCAGCGTCTATAAACATGCATACATACATTTTTTCATTTTTATATATCGATGGCTTAATATAAATATGGCGTATCTCGATTTTGTTTTTCCATAACAGGGGCACGAAAAACGGAATAAAAACCAAACAAATTCTGTGACTAGACTTATGGGGTTTTTACAATACCTGTAAATCCTTTATTAGCAACTAAAGACCAAGAAAATTTAAAAAAATTAAGGAGCATTTGATAGTTTTTTGACAAGAATAAACGAAAAACGCACTTATGACAAAAATCAAGATATGCCCTTTTTATATTAAGCCATCGATATATAGATTTACTGTATAGTCATATAACACTTTGCTGTTGTTATGAACATAAAGTCGCATATATTGATTGATTGGCGATACACAGAACACCCCAGCAAAAAAAGAGCATCCAAAGAAGCAATAAAAATCCCCAACTTATGATCCGGAAGCTGTTCTAATTTGGATTTTCACCAATGAATTTAACAAGGAGTTGTCGCGCCGGGGAAGTACTTCTTTGTCACCACTTTTGCACAACTCCTTTTAAAGCACTGTAAGATTTGCTTTTTTGGTGTTGTATTTATTTGATGAATGTATGTCGTTCTTATGAACATCTTTGGGTCCAAAGATCTCATAATTTAAAAGGAATACAAATGTTGACATAGGGAAGGGAACGTATAAATAATATACTATTGGCCAAAGAGATAAACGATCATATATTTATATATAAGTAAGTAAGTTTAGGACATTTGAAGATGTTTGTAATCTGTATGATGTAGCTGGCTCTTGAAAAGTGTGACCGAATGACCCCATAGTGTAACTTCTAGTAACATTTTCGCAAATGATCAACATTCTCACCAATAAAAGAGTATTTTTATTTTACACTGTAATACATAGCACATTTGTGCGGCGCTATGTATTTTCCGTAGCCCCGGTTCAGAGAGTAGTAAAGTACCACAGTATGGTACAGGAAGTATGGTAGGGTATATTTAATTACCATAAGTTTTTAACACCCAAAATGAGAATAGATATATAGAACCATCGTTTATTATACCGATCGACTTAGAATCACTTTCTGAACCGATTTAGCTATGTCAGTCTGGGCATGCATTCTTGTAATCAATGTGCTGGTCACAAATATAGTCGGATCTCAAAGAAATTTTGCACATATCTTTATTTTGAGAGAAGACAATTCGTATAAAAATTGAAAGACAATCCGTATTTAGATATAGGGCCTGTTTCTGTAACTTATTTTCTTTCGTCTACGGCGAACGATCAAAAATCTCTCAACTATTTGAATATCAGTTTAGAACCAGGCATCTTAACATATATGAATGTTCCTTCGATTTAGCTTATTCCCTCTATAGAAGATATAATTTCCTTTCGATATTCATGCATATAACATATATGAATGTTCCTTCGATTTAGCTTATTCCCTCTACAGAAGATATAATTTCCTTTCGATATTCATGAAATTTGGTAAAGAGTATCTTATTTTAACAGTTAATATCTGTTAGAACAATATCGGTTCAAATTTACATATAGCCCCACATAGTCGCATGGATGTGTTCCTTCCGATTTGGCATCTAAGCTAAATAGAAGTCATATTTTAGTCAAATGTACAGGGTCTCCCATATTCGACGGACCCATCTGGCAACGCCATAACTTTTGACAGAGATGTCAGATCGCTTAATGACATACCGCGTTTGAAGCGTCAGTCCAAGCAGATTTTTACCATGGAACAATACACGCCACGCGAGCGCTCTGAAATAGTTGAAATTTACATTCAACAGAAGAAGTCAACGTGCTTTTAAAATATTAAAAAATGTGAGAAGTGCGCCTTCTAAGAACACCATTAAGCGTTTATACAAAAAATTTTCGACTGGTGAGGCTCTTTCTAATCCGAAGAGGCCAAATAAAAGTCGACCAAGGCGATCGGCCGAGAATATCGCTGCCGTACGAGCCAGTGTTGAGAGGTCCCAAAGAACATCCCAAAAACGCCGTTCTCAGCAGTTGGGCATGGCTCGGTCCACTTTACAACGGATTATTCGCGTTGATTTGCATTTGTTCCCGTACAAAATTCAATTGACGCAAAGATTGTTGCCTGCGGACAAGCCTCGTCGATTGGAATCGGCCCAACGAGTCCGTGGGTCCGTCGAATATGGGCAACCCCGTACTATAGTTTGCACAAAGAATTTTTTAATCCGAGAATCCACTAGCAAGGTTGGAAAAATATGTTTTCATGTTTTACTTCAGATCATTATTAAATTTGGCAAAGGTTAGTTTATAGAATCATGCACACTGCCAAATTTAATAAAAAAAGTGGATACCATTCAGATAAAGACCAAATTTAAATACAGAATAGAATTTTACATCTAAAATAGCTGTCAAACACGATTGACAAAAATCAAAACAGCAACAAGATAACAACTTCGAAGGTTAAATAGATGAATACAGTACCTTTTGTTTAATACAATGTGGGTTACGCCTTTTGTGCCTTATCAAAAACGAGCACTTGATGTTACGTCTTTTTTTCTTCAATAAAATCGTGATTTTTGGACGAAAAACGAATTTTCATTTTTTGAGGGTTACGCTCTTGGGCATTTCTGATGACGATATATCAACATTTTTGGAAAGTATAATAAAGTGTTATTAATAAACTCAGTTTTTATCGCAATCCAATGTACTACAATTCCACAATTTAACATATTTCGAAGAAAATCAGTACTTTGAAATGACTTTATGTTATTTTAATCGACTATGAAAAAGTCGACTTTTAGGTCCGATTAATCGTCCTAGTCGACTGATACGAAATTTGGTTGATGAAGTCGACTAGCTTCCAGAATCATTCACTAATTCTGATATAGCCGCCATATAAATATATATATTTCTTCCCTTTAGCATTATAGAAGCAGTATTTTACATATATTTCATAGCCCTCATACATATGTTCCTTCCGATCTGGACTTTTATCTCTTCAGAAGCTTTATTTTACATTCAATCGATTTGAAATTATGCATTCTAGGTTTAATAATTTATATTCCGAAATTACATTTTGGTTAGTTATTTAGAAGAACTTCACTAAATGTCAAAAAAAGTTCATACTTATGATTTGGAAGTACTTATAATGTTATTCTTTTGAAAGTACTTATTTTATTTTAATTAATTCATATTAAGTAAATTTTATTTAGTTTAAATATAAAATGTCTTTACCGTTTATGTTTTATTATCTTTAGCAACAAATCAATGGCATTTTTTAATAATAGCAGCCTTTTTCAGAGTATATATACATATGTTTATATATATATATATGTATATGTTTTCATCTAAATATAAACATGTTTTAGCATGACTGTTGAGAGAGACAATTTCTTCTTTTAAGTATTTTTAAGCTTATTAGAGTATTGTATTCTATAATTTAATTTAGGCAAAGTTATAAAAATGAAGACAAAATATTGCAAAGATCTTACGCGTGTCATATCATAATAGAAACCAATCGATTTTCTCCGCATAGATAAAGGATATTATGTTTCCTAATGACATTATCTGATGAGAGAAACATTTTAGAAATCATTAATTTTAATATATTTACATATGTTGACAAAATTGCTAATAGGATTAGGAAATATTGAAAATTAAATTGAAATAGACATTTTATGCTATAGAAAAATATGAGTACTTTTATTTGTATTTTTTTAATGGATACACAAAAAATTACAAAAATCGTTAAAATGAAAAAAACACAAACATGAAAAATGTATTTCAAAGATTTCCGCTTCATAGTAGTTAAGAATAAGTTATTGTAGGCGTGTTTTCGTTACACCATAAGTGCTTAATTTGTATGGGGAGCTAAGCACTTTTAAGCACTATTAGTTCCCGATGAAGTTTGGTGCTTGTGTTCATGTCTTAATCGAGTATGATGTTGCCAGATTGGGCACCCTATATTTAGCAATATGGCATCCCATTTTTGGAGAGATTTTATCAATTATTGTGAATTAACGGGAAGAAGAAGAACAAAAATGGGAAATTATTTTAATATTCTCAAAAGAGTGTAAACAATTGAACATAGAATAGTAAATATATGTTTTATAAATATTTTTTAACGAATTTTTTGTCTGTTTCGCACTGTTCTTTCTTCGCAACTCATGACACCATTGCTACCAGATAGTGAAAATCCGCCATTTATTGCTTATGTGTCAGTTAGTGGAAGTCAGTTGTTTTCGTTGCAAAGTGCTAAACTAAAATTGCTAGCTTGTAACGAAAACATGCCTTGTATGATAATCGGGAGAGATTTATATGGGGCGCTTTATGGTTGTGGGCAAAATAAAATCCAAGTAAGCCCAGTTTAATGGCGATTTCTTTTCTGCAAAAAAGTGCAACATATTCGTTGCCCTTTTCCCGATAACTGCACTTCTATTCCACATTTTGGAATTTTGAAGAAGAGGCTAAGTTTAATTCGAGGGACTACATCAGTGGCACCTAAAAAATGCAAATATTTTTCAGAATTTCACGTCGACAGGGCAACATTTTTTTTCAAAATCGAAATCACCATAAGTCTAATCAGCTGGTATTTGTGGTTTCTCAGGAGTTAAGAAGTCAAATCATGCGGAACCTCTGTATATGGGCTACATAAATGTAAACAAATGAGGCCTATTGTTCGTTTAACTGATTCTGGCTAAAATTAAATCCTAATATCCAAATTTCTGAGAAATCGATTGTTAATTGTTGTTTCTAAAGTTTATATCTAATGGCAATTTTTTTCATCAAATATTAAATTTTATTGTCTATCCAGAACAGATAATGAGAAAGGAATTGGTGTATATCCGACTCTAATATATATACCGACTGAGGATAATTCTAAAATTATTGTATTTGAAAAGGAAAATCTCATCACAATTCCCAAAATAACTTCAAAAATCCCCTAAAACGAGTTTTTTATTTTTCCCCAAAATCCATTATACTAAAAGCCGGGAGCAAATTTAATTTGTAGTTTACCGTGTAACACATTACTATATATAACCAGTAAGGAAAGGCAGAAAGTCGGGCGGGGCCGACTATATAATACCCTACACCTCCCTTACAATGCGATAAGGGTCATTGCGATAATAATAATTGGTAAATGGGTAGGAACATACATATTATCTAATTCTGAACCGATAATCGCTAAATTAAGCAATATTCGTTCCTGGGAAAATTAATTCCAATATTCGTTTCTGGAAAATTTTAATGATCGGAAGTAAAGTACAACTTCTATAGCGCTTTGATACCAAATCAGGAGGAAGCGCTTACATGTCAAATCGGGGTTAACATATATATGGGGGCTATATCTAAATCTGAACCGATTTTCTCCGAATTTGGCAGTATTCCTTCATATAATAAGAAACCTCTTTCTGCCGAATTTCGCTATGATCGGATATAAAATACAATATCTACAGCGCTTGAATTTAAAATCGGGGGTAACATATATATGGGGGCTAAATCTGAACCGATTTACTACGAATTTGGCAGTATTCCTTCGTGTAATAAGAAACCTCTTTCTGCCGAATTTCGTACTGATCGGATATAAAATACAGTTTCTACAGCGCTTACATGCCATATGGAGGTACATATGTATATATGGGAGCTATATGTAAATCTGAACCGATTTTAACCAAATTCAATAGGGATCGTCCTTGGGCCTAAAGAAAGAAAGACATGTGTTCGTTGAGATCGGACCATAATTGCGAACTGTACTTTGATTACAAGAATACATCTACAGGCAGACGGACAAACAGACGGACGGACAGACGGACGGACAGACGGACATAGCTAAATCGACTCAGAAAGTGATTACAAGTCGATCGGTATAATAAACTATGGGTGTATCTCTTCTCCTTTTGGGTGTTACAAACAAAATCACAAAGTCATAATACCCTGTACCAAAGTGTGGTGCTCTTTTTTGGCCCAAGTTTGACATGACATGGTTCACCCAGTTTGACATGAAATCGCTGTAGAAACCGTATTTTATATCCGATCAGTACGAAATTCGGCAGAGAGAGTTTCTTGTTACATGTATGAACACTGCCAAATTCTTATCGCAATGCCCATTTCCGCATTGTTAGGGAGGTGTAGGGTAGGGATGTAACGAAAGTGTCTTTAGCGAAAGCGAATATGGAAATATATTTCTTGCGAATGCAAATGCGAATGCGAATAGTGAAATATGCATTTTTGCAATAGCGAATACTAGTTTGACACTTTAGTACCAACAAAATTTAGGAACTTCGAGTAAATTGATACTTTTCCAGGATATTCAATTATTAAGAACCATATTTCCATATTTTTACCTCCTGTTACCACAAGGACAATCATATTTTTCATCTGTT
Organism: Eudasyphora cyanicolor; assembly: GCA_963930755.1. Lineage (NCBI taxonomy): Eukaryota > Metazoa > Arthropoda > Insecta > Diptera > Muscidae > Eudasyphora > Eudasyphora cyanicolor. The sequence goes on from OZ005735.1 coordinate 54,271,241, forward strand.
TTGAAGATAAGTGGAAGTGGTTTTCATTGGTATTAATATCTTCAAAATTTGTGAAGCGTATAAGAAGATATAACACTTTTAACAAATGGAAGCGAATACTGAAATATATTTCTGCGAAAGCGAATAATCCAAAGATGCTAAAGCGAATGTTAAAATGTTGCGAATAATTCGCGTTTGCATATGCGAATATTCGTTACATCCCTGTCCCGCCCGACTTTCTGTCTTTCCTTAGTGGTTTTTTAATAATTTGCTCAAACAAAAAGGATCGTTTCATGATTTGCTCCATATCCAAAGATTTTTCCAGTAATAGAATTGAATGCAATCCATGGTGGAGGGTATATAAGATTCACACCTGAAAGTAACATAGCTAGACCCACCTTAAAGTATACCGATCGACTCAGAATCACTAGCTGAGTCGATTTAACGATGTCTGTCCGTCCGTCCGTCCATGTAAAGTTGTTCGTCGACTACAGGTCGCAATTTCACTCCGATCGTTCTGAAATTTTGCAGTTTAGAGTATTTCGCAGCTGTTAAGATCGCTATTGAATTTGATTGAAATCGGTTCAGATTTAGATATAGCTCCCATATATATCTTTCGTCCGATTTGGCCCTTTAGTACTGTAGAAGCTGTATTTTATATCCAATCGTTTTGAAATTTAGAATGGTAGAGTTTCTTGATCTATGAACCAACATTGCCGAATTTGAAGAAAATCGGTTAAGATTTAGCTATAGCTCCCATATATATGTTTCGTCCGATTTTGCTCTTTAGTCCTGTAGAAGCTGTATTTTACAACCACTCATTTTGAAATTTAGAATGGTAGAGCTTCTTGATCCATGAACCAACACTACCGAATGTGAAGAAAATCGGTTAAGATTTAGCTATAGCTCCCATATATATGTTTCATCCGATTTGGCTCTTTAGATCCAATCGTTTTTATACTCTACACCACACTGTGGCACAGGCTATTATTTAAGTATAAAATGTCCCAAAAGTAAATTTATGTAAACAATTTATACATGAATTACAAAATTTATATATCAGTGGTGTAGGGTATTATATAGTCGGCCCCGCCCGACTTTAGCCTTTCCTTACTGGTTTTATATTTTTAATAATTTCCTAATACATTTGTAATAAAAACATACCAAAATTTAATATTATATTATTTTCATAATTTAATCGTAAAGCTTGATCGACCATAAATAAATATAATATATAAAGCATATAACTACTTCTATCACTTTTTTTTTTCAAAATATCTTCAAACTTGAAATGGTTATAACTAGACAGAGGAATATATGCAATTACATATTTTGATTGGATAGTCGTACAACAAAACCAATAACACACAACTATTTTTCGTCAAAAAACTAGGAAATATACACCTAGAAATGTTTGCATATTTTGCATATTTTATGCAAACTGATCGATCTTTGCCAGGCATTGGTTGCTGCTAACATTCCATGAAAGGCTGTTAATAATGAAACATTTAAAACATTTTTAAAAAAATACATCCATAAAAACATTCCTGATGAAAGCTCTTTGAGAAAAACATATTTAGTGAAGTGCTAACAGGAAAAATTTAACGAAATTCGGAATGAAATTAAAAATGAATATATCTGGATTTCTGTAGATGAAACTACTGACAAGGCTGGAAGGTATATAGTCAACTTAATTGTTGGAAAGTTGCACGAAAGTGATGGTACACCTCCTCACATGGTAGCGTGTGAAGAATTGGAACACGTAAACCATGGAACCATTGGCCGATTTGTAAATAGTGGTCTACGACTACTATGGACAAATGGAAACGAAGACAAAGTACTTCTATGCGTAACAGATGGGGCTCCGTACATGACAAAGGCTGGCAAAGATCTAAAAGTATTTTATCCAAAATTGCTACATATTACATGTTTAGCTCACGGGCTAAATATTATTGCAGAAACTATTAGATTTGCATTCCCAGTAGTACATAACTTTATATCTTCGGTAAAGAAAATATTTCTTAAATCGCCATATCGAGTTTTTCTATATAAAAGAATGCTGAATATAGAACTGCCTCCAGAACCAATTCTAACCAGATGGGCTACTTGGATTAAGGCAGCAGCATTTTACGCTGAAAACTTTGAGGGAATAAAACAAGTAAGTATTTGTTTAAAATGCTTGCAAAAAATAACTTAAAATTAACTGACCGTGAATAAAATTTTTTGGTTTTGCAATCATTAAACCCCAATGATGCATCATCCATAAAAAATGGCCGAGATATTCTAAAAAATAATCAATTGTATCCTGGTTTGGTGTTCATTAAGTCACATTTCGAAAAGATATGTGTTATAATCAAAAAGTTGGCTATATGTGTTATAATCAAAAAGTTGCCTATAAAGGAGTCAGTACGTTTATTTAAAGAAGCAGAAACTATCATCGAGGATACTCCTGGACAATTGGGTACAGAGTTGCGTGTTAAATTCAGCTTTGTACTCAATAAAAATCCCGACTTAAAGTCGATTTAAAAAGTTAACAACATCTTACACTATGCCTACAATAATGAAAGTGAAGTAGATAATGTAATTAGAGAAAATATTGTAAAATTCAAATATGCGCCATTGACTTCTTGCGACGTCGAGAGAAGTTTCTTGGCATATAAAATGATATTTTCAGAAAAACGCCGATATGTTACCATAGAAAATTTAGAATCCACTAAGGAAAGGCTAAAGTCGGGCGGGGCCGACTATATAATACCCTACACCACTCTCGTAATATTGAATAACTCTGATATATAAATTTTGTAATTCATGTATAAATTGTTTACATAAATTTACTTTTGGGACATTTTATACTTAAATAATACCCTGTACCACAGTGTGGTGTAGGGTATAAAAACGATTGGATCTAAAGAGCCAAATCGGATGAAACATATATATGGGAGCTATAGCTAAATCTTTACCGATTTTCTTCAAATTCGGCAATGGTGGTTCATGGATCAAGAAACTCTACCATTCTAAATTTCAAAACGATTGGATGTAAAATACAGCTTTTATAGGACTAAAGGGCCAAATCGGACGAAACATATATATGGGAGCTATAGCTAAATCTTAAACGATTTTCTTCAAATTCGTTAGTGTTGGTTCATGGATCAAGAAACTCTACCATTCTAAATTTCAAAAGGATTGGATGTAAAATACAGCTTCTACAGGACTAAAGAGCAAAATCGGACGAAACATATATATGGGAGCTATAGCTAAATTTTTAACCGATTTTCTTCAAATTTGGTAGTGTTGGTTCATGCATCAAGAAACTCTACCATTCTACATTTCAAAAGGATTGGATGTAAAATACAACTTCTACAGGACTAAAGAGCAAAATCGGACAAAACATATATTTGGGAGCTATAGCTAAATCTTAACCGATTTTCTTCAAATTCGGCAATATTGGTTCATGGATCAAGAAACTCTACCATTCTAAATTTCAAAACGATTGGATGTAAAATACAGCTTTTATAGGACTAAAGGGCCAAATCGGACGAAACATATATATGGGAGCTATAGCTAAATCTTAACCGATTTTCTTCAAATTCGGCAATATTGGTTCATGGATCCAGAAACTCTACCATTCTAAATTTCAAAACAATTGGATGTAAAATACAGCTTTTATAGGACTAAAGGGCCAAATCGGACGAAACATATATATGGGAGCTATAGCTAAATCTTAAACGATTTTCTTCAAATTCGTTAGTGTTGGTTCATGGATCAAGAAACTCTACCATTCTAAATTTCAAAAGGATTGTATGTAAAATACAGCTTCTACAGGACTAAAGAGCAAAATCGGACGAAACATATATATGGGAGCTATAGCTAAATCTTAACCGATTTTCTTCAAATTCGGCAATGTTGGTTCATGGATCAAGAAACTCTACCATTCTAAATTTCACAAGGATTGGGTGTAAAATACAACTTCTATAGGACTAAAGGGCCAAATCGAAATATATATATGGGAGCTATATCTAAATCTGAACCGATTTCAACCAAATTCAATAGCGATCTTAACAGCTGCGAAATACTCTAAACTGCAAAATTTCAGAACGATCGGAGTGAAATTGCGACCTGTAGTCGACGAACAACTTTACATGGACAGACGGAAGGACCCTGTACCACAGTGTGGTGTATGGTATAATGATCTTTGTCATATAAGTATTGTAATTATACCCTACACCACACTGTGGTACAGGGTATTACGATATAAGTTTGTTTCACGGCAGATGTTTGTAACACCTGAAAATAACACAGCTAGACCCACCTTAAAGTATACCGATCGACTCAGAATCACTAGCTGAGTCGATTTAAGCATGTCCGTCCGTCCGTCTGTCCATGTAAAGTTGTTCGTCGACTTTTATAGAAAATCGGTTAAGATTTAGCTATAGCTCCCATATATATGTTTCGTCCGATTTTTCTCTTTAGTCCTGTAGAAGCTGTATTTTACATCCAATCCTTTTGAAATTTAGAATGGTAGAGTTTCATGATCCATGAACCAACACTAACGAATTTGAAGAAAATCGTTTAATATTTAGCTATAGCTCCCATATATATGTTTCGTCCGATTTGGCCCTTTAGTCCTATAAAAGCTGTATTTTACATCCAATCGTTCTGAAATTTAGAATGGTAGAGTTTCTTGATCCATGAACCAACATTGCCGAATTGGAAGAAAATCGGTAAAGATTTAGCTATAGCTCCCATATATATGTTTCATCCGATTTGGCTCTTTAGATCCAATCGTTTTTATACCCAACACCACACTGTGGTACAGGGTATTATTTAAGTATAAAATGTCCAAAAAGTAAATTTATGTAAACAATTTATACATGAATTACAAAATTTATATATCAGTTATTCAATATTACGAGAGTGGTGTAGGGTATTTTATAGACGGCCCCGCCCGACTTTAGCCTTTTCTTACTGGTTTTTTATTTGCATATGTTATTTTTTTTGCATATGCATTTCAGATTATATGCACATTAATTTTTGCATATGTTGTGCATATTCCTTTGCATAATTTCTGCATATAAAATGCATATATGAGATATGCACATTTAATCGAATTTAAATTCGAAAAATATACCTAATCCTAAAATATGAACTTGTTCGAATGACAAATAAAGATTGCATATATTTCCGCTGTCTAGTCATAACATTTGTCTCGCCCCGTTGAAAAGGCACAAATTTCATGAACCGTATAATTATGAAAGAAATCCAAGGAGTCTGTATTTTTGGTCATTTAAAGTAATTGCTCAGCATGCAAAACATTTGCTTTAAGTATTTTGCTTCCAATTTACATCGGAAGACACGTGACTGACACCGGTTAAAACAATCGCATTGTCTCTTTTGTGGTACTCAAGCAAAACTACCATTTGAGCACGAAACAAATTTTCATTGTGGAAAATTTTCAACACTTGTTCCCAAATATATGATATGCTTCTATTTGCCGAGTAAACATTGAGACACCGGCGAGATACATACAGACACACATACATTCAATTTTATTCAGTTCTTTGTTTGTTAAAGTGTTCATGCACACTTTACCGAACGGCAAACAAATAGTAATATAAAACAATCTATTAAAAGAATTGACAACTAATTCAATATTTGATTTATTCTCGTTTATATGTACATAGTTAACAGATATTTACTTATTAAAACGAAGTGAATTAAACGTGTGGATAATTTACAAAAGCAAAAGTCAAATGTTGGATATATTTATCAACATAATAATGAAGTTTCCTTCTCCTAAAATGTTTTTAGTGTATGAAAACTTGTTCCTTACAGTATAAAATTAGCAATATTCTAGATATAAGGTTTTATAAACCATCTCTTTATAGCATAAATTACTACATGTAAATACCATTTTATAAATAAAGAGTAATAATAATAATAATAATAATGAAGTAATTGTGAGATATTTAAAAAAGTTTACAGCAATTTTCGCCTAAAGCTTTGTGTAGTCGGATTTAATTTTGCTTTATTAAATCCAAAAGAAAATAAATATTTTTAATAGAAATTCTGCTTTTTTATAGGTTATTATGATAGTTTCACAGTTTTTAATACATATATATCGTTACCCTAATATACATACTTACATAAAAAAGTGGTAATTGATTTGTTTTCAATCATTAAGAGACTGAAGGATTGCAATGCACGTCTTCCAACTACACGCAAAGAAAAAAATCGTTTCTGCGAAACGAAATATTAGACAACTACAATTCTCGTTTACGACGACTGAAATTCTTTTGGTCAGAACAAAAAATTGCTTATGCGAAATAAGTTTCTGTCACAACAAACGAAATTGCAGTTCCGGCAAACGAGAATTGTAGTTGTCTAATATTTCGTTTCGCAGGAACGAATTTTTTCTTTGCGTGTATCAACTGGGGGGACGGTAGATTGGATGAGACGGATATGTCTCGATGGTAGGCAGGATTTATACTGAATACCAAGTCTCTTTCCCACATCACCAAGTCCCATGGCATAGTGTCATACGGATTCAGCAGAGATTTACAAGAGCGATAAGGGAGGCGATTCCAAAAATAATCTACCAGATAACACCTCTTCGCAAGTGTCCAAGCTACATGAATATGTATCTTACCCGTACTTGTAGTAGCGAAGACATAGTAGCTGCCTGCCTGGACCCAGCAAAATCTTATTAAGTACATGTTATTACCACTCGCATTACCAGGAAATGATATCTCATTATCGCCAGCATGACGTTTGGTACATAAATAACGACTAACAAAATAATGACAAATATAAGTTATTGTTAGTAATCTAAGTTAGAAAATCCTATTTTAATTTATAAACTTTTCTTTAAATGATTTACGATTTATGATTTTTTCTTAAATGATTTACGTATATACGCGTACAACAGGCCGAACCACTGGTTTAAGTGTATGTCCATGGACATGAGACGTTTAAACGTCTCCTCTCTTTAACCTAACCTAACCTACGTAGATACGTTGTAGTCTGCATTCAGTTAAATCATTTAAAGAAAGTTTATATAAACCGATTTTCTATAAAAGTCGACGAACAACTTTACATGGACAGACGGACGGACGGACATGCTTAAATCGACTCAGCTAGTGATTCTGAGTCGATCGGTATACTTTAAGGTGGGTCTAGCTGTGTTATTTTCAGGTGTTACAAACATCTGCCGTGAAACAAACTTATATCGTAATACCCTGTACCACAGTGTGGTGTATGGTATAATGATCTTTGTCATATAAGTATTGTAATTATACCCTACACCACACTGTGGTACAGGGTATTACGATATAAGTTTGTTTCACGGCAGATGTTTGTAACACCTGAAAATAACACAGCTAGACCCACCTTAAAGTATACCGATCGACTCAGAATCACTAGCTGAGTCGATTTAAGCATGTCCGTCCGTCCGTCTGTCCATGTAAAGTTGTTCGTCGACTTTTATAGAAAATCGGTTAAGATTTAGCTATAGCTCCCATATATATGTTTCGTCCGATTTTTCTCTTTAGTCCTGTAGAAGCTGTATTTTACATCCAATCCTTTTGAAATTTAGAATGGTAGAGTTTCATGATCCATGAACCAACACTAACGAATTTGAAGAAAATCGTTTAATATTTAGCTATAGCTCCCATATATATGTTTCGTCCGATTTGGCCCTTTAGTCCTATAAAAGCTGTATTTTACATCCAATCGTTCTGAAATTTAGAATGGTAGAGTTTCTTGATCCATGAACCAACATTGCCGAATTGGAAGAAAATCGGTAAAGATTTAGCTATAGCTCCCATATATATGTTTCATCCGATTTGGCTCTTTAGATCCAATCGTTTTTATACCCAACACCACACTGTGGTACAGGGTATTATTTAAGTATAAAATGTCCAAAAAGTAAATTTATGTAAACAATTTATACATGAATTACAAAATTTATATATCAGTTATTCAATATTACGAGAGTGGTGTAGGGTATTTTATAGACGGCCCCGCCCGACTTTAGCCTTTTCTTACTGGTTTTTTATTTGCATATGTTATTTTTTTTGCATATGCATTTCAGATTATATGCACATTAATTTTTGCATATGTTGTGCATATTCCTTTGCATAATTTCTGCATATAAAATGCATATATGAGATATGCACATTTAATCGAATTTAAATTCGAAAAATATACCTAATCCTAAAATATGAACTTGTTCGAATGACAAATAAAGATTGCATATATTTCCGCTGTCTAGTCATAACATTTGTCTCGCCCCGTTGAAAAGGCACAAATTTCATGAACCGTATAATTATGAAAGAAATCCAAGGAGTCTGTATTTTTGGTCATTTAAAGTAATTGCTCAGCATGCAAAACATTTGCTTTAAGTATTTTGCTTCCAATTTACATCGGAAGACACGTGACTGACACCGGTTAAAACAATCGCATTGTCTCTTTTGTGGTACTCAAGCAAAACTACCATTTGAGCACGAAACAAATTTTCATTGTGGAAAATTTTCAACACTTGTTCCCAAATATATGATATGCTTCTATTTGCCGAGTAAACATTGAGACACCGGCGAGATACATACAGACACACATACATTCAATTTTATTCAGTTCTTTGTTTGTTAAAGTGTTCATGCACACTTTACCGAACGGCAAACAAATAGTAATATAAAACAATCTATTAAAAGAATTGACAACTAATTCAATATTTGATTTATTCTCGTTTATATGTACATAGTTAACAGATATTTACTTATTAAAACGAAGTGAATTAAACGTGTGGATAATTTACAAAAGCAAAAGTCAAATGTTGGATATATTTATCAACATAATAATGAAGTTTCCTTCTCCTAAAATGTTTTTAGTGTATGAAAACTTGTTCCTTACAGTATAAAATTAGCAATATTCTAGATATAAGGTTTTATAAACCATCTCTTTATAGCATAAATTACTACATGTAAATACCATTTTATAAATAAAGAGTAATAATAATAATAATAATAATGAAGTAATTGTGAGATATTTAAAAAAGTTTACAGCAATTTTCGCCTAAAGCTTTGTGTAGTCGGATTTAATTTTGCTTTATTAAATCCAAAAGAAAATAAATATTTTTAATAGAAATTCTGCTTTTTTATAGGTTATTATGATAGTTTCACAGTTTTTAATACATATATATCGTTACCCTAATATACATACTTACATAAAAAAGTGGTAATTGATTTGTTTTCAATCATTAAGAGACTGAAGGATTGCAATGCACGTCTTCCAACTACACGCAAAGAAAAAAATCGTTTCTGCGAAACGAAATATTAGACAACTACAATTCTCGTTTACGACGACTGAAATTCTTTTGGTCAGAACAAAAAATTGCTTATGCGAAATAAGTTTCTGTCACAACAAACGAAATTGCAGTTCCGGCAAACGAGAATTGTAGTTGTCTAATATTTCGTTTCGCAGGAACGAATTTTTTCTTTGCGTGTATCAACTGGGGGGACGGTAGATTGGATGAGACGGATATGTCTCGATGGTAGGCAGGATTTATACTGAATACCAAGTCTCTTTCCCACATCACCAAGTCCCATGGCATAGTGTCATACGGATTCAGCAGAGATTTACAAGAGCGATAAGGGAGGCGATTCCAAAAATAATCTACCAGATAACACCTCTTCGCAAGTGTCCAAGCTACATGAATATGTATCTTACCCGTACTTGTAGTAGCGAAGACATAGTAGCTGCCTGCCTGGACCCAGCAAAATCTTATTAAGTACATGTTATTACCACTCGCATTACCAGGAAATGATATCTCATTATCGCCAGCATGACGTTTGGTACATAAATAACGACTAACAAAATAATGACAAATATAAGTTATTGTTAGTAATCTAAGTTAGAAAATCCTATTTTAATTTATAAACTTTTCTTTAAATGATTTACGATTTATGATTTTTTCTTAAATGATTTACGTATATACGCGTACAACAGGCCGAACCACTGGTTTAAGTGTATGTCCATGGACATGAGACGTTTAAACGTCTCCTCTCTTTAACCTAACCTAACCTACGTAGATACGTTGTAGTCTGCATTCAGTTAAATCATTTAAAGAAAGTTTATAAATTCAAATTAAATTATCTAAATTAGATTACTAATAATAACTTATTTATGTCATTATTTATTTAGTCATTATTTATTTACCGAAAGCAATACTGGCAATAATGAGATATCATTACCTGGTAATGCATGTGGTAACGACATTTACTTACCAATATTTTGATTTTTTTTTTCCAATTCATTACATTTTTTTATTGAATCTTTCATTATTATACAATGAAAATAACAATAAGTGGACAAATCTTAACCTAAAATACTATTCTCTGGGTTATTGCCATTGCGAATAAACCATTGAGACTTTACACGATTTTTTACTTAAACAAAAAGGTTAACATTTCAAATTTAGGAATTCATAAGTTCATTTCATTATTTTATACCCTCACTTTAGTGTGACGAGGGTATATATCATTTGCTACGAAAAAAGTGTAACACATCGAAGGAGTAATCTAAGACCCAAAGTATGTACGGCGGATATTCGTTTTGGGTCATTTTAAGTCGAATGAGCAATGTCCGTCCGTCTGTCTGTCTGTCTGCTGGCTGGTGCGCACGATAACTCTCGAAAGGAGTAACCGATTGACTTCAAATTTGGTACGTGGTAATATTTTTTTCTATCTCCGGCTAAGTTCGAAGATGGGCCATTTTGCTCCACTCCTTCTAGTACCTCCCCCACAAAGTGTAAAAATGGAATCTTTAATAACTGCTATACTACTTATTCGAATCTTCTGAATTTCCACACATATAACATTAGTTTATTAGTCGCTATCAACTCGAGAAAAATGGGCCAAGTTTCTACGCCCCTTTTGGTACCTCCCACACAAATGTACCATTTTGAACCAAAAGTTAACAGCTTTGACATTAATACCAGTGTATAAAAATACTTGAAATTTTGTACAGTGTAATGCTTTTATAGTGTCTATAGCCCTGTGAAAAATGGACGCTGTTGCCATGCCCCTTTTTGTACCTCCCACACAAAGGTACCATTTTGCACAAAAAGTTAAGAGCTCACAGCGTGAGTATCAATGCACGAAAATGCAACAACATTTTGCACAGTATAACATTTTTGAAGTTCCTATAGCCCTGTAAAAACTGGCCGTTATCATCACGCCCCTTTTTGTACCTCCCACACAAAATTGCCAAATCATACCAAAATTTAATATCTCATAACGTTAATATACCAGTGCAAATAAACGCTTATAATTCGGCGCAGTGCAATGTATTTAAAGTATCTACTATTCAGCGAAAATAGGTGTATTTGTTAAAAACCTTCTGGTACCTCCCACACAAATTGACAGAATAATTCGTTTAATATTCCATATTACATTGCTCACAAAGTGAGGGTATACCTTAGTCGGTTTACCCGACTGAAACTGTCTTACTTGTTGTTTTTGATTTTGATTAGGATTTGTTTTAATTTATATCATGTCCAGCGTATCTCTCCTTCTAAGGCGGTTATGACCTTCAAAATTTAGTAGTTCTCGAGCCAGGATGTTTGGATGATTGAATAGTTTACCCACGTAACACCGGCAATATTTTTCAATTTCCTCTTTTACTGTTGGCATGTTGAGATCCTTATGGATGTTAGCGTTTGTTATATACCATGGTGCACCTGTAATTAAACGAAGAATATTCGATTGTCTTCTTTGTAATTTGCATACATTTGAAGCGCACGCTGTACCCCAGAGCTGGATACCATATGTCCAAATTGGCTTCAATACCGTTTTGTATAACAGAACTTTATACTCTGGATCTAGGGCAGATCTTTGGCTGATAAGCCACTGAAGTTGATTAGTTTTGAGTTTTATTTGAGTTACTTTAGAGTCAATGTGGCGCGACCACGTCAAACGCCAATCTAAGTGGATTCCAAGGTATTTTACATGATCCTTTTGGGGAATCTGTGAATTGAAAATAGAAATTGGAGGACTTGCATCCCTTGGCAGGGTAAAAGTAAAATGAGTACACTTTGAGGCATTCACCATTATTCTCCATATTTTTAACCATTCTTCTAGGATTCGGACATGAGACTGCAGTTGATCGGACGCAACTGAAGGGTTTTTGTGAGTACTGACGAAAGCAGTATCGTCCGCAAAAGTAGACGTGAGCGTAAAGTTGGTTATGGGGATATCTGCCGTAAAAATAACGTACAGTATAGGGCCAAGAATGCTCCCCTGTGGGACACCGGCATTTATTTTCTTAGGGCTAGAAAAAATGCCATTTGATTTAACTTGAAAAGACCGGTTAGTCAAATAACTCCTGAACAGCTTATGCGTGTTGATTGGCAGAAGGTCGCTTTTTTTGCAAAAAAGTCCTTCGTGCCAGACTTTATCAAATGCTTGGGAAATATCTATGAATAACGCCGAACAGTATTCTTTATTCTCAAAAGCTCTTTTGATGCAGGTTACGATACGGTGTACCTGTTCTATAGTATTATGACTTTTTCTAAAACCAAATTGATGGTCAGGTATAATATTGTGAGAAATTATATGAGGTGTGATTTTCTTCATGAGAATGGACTCAAACATTTTTGAAAGTATCGATAGTAAGCTTATAGGGCGATAGGATTTGACTTGAGTTGGATCTTTGCCTGGTTTCGGTATCATTACGATTCCAGACCTCTTCCAAGATAGGGGGAAGTAACCTACACGGAGAATTGCATTGAATAAAAATAACACAATTTTCAAGGCTGAAAAGGGAAGTTCTTTAATCATTTTCGCTGTTATACCATCTCCTCCGGGCGATTTCTTTAATTTTAGTTCTTTGACAGATTTTTCAACATCCTTTATTCTAAGCTTGATTGGGCCAGGAATTATATCATCTATCACGGGCAGATAGATTGGGCGACGAATTAAATCATCTATCACGGGCGGATAGATTGGGCGTGGAGTTATATCGTCTATCACGGGATAGATTGGGCGAGAAGTTATGAATATTTTGATGGGTTATATTTTTTATTTGATTATTAAGCTATTTGTCGCGATTTGAAACGCGAGTTAAGCTAGTGGTTGTGATGCTCAACTACGAAACCATGAGGTCGCGAGTTCAATCCCAACTCCCGACAAATTAAATTTTTCGTCATATGACGACAACAATCGATGGTGCCAATAGCAACTCGGAAATATCCACTACCACACAAACACACTCGTAAAATTATTTCTTTTGTCCACGCTTACTTTTACTATAATTGTAAGTGTGGAGGTAAGTGGTTATTTTTCAGCTGCTTGTATGCTTGAGTGGAAGCACTTTCCTCCAATGACATGTACATGTACAAATAATTCGTACGTAGGCCAAATAATAAGCAGTTACTAGTTCTGAATTTAGCTTACCCGTCAGTTTATTTGGTAATGGGAAATTTAGCTGGGGAGTTAGAAAACTCCCATTTTGGTTGGCTTTTGTATATGTGACTCATGACATCGAGACGCCACCCTGTACATTGAAATCACTGGTAGGAGCGGCAAACGAGTATAACAAATACCTAATTATGTGTAGTGTTGTCAATGCACACCATCATATGTGCGGAGTACTGACAGCAACGAAAGGGTAGAATTAATTACACTATGCAACAAAAATGTTTTTTGTATAGATTGAGGCATACTATCTTATGAAATCAAAACAAATTTTTTTCTATGGTAAAATTATGCCGTTAAAACATTTAGAAAACAAGTAAGAAAGAAACAAGAGGAATACAGTTGCAGGAAATAAACAAATATTTGTCTCTAATACGAATTTTTACAGAAATAAATTCAATATCAGGATTTGAACAGGAAATATCATCCCGTATCGATGGAGGGATACCAAAGTGGTATTCATACCTAAAGCGGAGAAGATATCACACACTAGGCCAAAAGACTTCAGACCAATTAGCCTATCATTCTTACTATTGAAAGGTCGGGAAAGACTTTTAGATTATTTCATTAGGGAAAACCTGGATACAAAACTCCTGTCGGTTAACCAACATGCTTACAATAAGGGGAAGTCTACAGAATCAGCCCTGCACGAACTTGTGCGCACTATCGAATCGTCCCTGCATTTCAAGGAATTCACCATGGTGGCATTTCTTGACATAGAAGGGGCTTTTAACAACATTGACTCAGATGCAGTAATTGCGGCACTGTCACATCGAAAAGTTAGCTCTAGTTTGATTAGACTAATTCAAAGTCTGCTCAACAGAAGACGCATAACAGCATGTCTTGGGTCCACACACTAACAAGGTTTGTAAACAGAGGGAACCTACACGGAGGAGTACTATCTCCACTAATTTGGAACCTAGCGGTGAATGAAATCCTGCTAGATCTAGAACGATGTGGCTGCAAGGTTGTGGCATATGCAGACGACGTGGCAATCGCAGTGAGTGGCAAATTCGTAAACGTCCTCAGAGACATCCTGCAGATGGCTCTGAACAAATTGGCTAGATGGGCCAAAAGCAGCGGTTTGGGCGTAATCCCAAACAAGACAGAATTGGTTCTTTTTACTAGGATGAATAAAGTCCCACATGTGGACCCTCCCCCTCGGATAAATGGAACAGATGTAGTCTTTTCTGAAAGTGCAAAATTTTTTGGAATAATTCTAGATAAGAAACTGTTATTTATATTTACCATATTGGAACGTGTAAGGAAGACCATGCTTATATTCCTGCAAAGAGACTGTAGGGTCGCGGTGGGACCTCTCTCCTAAAATCGTCCACTGAATATATATATCAGTAGTTCGTCCAATACTGTTATACGGCGTTGTGGTATGGTGGACCGCAACTGACAAACTAACCATCACCAACCTAATAACAAAGGTTCAGCCTGCAAGAAGTTGCAACCAATGCGGCAATAAGATTAAACTGCCTATCAATGTGGAGGTACAAGAACTACGGTCACATGAGGATATCAAAGTGTAATGCTATGGTAACCGACCGAGTGGATTATATACCAACTGTGTAAACCTTCGAGAGAAATTACATCACTATGATTCCCGCCAGAGATAAATGGGTTGGAAGAATACCAAATCCTAGCAGTTTAATATACACCTCATATGCGTGCCTGGACATAGGGTGCAAGCTAGAGGCAATCAGGCAGTCCAATGAAAGATGGACAGAAATCGGCACCTGCAGGGTAGCTGGCCAAGGTGTGACCTGAGAAGATCAAAATATCTCCTCGCATTAGAGAGGCAAAGATTGCCTACGTTAGTATCAGTTCTGAAGGGACACACGCCAAAATATTGGGTATTGACTCCAATGACTTCTGCAGGAGCTGTGGAGATGAGGAAGAAGTGGAGAGCATTGAGCACTTGTTGTGCGACAGCCGACTGGACATACTGGGGTCGGCATTTCTAGGCAGCCTAACAGATCTTTCCAGTACCGATATTCGTACTATCGATAAATTTGTAAATCAAACAGGTTGGTTGGTTTCGATGAGGGGCATTTCAGCCCGTGGTAACACTGGGGACCTAAACAGGTCTATGTGAGGTTTTAACAAAAAATGCGGCTGCCACCCTAACCTTAAACCTAAAAAGCATATCTGAGGATAGTTCTGTAGAAATTGCTATTAGCACACCACCACCAGTTATTTGACATCCAATCTTACGATCACATCTATTTATTTGATATTTATCACATAATATTTCAAAATTATGAATATTATCATGAAGCCAGGTTTCAGTGAATACAATGACATCGTAATTAAATCCAAAATTGTCAGCATAGAGAGACGATAATTTTGTATTTAATCCCCGCACATTCTGATAAATGATATGTAATACCATATCAAATGGGGAGATAATCAGTTTTTTGAAGCATTGTCATTTCGAGTTGGCGAATCTACAATATCCGTAAGTTCATTATTCTTATAAACACACTATAGTTGAGCACTTTAGCTCTTTTAAGTGATCGCTCTTTTTAGTTCAGTTCAATTGAGTGAACTAGTTCTTTCATTTGGTTCACCAGCTCTTTAGCTAACCAGATCTAGCTCTTTAGCTCACATCTTAAACATCTCTTTAGTTCAGCAGTTCATTTCCTTCAGATCACCAGTTCAAATTAGACGTTTTAAAAGGACTCTGATGGGAACATGATTGGAATGAATTGAATATAGGTACAAACCCGTTTGTATAGGAAGAATCCTGCATTCATGATGACTAGACCTCGGATTTTTGCATATCTTTAAATTTTCAATTGATATGAACCAAAATTTGTATTTAGACGTTTCATCACTCAAATTTAAATAATTTGAGTGCATATCAAAAATATGCTAAAAATATGCAAAATGTATGCACAAAAAATGCCAAAAATATGCAAAATATGGGTGATTTCAAAAATCATCCAAAAAAAATTGCCTAAATATACGTATGAAAATAATGGGGATTTTTGCATGTCTTTCAATTTTCATCCGATTTGAACCAAAATTTGTATTTAGACGTTTCATCACTCAAATTTAAATAATTTGAGTGCATATCAAAAATATGCAAAATATATGCACACAATATGCAAAAAATGTGCAAAATATGCAAAATATGTAAATTTTTTTTGGCGATATACGAATAAAAAATGCAAAATATCAGAAGGATATGTCAATACTATTTAAAAAATGGTGTCACAAAAATGAGAAATGGGGGTTTCAAAAATCATCCAAAAAAATGCCTAAATATATGAAAAGTATGGGGTAATTTCAAATGAAACCGACCTCTGAATATTTACATATGTAGATTTGGATGCAATTTTTCACGCGTATATTAAAAGACAATGCGGAAATAAAACCTTTTACCGTTTAACCAATTTCATAGTGGTTTAGATTTTATAGGGAGCCAAAGTTAGTTATCTTCAAAATTTGTATACCCTCACTTTGGTGTGACGAGGGTATATATCATTTGCTACGGAAAAAAGTGTAATACATCGAAGGAGTGACCTAAGACCCCAAGTATGTTCGGCGGAAATCCGTTTTGGGTCATTTTAAGTCGAATGAGCAGGGTCCTCCTATCTGTCTGTCTGTCTGTCCGTCTGTCTGTCTGTCTGTCTGTCTGTCTGTCGGTCTGTCTGCTGGCTGGTGCGCACGATAACTCTCGAAAGGAGTAACCGATTGACTTCAAATTTGGTGTGTGGTAATATTTTTTTCTATCTCCGGCTATGTTCGAAGGTGGGCCATATTGGTCCACTCCTTCTGGCACCTCCCCCACAAAGGGTTAAAATGTTGTGAAATATTGATTCTTTAATAACTGCTATTATACTATATTTTGCATCAAAAGTTAACAGTTTATAACATTAATATCAGTGTATACAATTACTTGAAATTTTGTACAGTGTAATGCTTTTATAATGCCTATAGTCCAGTGAAAAATGAGCGTTATCACCACGCCCCTTTATGTACCTCCCACACAAAATGGCCAAATTATAACACAATTTAATATATCAACGTTAATATACCAGTCCATATAAACGGTTACAATTCGTCACAGTGCAATGTATTTAAAGTATCTACTGTTCAGCGAAATATAGGTGTATTTCTTAAACCCCTTCTGGTACCTCCCACAAAAATTGACAGAATAATTTGTGTAATATTCAATATTACATTACTCACAAAGTGAGGGTATACCTTAGTCGGTTTACCCGACTAAAATTTCTTACTTGTTTTTACAAATTTAGCTATTTTGAGGTCGAAATAACTTTTGAACGGAATATCAGATTTGAATGATATAAGTACCATTTAAAAGATTTTACCATCCTCTTCAAAAATTATATATTAAGTTACACTTTTTTGTGTATTAAGGACTCAAAAGGACGAAAATATCCTTAAACCTTGATTATTCGAAAAGCGTATCTTAAATTTTTTTTGTTATATTTTCAACATATTTTCCCATAAAATGTAAACATTTCAGCATTGGTCTCCATGGGCTAAAAAAATATGAATTATTTAATGTCCGTCCGTCTGTCATTTCGACTGTCGGTTTCCTTTGGAATTATCCCATACTTTCCATATATTTAGGCACTTTTTTGGATGATTTTTGAAATCAACCATTTTTGTGTCATGACCTTGTAAATAGTATTGACATATCCTTCTAAAATTTCGCATTTTTTGATTCATATATCGCATTTTTTTTGCATATTTTATGCATATCACAAATATGCAAATAATTACAAGTATGCACCTGTTTTTCGATTCCTTTTTCTTTGAAACGAATTTTGGTCCAAACAGGATTTTTTCTATCAATCTGCAAAAAAACAAGTAAGAAAGTTCAGTCGGGTAAACCGACTTATGTATCCCCTCACCTTGAGTCCCTTCGTTTTAATTAAATTATTATCAATTTAAATTGCATTTAATAACTTCAACGAATGCACTGGTATTAAAGAGCTGTTTACATTTGGAACAAAATGGTTCATTTGTGTGGGAGGTACCAAGAGGGGCGTGCCAATAACGGCCTCTTTTCTCTGGACTCTAGATATTATAACCGTACATAATTTCAAGTACTTATATTCGGAGGTGTTAAAGTTAATATGTTTTAACTTCTTGTCAATTACAAAAAGGTCCATTTGTGTGGGAGGTACCAACAGGGGCGTGCCAATAACGCCCATTTTTCTCTGAGCTCTAGGTACTATAACAGCATTATACTGTACAAAACTTCAAGTATTTGTATGTACTGGTATTAAAGTTATAAGCTGTTAACTTTTGGTGGGAAATGGTCCATTTGTGTGGGAGGTACCAAAAGTGCGTGCCAATAAGGCCCACTATTCTCTGGACTTTAGGTACTATAAAAGCATTACACTGTGCAAAATTTCAAGTATTTGTATGCACTGGTATTAAAGTTATAAGCTATTAACTTTTGGTGCATAATGGTCCATTTGTGTGGGAGGTACCAAAAAGAGAGTGGCCACTCCGCCCATTTTTCTTGACGTGTTAGCGACTAACAAACTATTACTATGTGTGGAATTTCAGAAGATTCGAGAAAGTACTATAGAAGGTATTAAAGAATCAATATTTCACTAAAAGTTAACCTTTTGTGGGGGAGGTACTACAAGGAGTGGACCAATATGACCCATGTTCGAACTTAGCCGGAAATAAAAAAAAATATTACCGCATTACAAATTTGAAGTCAATCAGTTACTCCTTTCGAGAGTTATCGTGCGCACAAGCCAGCAGACAGACACACAGACAGACAGACAGACAAACGGACGGACGGACATTGCTCAATGACATAAAATGACCCAAAACGCCGAAGGTCTTAGGCTGAGGGGATAAATATGCATTTGCATATAATCCGAGGTCTAATGATGACATAAAAATGGAAACAACACATATCAGCTGAGAAGGGAGAACGAAATGGGAAGAGAGGACGAAATGACAGGGTTGAACTACTGAACAACAAGTAAGAAAGTTTCAGTCGGGTAAACCGACTAAGGTATACCCTCACTTTGTGAGTAATGTAATATTGAATATTACTCGAATTATTCTGTCAATTTGTGTGGGAGGTACCAGAATGGGTTTATCAAATACACCTTTATTTTGCTGAACATTAGATACTTTAAATTAATTGCACTGTGCCGACTTATAAGCATTTATGTGCACTGGTATAAACGTTATGAGACATTAAATTGTGGTATGATTTGGGCATTTTGTGTGGGAGGTACAAGGAGGGGCGTGGCAATAACGCCCATTTTTCACAGGGCTATAGACACTATAAAAACATTACACTGTACAAAATTTCAAGTATTTTTATACACTGGTTTTAATGTTATAAGCTGTTAACTTTTGGTGCAAAAAGGTACCTTTGTGTGGGAGGTACCAAAAGGGGCGTGGCAACAACACCCATTTTTCCCTAGACTGTAGGCAATATAAAAGCATAATACTGTACAAAATTTCAAGTATTTTTATACACTGTTATTAATGTTATAAGCTGTTAACTTTTGGTGCAAAATGGTGCATTTGTGTGGGAGATACCAAAAGGGACGTGGCGACTTCGCCCATTTTTCTCGAGGTGATAGCGACTAATATGCTAATACTATGTGTGGAATTTCAAAAGATTCGAATAAGTAGTATAGCAGTTATTAAAGAATCAATATTTCACAACATTTTAACCCTTTGTGGGGGAGGTACTAGAAGGAGTGGACCAATATGGCCCATCTTCGAACTTAGCCAAAGATTGAAAAAAATATTACCACATACCAAATTTGAGGTCAATCGGTTACTCCTTTCGAGAGTTATCGTGCGCACCAGCCAGCAGACAGACAGACAGACAGACAGACGGACGGACATTGCTCATTCGACTTAAAATGACCCAAAACGGATTTCCTCCGAACATACTTGGGGTCTTAGGGCAAATGATATATACCCTCGTCACACTAAAGTGAGGGTATAAAAATCAACGAGTTATGTGAACTAGTTCGTACCGTTCAGTAAAGTGACCCGTTCAATTGAACTAGTTCGTTGACGAACTACACAACTCCAAAACATACTCGTGAATAATTGCATTGCCAAAATGCAATATTAACAATATCATTAAAATTATCTTCAGGAACAATAATTTTTAATGACGATTTGCTTCTTTTCACAGAATTCTCAAATTTATATATATTTTCAGATCAATGTCAGTTTTTAACTTCGGTTGTATGTAATGAGAAATATCCTCAACGGTTGTACATATTTGCAGCAGAACCAATGGATCCAATTGGGGTTAAGTTATTTATGTACACAGTATTTTGTTTCGTAGAAGAAGCAGTTGGGATTTCAGGTTTATCAACATGTACAGTGATCGTAGACTTCGGGGCAGTAACATCAATCTCCCGAACTTAAAGAGAAAGTTAATTTTGATTTTCATCAGCATCATTACGGACAATTTGGGAACTCGGAAAAGTAATCTGTTCAATTACAATTTGTTCAGGTTGATGTAATTGCCTTGGCAATTTTGGTTCCTCCCTCATAAAGAGAAAATTTTGTACAAAAGCAATTAACGGCCCGTAGCTTTAAAACAATATACTTTAAATCCTTAAAATTCGGTACAACCAAATTTTTTGAAGTATGTGACAAAATGGGCGTATTTTTCTGTTTTTCCCTGATCAAATTGTCCAATTTAGATTTAAGATCATACCATTTTTCCATAATTCCTGTTGCAATCATCTTAATGCCATCAACTTATATATTTTGGATAACTTTTTCAATAACTATAGTCTGACAAATAATAATGAAATTTTTTCCAACGGTTCTGTCAAAATTCCATTTTATACTTCCCTGAGGTGGGATGACTGAGCCATTTCTATTTCTTTTATTTTATACATAATTCCAATTTAAATTTAAATGAAAGATATTATGGCAATTTTCTTCAGCTATACTACTGCGTCATTCACAGAGAAAATCTTTAAAGCAAATATAAAATAATAATAAAAATAAAGTTCTGACAACCCATCATTTAAAGTGGATATATTCACATGAAATGAAAGTGCAGTGATGTACGAGTATCAAGGCAAAAGTGTATGATGTGAAACTAGTTTACTCGTATACTCGTAATATACTCATCGTGCAAAATCGTATCTTTATTTTTATGACATAACTATCATCAGCATTTTATGATGGCCCTGTGGAGGCAGGAGTATGCATTGAAGTTCGAAGTAAAGGTCTTCATGATGGTGGGTGTACAGGTACATGTCGAAATACGAGTGTAAACTTTGAATTTGTTGTTATTTGTTTTTATTTTATCAATTTAAAAAATTGTGACCATTTTCCTATGTGTTTCCCATTGAAGACTTACAGTGAGGATATTATGAAATTTCAAATTTATTTTTTTTTTGATTTTTATTTGTTAACGATATATTGACGATTAAGAGCGGAGATTACCTGTCCACCTGGTCATGTTATGGCGTCGGTAATTGCAGCGGAGGTTTGGTGTTGTAATATTTGGTTGGTGGTTATGGAGTCGTGGATGGATGGTGGCAAATAAATTCATTTTCGGCATAGTCAACTAAGGGTTGGACATGAATGCACGTGTAATAAATTCGGAAAAAGTCAATCGATATAAATATAATTAAAGGAGAAAATAAAATACATTTACGCATCAATGGTTTCGATGTTACAATTTCAATATGCTATAATTTAGTGCCTGTATACAAAATTGTTGAATACCATGACAATTTTAAGATCTATTCAAAATGAGTTGTTAAATTATTTAAAAACTGATGGTTAGGATTATAATATTTTGAAAGTATGGTAAATGTTATTTTTATGCTCGCATTTTAGTGAACGAGGGTATATATGCTATGAAAACAAGTTTAGTCGAGTAAACAGACGTTGCTCACTTTGTAAACCTTTTGTTACCACTTTGTATAAAACGGTTCCTATATGTTGGAGCTACCACAAGGGGCGGTACCACTTTGCCCATTTTTCTCGAGGTGATAGCGACAGATAAGCTATTGCTATATGTGGAATTACAGAACATTCGGATTGATAGTGTAGAAGTTATTAGAGAATCAATATCGCACTAAATTGTAACCCTTTGTGTGACAGGTACAAGAAGGATTGGGCCAATATGGCTCATTTTTAAATGTGGCATGAGATGGAAAAACAAGTAAGAAAGTTCAGTCGGGTAAACCGGCTTATGAATCCCCTCACCTTGAGTCCCAAAAAACTATTAGTAAATTTATTTATTTTTTTGTTTTAATTAAATTATTATCAATTTAACTTTAAAGTATGTACTGGTATTAAAGTAATAAGCTATTAGGTTAGGTTAGGTTGAAGAGGGGAGACGTTCGGTCAGTGGTTCGGCCTGTTGTGCGCTCCTTATTTATAATCTTTTTATACCTCACGAGTTACAGAAAATCGGTACTAGACACGAATTGCTCAGTATCTTCCAGTTATATTCTCTGAGATGAGTCAAGTCTGGTAATATGTCGGACCCGAAATGTTAGGATCTTGCATAACCTGTTAACTTTTGGTGTAAAATGGTCAATTTGTGGGGGTGGGGTGTACTAAAAGGGGCGTGCCAACAACGGCCACTTTTCTCTAGACTCTAGGTCCTATAAAAGCATTACACTGTACAAAATTTCAAGTATGCACTGGTATTAAAGTTATAAGCTGATAACTTTTGATACAAGATGGTCCATTTGTGTGGGAGGTACCAAAAGGGGTGTTCCAATAGTGCCCATTTTTCTCTGGACTCTAGGTACTATAAAAGCATTACACTGCAAAAAATTTCAAGTCTTTGTATGCACTGGTAATAAAGTTCAAGTGTCCATTTGTGTGGGAGGTACCAAAAGTAGCGTGGCAACTTCGCCCATTTTTCTCTAGGTAATAGTAACTAATAAACTAATACTATGTGTAGAATTTCAGAGGATTCAAATAAGTAGTATAGAAGTAATTAAATAATTTATATTTCACTAAATATTAAACCTTTGTGGGGGAGTTTCTAGAAGGAGTGGACCAATATGGCCCATCTTCGAAATTAGCCGGAGATAGAAGAAAATATTACCACATACCAAATTTGAAGTCAATCGGTTACTCCTTTCGAGAGTTGTCGTGCGCACCAGCCAGCAGACAGACAGACGGACATTGCTCATTCGACTTAAAATGACCCAAAACGGATATCCGCCGAACATACTTAGGGTCATAGGTCACTCCTTCGATGGTTTACACTTTTGGCTCGTAGCAAATGATATCGCACCTGTTCCACAAAAGGGTAACAACTCAAAATTTACAAAACTTCAGTATTGGCATCTACTGTTTTTTTATTGATTTTAGAAAAATAACAACTTTTTTGAGTTGTTACTCTTTTCATGAAAAAAGTTTGTATATAAATAGTGGTATTATTTTGAGTTGTACCTTTTTAAATGAAAAATTTTACTCGGATTATAAGTTGAAAAGGGCACAACTAAAAATATTACTCTTTAGATGATAAATCAACGGTCCCATTTGCTTAAACACTTGAAGACAATTCAAAATGTAACTCTTTAGTTGAATCTAAAGACGTTATTCTGTAAACACAGAGAGAGAGAGTCATAACGGTTTTTTATTATGAAAATGAAGAAAATTCAACGGACATTTTTTGCAGTGGGCAGAAATTGCCATTGTACGTTGTTTTCTTGGAAAAAAGCAAAATTTAAAAATTTTGAGTTGTTACCCTTTTGTGAAACAGGTGCGATATATACCCTCCTCTCTAAGATGAGGCGATAAATATTACCACAAAATTTAGTGTCAAATGGTTACTATTTTCGAGAGTTCTCGTGCACACCAGCTAGACAGACGGACGGATACTTAAAATGTCCTGATATCCGCTGATCATACTTAGCATCTTAGGTTACTCCATCGACGTGTTACACTCCTCCACTAAAGTGAGAGTATAACAAATAAATGAAAATCATGCATAGAAATGTAATGTGTGAGTTTTTTGTGATTTGTAATTTCTCAAATATATTTATTTTTAAAAAAATTTAAAAAATCATCGGTCATGGAAATGTCTATATAATTCTGAAAGCTCATCATACACAAAACAGACCTATTTACTCAGTTTTCTATTTTCTGGTCAAGTTCGTGTTTAAAAGGACATGACCTTTTTTAAGGATATAATTATTAATTTTTTTTTTGTAATTATTCTGAAAGTCCTCGTAAAACGATATGGGTGTCAAATAAAAGGGCACATTTTGGGCTATCTAAATACTATTTTTGTTTTTCGAATCTGGAAGTAAAAATGTGCAAAAAGGCGTAGGCGTTAGGCGTTAGAATTCTATTTTAATTAGTTTAATTTTAGAATAATGTTTTCATGACTAAAAATTTGTGTCGCACGGTGTAATATTTAATTTCTTTTCCATTGGGAAAATATAAGTGCCTGTTAATATTAAATGATATTAAAAAGCAAGTTCGAAATTTCAGTCGGGTAAACCGACTAAGGTATACCCTCACTTTGTGAGCAATGCAAATATGCACTGGTATATGTTCTAATATTATCAGGTATTTAATTTTGGTATGTCTTTGCTCCTTTTGTATGGGCGGTAATAAAACGGACGTGGTGATAACTCCCATTTTTAACAAGACTGTAGACATTTTTAAAACTATACACTGAGGAAAAATGTTGAGCAGGTATATGCATTGGTATTCAGGACATAATCTGTTAAATTGTTGTACAAAATGGTACCTTTGTGTGGGGTGTACCAAAAGGGACGTGCCAACGACGCCCATTTTTCACTGGACTGTAGTTACTATAAAAACAGTACACTATATACAATATTAAGTATTTTTAAGCACTATAATTATTGGTACAAGTTGTTAACTTTTCGTACCAAATGGTACCCTTTGTGTGAGAGGTACCAAAAGGGGAATTGCAATAACGTCAATTTTTCGGGGGACTGTGGGTGCTATAAAACAATTACACTGTAAAAAATTTTAAGTATTTGTATACACTGGTAGTAAAATTATAAGCTATTATGTTTGGTGCAAAATAGTCCAATTGTGTGAGAGCTACCAAAAGGGGCGTGCCAATAACGCCCACTTTTCGCTTTCGACTCTAGGTACCATAAAAGCATTACACTGTTCAAATTTGCATGTATTTGTATGAAGCGATATGACTACTAAACTAATACTATGTGTGGAATTTCAGAAGATTCGAATAAGTAGTATAGAAGTTATTAAAGAAACAATATTTCACTAAATTTTAACCCTTTGTGGGGTAGGTACTAGATGGAGTGGACCAATATGGCCCATCTTCGAACTTAGCCGGAGATAGAAGAAAATATTACTATTATATATAATATACAGGGTGGCTGATATGTAATGCAACAAAGTAAAGCGCTATATTTTTTTAATTTTTTTAAATTTTATTGTTCAAAAGCAAAAAATGTCGGAAATAACATAAAATTTTAGAAACAGTTTACATTTGTTCGAATTGGCCACCTTTGGCACGAATTATGGCCTTCAAACGGCCGACAAAGCCATCACACGCTGCACGAAAGTGGCTCTGCGGTATTTTGGCCCATTCCCGGCGAAGCGCCGTCTTGAGATGATCGATACCTTGGTATTTTTTAGTGCGAACCTTACTCTCTAAAATGCCCCAGGCGCAAAAGTCCAACGGATTGAGATCCGGAGATCTTGGTGGCCATTGTGCTGTAGAAATGAAGCGAGGAACCTCCTTTTTAAGCCATTCTTGGTTGACGCGTGCTAAACCCTGTTGGAATGTCCATGGTCTCCGGCCGAAATGTTTGTCTGCCCAGGGCTTCAATACTGTCTTTAGGACATTTTCCCGATAATATTCGGCATTTATTTTGACCCCATGGTCGATGAATACGAGCGGGGAGCGACCATCGGCCGTTACGGCGGCCCACACCATTACCATCGGCGGCGCTTCAGTTCTGGTGGCCAATCGAAGGTGTAAATTTTCAGCTGACCTCTTTGGCAAGTAAACCCGATCATTTTGTTTGTTCACAAACTGCTCAATTTGGAATGGCTTCTCATCGGAGAAAACCAAATTCGGTAACAGGCCACTTTCGTGCATGCGAAGCAACTCCTTGGCTCTTTCCAGTCTAACCTTTTTTGTGCATCGGTGAGCTCTTGCACATTTTGGAACTTCAATGGCTTTAGTCCAAGCTCATTTTTATACCCTACACCACACTGTGGTACAGGGTATTATGACTTTGTGCATTTGTTTGTAACACTCAAAAGGAGAAGAGATAGACCCATTGTTTATTATACCGATCGACTTGTAATCACTTTCTGAGTCGATTTAGCTATGTCCGTCTGTCTGTCCGTCTGTCTGTCCGTCTGTCTGTCTGTCTGTCCGTCTGTAGACGTATTCTTGTAATCAAAGTACAGGTCGCAATTATGGTCCGATCTCAACGAAACTTTGCACATATATTTTTTTAGGCCCAAGGACGATCCCTATTGAATTTGGTTAAAATCGGTTCAGATTTACATATAGCTCCCATATATATGTACCTCCGACATTTTGTAACCGATTTGTACAAAATCGGTTACAAAATGTTTCTTATACAGTGCATATATGCCAAATCGGAGGTACATATATATGGGAGCTATATGTAAATCTGAACCGATTTTAACCAAATTCAATAGGGATCGTCCTTGGGCCTAAAAAAATATATGTGCAAAGTTTCGTTGAGATCGGACCATAATTGCGACCTGTACTTTGATTACAAGAATACGTCTACAGACGGACAGACAGACAGACAGACGGACAGACAGACGGACATAGCTAAATCGACTCAGAAAGTGATTACAAGTCGATCGGTATAATAAACAATGGGTCTATCTCTTCTCCTTTTGAGTGTTACAAACAAATGCACAAAGTCATAATACCCTGTACCACAGTGTGGTGTAGGGTATAAAAATGAGCTTGGACTAAAGCCATTGAAGTTCCAAAATGTGCAAGAGCTCACCGATGCACAAAAAAGGTTAGACTGGAAAGAGCCAAGGAGTTGCTTCGCATGCACGAAAGTGGCCTGTTACCGAATTTGGTTTTCTCCGATGAGAAGCCATTCCAAATTGAGCAGTTTGTGAACAAACAAAATGATCGGGTTTACTTGCCAAAGAGGTCAGCTGAAAATTTACACCTTCGATTGGCCACCAGAACTGAAGCGCCGCCGATGGTAATGGTGTGGGCCGCCGTAACGGCCGATGGTCGCTCCCCGCTCGTATTCATCGACCATGGGGTCAAAATAAATGCCGAATATTATCGGGAAAATGTCCTAAAGACAGTATTGAAGCCCTGGGCAGACAAACATTTCGGCCGGAGACCATGGACATTCCAACAGGGTTTAGCACGCGTCAACCAAGAATGGCTTAAAAAGGAGGTTCCTCGCTTCATTTCTACAGCACAATGGCCACCAAGATCTCCGGATCTCAATCCGTTGGACTTTTGCGCCTGGGGCATTTTAGAGAGTAAGGTTCGCACTAAAAAATACCAAGGTATCGATCATCTCAAGACGGCGCTTCGCCGGGAATGGGCCAAAATACCGCAGAGCCACTTTCGTGCAGCGTGTGATGGCTTTGTCGGCCGTTTGAAGGCCATAATTCGTGCCAAAGGTGGCCAATTCGAACAAATGTAAACTGTTTCTAAAATTTTATGTTATTTCCGACATTTTTTGCTTTTGAACAATAAAATTTAAAAAAATTAAAAAAATATAGCGCTTTACTTTGTTGCATTACATATCAGCCACCCTGTATATTATATATAATAGTAATATTTTCTTCTATCTCCGGCTAAGTTCGAAGATGGGCCATATTGGTCCACTCCATCTAGTACCTACCCCACAAAGGGTTAAAATTTAGTGAAATATTGTTTCTTTAATAACTTCTATACTACTTATTCGAATCTTCTGAAATTCCACACATAGTATTAGTTTAGTAGTCATATCGCTTCATACAAATACATGCAAATTTGAACAGTGTAATGCTTTTATGGTACCTAGAGTCGAAAGCGAAAAGTGGGCGTTATTGGCACGCCCCTTTTGGTAGCTCTCACACAATTGGACTATTTTGCACCAAACATAATAGCTTATAATTTTACTACCAGTGTATACAAATACTTAAAATTTTTTACAGTGTAATTGTTTTATAGCACCCACAGTCCCCCGAAAAATTGACGTTATTGCAATTCCCCTTTTGGTACCTCTCACACAAAGGGTACCATTTGGTACGAAAAGTTAACAACTTGTACCAATAATTATAGTGCTTAAAAATACTTAATATTGTATATAGTGTACTGTTTTTATAGTAACTACAGTCCAGTGAAAAATGGGCGTCGTTGGCACGTCCCTTTTGGTACACCCCACACAAAGGTACCATTTTGTACAACAATTTAACAGATTATGTCCTGAATACCAATGCATATACATGCTCAACATTTTTCCTCAGTGTATAGTTTTAAAAATGTCTACAGTCTTGTTAAAAATGGGAGTTATCACCACGTCCGTTTTATTACCGCCCATACAAAAGGAGCAAAGACATACCAAAATTAAATACCTTATAATATTAGAACATATACCAGTGCATATTTGCATTGCTCACAAAGTGAGGGTATACCTTAGTCGGTTTACCCGACTGAAATTTCGAACTTGCTTTTTAATATCATTTAATATTAACAGGCACTTATATTTTCCCAATGGAAAAGAAATTAAATATTACACCGTGCGACACAAATTTTTAGTCATGAAAACATTATTCTAAAATTAAACTAATTAAAATAGAATTCTAACGCCTAACGCCTACGCCTTTTTGCACATTTTTACTTCCAGATTCGAAAAACAAAAATAGTATTTAGATAGCCCAAAATGTGCCCTTTTATTTGACACCCATATCGTTTTACGAGGACTTTCAGAATAATTACAAAAAAAAAATTAATAATTATATCCTTAAAAAAGGTCATGTCCTTTTAAACACGAACTTGACCAGAAAATAGAAAACTGAGTAAATAGGTCTGTTTTGTGTATGATGAGCTTTCAGAATTATATAGACATTTCCATGACCGATGATTTTTTAAATTTTTTTAAAAATAAATATATTTGAGAAATTACAAATCACAAAAAACTCACACATTACATTTCTATGCATGATTTTCATTTATTTGTTATACTCTCACTTTAGTGGAGGAGTGTAACACGTCGATGGAGTAACCTAAGATGCTAAGTATGATCAGCGGATATCAGGACATTTTAAGTATCCGTCCGTCTGTCTGGCTGGTGTGCACGATAACTCTCGAAAATAGTATCCGTTTGACACTAAATTTTGTGGTAATATTTATCCCCTCACCTTAGAGAGGAGGGTATATATCGCACCTGTTTCACAAAAGGGTAACAACTCAAAATTTTTAAATTTAGCTTTTTTCCAAGAAAACAACGTACAATGGCAATTTCTGCCCACTGCAAAAAATGTCCGTTGAATTTTCTTCATTTTCATAATAAAAAACCGTTATGACTCTCTCTCTCTGTGTTTACAGAATAACGTCTTTAGATTCAACTAAAGAGTTACATTTTGAATTGTCTTCAAGTGTTTAAGCACATGGGACCGTTGATTTATTATCTAAAGAGTAATATTTTTAGTTGTGCCCTTTTCAACTTATAATCCGAGTAAAATTTTTCATTTAAAAAGGTACAACTCAAAATAATACCACTATTTATATACAAACTTTTTTCATGAAAAGAGTAACAACTCAAAAAAGTTGTTATTTTTCTAAAATCAATAAAAAACAGTAGAGGCCAATACTGAAGTTTTGTAAATTTTGAGTTGTTACCCTTTTGTGGAACAGGTGCGATATCATTTGCTACGAGCCAAAAGTGTAACACATCGAAGGAGTGACCTATGACCCTAAGTATGTTCGGCGGATATCCGTTTTGGGACATTT
The DNA here is from genome assembly GCA_963930755.1 of Eudasyphora cyanicolor. Taxonomy (NCBI): domain Eukaryota; kingdom Metazoa; phylum Arthropoda; class Insecta; order Diptera; family Muscidae; genus Eudasyphora; species Eudasyphora cyanicolor. The sequence continues at coordinate 54,301,640 of OZ005735.1, forward strand.
TAAGTCGAATGAGCAATGTCCGTCTGTCTGTCTGCTGGCTGGTGCGCACGACAACTCTCGAAAGGAGTAACCGATTGACTTCAAATTTGGTATGTGGTAATATTTTCTTCTATCTCCGGCTAATTTCGAAGATGGTCCGTCTGTAGACGTATTCTTGTTATCAAAGTACAGGTCGCAATTATGGTCCGATCTCAACGAAACTTTGCACATATATTTTTTTAGGCCCAAGGACGATCCCTATTGAATTTGGTTAAAATCGGTTCAGATTTACATATAGCTCCCATATATATGTACCTCCGATTTGGCATATATGCACTGTATAAGAAACATTTTGTAACCGATTTGTACAAAATCGGTTCAGATTTATATATAGCCCCCATATATATGTTGCACCCGATTTGACATTCAAGCGCTGTAGAAACTGTATTTTATATCCAATCAGTACGAAATTCGGCAGAAAGAGGTTTCTTATTACATGAAGGAATACTGCCAAATTCGGAGAAAATCGGTTCAGATTTAGATATAGCCCCCATATATATGTTTCCCCCGATTTGAAATTCAATAGCTGTAGAAACTGTATTTTATATCCGATCACAGCGAAATTCGGCAGAAAGAGGTTTCTTATTACACGAAGGAATACTGTCAAATTCGGAGAAAATCGGTTCAGATTTAGATATAGCTCCCATATATATGTTAGCACCGATTTGACATTCAAGCGCTGTAGAGACTGTATTTTATATCCGATCAGTACGAAATTCGAGAGAAAGAGGTTTCTATTTTACATGAATGAGTATTCAGGGAAAATCGATTCAGATTTATATATAAGCTCCATATATATGTTCCTCCTGATTTGGTTACAAAGCGCTATAGAAGTTGTACTTTACTTCCGATCATTACAAAATTCTCCAGAAAGATGTTTCTCAATTTAGGAACGAATATTGCTTAATTTAGCGATTATCGGTTCAGAATTAGATATATCCGCATATATATGTTCTTACCCATTTACCAATTATTCCAAATTATTATCGCAATAACCCTTATCGCATTGTTAGGGAGGTGTAGGGTATTATATAGTCGGCCCCGCCCGACTTTCTGCCTTTCCTTACTGGTTTAATATGTGTTGTATCCGTTCTCGCGATATGTTCAGCTCACGAGCAATTTTTTTACCACTGCGGCGTGGATTTCGATCAAATCTGGCCTTCACTTTTCGGATCATTTCTGGTGTTGCTACCGTCGGGAAAATCGGTTCAGATTTAAACATAGTCCCAATGTATATGTTACACCTGATTTGACATATAAGCGCTGTAGTGTATTATATCCGATCAGTACGAAATTCGGCAGAGAGAGTTTTCTCATTACATGTATGAACACTGCCAAATTCTTATCGCAATGCCAATTTTCGCATTGTTAGGGAGGTGTAGGGTATTATATAGTCGACCCCGCCCGACTTTTATTTCTCTTTCATCTTCTTTTTATCAAAGGAAGTTGAAGAGACACTATAAATAAATAAAAAAGTATTAAATGTCTATTTTTAAAAATATTGTTTTAATTTTTTAATTTAATCTAGCGGATACCCGGTGCACTTTGTAGCACTCAAATTTAATTTTAAGGAAACAGATACATGCGATACGTTTCGTATAATAATCGTATTATATAGTTTAAGATAAATTAGAATACTACTAAATTTTTCATGCAAATACACTTTCTCAACGTTTGGATATTCTCACTTTAACAGATAGAGATTAGGTACACACTTAAACGAATAATTTCTTTCACTGATACAATCATGGCCTCAAATGCCTATGTAAATGCCAAATGAAAAGCCGATTCGTACAATGGTTCTCCACATGTTTTTCTGTTTTTCAATAATAGTGGCGTCATGGCGGTGTCTCGCCCCGTCCACTGATGTGTTATCCCCAATTTTCCGATAAATCGCCCATATTTCACTTAAGTGCGTATATGCCAGATTTCAAGGCAGTGGTTCTTGATATAATTCGTGCTCAATGATGCAGAGGTATGGATGGAGCCACGCTGACCTTTCCAAAATCGCCAATTCTCTCTTGAGTCACGCACTATGCTGTGAAATGTACCCATACCAAATTGAACAACGATTGTTGCAATGGTTCTCCAGATATCTCATTTTAAGAAATGATATCGCCAAATTTCTGTTTGATCACGTATAGTGATGTCCAATACAGCTATACCAAATATCACGACGAATGGTCCAAAATTTCCCCAGATATTTCGTCGTTATAAAATAACTCTTCTAACGTGTGTTCCAAATTTCGATATTTAACAACATTGTATGAAATACATAAAAAAATGTATATAAAAATTTCAACTCAGTAAAAAGTTAGGGAATTTAAAAAAATTACGAAAATTTTCGTACTCAAATTTTAACAATACGTTCTGTCTTTTCTTACTGGTTTTTCCTCAAGAAGTTGAAGAGACGCCATCACGAAACTTTCTGGAGGTATTAATGACAATATAATCTAGTATACACAACAAAATAAAGGTGTGTTTTCTTAAAATTTAATTTCTTTTTAATTTTTTTTATATTTAACAACATTGTATGAAATACATAAAAAAATTTATATACAAATTTCAACTCAGTAAAAAGTTAGGGGATTTAAAAAAATTACGACAATTTTCATACTCAAATTTTAATATTTCATCAATATTATTTAAAATAAAAATCCTTTCTGAACACTCCAAAGTACACATTTGGAAAATTTCATTAAAAACGCAGAGAAGAACCAAAATTTCTGTCATCACTTCATATGGAATTGCTCTTATGTATTGTTGTTTTGTTGAAAGTCACTTCGATTTATTCAATCAAAGCTGGTACTCAGTGGAAATGATTGTAAAACAAAGGATTTTTTTTCCAAAAATATTTTTGTTTTTTTTGTAATATCTGCAATTTATTCATACAGCTACACTGACAAGAAGTCAAAGATTGGCTAAAAAGAATTAAAATAACCTTATTATTAAGAATATATATACTTTTTGGGGTCCCAGATCAATATTTAGAGGTGTTACAAAAGGAGTGACAAAATGAATATACCCCCATCCTATGGTGGAGGGTACCAGAATTGAAATAAAAATACTAAAATATTTAAAAAAGTACATATCTGGAAAATTGACGAAAATCGCAGAGAAGAGCCCAAATTTGTCTAATCGCTTCACATAGAATTACTCATATATATTGCTGTTTTGAAAGTCTCTTCCGATTTATTGAATCAAAGCTGGTATACAGTGGAAATGAATATAAATCTGCAAATTACACAGTGCGACAAAATAAACTCAAGCTGAGAAGCAAATGACGCGATACTGTTTTTCCTGCAGGTCTTGTCGAGTAAAACACGAATCTTTTTTTTGGAATTCCCCGGACACCCCCAAATTACGGATTTCCGGGTAAAAAACCGATTTTCTTGCCTTTTTCCACTTGACCGCTTATAACTTTGTTAATTATTAACCGATTTGCAATCCCTAAAAGAATTTGGAAAGATGAGAATTATACCTTTCGAACGATGTATAGCTTTTTTTAGCTGTAGGAATATAGGTTTATTTGTCCTACAAACACATTTTTTCATTTTTGTCCGTCATTTTCTAGGTTAGGCAATGTATTTACCAATAATATTGTGAGATAACGGTACGATTAATTAATTTACATATGTCGCATATTTTATAAGGAAAAAAATGCAACCAGTCTCTATACCTGCAACACATCGGATTCAGTTTATACAAAAGTTTAACAATGTCGTTTTATTAGACTAAAATCGTCGTAATTGTCTTAATAGCACATAATATACATATACCCTCGATAATTAATATGTGGTTTTAAAAATAGCATTTCCCTATAATTTGTATCCAACAAACTTTTTTTGTATAGCACTTCAAATACGCTGCAAATTTTGCATGCAGATACTAAATTATAGCATATTGGAATTAAAATCTCGAAATCATTGGTGCATAAATGCATTTTATTTTCTGCTTTAATTATATTTATATTAATTGACTTTTCGAGTTTATCATACATTCAATAATGTGCGACCCTAAGTTTGGTGAATGTGCCAAAAATAAATTTATTTCCCAATCACCCATCCACGACTCCAGAACCACCAAAATAACATTACAACACCCGGTCCCCGTTGCAATTACCAGAGCCATAACACGACCATGTCGATAGGTAATCTCTGCACTTAATGGTCAGTATATTGTTGACAAATAAGAATCGATAAAATAAGTGGTCTCGAAGAGACACCATCATGAAACTTCCTGGAGGTATTAATGATAATTGAATCGACAATATTTTAGAAAACTATATGTTAGTTAGCCGTTAAAATACAAAAAAAATGTACACTTTAGTCCAAAGTAAGAGGAATTAAAAAAGAAATACCAACTCAATTTGTTTTCATTTCAAACCAGTAAAGAAAGGCTAAAGTCGGGCGGGGCCGACTATATAATACCCTACACCACTCTCGTAATATTGAATAACTCTGATATATAAATTTTGTAATTCATGTATAAATTGTTTACATAAATTTACTTTTGGGACATTTTATACTTAAATAATACCCTGTGCCACAGTGTGGTGTAGGGTATAAAAACGATTGGATCTAAAGAGCCAAATCGGATGAAACATATATATGGGAGCTATAGCTAAATCTTTACCGATTTTCTTCAAATTCGGCAATGTTGGTTCATGGATCAAGAAACTCTACCATTCTAAATTTCAAAACGATTGGATGTAAAATACAGCTTCTATAGAGGTAAAGGGCCAAATCGGACGAAACATATATATGGGAGCTAAAGCTAAATCTTAACCGATTTTCTTCAAATTCGGTAGTGTTTGTTCATGGATCAAGAAACTCTACCATTCTATATTTCAAAATGATTGGATGTAAAATACAGCTTCTTCAGGACTAAAGAGCAAAATCGGACGAAACATATATATGGGAGCTATAGCTAAATCTTAACCGATTTTCTTCAAATTCGGTAGTGTTGGTTCATGGATCAAGAAACTCTACCATTCTAAATTTCAAAATGAGTGGATGTAAAATACAGCTTCTACAGGACTAAAGAGCAAAATCGGACGAAACATATATATGGGAGCTATAGCTAAATCTTAACCGATTTTCTTCAAATTCGGCAATGTTGGTTCATGGATAATGAAACTCTACCATTATAAATTTCAAAACGATTGGATGTAAAATACAGCTTCTATAGGACTAAAGGGCCAAATCGGACGAAAGATATATATATATGAGCGCTATATCTAAATCTGAACCGATTTCAACCAAATTCAATAGCGATCTTAACAGCTGCGAAATACTCTAAACTGCAAAATTTTAGAACGATCGGAGTTAAATTGCGACCTGTAGTCGACGAACAACTTTACATGGACAGACGGACGGACGGACAGGCATCGTTAAGCGCTATCACCAAGTCTGAAGTAGCTGTTGCTCAAAAACCGATGACACCTTTTTTCAAGGGGTCCACTGATTTTCCGAATCTTTCGAGGCCCATAAAAAAAAATTGGTCACCAATCTCGCCAAACTGAGTATAGGCTAATACTACCATTTGGTAGTAGAATCGAACCTATACCATCAGATCCGTGTATTTTTTCACTGTTGCACATTGAATCAAAATTGGAGAAAGAGCGAACATTTATGCGATCACTCACATTTTTATTTTTGCCTGAAGGTGTATACGAATTTTATGAGGATTTGAAATTTTAAACAATTGAGAAAAATTTATTTTAGTTTTTTACGAATTTTTTTTATTGCTCTTAAATGACTGAATCGATTTATTGGGCCATTATTCCTGGATTTTTTTAAAAAAAATTATACTATTTTTTTAAAAATTTAAGTAAAACTCTGGAACTTCTTTTTTTTTTGAAATCAGCAATATATTCCATATACGAGGTATGTTCAAAAAATATCGCGAATTTTGTATTTTTTCAAAAAGCATTTATATATTAATGAATATCTACTTTGTCCCCTTCAAAGTAATTCCCCTCGGATATAAAACACTTCTGTCAAAAGTTTTTTCCAATCCTCGAAGCACTTCAAATAATAATTTTTTGTGATCTTGTTCAGCTCCTCCTTCTATGCCGTCTTTATCTCCTCAATCGTGGCGTAGCGTCGTCCTTCCATGGCCCTTTTCTGTTGTTGGAACCAAAAATAGTCACAGGGGGCTAGGTCAGGGGAATACGGTGGCTGCGGCACCATTACTGTGTTGTTTTTGGCCAAATATTCGCGCACAAGCAACAATGTGTGTGCAGGGGCGTTATCATGGTGCAAAAGCCAGTTTTTGTTCTTCCACAAATCCGGGCGTTTTTGGAGGATTGCTTCGCGCAATTTGCGCATAACTTGCAGGTAATATTCTTTATTGACCGTACTACCCTGGGCAAGAACTCATAATGCACCACGCCCCTGCAATCAAAGAAAACTGTGAGCAAAAAAAAACGGGCGTCCGGCACGCTGTTCGTCCTTCGCATCGTCTCGGCCCTCTAAATACAATTTGTACCACCGATAAACGTTGCTTTGGTCCAAGGTAGCTTCACCATATGCCACAGTCAACATTCGGAATGCGTCAGTGCACTTTATTTTGTTTTTCACACAAAATTTGATGCAGAAAAAAATTGGATCCATTTTCTGAAATAGATAAAAATCGAAGTTAAAAAACATCCAAGCACAACAGCTGTCAAAAATTACCTAAACATTCAAAATGGCCGACCCTGTCAGCATAAGTAAGGGACATGAGTACCAACATGAGCCTGCGGAAATTAAAAATTTGCGATATTTTTTGAACATACCTCGTATATACTCACAAATACAAAACAGTAATTCGATTTTTGGGTACTCGATATTTGTAAGAGTTATGGACAAAATACTAAGCCCGGTCTGGAAATTTTGGAAACTTTTCTTCTGTTTCTTCACATATGAATTTCGAAAACCCTTTGTAAGCAATTACACTGTGCAACAGTGAAAAAATACACGGATCTGATGGTATAGGTTCGATTCTACTACCAAATGGTAGTATTAGCCTATACTCAGTTTGGCGAGATTGGTGACCAATTTTTTTTATGGGCCTCGAAAGATTCGGAAAATCAGTGGACCCCTTGAAAAAAGGTGTCATCGGTTTTTGAGCAACAGCTACTTCAGACTTGGTGATAGCGCTTAACTATATTTGGCAATAATGTAGCTAAGAAAAGTTGAACAAAGTCTGTTAACATTTCATGCCAAAAAAATTTTGTTTCCCTGCACTTTTTTTTCGAAAAACATAGGATTACATTTATTTTTATACCATACACCACACTGTGGTACAGGGTATTATAAGTTTGTTTCACGGCAGATGTTTGTAACACCTGAAAATAACACAGCTAGACCCACCTTAAAGTATACCGATCGACTCAGAATCACTAGCTGAGTCGATTTAACGATGTCTGTCTGTCCGTCCGTCTGTCCATGTAAAGTTGTTCGTCGACTACAGGTCGCAATTTCACTCCGATCGTTCTGAAATTTTGCAGTTTAGAGTATTTCGCGGCTGTTAAGATCGTTATTGAATTTGGTTGAAATCGGTTCAGATTTAGATATAGCTCCCATATATATCTTTCGTCCGATTTGGCCCTTTAGTCCTATAGAAGCTGTATTTTACATCCAATCGTTTTGAAATTTAGAATGGTAGAGTTTCTTGATCCATGAACCAACATTGCCGAATTTGAAGAAAATCGGTTAAGATTTAGCTATAGCTCCCATATATATGTTTCGTCCGATTTGGCCATTTAGTCCTATAAAAGCTGTATTTTACATCCAATCGTTTTGAAATTTAGAATGGTAGAGTTTCTTGATCCATGAACCAACATTGCCGAATTTGAAGAAAATCGGTTAAGATTTAGCTATAGCTCCCATATATATCTTTCGTCCGATTTTGCTCTTTAGTCCTGTAGAAGCTGTATTTTACATCCAATCATTTTGAAATTTAGAATGGTAGAGTTTCTTGATCCATGAACCAACACTACCGAATTTGAAGAAAATCGGTTAAGATTTAGCTATAGCTCCCATATATATGTTTCGTCCGATTTGGCCATTTAGTCCTATAAAAGTTGTATTTTACATCCAATCGTTTTGAAATTTTGAATGGTAGAGTTTCTTGATCCACGAACCAACATTGCCGAATTTGAAGAAAATCGGTTAAGATTTAGCTATAGGTCCCATATATATGTTTCGTCCGATTTTGCTCTTTAGTCCTGAAGAAGCTTTATTTTACATCCAATCGTTTTGAAATTTAGAATGGTGGAGTTTATTGATCCATGAACCAACACTACCGAATTTGAAGAAAATCGGCTAAGATTTAGCTATAGCTCCCATATACATGTTTCGTCCGATTTGGCCCTTTAGTCCTGTAAAAGCTGTATTTTACATCCAATCGTTTTGAAATTTAGAATGGTAGAGTTTCTTGATCCATGAACCAACACTACCGAATTTGAAGAAAATCGGTTAAGATTTAGCTATAGCTCCCATATATATGTTTCGTCCGATTTGGCCCTTTAGTTCTATAGAATCTATATTTTACATCCAATCGTTTTGAAATTTAGAATGGTAGAGTTTCTTGATTCATGAACCAACATTGCCGAATTTGAAGAAAATCGGTAAAGATTTAGCTATAGCTCCCATATATATGTTTCATCCGATTTGGCTCTTTAGATCCAATCGTTTTTATACCCTACACCACACTGTGGTACAGGGTATTATTTAAGTATAAAATGTCCCAAAAGTAAATTTATGTAAACAATTTATACATGAATTACAAAATTTATATATCAGAGTTATTCAATATTACGAGAGTGGTGTAGGGTGTTATATAGTCGGCACCGCCCGACTTTAGCCTTTCCTTACTGGTTTTCACTTTTTTTCGGCATAACTTTAAGGGATCGCTGATTTTTTACTAACAATATTTGGCAATATTGTAGCCACGGTAAATCTGAACAACTTTTATGAACATATCAATACAATCTGAACGTGTCTAGGCACCTTAAATAGCTCAAAAATCCACATTGTACCCCAAAAATGTAAGTATTTCACTGTTATGAAACAAAAATATATTTTTCTGGTATATGGTATGTTCCGCAATTTTATAGAAAATATTAATGCCAATATATTTGTGGAACATTTTAACCCTCTAGCTCCCCCACATAACTGTATTTTTTTGCCCCATTTTAACAAATCGTAAAAAACACCCCTTAAAAGGGGGAGGGCGGGGATGAAATGTTCTACAAAAATGTTCGCCATGAAATTTTACTATATGTGTCAGAACACACTAAAACCCAAATCTTAACACAAAAACCCAAAAAAACGGTCAAATTCCTGTCAACAACGTTATTTACTGGTATCTTCATTGCTTCAACCACTAGATCGTACGACTAACATTCCTGCATGATCAGGAATTTGACCTTTTTTTGGTGTTTGTGTTATGTTTTGATCTGCTGTGTTCTGACACATATAGTAAAATTTTATGGCGAACATTTTTGTAGAACATTTCATCCTAACCCCCCCCCCCCCCTTTTAAGGGGTGTTTTTTACGATTTGTTAAAATGACCTTTTTTTGGTGTTTGTGTTATGTTTTGATCTGCTGTGTTCTGACACATATAGTAAAATTTTATGGCGAACATTTTTGTAGAACATTTCATCCTAACCCCCCCCCCTTTTAAGGGGTGTTTTTTACGATTTGTTAAAATGGGGCAAAAAATTACAGTTATGTGGGGGAGCTAGAGGGTTAAAATGTTCCACAAAAATATTGACCTTAATATTTTCTATAAAGTTGCTGAACATACCCTATACCAGAAAAATATATTTTTGTTACATAACAGTGAAATACTTACATTTTTGGGGTACAATGTGGTGTTTTGAGCTTTTTAGAGTGCCTAGACACTTTCAGATTGTAATGACATGTTCACAAAAGTTGTTCAGATTTACCGTGGCTACAATATTGCCAAATATTGTTAGTACAAAATCAGCGATCGCTTAAAGTTATGCCGAAAAAAGTGAAAAAAAAAAATAAATTTAATCCTATGTTTTTCGAAAAAAAAGTGAAACAAAAAGGAAAACAAAATTTTTTTGGCATGAAATGTTGACATACTTTGTTCTACGTGTTCTTATCTACATTATTGCCAAATATAGTTAAGCGCTATCACCAAGTCTGAAGTAGCTGTTGCTCAAAAACCGATGACACCTTTTTTCACGGGGTCCACTGATTTTCCGAATCTTTCGAGGCCCATAAAAAAAATTGGTCACCAATCTCGCCAAACTGAGTATAGGGTTATACTACCATTTGGTAGTAGAATCGAAGCTATACAGTCAGGTTCCTGTATTTTTCAAAAAGTGTTCATTTGTTACATAGTGTTATAGACGCAGTGTTTTGCTGAAACAGAAGAAAGATGTCAGAAATTGCCAGAACTGCCATAACACATATCGATACTTCCATTCAAAAACATGCTAAAATTATATTCAATCTAAATTTGATGTTTTTCGTCAGCCCAATCAAAAGTTATGCACAAAACAGTACAGGTCATTCGTGTTTCATTATAACGAAATTTCACAAAAATTTAAACAAGATAATTTCGGCCATGCCGAATTTTATATTCCTATTAGAAAAATCATTGGATATGGAGCAAATTATGAAACGATCCTTTTTGTTAAAGTAAATTATTGAAAAACGAACGCTGCAATTTTAGGCCGCAAATTTTTTAGCCATACTATGTGGCATTTATGGCTTAAATAAGCCTTTTTGGGAGCGACATCTATAGGTGGACTATAAAAAAATATGAACTGATTTAAAAAATTTTTACTGCGATAAATTCTTGTCTTAATGAAATACAAACTGTAAAGATTCAGTTAAAATGCCTAGAAAATATGGTATTTATGGCTTAAATACGTATATGTTGGAGCGACCTCTTTAGGGTGACAATAACAAAATATGAACCGAATTGTGAAATTTTTGCTGCGATGAATTCTTGTCAAAATAGAATACAAACTGCAAAGTTTCTGCTAAATTGCTTTCAAAATATATTTTGAAAACGTATTTTTGGGTGACCTCTATAGGGGAGCTATATCAAAACATTGACCAATCTGGCGCATTTGCATTCCCAAGTAACCTTTAACTATAAGAAATATTTCTACCAAAATCCAACAACCTAGCTCTATAATTACGGACTGTAGAGCAATTACAACAGACGGACGGACAGACGGACATGGCTAAATCGTCTTAGAATTTTACGAAGACTAAGAATATATAAGGTGGCGCAAAAGTAATCCTCCTATCAGAAAATGCTATAAATTTTGCGATTGGCCCCTAATGTCAGTTCTGTTTTGACATTTGTGTAGTAAACACATGCGAAATACACGTTAATAAACAATGTTACGTTACACTGCTCCAGAACGCGGAATATTGCTGACTATTTATTTGACCAATAATCGGTCGGACCAATAATCATGAGTGATGAGGCCCATTTCCATCGTAGCGGGTACGTAAATAAGCAAAATTTACGCTTCTGGGGCACTGAAAATCCGCGTGTAACCCACGAAGAGCCATTACACCCGCTCAAAGTCACTGTATGGTGTGCTGTTTTCGTTGGAGGAGTCATCGGACCTTTTTTCTTCGAAGACGTCGCACGATGGGAAAATATGATGAAATATGCGCGCATAGACTTTGAAAACATCTTTCAAAAATCAATTTTTTGGGAGTGTTATTTTATTGTGGATAACATTTAATGAAAATACCTACAAATTTTATGAAAATATTTCCAGGCGATTTTGAGTTATGACCATTCAAAGTTTGTCTTTTTTACTAATAAATGCAAATAACATTGCGATGATAAAATGCATATACTAAAATGCTTGTAGAATTCGCGTTTATTGGTGAAATGCGATAGGACTTGCAACATATAATAAGGTACTATTCATCTTAATTTTTGTGTATAAAACGTATTTTTAACGCTTTCCAATGAAAAGATATTTCAAAGTAAAAACAACAGTTTTTTTTTGTTTTTCAAAAAAATGATCCACAGTAAATGGAATACAACTTTTTTGGATCACGTGGGATCACTACCATATGACATAGAGAAGAGAGGTGACTTAGGAATGAATCCAACGGTACCTAGTTTATCTGCGACCTTTTGCGACCTTTTGCGATTATGGCAGATTTTTGTACTTTAAATATGTGCTTTTTTTCTTTAAATGTAGAAAATATGTGTGGGAGATGTATCAATCTATGAACCGATTTTCCCGAAACATATGGACCGATCTTCTTGGTTAAAAAAAAAACGTTTGTAAAATTTCGGCAAAATCGGATAATAATTACGAAGGGTACTGAACGGACGAGAATAAATGGATTAACACGCGGCTGCAAGTTTTATCAAGTACGATTAAAAATAGTGATCTTGTTAATATTATAAGGATTATAATAATTTTTATACTTCACTTTTTCTACAAAACCTATAAAAATATAGTTACAATAAAATATATACGCTTCCGCAGTTTGTGTGTATTAGGGTGGACCGATTATTTTTTGTTTTTAATTTAACTTTCAATTATTATCAGTCTACGAACCATTGTGTAAAGTACATTATAGTAAAATTTCAGCTTTCAAAAATATTGCAGCCCACAATTTTATCCTATTTAAGTTGTCTTAGTTTCAATTTTAAAAGCATGGCAGGTTTTGTAGACTTTTTTCGCAATGTTTACAAACATATGTTTGAACTTCAATGGTCTGCATATTTAAAACGCAGCAACACACAATCAAGCACCTGAAACATATTTTAAACTAAATTTTGTCAGCTTTAATTTAAAATGAAGATCACTGAATTTGGCACGATATTCGGAGTTTCACACTATATTCCACAAAGTCGATTTTGAAGCACCATTGTGCGATAAATGGTAACAGTAAGAAAAATCTGGCTACACCAAATTATTCTCCAAAGAATTCTCTTGAAGATGGTCCAAACCGTTTGACTCTATCTCTAACGGTATAGTCGTGAGATTAAAAATACTGCTATGCGCGCGTATTTACCCATTGTTTCCCATTGTGCGTCGCGGGCCAAACGGTTACTGTGAATGGTGAGCGCTACAGAGCAATGATCAACGAGTTCTTTTTGCCGCAACTTGATGAATTGGGATTGGAAAACATGTGGTTCCAACAGGACGGTGCAACGGCACACACTGCACGTGCCACAACCGATATGCTGAAGGATGCATTTCCCGGGCGCCTAATCTCCCGTTTTGGCGATTTGCACTGGCCAGCAAGATCGCCTGATTTGACCGCTCCAGACTTCTTTTTGTGGGGCTTTTTGAAGTCGCGGGTTTATGTCAACAAGCCTCAGACTCTTGCAACTCTTAAAGACAATATCCGTCAAGAATGTGAGGACCTATCGCCGGAAGTTTTGGCCAAAGTGATGGAAAATGCCATAAAAAGAGCTCAAATGACAATCAACTGTGGCGGCGGCCATTTACATGACATCATATTCTCGACTCTCGATGTAAAAAAAATTAAAAGACCAAATAAAAATAATCCACAAGAAGAAACAAAGTTTTTCATTTTTTTTTTAAATTACAGCCAAAAAACATCGAAAGGTTACTTTTGCGCCACCTTGTACTTCATGGGGTCTCAGATCAATATTTAGAGGTGTTACAAATGGAGTGACAAAATGAATATACCCCCATCCATTGGTGGAGGGTATACAAACTCACCAAACTTTGAACGCCTCTCCTGATTTTTTGCACTTACGAGGGCTGCTATATATATGTCTGGCCTAATTCATTATTGTATAATGCGATTATCTATCATCAAAAATGGTTTTATTGTTTTTCAAGGTATTCTCCAGCATGATTTATACACTTTTGCATTCGCTCAAACCAATTGTCGAAGCACTTTTTCCACTCCAATTGAGACACGTCCAAAACATGATTTTGAACGGTTGAACAGCATCTTCTGGCGACGAAAATCGTTGACCACGCATTTTTTTCTTGATGTGCGGGAATAAAAAGAAGTCATTGGGTGCCAAGTCAAGGCTGTACGGCGGATGACCCATCAATTCAACTTTTTGGCCGGTCAAAAAGACGCTGGTTTGAGCCGATGTGTGAGAGCTCGCATTGTCATGATTCGTCTTCTCTTGTTCGTTTTTTGAATTTCTGCGAAGACTTCAGGCAAACAAATTGTGGTGTACCACTCAGAATTGACCGTCCTACGTTGCTCATGCGGAACAGTCGCCACATGACCAGTTTTGCCGAAGAAACAGGCGACCATTTGCTTCGAAGTGCTTCTTCCACAAACAACTTTCGTTGGATTTGGCTCGTCTTCGAAGACCCACACGGTCGATTGCTGTTTTGTTTCGGGCTCATACGAATAGATCCAAGATTCGTAACCTGTGAAGATCTTATAAAAGGCTTCCGAAGCACCGCGATCGTATTTTTTCAAAATTTCCTTGCATCAATCGACACGAGCCTTTTTTTGAGCGATTGTCAAATTGTGCGGGATCCAACGAGAACGAACCTTTTTTACGCCCGGGTGTTCATGCAACATCGAATGTATGTTGGTGGAAGAAATGCCCAAGGATGCCTCTATCTCACGGTATGTCACATGACGATCTTGCATTATCAGTTCACGCACGGCATTAATGTTCTCTGGCACAACGGCCGTTTTTGGACGACCTTCGTCTGTGAGCGAGCGTCGGCCACGATTGAATTCATTAAACCAGTTGTTCACAGTGCTATAGGATGGTGCTTCAACGGCATACAAATATTTAAGTTTATCGATGCACTCTTGTCCTTGATCCACGTCGAAAGTTGTGAAAAATTATCGCATTATTTAATTATTTTTTCAAGTCACTGTAAACAACACAAATGATGGTCGTACGTCAAAACGTTCTGAGCACGTTTATGCTAAAAATGTCAAGCTTTCCAATGGAAATGTCAGATGGCGCGAGGCACACTAAGTGTTGTTGTTCCATATATATAGCAACCCTCGTAGTATTGTTTAGGATGGATGTATCGATATATTCGTACATGTATAATCGTCCATGTATAGTCCCTAAGGGATAACCCTTTCGGTATTACTTTGGATATACATGGAGATCGTGCTTGAGTCAGCTAAGAAGTCCTGCCAAAATTGGACATGTACCTGACATTTATCGAGTCTACCGTGTATAAAACTACCATTAGCCCTCAGATATTTTGAATATTTATCCCCTCACCTTAGAGAGAGGGCCAAAAGTGTAACACATCGAAGGAGTGACCTAAGACGCTATGTATGTCATTTGAGCAATGTCCGTCCGTCTATCTGGCTATTGCGCACGTTAACTCTCGAAAAGATTAACCGATATTGGTCCACTACATCTTGCACGTGTCCCACAAAGGGTTAACATTTAGTGAAAATTGATTCTTTAATAGCTTCTGTACTACTTATTCCAATCTTCTAAAATTCCACACGTAGTATTCGTTTATTAGCAGCTATAATCTCGAGAAAAATGGGTAAGGTTGCCACGCCCCTTTTGGTACCTTTCATACAAATGGACTATTTTGCTCCAAAAGTAAACAGCTAAATTTGTTTATATGCATGGGCCGTAGTCAGTACTGGTGATATTGAAACTTTCTTATTTCTTTCGTTATTACATCAAAAATAAGGACCCAAAAACTCAAGAAAATTAGCTATAGTAAATATATATATTTAAGTATTTTAAATCTTTGGTTCACAATTGACTTTGTCTGTCTGATCATACATCGATCATTAACAAATTGTTTAAAATTCACGATAAGTCTACTTGAAAGTCTATCAAACTCCTGAAAAAATACCAGACACTCTCAAAAACTCAAACGGTATAGAAATATTTTTGATCGCTATGGCACAGACCACAAACCGGAAATTTTAATGTGTGACTGTATCCTAGGCAGCACTTCATATAAGTTTTTAGCTGTTAATCGACACTTTAAATATTAGAAAGAATTATATTATTTTGGTTCCAACTGTGGTAATTTCGTCAAGGGTATTATTCCAGCTACGCTCTTAACTATATATGTGCAAAATTTCTGCGTAATATCTCTCAGGGTCCAGGAGGTCGCAAGACGCGTCTCCAGAAATCAAATTGTTTATTATACCATTGCATATATCATAAAATGATATCTAAGTTCCATGTTTCTATTTAATCGGTTTAGTTGTTATAGTAGATTTGACCCAAGCCTGGACATGGAATAGTTGATTCCCCATCTTCTTGAATATCAGTATATACATATTAGCTTATAGATTTTTAGCTCCTAAGTGACCTTCGAAAGATTGGACGTAGTTTTGGTCACTACAGCACTGACCATAGTTAAAATTGTGTGAATGTGAATAAAGTATTCCAGCCACGCTTAAATGTACATATGTGTGCAAACTATCAGATTAATACTTGTAAATGGGCTCAGTGGTCAAGGGGTCACCAAACGCGTGGCAAATGCTTAATATGCTATGTATGTTCCAAATTTCGATATAATCTGTTTAGTCATGAATATAGAAATCATATCACATAATTTAAAACCTATAACGTGCATATACTGCACGTTGACCACACTCAAAGATTAGCTACATTTTTGTTAAATTACATATTTTGTTTTTGTACTCAGGCTCAAGATCCTTATTGTTGTTTTCAGTATATGAAAACAACTTTTTTAAAAATTAAAGAAGAAGTAAGTGACATGTATTGTATTTTTGTTAAATATTTATTTATTTTTATTTTATATGAATTACAATACAAAGTACATTTATATTCTAATTTTACGGTCTAGGGAAAGGCCGGGTTACAAAGACCATATGGCTTAATGTTTGCAGCGACAGACCAGAGCCTATGGTGGGAATCGAACCCACGACCCCCAAACTCATAGTCGAGTACGCTACCAACTCGGCCACTGGGCCGATCAAATTTTTTGTTAAATATATTACCGCTATTATTGGCGAACGCTATATTTCGCAAAGAATTTTATAAAACTCTTGGTCGCGGTTTTTGTGTCAATCTTGACCTCAGGTCGGTCGACGCATTTCCCCCAAGATCGATATATGCACTATACTCTTTAAGGGATTTTTAAAGTATTAGAAAAATCAAAAAAAAAGTCATAAAAAATTTTGAAATTCAGCCAAAGAATGAAAATTTTTTGGTCACTGCTAAACTGATCACAAAAAAGCCAAAAATCGACTATGTGGATAGTTCGTAGGTTATACAACACTCGAGTCTATACATAAGTAAAATTTCTAGCTTTAGCAACGGTCAAGCGGTCAATCCTTTTTTGTAATTCGATTTTTGGGGAAAATATTAAATATATCGACATAGCATTGTAACTAATATAAGTGAAATGTAGAAATACATAATTTTAAGAAACTTAAATATATATAACTTGTAAGATACGAAATGTGTGTAAGTTATCTCGTAAGAATGCAAAATGTTGGCTATAAGCGTATTTAACCATTGTAATAATGATCTTTCGAATTATTAAAACAAGTAAGAAAGTTCACCTTGAGTCCCATAAAAATATTATAAATATAATTAAATTATTATCAATTTTAATTGCATTTAATAACATTGAAGTATGTACTGCTATTAAAGTTAAAAGCTGTTAACTTTGGTACAAAATGGTTCATTTGTGTGGGAGGTACCAAAAAGGGAGTGGCCACTTCGCCCATTTTCCTTGACGTGTTAGCGACTAATAAGCTAATACTATGTGTGAAATTTCAGAAGATTCGAGTAAGTAGTATAGAAAGTATTAAAGAATGAATATTTCAATAAAAGTTAACACTTTGTGGGGGAGGTACTAGAAGGAGTGCACCAATATGACCCACCTTCGAACTAAGCCGGAGATAGAGAAATATATTACCGCATACCAAATTTGAAGTCAATCGGTTACTCCTTTCGAGAGTTATCGTGCGCACCAGCCAGCAGACAGACACACAGACAGACAGACGGACGGATATTGCTCAAATGACTTAAAATGACCCAAAACGGATTTCCGCCAAACTTACTTATGGTCTTAAGTCACTCCTTCGATGTGTGTGAGGGGATAAAATCGCATCGGTTGGAGATCAATATATACACATAAGTTAGTAGGATCATAGCTCATAAGGGACTTTTAAAGTACAAGAAGTAAAAGCGTTAAATTCGGCCATGCCGAATCTTATATACCCTCCACCATGGATAACATGTGATCTCACAAAATAACTCAAACCTAAAGAAAATAAAACCGATAAACACAAAAAAATATAGTTGATGAGAACAGTAGGAATCACAACAAGTTAGATGCTGTATGTGGGAGCTATATCTAAATATGGACCGATATGGACCATTTGCAATCCCAAACAACCTGCAACTATAAGAAGTATTTATACCAAATTTGATCAACCTAGCTCTATTATTGCGGACTGTAGCGTGATTACCACAGACGGACGGACGGACGGATGGACGGACGGACATGGCTAAATCGTCTAAGAATTTAACGACGATTAATAATATATATACTTTATGGGGTCTCACATAAATATTTAGAGGTGTTACAAAAGGAGTGACAAAATGAATATACCCCCCATCATATATATATATAAAACAAGTAAAAAAGTTTCAGTCGGGTAAACCGACTAAGGTATACCCTCACTTTGTGAGTAATCTAATATTGAATATTACTCGAATTATTCTGTCAATTTGTGTGGGAGGTACCAGAAGGGGTTTATCAAATACACTTTTTTTTTGCTGAACATTAGATACTTTAAATTCATTGCACTGTGCCGACTTATAAGCATTTATGTGCACTGGTATAAACGTTATGAGACATTAAATTGTGGTATGATTTGGGCATTTTGTGTGGGAGGTACAAAGAGGGGCGTGGCAATAACGCCCATTTTTCACAGGGCTATAGACACTATAAAAACATGACACTGTACAAAATTTCAAGTATTTTTATACATTGGTTTTAATGTTATAAGCTGTTAACTTTTGGTGCAAAATGGTGCATTTGTGTGGGAGGTACCAAAAGGGACGTGGCGACTTCGCCCATTTTTCTCGAGTTGATAACGACTAATAAGCTAATACTATGTGTGGAATTTCAAAAGATTCGAATAAGTAGTATAGCAGTTATTAAAGAATCAAAATTTCACAACATTTTAACCCTTTGTGGGGGAGGTACTAGAAGGAGTGGACCAATATGGCCCATCTTCGAACTTAGCCGGAGATAGAAAAAAATATTACCACATACCAAATTTGAGGTCAATCGGGTACTCCTTTCGAGAGTTATCGTGCGCACCAGCCAGCAGACAGACATACAGACAGACAGACAGACGGACGGACATTGCTCATTCGACTTAAAATGACCCAAAACGGATTTCCTCCGAACATACTTGGGGTCTTAGGTCACTCCTTCGACGTGTTACACTTTTTTCCGTAGCAAATGATATATACCCTCGTCACACTAAAGTGAGGGTATAAAGAGTGAAAATTGCATTGGTCACAGCTACACTGACCACAGTCTGAGAATTGACCGAATTGACAAAGTTAGATATCACCACTGTAAGTGGTGAGCGATATTTTTTGAAAAGGCTTTAGAAATTTTAAGTCGCGCTTTTATGTCCAGTTTGACCTTAGACTGGACATCAAATAGTTGTTTTCACATCTTATTTGAGGTCACGATATACATATACATTTTTAGATTGTTAGCTCTTAAGGAACTTTTAAAAGCAGTGAAATAATGAAAATTGTTTTTGTCACTGCTACACTGACCACAATCTGAGAATTGAAAATTATTTTAGCGCATAATATATACGTATATAATAATATATGTCTTATGTAGTACCTCATATTTATAAAATTTTAGCTTTGTATCTTATAAATGGCTTCTGAAAGGACTCCAGTTTTTGATAGCGCTATAACTGACCACAGGCTGAAAAATGACTATGTGAGTAGCCAGTGGTTTATGCAACACTCCTTGTCTATGCGTGTGCAAAATTTCAGCTTTCTAGCTCTAACAGGAGCCAACAAACAAACAAACGATTTATAATATTATAATAATAGGATTTGCTTATCCAAATCATTTTACTAATTTTGTTAGTGTGGGTGCATCAACAAATTATAGATATTAGAAAAATACAAAAACTCATCATATATGATTTAAATCTTCTCTATCCTTTGTATATATTCAGTATTTTTGAAAGAAAAAATCTTCCATTGTTTTATATGTAATTAAATTACATCGAATGCCAGCTTTGATTACACAAATCCAAAGGACTTCGGGTACAAAAGTGGTAAATATAGACAGAGAGGAAACCAGACTAAAAATTCCGTTTTTAAAACGTAATATGAAAACATAATTTATCAATAAAATGTAAATGGAAATCCCATCACATATGAAAAAATCGATGAACGAATATAGATAAAAGGTTAAACCAGGGCACAAAAATCAAAAAGATGGGCAGTCAGCGTTCAAGCATGAAGGAAACACATCAGGGATCTCATCAAGGACATCAACATCATCGTCATCATTAAGCTCAACTTAAATAAATTTATTCATATCCTCCTCTTTGATAGTCCTCTCAATGACTTAGCCAATAAAAGTAATGTATTTGTTATGTGTGACACAAGTTTCGACATTTTGTGACCAATGCTGTCACAGTTGCTGACTATGAAATTGTTCCTGTGGATAAGGCAGAGGTTTCTTTCTATTGCTGTTTCTCAATATATCATGTGGCAGGAGACAATAATCATTCATCATTATTATCCGAGATATTTTTAGGGCCATCTTCACTCTTTAACAGACGACAAAGCTAACTACAAATTGTACTCGGTATTGTATGTGTGTGGGGTGGAGGGCTTATTAATTGAAAACCAATTATTCAGAGTTTAGAATCATTTTACGAGATTTCCAGTATTTCAATTAATGTTTCATGTTCAGAAGAAAGAAAAAAAACTATGTAAGGATTACTAAAGTATTAGAGAATTAAAAAAAATCGTAATAATTTTCCTATAGTGTTGGGGTGCGTATACTTGCTGAATAGTTATTTTTGCACACAACACATATGAATTATACGACATGAGGTACAGCTCTTCATTCACATGTGCGTTGGGGAAGTTCAAGTATCGGTATTTGCATTACAAAGTGTGTTAAGTCGACTTATAATGTTTTAAGGGATATTGAATTTTTAATTTTTAAATATTCCAAGCTATATTCAGTCAAATTTTTGTATTTATCTGTCAAACATCTAAAGTTTTACACACAACATTAAGGCTACGAGTAATTATGTATGCATTAAAAAGGAATTCCATACAAATTTTAAACGTACATAAAACTTTGATATCCTCTCCTGAAAAATGAATCTTCGACTTAGCATATTTTGGAATGGAGGAATCGGGCAGCCGGAGGTTCGACTCCAAGAAAATGCAGCCCAAATTGAAAATGAAAGTGTGACCCAAATTTGGGGCCTATTTTCGTTACAAAACTGATTTAGGAAATTACACCCCAATCAAGAACATTAAATGATAATAAATCCCAAAACACTATGAAATGTTTTCTTCGTAATTCTGGGAAGTACATAATAATACACGTATACGAACCTATTTTTTAATTATTAATGCTTTTAATGCGACTTTCTCCTATGAGCAGGATCCAATGTTGGCAACGTGGAGCAAATCTTTTATACGTAGCGTCTCCTGTTTCTAAATTTATAAGGGTCCGTCAAACGCATTGGATGGTCAGTTGGCTTCAACTCCTGAACCATTTGGACTTTGTATGGCGTCATACCAAGGTCTTTATGCAAAATTCGTCTCAATGATGTCTCCGAAATGTTCAATTGTTGAGAACGAACTTCACGCACACTCTCTGCCACAGCAGCAATATTCTCTGGTGTACGCACTGTTTTTGGCTTTTCACGCTTTGGTTTATCGATGAGGATGCCAGATTCTTTCACTTTTTTCACAAGATAACGAACATACGGAGCTGACGGTGCTTCTCTTCTTCCAAAATCCGTACGCAATTTTCGCACACATTCTGCAACATTACCATGATTTTCAAAGTAATATCGCAATATTCGCAATATACACATATTCGTTCAGCGGAAGGATAAACTAATTATCTGTCAAATCAGACATGAGCTAAGTGTTACCATTCACGAAATAAGCACTAGTTGAAAAATAAACGGAAAATGGCGACCCTTTAGTTGAAAATATGCTCCAAAAAGCAGACAACAAATTAAATGAAATACCAAAAAGCAGACAAATAATGAAATTAAGCCCCCAAAAAATTGTTTTTTTACATGTTAGTTTTTTGGGCCCATATTTATAAAAATATTGGGGTGTATTTTCCTGGCGCCCAATCTCATTCCGACGAGTAATCGATATATAGGTGGAAGGGAGAATTGTCGTAGATAAAGAAAAAACACATACATAATTGTCTATTTAAATTCATGTGAAGACATGAAAAGCATCTACACATGCAATTTTGAAACTAGTAAATGGGTTATTAAAGCAATATGATTCGGATTTCAAACGATACCTCCATTCCAAAACATGCTAAGTCAAAACAAGTAGATTTTCAGGAGAGGCGATCAAAGTTGTTACATTTTTATACCCTCCACCATAGGATGGGGGGGTATATTCATTTTGTCACTCCGCTTGTAACACCTCTAAATATTGATCTGAGACCCCATAAAGTATATACAGGGTGGCTGATATGTATTGCAACCAAATTCAGGTTGTTATCATTTCTAAACCGCTAGTCTGATAGCTGACAGATTTATTTCAGTGACAGTTCATTTTATTGTTTACAAGCTTAAAAAAGCATTTTGATCTATTGCATTCAGAAAAAAAGTTATTCGTGATGGAATTCAAGCGTGATAGTGTGATTGCTTTATATTTGGGTGGAAAAACACAAGTGGCTATCGTTAGAGCCCTCCAGCATTTAAATGTGAATAAATCTTTTGTTTCTCGTACCATTGCTCGTTACCGTGATACTGGCAGTGTTGCATCGCGTCCAAAAAGTGGACGAAAAAAAACGGTAACAACACCAGAAATGATCCGAAAAGTGAAGGCCAGATTTGATCGAAATCCACGTCGCAATGGTAGAAAAATTGCTCGTGAGCTGAAAATATCGCGAGAACGGATACAACACATATTAAAAAATGAGCTTGGACTAAAGCCATTGAAGTTCCAAAAAGTGCAAGAGCTCAACGATGCACAAAAAAAGTTAGACTGGAAAGAGCCAACGAGTTGCTTCGCTTGCACGAAAGTGGCCAGTTACCGAATTTGGTTTTCTCCGATGAGAAGCCATTCCAAATTGAGCAGTTTGTGAACAAACAAAATGATCGGATTTACTTGCCAAAGAGGTCAGCTGAAAATTTACACCTTCGATTGGCCACCAGAACTCAAGCGGCGCCGATGGTAATGGTGTGGGCCGCCGTAACGGCCGATTGTCGCTCTCCACTCGTATTCATCGACCATGGGGTCAAAATAAATGCCGAATAGTATCAGGAAAATGTCCTAAAGACAGTATTGAAGCCCTGGGCAGACAAACATTTCGGCCGCAGACCATGGACATTCCAACAGGGCTCAGCACCATCTCACTCAGCACGCGTCAACCCAGAATGGCTTAAAAAGGAGGTTCCTCGCTTCATTTCTACCGCACAATGGCCACCAAGATCTCCGGATCTCAATCCGTAGGACTTTTGCGCCTGGGGCATTTTAGATAGTACGGTTCGCACTAACAAATACCAAAGTATCGATCATCTCAAGACGGCGCTTCGCCGGGAATGGGCCAAAATACCGCAGAGCCACTTTAGTGCAGCGTGTGATGGCTTTGTCGGCCATAATTCGTGCCAAAGGTGGCCAGTTCGAACAAATCTAAACTGTTTCTAAAATTTTATGTTATTTCCGACATTTTTTGCTTTTGAACAATAAAATTTAAAAAAAAATAAAAAAATATAGCGCTTTACTTTGTTGCATTACATATCAGCCACCCTGTATATACTGTGGGCTTAAACTTAAGATATAAAGAGTGGCCAAATTGTGAGGGCCGATGTTGAATGTGAACCACACTTCTATGGGGTTATTTGAAAGAAAAGGTGTACGTCGATAAGCCAGCAACAATTCAAGAGCTAAAGGATGAGATAATTCGGCACATTAACGGCATAGAACCTCAATTATGCCTCAGCGTCATCAAAAATTTGGACCATCGGATGGTGGTGTGCCGCCGAAACCGCGGCGGCCATTTGGCCGATATTTTGATTCATAACCAATTCTCTGGTAGAGCGTGAGGTGTTCTGGGTATCGGAAATGAAGAAAAAAAGCCAGTCACATAAACATTGAATTTCCTGAAACAGTTAACTTCAGTGAGCAATTGGATAATTTCAGTACCGAACTACTGTCCTCTATAAAACAAACTAATGCTCCATATTTCAAAAATGGTAGTTTTAGATGAATATATTAAATTCTATTCTATATTTGAGAAAAGGTTCACCCTAGGTCAAATTTGATCCTTATATGTGTTAAGTTTAGAAAAAATTCGGTGCATGGATATCTTCAGTGTATCTGTATGCCTAATCTTTGGGTGATCTTATTGTCCTCTTTTTTTAAGGAAACGCTTATATTGTACAAAAAATATGAAAGCTGAAGTTTCAAGAAATCCACAAAATTGTCGAGTAGAAAATCTACCTTTTAAATATTTTTCATCTCTTTTTAAAAAATGCAGTGAATCTAATTTAATTTTGAATAAAAGCAGAACTGGTCCATATCGGTGTGGTAGACAGTTTAACCACCAAACTGTCCAACACACCAAGACCTCGGTGAGCAAAACTAATTTTTCCAAATACACATTTGCCCTAGATTAAACATGCCCACAATAATTTGTATTTGTCAACAAAGTGTTTGTAAAAAATAATATCTGTGTTAATTTTAGGGAAAATCCGTGAATAGTTCTTTGTAGTAACATCGTAGAGCATTTGGATTACGTATCTTCAAATTGTTGAAGAAATTTTGGTTCCTTTGTAACAAAAACTAATATAGTCTTTAAAGCAGCCAATCTGAACTTTCAAATGTCCCCAAAAAATGTATACTGCTCATTTCACTGGAACTTATAAGTCAATAAGTTATCCACCAAATAATATTCCTCCATGGGTAGAATACTTCCTTCAAAGTTCAAACTCGTCCTCGGCAGGACTTGATCTCATCCATGCTTAACCTGTTGGCATTTATTCCTATGCTTTTTTCGAAAAGAGATCAAATAGACCTTTAAGCGCGTATTTTTTTATACGGCATCTTTGACTAACGCAAAGAAATGAGTGGAGAATGACTTTCTTTGTAGGGTATTTCAGAGGCTAGAGGACAATGTCATAGATTCGAAGAATTCTACTCGGAATTCTCTGCGTGGAGGGCTTGATAACACTATGCAACAAAATTTTTGTCCAAGGGATGTGGATAACAGTTTCTGGTGCAATTAGGTGTCACAAACACGAAAAAAATATGAAAAAAAATTGTTACGGTAAATTTTTTTTTTAAATTCCAGCTTTCATGGAAAGTGCATTTAGTATTTGGACCATCATTTTTCAAGTATAAGCCTGATTGAGCCGTGTTATGCCTCAACTTAAAGGGAATTATGAGGGCTACAAATGCTGCAAATATCGCTTTCACGTAGAATCGTTCGTTTAGTAACAGTCGTCAAAAATATGAGAAAAAAATGATTTAAAAAAAAAACACTTTTTCCTGGTACTTATTTTATCACATTTTTAAAAAGCCAGCATGCTAACGAAGAAAACACTGTCTATTTAAAAAAAAAACCTATGGATAGATGTAAATGTTATGAGCCATTTTGTAAATGTTAGGGAAATTCAAAAAAATCGTGTTTCATATTGTTTCGTTTTTAAATGATGTTTATGCTTATATTGAATTCGCCATATGTGAGAGAAGAGGCATTGCACTTCTATTTTATTTTACGAGGATTGATGTCAGACATTATAAAATAATAGCAGAAATATACATATGTGTAAGATTTTGGTATACGAGTTAAAAATATGAACCAACCGTTGACACCTAGTATTTTGTGTAATTCCTGCCATGTAAATCTTACTCGATGGACTAGGGGAAGAATGCGGTAAGTACTATACAATTAATGTTTTACAATGTTTTGTGGAATAAAACGTTTTAATTTTAGACTTCACTTCACAATTTGGAATGCCAATGATTTGGAGACAACCATTCATTCACGATACGGACTGCTATTTTTGTCTAAGTTAATAGATTGAAGTAGGAAGTGTCCAAGTATAGCTAACAGCCTAATAACGGAAACATCATCAAGTTCAACTGAGTACTCAACTCTGAGCGATTCCAGTTTGAGTCAGAAGTCATCGCTTTTAACTCAGTTTCAACTTATTGATCTAGTGAGAGATTTGGAACAGACCAAATATAAGGCCGAACTACTTGCATCTCGGATGAAACAGTACAATATTTTGGCCCCAGATGTTAACATATCATATTATAGAGTCTGTGATATACCTTACAAACAATGTTATACAACTGTGGAACAGATGCATTTGCAAGGACATTCCCGAATTGTTCGAGGAACTAAATCAAACATACAATTCAAAGGAATGGCGGTTACTTTTTGACAGCAATAAAGAAAGTTTGAATGCAGTACTTTTACACAACGGATATCAAGAACCGTCGGTGACCAATGTCCATGCTGTCAACACTGAGGAATCATACGAAACAATGGCTAAATTGATAAAATAAATAAAATATGAACATGACTGGAAAATTTGTTGCGATTTAAAAGTTGTTGGTATGTTATACCTCTGGGATAGCCGATATTTTGCCACCACCGCATCTTGAGCTGGGGCTCTTTAAAAATTTTGTAAAAGCCTTAAGGAAAGATGGCAATTCACTCTCATATTTAAAAAGTTTATTTAAAAGTCCTTTTCAAAAAATCGAAGAAGGAGTTTTTGACGGGCCTAGAATAAGCAAACTGATGAAAGATGTGAATTTCGAATCATATTTGACGTCGGATGAAATTGCAGAGGTCGCTTAAGCTTGTGGTTTCAAATTTCTTTGGATCCAATAAAAGCCCGCAATATGAAACAATAATTAATGATTTGTTAAAAAATTATGAAAAAATTGGTTAGAAATATATTTTGTTATATTTATGTATATAGCACAAATGTGTTCTTCTAACTTATTTTTCGCTTTATGTATCCCAACAGGTGTAAATATGTCCCTCAAAATGAATTTCTTTCATTCTCATTTAAACTTTTTCCCCGAGAATCTTGGCGACGTAAGTGACGAACATGGCGAAAGGTTTCACCAAGAATTGAAGACCATCGAGCGGCGTTACCAAGGGCACTGGGATGAAAGAATGATGGGAGATTATATTTGGTTCCTCATTAGAGAAACCGATTCCGAAATCTACAAATGTCAACAAAGAACTCACAATTACTTCTAATGAAACTTGTTCATGTAAATAAACTCGAATGTACATAATGTAAATAAAAGTAATAAATAAAATCGCTATTTAAACAGAAATTAAAAAAAAAACAGTCGGGCGGTACCGACTATATAATACCCTACCCCACTCTCGTAATATTGAATAACTCTGATATTTAAATTTTGTAATTCATGTATAAATTGTTTACATAAATTTACTTTTGGAACATTTTATACTTAAATAATACCCTGTACCACAGTGTGGTGTAGGGTATAAAAACGATTGGATCTAAAGAGCCAAATCGGATGAAACATATATATGGGAGCTCTAGGTAAATCTTTACCGATTTTCTTCAAATTCGGTAGTGTTGGTTCATGGATCAGGAAACTCTACCATTCTAAATATTAAAACGATTGGATGTAAAATACAGCTTTTATAGGACTAAAGGGCCAAATCGGACGAAACATATATATGGGAGCTATAGCTAAATCTTAACCGATTTTCTTCAAATTCGGTAGTGTTGGTTCATGGATCAATAAACTCTACCATTCTAAATTTTCAAAACGATTGGATGTAAAATACAGCTTCTATAAAACTAAAGGGCCAAATCGGACGAAACCTATATATGGGAGCTATAGCTAAATCTTAACCGATTTTCTTCAAATTCGGTAGTGTTGGTTCATGGATCAAGAAACTCTACCATTCTAAATTTCAAAATGATTGGATGTAAAATACAGCTTCTTCAGGACTAAAGAGCAAAATCGGGTGAAACATATATATGGAAGCTATAGCTAAATCTTAACCGATTTTCTTCAAATTCGGTAGTGTTGGTTCATGGATCAAGAATCTCTACCATTCTAAATTTCAAAATTATTGGATGTAAAATACAGCTTCTACAGGACTAAAGGGCCAAATCGGACGAAACCTATATATGGGAGCTATAGCTAAATCTTAACCGATTTTCTTCAAATTCGGTAGTGTTGGTTCATGGATCAAGAAACTCTACCATTCTAAATTTCAAAATGATTGGATGTAAAATACAGCTTCTTCAGGACTAAAGAACAAAATCGGATGAAACATATATATGGAAGCTATAGCTAAATCTTAACCGATTTTCTTCAAATTCGGCAATGTTGGTTCATGAATCAAGAAACTCTACCATTCTAAATTTCAAAACGATTGGATGTAAAATACAGCTTCTGTAGAACTAAAGGGCCAAATCGGACGAAACATATATATGGGAGCTATAGCTAAATCTTAACCGATTTTCTTCAAATTCGGTAGTGTTGGTTCATGGATCAGGAAACTCTACCATTCTGAATATCAAAACGATTGGATGTAAAATACAGCTTTTATAGGACTAAAGGGCCAAATCGGACGAAACATATATATGGGAGCTATAGCTAAATCTTAACCGATTTTCTTCAAATTCGGTAGCGTTGGTTCATGGATCAAGAAACCGATTTCAACCAAATTCAATAGCGATCTTAACAGCCGCGAAATACTTTAAACTGCAGAACGATCGGAGTGAAATTGCGACCTGTAGTCGACGAACAACTTTACATGGACAGACAGACGGACGGACGGACAGACATCGACTCAGCTAGTGATTCTGAGTCGATCGGTATACTTTAAGGTGGGTCTAGCTGTGTTATTTTCAGGTGTTACAAACATCTGCCGTGAAACAAATTTATAATACCCTGTACCACAGTGTGGTGTAGGGTATAAAGATTTTTTGAAATTCTCTTACCTCTACCAGGTAGCTAAAAGGGCTATAATTTCTATATTTATCCATAGATTTTTTTCAAATAGGCATTATTTTCTTTGCTAGGATGCAAACTGTTAAAAATTAAAATAAAATATTTTTTTCGATTTTTTCTTCTATTTTTTATGTTTTTTTTCTCCCAGGATTTTTTTTTTGTGGAAAAAATCTACTTTTTCCAATTTGTTTAACGACTGTTACTAAACCACTGTTTCTATGTGAAAGAAATATTGGTAGCCCACATTAATAGCTTCAATTTAAAGTATAAGTCGACCTGATCGGGCATATACTCCAAAAATTATAGTGCAAATACTAAGGGTACCTTCGACGATAATAGTATTTTTAATAAAAAAACTTTTAAAAAAAAATTATTCATAAAAAAAATTTTGGTTTTGATTTTATATAACACTATGCCACAATCTACACAAAAAAATAATTTTTAGGTCTAGAACAGAAAAAAAATATTTTTTGTTGCGTGGTGTAATCGAAAGCCAATTGTTTCCAGTTGATATTATTATGAAGAGAACATTTTTTATTTTAATTTTATGTTCAAATTTTCTTATCCAAATCATATATAGTCGTGAACATTTTTTCAGTAAAGGAGCTTTGGAAATGTTAGATACATATTAAAAAAAATTCACATAAAGTCATGTAATTTTGACCTTCTCTATTCTTCGTGTGCATTAATTATTTTTGAAAAAAAAAATGTGCCATTGTGTTATATTTACGCCCTCACTAAATGCCATCTTTGATTAAATAAATCCAAAGGACCTGCGGTAAAGCAGTGATAAATATGGACAGAGTGGAAGGCACCGACCATAAATTGTGTTGTACAAAAGTAATATAAAAAATCCTAAATCAATAAAAAAAAATAAAAGACAAACCATTACATACGAAGAAATCGATGGACGAATAGATAGGAGGAAGATAATAACAGGCCACAAACATCAAATAGATAGACAGTCAGCGCTCAAGCATAAATGAAATACATTATTGCTCCCACCAAAGACATCAATACCATCATCATGAACTTAAATAAATCCCTCCATATCAACCCAATATTATCGCCTCCTCCTTCGTAGTCCCATTAAAGACTTGGTCAATAAAATTCCATGTATTTGTTATGTGTGACACAAGTGTCGACATTTTGTAACCAATGTATGTCACATCTGCAGATGATGAAGTTGTTCCTGCGGCTAAATCACAGACTGATACTGTTGTTCCCCAACATATCGAGTGATTGAAGACAATAAAGATGTTGATGGTGATGTTGATGGTGCTGTGAACTATTCGAAAACTTTACCAACCTCATCATTATTATTCGAGATGTCATTACTATCGTATTCAATTCTTCACAGAGGACAAAGTCAACGATGAATTCTACTCGGTATTATGTGGTGTTGGGGTGTGCTTGATAAGAAATCCAATTGTTTCCAGTTTATACTAATTTTAAGAGATTTCTAGTATTTCAATTAATGTTTCATGTTCAGAAGAAAGAAAACAACAATGTAAAGATTACTAAAGTATTTTAAAATTTGAAAAAGAAATGTACAATCAATACATCCCTCAGTAAAAAGAATTTTCCTGGAGTGTTGGGGGTGCGTATACTTGTTGTATAGGTATTTTTGCACACAATACATATCAAGTATACCACATGAAGTACATCGCTTCATTGTCATCAGGGATGCCAGAAAAAAATTGCTGTTGTCCCCAAATAATCAGAATAAAATCCCCAACTTAACCCCACGTAAAACTATTTTCATTGAGAACAAGTCAAAAACTTTAAACATTCCTCTACTAGCGACGACATTTTTTTGGCGTTTTTAGTTTTTCAAAATTTGATGTAGTTTTTATGGCACAGATCCCAGGATTTTTTCTAAAATGTTGTAGAAAATGTAAGTGTTTTGTGTTATCATGCGTGACAACGGACAACATCGTAGGGAGTCCATACTAATTTTCTACAGATAATTTTAAGATTTTTCGCAGCTATATTTTCTGATCCTGAATGAATATAAAAATCACATAAAAAACCAGAAAAGTTAGACCTCGAGCTCATTTTTGGATAAATATCATAATAGATTAAAAAAATTTTATATTGCATCAAATAAATCCCAAGAAACCCCAACAAAATCTACAAAAATCCCCTAACAAAAACCCCACCCCCAAATTATTTTTTTATCCTAATGACTAAACCCCAGTATTGGGGTCAAAACCCCAGTTCTGGCAACCTTGATTGTCATATGAGTAGAAAAGTTCAAATATCGGTACTTTCATTCAGGGATGTAACGAAAGTGACTTTAGCGAAAGCGAATATTGAAATATGTTTCTTGCGAATGCGAATGGGAATGTTTTTCATATTTTTACCTCCTGTTACCACAAGGACAAACATATTTTTCAACTGTTTTGAAGAGAAGTGGCAGAGGTTTTCATTGGTATCTTCAAATTGTGTGAAGGAAATAAGGATATATAACAATTTTAACAAATGGTAGTGAATACTGATATATATTTTTGCGAAAGCGAAAGCGAATAATCCAAAGATGGTTTTTGCGAATGCGAATAACTCGCGTTCGCATAAGCGAATATTCGTTACATCCCTGCATTCATTCCACAATTTGCTAACTCGACTTTTTAATTTCTAAATATTTCAAATTACATTCAGTTAAAATTTGATGTTTAACTGTTAATACAATCAAAAGTTATACAAAAAAGATAAGATATCATCATATTTGTATTAACATGTTTTTTCATACAAATTTAAAACATAAATACAACTTTTTGATCGTTTGTCCTGAAAATCTGGCAGTTTCGACTTAACATACTCTGGAATGGAGGTATTGGTAATGTTATAGCAGATGTATGAAATATGTACATTAAATCTAAGGAAAATACACACTGTTGTTTAACTAAATCCAGTCTAAGTCGGCTTAGCACGTTTTAGAATGAAGGTATCGATATCCAGGTTGTCAATAGAGTTTTATCAAAAAGGGAGACAATAATAAAAATGTATTCTCGATATTGTCAAACTATCGTCAGCACTTAAATCTATATAGATTTTAAGCTTTTAAAAAGAAAGACATGTTTCAGGGACAGGTAATTACACTACGCAACAACAAAAAAACTTTTTGTGTCCTAGACCTAAAAATTATTTTTTGTATAGATTGTGGCATACTGTTATATAAAATCAGAACCAATAATTTTTTTAAGAATGAATTTTTTTTAAAAAAAAAATTTAATAAAAATTCTATTATCGTCGAAGGTACCCTTAGTATTTGCACTATAATTTTTGGAGTATATGCCCGTTAAATTGAAGCTATTAATATGGGCTACCAATTTTCTCTCTTTCACTTAGAAACAGTGGTTTAGTAACAGTCATTAAACAAATTGGAAAAAGTCGATTTTTTTCAAAAAAAAAAATCCTGGGACAAAAAAACATTAAAAATACACAAAAAATCGAAAAATTATTTTGTTTTTTAAAAGTTTGCATCTTAGCGAAGAAAATAATGCCTATTTGAAAAAAATCTATGGATAAATGTAGAAATTATAGCCCTTTTGGTAGAGGTAAGAGAATTTCAAAAAATCTTTTTTTTTAAATTTCTGTATAAATAGCGATTTTATTTATTACTTTTATTTATATTATGTACACTTGAGTTTATTTACATGAACAAGTTTCGTTAGAAGTAGTTGTGAGTTCTTTGTTGACTTTGGAAGATTTCGGAATCGGTTTCTCTAATGAGGAACCAAATATAATCTCCCGTCATTCTTTCATCCCAGTGCCCTTGGTAACGCCGCTCGATGGACTTCAATTCTTGGTGAAACCTTTCGCCATGTTCGTCACTTAAGTCGCCAAGGTTCTCGGGGAAAAAGTTTAAATGAGAATGAAAGAAATTAATTTTGAGGGACATATTTACACCCGTTGGAATACATAAAGCGAAAAATAAGTTAGAAGAATACATATGTGTTATATACATAAATATAAAAAAATATATTTCTAACCAATTTTTTCATAATTTTTTAACAGATCATTAATCATTGTTTCATATTGCGGGCCTTTATTGGATCCACAAGCTTAAGCGACCTCCATGCTGCAATTTCATCCGACGTCAAATATGATTCGAAATTCACATCATTCATCAGTTTCCTTATTTTAGGTCCATCAAAAACTCCTTCTTCGATTTTTTAAAAAGAAAGACTTTAAAATAAACTTTTTAAATATGAGAGTGAATTGCCATCTTTCCTTAAGGCTTTTACAAAATTTTTAAAGAGCCCCAGCTTATATGCAGTGGTGGCAAAATATCGGCTATCCCAGAGGCATGACATTCCAACTGCTTCTAAATCGCAACAATTTTCCAGTCATGTTCATATTTTATGTATTTTATCAATTTAGCCATTGCTTCGTATGATTCCTTAGTGTTGACATATATATATATATATATATATGTTCCCGTTGTTCCTATAAGGAGCATAGGGCCTCAACAAACACGTTCCAACGTGATTTATCTTGGGCAAGCAATTTTATTTCGCCCCAGCTTCTGTTCATGGTTGAAACTTCTATATCGATTTGTCGCCGCCATGTATGTGCGGGTCTCCCTCGTCTACGGTTGCCTTGCGGATTCCAGTCGATGGCATTACGGGTTATGTCGTTTACTGGTCTTCGTAGAATATGGCCGATCCAGTTCCACTTGCGTTTCTTTATTTCTCTGACAATCGGAAGTTGGCTTGTTTCCGCCCATAGTCTGTTGTTAGTGATTATACATGGCCAGAAGATACGCATTATTCTTCGGAGGCACTGATTAGCAAACACCTGCAATTTGTGTATAGCTCGTGGGGCAGCGTTCCAGGTTTCGCAGCCATATAATAGGACTGAGTTTACGTTTGTGTCGAAAATCTTTAGTTTCACTCGGCGGGATAGGGCTGGGGAGTTCCAAACGGATTTCAGTCGGCCGAAGATTTGTCTTGCCTTTAAAATACGGCTTTCAACATCGTCATTAGAACCACCAGTCTTTGTTATGATGCTACCTAAGTAGCAGAAGGAATGTACGTCTTCTAGCTCGTTGTTGTTGATTTTAAATTTTTCTTTTCTTGCTTCATTTATGCGCAGGGTTTTTGTTTTGTTGATATTTATCTTCAGCCCAGCTTCATTCGTGATCACTGCTAAAT
Organism: Eudasyphora cyanicolor; assembly: GCA_963930755.1. Classification (NCBI taxonomy): domain Eukaryota; kingdom Metazoa; phylum Arthropoda; class Insecta; order Diptera; family Muscidae; genus Eudasyphora; species Eudasyphora cyanicolor. Next base: position 54,336,023 of record OZ005735.1, read on the forward strand.
GCTTAAGTTTGGCAGCCATATCATCAAAGTTATGTGCCATTATGCAGATATCGTCTGCGTAGTCAAGGTCACTTAAGTTACCATCCAGACCCCACCTTATACCTCTGCCATTCGCCATTACTTTAGCCATGATGGTATCGAGGACAATGTTAAACAGAAGTGGCGATAAAACACAACCTTGTCGCACTCCAACATCAACTGAAATCTGTTTGCTGAGTTTTCTTTCATGCAAGATCCGGCAGGTTGCCTGATGATATAGACTTTGAATCAGGGAGATAAGTTCAGATGGGACACCTTTGCATATTAAAGCACTCCATATGACGTTGTGATCCAGTGTGTCAAATGCTCTCTCAAAGTCAACGAAGCAGAGATATAGTGGCGATCGCCATTCGACTGACTGCTCTGTTATGACCCGTAGGCTGTTGACATGGTCAATACAGGACTTATGAGGTCTAAAGCCTGCCTGTTCGTTTCTCAGTGTTGGTGTAACTGCGTCCGAGACACGCTTTGCTAAGATGTGAGCTATTATTTTATTAACCATGCTAATGAGTGTTATTCCACGCCAGTTGTCTCGATCCTTGAGGTCGCCTTTTTTGGGTAATTTAAAAATCACGCCTTCTTTAAGCTCTCCGGGTAGTGACTTAGTGGTCCAAAAATTTTGTATAAGCGGTAAGATGATCTCTGCACTGATAGTTGGATCGGCCTTCAACAGTTCAGGTGGTATACCATCTAAGCCTGGAGCTTTGTTGATCTTGAGTGCTCCTATGGCAGTAACAACCTCAGACACAGCAGGACAGGAAGTTGCAATGTTGGTATTTACATTGTGCGTTCTGCAATTGCACGTTAATTGGGCGCTGACAGCTCTTGTTGAAAGCATTTTAGTGTAGAACTCTTCCCAGAGGACCACTTGTTCCTTCACCGAGGTAATAAGGTCACCATTATCATTTCTTAGTGGTTTCAGCGAACCAGTGTAATTATGAGACAGTTTTTTAACAGCTTTATAGAGGTCGCTCGTCCTGTGTGTATCAGCTGCAGTTTGGGCTTCTACTGCAATTTCATTAGTCCAATTGCGCTTGTCTTGCCTTGCACTTTTCTTCACCAATCGATCTAAGACATTGTGCTGTTGCTTGAGTTCATTTTTAGCTGCACGTGTCCTGGCCATGTTCATAGCAGATTTCACTGTCTTTCGTGATTCGATTAGGCTCCACGTTTCGTCTGATATCCACTCTTTGCGGGTGCGCTCAGTATAACCAATTATATTAACTGCGGGTTCCAAGAGGATTTTTTTTATCGTGCTCCATTGGTCGCGTTGAGCTTCATCTAAGGTGTCTAATGAAGATTTTACTGCTTCAGTGTAACGCGTACTCACTGCACTATTCTTCATCCTGCGTACGTCAATCCGTCGTTGAGTTTGGAGTTTGTTTTCTTTGATTGCAGCGAGCTTAATACGCATAGTTGCCACGAGAAGATGGTGATCGCTTGCTAGATCCGCTCCCCTACGGTTACGAACATCCAACAAAGAGCCACGCCATTTTTTCGAAATCGTAATGTGGTCAATCTGATTTTCAGTAACGAGATCTGGAGATTCCCAAGTTACTTTATGGATTCGTTTGTGGGGGAACATCGAACCTCCAACAACCAAATTGTTCGAAGCACACAATTCTAGAAAAATTTCCCCGTTTTCGGTTTTTCGTCCCAGTGCATGGGTGCCCATTATTCCCTCAACATTAGTGTTATCTGGACCAATTTGAGCATTGAAATCTCCCATGACCACTAAAATGTCGCCTCGATTAGTTTTTGTTATTGCTTTGTGTAGGATTTTGTAAAATTCATCTTTCGTGCCGCGATCAGCTGCATCTGTGGGCGCGTAGCATTGGATGCATGTGAGATTCCTAGCACGAGTGCGAAGTCTGATAGATATTACCCTATCCGAATACGGTTTCCAACTTATTAGGGCTTCTCGTGCACGTTGGTTCAAAAGGAATCCGACACCACTTGATCTTGGTAAATCGGTAGGCTTGCCAGAGTATAGGATTGTGTATCCATAAGGCGCGGCGACTTCACCGGCATCAGGCCATCTGATTTCGCAGAGTCCGAGGAAAAGTAGGTTGTAAGATTTAAATTCTTTACATAGTTGCGCCAACCTTGACGCTTCTAGTAACGTCCTCACATTCCAGGTTCCAAATCGTGTCCTTGTTTTCATGCCAAAAGTCGTTATCGGCAAATCGGGTTGGTTTTTGTTATTGTTTGTAGAGGTTTCGGTAATCATTGTTTTTAAGATGGCCAGCTGATTAGGCTAACGCATCCGATCCTGGTGCTGGGACTGTCAGCTTGCCTTCGAAATATAACTTTATAATATTTTTCAGAAAATCGACTTATCTCTTTAAGGCGCTGAATTACACTGACATTGCATATCATGTTTTATGGATGGTTGCGAACAACCATAAAACCTCGTACTCTCTATAATTTTATTATCAATCCTCATAAAATAAAATGCAAGTGCAATGTCTCTTATATGTCTCTCTCACATATGGTGAATTCAATATACGCAAAAACATCATTTAAAAACGAAAAAATATGAAACAAGATTTTTTTGATTTTCCCTAACATTTACAAAATGGCTCATAACTTTTACATCTATCCATAGATTTTTTCAAATATACAGTGTTTTCTCCTTTAGCATGCTGGCTTTTTCAAAATGTAATAAAATATTTTTTTTTCGAAAAAAGTGTTGTTTTAAAAAAAATCATTTTTTCTCATATTTTTGACGACTGTTAATAAACCAAAGATGCTACGTGAAAGCGATATTTGCAGCATATGTAGTCCTCATAATTGCCTTTAATGTGGGGCATAACACGGCTCAATCAGCTTATACTTGAAAAAGTATGTTCCAAATACTGAATGTAATTTCATGAAAGCTGGAATTTAAAAAAAACAAATGTACGATAAAAAATTTTTTTAATATTTTTTTCGTGTTTGTGGCGCCTAGTTGCACCAGAAACTGTTATCCAATTCCCTTTGACAACAATTTAAGTTATTAATAACACTGTGCAACACTTTTTTTAGTTGGAGGGCAGTTTCCTTCCTAAAAGTTAGCCCTCAACGAGTACAGCATACTCGAACCGTCCCAAAGACAAGTTCGCCGTAGGTTAAAATTGATCACAATGGCAGTAACATTTTTCAATTTTATCCACCGAAATGGTTGTAGTAAATGTCACAAAAACACAACATTTGTGTAATTCTTTAGAAACATCGCTTGACGAATATTTTTGAAGAACATTTGGATTTCGATTATCAAGACACGCACAAACATAATTCCTCGTATAGAATCAGTGAATACATAGTATACATACGTGATTTTGTCATCTGCTAAGGAGTCACGTCATCTGCTAATAGAAATTACATTTTGGATAATACTGATGAAGTTGGAAAACTTTTAGAATAGTTCACAACACCAGTCTTCATCATTATTTTGTCCAACGATATAATTTAGTGAGATATAATTTAGTGAGTAGCAGATTTTGCCTAGACCACAGAAACCACTTCATAGTCAGAGGCGGTGACAACATTGGTAACAAAATGTCAGGATTTGTGTCACACGTACCAAATACATACGAGGAATTTAATTGATCTAGTTGTTGATGGGGCTATAGAGGAGGAGGAGGCTACAATATTCAGTTTATACTGATGTCTTTATTTAAGGTAATTATGACAGAAAAAGTAATGCAGACGAAAAATAAGATAAAAAAAATCGCGGCGATTTTTTAACCTATTTTTCGTCTGCCTTACTACTTCTTCTTGTTTAAAAACTGTTGGAAGAGAACTGAAACTTCACGTGTGAAATACATATGTTGGAAAATAATTCTCTTCCAAAGTTTTCATGCATTCTCATGTGTTCTCTTCCAAAAGTTTTGAAACTTCATTTTTTTTTTACAATTTTTCGTCTGGATTACTATTTCTCTGTGTTTTCTGATCCAACAGTTTTCATTCGCAAATTTTGAACTAACCACCTATTAAATACATTTCAAGAAAAATGACCTAAAACCCGTTGCAAAGCGGTTGAAAAGTTGTTTAATACTACAAACAGTTTTTGAGAAAATTTATGTATAGCGCGATCCATTTCGAGGTTCCCTACTTTTTTAGAGAAAAAACACAGAAAATTAAATTGGATGGCGAATGTTTATTATCATTTGAAACAACATTCTTTGGCATTTATTTTTTGAAGATTATGTCTATCAAATGTTGGCCACGGCTACGTCTCAGATGGACCATCCGTTGAGTCCAAGTTCGATGACTCGTTCGAGCATTTCGACTAGTAACTGGCGAAAGACACGCGTGATGTTTTGCTCCAAGGCCTGAATCAAAGCGGGTTTGTCCGCATAAACTTTAGACTTTACATATCCCCACAGGAAAAAGTCTAACGCTGTGATATCACACGATCTTGGTGAACAATCGACCGGCCCAAAACGTGAAATTATCTGCTCACCGAAGTGTTCTCTCAATAAATGCATTGATTGATGCGATGTGTGGGAAGTGGCGCCGTCTTGTTGAAACCAAATGTCGCCGAGATCACAAGCTTCAATTTCACACATCAAATAGTCGGTTATCATGACACGCTAACGGTCGCCATTGACGGTTACGTTCTCACCGGCATCATTTTTGAAGAAATATGGACCGATGATTCCGGTAAGTCGGATCGGCAATCGGTCAATGGCAAAAATATAGCTCTTAACTAGAGCTAAAATATTGCTATTGAAAAAAGTATCTCTACTTTGATCACGCTTTACATATATTGCACAAAAAAATATTTGTCTACACGAATATATTTGGAGTTTATTTCATTTGTTTGGGGCTTTTTTCATTGGGGGTTATTTCTCGTTTTTTGGGGATTTTTTTGTTAATTTGACTAACATTTTTTGGGGTTTGTTTAATGTATTATTTGGCTATTTTTTCATTTAATTTGGACTTTTTTTCATATTTAACCCTTGGGCGTTATTTCATTTCATTTTGGGGCATATTTCATTGGGGGTTGTTTCATTTTCGGCTAGGAGTTATTTCCAGAATTCCACAAAAATGTCGAATATAATAGAAAATCTACATTTTAAAGATATTTCATCTCTTTTCCGAAAATGCAATGAATCTAATTTAATTTGGAATAAAAACATAACTGACCTATATCGGTGTGGTGGTTGGTTTAACCACCAAACGAGAGACCACGGAGAGTAAAACAAATTTCCTAAATGCATATTTGCCTAGGCTAAACTTGGCCACTATAATTTTACTTTTTCCCCCGATGTGTTTTTAAAAAATTTCCAAAAACACAATCTGTGTTAAATTTAGGAATTATTTATGCAGTAAAATCGTATGAGGGATATTTTTTCCGTATATTTCGGTAACGTATCTCCAATTTGTAGAGGGAATTTGAGCTCCTTTTAAACAAAAACTAATATAGTCATTGAAAGCAGCCAGTCTGGAATTTTATAAATATTCTACAAAAAATGTTATTCTGCTCATTTTACTGGATCTTAGAGGTCTATCATTAATCTACCAAATAGTCCGGCATGAGTAGAATAATTCCTTCAAAGTTCAAACTCGTCCAACGGAGGTCTTGAACTCATCATTGTTTCACCTATTGGCATTTCTTCCTATAATTTTTTGAAAAGGGACCAAATTGACATCTAAAACGTGTTTTTTTAGTACGGCATCTTTGACGAGCAACAACGAAATTGATTTAGAATGTCTTTCTTAATTGGATATTTAGATGACAATAATATGGACTCGAAGAATTCTATTCGGAATTCTCTGTGTGGGGGGCTTGATAATCGAAATCCAGTTATTTCTATTTGACATTATTTTTATGAGATTTCTAAAATTTAAATTATTTTTTAGAAGAAGCTATATAGGTGCATAGGATTTTTGTTAAATTTAACACATATTAGGATATTTTCATTCATACTGCAGAGCCCACTTAGAGCAAAAATCACAAATTAGTGTTATCATATTGGCCGATTTTGATATAGGGCTAATCCTAACCCTTAGAGGTTTCAATATACTCAGCCTTCAAATCTACCATGGGTAAATATTAACATTCTCCCCCAGGTATTTTGCATATATTTTATGCCCTCACCTTAGATATTACGGTATATATCATTTGCTACGAGCCAACAGTGTAACACATGGAAGGAGTGACCTAAGACACCAAGTATGTTGGCGGATGTTCGATTTGTGTCATTGTAAGTCATTTGAGAAATGTCTGTCTGTCCGTCTGTCTGTCGGTCTGTGTGTCTGTCTGCTGCGCACGATAACTCTCGAACGGATTAACAGATTGGCTTCAAATTTGGATTGTACTGTGTAATGCTTTTATAGTACCTAGAGTCCAGAGAAAAGTGGGCGTTACTGGCATGCGCCTTTTGGTACCTCGCACACAAATGGACCATTTTGCAAAGGATAACAGCTTATAACTTTATAACCAGTACATAAAGGGTTTTCCAAAAAGATGCGTTATTTTGGTATTCAAAGAAAAATGCCATTTTTTGAGATAAATGATCGGATTTTTTTTCAAAATAAAGAGGAAGGTCTGCCGTTAATAATGAAAAACAACGTCAGCCAAATGGCCACCACGACCACGCTTACAGGACCATGTCCTTTTCATGACATTTTCCATAACCAAATCGCAAAGTGGCTACCCTATGTCCTGTCTTGAATCGACGCAGGGCTGTTGGCGCAGACCTTATCTTTCACGTGGCCCCAAAGGAAGAAGTCGCAAGGTGTTAAATCATAAGATCTCGGTGGCCAATTGAGATCACCTCTTCGAGAGATAACACGGTCCGGAAACTTTTCCCGTAACATAGCAATGGTTTCGTTGCTTGTGTGGCACGTAGCGCCGCCTTGTTGAAAGTAAACATTGTCCAGATCAATACCATCCAACGCCGATCATAAAAAATCATTAATCACCTCTCGACAGCGCAATCCATTCACCGTAACTGTTGATCCAACCTCATTTTCGAAAAAGTAAGGTCCAATGACCCCGCCGGACCATAAACCGTACCAAACCATCGAGGATGGAGAGGCTTCTCAACAATAACTCTTGGGTTTTCCGAGCCCCAGATGCGACAATTTTGCTTGTTGACGTAGCCACCGAGGTGGAAATGGGCCTCATCAGTCAAGATGCTTTTGTATCGTTCGTATCGTGTTTTTGTTCAATCGCTTTTTGATCGTTTCGTATCGTTTGATGATCGTGTATCATTCCATTTTTAGTAATGGCGTAGTTTCTACTTGTCAAATGTCAAAGAATAAAAGCTTCAAAAGTGACAGCTACCGAAATACCGGGTGATTCAAAATAACACCTCTTGTTGGAAAACCCGTTACTTTAAAGTTATTAAATGCAATTTAAATTGATAATAATTTAATTAAAACAAAAAATAATAAATTTACGAATATATTTTTGGGACTTAAGGTGAGGGGATTCTTAAGTCGATTTACTTACCGACCGACTGAACTTTCTTACTTGTTTTACATATAATAAATTGTTTGAATTTTACGTATTCAATATTCTTATGCGAATAATTATTTATTTAGATAGATATTCCAAAAATTGACAAAAAGCCATGTAATTCCTTCTCTATTCTTCGTGTGTATTAATTATTTTTGAAAGAAAAAATGTGGCATTGCGTTATTTTTACACCCTTAGTAAGTGTCAGCTTTGATTAAATTAAACCAAAGGACCTGCGGTAAAGCAGTGATAAATATGGACAGAGGGGAAACCACATACCAAAAATTGTGATGTAAAAAAAGTAATATGAAAACATACTAAATCAATAACAAAAAATAAAAGATAAACCATAACATATAAGAAAATCGATGGACGAATAGATAGATGAAAGATAAAAACAGGCCACAAACATCAAATTGATAGACAGTCAGCGCTCAAGCTTAAATGGAACACATTAGTACTCCCATCAAAGACATCAACACCATCATCATCAGCATCATGAACTTAAATAAATCCGTCCGTGTGAACCTAATATTATCGCCACCTCCATCATAGTCCCATGAAAGACTTGGCCAATAAAATTTCATGTATTTGTTATGTGAGACACAAGTGCCGACAATTTGTAACTACTTTTGCACAGCTGCTGACGATGATGTTCTTCCTGTGGCCAAGGCGGAGACTACTGTTGCTGTTCCTCACTTAACGTAGTCGTTGCAGACAATAATGATGTTGATGATGATGATGATAAATGGTGCCAACCTCATCATTATTATTCGAAATATCATTACAGTCATCGCCCCCCCTTCACAGAGGACAATGTCAACAATGGATTAAACTTGAATTTGTGTGGCGTGGGGGTGGGATTGTTAACTAAAATCCAATTGTTTAAGGTCTAGATTCTTTTTTTGTGAGTTTTCTAATCTATCGATTGTTGTTACATGTTCAGATGAAAGAAAATACCAATTTAAGCATTACTAAAGTATTAGATAAGTGCAGAAAAGTAGAAAAAATATGTACATACTTCTCTCATTGCTAGATATTTTTCTGAAGCACTAGGGAAACTTGTTAAATTTCTATTTTACATACAACACATATAAAGTATACGACATGAGGTACAACTCTTCATTGTCATGTGAGTACACCCAGCGAAAAACAAAGCATATACGTGCTTAATCTTTGCAAATTCGTTTATGATGATGAACCAACCCCGTATGTTACGACTTCCAGCAAGGCTGTGCATGAATAAAGCATCAAAAATCAACAACGCTTCGTTGCAAAATGAATACGAACTGGGGATAATTTAAATCAAGTGTTGGGGACAACTATAGAACGTGCGGGGGACGACTAAAGCACTTGCTGAGGACGAATAAAGCACGCGCTGGGATAACTCTCCATTCTAAATCCCCCCTACCCCCTCCCCATTTAAACAGCATTAGCGTTTCAATACATTTATTAATGTTATAAGAAAATAAAACGTGAACACAACAAACATATAATTGTAAATTTGAATATTTATCACTAAGCAAATCACGTCTAAGCACAACACATTCGAATAGGTAGCTACACAGTATTTATTACCTCTGTTTTTTCTCGGAATTCAGCTCGTAACCCTAATGGTGGCAGTCTCCTTCGTATCATTCGCCAAAATTTAATTCCTGTGCTCTATAAAAAAAACAAACACTCATTATTAACTTTTAAAATTGAAAAGCTTAGGTTGTTAAATATTCGTAGGCCGACACCATTTCTATTGATTCTAGAAATGTCTGCAATAGGAAGATGTCACTGGATTTTGCAATCACCTTATCCTTCTCATTCCATAGCCCAGAGAATCATCCACAATATCAAACAGGTCATTAAATTCTATTTCTTCGTCATTAATTTTCATTTTTCACGTCTTTATAAATCCTCGTGGTTTCTTCTTCTAAGAACAGACAATAACAAATCCAATGAACAACGCAAAGCCGAACAAATAATCAGCAACCTTACGGCGACAATACATAACGCAACGCCGATCAAAAAATCACCCCCGTTTCGTTGATAATTAATGAACGAATCGGTGGCGATTTTTCATGCACGTTACGTTTATAAATTGGTACCAAACGGTGTTTATTTTGCAACGTCTTTTTTTCCCTCAGTGTACAAGAGAACTTCAAATATGTGGGTAGTAATATTTTTGTAGATAAATGAAGTATCTTCATCAGAAATTTGCAGGAGAAGCAAAAAACTAAATAAAACAACTAAGAAAGTTCAGTCGGGTAAACCGACTAATGAATTCCCTCACCTTGAGTCTCAAAAAAATATTAGTAAATGTATTTATTTTTTGTTTTATTTAAATTATTATCAATTTCAATTGTATTTAATAACTTTAAAGTACGTACTGTATTAAAGTTAAAAGCTATTTATATTTGGTACAAAATGGCCCATTTGTGTGAGAGGTACCAACAGCGGCGTCCCAATAACGGTCACCTTTCTCTGGAGTCTAGGTACTATAAAAGCATTACACTGTACAAGATTTCAAGTATTTATATGCACTGGTATTAAAGTTATAAGCTGTTCACTTTTGGTACAAAAAGGTCCATTTGTGTGGGGGGTACCAAAAGGGGCGGGCCAATAACGTCCATTTCCCTCTGGACTCTAGGTACTATAAAAGCATTACACTGTACAAAATTTCAAGTATTTATATGCACTGGTATTAAAGTTGTACGCTGGTAACTTTTGGTACAAAATGGTCCATTTGTGTGGGAGGTACCAAAAGCATGGCAATAATGCCCATTTTTTACTGTATTGTAGGTACTATTAAACCATTACACCGTACAAAATTTCAAGTCTTTGTATGCACTGGTAATAAAGCTATAAGCTATTATCATTTGGTTCAAATTGTCTCGAGGTAAGAGTGACTAAAAAACGAATACTATGTGTAGAATTTCAGGGGATTTAAATAAGTGGTGTAGACGTTATTAAATAATCAATATTTCACTAAATGTTAACCCCTTGTGGGGGAGGTACTAGAAGGAGTGAAGATAGAAGATAGAAGAAAATATTAACACATACCAAATTTGAAGTCCATCGGTTACTCCTTTCGAGAGTTGTCGTGCGCACCAGCCAGCAGACAGACAGACGGACGGACATTGCTCATTCGACCCAAAATGACCCAAAACGGATATCCGCCGAACATACCTAGGGTCTTAGGTCACTCCTTCGAAGTGTTACTCTTTTGGTTCGTTTCAAATGATATATACCCTCCTCTCTAAGGTGAGGGGATAATGATAAATGTTGTCGCTAGAAAAACGGTGTTTTCGGGATATTACCCAAACATAATGATGGTTTATATTATAATATTTGGACTTTAGAATAATCTCAATTGAAAAGTGAACAGTCTAGAATCACTCTCAATTATAAAATAAAATTTGTAAATCGAAACAGTACTGAATTTGAAACATTTTTAAAAAAATATTACTGATGTTTTACAAAAAATACTTTCAGTGGAGAAATGTCAGAAGTAAAATAAGGATATTCTGTAAATCATTTATATGCATTTTTTAGGTCCTTTCTATGTAATTACTACAATAACTGTGTTTTATTTTGTTTTAGATAAAATTAAAGCAAATCATAAAAATGTGTACACTATTTCTTTATGGAATTAGTGGTCACCGTAAATATACTCATCTAAGCCCACCGTTTGGAAATGCTAACGTCCACTGCTGCAGGATATTTTGCAAGATTTTGTTGCAAATTTCCTTTAGTTTAAATTTATACGAGTATGTAATTTTCTTACCCAAATCATATTACATAATTAAACACTCACTTTAGTGATACGAGGCCAAAAGTATAACACATCGAAGGAGTGATATAAGACCCTAAGTATGTTCGGCGGATATTCGTTTTAGGTCATTTTAAGTCATTAAAAGTCTGTCTGTCTGTCTGCTGGCTGGTGCGCACGATAACTCTCGAAAGGAGTAAACGATTGACTTCAAATTTGGAATACGGTAATATTTTTTTTCTATCTCTGGCTAAGTTCGAAGATGGTCCATATTGGTCCACTCCTTCTGGTACCTCTTACACAAAGGATTAAAATTTAGTGAAATATTGATTCTTTAATAACATCTATACTACTTATTAGAATCTTCTGAAATTCCACACATTGAATTATTTTGTTAGTCGCTATCACCTCGAGAAAAATGGGCGAAGTTTCTACGCCCCTTTTGGTTCCTCCCACACAAATGGACCATTTTTCATCAACATTGAACTGCTTATAACTTTAATACAAGTGCATAAAAATACTTGCAATTTTGTACAGTATAATGTTCTTATAGCGCCTATAGGTCGGTAAAAAATTGGCATTGTTGTACAGCCCCCCCCACACAAAATGACCAAATCATACCAAATTACATAGCTCGTAACTTTAATATATGTACCAGTGCACATAAACGCTTATAGTTCGGCACAATGCAATGTATTTAAGAATCTACTGTTTCCGAAAAATTGACAGATTTATTAGTGTAATGTTATATATTACATTACTCACAAAGTGAGGGTATACCTTAGTCGGTTTACCCGACTGAAACTTTCTTACTTGTTTTTTATATCCTCCACCATAGGATGGGATTCATTTTGTCACTCCGTTTGTAACACCTCTAAAGATTGATCTGAGACCCCATAAAGTATATATATTCTTAATCGTCGTAAAATTCGAAGACGATTTAGCCATGTCCGTCCGTCCGTCCGTCTGTGGTAATCACGCTACAGTCCGCAATAATAGAGCTGGGTTGATCAAATTTAGTACAAATACTTCTTATAGTTGCAGGTTGTTTGGGATTGCAAATGGGCCATATCGGTCCTTGTTTTGATATAGCTCCCATATATAGCATCTTACTTATTGTGATTCCTACTGTCCTCATCTACTATACATATACTACATTTTTATATCCTCCACCATAGGATGGGGGGTATATTAATTTTGTCACTCGGATTGCAACACCTCTAAATATTGATCTGAGACCCCATAAGGTATATATATTCTTAATCGTCGTAAAATTCTAAGGCTATTTACCCATGTCCGTCCGACCGTCCGTCTGTGGTAATCACGCGACAGTCCGCAATAATAGAGCTAGGTTGGTCAAATTTGGTACAAATACTTCTTATAGTTGCAGGTTACTTGGGATTGAAAATGGGCGATATCGGTCCATGTTTAGATATAGCTCCCATATATAGCACCGTACTTATTCCTACTGTTCTCATCTACTATACATATACTACATTTTTTATTCCGTCCGTCCGTCTGTTGTAATCACGATACACTCCGTTATAGTAGAGCTAAGGTGATCAAATTTAGTAGAAATATTTGTTATAGTTTCAGGTTGTTTGGGATGGCAAATGGGCCATATCGGGCAATGTTTTGATATAGCCCCCATATATAGCATCTTAGTTTTATACCCTCCACCATAGGGTATCAAAACTGGCTCTCGGTGAGAATGTAAATATAAAACAATGGCACACCTTTTTTCAAAAATTATGAGTACACACAAAGTAGAGAAAAGATTAAAATTATATGATTTGTTGTTTACCATTCCTCAATGCAGCTGCACTGAAAAAAGTGCACGACTATGAGTCAGATACTAAACCGAAGATGCTTTAGTTAATACTCTGTGCAACATACCATGCAAAATATCCTGGGGGTGAAAGATTGTCTTTCAATGATTGTCTTAGATGAAGACATTAAATTCAATCCTATAGGAATTGATAGGTTCGCCCTACATAAAATTTGATCACAAGGAACAGATCAATATGTGAGTTTTCCTTTAAATGTTAGCATGGGGGCATAAGTAAATATGCAGAATTCCTAATATGAGTTAAGATTAGAAAAATTCGGTGCCCGGATACCTTCAGTCTATATGTATGCCTAATCGTTGGGTGATCTTATTGTCCTTTTTTTCTTCAAATTCGGTAGTGTTGGTTCATGGATCAAGAAACTCTACCATTCTAAATTTCAAAACGATTGGATGTAAAATACAGCTTTTATAGGACTAAAGGGCCAAATCGGACGAAACATATATATGGGAGCTATAGCTAAATCTTAACCGATTTTCTTCAAATTCGGTAGTGTTGGTTCATGGATCAATAAACTCTACCATTCTAAATTTCAAAACGATTGGATGTAAAATACAGCTTTTATAGGACTAAAGGGCCAAATCGGACGAAACATATATATGGGAGCTATAGCTAAATCTTAACCGATTTTCTTCAAATTCGGCAGTGTTGGTTCATGGATCAAGAAACTCTACCATTCTAAATTTCAAAATGATTGGATGTAAAATACAGCTTTTATAGGACTAAAGGGCCAAATCGGACGAAACATATATATGGGAGCTCTAGCTAAATCTTAACCGATTTTCTTCAAATTCGGCAATGTTGGTTCATGGATCAAGAAACTCTACCATTCTAAATTTCAAAACGATTGGATGTAAAATACAGCTTCTATAGGACTAAAGGGCCAAATCGGACGAAAGATATATATGGGAGCTATATCTAAATCTGAACCGATTTTCTTCAAATTCGGCAATGTTGGTTCATGGATCAAGAAACTTTACCATTCTAAATTTCAAAACGATCGGATGTAAAATACAGCTTCTATAGGACTAAAGGGCCAAATCGGACGAAAGATATATATGGGAGCTATAGCTAAATCTTAACCGATTTTCTTCAAATTCGGCAATACTGGTTCATGGATCAAGAAACTCTACCATTCTAAATTTCAAAACGATTGGATGTAAAATACAGCTTCTATAGGACTAAAGGGCCAAATCGGACGAAAGATATATATGGGAGCTATATCTAAATCTGAACCGATTTTCTTCAAATTCGGCAATGTTGGTTCGTGGATCAAGAAACTCGACCATTCTAAATTTCAAAACGATTGGATATAAAATACAGCTTCTATAGGACTAAAGGGCCAAATCGGACGAAAGATATATATGGGAGCTATATCTAAATCTGAACCGATTTCAACCAAATTCAATAGCGATCTTAACAGCCGCGAAATACTCTAAACTGCAAAATTTCAGAACGATCGGAGTAAAATTGCGACCTGTAGTCGACGAACAATTTTACATGGACAGACGGACGGACGGACAGACATCGTTAAATCGACTCAGCTAGTGATTCTGAGTCGATCGGTATACTTTAAGGTGGGTCTAGCTGTGTTATTTTCAGGTGTTACAAACATCTGCCGTGAAACAAACTTATAATACCCTGTACCACAGTGTGGTGTAGGGTATAAATATTTCATCTCTTTCTCATTCAAAAATCGTCATGGGCAGGACCTCATCAATGTTTAACCTGTTGGCATTTCTTCCTATAATTTTTCGAAGGGGATCAAATTGACCTCTGAAACGTGTTTTTTAATTGGGCAGCTTTAACGACCCCCACGAAGAATGTCTTTTTGTAGAGTATTTAAGAGAATATTATGGATTCGAAGAATTCTATTCGGAATTCTGTGTGTGGGGGAAATGGTAATCGAAATCAAATTATTTCAAGTTGAGATAATATTTTATTAGATTTCTAAAGTTTAAATTATTGTTAGAAGAAGCTATATAGCTGCATAGAATTTTTGCTAAATTTAACATAAATCTTAGCATGTTTTTAGGGAGATTGCATTTTTAACTTCTAAATATTCCACATTATACTCAGTCAAAATTTTGTGCCTAGCCGTCAACCCAAACAAAAGTTATTCACAAAACAGTGCAGATCATTCGACTTCCATTACAAAGGAATTCCACACAAATTTAAAAAATGCATCAAACTTTGATCGCCTTCCCTGAAAAACTACTATTTTGCACTTAGCATACTAGTTTAGAATGGAGGTATCGAAATATGGATTTTTGCATTCTTATTGCTTAAAGGAAAAGTCACAAATTGATGTGATCATAGTGGCCAATTTTGACCTAGGGCTGAACCTAACCCTTAAGGATTTCAATATACTCAGCCTTCTAGTCCACTATGGGTAAATACTGACGTTCACCCCCAGTTATTTGCATATTTTTACGTATGCAATATTCTTAACCTAAACATTTTTTTACATATTCGTGAACCTTTTTTCAGTAAAGGAGTTTCGAAAATGGTAGATATTCCAAAAATTAACAAAAAAAATCATGTCATTTTGACCTTCTCTATTCTCCGCGTGTATAAATTATTTTTTAATGAAAAAATTTTCCATTGTTCTATATTTACACACACACCGAGGGTCAGCTTTGATTAAATAAATCCAAAGGGCCTCCGGAAATACAGTGATAATATAGACAGAGGAGAAACCACAGACCAAAAATTCAATTGGAAAAATGTAATCAAAAATACTAAATACTAAATCAATGAAAAAATAAAAGACATACCATTACATGTGAAGAAATCGATGGACGAATAGCTAGATGAAAGATAATACCAGGCCCCAAACATTAAATAGATATACAGTCAGCGCTCAAGCATAAATGAAACACATTATTACTCCCATCAAAGACATCAACACCACCATCATCATCATTATGATGAACTTAAATAAATCCATCCAAATCAACCCATTATTATCGCCTCCTTCTTCAAAGTCCCATCAAAGACTTGGCCAATAAAATTCCATGTATTTGTTATGTGAGACACAAGTGTCGACATTTTGTAACACTTTTGCTACACCTACTGACAATGATGTTCTTCCTGTGGCCATGTTCTTCACTAAATGAAGTCGTTGCAGGCAATTACGATGTTAATGATGAAAAATGGTGCTGTGAACTGTTCGAAAACTTTACCAACCTCATCATTATTATTCGAAATGTCATTACTATAGTACTCGTAGTCATTCCTTCACAGAGGACAAATGCAACGATAGATTCTACTAGGAATTGTGTGGTCTTGAGGGTGGGATTTATAATTGAAATCCATTGTTACAGGTCTAGATTCCTTTTTTATGAGATTTCTAGTGTAACAATTAATGTTTCATGTTCAGATGAAAGACAAAATCAATTTAAAAGATTACTAAAGCATTTGGAACAAGTAAAAGCGTTAAGTTCGGCAATGCCGAATCTTATATACCCCCCCCCCCAGGGATTGCATTCAATTCTCTTACTGGAAAATATTTGGGTATGAAGCAAATCATGAAACGATCCTTTTGGTTTAGGCAAATTATTAAAAAACCCAGTAAGCAAAGACAGAAAGTCGGGCAGGGCAGACTATATAATACCCTACACCTCTCTAACAATGCGAAAATGGACATTGCGATAAGAATTTGGCAGTGTTAATACATGTAATAAGACAACTCTCTCTGCCGAATTTCGTACAGATCGGATATAAAATACAAGGTGGCGCAAAAGTAATCCTCCTATCAGAAAATGCTATAAATGGCGGAAAAGTAATCCTCCTATCAGAAAATGCTATAAATTTTGCGATTGGCCCCTAATGTCAGTTCTGTTTTGACATTTGTGTAGTAAACACATGCGAAATACACGTTAATAAACAAAGTTACGCTACACTGCTCCAGAACGCGGAATATTACTGACTATTTATTTGACCAATAATCGCTCGGTGACTTTGGCACAAATCATCGAAAGGTTACTTTTGCGCCACCTTGTACATGTCAAATCTGGTGAAATATATATATAGGGGCTATATCTAAATCTGAACTGAATTTCTCCGAATTTGGCAGAGTTCATTCATGTACTAAGGTAACTCTCTCTGCCAAATTTCGTACTGATCTGATACAAAATACAGTTCCTACAGCGCTTACATGTCAAATCGGGTGTAACGTACATATAGGGGCTATATCTAAATCTGAACCGATTTTGACTGATTTTAATAGGGATCGTCATAGGGCCAAAAAAGAACACTGTGTTCTTAAATACGACCTGCACTTTGATTACAACGATACATCCACAGACGGACGGACACACGGACATGGTTAAATCGACTCAGGAAGTGATTGCAAGTCGATGGGTATAATAAACGATGGGATAGACCCATCTTCTATCTTCTGGGGGTTACAAACAAATGCACAAACTCATAATACCCTGGACCACAGTGTGGTGTAGGGTATAATACGAACGCTGAAAAATGTGGTGTTTATGGCTTAAATTAGCATATTTGGGAACTAGATCTACACGGGGACCAAAACAATATATGTAAAAGCTGACTTCTATAAACTTTATTGAAATGAATTCTTGTCAAAATAGAATGCAAACTGCAAAGTTTCTGCTAAATTGTTATAAAAATGTGGTATCATGGCTCAAAACCCGTATTTTGGAGCGACCTCTATAAGGGAGCTATATCAAAACATTGACCGATACGGCCCATTTGCAATCCCAAACAACCTGCAACTATAAGAAATATTTCTATCAAATTTTATCAACTTTGCTCTATTATTACGGACTGTAGCGTGATTACAACAGACGGACGGACGGCTAAATCGTCTTAGAATTTTACGACGATTAAGAATATATATACTGTATGGGGTCTCAGATCAATATTTAGAGGTGTTACAAACGGAGTGACAAAATGAATATACCCCCCCCCCATCTTATGGTGGAGGGTATCAAGAAGTAAAGCAAATACATACTTGATAGATGTTTCCTGGCGTGTTAGGGTGCCTATTCTTGTATTGCATTTCTATTTTTGCACACAATACATATACGGTCTACGACGTAAGGTACAACTCTTCATTCTTATGTGAGTACAAGAGAATTTCAAATATGTGGGTAGTAATATTATTGTAGATAAATGAAATATGTAGCTTAGGTCTAAGAATAAGCAGCAAAAAATTAATTAAATCCATGTGAACACATGAAAAGTACATTTATTTTGACCATCATTAGTTTATGACCAGTTGAGTTATCTACTCCTCGGCAGAGAACCAGTTACGTTATTTACTCCATAGTAGAGGAGCAGTTAGGTTATCTACTCCTTAGTAGAGGACCAGTTGGTTTATTTACTTCTTATTATATGACCAGTTGGGATAGTTAGCTCATAGTAGACGACCAGTTGAGTTATGTTTTTCTTAATAGAGGACCAGTTAGGTTATCTTTTTCATAGTTCATGACCAGTTGCATTATGTACACCTTAGTTGATGATCAGTTGAGTTATCTATATTTATTGGTAGAGGCCCAGTTGGGTTACTTACTCCACTGTAGAGGACCTGGTAGGTGAAGTACTTCTTAATAGAGGACAAGTTGGGTTAGCTTGGACCAGTTGGGCTATCTACTCCTTAGTAGAGGACAAATTTGGTTGTTTACACCATAGTAGAGGACCAGTTTGGTTATCTTTCCTTTAGTAAATGACCAGTTGGGTTATCTGGACCTTAGTTGACAACAGTTGGGTTATCTTTTCCTTAGTTGATGATCAGTTGGGTTATCTTATCCTTATTTGAAGACCAGTTGGGTTATTTACTCTATAATATGTGATCAGTTCGGTTATCTACTCATTAGTAGAGGAATTATTTATAATTGGGTTATTTGCCCAATAGTAAGGGACCAGTTTGGTTATCATTTCCATAGTAGGTGAAAAATTAAATTACCTACTCCTTCGTAGAGGACCAGTTGGGTTATCTACTCCTTGAGTTGAGTTATCTACTCCTTGAGTTGAGTTATCAACTCCTTGGTAGAGGACCAGTTGGGCTATTTAACCCTTAGCATGCGACCAGTTGTGTTATCTACTCCTTAGTATATAACCATTTAGGTTATTATTTATTTATTTATGTTGATGATCAGTTGAGTTATCTACTCCTTGGTAGAGGACCAGTTGGGTTATTTAACCCTTAATAGAGGACCAGTTGGGTTATCTACGCCTTGGGGTGCACCAGTTGGGTTACTTAACCCTTGGTATGCGGCCAGTTGTGTTATCCATTCCTTACTAGAAAATCAATTGAGCTATATAGTCCTTGGTAGAGGACCAGTTGGGTTATTGAACCATTTGTATGCGGCCAGATGTATTATATATTTCTTACTAGAAGATCAGTTGAGTTATATACTCTTTGGCAGATTACCAGTTGTTTTATCTGCGACCAGTTGTGTTATCTACTCCTTTATAGAGGACCAGTTGGGTTATATTTTTCATGGTAGAGGGACAATTAGAGTATCTTTTCCATAGTAAATGATGAGTTGGGTTATCTTTTCCTGATTAGCTGACCTTGTTGGTTATCCTTATAGGATCGGAGAGAAAGTAATAATAATTGATGGTCAGTTGAATTATCTACTCTTCGGTAGGCAGTAAGGTTATTTACTAAATATATTACAATATTAGATGACCATTTTGCTTATTTACTCTTTCGTTGGCGGCCAGTTGGGTTATCAACTCCTTAGCTGACGATCAGTTGTGTTATCTAATCCATAGTAGAGACGAGTTGAGTTATCTTCTTCTTAGTAGATGACCAGTTGGGTTATCTACTTGTAAGTGGAGGAGCAGTAGATGGTGAGTTGAAATGGCAACTCCTTAGTAGATGACCATTTGGGTTATCCATTCATTAGAAGAGGATCATTTGGATCAGTTTTTGAAGTTCAATTATTAAATAGTAAACAATTGAAAGGTGTTAAATTTAACTTAGCGTCAGGTACTACGAGTATAGGTATTTTTTCAGACAAGTGCTTGGATATGTTACAAGGCGACAATTCAGCATATCCAATGACAAAGCCATGTTAATGACGGTTGTTTTCATATAAAAGAGATGATCTGTGAACCGACACAGTTTTTATTGGTTTTGTACATTGTGCATTTTGTACATTGGTTTTTTTGTACCTGTACAATGGTATAATTTCCAATAGGGTTGTTATACTGAATTTGGCACACGAACTGCAGCTCACAGCGAATTTAAATGGGCTATTGATGCTATATTACTTACAAATTTCCACCGATTGGCGCGTAATTTTTACATTGGAGTGTAATTGCGACTAAGTTTTTCTCCACCAAAGTGACCAACATTGGAATTAGTAATTGTGTTATTAAAGCTGTCCAGTTCGGATATTTTTGTACCACACATCACACTGTAGTACAAGGTAGAATTACTTCATAAATTTAATAGTAAAGGACTGCATGGAAAATGACTCATCAAATCAATGAACCGAGTTCTTCAGTTGTTTTACATCAAACTAATATACAAAGCAAAAAGAACATGGTATATATAAAAACGTTTATATTTAGTTAATTGGTTACTCCTTTTGGGGTTATCGTGCGCACCAGCCGGACGACGGACGACTTTTCTTAAATGACTTAAAATGTCCTGAAATTGATTTCTACTCAACATACTTTTGGTCTAAGTTCAATTCTTCGATATGTTACACTTCTGGTGTGTAACAAATGATATGTATATACCCTCATCCAATGCGGTAAGGACATGAATAACTATGACATGTTCTAAATATGCTATGTTATAATATTTCCTACTACTACTTAGTTTGTGTATGCTTAAAAATTTCCCAGAACCCTACGAGCATCTATTTTTGGAAAAGGAAGCTAAAAATCGTTCACACAATATTTGCTGTCTTCTTCCCAGAAATGTTCCCCGAAAAGCAGTAATAATATACATATAATACAAAATTCTAATTAAAACCAACTTTTGTAAACCGCTTCATTGTTGTGTAAATGACTTCAATTAAATAAAAACAAATTAATCCTTTTAGAGGATTTAGAGCGGATATAATTTTCTCTGAAATAATTTATGTTTTCCCCATCTGACTTTATAACAATAGTTAAAAATAAAATGTCATTATTAAGTGAGACACATCAACACATTCTCTTGGGGTGAAATGCAAAATGACTTTAGTTGATATTGCTTTTAGAAAAGTAATAAAACTAAATAAAAATCTTTAACAAAAGAAACACTTAAAAACAGCTTGCTTATATAACATTCACCGTGGATTGCATTTTTATATAATAATCAATATTTAATAAACTGAATATTTAAATAATTTATAAAATATACTTTCTGGAAGCTATTTCGAAACGTGAATAAACTGAAACACTTTTATTGGTAAATTAGTGTGTTGCATTTTTCGCTTTTATGGCGTCAAGTAGTCAAAATATGTAGAATAAAACTTCAAGTACAAAATTTCAATAGTTGGAAATTAATGGTTTCCATTGAATCACAGAGTAACGTCGTATATGTACTGTGTGTGGGAGTCTTCAAATGAGGGCTGTACCAAAACCTAAACCAATGTTGGTCACTTTGGTGGCGAAGAACTTAGTCGCAATTATACTCCAATGTACAAATTACGCGCCAATCGGTGGAAATTTGTAAGTAATATTGCATCAATAGCCCATTTAAATTCGCTGTGAGCTGCAGTTCTTGTACGAAATTCAGTATAACAACCCTATTGGAAATTATACCATTGTACAGGTACAAAAAAACAATGTACAAAACCAATAAAAACTGTATCGGTTCACAGATCATCTCTTTTATATGAAAACAACCGTCATTAACATGGCTTTGTCATTGGATATGCTGAAGTGTCGCCTTGTAACATATCCAAGCACTTGTCTAAACAAATATCTAAAATCGTAGTACCTGACGCTAAGTTAAATTTAACACCTTTCAATTGTTTACTATTTAATAATTGAACTTCGAAAACTGATCCAAATGATCCTCTTCTAATGAATGGATAACCCAAATGGTCATCTACTAAGGAGTTGACATTTCAACTCACCATCTACTGCTCCTCCACTTACAAGTAGATAACCCAACTGGTTCTCTACTAAATAGCAGATAACCCAACTGGCCGCCAACTAAAGAATAAGTAACTGAGATGGTTATATGCTAAGGTAAAGAAGACTCAACTAGTCATCTACTAAAGAACTTACCGTCTATCAGGGAGATAAATAACCCAAATGGTTCGGAACTGTGTATTAGCAGAGATGTAGATAACCCAACGTGCCGCCAACTAAAGAATAAATAAGCGAGATAGTCATCTGGTAAGGAAGATATAACCCAACTGGTCATCTACTAAGAAGAAGATAACTCAACTGGTCTCTACTATGGATTAGATAACACAACTGATCGTCAGCTAAGGAGTTGATAACCCAACTGGCCGCCAACGAAAGAGTAAATAAGCAAAATGGTCATCTAATATTGTAATCTATTTAGTAAATAACCTTACTGCCTACCGAAGAGTAGATAATTAAACTGATCATCAATTATTATTACTTTCTTTCCGATCCTATAAAGATAACCAACCAGGTCAGCTAATCAGGAAAAGATAACCCAACTCATCATTTACTATGGAAAAGATAATCTAATGGTCCCTCTACCATAAAAATATAACCCAACTGGTCCTCTATAAAGGAGTAGATAACACAACTGGTTGCAGATAAAACAACTGGTAATCTGCTAAGGAGTATATAACTCAACTGATCTTCTAGTAAGATATATAATACATCTGGCCGCATACAAATGGTTCAATAACCCAACTGGTCCTCTACCAAGGACTATATAGCTCAACTAATCTTCTAGTAAGGAATAGATAACACAGCTGGCCGAATACCAAGGGTTAAGTAACCCAACTGGTGCCCCCCAAGGCGTAGATAACCCAACTGGTCCTCTACTAAAGGTTAATAACCCAACTGGTCCTCTACCAAGGAGTAGATAACTCAACTGATCATCAACATAAATAAATAATAACCTAAATGGTTATATACTAAGGAGTAGATAACACAACTGGTCGCATGCTAAGGAGTATATAACTCAACTGATATTCTAGTAAGGAGTAGATAACAAAACTGGTCGCATGCTAAGGGTTAAATAACCCAACTGGTCCTCTACCAAGGAGTAGATAACTCAACTCAAGGTGTAGATAACCAACTGGTCCTCTACGAAGGAGAAGATAACTCAACTGATCATCAACTAAGGGTAACCAATCTGGTCACCTAATAAGGAAAAGATAACCAAACTTATCCCTTACTATTGGGTAAATAACCCAATTATAAATAATTCCTCTACTAATGAGTAGATAACCGTACTGATCACATATTAAAGAGTAAATGACCCAACTGGTCTTCAAATAAGGATAAGATAACCCAACTGATCATCAACTAAGGAAAAGATAACCCAACTGTTGTCAACTAAGGTCCAGATAACCCAACTTGTCATTTACTAAAGGAAAGATAACCAAACTGGTCCTCTACTATGGTGTAATTAACCAAATTTGTCCTCTACTAAGGAGTAGATAGCCCAACTGGTCCAAGCTAACCCAACTTGTCCTCTATTAAGAAGTACTTCACCTACCTGGTCCTCTACAGTGGAGTAAGTAACCCAACTGGTCCTCTACCAATAAATATAGATAACTCAACTGATCATCAACTAAGGTGTACATAATGCAACTGGTCATGAACTATGAAAAAGATAACCTAACTGGTCCTCTATTAAGAAAAATATAACTCAACTGGTCGTCTACTATGAGCTAACTATCCCAACTGGTCATATAATAAAAAGTAAATAAACCAACTGGTCCTCTACTAAGGAGTAGATAACCTAACTACTCCTCTACTATGGGGTAAATAACGCAACTGGTTCTCTGCCGAGGAGTAGATAACTCAACTGGTCATAAATTAATGAGTAGATAGCCCAACTGGTCTCCTAATAAGGAAAAGATAACCCAACTCATCATTTACTATGGAAAAGATATCCCAACAGGTCATCTGCTAAGAAAAAGATAACCAAACTGGTCCAATACTATCAGGTCAATAACGCAAATGTTTGCATACTAAGGAGTAGATAACACAACTGGCCGCATACTTATCATTTACTATGGAAAAGATATCCCAACAGGTCTTCTGCTAAGAAAAAGATAACCAAACTGGTCCAATACTAAGGTGCAGATAACCAAGTGGTCATCTGCTAAGGAGTATATAACTCAACTGCTCTTTTACTAAGGAGTCGATAACCAGTTTGGTTAAGGGGTAAATAATCCAACTAGTCCTCTTTTAGGGATTTGATAATCCAACTGCATCAATTTTCTTCGGAATGGTCTCATTTTATTCATGACAGCTCAGTCTTTACGACCCGTTGGTGGGATGAAAAAATTATATTAGAACAATATGAAGGAATGCTACTTGGTTTAGGACTCTCTAAAGCTTTTCGGAACTAATTAATGTAAATGGGTCCTGAATTATGCTAAAATATGTGGGTCAACCACTATTTTTAAGATGTTCATTTTTATTTGGATAGATAAACAAGTCCCATCCCACTAATAGAACACAAAGCACTTAAAGGAAAAAATTATAATAATCGCATAAATAAAAAAGTTATAAACCATTTAAACCATATAGCTCATTCTGCGCCACACTGTATATGTAACCCCCGATTTGACTTGACATCGCTGTAGAAACTGTATTTTCTTTCAGATCAGTGCCAAAATCGGCAGAAAGAGGTTTCTTATTACATGAAATAATAACGACAAATTCGGGGCAAATCGGTTCAGATTTAGTATAGCCCCCATACATATGTTACACCCGATTTGACCGTATTTTATATCCGATCAGTACGAAATTCGACAAAAAGAGGTTTCTTATTACATGAATGAGTACTCAGGGAAAATCGGTTCAGATTTATATGTAATCCCCATATATATGTTCCTCCTGATTTGGTATCAAAGCGCTATAGAAGTTGTACTCCCGATCATTAAAAAATTTGGCAGAAAGATGTTTCTCAATTTAGGAACGAATATTGCTTAATTTAGCGATAATCGGTTAAGATTTAGATATTGGCATATATATATATATCAAATTATTATCGCCATGAACCTTATCGCATTGTTAGGGAGGTGAAGGGTATTATATAGTCGGCCCCGCCCGACTTTCTGCCTTTCCTTACTGGTTTATACTTGACTCTTGTAGTTAAATCCATAGGAATTTTGTTGATAACAACTCTCAAGTAGAATTCCATCACAATTATACTTGAGAATTTTATATATTTTGTTAGTTAAATTTTCTTTCATTTCTTCATGTTCCTGAAGCATGTCATTCAAATAAAACACACTTACACATGCACACATCCTTGTACAAGTTAATATATTGAGAAAACATATGTACAATGATTTGCCATGTGGCGTTAATATATGTATGTGTGAAAATGTTTGTGTGCGTGTTTCGCTGATTGAGTCTATGAACGGCTTTGGGTCTTCGGAAACCTGCGAGAAAAGTCAGAAGTCCCCCATATGAGGGAAAATCTGCTGGTATTTCTTCTTGGAAAAATCACAAACATTTCCTTCAATACCATCTTTACACATTCAACCACATTCACTGTCAGACATGCCAACAAAGTCATCGTTAGCATTGTTAGCATAGTTAACGACATTGAGGAAACAAACGGAAGAGTCGTGAGAAGAAACCAAAGTGTGAGAAATTAAAGGAGCACATGTCGCCCTCTCAGCAGTAATTCTCTACGAATAATACTCACATAACAAGATGGAATGTTGTAATCGCAATGACAGTTCCTCAGAGGATTTCATATAGTATAAATAAAAAAGATATTGGAAATATGCATATTATGTAGAGAAAGAGAAGTGGTGGAAAAGGGGGTAACACAATCTTTAGTTGAAGTGTTGTATTTACTATGAAGGGTACGACAATATCAACAACATAACGAAAGTGAAGTTGTAACCAACGTATTTGCAAGAACAAAAATCAAGTCAAGAAGGTCTAAAGGCAGGCGGAACAGACTACATCAGAATAAGAAAAATATTGTCAGATTTTATCAACATTGATTTTCAAAGCTGTTTCTACCACAGACTCTATTATACAGACTTTGTTTACATTTTCATGAGTTAAGAACGAATAGAAATGATTTTCAGACCCGAAAAAAATAGTTTTCTGGATCTTTTTTTGTACTTAACGATCGATATTTATTTTCTTAATGTGATAATTGCAAAAAAAATTTGGAACATCGGTCTTAAAATACGCAAACAATCACTCGCTGAAATCAAATTTCTATTCGTTCGTAACTGATAGACTACTCGCTGCTGGACGGATTCTACTAATGTATGTATGCGAAATACTGATCTCCAACGGATGCAATTTTACACCAAACGACTTTTCACCGCTTAACCGTTGGGGCTCCTACAAGAAGTGGAAGGGTTGAAATTTTCATTATGTGTAGACTCGAGTGTTGTATATCCTACGGACAATTTTTAGCTTTTTGTGATCATTTTAGCTGTAACCAAAGCAATTTTCATTCTTTCATTGCATTTTAAAATTTGTTAAGAGTTTTTTGATTCTCTCAATACAAACTTCAAAAATTCCATAAAGAGCTATGGCCCTACACATATATAGATGCGTCGTCCGGCTTGAGGACAAGATGGAGCTAAAACCGCGACCAAAAAATGTTTAAAAGTATTTTCGAAAAATTTCGCTATCCAATTACAACGGTAATATATTTAACAACAATTTAGCTAATTTTTGGATGTTAGCAATACATATACATATATGGGTAAATCCGAAAAACTGTATACCAACAAGTAAGAAAGTTCAGTCGGGTAAACCGAATTACGAACCCCTCACCTTGAGTCCCAAAAAATATTCGTAAATTAATTTTTTTTTGTTTTAATTATATTGTTATCAATTTAAATTGCATTTATTAAGTTTAATGTATGTTCTGGTAATAAAATTAAAAGCTGTTTACTTTTGGTACAAAATTGCCCTTTTGTGTGGGAGGTACAAAAAGAGGTGTGCCAATAACGGCCACGTTTCTCTAGACTCTAGGTACTATAAAAGCATTACACTGTACAAAATTTCAAGTATTTGTTTGCACTGGTATTAAAGTTAAAGGCTGTTAACTTTTGGTACAAAAAGGTCCTTTTGCGTGAGAGGTGCAAAAAGGGGCATGCCAAAAACGCCCACATTTCTCCGGACTCTTGGTACTATAAAAGCATTACACCGTACAAAATTTCAAATTTGTTTGCACTGGTATTAAAGTTAAAAGCTGGTAACTTTTGGTACAAAATGGTCCAATTGTGGGGAGTTACCAAAAGGGGTGTTCTAATAGCGCCCACTTTTCTCAGGACTCTAGGTACTATAATAGCATTACACTGTACAAAATCTCAAGTATTTGTATGAACCGATATTAAAGCCATAAGCAGATAACTTTTGGTGCAAAATAGTCCATTCGTGTGGGAGGTACCAAAAAGGGAGTGCCCCATTTTTCTTGAAATGTTAACGACTAATAAACTAATACTATGTCTGAAATTTCAGAAGATTCGAGTAAGTAGTATAGAAGGTATTAAAGAATCAATATTTTATTAAAAGTTAACCCTTTGTGGGGGAGGTACTAGAAGCAGTGAACCGATATGGCCCATCTTCGAACTTAGCTGGAGATAGAGAAAAATATTACCGCATACTAAATTTGAAGTAAATCGGTTACTCCTTTCGAGAGTTATCGTGCGCACCAGTCAGCAGACAGATACACTGACAGACAAACGGATGGACATTGCTCAAATGACTTAAAATGACCCAAAACTTATTTCCGCCGAACATACTTAGGGTCTTAGGTCACTCCTTCGATATGTTACACTTTTGGCTAGTAGCAAATGATATATACCCTCCTCTCTAAGGTGAGGGGATAACAATGGAAACAAATGACAGGTGTATAATGAAATCATTATTTTGCGGTCCATTCTAATGATCTCAACATTGAAATGACACGTTCAGCAGTTTCTATAAAATATAAATTATAACATTATATGAAAATGTCCGCAGAAAAGTGCCGTTTTTACGTATTGAAATTGATGTGTAATGTCCGCAACAGACGAATTTCTAGTTTTTGGATGATCCGTGAAGTGCTTTATTCTAATGAGAGCTATTTTAATATCCTTAAATATTCCTCCTTCTTTAATATATTTCAATTTTTCTGATTACTATGCACACTTAGCTAACAAATATGCAAACTTACATTAACCTGAAAAGCCTACTGCCATTTTTTGTAACGTCCACACCGGAACTTTCGCAGCGAATATTGCATTCATCAAAAATATTTATGTAAATATTTTAATGTCATTTCAAAGAACTCTGAAATAATTGTTGTTGATGAAGGTTACATTGAAATTTGAAACATACACAGCATATTAAGCATTTGTTAATCCGCCAAGTGTTTGGTGACCTATTGACCACTGGCCCCATGTAAAGTAATAACCTCAAAGTTTTATTTATTTTCAGGAGTTTAATGAACTTTCATGTAGACTGATTGTAAATATTAAACTAATTTTTTATGATCGGCGTATGAGCAAACAGACAAAGCTATTTGCGAACCAAAGATTTTAAATACTTATTCATATCTTTTACAATAGCCAAGTTTTTTTGAGTTTATGGGTCTGAATTTTTGATTCATAACAAAAATAATACTAAAGTTTCAATAGCACCAGAACTGACTACGACCCATACATATAAATATAATATATATAACGGGTGATCCAAGTAGAGATACTTTTTTCAATAGCCTTTTTTTGACAGATCACGTGCGAGTCGTGTCATGCTGTCATGTTATTTTTGTTAAGTATTGTTTGGCATTTCATCATGGAAAGACTTACGCCTGAACAACGTTTACAAATCGTTCAACTTTATTACGAAAATTCACGTTTTGTGAGGAATGTGTTTCGTGCACTTCGCTCAACTTATGGTCAAAATATGGCCTACTGAGCGTACATTCGCAACACCATCGCCCATCTTGAGACCATCACCCATTCATTATTGGATAATATTCGACCGAATAGACCACGTCCAGCACGTAGTGAAGAAAATGTAGCGGCCGTAGCTGAGAGTGCACACGAAGACCGTGGAGAGTCGATTCGGCGCCGTTCGCAGCAACTCGGACTGACGTATGGAACGACTTGGCGCATTTTACGTCGAGATCTTAAATTGAAATCATACAAAATACAGCTTGTGCAAGAACTGAAGCCGCCCGACCTTCCCAAGCGACATCGCTTCGCTCTATGGGCTCTTGAAAAGTTCCAAGAAGATCCGACGTTTTCGAGACAAATTTTGTTCAGCGATGAGGCCCATTTCTGGCTCAATGGGTATGTGAACAAGCAAAATTGCCGCATTTGGGACGAAGAGCAACCTGAAGAGATTCAAGAGCTGCCACTTCATCCAGAAAAAACAACGGTTTGGTGTGGTTTGTGGGCCGGTGGAATCATCGGTCCATATTTCTTCAAAAACGATGCCGGTGAGAACGTAACCGTCAATGGCGACCGTTAACGTGCAATGATAACCGACTATTTGATGCCTGAAATTGAAGCTCGTGATCTCGGCGACATTTGCTTTCAACAAGACGGCGCCACTTCCAACACATCGCATCAATCAATGGATTTATTGAGAGAACACTTCGGTGAGCAGATAATTTCACGTTTTGGGCCGGTCGATTGGCCACCAAGATCGTGTGATATCACACCATTAGACTTTTTCCTGTGGGGATATGTAGAGTCTAAAGTTTATGCGGACAAACCCGCTTCGATTCAGGCCTTGGAGCAAAACATCACACGTGTCATTCGCCAGTTACCAGTCGAAATGCTCGAACAAGTCATCGAAAATTGGACTCAACGGATGGACCATCTGAGACGTAACCGCGGCCAACATTTGATAGACATAATCTTCCAAAAATTAATGCCAAAGAATGTTCTTTCAAATGATAATAAACATTCCCCATTCAATTTGAATTTTCTGTGCTTTTTTCTTTAACAAAGTAGGGAACCTCGAAATGGATCACGCTATATATATACGAGTATACTCGTATAATAGTCGTCATGCTAAAGCAAACAAATAGTTATTTTATGATCTACCAGTGGTCAGGGACGTATCCAGGATTTTGGTTCGGGGGGCCCAACCTTTTTTTCCATAACAAAGATAAACAATTAAAAAATTGCGTTTATTGTGTAGGTAATGGAAGTTAAGTTCCTTAGTTTTTTATTCGAATTTTATTCCTAAATATAGGTACATGTGTACTTTAGTACGAGATCAGTAAAACTTTTTATAATAAAATACGTAAAAGTTGAAAATGTAATCTTCGATTTTTTGAAAGAAATATATCAATTATTTCATCGATTTTGACTCATCTTTGTACTCGTATATAGACATCAAAGCCAAATAAGATAGCCTTTCTCCTTCCATTCTGTTCCGGAGATAAGTTTTTATTCTTCTTAACGTCGAGAAACTTCGCTCAGCAGATGCCGTTGTCACAGGTATTGTGGCCAGTATCTGCGATAGGGTAAAAACGCTTGGGCACATGTCCTCATCACAAACTGAAATAGCATCTAATGCATTTGATGGCTTATCATTCTTCTGCTTCCAATAATCAATCCATATACTTATTTTAGCTAAAATAGATATTGCTGAATTTTTGAAATCGTTTTTGTAAAAAAGTGTGACTTCTTCGAAATCTTCTTTTATTAGATTTACAACTCGTATCCGAACGATATTAAACAGACTTGTAATTATAGCTTCATGTTCGGAAAATCTATTATTTAAATGTGATATTACTTCGTCCAGATTTGGTATGAACAATGTTGTCTTAAAATACGCCTTGGCATCTGAACCAGGAATATTAGCCCTATACTTTTGAGTGCCTAGGTAGTGCAGCTTCTATTCCAAAACTTCTTGCAAGTTGTGTGGATTCTTCAAACAGTTTATCAAACTCCGCATCTGAATTTCTACGCATGTCACTTAATTTAGTCGTTGCCAATTTTAAGATTTCGTAAGCCTTTATTATATCTAGGTTAATCGTTTGCAAATACCGTGATAAGTTCTGTGTAATGGCCAAAACTTATTACCACACCCAATATAAAGTCAAATTTACATACACGGTTGTGCAAACAACAAAAACAACATTTTTTATTGGGTTTCTGATTCTGATTCTAGACGTCAAAAACGTCAAAATCTCCAATCTTAGCTTTTAAAGTTTGTTTTTGTAAATTTTACATCGATAAGAAAGTTTTAAAGTTAAATCCTTACTAAATTAGCTATATCTTAAATTATGCATCGATTTTCTTCGGAATGGGCTCGTTTAATTCATGACCGAACAGACTTTACGAAAAAATCATAAAAATATAACATTTGTTCATTTTTATATTGTTTTATAGGGGTTTTATTTTATGTAAGGAAAGGCTAATGTCGGGCGGTGCCGACTATATAATACCCTACACCACTCTCGTAATATTGAATAACTCTGATATATAAATTTTGTAATTCATGTATAAATTGTTTACATAAATTTACTTTTATGACATTTTATACTTAAATAATACCCTGTACCAGAGTGTGGTGTAGGGTATAAAAACGATTGGATCTAAAGAGCCAAATCGGACGAAACATATATATGGGAGCTATAGCCAAATCTTAACCGATTTTCTTCAAATTCGGTAGTGTTGGTTCATGGATCAAGAAACTCTACCATTCTAAATTTCAAAACGATTGGATGTAAAATACAGCTTTTATAGGACTAAAGGGATAAATCGGACGAAACATATATATGGGAACTATAGCTAAATCTTAACCGATTTCTTCAAATTCGGCAGTGTTGGTTCATGGATCAAGAAACTCTACCATTCTAAATTTCAAAACGATTGGATGTAAAATACAGCTTTTATAGGACTAAATGGCCAAATCGGACGAAACATATATATGGGAACTATAGCTAAATCTTAACCGATTTCTTCAAATTCGGCAGTGTTGGTTCATGGATCAAGAAACTCTATCATTCTAAATTTCAAAACGATTGGATGTAAAATACAGCTTTTATAGGACTAAATGGCCAAATCGGACGAAACATATATATGGGAGCTATAGCTAAATCTTAACCGATTTTCTTCAAATTCGGCAATGTTGGTTCATGGATCAAGAAACTCTACCATTCTAAATTTCAAAACGATTGGATGTAAAATACAGCTTCTATAGGACTAAAGGGCCAAATCGGACGAAAGATATATATGGGAGCTATATCTAAATCTGAACCGATTTCAACCAAATTCAATAGCGATCTTAACAGCCGCGAAATACTCTAAACTGCAAAATTTCAGAACGATCGGAGTGAAATTGCGACCTGTAGTCGACGAACAACTTTACATGGACAGACGGACGGACGGACGGACGGACGGACATCGTTAAATCGACTCAGCTAGTGATTCTGAGTCGGTATACTTTAAGGTGGGTCTAGCTGTGTTATTTTTGGGTGTTACAAACATCTGCCGTGAAACAAACTTATAATACCCTGTACCACAGTGTGGTGTAGGGTATAAATATTAACATTTTATCAAAAAATCTCATTTTTTTGCAATATTTTGTAATACTCGTATATCGTCGAAACCGCTGAACGGATGGAAAATGGTATTATATGAAGTTGAAGGCTACTTAATTTTTAATTCTTTAAAACTTTCCTCAACCAAATCGGATAAATGGTTCTCGAATTATGCCACTATATGTGGTTCAACCACTAATATCTTTCCATATCACAGCTTATCGCGAGAATTTAAAGAGACAACCCTTTAGGCTAAGAAAAAAGAGAGGTTGAACCACATATTATGGCATAACTAGAGAACAATTCATCCGAATTGGATCAGGTAAGCTTTACAAACTTCAGAATTAAGTAGCCTTCAACCTCGCATAATAAAATTTCCCATCCGTTCAGCGGTTTCGACGATATCTTACAAAGTATTGCGAAAAATCATATTTTTGGAGAAAATTTTAATAATTTTTTAAATAAAAGCCTCATAAAAACATCTACACCATTTTCAGCAGTAATTGAGAAAATTTCACTTGAAATTGAGATTTTACATTTGAAATTGGCTAAATTTCATTTGAAATTGAGATTTTTTATTTGGAATTGACTAAATTTCAATTGAAATTGAGATTTTCCATTTGAAATTGACTAAATTTCAATTGAAATTGAGATTTTCCATTTGAAATTGACTAAATTTCATTTGAAATTAAGATTTTCCATTTAGAATTGACTAAATTTCAATTGAAATTGAGATTTTCCATTTGAAATTGACTATATTTCAATTGAAATTGAGATTTTCCATTTGAAAATGACTAAATTACATTTGAAATTAGGATATTTCCATTTTAAATTGAGAAAAGTCCGTTTGAAATTATGATATTTCCATTTAAAAATGAGAACATTTTATTTGTAATTGAGAAATTATGTTATGGTAATAAATAATAATGAAATAACAAATTTATATAAATAATATATACATAGAATGTATTACACACAAATTTTATTCTCCGACCGGCATGTCCTCCATTTCTAGGGCGGGGTGGTGGAAGGTTGACGAATGCTGAATAGCTCGGCTGCAGTCTCCTGCAGTAATTAATGATTTAGATTCGTCGATGATTCTCTCTAAGAAAACTAGCCGTTGCTCACCTAAATTTGGCCGTGTTACGTTTGGTACGTTCATGCGGCTTTTTACGTAACTTTTAACTTTCGACCAAATTATTTCAATTGGATTGAGCATCGGAGAATAGGGGCTAAGTCTGAGCAACGTGGCAGGACTATGTTGAAGGGCTTCCTCTAATCTTCGATGACATGGAGCATTGTCGCATACTATCACGAGCTCACTGACATCATTTCCCATATCATGCCATCTTTGTACAAGTTCAATTACCCATTCGTTTGCAGATACTGCGGTGAATGACCCTCTACGTCGATCCAATTGTATGGCTCCGGATGTTCCTATTGCACCTATCAAATGGACATTTGGACCACGCGAGGAAGGTATGATCTGTACGGACCGGGAACCCGCGCGGGACCAGCCATATACTCTTCGGCAAAACAAATTGAAGTTTGTTTCGTCAATCCAAACTAACTGTTTCCCTGCTCTAATATAATCCACCAATTTTGAGACGTATGATGAACGGGCGACTTTATTCCCATTGCTATTCATGGGTACAGGCTGGGTATGAACAGCTTTTATTGTGTACATTTTACCATGAAGCGTATTAGCCAATGTCGACAGGGCAATTCGTTTTTGGTATTCGACAAACACCATTTCCTTCAGTTCACGAAGTGTAATATCTGGCTTTTCCTCCACCCATGATAATACGTTGTTTATTTCCACTGTATTTAGCACATGTGGCTTATTGCCGCCCCTTTTTGCTGGAGTTTCTGCATATAAATTAACCCAACGATGTGCGGTTTTATACGAAATTCCTAACGAAGCTGCGAGTTCGGACCAATTGCCCCCGCGTCTGGCTGTTTCCTGCAATCGATTCCGATCTTGATCAGTATACTTTTTGTATATTTTTTGCAATTTGTTCTGAACCTACAGGAATAATAATTTAATTTACACACATACAAAAAAATATAAAAAAAACAAGTAAGAAAGTTTCAGTCGGGTAAACCGACTAAGGTATACCCTCACTTTGTGAGTAATGTAATATATAACATTACACCAATAAATCTGTCAATTTGTGTGGGAGGTACCAGAAGGGGTTTTCCAAATACACATATTTTTCGGTAAACAGTACATTCTTAAATACATTGCATTGTGCTGAACTATAAGCGTTTATGTGCACTGGTATATTGAAGTTACGAGCTATGTAATTTTGGTATGATTTGGTCATTTTGTGTGGGAGGTACAAAAAGGGGCGGGGTGATAACGCCCACTTTTTACAGGACTATAGGCACTATAACAGCATTACACTGTACAAAATTTTAAGTATTTGTATGCACTGGTATTAAAGTTACAAGCCGTTTACTTTTGGTACGAAACGGTCCATTTGTGTGGGAGGTACCAAAAGGGGCTGTACAATAATGCCCATTTTTTACCCGACTATAGGCGCTACAAAAACATTATACTGTAGAAAATTTCAAGCATTTTTATGCACTTGTATTAAAGTTATAAGCAGTTAAATTTTGATGCAAAATGGTCCATTTGTGTGGGAGGTACCAAAACGGGCATGCCAACTCCACCCATTTTTCTCGAGTTAATAGCGACTAATATACTAATACTATGTGCAGAATTTCAAAAGATTCGAATAAGTAGTATAGAAGTTATTAAAGAATCAATATTTCACTAAATTTTAACCCTTTGTGTGGGAGGTACCAGAAGGAGTAGACCAATATGGCCCATCTTCGAACTCATCCGGAGATAGATCAAAATATTACCACATACCAAATTTGAAGTCAATCGGTTACTCCTTTCGAGAGTTATCGTGCGCACCAGCCAGCAGACACACAGACAGACAGGCAGACAGACAGACAGACAGACAGACAGACAGACAGACGGACGGACATTGCTCATTCGACTTAAAATGACCCAAAACGGATTTCCTCCGAACATACTTAGGGTCTTAGATCACTCCTTCGATGTGTTACACTTTTTTCCGTAGCAAATGATATATACCCTCGTCACACTAAAGTGAGGGTATAAATATTTTAATTGTTACCATCGATTTCTCCTCGACATAGCGGACATGAGGAATTGACAGATGACAAACATTTGGCGTGGAACAAATGACGACACGGTAGCAAACGGTTTAGGTTTCCACGGGTCATGTTTATCAAGCAAATTGCGCATTTATCCTTCAACTCCATCTTGTCTTCCGAGCCTTTTATATTATAATGTGGTCATGTATATATAATTTATTTATGTCAATACTTTTCAAAGCCAACTTCATTAATTTTCCCAGCTTTTAATATGTATTTCAAAATCAAAGTTAGGTTCATAAATTCAAAAAAATTTCTCAATTTCAAATGGAAATATCCTAATTTCAAATGGAATGTTCTGAATTTTAAATAGAAATATCCTAATTGCAAATGGAATTTTCTCAATTCAAAATGGAAATATCCTAATTACAATTGAAATTTAGTCAATTTCAAATGGAAAATCTCAATTTCAATTGAAATTTAGTCAATTCTAAATGGAAATATCCTAATTTGAAATGAAATTTAGTCAATTTCAAATGGAAAATCTCAATTTCAATTGAAATTTAGTCAATTTCAAATGGAAAATCTCAATTTCAATTGAAATTTAGTCAATTCTAAATGGAAAATCTCAATTTCAAATGAAATTTAGCCAATTTCAAATGTAAAATCTCGATTTCAAGTGAAATTTTCTCAATTACAATGAGAAACTTCTCAATTACTTCTGAAAATGGTGTAGAAACGCATAATTGTCAAATTTTTGTGATTTTATCGTAAACTCTGAAAGGTTATGAATAAATTGAGACCATTCCGAAGTAAATAGATGCATAATTTAAAAAGTTTTAGCGAGGAAACCATGCAGTTTTCTTATTTTTAGTTGTTATTACTTTTACTGTTACCATTTTTTACGCTTTTGTATTGTTTTTTTAACGGCCTTCCAAATATTTTTCGTGTTTTTTTGAGTGAGTTTGAAAACTGTAAACAGTTTATGCCTATGTTTAAAACTTTTCGGCGCCCCTCCCCCCTGTATACGTCCCTGCCTGTGGTCAAACCGACAAAAGTATTTGAGAACCAAAAACAGCTGTTACAATTGCCAAAATTTATGGTTTTCGGGCTATGGTCGCACCGACCAGATGTGATCAAGTAGAATATGAGACATCATGACCACTGGAACTATCATGAAATTGTTATGCTGTGTCAAGTCGGCCTTTAAATATACAGCAAATAAACATATTCAAGTAGGGAAAGGTTATTGCGTTAAATCTCCTGTAATCTCCACATTGTATCCATTGTCCGCTCTTTTTAGGAGCCATATGTAAGGGACTTGACCGATTGCTTTTCCACGGACGAAACAATCCCAATTGAATCATGTAATAAAATTCTCGTTTCGCTATTTCTAGTTGTTCGGGGAAAGTCGACGGGGTTTAGAAGCTACGGGTTAACCTGAAAGTTGTACATTGTGTCTGCGTTTTACTGTAGTTGTTGATGGATTCGTGATGTCAGGAAAATGGCTCAGCAAATCGTGATATACATGTCTAGAATCCAATGTTTTTACTTCGACAAAATCGGTGTTTTTAACAGAACATGATATATGCAAACCAGTTGTGTTGTCTAGAAGCTTCTTGTTCTTCTTTATATCCACTACACCATTTTCAGCAGTAATTGAGAAGTTTCCCATTGTAATTGAGAAAATTTCACATGAAATTGAGATTTTACATTTGAAATTGACAAAATTTCAATTGAAATTGAGATTTTACATTTGAAATCGACTAAATTTCAATTGAAATTGAGATTTTCCATTTGAAATTGGCTAAATTTCAATTGAAATTGAGATTTTCTATTTGAAATTGTCTACATTTCATTTGAAATAAGGATACTTCCTTTTTAAATTGAGAAAATTCCATTTTCAATTAGGATATTTCCATTTGAAATTCAGAAAATTCTGTTTGAAATTAGGATATTTCTATTTGAAATTGAGAAATTATGAAAATAACTTTGATTTTGAAATACATTTTATTGATAAATATGACCCGTAGAATCGTTAACCGTTTGTTACCGGGTTCCCGCTTGGGACCAGTGGTAACTTCCTCGCGTAGTCCAAATGTCCATTTGATAGGTGCAATAGGAATATTCGGAGTCTTACAATTGGATCGGCGTAGAGGGTCATCCACTGCAACATCTACAAACAAATGGGCTATATATGTATTATTTATATAAACTTGAAATGGTTGCACGTTTGTTAGTTGATTTATAATAATTATTCGTATTACAAGAACTTTATAATAATTTCTCAATTATAAATAAAAAGTTCTCAATTTAAAAACAAAATATCCTAATTTCAAACGGAATTTTCTCAATTTAAAATGGAAATATCCTAACTTAAAACCAGTAAGGGAAGGCAGAAAGTCGGGCGGGGCCGACTATATAATACCCTACACCTCCCTAACAATGCGATAAGGGTTATTGCGATAATAATTTGAAATAATTTTTAAATGGGTAAGAACATATATATGCGGATATATCTAATTCTGAACCGATAATCGCTAAATTAAGCAATAGTCGTTCCTAAATTGAGAAACATCTTTCTGGAGAATTTTGTAATGATCGGAAGTAAAGTACAACTTCTATAGTGCTTTGTAACCAAATCAGGAGGAACATATATATGAAGCTTATATATAAATCTGAATCGATTTTCCCTGAATACTCATTCATGTAAAATAGAAACCTCTTTCTGTCGAATTTCGTACTGATCGGATATAAAATACAGTCTCTACAGCGCTTGAATGTCAAATCGGTGCTAACATATATATGGGGGCTATATCTAAATCTGAACCGATTTTCGCCAAATTTGGCAGTATTCCTTCGTTTAATAAGAAACCTCTTTCTGCCGAATTTCGCTTTGATCGGATATAAAATACAGTTTCTACAGCTATTGAATTTCAAATCGGGGGTAAAATATATATGGGGGCTATATCTAAATCTGAACCGATTTTCTCGGAATTTGGCAGTATTCCTTCATGTAATAAGAAACCTCTTTCTGCCGAATTTCGTACTGATTGGATATAAAATACAGTTTCTTCAGCGCTTACATGTCAAATCCGGTGCAACATATATATGGGGGCTATATATAAATCTGAACCGATTTCCCCCAAATTTTGTATTGTATCTAAGTGTATCACGAGACTACTCTCTGTCAATTTTTGTACAAATCGGTTACAAAATGTTGCTTATACAGTGCATATATTCCAAATCGGAGGTACATATATATGGGAGCTATATGTAAATCTGAACCGATTTTAACCAAATTCAATAGGGATCGTCCTTGGGCCTAAAAAAAGATATGTGCAAAGTTTCGTTGAGATCGGACCATAATTGCGACCTGTACTTTGATTACAAGAATACATCTACAGACAGACGGACAGACAGACGGACATAGCTAAATCGACTCAGAAAGTGATTACAAGTCGATCGGTATAATAAACAATGGGTCTATTTCTTCTCCTTTTGGGTGTTACAAACAAATGCACAAAGTCATAATACCCTGTACCACAGTGTGGTGTAGGGTATATTGAAATTTAGACATTTTTAAATGGAAAATCTCAATTACAAATGAAATTTTGTCAATTTCAAATGGAAAATCTCAATTTAAATTGACATTTAGTCAATTTCAAATGGAAAATCTCAATTTCAAATGAAATTTTGCCAATTTCAAATGGAAAATCTCAATTTCAATTGAAATTTAGTCGATTTCAAATGTAAAATCTCAATTTCAAGTGAAATTTTCTCAATTACTGTTGAAAATGGTGTAGTAAATCATAGTATTGTAAAAAGCCAGCACCAATAATCGAATGCCAGCACAAATAATTCACATCAGCGATGATAAACTTCCAATTAAAAGTTCTTCTCAAACCGAGAGTTGGAAATAGAATGGTGTACCGTAGGTACTGATGGACGATTCTTTGGCTGCGAATAGCTTATAGTTTTGTGGTTGCTTATTTGTATGTGTATTGGAGGGATGTATAACCGATATATCAGCGCCGGTGTCGATTAAAAAGTTTTTATGGAGATTTGGATCGTTAATGAATAATCCGTTGGTTGTCGAGTAACGGTGACCGCCTTGAGAGTTTTCCGAAGGCGTGGACTTGAATGTGCATGGTTGACGGCAACAACGTGCCTTACTTCCAAACTTTCTATGATAACAGCATACCTTTTGTGATGTGCTCCTGGATCCTTGTTGTCGCTTCCGGGATGAGGTTTTGGATTGACGCTTTCTTGACGTTTGCAGTCCTTCTATAGCTGAGGTGATGGATGCAATCTCTTGATGCAGTTCCTTATTTATCTCTTATTATGTGAACTGCTATATATTAACGTTATGAGAAATTATGATTTGCCTATTTTGTGTGGGAGGTACAAAACGCGGCGTGGTGACAACGCCCATTTTTCACAGGTTTATAGGTATGTACTTCAAAAGCGTTACAATGTGC
The DNA here is from genome assembly GCA_963930755.1 of Eudasyphora cyanicolor. Lineage (NCBI taxonomy): Eukaryota > Metazoa > Arthropoda > Insecta > Diptera > Muscidae > Eudasyphora > Eudasyphora cyanicolor. The sequence goes on from OZ005735.1 coordinate 54,376,359, forward strand.
AAAATGTTGTTGTATTTCCGTGCATTAGTACTCTTGCTGTAAGCTCTTATCTTTTTGTGCAAAGTGGTAGCTTTGTGTGGGAGGTACAAAAAGGGGCATGCCAATAACGTCCACTTTTCTGTAGACTCTAGGTACTATAATTACACTGTACAAAATTACAAGTATTCATATGTACTGGTATTAAAGTTATAAGCTGTTAACTTTTGATGTAAAATGGTCCATTTGTGTGGGGGATATCAAAAGAGGTGTACCAATAACGGCCATTTTTCTCCAGACTCTAGGTACTATAAAAGCATTACACTGTACTAAATTTCAAGTATTTGTATGAACTGATATTAAAGCCATAAACAGTTAACTTTTGGTGCAAAATGGTTCATTTGTGTGGGAGGTACCAAAAAGGGAGTGGCCACTTCGCCCATTTTTCATGACGTGTTACCGACACAAACTAATACTATGTGTGAAATTTCAGAAGATTCGTGTAAGTAGTATAGAAGTTATTGATGAATCAATATTTCACTAAATGTTAACGCTTTGTGGCGGAGGTACTAGAAGGAGTGTACCAATATGGCCCATCTTCGAACATAGCCGGAGATAGAGAAAAATATTATAGCATTCCAAATTTGAAGTCAATCGGTTACTCCTTTCGAGTGTACGCACCAGCCAGCAGACAAACACACAGGCAGACGGACGGACATTGTTTAAATGACTTAAAATTAACCAAAACTGATTTCCGCCGAACATACATAGGTCACTCCTTCGATGTGTTACACTTTTGGCTCGTAGCACATGATATATACCCTCCATGCTATATTTTTATACCCTCACTTTAGTGATACGAGGGTATATATCATTTGCTACGGTCCAAGAGTTTAACACATCGAAGGAGTGACCTAAGCCCCAAGTATGTTCGGCGGATATTCGTTTTGGGTCATTTTAAGGCGAATGAGCAATGTCCGTCCGTCTGTCTGTCTGCTGGCTGGTGCGCACGATAACTCTCGAAAGGAGTAACCGCTTGACTTCAAATTTGGTAAGCGGTAATATCTATGTCACTCCTTCTAGGACCTCCCCCACAAAGGGTTATCTTTTAGTGAATCAACTTTAATAACTTCTATACAACTTATTCGAAGCTTCTGAAACTCAACTCATAATATTAGTTCATTAATCACTATAACCTCGAGAAAAATGGGCGAAGTTGGCACCCCTTTTTGGTACCTCTCACACAAATATAATATTTTGCAAAAAAAGTTAACAGCATATAACTTGAATACCAGTGCATACAAAGACTTGAAATTTTGTGCAGTGTAATGCTTTTACAGGGCCTACAGTCCAGTGAAAACGGGTGAAACGAGTGAAATTGCCACGCCCCTTTTGGTACCACCCACACAAAAGTACAATTTTATGAAAAATTAGCGTTGTCAACACGCTCCTTTTGGTACCTCCCACACAAAATGGCCAAATCATACCAAAATTTAATAGATCATAACTTTAATATACCACTTCACATAAACGCTTACAATTCGGTACAGTGCGACAGAATGATAGCGAATAGAGGAAAATACCCGGGTAAGGCTTTTACCTATCGCTGATCTAGAGACATTAGAATATCCTAGTGACAAATCAATTTCTAAAAAAATTACTTTGAATTGCTTTTAAAATCTGTGATATGATGAACATTGTGATAATTGAAAATTATTTTTCGCGAATATATATTTCGTGTATAGTACTTCATATTTACAAAGTTTAAAATTTTGTATTTTTTAAGAGGTTTCTGAAAGGACGAAAACAATACTCACGTTTTTGACTCCTCCAGAACTGAGCACTGGAAAATATGACTATATGAGTAGTAAGTGGTTCATATAATACTATGTACAAAATTTCAGTTTTCTAGATCTAACGCTTTCTAGCTCAGCTGTCATGTGGCGGAAAATCGAAATCACTTGGCGGAAAATCCGGGTATTGGTCTATCTATCCACCAAGTTTCAAGAAATTCGGTTTAGCCGTTTAGGAGTGATGCAGCAACAGACAAACAAACGATTTTATAATATAAAATTCTCTTTGAAAATACTTGAATACCCGAACTTCTCTTTTTGAAAAATTTTCTTGAATGTATTCAATCTATCAAAACTAATTTTTCGGATTGCAAATAAAATTCAAAAACTACGTTTACTAATCAAAATCGTTGAAATATACTCCTTTTTTGAAAATACCTTTCCCAGTATTTAACGACACCACAATTCACAAGTTCCTCTCGGGGATGTGCATCGTTGTTATATACGAGAAGTACACTCGGTCGGTTATCATTGCACTACAATGTGATGATAGACAGTTTAATCATAATGCTGCTCTTGTTGCAAACTTCTCTCGACACAATATCAATTGGTAATAAATTGAGTGTAACTTGTAGAGATTTTGTCGCTGAAGTATTGAAAGCACCGCTGATGCTCAGGCAGATATTACAGTCCTGTCCACCACCGTGATGGTCATGCCGTACGATAGTAGTGGTCTAACAACTATTATCTAGTAGAAGATAGGCCCTGACGTGCACCTACTGATTTCCTACAGGAATATATGAATACGTTCACTTTCCTTACCCTTTCCAAAAAATTATGTCTGAAGGATTATATCAAGAATTATAACTAGACATTTTGTGCTTCCAGAAAAGACTACCTTACTTTTATTTATACTAGGAGAATCCACATGTGGAATTGTATACTCGAGGCGATTCACTTTGATGTTTTGCAGGTTTGCCCATTTGTGATATCCCCAATATATCTTCTATAAGAGTGTCGTTGCAATCGGTAAATAATTGTGGAGGGTACCATACAGCCTCTTTCCTTACTAGTTTATATGTATATGTTGTTTTTATATAGTTTTTATTTAAAATTAATATTAAAAATATGTTAAATATTGTTTTTCCTTTTAGATCGAGCATTTTAACAAGTGGTTTATAACAGAGTAAGTCCTTGTATGTATTATAATTTTTTCTTAACATTCCTTCAATATCACTTTACAATTAATTGCTCTAAATGGCTCGCTAAATGCGTCATGCACTAAAATCAAACCCAGGGGTGGTCCTCAAAGATAGTTGAACAGTCGATGCGCTGTAGGAAGATCTTTAGCACTGCAAAATCTGCAATATCATCACAGGACTGCGACATATAAAGCAAAGCTAAGATAATACAAAACTGTCTTGAGAAAAGTTTAGAACAAATCCTTTATTAACTTGGGACCGCTTCGAAGCGATGGCCTGTGCCCTCGGAATTACCAAGAAAATCCCTTAGGAAGTGGTAGCATCCCATGGGGAATCTGAGAGCGTATTCCACAGGTACGAGTAACAATTCGTGGATTAGCTGTATGGGCGTACACTCACGTTTTGGTGTGGTTCGAAGACTATCTAAAGCTTCCGTTATTCCAAAAGTTATAGCGCCATGTTATCCAACTCCACCTGAAGAATGTGCTCTACCTTCAGGTAGACAGGTATAACGGCTGGTGTCTTTTATATTCTGCCGAACACTACTGCCTTTTTTCATCGGTTCCACACCCATACCATTATCGCAAACTTATCATGCCTGTTGTAGTGACATGAAGAACCTATTGCAAATTGTTTCTATAACTACTTGGAAACTTCCATCTAACCTTACAGAAAAGTTCACCGTTTATGAATTTTCTTCTAGAAAAGTTCATCGTTGATGACTATTCTTCTAGAAAAGTTCTTCTAGAAAAGTTCATCGTTGATGACTTTTCTTTTAGAAAATTTCATCGTTGATGACTTTTCTTCTAGAAAAGTTCATCGTTGATGACTTTTCTTCTAGAAAAGTTCATCGTTGATGACTTTTCTTCTAGAAAAGTTCATCGTTGATGACTTTTCTTCTAGAAAAGTTCATCGTTGATGACTTTTCTTCTAGAAAAGTTCATCGTTGATGACTTTTCTTCTAGAAAAGTCCATCGTTGATGACTTTTCTTCTAGAAAAGTCCATCGTTGATGACTTTTCTTCTAGAAAAGTTCATCGTTGATGACTTTTCTTCTAGAAAAGTTCATCGTTGATGACTTTTCTTCTAGAAAAGTTCATCGTTGATGACTTTTCTTCTAGAAAAGTTCATCGTTGATGACTTTTCTTCTAGAAAAGTTCATCGTTGATGACTTTTCTTCTAGAAAAGTTCATCGTTGATGACTTTTCTTCTAGAAAAGTTCATCGTTGATGACTTTTCTTCTAGAAAAGTTCATCGTTGATGACTTTTCTTCTAGAAAAGTTCATCGTTGATGACTTTTCTTCTAGAAAAGTTCATCGTTGATGACTTTTCTTCTAGAAAAGTTCATCGTTGTAAACTTTTCTTATAGAAAACTAGCTGTAATGCGTCTCCTTAAACTAGCTGTAATGCGTCGCCTAATAAGAACGTTCAGCACGAACTGTAATCGACTAAGAAGAAAATCGGTTATGATCTTAATAACCCCCTTTGATACAATCACTATTATCAATATCTCCTTTTTCTCATAAAACAGAGCGGAATTTGTAGAGTGAATAGATATCCTTATTTCTCGGCAAACTTCCTTCATCATGTTTGTGTTTGTGTACTATTTCCCAGTAACAAATTTTCCTATTTCCATATCAGTTTTATTCGCTTCAAATAACTCTTGAATGCATCAAAATAAAGGAATATAACAAAAAGCATCTCGTTAACACAAATATATGATATTGACGAAAACTTTCTTTGAATAGATATTCTCGTTAAGAATTTTTTCCCGGAAAACCAAAGTTGACAATTACTCAATGACGGCCGGCTTGGGCGAAAAACAAAGTTTTTGCAAACTCTGCGGGAAATTGCATATTTTTGCTTTGTACTTGTTATTTGATGTTGGGTATTTTTTTCGTCCCACAATCTAGGACACTGCCACTACAACGAGATGTCTTCATGACTTCCTTTCCACAAACTGTAAATAAATAACAAAATCCCAGACCACTTCCGTTCTCGTTTCCTTTGCCCCTACTGTTGTAGGGTACCAATAATCGTGAACATGCTGGCCTGTAGTGGTTTCCTGCTGTCTATCATCTAAAAAAATACAAATATAACAAAAATGAGTATTTGTCCTGTTGCAAACAGAGAAACGACAGGATATGTATGTATGAGTGAATGAATTGAACATATCCTGGAACTTTTATTAGTGTTTACATGCCAGACATGGACGTTGAACGGCACTGCACGACTTTGACTAACATCAACAACTTTTAGGACTTAAAGGACTTTTTGTTTCTCCCCCTGCTGATGTTGTTGCAGGTGGTGGTGGTCCTGTGACCTTTTACCATGAAACATATATGGATGAGTGGTTTTAGGAAAGTATTTTGTGGGTTTTATTCTTAACCAAATTATTGTTTTCTTCGTCTTTAACTTTCTCTCTCAGTCTCTGTGTGTTTCTTCCTGGAACTAGGATAATATGTTGTGGAGTTGAGCGTGCTATTGGCTGATTGACTTCTACATCCCCTCTACCCTCTCCGATCAGCTAACCCTGAAAGTTATTTTCGGCATTATTTGCTTATCTTTGACTAGCATCGATGTCCTGTTGAGAGTGTAAAGGACCTTTGATGTGGACTCTGGATAAGGTTGAAATAAAATTGCTTTTAACTGTGGTTAATTCATGGTCTTCTCTTAACCACTTATTGTTGGTTGGGAAGGAAAGTCCGTATGTAAAGAGCAGGTGTTGTTGTAGGGTTCAATATGGACATGTGTCACAAAATTGCTAGGAAGTGTATAGCTGTTTAATTTTTTCTATTTTTAATCTGTTGCAGTTAAAGTTATTCTAAGGACACTTTTTGTCATTGGGTTGTATCCAGACTTCCAACGTTTTCCATCTTCTTTTGTGGGTGGTAAAGAACGTCCTTCAACAGAATCAAGATTACAGAAAAATCATTGTAATTGTTAAATGTCAAACCGAGCTAAAAGTTTGCAATTTTCCTGCAAATTATAAAGGTAAATTATTTTCCTAAATTAAAGTTTTAAAACTATTGTATACGTAGTACTCTTAATCAGAAAAGGCAAATCTTTGGAAAATAGACTTTTAGTTATAACGGTAGGTTAATCTGTTGGTAGGAATATGAGGTCCTTTGTGTGGCCACGGGCCTTTGTATGTCCCTCATCGGAAATAACTAATCTGACGCACGAAATAGTCAGTTGTACAGATGTCAGTGCTGTCCAATTCTGGCAAACAGATTTTTAGGTATGATATGGTAGGTAGGTACATATATAAGAAGGTGGATATATAAATAGCTGTATGATGAGGTCCTTTGCGTTGCCACGGGCCTACATATGCCCTCATAGGAAATAACTAGTCTGACGCACGAAATAATCAATTGTACGGTTGTCGGTACTGGCAAATTCTGTCTTGCTTTCCTTGAAATCTGCTTCCGGTATATTCTGATGCGACATTTACTTGCTCAACTTTTGTCCACAGAATAAAGAGCACTCTACAATAATTCCTAGAATATTGAGCAAAGTCATAGTTATTTTAAAATGCAAACCGGGCTAAAAGTTTTCACTTTTTCTGCAAATCAAATGGTTCAATTAATTGCCTCAGTCAAAGTAATGCGTCTGCCGAACTTATCAGTCTGACGTACGATATGGTCAATTGTATTGATGTTGGTATTGGCTAATTTTGTCAAGCCTTCTTTAAAAGCCGATGCCATTTGTTCAGTGCAGGACAGTAACAAAAAAGTTGTTCGAAACTTTCTATTCCCTTCACATCAGTATGTGTTGAAGGTAGGTGGGTAGGTTGGCTGATTGCTAAGTTTGTATATAGGTAGATAGGTAAGTAAGTATATTGGCAGATATGCAGGATGGTGTATTAGCCAGGAAAAACAGCAGCTCACGCATATCAATGAGGTCCCTTATGTTTGCCAGAGACCTAGATGCCCTTCATCGGAACCAACCAGACTGACGCATGAAACGCTCTGTTTTCTTTAAAATCCTCTTTCAAGAGGCATCACTCTTCTCAGTGTTCCTCTCTGGAGGAGAGGAACTTTATGAAATCTTACGTTCAGAGCCAGACGTGTATAAATCACGAAGCGTGCTTTGAACATTTTCTGGTTTTAGTGGGACAGAGCAACTGCGATATTAGCCCAAGTACTCAAATTCACTCTAAAGTACTCAAATTCTGGAATATCGCAGTCGTTACTCTCAGGGATGATCTATTCATATATTTGCGTTTCTATATGCCTATAAAGTCGTACTGTTCTTAATCTTAATGTCATAGCGACGTGCAATTGTCGATTCTACCGACCCTTATCGGAACCAGCACGAACCACACGAAGCGGTCATTCCTTGCAACTAACTTATATACCTATGTATAGGTCTTTCACTTATTTGTCACCCCCTGACCACGATAGTAGCTTGAGCTCAGCCCTATCAAACATGTAGGTAGATAGATGGGATAGAGTGGCAGCCAGGAAACTTCGTTCACTCAGACAACAGGCCAAGATGGCCCTCTTCGGAATCAACAAATCTGACACACGTAGCGGCCAATGTTACTGATGTTGGATTAGATAATTATGATATATTCCTCAAAATAGGACTTCAGTAAGCGAAGTCATCCTGGCTTGCTAAACATTTTGATAATATCCGTACGCCCTAAATATTCGAATCAACCGATTACTTAAAGTTGCTAAATGGGTTGAGGTGATCACAATTGGCCACCGAGATCTTGTGATTTAACACCTTGCGACTTCTTCCTTTGGGGCCACGTGAACGATAAGGTCAACGCCAACAGCCCAGCGTCGATTCAAGACCTCAAAGATATAATTCGCGAGGCTATCGAGGACATAGGGCAGTCACTTTGCTATTTGGTCATGGAAAATTTCATGAAAAGGATATGGTCCTGTAAGCGTGGTCGTGGTCATTTGGCTGAAAAAGGTTTAAGAGAACACGTTTTAAATACGGTGCAGTGAGACAAAAATTTGTTAAATATGGTACAGTGGGGCAAAAATTGTATACAGTGTGATAAAGAGTTGAATGGGGCACAGTTGTGCAAAAAGGGTTAACTAAAAATAGTTATATGTATATATATAACACCGTGCGACAAGTGTCAACTTTGTTTGTCACCCATTAGGTTTAGGTTTAGGTTAGGGTGGTAGCCGTATTTTTTATACAAGCTCACATAGACCAGTATAGGTCCCTAGTGTTACCACGGGCTGAAATGCCCCTCATCGAAACGAACCTGTTTGATACACAAATTTGTCGATAGTACGAATAACGGTACTGAAAAGATCTGTTAGGCCGCCTAGAAAAGCCGACCCCAGAATGTCCAGTCGTCGTTTACTCAGAGCGGGGCAGTCGCATAGCAAGTGCTCAATGCTCTCCACTTCTTCCTCATCTCCACAGCTTCTGCAGAAGTCATTAGAGTCATTACCCAATCTTTTGGCGACAATCTTTGCCTCTCTAGTGCGAGGAGATATTTTGATCTTCTCAGGTCATACCTTGGCCAGATTTGTCTAGCTACTCTGCAGGTGCCGATTTCTGTCCATCTTTCGTTGGACTACCTGATTGCCTCTTGCCTAAGCCAAAGCTTGCACGTGGATAGTGGCGCACCAATATATGCAAATTCTTCGAGAATTTGTAATGTCGTCCCGTTCCTAGCAAGTTCATCGGCTTTGCAGTTCCCCGGGATATCCCTATGCCCAGGCACCCATATGAGGTGTATATTAACCTGCTCAGCCATCTCGTTAAGAGATCTGCGGCAGTCGAGGGCTGTTTGTGAATTTAAGGATGTTGCCTCCAGAGAATTGATGGCAGCCTGGCTGTCCGAGTAAATTACAACGCCAGTGTTGGTTACTATGTTGCGACTCAGCCACTTGGCTACTTCCCATATTGCCATTATTTCGGCTTGATAGACACTGCAGGTATCTGGTACTATGTGAGCTATATCCAATCTAAGCTCTGCACAGTGTACTCGGAAGCCAACCTTTTCATCAAGCTTCGAACCATCCGTGTAAAAGTGGAGATGGTTTATATTACCTGGTATTCTTCCAAACCATTCATCTCTGGCGGGAATCATAGTGATGCAATTTCTCTTGAAGGTGTACAGCGGTCGGTTACCATAGCACTACACTTTGATATCCTCATGTGACCGTAGTTTTTGTACCTCCACATTGATAGGCAGTTTAATCTTATTGCCCCCTTCGTTGCAACTTCTCTCGCCACAATATTAATCGGCAGTATATGGAGTAGGGCTTGAGAGACTCGGTCGCTGTAGTCCTTAAGGCTCCGCTTATGCTCAGGCAAGCTGTTCTCTGAACCTTTGTTAGTAGGTTGGTGATAGTTAGTTTGTCAGTTGCCGTCCACCATACCACAATGCAGTATAGCAGTATAGGACGAACAACTGCTATATATATTCAGTGGACGATTTTAGGAGAGAGGCCCCACCGCGACCCTACAGCCTTTTTGCCTTTGCTGTAACATGTATTTTTTCATATATTTAAACCCACAACTTTGAAAGAATATTCAAGGATAAAAGTTTAAAAGGACATTTTTTTTAGCATTCGTCCTTAGATTTTTTTTTAAAGTTTTATTAAATAGCGGAAATACTCCCTTTCATTTTATATGCATATTTATCAACTCACATTGTAATAAATGCAAAGAAAAATATTTCAAAAATGTTATCCTTGAAATTTTAAAAGTCCTGTAAAAAGGACAAACGATCACGAAATAATAAACTTAGTATGCAGTATTGCTACCTATGGTTTCTAGTTTCACTTGTAAATAGTTTCGTTCATGGGTGAAAAATTGTGTCGCACGGTGTAATAGATCGTAAATCAAATGTTATATATATTTCTTCAAAAATGATGCCGGTGAGAACGTAACCGTCAATGGCGCCCGTTATCGTGCCATGATAACCGACTATTTGATGCCTGAAATTGAAGCTCGTGATCTCGGCGACATTTGGTTTCAACAAGACGGCGCCACTTCCCACACATCGCATCAATCAATGGATTTATTGAGAGAACACTTCGGTGAGCAGATAATTTCACGTTTTGGGCCGGTCGATTGGCCACCAAGATCGTGTGATATCACACCGTAAGTCTTTTTCCTGTGGGGATATGTAAAGTTTAAAGTTTATGCGGACAAACTCGCTTCGATTCAGGATATGGAGCAAAACATCACACGTGTCATTCGCCAGTTACCAGTCGAAATGCTCGAAAGAGTCATCGAAAATTGGACTCAACGGGTGGACCATCTGAGACGCAGCCGCGGCCAACATTTGATAGTCATAATCTTCAAAAAATAAATGCCAAAGAATGTTCTTTCAAATGATAATAAACATTCCACATTCAATTTTAATTTTCTGTGTTTTTTTCTTTAAAAACGTAGGGAACCTCGAAATGGATCACCCTATACATTTAATACTTCCTTCACATCTCCGCAGCTTCTGCAAATGCCATTCGTCTCAATACCCTTTCTTCTAGTCATGATCACTGACAACACCGGTAGACACGAGTTTTGGGTCTGAATTTTATGTGTCCAATTTTGGTGTCTTCTCTGTTACTAATAAAGGGAAAACTATTTTTGTTATTAATGATTGTTTTTGTAGAAATGAGAGCAAAGTTTCGAATTTCAAGGTAAGTGATGGTTTTTATTCATGACCGATCAGACTTTACGATAAAATCAAAAAATAAAATATACCAATTGTGAATTTTTAGATGTCTTTATGAGCCTTTTAGTTAAAAAGTATTAAAATTTTTTTAAAAAAGGATTTTTTCAATAATAATATATTTTGTAAAATATCGTCGAAATTGTTGATTGGATGGAAAGCCTTATATATTATTGAGTAGCCAATTTAGATTTTTTTTTAATTTTCATGAACCAATTCGGATAAATGGTTCTCTAGTCATTCCAAAATATGTTGTTCATCCCATTTTTTCTTAGCCTTAAAAGCGGTTTCTTTAAATTCTTGCGATAAACCGTGATATTGAAAAAATAGAGAGGTTAAGCCATATATTTTTTCGGCAAAGTTTTAAAGAATCCAAAATTAAGTAGCCTTCAACTTCTTAAACCACCATTTTCCATCCATTAAGCGGTTTCGACGATATCTGACAAAATATTACAAAAAAAACATATTTTTGAGAAAATTTTAATATTTTTTACGCAAATGTCCCGCTAAACGAACCAAAAAAGCACAATTGTTAAATTTTTATGATTTTTTCGTATAGTCTGATCGGTCGGGAATAAAATCAGCCTAATCCGAAAAACGAAGCACAGTTTAAAAAGTCGTAGCTAATTTAGTAAAGTTTTTACTTCAAAACTTCATATTGATGTAAAACTGACAAAAATAAACATTAAAAGCTAAAAATGGATATTTTGGCGTTTTTTGCTGTCTAGGATCAGAATTTTTGTATTTAAACAGAAACCCAAGAACAAATTTTCTTTTTGTCGACCAGTGTTATATATGGAACCCAATGATAAGAGATATTTTGACCTTCTTTGTTCGAATTGAGGTTAGGTATCCATAGCTATCATATATCGTCGGTGCGCCGACAAAAACTCCTATGTGTAATTTTTCGAATTTTTTTTATTGTCGAATTAGAACGTCCTAGCGGTCAAACGACTACCAACCAAAGCATTTTGCGCTATCTTAACCGGTTCCGAAGTTACCAAAAACTCCTATGTGTATCCCTCTATAGCAATGCTCCGACAAAAACTCCTATGTGTTGTGGGCACAGCCTGTCCCAAGGGATAGAAGGTTAGCTTAGATTCACGACAAAAAACGGCTAATGAGGTTTTGTTCAGAATCATCCCCTCTATTCGACAATGAGTAGATCAAAATTGGATCTGCTTCCATTCGCGAGTTATCGCGAAAACAGGACTTTTACTCAAAACAAACTTAATAGCTTTGATTTGTAAAGAAAAACGCGGAAATTTAGAACTGTAACACAATTTCCTTTAAATATGATTATTTGTAAGACGCTTTGTAACGTCCGCGACATTTGCCATGTTTTTATATTGCGAATTTTGTGTAATCCATAAAATCGACTTATACCGCCAAATGTTTCCAAAAATATTATATCGAATTTAATAAGATTAACATATTTGCATTCTATGATCTCTGAGGAATAAATTAATATCAGCATTTTCGCGAAGATCTATATCCCTCGACGAATAATTTTTTTACAAAAAAAATTAGTTCGGAATTATTTTACTATATAATGCTATTATCTCGCGAATGAACAGTTCTAGGGAAAAGTAGTCAAAGGAAGTTTGGGAGATAAGCGAAAGGCATACAACTCTTTCTTTAACAAACAAAATTTATAGTAATTTGGTAAGGATTTACAGTGTGTTAAAACTTTTGTATGCTCTTCCCTTCATATGAGGCATATTTTGATTTGACACATTGTAAATCCCTACCAAATTATTATAATTTTTTTGTTAGACTTGTAGTCGTTTTTAATATCTTTCAAACTTTCCTTGACCACTTTTTCCTAGCACGGACCGTTCGCGTAATAATAGCATTATATAGTTAAATAATTCTGAAATTAAATGTTTTTTGTTCGCAATGTATTCGTCGTTGGATGTTTATGGCGGAAATGCTAGTGCCAATCTATCCCTCAGAAATCAAAGAATGTAAATATATTAATTTTAATAAATTCGCAATAATATGTTTGTAAAAATTTAGCGGTGTAAGTCGAATTTTTGGATTACAAAAATTTCGCTATAGAATAATATAGCAAATATCGCGGACATTACAAAGCGTCTTACAAATGTTCCTATTTATGGGAAATTATGTTATAGTTTTAAATTTCCGCGATCCAATGTAATTAAGTTCGGTTTTTTGGTTAAAAATCGTTTTTATAGCGATAACTCGCGAAAGGAAGCAGATCAGATTTTGATTTCTTCTTATCTGAGTAGAGGGGATGATTCTGTACAAAACCTCATTAGCCGTTTTCAGCAACAATCCAGGCAAACTTTCGTTTGCTTGAGGTACGCTGTAAACATTTAAATATCAAAACTCCTATGTGTAATTTTTTTGTTTTATAAATATTTAAAATGCTCCAAACAAAACATCCTATGTGTCGATTTTTACGAAATCCATTTACCACGTCATGGGCTTTTCACATATACGATTTTTGTTATGGTATATTGGTGGTAAATAATTAAAAGAAAAATTCAAAAATCTGAGATATTAAAAATATCGCGATTTGACGAAATAGCAACGTTTTTTGTCTCTCCTGAAAACTAGTAAAAAACACATAGGAGTTTTCGTCGGCGCACCGACGATATGTAGGTTCTTAGTTCTGTCATCTACTGTCGGGCAGTCTGCGTACATCACGCCTGAGTCAAAGATTACACGTTTAAAGTGGCGCTGTACTCATTATGGAGCAATTTGTAGTGTTGTTCCCATCCTACAGAGCTCATCAGCTCTTTAGTTGAGGTGAATGTCGAACTTCTCTGCGACAATTGAGGGTTGTTTGTGAATTTAGAGAATAGGCATGCAGGGATTTTACGACAGTTTGGATGTCGGAATAAATGGTGATGTTGGTTTTAGTCTGATTTTCAAAAATTCAAGTTCTTGCGGTATATGTAGTCCAAAGCCAACTATTCTATCAAGCTTAGAATTATCAGTTATGTGGTGAAGGTAGCTTTCGTAAATGTATCCTTAGTGATGATTGCTAAAACTCCACCACAAATATCAGTAGTATCCCAGGAAAGTATTTGTAAGTTATTGTTAAGGAGTCACTGTAGAAGTACTTCCCAGGAAGCAATTTGTAATTTTGTTCACTTCTCAAGAATTATTTTATGGGGAAATATAAAATACTCGAAATACAATTATCGTATTGAAAATATAAGTCAGCTATTTAAATACTTTTGAAAAAAATTAAAAAAAATCAAGGAATAGCAAGATCAAGTGAAAATTGTGTTCTCCAGATCGCCAAGAAGTAAAATCAAAGCAGACCTTTGTATGGGGGCTTTATCAAAACATGTGGACCGAAGTGTCCTACTTTTACTAGGGACAATTAGGTGCAATATACAATTTAAATGCTTAAATTTCGTCCAGATCAATAAAAGAACTGTAAAATATTACAATTATGTTATTGGAGATGGCATCAAAGGAGACCTTTATATGGGGGCTACATTAAAACATGGACCGAAGTGCCCTATTTTTACTAGGGACGATTAGGTGCAATATAAAGTTTAAACGCTTAAATTTCGGCCATGTCAATAAAAGAACTGTAAAATATTACAATTATGTTATTGGAGATATAGGTCTCCAATTTTAATACTTTTGAAAAATTAAAAAAAAAAACAAGGAAATCCAGATCATTTGAAACTTGAACCGATGTGCCCCTTTTTCAATAGCGAACTTCTGTAGCCTAAGAAATGTCTCTGTATTAATTTTCGTAAAGATCGCATCATATTTGCCACCAGCACTTGATCACTAGAATATATGGACAGACAGACACACCGACGTATATGACTATATCGACTCAAAAAGTTACTCCATGCCGATCGGTATAATAAACGATGGGTCTATATTCTTTCTTTTGGGACGTAACAAATAAGTGCACAAAGTCATAATACTCTGTACCGCAGTGAGGTGTAGGGTATTATAAAATGTCCTCTATGGAATTCGAACCCAGAAAATAGAGCGTTCAAAGAAGTGACAAATACATATCAAAATTAGCACAATTTTGATAAAAAGTACTCAAGTACTTTTGGTCCACTTTACCCTGTGATGCCGACATTTAGGCGCCAAATATTGACAAACTGTATTTATACCCTACACCACACTGTGGTACAGGGTATTATAAGTTTGTTTCACGGCAGATGTTTGTAACACCTAAAAATAACACAGCTAGACCCACCTTAAAGTATACCGATCGACTCAGAATCACTAGCTGAGTCGATTTAACCATGTCCGTCCGTCCATGTAAAGTTGTTCGTCGACTACAGGTCGCAATTTCACTCCGATCGTTCTGAAATTTTGCAGTTTAGAGTATTTCGCAGCTGTTAAGATCCCTATTGAATTTGGTTGAAATCGGTTCAGATTTAGATATAGCTCCCATATATATCTTTCGTCCGATTTGGCCCTTTAGACCTATAGAAGCTGTACTTTAAATCCAATCGTTTTGAAATTTAGAATGGTAGAGTTTCTTGATCCATGAACCAACACTACCGAATTTGAAGGAAATCGGTTCAGAGTTAGATATAGCTCCCATATATATGTTTCGTCCGATTTTGCTCTTTAGTCCTGTAGAAGCTGTATTTTACATCCAATCATTTTGAAATTTAGAATGGTAGAGTTTCATGATCCATGAACCAACATTGCCGAATTTGAAGGAAATCGGTTAAGATTTAGCTATAGCTCCCATATATATGTTTCGTCCGATTTGGCCCTTTAGTTCCATAGAAGCTGTATTTTACGTCCAATCGTTTTGAAATTTAGAATGGTAGAGTTTCTTGATCCATGAACCAACATTGCCGAATTTGAAGAAAATCGGTTAAGATTTAGCTATAGCTCCCATATATATGTTTCGTCCGATTTTGCTCTTTAGTCCTGTAGAAGCTGTATTTTACATCCAATCATTTTGAAATTTAGAATGGTAGAGTTTCTTGATCCATGAACCAACACTACCGAATTTGAAGAAAATCGGTTAAGATTTAGCTATAGCTCCCATATATATGTTTCGTCCGATTTGGCCCTTCAGTTCCATAGAAGCTGTATTTTACGTCCAATCGTTTTGAAATTTAGAATGGTAGAGTTTCTTGATCCATGAACCAACATTGCCGAATTTGAAGAAAATCGGTTAATATTTATATATAGCTCCAATACATATCTTTCGTCCGATTTGACCCTTTAGTACTATAGATGCTGCAGTTTACATCCAATCTTTTTTATACCCTACACCACACTGTGGTACAGGGTATTATTTAAGTATAAAATGTCACAAAAGTAAATTTATGTAAACAATTTATACATGAATTACAAAATTTATATTTCAGAGTTATTCAATATTACGAGAGTGGTGTAGGGTATTATATAGTCGGCCCCGCCCGACTTTAGCCTTTTCTTACTGGTTTTGTTTTAATTTCTTAAGCTACAATTAAAATATTTTACTCTGAGAATGTCGCCATTGACATATCGATACCTCCATTCTAAAACATGCTAAGTCGACTTAGCATGTTTTTAGGGAGATTGCATTTTTATACCCTCACTTTAGTGTGACGAGGGTATATATCATTTGCTACGGAAAAAAGTGTAACACATCGAAGGAGTGATCTAAGACCCTAAGTATGTTCGGAGGAAATCCGTTTTGGGTCATTTTAAGTCGAATGAGCAATGTCCGTCCGTCTGTCTGTCTGTCTGTCTGTCTGTCTGTCTGTCTGTCTGTCTGTCTGTCTGTCTGTGTGTCTGCTGGCTGGTGCGCACGATAACTCTCGAAAGGAGTAACCGATTGACTTCAAATTTGGTATGTGGTAATATTTTGATCTATCTCCGGATGAGTTCGAAGATGGGCCATATTGGTCTACTCCTTCTGGTACCTCCCACACAAAGGGTTAAAATTTAGTGAAATATTGATTCTTTAATAACTTCTATACTACTTATTCGAATCTTTTGAAATTCTGCACATAATATTAGTATATAAGTCGCTATTAACTCGAGAAAAATGGGTGAAGTTGGCATGCCCCTTTTGGTACCTCCCACACAAATGGACCATTTTGCATCAAAATTTAACTGCTTATAACTTTAATAGAAGTGCATAAAAATGCTTGAAATTTTCTACAGTATAATGTTTTTGTAGCGCCTATAGTCCGGTAAAAAATGGGCATTATCGTACAGCCCCTTTTGGTACCTCCCACACAAATGAACCGTTTCGTACCAAAAGTAAACGGCTTGTAACTTAAATACCAGTGCATACAAATACTTGAAATTTTGTACAGTGTAATGCTGTTATAGTGCCTATAGTCCTGTAAAAAGTGGGCGTTATCACCCCGCCCCTTTTTGTACCTCCCACACAAAATGACCAAATCATACCAAAATTACATAGCTCGTAACTTTAATATAGCAGTGCACATAAACGCTTATAGTTCAGCACAATGCAATGTATTTAAGAATGTACTGTTTACCGAAAAATATGTGTATTTGGAAAAACCCCTTCTGGTACCTCCCACACAAATTGACAGATTTATTGGTGTAATGTTATATATTACATTACTCACAAAGTGAGGGTATACCTTAGTCGGTTTACCCGACTGAAACTTTTTACTTGTTAATTTCTAAATATTCCAAATTATATTCAGTCAAAATTTGGTGTTTATCCGTCAACCCAATCAAAAGTTTTTCACAAAACAGTACAGGTCATTCAATTTCCATCATAAAGGAATTCCACACAAATTTAAAAAATTCATCAAACTTTGATCGCCTTTCCTGAAAAACTACCTTTTTTCACTTAGCATAGTTTAGAATGGAGGTATCGATATGCCTAAACTTCGCACATCTTTTAATGTTCTGTCAACGTTGCAGGACGAAAATTTTAAGTTGACATGGTTGTAAGTTGGCATTTTTCGCCATTTTACTGAAAATATTGTAAGATATACCAACCGTGTGTACAAAGCTTCACCAATCCAGCCATTTTTTACCTTACTACATAGAATACAACATTTCCGTTGGGTAGAAAAGAAAACTTTTAAAAGAACTATATTTTATTGCAATCCTTATATGGCTATCAAATGACCTACAAATGTACCACAAAAATGGTATAACGATTTTTATAAACGGTTCTCATCATTAGAAAAATAGTTATATTTAAAAAAAAACATTCTGCACTTCCTTATAAGTAGAACTACCTATTGATATACTACTAATAGTAGGTTTAGGTTAGGGTGGCAGCCGTATTTTTTTTACCAGCTCACATAGACCATTTTAGGTCAGTAGTGTTACCACGGGCTGAAATGTCCCTCATCGAAACCAACCTGTTTGATATACAAATTTATCAATAGTACGAATATTGGTACCGGTAAGATCTGTTAGACTGCCTAGAAAATCCGACCACAGTATGTCCAGTCGTCGTTTACTCAAAACGGGACAGTCGCGTAGCAAGTGCTCTCCACTTCTGCCTCATCTACACAGCTTCTGCAGAAGTCATTGGAGTCAATACCCAACTTTTGGCGTCTTCGCCGATCAAGCAGTGCCTCGTCAGAACTGACACTAAGGTAGACAATCTTTTCCCCTCAAGTGCGAGACCTTGGCCAGATTTGTCTAGCTACCATGCAGGAGACCATTTCTGTCCATCTTTAGTTGGACTGCCTGATTGCCTCTTGCCTAAGCCAAAGCTTACACGTGGATAGTGGCGCGCCAATATATGCAAATTCTTCGAGAATTTGTAATGTCGTACCTTTCCTAGCAAGTTCGTAAGCTTTGCAGTTCCCAGCAATATCCCTATTCCCAGGCACCCATATGTGGTGTACTAATAGTATCTTCAAGCATAATAAATCCTAAAAGAAAAAAAATTCTGTTTTAAAATGTTATTGTATTTTTTATGACAGATTTCTGTCAGGTTCTGCACAAAATTTTAAATGCCAATGTACATATGCTAAAGGTTATACGAGTATAAATCTAAATTATATTTGTTCATCCATTGGAACAACCCCAATAAATGCTGTTACATCTGTTGCCATTTAAGCTTACCTTATGTGAAGGTATGCTATTGATAAATATTGACAGACATGTCAATATTTGTTGAATTTCACAAATAGTTCAAATGAAGCGTCACATGCCTGTATTTGATAAGGACAAATTGAGGTTTTTCTGTTATAAATATGGAGGTATGTGGGTGTGGGGATTTTCTTGTGTGTACCTGACAAGGAATTATTCTAGGGCAACAACGTCTTGTCTATTCTGTGGTTTTAAATTTAAAATATCGAAAATTTTCTACAATAAGGTTTAAAAGATTATGTTTAAGAGATTCATTGTCTATGTTAAAATTTGAATGTTTTGAGTTTGCAGGAATCTATGTAAAGGGTGGTTAAATTGTAATGGCCGATGTTGAATGTGAACCACGCCAAAACGTCAAGTTTTTTTCTGCATTTCATTTGACATTTCTCAATTTCAGACTAACTCAATTTGAACTATGGAAAGATACATAATCGAGCAACGCGTTAAAGTTTTTTAAGCCTTTTACGAAAATGGGCGTTCAAATCAAAATGCATTTCGTGCACTTCGTGATGTTTTTTTGATCAGCGTAGTCGACCAAATGTTTCCACAATCGGGAGAATTGTGAGCAAATTTCAGCAAACCGGGTCTGTAGGAGATGTGAAAACACCTGTGCGTGCTCGCCCAGTTCGTTTGGTGAGGCTTATGGGCTGGCGACGTTATCGGGACATACTTCTTCGATATGAGGCCGGTCAGGCAGTTACTGTGAATGGTGTTCGCTATCGTGAGATGATAACAAACTTTTTATGGCCCGAATTGGAAGATATGGATGTGGACAATATGTGGTTTCAACAGGACGGTGCCACTTGCCACACAGCTAACGAAACAATGGCTCGTTTGCGCAACAAATTCAATGGTTGTGTTATCTCACGTCGTGGCGATGTCAATTGGCCGCCAAGATCATGTGATTTGACACCGTCGGACTTCTTTCTTTGGGATTATTTGAAAGAAAATGTGTACGTCGATAGGCCAGCAACAATTCAAGAGCTAAAGGATGAGATAATTCGGCACATTAACGGCATATAATCTCAATTATGCCTCAGCGTCATCGAAAAATTATACCATCGGATGGAGGTGTGTCGCCGAGGTCGCGGCGGCCATTTGACCGATATTTGTTCCATTTGAACCATACCAATATTATCATAATAAAAAGAAATGACAATAATTTCCTAAATAATTTGTGTTTTATTCAAAATCAACATTGGCCCTTAAAATTTAACCACCCTTTATATTGAAAATTGTCTTAAAAATTAAATTTTCTTATTTAAAGAATAACAACATTGTGCTCGAAACTGGCGCCTTAAAAATGCAGCAGAAAGGTAAATCTTTTATGAACATGTTGCGCCCTGCGGTTTGCATAAAATCACTTTTGAGTCGTTTTAGCCAAGTCCTTCTGTCTGTCCGTATGTCCATGTACTCGTATTCTTGTCCTCAAAGTACAGGTCGCAAATATGAACCGATATTTACGAAAGTTGGCAGAGAGGCATTTCTTGGACCATGTTTTGATACAGCCCCTTATAAAGGCAATTTTTTGATATTCTAGAAATCACAGAAATTCTTTCCGAGTATATTTCTTGACGCTCTGGGGGACACATTTTTTAACCAATATTGAATTAAATCGACCCAAGTTAAAATGGGCCATATCGGTCTATGTTTTGATATAGACCCCGAGGTTCCCAGCGATATTACTTCTTGTCGTTCCACAGAAAATTTTTCTCGATTGATCTGGTTGAAATTTAAGCATTCAGACATTATTTTCTTTTCTTTATGTACATACACGCAAAGAAATAATTCGTTTCTGCGAAATGAAATATTAGACATCCGCAATTCTCGTTTGCCGGAACTGAAATTTCGTTTTTTGTGACAGAAACATATTCTGACCAAAAGAAATTTCAGTCGTCGTAAACGAGAATGGTAGTTGTCTAATATTTCGTTTCGCAGAAACGAATTTTTTCTTTTCGTGTAGAAATAAAATAGCACTACGACTAAGTTTTTGTCGAAGGGGTGTGCACAACATTTTCTTGTGTAACATGAAAAAATATATAACCACAATTTTTGGAAAAAGTTTGTTTTTAAATTCCGATTTTCTTGGAAGTTGTTCTTAGTATTTGGACCATATTTGAATTAAAAGTTCTAAAACGCCGGGATACCATTTAAATTCAAGAAAATTATAAATGCTACAAATCTACGCTTTCACGTAGCAACAAAAGTTTAGTAACTGTCTTTAAAACAATTATAATAATATTAATTAAAAAACCAGTAAGGTTTAGCCCCCATATATATGTTAGCCCCGATTTTACATGTAAGCGCTGTAAAAACTTTAGTTTATATCCGATTTGTATGAAATTATGCAGAAAGAGGTTTCATATTATATGAGTAAACACTGTTAAATTTGGAAGAAATCGGTTCAGATTTAGATATAGCCCCTCATATATATGTTTCATCCGATTTGATATGTAAGCGCTGTAGAAACCGTATTTTACACCCGATCTTCCCGAAATTCGGCAGAGGGAGTTTTCATATAACGTGAATGAACCCTACCAAATTCGGAGAAAATCCGTTCAGATTTAGATATAGCCCCTCATATACATATATGTTTAATCCGATTTGATATATAAGCGCTGTAGAAACCGTATTTTATATCCGATCCGTACGAAATTCAACAGAGAAAGGTTTTCTTATTACATGTTCGAACGCTGCCAAATTCAGGGAAAATCGTTTCAGATTTAGATATAGCCCCCATATATATGTTTACCCTGATTTGACATGTAAGCGATGTAGAAACCGTGTTTTATATCCGATCAGTACGAAATTCGGCAGAGAGAGCTTTTTCTTATTTCATACATAAATAAACTGCCAAATTCTTATCGCAATGCACTTTTTAGCATAATTAGGGAGGTGTAGAGTATTATATAACAGATTTTTTGCAAATTCGTCTATGTTGGTCCATGGATCAAGAAACTCAACCACGCCACATTTCAAAACGATTGGATATAAACTACATCTTCCATAGGGCTAAAGGGAAAAATCGGACTGATATGGGAGATATATCTAAATCTGATCCGATCTTTTTCAAATTCAAATTTTGGGCAATGTTAGTCCTTGGATCAAGAAACTCTACTAAGTTTTAAAAAAATTTGATGTAAAATACAGTTTTTATAGGGCTAGAGGGTCAAATCGGACGAAACATATGTATATGAGCTATATGTAAATCTGAACCGATAATTTTCAAATTCAATATGATTATTTCCATATACGAAAGACTTCTAACTGTGAAATTTCAGCATGATGGAATTTAAATTGCGGCCTGTACTCAACGAACAGCATAAGATGGACAGACGGACTGAAAGACAGACATATAGACGAGGAAAATACATGGTTAAATCGACTCAGCTAGTGATTATGAGTCGATCGGTATAATTTAAGGTGAGTCGAGCAGTGGTAATTCTGGGTGTTACAAACAACTGCCATGAAACAATCTTATAATACTCTGTACAGCCGTATGGTGTATGGTATAAACATAGTTTTTGCTGACACTAAAAAAAATAAGCAAGTAAGAAAGTTTTAGTCGGGCAAACCCGATTGAGGTATACCCTCACTTTGTGAGTAATGTAATATTGAATATTCCACGAATTATTCTGTCAGTTTGTATGGGAGGTACCAGAAAGGGTATTACAAATAAATCTATTTTTCGCTGAATAGTAGATACTTAAAATGCATTGCACAGTGCCGAATTATAAGCGTTAAAGTGCCCTGGTATATTAACTTTATGAGATATTAAATTGTGGTATTATTTGGCCATTTTGTGTGGGAGGGCTATAGGCACTACAAAAGCAGTACACTGTACAAAATTTCAAGTATTTTTATACACTGGCATTAATGTTTAGGCTGTTTACTTTTGGTGCAAAATGATGTATTTGTGTGGGAGGTACCAAAAGGGGCGTGGCAACTTCGCCAAATTGTTCTCGAGTTTAAATCGACTAATAAACTAATACAATGTGTGAAATTTCAGAAGATTCGAATAAGTAGTATAGCAGTTATTAAAGAGTTATCGTGCGCACCAGCCAGCAGACAGACAGACGGACGGACATTTCTCATTCGACTTAAAATGACCCAAAACGAATATCCGCCGAACATACTTAGGGTCTTCGGTGTGTTACACTTTTGGCCGTAGCAAATGATATATATCCTCATATCACTAAAGTGATCGTATAATATAGAAAAAAATCGCAAACAATTATTTTAATAGCCAGGTACCTCCCATACACATGGAGAATTTTGCACACAAATTTAATAGCTGATAACCTTCATTCCAGTCCATATAAACATTTATAATAGGCGTGTTTTCGTTACACCATAAGTGCTTAATTTGTATGGGGAGCTAAGCACTTTTAAGCACTATTAGTTCCCGATGAAGTTTGGTGCTTGTGTTCATGTCTTAATCGAGTATGATGTTGCCAGATTGGGCACCCTATATTTAGCAATATGGCATCCCATTTTTGGAGAGATTTTATCAATTATTGTGAATTAACGGGAAGAAGTAGAACAAAAATGGGAAATTATTTTAATATTTGCAAAAGAGTGTAAACAATTGAACATAGAATAGTAAATATATGTTTTATAAATACTTTTCACGAATTTTTTGTCTGTTTCGCACTGTTCTTTCTTCGCAACTCATGACACCATTGCTACCAGATAGTGAAAATCCGCCACTTATTGCTTATGTGCCAGTTAGTGGAAGTCAGTTGTTTTCGTTGCAAAGTGCTAAACTAAAAGTGCTAGCTTGTAACGAAAACATGCCTAATATGTCCGTGAAAAATGGACGTTATGGTCACACCGCTTTTGGTACTTAACAAACATATGGATCATTTTGCACAAACAGTTAACGGCTTATAAATTCATTCCGGTCCATATAAATACATGAAACTATGTGCAGTGGAATTATATTATTTATAGTACCCATAGTCCATTGAAAAATGAGCGTTATGGCACGCCCCTTTGGTACAAAATTGACGGCTTATAATTTCGAATCCTGCGCATACAAACACTTGCAATTTTGTACAGTGTGACGCTTCCACAGTACCCATAGTCTAGTGAAAATGCGCGTTATTGCCACGGTACCTCCCAAACAAAATGGCCAAAATAAAAAATATGAAAAATTATTTTTTAACTTACTTTTACAATACGGGTTATAATTTAACGGAGGGAGTAGTAACGGATTGACTTCAAATTTGGTATGTGATAATATTTTGTATACCCTACACCACACTGTGGTACAGGGTATTATAACTTTGTGCATTTGTTTGTAACACCCAAAAGGAGAAGAAATAGACCCATCGTTTATTATACCGATCGACTCAGAATCACTTTCTGAGTTGATTTAGCTATGTCCGTCTGTCTGTCCGTCTGTGCATGTATTCTTGTAATCAAAGTACAGGTCGCAATTATGGTCCGATCTCGACGAAACTTTACACATATCTTTTTTTTGGCCCAAGGACGATCCCTATTGAATTTGGCTAAAATCGGTTCAGATTTAGATATAGCCCCCATATATATGTTAGCCCCGATTTGCCATGTAAGCGCTGTAAAAACTTTATTTTATATCCGATCAGTATGAAATTCGGCAGAAAGAGGTTTCTTATTATATGGATGAACACTATTAAATTGGGAAGAAATCGGTTCAGATTTAGATATAGCCCCCATAGATACGTTACCCCCGATTTGACATGTAAGCGCTGTAAAAACTTTATTTTATATCCGATCAGTATGAAATTCGGCAGAAAGAGGTTTCTTATTATATGGATGAACACTATTAAATTTGGAAGAAATCGGTTCAGATTTAGATATATCCCCCATATATATGTTACCCCCGATTTGACCTGTAAGCGCTGTAAAAACTGTATTTTATATCCGATCAGTGCGGAATTCGGCAGAAAGAGGATTCTTATTACATGAAGGAATACTGCCAAATTTGGAGAAAATCGGTTCAGATTTAGATATAGCTCCCATATATATGTTACCCCCGATTTGACATGTAAGCGCTGTAGAGACTGTATTTTATATCCGATCAGTACGAAATTCGACAGAAGGAGGTCTTTTTACATGAATAAGTATTCAGGGAAGATCGGTTCAGATTTATTTTAAAGCTCCATATATATGTTCCTCCTGATTTGGTATCAAACCGCTATGGAAGTTGTATTTTACTTCCGATCAATAAAATTTCCCAGAAAGATGTTTCTCACTTTAGGAACCAATATTGCTTAATTTAGCGATTATCGTTTCAGAATTAGATAATACGTTTCTACCCATGTACCAATTATTCCAAATTATTATGGCAATGACCCTTATCGCATTGTTAGGGAGGTGTAGGGTATTATATAGTCGGCCCCGCCCGACTTTCTGCCTTTCCTTACTGGTTTATATCTCAAGCTAAGTTTTAAAATGAGCCATATTGGTCCACTCCTTCTAGTATCTCCCTCACAAAGGTTTAAAATGTAGTGACATATTGATTCTCTAACAACTGTTCTATACTACTTATCCGAATCATCTGTAATTCCTCACTTAGTAATACTTTATCCAGCGCTATCACCTTGAGAAAAATGGGCGAAGCGTCGCCACCCCTTTTCGTACCTCCCAAACAAAGGGACCCGTTTGTAGTAAAATTTAACTGCTTATATCTTTAATATCAGTGCATATAAATACTTGAAATTTTGTGCAGTGTAATGCTTTTATAGTAATTACAGTCTCGTAAAAAATTACCGTTATTGCCACCCTATTTTGATACCACCCTATTTAAATGGACCCATTATGATAATTTATATACAGAGCATCAATTTTATACCGAATATGTTCTTTTATTGTGTCTTCATGTTTAAATAAGTAGGTGTTATCAAAAAACTGTCCGTAAGGCTTAAAAGTATTCCAACTGATCTTTTGGCAATATATGTATACCTCTTATATCACTGGGTTTTTCACTTCAGATTCATTTAAATTTTTGATATTGACTCGGCGGAAATTTTTGACTCAGTTGCGGTTTGCTATTGTAATCTATGGGCATTTTGTCTTTGCCATTTTCAAACAATTTACATTTGTTTGGACGCTTTTTGTTGGGACATTTCTTGTTGGGCCGTTTGTTGCTGGGTCTTTTCTTGTAGGGGCGTTTTTTGATGGATCGTTTCATATTCGATTTTATTTTGTTTGCGGCTGTTTTTTTAATTTGCGTTGAAAGCTGCAAAGTCTGGTCTGGCACATTCATTTCCTGAACATTTTCGTGATTGCTATAGTCTCCTGCAGTTGCTTTCTGTAATATACTGGTATGATATTTTGCAATGGGTTGTTGAGGAATGACGTTCTTATTCACACTTTCTTCCTCATGATAGTCTCCAAAGCTGTTTCTCCAATGGGTATCATAATTTGAAAAGATTTCCTCGGGCGAAACAAACTTATCCTCGCCTTTTCCCTTATTGCTATAGTCTCCAAAATCGTTCCTCCAATTTGTAGTGGCAGTATTTTCTGTGGATGTCTCATATTTTTCCCCGAAGATACTCACCTCTGCTCCGACCAGGACCAGTGAAAGAAGTAAGAGATAAAAATGCATGTCAGGTTTATTCTAAATTCGCCAACAGACTAATTCAAAATGTGACTAAAATCATGAAATCTATGTTATGAATAATGTCTGAAGGTCAATCTCTTCGCGTGTTTTTAACCTAGTTATAACTGTCACAGCTTTCTATTTAAGCAGATGTTTTAAAGTAAATAGAAATTATTTTCTGACGGAGTTTTGTCACAGCACTTCATAAACAATTTTTCAGTTGTTTAGTAAAATTTAATTTACACTATATAACAAATTGCGAAATACTTATGTTTTTTTTATACCCTACACCACACTGTGGTACAGGGTGTTATAATTTTGTTTCATGACAGATGTTTGTAAAACTTGGAACTACTATGTACAGCTAGACCCACCTTAAAGTAAACCGATCGACTGAGAATCACTAGCTGAGTCGATCTAAGCATGTCTGTCCGTCCGACAGTCCATCTTATGTTTTTTGTTGAGTACAGGTCGCAATTTCACTCTGATCGTGCTGAAATTATGCAGTTAACAGTCTATCGTACCTGGAAAGAAGCCTATTGAAATTGGTTCAGATTTAGATATAGCTCCCATAAATATGTTTCGTTAGATTTGTCCCTTTAGCCCTTTAGAAGCTGCACTTTAAATCCAATTAATTCTTTTGAAATTTAGCATGGTAGAGTTTATTGATCTAAGTACCGACATTGCCAAATTTGAACAAAATCGGTTTAAATTTAGATATAGCTTCCATATATATGTTTCGTCCGATTTTGGCCCATTAGCCCTATATAAGGTGTAGTTTACATCCAATAGCTTTGATATTTAACTTGGTAAAGTTTCTTGATCCACGGACCAACATTGCCGAATTTGAACAAAATTGGTTTAGATTTTGATAAAGCTCCCTCCCATATACATGTTTCATCCGATTTGGCCCCTTAGCCCTATAGAAGCTGTAGTTTACATCCAATCGTTTTGAAATTTAGCATGGTAGAGTTTCTTGATCCATGGACCAACACTGCCGAATTTAAAGAAAATCGGTTAATATTTGGTAATAGCCCACCTATTATATGTTTCGTCCGATTTGGCTACAGAGGCGGACACCTACCAAATGTAAATTGTGTTAACAAATTTTAGCTTTTGAAGTATACATTGGACATTTTATTGTTATCAAATCTGACTGACTGTAAGGTATCATATAGTCGGCACCGCCCGACTTAAGCCTTTCCTAAGTGGTTTTTAAATAGTCATTTTTCTCCATTGGAATATATTGAGGTAGATTTCATATATCGTCAAAAATCACTGCAGTCTTGTGTTAACTATTTGTTTATTTTCTTAGAACTTTGAACTAAAATATGACATATAAAAGATCAGTTATCACGAATAATCTTTTACACTGTGTGACAAATATCGAGAAATCTGCCAATAGTCCTATAATTTGATTTAACAATATTTAAGTTCGTAACGTTGACGCACAACTTCCCTAGCAACACTTGCCGATTGAAGTATGAGGAGTCTCTGTGACGATATACACTGATAGAAAAAGCTTCGTCATGACGACGAATTTGTACATCATCACGATTATTTTTTCGTCAAAAGTCAGCTAACGTACGAAATAATCCTCATGATGAATTTGTTCGTCACCATGACGAATTTCTGTTTCCAAAAACTTTCGTCCTCAGGATGATCCATTCATCACCACGACGAACCCCGTTCATCATCATGACGAACCCCATTCATCATCACGATGAATAGCATTCATCACCACGACGAACTCTATTCATCACCATTATGAACTCCATTCATCACCACGACGAATCCCATTCATCATCACGACGAATTCCTTTCGTCACCACGACGAATCCCATTCATTATCACGACGAATCCCATTCATCACCACGACGAATTCGTGCCCACGACTATTTACATTTTAAAAATCCCAATAAATGTTCTTCTAGTTTTAGACCATTTAAAATGGTATTTGACTGCATTGCTAGGTTCAGTTGTGAATATTCGTTTCCAGACGCAGTTCTTATCAGGTAAGGGTGAAATCAAACAAACGAGAAGTATTCATTACTTCTGCTATTTTAACTCAAAAATAATCACATCAAGTAATGTATTTGCCAACAGACCACTAGCACAAATGTTTCACACTTATACAGCTTGTCGAGCTGCATGTATTTGATGTTTTGTTAAACAAATATCAGTTACGCCGTGCCAGTGCGGTTTGTTTGAACCAATCGGTGCTGCGTGGAACACACACGTGGACGAACATAACAACGTCGCATGTCTTACTTTGTTTTGCTGTAGGAGTTGCCGTAAAGGGCGAATAAGTCGATCGTTCTCATGATGAATGGATAATCTTATTGACGAACGGTGTTCGTCATTAATTATTAGATTTTTTAAATTGATCTTTTACAACAAATTATTTAACTATGGTAATCAGAACGCATATGGAACAGTACATTTAAGCAGAAACTATAATTTGATTGCTTCGTTTGATCATATTTTCAGCAAAATGGCAAAATAATTCTTTTCGTTGTGGCAATGAAACCTTATCGTACTCTCGACGAATTTCGAAATCACCAAAAACATGACTTGATTATCGTGTTCGTTCTATTGACGTACAAAAACATCGCATGTACGAAACTTTTCGTCACCATTACGAAGACATATATACGAAACTGATTCGTCATGGTGACGAACGGTTTTTCTATCAGTGTACGCAAAGTGCAGATCGTAGAGTGGGTTTCCATCAATGGATCTCTTCCACAATATCCCTGGACGATATTCGCATTGCACGTATCGTGTAGAGGGATTTCCACCGTTGGATCTCACCTACCACTGTTCTTGGACGATATTCGCATCGTTCGGATTGCAGTGAGAAACTCCCAGCAAGCGAAGGCTGTTGCTGATTCCATTTTTGATGGAGGCTGTATCAAAGTATGAACCAATATGCCTTCATTTCACTAGGCACGATTTAATGCAACACAAAGAACACGTATTTAAATTACAGCAGGATCAGTTGAAAAATGCGCCCTCTAGAGCGTAAATAGGTCTTATCGAAATGTACCGTACTGTTTTTTCCGAACATTGCTTCCAAGTGATTTGTCTAGGTTAGGTTAGGTTAAAGTGGAAGTCTGTACGCCAGACTCACTTAGACCATGTAGTCTATTGTGATACTATAGAATCTGAAGAAAAAAGGTGAAATTTCCCTAGGCCTTGAAAGCCCAAAAGTTGGTGAATGCTAACACCAGCCAACAAAATGTCAGCCTGAGGTAGTCTGTCGCCTTCTAGAGAGAGCGGGCATATATATGGAAGGCGTTCTATGGATTCTTTCCCTCTGTATCATTTCTCAAGACTAAGCTTATCGAAAAGTGAGATAGGCAGGGCCACATCAGCGTGGAGTGTATGAAGTTCCTGACTAGTGACCACCTCTCTTTTGTTGCCGTAAGATCACTTTTTCCCTTCCACAGTTGCCTTGGAGTATGTAGTCTTGAAATTTCATCTGCTTAGCAGTTCCGCAATATGTCTCTATGACCATTCGCCCAAATCAAGTAAATATTGAACTGTTGAGCAATCTCTTTAAGCGATCTTTCGTGTATTCAGGAATACAGTATCCTGGGATTTAATGACATCCTGGTTAACACAACAGTGATCAGACAGTCTTTTTGCAATGGATATCCCAAGTTCCTTCGAAAAGACACCAATTGGGTGCTAAGTTTGAAAAATTCCGCATAGAAAAAGTTTACTAGTCCTGTCCTGGGATTCAACCAGATATATCAGGTATAAGTGTGAGATGCATCGTTCCAAAAAGTGATACATATATAGTGTAAATTTTCCGATAGTCCAAATTTTCGATGACGCTGAGGCATAATTGAGGTTCTATGTCGTTAATATGCCGAATTATCTCATCCTTTAGCACTTGAATTGTTGCTGGCTTATCGACGTACTCCTTTTCTTTCAAATAACCCTAAAGAAAGAAGTCCAAGGGTGTCAAATCACATGATCTTGGCCGCCAATTGACATCGCCACGACGTGAGATAACACGGCCATTGAATTTGTTGCGCAAAAGTGCCATTGTTTCGTTACCTGTGTGGCACCGTCCTGTTGAAACCACATATTGTGCACATCCATATCTTCCAATTCGGGCCATAAAAAGTTCATTATCATCGGACGGTTCTTCAGCCACACTATCGCGAACAGCAGCAATATTTTCTGCAGTACGAGCTGTACGAGCATGCACTGGTGTTTTCACATCTCCTTCAGACCCGGTTTGCTCAAATTTTTGCACGATTTTTCCGATTGTACGCACATTTGGACAATTAAATTGACCGAAAAAAGTCACGAAGTGCACGATTTCATAATAAGCCTGAATAACTTTAACGCGTTGCTCGATTGTGTATCTTTCCATGGTTCAAATTGAGTTAGTCTGAAATTGAGAAATGTCAAATGAAATGCAGAAAAAACTTGACATTTAGGTGTGGTTAGGTAGACAGCGTTAACAGCATGTCGTCTAAACCGAAACACTGGTGGATGAAACGGGTAAAAGGATGGAAACTATAGAGGATACCGTAAGGCTCTTTATGAAAACTCATTTCCGACTGGTAATGCTGGACCAACAGAAGAACAGTTACAGAATGAAAATGTATTACATCAAGTACCTATTACGGATATAACAGATGGTATGGTTAAAGAAGCGATAAAAAGTTTCTCTCCCTTTAAGGCTGCGGGACCGGACGGAATATTTCCAGCACTTCTGCAGAATGAGGTGGATCTGGTATCAACTCATCTGGCTGGAGTGTTCACCGCATGCCTAACCCATTCGTATACCCCAAATGGCAGGAATCAAGGGTGGTCTTCATACCAAAGCCTGGCAAGGCGAGTTATACGACCCCAAAGGCTTATCGACCCATTAGCCTAACTTCTTTCCTGTTAAAAACAATAGAGCGAATAATTGATAACATGGTCAAAAGTAAAATAGCGGATGACAGGCTAAAATTCAAACAACACGCCTATGTCAAAGGAAGATCAGTGGAAACAGCTCTGCATGAGCTAGTGCACCACATAGAAGAGTCCTTCAGTAAAGAAATGTATTCACTTGCTGTTTGCATAGACATTGAGGGCGCATTTAACAATGTACAGACCGATACACTTATCCAGTCCTTAGACGAGTTTCAGGTTGACCGGGCGCTGAAAAACTGGATCAGCAATATGCTAAGGAATAGGTGGATTATGTGTGGGTCATATGATAAAAATTAGAGACAAGGTAAATCGTGGTATAACTCAAGGGGGCATCTATGGGTTACGACGATACACAGTCTCCTAAAAGCCCTCACCAATGAAGGACTTAAACCAGTCTGTTATGCAGACGACGTTGTAATACTTCTAAGGGGCTTTCATCCAAATCTATTATGCAGAAGAGCTGAAGAGGCACTTAACATAGCATATAACTGCGCACAACCAATGGAATTAAATGTTAACCCAGACAAAACAGAAATATGTCTAGTTACAAGGAAAACGAAGATCCCACGTTTTACCCGGCCTCGATTCCTGAATAAGACAATTGCTATAACTAAAAAGGTAAAATACTTGGGAGTAATCTTGGATCAGAAACTGTACAGGAAAGATCATCTTGAAGAAAGAGTTAAAAAGGCCCACAGATGTTGGTCGTTGTGCAGAAGAGCTATAGGTTTAAAATGGGGACTACGTCCAAATATGACTCACTGGCTTTACATGAGCGTGATTAGACCTATAATCACCTACGCCTGAGTAGTGTGGTGGACATCAATGGACAACAAGTGCAACGTAGTACCTTTGCAAAAAATTCAACGTATGTGCAGTCTAGGCAAAAGCGGGGCATTTAGAACTGCACCAACAAAAGCGTTGGAGACTATACTGCATATCCAACCAATAGACATCCGTATAAAGTATGAGGCAGCCCCCACAGCAAGACGTCTACAAGTGATGGGTGAATGCATAAATCGAGACCACAAGTCGTACCATCAGAAGATTTTAGAATATCTAGTTGGTCACATTCAAACACCAGAAATCTCGGACCGCATTCCTGAAGTGCGGCTTACAGCTACCTGTGATACGTTTGTGCCAGACAGACCCTCCTGGGAAAATGGAACTTTGGCCCATGTGCCAGTGGGAACCAGCTGCTACACGGATGGGTCCAAGCGAGGAGGAAGGACGGGTCTGGGACTTTTTATTGATGAACCAGAAGTCGAACTGCACTTCCGCCTCCCTGACCATATCACGGTATTTCAAGCAGAAGTTCGAGCAATCACGGAGTGTGTGAACTGGCTCAGTAACCCGAAAAAGCCTAAATATGCCAACATCTTCACAGATAGCCAAATGGCGATTAAAGCAATAACATCGGAAAAGGTCAGATCCAGAACTGTGTTGGACTGTAAAAGAACGATAAATGATTACTCAGCCCATGGTAAATTGCGTAGTTGCTGGGTACCAGGACACAACGGAGTGATTGGAAATGAACGGGCAAACAGCTTGGCTTCAAAGGGCAGAGAACTTCGAGTAATAAACTTGGAAAATTGGAAACCTTTCGAAGCCACGAAAAATGAGTTGAAGCACAGGCCGAACCACTGGCTTAAGTGTATGTCCATGGACATGAGACGTTTAAACGTCTCCTCTCTTCAACCTAACCTAACCTAACCTAGGTGTGGTTCACATTCAACATCGGCCCTTACAATTTAACCACCCTTTATATATCCTACCATTCCTTCTTTGCTCTTTCAAGAATGTTGGGTTTGAATTTTAACTCCGTTTCTTGCAAAATACCTATGAATTTTGCGCTTTAAGATAAGCTAATTTCAATACCCCTTATATCTCCTGCTGAAACGGTATAGTTATGTCTTGGTACGGTTCACACCAAGACCTTTTTTTAGTGGTAGCCCATATTGCTGTGGTATGAAGGTCCTGTTGTAGGATATCTCTAAGACAACATGGAAACTTCGCTCTAATCGGTATTGCTAAGTAATCTGCATACACCATAATCATAGCACTCATCATTGCCAGAGAAAACGGAATACTGTTCTTGGAGAGATTTCGCAGTAGAGGAGACAGAACACCGCCTTTGGGAGTTCATCTGCTGATAAATCTACCGGGGTCAATTGACCTTCATTTAAGCTAAGTTATGTAGCTAAAATGCGTCTCTTAATCAGAGGTTGCTATAGCCGCAAAAATAGAGGTGGATTTATGCAATTGATGTAAACTGCCATTTGCTGGACGGTTGTTGTGTATTTGCTCTGGCTGTATGTATGCTGTTAATTAAACAATAACCTCCAGGGTTTTAAGGAGAAATGACGATAGGCGATTCCTCGCAGGACTTAGTTCAAGATCTATCATCGTTCACGGTGTAACCAATAGTAGTTCTTCCTTGTATACATTTATCCCAGCCCTGTGGAGCTACTGTAGCATTTACCTTAAGAGACTCCCGCAGCACTTTCTGATCATGGCAGTCTTTGTGTGCCACTTGGCTTAATTTTCGGAAATGTGGTTTTCGTTCCACAATTTCTTCGGTATCCAAGATAGTTCGCACGATTACTTCAGATTATTTTCAAAGAGACTTGTTGAAAGTGTCTCTAAATTTGCTCCCAGTCTTCATTGCTGATATTATGTGAGAAGACAGTGCTATGTGTCTTCTCATTTATGCGAAAGCTGAGATGCAGCTGTATCTTTGGTGGTGTTGAAATTCCCTTCTCTGAAAGCGAAAAATATTTACGTATTTTACTGGACAGGAAGTTAAACTTCAGGCCCAACATCCTGGAAAGAGGAAAGAATATAGAGGTAGCGCAACAACCTGTAAAAGGACAGTTCTGGAGAAATCCACCTTCTGCGCGGTATTCAACAAAGTTTAGACTGGCAGAAAATTAATATCGGTATCAATATTTTCTATGATAGTCAGGCTGTTATCATATACATCGCTATATCGACTGTCGCAGATATCTTAACGAGATTCCTGAACAGTTCAATATTCACCTGATGTAGGTGGGGCCAAACCAGGGAACTGCAAAGCAGATGAACTTTCAAGACTAGGAAATACCTTACACGCTCCAGGGGAACTGGCATATGTTGGCATGCCTCTAGCGACCTGCAAGCCCTTCTTAAGAGACAGTGCTCTTACGGCAATTAATGGCAGGTGGACAGTAGTCGGAAACTGCATACATTCTAGGTTGTAAAACTTTTATAATAAAATACGTAAGAGTTAAAAATGTAATCTTCGATTTTTTGAAAGAAATATATCAATTATTTCATCGATTTTGACTTCATCTTTGTATATAGACATCAAAGCCAGATAAGATAGCCTTTCTCCCTCCAATCTGTTGCGGAGATAAGTTTTTATTCTTCTTAACGTCGAGAACAAAAACTAAAATAGCATCTAATGCATTTGATGGCTTATCATTCTTCTGCTTCCAATAATCAATCCATATACTTATTTCAGTTAATCCATATACTTATTTCAGCTAATTTCTGGCTAGCACCAATCAAAAAATCGTGAAACATGCACTTTTCTCATTTTTACTTGTTATTACTTTTACTGTTACCATTTTTTACGCTTTTGTATTGTTTTTTTTTAACTGCCTTCCAAATATTTTTCGTCTTATATTTTTTTGAGTGATTTTGAAAATTGTAAATAGTTTATGCCAATGTTTACAACATTTCGGGGGCCCCCGGGCCCTCCCCCTACATACGTCCCTGTCTTAACCTTACCTAAAAATAATATCAATACAAACAAATACTTGAAATTGTGTGAAGTGTAATGCTTTTTTTACACAGTCCAGCGAAAATGGCCGATATTGGCAAGATCCTCCCATAACACAAGCCATACCCAAACCATACCAACATATAATAGCTCATAACTTTAATACCAGTGGACACCAACACTTGAATCTTGGTGCAGTGGAGTGTCATTGAAGTATCTACTGTTAAGCGCAGATGCGTACTTGTCTAACCCCTTCTGCTAGCCCCTGACAGATTCATTAGAACACAACTTTCTCAAAACTTCCTTAGCAATCACCTTAATGTTTTTTTTTGATAATCTGATTTTAGGCAACTTTTCCAATGATATTGGTTGGGTATACCACCTTTTTGACTCCCATATAAATTACCATACTCGTATTACGTAACTCACAAAGTGGAGGTATATGTCAGTCGGTTATATTTATTTTTATTTCTAATTTTCTGAATTTCTTTTTTAGATAAATTATTTCTTAAAATTAAAATTTTCCTACATTTAATATTTTTTAAATTACATTTTGTCAAATTAAATTCTTTTTCCGCACAAATTCAATATTTTTTCGCAATTAAAAGTCTCTTTTAGCACTTATAATTATAATTTTTCAATTAAAATTTTTATTTATCAATTTCTATATTAATTTTTCAATTTGTATTTTCTCGAGTACTGCTGGATACGGCTTAGTTGTATAAAAGTTAACTTTTGTAAAATTTGTTATCAATATTTCACATTTTCATGCCAAATTTAGTTTTTCTCAACCAAAGCGAATTTTCCGGCCGTGGGCAATTCCCTGTTGTCCCTTACCACGATTTTTGTAAAAGTTCAAAGGTTTGGTGGGTCTGATTCTGTGCAAAGGTTCAGAATTGGATTCATCAGATGATTCTTCCGAAGATTCTTCCGAGGATTCTTCCAAGGGTTCCTCCGAGGATTCTGATGAATTGCTCTCCTCGCTGGAATCAATTTCTTCGCTTTCATCAGTGTCTGTATCTTCATTAGTATTATTCTCCTGATTACCATTAACATCAACAACATCGGGAGTTTTGTCAACAACAGCAACAACAACCGAACTATCACTGTCCTCCACCACTGATTCTTGATTACCGGCATCGTTTTCATCATTGTTGACTTCGGTCACCACTTCATCATCTTGTTGTTCTTTATTGGGCGTAGTTTCAAATACCGTTCCCACTCCATTGTCATAATAGTATTCTTCCTCATATACAATATCATCGCCGTCATATTCCGGTTCATAGTCCAATTCAATAACTGTTCCCGTGTTGGTATCATCTCCTGATGGGGCTGCTCTAGCAATGGTCAGAGCAAGTACGGCCCATAAAACCACAATCAATTGGAAACGCATGTTTTTGATTTTAAAATGTTTGTAATAAACTAAATATAATTAGTTTCGAAATTTTGATTTTATACCATTTTGCTAGTTGTTAGTTTTAAAGTGTAATTCCGTTGTACGATTCTTATTTGTACAGTTGCTTTCAAATTTACCCACAATGTTAGTTCAACAATCTGGTCTTGGAATTGTCTATATTTTTTTAAAGCGGAAGTGCCTAAATGCCTGTGTTTGAATTTAAGTAAATAAAGCTATCATGTTTTTGTTTCTTTGTTGTTAACCAATTAATCACAAATAGAGAATGTTTTTTTTTTGTATGATGAAGACGGCTGTACGATGAATGCGTTATGTTTCTGATAACTTCAAAATAAATTATTTCTTGAAAATGAAATAATAATAAAAAATAAAAACAAGCAAGAAAATTTCAGTAGGGTCAACCAACTAAGATATTTTATCACTTTGTGAGTAATGTAATATGGTAATACGGGTGGGAGACTTCAGAAAGTTGAAAAAGTTGTCATTCGTTGTCAGTCTATAGTCATTGAAAATGTTGTCTAAAGTAAAAAATATGAAAGCATTTTAGTGATGTCTGCAGAAGTTATAGGAAAATTGTCTTCGAAGTACCAGAAGAAGTGGCTCGACGAATACGCCAAATTTGCACTGAAGATACTTCAAAAACATTGCGCAGTACCGAATTGTAAGTGCTTATGTGCATTGGTATTAACGTCATGAGTCATTAAATGTTGTCATGATTTGGCCATTTTTTTATGGTAGGTGCCAAAAAGGAACCTGGCAATAATTCTCTTTTGGAACGTGGCAAAACACATACATATTCATAACCAGTAAGGAAAGGCTAAAGTCGGGCGGGGCCGACCATATAATACCCTACACCACTCTCGTAGTATTGAATAACTCTGAAATATAAATCAGAACGATCGGAGTGAAATTGCGACCTGTAGTCGACGAACAACTTAAGACAACTTAAGTTAAATCGACTCAGCTAGTGATTCTGAGTCGATCGGTATACTTTAAGGTGGGTCTAGCTATAGCATTTTCAGGTGTTACAAACATCTGCCATGAAACAAACTTATAATACCCTGTACCACAGTGTGGTGTAGGGTATAAAAACGATTGGATGTAAAATACAGCTTCTACAGGACTAAAGAGCCAAATCGGATGAAACTTATATATGGGAGCTATAGCTAAATCTTAAACAAATTTGGCAATGTTAGTCCATGGATCACGAAACTCTACCATTCTAAATTTCAAAATGATTGGATGTAAAATACAGCTTCTACAGGACTAAAGAGCAAAATCAGACGAAACATATATATGAGAGCTGTAGCTAAATCTTAACCGATTTTCTTCAAATTCGGCGATGTTGGTTCATGGATCAAGAAACTCTACCATTCTAAATTTCAAAACGATTGGATGTAAAATACAGCTTCTATAGAACTAAAGGGCCAAATCGGACGAAACATATATATGGGAGCTATAGCTAAATCTTAACCGATTTTCTTCAAATTCGGTAGTGTTGATTCATAGATCAAGGAACTCTACCATTCTAAATTTCAAAATGATTGGATGTAAAATACAGCTTCTAAAGGACTAAAGAGCAAAATCGGACGAAACATATATATGGGAGCTGTAGCTAAATCTTAACCGATTTTCTTCAAATTCGGCAATGTTGGTTCATGGATCAAGAAACTCTACTATTCTAAATTTCAAAATGATTGGATGTAAAATACAGCTGCTATAGGACTAAAGGGCCAAATCGGACGAAACATATATATGGGAGCTATAGCTAAATCTTAACCGATTTTCTTCAAATTCGGCAATGTTAGTTCATGGATCAAGAAACTCTACCATTCTAAATTTCAAAACGATTGGATGTAAAATACAGCTTCTATAGGACTAAAGGGCCAAATCGGACGAAAGATATATATGGGAGCTATATCTAAATCTGAACCGATTTCAACCAAATTCAATAGCGACCTTAACAGCCGCGAAATACTCTAAACTGCAAAATTTCAGAACGATCGGAGTGAAATTGCGACCTGTAGTCGACGAACAACTTTACATGGACAGACGGACGGACGGACAGACATGGTTAAATCGACTCAGCTAGTGATTCTGAGTCGATCGGTATACTTTAAGGTGGGTCTAGCTGTGTTATTTTCAGGTGTTACAAACATCTGCCGTGAAACAAACTTATAATACCCTGTACCACAGTGTGGTGTAGGGTATAAAAACGCATCAACAGCCAAACCAATGCAGGAGCCTACACACTCGTACTCACAAACGTATCAACAGCCAAACCAATGGAAGGCATCCCTGCAAACAATTGGATGATTGTTATTGTCCGCGCGATAATTTCTCGATTCTTCCTGACGACGCTTAAGGGCACCTTACATTGTGGATTTGTTGTCAAGCATCATGTTCTCTCAGATGTTGTGTTCGACGAATGTTTGCCCTTACATTACTCATGCAATCTCTACAACATCATTTCATCTACGACAGCAACGTGGTCGGTTGTGCGTGTGCAGCGAAGAAAAAGATCAAAATGCCGTCGGCAAAATGAAAATATGTGACCATAAAAATTTGGGTATTTTCCTTCAACCTTTTTTAATGAATAATTAGGGAATTTTTGAAAGAATTTGTTTATACCCACATTCCATATGAGTGTGCATCGTGCGTTATATTTTTAATGTGATATACAAATGTACCTGATACAAATTTTACCTGACTTTTTCAATACATTTGTTTCATGTTTTCTTACAAAATAATATATGCCGAAACAAAGGAGAAAAGTAAAATAAATGTCATGCCAATATCGTTGTTTCTTAATTACTTTTACAAATATTGCCTTCCAACAATTATGTTTGGGAGAGACAGACACAAATTCTGTATACTTTTGAAGGAAATGAAAGGAAAGTGTTCATTAAATTAAAATGCTTAACAAATCTACGAAAAATATTTATGTACATATTTATTTTCCACAAGAAATTGTATATTGCCTTCAAACCAACATAAAAAATTAGTTTAGTTTTTAAAATAAATTTTTAACAAGCCGGTCAATCAAGGAAAATTAAGCGAAATTTATTTTTTCAAATTTAAAATCAACGTAAATATTTCTGAAAGAAAAATAATAACAATTCTTATAGTCTTCACTTTTAATTTTCCATAATTCTGGCATACTGTTGTATAATTCAAAGAAAATCCAACCAAAATTGCCTATCTCTTTCCATTTTCACTTTTACGCATCTTTACTCAATGAGGTTTCTACTGAAATGTCATTTTGCCGACGGCACTTTGTTCTCTTTTCGTGTTTCCACCACAATGTTTCTTTTGAACTGACGAAATGTTGTCATACCTGCCATTACATTGTGGATTTGAATGAGCCAACATGAAAATATCAAAATCGTTTTGATTTTCGTCCAACATCCATGAACACTCATCATGCAGCTCCTTAGACTGTGGATAAATCCATGGATCACACAAGTTGTACGACAAAACTGATGTGTGTAAGCAGGCCTTTAGGGGATAAATCGTCATGGCGATCCGTGGCAGATAAATCAAAATCTTCCAAACAACAGTAGGAAGCTGTTTGGGAGATCGGTCATCCGTACCACGATTCTGCGATGGTTCCTAGCGATCATTTTAAGATGATTCGCTTCTCAAACGCTAAAGCAATTTTTTTACGATCGATTAAAAATTAATGCAATCTTCTTAACCACAGTTGAATGGTGTTGAGAAGATTAATTGCCCGCTCGATTTGTCCCCGATTATTCCTGGCGATTTTTGATGTTGAGTCGCTTCACCATCATCTTAGCAATAGTTTAGCGATCTGATAAAAATTTATACAATGTTTCGAACAACATTTGAAAGTGGTTTAGTAGATTTATCGTCCGCGAGATTTTTCTACGATGGACGCATTTCTATGCTAGGCTTTTGTGATTTGAGGATTTGTGTTTGTTTTTAATTTTGTTTTTTCGTTGAGGACTAACGGTAATAAAATCTTTAAATTTTGAAGTGAGTTGGATAAATTGTCATCTAAGTTTTGCAACTCAATTGTGACGGGTGTTTTTTTTTTTATAATAATAATGCTGTCGAGATGAACTAGAGAAAAATGAATGTATGATTGGAGAAATGGTACGTTTATACTTTTTTATATGAATTATTTACAAATAATCACTTAATTTTCAGAAGAAAGTCATTCTAAGAGTTGGTGGAGATGATTTACCGAGTTTTTGGGTTTTGCAATTAGACGTATAATTTCAGATGGGTTGGCGATACAATTTTCATGGAAGAGGACTAAAGAGAAACCTACAATACAAAGTTTTTTTCGTTTGCCTAAACATTGGTAAGGATTTTATAGCCTTTCATTAATCTTCTATTATATCTCCTATTACTTTTTGAGATAAATGCATGTCACCAAACATTTCCAGTGCAGTGGATACAAACATCAATTCGGTCATCCAGCAGCGTTTTGCGAAAAATTTAAACAAATTAATTTTATATTATTCCTTATTTTATTTTATTAATTACACTGTGCTAGTCCAAAAATGTAACAGAAAAGAGACCCTATGGATAGACCTATTTCGGCCATGCTGAATCCAGTCATTAGCCGTTTTTCTATGTTAGCTCTTGTTTTCGCGGTATTCGACCACAAAGTTTGTTGGGAAATCAGAGAGTTGTCTTATCTCTTTGGTTATTTTGAAGTGGAAGACTTCGGAATATACGCTTCAGTCCAAAGATCGAAATAAAGGGAACATTTGGACAATTATTTTTCTCAAAACAGTCGTCCACGCATCTCACCCCCTTACCCCTGAAAAAGTGCAATGAAATCTTATCATATGTTAAAAAACAGATATATCGTCGACATTTTTAGTAGGCATCGTTGAGAAAAATATTCCTCCTTTTTTGACTTAAATTTTTTGTAAATTATTTTTTCGTTAGTATTAATTGAAATTTCAAAGGTAACCAACAAAACCTGCTAAATTGTGAAACCTGTTAATTTTTCATAAATATGTTGAAAGGAGACTCATAATAATTTTTCGCGAGGAACATTTTTCTCAAAGATACAAACTAGAAATGTCGATGATTTGTACGACTTTTGACACATGGTAAGATTTTGGTATGATTTCGGGGGTAAAGTGGTGAGAAGCGTGGTTGACTATTTTGAGAGAAATAATACTCGAAGCGTTTCCTTTATTTCCTTCTTTGGACTGAAGCGCGTTTTCGGAAGTCATACACTTCAAAATCACCTCCGAGATAACTAACCTCTCTGATTTGTTTGCAAACTTTGTGGTCGAATATCGCGAAAACAAGAGCTAACCTATAAAAACGGTTAGCTCCATTGGATTCAGCAAGGTCGAAATAGGTATATCCATAGGGTCTCCTTTCTGTTACATTTTTAAAGTGTCCATTTCGAGCACAGTGTTATTATTAGAAGTATCGAATTCAATAAATAATAATTTCAATAATATTAATGAACGTTTTTCTTATCGTCGCTTACGAGTCGTCAAAGGGATTCGAAGTGCAAAGTGTTTTGGCGAATCGCTTTCAATTCGCCACGACGATGCGGATAAACAACAAATTATTCCCTTATGACTCTTTTAGGCAACGCCCCCGCGATTCGTCTCTACTCTATCGCAAGCGAATCTTCTTTGTGCATTGCTTACGTTTCTTCTTGACGAATCGCTTTGCTGACACAATTGCTCGCAGCGATGATTCGCTGACGAGGCGCAGATGACAATCGCGGCGATCTATCAAGCCTTCCAGGCGATTCGCGGAAGAATCTTACCACCACTACCGCTTACTTGTCGTGGCCAATCGTCCAAACCAATAGTCGTGTTGTATAGCCAATCAATGCAAAAACTAAAGGACTAATACTCAGTGCATACGCACATGTGGAGATAATTCTCATTCAATTTGTGTACGCAGGGATATATGATATCTGGGTTTGGTTCGCAAAGTCAGTTCGTTTCGGGTCTCTGTCGAGATCAGTCGGGACTCATCTATAGTGGTCGGACCTTGGTCTGTAACACTTTTTTGGAATTCGGTCATCTGGAAACGGAATGCTGAAAATAAATAACAGTTCTTTTTAGGATTAACCGCGACAGCTTCGGCCCATCGTTACTACGACAGATTCGTCTGATCGTTACTACGACACTGAAGCCGACAAATGAAGCAGTAGAAACCAGATCGACGAAGAATTGAGGCCGCAACGCCCAACCCGAAGTAACCAAAGCCACGACTGATCAAACCTGCAGCAAACCTGCGACAACACCCAACCGCGACATACCCGAAGCCGACAACCGAGATTGTGGCATCCGGATCTACGACAGATCGAGCCTGCAACATACGACAACACCCAACCAGAACATACCCGAAGGCGACAACCTAGACTGCGGTATCCAGATCCACGAGGGATCGAGCGTGCAGCATATAATACCTAGTCATACCCGAATACAACACCAAAGCCGACACCAAAACTGCAAACCCAGATCTACGAGGGATCAAGCCTGCAACATATAATACCTAGATATTTCCGAAGGCTGCATATTCGAAGCCGACAACCGAAATTGCTGAAACCAGATCCACGAG
Organism: Eudasyphora cyanicolor; assembly: GCA_963930755.1. Lineage (NCBI taxonomy): Eukaryota > Metazoa > Arthropoda > Insecta > Diptera > Muscidae > Eudasyphora > Eudasyphora cyanicolor. The sequence goes on from OZ005735.1 coordinate 54,419,329, forward strand.
GTATCGAGCCTGCAGCATACGAACCCCCAGCCTATACATAACCGAATCTCTAGCACGGTACATGTAGAAGAAGCCTAATTGGTTATTGGGCTACACTTGTTAAACAAGTCGGTGGTGCCCAAACTTACTATGTACCTGTATTGAATAGACTTATAGCCAGCCGAATACCGAAAGTCCGCACATTTACCAAAGCACCGCATACCGATATCATATTTACCACAGGGTAATTCGTGACACCCACCCGGTTAACACCAGTCGACCAGCTTGAGATTGCTATCAAGACAGTGGTCAAAAACTACCATCCGGTTCCGAGGACCACAAGTTCCCGATTATCTATAAATCGCACAAACAGCAAGTTCCCGATCACCTTCCCGATATTCACCATAGGGATCTATAGTTGAGACAAAAAGTCGATTTTCACGATTTAGTGAAAAGTCGATTTTCGACTTTTCAGTTATTTGGATAATCGATTAATCGACCTTTTGGAAAATCGATTTTTTTCGACTGTTCGGTTTTGTCTTAAACCGATTTTTGTCTGTTTTTCTGCACGTCATTTCGCAGATTCCAAGCAACTAAAGCTAAAGTGGCCCGCAGACGATCAAATTTGCTTGACAAGCAACATAATAATGTCAGTAAAAATGTGAGTGCATGTGTGGTAGGTGTGACGCAGGTGTGAGTGTATGTGTCGTAGATGTGAACACGTAAAAGAGTTTGATGTCAAGCAATTTGATCGTCTGCGGGCCCCATAAGTATACACGATTGCTTGATCGGACAACGTTATCAACCCTGTTAAAGTGCTGCAAATGTACGGACAATGATAGATTGTTAGGCAAAGGTGAATTGACAGTTCAGACGATTGCAAGAAAATCTTACAATTTCATACATGTACAACATGTTTTGTAAATATTTATATGCGGGATTGCCAATAAAAATATTTTATAGACAGTGTTGCCAATAACATTTGTTTCTGACAACTGCGCCGTTGTCACATGCATAAACTTCGCACATTTAACAATCTGCAAATTATTTCACAATGACTTTTCTGCTAACGCTTCAAGACCAAAATTGTATGTTCACACCGGTGTACGTTCACAGGGTTGCATTTTTCCGCCATTTTTCTGACAATATTGTCCGGTCCGGCAATCGTGTGTACTTAGCTTAATTCTTGATTTATACTCGGCAATTTTTTCCAAGGAAGTGTCAAAGTTTGTTGGAGAGAGCTTTTTCCGCCTGCCTCTTTCTCCTACAAGCTTTGACACTTGCTTGGAAAGAATTGCCGAGCGTGAATCAGGACTAACCACAGGAAAAAAATAAGTTTTTCCCAAAGAAAATAATATTTATTATTTACAAATAACACTGCCTGCATGACTATTGCATGCAAAGCAATATTTTGGAATTGAAGGAATTTGTTCTATTTGTATTTTATCCTTTGATACGAGCATTGGCTGTTCGTACTACATATAAGCTGTATTCAACTTGAATTTTACAAGTAAGTTCCGATTCACACGAGGTAACTTTAGTTGCTGTTAATCGAATGGTTGTAGCAGAGAGTGGGAAGGAGAGGAATTCTCCTTTCCATTCCTCTTGCCCCTCGCTGCTATGAACATTCGATTAGCCGCAACTAATGTTGCCTAGTATGAATCGTAACTTGTAAATTGCAAGTTGCAATTTTCAGATTATTTCGACGCTGAAAAATTGCTTCATTTTTATTTTTATGTTCTCTGTCTGATTTTTTCACTTCGCCAAAATAAAAAGCGTTTGAATTGGTTTGAGAAGTCCAACGCCACCGTCTATTTAAGTAAGGCCAAACTCGACAAAAGTCGAAATGATAATCGATTTCGGTTGATATGCCGCCGTCGGATAAAAATCGGCAAAAATCGAAATGATAAATCGATTTTTCGACTTTTTGCTTGGTGAAAATTGATTTCGACTTTTTCCAATCAAGAGTCGATTAATCGAAAGTCGATTTATAGATCCTTAATTCACCCAGCAACGACAGTCTCGACCTCACGACCAGTTCTACGAGTCGAAGCGGCCATGAGCAGTATCTTGTAATTGTCAATCGTATCTTTAAATCAAACTCAAATAGATTGTATAATTGTTTATTACTTCAATAAAGTTGATAACAGTGCCTCAAAACAAGGTATGGTACATCAAAATAGATCAAGTATTTCAGGAGTCACAAGCGATTGAATGAACAAAAGTTTTTGAAAAAATCGTAATTCCGGCATTTTTAAATTGCTCATAACTTTTGAACATAATTTGCTTAATTTGTTTCTTGAAACACGTATAAAAATTTTTAAAGATAAGTATACATACACAAACTTTCGAAGCAATCAAAGCTTCTGATGTCAAAAATCGTACCATGGAATGACTCATAGGTAGTATACAATTTATTACATAATCAATATTTCGCTAAATTTGAACCATTTGTGAGGAGGTACTTGATAGAGTGGATCAATATTGTCCAAAAAAGTTTTTTCTGTACTACAAAATAATTTTTTGGTCCAAATATAACTCATATAGAAAGACAATTTATAAGAACAGTTCACAAACGATATTTTTGATTTATAATGTAGTACTTTTAAAGTAAATAAATTCCGGTTGCAAATATATGCGATAATATATTTGCCTACAATAAATATTTTAATTTGTTATTTTTTCCGAGAAACTTTGGACATATCTAAACAAAATATTTTAAGAACCAAAATTTTGAAAAAAATTTCTGTTCGAATTGTATTAAAATTGAAAGAAATTATATTTCTAGCAATAAAATATGCCGCATATTACATTTGAAGTAATTTTTGCACTACTTATTTGCATATTTTACTAGCAACTACTCAAAAAGGATATTTTAAGGATAATTTAATCCTTGCTGCAATTTCAGCGATCACATGCTTTAATGTAAAACAAATTAGAAGTATATTGAACAAAATTTGGTTGAATTCCGTGGGCAGTTTTAGAAAATATTGTATTTTTGCATTTCAGGATATGTGGGAGGAGGGCGTGTCCTTTGACGGATTTAGTCCAAAATAAGTTTATTTTGCATATAAAAACTACTTATGCAAAATTTCGATGATATACATATAATCCTTCCATTTTTGGCCAACCGTATAGGGAAATCACGACACTGTGCGTCACCTGCATAGACAATAACCTTAAAACGCGTCCTCTCCAGAGAAAACAGATACTGGCCATTAAGAGACTACATAGGAGGACGGACATTTATCGGAGAACATTCACAGATTATTTGTTTTCTGTGTATATTAAACAAAAATAAATTATATACAATTTCTTTTGTCAACTTTTGCATCCGAACAATTTTTCTTAAAATTGAACACAGCAAAAGTCTGAATAATATTCCATGCTTTTTACAATTTCTATTCATTTTTCAAATTGAAAGAATAACGTCTGCACTAAAGCCACGTCCATTCAGATTCAGATACGTGTATTGAACTGAACAGAACGGTATAGAATGGGATGGCTCTGACATATTGCGACATTATAAACACTACTCGTTTAAGAGTACATGGTACGACTATGTGCCGGACAAGAGAAGTAACAAAAGTTTTGACATTGATAACAAGGAGCAAGGACATGATGTATGTGTCCATGTGTTGATGCAATCGGATACCAAAGAGCCAAGCCAATATGTCCCTTCATATGTTTTAAAATTTTTCTTTTTTTGCTGTAAATCTAGACACATTATGTGTGTGTGAATCGGATGTGTTGGCAAACAAGTTGTACAGAGTTCCCGTTTTTTTATTACAAATGTAGAATAGAGGATACATAACACCGTCTGCAATATGTACATTTAACAGGGAGGGTCAAGGAAAGCGAAAGATATTGCTTTCCCATTACATTGCATAGAAAATCAAAAATTATTTCAATAACTATCGACTCTAATATATAGAATGCCCTACATAGAAGAAGACTCCAGAGTGATTCACCCTAGTAAAAAGGAAGACCTCAGAGATCGACTTTAGTACAGAAGTAGGAAAAGCTCAGTGGTCGACTCTAGTATAGAGGAAACCATCCTTTTAGATTAAGTCTTTGATGATCGACTCTAGTCCAGACGAAGACCTCGGTGGTGACTCTAGTATATAGGAAGACAAAGTTGTCGTATAAAGTATGAAGTAAGACTTCGGTTTTCGACTCTAGTATAGACTAAGACCAGAGTGGTTGACTCTAGGATAGGGGAAACGTTCAGATGTCATATCTATCTTACACGAAACACTTAGAGGTCGACTTTAGAGTAAGCACTCTGATGTCGACTCTATATAGACGAAGCACTCAGTGGTCGAGTCTAGTATAAATAAAAACCACTATGATCCACTCTAGTATAAAGCAAGTTCTCAGTGGCCGATTCTAGTATGGAGCAATACCTCTGTGGTCGATTCTAGTATAGAACCAGTAAGGAAGGCTAAAGTCGGGTGGGGCCGACTATATAATACCCTACACCACTCTCGTAATATTGAATAACTCTGAAATATAAATTTTGTAATTCATGTATAAATAGTTTACATAAATTTACTTTTGAGTCATTTTATACAGGGTTGCCCATATTCGACGGACCCATGTTTTTTTAAAAAAAATCAAAGAAAAAAATAAAAATTTGGCGGTTGGCAATCTTAATCATTTAATTTGTTCCAAGTAGATTTGTTTACATCAATTTTTGAATAAATTGTTTACATAAATTTACTTTTGAGTCATTTTATTACTTAAATAATACCCTGTACCACAGTGTGGTGTAGGGTATAAAAACGATTGGATGTAAAATACAGCTTCTACAGGACTAAACAGCCAAATCGGATGAAACATATATATGGGAGCTATAGCTAAATCTTAACCGATTTTCTTCAAATTCGGCAATGTTGGTTCGTGGATCAAGAAACTCTACCATTCTAAATTTCAAAACGATTGGATGTAAAATACAGCTTCTGTAGAACTAAAGGGCCAAATCGGACGAAACATATATATGGGAGCTATAGCTAAATCTTAACCGATTTTCTTCATATTCGGTAGTGTTGGTTCATGGATCAAGAAACTCTACCATTCTAAATTTCAAAACGATTGGATGTAAAATACAGCTTTTATAGGACTAAAGGGCCAAATCGGACGAAACATATATATGGGAGCTATAGCTAATTCTTAACCGATTTTCTTCAAATTCGGTAGTGTTGGTTCATGGATCAATAAACTCTACCATTCTAAATTTCAAAAGGATTGGATGTAAAATACGACTATAGAACTAAAGGGCCAAATCGGACGAAACATATATATGGGAGCTATAGCTAAATCTCAACCGATTTTCTTAAAATTCAGCAATGTTGGTTCATGGATCAAGAAACTTTACCATTCTAAATTTCAAAATGATTGGATGTAAAATACAGCTTCTACAGGACTAAAGAGCAAAATCGGACGAAACATATATATGGGAGCTATAGCTAAATCTTAACCGATTTTCTTCAAATTCGGCAATGTTGGTTCATGGATCAAGAAACTCTACCATTCTAAATTTCAAAACGATCGGATGTAAAATACAGCTTCTATAGGACTAAAGGGCCAAATCGGACGAAACATATATATGGGAGCTATAGCTAAATCTTAACCGATTTTCTTAAAATTCGGCAATGTTGGTTCATGGATCAAGAAACTCTACCATTCTAAATTTCAAAACGATTGGATGGAAAATACAGCTTCTATAGGACTAAAGGGCCAAATCGGACGATAGATATATATGGGAGCTATATCTAAATCTTAACCGATTTTCTTAAAATTCGGCAATGTTGGTTCATGGATCAAGAAAATCTACCATTCTAAATTTCAAAACGATTGGATGGAAAATACAGCTTCTATAGGACTAAAGGGCCAAATCGGACGATAGATATATATGGGAGCTATATCTAAATCTGAACCGATTTCAACCAAATTCAATAGCGATCTTAATAACCGCGAAATACTCTAAACTGCAAAATTTCAGAACGATCGGAGTGAAATTGCGAACTGCAGTCGACGAACAACTTTACATGGACAGACGGACGGACGGACTGACAGACATCGTTAAATCGACTCAGCTAGTGATTCTGAGTCGATCGGTATACTTTAAGGTGGGTCTAGCTGTGTTATTTTCAGGTGTTACAAACATCAGCCGTGAAACAAACTTATAATACCCTGTACCACAGTGTGGTGTAGGGTATAAAATTACCTTATTGGCCGATTCTTATATAGAAACAGACCTTATTGGTCGACTCTTGTCTTGATACATACCTCAGTGGTATAATCTAGTATAGAAGAAGACTTTATTGGTCGATTCTTGTATAGATACAGGCCTTATTAGTCGACTCTTGTATTGATACAGACTTCAGTGGTCGACTCTAGTATAGAGGAAGACCTCAGAGGTCGACTCTAGTATAGAGGAAGACCTCAGTGGTCGACTCTAGTATAGAGGAAGAGCTCAGAGGTCGACTCTAGTATAGAGGAAGACCTCAGTGGTCGACTCTAGTATAAAGGGAGAGCTCAGGGGTCGACTCTAGTATAGAGGAAGAGCTTAGGGGTCGACTCTAGTATAGAGGAAGACCTCAGAGGTCGACTATAGTATAGAGGAAGACCTCAGAGGTCGACTATAGTATAGAGGAAGACCTCAGAGGTCGACTCTAGTATAGAGGAAGACCTCAGAGGTCGACTCTAGTATAGAGGAAGACCTCAGAGGTCGACTCTAGTATAGAGGAAGATCTCAGAGGTCGACTCTAGTATAGAGGAAGACCTCAGAGGTCGACTCTAGTATAGAGGAAGACCTCAGAGGTCGACTCTAGTATAGAGGAAGACCTCAGAGGTCGACTCTAGTATAGAGGAAGACCTCAGAGGTCGACTCTAGTATAGTGGAAGACCTCAGAGGTCGACTCTAGTATAGAGGAAGACTTCAGAGGTCGACTCTAGTATAGTGGAAGACCTCAGAGGTCGACTCTAGTATAGTGGAAGACCTCAGAGGTCGACTCTAGTATAGAGGAGTACTTCAGAGGTCGAATATAGTAAAGAGGAAGATCTCAGTGGTCAACTTAACTATAGAGGAAGACCTCAGTGGTCGACTCTAGTATAGAAGATTACCTTATTGGTCGACTCTAGTAGAAGTCGTGGTCAGTGGTCGACTCTAGTGTAGAAGAAGAACTCCTTGGACGATTCTAGTATAAAGGGAGAACTTCTTAGACAATTTTAGTGTAGTGGAAGACCTCCTTGGTCGACTCTACACAGAAAGAAAAATGCCATACTAAATTCAAGTAAAAAATTCTTAATTTAAGCCGAAATCGTATTTAAAAATGTAATACGTTCGTACTAAGTTTTTCTTAAAACAAGTATACATCGGGTTAAATTAAAAAAATCAAGCGCTGTACGGCTTACAATAAGTATATAATGCTTGAAATTAAGTAAACATTTCTTGAAAGAAGAAAAAGCTTAATTTAATCTCTGAGAGACAGAACCATTATAGAGCACAATAAAATCACCCTCTCAACCACTCTCATTTAAGTGGTTGATTATGGCTGACGCAACAGCAAACACACACGCATATAAATCGACGAGATGTATACCCAATTCGTTTCTCGTTCAAGCAGTGTATGTAAATACATTACTTGGTGTGATTTTTATACCCTACACCACACTGTGGTACAGGGTATTATAAGTTTGTTTCATCGCAGATGTTTGTAACACCAGAAAATAACACAGCTAGACCCACCTTAAAGTATACCGATCGACTCAGAATCACTAGCTGAGTCGATTTAACGATGTCCGTCCGTCCGTCCGTCTGTCCACGTAAAGTTGTTCGTCGACTACAGGTCGCAATTTCACTCCGATCGTTCTGCAATTTTGCAGTTTAAAGTATTTCGCAGCTGTTAAGATCGCTATTGAATTTGGTTGAAATCGGTTCAGATTTAGATATAGCTCCCATATATATCTTTCGTCCGATTTGGCTCTTTAGTCCTATAGAAGCTGTATTTTACATCCAATCGTTTTGAAATTTAGAATGGTAGAGTTTCTTGATACATGAACCAACATTGCCGAATTTGAAGAAAATCGGTTAAGATTTAACTATAGCTCACATATATATGTTTCGTTACATCCAATCGTTTTGAAATTTAGAATGGTAGAGTTTCTTGATCCATGAACCAACACTGCCGAATTTGAAGAAAATCGGTTAAGATTTAGCTATAGCTCCCATATATATGTTTCGTCCGATTTGGCCCTTTAGTTCTATAGAAGCTATATTTTACATCCAATGGTTTTGAAATTTAGAATGGTAGAGTTTCTTGATCCATGAACCAACATTGCCGAATTTGAAGAAAATCGGTAAAGATTTAGCTATAGCTCCCATATATATGTTTCATCCGATTTGGCTCTTTAGATCCAATCGTTTTTATACCCTACACCACACTGTGGTACAGGGTATTATTTAAGTATAAAATGTCCCAAAAGTAAATTTATGTAAATAATTTATACATGAATTACAAAATTTATATATCAGAGTTATTCAATATTACGAGAGTGGTGTAGGGTATTATATAGTCGGCCCCGCCCGACTTTAGCCTTTCCTTACTGGTTTTTATTTAAGTTTTTTGAATTTGTTTATAATTCTTGTTCGTTTCGTTGATGCTATAACTTTTATTTTCATATTTAAATCGAATAATTACAGCAAAACTTTTACTTTTGCTGTCAAGCAATCGTATTTTGACATACCATTTAAAAAATGCATTCTTTGCAATACAGTGGCAAAAATGGTATAATTAATGTAAGTGTTATATGGGTACAAAACGAACGAAAACACAATAAATCTAGTATGATCAGGCTTAAATCAAGTATTGGTTGGACTTAAATCAAGAACTGATCAGGCTTAAATCAAGTATTGGGAAGGCTTAATTCAATAAAAATGTTCTTCATTGAAGGTCGTTTCGCACTCAAATCAATTCCATAGAATTCTTAAATCAACCGATTTATGCTTGAAATAATAATATTTCGGCTTAAAATCAAGCCTAATCAGGCTTAATGAGCGCTAAGATTAAGAATTCAGGGCTTAAAAATCCGTACTTGATTTAAGTACTTTATACTTGGTTTAAGAAAAACCGTACTTACCGTACTTTTGACACCGGTACGGCTTGATTCAAGTACGGAATACTCAATTTTTTCTTTCTGTGTAGTAGTGTACAGGAATACTCTATACTAGAGGTCTTCCCTTAGAAGCATATTTATTGTTTCTTAGGCCACTCTTTCGATGTCTTATACTTTTGGGCCGTAGCAAAATAATATACCTCTTACTCCACTTTGTGAGTTTACCACTCACCCAAAAACAAAGAACACACGCAAAGAAAAATCCCTGAAAATAACTTTCAAAATTCCCCGAGTGAATGTTAATTATAACTAAATTATTGAACTAAGAATTTATATGACTTCTCATATGGGCTAATGAAATCCAAACCCACCATAGAATATTTACAATTCTCTTTGATACCAATGATACCCGGATATTTTATTACATAGCTTTTCCAAGAATTATTTCCCCCCCTATGTGAATGTAATCAAAAACTCGTGACAATTGGGTCAAAACTGGACAAATTGAGTATTGTGTGTGAGGCTAATAGCAAAACGCGCAACCACAATGGGAACTCCTTAGAAGGGGAGGAACAAATTCTAAGAATTCCCATAGAATTATAGTGATACACATGTCAACCACCCACTAATCATCATCATCATCATCGTCGTCATTATCAACAGCAACAGAGCCTGGGAGACAAAACGAGAATGGGTGTAGACACGAGTTTGTAATGCTCCTATGTACGAGTATGACCAAGAATACATATATCATAAATACCAAATGAACAAATAATGCAGAAACTTTTATGTGTAATAATCAGCTATTTGTTCCTTTCTTCTCATTCCCATCCATTGTTGTTGATAATCACAGGATGAAAATAATAACGATGAGGATAATGACAACGAAGACGAAGACGGCGACAACTACGATGACACTGTGACTGGGTAATTGTGACTGTGATATAACAACAGTAACTTTAAAGCTGACAATGCGAGTAATGATTATGTTGTTGATATTGTTGACTTGGTCGTTAAGACTTACTAACTATTGCGCCGGGCATTGCAATGAGTAATGACCAAGAAACTATAAACAATTTGCTTTTATATTATGTTAATTTATAGTTATACTGCTGTAAGTCGGTAAACATGCGACAGCGAAGGTATTTGTTTAAGGCTCGTCGTTTTACAGGGCCTCGCAAATCATAGATCAAACCCAAAGCTCATATCTGAACTTCTTATTTTTGTTTAGGTTTTTTTGTTCTCAATAAGGTTTAAAATTCAGAGTAGGGTATCATTTTTGGATCTTATTGCCAACGTCTTAGTCCATAGGAGGCATTTCATAATCCTACTATTAGCTTGACTTTATGAGAGGCCAATCAGGCCTACACACCAACAAAATGGAGATAAACCATAGCTGTCTTCATCCAAAATGCGAAAATTTACCCCGGAGAGTGTAATAGGTATGGTTACTCCAGCAGAAATGCAGAACATGTTGAAATACATTATCCCCTGGCTGGAGAAAATTTATGTAGGCTGTATCAGGCTTTCATACATCCCGAATCGATGGAGGGATACCAAAGTGGTATTCATACCAAAAGCGGGGAAGATATCACACACTAGGCCAAAAGACTTCAGACCAATTAGCCTATCCTCCTTCCTATTGAAAGGTCTGGAAAGACTTTTAGATTATTTCATTAGGGAAAACCTGGATACAAAACTCCTGTCAGTGAACCAACATGCTTACAATAAGGGGAAGTCTACAGAATCAGCCCTGCACGAACTTGTGAGCACTATCGAATCGTCCCTGCATTTCAAGGAATTCACCATGGTGGCATTTCTTGACATAGAAGGGGCTTTTAACAACATTCACTCAGATGCAGTAATTGCGGCACTGTCACATCTTAATGTCAACTCTAGTTTGATTAGACTAATTCAAAGTCTGCTCAACAGAAGACGCATAACAGCATGTCTTGGGTCCACAACTCTAACAAGGTTTGTAAACAGAGGGACCCCACAAGGAGGAGTACTGTCTCCACTAATTTGGAACCTAGCGGTGAATGAAATCCTGCTAGATCTAGAATGTTGTGGCTGCAAGGTCGTGGCATATGCGGACGACGTGGCAATCGCAGTGAGTGGCAAATTCGTAAACGTCCTCAGAGACATCCTACAGGTGGCTCTGAACAAGTTGGCTAGATGGGCCAGAAGCAGCGGTTTGGGCATAAACCCAAACAAGACAGAATTGGTTCTCTTTACTAGGATGAATAAAGTCCCACATGTGCACCCTCCACCTCGGATGAATGGAACAGATCTAGTCTTTTCTGAAGTGCAAAATTTTTAAGAATAATTATAGATAGTAAACTGTTATTTAGACTTAACGTATTGGAACATGTAAGGAAGGCTAACGTCGCCTTATATTCCTGCATAAAGGCTGTAGGGTCGCGGTGGGGCCTCTCTCCTAAAATCGTCCACTGGATATATATAGCAGTAGTTCGTCCTATACTGCTATACGCCATTGTGGTATGGTGGACGGCAACTGACAAACTAACCATAACCAACCTACTAACAAAGGTTCAGAGAACTGCCTGCCTGAGCATAAGCGGAGCCTTAAGGACCGAGTCTCTACAAGTTATACTCCATATACTGCCGATTAATATTGTGGCGAGAGAAGTTGCAACCAAAGCGGCAATAATATTAAACTGCCTATCAATGTGGAGGTACAAAAACTACGGTCACATGAGAATATCAAAGTGTAGTGCTATGGTAACCGACCGAGTGGACTATATACCAACGGTGTACACCTTCGAGAGAAATTACGTCACTATGATTCCCGCGAGAGATAAATGGGTTGGAAGAAAACCAGGTAATAGAAACCATCTCCACTTTTACACGGATGGTTCGAAGCTTGATGAAAAGGTTATCTTCGGAGTACACTATGCAGAGCTTAGATTGGATATAGCTCACAGACTACCAGATACCTGCAGTGTCTATCAAGCCGAAATAATGGCAATATGGGAAGTAGCCAAGTGGCTGTGTCGCAACATAGTAACCAACACTGGCGTTGTCATTTACTCGGACAGCCAGGCTGCCATCAATTTTCTGGAGGCAACATCCCTAAATTCACAAGCAGCCCTCGACTGCCGCAGATCTGTTAACGAGATGGCTGAGCAGTTTAACATACACTTCATATGGGTGCCTGGGCATAGGGATATCCCGGGGAACTGCAAAGCCGATGAACTTGCTAGGAAAGGGACGACATTACAAATTCTCGAAGAATTTGCATATATTGGTGCGCCACTATCCACGTGCAAGCTTTGGCTTGGGCAAGAGGCAATCAGGCAGTCCAATGAAAGATGGACAGAAATCGGCACCTGCAGAGTAGCTAGACAAATCTGGCCAAGGTATGACCTGAGAAGATCAAAATATCTCCTCGCACTAGAGAGGCAAAGATTGTCTACGTTAGTATCAGTTCTGACGGGACACTGCTTGATCGGCGAACACGCCAAAAGATTGGGTATTGTCTCTAATGACTTCTGCAGAAGCTGTGGAGATGAGGAAGAAGTGGAGAGCATTGAGCACGTGCTATGCGACTGTCCCGCTCTGAGTAAACGACGACTGGACATACTGGGGTCGGCTTTTCTAGGCAGCCTAACAGATCTTTCCAGTACCGATATTCGTAATATCGACAAATTTGTATATCAAACAGGTTGGTTTCGATGAGGGGCATTTCAGCCCGTGGTAACACTAGGGACCTAAACTGGTCTATGTGAGCTTGTATAAAAAAATACGGCTGCCACCCTAACCTAACCTAATTGGTAGCTATCTTAGGAGTAAAAATTATCACAGGCTACTGTCACAGGAAAGTCCTCCGAAACTGCCCTGCATGATCTGATCAGCTTTATTGAAGGATCCTACACTGTTCAGAAAAACACTATATGTAGTAGCTTTCTTAGTTATAGGGGGGCTTCAATAATATAAATTCAATCACAATAATTACGGCTTTAGCAACCCTGGGGTTGATAGCAGTAGACGTAGGTTCTTTAAAAAACCTTCTTATTAAGAGATGCATTTCAGCTATCTTAGGGTCAAGTAACCTCCATAGACTTATTAGCAGAGCTGCGCCCCAAGGGAGCGTTCTGTCTCACCTGCTATGGAATTTATCCATGAACAATATTCTGTTTTCTCTAGAGAAGATTAGTTTTAAGGTTATTGGTTATGCATATGACGTGACAAAAACGCTTGGAGAGAAGTTTCCGAGTTCTCTTAGAGGAATCCTACAACAGTCCCTCATTCAACCGTTTCCGATAATGGTCTTGGTGTGAACCCGGTCAAAACAGAACAACTTATTTTCAGCATGATCTAGTCAGCTTTATGGAAGAATCTCTGTTTCTCTGGTAATGAATATGTTACTACAGCTTTCTTAGATATAGAGGGTTACTATAATAACATAAATGCAGCAGCAATAGTTTTGGCTCTGGTAACCCTGGAAGTTGATAATACGAGTAATATTCGAATGTCATCCAGCTTAGGCTAAACTAACCTCCGTATATATTAGTCCGAAGAGGAGCGGCCCAAGGGGACGTTCTGTCCCCTCTGATGTGGAATCTCTTATTGAAAAATATTCTGCTTTCTCTGGACAAGATGGGTGTTAAGATTATAACAAAAGCAGATGACGTGACAATAGCATTTAGAGGGAAGTTTACGAGTACTCTTAGATATTCTACAGCTGGCCCTTCATAAAACCACAAGATGTGCTTCCGATAATGGTCTTGGTTTGAACCCGACCAAGACAAAACTTGTTAATTTTAGCAAGAGATACACGATGTCATATGTTGCACCTGTCTTCTTATTGACTAAAATTGATCACAGGCTACTTCCAATCAACAGCAAGCCTACAGCAAAGGCAAATCCAGCAAAACCATTCTGCATGATCTAGTCAGCTTTACTGAAGGATCTTTTTCTGTTAAGGAATATACAATGGTAGCTTTCTTAGATATAGAGGGGGTCTATAATAAGATAAATCCAGCCGCAATAGTTGTGGCAACTCTGGAGGTTACTCATAATAACCGAAGGTTAGCCAGCTTAAGGTGAGCTGATCTCCATAAACTTATCTGCAGGTGAACGCCCCCAAAGAAGCGTTCTGTCTCTTTGCTATGGCATCTCTGCATTTTGCTTTCTTTGGAGAAGATTAATGTTATTGCCTTTGCAGATGGCATGACAAAAGCGGTTAGAGAGAAGTATTCGAGTACTCTTAGAGACATCTGACAGCCGGCCTTTCATACAAACGCAAGATGGAATTTCTATAGTTCCGACCAAGACTTTTTAGCAGGAGCTTGTTAATTGAAGATACTGAAAAAATTCGTGTTTAGTACCGATTTTCTCTAACTCAACAGACCGAACCACTGGCTTAGTTGTATGACCATGGACATGAGACGTTTTTAAACGTCTCTTCTCTTCAAGCTAACCTAACATGTATGAACAACTTTTCGACAAGAAGTATCTCACTCTTATACCTGATAGATCAGAATGGAATAGTCGTATCCCAGGATATATGTATGAGATTCGTGAACTTCTATACAGATGATTGCAGCCTCAACAACCAAATGGGCTTTTCGTTTGGAACTTGAGCTATCTATTGCAGAAAGACTGTAGTTATAACCTGGCAGAACTCTAAGCTATTAAAGAGGTAGCAGAATAGCTGAAAATTAATTTTCTGACCAACGTCAGTATCAATATTTTCTCTCATAGTCAGGCTGCCATCAAGTTCCTGGAAACTGTGTTCTTGACTTCAAAAACTGCCCTGTCTGTCACAGATATCTTAACGAGATAGCTGAACAGTATAATATTAACCTGATTTGGGTATCGGGCCAAAGGGACACACCAGAGAACTGCAGATGAACTTGCAATACTAGGAACTACCAGGGGAACTATCCTCTAGCAACCTAGAAGCTTTTCTGGGGACATAGTACCCTTAAGGCAGCATATGACTGGTGGTCACTTGTCAGGAACTGTATACATTCCAGGCTTTTGTGGACCCGCCTAAACTTCCAACGCACCAAAGGCCTTCTGTCGTTGTCGATACTGTACGTCTAACTGATTGTGGGTCTCTTATCGTGAAGGTCTTGCAAAATGACTTTTGAAGAATCTGCTGAGACGAATAGGAGGAATCAATACAGCACTTTTTGTGTCTGTGCCCCGCTCTCTCTGTTGAAGGTGTAGGATACCTTAAGCCTGGGGAATTGGCAGGAATTGTGGCATATGTTGTCATGGCTCTGGCGGCCTTCAAGCTCTTCTTGTAGGTTAGTGCCCTTACGGCAAGAAATAACAGGTGGACACTAGTCAGGAATTTCATACATTTCAGGCAAATGTGGCCCTGCCTAAACTGCAAACACAGCAACGCACTGCTGTGGTTCTAGTCCGGGCGTCTTACTAATCGTGTCTGTCATGATGGTTCACTGCTATATTGGAAGCCATGCTGCAGGTTTTGCGAAATGACTTTTGCAGAGGCTGCGGCGATGAAGGACGAATAAATAGAACAACTTCTGTGTCTGTGGAGAGTTTCTTCGGGGAGTTAGGTTGTGGAATATGTCGGCAAGCGACCTGCAATCTCTTCTTGAGAGATAGTGCCTTTACGGTAAAAAATGAAAGGTGGGCACTATGTAGTCAGGGACTGCATATATTCCATGTCTAAATTCCAAACGCTCCAAAGCCCTGCTGTCTTTATCGAGATGGGATGTCTTATTTATTGAGTCTGTCACTGAGAGATTGAAGATCTTGCGAAATGACTTTTTCAGAAGCTGCGGAGACGAAGAGGCGGAGGCATCTATAGAACGCTTCTGTATACGTTCTCGATCTCTCTGTAGAAGACGGCAGGCTACACTAGACCCTAATTTGTTTGGGGAGTTAGCAGGCTTGCCTGATGTTAAAAGCCGCCAACTTTTAAGCATTCTAGGTGAATCAAATTGGTTCAGTGGGAGGGGCTAGGGATAATTTATGTTTTCCCTTACGTCCCTGTGGTAGCACAAAGGACTACATATATAGTCTAAGTGAACCTGTCATACAGGCTGTCACTCTTTGCCTTTACAAATGAATATTAGTGTTATTTCTTATTATTTTTGGAGCCTCTAGCTAAAGTCTTTCTAGGCTCTTACTGCGACTAATCCCCACTACTCTTGTGCCAACAAAATTTAACTTCCTTTTAATCTATTTGCCAACACTTGTATTGTTACTGCGACATTGATTTATTATTACTGTTTTTGTAGCTCTAGAGTATTCTGTATTAAGGACATTCCTTCTAATTGCATTCTATTTTCTTTGTTGATGACAAAATTATTTCTATTGCATAAAATATATTTACGTAATTTGAGTGGGCACTTACTGTAGCAGAAGAATAACAGAAATTCGAGATGGTGTTATTTATTCCAACTATGTTGACGAGAAAGAAATGCTCATGACAAAAATTTAATAATATATTTGGTTTTTATTACAAACGACTAGTTAGTAGTAGTAGAAAGATTTATAGCAGTTGAAGGAGAGGGAGACATTTTAAATTGTCCTTCGAGTCAAATGATTTGATATTATTTTGTAGTTTAAGGCATAATTCGGGTTAGGTAGGATAATATTCCTTAAATTTTATAGGTTTTTATTTTGAATTATTTAATAAAAAACTGTACTTGGGCAGCAGAAAGAATGTTCTTAATTCCCAGAAGTTTAAAAGTATTTTGAAATTATTTTTATTTTACATATATTATTTTAACCTTAAATGTGTTTAAGTTCCTACAAAGATGAATGAATTTTACTATAATAAATGTTTCACATACTAGGAATTAAAATCCTTTTTGTTAAACACATTTTTATTCTTGATGGAATCCAGACAATTTTAAATCATGAAACAATTTCCCATAAAAAGATATTTTATGTTATCTTAAAAAAAGTTTTACTATTGCTGTAAGAAGGGTTAGAAGCATGGCTGAGATATTTGTAAAGAACACCTCTCATAATTAATATGCCTTTACTCTAACCTCCATGGGGCTATCGGGTTCATAGTTTACTTTCGATTTAAATGTTCACTTCTCCCTACATTCCCATCAAAATCACAATTCCTGTAAAAATATCGAACCATAACTCTGGGTGGAGCCTGGCCTGTGCAAGCGAATTAATAGAAAAAAGTATAGCAAATTTAATATTAAATTATCCCACCTCTAGAGAGAGGACTAGGCCTTCGTAAAAGGACGAACACAGGGATGCCAAACTGGGCAACAGGTTTACAGCGAAGGGGTTGAATGGAACGTGGCGAGCAAATTTAATTTAAATGAACATTAAAATAAACAACATCAATTTCCGAGCAGCAGCAAATTTATAGGGTTTTATCATAATAATATTGCGTAGGTTTCCACTCCTTCAGTTGCAAGCTACAGTGAGCGTTAAAAGTGAGACAACACCGCTAATACTTTTTTTCATTTTTGAAGATATACGATACATTTACTAAATGTTTGCAACGAGAATAACATTTTCTTGACTTTGGATGCATTGTTTAAATTTAAATTTTCATTATAGTACCTTTTGATCGATATTTGGTAGTGACAACGAATGTTTTATTTTTGACAACAGAAATTGTATTAATAGACCAAAGATTATTATTGCAACTAATAATTGGTTACTATAAGAGAAAAAAATATTAATAAATAATTACATATTTCCCAAATTTAGGATAATTAAATATATTTTGGGAAATACGACCAAATGCTGTTCCTTTGTTCATACATGACAAACAAAAATTAAACCAGTAAGGAAAGGCAAAAGTCGGGCGGGGCCGACTTTAGCCTCGGACGAAACAAACATATATATGGGAGCTATAGCTAAATCTTAACCGATTTTCTTCAAATTCGGTAGTGTTGGTTCATGGAACAAGAAACTCTACCATTCTAAATTTCCAAATGATTGGATGTAAAATACAGCTTCTACAGGACTGAAGAGCAAAATCGGACGAAATATATATATGGGAGCTATAGCTAAATCTTAACCGATTTTCTTAAAATTCGGCAATGTTGGTTCATGGATCAAGAAACTCTACCATTCTAAATTTCAAAATGATTGGATGTAAAATACAGCTCCTACAGGACTAAAGAGCAAAATCGGACGAAACATATATATGGGAGCTATAGCTAAATCTTAACCGATTTTCTTCAAATTCGTTAGTGTTGGTTCATGGATCAAGAAATTCTACCATTCTAAATTTCAAAACTATTGGATGTAAAATACAGCTTCTATAGGACTAAAGGGCCAAATCGGACAAAAGATATATATGGGAGCTATATCTAAATCTGAACCGATTTTCTTCAAATTCGGTAGTGTTGGTTCATGGATCAAGAAACTCTACCATTCTAAATTTCAAAATGATTGGTTGTAAAATACAGCTTCTACAGGACTAAAGAGCAAAATCGGACGAAACATATATATGGGAGCTATAGCTAAATCTGAACCGATTTTCTCCAAATTCGGTAGTGTTGGTTCATGGATCAAGAAACTCTACCATTCTAAATTTCAAAACGATTGGATGTAAAATACAGCTTCTATAGAACTAAAGGGCCAAATCGGACGAAACATATATACATATGGGAGCTATAGCTAAATCTTAACCGATTTTTTTTCAAATTCGGTAGTGTTGGTTCATGGATCAAGAAACTCTACCATTCTAAATTTCCAAATGATTGGATGTAAAATACAGCTTCTACAGGACTAAAGAGCAAAATCGGACGAAACATATATATGGGAGCTATAGCTAAATCTTAACCGATGTTCTTCAAATTAGGCGATATTGGTTCATGGATCAAGAAACTCTACCATTCTAAATTTCAAAAGGATTGGGTGTAAAATACAGCTTCTATAGGACTAAAGGGCCAAATCGGACGAAATATATATATGGGAGCTATATCTAAATCTATACCGATTTCAACCAAATTCAATAGCGATCTTAACAGCTGCGAAATACTTTAAACTGCAAAATTTCAGAACGATCGGAGTGAAATTGCGACCTGTAGTCGACGAACAACTTTACATGGGCAGACGGACGGATGGACGGACAGACATGGTTAAATCGACTCAGCTAGTGATTCTGAGTCGATCGGTATACTTTAAAGTGGGTCTAGCTGTGTTATTTTCAGGTGTTACAAACATCTGCCGTGAAACAAACTTATAGTACCCTGTACCACAGTGTGGTGTAGGGTATAAAAATAAAAGCAACAATCATGAAATTGAAAGCACAATGTTTTAGCGACATTTTCATAAAAGTTGTGTTATGCATTGTACTCTCGTGTACTAAAATTTGTGTCAAATATTTCCGCATCACATAATAGTGATGCATTTGTAATAAGACATTTTTAGTTTTGTTATGAATTGTATGGTTTTTTTGTTCAATTAATAAAATAAAAATTAATGAAAACTGTTTTTAACTAATTATCGGCAGTACATGACTGACAAATTTTCAGAACAACCAATTTTTAAAAAAAACTTTGTTGTGGCAACTTACATAAGATAATATTGGCTACCATTTTCGTAGTTGGCGCAACCAAATATGATTGTTGTCAGCATGGAAGCAGAGGTATACCACAACCAAAATGTTGGTTGTACTGATGGAATTGCATGATAGACAGAACTAATAAAATTCGGTTAAGCCAACCAAACTGTTTTCTGTGTGTATAGCGGTTGGATATATGATATAGAAGGCCCCCTCTAAAAATAAGAAGGCCACCATAGCATATTCCCTAACAGAGATACATCCTTCAATAAAGCTGAATCCATCATTCAGAGCAGTTTCGATGGATTTGGTCCTGCTGAAGAAATGCCGTTGATTGGAGATTAGCCTGTGATAAATTTTAGTCGATTAATTTCTACCTGGTTTTAAGGAGAGATTGCGATATACTAATTGGTCGGAAACCCTTATCTTCTGTATGGGACGGATTTGCCGCTATTGGGATCAGGATGACATTGATTATCTCTTTTTTATGTTAAATAGGCCTGACTAATACGAGTACAATAAGTATAGAGAAATACTACAGGTAGACCCATCTTAAAGTACGAGTATACCGATAGACTAACCATGTCTGTCCGTCTGTCCGCCTGTCCATCTTATGTTGTTTGTTGAGTATAGGTACCAATTTCACTCCGATCGTGTTGAAATTTTGCAGTTAGGAGGAAAGAAGCCTATTGAATTTGTTTGAAATCGGTTCAGATTTATATATTGTTCCCATATGTTAGTATTTCGTCCGATTTGGCTCTTTAGCCCTATAGAAGCTGCAATTTACATCCAATCGTTTTGAAATTTAGCGTGGTAAAGTTTTTTTCATCCATGGACCAACATTGCCGAATTTGAATATAATCGGTTCAGATTTAGATATAGCTCCCATATATATGCTTCGTCCGATTTGGTCCTTTAGCCCTATAGAAACTGTAGTTTACATCCATGGACCAGTATTGTCGAATTTAAAAGAAATCGGTTCAGATTTAGTTATAGCTCCCATATATATGTTTCGTCCGATTTTGACCTTTAGCCCTATAGAAGCTGTAGTTTACATCCATGGACCAATGTTGCCGAATTTAACACAAATCGGTTCAGATTTAGATATAGCTCCCATATACATATATGTTTCGTCCATTTCGGCTCTAAAGCCCTATAGAAGGTGTAGTTTAGATCCAATCATTTCAAAATTTAGGCAATTATTTCTCCCTAAGAGACATACATAAATTCATGGCCTTCAAAGACGAGCAAAAATTGGCATGAAATCAAAGCTTATTCAACAGATTGGTAAGCGAATAATTCTGCATTTCTCCCTTACCAACCTGCCTAAAGTGATGCGGTATTGCCAGCGGGTTACATTAGTCTGTATGCCAAATAATACAATGTTTTTTCCCCAAACTTCTCGAAGACAGTCGAGATTTTTGCTGTTATTGACCAACTTTTGGCGCTCTCTGTGTAAACCTCAATTGTGGCACAAAACCTCTACGTGGAATTGTGTCTTGTCTATAAAAATATTATCTGTGATTGAGGTATGTTTTTCATGCTGAGATTTTTTGTTTGCATTTACGATTTGTCAGATGAATGATATTCAAATATTTATAGAAAAAATTTTGTTTTTGATTGCTTGTCATTAATTCAGATACGGTGAAATTTATTTGTGTAACAAAAGAATTAAATATGCACGAGAAGCCTTTGAAAAGAAATCAAGGACTAAACAAAAAAATGGGATTTTCTGTGGTACACGACATACATAATATGTACATATGTATATATGTATATTTAAACTACTAAATAAAAGGTTAAAGTCGGCGGAGTTGACTATATGATAACCTACACCACCTGTTAGACGAGAATAAGCGCAGATATACGTAGTTTCTCTAAGTAAATGTGTCTGTAAAATTTTTAAAATCGGAAGATGTATGTGTATGTGTGCGGGTCAGAAAAAAATATTGCTTTTGTCCGCAACTCAAATGACGGCTTGTTTTGTTTATTGAAAATACCCAAAATATGTCGGTTATATCTTAAGCCCGCAGTGAGCTAGAGCCTCTAAAATGCACATTTTCCTTGAAAATATAGGATATCTTGAAATAAAATGTAACATGTTTCATATGTATTGCTGGAACTCGCTATTCTGTTTAAAACCGTCCAATATTGTTGTCCTCGCTCTGATAGAACCGAAGTTATTCGCGATTTGTGGTCAGGAGATTGAGGACATACCTTAGCAATTATATTTCAAAACAACAGCTACAGCTACTTTTATGCACAGTAGCAGACGGACAGACAGACGGGCATGGCTAAATCGAGTCAGAAAGTGATTCTGAGTCGATCGGTATAATAAACAATGGGTCTATCTCTTCTCCTTTTATGTGTTACAAACAACTGCACAAAGTCATAATACCCTGTACCACAGTGTGGTGTAGGGTATAAAAATTGTCATAAACAGTCTTCCGAATTTCGCCATTTAAAAATTTGTTGTGTGGTGATCACGAATCTGCTCTTTAATCTAGAGTCTGTCATATAGTTTTGGAGATATAGGGTTTTGCACATTTAAAAAAGTTTGAATTGACCAATTTTAAATCAAAACCAGTAAGGAAAGGCAGAAAGTCGGGCGGGGCCGACTATATAATACCCTACACCTCCGTAACAATGCGATGAGGGTCATTGCCATAATAATTTGGAATAATTTGTAAATGGGTAGAAACATATTATCTAATTCTGAAACGATAATCGCTAAATTAAGCAATATTCGTTCCTAAATTGAGAAATATCTTTCTGGAAAATTTTAATGATCGGAAGTAAAATACAACTTCCATAGCGGTTTGATACCAAATAAGGAGGAACATATATATGGAGCTTTAATATAAATCTGAACCGATCTTCCCTGAATACTTATTCATGTAAAAAAACCTCCTTCTGTCGAATTTCGTACTGATCGGGTATAAAATACAGTCTCTACAGCGCTTACATGTCAAATCGGGGGTAACATATATATGTGAGCTATATCTAAATCTGAACCGTTTTTCTCCGAATTTGGCAGTATTCCTTCATGTAATAAGAAACCTCTTTCTGACGAATTTCATACTGATCGGATATAAAATACAGTTTTTACAGCGCTTACATGTGAAATCGGGGGTAACATATATATTGGGGCTATATCTAAATCCGAACCGATTTTCTCCGAATTTGGCAGTATTCCTTCATGTAATAAGAAACCTCTTTCTGTCGAATTTCGCACTGATCGGATATAAAATACAGTTTTTACAACGCTTACATGTCAAATCGGGGGTAACGTATATATGGGGGCTATATCTAAATCTGAACCGATTTCTACCAAATTTAACAGTGTTCGTCCATATAAGAAGAAACGTCTTTCTGCCGAATTTCATACTGATCGGACATAAAATAAAGTTTTTACAGCGCTTACATGTCAAATCGGGGCTAACATATATATGGGGGCTATATCTAAATCTGAACCGATTTTAACAAAATTCAATAGGGATCGTCCTTGGGCCAAAAAAAATATGTGTGTAAAGTTTCGTCGAGATCGGACCATAATTGCGACCTGTACTTTGATTACAAGAATACATGCACAGACGGACAGACAGACAGACAGACGGACAGACAGACAGACGGACAGACAGACAGACAGACAGACGGACATAGCTAAATCAACTCAGAAAGTGATTCTAAGTCGATCGGTATAATAAACGATGGGTCTATTTCTTCTCCTTTTGGGTGTTACAAACAAATGCAGAAAGTTATAATACCCTGTACCACAGTGTGGTGTAGGGTATAACCAGTAAGGAAAGGCAGAAAGTCGGGCGGGGCCGACTATATAATACCCTACATCTCCCTAACAATGCTATAAGGGTCATTGCCATAATAATTTGGAATAATTGGTAAATGGGTAGAAACATATTATCTAATTCTGAAACGATAATCGCTAAATTAAGCAATATTCGTTCCTAAATTGAGAAACATCTTTCTGGAAAATTTTTATGATCGGAAGTAAAATACAACTTCTATAGCGGTTTGATACCAAATCAGGAGGAACATATATATGGAGCTTTAATATAAATCTGAACCGATCTTCCCTGAATACTCATTCATGTAAAAAGACCTCCTTCTGTCGCATTTCGTACTGATCGGATATAAAATACAGTCTCTACAGCGCTTACATGTCAAATCGGGGGTAAAATACAGTTTTTACAGCGCTTACAGGTCAAATCGGGGGTAACATATATATGGGTGTTATATCTAAATCTAAACCGAGTTTCTCCGAATTTGGCAGTATTCCTTCATGTAGAAAGGAACGTCTTTTTGCCGACATTCGCACTGATCGGATATAAAATAACATTTTTACAGCGCTCACATGTCAAATCGGGGGTAACGTATATATGGTGGCTATATCTAAATCTGAACCGATTTCTTCCAAATTTAAAAGTGTTCATTCATATAATAGGAAACCTCTTTCTGACGAATTTCATACAGATCGGATATAACAGTTTTTACAGCGCTTAAAAAAATCGGGGGTAACATATATATCGGGGCTATATCTAAATCTGAACGGATTTTCTCCGAATTTAGCAGTATTCCTTCATGTAATAAAAAACCTCTCTTTGCCAAATTTCGCACTAATCGGATATAAAATAACATTTTTACAGCGCTTACATGTCAAATCGGGGGTAACATATATATGGGGGCTATATCTAAATCTGAACCGATTTTAACCAAATTCAATAGGGATCGTCCTTGGGCCAAAAAAAAGATATGTGTAAAGTTTCGTCGAGATTTGACCATAATTGCGACCTGTGCTTTGATTACAAGAATACATGCACAGACGGACAGACAGACAGACGGACAGACAGACAGACGGACATAACTAAATCAACTCAGAAAGTGATTCTAAGTCGATCGGTATAATAAATGATGGGTCTATTTCTTCTCCTTTTGGGTGTTACAAACAAATGCACAAGGTTATAATACCCTGTACCACAGTGTGGTGTAGGGTATAAACAGATTCGTGAACACGATATCAAAGTGAATTAAGATCCGCGACTTAGCAGACCTTTTAATTTTTTTTTAAATTTGTAAATCAGGAAAAAATTCAAAACTAAAAATTCGGTTTCAAGCAACAGCATTCGGTGCGGAAGGTTTTTGATCGCAAAGTAAAACGAAAATAGTTATTTGTAACTAGTTCAGCATCCCATACGTCGAAGTGGGATGAGCACTTACTGCACAAAAGTGACTAACCCTAATATACATACATGTAAATGATATTGTGTTCTTAAAAAATTAACTTTTTAAAAAAATTTCGTAAGATTACGCCCTCAAATAGTGAATAACTTCGGTTCTATCAGAGCGAGATAGCTGAACATAGGAAAAAATGTCGGGCTTTAGTCAAAGATGTCCGATATTTTCAAGAAAAACATGAATTTTAGAGGTTATGTTATATCGCTCAAGCTCACTGGCAAAATTGTTAGTATTTATTCAAGATATTTCTCTCTTACAAATTTTATAATTATCGGATGGAAAATTCCGCTTCTATGGCCCTCAGATGTTAAATCGGACAGATTATATTTACAATGAGGGCTGTTTCTCAATCTGATTAGATTTTATTCAAATTTAGATGGGATCATTCTTGGGCTAAAGAAGAGCGCTGTGCTAAATTTCATTAAGATCGGTTCATATTTGCGATCTGGACTATGAACACAAGAATATATGAACGGACAGACATAATAAAGATATAGTTTGAACTTAGGACCTTCTAAGTCATACAGGGTTGGAGTTTCAGGGGCTCAATGTAGAGTTGGGCAGTTTTGTTCCACGAAGAGATCGCTCATTTGAGTTAAATTAAGTGAACTAGTTCGTTCTTTTAGTTCACCCCCTCACTATGTTTCACCACCCCACTAACTTTAACTAAAGTGTGTTGGTGATCCTGGTGACCGATCTAATCTGTTTAAATTAGTGATGTCAAACGGGAAATCCCGATCCCGAATATCCCGAAAATCCCGGGATATCGAACAATTTCGGTATCCCGAAAAAAATCCCGGGATCCCGGGCAATTTAAAAATCCCGAATCCCGGAATTCCCGGGATTTGTGAAAACCAATCCCGTTTGACATCTCTAGTTTAAATAGAACAGCGGGTTTTAGTTGTACATAGGAAAAATGACGAGCTTTAGTCAAAGATGTCCAATATTTTCAAGGAAAACATGAATTTTAGAGGTTATGTAATATCGCTCTAGCTCAATGGCGGCTCAAGATATAGCCGACATATTTTGGGAATATTGACTAAACAAAACAAGCATTCCTTTGAGTTGCGGGCAAACACGATTTTTTTTTCTGGCCCACACTAATGCACATACATCTTCGATTTTAAAAATTTTACTTAGAGCAACTATGTATATCTGCGCTTATTCTCGGTGGACTCTAACCTTTATCGTGTTCCACAGAAAATCCCGTTTTTTTTTGGTTTGTTTAGTCCATGAGTTCCTCTGTAGTATATTGTCCCAAACATATTCTGCTTGAAATATATATATTTTTAGGGTGCACTCCAAATATATAATATTTGACACATACAAATATTATATGTTTGGGAGGATGTTGTTCTAAACAAAACTATGTTTACATCCTAATATTTTTTATTTGGATATGTTATTTCCCAAACAAAGATCTATTTGCGTGAATATATGTATATCTATTCTTAAATTGTTATAAGTTTTCACCAATTGAAAGGTATTTTTTTAGAAATTTTTAATGTTTGTAAATTTTGCTTTATAATTAAAAATAATGAATTGGAATAGTTAGAAAATAAAAATAAGTGGTTTCAAATAGAATTTAATGCTAAGTATGCCATTTTTAATAAAAAAAATAAATAATTAAAACAAAAATTCGAAAAATTCAGGAAAGTTTTAAAAAAAAATTTAATAAAATATATTTGGAAACATTTATAAACAATAATTTTATTTCTATTTAAACACATATTTTATTTGAGATAATTAGTTCGCAAATATATTTTATTCTAATATATTAACATATGCCTTCTAAATACATTTTATTGATTTTCAATTAAAATTTATTTGGTCGAAAATATATAACATTTAAAAATTTTTGTTCCAAGTATATTTTCTTTCGATTCAAACATATCAAAAACGGCGATTTTGCCCCGTGTACGAATGTATGCCTCTTCAAAGGTCGCCAGTAGATTGAAACCGAATCTAGAAATATGAGTATTTGGGCTATCAAAATCTTTAAACCTTTTAAGTCTCCAGAAACACACAATCGCCTTTAATCCAGTTGGCGTCGTCGACGTCGATTCTTAGTCGACACCGTTTAGATTGACGACTTCATAAATTTTGAATTTTTTTTAAATATTTTTAAGTTTTAACCAGTAACGAAAGGCAGAAAGTCGGGCGGGGCCGACTATATAATACCCTACACCTCCCTAACAATGCGATAAGGGTCATTGCCATAATAATTTGGAATAATTGGTAAATGGGTAGAAACGTATTATCTAATTCTGAAACGATAATCGCTAAATTAAGCAATATTCGTTCCTAAAGTGAGAAACATCTTTCTGGAAAATTTTAATGATCGGAAGTAAAATACAACTTCCATAGCGGTTTGATACCAAATCAGGAGGAACATATATATGGAGCTTTAAAATAAATCTGAACCGATCTTCCCTGAATACTTATTCATGTAAAAAGACCTCCTTCTGTCGAATTTCGTACTGATCGGATATAAAATACAGTCTCTACAGCGCTTACATGTCAAATCGGGGGTAACATATATATGGGAGCTATACCTAAATCTTAACCGATTTTCTCCAAATTTGGCAGTATTCCTTCATGTAATAAGAATCCTCTTTCTGCCGAATTTCGCACTGATCGGATATAAATTACAGTTTTTACAGCGCTTACAGGTCAAATCGGGGGTAACATATATATGGGGGCTATATCTAAATCTGAACCGATTTCTTCCAAATTTAATAGTGTTCATCCATATAATAAGAAACCTCTTTCTGCCGAATTTCATACTGATCGGATATAAAATAAAGTTTTTACAGCGCTTACATGGCAAATCGGGGCTAACATATATATGGGGGCTATATCTAAATCTGAACCGATTTTAACCAAATTCAATAGGGATCCGTCCTTGGGCCAAAAAAAAGATATGTGTAAAGTTTCGTCGAGATCGGACCATAATTGCGACCTGTACTTTGATTACAAGAATACATGCACAGACGGACAGACAGACGGACATAGCTAAATCAACTCAGAAAGTGATTCTGAGTCGATCGGTATAATAAACGATGGGGCTATTTCTTCTCCTTTTGGGTGTTACAAACAAATGCACAAAGTTATAATACCCTGTCCCACAGTGTGGTGTAGGGTATAACAAGTAAGAAAGTTTCAGTCGGGTAAACCGACTAAGGTATACCCTCACTTTGTGAGTAATGTAATATTGAATATTACTCGAATTATTCTGTCAATTTGTGTGGGAGGTACCAGAAGGGGTTTATCAAATACACC
Organism: Eudasyphora cyanicolor; assembly: GCA_963930755.1. Taxonomy (NCBI): domain Eukaryota; kingdom Metazoa; phylum Arthropoda; class Insecta; order Diptera; family Muscidae; genus Eudasyphora; species Eudasyphora cyanicolor. The sequence goes on from OZ005735.1 coordinate 54,447,458, forward strand.
TTTTTTTGCCTAACATTAGATACTTTCAATTCATTGCACTGTGCCGACTTATAAGCATTTATGTGCACTTGTAAAAACGTTATGAGACATTAAATTGTGGTATGATTTGGGCATTTTGTGTGGGAGGTACAAAGAGGGGCGTGGCAATAACGCCCATTTTTCACAGGGCTATAGACACTATAAAAACATTACACTGTACAAAATTTCAAGTATTTTTATACACTGGTTTTAATGTTATAAGCTGTAAACTTTTGGTGCAAAAAGGTACCTTTGTGTGGGAGGTACCAAAAGGGGCGTGACAACAACACCCATTTTTCCCTGGACTGTAGGCAATATAAAAGCATAATACTGTACAAAATTTCAAGTATTTTTATACACTGTTATGAATGTTATAAGCTGTTAACTTTTGGTGCAAAATGGTGCATTTGTGTGGGAGGTACCAAAAGGGACGTGGCGACTTCGCATTTCCCATTTTTCTCGAGTTGATAGCGACTAATAAGCTAATACTATGTGTGGAATTTTAAAAGATTCGAATAAGTAGTATAGCAGTTATTAAATAATCAATATTTCACAACATTTTAACCCTTTGTGGGGGAGGTACTAGAAGGAGTGGACCAATATGGCCCATCTTCGAACTTAGCCGGAGATAGAAAAAAATATTACCACATACCAAATTTGAGGTCAATCGGTTACTCCTTTCGAGAGTTATCGTGCGCACCAGCCAGCAGACAGACAGACAGACAGACAGACAGACAGACAGACAGACAGACAGACAGACAGACGGACGGACATTGCTCATTCGACTTAAAATGACCCAAAACGGATTTCCTCCGAACATACTTGGGGTCTTAGGTCACTCCTTCGACGTGTTACACTTTTTTCCGTAGCAAATGATATATACCCTCGTCACACTAAAGTGAGGGTATAAAAAGGGTTTTTGTTAGTTCATGGATACCAAAAACATTCGTTTTGGCGTAAAGATGAAAAAGCTAGAACTTCATAGATATGACGAAAATGATGTGAAGACGCCAACTGGAATACGGGCGAATGTCTCTTCGGAGGACCTACAGGCAGTGGCTAATAAAATTGCTCCAGGCTCAGGCAGATCGATACTTGTTGTATCAACCAGGCCTACATTCCAACAAAATGGAGAGAAACCAAGTTGTTTTCATCTTAAAAGCGAGAAATTCATTAAGATCGGTTCATATTTGGGAACTGGACTATGATCACATGAATATAGGAACAAACAGACAAAATAAATATCTAGTTTGAACTTAGGACCTTTTAAGTCATATAAGGTCGGAGTTTCAGGGGCTCATTTGAGTTAAATTAAGTGAACTAGTTCGTTCTTTTAGTTCACCACCTCACTTTAGTTCACCAGCTAACTTTAGTTCAGCAGTTCACTTTAGTTCAACAGCACACTTGTTCTCCAGCCCACTTTAGGTTATCAGCTTACATTAGTTTACCAGTTCGCTTTAGATCAACAGCTCACTTGTTCTCCAGCTCACTTTAGTTTATCAGCTAACTTTAGTTCTCCAGTTCAAATTAGCCGCTACTACAGGAATCCGATACATTCATAAAACAAATCATTTTTCTGTTTGTTGTTTGCCGAATCTTACATCTTCGGATTCAAATAAACTCATTATACCAAATTTCAGCCCAATTCGTTGAAATTTAAGGTTGTTGTGGCGTTTCGAAGTTAAATCTAGAGGGACCTTGTATGGGGGCTATATCAAAACATGGACCTATGATTACCTTTTTTCGTGTGAAGGATTCTGGGTATAAATAAATAACAGTTACCAATTTTCAGCCCGATCAGTTGAAATTTGAGGTCTCCGTGGCGTTAAGAAATAAAAGCGGAGAGATGCTATATATTAGGGCTATATCAAAAAATGGACCGATAGTGCCCATTTTCAACGTACCTGCCGGCCACCTAACTCAAGTATTATAGATTGTTGTGGACGGACGGACATGGTTAAATCGTATTTCTTACATATTCCGCGTGCAGCCCAGAGTATTGATGCAGGTCTCCGTCGCCGACTGCCATTTAACGTAAGTCCATCTGTCATGTCTACCGCGAGTCTGTCAGGGTATTGAAGCTGATCTCTGTCACCAGCCGCATTCGATTCGAAAACCACGACTATGTCAGAGTACTGATGCATGACTCTGTTGCCGGCTGTCATTCTACTCTGTCAAAATACTTAGGCAGGACTCGGTCCATCAGCCGTGTCTCTCAGAGTACTGAGGCAAGTCTCTGTCGCCGGCTGCCATGCGACGCGTATACCTCGACTCAGTGAAAGTACTGACACAGGTCTCTGTCATCATCTCTCCGTCCGACATGACAACCGCGAGAATGTTACGTCGAATATCTCTACCGTCTGTCTTTCCGTCGCGAGCCTCTCTTTTCGTCGCGAGCCACTGTACCAGATCTGCCCGAAGTCAGTGCCGGGGATTTAATAGCAGACAGGCGAGGGCAGAATATAGATATTTATTACAACCTTTGTAAGAACGTTATATCTCAGTCATACTGCAACCTACAGAAGTCTACGCATCTAAGCCACCCGGAATGCCGCTCGGACAGGGTGTTGTCTTGTGAAGCCTACAATTTCAGACAACCTCACAAGGTTTACATGATGCCCCAATTATTTCCTAGAATGTCCAGATGCAGCAAATGTAGGTTTACATTTTGTGCATTAGATTGATTTGTTCTTAAAGGGCCAGTGATGGAAAGACTGTTCATTATTTGGACCATAAGGTCGAAGATTAAACCTTACTTTTATCGGTTGTCTGGTTTAGCAATTCCTCCACTGTGTTTCACTTATAGACAATAACTTTTCAAGTTCAAAACTTGTGGAACTCATTCGTTTAAGTTAAATGTTTTGCATTCTTAATTTTTAAATGATTCTACAAATTTTGCTCACTTGGAATTTTAATAATCTCATTAAATATCAAAATTGTTAATAAAACATTACAAAGAAGAAATAAAAATAATTATTATTACGATAATCTGCTTATGCAACATTTCAAAAATTTTGCCGGTCTTCATTTCACAAAAAGTGCTAACGTGGCCCAGAGGAATTATTCTTGTTGAGTGAGGAATAAGGGCAGCATTAAAGTAATAAAGGGATAATTTAAACAGGAAATTGCTTTGAGAAAAGGAAGAACGGAGGAGAGAAGGATCAACAATGAACGTGCTGCATCCAATGAGATTAAATATGATTACTAGGCATTACTGATGTTCGAGGAATAGTAGCGACAATGAATTGAAAGATGGACGAATAAAAGTTGAGTTGAATGTTAAGGAGCGTTATTAAATGTGTAGGTGTGTTTTTATGGCAAAAAGAGCCTTATTTCTAATGTCCATTCATTTCGTAAACCAAAAAAGAAATGCGACAAATGTAGGCGAAATCAAGACAAGTCAACTACAGGGTTTTTTTACAAACCATTTATTTTTACTCGAAAAAGAGAGATCGGATACAAACTTTTGTTTTCATTGTGTTATACACATTATTACACTAATTATATTACGCGACATTACATCCGATATCTATCACTAATATTCGCCACAGTCCACGGCAAATATTATTGACACGCACCAATACTCCTGACGGCCACACTGTCTTGTAGTTCCTCACTCACTAGCCTCGTCTTTGGTCAGAGCTCTGGTTTAAGTTCGAAGATCAACTCCTCACTCAATAGTCGACTCTACGGTGTAGGTTTGAGTATGAGCTCGAAGATCAACTCCTCACTCAAAAGTCGAGTCTACGGCCCACAGTGGATCATAATCATTTTTTACTGACCAAAACTCTGTAACTTTGGAACCGATAGAGATATTTTAGAATTTTTTTTTTGTTCGGCAGGTAACTCCTTAAGGTTTTCGCCAGTTGTTATTTCAATAAAATCGGGTCAGCAGTTATTGAGGAATTCAAGGTCAAATTTGAACTTTTGAAGTTTTGAATGTTTTTAATATTTAGCATGGAAATGTGGGGTTTTGTTTTGTTTTCATCTTCTTTATTTATTAAAAGAATGTCATACGTTGATGAATAAACCATTTTAATAACACATTTTGTAAAACTAAAAAAAAATTTTTTTTTCGACAAAACAATTTCCTCAATATTTAAAAAAACACCTTTCAATGCAAACTTTTTTTTATATTTTGTATTTGAACAACATTAAGAGAAAGCATTTATTTTGTACTTATATATGTATGTAACAAAAACAGTAAATTATAATTTGTATTCGTTCGGTTGAAAAATTACCTGCAAATATTCCATATTTTGTTCCGTATTATTTCTCTCCTCTAGCAGCCCTCTTGCATCTTCATCTAAGTCCCGATGTTCTACTTTCCATTGATTTGTTGTCCCAAACATATTCTGCTTGAAATAAATAAATGTTTTTATTGTACACTCGAAGTATATTATATTTGACACATACAAATATTATATATTTGGGAAGATGTTGTTCTAAACAAATCTTTGTTTCTATCTTAATATTTTTTATTTGAAGTATTATTTTCAAAACAAATATGTATTTGCATTTAAGAATGTATTAAGAAACGAGTAAGAAAGTTCAGTCGGGTAAACCGACTTATGAATCCCCCCACCATGAGTCGAAAAAAAATATTAGTACATTTATTTTTTTTAATTCAATTATTATCAATTTAAATTGCATTTAATAACTTTAAAGTATGTACTGGTATTAAAGTTATAAGCTGTTAACTTTTGGTGTCAAATGGTATATGTATTTGTGTGGTTTTATAAAAGCATTGCACTGTACGAAATTTCAAGTATTTGTATGCACTGGTATTAAAGTTAAAAGCTGTTAACTTTTGGTAAAAAATGGTCCATTTGTGTGGGAGGACTCTAGGCACTATAAAATCATTAAACTGTACAAAATTTCAAGTCTTTGTATGCACTGATCTTAAAGTTATAAGCTGGTAACTTTTGGTACAAAATAGTCCATTTGTGTGGGAGGTACCAAACGGGGTGCGGCAACTTCGCCTTCTCGAGGTAATAGTGACTAATAAACTAATACTATGTGTAGAATTTCAGAGGATTCAAATAAGTATTATAGAAGTTATTAAATAATCAATACTTCAATAAATGTTAACCCTTTGTGGGGGAGGTACCAGAAGGAGTGGACCAATATGGCCCATCTTCGAACTTAGCCGGAGATAGAAAAAATATTACCACCTACCATTTGAAGTCAATTGGTTGCTCCTTTCGAGAGTTATCGTGCGCACCAGCCAGCAGACAGACGGACGGACGGACATTGCTCATTCGACTTAAAATGACCCAAAACGGATATCCCCCGAACATACTTAGGGTCTTAGGTCACTCCTTCGATGTGTTACACTTTTGGCTCGTAGCAAATGATATATACCCTCCTCTCTAAGGTAAGGGGATAAAAATTTCAATACCTTAATATTAAGACAAGTTTCTGATTTTCAGTAATTCAACGATCATTTTTTTCAGAAATTTTAAATGTTCGTACACGAGGCAAAATCACCTTTTTTGATATGTTTGAATATAAAGAAAATATATTTGGAACACTAATTTTTAAATATTATGTATTTCTGAGCAAATACATTTTATTTGAAAATCTATAAAATATATTTGGAACTCGTATATTAATATGTTACAACATATAATATTTGCAAACTAAATTTCTCAAATAAAATATGTATTTGAATACAAATAAAATGATTGTTTAGGAATTTCTCCAAATATATTTTATTTAAAAAAGATTTTCGAAACTTTTGTTGAATTTTTCGAATTAAAATTTAATTTTTGTTTTGTTTTTTGGTTTGAACCTCCCAGTTATGATACCAAATGCAGCAATATCTTATGTTTTAAACCAATCATTTAAAATTTCTGAGTATTCCAAGCCAGCATTGGTTGTCAATCCTCCAAGTATATATTTCGATCCAAGATTATATGATTTCAATTATTATTATTTTTTATATTTAAGACGTTAAATTTTTTTAAAAAATTAACTTTAAATTACTGAAAAATTTAACACAATTTAGATATTTTCTGAATACTTAAATGAAAATAAATATTTGTTTCGGAAAAAATAGTCCAAAATAAACACATTGGGATGTAAACAAAGATTTGTTTAGAACAACATCTTCCCAAATATATAATTTTTGTGTGTACCAAATATTATATGTTTATAGTGTATCCTAAAGATATATATGTTTCAAGCCGAATATGTTTGGGACAATATATTACAGGAGCGATTTTTTTTCAGCGTGTAAGATTCTTTTATAATTAAACTGATACATTGCTCGATTGTTTGACAACAAATAACGACTTGGAATAAACATAAATATAAAATTAGTGCTTTAAGGTATAACACGAAATCAATGAAATTCGAAAAATCTGCAACGTTTTGAAAAACTTTTTAAACAAAATATATTTGGAGAAATTCCTAAACAATCATTTTATTTTTATATAAACACATATTTTATTTGAGAAAATTAGTTTACAAATATATTTTGTTGTAATATATTAATATATGCGTTCCAAATAAATTTTATTGATTTTCAAATATAATGTATTTGCTCAGAAATATATAATGTTTAAAAATTTGTGTTCCAAATATATTTTCTTTTGATTCAAACATATCAAAAAAGGCGATTTTGCCCCGTGTGCGAATGCTGGAGATGAGGGGATCTGTAGTTGCCAACAAAATATTAAATAGATCTTCGTTTGTACAATTTCGAGATATTTTTCTGGTATTGTGCTCTCTATAAAACCTGTAATCCTTATTTCTTTTTTCCTGGGCTTCCTCTGATAGATATCCGATTGGTACCAAATGATGCTTAATGACATCTCCTCCATGATAAAGAATTTTGTGAACTGTTGCAGACATATTTCACCATGAATATTTGGTATTATACATTAGTGCGTCAAGGATCAGGCAATACCATCGTTGGTATTGCCTGATCCTTGTTTTGGTTGGTCTATAATCAACCCACATTTAAGAAATTCATCCTGAACATGTTTCTTTTTTAAATTTCTTAAATCCTTGTTGGTGTCTTTGTTTCTTATTGATCCTGTAGGTCCAAAATCCAAATCATAACTGATTTTAAGTATGTGTCCCATAAATCGTTTTCTTGCATGTAGTGGCGATAATCCAAATATTATCTACTGATTTTTCCGGGACCTGATTTAATTTGGATGAAGCCTTTGTGTCAGTTAACGCCTGGCCAACTTTTCCATCTATCATCGTTAGCACTAATTGGTAGTTAACTTCAATTTCTACTTCTAATGGCTGCAGTCTTGTAATTTGGGCTCTTGTATCATTGACATCTTTTTTAATGGTACCACGAGTTTCTTTTTTAAATTCAAATTTGATTGGTCTGCAGTATTTCGTAGAAGATGGTGTTTGATTTTTCCAAACATCCTTTGTCTGCATCGTACTGGTCGAAGGTTCCGAGTCTTCCAAATTCTTTATCAATCGCAATGGCACAAATGACACCATGAACATATCTGCGTCTGAAGTATTTTCACATACAGATTGATTCTAAAATACTCTTCGAATAATTATTTATAGCTGAAGTTCTCAATTTTTTTAATATTCTAAAATTTTATTGTTTCTGCTTGGATAAAATTTTGCAATTGAGTTTGTATTCGAATACCACTAGATTTTATCCTTTTCTTTCATGTATAGTGTCCTACTTTGTTCATAAGTAGCATAAACATAGGTAAAATGAACCAGTAAAGGAAAGGCTAAAGTCGGGCGGGGCCGACTATATAATACCCTACACCACTCTCGTAATATTGAATAACTCTGAAATATAAATTTTGTAATTCATGTATCAATTGTTTACATAAATTTACTTTTGGGACATTTTATACTTTAATAATACCCTGTACCACAGTGTACCACTCTACCATTCTAAATTTCAAAACGATTGGATGTAAAATACAGCTTCTATAGTACTAAAGGGCCAAATCGGACGAAACACATATATGGGATCTATAGCCAAATCTTAACCGATTTTCTTCAAATTCGCTAGTGTTGGTTCATGGATCAAGAAACTCTACCATTCTAAATTTCAAAATGATTGGATGTAAAATACAGCTTCTTCAGGACTAAAGAGCAAAATCGGACGAAACATATATATGGGAGCTATAGCTAAATCTTAACCGATTTTCTTCAAATTCGGCAATGTTGGTTCATGGATCAAAAACTCTACCATTCTAAATTTCAAAACGATTGGATGTAAAATGCAGCTTTTATAGGACTAAAGGGCCAAATCGGACGAAACATATATATGGGAGCTATAGCTAAATCTTAACCGATTTTCTTCAAATTCGGTATTGTTGGTTCATGGATCAAGAAACTCTACCATTGTAAATTTCAAAAGGATTGGATGTAAAATACAGCTTCTACAGGACTAAAGAGCAAAATCGGACGAAACATATATATGGGAGCTATAGCTAAATCTTAACCGATTTTCTTCAAATTCGGCAATGTTGGTTCATGGATCAAAAACTCTACCATTCTAAATTTCAAAACGATTGGATGTAAAATGCAGCTTTTATAGGACTAAAGGGCCAAATCGGACGAAACATATATATGGGAGCTATAGCTAAATCTTAACCAATTTTCTTCAAATTCGGCAATGTTGGTTTATGGATCAAGAAACTCTACCATTCTAAATTTCAAAAGGATTGGGTGTGAAATACAGCTTCTATAGGACTAAAGGGCCAAATCGGACGAAATATATATATGGGAGCTATATCTAAATCTGAACCGATTTCAACCAAATTCAATAGCGATCTTAACAGCTGCGAAATACTCTAAACTGCAAAATTTTAGAACGATCGGAGTGAAATTGCGACCTGTAGTCGACGAACAACTTTACATGGACAGACGGACGGACGGACGGACAGACATGCTTAAATCGACTCAGCTAGTGATTCTGAGTCGATCGGTATACTTTAAGGTGGGTCTAGCTGTGTTATTTTCAGGTGTTACAAACATCTGCCGTGAAACAAAGTTATAATACCCTGTACCACAGTGTGGTGTATGATGTCATAAATATGGTAAATATGTCATATAACACACACAACTAGGCTTGGTGTACCTACAACATAGTCATATGAACAGGTCATTTATTTCATTAAAATTAAAAAAGTGTTCTACAGTTCGGGTAGGTACAAAAGTATATATAGGCTTAAAGAGTACGCTTTCACCTTTCTTCTGGTACCAAAATCTTCTTGATGCTAAAAAGTTTCATTCTACTAAAATTCCTATTTTACAAAAATATAGTACCTGTGGAAATGTGTTATAACAAACCACGTATAAACGGTTCAGTAATACTGTTGGCAATTTGTCAAAGAGTACTATCATACCTACGTAACAAAACTCTATCGATAATAGTTTGCGAGAAATGACAATTTCCTTCTACAAAAATATATTTTTTCAAAATTACATAAAATATTTGTTTTCAGCAGCACACCACGCCCACAGTAATAAATATTTTGATCTAATTTTTTGGCTATCCTAGTCTCAATAACTACACATGTTTCAACGTGTGAATTGCTCATCGAGACTTATCCATCAAGTGGTCATAGTATGGATTAACCCAATATAGTTTTCGAGCTATGGGCTACTTAATTGTGTTGGAACCTATATGGGATCTATACATGGCCCACTGGGTCAAAAACTGTACGATAAACCTTGACAAATTTTACATCATTGTGCTCATCGAGACCTATCCATCAAGTGGTCATAGTATGGATTAACTCGATATAGTTTTCAAGCTATGGGCTATTGAATTGTGTTATGCATTAGACTCAATTCGCACGTATATATATTTTTTATACCCTACACCACACTGTGGTACAGGGTATTATAAGTTTGTTTCACGGCAGATGTTTGTAACACCTTAAAATAACACAGCTAGACCCACCTTAAAGTATACCGATCGACTCAGAATCACTAGCTGAGTCGATTTAACGATGTCCGTCCGTCTGTCCATGTAAAGTTGTTCGTCGACTACAGGTCGCAATTTCACTCCGATCGTTCTGAAATTTTGCAGTTTAGAGTATTTCGCGGCTGTTAAGATCGCTATTGAATTTGGTTGAAATCGGTTCAGATTTAGATATAGCTCCCATATATATATTTCGTCCGATTTGGCCCTTTAGTCCCATAGAAGCTGTATTTTACATCCGATCGTTTTGAAATTTAGAATGGTAGAGTTTCGTGATCCATGAACCAACACTGCCGAATTTGAAGAAAATCGGTTCAGATTTTGATATAGCCCCCATATATATCTTTCGTCCGATTTGGCCATTTAGTCCTATAGAAGCTGTATTTTACATCCGATCGTTTTGAAATTTAGAATGGTAGAGTTTCTTGATCCATGAACCAACATTGCTGAATTTGAAGAAAATCGGTTAAGATTTAGCTATAGCTCCAATATATATGTTTCGTCCGATTTGGCCCTTTAGTCATATAGAAGCTGTATTTTACATCCGATCGTTTTTAAATTTAGAATGGTAGTTTCTTGATCCATGAACCAACATTGCCGAATTTGAAGAAAATCTGTTCAGATTTAGATATAGCTCCCATATATATCTTTCGTCCGATTTGGTCCTTTAGTCCTATAGAAGATTTATTTTACATCCGATCGTTTTGAAATTTAGAGTGGTAGAGTTTCTTGATCCATGGACCAACATTGCCGAATTTGAAGAAAATCGGTTAAGATTTAGCTATAGCTCCCATATATATGTTTCGTCCGATTTGGCCCTTTAGTCCTATAGAAGCTGTATTTTTTTACATCCGATCGTTTTGAAATTTAGAATGGTAGAGTTTATTGATCCATCAACCAACACTACCGAATTTGAAGAAAATCGGTTAAGATTTAGCTATAGCTCACATATATATGTTTCATCCGATTTGGCTCTTTAGATCCAATCGTTTTTATACCCTACACCACACTGTGGTACAGGGTATTATTTAAGTATAAAATGTCCCAAAAGTAAATTTATGTAAACAATTTATACATGAATTACAAAATTGATATGTCAGAGTTATTCAATATTACGAGAATGGTGTAGGGTATTATATAGTCGGCACCGCCCGACTTTAGCCTTTCCTTACTGGTTTTTTATTAAATCGACTTTTAAAAGTTTTGGCTTTTTCAGTATTATATTTTTTATTGTTTCATATCATTTAATTGTTAAAAAAATCTAAATATTTATTTTTTGTTCGTGTATAACAGTTTCCGAAAACGGACTATAACTTTAGACTATAAGTATAACAGGTTGTTGTCTTGGCTAAATATACTATAACTTTAGACTCTATCTTGACTCCCTTGTGCGGCCTAGGTTTGGGTATGAGCTTGAAGATCAACTCCTCACTCAATAGTCTTGGCTATGGTCAAAAAACTGTTTTGAGCTTGAAGATCAACTCCTCACTCAATATTCCAACTACTTTACCAAACTACCAGTCCTAATATGTCTACTAGATCTTATACAGTGGCCGTAACTATAGTTCACCGTATGATTTACAAATGACGAGATTTTGCAACAATCGCCTCACACAAAAATTACAATGAAATTCATAACAATAGATAACAACAAAATCTAACTCAAGAAAAAAAAATCCCTTCAGAGAGTATAATTACTGCTTTAATGTAAGCAAAACAAAATAGGACACAACAAATCCATCAAGAGAGTGAGAAGACAACGAAATGTAAACAACTAAATCCAACACACAAATTTCCCTTTATGGAGGGGGTGAGTATAATCGGACAGAAAAAATCCCTCCAGAGAATGTGCTGAGAACAAAATATAAACATAAATTCCTTTATGGAGGGAGTAGGTTTACTCCAGCGATGGGCACACAATACTTCTACAAAATGTTTATGCATTTGTGAGAAGTGTTAACACTCTCTTTATGCACTGCGAGAAATGGTATTTGCACTTTCCTAACATATATTTGTTGGGTAAGATAATAAATAAGTGGACAACGAACAGCATTAAGTAGATTTGGGGTTATTATACGCGTACATAAAGAAATCGAACTTTAAATATGTTATGATAAGCCACATACATACATATTTACATATTATGCTATGTAAAGTAATCAATCCAAATATTAAAATAAAAGTACTGCATACCCGTATTGATTATGCCATATTCTTTATTTATTTCTTTATTTTTTCTATTAACCGTTTTCGAGTGTCCAACTTTTTTTTGGTTAGTATATTTAGGTGTTTATAAAAATTTTATTAAAAAATCGTTAAAAGAAAATAATAAATACATTTAAAATTATTTGAAAAAATTCGTTTCTTTATTTAATTTTGACAAAAAGAAAATAATATATTAATTTCTGCAGTAATAATTTAAACTTGTATTTAGAAATGTTTATAAATTCTTCGGTAAAAATACAATACATACTCTATTTTATTCCTATACTTGAAGTATGTATTGTAATAATTGTATCATCCAGTTTTTCTTTATGTGCACGCTAAGCAACAAGCGACGACACAACCTCGTCGATCGAATGTCCAAGCGCGACTGAATGATAGTGAACTCTCATTCAATGTGTGTACTCATGTACACGTGAGAGGAAAAACCCCGGGTAGTGCTTTTGCCCATCGCTGGTTTACTCACTCTCAAAAGGGAATTTTGTTTTTCTGGCTAAATTTATTTTTGATCAGAGAATGTGCAGATTTGTCGGATTGTTTTCTGACAGACATTTAACAGATATTTCGGACGTCAGCCATGTCGGAAATAATTTTTCACTGGGTAGACACCCCAAAGGCCTTTTCAAAAGTACACTCGCATCTGCAAACTCTAGATGGCTATGTACCTACAAATTTTCTCACTCGCATACAAACGTACGCGAAATTGACTTTTTCGCCATCTTGTGGAAAAAAGCTGCAAATACACTAGGATGTCTATACTTTAAGTTGTCATTGCGCATGTACACAAACATATGGCAGTGTACCCAAACATATGGCGCAGAGTTGTTTTGATCATGGCCGCTAACATTGCCATCGGTTGTTGATGCATCTATTGCCCACTAGGTGTCATTATTATTAGCCTGTTTTTCTATGTCGAACGACAGCGATGCGAACGAAACACAGCTGACTTTAGACCTACAAACTGGCATCAGCTAGTATGTTTGCATTCGGTTTGTCGTTCTGATACCTTTTACTAGGTCTAAAATCAGCTGTTTTCCGTTTCGTTCGCTTTCGTTCGACATAGAGAAACAGTCTGTATAAGTACAGAAGCTAATAATACATACAACACATTAGAAAACCAGTAAGGAAAGGCTAAAGTTGGGCGGTGCCGACTATATAATACCCTACACCACTCTCGTAAAATTGAATAACTCTGTCGACCTGTAGTCGACGAACAACTTAAGATGGACAAACGGACAGACAGACGGACGGGCGTACGGACAGATTCAATTGGCAAAATTGTTTTTATCATGTTCATAAAAGAAGACTGAACGAGTAAACAAACCGCTGTTGTGATGTTTGACCGAATGAATGTAATTTGAACGAAGGACTCAAAAGGAACGAAAAGACTGAACGAGTTCCTTTACCGGAACGGAACGAAAAGGACCGGTCCGTTCAGTGAACGATAATGCCCAACACTATAAAATACAGCTTCTATAGAACTAAAGGGCCAAATCGGACGAAACATATATATGGGAGCTTTAGCTAAATATTAACCGATTTTCTTCAAATTCGGCAATGTTGGTTCATGGACCAAGAAACTCTACCATTCTAAATTTCAAAACGATTGGATGTAAAATACAGCTTCTATGGAACTAAAGGGCCAAATCGGACGAAAGATATGTATGGGAGCTATATCTAAATATTAACCGATTTTCTTCAAATTCGGTAGTGTTGGTTCATGGATCAAGAAACTCTACCATTCTATATTTCAAAATGATTGGATGTAAAATACAGCTTCTACAGAACTACAGAGGAAAATCGGACGAAACATATATATGGGAGCTATAGCTAAATCTTAACAGATTTTCTTCAAATTCGGTAGTGTTGCTTCATGGATCAAGAAACTCTACCATTCTAAATTTCAAAATGATAGGATGTAAAATACAGCTTCTACAGGACTAAAGAGCAAAATCGGACGAAACATATAGTATATGGGAGCTATAGCTAAATATTAACCGATTTTCTTCAAATTCGGCAATGTTGGTTCATGGATCAAGAAACTCTACCATTCTAAATTTCAAAACGATTGGATGTAAAATACAGCTTCTACAGGACTAAAGAGCAAAATCGGACGAAACATATAGCATATGGGAGCTATAGCTAAATATTAACCGATTTTCCTCAAATTCGGCAATGTTGGTTCATGGATCAAGAAACTCTACCATTCTAAATTTCAAAACGATTGGATGTAAAATACAGCTTCTATAGGACTAAATGGCCAAATCAGACGAAAGTTATATATGGGAGCTATATCTAAATCTGAACCGATTTCAACCAAATTCAATAGGGATCTTTATAGCTGCGAAATACTCTAAACTGCAAAATGTTAGAACGATCGGAGTGAAATTGCGACCTGTAGTCGACGAACAACTTTACATGGACAGATGGACGGACGGACGGACAGACATGCTTAAATCGACTCAGCTAGTGATTCTGAGTCGATCGGTATACTTTAAGGTGGATCTAGCTGTGTTATTTTCAGGTGTAAAGCTTAGTATAGACGATTGCCAGATCCGCCAACGTTATCAACCCTGTTAAAGTGCTGCAAATGTACGGACAATTGTTAGACAAAGGTGAATTGACAGTTCAGACGATCGCAAGAAAACATTACAATTTCATATATTTACAATATATTTTGTAAATATTTATATGCTGGATTGCCAATATAAATACATTATAGACAGTGTTGCCAATAAAATGTTTTTCTGGCAATGGCGCCGTTGTCACATGCATAAACTTCTCACATATAACAATCTGTAAATTATCCCGCAATGACTTTTCTGCTAACGTTGCAAAATAAAAATTGTATGTTCACACGGTTGTAAATTCACAGGGTTGCATTTTTCTGGAAATTTTGTCCGATCTGCAAATCGTATGTACTTACCTTTACAAACATCTGCCGTGAAACAAACTTATAATACCCTGTACCACTGTGTGGTGTAGGGTATAATGACTTTGTACATGAGCGTCCTCTATGAGGAAAATGTAGTACTTATCGAGACCAACACATCGATGTATAGCATGTGAAAATCAAGGTACAAACAAAAAAGTTACGATAAAACCAGTAAGGAAAGGTTAAAGTCGGGCGGGGCCGACTATATAATACCCTACACCACCTCGGCAATGTACATTAAGAATTTCATTTTGAATAGTTGGAATAATTAGTTTCTTTTCTTTTACGAAAGTACTTAGCTCTCCCGCCACGTCAAGGCTTATTCCAAAGAGGAGTTTAATATAATGTGTGGAATTAAAAATTGAACTAATAATAATATTCCACATATTTGCATTTACTGTGGTTATTACTAGCCTTAACACAATAAATAGTCCGATTTTTGGTCGTACACAATACAAGTAATATATGCAGGGTATGTTAGGTAGGTACTTCCTTGGAATAATTGGTACTACCTTGGAATAATTGGTTTAAGTAATGTTTTAATTTTCATTTCCGCTGAAGCCTTTCAGGTCTCTAAAATAGCGCTTATATAAAAAATTAGGAACATCTTTCTGGAAAATTTTGATCGGAAGTAAAGTACAACTTATATAGCGCTTTGGTACCAAATCAGGAGGATTTATGGAGGTTATATATAAATCTGAACGGATTTTCCTTGAATACTCATTCATGTAAAAAGAAACTTCTTTCTGTCAAATTTCGTACTGACCGGATATAAAATACAGTCTCTACAGCACTTATGTACATGTCAAATCGGGGGTAACACATATATATGGGGGCTATATCTAAATCTGAACCGATTTCCCTCAAATTTGGCAGTGTAATTCACGTAATGAGAAACGTCTTTCTATCATTTTTTTTACTAATCGGATATAAAATATGGCTTCTACAGCGCTTACATGTCAAATCGGGGGTAACACATATATGTGGGCTATATCTAAATCTAAACCGATTTCCCTCAAATTTGGCAGTATTAATTCATGTAATAAAAAACCTTTTTCTGCCGAATTTCGTACTGATCGGATTAAAAATACACTTTTTACAGCGCTTACATGTAAAATCGGGGGTAACGTTTATATGGGGGCTATATCTAAATCTGAACCGATTTTCTCCGAATTAGGCAGCATTCCTTCATGTAATAAGAAACCTCTTTCTGCCGAATTTCATACTGATCGGATATAAAATAAAGTTTTTACAGCGCTTACATGTCAAATCGGGGCTAACATATATATGGGGGCTATATCCAAATCTGAACCGATTTTAACCAAATTAAATAGGGATAGTCCTTGGGCCAAACAAAATATATGTGTATAGTATCGTCAAGATCGGGCCATAATTGCGATTGTACTTTGATCGGGCCATTGTACTTTGATTACAAGAATACATCTACAGACGGTCAGGCAGACGGACATAGCTAAATCGACTCAGAAAGTGATTACAAGTCGATCGGTATAATAAACAATGGATCTTCTCCTTTTGGGTGTTACAAACAAATGCACAAAGTCATAATACCCTGTACCACAGTGTAGTGTAGGGTATAAAAACGATTTTGGGCCGATTCCGCGGGCTTGGGAAAAGGTGAAAAAAAGTTTTTGCGATTGTCTCGAGGTAAGCTTTCATATTCCACCTCGCATTCGGCAACTTTTTTTGTTACATGGAGGCCAAACCGGTTTAATATACGAGTACATATGCTCAAAAGTTTAGGAAAATTGATCCAAAGCTGCTGTCATCATGAATTTAGTCTTAAATTGTATCTTTAAATCTATAGAATTTAAATTAAATCTATTATAATTTCAATCGAAATGTCAAATGAAGGACTCATCATTTATAATGTATCTTTAATTGACATTTTAAAGTAATTAATTATATCTGAATTATTTATGCCATAAATTATGTAGAATAAATTCAATGCCCAATCCAAGGAGAAAGAGATGAACAATGCTATTTATATTAAATACCAATTACTGATTTGAAATTTTATCCTTTTTACCTTTATTACAGCCTGGACGAAGTATTGGATTAGGCCATTAGTCAACGGTTGTCAAGAAACCCTAACAAACGAACAAAACAATATATACCCCCAAAAGGATAATAAGAATATTTGCAAAAAGTTTTAAAATATTCCCAAATAAATTGTGGACATTGTTTGTTGGTTTGTAACTTTTGTGGTGGGCCATTGATTACAACCGTTTGCAATGGTTATGGTCAGTTCAGCGGTTCTGGGTGCCGCTGTCGGCAGTGGTCTGGCACTAATGGTGGCTGTTACAATTGTCATGTATCGTTATTATTTGCTGCGTAGACGTGGCAAAGAATGGGATGAACTGGATCGCTGGGAGGAGACACGCATCATGCGTAAATTACAATTGAAGGTAGGTGCAGCATAAAATAGAATTTTCAGAAAATATTTACATATTTATATACATACAAAAAACTGGAATAGAATGAAAAATGTTGTCGTCAGAAAAACGGGATTTTCAGGATAACACCTAAGCATAATGACGCAGTTATATATTCACACAAACATGAGTTATAAATAGTTTGTGAAAATTGCGTGAACTAGTAATTTTTAACTATGAAAAAAGAAATAATTTGTTGTTAGGCCCTTTTGAATTTCGTTAATAAATTCGCCATTTTTGATACTCGTAGTAGGTCGCTAAAAACTTTTCAGGATGTGTATTTTGATGTAGTGTACCGAAATCCATGAAAAACTGAATTTCCCTTTTTCTTGTTGTTACGCCTTTCTTCGTTTCTGATGACGAAATGTATGTATGTAGAAAAGTAAGTGTGTCGTAAAAGAATATTGAAAAATATCAAATGTGAACTCAACTCAAAAGAGAACCCATTCTGTGGACAAATATTGGACAAGAAGTATGCGGTTCGACAAAGACTTCTAAAACATGCGTTGTTTCCGGGAGATTTCTTCAAACCCAGTCCATCGTCGATGTCAAAAGTTTATTAATACCCATATATTGTAATAGTAACGTGAATTTTATATTAGGTTAGGTTGAAGAGAGGAGACGTTTAAACGTCTCATGTCCATGGACATACACTTAAGCCAGTGGTTCGGCCTGTTGTGCGCTCTTTATTTATGATATTTTTATACCTCACGAGTTACGGAAAATCGGTACTAGACACGAATTTTCTCAGTACCTTGAAGTCATATTTTCTGAGATGAGTCGAGTCTGGTAATATATCGGACACGAAATGTTGGGATCTTGCACGTGTGAAAGCCGACACAGAAAATGTTCCATCGTTTCGATGTTTTCCCTGCATGCCCTGCATTTGTCGTTTCCTGCTAGTCCTATGCGATGAAGATGTGCTTGTAAGCTTGAGTGTCCCGTTAGAACACTCATCATCTTACTAATATCGATCTTGTTTAGTTTCAGAAGACTTCTTGTTTTCTTTTCATTTGGGTCACCCCACAGTATCTTTGCAGTTGCTCCTACTGTTGCGCTATTCCACACAGTTTTGTGAGCCATCACTGCCCAGTGCTTCAACTCATTTTCCGTGGCTTCGAAAGGTTTCCAAGTTTATTACTCGAAGTTCTTTGCCCTTTGAAGCCATCACTGCCCAGTGCTTCAACTCATTTTTCGTGGCTTCGAAAGGTTTCCAATTTCATTACTCGAAGTTCTCTGCCCTTTGAAGCCAAGCTGTTTGCCCGTTCATTTCCAATCACTCCGTTGTGTCCTGGTACCCAGCAAATACGGCTGGGTAATCATGGGCCGAGCATATTTAGGCTTTGTGGTGTTATTAAGCCAGTTCACACACTCCGTGATTGCTCGAAATAGCGTGTTACGGTCAGGGAGGCGGAAGTGAAGTTCGACTTCTGGTTCATCAATAAAAAGTCCCAGACCCGTCCTTCCTCCTCGCTTGGACCCATTCGTGTAGGAGCTGGTTCCCACTGGCACATGGGCCAAAGTTCCATTTTCCCAGGAGCGTCTGTCTGGCACAAACGAATCACAGGTAGCTGTAAGCCGCACTTCAGGAATGCGGTCCGAGATTTCTGGCGTTTGTGACCAACTAGAGATTTTAAAATCTTCTGATGGTACGACTTGTGGTCTCGATTTATCCATTCACCCATCACTTGTAGACGTCTTGATGTGAGGGCTGCCTCATACTTTATACGGATGTCTATTGGTTGGATGTGCAGTATAGTCTCCAGAGCTTTTGTTGGTGCAGTTCTAAATGTCCCGCATATGCCTAGACAGCACATACGTTGCATTTTTTGAAAAGGTGTTACGTTGCACTTCTTGTCCATTGATGTCCACCACATTACACAGGCGTTGGTGATTATTGGTCTAATCACGCTCATGGTCTAATCACGCTCTGAGAGTCATATTTGGACGTAGTCCCCATTTTGAACCTATAGCTCTTCTGCACAACGACCGACATCTGTGGGCCTTTGTAACTCTTTCTTCAAGATGATCTTTCCAGTACAATTTCTGATCCAAGATTACTCCCAAGTATTTTACCTTTTTAGTTATAGCAATTGTGTTATTCAGGAATCGAGGCCGGGTAAAACGTGGGATCTTCGTTTTCCTTGTAATAGACATATTTCTGTTTTGTCTGGGTTAACATTTAATCCCCTTGGTTGTGCCCAGTTATATGCTATGTTAAGTGCCTCTTCAGCTCTTCTGCATAATAGATTTGGATGAAAGCCCCTTAGAAGTATTACAACGTCGTCTGCATAACATACTGGTTTAAGTCCTTTATTGGTGAGGGCTTTTAGGAGACTGTATATCGTCGTAACCCATAGAAGAGGCGATAAAATGCCCCCCTGATGTACATATACCACGATTTACCTTGTCTCTAATTTTTACGTCATATGACCCACAAATAATCCACGTATTCCCTAGCATATTGTTGATTCAGTTTTTCAGCGCCCGGTCAACCTGAAACTCGTCTAAGGACTGGATAAGTGTATCGGTCTGTACATTGTTAAATGCGCCCTCAATGTTTATGCAAACAGCAAGTGTATACATTTCGTTACTGAAGGACTCTTCTATGTGGTGCACTACCTCATGTAGAGCTGTTTCCACTGATCTTCCTTTGACATAGGCGTGTTGTTTGAATTTTAGCCTGTCATCCCCTATTTTACTTTTGACCATGTCTTCAATTATTCGCTCCACTGTTTTTAACAGGAAAGAAGTTAGGCTAATGGGTCGATAAGCCTTTGGGGTCGTATAACTCGCCTTGCCAGGCTTTGGTATGAAGACCACCCTTGATTCCTGCCAGTTTTTTGGGGTATAAGAATGGGTTAGGCATGCAGTGAACACTCCAGCCAGATGAGTTGATACCAGATCCACCTCATTCTGCAGAAGTGCTGGAAATATTCCATCCGGTCCCGCAGCCTTAAAGGGAGAGAAACTTTTTATCGCTTCTTTAACCATACCATCTGTTATATCCGTAATAGGTACTTGATGCAATACATTTTCATTCTGTAACGGTTCCTCTGTCGGTCCAGCATTACCAGTCGGAAAATGAGTTTTCATCAAGAGCCTTACGGTATCCTCTATAGTTTCCATCCTTTTACCCGTGTCATCCACCAGTGTTTCTGTTTGGACATGAGTTTTTGAGAGGAACTTTTTCATTTTAGACATCCTGTTAACGCTGTCTACCTGTTCACAGAAAAGCCTCCAGGAGTTACGTTTCGCCGATCTAATGATTTTATTGTATTCTTTGAGTCTTCTGTGGTAGTCGTCCCAATATACTGATTGTTTTATTATATACTTAATGCAATTTATTCATAACAATCAAGAAAGGAGGTAAGTTTGGCCGCCGATAATCTTATATACCCTCCACAATGGATTGTAACTTAATATCTTATATACATTTCTTGACGATATGTTACTTCAAAATGCTTAGCAACAGACTGAAATTTGGATATTTTTGTTTAATTTTGACTAGATCCATCCTCAACGAAAATGTTCATTATGGGTTTCGGTTCAGTTTTATCCCCCATATGTAGGGTTGACACATGACCTGAATTCTCCTGAATTGTTCAGTTTTTTTGGGTCTTGTTCAGTTTCCAGGAAAAAAATTATTTGTTCAGGAAATATGTAAGTTCCAACCAATCCAAAAAATACTTTAAAAAAATTTAAATTAAACAAATTATTTCACTTTTATTTCTCACTATTGAGGTCGAGATCGTTTTTTGTTTTCTGTTAACAGAAGACTACCGTCTTTAAAAAAGAAGAGTAAGAAATGTATAAATGCTGACCACTGGTTTGTTTGTTTACAGAAACAACGATCTCGAGCTCGATAGTCAAAAGCAAAACGATGAAAAGTCAAACAGATCGAAAAAACAAAAACCAAGAAAGGATCGGTGAACATTTTGTTCTAACGCCAAACCCTAATTGGAAAATTGTAAATATTTTGGGAAATTTTTTGCTAACAAATAAAGAAACCAGTAAGGAAAGGCAGAAAGTCGGGCGGGGCCGACTATATAATACCCTACACCTCCCTAACAATGCGATAAGGGTCATTGCGATAATTATTTGGAATAATTGGTAAATGGGTAGGAACATATTATCTATATATATATAAACCAGTAAGGAAAGGCAGAAAGTCGGGCGGGGCCGGCTATATAATACCCTACACCTCCCTAATAATGCGATAAGGGTCATTGCCATAATAATTTGGAATAATTGGTAAATGGGTAGAAACATATTATCTAATTCTGAAACGATAATCGCTAAATTAAGCAATATTCGTTCCTAAAGTGAGAAACATCTTTCTGGAAAATGTTAATGATCGGAAGTAAAATACAACTTCTATAGCGGTTTGATACAAAATCAGGAGGAACATATATATGGAGCTTTAATATAAATCTGAACCCATCTTCCCTGAATACTTATTCATGTAAAAAGACATCCTTCTGTCGAATTTCGTACTGATCGGATATAAAATACAGTCTCTACAGCGCTTACATGTCAAATCGGGGGTAACATATATATGGGAGCTATATATATAAATCGAAACCGATTTTCTCCGAATTTGGTAGTATTCCTTCATGTAATAAGAAACCTCTTTCTGCCGAATTTCGCACTGATCGGATATAAAATACAGTTTTTACAGCGATTACAGGTCAAATCGGGGGTAACATATATATGGGAGTTATATCTAAACCGAGTTTCTCCGAATTTGGCAGTATTCCTTCATGTAGAAAGAAACCTCTTTTTGCCGACTTTCGCACTGATCGGATATAAAATAACATTTTTACAGCGCTCACATGTCAAATCGAGGGTAACGTATATATGGGGGATATATCTAAATCTGAACCGATTTCTTCCAAATTTAAAAGTGTTCATTCATATAATAGGAAACCTCTTTCTGACGAATTTCATACTGATCGGATATAAAATACAGTTTTTACAGCGCTTACATGTGAAATCGGGGTAACATATATATGGGGGCTATATCTAAATCCGAACCGATTTTCTCCGAATTTGGCAGTATTCCTTTATGTAATAAAAAACCTCCCCTTGCCGAATTTCGCACTGATCGGATATAAAATAACATTTTTACAGCGCTTAAATGTCAAATCGTGGGTAACGTATATATGGGGGCTATATCTAAATCTGAACCGATTTCTTCCAAATTTAACAGTGTTCATCCATATAATAAGAAACCTCTTTCTGCCGAATTTCATACTGATCGGATATAAAATGAAGTTTTTACAACACTTACATGTCAAATCGGGGCTAACATATATATGGGGGCTATATCTAAATCTGAACCGATTTTAACCAAATTCAATAGGGATCGTCCTTGGGCCAAAAAAAAGATATGTGTAAAGTTTCGTCGAGATCGGACCATAATTGCGACCTGTACTTTGATTACAAGAATACATGCACAGACGGACAGACGGACAGACGGACAGACAGACGGACAGACGGACATAGCTAAATCAACTCAGAAAGTGATTCTAAGTCGATCGGTATAATAAACGATGGGTCTATTTCTTCTCCTTTTGGGTGTTACAAACAAATGCACAAAGTTATAATACCCTGTACCACAGTGTGGTGTAGGGTATAATGAAATGGTGTTCGTTGGTACGCGATGGACTCGAAAACGGCTGAATAAATTTTGATGAATTTTTGCACGAGAATATCTTTTGGTGTGTGGAAGGTTCGTAGCTATATTCGGTTTTGATTGGATAAAGGGGCGTGGCACCGCCCATACAAAGTAAAATTTAAAAGTGGAATATCTTGGGTACTATTGGTTGAAAATACTCGAAATTCGATGTGTGTGACCTTGGTACCAGTACACATCATGGAGCCAAAAACCGGTGTGATAGTGACAGTGGGCGTGGCACCGCCCATACAACCTAAAATTCAAATATGAAATATTTCGAATACTATTGGAGCAAAATTCTCGAAATTTTGTATGTGTGACCTTGGTGCCATTACGCGTTATGTAGCTGAAAACTGGGGTGATAGTGACAGTGGGCGTGGCACCGCCCACACAACCTAAAATTCAAATATGAAATATTTTGAGTACTATTGCAGTAAAATTTTCGAAATTTAGTATGTGTAACCTTGGTACCAGTACGCGTCACAGGACTAAAAACGGGGAAACAGTGAAAGTGGGCGTAGCACCGCCCCCACAACCTAAAATTCAAATATTTCGAATTGGAGCAAAATTCTCAAAATTGCGTATGTGTGACCTTGGTGCCAGTACGCGTTATGTAGTTGAAAACTGGGGTGATAGTGTTAGCGGGCGTGACATCGCCCACCCAACCTGAAATTAAAAAATGCTATATTACGAGTATTATTGCGGTAAGAGTCTCCAAATTTGGTATATGTGACATTGGTTCCAGTATGCGTGATGGATCGATCAACTGGTGTGACAGTTATAGTGGGTTTGGCACAACCTGAAATTTACAAATACTATATTTTGAGTACTACTGCAGTAATATCGGCGATATTTAGTACTTGTGCCTTGGTAGCAGTACGCGTGTTGCCAAAAACAGGTGTGATTGTGACTGTAGGCGTTGTACCACCCACACTACCAGAAATTCTGAAATTCAATATTTTGATTGATATTGCACCAAAATTCGAAATTTGGTATGCGGAAGCAGATCGAGTGCTGGAGCAAGAAACTGGCGTGATAGTAACAGTGGGCGTGGCGCCGCCCACAAAACCTGAAATGTGAAGCATGACATCTGAATATATAATATTTCCTGCACTATTGCAGCTGTAAAAATGGATGTGTAACCACCGAACCACAACCAATGATTGAACTGGCATCGTATTAACAGTGGGTACTCCTACACAACCTGAAATTTCAAAATTCAATATTTCGATCACTATATCAGCCAGTGTGTTTCGAAGTTTGGCTGTCTGGCCTTGGTACCAGTAGGGGTGATGGAGCTACAAACAGGAACGATGGAAACAGCTGGCATGACACCCTCATATAAATAAAAAAAATTTGGAACGCAATATTTAAAATAGTATTTGGGCGATATCTTTGCAAAAGGGATTGTAAAGGGCGTGGCACCGCCCATACAACCCGAGATGTGAATTTGAAAAATGTCCAATATCATTGCAGGACAGTTTTGAAAATTTGCATGAAAATAGTGTCGACTGACAAGGTACTCAAAACGAAATATAGAGAGGCGTTGCACTCATCGTCTTGAAGTTTAAAGTGGATGCAGTTGATAGCACTCTACGGAATCATATTAAAAAGCTAATCAGTGGGAGTATCTGTTAATACGACACGCTTGCCGAAAACGAAATAACTGGAGACCATTATATCTAGATTGACGCAAGTGTGTTTAGTATTCAAGTGCGTTCAAAGTTAGCACGTTAGCACTCAAAAACCAGTAAGGAAAGGCAGAAAGTCGGGCGTGGCCGACTATATAATACCCTACACCTCCCTAACAATGCGATAAGGGTCATTGCCATAATAATTTGGAATAATTGGTAAATGGGTAGAAACATATTATCTAATTCTGAAACGATAATCACTAAATTAAGCAATATTCGTTCCTAAATTGAGAAACATCTTTCTGGAAAATTTTAATGATCGGAAGTAAAATACAACTTCTATAGCGGTTTGATACCAAATCAGGAGGAACAATCAATATAAATCTGAAACGATCTTCCCTGAATACTCATTCATGTAAAAAGACCTCCTGTCGAATTTCGTACTGATCGCATATAAAATACAGTCTCTACAGCGCCTACATGTCGAATCGGGGGTAACGTATATATGGGGGCTATATCTAAATCTGAACCGATTTCTTCCAAATTTAACAGTGTTCATTCATATAATAAGAAACCTCTTTCTGCCGAATTTCATACTGATCGGATATAAAATAACATTTTTACAGCGCTTACAAGTCAAATCGGGGGTAACGTATATATGGGGGCTATATCTAAATCTGAACCGATTTTCTCCGAATTTTGCAGTATTCCTTCATGTAATAAGAAACCTCTTTCTGCCAAATTTTGAACTGATCGGATATAAAATACAGTTTTTACAGCGCTTACATGTCAAATCGGGGGTAACATATATATGGGGGTAATATCTGAATCTGAACCGATTTTCTCCGAATTTAGCAGTATTCCTTCATGTAATAAGAAACCTCTCTTTACCGAATTTCGCACTGATCGGATATAAAATAACATTTTTACAGCGCTTATATGTCAAATCGGGGGTAATGTATATATGGGAGCTATATCTAAATCTGAACCGATTTCTTCCAAATTTAATAGAGTTCATTTATGTAATAAGAAACCTTTTCCTGCCGAATTTCATACTGATCGGATATAAAATAAAGTTTTTACAGCGCTTACATGTCAAATCGGGGCTAACATATATATGGGGGCTATATCTAAATCTGAACCGATTTTAACCAAATTCAATAGGGATCGTCCTTGGGCCAAAAAAAAAGATATGTGTAAAGTTTCGTCGAGATCGGACCATAATTGCGACCTGTACTTTGATTACAAGAATACATGCACAGACGGACAGACAGACAGACGGACAGACAGACAGACGGACAGACAGACAGACAGACAGACAGACGGACGGACAGACGGACATAGCTAAATCGACTCAGAAAGTGATTCTAAGTCGATCGGTATAATAAACGATGGGTCTATTTCTTCTCCTGTTGGGTGTTACAAACAAATGCACAAAGTTATAATACCCTGTACCACAGTGTGGTGTAGGGTATAAAAATTTGTGATATCGGATTAGAAGGGGTGACTACGCGCATGCGGCATCGTTCTAGAAAAAATAAATACTGATAGAATTATTGCACTAATTGGTATGACTGCATTCCACAGCAATCTATATGCCCCAACAGAGAATGACCGACATAGCCTCCCAAGGTTATTTGACGGAAATTTGTGCATTTAAGTGCAATATGGATGACCCGAAAACACTGCCTTGATATTATGAGTACCAACATATCATATGGTTCTATTTCACTGAAACGCACTTTGAGGGCAGCGAAGCGCACCGGGTCAGCTAGTCTAATTCTAAACCGATAATCGCTAAATTTAGCAATATTCGTTCCTAAATTAAGAAACATCTTTCTGGAAAATTTAAATGATCGGAAGTAAAGTACAACTTATATAGAGCTTTGATACCAAATCAGGAGGAACATATATATGGAGGTTATATATAAATCTGAACCGATTTCCCTGAATACTCATTCATGTAAACAAACCTCTTTCTGTCGAATTTTGTTCTAATCGGATATAAAATACAGTCACTGATCGGATATAAAATAACATTTTTACAGGGCTTACATGTCAAATCGGGGTAACTTATGTATGGGGGCTATATCTAAATGTGAACCGATTTCTTCCAAATTTAACAGTGTTCATTCATATAATAAGAAACCTCTTTCTGCCGAATTTCATACTGATCGGATATAAAATAACATTTTTACAGCGCATACAAGTCAAATCGGGGGTAACGTATATATGGGGGCTATATAAACCTGAACCGATTTTCTCCGAATTTAGCAGTATTCCTTCATGTAATAAGAAACCTCTTTCTGCCAAATTTTGCACTGATCGGATATAAAATACAGTTTTTACAGCGCTTACATGTCAAATCGGGGGTAACATATATATGGGGGCTATATCTGAATCTGAACCGATTTTCTCCGAATTTAGCAGTATTCCTTCGTGTAATAAGAAACCTCTCTTTGCCGAATTTCGCACTGATCGGATATAAAATAACATTTTTACAGCGCTTATATGTCAAATCGGGGGTAATGTATATATGGGGGCTATATCTAAATCTGAACCGATTTCTTCCAAATTTAACAGAGTTCATTCATGTAATAAGAAACCTTTTCCTGCCGAATTTCATACTGATCGGATATAAAATAAAATTTTTACAGCGCTTACATGTCAAATCGGGGTAACATATATATGGGGGCTATATCTAAATCTGAACCGATTTAAACCAAATTCAATAGGGATCGTCCTTGGGCCAAAAAAAAGATATGTGTAAAGTTTCGTCGAGATCGGACCATAATTGCGACCTGTACTTTGATTACAAGAATACATGCACAGACGGACAGACAGACAGACAGACAGACAGACGGAGATAGCTAAATCGACTCAGAAAGTGATTCTAAGTCGATCGGTATAATAAACGATGGGTCTATTTCTTCTCCTTTTGGGTGTTACAAACAAATGCACAAATTTATAATACCCTGTACCACAGTGTGGTGTAGGGTATAATAAAGTTTTTACAGCGCTTACATGTCAAATCGGGGGTACCATATATATGGGGGCTATATCTAAATCTGAACCGATTTTAACCAAATTCAATAGGAATCGTCCTTGGACCAAACAAATGATATGTGTAAAGTTTCGTAGAGATCGGACCGTAATTGCGACCTGTACTTTGATTACAAGAATACATGCACAGACGGACAGACAGACAGACGGACATAGCTAAATCAACTCAGAAAGTGATTCTAAGTCGATCGGTATAATAAACGATGGATCTTTTTTCTCTCCTGTTGGGTGTGGTGTAGGGTATAAAAGGACTGGGAAAATCCGTATTGAAAAACACAAATTAATGTCCCAAATTAAGATAAATGTAAATTTTAACTATAGTAAAGACTATAGAAATGTGGTGTTTTCTGTTCTAAAAAAAGACGTTGACCTGTCAGAGAGCAGCATTTTAATAATGTCGCCTAGACGCTCTTGTACTGCTGCAGTTTTTATGGTCAGAATCGGAAACAAAAATGCAAAAAACTAGCCTTTTAACTCCCTAAAAAAACTAAAAACAAATAGTGCTCCACGGCGCCGCCTAAATAAAGCATCTGACCAAACTTTATTAGAAACCAGTAAGGAAAGGCTATAGTCAGGCGGGGCCGACTATATAATACTCTACACCACTCTCGTAATATTGAATAACACTGAAATATAAATTTTGTAATTCATGTATAAATTGTTTACATAAATTTACTTTTGTGGCATTTTATATAATTCAACGTTCGATTTTTACACATGTTGTTATATTGTATATTTATTTATTTATTTATTCAATATCATCTATCGAGCGAAGCTCTTACAGATTACATATGTATACAATATTCAATATTATAACAACGTTCAAGAATCTCTACCATACTAAATTTCAAAACACTTGGGTGTAAAATACAGCTTCTACAGGACTAAAGAGCCAAATCGGACGAAACATATATATGGGAGCTATAGCGAAATCTTATCCGATTTTCTTCAAACTCGACAAAGTTGGTCCATGGATCAAGGAACTCTACCATTCTAAATTTCAAAACGATTGGAGGGAAAATACAGCTTCTGCAGGACTTAAGGGCCAAATCGGACGAAGGAATATGGGAGCTAAATTTAAATCTGAATAGGGTTCTTTCCAGCTGCGAAAGACTCCAAACTGCAAAATTTCGGAACGATCGGAGTGAAATTGCGACCTGTAGTCGACGAACAACTTAAGATGGACGGAAATACATGGTTAAATCGACTCAGCAAGTGATTCTGAGCCGAAATGTATACTTTAAGTTGGGTCTAGCTATAGTATTTTCAGGTGTTACAAACATCTGTCATGAAACAAACTTATAATCCCATGTACCACAGTGTGGTGTAGGGTATAAAAAGCACGCTCCTACACACGCGGGTAGTTACGCTCGACGCTAAAAAAACATCTGTTTTGTAGGCCAGCGTCTACCCCTTCGATTAAATACAGGGCTGAAATGTTGCATTATTGCACCGTGCAAGCGCGAAATTTTTTACAAAAGAAACAGGATTTACAGTGTATTACGAGTATGCCTTTGTGCATTTGTTTGTATCCCACAAAAAGAGAAGAGATAGACCCGATTGATATAGTGTTTCCTTGTAATCAAAGCCCAGATCGCAATACAAATCCGATCTCAACGAAATTTGCAAATATATTTATTTTGCCCCAAGGACGATCCCTATAAGTCTTCGGAAATCATAATTTATAATTTCCTTTTGATATTTATCAATATTATTGTATTGAATATATTATTTGAATAGTATTGTATTCTGCAATCGGTTCAGATTTAGATGTAACTTCCATATATCTGTGGTTTTCTGGAATAACAACATATGCAAGAAATTTTCAATTTCGGAATTTCACCATAAATATGTTCAGCAATCCTAAGTCACATTTTTTGAGTCTTCTTCCTAGATTCAACTATACATATTTAATATCAAATGTACTGCGAACGAAAAAGTATTTTGCTCTCCAGAACATTTTGAGATACGCTGTTATTCCAGAAAACCACAGATATATCGTATGGGAGCTATATCTAAATCTGAATCAATTGATACAGATATTAACTGGCGAATGGCTTGATTTGGTCCCAGTATGAAATTCAGCAGATGTACGTTTTTTGGTGCAGAAACGCACTAAGGCCATATTAAGGAAAATAGCGCTATATAAGCCTTATTTAACATCTAATCATTAATAAATTTGACAGAGAGGAGTTTCTAGATTCGTAAACGAAGGCCTCCAAAATTTGAAAATAGGTTCACATTTAGATACGTTTATGTAAATAAATGTAATTCTTTAAAATAAATCAAATATTACTACCTAAAATATGTTTTTAATTTGTTCAGAATTTTTTGTTTAAATTCAGGATATTTTTGTGAGTGCTCAGTACTTTCACTTTTACTACCTGGCAACTCTACCCATTTAAGAGATCCTCTCGAGTTAATTTCTTCTACTTGCGTTTAATTTTGCTTATATACCTTTTATCGCAAAATTGTCATTATTTGTTCATGTTTTAATAAAGCTCCCACATAAAGGGTGGTTAAATTGTAAGGGCCGATGTTCAATGTGATCCACACCTAAACGTTAAGTTTTTTTCTGCATTTCATTTGAAATTTCTCAATTTCAGACTAACTCAATTTGTACCATGGAGAGATATGTTAAAGTTTTTTAAGCCTTTTACGAAAATGAGAGTTCAAATCAAAATGCATTTCGTGTACTTCGTGAAGTTTTTTTGATCAGCATAATCGACCAAATGTGTCTTCAATCGGGAGAATTGTGCGCAAATTTCAGCAAACCGGGTCTGTAGGAGATGTGAAAACACCAGTGCATGTTCGTTTGGTGCGGCTTATGGGCTGGCGACGTCATCGGGTCATACTTCTTCGAAATGAGGCCGCTCAGGCAGTTACTGTGAATGGTGTTCGCTATCGTGAGATGATAACGAATTTTTATGGCCCGTATTGGAAGATATGGATGTGGACAATATGTGGTTTCAACAGGACGGTGCCACTTGCCACACAGCTAACGAAACAATGACTCTTTTGCGCAACAAACTCAATGGCCGTGTTATCTCACGCCGTGGCGATGTCAATTGGCAGCCAAGATGTGATTTGACGCCGTTGGGCTAACGGCATATAACCTCAATAATGCTTCAGCGTCATCGAAAATTTGGACCATTGTATGGAGGTGTGCCGCCGAGGTCGCGGCGGCCATTTGGCCGATATTTTGTTCCGTACATAATTGAACCACACCATATTATCATAATAACAAGTAAGAAAGTTTCAGTCGGGTAAACCGACTAAGGTATACCCTCACTTTGTGAGTAGTGTAATATTGAATATTACACGAATTATTCTGTCAATTTGTGTGGGTGGTACCAGAAGGGGTTTATCAACTACACCTTTTTTTCGCTGAACATTAGATACTTTAAATTCATTGCACTGTGCCGACTTATAAGCATTTATGTGCACTGATATAAACGTTGAGACATTAAATTGTGGTATGATTTGGGCACTTTGTGTGGGAGGTACAAAAAGGGGCGTGGCAATAACGCCCATTTTTCTCAGGGCTATAGACACTATAAAAACATTACACTGTACAAAATTTCAAGTATTTTTATACACTGGTTTTAATGTTATAAGCTGTTAACTTTTGGTGCAAAAAGGTACCTTTGTGTGGGAGGTACCAAAAGGGGCGTGACAACAACACCCATTTTTCCCTGGACTGTAGGCAATATACGAGGGCGGTTCGGAAACTTCTTAGCCTAGCACAAAAAGCGCGGTATAAACAGAAAAAAGTTAAGTGTTTTGGAAACTTCCATCTCTGCTATGAACACATGTTAAATTTTGTCTCGATCTGGCAACTCCTTCATATAGAAACAGGTGTTCACAAAAGACGCATCCGCGATTTTTTTACAATGGAAAAATTAGAAATGCGTGGTGTCATTAAATATTTACATAAAAAAGGTTTATCGGGACAAGAAATTCATAATGATATGGTGAATGTGTTAGGTGAAAGTGCTCCTTCATATGCAACAGTAAAAAATTGGGTTGCTGAATTTAAACGTGGTCGTACAAGCATTGAAGATGAACCACGTAGTGGACGTCCAAAAACAGCAACAACAACAGAAATTGTAGCCAAAGTGCATGATATGGTATTAAATGATCGACGAATAAAAGTGCGTGAAATAGCTAATATCATGGGCATCTCAAATGACCGAGTCCATTTAATTTTGCATGAAGAACTACAGATGAAAAAACTTTCTGCAAGATGGGTGCCGCACTTGTTAACAGTCGTCCAAAAACGCATAAGAATGAACATTTCTCAAGCTTGTTTGGATCGTTTTAAGCGAAATAAAATGGATTTTAAGCGTCGTTTCATAATTGTTGATGAGACATGGATCCACCACTATACTCCAGAGACAAAAGAACAATCCAAACAATGGACTGAAGCTGGAGGAAGTGCCCCAAAGAAGGCAAAAACAATTCAATCGGCTGGTAAGGTTATGGCAACGGTTTTTTGGGACTTCAAAGGTATTTTTTTGATTGACTATCTGCAAAAGGGTAAAACAATAAATTCAGAGTACTATGGCAACCTTTTGGATCAATTAAATGTACAAATTCGAGAAAAACCTCCTGGCTTACAACACAAAAAAATAATTTTTCGTCAAGACAACGCACCAGCGCACAAGAGTGTTTTAACAATGGCTAAAATCAACGAATTAAATTACGAGTTGCTTGACCACCCACCTTATTCTCCTGATTTAGCTCCCAGTGACTTTTACCTGTTCCCAAATCTAAAACAAATCCTTGCTGGCAAGCGTTTTACCTCAAATGAAGATGCATTTACAGTTGTAAACCACTATTTTGAAGACCTTGAGGAAAACTATTTTAATCAAGGGATAGAATTGCTAGATAAGCGTTGGACTAAGTGTATTGAAGTTTCAGGAGATTATATTGAAAAATAAAAATATTTCTGAAAAACTAACTATTCTCTTTCATTGATAGGCTAAGAAGTTTCCGAACCGCCCTCGTAAAAGCATAATACTGTACAAAATTTCAAGTAGTTTTATACACTGTCATTAATGTTATAAGCTGTTAACTTTTGGAGCAAAATGGTGCATTTTTGTGGGAGGTACCAAAAGGGACGTGGCGACTTCGCCCATTTTTCTCGATTTGATAGCGACTAATACTATGTGTGGAATTTCAAAAGATTCGAATAAGTAGTATATCAGTTATTAAAGAATCAATATTTCACAACATTTTAACCCTTTACTAGAAGGAGTGGACCAATATGGCCCATCTTCGAACTTAGCCGGAGATAGAAAAATATTACCACATACCAAATTTGAGGTCAATCGGTTACTCCTTTCGAGAGTTATCGTGCGCACCAGCCAGCAGACAGACAGACAGACGGACGGACATTGCTCATTCGACTTAAAATGACCCAAAACGGATTTCTATCGAAAATACTTGGGGTCTTAGGTCACTCCTTCGACGTGTTACACTTTTTTCCGTAGCAAATGATATATACCCTTGTCACACTAAAGTGAGGGTATAAAAAGAAATGACAATAATTTCCTAAATAATTTGTGCTTTATTCAAAATCAACATCGGCTCTTAAAATTTAACCACCCTTTAAATGACGCACACGCATTTACATATTGACGCTGTAGAAACCACAAATCTGTGCTTTTCTGGAATTTTGTGCTTTTCAGCCTATGTCGGAATTTTCCGATTTCGGGATTTTAGCATCAATGCATTCAGCTAATCGCCCTTATTCCAGTCGGCGTCGTCGACGTCGATTCTTAGTGGACATTGTTTAGATTGACGACTTCATAAATTTTGAAATTTTTTTAGATATTCAGTCAGAAT
This sequence comes from Eudasyphora cyanicolor, assembly GCA_963930755.1. Classification (NCBI taxonomy): domain Eukaryota; kingdom Metazoa; phylum Arthropoda; class Insecta; order Diptera; family Muscidae; genus Eudasyphora; species Eudasyphora cyanicolor. The sequence continues at coordinate 54,481,245 of OZ005735.1, forward strand.
TTATTTTGGTTTGAGACCATATGTTTCAAACAAAATAACAAAAGCACAGACCACAATAAATAACAACATAACATTTTTATACCCTCACTTTAGTGTGAAGAGGGTATATATCATTTGCTACGGAAAAAAGTGTAACACATCGAAGGAGTGATCTAAGACCCTAAGTATGTTCGGAGGAAATCCGTTTTGGGTCATTTTAAGTCGAATGAGCAATGTCCGTCCGTCTGTCTGTCTGTCTGTCTGTCTGCTGGCTGGTGCGCACGATAACTCTCGAAAGGAGTAACCGATTGACTTCAAATTTGGTACGTGGTAATATTTTGATCTATCTCCGGATGAGTTCGAAGATGGGCCATATTGGTCTACTCCTTCTGGTACCTCCCACACAAAGGGTTAAAATTTAGTGAAATATTGATTCTTTAATAACTTCTATACTACTTATTCGAATCTTTTGAAATTCTGCACATAATATTAGTATATTAGTCGCTATTAACTCGAGAAAAATGGGTGAAGTTGGCATGCCCCTTTTGGTACCTCCCACACAAATGGACCATTTTGCATCAAAATTTAACTGCTTATAACTTTAATACAAGTGCATAAAAATGCTTGACATTTTCTACAGTATAATGTTTTTGTAGCACCTATAGTCCGGTAAAAAATGGGCATCATTGTACAGCCCCTTTTGGTACCGCCCACACAAATGGCCCGTTTCGTACCAAAGTAAACGGCTTGTAACTTTAATACCAGTGCATACAAATACTTGAAATTTTGTACAGTGTAATGCTGTTGTAGTGCCTATAGTCCTGTAAAAAGTGGGCGTTATCACCCCGCCCCTTTTTGTACCTCCCACACACAATGACCAAATCATACCAAAATTACATAGCTCGTAACTTTAATATACCAGTGCACACAAACGCTTATAGTTCAGCACAATGCAATGTATTTAAGAATGTACTGTTTACCGAAAAATATGTGTATTTGGAAAACCCCTTCTGGTACCTCCCACACAAATTGACAGATTTATTGGTGTAATGTTATATATTACATTACTCACAAAGTGAGGGTATACCTTAGTCGGATTACCCGACTGAAACTTTCTTACTTGTTTTAAATATTTTTAAGTTATAAAAAGGGTTTTTGTTAGTTCATGGATACCAAAAACATTCGTGACGACGTCGATGATGTGACGACGTCGACGACGCCAACTGGAATAAGGGCGAATCATTATCTGTCGACCGATTTATGACACTCCCATGTCAGTCCATTTTTTAAAGACATTTTCCAATATTCAACTTTTAAATTTAATATCAAATGTACTGCGAGTGAAAAAGTATTTTGGCTCTCCTGAACATTTCGATTTTTGAGATGTGCTGTTATGTTTGAAAACCACAGAAATATCCATCTTTTGGACAGAAATTTGGCCGTAATGGTAAGTATTTCTACCCAATTTGAGTGCTCGACGTCACAAGAGCCACAACTTCAACACAATGATTCAATGGTTCACTTTTTTATGTAAAGGTATGTGCAGACGATTGCCAGATTGGACAATATTGCCAGAAAAATTCAACCCTGTGAACGTACAACCGTGAGAACATACAAGTTCTGTCTTGCAACGTTGGCATCAAAGTCATTGTGATATAATTTGCAGATTGTTATTGTGCGAAATTTATGCATGTGACATGTTGTCAGAGAAATATGTTATTGGCAAGCCTGCATATAAATATTTACAAAATATGTTGCCAATACTCGCATATGAAATTGAAAGGTTTTCTTGCAATTGCCTGAACTGTCAATTTACCTTTGACTAACAATTTGTAAGTTTCCGTATATTTGCAGCACTTTAACATGGTTGGTAACGTTGTCCGATCTCACAATCGTCTATACATAGTTTAACCCTCATTCAAAGATATTGTTTAAATATCAAATATCTTTCTTATTTGAATCTTTTATATAATTTCCGATATTTCCGATTTTTTTAATAATTCCTATATGAATGTTTTTACGGAAAAAGTCACTTCACACTAAGTTGACAACACTTTCACTTGCCAAAAATTCCCCTTTAATCAATTTCTAAATGTCGCTAATGGCCTGGTGGAAGTTCATGCTATGGTGTGTGATGAAATTTCGCCTTTATTGAATTTCCAGGTTGGTGTCCATGCTTTTGCATGTGGTGAAATTACCCCTCATGCACTATTGTTACGATTGATGTCTGTGCTGTGGTTTATGACTTCAATAAGTCCCACACTCATAGGAATTTTGCAGGGAAATATGGCATCATTATTCTTTGTGGATTACTTGTATTCCAACTAGAAAAATGAAAAATAGGTTTTTAGCGGCGAATTTATAATTAATTTAGTTCAGTCACATAGCGGAAAAGAAGGGAAATTTAGCTTTGAAATGAGTAATGGAGACTTAAATATGTAGACAACCATTATACAGGTTTTTAATTTTGCTGTGATAAATATGTATGTAAGTCAGTAAAATGGTAGATATTCGATAAAAGAATGGATGAATTATAAATTAAGCATCAACGCACAGTGGGAATGATTTAAAAAAAATGGGAAATAGTTCCGTCGTATTTTACCCAGACAACCGTTTGCGAAAAAGCTTGGCACGCTTGCAAAATAAGTCCCGATTTATACAGGCTGAATGTTCAGCAAATTATCCCCGTTTTGTGGAGAGAGAGCCAGATGGCAAGAGGGGGAGAAAAACTCTCCCTTAACGTTTTGAGTTCTTCGTGCAAGTTCAAAAGAGAATTTGATGATAAGCTGCATGCCTAGTGTGTAAAGAGCCTAAGTCCAGATTTACACTAGGCAACTTTTTTCAGCAGCTTATCATCAAATTCTCTTTTAAACTTGCACGAAGAACTCAAAAAGTTCAGGGAGAGTTTTCCCCACCCCTCTTGCCGAATGCCACTCACTCCAATAAAACGCTGATAATCTGCTGAACATTCAGTCAGTGTAAATCCGGACTAAGTATTAGAGATATTCAGATATCATACAGAGTCGGAGCTGCAGGACCTCAAGGTGGGTCTACTTGGGAACTCAAAATGTTCAAGCGCGTGTACATTTTTTTTTTGTCGCATATTTTTATTTTTTCTCAGACCCTGTGGGAGTATTTTGTTAATATCAGAGCAAAATATACATTTACCGATTTTTTCATCAACTATTCTGCATTGACAATAAAAATTGCTATACATATACGAGTATAGTAAAAACAAATTAAATAATATGTAGCCACTAATGGTGTTTTCTATCTTTTTGTGTTCGTTTGTAAAAAAATGCTACACTGTAAAAGGACTGAGTTTTCTTTTGTAAGAAATGTCGCACTTGCCCGGTGCAAAAATGCAACATTTCAGCCCTGTATTTAATAGAGGTGCATCGTCCACATGTCCTACAAACAGACGTTTTCGGCGTCGAACAAAGGTTATGACCATTTAAAGTGTTTAATTATTTAAAAAATATTTTTTTTCTTTTTTTATGCAAGAAAAGAAAATATGTTTGTTTACTCGTATATCGTATTTTGAAGTTATAGAAAATGCTATTCAAAACAAGTAAGAAAGTTCAGTCGGGTAAACCGACTAATGAATCCCCTCGCCTTGAGTCTCAAAAAATATTAGTAAATTTATTATATTTTTTTTTGTTTTATTTAAATTATTATCACTTTAAATTGCATTTAATAACTGTAAAGTATGTACACGCTGAAAAAAAATTACTTCTGTAGTATATTGTCCCAAACATATTCGGCTTGAAACATATATATGTTTATGGTACACTCTAAACATATAATATTTGATATACACCAAAATTATATATTTGGGAAGACGTTATTCTAAACAAATCTTTGTTTACAACCCAATATATTTTTATTTGGGACCATTATTTCCGAAACAAATATTTATTTGCATTTAAGTATTCACAAAATATCTAAGTTATGTTAAATTGTTCAGTAACTCAATGTTATTTTTTAATAAATTGTTAATGTTTGTAAAATAATTATTGAAATCGTATAATCTTGAATCAATATAAATTACTTGGAGGATTGACAACTAATGATGGCTTAGAATACTCAGAAATATTAATTATTGATTAAGAACAGAAGCTAATGCTGGGAGGTACAACTCGGAACCAAGGAAAAATTAAATCTGAAGTTCGAAAAAGTCAACAAAAGTTTTGAAAATTTTTTTAAATAAAATATATTTGGAGAAATTCCAAAACAATAATTTATTTGTATTTAAGCACATATTTTATTTGAGAATTTTAGTTTGCAAATATATTTTGTTGTAATATATTAATATATGCGCTCCAAATATATTTTGTTGATTTTCAAATTAAATTTATTTGCTAGGAAATATATAATATTTAAAAATTTGTGTTCCAAATATATTTTCTTTCGATTCAAACATATCAAAAAAGGCTATTTTGCCCCGTGTACTGGTATTAAAGATAAAAGCTGTTTACTTTTGGTACAAAATGGTCCATTTGTGTGAGAGGTACCAAAAGGGGCGAACCAATAACGGTCAATTTTCTCTGGAATCTAGGTACTATAAAAGCATTGCACTGTACGAAATTTCAAGTATTTGTATGCACTGGTATTAAAGCTATAAGCTGGTAACTTTTGGTACAAAATGGTCCATTTGTGTGGGAGGTAGCAAAAGGAGCGTGGCAACTTCGCCCATTTTTCTCGAGGTAAGAGTGACTAATAAACTAATACTATGTGTAGAATTTCAGAGGATTCAAATAAGTAGTATAGATGTTATTAAATAATCAATATTTCACTAAATATTACCCTTTGTGGGGGATGTACTAGAAGGAGTGGACCAATATGGCCCATCTTCGAACTTACCCGGCAACTTCGCCCATTTTTCTCGAGGTAAGAGTGACTAATAAACTAATACTATGTGTAGAATTTCAGAGGATTCAAATAAGTAGTATAGATGTTATTAAATAATCAATATTTCACTAAATATTACCCTTTGTGGGGGATGTACTAGAAGGAGTGGACCAATATGGCCCATCTTCGAACTTACCCGGAGATAGAAAAAAATATTACCACATACTAAATTTTAAGTCAATCGGTTACTCCTTTCGAGAGTTATCGTGCGCACCAGCCAGCAGACAGACGGACGGACATTGCTCATTCGACTTAAAATAACCCAAAACGGATATCCGTCGAACATACTTAGGGTCTTAGGTCACTCCTTCGATGTGTTACACTTTTGGTTCGTAGCAAATGATATATACCCTCTAAGGTGAGGGGATCCAAATATAACATATTTAAAGAAAACTTTGTGGATAATGTTTTTTGAAAATAGAATTGCTCAATAATTGTCATTAATATCGTTGCCACGCTTCTCTAAATTAAAATTTGTTTATGATAATTTCAAAACTAAGTTAGAGTATGAAAATCTTACCATTTTTGTATAAAATAAGATGTTACAAGGTAAGCTACAAAAGGAATTTAGAGCCCAGCTTTTAGTACAATAAATTTAGAGGAACAACAAAAAATTCCCTTTTTGGGTAATTTTCGAAATTATTTGGGGGATTGTAAGAATTACATTTGCAAATATAACGATTTTAGAACCGATTTATGATACGAACAAATTACTAGAAAAAAATCACAGAAATACACTCATTTTTAAATACACATATACACATTACGGGTTTTCCAATAGGGATGATATGATTTTGAAGTGACGTTTCGTCCATTTGTAATATGTCATGATCTGTCATTTATTTTTCATTGTATTCAGTAGTGTTTACAATTTCACCATGGAGAGATATACGCAAGAACAACATTTACAAATTATTCAGTTTTATTACACTGTAGAACAGTGAAAATTACACACGCAACAAATTATATACGTTGAATAGTGGGTGCAATTAGAAGTAAAACTGCATTCACAGTTTTTCATTTTGTCATCCAGCTTCCGATTTTGAGGGCCTTAAATATAAAATGGGTAAATTTCGCAAATAAAATTATAAAATGTTGCGTTGGTCCCACGAAAACCAAATTGAAATCGAAAGAAAATATATTTGGAACACAAATTTTTAAATATTATATATTTCTTAGCAAATTAATTTTATTTGAAAATCAATAAAATATATTTGGAACGCATATATTAATATATTACAACAAAATATATTTGCAAACTAAATTTCTCAAATAAAATATGTGCTTATTTACAAACAAATATTGTTTAGGAATTTTTCTAAATATATTTATTAAAAAAAAATTCCAAAACTTTTGTTGACTTTTTCGATTTTCAGTTTATGTTTTTCCTTGGATTCAAATTGTACCTCCCAGTTATGATACCATATGCAGCAATAACTTCTGCTTTAAATCAATCATTTAAAATTTCTGTGTATACCAAGTCGTCAATAGTTGTCATTCGTCCAAGCAATTTATATTGATCCAATATTATACGATTTCAATTATTATTATTTATTATTTTTGCAAACATTAAAAATGTAACATTGAATTACTGTAAAATTTAACACAATTTAGGTATTTTCTGAATACTTAAATGCAAATAAATATTTGTTTCGGAAATAATAGTCCCAAATAAAAACATATTGGGATGTAAACAAAAACTTGTGTAGAACAACATCTGCCCAAATATGTAATTTTTGTGTGTGCTGAAAATTATGTGTTTAGAGTGTATCCTAAACACATATATGTTTCAAGCCGTATATGTTTGGGACAATATACTACAGAAGCTATTTTTTTCAGCGTGTACCACATGAAAGAGGAGACCATATGGCCATCAATCGTTTCGAAGAGCCAATTACATCTCTGTGGATCCTGAATCATAAAGAATATTCAGAAAAATTCATTGTATATATAGTAATAATCATTGCGGACGTTTAAGTATTTTTTGTTGTAGCACTTTTAAGAATTGACACAATCACTTCTCCGCGATTTAAAATTGAATGTCAGATGTTCATCGAACTGATTTAAATTAAACTAAACGTTAGTATTGTGTATGTTTACAATGTGTAAATGTACAATGCACTTGGGCATAGACAATGAAATCTACAATATGGTACTACAAGGTGGCGCAAAAGTAACCTTTCGATGTTTTTTGGCTGTAATTAAAAAAAAAATTAAAAACTTTGATTCTTCTTGTGGATTATTTTTATTTGGTCTTTTAATTTTTTTACATCAAGTCGAGAATATGATGTCATGTAAATGGCCGCCGCCACAGTTGATTGTCATTTGAGCCCTTTTTATGGCATTTTCCATCACTTTGGCCAAAACTTCCGGCGATAGGTCCTCACATTCTTGACGGATATTGTCTTTAAGAGCTGCAAGAGTCTGAGGCTTGTTAACATAAACCCGCGACTTCAAAAAGCCCCACAAAAAGAAGTCTGGAGCGGTCAAATCAGGCGATCTTGCTGGCCAGTGCAAATCGCCAAAACGGGAGATTAGGCGCCCGGGAAATGCGTCCTTCAGCATATCGGTTGTGGCACGTGCAGTGTGTGCCGTTGCACCGTCCTGTTGGAACCACATGTTTTCCAATCCCAATTCATCAAGTTGCGGCAAAAAGAACTCGTTGATCATTGCTCTGTAGCGCTCACCATTCACAGTAACCGTTTGGCCCGCGACGTCTTCGAAGAAAAAAGTCCGATGACTCCTCCAGCGAAAACAGCACACCATACAGTGACTTTGAGCGGTTGTAATGGCTCTTCGTGGGTTACACGCGGATTTTCAGTGCCCCAGAAGCGTAAATTTTGCTTATTTACGTACCCGCTAAGATGGAAATGGGCCTCATCACTCATGATTATTTTTGATGAAAAATCATCTTCCTCTTGGTGGTGATTAAGGATGGCTTTGAGCGTATGTTAGACGCGATTGGCGGTCAGCAGCTAACAGCTGATGCACCGTCTGGACTTTGTACGGAAACATCTTCAAATCTTGTACCAAAATTCGCTGTAGAGACCGTCGACTGATCAACTACAATTCTCGTTTGCCGGAACTGAAATATCCTTTGTTGTGACAGAAACTTATTTCGCGTAATCAATTTTTTGTTCTGACCAAAAGAATTTCAGTCGTCGTAAACGAGAATTGTAGTTGTCTAATATTTCGTTTCGCAGAAACGAATTTTTTCTTTGCGTGTAGATGTACAACTTTTTAATTTTAAAGGATGTAATTTTTGAGATAAAACTTTAAAAATTGTTAAATTTTCCGGAGTTTCTTAGGTGTACAACTTTTTAATTTAAAACGAGGTAATTTTTGAGATAAAGCTCTAAAAACAGTCAAATTTTGCGGATAGCATAGGGCTGAAGGCGACGGAAAGTCGTCTCTACACGGGGCGAAATCGCCTTTTTTGATATGTTTGAATCAAAAGAAAATATATTTGGAACACATATTTTTACATACCTATTATATATTTCTGAGCAAATAAATTTTAATTGAAAATCAATAAAATATATTTGGAACTCGTATATTAATATGTTACAACATATAATATTTGCAAAGTAAATTTCTCAAATAAAACATGTATTTCAATACAAATAAAATTATTGTTTAGGAATTTCTTCAAATATATTTTATTTAAAATTTTTTTTCGCAATTTTTGTTGAATTTTTCGAATTTAAGTTTTAGTTTTTTTGATTTGAACCCCCCAGTTATGATACAAAATGCAGCATTAACTTATGTTTTAAATCAATCATTTAAATTTCTTAGTATTCCAAGCCATCATTAGTTGTCAATCCTCCAAGTATATATTTCGATCCAAGATTATATGATTTCAATTATTGTTATTTATTATATTTACGACGAGAAAATTTTTTAAAAAATTAATATTGAATTACTGAAAAATTTAACACAATTTAGGTATTTTCCGAATACTTAAATGCAAATGAATACTTGTTTTGGAAAAAATAGTCCAAAATAAACACATATTAGGATGTAAACTTAGATTTGTTTAGAACAACATCTTCCCAAATATATAATTTTTGTGTGCACCAAATATTATATGTTTAGAGTATACTCTAAAGATATATACGTTTCAAGCCGAATATGTTTGGGACAATATACTACAGAAGCGATTTTTTTCAGGGTGTATATACAAACGACTCTATACATAAAATCGACTGCAAAGAAATTTTAAATCAGTGTGAAACTTCTAGCTTTCTTACGAAGCTAGTTAAAATCTACAACAAACTTTGCATATTTGATGAATAATACTTTTAATTTACGTACAATTGGATCACATCATTCTGGGCGTTTTTTTTTAATCCAATTTCAAAAGCATTTAAAATAAAATACCCCTGCAAAACAAATCCTGTTAGCCCTTAGCATTTCATCCAACTTAATATAAGATAAATGTATTACAAATTCGTGTATATTTATGAAAGTACACGAGCGAAATTTATCCACCATCAACACTTACTTAAGGGGCGAAAAAATCGCCCCAAAAATCCCATAGACATCATCGCACAGTTCCCAGCAACAGCGACAGAGGTATGACAAATTCTTTCAACAAATCTCACCCTCCGGACAATTGAAGATTTGAAATATGTGGAAGGAAGCAGAGAGCCAAATTTCACAGAGAGGGTAACAATTCCAAATTTTCCAAATGCATTCGTTAAATAGGAGGGGGAACCGTGAAAATCCCATAAATTATAAAGATACGCTCTTGTGCAACAATATCAATAGTGAGGAATACTTATCAAAATGAAATGAGACAACAATTGATGGAAACCAAAACAAGGTAATGAATAAAATATTAAATTAAACAACAAAGAGAACCAGAAACAGAGATTCATTTGGACATAGTCGGCTGGCAGAGAAATTATGGTACGAGCTGATTTTTATCCAAAAACTATGCGCCTCATCGTCTGACGGCAGCCGCCGCCATTGTGGAAAAAGGATACGCTTTGTCTGCAGAACACCAGGCTCATTCGGGCAATGGGATTGGATTGCTTCACCGACCATATACAAATGGATACAAATGTTGCAGTGCAACATGGCGGCGAAGGCAAGCGTCGTCATCATTGAAAAGTAACCCAACTATGAATGAATGAATGATATCCTCGTTGCCGGGCATGTGTATCTTTTCACGTTTAGAATGCATGAATGAGTAAATGTTGTAGAGAATGAATAAATGATAACCACCAAATCGCATTCAAAAGATCTCGGTAATCAAAAGGTTTTCTTTTGAGGAGGGGGTAGTTTTTTTTTTTGATGTAAGGACAAAACTCGTGCTACAATATCAATATTTTATTTGTTTCAATAATTTCCATATGCTTTCCTTGATTTCTTGAGGGGTTCTTTTTTCATCTTGAACGTGCTGCATTGTTCTCAGTGTAAGAGATTTGTATAGATGACCCCTACACCTGGTTGTGTAGTACGTGGTATATATATAATATGTGAAATATAATATAATATATGTGAAATAAATAATTATAAGATTACAATAAAGACAATGTAAAATACAATAAAAAAATTCACTATTTACCAAATAAAAAATGAAAAGTTATCTTAAAGAAATAAATTATATAATAACCTAAAAAAAATTATAATAACCTAAAGTCGTTTTTATAGACGACGAGAAATTCGTCTTTATTGACGACGAGAAAATCGTATCTATAGAGATGTCGGCTGTATAGACGACAAAAAAGTCGGCATTATAGACGACGAGAAAGTCGGCATTATAGACGACGAGAAAGTCCTTTCTATAGACGACGAGAAAATTGTCTTTACAGGCGACAAGAAAACTGTCTATATAGACAACGAGAAAGTCCTCTTTATAGACGACCGAAAATTCGATGTGAAAGTCGTCTCTGTACACGACCGAAAAATCGTATCTATAGACGACGGGAAAGTCGTCTCTATAGCGACGGAATAGTAATCTCTGTAGACGACGGGAAAGTCGTCTCTATAGACGACGGGAAAGTCGTCTCTATAGACGACGGGAAAGTCGTCTCTATAGACGACGGGAAAGTCGTCTCTATAGACGACGGGAAAGTCGTCTCTATAGACGACGGAAAAGTCGTCTCTACAGACGACGGGAAAGTCGTCTCTATACACGACGGGAAAGTCGTCTCTATAGACGAAGGAAAAGTCGTCTCTATAGACGACGGAAAAGTCGTCTCTATAGACGACGGAAAAGTCGTCTCTATAGACGACGGGAAAGTCGTCTCTATAGACGACGGGAAAGTCGTCTCTATAGACGACGGGAAAGTCGTCTCTATAGACGACGGGAAAGTCGTCTCTATAGACGACGGGAAAGTCGTCTCTATAGACGACGGGAAAGTCGTCTCTATAGACGACGGGAAAGTCGTCTCTATAGACGACGGGAAAGTCGTCTCTATAGACGACGGGAAAGTCGTCTCTATAGACGACGGGAAAGTCGTCTCTATAGACGACGGGAAAGTCGTCTCTATAGACGACGGGAAAGTCGTCTCTATAGACGACGGGAAAGTCGTCTCTATAGACGACGGGAAAGTCGTCTCTATAGACGACGGGGAAGTCGTCTCTATAGACGACGGGAAAGTCGTCTCTATAGACGACGGGAAAGTCGTCTCTATAGACGACGGGAAAGTCGTCTCTATAGACGACGGGAAAGTCGTCTCTATAGACGACGGGAAAGTCGTCTCTATATACGACGGGAAAGTCGTCTCTATAGACGACGGGAAAGTCGTCTCTATAGACGACGGGAAAGTCGTCTCTATAGACGACGGGAAAGTCGTCTCTATAGACTACGGGAAAGTCGTCTCTATAGACGACGGGAAAGTCGTCTCTATAGACGACGGGAAAGTCGTTTCTATAGACGACGGGAAAGTCGTTTCTATAGACGACGGGAAAGTCGTCACTATAGACGACGAGAAGGTCGTCTCTATAGACGACGGGAAAGTCGTCTCTATAGACGACGGGAATGTCGTCTCTATAGACGACGGAAAAGTCTTCTCTGTAGACGGCGGAAAAGTCTTCTCTGTAGACGACGGAAAAGTCGTCTCTATAGACGACGGGAAAGTCGTCTCTATAGACGACGGGAATGTCGTCTCTATAGACGACGGGAAAGTCGTCTCTATAGACGACGGGAAAGTCATCTCTATAGACGACGGGAAAGTCGTCTCTACAGACGACGGGAAAGTCGTCTCTATAGACGACGGGAAAGTCGTCTCTATAGACGACGGGAAAGTCGTCTCTATAGACGACGGGAAAGTCGTCTCTATAGACGACGGGAAAGTCGTCTCTATAGACGACAGGAAAGTCGTCTCTATAGACGACAGGAAAGTCGTCTCTATAGACGACGGGAAAGTCGTTTCTATAGACGACGGGAAAGTCATCTCTATAGACGACGGGAAAGTCGTCACTATAGACGACGAGAAGGTCGTCTCTATAGACGACGGGAAAGTCGTCTCTATAGACGACGGGAATGTCGTCTCTATAGACGACGGAAAAGTCTTCTCTGTAGACGGCGGAAAAGTCTTCTCTGTAGACGACGGAAAAGTCGTCTCTATAGACGACAGGAAAGTCGTCTCTATAGACGACAGGAAAGTCGTCTCTATAGACGACAGGAAAGTCGTCTCTATAGACGACAGGAAAGTCGTCTCTATAGACGACAGGAAAGTCGTCTCTATAGACGACAGGAAAGTCGTCTCTATAGACGACAGGAAAGTCTTCTCTATAGACGACAGGAAAGTCGTCTCTATAGACGACAGGAAAGTCGTCTCTATAGACGACAGGATAGTCGTCTCTATAGACGACAGGAAAGTCGTCTCTATAGACGACAGGAAAGTCGTCTCTATAGACGACAGGAAAGTCGTCTCTATAGACGACAGGAAAGTCGTCTTTATAGACTACGGGAAATTTGTGTTTTTATACAAAAAAATCCAGAAAAGCGTATTTAAAATTCTTAAAACTTTACTGTGTCAATTTTAAAAGGTTCATATACACGAATATAGACAATGCTGAGAAATTTGTTTTTGAATTCCCGATTTTGGACCTGTTCACAGGTGATTGACATTAAGAGATGAAAAAAGGGAAACTGCTTTATCCCCCTGGGCAATCTAGTGTAGTTTACGAGATATATACATTTACAAATTTTAATTTTAACCTTTTCCCTAACAAGGTCTAGTATTTGGCTAATATATGAGCCAAATATGAACCGGTTCTTTTCATGTTAACTTTTGTTGGTACCTTATAAATTTCTCGCAAAAATTATTACAATTTGAACGAATGCTCATTAATTATAATGGGTAGTGTAACTGCTACTATTATTGCTCGTTATCAAAACGATACTTAAAAGTTATGTTGACATTCGGTTAATTTGTTTGCCTCTCGTTTTTTGTTTGTTTGTTTTCTTTTGTAATATCCTGTTTAAGTCCTTTTCATATCCTTCACTTTTCTCCCTCGGCGATTGTGATTTTGTTTGCATTTTGGTTTTTCCAAAAAATACAGAAACATACATAGAACTTGAGGTGGTTGGTTTGCAGACACAGCATTCGCCTCATTGTTGATGATTGATAAAGTGTTTTTTAAACATTGTTAACTTAATAAAATGTTGTAATTGTATTCATAATGGATGTGAGTGATAGCAGCAACAAGGCAAGTTCGGATGGAAATACATTTTTTTATACATTTTGAGATCTAAGGCTGCTGGTTGTGAACAAATAGAGGCGGACTATTATAATGATTGATTGGATTAAGATTAATAACTGCCATGAGAAATGTTGATTTTTAATTACGCACTTTTTATACAGACAGAAGCATATGTTAAGAATTTTAGAATTGACAAAAAATCTTTTATTACTCTATAAAAAAAACATTTGGAAATTATGTTTTATATCAGGGCTTATTAGTGGTTTTGGCTCTGCGGCTCTCTTGAAGCCCTGCAAATCGGTTATACCCCAAATTGTTATCAATGCTTTAACTGAACTAATTATACTATTTAGTCATTTTTGGTAATTGTAACCTTATTCGACACAATTAAAGAAGTAAGACGTTTTTTACCATACTCTAGGTACTATATACATTACACTGCACGAAATTACTAGTACTGGTACAGGGTAGGCCATTTAAAATTTTAAATTTAAAGCGGCTATAAAAAAATGTACTGATAATTTTTTAAAATTGCTGGTTTTATTGGAAAGGTTGAGCTTTATCATTTAATAATGGAACACAATATCATTCATGACTACCACGACTTGCTCGGCAGTACCTCATCCGATCAACCCAATTTTTCAGTACATTTTCGATTGTTTCGGGTCAAATCTCTTCAATGGCAACTTTGATTTCATAGTTCAACGCTTCAATTGTCTCTGGATGCTTTGCGTAATGGCTTCTTAATGGCTCCCCACAGAAAATAATCAAGCGTTTACTCATTCCAGAGTTATTGTGCGCACCAGCAGACAGACCGCCACACAGACGGACGGACATAACCTAAACTATATGGGCGTTATATAAAAAATAACCGATATGACTCTTTTATACTGTGAATGACTTCTGGTAAAATAGAATACAAAGTGCATCAAGAAGTCGAAACGACAGGGTCTTTTATTGGGTAGTACATCAAAACATTTTTATAACCTCACTTTAGTGATACAATGGTATATATCATTTGTGACCTATGGGTATATATCGAAGGAGTGACCAATGACCCTAAGTATGTTCGGCGGATATCCGTTTTGGGTTATTTTAAGTCGATGGAGCAATGTCCGTCCGTCTGTCTGCTGGCTGGTGCGCACGATAACTCTCGAAAGGAGTAACCGATTGACTTCAAATTTGGTATGTGGTAATATCTACCTCCGACTAAGTTCGAAGATGGGCCATATTGGTCCACTCCTTCTAGTACCTTCCCCAAAAAGGGTTAACATTTAGTGAAATATTGATTATTTAATAACTTCTATACTACTTATTCGCATCCTCTGAAATTCTACACATAGTATTAGTTTATTAGTCACTATCACCTCGAAAAAAAACTCCCACACAAAAGGACCATTTTGAACCAAAAGTTTACTGCTTATAACTTGAATACCAGTAAATACAAAGACTTGAAATTTTGTATAGTGTTATGGTTTTATAGTACCTACAATGTAATGAAAAATTGACGTTATAGCCATGTCACTTTTGGTACCTCCCGCACAAACGTACCATTTTGTACGAAAAGTTTACAGCTTATAACTTTAACACTAGTGCTTACAAATACTTAAAATTGTGTACAGTGTAATGGTTTTATAGTACCTACAATCTGTCGAAATGGGCGTCATTATCACTCCCCTTTTAGTACCTCCCACACAAACGTACCATTTTGTTCAAAAAGTTAATAGCTTAAATCGTGAATATCCATAATTATATACACACAATTTTTGCACAAAAAAAATGATTTTCTGTAATTATTTTGGGAAACAATGTATATGTATAGGGTGATCCATTTCGAGGTTCCCTACTTTTTTAAAGAAAAAAAAAACACAGAAAATTCAAATTGAATGGGGAATGCTTATTATCATTTGAAATACTCGTAACATTCTTTGGCATTTATTTTTTGAAGATTATGTCTATCAAATGTTGGCCGCGGCTACGTCTCACATGGTCCATCCGTTGAGTCCAATTTTCGATGACTCGTTCGAGCATTTCGACTGGTAACTGGCGAATGACACGCGTTGTGTTTTGCTCCAAGGCCTGAATCGAAGCGGGTTTGTCCGCATAAACTTTAGACTTTACATATCCCCGCAGGAAAAAGTCTAACGGTGTGATATCACACGATCTTGGTGGCCAATCGACCGGCCCAAAAAGTGAAATTATCTACTCACCGAAGTGTTCTCTCAATAAATCCATTGATTGATGCGATGTGTGGGAAGTGGCGCCGTCTTGTTAAAACCAAATGTCGCCGAGATCACGAGCTTCAATTTCAGGCATCAAATGGTCGGTTATCATGGCACAATACGGTCGCCATTGACAGTTACGTTCTCACCGGCATCATTTTTGAAGAAATATGGACCGATGATTCCGGTACGTCGGATCGGGAATTGGTCAATGGCAAAAAGATAGCTCTTAAATATAGCTAAAATATTGCTCATGGGTGTCAAGGTCGTGGTTCGACTGGAAAGTTTTTTTTTTTGGATTTAAAAAAATGGTCTTAGCGCAATTGGCGAACGATTATTTTGATAATAAAACTGAATAATTTGTAAACGTTGTTCAGGCGTAAGTCTTTCCATGATGAAATGCCAAACAATACTTAACAAAAATAACATGACAGCATGACACGACTCACACGTGATCTGTCAAAAAAGGCTATTGAAAAAAGAATCTCCACTTAGATCACCCATTATATGTAAATAACTCCAAAATACGAAGTTAACGAAGAAGTAATTTAAGAAATAAGTAAGAAAGTTCAGTCGGGTAAACCGACTAATGAATCCCCACACCTTGAGTCCCAAAAAGATATTAGTAAATTGATTTATTTTTTTGTTTTAATTAAATTATTATCAATTTAAATTGCATAAAAGTATAACATTTTTATCCCCTCACCTTAGAGAGGAGGGTATATATCATTTGCTACGAGCCAAAAGTGTAACACATCGAAGGAGTGACCTAAGATCCTAAGTATGTTCGGCGGAAATCCGTTATGTGTCATTTTAAGTCATTTGAGCAGTGTCCATCCGTCCGTCTATCTGTGTGTCTGTCTGCTGGCTGGTGCGCACGATAACTCTCGAAAGGGTTAACCGATTGACTTCAAATTTGGTATGCGGTAATATATTTCTCTATCTCCGGCTAAGTTCGAAGATGGGCCATATTGGTCAACTCCTTCTAGTACCTCTCCAACAAAGGGTTAACTTTTAGTGAAATATTGATTCTTTAATACCTACTATACTACTTACTCGAATCTTCTGAAATTTCACACATATTATTAGTTTGTTAATCGCTAACACTTCAAGAAAAATGGGCGAAATGGCCACTCCATTTTTGGTACCCACACAAATGGACTATTTTGATCCAAAAGTTCACTGCTTATAGATTTAATATCACTTCATACAAATACTTGAAATTTAGTACAGTGTAATGCTTTTATAGTACCTATGATCCAGAGAAAAATGGGCGTTATTGGCACGTCCCTTTTGGTACCTCCCACACAAACGGACCATTTTGTACCAAAAGTTAACAGCTTTAAACTTTAATAGCAGTTCATACAAATCTTCAAATTTCGTAAAGTGTAATGCTTTTATAGTACCTAGAGTCTAGAGTAAAGTGGCGTTTATTGGCACGCCCCTTTTGGTACCTCCCACGCAAATTGATTATATTAATGCAATTTAAATTGATAATAATTTAATTAAAACAAAAATTTAATAAATTTACGAATTTTTTTTGGGACTGAAGGTGGAGGGGATTCGTAAGTCGGTTTACCCGACTGAACTTTTCTTACTTGTTTTATGTACAGGAATGAGAATTCATATTTTATTTGAAGATGAAAATTAGTTTAAATAACTAAAGAAAAAGTAACAAAATAGAAGGTAACTATAAACTGTTATTTTTTCGGTTAATACTTCAATGTTTTGTGAAAATAAGTACGTAAAGAAAATTAAAACAAGTAAGACAATTTTAGGTCAGGTTCACTTAACTTAACCCTATCCCAGGACAGAAGAGATTCATTAATTTCTATACAGACGGTTCCAAACTCGATAACCCCACTTGGTTATCGACTCTGGTGTCTTTCCTGTGGAACTTCAGCTATCACTTGCAAAAAGACTGCCTGCTCACTGTAGTGTTTAACAGTGTTACCTGATATCTTAGCAATTAAAGAGGTGCGGAATGGCTGAAAGTTAATGTGCTGACCAAAGTCGGTATCCTTTTTTTGTCTGATAGAGGTGCTGCTATCACGTCGAAGGCAGTTGTTGAATTCAGGAATATTTCCAGATATTCTTGAATTCAAAAATTGCCCTTGAATGTCGCAGAACTCTTAACGAGATGGCTGAACAGTTCAATATTCACTTGATATGGGTGCCGGGCCACAGGGATATACCAGGGAACTGCAAGGCAGATGAACTTTCAAGACTAGGAACTGCCTTACACGCTCCAGGGGACCTGGAACATATGGGCATGCCTCTAGCAACCTGCAAGCTCTTACGGCAACAAATAACATGTGGTCATTAGTCAGGAACTGCATACATTCCAGGCTGAAGTGGCCCGGCCTAGACACAAAACGCACCGAAGCACTGCTGTCGTTGTCGAGAACGGACTTCTCACTGATCGTGTCTGTCATGACAGGTCACTGTCAAATTGTACGGCACGCAGAGAGATTAAAGGTCTTGCATAATTACTGTTGCAGAAGCTGTAGTGACGAAGGGGAGGAAGAACCAATAAAACACCTTCCGTGTCTGTGCCCCGCTCTTTCTAAAAGGAGGCACACAATATTTGGCTCTTATTTCTTTGAGGAGTTAGCTAACGTGGCTGATGTTGGAATCAGCCAACTTTTGAGCTTTTTAAAGCAATCGAAATGGTTCAACGGAAGGGGCTAGGGATAAATTATGTTTTCCCTTACGTCCCTGTGGTAACGCAATGGACTGGGTTGTCTTAGTGAGCCTGATTCGCAGGCTGCATCTCTTAACCTAACGTAACCTAACTAATATTATAATGTAATATGGAATATGGCTCGAAGCGAGGGAGTCATGAACGTAAAATAATTTTATTTTGCCTATAAAAATTGCACAATTAATTATAATACACAATATTATATGTATTTAATTGTATGTGTTTATGTGCGCTGGTACTGAAGTTATGAGCTATTCATTTTTATTATTTTACTTTAAAGGACTTTAAACACATATTATTTCATTTAGCAAACAAAATTCTCTATGCCGAATGACGAAAAACGTAGAATGCATATGTTTAACTGATATCTACCGAATTGAGAACTAGTAAACACGACGCTGTAAACTAGAAAACAATTTATTAGACAAACATCGCGTCATTTTACTAAAAATCGGGATTTCCCGGGATCGATATTAAAAAATCACGGGATTCCGGATTTTTCGGGATTGGGAAATCCCGGGATTAACGGCATCGGGATTTACTGATCGACATCCCTAACCGACTGAGACAAAAGTTATGGCCATATAAATTTATATTTAAAACAAGTAAGAAATTACAGAAAGTGGGCGGGGCCGACTATACAATACCCTACACCTCCCTAACAATGCAAAAGTGGCATTGCGATAATAATTTGGAATAATTGGTTAGGTTTAGGTTAGGGTGGCAGCCGTATTTTTTTACAAGCTCACATAGACCAGTTTAGGTCCCTAGTGTTTCCACGGGCTGAAATGCCCCTCATCGAAACCAACCTGTTTGATATATAAATTTATCGATAGTACGAATATCAGTACTGGAATGATCTGTTAGGCTGCCTAAAAAGGCCGACCCCAGTATGTCCAGTCGTCGTTTACTCAAAGCGGGACAGTCGCAAAGCAAGTGCTCAATGCTCTCCACTTCTTCCTCATCTCCACAGCTTCGGCAGCAGTCATTGGAGTCAATACCCAATCTTTTGGCGTGTTCGCCGATCAAGCAGTGTCCCGTAAGAACCTGTACTAACGTAGACAATCGTTTCCTCTCTAGTACGAGGAGATATTTTGACCTTCTCAGGTCATACCTTGGCCAGATTTGTCTAGCTACCCTGCAGGTGCCGATTTCTGTCCATCTTTCGTTGGACTGCCTGATTGCCTCTTGCCTAAGCCAAAGCTTGCACGTGGATAGTGGCGCACCAATATATGCAAATTCGTCGAGAATTTGTAATGTCGTCCCTTTCCTAGCAAGTTCATCGGCTTTGCAGTTCCCCGGGATATCCCTATGCCGAGGCACCTATATGAGGTGTATATTAAACTGCTCAGCCATCTCGTTAAGAGATCTGCGGCAGTCGAGGGCTGTTTGTGAATTTAGGGAAGTTGCCTCCAGAGAATTGATGGCAGCCTGGCAGTCCGAGTAAATGACAACGCCAGTGTTGGTTACTATGTTGCGACTCAGCCACTTGGCGACTTCCCATATTGCCATTATTTCGGCTTGATAGACACTGCAGGTATCTGGTAGTCTGTGAGCTATATCCAGACTAAGTTCTTCACAGTGTACTCCGAAGCCAACTTTTCATCAAGCTTCGAACCATCCGTGTAAAAGTGGAGATGGTTTCTATTACCTGGTATTCTGCCGACCCATTCATCTCTGGCGGGAATCATAGCGATGTAATTTCTCTCGAAGGTGTACACAGTTGGTATATAGTCCACTCGGTCGGTTACCATAGCACTACACTTTGATATCCTCATGTGACCATAGTTCTTGTACCTCCACATTGATAGGCAGTTTAATCTTATTGCCGCTTTGGTTGCAACTTCTCTCGCCACAATATTAATCGGCAGTATATGGAGTAGGGCTTGTAGAGACACGGTCGCTGTAGTCCTTAAGGCTCCGCTTATGCTCAGGCAGGCAGTTCTCTGAACCTTTGTTAGTAGGTTAATAATTTATGGAGGGTTACGAACGGCCATAAAACCTCGTCCTCTCTATAAGTTTATAATGTCTGACATCAATCCTCATAAAATAAAATACAAGTGCAATGTCTCTTATATGTCTCACTCACATAAGGCGAATTCAATATAAGCAAAAACATCATTTAAAAACGAAAAAAATATGAAACAAGATTTTTTTGAATTTCCCTAACATTTACAAAATGGCTCATAACTTTTACATCTATCCGTAGACTTTTCAAATAGACAGTGAGCATGCTGGCTTTTTAAAAATGTGATAAAATAATTTTTTCGATTTTTTTTCTATTTTTTATGGTTTTTTTCTACCAGGAAAAAGTGTTAAAAAAAAAAACATTTTTTTCTCATATTTTTGACGACTGTTACTAAACCAAATATTCTACGTGATAGCTATATGTGCAGGATATGTAGCCCACATAATTCCCTTTAATTTGAGGCATAACACGGCCAAATACTGAATGTACTTTCCATGAAAGCTGGAATTTAATTAATATTTTTTTAAATAAAATTTAAATTTTTTTTTAAATATTTTTTTCGTGTTTGTGACACTTAGTTGCACCAGAAACTGTTAGCCACTTCCCTTGGACAAAAATTTTGTTGCATAGTGTTATCAGGAATTAGGTGCACGAATGTCACTCAAAATGCTTTTTCTTCATTCGCATTTAGATTTTTTTCCACAAAACTTAGGTGCGGTGAGCGACGAACAAGTGGAGCGTGATCACCAAGATTTAATGAAAATTGAAAGAAATTATCAAGGATTTTGGGACAAAAGCATGCTGGGAGACTATAGCTGGACTCTATTACGTGAAACCGAACCAAGAAAATACAAATGACGTTCAAAAATCGCCATTCACTTTTGAAAATTCATTGCTTTTTAAATTAACTAATGATTTTTTATGTAAAAGAACGAATAAAAACATTTTTTGTATCTCGAAAACCTGACGTGATAGAGAAAAACCAATAACAGATTCGATTTCAGCCCAACTAATTCCCCTAGGAAAGATATTTGGTTGCTCCAGTCCAAAACCTTGTTGGCTAGTGTAATTTATACATGTATCCATGGACTTTTTGCAAATATGCATTGCTTTCTTCGTTATGAAGAAAATTAAAGGAAATTATGAGGACTACAAGTGTTATTACCCAGCAAAATTTCTCATTACCAAATAATCCGACGAGTAAGCAAAGTGCGATAATGGTAAGTACTTATTATTTAGCCACTTTTCTCATTATTTTAACATGGGGATGTCATTGGAGGGAAGTACTTCCCAAAAGCATACAATAAAGTAGCATAATAAGTACTTATTTGTAGCATAGGCATACCACATAAATATGTGCTTATATTTTCACGATTTTAAGTACTTGAATAATGCATTGCCAAAAAGTTATAAAATAAGTAGTAGATATGGTAGATATTTGGAGATGGCCATTGAAAGTAATTTTGTGCACATTGTCGCGCATATTTCGAATTTCTGAACCCAAACCACCATGTGAAAAATTCTTCAATGGTCTAACAACATCATACGATATACGAAAATATTTTTGGTATTTTCATTCAATTTGCACGTATTTTTGGAAAACTTGTTGAAAATAAATAAATCTTCTACAATAACTAACCCACATATAGCCAAAATTGCATTATACTAAAATTTGCCAAAAAAATATTTTGATAAAAAAATCACTTATTTCTGTTATTATTGTCATTATTAATAAGCCGAAAGTAATTCAGCGAATAATGAGATGTCATTATTTGGTAATGCAGGGAATAATGACAGGTACTTACCAAGATTTTGCTGGGTAATGACACTTTCAGGTGGAAATAGAAGATTAGTAACTGTCGTTAAAACAATTAGAAAAAAATTGATTATTTTCTAAAAATTTTTTTTGCTGGAACAATAGAAATAAGAGAATTTCAACAAAATTCGGCTTTTATATTCCCCATATTGGGTATACAAGGTATGATCAAAAAATATCGCGAATTTTTCATTTCCGCGGGCTACGTGTATTTAATTTTTGATATTTTTGTAGCGTTATGTTGGTACTCATGTCCCTTACTTAT
Organism: Eudasyphora cyanicolor; assembly: GCA_963930755.1. Taxonomy (NCBI): domain Eukaryota; kingdom Metazoa; phylum Arthropoda; class Insecta; order Diptera; family Muscidae; genus Eudasyphora; species Eudasyphora cyanicolor. The sequence goes on from OZ005735.1 coordinate 54,503,772, forward strand.
GCTGACAAGGTCGGCCATTTTGAATGTTTAGTTAATTTTTGACAGCTGTTGTGCTTGGATGTGTTTTAACTTTTCTTCGATTTTTATCTATTTCAGAAAATGGATCAAAGAATCTGCATCAAATTTTGTGTGAAAAACAAAATAAAGTGCGCTGACGCATTCCGAATGTTGGCTGTGGCATATGGTGAAGCTACCTTGGACCAAAGCAACGTCTATCGGTGGTACAAAATGTTCTTGGAGGGCCGAGAATATGCGAAGGACGAACAGCGTGCCGGACGCCCGGGCACGTCAACAACAGACGAAAACATTGATAAAGTGAATAAAACAATATTGGCCAATCGACGAATTACCAGTAGAGAAGTTGCTGAGGATCTAAACATATCGATTGGCTCGTGCCATTCGATTTTAACCATTGATTTTGGCATGAGTCGGGTCGCCGCTCAATTCGTGCCAAAATTGCTCAATTTGGACCAAAAACAGCATCGCGTTAACATTGCTCAGGAGATGTTGAACTCGGTCCGTGACGACCCAAACTGGTGACGAATCATGGGTTTACGGTTACGACGTGGAAACTAAAGCTCAATCATCCCAATGGAAGCTGCCGCATGAACCAAGACAGAAAAAAGCGCGCCAAGTTCGGTCTAACTTAAAGTTTTGCTCACAGTTTTCTTTGATTGCAGGGGCGTGGTGCATTATGAGTTCTTGCCACAGGGTAGTACGATCAATAAAGAATATTACCTACAAGTTATGCGCAAATTGCGCGAAGCAATCCGCCAAAAATGCCCGGATTTGTGGAAGAACAAAAACTGGCTTTTGCACCATGATAACGCACCTGCACACACATCGTTACTTGTGCGCGAATATTTGGCCAAAAACAACACAGTAATGGTGCCGCAGCCACCGTATTCCCCTGACCTAGCCCCCTGTGACTATTTCTTGTTCCCAAAACTGAAAGGCCCATGAAGGGACGACGCTACGCCACGATTGAGGAGATAAAGACAGCATCGAAGGAGGAGCTGAACAAGATCACAAAAATAATTATTTGAAGTACTTCGGGGATTGGAAATAACGTTGGCTGAAGTATATTATATCCGAGGGGAATTACTTTGAAGGGGACAAAATAGATATTCATGAATAAATAAATACTTTTTGAAAAAATACAAATTTCGCTTCGAGGATTGGAAAATACGTTGGCAGAAGTGTATTATATCCGAGGGGAATTACTTTAAAGAGGACAAAATATATATTCACGAATAAATAAATACGTTTTGAAAAAATACAAAATTATTTATTTTTATAACACACGTAGTATATCAGATGAACATACGTAGTATATCAGATGCTGCCAACCAAAAGTGTAACACATCGATGGAGTGACCTAAAAGATTTTGGCGGAAATCCTTTTTGGGTCATTTTAGCAATGTCCGTCAGCCTATCTATCTGTCTGGTTGGTGCGAAATTTTGTGAAGTGTAATGCTTTTATAGAACCTACAGTCCCGTGCAAAGTGACCGTTACCGCACGTCCATTGTGGTACCTCCCATACAAATGGACCATTATGCACAACAAAATTAACGGCTTATAACTTTGGTTCCAGTCCATACAAATACATAACATTTTGTATAGTGTAATGTTTTTATAGTACCCATAGTATGAAAAATAATTTTTATTTAAATTTCCCTATTTTAACAATATTATAGTTAATATAGTTTTTTTCATGCCAACAAATATATTTTCCACAAAATATTTTTTATCCAAAAATAATGTCATATCATTTAAAACTTAACATCTTTAATACCTCACGGTGCAAAACAGCGTTTTTGGATATATTTGAATCGAAAGGAAATATATTTGTGACACAATTTTTTAAATATTATATATTTCTGAGAAAATAAATTTTATTTGAAAATCAACAAAATATATTTGCAACGCATATAATATATAATATATAATATACATATTAATATATTACAACAAAGTATATTTGCAAACTAAATTTCTCAAATAAAATATGTGTTTAAATACAAATAAAATTATTGTTGAGCGCCCCAGTAGGTGAGTTGGTAGCGAGCTCGCCTATGAGTTTGGGGGTCGTGGGTTCGATTCCCACCAGAGGCTCTGGTCTGTCGCAACACAAATTTACAAGCATCATGGTCTTTGTCACCAGGCTTCTCCCTGGACCGTAAAATTAGAATATAAATTAACTTTGTATTGCAATTCATATAAATAAATAAATAAATAAATAAATAAATAAATAAAATTATTGTTTAGGAATGTATCCACATATTTATACCCTACACCACACTGTGGTACAGTCTATTATAAGTTTGTTTCGCGGCAGATGTTTGTAACACCTGAAAATAACACAGCTAGACCCACCTTAAAGTATACCGATCGACTCAGAATCACTAGCTGAGTCGATTTAACGATGTCCGTCCGTCTGTCCATGTAAAGTTGTTCGTCGACTACAGGTCGCAATTTCACTCCGATCGTTCTGAAATTTTGCAGTTTAGAGTATTTCGCGGCTGTTAAGATCGCTATTGAATTTGGTTGAAATCGGTTCAGATTTAGATATAGCTCCCATATATATCTTTCGTCCGACTTGGCCCTTTAGTCCTATAGAAGCTGTATTTTACATCCAATCGTTTTGAAATTTAGAATGGTAGAGTTTCTTGATCCATGAACCAACATTGCCGAATTTGAAGAAAATCGGTTAAGATTTAGCTATAGCTCCCATATATATGTTTCGTCCGATTTGGCCCTTTAGTCCTATAGAAGCTGTATTTTACATCCGATCGTTTTGAAATTTAGAATGGTAGAGTCTCTTGATCCATGAACCAACATTGCTGAATTTGAAGAAAATCGGTTAAGATTTAGCTATAGCTCCCATATATATGTTTCGTCCGATTTTGCTCTTTAGTCCTGAAGAAGCTGTATTTTACATCCAATCATTTTGAAATATAGAATGGTAGAGTTTATTGATCCATGAACCAACACTACCGAATTTGAAGAAAATCGGTTAAGATTTAGCTATAGCTCCCATATATATGTTTCGTCCGATTTGGCCCTTTATTCCTGTAGAAGCTGTATTTTACATCCAATCATTTTGAAATTTAGAATGGTAGAGTTTCTTGATCCATGAACCAATACTGCCGAATTTGAAGAAAATCGATTAAGATTTAGCTATAGCTCCCATATATATGTTTCATCCGATTTGGCTCTTTAGATCCAATCGTTTTTATACCCTACATCACACTTTTTACAGGGTATTATTTAAGTATAATTTGTCCCAAAAGTAAATTTATGTAAACAATTTATACATGAATTACAAAATGTATATATCAGAGTTATTCAATATTACGAGAGTGGTGTAGGGTATTATATAGTCGGCCCCGCCCGACTTTAGCCTTTCCTTACTGGTTTTTATTTAAAACTGATTTTCAAAACTTTTTCTGACATTTTGAAATTTCAGGTTAAATTTTTCCTTAGTTTCGAATTGTACCTCCCAGTTACAAGGTCATATGTAGCGTTAACTTCTCCTTAAATCAATAAATTCAAATTTCTGAGTTAGATTTCCAAGTCATCATTTCTTGTCAATCCTTTAATTTATTTTGATCCAAGATTATACGATTTCAATTATTATTATTTATTATTTTTACAAACATTAAAAATTTCTAAAAAATGACTTTGAATCAGTAAAAATTTAACGCATTTGACGTATTTTCTGAATTCTTAAGTGCAAATAAATATTTGTTTCGGAAATGATAGTCCCAAATAAAAACATATTGGGATGTAAGCAAGGATTTGTTTACAATAACATTTTCCCAAAAATATATACTTTTTGTATGTACCCAATATTATATGTTTAGAGTGTACCCTAAACATATATATGTTTCAAGCCGAATATGTTTGGGACAATATACTACAGAAGCGATTTTTTTTCAGCGTGCTCTTCTACAAATATTTGTAAAAATTAAAAATCTTACAGATATGGAAACATTTCAAAATCAATTGAAACCATTATACAAAAATATCTGCACGTATTGAATCTAATTATTATTTTATAAAACTAAAAACAGCAGAATTTCTAATCAATATTGCAACCTCTGGTAAAATTATTTTCTCATCCTAAATATATCTTTTTGACAGATTGTTGCATGAGAAAAATTAGAAAAAAAAACTGTCAGTTGTTGCTAACCTTGCTTCTGTTTGTTTGTTTTCTTTTCCACTCAATGATATTAATTGTCCATTAAAACCGCTAGAATTCTTTGAAACTCCCACTTTTACTCCCCTCTAAACGGAATGCAGAACCCACAAATATAGATGAAATAAAAATAAATAAAATAAAACACAAGCAAAACCACGAATTCAAACAGGTCCTTGTTTTGGCTGACCACAAAGGTGTTGACCATTATCGCATTTGTCCAATGACCACAATTGGATATTTACGAAATATATAAAGGACACAATATTTTTTAATTTTATTGCAAGACTTTTTAAATTAATTGTTCACAAAGAAACAGACAATCCTATGTATACAACACTCGCACAACAAAGTCCTCTGGGCTATTGGCCAAAACATGTCGTAAATTCATAGGAAAATAACTGAACTATAAAAAAGTGTCCTTCTTTCAACCAAATACACATTCAAGCAACAAACAAAGGCTGGAGTAGAAGAAAAAACAAACACTCATTTTCATGAATGAAAAGGTACTTCAAGCCATGAATGGGCTAGTCCGTTCATTCAACAATTGAAGACAATGGTCAGAGAGACAGGCGAGAAGGATGAATGAATGGAGCGAATGGAAAGAATACTCGAGAGCAATTACAATAAAACTGCAAGATCACTGCAAGTGCATTTAACGAACACAGTTTGAAGGCAGTCAGCCGAAAGCAAAGGAGGTCCTTTTTAGTTATGTTGCTCAAGTAATCCTGCCATGATCCTCGGGGGTCTTTTGTTTTCTGCAGTCATTCATTGCTTTTTTTCGTTTCTCCGTTTTTGCAATTGTTTCAATTTTTTTTAAGATTTGGTACATACGTTTGTTTTTGAAATCATTAATTTTTTATTACAATACAAATAGATTTTTTCGGAGTTTTTTCTCCTTGGACACTGGACTTAGTGGCGGCGGCGTTTGCTATTTGATGTTTAGTTTGGATTTATATTCTACTGGATTTTGGGTGATCTGTTTTGTGAGGAAGGATTTTTTTACTGCTTGTTGGTTTTACAAAGTGATTGAAAATTATAAATGAATTTTATTGTTTAGGTGACAATTCCAATTGTGGGATTTATTACGCAAGTAATGATGGTTTCGAAATAATTGAGTTTTTTGTATTATTGGCCAAAAATGATTTTTTGGAAGAGCCATGTTAGGTAATAGAAAGCAAACCCTAGATGAAAATGAGAAAGATAAATAGTACTGGGTTGTGGAAAATATGCTAGACTGCATGACGCCTGGTCGACGTAGCGATTTTGCAAACAATGTGAATTATAGAAAATATCATGGGATATATACGCCTTTGATGTAATGGAAAGACTGTGACTCCATCTTTAATTTAATGGGTATCTTTCCTTGAAGGCCCCAAAAATATCATCTTTAATTTAAAACACATACACTCGTATTTTTAAATGATGACAAGGCATTTTACTTGACCAAAAATCTTACAATAATTGAAACAAGTAAAAGCGTTAAGTTCGGCCTGACCGAATCTTATATACCCTCCACCATGGATCGTGAATGGTTTCGGGCACAAATAAAGTTATATTACAAAATTTCAGCCAGATTCGTTGAAATTTGTGGTTTTTGTTGTGTGAAGAAGTAAAATCTAGAGGGACCTTTGTATGGGGACTATATCAAAACATGGACCTATGGCTGCCGTTGTAGGGTATAAGCAACGATTTGTTTGGAACAACATATTGCCAAATATATAAATTTTGTGTGCACCAAATATTATATGTTTAGAGTGTACCCTAAACATATATATATTTTAAGCCGAATATGTTTGGGACGATATACTACAAAAGCGATATTTTTTATGGTGTAGGGCTAACTGGCAACTTCGGACGAAACGTATACAGGGTGGCTGATATGTATTGCAACCAACTTCAGGTTGCTATCATTTCTAAACCGCTAGTCTGGTAGCTGACAGATTTATTTCAGTGACAGTTCATTTTATTGTTTACAAGCTTACAAAAGCATTTTGATCTATTGCATTCAGAAAAAGTTATTCGTGATGGAATTCAAGCGTGATAGTGTGATTGCTTTATATTTGGGTGGAAAAACACAAGTGACTATCGTTAGAACCCTCCAGCATTTAAATGTGAATAAATCTTTTGTTTCTCGTACCATTGCTCGTTACCGTGATACTGACAGTGTTGCATCGCGTCCAGAAAGTGGACGAAAAAAAACGGTAACAACACCAGAAATGATCCGAAAAGTGAAGGCCAGATTTGATCGAAATCCACACCGCAGTGGTAGACAAATTGCTCGTGATCTGAACATATCGCGAGAACGGATACAACACATATTAAAAAATGAGCTTGGACTAAAGCCATTGAAGTTCCAAAAAGTGCAAGAGCTCACCGATGCACAAAAAAAAGTTAAACTGGAAAGAGCCAAGGAGTTGCTGCGCTTGCACGAAAGTGGCCAGTTACCGAATTTGGTTTTCTCTGATGAGAAGCCATTCCAAATTGAGCAGTTTGTGAACAAACAATATGATCGGGTTTACTTGCCAAAGAGGTCAGCTGAAAATTTACACCTTCGATTGGCCACCAGAACTCAAGCGCCGCCGATGGTAATGGTGTGGGCCGCCGTAACGGCCGATGGTCGCTCCCCGCTCGTATTCATCGACCATTGGGTCAAAATAAATGCCGAATATTATCGGGAAAATGTCCTAAAGACAGTATTGAAGCCCTGGGCAGACAAACATTTCGGCCATTCGCCGGGAATGGGCCAAAATACCGCAGAGCCACTTTCGTGCAGCGTGTGATGGCTTTGTCGGCCGTTTGAAGGCCATAATTCGTGCCAAAGGTGGTCAATTCGAACAAATCTAAATCGAAACAATTTAACTTAAACTTTGCAGTTTGTATCTTATTTAGACAAGAATTCATCACAGTAAGAATTATCCAAATCGCTTCATATATTGTTATAGTTTCCCTATTGATGTCGCAAAATGTACCATATCGGTACATGTTTTGAAAAAGTTCTCGTAAAGAGGTCGCTCATATATAATACGTATACCCCACATTTTTCAAAAACGAACTCTTTGCAATAAAAAAAGAACCACACGGATCCCTGTTTTGATCTCCATATAGAGGTCGCTTTCAAATGTCTTTCTTTATACTTTAAATACCACATTTTCCATACGATTTGTCTGAAATTTTGTAGTTTCTTTATGTTTATACTAACTTTCTAAAAAATGGAAATTTTCTATATAAATATAATGGGTGGTCCAAGAAGAGATACTTTTTTCAATAGCCTTTTTTTTGACAGATCACGTGTGAGTCCTGTCATGCTGTCATGTTATTTTTGTTAAGTATTGTTTGGCATTTCATCATGGAAAGACTTACGCCTGAACAACGTTTACAAATTTTTCAGTTTTATTATCAAAATAATCGTTCGCCAATTGCGCTAAGTCCATTTTTTGTAATCCAAAATAACACTTTCCAGTCGACCCATGACCTTGACACCCATGAGCAATATTTTAGCTATCGTTAAGAGCTTTCTTTTTGCCATTGACCGATTCCCGATCCGACGTACCGGAATCATCGATCTATATTTCTTCAAAAATGATGCCGGTGAGAACGTAACCGTCAATGGCGACCGTTATCGTGCCATGATAACCCACTATTTGATGCCTGAAATTGAAGCTCGTGATTTCGGCGACATTTGGTTTCAACAAGACGGCGCCACTTCCCACACATCGCATCAATCAATGGATTTATTGAGAGAACACTTCGGTGATTAGATAATTTCACGTTTTGGGCCGGTCGATTGGCCACCAAGATCGTGTGATATCACACCGTTAGACTTTTTCCTGTGGGGATATGTAAAGTCTAAAGTTTATGCGGACAAACCCGCTTCGATTCAGGCATTGGAGCAAAACATCACGCGTGTCATTCGCCAGTTACCAGTCGAAATGCTCGAATGAGTCATCGAAAATTGGACTCAACGGATGGACCATCTGAGACGTAGCCGCGGCCAACATTTGATAGACATAATCTTCAAAAAATAAATGCCAAAGAATGTTCTTTCAAATGATAATAAACATTCCCCATTCAATTTGAATTTTATGTGTTTTTTTCTTTAAAAAAAATGGGAACCTCGAAATAGATCACGCTATATAAGTAAAAAATAAATGCTTTCCCTTAATGTTGTTCAAATATAAAATATAAACCAGTAAGGAAAGGCAGAAAGTCGGGCGGGGCCGACTATATAATACCCTACACCTCCCTAACAATGCGAACAGGGTAGAAACATATTATCTAATTCTGATCGGACATAAAATAACATTTTTACAGCGTTTACATGTCAAATCGGGGATAACGTATATATGGGGGATATATCTAAATGTGAGCCGATTTCTTCCAAATTTAAAAGCGTTCATTCATATAATAGGAAACCTCTTTCTGCCGAAATTTCATACTGATCGGATATAAAATACAGTTTTTACAGCGCTTACATATCAAATCGGGGGTAACATATATATGGGGGCTATATCTAAATCTGAACCGATTTTCTCCGAATTTGGCAGTATTCCTTCATGTAATAAGAAACCTCTTTTTGCCTAAATTCGCGCTGATCGGATGTAAAATACAGTTTCTACAGCGGCTACACGTCAAATCGGGGGTTACATATATATGGGGGCTATATCCAAATCTGAACCGATTTTCTCCGAATTTAGCAGTATTCCTTCATGTAATAAGAGACCTCTTTTTGCCGAATTTCTCACTGATCGGATATAAAATAACATTTTTACAGCGCTTACATGTCAAATCGGGGTAACTTATATATGGGGGCTATATATAAATCTGAACCGATTTCTTCCAAATTCAACAGTGTTCATTCATATTATAGGAAACCTCTTTCTGTCGAATTTTATACTGATCGGTTATAAAATAAAGTTTTTACAGCGCTTACATGTCAAATCGAGGCTAACATATATATGGGGGCTATATCTAAATCTGAACCGATTCTAACCAAATTCAATAGGGATCGTCCTTGGGCCAAACAAAATATATGTGTAAAGTTTCGTCGAGATCCGACCATAATTGCGACCTGTACTTTGATTACAAGAATACATGGACAGACGGACAGACGGACAGACAGACAGACGGACATGGCTAAATGGACTCAAAAATTGATTCTATGACGATCGGTATAATAAACTATGGTTCTATTTCTTCTCTTTTTGGGTGTTACAAACAAATGCACAAAGTCATAATACCCTGTACCACAGTGTGGTGTAGGGTATAAAAAGTTTGCTATGCAAGGTGTTTTTTTAAATATCGAGGAAATTTTTTTGTCGAAAAAAATTTCTTTTTTCGTTTTACAAAATTTATTATTAAAATGGTTTATTTATCAACGTATGACATTCTTTTAATAAATAAAGAAGATGAACACAAAACAAAACCCCACATTTCCATGCTAAATATTAAAAAAAATCAAAAGTTCAACTTTGACCTTGAATTCCTCAATAACTGCTGACCCGATTTTATTGAAATAAAAAGTGGCGAACAGCTTAAGGAGTTACCTGAACCACTGTGCGCCGGCATCACTCACAGTGTCATTGCACTTACTGAGGCCCCTCATCGCGTTCAGGTGGTAATCCCCGAGAGAGCATTATGCGATTTCTAATGAATTAAAATTTTAATTGACATGGATTTAAAACAAAAGGTGGTTAAATTTTAAGGGCCGATGTTGATTTTGAATAAAACACAAATTATTTAAGAAATTATTGTCATTTATATTTATTATGATAATATTGGTATGGCTCAATTATGTATGGAACAAAATATCGGCCAAATGACCGCCGCGACCTCGGCGGCACACCTCCATCCGGTGGTCAAAATTTTCGATGACGCTGAGTTGAGGTTCTATGTCGTTAATGTGCCGAATTATCTCATCCGTTAGCTCTTGAAATATTGCTGGCTTGTCGACGTACACCTTTTCTTTCAAATAACCCCCAAGAAAGAAGTCCAACGGTGTCAAATCACATGATCTTGGCGGCCAATTGACATCGCCACGACGTGAGATAACACGACCATTGAATTTGTTGCGCAAATGAGCCATTGTTTCGTTAGCTGTGTGGCAAGTGGCACCGTCCTGTTGAAACCACATATTGTCCATATCCATATCTTCCAATTCGGGCCATAAAAAGTTCGTTATCGTCTCACGATAGCGAACACCATTCACAGTAACTGCCTGACCGGCCTCATTTCGACGAAGTATGGCCCGATGACGTCGCCAGCCCAAAAGCCGCACCAAACGAACTGGACGAGCATGCACAGGTTTTTATCACATCTCGTACAGACCCGGTTTGCTGAAATTTGCGCACAATTCTCCCAATTGTGGACACATTTGGTCCATTATGCTGATCAAAGAAACATCACGAAGTGCACGAAATGCATTTTGATTTGAACGCCCATTTTCGTAAAAGGCTTAAAAAACTTTAACTCGTCTGTCGATTGTGTATCTTTCCATGGTTCAAATTGAGTTAGTCTGAAATTGAGAAATGTCAAATGAAATGCAGAAAAAACTTGACGTTTAAGTGTGGTTCACATTCAACATCGGCCCATACAATTTAGAAGTGGCCCATATATCTCAAAAAAAATTTAAAGCGAAGAATACTAAAGAATAAAACAGCAGGATAGGATGCAAAATATATCTTCGCGAATATAAATAAATGAAATCGTAATGTACATTTTGTTTTGGCTATATAAAAATATTAACTGATTTTGTCTATTTTCTTCTAAGAATGGTTTAGTATAAAAATTCAGTATTCGTAGTCACATATCTAAAATCTTAAATCTACACGGGGCAAAATCGCCTTTTTTGATATGTTTGAATAGAAAGAAAATATATTTGGAACACTAATTTTTAAATATTATATATTTCTTAGCAAATAAATTTTATTTGAACATCAATAAAATATATTTGGAAAGCATTTATTAATATATTACAACAAATTATATTTGCAAACTAATTTTCTCAAATAAAATATGTGTTTAAATACAAAAAAAAACAGTAAGGAAAGACAGAAAGTCGGGCGGAGCCGACTATATAATACCCTACACCTACCTATCAATGCGAAAATGGGAATTGCGGTAAGAATTTGGCAGTGTTCATACATGTAATAAGAAAACTCTCTCTGCCGATTTTCGTACTTATCGGATATAAAATGTGGTGTCTACAGCGCTTACACGTCAAATCGGGTGAAACATATATATGGGAACTATATCTGAACAGATTTTCCCCGAATTTGGCAGTGTTTATTCATGTAATAAGAGAACTCTCTCTGCCAAATATCGTACTGATCTGATATAAAATACAATTTCTACAGCGCTTACATGTCAAATCGGGTAAAACATATATATGGGGGCTATATCTAAATCTGAACAGATTTTCTCCGAATTTGGTAGTGTTTATTCACGTAATAAAGACCGGATGTAAAATGCGGTTTCTACAGCGCTTACATGTCAAATCGGGTGAAATATATATATGGGGACTATATCTAAATCTGAACCGATTTTCCCCGAATTTGGCAGTGTTCACTCATGTAATAAGAGAACTCTCTCTCTGCCAAATTTCGTACTGATCTGATATAAAATACAGTTTCTACAGCGCTTACATGTAAAATCGGGGGTAACATATATATGGTGGCTATATCTAAATCTGAACCGATTTCTACCAATTTCAATAGGGATCGTCCTTGGGCCAAAAAATACCACTATGCTAAATGTCATCACAATCGGACCATAAATACGACCTGCACTTTGATTACAAGAATACATGGACAGACGGACAGACCGACAGACGGACATGGCTAAATCGACTCAGAAAGTGATTCTGAGTCGATCGGTATAATAAACAATGGGTCTATCTCTTCTCCTTTTAGGTGTTACAAACAAATGCACAAAGTCATAATACCCTGTACCACAGTGTGGTGTAGGGTATAAATATTATTTAGGAATGTTACCAAATTAATTATACCCTACACCACACTGTGATACAGGGTATTATAAGTTTGTTTCACGGCAGATGTTTGTAACACCTGAAAATAACACAGCTAGACCCACCTTAAAGTATACCGATCGACTCAGAATCACTAGCTGGGTCGATTTAAGCATGTCCGTCCGTCCGTCCGTCTGTCCATGTAAAGTTGTTCGTCGACTACAGGTCGCAATTTCACTCCGATCGTTCTGAAATTTTGCAGTTTAGAGTATTTCGCAGCTGTTAAGATCGCTATTGAATTTGGTTGAAATCGGTTCAGATTTAGCTCCCATATATATATTTCGTCCGATTTGGCCCTTTAGTCCTATAGAAGCTGTATTTTATATCCAATCCTTTTGCAATTTAGAATGGTAGAGTTTCGTGATCCATGAACCAACACTACCGAATTTGAAGAAAATCGGTTAAGATTTAGCTATAGCTCCCATATATATGTTTCGTCCGATTTGGCCCTTTAGTCCTATAGAAGCTGTATTTTACATCCAATCGTTTTGAAATTTAGAATGGTAGAGTTTCTTGATCCATGAACCAACATTTCCGAATTTGAAGAAAATCGGTTAAGATTTAGCTATAGCTCCCATATATATGTTTCGTCCGATTTTGCTCTTTAGTCCTGTAGAAGCTGTATTTTACATCCAATCCTTTTGAAATTTAGAATGGTAGAGTTTCATGATCCATGAACCAACACTACCGAATTTGAAGAAAATCGGTAAAGATTTAGCTATAGCTCCCATATATATGTTTCATCCGATTTGGCTCTTTAGATCCAATCGTTTTTATACCCTACACCACACTGTGGTACAGGGTATTATTTAAGTATAAAATGTCCCAAAAGTAAATTTATGTAAACAATTTTATACATGAATTACAAAATTTATATATCAGAGTTATTCAATATTTCGAGAGTGGTGTAGGGTATTATATAGTCGGCCCCGCCCGACTTTAGCTTTTCCTTACTGGTTTTATTTAAAAAAGATTTCCAAAAGTTTTGCTGACTTTTTCGAATTTCAGTTTTAATTTTTCCTTGGATTCGAATTGGACCTCGCAGTTATGATACCATATGCAGCATTAAATTCTGTTTTAAATCAATCATTTCAAATTTCTGAGTACTTTATATTGATCCAAGATTATACGATTTCAATTATAATTATTTATTATTTTTAAGAACATTAAAAAGTTCTAAAAATTTAACAACTACTGAAAAATTTAACACAATTTTGTATTTTATGAATATTTAAATGCAAATAAATATTTGTTTCGGAAATAACAGTCGCATTGGGATGTAAACAAATATTTGTGTAGAACAACATCTTCCAAAATACACAATTTTTGTGTGTACCAAATATTATATGTTTAGAGTGTACCCTAAACATATATATGCTTTAAGCCGAATATGTTTAGGACAATATACTACAGAAGCGATTTTTTTCAGCGTGTAAAGAAAAAATAAAACTTATAAATTATTTGGTTGTGTCTTTAAGACATCCTTGACAACTCGTGCACGACCTTTCTAAATCGTTCAAGACATGTAGGTGACAGCTAGTTGAAATATTGAGCGATACTGTCGCTGAGCTAGTCATCGACGACTATATGCAGTTCTTTGTCGTTCTTTTGGAGATTAGAAGACCAATGTACACTGAAAAAATTGGCCATGGCTAAAGGACCTTAAAATATTATTTCCTAAACTTGTCTCGATATGCATTACATATATGACAACAAAATGGAAATGTTATTATCTATATTTTAAATAAGCTACAAATCTGAAAAGTCGTATTTTCTCATTAAAAAAAAACGAAACAATAACTCGAAATGTCACTGTCAATTACTGTCAATTAACTTGACATGAATACTATTTATATGACTGAGGTATGCACACCCTTCAACCGAAATATGTATTTCAATGTTTAACAAATAAATGTTGCGGCTTTACAAAAATAAATAAAACTTATTCTTAATTCCCAGTCCACACCCGAGACTATACATTCGTCCGTCCATCCGTCACATCCTTTCAACACTCGGGGAAAAATGGTGGTAGGAAAAGTCCTTAGTTGTTGTTATTGTTTTTGGTTTTTATTCAATAGCATTGATTCAATTAACCCTTAATTATGATTACTTTTAATCATATGAGAGTGTGTGTGAAGAGGAAATGAATACTTAGGCAGACGGTCCGACGTTCGTTCGTTCGTTTGGTCGACCAATGATAATATTGGTAACCCTTAATCTTTGTTTTCCGTAGCCTTAAGCAGATCCTTTCGCTGGCTTTGGTTGTAACCATTCCGCCGGATGTTTTGAAGGCTCTTCGTTGTTTTTGTTGCTTTTTTCTGTCTGTATGTTTTCTCGTCATCGTTAACGTTAAATGTGAATGGGATTGTTTTGTGCTATCATTTCATTCATATTTTGATTTTATTTTAGTACAATTTGCGAATATCCACACATATATACGAGCATGTTCATTGAATTAAATAAGTATAACATTTCATATGTGTATAGTCCATGGTTGAGTGATAACGAATAATGTGTAAGTCCTTGCGGTAGGATTTTGGGTATAATTTCCGGTTAAACAAGAATCCTTGCAAAAAAAAGAAGTTTTTATTTGGATGTGTTCTGTGAGAACCAGGATGGATATATTCATAATGCCAGCAATTAAAATTAGTTTAATGTTTAAATTTACTCGTAATAGCGTCATTTAGTGGAGCAGGAGACCTTCTCTCAATTTTTAAAATTATCGGACATACGTTTAACAGTTCTATTTATTTAATTAGGGGCTATTTGCGGTTTAAATATCCTCTAAAAATCTAGTTTTTCCTTAGGTTAAAATAAAGCGTGTTGGATCATTTTTATTGCAATCAATTCGCTTTAAGCCATGTGGCACCAACAATCAAATAAAAAGTTTTCGGTCTTGAAAGGGTTAATTTTTTTATAAAAATTAAATATATTGATCAGCAGTTTTATTACGAGCCATGAAAAGAGAAAATCGGACCAAAATTCTAGAAGTTATTTCCGATTTTGTTAACAAATTCACTAAAATTGGGGAAAGTGACTTTATATTGCAACTTTGTAAAAGGAAGTCACTTTGCCTAATAGGTAATGGTCCAGATTTCAATTCCTAAAAGTAATTAAAATTTAAAATTTTATTGACGGAAAATCTGATTTTTAGAGGTTATTTAAACTACAAATAGCCCCTAATTTCGCAATCGCAGAAACGAAATATATTGCGAATATATTTAAAATATATATGTATATACTTTCATATAAGCTTTAAACAATGTTAAGTTTTTTTTTCGCCCTTACAAATGAAGCCACTCTATAGTTCGTGTGTCATGGCACTTCCATCTGCTAAATTTTATACAGATCCAATGTAGTACTTTTTGCTACGGACATGGTAAAATCGGCTCTGGAAGAAATCCTAAATCGATCGAGGTTTATTTCTTCTCCTTATAGGTTTTACAAACAAATGGAGTTGACCATTTATTCTGTAAGTGATCATTGAAGACAGTTTTCGAGTTATAAAAATGTCCAAATACGGCTGCGCGGGACAGCCTTCAACCGGGATTACAGATTTGTTTATCTGGGGTGTCCAAAGCCCCAGAGGAATAAGTTGTATAAATCAATCTGATGCGGATGATACACCTCCAAAGAAAAAAGAAAGCCTGTTTTTTATGTTGAATACTTTCGGGCTAAGCTTGGTGATCAGGATATACTTGGGCACCGCGTCAGGTCTGTAGAACATAACAGAACATTTTCGACAGTGGACTATCGGAAAGAGAGAAAGTCTGAAATTCGGCGTACCGATGGTTTGCCAAAAACAACTTCGATGAATATTGTTTCATTCTAGTGAATATTACTGGAATCAATCGCAATAACCGATCCATATCTAGCCTCTGCAATACGCCCAGTTCTTCACTCAGAGGAGGTGCCGATCCCAAAGTTTCACCAGCTAACAGAGCTCGGTGAGAACTAGAGTCCTTCTGATTGTAATGAAGGTGACAGTGATTATTAGGGGAAGTATTCAAGAGATCTCAACCTGTCAAAAGAAGCTTTTGAATTACTGGCTTATAGGTTGAACGAATAAGAACACATTTTTTACCATAAAAGAGAAATTGATCTGCTACCATTCTTCTCTCAAGATGATAGTCTTATAGGGAGGTCCAATCAAAATATCGTCCAAATGCTCGCCGCGGCTTCGGTGGCATACCTTTATCCGAAGGTCCATATTTTCAATGACTCTGAGACATAGGGCATGTTTTCGTTACAAGCTAGCAATTTTAGTTTAGCACTTTGCAACGAAAACAACTGACTTCCACTAACTGGCGCATAAGCGGTAGGTGGCGGATTTCCACTATCAATGATGTCAAGAGTTGCGAAGAAAGCACAGTGCGAAACAGGCAAAAAATTCCTGAAATGTATTTATAAAACATAAATTTACTACTCGTGTTTTCAATTGTTTACACTCTTTTTGCAAATATTGAAATAATTTTCCATATCTGTTCTTCTTCTTCCCGTTAATTCACAATGATTGACAACATTCTCTCCAAAAATGAGATGCCATACTGCGAAATATAGGATGCCTAATCTGGCAACACCATACTCGATTAAGACAGGAACACAAGCACCAAACTTCATCGGGATCTAATAATGCTTAAAAGTGCTTAGCTCCCCATACAAATTAAGCGCCTGTGGTGTAACGAAAACACGCCTATATGTAGTTGAGGTTCAATGAAGTTAATGTGCCGAATTATCTCATCCTTTAGATCTTCAAGTGTTCTTGGCTAATGAAAGACTTTTTCTTTTAAATATCCCCAAAAAAAAGAAGTCACACATAATTGTCATAGATCCTTCTATCCTGATAAAAAATATTAAGATAATTCTCTGACAACTTTTTTTATACCCTACACCACACTGTGGTACAGAGTATTATAAGATTGTTTCATGGCAGATATTGTAACATCTAAAAATACTATAGCTAGACCCACCTTAAAATATACCGATAGACTCAGAATCACTAGCTGAGTCGATTTAACCATGTCTGTCCGTCCGTCTGTCTGTCCATCTTAAGTTGTTCGTCGAATACAGGTCGCAATTTATTTCCGATCGTTCTGAAATTTAGCAGTTTGCAGTCTTTCGCAGCTGGAAAGAACCCTATTGGATTTGGTTGAAATCTGTTCAGATTTAGATATACAGGGTTCTCCAACAAGAGGCGTTATTTGGAATCACCCGGTATTTCGGTAGCTGTCACTTTTGAAGCTTTTATTCTTTGACAAGTAGAAACTACTCCATTACTAAAAATGGAACGATACACGATTCAACAACGCATTGAAGTTATTAAAATTCACTATCCGGAATTTCATCGAAAAATCATCTTGACTGATGAGACCCATTTCCACCTCGGTGGCTACGTCAACAAGCAAAATTGTGGCATCTGGGGCTCGAAAAACCCAAGAGTTATTGTTGAGAAGCCTCTCCATCCTCAACGTGTGACTGTTTGGTGCGGTTTATGGTTCGGTGGGGTCATTGGACCTTACTTTTTTGAAAATGAGGTTGGATCAAAAGTTACGGTGAATGGATTGCGCTATCGAGAGATTATTAATGATTTTTTATTGTTGGAGTTGGATGGTATTGATCTGGACAACGTTTACTTTCAACAATACGGCGCTACGTGTCGCACAAGCAACGAAACCATTGCTCTGTTATGGGAAAAATTTCCGAACCGTGTTATCTCTCGAAGAGGTGATCACAATTGGCCACCGAGATCTTGTGATTTAACACCTTGCGACTTCTTCCTTTGGGGCCACGTGAAAGATAAGATCTACGCAAACAGCCCAGCGTCGATTCAAGACCTCAAAGATAGAAGGACATAGGGAAGGTTATGGAAAAGGAAAAGGTTATTGAAAGGGAGGTTATGGAAAATTTCATGAAAAGGATATGGTCCTGTAAGCGGGGTCGTGGGGGCCATTTGGCTGATGTTGTTTTTCATCATGAAATAAACATGCGATCATTTATCTCAAAAAATTTCATTTTTCTTTGAATACCAAAATAACACCTCTTGTTGGAAAACCCTTTAGCTCCCATATATATATTTCATCCGATTTGACACTTTAGTCCTATAGAAGCTGTATTTTACATCCAATCGTTTTGAAATTTAGAAGAATGGCAGAGTTTCTTGATCCATGGACCAGCATTTCCGAATTTGAAGAAAATCGGTTAAATTTTAGCTATAGCTCCCATATATCGATACCTCTATTCTAAACTATGCTAAGGGCGAAAAGATAGTTTTTCAGGAGAGACGATTAAAGTTTGATGAGTTTTTTTAAATTTGTGTGGAATTCTTTTGTAATGGAAATCGAATGACCTGTACTGTTTTATGAATAACATTTGATTGGGTTGACGGATAAACACCAAATTTTAACTGAATATTTTTTGAAATATTTAGAAGTTAAAAATGCAATCTCCCTAAAAACATGCTAAGTCAACTTTGCTATATTTTACATCCAATTGTTTTGAAATTTAGCATGGTCCAAAATTGCCGAATTTGAAGAAAATTGGTTCAGATTTAGATTAGCTCACATATATGTGTTACGTCCGATTTGGCCCGTTAGCCCTATAAAAACTGTAGTTTACAACCAATCGTTTTGAAATTTAGCATGGTAGAGGTTCTGGATACATGGACCAACATTGCCGAATTTGAAAAAATCAGTTTAGATTTTGTTATAGCTCTCATACTCGTGCAGATGTTTCGTCCGATTTGGCACCAGAGGCAAATGAGACGTACCAAATGTAAATTGTAAAAAAAAAATTAGTTAATGTATATATTGGTTATTTCATTGGTAAACATTGGTTTCCTTTTGCACTCATTCAATATCAATGACTCAAGTCTCCGTCCCATTGGGTAATAATTAGGGATGTAACGAATATTCGCATTCGCATATGCGAATTATTCGCATCATTTTAACATTCGCTTTCGCTTTCGCAAAAACCATCTTTGGATTATTCGCTTTCGCAAAAATATATTTCAGTATTCGCTTCCATTTGTTAAAAGTGTTATACTCGTATCTTCTTATTCGCTTCACACATTTTGAAAATATTATACCAATGAAAACCTCTTCCACTTTTCTTTAAAACAGTTGAAAAATATGCTTGTCCTTGTGGTAACAGGAGGTAAAAATATGGAAAACATTCTTAATACTTGAATATCCTGGAAAAGTATCAATTTAGATCCTTAATTTTGTTGGTACAAAAGGGTCAAACTATTATTCGCATTCGCAATCGCTTTCGCAAAAACGCATATTTCACTATTCGCATTCGCAAGAAGCACATTTCAATATTCGCTTTCGCATTCGCTTTCGCTAAAGTCACTTTCGTTACATCCTTAGTAATAATTGATTCGATCGACCATTAGATACTTGGTGGAGCTTAACTTTAAGCGAATTCACAGGGTCATTGTTGACATCTTTCTTTAAGCTCAATCAATCACATCAAGAATCGAGGACTATTTACAGCGGTAGGTTTGAGTTAAGTTGATCAATCTTGTGGTGAATAGACGCAGATATTTCTTCTATCGTAGAGTGCATAGAATGTGCGTCCATTTGTGGGTGTTCGCTTTGGAGATACTTTGTTGTGATCGAATAAACGTCAAAGTATTCTTATAAATCACAACTGACTTGAACCTATTTCTGTTCTGTCCCTAACAGTTTTAGTATAGTATAACATTTCATTTTCAGTAGACTGGTCCCAATTTATCATATTCTACTTGGCCCTGATTTCCATCACACAGAAAAAAGTAACCATCTCCACTGGCACCGATATTGGTCGTCTGACAACTTCAAAATATTTAAAAAGACTTCTTGCTGAACTGTTTGGCTTTCATAGCTTCATTGAACGTGTTCGCCTGCAGCGATCAAAATGTAAATGCCGTCTTCACTTATCAATGTTAACGCAATTGCCTAGAAAATTTCGATACGATGCATTTCCTTCCATTTGTGGCTGCACTTAATATCAATTCGTTTCGGTATACCTTCTTCAACCCTTTTCCACGATTTGTGACATACACTTTTCCTTGGTTTCGGCTTTCGCTCCATTGATCATAAATAATTCAGAGTTAGACGTGGATATTCTGAAACAATATCACTAAAAAGCTGTGTTAAACTGGTAAATGAGATGTTTCACAGTTTCAAATTCCTTGACTGAGCCACTCAAATAGTTTTCCTCAAAAGTTAGAAGACACCAGTGAGGAACGATGTGAACGATTTCACCAGGATATTAAAACTATGAAGGAATTAACACATCATGCAGATTACTGCTGGAGTTTAAAAAGGTTAAAAATGGTAAAAAAAAATTACGCCAGGGGAATGACGATTAACGAGGGAACTATAAAGTGGTCGCCCTTTATAGTTCCCTCGTTAATCGTCATTCCCGAATGTCGATTTGATGCCATACTTGTCTCGAGCACCTCCAAATAAGACGAAAAATTAACGGACGTTTTATCGATATCTTGCCTAGTAATCGAGTTATCGGACGATAAAATTTTAAAAATCCTATTTATACCCTCACTTTAGTGTGACGAGGGTATATATCATTTGCTACGGAAAAAAGTGTAACACGTCGAAGGAGTGACCTAAGACCCCAAGTATGTTCGGAGGAAATCCGTTTTGGGTCATTTTAAGTCGAATGAGCAATGTCCGTCCGTCTGTCTGTCTGTCTGTGTGTCTGCTGGCTGGTGCGCACGATAACTCTCGAAAGGAGTAACCGATTGACCTAAAATTTGGTATGTGGTAATATTTTTTTCTATCTCCGGCAAAGTTCGAAGATGGGTCATATTGGTCCACCCCTTCTAGTACCTCCCCCACAAAGGGTTAAAATGTTGTGAAATATTTATTCTTTAATAACTGCTATACTACTTATTCGAATCTTTTGAAATTCCACACATAGTATTAGCTTTTTAGTCGTTATCAACTCGAGAAAAATGGACGAAGTCGCCACGTCCCTTTTGGTACCTCCCACACAAATGCACCATTTTGCACCAAAAGTTAACAGCTTATAACATTAATAACAGTGTATAAAAATACTTGAAATTTTGTACAGTATTATGCTTTTTTATTGCCTACAGTCCAGGGAAAAATTGGTGTTGTTGTCACGCCCCTTTTGGTACCTCCCACACAAAGGTACCTTTTTGCACCAAAAGTTAACAGCTTATAACATTAAAACCAGTGTATAAAAATACTTGAAATTTTATACAGTGTAATGTTTTTATAGTGTCTATAGCCTTGTGAAAAATGGGCGTTATTGCCACGCCCCTCTTTGTACCTCCCACACAAAATGCCCAAATCATACCACAATTTAATGTCTCATAACGTTTATACCAGTGCACATAAATTCTTATAAGTCGGCACAGTGCAATGAATTTAAAGTATCTAATGTTCAGCAAAAAAAAGGTGTATTTAATAAACCCCTTCTTTTACCTCCCACACAAATTGACAGAATAATTCGAGTAATATTCAATATTACATTACTCACAAAGTGAGGGTATACCTTAGTCGGTTTACCCGACTGAAACTTTCTTACTTGTTTTTTTAATTTTAACATCCGATAACTCTATAATAAAGCGAGATATCGATAAAATGCATCTAATTTGTACATGTACACATAAAGAGCTTTATGCTTTCACACATACGCGAAAGATCGTAAGCAATCGGGTCAGCTAAAAAACATTCGTGCAATGCTTGCGCTTCAATTTGTTTTACGATTGTTGATCAGTTGTCACGTAGACTTCATGCGAGAAGGTAGTACACGCAAATCAGAAAGCGAAATTCAGTATTGCTAAAAATGTTCAATGATGTTTGGAAAAATTATTTTTTGTTTACGCCAAACAACGTTGGCGAGCCAGTATGTTTGGTATGCCAACGCAATGTTAAGCGTAACCACAAATTTAATGTCGAAAGGCATTACAGGTCTTGCCATAAAGAATATTTCGATATTGTAGATGAGGAAAGAGAAATTTTAATTGCTAATTTGAAAAAAAAATGTTGAAGGAGAAGTAGGAAACATTTTAAATAATGATGTTGGAAAAGCGTATTTTTTTGTTTCGCTTGCGTTATCAAAACGCTGTCGTCCTTTTGATGATGGCATTTTTTTAAGATGCTCGCTAAAGAAGCCCTAGGTTGTTTTGGAAGTAAGGGTAGATATATGGCCAAAATTTTAGAAAAAGTACCATTATCAAGGAACACAATTACTCGTAGGACAGAACAAATTAGTTCACATATTTTCCCTCACCAAAAACAGACTTAAAAATTGTAAATATTTCGATCTATGTTTGGATGAGAGTACTGATATCAATAATATATGCCGACTAATAATATGTGTCAAATCAGTGGACGATAAATTAATAACATTTGAGGAAATATTTGATGTAGTTGCTATTCATGGACATGTTACTGGGGTAAATATATTGGAGGCATTATAATCGCGCGTATTTGGTCACATTGATATCAACAAAATAAATTCCATATGTACAGATTGTGCAAAGGTTGTGGTTGGAACTAAAAAAGGGCTTGTAGGTTGTTTATCAAACAAAAACATAAATGTGCCGACATTCCATTGCATAATTCACCAACAAGCTCTTTTTGCAAAATAATTGTGCTTTAATAATGCCATGGACATCGCAGTAAAAATTATTAATAAAACCAGTAAGGAAAGGCTAAAGTCGGGCAGGGCCGACTATATAATACCCTACACCACTCTCGTAATATTGAATAACTCTGATATATAAATTTTGTAATTCATGTATAAATTGTTTACATAAATTTACTTTTGGGACATTTTATACTTAAATAATACCCTGTACCACAGTGTGGTGTAGGGTATAAAAACGATTGGATCTAAAGAGCCAAATCGAATGAAACATTCAAATTCGGCAATATTGGTTCATGGATCAAGAAACTCTACCATTCTAAATTTCAAAACGATTGGATGTAAAATATAGCTTCTGTAGAACTAAAGGGCCAAATCGGACGAAACATATATATGGGCGCTATAGCTAAATCTTAACCGATGTTCTTCAAATTCGGCAATGTTGGTTCATGGATCAAGAAGCTCTACCACTCTAAATTTCAAAACGATTGGATGTAAAATACAGCTTCCATGGAACTAAAGGCCAAATCGGACGAAACATATATATGGGAGCTATAGCTACATCTTCACCGATTTTCTTCAAATTCGGTAGTGTTGGTTCATGGATCAAGAAACTCTACCATTCTAAATTTCAAAATGATTGGATGTAAAATACAGCTTCTACAGGACTAAAGAGCAAAATCGGACGAAACATATATATGCGAGCTATAGCTAAATCTTAACCGATTTTCTTCAAATTCGGTAGTGTTGGTTCATGGATCAAGAAACTCTACCATTCTAAATTTCAAAACGATTGGATGTAAAATACAGCTTCTATAGAACTAAAGGGCCAAATCGGACGAAACATATATATGGGAGCTATAGCTAAATCTTAACCGATTTTCTTCAAATTCAGTAGTGTTGGTTCATGGATCAAAAAACTCTACCATTCTAAATTTCAAAATGATTGGATGTAAAATAAAGCTTCTACAGGACTAAAGAGCAAAATCGGACGAAACATATATATGGGAGCTATAGCTAAATCTTAACCGATTTTCTTCAAATTCGGTAGTGTAAATACAGCTTCTATAGGCATAAAGGGCCAAATCGGACGAAAGATATATATGGGAGCTATATCTAAATCTGAACCGAGCTGCGAAATATTCTAAACTGCAAAATTTCAGAACGATCGGAGTGAAATTCCGACCTGTAGTCGACGAACAACTTTACATGGACAGACGGACATGCTTAAATCGACTCCGCTAGTGATTCCGAGTCGATCGGTATACTTTAAGGTGGGTCTAGCTGTGTTATTTTCAGGTGTTACAAACATCTGCCGTGAAACAAACTTATAATACCCTGTACCACAGTGTGGTGTAGGGTATAAAAAAGGGTGGTCATAATGGCCTCAACCACAGGAAGTTTAAATCCCTTCTTGATGAACTGGACTCTGACTACGGGGATTTACTTTTATATACTGAATTTCGGTGGCTGAGCAAAGGCAAATGCCTGGAAAGATTATTTAAATTAAGAAAAGACGTAATAATTTTCTTGAAGAGAATATGAGTTCAGATTTCAGCTTTTAAAGACAAAGATTTTAATTTTGATTTGGCTTTCTTGTGCGATATCACTAAATTAATTAATGAATTAAAATTACTGCTTCAGGGTAAAAATAAAAAAAAAAACAAGTAAGAAAGTTTCAGTCGGGTAAACCGACTAAGGTATACCCTCACTTTGTGAGTAATGTAATATGGAATATTAAACGAATTATTCTGTCAATTTGTGTGGGAGGTACCAGAAAGTTTTTAACAAATACACCTAATTTTAACAAATACGCCGAATAGTAGATACTTTAAATACATTGCACTGCGCCGAATTATAAGCGTTTATTTGCACTGGTATATTAACGTTATGAGATATTACATTTTGGTATGATTTGGCCATTTTGTGTGGGAGGTACAAAAAGGGGCGTGGTGATAACGGCCATTTTTTTACAGGGCTATATGAACTTCAAAAATGTTACACTGTGCAAAATGTTGTTGCATTTTCGTGCATTGGTACTCATGCTGTGAGCTCTTAACTTTTTGTGCAAAATTGTACCTTTGTGTGGGAGGTACAAAAAGGGGCATGGCAATAGCGTCCATTTTTCACAGGGCTATAGGCACTATAAAAGCATTACACTGTACAAAATTTCAAGTATTTTTATACACTGGTATTAATGTTATAAGCTGTTAACTTTTGGTGCAAAATGGTGCATTTGTGTGGGAGGTACCAAAAGGGGCGTAGAAACTTGGCCCATTTTTCTCGAGTTGATAGCGACTAATAAACTGATGTTATGTGTGGAATTTCAGAAGATTCGAATAAGTAGTATAGCAGTTATTAAAGATTCAATATTTCACAACATTTATACACTTTGTGGGGGAGGTACTAGAACTTAGCCGGAGATAGAAAAAAATATTACCATGTACCAAATTTGAAGTCAATCGGTTACTCCTTGCGAGAGTTATCGTGCGCACCAGCCAGCAGACAGACAGACAGATAGACTGACAGACAAACGGACGGACATTGCTCATTCGACTTTAAATGACCCAAAACGAATATCCGCCGAACATACTTAGATCACTCCTTCGATGTGTTACACTTTTTTTTGTAGCAAATGATATATACCCTGGTCACACTAAAGTGAGGGTATAAAGATTGGATCTAAAGGGCCAAATCGGATGAAACATATATATGGGAGCTATAGCTAAATCTTAACCGATTTCAACCAAATTCAATAGGGATCTTTACAGCTGCGAAATACTCTACACTGCAAAATTTTAGAACGATCGGAGTGAAATTGCGCCCTTTAGTCGACGAACAACTTTACATGGACAGACAGACGGACGGACGGCCGGACGGACGGCCGGACGGACAGACATGGTTAAATCGACTCAGCTAGTGATTCTGAGTCGATCGGTATACTTTAAGGTGGGTCTAGTTGTGTTATTTTCAGGTGTTACAAACATCTGCCGTAAAACAAACTTATAATACCCGTACCACAGTGTGGTGTAGGGTATAAATATTTAGTACGAATCAAAAACCGAACCTGAACGAAATTAAAAATAATAATATATCCAACTTACCGAACATAAAACAATCTTTCATGAACATTAAGCATTTAACAGAATGGAAGAATATTCAAAAATAATAGAAACACTTTTGCAAAATTTTAGGTTCAGATTTAAAGACTTTGGTGTTATCAAAACAAGCATAGATTTACACGACTACCCTCTTGTATGTAATATACAAGAACAAAAAATCGAGCTTCAGGAAGAATTAACACGAATGAAAGAAGATTTTCTAATTCCCTCAGAAAGAGGTGAACATTTTTGGAAGCAAATAAGCTCCAAAATGAAATACATATATAAATTATATTCTATGTTTGGGTCCACGTACAATTGTGAGTCAGCCTTTCTACCATGAAAATATTACTTACCGACATAGATTGACTAATAACCATGTTTCAGATCTCATTCGAATTAAAAATTATGAGAGTGAAATACATATAGATAAACTAATGCGTTCCTCTTAAAATTACGCGAAGTGCGTCACTTTTGCCCCACACTGTTTGCCGAAGTAACAACCCTGTAGGAAATGCCATTAGTAAAATTGTAGTGATTTACTTGTGACATTGTCAGTAGTACTACAGACAAAATGTGCCCCTGCCCATGTAATCTCCTATAGACATTTAACATTAGCTGTCATTGAAAAACCACCAGTAGACATTTGAAACAAAGATTCACTAGTAAATGTTAAATGTCAAAGTTAACCATATGTTGACTTTTGGAACAAGGATTCACTAGTAAATGTTACATGTCAAAGTTAACCATATGTTGACTTTTGGAACAAGGATTAACCAGTAAATGTTACATGTCAAAGTATAGAGTCATTTGAACCAAAGATTCAGTAGTAAACTTTAGTGACACTTAAAGACATATATTTATATGGTCACTTTCTTCGAGGCTGGCTAAACCTTTTATTCATATAATTAACAAAAAATAATAAATACTGGAATGTACATAAAATTAAATGCATTTCATTTTGACAATAGTTTCTCCAAACACTTCCTAGAAGGAGTTGTTTCTATGTACCACTGCTTTAACTTCTCCCGCAACGTCAATTTCGCAACGCCAAAATCTTCCAAATTCTCCACAAAATCTTCACTTTCTCCCACAATATGCATTTTGCTGTTTTCTTGCTCAAAGGCCACGAGCTATTCACAAAGAAGTGTTTCGGTTCGTGGTCAGCTCTTGCGCTATCAAAAACTTGAGTGTTGTTTTAGTCCTTTCAGATGCTTCATATTTAGATACTGTATTTTATATGCGATAAGTGCGACATTCGGCAGAAAAGGGTTTCTTATTCTTATTACATAGATTAACACTGCCAAATTTGGGGGAAATCGGTTGAGATTTAGATATAGCTCTATAAAGTTGTACTTTACTTGCGATCGTTACAAAATTTGACAGAAAGAAGTTTCTTAATTTAGGAACGAATACTGCTTAATTTGGGAATAATCGGTTCAGATTTAGATATAGCCACCTATAAATGTAACTGCCTATTTAGCATGTAAGCCCTATTAAAACTGTATTTTACATCCGATCTATATATATATATGGCAGAAATTAAGTTTTTGATTGGTGTTGATTAGGGTAATCAAAAACCGCACCGGTTAACCGGTTAATCGGTTTCTCTTTAAAAACCGCCTATCGGTTTTCGGGTTTTCTGCATTTTCGAATAACTCGAACAGTCGGTTTTTTCAACTCGGTTTATTCGACTTTTCGGTTTTTTGAAACCATTATGAAATGATAATGAAAATATTATTTTTGAAACAGGAACCTACCTAAAATATTGAAAACATCAATATAAAAACCGTTGACATCATTTGTGCATATCCATCGATTTCAAAATGCAGTTTTGTATGCTTTTATACTGTTTGCATTGCTAACTTCCCTATAGACTTCGTCTGCATATTTTATCAAGGGTCTAGGTGATAATTGCCGTATAGAAATTAATTAACAATCCTTTCTAATTGAAATGTAGGTATAAATAAAAATACATATGTCCAGTTTCACATTTCGACAAGTTTTCATCTCTATAGTATGCTCAAGTCAGAATCCGCAACTACTGCACGGGGCAAAATCGCCTTTTTTGATATGTTTGAATCGAAAGAAAATATATTTGGAACACAAATTTTTAAATATTTTATATTTCTTAGCAAATAAATTTTATTTGAAAATCAATAAAATATATTTGGAACGCATATATTAATATATTACAACAAATTATATTTGCAAACTAAATTTCTCAAATAAAATATGTGTTTAAATTCAAAAAAAATTATTATTTAGGAATTTTTCCAAATATATTTTATTTAAAAAAGATTTCCAAAACTTTTGCTGAGTTTTTCAAATTTCTGTTTCAATTTTTCCTTGGTTTCGAATTGTACCTCCCAGTTATGATACCATATGCAGCATTACCTTCTGTTTTAAATCAATCATTTACAATTTCTGAGTATTCCAAGCCATCATTAGTTGTCAATTCTCTAAGTACATACTTTATACTGACCCAAGATTATATGATTTCAATTATTATTTTTTTTTACGAACATTAAAAATTTGTAAAAATTTCACTTTGAATTACTGAAAAATTTGACACAATTTATGTATTTTATGAATACTTAAATGCAAATAAATATTTGTTTCACAAATAGCAGTCACATTGGGATGTAAACAAATATTTGTTTAGAACAACATCTTCCCAAATACATAATTTTTGTATGTACCAAATATTACATGCTTAGAGTCTACCCTAAACATATATATTTTTCAAGCCGAATATGTTTGGGACAATATACTACAGAAGCGATTTTTTTCAGCGTGTGATAATACATATATGTATATAATCGGTTTGCCATTTGAGCCATTCATATGATGGTAAAAGCTAAGATTTTACTGATCTTTACTATTAGTCAAGTTTTATAAAAATCATAATAATTTTTTTTAAAGAAATCTTTTTAAAAATTTAACATTATATCATAAATGAAATCGGAACAATTACATATTATAAATAAAAATATGAAGTGTTTACAATACAATTTTCAAATAAATCTTAATTTAATTGGAATATGGTTACGAATTGAATTTGCACTACGCTTATTTTACGTCATCTAACAAAATTTTAAGCATTATTAATGCATTTTTATTAAAAAAGAAAAAACCGAAAACAACCGATTCACCGGTTTTTTATTTTCGGTTAAACCGAAAACCGGTTTTAGAGTTAACTTAATTTTCGAAGAAACCGAAAACCGTATTTTCAAAATAACCGGTTTTTTGATCACCCTAGTGTTGATGCAAATCTGTTTATATTTTGTATAGTCCCATCTATATATTACTTTCGATTCTTGAATACTGCTCATTTTAAGATTATAGTTTCAAATCTAGTTTATTATGATCAACATTTTCAACTCCTCCTTGGCAATAAACGGATTAAAACGAAAATCACTCACTTCCATATCACCCACCCAATAAATGAATAGTGTATAATTTAATTGTCGTTTCGAGAAAATTATATTTGAAGTTTTTGTGAAATTAAAACTCGATATTATTATTTATTAATGAACAATTTCAAACACATAATAACCCAATTTGTGGAAGTAGAATTTCACCAGATATAGAACCAATTGCGTAGATTCTTAGAATGCAATAAAAAATAATAGTGTATATGCGCACACATTATTCTTCTATTAAGGGGACGATATATCTGCTATGTGTATAGCTATTTGCTTAATAAAAATGTAAATTGTATCTATCCATATTTTAAAGTTTTTCTATGGAACGGCGGCTGTGTTTCAGCCGATTTTAGCCGTTAAGATCCGCGGCGGCTTCGGGTGGTGAAAAAAGGTCGGCGGCGGCTCGGCTCGGCGGCTTCATACTCTGTTCCTTACTGGTTTTCTAATAAATTTACTGAAATGAGGGTATAACACTTAAAAGCGTTAATTTCGGCTGGCCAAATCGTATATACTTTCCTCCATGGATAGCATGTGAATGGTTTCGGGCACAAATAAAGTCATATTACAAAATTTCAGCCCGATTCGTTGAAATTTGTAGTTTTTGTTGCGTTAAGAAGTAAGATCTAGATGGACCTTTGTATTTTTAAACATGGACCTATGGCTACCGTTGTTCGTGTGAGGGTGCGGGTATAAATTAACCCCAGTTACCATTTTTCAGCCCGATCAGTTGACATTTGTGGTATACATATATGGCGTTAAGAAGTCAAATCGGACAGATGATATACATGGGGGCTGTATCAAAATGTGGACTGATATAGCCCATTCTCAATCCCAAGTTACCTGTATAAGAAGTATCTATACCAAATTTCAGCCACCTAGCTCAAGTATTATAGATTGTAGCGTGATTAAAACAGACGGACGGACGGACATGGCTCAATCGCCTTAGAATTTTAAGACGATTAAGAATACGAGTATATAAATTTATGGGGTCTCAGATCAATATTTAGAGGTGTTACAAACGGAGTGACAAAATAAATATACCCCCCATCCTATGGTGGAGGGTATACAAATATATGGTATATATAGAGTAGATGAGAACAGTAGGAATCACAATAAGTAATATGCTATATATGGGGGCTATATCGAAATATGGACCGATATTTCCAATTTGCAATCCCAAGTTACCGGCAGCTATACATAAGAAGTGTCTATACCAAATTTCAGCAACCTAGTTCAAGTATTATAGATTGTAGCGTGATTACCACAGACGGACGGACTGGCGGACGGACGGACGGACATGGCTAAATCGTCTTAGAATTTTAAGACGATTAAGAATATATACTTTATGGGGTCTCAGATCAATATTTAGAGGAGTTACAAACTGAGTGACAAAATGAATATACCCCCCATCCTATGGTGGAGGGTATAAAAAAGGTGACTGCTAGTTCTAATTAGAATGTATATCTTTAACTGTTTTTTTCCTGAAATTTAATATTGTTTTTGTCTCATTTTACAATTTAAAAGTGTGGCAAAATAAATTTACAAATCAGCCTTCTTTGATATAATCCACAGCGATTTAAGGTATCATAAAAAGGATGAAATATTTAAATTTTACAACATTTCCGTAGAAACTCAAATCTGTGTAGAAAACTCAATAATTCTTTAAATCCATTTAAAATAAGATGACAAAAAAGGAATTACGAAAGAAATTCTATGGACAAAGTCAGAACCTAAGCTGATTGATCCCTTTGACTTTTTTCTAATAGCAAAGAATGACAGATTTGTCGTCAGTCGGGGATTTGGCTAAGCCAGTCCCTAAGCGTCTCTCTGTTCCTCTGTCTCTTTGACTCTGGCCAATTGTCTCATATATGTAGAGAAACCAAACACACGTTTTTGGTTAGAAAATTTCTTCGTAATTTGGCGGCAAATGTTGGAAGTTTGTCGTCGTCGACGTCGTTTATTTGACAAATACTATTTAACAAGGGAGCAAACAGTCCTTTGACAAAATTTTATTTTTGATAATTGTTCTTTTGTGACTTTTGAATCGGATCGAAGACGGGGAATGCGGACACAAGGAGCAGAGGGTGAGCAGAAAGAACTCGTGTTCAATCATTTTCTAAAGAATGCACAACGAAAGTATGAATGAAGGGACACACACGTATCCGTCCGTCCGTCTGCATGTTCTGAGGGTAACAAAAACAAATGTCCTCAAACTCAGAAAGGATACTATTGCCTGTATGTGTGTGAGTGTTTCTGTGTATATTATATGTTAAGTGGTAATAAAATCTTGTTAATTGTGTAATTTCAACAATAAACCAATAAACATGAAAAATTTGTCACGGAGGAGGGTCCCTGCAATTGACAAATGCTGTATTGTTGGTTGCGCAGGCGCATTGCTTAGTGCATGTGTGTGTGTGTGCGAGCAATGCTGTGTGTTTTTTGTTTTCGTTTAAGTAATGACATTTATAAGTAGGTACTTAACACATTTTAATGTCGAATTTATAAATAAAAAATTGGCATGAACCTTTTCAGATATTCTCTATGTATATTCTCTATATACTCGTACTCACGCAATTTCTGAAGAATGAATGCCTGTCTGACTGAATGTATGAATGAACATTTTCTTCTGAATTCGATTTTTCAAGCAGCTGCTTTCTTTTGCTTTGCTGGCTCTTTCAGAAATCTTGGCAAATTCTTTTTATTGTATCAATTGTTATTTTTTGTAGTGTAATTTTTGCAAAGTCGTCTGCTTGAAGCGTGCTTCGATTTTATTACATTTATACATATGTATGTACCTGCCCTTTTTCAAATGGTCATTTGGTCTAATTCCTATTCGAGCAGGACGTTTGGCTTTAGTTGATCCTTTGTTTGGTTTGGTTTTAATTCTTAAGTACTCGTTGATCTCGACGACCACCTTTTTTAGCTG
The DNA here is from genome assembly GCA_963930755.1 of Eudasyphora cyanicolor. NCBI lineage: Eukaryota > Metazoa > Arthropoda > Insecta > Diptera > Muscidae > Eudasyphora > Eudasyphora cyanicolor. The sequence continues at coordinate 54,536,075 of OZ005735.1, forward strand.
ACCCTGTGTCGGCAACTTCCGTTTTTGTGTGTTTGTTAAGTTTTTGGCCAAAATATATTTCCTTGTAAATTTCGTTCGACTTTGTCCTGTGCATTTTTGAGGTGTTAGGGGCAATTGTTCATTTGCAATCTGTTTCCTTTGTGCAATTGGACACGTGTAGTTTATTCCTTAGAAATTCTTAAATATATTTTCCCTTCAAAAAAATCTTACTATTGATCATTTATTGTAAAGAAAATTAATTCAATTCTACATATTAAAAATTCGAAGGAGATAAAATGCAAATTCAAATATGTATAGGCAAATTTTAATGTTGTTTTTGTTTATATGATACGGTTCTTAGGGTGTCCCAGCACCATAGATACGTCCATGCCCTGTGGTACAGGGCATGGACGTATCTATGTTGGCTCCGAAATGTTTTAAACATTGGCATAAACTATTTACAATTTTCAAAATCACTCAAAAAAAAAAAATAAAACACGGAAAATATTTGGAAAGCAGTTAAAAAAAAAAACAATACAAAAGCGTAAAAAGTGATAACAACTAAAAATAAGAAAAGTGCATGTTTCACGATTTTCTGATTGGTGCTAGCCAGAAATTAGCTGAAATAAGTATATGGATTAGCTGAAATAAGTATATGGATTGATTACACAGTGCGACAGTCCAAAAACCAAAAACCGCGATACTATTTTTCTTGTGGGTCTTGGCGAGTAGAACAACGTTTGTTCTACGAAATTTGCCGGACACCCCCAAAATCTGGATTTACGGGTAAAAACCCGATTTTCTTGCCTTTTTTCACTTGAACGCCTATTACTTTTTAATAATTAGTCGATTTCCAATTTCTAAAAGAGAATAAGACCTTTCGAACGATGTATGTTTTGTTTGTTTGAAGCTGTAGGAATAAAGGTTCATTTTCCCTACAAACACATTTTTTTCACCTTTGTCCGTCATTTTCTAGTTTAGACAATGTTTTTACCAATTATATTGTGAGATAACAGTACGATTAATTGATTTGCATATATAGTATATTTTATAAGGAAATAAATGCAACCAGTGTCTTAATCCGTTTGCAATTGACGAAGTTATTAAAGTTTCATTAAAACTAGATCGGTATATAAACACTAGTTTTGCCCATTCAACTCAATAATGTCTGCTTGAATGCTTCATATCTAACTCGTCATCATCGTCAAAACTAGTATTTATGTACACATTTAGTTTTAATGCAACTTTAATAACTCAATTGCAAACGAATTTTTAAGAGAATGGTTGCATTTTTTTCCTTATAAAATATATTATATATGTAAAATAATTAATAGTACGGTTATCTCACAATATAATTGGTAAAAACATTGTCTAAACTTTAAAATGGCGGACAAAAATGAAAAAATGTGTTTGTAGGGCAAATAAACAGATATTCCTACAGCTTCAAAAAATATACATCGTTCGAAAGGTCTAATTCTCTCATTTCTAAATTCTTTTAGAGATTGGAAATCGGTTAATAATTAACAAAGTTATAGGCGTTCAAGTAAAAAAGGCAAGAATATCGGTTTTTACCCGTAAATCCGGATTTTGGGGGTGTCCGGGGAATTCCAAAAAAAGATTCGTGTTTTACTTGACAAGACCTACAGGAAAAATAGTATCGCGTCATTTGCTTCTCAACTTGAGTTTATACGCGATGCAACACTGCCAGTATCACGGTAACGAGCAATGGTACGAGAAACAAAAGATTTATTCACATTTAAATGCTGGAGGGCTCTAACGATAGCCACTTGTGTTTTTCCACCCAAATAAAGCAATCACACTATCACGCTTGAATTCCATCACGAATAACTTTTTTTCCGAATGCAATAGATGAAAATGCTTTTGTAAGCTTGTAAACAATAAAATGAACTGTCACTGAAATAAATCTGTCAGCTATCAGACTAGCGGTTTAGAAATGATAGCAACCTGAAATTTGTTGCAATACATATCAGCCACCCTGTATATATATATATATACACGATAAAAGTGTAACACATCGAAGGAGTGACTAATGGGAAAATTTTACTGTATTTCTCAACATAATCTCCTTTTCGCTCGATTCACCTTTTCCACCAATTTTCAATAGCTTCGTTACCCTATTTATAGTAAGAGCTGTTTAGCTCCTGAAAATACCCATCAACATCCACCTCTTTATTGCTGGCCAATCTTTTTCCGCCGAGAGTTTTTTCGAGTTTAGAAAAACAATTAAAAGCGTTAAGTTCGGCCATGCCGAATCTTAGATCCCCTCCCACATGGATTGCAGTCAATTCTATCACTGAAAAAATCGTTGGATGTGGAGCAAATCTTCGAACCATTTCCTTTGTTTAAGCGTATTATTAAAGCCAGTAAGGAAAGGCTAAATTTTGCAATTTTATTTATCTCTAAGCTCTATCATACTAAATTTCAAAATACTTATATGTAAAATACGGCTTCTACAGGACTAAAGAGCCAAATCAGACGAAGCATATATATGGGAGCTGTAGCTAAATCTGAACCGATTTTCTGCAAATTCGGCAATGTACGCCCTTGGATGATTGGATGTAAAATACAGCTTCTATAGCACTTAAGGGCCAAATCGGATGAAACATATATATGGGAGCTATAGCTAACTCTTAATCGATTTTCTTCGAATTCCTCGATGTTGGTCCATGGATCAAGAAACTCTACCATTCTAAATTTCAAAACAATTAGATGTTAGCTACAGCTTCTAGAGCACTTAAGGGCCAAATCGGACGAAACATATATATGGGAGCTATAGCTAAATCTTAACCGATTTTCTTCAAATTCGACAATGTTGGTCCATGGATCAAGAAACTCTACCATTCTAAATTTTAAAACGATTGGATGTAAAATACAGCTTCTACAGGACTAAAGAGCCAAATCGGATGAAACATATACATGGGAGCTATAGCTAACTCTTAACCGATTTTCTTCAAATTCGGCAATGTTGGTCCATGGATCAAGAAACTCTACCATTCTAAATTTCAAAACAATTGGATGTTAGATACAGCTTCTATAGCACTTAAGGGCCAAATCGGACGAATCATATATATGGGAGCTATAGCTAAATCTTAACCGATTTTCTTCAAATTCAGCAATGTTGGTTCATGGATCAAGAAACTTTTTTCTACCATTCTAAATTTCAAAACGATTGGATGTAAAATATAGCTTCTATAGGACTAAAGGGCCAAATCGGACGAAAGATATATATGGGAGCTATATCTAAATCTGAACCGATTTCAACCAAATTCAATAGGGATCTTTACAGCTGCGAAAGACTCCATACTGCAAAATTTCAGAACGATCGGAGTGAAATTGCGACCTGTAGTCGACGAATAACTTAAGATGGACAGACGGACGGACGGACAGACATGGTTAAATCGACTCAGTTAGTGATTCTGAGTCGATCGGTATACTTTAAGGAGGGTCTAGCTGTAGTATTTTTAGGTGTTACAAACATCGGCCATGAAACAAACTTATAATACCCTGTACCACAGTGTGGTGTAGGGTATAAAAACTAACGCTGCAATTTGTAGACGAATTTTAGGCCTCAAATTCTTTAGCCAAACTCTTCATCTGAAAAATTTGGTAATTGTGTCTTAAATTAGCATATTTGAAGGCTACCAATACACGGGGACTACAACAGAATATAAACTGACTTGATTACATTTTATTGAGATGAATTCTTGCCAAAATAGAATACAAACTGCAAAGTTTCAGCTAAATTGCTTAGAAAATGTGGTGTTTATGGCTTCAACAAGCCTTTTTGGGAGCGACATTTATAGTTGGACTATATCAAAATATGAACTGATTTAACAAAAATTTTCTGCGATGAATTGTTTTCTTAATAAAATACAAACTGCAAAGATTCGCTTAAAATGCTTAGAAAATGTGGTGTTTTTGCAGTTTGTATTCTATTTTGGTAATAATTCATCTCAATAAAATTTATACAAATTAGTTTATATTTTGTTGTAGTCCCCGGGTAGAGTTACCCTCAAATGAGTTTGGCTTAAAAATTTGAGTCAAAAATTGTGATTAGAAATTGCAGCGTACGTTTTTGCACAAAATTTCAAGTATTTATTTGCACTTGTATTAATGTTATATGCAATTAACTTTTGTACACAATTGTTTATTTGTGTGAGAGGTAGCAAGAGGGACAGGCCAATTTGGCAAATCCGTTGCTCCTTTCGAGAGTTATCGAGCTTTCCAGCCAGACAGACAGACGTACGAACAATGCTTAAATGCCTTAAAATATCCCAAAACGGATTTCCGCCGAACATATTTAAGGTCTTACGGGGGCGGCCCCAAAATTAGCTGACATGATATATAGTTGTCTTCGGTAGTTTGAAAAAAAACTCCAGTGAAAATTGGCAACCTTCTAAAACATATGTTTTAAGATTCAATCCGCCACGTTGAATCGGAAAAATGTAATACAGTACTTTCAATTAAAAGGTCTCAGTCCAACCAATATTAAAACCGAGCTAGATTATTCTTTGGGGGGGAGTCTGCTCCTTCGTTTACAACTAGAAAATATTGGGTGGCAGCGTTTAAACGGGGCCGTAGGAGCCAATTGAGGTGTCCACTGTGAAAACTGTGCACAAGATGGGTGCAACGTTTGCTCACAATCAAGACATGGCACCAGTTCACACATCCATTATTGCGATGGGCAAAATCAATGAATTAAAGTATGAATTGCTTCAGCACGTACCTTATTCCCCAGATTTACCTCCATCGAACTATTTTTATACCCTCCACCTTAGGAGGGGGGAATATTCATTTTGTCACTCCGTTTGTAAAACCTCTAAATATTAATCTGAGACCCCATAAAGTATATATATTCTTAATCGTCGTAAAATTCTAAGACGATTTAGCCATGTCCGTCCGTCCGTCTGTTGTAATCACGCTACAGCCCGTAATAATAGAGCTAGGTTGATCAAATTTGGTAGAAATATTTCTTATAGTTGCAGGTTGTTTGGGATTGCAAATGGGTCATATCGGTCAATGTTTTGGTATAGCTCCTCTATAGGGGAGCTCTATTATTACGGACTGTAGCGTAATTTCAACAGACAGATGGACATGGCTAAATCGTCTTAGAGTTTCACGACGATGTATTTATATTTTATGGGGTCGCAGATCAATATTTCGATGTCTTGCAAACGGAATGACAAAGTTAGTATACCCCCAAATGTGCATTATTGCCACGCCTCTTTCGGCACATCACACACAAAATGGACCAATCTTACCAAAATTCAATGGCCCGTAAAATTAATACCAGCGCATACAAACACTTACAATTCGGCACAGTGCAATGTCTTTCAAGTATCTACTGTTCAGCGCAAAATAGGCGTACACGGGGCAAAATCGCCTTTTTTGATATGTTTGAATCGAAAGAAAATATATTTGGAACACAAATTTTTAAATGTTTTATATTTCTGAGTAAGTAAATTTTATTTGAAAATCAATAAAATTTACTTGGAACGCATATATTAATATATTACAACAAAATATATTTGCAAACTAATTTTCTCAAATAAAATATGTATTTATATACCAATAAAATCATTGTTTAGGAATATCTTCAAATATATATAATTTAAGAAAGATTTTCAAAACTTTGGTGAATTTTTCTAATTTCATTTTTAATTTTTCCTTCGTTTCGAATTATTTTTCCCAGTCAAAAATAACATTAATTTTAATTTTATTATATTCAATAATAACCGAGCCCATAGGCCGTCTATGGTTACAAATTACTTCTTAAGGTGTAATACATTACAATTTTTTTAATAAATTATCTTATATAACTAATTATGCGAGGATTATTTTTTACCCTCAAAAATTACAAAAAGTATAAAAATCTTAAAAATAGACAAACCTAACCTATTCAATTATGCAAGAAAGGGAATTATAAAGAAACATCAAAAAGAAAGGAATGAGAATAGAAATTGGAATTGAAACTAAGAAACATTAGCAGCATTGCATTCTGTTTTAAGGGAATCATTTTAAATTTATTGGTATTTCATGTCAGCATTTTTTTCAATCCTTCGAGTAAATTAATGTTATCAAAAATTATACGATTTCAATTAAAAATTTCTAAAAAATTATCATTAAATTACTGAAAAACTTAACACAGTTATGGTTCGATACTTTCGGAATAATTAAATTTAAATCCATTTTTGTTTCGAAATTATAATCCCAAATAAAAAGTATTAGGGTGAAAACAAGGATTTGTTTAGAACAACATCTTCCCAAATATATAATTTTTGTGTGTACCAAATATTATATATTTAGAGTGTACCATAAACATATATATGCTTCAAGCCGAATATGTTTGGGACAATATACTACAGAAGCGATTTTTTTTCAGCGTGTAGTCGTCAAGTCACTTCTGATACACCCCATACAACTTGATAGATTCATTCGAACACAAAATGCCCATAGCTTCTACAGCAATCATCTAAATCGATTCATATTTTGTAATTTAGCCAACATTTTCAATGACTATAGACTGACAAAGAATGGTGAAGTTATTTTCTACGTTTTAGCATCTCCCAGCCGAAGTACCATATTAAATTTCTCATACCTTAGTCGACTGAAACTCTCTTACTTGTTTTTTTGGTTTAGCTGTGATTTGAACCTGCTTCTATTATCACCGTAGCAGCACACAATCCGCAATATGCTCGGACACAATGAGTTCGAGTTGGAAACGTCCTATAAATTATTCATGTAGAAGAACTTTCAAATTTTCTTGATTTATCCATTAACAAAATTCAACACTCTAAAATGCATTGGGACCTGCAAATGTAATTCCATTTTAATATTTATGGAATCCTGCAAAGATTTTGTTTCAATTCAAAATTCATAAATTCGTAATACAAAACTTAAAGATCATACAAAAAAGCTTTGCGCGCCAAAAACACAATTCAAAAGGATATCTTGCCCTTAAGACCGTGAAGCATGAAATTGTAAACTAAATTGGACTAATATAAGATTATGCAACTGGAAGCAATCGTGCCAATGAGACAATAAACCAAGTGATGAATGAATGAATAAAAATTTAAATTCATAAAAGAAAACACGCTCACCAAAAATGCAACAACAACTAGAATGAAAAGGAAAAAATACTGTGGCGTAGTAGAATAACTCTCGTATGGCTTACCTGCTTCGGCACAAAGGATTTGTCCGAAGGGCGGAGCATAAACGTTTACGCTAACAAAAATTAACACAACAACAAGAGTAAAAGGCCATGGCAAACTATTTGTCTAATTTGTCAGAGGCTGAGAAGAGGTTTCGTTTTTCTCTTGTTTTGCTTTGAATAATAGAAAATGAGTCAATGACTATGACACTGGTGGATGGATGGATGGACGGATGGATGGTTGCAACAACAACCCTCAAATTATAATTTGTTGTGGTAGGAAGTTGGAAGGCATTGTCCCCGGGTGGTGCTAATATGTAGCAAGTATGGCAGACAGAACGACGGCCACGACAAGAACAACAATGCCACGAAGGGTAGTTCTTCCTTAGGGGTTAGCGCGTTTGCTTTTAAGGGTGGCTGGGTATAAAAGGGAAGATCTTGTGGACAGAGAGCATCAGTTCACCTTCATCAGTGATCGTTTAAACAACTCTCTCGTTTCATAAAAGAAAATTTCGTATTTCGTGATTTTCCCTCCCGAACATTTTAACAACAAAATCAATAACAAAAACAACGAAAATGTCTCGCTCATTTTTAATGGATTCTCTACTCAGCGATAATATGCCTCTGAAAAAGGATACTTTGGGCTCACCCACAGCTGTTGGCACAGCAGCCGCTGCCACCACAGCGGCTCATGCGGCCGCAGCAGCTGCCGCCGCGGCTATGTTGCCCCAAATCCCCATGCTGCCTTATCCGGCCAGTTATGTGGGTAGTTACCTCTTCTCCCTGGGCATCCAACAACAGCAACAGCAGCAGCAACAACAACAGGCCGCCGCTGTAGCAGCTGCTGCTTTGCAGCAACAATCCTATCATCCTTATGCCACCCTTTTGGCCCAGAAACGTAAAGCTGCAGCCTCCTTTGAGTCATATGCTCCATTGCCCACAGCAATGCTGGCCAACTCCACAATTCCCTATGGCACAATTTTACCGTTGGGAGGAGATAATATCTACTGCACCTCACCTTCAGCCTCATCATCAACCTCTACCATGGATTATCCTTCGAACGATGAGCAGCAACAATCTAAACGCTATCGCCACGATTCCTCCTGTTCTCCCTCCAGTTCTCCTTTGAAACCTCTCACCGGCCACTCCAACTCTATCAGCACCACCTCTGCAACGCTCTCCACCTCCAACGCCCACTCTCCTACAGTGGATATTGCTCCCGTGGTCTCGGATTATGCCGATTCTAGCAAACGCATTCGCACGGCCTTCTCCAGTACCCAACTTTTGGAATTGGAGCGTGAATTCTCCATGAATCCCTATCTCTCACGTCTACGACGCATTGAAATCGCTAATCGTTTGCGTCTCTCTGAGAAACAAGTGAAAATCTGGTTCCAAAATCGCCGTGTCAAGCAGAAGAAAGGTTCCGAGTCACCCACCTTTAACACTCCCTCCAGTCCTTCCCAATCTCCCACCCAACAGAGTTACGGCAAACTTAATGAGGATTGCTCTCCTTCCAAGTCATTGGATCATTGTGTCATCAAAAGGGAACAGTAAACAAATATTTTGTGTGAAAAATAATTTGTAAAAATCTGTTTTTTGTGAAATTGTTTTGTAAATATTTTGAGGTTATGTATTTTTAAGAAAAATTCATAAAATTTTCTTTGATTTTATTTTTGCGTTTTATCCTTAGTATAAGTAATGTTTTATAAAAAAATATATTAAAACAAATATTATTGAAAATTAATTTTGAATTGTGTTTTTAATTATGACAAAGAAGGGGAAATAATTTAGAATAACCGACGGCGAATTTTAATAATTAAAAAAATTTAAATTTTGCCTAAATATTTAAAAATGGAAAACTTACTGAGAAAAGCAAGACTTCCAAATTTATAATACTTTACAATAGAAATATATTTCGTATTTAAAATGAAGAAAAAAATCTTTATAATTAAGTTATATACAGGGTGGCTGATGAATATCGCCCATTAGGAAACTCAAATAAGTTTTTTTTTCAGTGTTTGGAATTAATTTTTCTTTTATTCATGTTAAACCTCATTAAATTTTATTAAACATAGCTTAATTAGTTTTAAAAATATTGGAATTTAAATGCCCCCTCCCCCTTCCAAAAAGTTGTTCTTTACTGCTTGGAGAGTTGAGACAGGAATAGCCGCAACTGTTTCACGAATGGATTGCATTAGTTCATTCAAATTTGTTGGTTTTGCTTTGAAGACTTCCTGTTTGCAATAAACCCACAAGAAAAAGTCAGATGCAGTAAGGTCAGGCGACGTGGGGGACAACTGAATGTGGAGTTTCTGGATATCAGCTTACTTTTATTTTCGTCGCGATTCTGTCATAACAGGCCGGGCTATGTGAGGAGTTGCACCATCTTGCTGAAACCACACAGAGTTGAAAGAAATTCTCATTCGGCGTAATTCTGGACAGAAGAACTCTCTCAACATGCTCAAGTAACTGTCTCCAGTAACCGTAACAGTGTGACCGTTTTCTTCGAAGAAGTAGAGCCCGACAATGCAGCGTGATGAAACTGCACACCGCACTGTGACACGAAGTGGATGCAATTCCGTCTCATGGAGTATCTGTGGGTTGAAAGCACTCCATATTCGACAATTTTGTTTGTTTATGTTGCCGTTTAAATCAAAATCTTTCCGTCCTCTTCCACCATTTGAAGCATCTTCTGGCAAAATTCCAAGCGAATCGGGAAGTCTGCTGCGTTCAGTTTGTTGGCCATTTGAATTTTATGTGGGAATAACTCCAAATCTTTGTGCATAATTGACTGTCTGCTTATACCCATTTGAGCAGATAAGCTTCATGTCGAAACTCTTGGATTGTTTTGTATGGCAGCAGCGATTGTTTCCTCCGTCCGAACCGAAGGGTTTCGATGTTAAGGTCTTCTGTTGACTGTGCCATGCTCGTCAAAATTGTTAACAAGTCTCATTATGGTCCATCTGCTCGGAGGATTGCCGCCAAACGTGCGCCTATTCTCTCTTTGAACCGAAACTACGGACTCCAGAGCGTGATATCCAATCCAAATTTTCTGTTTCAGTGCCCCCATTTGTCAATTTTTTTTTAAAAATCAATCTGCAAAATAAAAAAAATAAATAACCAGATTCATTAAATAGAAAAAAAGCTATTTGAGTTTCTTAATGTGCAATATTCATCAGCCACCCTGTATCTTAGGTACGAAGTCTATTTATTTCAAAGATTTGGACAAAATTTGCAGACTTCATTCACCTAAGAAACATGTTTAACTTTAAATATTTGGAACAAAATACGAAACCATCTTAAAGATAAGCGCATGAAATACTTAAAATTAAGCTAAATTCTTTCAAATTAAGAAATTTACATTAATTTTAGGTCTGAAATGTATTAATTTTCAAGAGTAGAACAACATTTGCTGACTGCACCTAGGAAAAATGTATTTAAATTGAAATATTTTGCTACAAAGACATCCTAGCCTTGAAAATAGGCACAATCCATACTTAAAACGAAGATAACAACTAATTAAAATAAGGTAAATTTTCTTAATTCCAAATATGATATATATACGAGTGTGTTTTAAAAATTAGGATATATTTGGTGACAGACTTTTAAAACGACGATATACATTGTGGTGCAAAAGTGGTCACCCGATGTTTTATGGCTGTAATTTTTTATGAATGAAAAACGTCATTTCTGATCATGGGTTATAAAGGGTCCACCAAATAACTTATTTAAAAACAAAATCGCGCAAAACATCGATTGTAGCTTCGGCTGTGTGTCACGTAGCGCCGTCCTGTTGAAACCAAATGTTGCCAATATCCTCCTCTTAAATTTTTGTGAATAAAAATTCAACATGGCCCGATAACGATCGCCATTGACTATAACGACCACTCCTTGCTCATTTTCGAAGAAAAATGGTCCAATTATGCCTCTGGACCAAAATCCGCACCAAACAGTGACTCGTTTTGGGTGTATCGGCTTTTCAATGAATGCGTGCGGGTTTTCTGTGCCCCAAATGCGACAATTTTGCTTGTTTACATACCCGCCAAGATCAAAACGAGCTTCATCTGAAAATATGATTTTTTTGGCAAAATCGGCATTTTCTGTAAGTCGATCGCATTCAAGCGTATTTTTCAAAGTTCAAGCGTATATACAACCATATTCGTTCAGCGGAAGGATAAAACTAATTATCTGTCAAATCAGACATGAGCTAAGTGTTACCATTCACGAAATAAGCACTAGTTGAAAAAAAACGTTAGATGGCGGACCCTTTATTTATTTGTTATCACAATACTGGCACTATTTATTACATTTCCATCACTCTTGGCAGAACTTGCGGTAATAGGTTCTCGCAAAATTGTTGGATATTATCTTTGAGGGCATCGAGAGTCGAGTATTGTTTGACAAATAGATGTCTGGAACGTTTAAATCGGGCTGCTGTAAATCGCCAAAACGCGATTCTTTCGAAAAATAAGTCCAATAGTGCCTTTAGCGTAACTGTTAATTGTAGGGCTCTTTATGCCTAATTAGGTTTGATTTCAACTCAAAATATTCTTATTTTAAGAATGGACCGATTGATTTAATAATTTAATGGGATTGGATTTGAGCGTAAAACGGGCTTCAATTCAGAATATATGGATTGAATAAAGTCTGATCACTAACTGATTTAGGCCTGATCATACTACATTTAGGACTGATCATACTTGATTTAACCCTTATCAATAATTAAAGAATTTCATACTTAACCCAAGAAATCTATATCTTACCCTAAAATCAAATAAGAGTAGTTGAGAGAGTAATTATATTGTGCTCTCTAATTTTCCTTCCTCTCAGAGATTAAAGTAAGCTGTTTCTTCTTACTTTTGGTCATTTGATTAATTTTCATTCTTCGAATTTTTACTTGATTTCAAGTATAGTATACTTATTATATTCATTTCTGCGCTTGATTTTTGTTTTTAATTCATTATACCCTACACCACACTGTGGTACAGGGTATTATAAGTTTGTTTCACGGCAGATGTATGTAACACCTGAAAATAACACAGCTAGACCCACCTTAAAGTATACCGATCGACTCAGAATCACTAGCTGAGTCGATTTAACGATGTCCGTCCGTCCGTCTGTCCATGTAAAGTTGTTCGTCGACTACAGGTCGCAATTTCACTCCGATCGTTCTGAAATTTTGCAGTTTAGAGTATTTCGCAGCTGTTAAGATCGCTATTGAATTTGGTTGAAATCGGTTAAGATTTAGCTATAGCTCCCAGATATATGTTTCGTCCGATTTTGCTCTTTAGTCTTGTAGAAGCTGTATTTTACATCCAATCGTTTTGAAATTTAGAATGGGAGAGTTTCTTGATCCTATAGAAGCTGTATTTTACATCCAATCGTTTTGAAATTTAGAATGGTAGAGTTTCTTGATCCCCGAACCAACATTGCCGAATTTGAAGAAAATCGGTTAAGATTTAGCTGTAGCTCCCATATATATGTTTCGTCCGATTTTGCTCTTTAGTCCTGTAGCTGCATTTTACATCCAATCATTTTGAAATTTAGAATTGTAGAGTTTCTTGATTCATGAACCAACATTGCCGAATTTGAAGAAAATCGGTAAAGAGTTAGCTATAGCTCCCATATATATGTTTCATCCGATTTGGCTCTTTAGATCCAATCGTTTTTATACCCTACACCACACTGTGGTACAGGGTATTATTTAAGTATAAAATGTCCCAAAAGTAAATTTATGTAAACAATTTATACATGAATTACAAAATTTATATATCAGAGTTATTAAATATTACGAGAGTGGTGCAGGGTATTATATAGTCGGCACCGCCCGACTTTAGCCTTTCCTTACTGGTTTTCTATTCTAATTGGTTCAATAATACTCGTAGCTTTGTACGGACGGACTTAAGTTTTAATGTACGATTCCATATAAAAATAAGAATTGTTACTTGAATATATGCTACTATTATAGTACGCTACGAGTATTTTGCTTTCGATCTAAGGGGTGATCCATTTCGAGGTTCCCTACTTTTTTAAAGAAAAAAACACAGAAAATTCAAATTGAATGGGGAATTTTTATTATCATTTGAAAGAACATTCTTTGGCATTTATTTTTTGAAGATTTTGTCTATCAAATGTTGGCCGCGGCTACGTCTCAGATGGTCCATCCGTTGAGTCCAATTAACGATGACTCGTTCGAGCATTTCGACTGGTAACTGGCAAATGACCCGCGTGATGTTTTGCTCCAAGGCCAGAATCGAAGCGGGTTTGTCCGCATAAACTTTAGACTTTACATATCCCCACAGGAAAAAGTCTAACGGTGTGATTTCACACGATCGTGGTGGCCAATCGACCGGCCCAAAACGTGAAATTATCTGCTCACCGAAGCGTTATCTCAATAAATCCATTGATTGATGCGATATGTGGCGCCGTCTTGTTGAAACCAAATGTCGCCGAGATCACGATCTTCAATTTCAGGCATCCAATAGTCGGTTATCATGGCGCGATAATGGTCGCCATTAACGGTTACGTTCTCACCGGCATAATTTTTGAAGAAATATGGACCGATGATTCCGGTACGTCGGATCGGGAATCGGCCAATGGCAAAAAGACAGCTCTTAACGAGAGCTAAAAAATTGCTCATGGGTTTCCAGGTCGTGGATCGACTGGAAAGGGTATTTTTTTTGGATTTAAAAAAAATGGACTTAGCGCAATTGGCGAACGATAATTTGGTAATAAAACTGAATAATTTGTAAACGTTGTTCAGGCGTAGGTCTTTCCATGATGAAATGCCAACCAATACTTAACAAAAATAACATGAAAGCATGACACGACTCACACGTGATCTGTCAAAAAAGGCTATTGCAAAAAGTATCTCTACTAGGATCACAAATTATAATTATTTCCCCTTAACTTCTGTACTAAACATCTTAACCTCGTTTTCACGAACGTTGGCTAACGCTAACGACCAGCTATAGATGTCAAACTCCTCGCGAACTAACAGCTATAACTGCCGGTTAGCGACAGAGCCTTTCCGAGCTTCCTGAAAACTGGGGTTATTGTCTTAAAATTCGATATTTTAGATTGGTTTAGTATGATGCTTTTGTGTTTGGTATACTCGACTGAAATTATCTGCGCTTATTAAGAGTATTAGAACTCTCAATAAAAGACGATTTTTATTTGGTCCAGTAGCATTTTTGTATTTGAAAGTTAATTTTTATTTTCCTTTTAAATAAATACTCAATAATTCTCAAACATTGGTTCATAATTGGCGCACTCTTTGGGCGCCCCAGTAGGTGAGTTGGTAGCCTGCTCGCCAATGAGTTTGGGTGTCGTGGGTTCGATTCCCACTAGAGGCTCTGGTATATCGCTACAAAAATATGTATAACAAGCGAAATGGTCTTTGTCACTCTACTTTTCCCTGGACCGTAAAATTATAATACACATTTACTTTGTATTGTACTCGTAATTCATATAAAAAATAAATAACGTACACTTCTGTCTAAAATATCCACAATATTCCTGGCAGGTTTCAGTTCCATTTCCACCTTCATGTTTGTTGTATTTTTTACATTTGTTGGACATTAAATGATGGAACATCATTGTTGAAGAATTAACTAAAATCAATAGATATATTAAATATATTGGCAGACCACGACAAATCCTAATTTGCTTTCTAGAGCTACTACCCACAAATATGAAATCCTTGTACCTACTCCTTCGTTTTCGTTTTCATATCCTCGATCATTCATAAAATTTCCTGCATTAAAGCAAGCGGACATCTCCGTCTTAGCCCCTTTTTCTTATTTTCCAATTTCATACTTTAACGCGATTTCTAGAAAATATAGCTTCGCTTTCCAACATTGACGTCGCATCTTTTATAACAACGCATTTATTGTGATTTCTTTTCTCTGTTCCAATTTCATTCTCATACGGAAGTATTTATCAGTACCAATTACTCCGGCTTATTCAGAGGGTTTATTAATGCTTGTCGGATTATCGTATTTCATGCAAATATCCAATGAACAGGACAAAGGCGACTGACGACTTATTTTCGTCGTATTCAGTCATTCGCATATATTTATGTTTTGAAAGGACACACACTAATATATATAGCCATGAGATGTGTGAAATATTTTAAGCTGACAAATGTGCATCGACGAGAGTGGAAAGGAAGCAAATGGGAGGAGGACAAAAAATATTTTTTTTGTTAGTTGTCATTGCATATTTCATGTACATTGTACTAGGCATCCGCATTTATCCGTTTAACAGGATTTGCTGATCGGGAATAAAAGAAACAAACAAATTGAGTTGTAATAGATCCTGTTCACATGTTTGTCTCTATGGGATAATGGGAAAATATATATTATTCAAAAACGGGATCAAAACAAATGACCAATTTTGAAAATATTCTTTCGGATCGGTATAAATCAGCTTTCATTATACCCTACACCACACAGTGGTACAATGTATTATGACTTTGTGCATCTGCTTGTAGCACCCAAAAAGAGGAGAGATAGACCCATAGTTTATTATACCGATGGCCATAGAATCACTTTTGTGTCGATCTAGCCATGTTTCACTCTCTGTCCGTCCATGTATTCTTGTGATCAACGTACAGGTCGCAATTGCAGTCCGATCTCAATGAAACTTTGCACTTATCTTTATTTTGGCCCAAGGACGATCCCTCTTGGTTAACATCGGTTCATATTTACATATAGCTCTCATATATTTGTACCTCTGATTTGGCATATATGCAAAATTTTTTAATCGATGTGTATAAAAATTTAAATAGAGAAGTCTCTTGATACACTTAGAGGTAATACTACAATTGTTCAGATTTAAATATAGCCCCCATACATATGTTACCACCGATTTGCATGTAAGCGCTGTAGAAGCTGTATTTTATATCCGATCAGTACGAAATTAGCAGAAATGGGTTTCCTATTACATTAAGGATCGCTGCCAAATTTGGGAAAAATCGGTTCAAAATTAGATATAGGTCTATATATATATTACACCCGATTTGACATGTAACCTCTTTAGAAACTGTATTTTAAATCCGATCAGTACGAAATTCGGCACAAAAAGGTTTCGTATTATATGAAGGAACACTGCCAAATTTGGGGGAAATTCATTCAGATTTAGATATAACACCCATATATATACAACTCATTTAGAAAAATAACGTCACATTTTATGTTATGAAAGTTTCACTTAAGTGTGATTAAAACAAGTAAGAAAGTTTCAGTCGGGTAAACCGACTAAGATATACCCTCACTTTGTGAGTAATGTAATATTGAATATTACTCGAATTATTCTGTCAATTTGTGTGGGAGGTACCAGAAGGGGTTTATCAAATACACCTTTTTTTGCTGAACATTAGATACTTTAAATTCATTGCACTGTGCCGACTTATAAGCATTTATGTGCACTGGTATAAACGTTATGAGACATTAAATTGTGGTATGATTTGGGCATTTTGTGTGGGAGGTACAAAGAGGGGCGTGGCAATAACGCCCATTTTTCACAGAACTATAGACACTATAAAAACATTACACTGTACAAAATTTCAAGTATTTTTATACACTGGTTTTAATGTTATAAGCTGTTAACTTTTGGTGCAAAAAGGTACCTTTGTGTGGGAGGTACCAAAAGGGGCGTGACAACAACACCCATTTTTCCCTGGACTGTAGGCAATATAAAAGCATAATACTGCACAAAATTTCAAGTATTTTGATACACTGTTATTAATGTTATAAGCTGTTAACTTTTGGTGCAAAATGGTGCATTTGTGTGGGAGGTACCAAAAGGGACGTGGCGACTTCGCCCATTTTTCTCGAGTTGATAACGACTAACAAGCTAATACTATGTGTGGAATTTCAAAAGATTCGAATAAGTAGTATAGCAGTTATTAAAGAATCAATATTTCACAACATTTTATCCCTGTACGTGGGGGAGGTACTAGAAGGAGTGGACAAATATGGCCCATCTTCGAACTTAGCCGGAGATAGAAAAAAATATTACCGCATACCAAATTTGAGGTCAATCGGTTACTCCTTTCGAGAGTTATCGTGCGCACCAGCCAGCAGACACACAGACAGACAGACAGACAGACGGACGGACATTGCTCGTTCGACTTAAAATGACCCAAAACGGATTTCCTCCGAACATACTTGGGGTCTTAGGTCACTCCTTCGACGTGTTACACTTTTTTCCGTAGCAAATGATATATACCCTCGTCACTCTAAAGTGAGGGTATAATGAACTATACAAAAATATGTAACTATTAAGCAGAATGGGATGAAATAACTTCTGAAGTGCGCAAAATATAAATGTCTTGAAATGTAGGACAAATTAGTATGATCACCTCAAAAAAAATATATTGAAAGTTGTGACGTTCTTTTTCTAAATGAGCGATATGTTACCCCCTGATTTGACATGTAAGAGTAAGCGCTGTAAAAACTGTTTTTATATCCGATCAGTAAGAAATCCGGCAGAAAAAGTTTTATTTTTACAAGAAGCAACAATAACAAGTTTGGGGAAATCGGTTCAGATTTGGATATAGCCCCCATATATATGTTTAGAGATGTCAAACGGGAATGGTTTTTAGAAATCCAGGAATTCGGGATTTTTAAATTGCAAATCCCGGGATTTTTCGGAATCCCGAAATTTCACGATATGTCTGTATTTTAGGCATAAAACG
Source organism: Eudasyphora cyanicolor (assembly GCA_963930755.1). NCBI lineage: Eukaryota > Metazoa > Arthropoda > Insecta > Diptera > Muscidae > Eudasyphora > Eudasyphora cyanicolor. Next base: position 54,553,927 of record OZ005735.1, read on the forward strand.
GGATTTTCGGCATAAATCGGGGTTTTCGGGATAAATCGGGATAAATAGGGATTTTCGGGATAAATCGGGATAATTCGGTATTTTTCGTTCTTAATAATGTGATATTTCGAAATGAAATACAATTCTAGTTCAATTTTAATTTACTTTGAATAAGGATAAAAACAGCTAAAGCATAAACTATCTTTTGTTAAAAATACTAACTTTTATTTAAATATTTCACAACATCTAGAACATATGGAATAATAATTTTGGTCCTACTACATTTCGACGTCTGAATTATAATTGACGTTATAATTTTCTATCATTAAACCATGAAAAAAAATTTTTTCAACTTGAGAAATCAGTTTGACTAATTCCGTTTTTATGAGAACCAAATCGATGTGTCGATGTGAAAGAATTGAATACAATGTTCTTCGTTTTGTGGGACACAAACTCCACTAGTGGTTTTGTTTTAAGTTTACTTGTTTATAATTTAATGTATCATATGTTTTGTAATTCTTCTCCAAATTTCTAATTTTTCAATGTTTTTTAATGTTAACAATTTCATTCAGGCTTGTTGCTGAATCCGATTGTTTTTGGAATCGGAATTGAAACAGATGAAAAAGGAACATTGGTGTCATAGAAATCGATGATGTTCGAATCAGAATTTTATCGGAAATTGGTGTCATAGAAACCGATGTTATCGATTTCGATGTCTGAAACAAATCGGTTAACGGGCGGCTGGCAGATTTACAGTTTTCTTTTGATTTTTGTTTTATTCGCAGAAAGTTGGCACACAATGTAAGAGAAAAATAGATTTTGTGCAATAAAAAAATATTTGGGCATTTTTTTTTATATAAAATAGGGGAAAACATAGGAACACAACGCAGACTGGTTTGTTGGTCGAATTTGTGGAGATGAGCCAAGATATAGCGAAAGGCTTTACAAAACGCGACAAAGTACTTCTGGAGTCACTTTGAAATGAACTGGTTGAATCTCTAAACGGCGCTGATCCGCCACATAAGGATGTAAGCGGATGGAAAAATGTATATGAATTTTCTAAAAATCTGGAAGATGTATACAAACATATTTTTGTATATAGAAGCAGGTGTGGACAGAATGGAAAAGCGAAATAAAAAAGAAGCTTGGCCACAATAAGGCTGAAGCCAGAGCAACCATCGGCGGACCATTTTCCAAATTCCAACTGACGCAAACAGAGGAAACCTTAGTGAGAATATGTGGAATGCGAGTGGCAGTGGAGGGAGTTCCTGGACCTCAATTAGGCGTCATTGATGATTCCGATGTTTCCATCAGTGCTGAAATAAACACAATCTTAAATGAGAGAGGACCCGAATTATCCACCACATGCAGTACCCCTAAAAGACCCAAGATAGAAACCACTGGAGAGCGATTGAAGAAACTTTTGGATGAAGATGCAGATAAAAAGAAAGAGCTGAACGAGAAGTTGGATAAAATAAGTGAAAGAAAATGCGAGTTCCCTAAGACGTACCTATAGAGCTTTAGAAAAAGGTAACGAGTCTGTGACGAAAGCTGGGGAGTCAGTGACAAAAGCTATCGAAGAGCTCACAACAGAGTTTAGGGCAACCAGCTCTCGAATGTTGAAGGCTTTACAGGAGAAAAACGAATTGAAAAGGCAGCAGTTAGATCTGGACCTTATGAAATTCGAACTGCAGAGAGACAAAGAGAATCATCACTGATAATTATTTTTTACCATTGTTAAAAAACCAGAGTGCCTTATGTTCAAGAAGAATACATTTTAATTTTATTTTATTTAACTCTTACCATTGTCAAGAGTAATGCACTTTTATTTATTTATTATTATTAATATTATTTAGTTTATTAACTTTAACATTTTAACTTTAACTTATATTCAAGAAAAATAATTTGTTAAATAAAATAGTTTTATCACTTACAAACTATAATGAATTTGCTATTTCATCTCTTATTCTCCGGCCTTCATTATGAAGAGTCGCTGTGACATGCGGAGCAGCATTGTCTTCATGCGCCACGTCTGGATTATTGGGGACTTCGTCCGCTTCGTGTGGGATTTTGTAGCTCCTGCATATATTGTGTAACCCGACTTCGTCCGCTTCGTGTGGGATTTTGTAGCTCCTGCATATATTGTGTAACCCGCAGCAAACATTTACAATTTCTACAACCTTTTCTGGCTTGTAATGAAGAGTTCCCAATAAACAGCGAAATCTGCTATTGTTCGCTCCACAATATTGCGTGCTGATGTGTGTGCTAAGTTAAATCTATGTTCTTTTGTGTTGGCTAGAGCATGCCTGTAAGGGGTTAGCAGAAAAGGCTCTATTCCATACCCGCAATCCCCAAGTAATTTAGATGTACGATCACCAGATTCGTATTCCCTTACGAATTGTTGGCGGGCCTTGCTTATGTTCCAAATAAATGCGTCATGGCTTGAGCCGGGATACCGAGCGTCTACCGCTCGAACAACCATATCACTGTCGCATATCTATCATCAAAAAACATAAATTAATTTCTCATAAATTATTATAAATAAATTATATAAATAGTCCATACTTACAACCATAACATTCATACTAAAATATCCTTTCCTGTTAAAATACAAATGTTCGTTAACCGCAGGTTTTATAATTTTAACATGGGTTCTATCTATGCATCCAACGATGGATGGGATTTTATATTTGTTGTAGAAGTAGTTTCTACATCTGCATTTTTCGCTGTCTGTCATATTGAGTATAACCCATTGAGGACACACGTACCTTTGCAAAACATTTAGCATACGACTCACACTCACACAAACACAACTGACACTGTGCTTCTTCCAAGGCTCACACTGAAATCATTTCCAACTGACCTTTGGTACGACCCTTCTGCCAAAAAATGTCGCAGCCAGTTGAATCTCACAGGAAATGTTAGATGGAGTCAAATGCGCTTTAACAATGTCCAACACCATCTTGAAGGCATCTATATTTAACCGGTATTGCCCAATGAACCTGCAAACCATTTGTTTCCGATTTTCCGGCCGGTCGGGCGCATAATGAATACTTACGCCGTTTCTGGCAGATCTAATGGATTGCTGTGGTCCCTCAATATTTTTGTTTGACCTTTTCAGATCCTTCTTCATGCATCAATAGAAACGATATTACTGCTTCAACCATCTTAACTTCTTCTTTCTTAACTTTCTTGTGAAATATTTTGATGCGTCACATGCGAAATGACAACTAAAAATGTAAACAAATCAAAACAGCTGATTCGAACATGGGTTTTGAAACAAGGCAAAATCAAGAAGTTTTCATGACACCAATTCAAATCAGAATCGGTTTTCAATTCTGATAAATGAGAAATTCTGACTTGGTTTCTGCAACAACCCTGATTAGTTTACATTTTCGACAGAGTGTATCCATCATTCACCTAATATTTTCTCCGAGACAGCTTCATATATTATTATTAAAATATCCCGGGATACATTTTAAAAAATCCCGGGATTCGGGATCGAGATTTCCCGTGCTGTCTAAAATGTATTTTATATTCGATCAATACGAACTTCGGCAGAAAAAGGTTTCTTATTACATGAGTGAGCACTGTCAAATTCTGGCAAAATCGGTTCAGATTTAAACATAGCCGCCATATATATGTTCTTCCCGTTTTGGTATCAAAGCGCCATAGAAATTGTTCTTTACTTCCGATCTTTACAAAATTTGGAAGAGAGAAGTTTCTTAATTTAGGAACGAATACTGCTTAATTTGGGGATAATTTGTTCAGATTTCGATATATCAACATATATGTATATGTTCCTGCCTATTTAGTATTTAAGCTCTATTGAATCTGTATTTTACGTCCAATCTTTATATAATATGGCAGAAATTTGATGAATTTTTGTTTAGATTATGTATAGTTCCATCTGTTTGTTCCTTCCGATTCATGATCTATGAAAGAAAATTGTACATTTCAAGCTTATCATCCCAGATTAAGTTTATTATGATCAACATCTTCAACTTCTCCTTGTAATAAATCTTGATGAGCAGGTGTAGCTAAGTACTTTGTTAACTGAAACGAAACCAATTATTCTAAATTAATATCTCAATGCCCCTTTTCGTATTGTTATTGAGGTGTAGGGTATTATATAGTCGGCCCGCCCGACTTTCTGTCTTTCCTTACTGGTTTTATCTTATTTTTATTAACATAATATTTCCTTTGTCTTTATTTCCTTCGTGGAAAATCTAGGACTTTTCATGGATCTTTTCAGTTTTAGGAACAGGAAAAAGTCGCACTCGGCACATGTGAAGCCGCCGAGCAAATGAAGGGCTGAAAGCTCCTGAGCGATGTTCATGCGACAGTTTGTTTTGCATTAATTTACATTCTGAACTAATTCAACGTGTACATTGGTTGTTGATATTTGGAGCCGTCTAGGGCAGGAGTCGTCATTAACATCTACTAGGCTTTCTGCGAAGAGCTTAAACAACTTTTAATATTTTTTGTCAAAGCGCAACGATGCTCCTAACTTTAATCCATTTGTTGATACTTAATAATCGACAGACAGACCAAAACATAATTGATAGCAGTAGTGCGTCTGGCAGAATTATCGAAGAGCAAAGGAGTAACTTTGAAGATTTATTCTACACAAAGGTATTGGACCATATTCTCGAATCTAATGATGGACCAACAATCCAAGTAATGAGTGCAAGTTTGAGAGGGGCGTTTTGATGCTGAAACTGGCATCACAATGCTGCGCCGATGTTCTCGTAAAACTAGTGGAGAGCATCCCCTCACATTGGAATGGCGCAAAGTTGAAACCGGTACGGAAAAGCGATCCCTGTACTCATAAAAACATTTTTCTATGTCAGAGGATGGACCAGTAAGGTAGCGTCAGAGCGCATACTCAGCGTCATTGTCAAACAAGATTCGAACCTTGCAAAACCCCCATTGGCAGGACAGTTAAATCGAGCACAATTCGAATGTACTGCCTGCAGTGGCAAACGAAAATAGTGAACAGAAAAAATCGAGTGAGACACTACCAAAAAAGGAAGTGGAAGTGGTCGATAACATCGCCAAATAGCCGATAACATCTTCAATTTTGCATAAAGTTCCCTGCAAAGGTGGTGATAAGAATATGAAGAGGGACACAAAAACTCAAAACAACGAGGGAGCGACAAAAAACAACACCGCCTCCCAAGAAGTGGTCGATAACATTCCCAAATTGCCGATAATATCACCAATTTTGCAGAATGTTCCCAGCAATAGTGGTGATAGGAATAGGTACATAAGGAATCAAGGGAGGGAGCGACAAAAAGTAACACCGCCTCCCAAAGAGGTCTACTTGAAGAGTGTGTAATAGGTAGTAAACGAAATGAGGAAAAAACCCACTACCTAATAATGAGGGAGTGTCACAAGATAGTATAGACGACTCCCAAAGGAAACTTTTACTGGAAAGGCAATGATTGAGGTCATCCAGATAAACCTCCGCCGGAGCGAACATAATAAACAAAGGCAGGGTTCGTGTTGTTTGGTCCAGGAACCGTGGACAACTAGCAACAAGGTTACTGGACTAAACCATGTGAAGGACTTGTATTCCGTGTCATAAAAACTTATGCTATCTTTTCTCTCCAGAGTTGCCAACATCGGACGCAACTGTGCTGATGCAAGGTAATGGCAGTATGTACCTGACATCAGTATACCTGCCATTCGATGAGCCGACATTGCCATCTACGTCGGAAGTACAACGTCTGTTAAGGTAATCCAAAAATATACAAGTAATGAGTTACTAGCTGGTTGTCATGCCAACTCCCACCATATCGCTGGGGGTAGTACTGACACCAATAAAAGGGGGCCCTGAAAGAACTTTTGAACACTAACGATCCCCTAACTCTCAACATAGGGAACAAGGCGACCATTGTTAACAAAATTTAGGGAAGACGTATTAGATATAACGATATGCCAGAAAACCTCATTGATGAGATCCATGAGTGAAGGGTTTCGGATGAAATGTGGTATACCCTCCTGAGGTATACCATACCATTTTGACCATGTCGCCAATTATAACCTACGCCTCTGTAGTGTGGTGGACATCAAAAGTGCAACGCATGTGCTGTCTAGGCATAAGCGGGGTAATTAGAGCCGCACCAACAAGAGCATTGGAGAGTATACTGCCCATCCAACCAATAGATATCCGTGTAAAGTATGAGGCAGCCCTCACAGCAAGACCTCTACAAGTGATGGGCGAGTGGATAAATCGAGGCCGTAAACCGCACCATCAGAAGATATTACAATCACTGGTCGGTCATATTCAAACAGCGGAAATCTCCGTCCGCATTCCTGAAAATTGAAGCACTAGCTCATGTGCCAGGGGGAACCAGCTTCTACACAGATGGGTTCAGGCTAGGAGGAAGGACCAGTCTGGGACTTTTCATTGATGAACCAGAAGTCGAATTTTACTTCCTCCTCACAGACCATAACACAGAATTTCACCCAGAAGTTCGAGCAATCACGGAATGTGTGAACTGGCTCAGTAATACCACAAAGCCTAAATATGCCAACATCTTAACAGATAACCAAATGGCGAACTGACTGAACTCCAGAACTGTGTTAGACTGTAAAAGAACGTTAAATGATTGCCCAGCCCATGGTCAACTGCGTATTTGTTTGGTACCTGGACACAACGGAGTGATTGGAAATGAACGGGCAAACAGCTTGGCTTCAAAGAGCAGAGATCTTCCAGTAATAAACTTTCGAAGCCAAGAAAGATAAGTTGAAGCACTGGACAGTGATGGCTCACAAAACTGTGTGGAATAGCGCAACACTAGGAGCAACTGCAATGATACTGTGGAGTGACCCAAATGAGAAGAAAACGAATAGTTTTCTGAAACTAAACAAGATGGAGATTAATAAGATGATGAGTGTTCTAACGGAACACTCAAGCAAAAAGCAGGGCATGCAGGGAAAACATCGAAACGATGGAACATTTTCGGTGTCTCTGTCCGGCTTTCATGCAAGATCCAGGTATTTCGGGTCCGACATATTGCTAGATTTGAATCATCATTTTGGTACCCAATACGCAAAAAAAATAAAAAATTGGCGACGCAGCATTTATCTCAAAGCCAAGTATTATTTAATAATCCACATATTTCGAAATCATAGTTATTAATCATAATTCTGTGTGAGGTCCTTTCAAATATCGATATACCAAAGTAACCACATAGCTATCAACTAACTGTTAATAAAAAATTGCTAAATCATTGCACTTATTTAATTAATCATTTGAACATTTTCAAATTCCCACAGGTTGTTGAGAGAAAATTTTCCCCAAGATTCCCACGACACTTGAAACTGTCAAAGTAATTAAAGAAATCGAGGATTTTAACCAAAGATTAGATCTTCTGCAACAGTTTGGCAATTATATCGGCTTTAATGATAAAGCAAAAAAAATCGCTAATCGATGTCAAAGAATCTTGTTGGCCTTGCCGAAGAGAGCAGATCTACAAAGTGTGCGAGAAAGAGAGAGGCAAAATTGCAAATATTGCCAACTCAGTTGAGATGCTATGCTCAATTGCAAAAGCCGAAATGTTTCGTATACGAGTATTACCTAAGCCAGCATGTTCGAAAGGACTTCTGATGATACCCTTGGGATAGTGATCTGGCAGTTCGTTTGTTTTGTTTTCCTTTTAGGGCAGTGGGTAATAAACGCAATTGCACCTACTCCTACAGATCTTAAGAATTTCTGCAGTTTCTTTGTTTTCATTTAAGAATTGCCTCTCAAATTCAATAACTCTGTCGGTGATTTTACATCGAATTCATTGTGGATTTCTTTCTTCCTCAATCCCTACCTGCCGCCTACCTGTCTAGTTTGTGGATGGATGGACGGTTGGTTGGATGTCCCACAGAGTCTTTGAATTGTCTGACTTGAACGGAAAATTGTTCGTTCAAGTGTTGTCCACTCCAAACTCAAGTTGTTTGGCCTGTCGATGAACCACTCAAGCTGAACACTCGTTCGTTCAAGATGAACACTCTTATCTTTCGAGTACTCGGTTTTTGTATTTTCAATTGGCTGTGTAACTCATTCATTAAAATTTGAAGTGAAGTCCTGCTGAGCTGCACGGCCAACGTGAGCGAAGATCAGGCGATATTTATTTGTGATTTTGTGCCAAAGAAAAGGGCCATAAAAATCTTTATGATTTTAGGTAAGGTGAAAATAGTTAGTTCGATATGCATTGTACAAATTAAAATGGATTTGGATTTTCCAGCAATTAATTTATTAGATCGTAAGATGTGCAAATTGCTTTGTAAATATTTCACAGGTTTAGGGACAGTTAAGAGAGGATATGATCGAAATCTGTAAGAGAGCACTGAAGTCTGATGCTCTGGGACATCACACCTCCAATCGAGTTTTATGATCAGTCTGAGGGATGTTAATCATAATATTAGCATTTAATTGACAATGATTGAACTCTTTACGGATAGCGGAATGAATGAAAATGAGAGAGTGAACTCTAGTTTATTTTTATGATCCATAATTAACACAATAAATCTTTCACTCTGTGTGTACTACATCAATAAAGGGGATTTACGGTTCTAAAGAAGCTGACTCAGTTTATTAGGTTGTGTCGTCTATAACTGAATCCAATTCAAAGACTTAATAATAAGGGATAAGGTAATAAGGAAATTTCATAAAGAAAATTTGCTTCTATATACATATATAATTTGTAAATTAAACCGGATATTTGCATACTTATATGGGGGTTAAAGCTTGAGATATGAGATATACATACACACTCATACATACATAATTACTATACTATATTAAAGTGATAGCAAATTACGAGCTACGCTCTGAAATGTATAACATAACCAGTAAGGAAAGGTAAATGGGTAAGAACATATATATGTGGATATACCTAATTCTGAACCGATAATCGCTAAATTAATCAATATTCGTTCCTAAATTGAGAAACATCTTTCTGAAGACTTTTGTAATGATCGGAAGTAAAGTACAACTTCTACACCGCTTTGTAACCAAATCAAGAGGAGGTATGGAGGTTATATATAAATCTGAATCGATTTTCCCTGAATACTCATTCATGTAAAATAGAAACCTCTTTCTGTCGAATTTCGTACTGATCGGATATAAAATACAGTCTCTATAGCGCTTAGATGTCAAATCGGGGGTAACATATATATGGGGGCTATATCTAAATCTGAACCGATTTTCTCCGAATTTGGCAGTATTACTTCATATAATAAGAAACCTCTTTCTGCCGAATTTCGCTGTGATCGGATATAAAATACAGTCTCTATAGCGCTTAGATGTCAAATCGGGGGTAACATATATATGAGGGCTATATCTAAATCTGAACCGATTTCTTCCAAATTTAACAGTGTTCTTTCATATAATAACAAACCTCTTTCTGCCGAATTTCGCACTGATCGGATATAAAATGACATTTTTACAGCGCTTACATGTCAAATCGGGGGTAACGTATATATGGGGGCTATATCTAAATCTGAACCGATTTTCTCCGAATTTAGCAGTATTCCTTCATGTAATAAGAAACCTCTTTCTGCAGAATTTCGCACTGATCGGATATAAAATACAGTTTTTACAGCGCTTACATGTCAAATCGGGGGTAACATATATATGAGGGCTATATCTAAATCTGAACCGATTTCTTCCAAATTTAACAGTGTTCATTCGTATAGTAACAAACCTCTTTCTGCCGAATTTCATACTGATCGGATATAATATGACATTTTTACAGCGCTTACATGTCAAATCGGGGTAACGTATATATGGGGGCTATATCTAAATCTGAACCGATTTCTTCCAAATTTAACAGTGTTCATTCGTATAATAACAAACCTCTTTCTGCCGAATTTCATACTGATCGGATATAATATGACATTTTTACAGCGCTTACATGTCAAATCGGGGGTAACGTATATATGGGGGCTATATCTAAATCTGAACCGATTTCTTCCAAATTTAACAGTGTTCATTCGTATAATAACGAACCTCTTTCTGCCGAATTTCATACTGATCGGATATAAAATAAAGTTTTTACAGCGCTTACATGTCAAATCGGGGCTAACATATATATGGGGGCTATATATAAATCTGAACCGATTTTAACCAAATTCAATAGGGATCGTCCTTGGGCCAAAAAAAAGATATGTGTAAAGTTTCGTCGAGATCGGACCATAATTGCGACCTGTACTTTGATTACAAAAATACATGCACAGACAGACAGACAGACGGACATAGCTAAATCAACTCAGAAAGTGATTCTAAGTCGATCGGTATAATAAACGATGGGTCTATTTCTTCTCCTTTTGGATGTTACAAACAAATGCACAAAGTTATAATACCCTGTACCACAGTGTGGTGTAGGGTATAAAAATTATAAAAAAAACATGCGAAAAGGGTGTTTTCCGATGCGCGAGTTTTTATGAACTATCAAAAATATTTGCTCATAATAATAGATACACTGAAATAATTTGACGATTTGGGTTAGGTATACAGTGGCAGACTGTATGGCAAGCGCACTTAACATATGTAGTCCATTATGACGGAAGAAAAAATATGAGATTTTCCTAGCTCCTTCCGTTGAAACAACCCGATTGCTTCAAAAAGCCTAAGAGAAGGCAGATGCTAACATCAGCCAAGTTTGCTAATGCAGGGTAGCATACTGCCTTCGAGATAGAGCGGGGCTTAGACACATAAAGTATTCTATGACTCCTCCTCCACTTCGTCACTGCAGCTCCTACAAAATTTATTTCGCAAGACTTTATGTCTAACCACTAAGACCTGTCTACGATCTGTCGTCACAGATACGATAAATGATAACGACAGCAGGACATTGATGCGATATGGGTTTAGGCTGCTGTCATCATCAGCTGGGAATGTAAAATGGTCCTAACTAGTTTGTTGTCATAATGGCAGTCTCTCTCAAGTAGAACTTGCATATGGCTAGAGACATGCCCACATATTGCAGTCCCCCTGGATCATGTAAGGTAGTTCCTAGGCACCGGCACCGACATCAGGTGGTTTTTGAACTACTTAGCCATCTTGTTAATACATCTGCGGAAATTTGAGGGCTGTTGTTGTATCCAGGAACACATAATCCAGGGCTGCCTGGTTATCGGATTATATATTTATTTCAAACATTGTCAGAACGTATATATACAAAGTTGTTAATAGCCAACATTTACGCTATATATAACACAAGGTCTTGTGAGTAGACCCCGGAGCCAACCTTACATTAAGATTAAAATCATGAGTATAGAAGTTCACGAATATCGTACCACCCGCTTTAAATCGGGTGATCCATTTAGACATTTTCTATTTAATTTTAAATTATACACTTAAAATAATTGAATTTAAAAATCTTTATTATGACGCAACACAACAATCTCTGAGATTTACTTTTCAAGGTATTTCCATTCAAATGTTGGTCGGGACTACGCTGTATGTGATCTAATCGGAAGGTCGAATTTTCGGATCACTCAAATCCTGTCACTGATGTGGTCCAGTACGGATTGATTTGAATCAGTTGATGTTAACGCACAACAATCTTTTGTTCCAGGTGGTACGTCATCATATCGATACCTCCATTCTAAACTATGCAAAAAGGTGGTTTTTCAGAAGAGGCGATGAAAGTTACACGAATTTTTTAAATTTGTGAATGAAAATCGAATGACCTATACTGTTTTGTGAATAACTTTTGATTGGGTTGATGGATAAACACCAAAATTTGACTGAATATAATTTGGAATATTTAGAAACTAAAAATGCAATCGCCCTAAAAAATGTATAAGTCGACTAGGCATGTTTTAGAATGGAGGTATCGATATTTATGTCTGTTTCAGAAAAGTATAATTTTCGAAGTTCAAAGATTAAGACAGTTCCCAGCATTTCTGGATATTCTGCAATGAGAGCAAACCTACAGTTATGGGAAAATTCGTTTAAATAGAAACAATTAATTGGGTTTTAATGGCGTTACGAACTAAGTCCCCAATGAACTTAGTCCCCAAACCGAAAATGAACTAATTCCCTAAATTTGGGGACCTCATTCATTATGAATTAAAACCCCACAATTTAAAGTGAACCTAATCCCCAACACAATGAAATAAGCCCCCAAAATGGAAATGAATTAAAACCCCATTTTTTTTTAAATTACAAAAATTTATTCCAAAATTAGTTATGTCCCCAAAAGTTGTTTCTCAAACAATTTACTTACAAAATAATGAATTCTAATTTATACAATGAATTATGTATAAACTTGCATAGAGTCTTCGACAACTTTGCGGCAATACGGACAGTTGTAATTTTGCAAACCCTTAGAAACGCCATCAGCCTGAAGTTTAAGGTTGCACATATCGCAAATTTTAAAGTGTTTGCATGGTAGTAGCACTATGTTTGGAGTATTATCATTACAAATTACACATTCCTTATCGTTATTTTGTGATGGGTGTTCGTCGAGTTCTTCAGAAAAATTCTCATCGGAAGATTCTTCTTTAAAAATGTTTTCTTTTTGTACCATATTTACACATATCTCATTTTTCTCGTACACCATTCGTGACAAAAACGTGGCCACAGTTATTTTCCCCTGTTGCAATAAGAGTGATGCTTCCTTAATTTTTTTACTTTTTTCGGCACTACTTTTCCTCTTCTTTTTAGAAAGCGATCCTCCACTTTCACAAACCATTTCGAAATGACGGCTTTTAAAAAATTCCTCGTCTCGAATTACTCGCACAAATTTAAAAAAGTGACCACTTTTTTCTGCTGATCGTCCGAGAATTCCGTTGTAAGCTTCGACGGCGGATGTTGTACGAGTATCCTGATTATGTACGCTGAAGTTTTTGCAGCCAATCTAAAACAATATATTCATACATTAAAGTTATTTCTAGGTACCAAATCATAGCACCTATTACAAATGATTTACATTTACCTTATTAATCCACTGAGCTTCAAAATATTTGAGGAATTGTAAAAACAAGCCGCCGCTATCCATCAAAAATATTTTTGATTTTAGCTCATCAAATGAAGTTTTTATCAGCTCAGGCGGTAGTAACGGAAGCGCTAAAATTTTATGGTACAGTAAGGAAGCTCCTTTTGAAGACCTTATGTATTCCAATAACGATTTCTGTTTAGACATGTTTCGTCTAACAGCCTGACAAAAATGAAACCTAATGAGAAAATAAATGTTTCGATATCAATACCAAAGAGCTAAAGAGTAATTAATTTGAATGGTTGTATTTATATAATTAATATATTTAAGAATATAATATCTTTTCCCTGCATCGTTTAAGTCGACTATTCATAGGGATCACTTAAAAGTCCAATCAAAAAATCATTACTAGGAGGGCAGTAAAAGCGTCGGAAGCGAAGATTTTTTATGAAAAATCGCGCGCGCGATTTGTCATAAAAAATCTTCGCTTCCGACGCTTTTACTGCCCTCCTAGTAATGATTTTTTGATTGGACTTTTAAGTGATCCCTATGATTCAGATTTAGTTCCTTTCAAATAAAAGCATCATTTCAAATAAAGAAATATAAAATGACACCTATTAGTATAAACTTACCAGCATCCTACAAGTTTTGCTCTAGGAAAAGCAAAAATGAGAGCGTTCCTCAAACCTTGCTCATAGTCGGTTATAAATAAAGATGGTTCCAAATTGAATATGTTGTCCTTAATATATTGAAAGAGAGCTTTATAACTTTCATTGGTTTTCTTGCTCATCAAAACAAAAAATACTGGAAAAATCTAAAAGAAAAGAGTGTATATTACTTCTGTTATTAGAAAATGTATGTCCTTACCTCTTCAAAATATTCTACGTAAATTACAAGTAATTGCTTAAAGCATCCATGAGGAACAATTTTGAAAGTTGCGTCTATCAGGAATGTCTGCTTGGCAGGAATTATATTTTCTTTAATCAGGTCAATTGTTTTTAATGACGAAAACACGCAGAATGAGTAATTGTGTTCCTCAATTGCAGCAGTGAAGAAGTGTCTTGGACTCGAAACGTCCTTTGTCAAGCCAAAATGTATCCACACATTTTCCAAATTAAATGCTTCAATTACTTGAATGACATTTTTAGGAGACGTTACCAAGTTTTTGCTCACAATCTTTTGCAGTCCTCGTTGTATTTTCGAAAAATTTAAATTTTTCGTATCGCTTTGATTACTAAAAATTCTATTAATTAAAAATCAAAAAAATAAAAGGGTTTACTTACTTTTCGCATGTATTCCTAAAGGCGTTCCTTATTGTACTTATGTTAGTCTTGGTTCCACCAAGCCTTCCAGCCACATCCTGACACTCTCTTTTGATAGCATTTAATGCCTTTAACTCCATGTATGCTTCCTCCTACGGGTCATGGTTATGTTCCACATATTTACTCGGTAGCATACATTTTCCATCGGGAAGCAAGTTTATTCTCGCTTTGCAATTTTTTTGTCTGCATTCATATTTTGACACTTCTTTGTACACCGATTTTTTTATATAGAGCATTTTTTGATCTATTACATATAACAATTCACTATTCCTACGTTTACCAGGAACTAGTTCACAATCCATGTTAGTTATGTTATTTACACGTCCACGTTCTATTATAAAGTAATAGTTATCGCAGAAGAATTGACAATGAATCAAACAAAGCATAACTTGCAGACTTTGTAACGGTATTTCAATTGGGATTTTAACTCTTTGCTAAATTTTTAAGAAAATGAACTAGGTCCCCAAAATGTTACACGTGCACGTTCTACTATAAATAGATGACAGTGAGTCAATCAAAGAATATCTTCCAGACTTTCTAACGGTATTTCAATTGTGATTTTAACACTTTGTTTAATTTTTAAGAAAATGAACTAGCCCCCCAAAATTTGTTTTGGGGATTTATTTCATTGCCTCAATTTGGGGAGTTAGTTCATTATGAATTAATTCCCCAATTTCAGTAGTGAAATAAGTCCCCAAAAAATGAACTAAGTCCCTAAAATAGTTGTTCTTGTTTTCAGTTATAAACTTTTGGGGACTTAGTTCATTTTTGTTTTGGGGACTAAGTTCATTGGGGACTTAGTTCGTAACGCCGGTTTTAATTGGTCTTATCTAAACTATCTGCATCGACTTACGAGGGAGTCCCAAACTTAGGCGACCTACAAAAGAAAATACATTATCAACATAATCACCTTTTAGATCGATGCACTATTTGCAGCGATATCCAATAGTTTCGATAATTTGTTTATAGGATGAACCGTCTACCTCCTTAAAATAGCCATCAAACACAGGATCCACCTCTCCATTATTGGCAAATCTTTTACCACCTTAATTCCTTTATTGCCTTTAGATGGAACTGTCTTCACGATTCTCACATTCCAGTCCACTCCTTTGACTGTTTTTTTGTATCAGGTGGTGCGAAGTGGTGGACTTATGTATGTCTCATCCATTACTACGAATCGACGCAAAAGCTCAGCCTTATTGCGGTGAAATATAGCCAAATATTTTATTAAAACACCTTCACGACGCTGTTTTTCGTTGTGAGCAAACGCGGCACCCATCTTTCTCATCTTAAAATTTTCGGTAAATATGCGGTGTATAACACTCTTTGAAATGCCTTTAATTTCAGCTAGCTCACGCACCTTCAGCCGACGATCATCCAATACCATTTTGTGGATTTTCTTAACCGTTTTTGTCGTGAATACTTCAATTGGTCGATCACTATGGCGTTCGTCTTGGCAGCTCAATATTTTGTAGTCGTAAACGAAGAAGAAGACTCCCCCAGAGTATAATCTAGCTCGGCTTTAATATTGGTTGGACTGAGACCATTAAGACAAAAGTATTGAATTACATAACGGTGACTATTTGTCCATGTTCAAAAGTTCGCTGAAATCGTCTATTTTTAATGGCCCCAAAAATATACTAAGCAACGTGGGGCGTTGAAATTTAAAACATATGTTTTATAAGGCTGCCACTTTTCATCAAAGTATTTATACCCTACACCACACTGTGGTAAGGGTATTTTAACTTTGTGCATTTTTTTGTAACACACAAAAGGAGATGAAATAGACCCATCGTTTATTATACCGAACGACTTAGCATCACTTCCTGAGTTGATTTAGCTATGTCCGTCTGTCCGTCAGTGCATGTATTGTTGTAATCAAAGTACAGGTCGCAATTATGGTCCGATCTCAACGAAACTTAGCACATATCTTAGATTTGGCCCAAGGAGAATCCATACTGAATTTAATTAAAATCGGTTCAGCTTAACATATAGCTCCCATATATATGAACCTCCGATTTGGTATATATGCACTGTATAAGCAACATTGTTTAACCGATCTTTAAAACAAGTAAGAAAGTTTCAGTCGGGTAAACCGACTAAGGTGTACCCTCACTTTGTGATTAATGTAATATTGAATATTACTCGAATTATTCTGTCAATTTGTGTGGGAGGTATCAAAAGGGGTTTATCAAACACACCTTTTTTTCGCTGAACATTAGATACTTTAAATTCATTGCACTGTGCCGAATTATAAGCATTTATGTGCACTGGTATAAACGTTATGAGATATTAAATTGTGGTATGATTTGGGCATTTTGTGTGGGAGGTACCAAAAGGGGGTGGCGATAACGCCCATTTTTCACAGAACTAAAGGCACTATAAAAACATTACACTTTACAAAATTTCAAGTATACACTGGTTTTAATGTTATAAGCTGTTTACTTTTGGTGCAAAAAGGTACCTTTGTGTGGGAGGTACCAAAAGGGGCGTGGCAACAACACCTATTTTTTCCTGGACTGTAGGCAATATAAAAGCA
The DNA here is from genome assembly GCA_963930755.1 of Eudasyphora cyanicolor. Taxonomy (NCBI): domain Eukaryota; kingdom Metazoa; phylum Arthropoda; class Insecta; order Diptera; family Muscidae; genus Eudasyphora; species Eudasyphora cyanicolor. Next base: position 54,570,714 of record OZ005735.1, read on the forward strand.
TAATACTGAACAAAATTTCAAGTATTTTCACACACTGTTATTAATGTAATAAGCTGTTATCTTTTGGTGCAAATCGGTGCATTTGTGTGGGAGGTACCAAAAGGGACGTGGCAACTTCGTCCATTTTTCTCGAGTTGATAGCGACTAATAAGCTAATAATATGTGTGGAATTTCAGAAGATTCGAATGAGTATTATAGCACTTATTAAAGAATCAATAGTTCACAACATTTTAAACCTTTGTGGGGGAGGTACTAGAAGGAGTGGACCAATATGGCCCATCTTCGAACTTATCCGGAGATAGAAAAAAATATTACCACATACCAAATTTGAAGTCAATCGGTTACCCCTTTCGAGAGTTATAGTGCGCACCAGCCAGCAGACAGACAGACAGACGGACATTGCTCATTCGACTTAAAATGACCCAAAACGGATTTCCTCCGAACATACTTGGAGTCTTAGGTCACTCCTTCGATGTGTTACACTTTTTTCCGTAGCAAATGATATATACCCTCGTCACACTACCAAATTTGAGGAAAATCAGTTCAGATTTTGATATAGCCCCCATATATATGTTACCCCCGATTTGACTTGTAAGCGCTGTAAAAACAGTATTTTATACCAGATCGGTACAAAATTAGGCAAAATGAGGTTTCTTACTACTGGAATAAACACTGCCAAATTTGGGGCAAATCGGTTCAAATTTAGATATAGTCCCCATTTATATGTTACCCCCGATTTGACATGTAAGCGCTGTAGGGACTATATTTTATATCCGTTAATTCCGAAATTCCGCGGAAAGAGCTTTCTTATTATATAAATAAACACTACCAAAGTTGGGGAAAATCGGTTCAGGTTTATATATAGGCCCCATATATATGTTACCCCCGATTTGGTATCAAAGCTCTTTAGAAGTTGTAAAGGGTTTTCCAACAAGAGGTGTTATTTTGGTATTCAAAGAAAAATGCCATTTTTTGAGATAAATGATCTGATGTTTATTTCATAATAAAGAGGAAGGAATGCTGTTAATAATGAAAAACCACATCAGCCAAATGGCCACCACGACCACGCTTACAGGACCATATCCTTTTCATGAAATTTGCCATAACCAAATCGCAAAGTGGCTGCCCTATGTCCTCGATAGCCTCACGAATTCTATCTCTGAAGTCTTGAATCGACGCTGGGCTGTTGGCGTAGACCTTATCCTTGACGTGGCCCCAAAGGAAGAAGTCACAAGTTGTTAAATCACAAGATCTCGGTAGCCAATTGTGATCACCTCTTCGAGAGATAACACGGTCCGGAAACTTTTTCCGTAACAGAGCAATGGTTTTGTTGGTTGTGTGGCACGTAGCGCCGTCTTGCTGAAAGTAAACGTTGTCCAGATCAATACCAACCAACTCCGACCATAAAAAATCATTAATCATCTCCTGATAGCGCAATCCATTCACCGTAACTGTTGATCCAACCTCATTTTCGAAAAAGTAAGGTCCAATGACCCCGCCGGACCATAAACTGCACCAAACAGTCACACGTTGAGGATGGAGAGGCTTCTCAACAATAATTCTCGGGTTTTTGAGCCCCAGATGCGACAATTTTGCTTTTTGACGCAGCCACCGAGGTGGAAATGTCAAGATGATTTTTCGATTTTTAATAATTTCAATGCGTTGTTGAATCGTGTATCGTTTATTTTTATACCCTCCACCATAGGATGGGGGGTACATTCATTTTGTCACTCCGTTTGTAACACCTCTAAATATTGTTCTGAGACCCCATAACGTATATATATTCTTAATCGCCGTAAAATTCTAAGACGATTTAGCCATGTCCGTCTGTCCGTCCGTCCCGACGTCCGTCCGTCTGTGGTAATCACGCTACAGTCCGCAATAATAGAGCTAGGTTGATCAAATGTGGTACAAATACTTCATATAGTTGCAGGTTGTTTGGGATTGCAAATGGGCGATATCGGTCCATATTTAGATATAGCTCCCATATATATAATCTAACATGTTGTTATTCCTACTGTTCTCATCTACTATATGTTTCCTACTGTTCTCATCTACTATATTTTTTTGTGTGTTTTCGGTGTTATTTTCTTTAGGTTTGAGTTATTTTGTAGGTTTGAGTTTTCATGCTATCCATGGTGGAGGGTATTTAAGATTCGGTATGGCCGAACTTAACGCTTTTACTTGTTAGTAATGGCGTAGTTTCTACTTGTCAATTGTCAAAGAACAAATGCTTCAAAGGTGACAGCTACCGAAATACCGGGTGATTCAAAATAACACCTCTTGCTGGAAAACCCTGTACTTTACATCCGATCATTAAAAAATTTGAGAGAAAGAAGTTTCTTAATTTTTTGTTAATTACTGCCGTCAGGTAGGTTAATTTTGGGACCGCCCTTATCATAAGGTCTCAGATCAATATTTCAAGGTATTGAAATATAGATCCGGTGAAGGGAATAAAAATTGCACTCAAAACTTACCATATGTCAAAAGTCAGTCAAATCGTCGACATTTTTATTTGGAAACTTTGAGAAAACTATTCCTTGCAAAAAATTACTATTGGTGTTTTTTCAGTGTTTTTTATGAGAATTTACCAGACGTCATCATTTTATTACATAATTTGAGTTTATTAATATTAGTTGAGATTGGTTATTGGCTTACATCTTTGTAAAAGATGTTTTTGTTTATGCCCTACTGCAAATTGGACCAGTACAAATGTGATATAGGTCCATTAAAGATCACCCAATCCTACTAAGCAGCAGATAACCCAATTTGTCGTCAACTTAGAATTAGATAACCCTAATTGTCTTCTACTAGTGGATAATTCAATTAGACGCAGAGTAAGCAAAAGCTAAACCAACAGGCATTTTACTAAACTTACCAAACTGGTCCACCATAAGGGGTGTTTTTACCCAAATTTGTCCTCTATTAGGAAGTAGATAGCTCAACTTAATGCAATCGTATGATGACATACCACATCTAGCAATAATGTTTGGTGAACTCAACCCTAATTAACTGATACCAACCAATCATTCCCTACGTGAACAGAGATAGGTACCGTTTTAACGTGTACTGGGATCAGTGGACTCAGGAAAATCGGCTCTTAATTTTCCGTAGGGTGTTTATATAAATTACAAATACTCGTATAAGTGACAAAACCTACGAAATTATGAAATTTTTATTTATTTATATGAATTACAATACAAAGTAAATTTATATTCTAATTATAAGGTCCACGGAAAGGCCTGGTTACAAAGACCATATGGCTAAATGTATGCAGCGACAGACCAAAGGTGAGCCAAACTCTTCACCTGAAAAATGTGTTATTTATTTCTTAAAATATAATTTTTGAGAGAACATCTACACGGGGACTATAACAAAATAAAATTTGATTTGTATAAATTGTATTGAGATGAATTCTGGCCAAAATAGAATACAAACTGCAAAGTTTCTGCTAAATTTCTTAGAAAATGAGATGTTTATGGCTTAAATAAGCCTTTTAGGAGCGACATCTATAGGTGGACTATAACAAAATATAAACTGATTTAAAAAAACTTTTACTGTGATGAATTCTTGTCTAAGTAATATACAAACTGCAAAGATTCAGTTAAAATGCCTATAAAGTGTGGTATACTCGTATATGGTTTAAATACGTATATTAAATTTTCTAGCGACCTCTATAGGTTGACTACGAGAATTCTTGTCAAAATAGAATACAAGATGTAAATTTTCTGCTAAATTACTTCAAAAATGTGGTATCTATGGCTCAAAATCCATATTTTGGAGCGACCTCTATAGGGTCTATCAAAAAATATACCGATTTGGCCCATTTGCAATCCCAAACAACCTGCAACTATAAGAAATATTTGTACCAAATTTGATCAAAGTAGCTTATTACGGACTGTAGCGTGATTACAACAGACGGACATGGCTAAATCGTCTTAGAATTTTACAACGATTAAGAATATATATACTCTATGGGGTGTCAGATCAATATTTAGAGGTGTTGCAAATTGAGCGACAAAATGAATATACCCCCATCTTATGGTGGAGAGTATAATAAGTGACTAAAATAAATTAAGAACAAGTAAGAAAGTTCAGTCGGGTAAACCGACTAATGAATCCCCTCACCTTGAGTCCCAAAAAAATATTAGTAAATTTATTTATTTTTTGCTTTAATTAAATTATTATCAGTTTAAATTGCATTTCATAACTTTGAAGTATGTACTGGTATTAAAGTTAAAAGCTGTTAACTTTAGGTACAACAATTTCCATTTGTGTGGGAGGTACCAAAAGGGGCAATAACGTCCAGTTTTCCCTGGACTCTTGGTACTGTAAAAGCATTAGACTGCACAAAATTTCAAGAATTTATATGCTCTGGTATTAAAGTTATAAGCTGTTAACTTTTGATACAAAAAGGTTCATTTGTGTGGGAGGTACCAAAAGGGGCGTGCTAATAAAGCCCATTTTTCTCTGGGCTTTAGGTACTATAATAGCAGTGTACTGTACGAAATTTCAAGTATTTGTATGCACTGGTATTGAAGTTAAAGCTGTTAAATTTTGGTACAAAATGGTCCATTTGTGTGGGAGGTACCAAAAGGCACGGCAATAATGTCCATTTTTCACTTATTGTAGGTACTATTAAACCATTACACTTTACAAAATTTCAAGTATGGCAAATTTTGGTTCAAAATCCATTTGTGTGGGAGGTACCAAAAGGGGCGTGACAACTTCGCCCATTCTTCTTGTGGTGATAGCGACCAATAAACTAATACTATGTGTGGGATTTCAAAAAATTCGAATAAGTAGTATAGAAGTTATTAAAGAATCAATATGTCACTAAATGTTAATCCTTTGTGGGGGAGGTACTAGAAGGGGTGGACCAATATGGCCCATCTTTGAACTTAGCCGGAGATAGAAGAAAATATTGCCACATACCAAATTTGAAGTCAATCGGTTACTCCTTTCAAGAGTAATCGTGCGCACCAGCCAGCAGACAGACAGAAAGACTGACAGACGGACGGACATTGCTCATTCTACTTAAAATGACCCAAAACGGATATCCGTCGAACATACTTAGGGTCTTAGGCCACTCCTTCGATGTGTTACACTTTAGGCTCGTAGCAAATGATGAGGGGATAAATAGTCACTTACATTTCAAGTATAGTTTCAGATTTTTGTGCAAAATAATGATGAGCTATGTACATCTAAAACACCCTTTCTAATCGGATCGCTCTAGAGAAATTCTCCATAGTGACTGAATTTTCAATAGCTAGACTAAATATTTGGGGTCCTAGGTTTACCAACCCCCCTCTCCCCACCCAAAAAATCACTCAACTATAGGTTAAACAAGAGATACATATTGAGTGCTGAAAATCTACATGACTCGGTTGCTGTTAAAACACAACGAGCCAAACTTATAAATCTTAACTTTAAACATGACTTATAACTTTACAACCTCTATTAACACCTCGCCCTACACCTTCGAACATCACATGGCTTATGCCGAATATTTTAATTCAACAACTTATTTTCAAACCTATTTTAATACAACTTTTCTTTCTTTTGTTATTTTCAGGTAAGTGTACAGACAATTTTCTTCCACCGTCCAAAAATAATCTTCGTTACGAGTATTTAAGGTAATTAATTTAATATGAATTCTAAATCTTAACACTTCTTCGCATAAAGTTTATATACATGAACAGCTTAAACTTCAAAGAAGTCGTCCATGAATGCATTTTGTGACATAAATATTAAATTAAACCAGTAAGGCAAGGCTAAAGTCGGGCGGGGCCGACTATATAATACCCTACACCACTCTCGTAAAATTGAATAACACTGAAATATAAATTTTGTAATTCATGTATAAATTGTTTACATAAATTTACCTTTGTGACATTTTATACTAAAATATTACCCTGTACCGCAGTGTGGTGTAGGGTATAATAAAAGGGTCGTATTAAGTTGGAACAATTGGTTTCCTTCCTTGTGGGTAGTACTCAGCTCCTCCGCCACGTGACAAATGGTATTTGTAATTCAAAGATGTAATTAGATGAATTGTATATGGGAATTTCCGCCGAATGGTGAACCAGGGCCGAAAAATAAAATGTTGGTTATCATCGTATTTTATTGTGAATAATTATAAAACAAGTAAAAAAGTTTCAGTCGGGTAAACCGACTAAGGTATACCCTCACTTTGTGAGTAATGTACTGTTGAATATTACTCGAATTATTCTGTCAATTTGTGTGGGAGATACCAGAAGGGGTTTATCAAATACACATTTTTTTTGCAGATTTAAATTCATTAGATTAGATACTTTAAATTCATTGCACTGTGCCGACTTATAAGCATTTATGTGCACTGGTATAAAAGTTATGAGACATTAAATTGTGGTATGATTTGGGCATTTTGTGTGGGAGGTACAAAGAGGGGCGTGGCAATAACGCCCATTTTTCACAGGGCTATAGACACTATAAAAACATTACACTGTAAAAAATTTCAAGTATTTTTATACACTGGTTTTAATGTTATAAGCTGTTAACTTTTGGTGCAAAAAGGTACCTTTGTGTGGGAGGTACCAAAAGGGGCGTGACAACAACACCCATTTTTCCCTGGACTGTAGGCAATATAAAATCATAATACTGTACAAAATTTCAAGTATTTTTATACACTGTTATTAATGTTATAAGCTGTTAACTTTTGGTGCAAAATGGTGCATTTGTGTGGGAGGTACCAAAAGGGACGTGTCGACTTCGCCCATTTTTCTCGAGTTGATAACGACTAATAAGCTAATACTATGTGTGGAATTTCAAAAGATTCGAATAAGTAGTATAGCAGTTATTAAAGAATCAATATTTCACAACATTTTAACCCTTTGTGGGGGAGGTACTAGAAGGAGTGGACCAATATGGCCCATCTTCGAACTTAGCCGGAGATAGAAAAAAATATTACCACATACCAAATTTGAGGTCAATCGGTTACTCCTTTCGAGAGTTATCGTGCGCACCAGCCAGCAGACACACAGACAGACAGACAGACGGACGGACATTGCTCATTCGACTTAAAATACCCAAAACGGATTTCCTCTTAGGTCACTCCTTGGACGTGTTACACTTTTTTCCGTAGCAAATGATATATACCCTCGTCACACTAAAGTGAGGGTATAAAAATGAATAAAAAATGTCTAAATTTTTAAAATACAATGGTTTCATAGCATATCTCAGTTGTTTTCATGAGAAAATTGGCCAAAAACTGAAAAATTAAATTTTTTCATTTTGAGCTACTTTTAAAGACATTTCTATATTTAATTATTTTACATGAAAAAAGGTATGTTATGTTTGTACTCTTTCTACAAAATGTCTCTATTACAATCAATTAAGAATAGGAAAATGCAAGGAGGCCAAAAAAAAAAGTTCGATTAAAGGTAAATTTAACGGTTAAAATACGTGGAAAAATCGTACGTTCGCGACCGTACGTTCGCGACCGGCATATAAGCCAATTAAAAAAAGAACCAATAGAGATAATTTATTGTGTAAATACTCGATAGAAAGCTACATTAATCCTCTTTTTAAATAAATTATTAGCTTTAGAATATTCTGTTCCATTTCGCAGATTTTTGCATGTTACTAAATTCAGCTAAAGTTTACTTCTATTTCGCGTACGTTCGTGACCACATGTTTATTGCTATCATTATGAAAACAAAAGCTCGATGAAACCTATCTTTTGCACCTAACATAGAGCTACCAATATTCTATCAAATCACCAAAAAAAATCCGGTGAATATTTTTGTTTCCTATATTTTTTGGACATCAAAAGCGTACGAACGTACGTTCGTGACCCGCGGAAATGCCCATATGCCTATGTAGCCTTAACTGAAAGAAAAATTGTATAAACAAATTTTAAATTTACACATATTTAATGAACAAAATTATTGCGACTAAAGGTCAAATCGGTAGGAAAATGTATGTGGGGATTATATAAATGTGTAGTAAATAGTATTTCGAAATGCAGTACGAGTATCACTTCTATTTGTTATTTCAAATATATATTTTTAACAATTTTTATACACATCGATTTAAAATATTGTTTCTATGGTGTTTAAATGTCGAATCGAAAATATATAAATATTTATATATTGGGGCTATCATAATCTGAAGCGATTTCCTTCAAATTCTGCAGCGATTTCCTTCAAATTCTGCAGTGATTTCCTTCAAATTCATCCATGGACCAAAAAAATGCTACCATACTTAATTTCACAACACTTGGATGTAAAATACAGCTTCTACAGGACTAAAGAGCAAAATCGGACGAAACATATATATGGGAGCTATAGCTAAATCTGTATCGATTTTCTGCAAATTCGGCAATGTCCGTCCATGGATGAAGAAACTCTACCATGGTAAATTTCAAAACAATTGGATGTTCGATACAGCTTCTATAGCGCTTAAGGGCCAAAACGGACAAAACATATATAGGGGAGCTATAGCTAAATCTTAACCGCATTGTCGAATTTTCTTCAAATTCCAGTCCATGGATCAAGAAACTCTACAATTCTCAATTTCAAAACGATTGGATGTACAATACAGATTCTATAGGACTAAAGGGCCAAATCGGACGAAAGATTTATGTGAGTGCTATATCTAAATCTGAACCGATTTCAACCGACAAAACCAATAGGGTTCTTTCCAGCTGCAAAAGACTCCAAACTGCAAAATTTCAGAACGATCAGAGTGAAATTGCGATCTGTTTCCGACGAACAACATAAGATGGACAGACGGACGGACGGATAGACATGGTTAAATCGACTCAGCTAGTGATTCTGAGTCGATCGGTATACTTTAAGGTGGGACTAGCTATAGTATTTTCAAGTGTTACAAACATCTGTCATGAAACAAACTTATAATATAATAAAGACATGTTGTGTTGTACTTCAGTCAACAGAGGCAACTGCAGCGCCACCTAAGAGAATAACCTCGACCTACACGACGCTCATAGAAACTTTCCTTATCTGGAGAAAATAGTTGTCGGTTGCCTTTACGTACGACATACTGTCAAAAGTCGTTCAATGTACACTTTCGTGCTGAACTATCCGGTCTAGATAGTAACCGGTACGTGTTCCCTTAAATCCTGGAGGAAGGGCCACAGATTCTCCATGAAAACAAGCAAAAAATTTAAAAAAAAAAAAAAATTCATGGATATTGCATTTTTTTAGTCCTTTTTTGAGCACAGCGTTATTGCATTCGAAATACACATCGGTAATTTGTTATGTTTTCTGCTATCTTGTGAAAAACAGTGGAAAATAGTTAAGAAAGTGGAACCGAAGTGCACCCTTCACCAAGAAAACATCTATTTTGTCAAAAGTAATCCCATTATAAATTGCCCCATATATCGGTCTCTGGAATGAGCCATATTTTCTCAATATACCTCTCAATCCCTACAGGCAAAGAAAAAATTCGTTTCTGCGAAACGAAATATTTGACAACTACCATTGTCGTTTGCCGGAACTGAAATTTCGTTTGTTGTGACAGAAACTTATTTAGCGTAAGCAATTTTTTGTTCTGACCGAAAGAATTTCAGTCGTCGTAAACGAGAATTGTAGTTGTCTAATATTTCGAATTTTTTCTTTGCGTGTACCAGACCAGATAGGATAGATTAGGACTTATAAATAAAGTTAGATAGAAGAAAGGGGCATAAAGACGTCACAACTCAAAATTATTTTTTTTTGAGTTGGTCGTATTAAATTGCCCTTCATTTCAATATCTATAAGCTGATCCATCCTTGGGCTGATTAATGGGGAAAACAACAATATTTGGCGCAGAAGTTATCTCATCCCATTCTGCCAAATAGATATTTTTGTATAGATCAAATTTGGGAAAATTTTTTTTTAATTCTCAACATAACCTCCTTTTAGCTCGATACATTTATCCAGCGATTTTCAATTGCCCCATATGTCGGTCTCTGGAATGAGCCATATTCTCTCAATATACCTCTCAATCCCAATCATGATCTCCCAATTCCTTTTTCTGCCCATCTGGACAGGAGAAATACCAGACCAAGACTGAAAGTCATACATAGGTACTGATGGACCTGGCAACTTGTTTGCACGACTATATCAGGAGCCAAATATTCGGTGGAAGAGCACCCTTCATTCTGAGTAGTCGATGGAACGCGAAGTAGTTAGGTTGAAGAGAGGCGACGTTTAAACGTCTCATGTCCATGGACATACACTTAAGCCAGTGGTTCGGCCTGTTGTGTGCTCCTTATTTATGATCTTTTTATGCCTCACGAGTTACAGAAAATCGGTACTAGAAACGAATTTTCTCAGTACATACCTTCCAGTCATATTCTCTGAGATGAGTCAAGTCTGGCAATAAGTCGGACTCGAAATGTTGGGATCTTACATGTGTGAAAGCCGGGCAGTTTAGTTTCAGAAGAATTCTTGTTTTCTTTTCATTTGGGTCACCCCACAGTATTTGTTGCGCTATTCCACACAGTTTTGTGAGCCAAAGGTTTCGTGGCTTCGAAAGGTTTTCAATTTTATTAATCGAAGTTCTCTGCCCTTGAGGCCAAGCTGTTTGCCCGTTCAACGCGAAGTAAACGGCTTTCCTGGAACGTAGTCAACATGTCGGAAATCAGTTGTGAAAAATCACAACAAGATACTTTACCTTATCGAATACTCCGATTAATTAATGTCCAACCTTCCGATTAACTAATTTCAACATGTGCCCTGAAGATGGATGATAGAATACCAGACACAATGAGCAAACTGTGGATCTGTCTTACTTGCCATCTGCAAAGTGTAGCGTCCACCTAATAGAGGTATTAGCAAACAAAGATGTCGCGGAATGTTTAATCCATAATGCCGTCAACCAAATCAGACGTAGCTATCTATCAACACTTGGCGTAATCATTTTTACATAAAATCCATGGATATAAGAACCCACCGAATTTGTCACGATTTTCATATGGAGAAGGCCAAGCAGTTTGACATATGTACACCTAAAATGGGTACCGGGGCTTAGGGAATTTTATATCTGATGAAGTTGCGTGGATAGAAAGGACCTTACACATTATGTAAGGATTAACAGAAACTTTGATATCTACCGGTAGAAGTACACGTCCATATTTAAATCAATCCTGTCGGGACGCGGTATAACGCGGTTAATTTGGAGACACTCCGATAGGCGAATATTAGATATTCGAATAAGAACTAACTTAAAAGTTCTAAACAATTACTTACTTAATATCACAACCAATGATTAATTTACAGTTATTTACGATGGTCTACACCATATATAGAAAGAAATTTAAATCACATAACTTAAGGTCACCACAGATCTTCCATTTATTATCGTTGTATTTGAGTAATGTCAAAATTTTAGTCAGTTATTCGTAATTTTACTTTGTGTTAATGGAATGAGCAATTGGTATGGATGGTTTTTCATTCCCATTATGCAAAAAAGGAGCCTTTAAACTGTATTTAGAGTCATCAATAAATAATCTCCATTCAGTTTTGTCATATAGTTGGCTCAATTTTTATACCCTACACCACACTGTGGTACAGGGTATTATAACTTTGTGCATTTGTTTGTAACACTCAAAAGGAGAATAAATAGACCCATTGTTTATTATACCGATCGACTTACTTTCACTTTCTGAGTTGATTTAGCTATGTCCGTCTGTCCGTCTGTCTGTCCGTCTGTCTGTGCATGTATTTTTGTAATCAAAGTACAGGTCGCAATTATGGTCCGATCTCGACGAAACGTTACCCCCGATTTGAAGTGAAAGCGCTGTAAAAATGTTATTTTATATCCGATCAGTATGAAATTCGGCAGAAAGAGGTTTCCTATTATTTGAATGAACACCGTTAAATTTGGAAGAAATCGGTTCAGATTTAGATATAGCCCCCATATATATGTTACCCCCGATTTGACATGTAAGCGCTGTAGAGACTGTATTTTATATCCGATCAGTACGAAATTCGACAGAAAGATGTCTTTTCAAATGAATGAGTATTCAGGGAAAATCGGTTCAGATTTATATATAACATCCGTATATATGTTCCTCCTGATTTGGTATCAAAGCGCTATAGAAGTTGTACTTTACTTCCGATCATTAAAATTTTCCAGAAATATGTTTCTCAATTTAGGAACGAATATTGCTTAATTTAGCGATTATCGGTTCAGAATTAGATAATATGTTCCTACCCATTTACCAATTATTCCAAATTATTATCGCAATGACCCCTATCGCATTGTTAGGGAGGTGTAGGGTATTATATAGTCGGCCCCGCCCGACTTTCTGCCTTTCCTTACTGGTTTTAAATAAACCATCAACATCAGTACAGTACAGAATAGAGTGTTTCTTTTAAAAATATGCAGCCAATTCCAAGCTTCTATCTCTATAGATTGTTACTTTTGTCCTAACTGCAAGATGTTTCCACTGCTGCATGCGTGAAGCTAGTAATTCTGCGTCTTGATTTGTTAAATGTAAATCTCAAATAAGATCATTCAGCTCTGCTTGAATCTCTACATGGCGTTCATCATTAGCCTTAACAAACTAATACTGCTGGTGAAAGATGTTTCGGACTCACTGCTCGTAGCACTGGGAATGACTGGTAATGGAGCATTTGGTGGACGTTGAACTGGTTTGGAAACCGATGGCATATTCGCGTTAGTAATATTTTTTCGATTTTTCATACGGAATGCAGCAGCATTTGTTAAACAGAAATAACAATCAGTTTGGTGGTTACTTGACTCTCTCCAAAGTACTGAAATTGAAAAATCTAAATAGATATTCTTGCAATTTGACCATTTATATAAAACAGTTCTGCAACTATTTCAAAACATTGTCGGTGTCCGCGGTTTGTCCAATTTTTTGACTTCAAAAGCAAAATAATATATATATGGATATTTTAATGATTCGTATGTTGCATATTCTTTTTTTCCAACCACATATTCACCTCACACAAAGCAAAAATACTGGTAGTTTGAATTAGTAACACACGACATTCTGCTATTACGAAGATTTAGAATGAATGTGGGTTTCTGTCAAATTAATAATTGTGAAATTGTAGTGTCAGTATTGACTGTTTTACAGTACGAGTATTGCCAGCATGCGATAAAAAATGAAGAAGACGTGATAGCCCAGTTTTTATTCCAGAGTCGAATTCAGCGCATCCAGGTTATTAAATAAATATGATTCGTTTCTGCAGTCAATGTTTTTCCAAAATTCGTAGACCAGTGTTATTGGTCATTACGACAATTTAAATAGGACTGGCAACTACAAACATTCAGTTGACAATCTTTTTTCTGGGTGTCATAGATTTTCGAAAAAGCGTTATCACGATCTATTAGTTATGGCTAATTTTGTCCTCCTTTTTCCAACAAAAAATGCTTTATAGGTATTAACTCGAACATTTTGCCAGCAGATCACTGCTATATTTTTTCGTTGCAATTCTCGAGTATCCTTAACACCCCTAAACCAAGAAACTGCAGTTGCCGTCTAGTTACATTACAAGCCTCTTGGGATTATTTGTTTACCAAGAAGTAGGTAACTTAAGATTATTTGTTTTGCAAGACTGTCCATATGACCATCTGAAAAGTCTTCGCTCTTCGCCAGATGTACAATTTTATGCCAAATTATCCTTTAAAATCCAAAACACGGCAACGAGCATACCAAATTACCCGCGGAGCTATTGCCTTAGCACACGCCCCCGCTGAGCTATTCAAAAGCCAAACGAAACTTCAGAATGAGCAACAATGCACTCATCCGCACTTGAATGAATGAAAGAACTCCTCTTCAGTTTGAAGTGTTAGACTCTTGAAACACAAGTACCATTGGCAATTCGATGATACCCAGGCCCGATGCTCGCAAATACTTAGAGTACCTAGACGATCATAAACAAGAGAGAGCATCAGTATTGCGAAGAGTACTTGAGAGATGAACGAAACATTTCGTTACGTTTTAATGAATGGATTGATTGTCTGTGTTCTGAGCTGCTCAAGACAAAGGCTCACCATGAATGATAATGGTAACAGAGACAAAAGCGAAGAGCGTAAAACAATGGCATTAGTCAACGATAATGCTAAGCAATAAGAAAGAAAGAGATAGACTATATGCAGAGAGAAAGGGACAGTACCAAATGAGAGAGGTAGCAGAAGCAAGAACGAGAGAGTCTTATGCCACGCACACGAGTGTGTGGGAGTGATGGCTAGCTAAGTCAAGGCTGGGAAATTCCTTTTATGACCTTTAGTCTTTGTAATCGCCTCAAAATACGAGTATCATTAGTTTGAAATTGTTTGGTTGGTCGTGCGAAATTCTTGAGAACTTTTTCTCCCCGCAGCACACAGGTGTTCGAAATTTCCCAAAGTCGTCTGGTTGTCTGTCTGATCATAGAAAAAGAGAAATAGAGTGTGAGAGAGAGGTAGAGAGTTAGGTTTTCGTCTGTTTGCGCTTTGGACAAATTCTAAACAATATTCCTCTGGCAGACAATTTGTCGCCAAATTTATGTAGAATTTTGCATTTACCAAAAGTACACTGCTGATCTATTGTTTATTTTTGTGTGGTCTGCTTAAGTTTTTGTTTTCATTCTTTCTATTCGTTGTCCTCCGGCTGATACTCTCAAAGTAGAGGAATCTCTTTCGAGTGCGTGAGTGAAGAGTATTTCGAGGTGTGACCATGGTTTAATTGCAATTTGTCTTTAGGGAATAATTGATTTCGGATTTGCACAAATCTTGCAAATATTGTTTTCAGGATGGACAATAGATTGTGATGCGTAACATGCAAATTGTTTTGGACCGTTGCTTTTTTTTTTGGAAATGTTGTCGACAGTAAGGTGTGGCGAATGGGTTTTGTTAAACGATTTGATGTTTAAGCCAAATGTCTGCGAAATTAAACCGCAATGGAATATTTATTAGGAAGGTATCTGCAAGATATTGGCAATTATTTCATCATGTTTTAGCTCATGGTTTCTAAAACAGTGAACAGCAGAGAGTGTAAAAAAATCATACTTTTTTGTGAGACTGCTTTATAAACCTATTCGAAGAGCCTAAACGGCTGAGAAATCTTGTCATAGAGAGTTTCTGTATCTATGAAACTTAATACTTAAATATATTATGGAAATAGTCGGGCCAGCAAACTAGACTGGCCAAATATACATATATACACATTCAAAAATTCCAAGAAAGCCTAAACTAAATATGGAGATAATTGAAAAGTGCTCCAAATGACTGTCTACAAGCATGGTGGCCCTAAATCAAACCCAGAGGAAACAGCGACCAACCTTAGGGGTCCTCGGGGTTTGTTAATTTCAGGAAATGTTGTAGGAAGCTCTTTAACAGGTTAACATCTAAAAGATCACCACAGCGGAACTCCACATATGCAATTGTTTAGTGATCAAGTTTCATACTAAATCCTGACCTTGACTTCTGCAGGAAAGCGAAAGAAATATCTGAAGTCTCTAGGCTATTGAATGCTTTTCACCTTGTCATCAGGTACTTGAAAATAAATGACTACATTGTTTCAGATGACCATAGCTCTGCCGATCTCAGATATATCGCTTTTAATTTAGTTGAGAGAGTCCAGGTTCTAGTTTTTACGCCCAAGGTCAGAATGACAGATTGGCCAGTATCCGCCGGAATATTCCAAAACAGTATGGGGACAATTGGCGACATCGAGGAAACTGTAGAGTAAAGTGCTCTGAGTGACTCGCCGCAAAAATTCTAAAATAACACCCAGAGGCAAACAGCGAACAACCGTAGTGGTCTTCAGATTATTGATGTTATTGTAGCGGTATTTGTGTTTTTTGTCCATTAGTTGTTGTTTGATACGCCTTGTGTTGTGATTTCTGCTGTATTGGTTTGCAGATCAAGCAAGGTAGCAGGATGGGTCCAAAAAGAACTGGAAACAAGTTGAGTAGGTTGGCAGGGCAGTTGAATAGGTGTAGTGTGTCGTGTGGTCCCCGTGTGCCATCAATCCTTGTCCAATACGAATTGTGGCGGGCTACACGAGCCTGATGATAATTGGACCAGAACTACTCTTGTCTGTCGTGGACATTGCTCTACGTCCGAAGCCACTGATTGAGACTGATATCCTACCACGACTTTTACTCTGTAACTATTCGCGGCTTCAGCGACTGCGTCAGAGTGTATGTCAGCAAGGCCTGCCCGGTAAGTTCTTTGATCTATAGGTTCTCTCTTGTAGCGTTGGACTTCACTCTCCTGATAATGAAGGTATTTCCTGATCTGCCTGGGAGCACAAGGTCTGCCTATCCTCAAGGTGTTGGCTGGCTGACTGGGATGGTAGCATCGAAGCAGATACAGTTTGACAGCAACAAATTGTGTCATCGCACTGGCACGACCTTCGTAAGAGGCCAACAAAGTTTCATTGTCGGTTCCCCAAGTTCTGCCAACTAGCGACTTCAGGTCCTTGCTCCTACTTCTTATTTTATTGCAGATAGCTGTGGCATGCGCTTTAGACCTGAAGAGGCTATCAATTCGGAAATCAGTGGTCGGAATTCTTGTGCCATCGACTATCACATTGACTTGCCCATTCACTTACTCTGTCCAACAGTGTGGCAGATGATTTGGTGGCAGGTAGACATTCAGCCTTCCAAATATGTCATCGATCAAGGGGCCCGATGCCAGAATCGTACAGTCATCATCATATGATACTATTCAATGCCAGGTGGTGTACATTTAGAAATGTAGAGGATAAACTGTCCCGAAGATAGCACCACACCTTGAGAAACTCCTTGGTTCACTCGACAGGGTTTGGACTTCTTGTTTCTGAATTCCACATACGACTGGCGCCCACACATGTAATTAACGATCCACCGTTTCAAACTATTCAGGAGGGATGTGGAGATGTCCTAGAAAAGCATGGCGCGGCTGACAGTATCGAGGTCTGATGCCAGTGAAATGACGGGCCGCCAGGCGACGTCATTTATCAGACCAGGCGACACGATGTTGATATCTGGCGATATTTGCTCAGCCAAAGCCGGTCATTAGCTAGGAGAATGCCAAAGCTCGTGATGGGTATTAAAGTCTCCTGGGACCACGATGATATTGCCCTGCTGTTATGGAATAATGTCCGGCAAAAAACTCGGAGAACAGCTACCAATCGGCGGCATATACGCGTTATACAGTTCTACCTCGGAAGTCCCAGACTTAACTGCTACATTCAATGTATGGGTCTCTAGAGTCAAGCTCAGGTGAGATAGGTCTGTATTGCACAGAATGGTATAATAGGAAAGTAAGTCCCCCACCAGCACTTCTGGTGCGATTCTTTAGCTTAGTTTCCTGTATCGCAGCATAATTGATCTCAGGAAATGCTGTGCTCTTTAACAGTGCAAAGTCTACAATATCACCCCAAAACTGGGGCAAATATAGAGGGGAACTCAGCTTATACAAGAGTGTATTGATCAATATTATGAATAATTCTTTGATTGGCGTGTGCAATATTGTGAAAGAGACATCCGAGGTCCCCACGCTAAGATGCGTTTTAACGAGCACGAGGTACGTTACATTTCCTTGTCTCAATAAAATTTAGGCAAAAATAAGAGACTGTAAAATATTAAATGGCTATAGCTCAACAGTTCACAGAAATGTTGTCCTAAACTTAGTTGAGAGAGCTCAGGTTCCTGTTATTCCGTCTAATGTCAAAAGGACGACTGGTCTATATATGTAAATACATTCAACAGGAATATTCCATGAAAGCCTGAATGAAATATGGATACAATTGGAGACATCGAGGAAACTGTAGAGCGCATTATAAGTGCCTAAAAGTGGATCTCAAATATAGTTAGTCTTAGAAAGTGGAAGGAAGGGCAAAGTCTACAAGAGCACAACAGGACTGGGCGCATTACATTGCCTAAAACTAGTTATCAAATATAGTTAGTCTTAGAAAGTAGAAGGACAGTAAAAAAAGTCTGCAAGAGCACCACTGGACTGGGACAACTATAATGCGGAACTCAAAAGGTACACGAGTGAATTTAGGGTAGCTCTGAATAAATCCTGAACTGACTTCTGCAGTAATATGAAACAAACATCTGAAACGTCAATTATAAGCCAGTATTTAGCCTCGTAAGCATATATATGTCCTCTTTACTAGGAGGTACAAGATTTCAGATGTGTACCCTCCTAAATTGCTAAATTGAACAGAGCTAGTCTTTTCTGAAAATAAAATATATGTCTATGTAGAATCCTAGACGGGAAATGGTCCTGCAGACCTAATGTATTGGAACGGGTAAGGAAGGCAAACGTCGCCTTATATTCCTGTAGGAAAGCTATAGGGGCATTTTGGGACCTCTCTCTGAATATACATAGTAGTAGTTCGCCCAATACTACTATACGGTATTGAGGTGTGGTGGACGCCAACTGATAACCGATTCATCACCAGTTAAATAATGAAGGTTCAGAGAACTACATCGACAGAGTCTCTACAAATCCTACTTCATATATGGCCGATTGATACTGTGGCTAGAGAAATTGCAACCAGAGCGGCATTAAGATTAAACTGTCTATCAATGTGGTGGTACAATAATAACGGCCACATGATATCACACACTCTGACAGAGTGGAGTATATACCAACGGTGTACACCTTCGAGAGAAACTTCTCTACTAAGATAACTGCGAGAGAGGACTGGGTTAGCAGAATAACAGAAAATAGAAACTATCTTCAGTTCTGTTCTAATGGTTCGAAGCTTTATGATAAGGTTGGCTTCGGTTTAGACTGGTGTAAACTCGTTCACCAGTTCTCAAATCAGTTATCGAGAACATTTAGTTAGGATGAAATTATGAAGATTGTTTTGGAAATTGTTTGTCTGGTCACCCTAATTGAACGAGTTCGAGAATTCGCGAACGATTTCGATACAAGCCTACTTCGGTTTACACTGTAAATAACTTAGTCCTTATATAGCCCACAGACTACCAGATAATTGCAGAAATCAAGCAGAAATAATGAAAGTAGTCAAGTGGCGGAGTCGCAACATAGTGAGCAATACTGGCGTCGTCACTCACTCGGACAGCCAGGCTGTCATCAATTATCTAGAGGCAACATTCTTAAATTTACAAACAGCCCTACGGCAGATCTCTCACCGAGATGGCTGAGCAGTTTAACATATACCTCATATAGGTACCTTGGGACTAGGGACTGTCCCGCATTGAGTAAACGACGTCGAGATACACTGAGATGAACCTTTTTAAAAAGTCTGACAGATCTTGCCCGTGCCCTTGTTCGTATTATTGATAATGTGTATCAAACAGGTTGGTTCCGATGGGGTGCAACTGGGCTCGTGATACCACTAGGGACCTCAATTGGTGTAAATTTGTTGGTAACTCCGGCTGCCACCCTAACATAAGCTAATCTAAACATGTCCGTTAGGGCGTCAAAAGATCTGAAGGTTAATGTACCATACCAGTTGCTCCTGAATATATATTTATACCCTACACCACACTGTGGTACAGGGTATTATAAGTTTGTTTCACGGCAGATGTTTGTAACACCTGAAAATAACACAGCTAGACCCACCTTAAAGTATACCGATCGACTCAGCATCATTAGCTGAGTCGATTTAACGATGTCCGTCCGTCCGTCCGTCCGTCTGTCCATGTAAAGTTGTTCGTCGACTACAGGTCGCAATTTCACTCCGATCGTTCTGAAATTTTGCAGTTTAGAGTATTTCGCGGCTGTTAAGATCGCTATTGAATTTGGTTGAAATCGGTTCAGATTTAGATATAGCTCCCATATATATCTTTCGTCCGATTTGGCCCTTTAGTCCTATAGAAGCTGTATTTTACATCCGATCGTTTTGAAATTTAGAATGGTAGAGTTTCTTGATCTATGAAGCAACATTGCCGAATTTGAAGAAAATCGGTTCAGATTTAGATATAGCTCCCATATATATCTTTCGTCCGATTTGGCCCTTTAGTCCTATAGAAGCTGTATTTTACATCCGATCGTTTTGAAATTTAGAATGGTAGAGTTTCTTGATCCATGAACCAACACTACCGAATTTGAAGAAAATCGGTTAAGATTTAGCTATAGCTCCCATATATATTTTTCGTCCGATTTTGCTCTTTAGTCCTGTAGAAGCTGTATTTTACATCCAATCATCTGGAAATTTAGAATGGTAGAGTTTCTTGATCCATGAACCAACACTACCGAATTTGAAAAAAATCCGTTAAGATTTAGCTATAGCTCCCATATATATGTTTCGTCCGATTTGGCCCTTTAGTTCTATAGAAGCTGTATTTTACATCCAATCGTTTTGAAATTTAGAATGGTAGAGTTTCTTGATCCATGAACCAACACTACCGAATTTGAAGAAAATCGGTTAAGATTTAGCTATAGCTCCCATATATATGTTTCATCCGATTTGGCTCTTTAGATCCAATCGTTTTTATACCCTACACCACACTGTGGTAAAGGGTATTATTTAAGTATAAAATGTCCCAAAAGTAAATTTATGTAAACAATCTATACATGAATTACAAAATTTATATTTCAGAGTTATTCAATATTACGAGGTGGTGTAGGGTAATATATAGTCGGCCCCGCCCGACTTTAGCCTTTCCTTACTGGTTTTTAGTTAATTCCGTGACTGACCCATCAACAGGTTTTACTGTTAAAGTAGTGCAATCTGGTATGGCCCCTGAAATTTTATATTTACCCAGAAAGTGGAGGGAGACTTAGGTAGTATTTATTCCTATATTAGGAAAGACTTCCCTACGGGACCGAATGACATCCGGCCAGTTTGTTTGTCATCGTGTCTGCTGAAGACTTTGGGGAAATTGATCGACAGTTATCTCAGAATGAATAGAAAGAACCTACTCAGTACTTTGGCACAAATGGTTTCGGCTCTTACCCTTTAGAAGTATTACAATGTCGTATGTACAGGGTAGAATCCTTCATTGGTGAAGTCTGTGTATCTTGTAATCTATAGAAGTGGCGATAAAATGCACCTGTGGAGTATCACGATTCACATTATCTCGAATTTTTATGTTATACTCATACAATATCCAACTATGTAATTCACCTATTCCTTAGCATATGGTTGATAACGTTTCTTGGCGTCCCATCAAACTGAAACTGGTTTAAAAATTAGATAAGTGTAAACGCCGGTAAATTATTAAAAGCTCGTCCTCCATTGTCTATGCTACATTGTTGTAAGTACATTTTTGTGTGTTTTTTTTACCGTTCTGTAAACAAGCTTTGTATTCCTCAACCCCTTGAAGAATGTTAAGATGTTTAGAGCACACTACATATAACAGTTAAGCGAGTATAACAGTAACTACACAATTTAGCACAGTTTTAAAACTTACGAAGCATGTGGCCTCAGAGCTTTTTAAAGTTATGATAACGTGCCAAAACAAACCCACGAGCTTTCAAAAGTTCATGTTATCTACAATTCAACATTTCCATTATTGTGTTCGCGCTTGGAGTTAACAGACATATATTTTTAATATTTTGTGGCATGTACGACATCTTATAACATCTATACTATTTATCCGAATCTTCTTTAATTTCATACACAATTTAAGCATCTTCGTCGCTATAAACTCAAGAAAAATAGTCATACTTGCCCCGACCGCTTTTTGGTGCTTTTCACATAAAGCTGCAATGTGGTAGCAACAATCAAGAGCTTATAATATTAATATCAGTACATACAAATTGCAGCTATCTTTGGTAGCTACCACACAAAGAAGCCAAATTGTAGCAATATTGACGAGCTCATGTCTACACGTTGAAAAAAAATCGCTTCTGTAGTATATTGTCCCAAACATATTCGTGAAACATATATATGTTTATGTTACACTCTAAACATATAATATTTGAAACACACCAAAATTATGTATTTGGGAAGATGTTGTTCTAAACAAATCTTTGTTTACATGCCAATATATTTTTATTTGGGGAATGAAACAAATATTTATTTGCATTTACGTATTCAGAAAATACCTAAGTTATGTTGAATTTTTCAGTAATTCAATGTTAATTTGTTATAAATTATTAATGTTTGTTAAATAATTATTGAAATCGTATAATCTTGGATCAATATAAATTACTTAGAGGATTGACAACTAATGATGGCTCAGAATACTCAGAAATTTAAATTATGGATTAAGAACAGAAGCTAATGCTGGGAGGTACAACTCGGAACCAAGGAAAAATTAAATCTGAAGTTCTAAAAAGTCAACAAAAGTTTTGAAAATTTTATATTTGGAGAAATTCCTAAACAATAATTATATGTGTATTTAAACACATATTTTATTTGAGAATTTTAGTTTGCAAATGTACTTTGTTGTAATATATTAATATATGCGTTCCAAATATATTTTGTTGATTTTCAAATAAAATTTATTTGCTAGGAAATATATAATATTTAAAAATTTGTGTTCCAAATATATTTTCTTTCGATTCAAACATATAAAAAAAGGCTATTTTGCCCCGTGTATAATTTCGGTTCACATAAGCACATGAAGTTCAATAAAATGTAATGGTTTTTAAGAACCTATTGTTTAGCGCTAAATAGACATATGTATTTATCAACCCTCTTCTGGTACCTCCCACACAAATTGCAATATTCATAAAATTCCCTTTACTGATATTCCTATCTCCTCAATATTTCCATATTCGGTATATTAGAGTAGGTTTTTCAAAACTCTGGTCTGACAAAAAATTGTCAGAAATTTACCAACCTTGTGCCATCTGGAATAATATATTCCTACCTTGTGAGGGTATACTCGGCTGGCATTTCCTAACTTTTTAAACCCCTTTTTACACGAATACGTTCTGATGTCGAAACCCATTTTTGTTCCATTTCTAGGAAGAGTATCGCATTTGTAGAAATAACGACTGTGAATTGCCACCTTTCACAAAAAAGTATTTATATAATTCGGAGAACTTAGCAATTGTTGACATTTTTATAACCGTCACCAAGATAGACCCATAGTTTATAGCCATTTAGTCATGTCTGTCCATCTTGAGAACCTTCAGCAATGAAGGATTTTCCCTATGCAGACGACGATGTAATACTTCTAGGAGTCAAAACAAAAAACAAGTAAGAAAGTTTCAGTCGGGTAAACCGACTAAGGTATACCCTCACTTTGTGAGTAATGTAATATTGAATATTACACAAATTATTCTGTCAATTTTTGTGGGAGGTACCAGAAGGGGTTTAAGAAATACACCTATATTTCGCTGAACAGTAGATACTTTAAATGCATTGCACTGTGCCGAATTGTAACCGTTTATATGGACTGGTATATTAACGTTGAGATATTAAATTGTGGTATAATTTGGCCATTTTGTGTGGGAGGTACAAAAAGGGGCGTGGTGATAACGCTCATTTTTCACTGGACTATAGGCACTATAAATGCATTACACTGTACAAAATTTCAAGTATTTCTAAACACTGGTATTAATGTTATAAGCTTTTAACTTTTAGTGCAAAATGGTGCATTTGTGTGGGAGATACCAAAACGGGCGTGGCAATTTCGCCCATTTTCCTCTAGTTGATAGCGACTAACAAACTAATACTATGTGTGGAATTTCAGAAGATTCGAATATGTATAATAGCAGTTATTAAAGAATCAATATTTCACAAAATTTTAACCCTTTGTGTGGGGAGGTACCAGAAGGAGTGGACCAATATGGCGAGTGGAGGAGTGGACCAATATACGAAATTTGAAGTCAATCGGTTACTTCTTTCGAGAGTTATCGTGCGCACCAGCCAGCAGACAGACAGACAGACGGACGGACATTGCTCATTCGACTTAAAATGACCCAAAACGGATTTCCGCCGAACATACTTGGGGTCTTAGGTCACTCCTTTGATGTGTTACACTTTTTTCCGTAGCAAATGATATATACCCTCGTCACACTAAAGTGAGGGTATAATTATGCCGAAGGGCGGTATTATTGCTCTCGGTTACACTGTAGCCTTTGGTCTATATTCATTTTGAGATAACTGTCGATCAATCTCTCCATAGTCTTCAGCAGAAACAATGACAAAATGATGGGCCGGATATCCTTACGACCCGTAGTGAAGGCTTTCCTAATTTAGGACATACAAGCATATTCTTGTGTTCATAGTGCAGGTCGCAAATATAAACCGATCTTTAGGAAAATTTGCACAGAAACATTTCTTGGACCTGGGAACGATGTGCATTGACATATCGTTCTATGTTTACATATACTCGTGGTCCCAATATAAAGATCCCCTATGGACACTCCAGAGGCCACATTTTTAACCGATTTTTCTTAAAATTAAAGTAGTATTTGTAGTTTATATTTTACTAAATCATCCCTAGTGAAAAAGGGGGATACCAGCTTGTATATACAGGGTTTTCCAATAAGAGTGATATGATTTCTTTGAAAAAAAAAACACACTTATTGTTAAGGAAATTCAAAAGTTTTTTATTTAATGTGAAGTACAATCGATACAATTCGGTTCTGAATAAAACGTCATTCAAATGGCCTCCACGACTTCTTCTGCAGGAACGAATTCGATGAACCCAATTTTCGAGCACTTTTTCCACTAAATCAAGTCGTATGTCATGAATGGCGCGTTCAATATTGACTTGTAAAGTTTGAAGAGAGTCTGGTTTATTTCGAAAGACCAAAGACTTCAAATAACCCCACAAGAAATAGTCTAATGGTGTTAAATCACAACTTCTTGGATGCCATTTAACATCACAATTTCTTGAAACAATCGAATCTCCAAACTTTTCTCACAACAATTCAATTGTTTAATTTGCTGTGTGTCACGTAGCCACAATCGGTCAATGGCAAAAAGATAGCTCTTAACGAGAGCTAAAATATTGCTCATGGGTGTCAAGGTCGTAGGTCGACTCTAAAGTGTTTTTTTTTTATTTAAAAAGAATGGACTTAGCATCATTTTAAAATGTGAACAGAAAGTTTATTTTTGCTCTAGCTCCTTAATGGTACGTCGGATCGGGAATCGGTCAATGGAAAAAAGATAGCCCTTAACGAGAGCTAAAAAAAATGTGACTGTCGTAGGTCGACTGGAAGAGTTTTTTTATTTTTAAAAGAAATGTACTTAGCGCACGAAAAGTTGCAATTGGAGAACGATTATTTGATAATAAAACTGAATAATTTGTAAACGTTGTTCTTGCGTATATCTCTCAATGATAAAATTGCAAACATACATTGAAAAACAAATGACAGATCATGACATATTACAAATGGCCGAAACGTCACTTCAAAAACATATCACCGTTACATCCCCATATGAAATTCCCATCATATTCCTGAAATTTTTAAGTTTACATTTCAATGTGTCCATTATTAATTTCACTAATTGGCGGTATAGGTGCAACGCTTTTTAACTTATATGTCTGAAATTTAGAAATATACATAGCCCATACATATTTCATCGCACATTGCTTAGAAAGCAATGATGGAGCGTAATATACAAATGTCGAAATACCATTATTATTTCATCTCTATGGGAGGACATTTTTGTCAACTTTTTCCTCGAATAGAACAAATTTCGAAAGCCTGTTCAATAAAATCTATTTACGTTACGTAGGAAAGGTTACAATATTTGTACCTCTTTGGTCTCTGTCCAAAAAGCTTTTTTAGAAATCTTTTATTAATTCGTCTTTAGGAGACGGTTCCACACATTAAATTGATTGGTAACTTCAAACCCAAAAAGGGTTTGAAGATATATTATTCTTCTTATATCTCTATGGAAGGCTATAAACCAAACAAACATCCTTATTCTTTTGAAAAATACTCGTATATGAACTTCAAATTTTGAGATATACTGGGTTTATCATAGGTTTGTTTTTTCATAGTTTTGTTTTTGACTATTGAGTTTATTTAAAAAAAATATGTTTTTTTTATCTATTAAAGTTATCAACATGGGACTTTTTTGCAAAATGTTAGAAAATATTTGCACTGTTAAGGAAAAATAGAAAACCAATTTAACTATACAACACCCTCCACCATAGGATGGGGATATACTAACTTTGTCATTCCGTTTGCAACACCTTGAAATATTGATTGCGACCCATAAAATATATATACATTCTTTATCGTCGTGAAATTCTAAGACCAATTCGTTAAAATGAACAGAGAAGTCTTAGTTTATTGTTAGTTATATTAAGGTAGTAGCCACATATTCTTTTTTTTTACCTTTTAGTTATTAGTTACTTTATACATACGCTTTAATATTTATTTGTTTTTGTAGTATTTATAACCATATATGGCACACGGCTCGGTTTAATATTGAATAATAAAACCAGTAAGGAAAGGCAGAAAGTCGGGCGGGCCGACTATATACTACCCTACACCTCCCTAATAATGCGATAAGGGTCATTGCGATAATAATTTGGAATAATTGGTAAATGGGTAGGAACATATTATCTACTTCTGAACCGATAATCGCTAAATTAAGTAATATTCGTTCCTAAATTGAGAAACATATTTCTGGAAAATTTTAATGATCGGAAGTACAACTTCTATAGCGCTTTGATACCAAATCAGGAGGAACATATGTACGGATGTTATATATAAATCTGAACCAATTTTCCCTGAATACTCATTCATGTAAAAAGACATCTTTATGTCGAATTTCGTACTGATCGGATATAAAATACAATCTCTACAGCGCTTACATGTCGAATCGGGGGTAACATATATATGGGGCTATATCTAAATCGGAACCGATTTTCTCCGAATTTGGCAGTATTTCTTCATGTAGAAGGAAACCTCTTTTTGCCGAAATTCGCACATTTTTACAGCGCTTACATGTGAAATCGGGGGTAACGTTTATATGGGGGCTATATCTAAATCTGAACTGATTTCTTCCAAATTTAACAGTGTTCATTCAAATAATAGGAAACCTCTTTCTGCCGAATTTCATACTGATCGGATATAAAATAACATTTTTACAGCGCTTACACTTCATATCGGGGGTAACGTATATATGGGGGCTATATCTAAATCTGAACCGATTTCTTCCAAATTTAACAGTGTTCATTCAAATAATAGGAAACCTCTTTCTGCCGAATTTCATACTGATCGGATATAAAATAACATTTTTACAGCGCTTACACTTCAAATCGGGGGTAACGTATATATGGGGCTATATCTAAATCTGAACCGATTTATTTCAAATTTAACAGTGTTCATTCATATGATAAGAAACCTCTTTCTGCCGAATTTCAGTCTGATCGAATATAAAATAAAGTTTTTAAAGCGCTTACATGTCAAATCTGGGGTAACATATATATGGGGGCTATATCTAAATCTGAACCGATTTTAACCAAATTCAATAGGGATCGTCCTTGGGCCAAATAAAACATATGTGTAAAGTTTCGTCAAGATCGGACCATAATTGCGACCTGTACTTTGATTACAAGAATACATGCACAGACAGACAGACGGACATAGCTAAATCAACTCAGAAAGTAATTCTAAGTCGATCGGTATAATAAACGATGGGTCTATTTCTTCTCCTTTTGGGTGTTACAAACAAATGCACAAAGTTATAATGCCCTGTACCACAGTGTGGTGTAGGGTATACAAAATAGGTTTTTGTGGCGTTACGAAGACAAATCTAGAGGGACCTTTGTTTGAGGGCTATATCAAAACGTGGAATTGTGACTACCGATGTTCGTGTGAAGGATTCTGGGTATATGTATATATAAACCCCAGTTACCAATTTTTAGCCCGATCAGTTGACAATTGTGGTCTCTATGACTTAAGAAATCAAATCGCTAAATATGGGGGCTATATCCAAAAATAGTCTGATATTGTCCATTTTCAATCCCAACATACCTGCAGATAGAAGAAGTATATGTACCAAATTTCAGCCACCTAGCTCAAGTAGTATAGATTGTAGCGTGATTACAACAGACAGACAGACGGACGGACATGGCTAAACCATCTTAGAATTTTACTTCTTCGAATTTTATACTTTATGGGGTCTCAGATCAATATTTAGTGGTGTTGCAAATGGAGTGACAAAATGAATATACCCTCCATCCTATGGTGGAAGGTATACAAATGAAATTTTTGTTTGGGTTTTATGTGTGGTGTGTGCGTCTTCTGTTTATTATAGAAAGTGTATTTATCAAATTTGAAAACTTTTGGGGGTGTTCTTGGTCGATTTTGATGAAATTCCAGTTTGTTTCTTAATTTAGTCAATATAATGTTCAGTGCCAATGATGATGATATTTCAATGGTATCGGACCACCCCTTATAGTTTTTACCATGAAGCCATCCCACTTGAGTCGCAGTGGCAATGTCTTAACATTTTCAAATCTTAAGCCCATGTATTGATCTTTCGAACAAAAATAATTTATTAAAATTTAATTCTTTGTGTTATGGCGATTTCGATTCTGGAAAAGGTGCAGTGATTTCTTTGCGCTTTTTCCCGAAAATTACGCCTTTCTAACATACTTTGGAAATTTTAAAATTGAAGTTAAATTAAATTCGATGGACTACATTACATCATTTCCACTTAAAAGGTGCACATTTTTTCTAATATTTCATGTGGACGGGGCTAAATTTTTTCCAGAAATGAAATCGACTAAAAAAACACCCTTTATAAAAAACAAAGTGTTTAGGTGGGCCAAAATTTAACATACCTAGGAATGTCATATATGGATTGCTAGATAATGCTGAATATATTTATGCTAAAATTCCGAAACCGAAAATTTCTGTCATAGGCGGTTATTCCAGAAACCACAGATTTATCTCATTGTGAACGAATTTCAAAGTATCTCTCCTGAGTCTCAAATTTCATGAATCTAGGAAATTATGGAAATTTTATTGAAAATAAAATATAAAAAAAGGTAAAACATAATATATTCTCGTATTCATATATAAATTGGGCAAATTGTTTTTTATTTTTTTTACTTTATTAAAATCTGCTAAACAAACTTTTCCAATAAAATTCATATATTGATGACTTTGTAGGCCGTCTGTTTTCTCATTACTATTCCTTACATATTCCTCGGTCTAATCATCATCTGCACCGATTTTAAGGAGTATAAATGATTATGGAATGTATTCCAGCACATTACCCATTCGTTAGAATTGTTCGCAGGGTTTCCATAATAGCGGCCATTTAAATTGCTAAAATAATGAAAAAGAAAATTTGTTAGGTTATCATTATTTATAGATAATTTTTTTTTATTATTATATCTCAATCGGTTCATTTTACCGAGAAAATTTAGGTAGTTTATAGAATTGGCATTTGTCTTTAAAAAAATTATATATTTATCCATTGAAAACTCATATTGACGATGTGGCAATTTTTGCGCCCTTATTTGACGATTTTGGCACAATTTCTTCGGACAACACTAGACAAAAACCAGTAAGGAAAGGCAGAAAGTCGGGCGGGGCCGCCTATATAATACCCTATACCTCCCTAACAATGCGATAATAGTTTGGAATAATTGGTAAATGGATAGGAACATATTATCTAATTCTGAACCGATAATCGCTAAATTAAGCAATATTCGTTCCTAAATTGAGAAACATCTTTCTGGAAAATTTTAATGATCGGAATTAAAGTACAAATTCTATAGCGCTTTGATACCAAATCAGGAGGAACATATACATAGAGGTTATATAAAAATCTGAACCGATTTTCCCAGAATACTCATTCATGTCAAAAGACCTCTTTCTGTCGAATTTCGTACTGATCGGATATAAAACACAGTCTCTACAGGGCTTACATGTCAAATCGGGTAAAACATATATATGGGGGCTATATCTAAATCTGAACGGATTTTCTCCGAATTTGGTAGTGTTCATTCACGTAACAAGAAAGCTCTCTCTGGCGAATTTCGTACAGATCGGATTTATGGTCACAATCGGACCATAAATACGACCTGCACTTTGATTAGACGGACAGACAGACGGACATGGCTAAATCGACTCAAAAATTGATTCTGTGACGATCGGTATAATAAACCATAGTTATATTTCTTCTCTTTGTGGGCGTTACAAACAAATGTACAAAGTCATAATACCCTGTACCACAGTGTGGTATAGGGTATAAATACACAGATATATCAAACAATAATGGATTTTCGAAATTCGCCATAGACCCTGATATCAATTCGTCGATTCTAAAATGTGATAAAGTGAGTAAGCATATCCTTACTCAACTGTGAAGCTTTGGTGTAAATCCTTCAATGCAATAAAAACCCAGTAAGGAAAGTTCAAAGTCGAGCGGAGCCGACTATATGATACCCTACACCACTACTGTGATGCCTGTATTTCCAATGTATACTTCAACTAAAATTTTTTTTACACAATTTACATTTGGTACGTCTTTGCCACTGTAGCCAAATCAGAAGAAACATATAAATGGGAACTATATCTAAATCTGAACCGTTTTTTTTCAAATGCGGTAATGTCCGTAGATCTATAAATTCTACCACGCTAAATTTCAGAACAATTGGATCTAAAATACAGTTTCTATAGGGCAAAAGGGCGAAATCGGACGAAATATGTATATGGGAGATATGTTTAAATCAGAACCCATTTTCTTCAAATTCGGTAATGTTGGTCCATAGATCAATAAACTCTACCACGCAAAATTTCAAAACAAGTGGGTGTAAAATACAGCTTCTATAGAGCTAAAAGGCCAAATCGAAACATATATATTGTAGCTAGGTTAGGTTAGGTTTAAGAGATGAGACATTTAAACGTCTCATGTCCATGGCCTATTGTGCGCTCCTTATTTATGATCTTTTTATACCTCACGAGTTACAGAAAATCGGTACTAGACACGACTGTTCTCAGGATCTTCCAGTCATATCATCTGAGATGAGTCAAGTCTGGCAATATGTCGGACCCGAAATTTTGGGATCTTGCATGTTGAAAGCTGGGCAGTGACAAAGAAAATGTTCCATCGTTTCGATGTTTTCCCTGCTTTTCCTGCATTCGTCGTTTCCTGTTTGTCCTATGCGATGAAGATGTACTTGTAAGCTTGAGTGTCCCGTTAGAACACTCATCATCTTACTAATATCGATTTTGTTTAGTTTCAGAAAACTTCTGTTTTCTTTTCATTTGGGTCACCCCACAGTATCTTTGCAGTTCCTCCTATTGTTGCGCTATTCCACACAGCCATTGTGAGCCATCACTGTCCAGTGCTTCAACTAATTTTTCGTGGCTTCGAAAGGTTTGCAAATATTCAAGTTTATTACCCAAAATTCTCTTCCCTTTGAAGCCAAGCTGTTTGCCCGTTCAGGTACCCAAAAAATACGCAGTTGACCATCATGGGCTGAGTAATCATTTATCGTTCTTTTACAGTCAAACACAGTTCTAGATTTAACCCTTGCCGATGTTATTGCTTTAATCGCCATTTGGCTATCTGTGAAGATGTTGGCATATTTAGGCTTTGTGGTGTTACAGAGCCAGTTCACACACTCCGTGCTTGCTCGAACTTCTGCTTGAAATACCGTGTTATGGTCTGGGAGGCGGAAGTAAAGTTCGACTTCTGGTTCATCAATAAAAAGTCCCATACCCGTCTTTACTCATAGCTTTGACCCATCCGTGTAGCAGCTGGTTCCCACTGACACATGAGCAAGTGTTCCGTTTTCCCAGGTAGCTGTAAGCCGCACTTCAGGAATGCGGTCGGAGTTTTCTGTGGTTTGAATGTGACCAACTAGAGATTCTAAAATCTTCTGATGGTAGGACTTGTGGTCTCGATTTATCAATTCACCCATCACATGTAGACGTCTTGATGCAAGTGCTGCCTCATACTTTACACGGATGTCTATTGGTTGGATGTGCAGTATAGTCTCCAACGCTCTAGTTGGTGAAATTCTAAATGCCCCGCTTACGCCTAGACAGCACATACGTTGAATTTTTTGCAAAGGTATTATGTTGCACTTCTTGTCCATTGATGTCCACCACACTACACAGGCGTAGGTGATTATTGGTCTAATCACGCTCAAGTAAAAGCCAGTGAGGCATATTTGGACGTAGTCCCCATTTTGAACCTATAGCTCTTCTGCAAAACAACCAACTTCTGTGGGCCTTTGTAACTCTTTCTTCAAGATGATCTTTCCAGTACAGTTTCTGATCCTAGATTACTCCCAAGTATTTTACCTTTTTAGTTATACAAATGTCTTATTCAGGAATCGAGCACGGGTAAAACTTGGGATCTTCGTTTTCCTTGTAAATAGACATATTTCTGTTTTGTCTGGGTTAACATTTAATCCCCTTGGTTGTGCCGAGTTATATGCTATGTTAAGTGCCTCTTCAGCTCTTCTGCATAATAGATTTGCATGAAAGCCCCTTAGAAGTATTACAACGTCGTCTGCATAACAGACTGGTTTAAGTCCATCATTGGTGAGGGCTTTTAGGAAACTGTTTATCGTCGTAACCCATAGAAGAGGCGATAAAATGGCCCCCTGAGGTATACCACGATTTACCTTGTCTCTAATTTTTATGTCATATGACCCACAAATAATCCACCTATTCCTTAGCATATTGTTGATCCAGCTTTTCAACGCCCGGTCAACCTGAAACTCGTCTAAGGACTGGATAAGTGTATCGGTCTGTACATTGTTAAATGCGCCCTCGACAAGTGTATACATTTATTTACTGAAGGACTCTTCTATGTGGTGCACTACCTCATGCAGAGCAGTTTCCACTGATTTTCCTTTGACATACGGGTGTTGTTTGAATTTTAGCCTGTCATCCGCTATTTTACTTTTGTGTCAGAAAAGGAGGACATTTGTAACATTTACAAAGAGAGTTTGAAACTTTCGGAGGACATTTAAAAAATACAATTTACTACACGGGGCAAAATCGCCTTTTTTGATATGTTTGAATCGAAAGAAAATATATTTGGAACACAAATTTTTAAATATTATATATTTCTTAGCAAATGAATTTTATTTAAAAATCAATAAAATATATTTGTTGTAATATTAATATATTACAACAAATTATATTTGCAAACTAAATTTCTCAAATAAAATATGTGTTTAAATAAAAATAAAATTATTATTTAGGATTTTTTCCAAATATATTTTATTTAAAAAATATTTCCAAAACTTTTGCTGAGTTTTTCATATTTCAGTTTCAATTTTTCTTGGGTTTCGAATTGTATCTCCCAGCTATGATACCATATGCAGCATTACCTTCTGTTTTAAATCAATCATTTCAAATTTCTGAGTATTCCAAGCTATCATTAGTTGTCAATCCTCTAAGTACTTTATATTGATCCAAGATTATATGATTTCAATTATTATTTTTTACGAACATTAAAAATTTCTAAAAATTTAACTTTGAATTACTGAAAAATTTGAGACAATTTATGTATTTTATGAATACTGAAATGCAAATAAATATTTGTTTCTGAAATAATGGTCCCAAATGAAAACATTGGAATGTAAACAAATATTTGTTTAGAACAACATCTTCCCAAATACACAATTTTTGTGTGTACCAAATATTACATGCTTAGAGTCTACCCCAAACATATATATGTTTCAAGCCGAATATGTTTGGGACAATATACTACAGAAGCGATTTTTTTTTCAGCGTGTATGAAAATTCTTTGTACAACAATTTGTATTTTGTATCGCTTAGATGCCAAATCGGAGAACTATATCGAAATCTGAACAAATTTTCTTCAAACTTGGCAAGGTTTGTTCTTGGGTGCTACATTTAAATCTGAGCAGATTCACAAAAATTCGGCAATGTTGGCCCTTGGATCAAGAAACTCCATCCTGCTTAATTTCAAAGTGATTGGATATGAAAAAGCTTCTGTGGCGATAAAAGGTCATATCGGAAAGAAAATTTATGTAGGGAATATATCTAAATCTGAACCGACTTTGAGCAATTTCTTCCCAGGTATGAAATAGCCCTTATTGTCAAATTTCAGCGAGATTGGAATGAAAGTGCGACCTGTACTTAAGGAACAATTTTACATAGCATGCATGGGTTAGGCATGGGTTAGGCATGCACTGAACACTCCAGTTAGATGAGTTGATACCAGATCCACCTCATTCTGCAGAAGTGCTGGAAATATTCCATCCGGTCCCGAAGCCTTAAAGGTAAAAAAAATGTTATCACTTCTTTAACCATACCATCTGTTATATCCGTAATAGGTACTTGATGCAATACATTCTCATTCTCTAACTGTTCCTCTGTTGGTCCATCATTACCAGTCGGAATATGATTTTTCATCAAGAGCCTTACGGTATCCTCTATAGTTTCCATCCTTTTACCCGTGTCATCCACCAGTGTTTCGGAAAATTAGTTTTCATCAAGAGCGCTACGGTATCCTCTAGGTTTAGGTTAGGGTGGCAGCCGTATTTTTTATACAAGCTCACATAGACCAGTTTAGGTCCCTAGTGTTACCACGGGCTGAGGCATGCACTGAACACTCCAGCCAGATGAGTTGATACAAGAGCCACCTCATTCTGCAGAAGTGCTGGAAATATTCCATCCGGTCCGGAAGCCTTAAAGGTAAATAAACTTGTTATCACTTCTTTAACAATACCATCTGCTATATCCGTAATAGGTACTTGATGCAATACATACTCATTCTCTAACTGTTCCTCTGTTGGTCCATCATTACCAGTCGGAAAATGATTTTTCATCAAGAGCCTTACGGTATCCTCTATAGTTTCCATCCTTTCACCCGTGTCATCCACCAGTTTTCATCAAGAGCCCTACGGTATCCTCTAGGTTTAGGTTTAGGTTAGGGTGGCCGCCGTATTTTTTATACAAGCTCACATAGACCAGTTTAGGTCCCTAGTGTTACCACGGGCTGAAATGCCCCTCATCGAAACCAACCTGTTTGATATACAAATTTGTCGATAGTACGAATATCGGTACTGGAAAGATCTGTTAGGCTGCCTAGAAAAGCCGACCCCAGTATGTCCAGTCGTCGTTTACTCAGAGCGGGGCAGTCGCACAGCAAGTGCTCAATGCTCTCCACTTCTTCCTCATCTCCACAGCTTCTGCAGAAGTCATTAGAGTCAATACCCAATCTTTTGGCGTGTTCGCCGATCAAGCAGTGTCCCGTCAGAACTGATACTAACGTAGACAATCTTTGCCTCTCTAGTGCGAGTAGATATTTTGATCTTCTCAGGTCATACCTTGGCCAGATTTGTCTAGCTACTCTGCAGGTGCCGATTTCTGTCCATCTTTCGTTGGACTGCCTGATTGCCTCTTGCCTAAGCCAAAGCTTGCACGTGGATAGTGGCGCACCAATATATGCAAATTCTTCGAGAATTTGTAATGTCGTCCCTTTCCTAGCAAGTTCATCGGCTTTACAGTTCCCCGGGATATCCCTATGCCCAGGCACCCATATGAGGTGTATATTAAACTGCTCAGCCAAATCGTTAAGAGACCTGCGGCAGTCGAGGGCTGTTTGTGAATTTAGGGATGTTGCCTCCAGAGAATTGATGGCAGTCCGAGTAAATTACAACGCCAGTGTTGGTTACTATGTTGCGACTCAGCCACTTGGCTACTTCCCATATTGCCATTATTTCGGCTTGATAGACACTGCAGGTATCTGGTAATCTGTGAGCTATATCCAATCTAAGCTCTGCACAGTGTACTCCGAAGCCAACCTTTTTATCAAGCTTCGAACCATCCGTGTAAAAGTGGAGATGGTTGCTATTACCTGGTATTCTTCCAACCCAATCATCTGTGGCGGGAATCATATTGATGTAATTTCTCTTGAAGGTGTACACCGTTGGTATATACATAGTCCACTCGGTCGGTTACCATAGCACTACACTTTGATATAGCACTACATTTTGATATCCGGCGGATCGGCAGTATATGGAGTAGGGCTTGTAGAGACTCGGTCGCTGTAGTCCTTAAGGCTCCGCTTATGCTCAGGCAGGCTGTTCTCTGAACCTTTGTTAGTAGGTTGGTGATGGTTAGTTTGTCAGTTGCCGTCCACCATTCCACAATGCCGTATAGCAGTATAGGACGAACTACGAGTACTGCTATATATATCCAGTAGACGATTTTAGGAGAGAGGCCCCACCGCGACCCTACAGCCTTTTTGGATACGGTATCCTCTATAGTTTCCATCCTTTTACCCGTGCAATCCACTAGTGTTTCGGTTTGGACATGAGTTTTTGAGAGGAACTTTTTCATTTTAGACATGCTGTTAACGACAAAAGTTATGGCCATTTGAAGTTATACTTTACAAATAAATTTCCTTTGTTAACAATACAATAATTGGCAAAAATACAAGAAATATTTTTGGTAAAGTATAACTTCAAATGGCCATAACATTTGTCTCAGTGGGTATACCAAATTGCAATATATTGGCATCAAATAGTAAATTTTGTTTTCTATCCAGAAAAGATAATGAGAAAAGAATCGGTATATAAGAGTATCTAATATATAGCGATTCGTAGAAAAGGATCGGGAAAAATAAACAACAAAGGCAATTTTATATTTCCATTGAATCTTTAAAAATTAAGATATCTCAATTATTTTTTTTTTTGTAATTTGTACGCTTGGACACCAGAAATCGAGGCTAATTCTAACATCATCATATTTGTGGACGTAAATCCCACAATTTCCAAAATAAATTCGAAAATCCCCACCAAAGGGAATTTTTTGTTTTTTTCCAAAATCTGTTATACTAAAAGCCGGGCTCAAAAATCCTTTTGCAGTTTATCGTATAACAAATTACTACATATACAAATGGTAAAGGTTTTAATATCGAAGCTTTGCGATTGCCGAAAATGTGGCCTAGCTTTGAAATTTTCGTAAAAAATGGTGTAATTTGGAGAAGCGTGGCAACACTATTAATACACATTTTTGTCTCGTTCTTTTCTCGAAAATATTCTCCAGGAAGTTTCCTTTAAGACAAATATAAATATGTTATACTTTCTTTTTACAAATTCCTCTGTATCTCCAAAATAATACATATACCTTTTCGCAATAAAATACAAAAATTGTCTACATATATTTTGAAAGTGTAAATTGATGTGGCCATAACTATTGTATAGGTGGGCACATTTTACCGAAATTTATTGCATCACACAGAAAATTTTATTGTTAATTTAGAGAAGTTGATGTGAGAGAAATCGGTTCATATTCTGCACTGATATTAAGCAAATGACACGACAGGGTCAGGAAAAAATTTAAAAAACTACATAAAATTTTTAAAAATGAAAATTTTTCAATGAAATATTTTGTAGTGTGTAGGTTCTGACATAGCAAACCGAATGTAATTCACGAATCATTATTATTTCCAAAAGTCGATCCCACAACTCTAAAAATAATTTTGAAAATCCCCAAAAATGGTATTTTTTGGATTGGTTTTAATGAAACTTTAATAACTCAGTCAATTGCAAACGGGTTTTTAAGAGACTGGTTGCATTTTTCTCCTTATAAAATATACTATGTATGTAAATCAATTAATCGTGCGGTTATCTCACAAAATAATAGCTAAAAACATTGCTTAAACTAGAAAATGACGGAAAAAATTAAAACAATGAGACAAACAAACAGAAATTCCTACAGCTTTAAATAAACGAAAAATATATATAGTTAAAAAGGTATAATTCTATTCTTTCCAAATTTGCTTAGAGATACGATTATTAATAATTAACGAATCGGTTAATAATTAACAATGTTATTGGCGTTCAAGTGAAAAAAGGCAAGAAAATCGGTTTTTTACCCGTAAATCCGGATTTTGGGGGTGTCCGGGGAATTCCAAAATAAGATTCGTGTTTTACTCGACAAGACCCACAGGAAAAATAGTATCGCGTCATTTGCTTCTCAATTTGAGTTTATTTTGTCGCACTGTGTTATACTCGTAACTACTCTTTGTGTTTATAGCTACAAACGAGTAATATCCTTTATATGGAAATTATTTCTCTCACACTATTTTTGTTGTTGATTTAAGTAATTTTCGTTAGAAGGGTTTTCACAGTAGTATTTACCTGTCGTAACAGTCCTTGTACCACCATGCTCCATGCCTATCCTGAGCACATTTGTGGGCATTGTCCTGATCTTTTGTGGCAAACTTGCTATTTAGGTGTCGTTTCAATGCATCGCCAGCATTGCCGGAATACTGCCCGAGGCTCTTCAAAGTGTATTTGGTCCTCTCATTGCCGATCTCAAATGCATCGTATTTGGCATATTTCACAACATCGTCCCAATCTTGCAATTGTACGCGTAGTTCGACTGGTTCCCAGACGGAAGTGAGTGTATATAGTTTCTCCAGACCTATCCAATAGTTGCCATCCAAGTCACCAAAGCCAGTTTTGTAGTCCGACCAATTGCGATAGAAATCCACCGAACTATCGACACGCCTCTGTATAATAGTCCAACCTCCGCCGTCGATCGTAAAATCGCATGGCACCACAAATGATTTCGGTCCAAAGAGATGATTTTGAATGCGACATTGATTTTTGTAACAATTCATGGCATTTGACGAAGAGCAGCTATTTGGCAGCGTTATATTTGAGCTAGGGAATGAAAGGTGTGGTTATAGGCAGGTTCAAGGCATTCTATACAAAAATAGTCTACGGGTCTACTGATTTGGTAGGTACATTCTGAAATTCGTTAAAAATTCGTAATATGAAAATAGTATTTTTTTAACAAATATAAATATTTCTATGGACTGGAGAAAGCAGACCCTGCATTTCAGAGCAACACGCATATAGAATCTGTAAAGTGGGCAAGGGGAATCTCTAGAGAACATGATACACATACAAGGGCAACTTGCTAAAAACAAAACTAAAAAAACTAATACGGTTTACTAATATACGCTATGTTGAGTGCTAATGCAGTGCTTTGAAGATAATTGGTGAGATCTGGCCTAGTGCTGCAATCGAAGTTGTCAACAAGGAGGACATTCCTTGTCTGCCCGGGCACATGCCTGAATCCCGGCTATACCATCTGATGTGGAATGCCTCATTAAGACGTTTAAAGGACTGCAATACCGGTCTTGTAAATGGCAACTGGAGGATTGATCGATTGTATGAAGCGGATGGGACACGCAGGCACGCAGTATTTATACAGAATGCTGAATTTTGTCCCACCCCGACAAGTCCAAGCGACAAGTGTCATACGGGTTCAACGAAATCTGGTTAAAGGTTTACAAGACCGATAGAGAGATGATTCGGAAGATACTCTACCAGGCAACACTGATGCAGTATCTGAAGATGAAACTTCCGCTTCGGAAGATTGTGTTTTTCAATTTTGGCTATTCTTTGTAAATAATATTTACAAATAATTTCCAATCATCTCTATTTCGAGCTACATATTTTAATTCTCTAAACGATTTGGATATCTCTTTGAAGATTGTTCAGAGCCAAGTTCTTTTAGGTTTCCCTGTATTTCGTGTACCCTGTGGGTTCCACTCCAATTCGGCATGAGTGACAACCGCAAGATGGGCATCCGATAAAGATCTTGTTGTGAACCAGATCAAGACAGAACTAGTTCTTTTCAACAGGATATATAAGGTACCAACATTTGCTCCTGTCTCCTTGGGGGTATTGAAATTCTCTTCTTTAAAAAAGGTGAACTATTTAGGCAGTAGTAGGTGAACTATTAACAGTAGTCATACCGATAATGCTGAAATCCACTTTCTGCACGACAGAGAATGGCTGATATATCGCTCCCTCACTTCAAGAGTGAAAATTGACAAGATGTGTAACTTTAAGTCCGTATAAAACGATAAGTAACATGAAAAAATATGTTTAAAAACGCTTGAATAATCCGAAATATGGTTGTTTACTTATAGACCAAATTTCGCTGAGATTAATTTATGGACATTTGCAGAATTCGCATTTTTGTAAGTCAACCTCAAAAATTTTAAATTTTGAGTTGAAGTGAGTGAGCGATATGTATCACTGGTGCGTTGAGATCGACACCAACCGAGGCGCTAAATTATACTACATTTAATGTCGCTAGACATTACACCAATACAATATAATGCATGTACTGCTATTATACTTAGGGAACATATTGTCATTCTAGACACAATGCCTGACCTTCAGGGTATTGTTGGTTACACTATGACTGAACACTTTTTGACAATAAGCATCTCGACTGATAGATCAGAATGGAATGGTCGTATACCAGTACATAGGAGATTCGTTAACTTCATATAGATGGTTGCAAACTCAATAACTAATGGCGAATTCTTTTCTGCAAAAATGTGCAACATTTTTTCCGAAAAATGCACTGTTATATAGCTTTTTTGAAATTTTGAAATTTTAGATGTGCTAAGTTCGAGTAACTTAATTTTCAAAGTTCAAAAAAGTATCACAAAAGTGCCGTTTTCGGAAAAAGGGCAATGAACATGTTGCACTTTTTTGCAGAAAAGAATTCGCTATAAGAGGGCTTTGGTTTCTATTCTAATGAACTTGAGCTATCCATTGCAAAAAGACTGCCTTATCACTGTAGTATTTACCTGGTAGAATTCGTAGCTATTAATGAGGACCAAAGTCAAGGTGCAAGGCAGATGAATTTGCAAGAGTAGGAACTACATTACAGGCTTCAGTGGAACTGGAATATGTGGTCATGTCTTTAGCGACCTACATGCTCTTCTTAAGAGGTAGTGCCTTTAGGGCAACAAATGACAAGTGGTCAATAGTCAGGAACAGCTTCCTTTTCGACTGATGTGGCCCCGCCTTAACTACAATACACCAACGCCCAGCTGTCGTTATTATCGTTTCTGTCATGGCGGGTCACTGTCTCATTGGACGGAAATCGGAGAGACCGGAGGTATTGCGTAGCGACATTGGCAGAAGCTATGGAGACGAGGAGGGATCAATAGAACAACTTCTGTGTCTGTGTCCCGCTTACTCTCTATAGAGAAGGCTGATGTTATAATCCGCCAACTTTTGAGCTTTTTAAAGTAATCAAATTAGTTCAACGGAAGGGGCTAGGAAAAAATTATATATCTTCATTTACGTTCCTGTGGGAGCAGAATGAGAATGGACTAAGTGAGTATGTCATACAGCCTGCCACTCGTAATCTAACCTAATGACTAAGCTTATTTTTCTGAAAGCTCTGGAGAGGTACACAAATGCTAAAATCCGCAAATATTAGGCTGTGCTTACAACGAAGGTATACGAGTATACTCTACATAGATATCTGTATAATTACCCAGCAAAATTTCCTATTACCAAATAACCTGACGGGTAAGCTACACTAGTAACTGCTTATTATTTGGCCTCCCTTCGAATTATTTTTACATGTACATGTCATTGGAGGAAAGTGCTTCCACTCAAGCAGCTAAAAAATAACCACTTACCTCCACGCTTACAATTATAGTTAAAGTAAGCGTGGACAAAAGAAATGATTTTACGAATATGTTTGAGTGGTAGTGGATATTTCCGAGTTGCTATTGCTTGTTCACCACCATCAGTGGAGGAATGTGGTGAGAAAGTAGAAGAGCGTAAAATTGGCAAGAGCGTAACATTGGGTAGAGTGTTTACTTGGGAGAGCGTATACCGGGAGTTGAGATTGAACTTGCGACCTCATGGTTTCGTAGTTCAGCATAACAACCACTGGCCTACCTCGCGATTCATAGAGAAATCGCTTAATAATCAAGTACAAAAATATAACCCATCAAAATCTTGGTAAGTAAATGTCTTTACCACATGCATTACCAGGTAATGATATCTCATTATCGCCAGCATTACTTTCGGTAAATAAATAAATAATGACAAAAATAAGTTATTATTAGTAATCTTTTTTGAATTTATAAACATTTCTTCTACTTTGCTTATTTTTCAGAAAGTTCTGGGGCAGTTCCGTAATACAAAAAAAAATATTATGTTGCGCGTTAAATGAAGGACTAGAATCCACATGGGATCCAGTCTGTAATTATGGTCATTTTAAAATTATTTTATGTCGTCGACGACATAAAGTGACTAAGCTTATTTTTCTGAAAGCTCGGGGGACAACAAAAATACATAAATGCAAGAAAAAAGTGGGCTACGCATTAAACGATGTTTTAAAATCCATTTGTTTGAGAAATATAATTTTTGTTTGAAATATTTTGTTCGAATTTTCATATTTTTAAGTTATCTAAAATGTCGTTCCTTTCTGCACTTGAGAAAATTTGTTTTTTTAGATACTTACCAAATAATTTTGTTTTCTTCATTTTTAACACATAACTTTGGTTCGTCTGTAGAAAAAATATTAAAATTAAAATCGATATTATATGCGCTATTCATATTTGAAATTGTTTGTTCGTGAAACACATTACTACTCGCATTAAGATATGTCCTCATATCTTCATTGTTCGCATTCCAAATTGGGGTGGGTAATTCATCAACATTTTGCAAAGCCTCGCCCGACAGAGGGTTCTCCAGCTCAGTTTGCAACTTTTCGGCAGCAAGAGCCCTATCCGGTTTCCTAGCAATGGATTTCACTGTAGACTCTTTACTTTGATCTTGGCCATGCATTGACGCCAGTGTTCGATCTATTTTATCCAAATGTTCAGCAATAGTTTGTAGCTTATACTCAAATTTTGTCACACGATGATCTTGCCTTTCAGCTCCATTTTTCAGTTCCATAATTTCTAAACGTAATTTTAGATTTTCATTAGCTGCTTTCAACAGGTCATTCTCCTTGGAGATTTCATTTCGCATGGAAAGATCACCTAACGAATGCTGAAAATGGTATAGTTATTTAAAAATATGTATAGTACTCGTATTTGTGGTAATAATTCAAACTATCAAATTAATAAAAACAAAAACACTTACAGCGTTTATAGGCTGCAAAACGCAAAAAATATACCAAATAAGACACAATTTTATATGTTTTAATAAAAACATTTCGTTTAGGCAATATGAACGCTTTACGGAATATTTTATTTTGATCTGTTCACTTTCATCACTCTGTAGAAATGAGTTTGCATTTCGTAATGACTGCATTTTATATTACTCACAGCGATAATCTTTCATATATAGCCGTACATATAAACATGTATATAGTTATAAGTAAATGTTGGTGCCGGATGATAAGGATTCCATGACACATGGCTACTGATAATACTACACTGAGAGAACCAAAAATGTACCAATCATGGTCAAACTGAGCACTTGCGGGCAGGGTCGTGCGCAGGATTTTGTTTGGGGCGGGGATTTTTAGTTTATAAATAAACAGTCATATTTCGGATTATTACAGCATTTTTAAATATCTTATTTCATGTTACTTATCTTTTTATACGGACTTTAATTTACACATCTTGACAATTTTCAATTTTGAGTTATGTCACTCTTGAAGTAAGTGAGCGATATGTTCCTACCCATTTACTAATTATTCCAAATTATTATCGCATTGTTAACCGCCCGACTTTCTGCCTTTCCTTACTGGTTTCTTTAATTAAAACAACAAAAAAAATTTTTTTTGTGTCCTAGACCTAAAAATTATTTTTTTGTATAGATTGTGGCATACTGTTATATAAAATCAAAACCAAAATTTTTTTTTTTTAAAATTTTTTTTTATTAAAGATACTATTATCGTCGAAGGTACCCTTAGTATTTGCACTATAATTTTTGGAGTATATGCCCGATCAGGTCGACTAATACGTTAAATTGAAGCTATTAATGTGGGCTACCAATGTTGGAAATATCTCTTTCACATAGAAATAGTGGTTTAGTAACAGTCGTTAAACTAATTGGAAGTAGATTAAAAAAAAAAAAAATCCTGGGACAGAAAACATAAAAAATAGAAAAAAAATATTTTATTTTGTTTTTTAA
Source organism: Eudasyphora cyanicolor (assembly GCA_963930755.1). Classification (NCBI taxonomy): domain Eukaryota; kingdom Metazoa; phylum Arthropoda; class Insecta; order Diptera; family Muscidae; genus Eudasyphora; species Eudasyphora cyanicolor. The sequence goes on from OZ005735.1 coordinate 54,614,429, forward strand.
ATTTTGCATCCCAACGAAGAAAATAATGCCTATTTGAAAAAATCTATGTAGAAATTATAGCCCTTTTGGTAGAGGTAAGAGAATTTCAAAAAATCTTTTTTTTTTTAATTTCTGTTTAAATAGCGATTTTATTTATTACTTTTATTTATATTATGTACCTTTGAGTTTATTTACATGAACGAGTTTCATTAGAAGTAATTGTGAGTTCTTGGTTGACGTTTGAAGATTTCGGAATCGGTTTCTCTAATGAAGAAGCAAATATAATCTCCCATCATTCTTTCATCCCAGTGCCCTTGGTAACGCCGCTCGATGGACTTCAATTCTTGGTGAAACCTTTCGCCATGTTCGTCACTTACGCCGCCAAGATTCTCGGGGAAAAAGTTTAAATGAGAATGCAAGAAATGAATTTTGAGGGACATATTTACACCTCTTGGAATACATAAAGCGAAAAATAAGTTGGAAGAATATATACATATGTGTTATGTGTATACATAAATATAAAAAAAATGTATATCTAACCAATTTTTTCATATTTTTTTTAACAAATCATTAATCATTGTTTCATATTGCGGGCTTTTATTGGATCCAAGGAAATTTGAAACTACAAGCTTAAACGACCTCCACGCTGCAATTTCATTCGACGTCAAATATGATTCGAAATTCACATCTTTCATCAGCTTCCTTATTTTAGGCCCATCAAAAACTCCTTCTTCGATTTTTTGAAAAGAAAGACTTTTAAACTTTTTAAATATGAGAGTGAACTGCCATCTTTTCTTAAGGCTTTTAAAAAAATTTTAAAGAGCCCCAGCTTAATATGCAGATGTGGCAAAATATGGCTATCCCAGAGGCATAACATACCAACTACTTTTAAATCGCAAGAAATTTTCCAGTCATGTTCATATTTTATGTATTTTATCAATTTAGCCATTGTTTCGTATGATTCCTTAGTGTTGACAGCATGAGCAATGGGAATCGACGGTTTCTGATTTCCGTTGTCTAAAAGTACTGCTTTCAAACTTTCTTTCTGCTGTCAACAAGTAACCGCCGCTCCTTTGAATTATATGTTTGATTAAGTTCCTCAAACAATTCGGGAATGTCCTTGCAAAAGCATCTGTTATCCATAGTTGTATAAAATTGTTTGTAAGGTATATCACGGAATCTATAATATGATATGTTAACATCTGGGGTCAAAATATTGTACTGTTTCATCCCAGATCCAAGTAGTTCTGCCTTATATGTGGTCAGTTCCAAATCTCTCACTAGATCAATGAGTTGAAACTGAGTTAAAAGCGATCACTTCTGACTCAAACTTGAATCGCTCTGAGTTGAGAACTTGATGATGTTTCCGTTATTAGGCTGTTAGCTATACTTGGACACTTCCTACTCCAATCTATTAACTTAGACAAAAATAGCCGCCCGTATCGTGAATGAATGGTTGTCTCCAAATCATTGGCATTCCAAATTGCACGTGAAGTCTAAAATTAAAACGTTTTATTCCACTAAACATTTTCCCGTCATGTTCACTACTCCATCGAGTAAGATTTACATGGCACGAATTACACAAAATATTAGGTGTCCACGGTTTGTTCATATTTTTAACGTGTATACTAAAATATTACACATATATTTCTTCTATTATTTTATTAAACGCACGTCGATTTTTTTAATTACATATTTTTCGCAGATGTAGCAGAAATTGTCGGGATCATTTACATACACATTGAAAAGTTCTTTGCCTTTTACTCATACTTCGAAATATAACTTTGTAATATTATTCGGAAAATCGACTTTTCTCTTTAAGGCGCTGAATTACACTAATTTATTAATAAGAAATTTCATTCATAAATTACGGGTTTAAGGTTCATAAGTTGAAGTAACTGTAGCTGACATATAGTTTGCTTCGAACATAGAAACCCAATATTTTCAAGACTGCCGCGTACTACTTTGTACTGCGTACATATAATTTTACTATCTGTATATACGACTGGGATGCTCATGCCCCTAAAAGGCGTAACTGAATGGAAACCTCATAAATAAAAAAACACAAATATTGTTGAATGACCCTCTATATGAGCGGATCTCATCCGATATAGCTCTCACATTGCATATCATGTTTTATGGAGGGTTACGAACGGCCATAAAACCTCGTCCTCTCTATAATTTTATCGTGTCTGACATCAATCCTCATAAAATAAAATGCAAGTGCAATGTCTCTTATATGTCTCTCTCACATATGACGAAATCAATATAAGCAAAAACATAGATCCATAGATTTTTTTTCAAATATACAGTGTTTCCTTCGTTAGCATGCTGACGTTTTAAAAATGTGATAAAAAATGATTTTTTTCTATTTTTTATAGTTTTTTTTGTATCAGGAAAAAGTGTTTTTGAAAAAAAATAATTTTTTCTCATATTTTTGACGACTGTTACTAAACCAAAGATTCTACGTGAAAGCGATATTTGCAGCATATGTAGCCCCCTTTAATTTGAGGCATCACACGGCTCAACTAGGCTTATACTTGAAAAATTATGGTCCAAATACTGAGTGTACTTTCCAAGAAAGCTGGAATTTAAAAAAAAATTAAAAACAAATTGGCATTTTTAATGCATATACGAGTACATATAAAGGGTGGCTGATATGTATTGCAACCAACTTCAGGTTGCTATCATTTCTAAACCGCTAGTCTGATAGCTGACAGATTTATTTCAGTGACAGTTCATTTTATTGTTTACAAGCTTACAAAAGCATTTTGATCTATGGCATTCAGAAAAAAGTTATTCGTGATGGAATTCAAGCGTGATAGCTTTATATTTGGGCGGAAAAACACTAGTGGCTATCGTTAGAGCCCTCCAGCATTTAAATGTGAATAAATCTTTTGTTTCTCGTACCATTGCTCGTTACCGTGATACTGGCAGTATTGCATCGCGTCCAAAAAGTGGACGAACAAAAACGGTAACAACACCAGAAATGATCCGAAAAGTGAAGGCCAGATTTGATCGAAATACACGCCGCAGTGGTAGAAAAATTGCTCGTGAGCTGAACATATCGCGAGAACGGATACAACACATATTAAAAAATGAGCATGGACTAAAGCCATTGAAGTTCCAAAAAGTGCAAGAGCTCACCGATGCACAAAAAAAAGTTAGACTGGAAAGAGCCAAGGAGTTGCTTCGCTTGCACGAAAGTGGCCAGTTACCGAATTTGGTTTTCTCCGATGAAAAGCCATTTCAAATTGAGCAGTTTGTGAACAAACAAAATGATCGGGTTTACTTGCCAAAGAGGTCAGCTGAAAATTTACACCTTCAATTGGCCACCAGAACTCAAGCGCCGCCGATGGTAATGGTGTGGGCCGTCGTAAAGGCCAATGGTCGCTCCCCGCTCGTATTCATCGACCATGGGGTTAAAATAAATGCTGAATATTATCGGGAAAATGTCCTAAAGACAGTATTGAAGCCCTGGGCAGACAAACATTTCGGCCGCAGACCATGGACATTCCAACAGGACTCCGCACCATCGCACTCAGCACGCGTCAACCAAGAATGGCTTAAAAGGGCGGTTCCTCGCTTCATTTCTACTGCACAATGGCCACCAAGATCTCCGGATCTCAATCCGTTAGACTTTTGCGCCTGGGGCATTTTAGAGAGTAAGGTTCGCACTAAAAAATACCAAAGTATCGATCATCTCAAGACGGCGCTTCGCCGGGAATGGGCCAAAATACCGCAGAGCCACTTTCATGCAGCGTGTGATGGCTTTGTCTGCAGTTTGAAGGCCATAATTCGTGCCAAAGGTGACCAATTCGAACAAATCTAAACTGTTTCTAAAATTGTATGTTATTTCCGATTTTTTTTGCTTTTGAACGCTTTACTTTGTTGCATTACATATCAGCCACCCTGTACATATTTATAGTGATTAACATTAAAAAAATACTTAGTTAATATTTTCATTAAGAATTGTATTAATTTAAATCATAAATTAATTGTATTAATGTTTTAATAAATTGACACGACGAGGCGAAATACAAAATTCGTGTAATACTGGAATGTCTCGATGAATATTCAGGGAAGCCAATCCATTTAAATGATTTTCAGTCATGGTTGTACGCAAGTAATTTTTCAGCCGACGCAATGTTTATCGGATATATCAAGAGCTTCCAGGGAATTGCTGACATTTTCGCATTAATTCTTCTTCTCCAAAGTTTCACTTCACTAATCCACACTTCAAAAGAACTATCAGGCAAAATTGATGAATATTTTTCAAATAATTGTTTACAATTTTCTTCATTGCTATTTTAGATGGAAAAAGAGAGATGAGTGATGAATAAATCTAGATATGGAATATAGGTCGGAATCCTGTAATATTCTTCAATATTTATTGCATCAACATTGCAACGATGACTTTGTCGGGCCGCAATCCTAGGTTTCTTGATTTGAATGTCTCGTTCTTCACAAAATATTTGAATAGACGAAAAACTCTCTCCAAAATGGTAAGCACAATTTTTGCGCATGTCCATCAATTCCATTTTCGTATTTTCTGCCAGATGGACGGATTCAGCTAAATCTTGATTTTCACTTTGAGCAACGCGACTTAATGATAATGCCAAGCAGTAAGCTGAATGAATAACATGGAATTATTGATTCTCTTAATAAGTTGTCGGTGTATAAGAGTGTGACAAATACATATAATTTCATTTTGAACACGATTGCTTATATACATTGCCTTTCGTGGTGAATTTGTCAAGTGACTATTCAAATTTGAATCCGTTATCGCCCGATACCTTAGCAAGGCTCGGAAGTTTCCATCATTTTGAATAGTTTCATTTGAATCGATTCTGACTGTATCACAACTTCCTCTTAGTTCTAAACCGTGTTGACTACAACGGACTACTGTTTGAACTATTGCTTTCTATTTTCGTTTAGACCTGCTTTTCCTGAATTTGTAATTGTGTATCGATGGACACTGCGGCTTGCTTTTCTACATTAGATCTCATTTCAGCTTTCACTACACTGTTTCTATGGCATTCGAGTGATGAGTGGTGGCGAAATACGTCGAGTGCTTTTTTCCAATTATTAAATGGTCTTTATACCAAGTTTCCTAGTGTTTGGTTATGTACTTCTGTATCCCTAGCACCGTCTTGATTCGCGGAGTACGCCAACCATTTATTTGTATGTAACCAAGAAAGTTGGAATTTTAAACTTCTTTGCCCAATCACTGGAGAACTATAATTATCTGGAGGAATCCTGATTTTTTCATCAATACCTTCTATATAGTTGATACTCTCTGAAGCTGACTTGTTCACGAATAAAACTACATCATATGGTGATACTTCGTTTGGGTTACTGGAAGCTGTAGAGTTTGATGTAGTTGGCTTTTCCATATGGCCATCATTCGTTTCGATGGGCAAATTACATCTCTGTGGATCCTGAATCATGAAGAATATTCAGAAAAATTCATTGTAGATACGAGTATAGTAATAATCATTGCGGGCGTTTAAGTATTTTGTTATTCACACATAAACATATTGTACAAAATAATTATACATTTTTTACATTCTGCTCATAACACTTTCGTCATCCTCCTCAATTCTTTGCCTGTTGTAGCACTTTTATGAATTGACACAATCACTTCTCCGCGATTTAAAATTGAATGTCAGTGGTTCATCGCACTTATTTAAATTGAACTAAACGTTAGTATTGTGTATGTTTACAATTTACAAATGTACATTGCACTTGGGCATACACAATAAAATCTACAATATGGTACTGCCTATTCCTACTGTCTTTAACGCTGATCTAATTGTATATTTACTACAAAACGGAAAATTCTTAATAATAATTGCCCCGAATAATAAATAATAAAGTTTTGCGATATTTTCAACTAAAATGTCTTGTTCATTATTAACAATTCCATCATCTAAACTTTCAAAAATGTTCTGATTATTTTTGTCTTCAGAAAATTCCACCAAGATTTTTTTGGACACAAATTAGCTATTGTTTACTGATATCTTTAAGCCAGCAGATTCGACAGACTTCGTACCGTCCAATATTTGGTGAAAATAGAATAAATCAAGTAATTTCAATGAATAATATTTTTTAATGAAATCTAAAAAATTTAATGATCAACTATTGTATTCAATTTAATGTACAACATTTTTTTGTTTTATGCTCTGGAACGTACATGAAAAGTGAGGATGGTTAGCCAGCTCGAGAACACGCCACATACAGCTGGCCGTGTGAAAAGCATGACATATCCAGATTTACCCCACACACTTCCAGCTTTGTCCTTCTGACTTGTTTATGCAAGTTTCACTGGGAACTGAAGACGTTTGCGCTTGAATGATAAATCGGTTGAAGTCAAAGGAATTCGCATAATTAGGCATTCTTCCTCCTTGTATGGCCCATTCAAAAACCTTTCCACCATCAAATAGTTCATTAACTCCTTCACAATCAGCCGTGTTCCATTGAATAGATTCGGGGCATGAAGAATTCGTAACATATTGACTACAGATCCAACTTTAAGACGTACATTATAGGGCGGCATGCCAGGCAAATCCAAAGAGTTTAGCGGGATTTCTGTAGAATTTGACTAAAACATTTCTGTATACCCAACAACATTGAACGGATTAATAAAATCCATAGAATACATGGTTAAACTCCGCTCGACACACATTTCCCGGGGAACTCTCCAACAGAACTGGAGGAACATCAGGGCCAACAAGATAGCGAGTGCACTTCACTGTCGTAGAATTAGCTGTGAGATTAGCAGCTTTGAGCCCTTCAAATCACCTGAACCAGACAGCATTGATCCTGTGGAAATGCAGAAAATGTTAAAGTGCATTACATTTTCCTCTAGCAGGAGAAAATTTATGAAGGCTTTATCCGGCTATTATATATACCCCATCGATGGAGCGACACCAAAGTGGTATTCATACACAAATTGAGAATGGTCCAGCCCATCCAGCTTCCTAGTGAAAGCTGTGGGAAAACTTTTAGATTTCTTTCATTTGAGAAAACTTGGATGTAAAACTCCTGTCGGGGAACTAAAATGCTTATAACAAGGGCAAGTCTACAGAATCTGCCCTGCATGAACTTGTGAGACCTTCGCCCCTACATTTCAAAGAATTCACTATGGTTGCCTTTCTTGACATACAAGGGACATTTCGCTCAGATGCGGTAACTGCAGCGTTATCACTTGGGTGAACTCTGGCTTGACTAGACTATGTGATTCAAAGCATGCTCAACAGAATACGCACAACAGCAAATCTTTGGTCTACAACTCTACCAAGGGACCCTACAAGAACGAGTACTGTCTCCACTAATTTGAAACCTAGCGATGAATTGAATCCTGTTAGATCTAGAATGTTGTGGCTGCTAAGTCCTGGCATATGCCTACAACGTTGTTCTCGCAGCAACTGGAAAATTCTTTAGCGTCCTCAGAGACATCCCGCAGGTGTCTCTGAACAAATTGGCTACATGGGACAGAAGCAGCGGTTTAAGAGTTAACCCAAAAACGAAATATTTGGTTCTATTTACTACGAAGTATAAGGTCTTGGATAAATGGAACAGAGCTGGTCTTTTCCGAAGGTGTAAAATATCTAGGAATAGTTCTACATAGAAAATAGTCATTCAGACTTCATTTACTGGAACCAGTTAAGATGTCCAATGTGGTCTTATATATCTGTAGGAATGCCGTAGGGTCGCATTGGGCCTCCATCCTAAAATCGTCCAATTCAGTTGTACGACATTGTGGTGTGGTAGACGGCAACAAATAAACAAAGTACCAACAAATTATTAAATATTCAGAGAACTGTGTGCAAGTCCAATTGATATTGTGGCGAGAGTGGTATTACTATTCTTGATGTATAAGAACTACCGCCACATGAGATTATCACAGTGTAGTGCTGTTGTAACCTACCGAGTTGTCTATTTACTAACGGTGTATAACTTCGAGAGGAACTTCACTATCTGCCAGAGAGTAATCGGTTGGCCGAAAACCATCTCCACCTCTACACAGATTGTTCAAGGCATAATGATAAGGTTAGCTTCGAAATTATGTCTCTCCAGAGTTGTCAACATCGGAAGCAACTGTGCTGATGCAAGGTAATGGAAGTATGTACCTGGCCAGTCAGTATACCTGTCATTCGATGCGACGACATTGCCACCTACGTCGGAATTACAACGTCTGGTAAGGGAACCCAAAAATACAAGTAATGTGTTACTAGCTGGTTGTGATGCCAACTCACACCATATTGCTTGGGGTAGTACTGACACCAATAAAAGGGGACAAGCCCGTATAGAATTTTTGAATACTAACGATCTCCTAACTCTCAACATAGGGAACAAGGCGACCTTTGTTAACAAAATTAGGGAAGAAGTATTAGATATAACGATATGCTCGGAAAACCTCATTGATGAGATCCATGAGTGGATGGTTTCAGATGAACACTCCTATTCGGACCACCGTTATATAAGGTTTAAAATTGCACGGCCACCGCCTAACCCAATAAGTTTCCGTAATAAGGCAAAAACCGACTGGACCAAATTCGGCAATCTACTTAGAAATCGATTGGGCCAGCCTAAACACGATTATCCAAGTACAGAAAATATAGATATCAATGTGAGGAGGATTACGGAGGCTCTTGTAAAATCATTCGAAGATAGTTGCCCGCTTCGAGAAAGGAAATCTGCTTATGAGAAACCCTGGATGACAGGGCAAATTCGCTCGATTGGCAAGGATGTCCGCAGACTTTACACCAGAGCTCAACGTAAAAAGCTATCAGTATATTGGGATGACTACCACAGAATGCTCAAAGAATACAATAAAATCATTAGACTGGCGAAACGTAACTCCTGGAGACTTTTCTGTGAGCAGGTAGACAGCGTTAACAGCATGTCCAAAATAAAAAAGTTCCTCTCAAAAACTCAAACCGAAACACTGGTGGATGAAACGGGTAAAAGGATGGAAACTATAGATGATACCGTAAGGCTTTTGATGAAAACTCATTTTCCGAGTGGTAATGCTGGGCCAACAGAGGAACAGTTACAGACCGAAAATGTAATGCACCAAGTACCTATTACGGATGCTATGGTTAAAGAAGCAATAAAAAGCTTCTCTCCTTTTAAGGCTGCGGGACCGGACGGAATATTTCCAGCGCTTCTTCAGAATGAGGTGGATCTGGTATCAACTCATCTTGTTGGAGTTTTCACTGCATGCCTAACTCATGCATATACCCCACAAAAATTGGCAGGAATCAAGGGTGGTCTTCATACCTAAGCCTAGCAAGGCGAGTTATACGATCCCAAAGGCTTATCGACCTATTAGGCTAACTTCTTTCCTCTTAAAAACAATGGAGCGAATAATTGACGACATGATCAAAAGTAAGCTAAAATTCAAGCAACACGCATATGTTAAAGGAAGATCAGTGGAAACAGCTCTACAGGTAGTACACCACATAGAACAGTCCTTCATTGAAGAAATGTACACACTTGCCGTTTGTATACGTTCAGACCGATACACTTATCCAGTCCTTAGACGAGTTTCAGGTTGACCGGGCGTTGATAAACTGGATCAACAATATGCTAAGGAATAGGTGGATTATTTGTGGGTCATATGACGTAAAAATCAGAGACAATGTAAATCGTGGTATACCTCAGGGGGGCATTTTTATCGCCTCTCCTATGGGTTACGACAATACACAGTCTCCTTAAAGCCCTCACCAATGAAGGACTTAAACCAGTCTGTTATGCAGACGACGTTATAATACTTCTAAGGGGCACACATCCAAACCAACTATGCAGAAGAGCTGAGGAGGCACTTAACATAGCATATAACTGGGCACAACCAAGGGGACTAAATGTCAGTCCAGACAAAACAGAAATATGTCTATTTACAAGGAAAAGGAAGATTCATCCTTTTACCGTGCCTCGTTTCCTGGATAAGAATATTGCCATATCTAAAAAAAGATAAAATACTTGGGAGTAATCTTGGATCAGAAAAGGCCCACAGATGTTGGTCGTTGTGCAGAAGAGCTATAGGTTCAAAATGGGGACTACGTCCAAATATGACACACTGGCTTTACATGAGCGTGATTAGACCAATAATAACCTGCGCCTCTGTAGTGTGGTGGACATTAATGGACAAAAAGTACAACGTAATACCATTGCAAAAAGTGCAACGTATGTGCTGTCTAGGCATAAGCGGAGCAATTAGAACAGCACCAACAAGAGCGTTGGAGACTATACTGAACATCCAACCAATAGATATCCGTATAAAGTATGAGGCAGCCCTCACAGCAAGATGTCTACAAGTGATGGGTGAATGGATAAATCGAGACCACAAGTCGTACCATCAGAAGATATTACAATTACTGGTAGGTCACATTCAAACAACGGAAATCTCCGACCGCATTCCTGAAGTGCGGCTTACAGCTGCATGTGCCAGACAGACGCTCCTGGGAAAACGGAACACTAGCTCATGCGCCAGTGGGAACCAGCTGCTACACTGATGGTTCCAGGCTAGGAGGAAGGACGGGTCTGGGACTTTTTATTGATGAACCAGAAGTCGAACTTTACTTCCGCCTCTCAGACCATAACACAGTATTTCAAGCAGAAGTTCGAGCAATCACGGAGTGTGATAACTGGCTCAGTAATACCACAAAGCCTAAATATGTCAACATATTCCCAGATAGCCAAATGGCGATCAAAGCAATAACATCGGAAAAGGTCAAATCCAGAATAGTGTTAGACTGTAAAAGAACGATAAATAATTACTCAGTCCATCGTGGTCAACTGCGTATTTTCTGGGTACCGGGACACAACGGAGTGATTGGAAATGAACGAGCAAACAGCTTGGCTTCAAAGGGCAAAGAACTTCGAGTAACAAACTTGGAAAATTGGAAACCTTTCGAAGCCATGAAGGATGAGTTGAAGCACTGGGCAGTGATGGCTCACAAAACTGTGTGGAATAGAGCAACTGAAGGCGCAACTGCAAAGATACAGTGGGGTGACCCAAATGAAAATAAAACAAGAAGTCTTCTGAAACTAAACAAGATCGATATTAGTAAGATGATGAGTGTTCTAACGGGACACTCAAGCTTACAAGCACATCTTCATCGCATATGACTAGCCTAGCAGGAAACGACGAATGCAGGGCATGCAGGGAAAACATCGAAACGATGGAACATTTTCTGTGTCACTGCCCGGCTTTCACACATGCAAGATCCCAATATTTCGGGTCCGACATATTACCAGACTTGACTCATCTCAGAGAATATGACTGGAAGATACTGAGAAAATTCGTGTCTAGTACCGATTTTCTGTAGCTCGTGAGGTATAAAAAGATCATAAATAAGGAGCGCACAACAGGCCGAACCACTGGCTTAAGTGTATGTCCATGGACATGAGACGTTTAAACGTCTCCTCTCTTCAACCTAACCTAACCTAACCTAGTGATAACACGGGCTTAGATGTCCCTCATCGAAACCTCTTTGATACCCAAATTTGTCAATAATACGAAGACTTGACTACATAGAAAGGCCTACCACAGTATATCCAGAAGTCGTTTACTTAATAAGTCACAGTAACAGAGAAGGTGCTCAACGCTATCCACTTCTTCCTCATCACCACAGCTTCTGCAGAAGTCGTTGGACTCAATGCCTAACCTTCTGGCGTGCTCGCCAATCAGTCGGTGTCCCGTCAGAACTGACACTAACGTAGACAGTATTTTCCTCTGTAGTGCGAGGAGATATTTTGACCTTCTCAGTTCGTATCTTGACCAATTTTGTCTAGCTACCCTACAGGTGCCAATTTTCAAAGAACTACCTAATTGCCTCTTTCATAAGACCAAGCATGTAAGTGGATAGTGGCGCACAAATTTATGAAAATTCTTCGAGAATTTGTAATATCGTCTTCCTTTACCTAGCAACTTCATCGGTTTTGAATTTCCCCGGGAAATGCCCAGGCACCCATATGAGGTGTATATTAAACTGCTTAGCCATCTCGTTAAAAGATCTGCGGCAGTCGAGGTCTGTTTGTGAATTTAGGGAAATGAAAACGCTAGTTTTGGTTACTTTGTTGCAACTAAGACACTTGGCGACTTCCCATATTGCCATAATTTCGGCTTGATAGACACTGCAGGTTTCTGGTAGTCTATTAGCTAAATCCAAACTAAGTTCTTCACTCCGAAGTCAACCTTTTCATCAAGCTTCGAACCATCCGTTTAGAACTGGAGATGGTTTCTATTACCTGGTATTCTGCCAACCCATTCATCTCTGGCTGGCGCCATAGTGAAGTTGTACATCGTTGGTATATAGTCCACTCGGTCGGTTACCATGGCACTACACTTTGATATCCTCATGTGACCGTAGTTCCAGTACCTCCACATTTATAGACAGTTAAATCTTAGTGCCGCTCTGGTTGCAACTTCTCTCGTCACAATATTAATCGGCAGTATATGGAGTAGGGCTTGTATAGACTCAGTCGCTGTAGTCATTAAGGCTCCGCTTATGCGCAGGCAGGCAGTTCTCTGAACCTATGATAGTAGGTTGGTGATGGTTAGTTTGTCAGTTGCCGTCCACTATACCAAAATGCCGTATAACAGTACGAACAGTCCACTATACTGTATACATATACACTATACATATACAATGGACGATTTTACGAGAGAGATTCCACCGCAACACTTCAGCCTTCTTGCAGGAATATAAGGCAACGTTGGTCTTCCTTACACGTTCCAATACGTTTAGTCTAAATAACAGTTCCCTATCTAGAATTCTTCCTAAAAATTTTGCTCTTTCAGAAAAGACTAGATCTGTTCCATTTATCCGAGGAGGAGGGTCCACATGTCGGACATTATTCATCCTAGTAAAAAGAACCAATTCTGTCTTGTTTGGGTTAACGCCCAAATCGCTGCTTCTGGGCCATCTAGCCAACTTGTTCAGAACCACCTGTATGATGTCTCTGAGGACGTTTTCGAATTTGCCACTCACTGCGATTGCCACGTCGTCCGCATATCCCACAACGTTCTAGATTTAGCAGGATTTCATTTACCGTGAGGTTCCAAATTAGTGGAGACAGTACTCCTGCTTGTGGGGGTCACTCCGTTTACAAACCTTGTTAGAGTTGTGGACCCAAGACATGCTGTTATGCGTCTTCTGTTAAGCAGGCTTTGAATTAGTCTAATCAAGTTGGGTTCACCTTTAGATGCGACAGTTCCGCAGTTACCGCATGTGAGTGAATGTAGTTAATAGCTCCTTCTATGTCAAGGAATGCCACCATGATGAATTCCTTGAAATATAGGGACGATTCGATAGTGCTCACAAATTCGAGCAGGGCTGACATCAAGGTTTTCCCTAATGAAATAATCTACTTTTAAAGTCTTTCCAGACCTAATTGGTTTGAAGTCTTTTGGCCTAGTGAGCGATCTCTTTCCTGCTTTGGTTATGAAAACCACTTTGGTATGGCTCCATCGATTAGGATGTATGAAAGCCTGATACACCAGGATGTTTGAAAGCCTATTACGCAATCGCAAAACAAATGCTGTACTAAGTCTGGAAGGCCTACGTCGTAGTACCTATTTCGGGCTAATATAGACAAAAAATAAATAAATTCGCTTGACGGGGATGCCTTCACGTTCCGATGGCTCCCCAATCATCCGAGTGTCATGGCCAAAGCTGACCACACACAAAAATTGTGAAAATTTCACCCCAGTACCCACAACAGGTGGTACGTTGAGGGAAAAACGTCATGTCCGACCGTAAAAATGGAAGCACAATGAGCACCGGATAGCGCTCAGAGTTTTGACGAAGGTGGAGGCTGTTGAGGTTTCGGCTCTTACCGAAAAACAAAAGGAGTCACTTACCTAGTCTAAGGGCGTCATAGATGCTTCTAAAGCTAAAGAGTCGGCTGAAAGGGGCACAAATTCGGCGGTCTTAACGGCTAATAAAGTGAAAAGAACCAAGGCTGCTCTGAGTCGAGCGGGTAAAGTGTGGCCTGGAGCCCAGTTGTATATTGACGAAAAAACAACAAAAAAATTCCTCAGCTCTAAACATCTGTATTAACTGAATGACAAAGCCGGTCTAGATTATCTGGTCGAGCATATCACCACTTCGTTCAATAGTTTCCTTGAAGAAGTCTGTCCAACAAAAATGTAAAAGGGTAAAACAAAACCTCAGTGGTGGACTTCTGAGCTAACGGCTAGGAAAAAGACCTGCAACAAGCTATTCAAATGGCGAAATCTACTGGGGTTGTTAATAATTAGCATGCCTATAAAGACTAAATCAAGATCTATAAAAAGGTCTCCGACACCGCAAGGGTAAGGAAAATACTATCCTCTTCACCCTGTACAGTCCCAGTAAAAAATTACTGGTTGTATTTGTAACTGACTCGCCCAGAAATACTTGCAGTTTCGTTTGCCAAGATTCAATTAAGCATTGTTCTCTGCATTCTATTGAAGTAGCTGTAGAACTAGCGCCAAGACATTAATTATTCACTGTATTTTTTCCTACTGGTTTATAATGTGATATATTTTTTCTGGATTTTCTAATGAAGAATTTAATTCCAAAAATCCGCAAAAGTAAGCGAGTCTAAAAATTGACCCGTCAAATTGTCAGTTTAATTCCAAAAATCCAAATAAAGAAGCGAAGCTACCGACAATCTGGTTCCTTTAAATACTAAAGGAAACTAAAGCAAATATATTTTTTTCATTTTTCTAAACTGGTGAAAATGTCACGTTTTCATCAATTCAGAATTAGTTCCGGAAGTCTCATCCCTTTATAAAAAGAATCGGTTAAGGAAGCGAGTGGGGAATTAGTACACACAAAGCTGCTTCATTCTCTACTCGATTGCTTTTTCGGAAAATTTTTTACTGGGTGGGTTATCTGCAGGATGTGGCAAATACCTGGACAAAAACCAGCGAGCAGTCACTTAATGTACTGCTCGACACACATTTCCCGGGGAACTCACAACAGAACCCGAGGATCAGCAGGATTAACAAGAGTGCGAATGGACTGCGAGCGTCGCTAGCTTGTTGACTGAGAGATCCAGAATAAGCTTGGCTATTAAAAGCTTTGAGCACTTCAATTTACCTGGACCAGACGGCATCACTCCATCTCCTGGCTAGAGAAAGTCAGCACAAACTGAATTTTATACCTCACATTTTGCACACTGATAACACTATGCAACAAATGAACACTTTTTTAAAAGTACACGGACTTGACAGAATAGGTTCGATTTTACTACCAAAGGGTAGTATAACCCTATACTCGGTTTGGCGAAATTGGTGACCAATTTTTTTATGGTCTCCAAAGTTTCTGAAAATCAGGGGGTCCCTCAAAAAAGGTGTCATCAGCTTTTGTCCAACAACTAATTCAGACTTGGTGATACCGCTTAACTATATTTGGAAATAATGTAGCTACGAATATGCTGAACAAAATTATTATACAGTTTATGCCAACAAATTTTTTACCATACTTTTATTGAAAAAGTGAAAGGAAAAGATTTGTTTTTCATTTTTTCAGCATAACCTTCAGGGAGTTGTAATTTTTTACTAACAATATTTGGCAAAATTGTAGTCAAGGTAAATCTGAAGAACTTTTGTGAACGTATCAATACAATATGAACGTGTCTAGGCACCCTAAATAGCTCAAAAAGACCACATTGTACCTCAAAAATGTTAGTATTTCACTATTATGTAACAAAAATATTTTTTAGTGTAGGGTATATTCAGCAACTTTATAGAAAACTAGCTGACCCCAGCAGACGTTGTCCTGCCCGTCCTATTTGGGATGTATAATGTTGTTATTCATTGATATTTCATTCAAAAATGCATAATCCCGAGTTTCAGGAAAAAATCATCAAAAAATGTATATTCACCATATGTCCACTACAGCGCCATATACCTGTTAGAATCATACATACAAACTATTATCAAGACAAACTACACAAATCGGTCATGAAATGGGAATTTTGCTAATAACATGACCACTCCGCAATTTATCGCGGTGAAAATAATTCTAAAACACAAATGACCCCAAACTGAATATATTGTTAAATTTTCAGCCCATTCGCTTTTATGGTTTCGGAGATCATGCGTTACTAACAAACGTACAAAGGATTTTATATATAAAGATATTAAGGCCAATCTTTTTGTTGAACATATTAACCAATTTCACCAAACCGAGTATAAGGATATACTACCCTTTGGTAGTAGAATCGAACCTATACTGTCAAGTCCGTGTAGGTTTTCGCTGTTGCACAATGTAATTAAGCTCGATCCGGCTTTAAAACTATTACTTGTCTACATCATTGTTTTAATGTACAAAACCCTTAATGGATTGAATTATTAATTTAAATAATGAAATTATGATTTTTCTTGAATTTAAAAATAGATGTACACAAAACTAAAGATTAGCGTTTCATTAAATCAAATACAAATAGCTTTATATTAATGCAAATTTCCTAAAAAACACGCAACATTTTCGTTATTTTAATGAAAATTGTTCTTGATTGTTTATGTGTCGTCATTAATTTAATTACTCTATATTTTGTGTGGTAATCTGGAGGTGCATTGTCGGCCCATTTTATTTTATTATAAAATTTGTGTAAACAGGAACATTTATCTCCGATTGGTTTTGGCGTGGAAATTCATAACCTATGAAAATAGTTCGAGCTTGAGAAGAAAATCTGAGATACCATTAAAACTTGTAATTATCCACTACACCACACTGTGGTACAGGGTATTATAAGCTTGTTTTGTGGCAGATGTTTGTAAAACCTCGAAATTAAACAGCTAGACCTAACCTTAAAGTATACCGATCGACTCCAAATCGATAGCTGAGTCGATTTGAACAAGTCTATCCATCTTATGTTGTTCGTTGAGTACAGGTCGCAATTCGTGGTGAAATTTTCGATCGTGGCGAAATTTTTAACTTAGGAGTCTTTCGCATCTGCAAAAGAACCCTCTTGAAATTGGTTGAAATCGGTTCAGATTTAGCTATACCTCTCACAAATACTTTTCGTCCGATTTGGCCCTTTAGCCCTATAGATACTGTATTCTATAAACACTTGTTTTGAATTTAGCATGATAGATTATATTGATCTATGGACCAACATTGCCGAATTTGAACAAAATCGTTTCAGATTTAGATAGAGATCCCATACATATGTTTCGTCCGATTTGGCCCTTTAGCACTATAGAAGCTGTAGTTTACGTGGACAAACATTGCTCAATTTGAAAAAAAAAATAATAAAATTTAGTTATAGCTCCCATATATATGTTTATTCCGATTTGGCAGAGATGTGCCAAATGTAAATTGTGTAAAGAAAATTTTCAATTATTTTGTTTGTCATGCAGGCAGCACCGCACGAATTTAGCCTTTCCTTACTGGGTTTTCGCTAAAACGTTGCAAGGGGACTGGCAACACCAATCTTTTCCCACGAACATTATTTTTCCTCGTCTATGAATTTTGATATATAATATTTTTTATGGTGATTATTCGTGGATAATATGTACAATGTAAGAGGGTCGAGTTGTCTAAGAAAACTATTTGCCCAGTGGTCGCTGAGATGACTTATCATTTCCAATTCCCAATGATTACTTAGTTTATATTTTTATTTCACAAAAAACTATTCCTAAATAGGGTCAATTATATTAAGATGTTGATTTCCATATATATTCATTTAAATTAAGACAACTAGCTGGACCCGGTCCACTTCGTTGGTCAACTATTTGCAATTTTTTTCCAAAACCATCTCAGACCAAATAGCTTTCAAAAAACGAAAAAATTGTAAAATCCATCCAGTAGTTTAAGCGTCTATAAAACACATACATGCATACATACATACAAACATTTTTCCATTTTTATATATATAGATTTAAAAAGCGAGAGTTTAATAAGCTTTTAAGTATGCATCTACTAGTTATCAGCTTTTATTTAGTTCTTATCTCTTAAAGCAACAATGTACAATACATGCAAAAGTAATGAAACACAAAATACAAAAAACAAGTAAGAAAATTAATTCGAGTAAGCCGACTTAAGAATTCCCTCACCTTTAGTCCCAGAAAATTTTCGTAAAATTATTTATTTGTTGTTTTAATTAAATTATTATCAATTTAAATTTCTTTTAACAACTTTAAAGTATGTACTGGTATTAAAGTTATAAGCTGTTAACTTTTGGTGCAATAAGGTTCATTTGTGTGTGAAGTACCAAAAGGGGCGGGCAAATAACGCCAACTATTCTCTGGACTCTATTTACTATAAAAGCACTAAACACTTTACAAATTTTCAAGTATTTGCATGAACCAATATTAAAACTATAAGCAGTTATCTATTGGTGCAAAATGGTCCATTTGACACTAAATTTGGCAACTAATAAACTAATACTATGTGTGGAATTTCAGAAGATTTGACTTAGTAGTATTGATGATATTGAAGAATCAATATTTCACCAAATGTTAACCCTTTGTGGTGGTGGTACTTGAAATTTTAAGTCAATCGGTTACTTACCTTTCGAGAGTTATCGTGCGCACCAGCCAGCAGACAGAGGGACGGACATTGCTCAAATGACTTAAAATTACCCAAAACGGATTTCCGTCGAACATACTTAGGGTCCAAGATGGGCGTATTAATAACGCCCATTTTGGTGCGTTACCAAAAGGGGCGTCCATTTTTCTCATGGTGGTTGCGACTAATAATCCAACACTATGTGTGGAATTTCAGAAAATTCGAATAAGTAGTATAGAATTTATTAGAGAATCAATATTTCAGTCAATCAATATTTATACTAGGAGTAGAACGATATGGCCCATCGTCGAACTTAGCCTGAGATAGAAAAAAAATATTACCACATACCAAATTTGAAGTCAATCGGTTACTTACCTTTCGAGAGTTATCGTGCGCACCAGCCAGCAGACAGACACACAGACAGACTCAGAGACAGACGGACGGACATTGCTCAAATGACTTAAAATTAACCAAAACGGATTTCCGTCGAACATATTTGGGGTCTTAGGTCACTTCTGCGATGTGTTACACTTTTGGCCCGTTGCAAATGATATATGTGTATACCCTCGCCACACTAAAATAAGAGTACAATAATGATAAGCTAAAATTGCAGAACATTTGGGGCAAAAAAAAACAAGTAAGAAAATTCAAAAGTCGGGTAAACCTACTAATGAATACCCTCACTTTGTAAGTAATGTAATATGTATAGTAGTAAGGGTCGGTCCCCATACAAAAACAAATTGTTGCGCCAGTCACCCCCTAGTTTTGAAGATTATCTAGAGACAATTCCGAGGCAACAAAAAAAATTTTTTTCTGTGCACCCTATATGACGCCCTTTTAGTTTTATTATGCTGCGTTGCCATTTGATGTCCGATCGTAACGGCATGCATCTTGTTGTTTGATTTTTGGCAAGGGCTATATTTCGTCCATATGTCACTTTTGACTCCGAAGTCAAATTCGATAAGTGACCTCTGTCATCTCGTTTTCTACCCCTCTAAGTGGGGAATATTTTGAAACGCTAATAAAGGTCTTTAATAATAATGAAACTTTTGCTTTTGAAGTACCCACAATTATTCATAAACAAAAAAGTTATAATAGTTTTAAAATTACATAATATATGCAGATATCAAATTACACTATCTACTTTTGACGTCGTTTTCTGTCTCTCTCTCACACACACATACACACAAGTAAACCCCGTACCCAAAAATTTACATCCACTATGAGTTCGGTTTAGTACAAACGAACTAAATTTGCGAGACTCCACTTAAACAAATGCAGTTACAAGTGACTTCAGTTATCCGATTTTCTGCCCATGTAAATGGTATTTATTTGCAACAAGTAACGTCATTTGAAAATAAATAATTTTACTTTCACGATTTATATTTGCATTCATAATATTTCTATTATTATTAATGGTATGTATGGCATTGAAGATAATACTGACGTAAATCCAGTTTACTATAGCGCTCCCGCCTTCTTATTTTGGAAAATATATACCCAATCCGGTTTTCACATATCCTTACTTGCTGATTTATTAACAATCAGCACATAAATTCTTATTTTGAGAATGGCACGTAAAATTAAATTAAAATTAATTAATATAGTGTTAAAGCTAACATAAGCTTCTAAAATTCAATTACAGAAAGTGCAACTTTAAGATAAGTCTGAGAATCTAATACAAAGAGAGAAAGAGATGCAAAACAGCATTACAACTGTATTTCCTTGATTGTTGTTTCTTGTCCATTGACTTCGATCTTCCGAAATTACCAGCAACGAAAATAATTGTGCTCTTAATTTTGGACATACGTTTCAAGTTTTTTCTTGGACTGTAAATTTAATATACGAGTATATATTTATGAATAAAAATCGTAAAAGAAAAAATATTTATTTCAAAGTTCTTTACTTTACTTCAAAGTTCGGATAAGTCACTAGTAAAAATTCGACTTGGATTACTGACTGACATAGGGAAGAAGTGTAGCCATTGTGAAGATATCATCAACAACGTATCATACGTTAAGATCATACGTTAAATAAGCTCACAGTGACAAAATTACTACTATTTTGGTGTCGTGTAGGGTGCATGGGAAAACAGTGATTTTATTCTGATTTCGTTCCTTAGAACGCTTTAACATTTGGTGACGAAGCTCTCAAATTTAATTCGTTCGTATTGAACCGAACCGTCATAGGGGATGTGAATGGGGTATATCTGTGTGTATGTGTGTGAGAAAGGCAGAAATCGACGTCAAAAGTAGATTATGTAATTTGATCTATGCATGTATTTTGTAATTTCAAAACTAGTATAACATTTTTGTTTATGAATAATAGTGGGTACTTTGAAAGCAAAAGTTTCATTATTTATGAAGACATAGGGGGGTAGAAAACGAGATGACGGAGGTCACTTATCGAATATGACTTCGGAGTCAAAAGTGACAAATGGACGAAATGTAGCCCTTGATAAAACTCAAACAACGATATGCATCCCGTTACGATCGGACATCAAGT
The DNA here is from genome assembly GCA_963930755.1 of Eudasyphora cyanicolor. Taxonomy (NCBI): domain Eukaryota; kingdom Metazoa; phylum Arthropoda; class Insecta; order Diptera; family Muscidae; genus Eudasyphora; species Eudasyphora cyanicolor. The sequence continues at coordinate 54,635,431 of OZ005735.1, forward strand.
GACAACGCAGGATAATAAAATTAAAAGGGCGACATGTAGGGTGCACAGAAAATTTTTTTTTGTCTCCCCGGAATTGTCTCTAGATAATCTTCAGATCTAGGGGGTGACCGGTGCAACTTTTTTTTGGGACCCACTCTAATGTATAGTACTTAAGGCGGGAGATGTCTGAACGTTGAAAACATTTTCATTCATTCTCAGTCTGTATATATTGATTCCTATGGTTCCAGGTTGAAACAAACGGCCATAACAAAGTTTTTCTATAACGATCCACACACATCCTCTCGTATGTGGTTCTCAAAGATGAACCGGCATTCTGCTGGTCATCAGAACCACCTACGAGGAGAGATACTCACCGAGTGGATGGTGACGCGTGGAGTAGGGGTGCTGAATGAGCCCAGCTATCTATATACCTTCGATGGGCCCAATGGGAGAAGTGACATTGACGTGACAGCTGCAAATGGGGTTGCTATGACAACGTACAGTTTTAGGTGGAGGGTGTGTGACAGATGGGGCGTGAGTGATCACCGATCCATCGAAATTGTGGTCTCTCACAGGGGACGGACTAGGGCGACTGAACGGTCTCGCAGGTGGCGGGATCGGGACGTGGACTGGCGACACTATGCGGATTGTGTTAGGGAGGCGGTCTTGGAGACGCCAATAGCTGAGTTTAGGTCACTGACGTTAGATGACCATGTCAGCCGATTGGATGGATGTCTGTGCGCGGTGAACGATGTGCAAATTGGTCGACGTCGCGCGACTCGACCAAGCAGAATCAAATGGTGGACCGAGGAGCTTGAAATGATGCGGCGGAATGTCCGACGCCTTAGGAAGAGATTCCAGAGGGTCAGGCATTCCAATGTTGAGTTGATGGCTACGCGGAAAGCTGAATATCGTGCTGGCCTTCGTACGTACAAGGACATGCTGATTTGGAGTGAAGAGGGACATCTTAGGAGTATTGTACAGGACAATAGGGATGTCCCATGGGGGTTGGCGTATACAATATGTCGAGGGCGTGACAAGCAGGGCGACATCGCGTGTTTTAGTCGGGCTGAGGGGACATTACGCTCTTGGAGGGAAAGCGTGGATGAACTGTTGGGGGTTCTCTTTCCAGGTGCGGATCCGGTTAGCTATTCCCCTCCTCGTGAGGCAATAACTGACCCTCCAATCCTGGAAAGAAATGAGATTTCGGACAGTGTCTATCGGGTGAAAAGCAGGAAATCACCAGGTATCGATGGTATTACTGGAGAGATGGTGAAAGCCATCTGGAAGGCAATACCAGAGTACCTGGATAGCATCTATCAGAGGTGCTTAGTAGATGGCTTATTCCCAGGAGTTTGGAAGACTGCCCGAGTCGTTGTACTGCTCAAGTCTCCTGACAAGGTGAGGAGTGATCCTCGCTCTTATCGGCGCATCAGCCTTCTCTCGGAGCTTGGAAAAGTTCTCGAGAGAATAATGGTGTCACGGCTTAAGCAGCGCATCGATGAGAGCACTCTCTCTGAGCGACTGCAGTTTGGATTTAAGTCTTACCGGTCTACGGAGGATGCTTTAATGCATGTAAGTCGTAGCGTTAGCGAGTCGACAGCCAAGTATGTACTGGGTATATTTGTTGATTTCCGAGGTGCATTCGATAATCTCTTTTGGGACAGCGTGCTCCAGCGATTAGTCCAGATTGGGTGCTGTGAGCTTAGGCTTTGGCAGAGCTATTTTGAGGATAGGAAAGTTTGTGTGGTGGGTGCCAGCGGCACAGGTTGGAAGGGGGTGACTCGTGGCAGTCCCCAGGGTTCTATCTGTGGTCCATTTATGTGGAACCTCATGATGGATCCCTTGTTACAGTCACTTGCCACCTCTTACAAGCTGTGTGCATACGCCGATGACCTGCTCATCTTTATCGAATGCCAGTCTCGTGCTGAGCTGGAGAGAAAAGGTGGAGTGGCCATGCGTACTGTCGGTGAATGGAGTGCACGTGTTGGCGTCGAGGTTTCGGTGGAGAAGTCCTCGACAATGCTGCTCAAGGGCAGCCTGTCTGCGGGGCGTCCTCCACTTATTCGTTCTGGCGAGGCTAGTATCCGGTATCGGAGTGAGGTGAAATACCTGGGTATTACCATGGGAGAGAGGATGAACTTTCTTCCTCATTTGAATGCTGTTAGAGCCAAGTTGACCGAGATTGTGGGGAAAGTTAAGAGTATGCTCAGAAGAGACTGGGGCCTCAGCAGGCGTGCTGTCCGCACCATATATCATGGACTGTTTGTTACCTGTGTAACTTATGGTTCATCTATATGGTGCGAGACAGTACTGACTGCTCATGGTCTACGCAAGGTCTTATCCTGCCAAAGTGTGGCGATGTTAGCTTGTATGCCTGTATGTCGTACGGTGTCCACAGACGCATTGCAAGTATTGCTGGGTGCACTCCCACTTGACCTGGAGGTGTTGCGTAGCGGCATCACCTCCCGGATGAAGCGGGGCCAGCCACTTCCCAGCTTAGATTGGTTTCCTTCGGATCAGCTGGTAGAAGGGGATGTTAGGAGGAACAAGGAACTCTTGGATGAGTGCCTTGTGTCTAGGTGGCGGACAAGATGGACAGAAAGTGATAAGGGGCGGGCGACGTACGCTTTTATTCGTGACGCGACGTTTGTTAGGGAGCGGCCAGACTTCGGCTTCGGTCTATGTCTCGGCTTTTTACTGACCGGACATGGCTCTCTCAATGCATTTTTGCATGCGAGTGGCCTGTCCAATAGTCCGGACTGTGGTTGTGGGAGGGGACCTGAGGACTGGCGGCATATACTGACGGAATGTCCGCACTACGATGATGTTAGGGATTTAGCTAGCATGGGAATCTTCCACTCCCAGGGGGTGTGGGATTTCAGTAGGGTTGTAGAGAACGATCGAAAGTTAAGGGCGATGGGCATTTTTGCTCGGATTGTATTCAATAGGAGATGACTGAGAGACGTGTAGTGGAGGTGACTAATTACACTACTGTCGGCATAGCTTGCCCAGTCGGTTGTTGTTGTCCTGCGATCGAGATGCGCGTGACACAGATTCCTCCATCTGCGCCCTGATGCTGCTGTCGTCGTTGTTGTTACTGCCTACCGATGTTCCCGGTGTGTAGTTACCTATGTATGTTTGGTGTTTATACCCTACACCACATTGTGGTACAGGGTATTATTTTTGTTGTCGTTCACCCGTGAGGGTGTTCGCGTTTATTGTTGTTTTATGTGTTTTGTGGGTCACTGATTTTCAGTGGCTGTGTGTTTGTCCGGAGCGGCGTCACGATGGTGACCGGAGAGCCATCCGTGAGGATGGCTGTGTTAATTGTTGTGTATGTGTTGTTTGATTGTCGTTCATCCACCTTCGAATGACAGGCCACCAGTCCCGCACCTTTTTTGGAGGACCAACTGGTAGTAGCCTGGCTGTTGGTGTGGCCCATTGGGGAGCATTTCGTGGTGGCTGTGGTTTAGACCCAAATCGCGGGGAGAGCGTAAGCTCGATGTGGAGTTGCATTTCAACCGGGTGCCATGACCCATAGAATGGAAGGAGTTTTAGGTAGGCTCCGCCCTCAACCAAATGGGACGACATGCCAAAAACATGAAGTCGAATTGGTACTCGCACACTTGTTGGTAGACGCATTGTATTCACCCGGTGTTCAGAGCACAGTGCGGTAAGGCCATTGCGGCGGGGACGCACTCTAAACACTCGATTCCTATTGTCAGTCTATAGTCATTAGAAATGTTGTCTACGATACAGAATATGAAAACATTTGGAAGAGATGTTGCAAATGTTATACGAATGTTGTGTTCCAATGAATCTGTCAATTTGTGTTGGCAGTACCAGAACTGACTTAATGAATACGCCTTTTACCTAAAAAAGCAGGAGAGTTTTTATGCTTTTATCCACATTTTTGAAATGTGTGTGCTCATATCTTTCAAAGCTTTTCAGATAATAACAACATGTTTTGGCTTGCAGCTTTTCTTTTTGTTCTTCTACACGCATCTAGTTCTATTAACTTCTGCACAAAAATCTGTATACAAAGCGAAAAAAATTACAACCAGCAAGAATTTCTACTATGTTAAACAATTTTGACTTTTGTCCAAATATGCATGCACATACATATTATATATTAATGAATCTATCACTTATTCATTCTACATTCCATTCTTATCAGTAAAAGCGACGCTATAAAATGTATTCAACATACATTTAACGCTGAGAAAAAATGCTCTGTTTCTTAATAAGAAACATTAGGCTACATCCGCTTATTGTTAATTTCGATTGTATACAGGGTGTCTCAAAAGAACGTTTTTATTTGTTTAGCTTGAACGCGGGAACGTAAGGAATCCGAGAGGGGTGTAGGTTTGCGGAGAACTATACCTAGTGTTCTTTTTTAATAGGTGCTTAAAAAAACAAAATAAGAAACAAAATCGCGCTTTTCACAAAAACATTTAAAAAAATCCCCAAAATTGGCAAGTCTTACAACAGCATTGCGATTGCAGCAAATTTGTTTAAAATTGACAAAAGACAAGTAAGAAAGTTTCAGTCGGGTAAACCGACTAAGGTATACCCTCATACTTTAAATACATTGCACTGTGCCAAATTATAAGCGTTTATGTGGACTGGTAAATTATCGTTATGAGATATTAAATTGTGGTATGATTTGACCATTTTTCACAGGGCTATAGGCATTATAAATGCATTACACTGTACAAAATTTCAAGTATTTTTATACACTGGTATTAATGTTATAAGCTGTCAACTTTTGGTGCAAAATGATGCACTTGTGTGGGAGGTACCAAAAGGAGCGTGGCCACTTCGCCCATTTTTCTCGAGTTGATAGCGACCAATGAACTAATACTGTGTGTGGAATTTCACATGATTCGAATAAGTATAATCGCAGTTATTAAAGAATCAATATTTCACAACATTTTGACCATTTGTGGGGGAGGTACCAGAAGGAGTGGAGCAATATGGCCCATCTTCGAACTTAGCCGGAGATAGAAAAAATATAACCACATACCAAATTTGAAGTCAATCGGGTACTCCTTTCGAGAGTTATCGTGCGCACCAGCGGACGGACATTGCTCATTCGACTTAAAATGACCCAAAACGGATTTCCGCCGAACATATTTGGGGTCTTAGATCACACCTTCGATGTGTTACACTTTTTTCCGTAGCAAATGATATATACCCTCCCCTCACTAAGGGTACACCTAAGTCAGTAATGTAATAAGGAATATAAAACGAATTAATCTGTCAATGTGTGTGGGTGGTACCAGAAGGGGTTTAACAAATGCACCTATTTTTCGCTAAATAGTAGATACTTCATTGTACCGAATATTAAGCGTTTATATGCACTGGTATATTAAATTTATGATCTACTAGCTGAGCCCGGTGCGCTTCGCTGCCCATGTCAAAATTCGCGCTGTAGAAACTGTATTTTATATCCGATCAGTACGAAATTCGGCAGAAAGAGGTTTGTTGTTACATGAAGGAATACTGCCAAATTCGGAGAAAATCGGTTCAGATTTAGATATAGTCCCCATATATATGTTACCCCCGATTTGAAATTCAAGCGCTGTAGAAACTGTATTTTATATCCGATCAGTAAGAAATTCGGCAGAAAGAGGTTTCTTATTACATGAAGGAATGCCGCAAAATTCGGAGAAAATCAGTTCAGATTTAGATATAGCCCCCATGTATATATGTTACCCCCAATTTGACATGTAATCGCTGTAGAGACTGTGTTTTATATCCGATCAGTACGAAATTCGACAGAAACAGGTTTCTATTTTACATGAATGAGTATTCTAGGAAAATCGATTCAGATTTATATATAACCTCCATATATATGTTCCTCCAGATTTGGTTACAAAGCGCTATAGAAGTTGTACTTTACTTCCGATCATTACAAAGTTCTCCAGAAAGATTTTTCTCAATTTAGGAACGAATATTGCTTAATTTTGCGATTATCGGTTCAAAATACATTTACCAATTATTCCAAATTATTATCGCAATGACCCTTATCGCATTGTTAGGGAGGTGTAGGGTATTATATAGTCGGCCCCGCCCGACTTTCTGCCTTTCCTTACTGGTATTAGTAATAAATTCACTGAATGAAAAAATACCGAATTCAGTGGAAAGTCCAGAAAATAGAAATGTATACTTATAAAATTTCCAAATTCTTGTTTCATTGATATTGCATCACATTATCATATTGCGATTGTATTGGAGTGAGCAGCTGTAATTATCGCATACCGAGCATTTTTGTTCATGTATTTCCTATATAATACTTGCAAGATATATCAAAATATGGGCTGGGCCACGCCCACTGGTCCTATTCCGCCCATTTGAAAGCCAATCACGTAGACTGCTACCAGATACATATACGCAAAATTTCAACACTCTCGCTAACAAAATGAACAAGATAATTCAATTTCAAAATTTGGCTTATATGGGCGGTGGCCCGCCCATTGGTCAGATCCCGCCAATTTTGGGACCAATCACGTGGACTGTCACCAGATACATATCTACAACATGACAGCACTCTAGATAAAAAATTGTGCAAGTTATATCAATTTCAAAATTTGGCTTATAAGGGCGGGGCCACGCCCATTGGTCCGATCCCGCCCATTTTCTGACCAATTACGTAGAATGCCACCAGATACATATACACAACATTGCAGCACTCCCGATAGCAAATTGTGCAAGATATAAAAATTTCAAAATTTGGTCATTGTGGGCGGGGCCACGCCTATTGGTCCGAACCCGCCCATTTTTGGACCAATCACGTAGATCGCCAACGGATATATATACACAAAATTCCAGGTCTCTCGCTAACAAATTGTGCAAGATATCACATTTTTTAAATTTGGCTTATATGGGCGGTGCCACGCCCATTGGTTCGATCCCGCCCGTTTTTGGATCAATCACGTAGACTGCCACCGTTTACATATACACAAAATTCCAGCACTCTCGCTAACAAATTGTGCAAAATATCTCAATTTCAAAATTTGGCTTATATGGGCGGGGCCACGCCCATTGGTCCGGTCCCGCCCATTTTTTCACCAATTACGTAGAATGCCACCAGATACATATACGCAACATTGCAGCACTCCCGCTAGCAAATTGTGCAAGATATCAAAATTTTGTCTATGTGGGCGGGGCCACGCCCATTGGTCCGATCCCGCCCATTTTTGGACCAATCACGTAGACTGCCACCGTTTACATATACACAAAATTCCAGCACTCTCGCTAACAAATTGTGCAAAATATCTCAATTTCAAAATTTGGCTTATATGGGCGGGGCCACGCCCATTGGTCCGATTCCGCCCATTTTTGGAAAATTCACATAATCTGCTATTAAATGCATACAAACAAAATTTCAGCACTATACCTATAATAGGAGCAGAAATATCGGATTTTTAACCTGCGATTTGTATGGGAGGTACCACGCCCCTTTGTCCAATTAATTTTTTTTTTTCTATATAAACCATCTCGTGAACATTTAGAATCGAATAAAAAAAAAATCATCCAAATCGCTCCAGCCGTTCTGACGTGATGCCATTACACAGATGGACCGTTTCATTTTTATATACATATATATAGATTATACTTTGGTATGATTTGGCCATTTTGGGTGGAAGTACCTTTTGGTACCTCCCACACAAATGGACCATTTGGGCGTTATTAATACGCCCATTTTGGTGCGTTACCAAAAGGGGCGTCCATTTTTCTCATGGTGGTTGCGACTAATAATCCAACACTATGTGTGGAATTTTAGAAAATTCGAATAAGTAATATAGAATTTATTAGAGAATCAATATTTCAATCAATCAATATTTATACTAGGAGTAGAACGATATGGCCCATCGTCGAAGTTAGCCTGAGATAGAAAAAAATATTACCACATACCAAATTTGAAGTCAATCGGTTACTTACCTTTCGAGAGTTATCGTGCGCACCAGCCAACAGACAGACACACAGACAGACTCACAGGCAAACGGACGAACAATGCTCAAATGGCTTAAAATTACCCAAAACGGATTTCCGTCGAACATATTGGGGTCTTAGGTCACTTCTTCGATGTGTTACACTTTTGGCCCGTAGAAAATGATATATTCCCTCGTCACACTATAATGAGGGTATAAAAATGATAAGCTAAAATTGCAGAAACATTTGGTGCAGAAAACAACAACAAGTAAGAAAATTCAAAAGTCGGGTAAACCTACTAATGTATACCCTCACTTTGTCAGTAACTTAATACGGGTATGTATAGTACTTAAGGCGGGAGATACCTGAACGTTGAAAACATTTTCATTCATTCTCAGTCTGTAGACTTTAATTCGGTCCAGCTTTTCCCTGCCGCAATTACATCCCATTGTCAGTCTATAGTCATTAGAAATGTTGTTTACAATACAGAATATGAAAACATTTGGAAGAGATGTTGCAAATGTTATACGAATGTTGTGTTCCAATGAATCTGTCAATTTGTGTGGGCAATACCAGAAGTGACTTAAGGGTGATTCCAACGGAACGGGTGTGACGTTGTTCCTGAGTATTTTCTTGATTTTGATCTATATAATTTATAACGACAATTCACAAAGGGTGGTGTATGTAGATATTCTTAAGTGTTACCTACTGACATGCAAGGAAATTAAATAATATTTATAATAACAAAAATATGATTGATATATCAGCGTAACGGATGTGACCTTAGGTTTTGATAAAATCATGATCAGCCGTTTTCTTTATTGCATACTCTAAAATGTTTGTATGTACTTAGTATCTCGAGAGTATAGTGTATATTGTAAACTTCATTCCAAAAAATTTAAAATATTATTCCACTTGTAGTAAATATATAAATATATAACGGGTGTGACATGCCAATGTAACGTGTGTGACATAGTCTCAATCTGGAGGAGTAATAAGTACAACGAAATATTGTCTATGATTTATTAGTCAACATGTATCTGATAAACCTGCCTTTTCTGCGAAAAAAAAAACAAAATCGAAGTTGCTTTATTCACTAAATCATGTTCATATTGCCGACTTTCTTTATCACATAGAGTAAAAACTTACAAATACAAAATTCGCTATATATTTTGTAACAATTTTTATGACATTACTATTTTTTTCATATTCTACAAAGAATTAATTTTTGAATTAAAATACGCTGTGCGTCCTACTAGAATATTATAACCAGAACTCTTTTCAAAATAATGTTTAGGTCTGTTATTCCTGATTTTATTAGTTTTCCACCTATTTGATAAAATATATTGATATTCCTTATCTCCATTTGAGAAATATACTTATGCCTTTTTCAGAACAAATCAAAACCTCGTAACAATATTCATTGTTACGAGGTTTTGATTTGTTCTGAAAATTACCTATGGGCTTTCACTGCCGAACGCATCGTTCTCTTAATTATTGCCGCTATACCAATTATTTATTTTTTCAACTTATACCGAAATTTCTACTTTCCATTATTTAATTTCATACTTCATAACAAATTTAATAAATAGACAATATTTTTAAATCGATTAAAAATTATTTACCGTCTTTGCGTAACGGGTGTGACAAATCTTAGAATGCAAATTCTAGCGTAAATATTGCACTTACTATATAACCGTGACCTAACTTACACAAAAGATGATAAATGCACATCTACATACATAAAATTTATTAAATTTAACTATTTGAATATTTACTGTATCGGGTGTGACAAACAAAACAATCCAAAATACAAAACCGTTGGCAGGCACTGAGATTTTCCAAAAATTACGAGTATTACACTAAACTAAATTTAAGTATGTGAACTGTCTTGTAGTCAAAAGACAAATTTCAGAAAATAAAAAATATGTCGAAAAATATTTCATGCCAGTTCAACAGTAAAAGCACTGCATTCAACAATTGTATAATAACCTATAGAAACTCATCTAAAATTCAATTGTTCGAGATTTCCTTATGATTTTTTTTGCAAAAACCTGATTTATTTTGTTATGTGTGATGGGGTCAGTTTACGTGGAATCACCCTTAAAAAATACGCCTTTTACCTAAAAACGAATGGACAAATCAGGAAAGTTTCTATGCTTTTTTCCACATTTTTTAAATGTGTGTGCTCATATCTTTCAAAGCTTTTCAGATAATAACAACATGTTTTGGCTTGCAACTTTTGTTTTTGTTCTTCTACGAGTATCTAATTCTATTAACTTCCACCCAAAAATCTGTATCAAAAGCGAGAAAGGTGACAACCAGCTAGAATATCTACTATGTTAAACAATTTTGACTTTTGTCCAAATATGCACATACATATTATATTAATGAATCTATCACTTATTCATTCTGCATTCCATTCTTATCAGTAAAAGCGACGCTGTACAATGTATTCAAAATAAATTTAACGCTTACTAAGAAACATTAGGCTACATCCGCTTATTGTTAATTTCGATTGAATACAGGGTGTCTCAAAAGAACGTTTTTATTTGTTTATCTTGAACGCGGGAACGTAAGGAATCCTAGAGGGGTGTAGATTTGCGGAGAACTATACCTATTGTGCTTTTTATACCCTACACCACACTGTGGTACAGGGTATTATACGTTTGTTTCACGGCAGATGTTTGTAACACCTGAAAATAACACAGCTAGACCCACCTTAAAGTATACCGATCGACTCAGAATCACTAGCTGAGTCGATTTAACGATGTCCGTCCGTCTGTCCATGTAAAGTTGTTCGTCGACTACAGGTCGCAATTTCACTCCGATCGTTCTGAAATTTAGCAGTTCAAAGTATTTCACGGCTGTTAAGATCGCTATTGAATTTGGTTGAAATCGGTTCAGATTTAGATATAGCTCCCATATATATCTTTCGTCCGATTTGGCCCTTTAGTCCTATAGAAGCTGTATTTTACATCCAATCGTTTTGAAATTTAGAATGGTAGAGTTTCTTGATCCATGAACCAAAACTACCGAATTCGAAGAAAATCGGTTAAGATGTAGCTATAGCTCCCATATATATGTTTCGTCCGATTTGGCCCTTTAGTCCTATAAAAGCTGTATTTTACATGCGATCGTTTTGAAATTTAGAATGGTAGATTTTCTTAATCCATGAACCAACATTGCCGAATTTGAAGAAAATCGGTTAAGATTTAGCTATAGCTCCCATATATATGTTTCGTCCGATTTTGCTCTTTAGTCCTGTAGAAGCTGTATTTTACATCCAATCATTTTGAAATTTAGAATGGTAGAGTTTCTTGATCCGTGAACCAACACTACCGAATTTGAAGAAAATCGGTTATGATTTAGCTGTAGCTCCCATATATATGTTTCGTCCGATTTGGCCATTTAGTCCTATAAAAGCTGTATTTTACATCCAATTGTTTTGAAATTTAGAATGGTACAGTTTCTTGATCCATGCACCAACATTGCCGAATTTGAAGAAAATCGGTTAAGATTTAGCTATAGCTCCCATATATATGTTTCGTCCGATTTTGCTGTTTAGTCCTGAAGAAGCTGTATTTTACATCCAATCATTTTGAAATTTAGATTGGTAGAGTTTCTTGATCCATGAACCAACACTACCGAATTTGAAGAAAATCGGTTAAGATTTAGCTATAGCTCCCATATATATGTTTCGTCCGATTTGGCCCTTTAGTTCTATAGAAGCTGTATTTTACATCCAATCGTTTTGAAATTTAGATTGGTAGAGTTTCTTGATCCATGAACCAACACTACCGAATTTGAAGAAATCGGTTAAGATTTAGCTATAGCTCCCATATATATGTTTCGTCCGATTTGGCCCTTTAGTTCTATAGAAGCTGTACTTTACATCCAATCGTTTTGAAATTTAGAATGGTAGAGTTTCTTGATCCATGAACCAACATTGCCAAATTTGAAGAAAATCGGTTAATATTTAGATATAGCTCCCATATATATGTTTCGTCCGATTTAGCCCTGTATTTTACATCCGATCGTTTTGAAATTTAGAATGGTAGAGTTTCTTGCTCCATGAACCAACATTGCCAAATTTGAAGAAAATCGGTTAAGATTTAGCTATAGCTCCCATATATATGTTTCGTCCGATTTGGCTCTTTAGTCCTATAGAAGCTGTATTTTACATCCGATCGTTTTGAAGTTTAGAATGGTAGAGTTTCTTGATCCATGAACCAACATTGCCGAATTTGAAGAAAATCGGTTAAGATTTAGCTATAGCTCCCATATATATGTTTCGTCCGATTTGGCCCTTTAGTCCTATAGAAGCTATATTTTACATCCAATCGTTTTGAAATTTAGAATGGTAGAGTTTTTTGATTCATGAACCAACATTGCCGAATTTGAAGAAAATCGGTAAAGATTTAGCTATAGCTCCCATATATATGTTTCATCCGATTTGGCTCTTTAGATCCAATCGTTTTTATACCCCACACCACACTGTGGTACATGGTATTATTTAAGTATAAAATGTCCCAAAAGTAAATTTATGTAAACAATTTATACATTAACCAGTAAGGAAAGGCTAAAGTCGGGCGGTGCCGACTATATAATACCCTACACCACTCTCGTAATATTGAATAACTCTGATATATACATTTTTTAATTCATGTATAAATTGTTTACATAAATTTACTTTTCGGACATTTTATACTTAAATAATACCCTGTACCACAGTGTGGTGTAGGGTATAAAAACGATTGGATCTAAAGAGCCAAATCGGATGAAACATATATATGGGAGCTATAGCTAAATCTTAACCGATTTTCTTCAAATTCGGTAGTGTTGGTACATGGATCAAGAAACTCTACCATTCTAAATTTCAACACGATTGGATGTAAAATACTGCTTTTATAGGACTAAAGGGCCAAATCGGACGAAACATATATATGGGAGCTATAGCTAAATCTTAACCGATTTTCTTCAAATTCGGCAATGTTGGTTCATGGATCAAGAAACTCTACCATTCTAAACTTCAAAACGATCGGATGTAAAATACAGCTTCTATAGGACTAAAGAGCCAAATCGGACGAAACATATATATGGGAGCTATAGCTAAATCTTAACCGATTTTCTTCAAATTTGGCAATGTTGGTTCATGGAGCAAGAAACTCTACCATTCTAAATTTCAAAACGATCGGATGTAAAATACAGCTTCTATAGGACTAAAGGACCAAATCGGACGAAAGATATATATGGGAGCTATATCTAAATCTGCACCGATTTTCTTCAAATTCGGCAATGTTGGTTCATGGATCAAGAAACTCTACCATTCTAAATTTCAAAACGATCGGATGTAAAATACAGCTTCTATAGGACTAAAGGGCCAAATCGGACGAAACATATATAAGGGAGCTATAGCTAAATCTTAACCGATTTTCTTCAAATTCAGCAATGTTGGTTCATGGATCAAGAAACTCTACCATTCTAAATTTCAAAACGATCGGATGTAAAATACAGCTTCTATAGGACTAAAGGACCAAATCGGACGAAAGATATATATGGGAGCTATATCTAAATCTGAACCGATTTTCTTCAAATTCGGCAATGTTGGTTCATGGATCAAGAAACTCTACCATTCTAAATTTCAAAACGATCGGATGTAAAATACAGCTTCTATAGGACTAAAGGACCAAATCGGACGAAAGATATATATGGGAGCTATATCTAAATCTGAACCGATTTTCTTCAAATCCGTCAATGTTGGTTCATGGATCAAGAAACTCTACCATTCTAAATTTCAAAACGATCGGACGTAAAATACAGCTTCTATAGGACTAAAGGGCCAAATCGGACGAAAGATATATATGGGAGCTATATCTAAATCTGAACCGATTTCAACCAAATTCAATAGCGATCTGAACAGCCGCGAAATACTCTAAACTGCAAAATTTCAGAACGATCGGAGTGAAATTGCGACCTGTAGTCGACGAACAACTTTACATGGACGGACGGACGGACGGACGGACGGACGGAAGGTGGGTCTAGCTGTGTTATTTTAAGGTGTTACAAACATCTGCCGTGAAACAAACTTATAATACCCTGTACCACAGTGTGGTGTAGGGTATAATTACAAAATTTATATATCAGAGTTATTCAATATTACGAGAGTGGTGTAGGGTATTATATAGTCGGCAGACTTTAGCCTTTCCTTACTGGTTTAATATGTGCTTAAAAAACAAAAATATGAAACAAAATCCCGCTTTTCACAAAAACATTTAAAAAATCCCCAAAATTGGCAAATCTTACAACAGCATTGCGGTTGGAGCAAATTGGTTAAAACTGAAAGAAATAAATAATGAATAATATGTCTGGACTGGGACACATATAAGGGAGAACTCTAGCAGTACAAAACAAGTTAAGAAAGGCTCAAAATAAATCCTGGATAGAATTCTGAAATGGTTTTGAGAGCACAACCGAAGTCTCAAGGTTAGGGAAAATTTTAGCTGCAACTTTTTGTGCTATTGGGTACATCAAGAAAGATTATAGTTCTTGGACTACTGCCAGCGAGTAATCGCTGGGCATGCTTCTGAATATACACTTCCCGGGCAACTGTGAAGAGCCATTAAATACTTCGGCTGGCGATTCCGTTGAAGTGGAGCCATCAGTGGTCGCCAGCGAGATTCTAACCGAATCTATAATGCTTAGTCTATCAAAAGTTTTAAGCCTTTTAATTCGCCAGGCAAGACGATGTCTCGCCGGCGGATCTACAGGCAGTGACTGATACAATTGCTCATTGGCCAAGAGAGATATATGCTTATTAGGGCGGGTTGATTTTTTTCTTTTTAATCGTATAGCAAAAACGTAAACTACATCTAATTCTAAGAAAATTCTCCGAAGAAACCATGTATCTAAAATAAAATCCTAATCCGTGCCTCTCGACTTGAAAATGTATATGCCAGGCTTTGCCAAAATAAATAAATATGAGAAAAAATAGATTTTCCCAAAAAGTTATAGAATTTTTCTGAATAAAATTGTTTAGTAAGGTAGTTTATTTGCACTTTATATCTTTTCTACACTCAAAATTTTTTTCATTAAAAAAAATATTCACCCAAGTAAAAACGTTTGTATACAATTTCAAGTCGAGAGGCGCGGATTAGGTTTTGATTTTAGACCCATGGTTTCTTCGGAGAATTTTCTTAGAATTTAATGTAGATTACGTTTATGCTATACGATTTTTAATTTTTTTTTTCATCCATACAAATCAACCCGCCCTAATGCTTATACATGTCGCAGGCCTATATACAAACAAAGTGCGGGTAAGCCGTCCCATACCGGAGCTAAGGATTTTTGTCCGATTAGTCTAACGTAATTTCTCCTTAAACCCTGCAGAGATTAACAGATAGTAACCTTAGGACATAAATTGATCATGAGGGCAAATCCACCGAAACTGCCCTGCATGATCTAGTCAGCTTTATTGAAGAATCACTCTCTGTTAAGGAATATACTATGATAACTTTTTATACCCAACACCACACTGTGGTACAGGGTATTATAAGTTTGTTTCATGGCAGATGTTTGTAACACCTGAAAATAACACAGCTAGACCCACCTTAAAGTATACCGATCGACTCAGAATCACTAGCTGAGTCCGTCCGTCCGTCTGTCCATGTAAAGTTGTTCGTCGACTACAGGTCGCAATTTCACTCCGATCGTTCTGAAATTTTGCAGTTTAGAGTATTTCGCAGCTGTTAAGATCGCTATTGAATTTGGTTGAAATCGGTTCAGATTTAGATATAGCTCCCATATATATCTTCCGTCCGATTTGGCCCTTTAGTCCTATAGAAGCTGTATTTTACATCCAATCATTTTGAAATTTAGAATGGTAGAGTTTCTTGATCCATGAACCATCGGTTAAGATTTAGCTATAGCTCCCATATATATGTTTCGTCCGATTTTGCTCTTTAGTCCTGAAGAAGCAGTATTTTACATCCAATCCTTTTGAAATTTAGAATGGTAGAGTTTCTTGATCCATGAACCAGCACTGCCGAATTTGAAGAAAATCGGTTAAGATTTAGCTATAGCTCCCATATATATATGTTTCGTCCGATTTTGACCTTTAGTTCCATAGAAGCTGTACTTTACATACAATCGTTTTGAAATTTAGAATGGTAGAGTTTCTTGATCCATGAACCAACATTGCCGAATTTCAAGAAAATCGGTAAAGATTTAGCTATAGTTCCCATATATATGTTTCATCCGATTTGGCTATTTAGATCCAATCGTTTTTATACACTACACCACACTGCGGTACAGGGTATTATTTAAGTATAAAATGTCCCAAAAGTAAATTTATGTAAACAATTTATACATGAATTACAATATTTATATATCAGAGTTATTCAATATTACGACAGTGCTGTAGGGTATTATATAGTCGGCCCCGCCCGACTTTAGCCTTTCCTTACTGGTTTTAGGTATAGAAGGGGTCTTCAATAACAAAAATCCAGCTGCAATAATTACGGCTCTAGCAAACCTGGTGGTTGACAACATTATACGAAGAATCATTCATAAACTTCTGATTAAGAGACACGTTTTTCTGCTAGCTTAAGGTCAACTAACCATCATAGATTTGGCAGTAGAGGAACGCCCCAAGGGGTTATTCTATCTACTCCGCTTTCTCTGTTAAGGTTCTTGCAAATGTACATACATGGCGTGGCAATTGATATTAGTGGGAAGTATCCGAGTACTCTTAAAGATATACATACTACAACAGGCCCTTAATTCAACCGCAAGATGGCCTTCCGATAATGGTCTTGGTGTAAACCCGCCAAGACAGAACTAGCTTTTTCACTAGGAAATATAAGGTATTATAACCTTCATTAAACTTCCAACTTAAAATATTGGATGGAGCAAATAAGGCTGTGTAGCGCTATATACCAGTAAATGGGCAATAGGAAAATGCTGGGGTATGAACCCGCCAATAGTGATGTACGGCATTGTCGTCTCGTGGACAACTCTGCAGAAATAAACTTTCTGCCCAATAGTAAACGAAGTTCAGTAAATTGCTGCTGTGCGAGTATGTAACACTGATGCATTGAGAACGGCACAAATATGTATATATACTGCATTTGATGCCGCGGACATTAAATCATGGTAATATGTCACATATATACTGTCATTAGACTTTGGGGAACTGTCACTCTAGTCAGGAAATGGCTATACGGACATTGTGTTACTTTCGGACATTGTTGATTATACAATGATTGTATCATTTTGTAAAAGACTGTCTGTCTAGCAGAATGGCTGAAATTATTCTTCTGACCAAAGTCGGTACACAGAAAGAAAGAAATGAGTAATCCATACTTAAATCAAGCGGTAGTGGTGTCAAAAGTACGGTAAGTACGGTTTTTCTTAAACCAAGTACAAAATACTTGAATCAAGTACGGAATTTTAAGCCCAAAATTCTTAATCTTAGCGCTCATTAAGCCTGATTAGATTTAATTTTAGCCGAAAAATTCTTATTTTAAGCATAAAGCAATTGATGTACGAATTTTATGGGATCGATTTGAGTGCGAAACGGGTTTCAATGAAGAACATTTTGATTAAATTAAGCCTGCCCAATACTTGATTTAAGCCTAATAAAACTCGATTTAAAACTGATCAGTTCTTGATTTAAGCCTAACCAATACTTTATTTATTGTGCTTTCGTTCGTTTTATACCTATATGTATACAATTTATATCAATTACACCATTTTTGCCTCTGTATTGCAAAGAATGCAATTTTTTGAATGGTATATCAAAATACAATTGCTTGACAGCAAAAGTTAAAGTTTAGCTGTAATTATTCGATTTAAATAACAAACATATAAGGAATAGCATCAAAAAAACGAACAAGAATAATTAACAACTTCAAAAAAAAAACACTCCAAGTAATGTATTTACAAACAGTGCTTAAGCGAGAAACAAATTGGATATGCATAGTTGCGCACAAATTTTTATACATATACATCTCGTCGATTTATATGCGTGTGTGTCTGATGTTGCTTCAGCCAAAATCAACTACTTAAATGAAAGTGGTTGAGAGGGTAATTTTATTGTGCTCTATAATTTTTCTTCCTCTCATAGATTTAAGTAAGCTTTTTCTTCTTACTTTGAGCAATATTAGGCTTTATTTTCTCTTTATACCCTACACCACACTGTGGTACAGGGTATTATAAGTTTGTTTCACGGCAGATGTTTGTAACACCTGAAAATAACACAGCTAGACCCACCTTAAAGTATACCGATCGACTCAGAATCACTAGCTGAGTCGATTTAACGATGTCCGTCCGTCCGTCCGTCCGTCTGTCCATGTAAAGTTGTTCGTCGACTACAGGTCGCAATTTCACTCCGATCGTTCTGAAATTTTGCAGTTTAGAGTATTTCGCGGCTGTTAAGATCGCTATTGAATTTGGTTGAAATCGGTTCAGATTTAGATATAGCTCCCATATATATCTTTCGTCCGATTTGGCCCTTTAGACCTATAGAAGCTGTATTTTACATCCAATCGTTTTGAAATTTAGAATGGTAGAGTTTCTTGATCCACGAACCAACACTACCGAATTTGAAAAAAATCGGTTAAGATTTAGCTATAGCTCCCATATATATGTTTCGTCCGATTTGGCCCTTTAGTCCTATAGAAGCTGTATTTTACATCCGATCGTTTTGAAATTTAGAATGGTAGAGTTTCTTGATCCATAAACCAACATTGCCAAATTTGAAGAAAATCGGTTAAGATTTAGCTATAGCTCCCGTATATATGTTTCGTCCGATTTTGCTCTTTAGATCCAATCGTTTTTATACCCTACACCACACTGTGGTACAGGGTATTATTTAAGTATAAAATGTCCCAAAAGTAAATTTATGTAAACAATTTATACATGAATTACAAAATTTATATATCAGAGTTATTCAATATTACGAGAGTGGTGTAGGGTATTATATAGTCGGCCCCGCCCGACTTTAGCCTTTCCTTACTGGTTTTAAGAAATGTTTACTTGATTTCAAGTAAATATTATATACTTATTGTAAGCCTTTCAGTAAGCCGATTTATACTTGTTTTAAGAAAAACTTAGTACGAACGTACTTAAATTTTTAAGTACGATTTCTGCTTAATTTAAAATTTTTACTTGAATATAGTATGACATTTTTATACCCTACACCACACTGTGGTACAGGGTATTATAAGTTTGTTTCATGGCAGATGTTTGTAACACCTGAAAATAACACAGCTAGACCCACCTTAAAGTATACCGATCGACTCAGAATCACTAGCTGAATCGATTTAAGCATGTCTGTCCGTCCGTCCGTCTGTCCATGTAAAGTGGTTCGTCGACTACAGGTCGCAATTTCACTCCGATCGTTCTGAAATTTTGCAGTTTAGAGTATTTCGCAGCTGTTAAGATCGCTATTGAATTTGGTTGAAATCGGTTCAGATTTAGATATACATAGCTCCCATATATATCTTCCGTCCGATTTGGCCCTTTAGACCTATAGAAGCTGTATTTTACATCCAATCATTTTGAAATTTAGAATGGTATAGTTTCTTGATCCATGAACCAACATTGCCGAATTTCAGGAAAATCGGTAAAGATTTAGCTATAGCTCCCATATATATGTTTCATCCGATTTGGCTCTTTAGATCCAATCGTTTTTATACCCTACACCACACTGCGGTACAGGGTATTATTTAAGTATAAAATGTCCCAAAAATAAATTTATGTAAACAATTTATACATGAATTACAAAATTTATATATCAGAGTTATTCAATATTACGAGAGTGGTGTAGGGTATTATATAGTCGGCCCCGCCCGAGGTCTTCAATAACAAAAATCCAGCTGCAATAATTACGGCTCTAGCAAACCTGGTGGTTGACAACATTATACGAAGGACCATTCATAAACTTCTAATTAAGAGACAGGTTTTTCTGCTAGCTTAAGGTCAACTAACCATCATAGATTTGGCAGTAGAGGAACGCCCCAAGGGGTTATTCTGTCTACTCCGCTTTCTCTGTTAAGGTTCTTGCAAATGTACATACATGGCGTGGCAATTGATATTAGTGGGAAGTATCCGAGTACTCTTAAAGATATACATACTACAGCAGGCCCTTAATTCAACCGCAAGATGGCCTTCCGATAATGGTCTTGGTGTAAACCCGCCAAGACAGAACTAGCTTTTTCACTAGGAAATATAAGGTATTATAACCTTCATTAAACTTCCAACTTAACATATTGGATGGAGCAAATAAGGCTGTGTAGCGCTATATACCTGTAAATGGGCAATAGGAAAATGCTGGGGTATGAACCCGCCAATAGTGATGTACGGCATTGTCGTCTCGTGGACAACTCTGCAGAAATAAACTTTCTGCCCAATAGTAAACGAAGTTCAGTAAATTGCTGCTGTACGAGTATGTAACACTGATGCATTGAGAACGACACAAATATGTATATATTAAATATGTATATTAAATCATGGTAATATGTCACATATATACTGTCATTAGACTTTGGGGAACTGTCACTCTAGTCAGGAAATGGCTATACGGACATAGTGTTACTTTCGGACATTGTTGATTATACAATGATTGTATCATTTTGTAAAAGACTGACTGTCTAGCAGAATGGCTGAAAATTATTCTTCTGACCAAAGTCGGTACACAGAAAGAAAGAAATGAGTAATCCATACTTAAATCAAGCGGTAGTGGTGTCAAAAGTACGGTAACTAAGGTTTTTCTTAAACCAAGTACAAAATACTTGAATCAAGTACGGATTTTTAAGCCCAAAATTCTTAATCTTAGCGCTCATTAAGCCTGATTAGATTTAATTTTAGGCCGAAAAATTCTTATTTTAAGCATAAAGCAATTGATGTACGAATTTTATGGGATCGATTTGAGTGCGAAACGGGTTTCAATGAAGCACATTTTGATTAAATTAAGCCTGCCCAATACTTGATTTAAGCCTAATAAAACTTGATTTAAGACTGATCAGTTCTTGATTTAAGCCTAACCAATACTTTATTTATTGTGCTTTCATTCGTTTTATACCTATATACCATTTATGTATATCAATTACACAATTTTTGCCTCTGTATTGCAAAGAATGCAATTTTTTGAATGGTGTATCAAAATGCAATTGCTTGACAGCAAAAGTAAAAGTTTAGCTGTAATTATTCGATTTAAATAACAAACATATAAGGAATAGCATCAACAAAACGAACAAGAATTATTAACAACTTCAAAAAAAAAACACGACAAGTAATGTATTTACAAACAGTGCTTAAACGAGAAACCAATTGGATATGCATAGGTGCGCACAAATGCTTATACATATACATCTCATCGATTTATATGCGTGTGTGTCTGATGTTGCTTCAGCCAAAATCAACCACTTAAATGAAAGTGGTTGAGAGGGTAATTTTATTGTGCTCTATAATTTTTCTTCCTCTCATAGATTAAGTAAGCTTTTTCTTCTTACTTTGAGCAATATTAGGCTTTATTTTCTCTCTTTGAGAAATGTTTACTTGATTTCAAGTAAATATGATATAGTTATTGTAAGCCTTTCAGTAAGCCGATTTATACTTGTTTTAAGAAAAACTTAGTACGAACGTGCTTCAATTTTTAAGTTCGGCCTAATTTAAAATTTTTACTTGAATATAGTATGGCATTTTTCTTTCTTTGTATTGGTATTTTATCTTATAGTCAGGATGCGAAGACCCTGGAAACTATGTTCAAAAACTGCCCCGACTGTTCAATATTCACTTGACATGTGTGCTGGGCCACAGGGCATACCAGGGAACTGCAAAACAGATTAACTTACAAGACAAATTATTGGTCTATCTCGTCTGTTTTTAGGTATTTATCGTATATTGGCTCCGAAGACATCCCATTTCGCTTCGTCATATAGATGTGCTGGTTAAATATTTTGGGACAGCTTTGTAGCATATTACATTTGATAATAAGATTTGCTTTTCCAAGGTCGTAGTATTGCCGGCTACCATTGTTATACTACGCATTTTGTTGCAAATTTAGATTTACCTCTTTAGTCCATGTAGTGAAAACAGTTGCCAATAACTTTGACCGGTCAACAACAGCCGCGTGGTCCGTTCGTGTGCAGGTTCGGACGTGAAGACGTTTAATGCTGTAGTGGTGCTATACATCTTGCGAAATCCATGCTGATGACGGCAATCTGGATATGTTGCGCTCAGGTGGGGAGAAGATATTGGACGCTTAACGCTTTATTGGTGCTATACAGCTTGCGAAATCCATGCTGATGATCGGCAATGTGGATATGTTGCGTTCAGGTGGGGAGGAGATATTAGACTCTATGAGTCTCAGTAGTCCGCGCTCTTTCCCGGTTTTAATACTTTGAACTACTCTGCCCATTATCCTTACCCCAGGGGAAAATAAGTCCATGTAGTGAAGCCATCGCCAAGAGCGTGCGGCGTTTGAGTTTTTTTTTTTTCGAACCTCTACAAATAACTGACGCCCACACATATAATTTACTTGCCATCTCATCACGGTGAAGGTGAGAATAGTTTCCATAATGACTCTAAAGAGGATGACATGGTTGACCGCGGCAAAAATCTATGCCCATACCTCAGGGGATGCACTCATCCTCGGTTTTAATATTGGAACATCTCTGCCCATTGTTAAAACAGTTGCCGATGATTTCGTTGGCGATGCTTTTAAGTTTCTCTCAGCGACGAATCTTGCTAGGGAAGTCGTTGTCGCGACCCATCGCCAAGAACGTGCAGTGGTAGGCACAGGAATAATTTTAAGTTATTGAAGCTGTCAGAGACAAAAGCCTTAGAAAAGTCATCTGATACAAATACCGTTCGTGGACAGGGTCAGACGTAATGGCGGTTAACGCTGTAGTGGTGCTATACAGACTGCTTAATTATGATGATGATCGGCATGGATATGTTGCAATAAGGCCAAAAGTGACAGCAGGGATATTCGACGGTATGAGTCTCAATGTTCTGCGCTCTTTCCCGGTTTTAATATTTGGACTATTCTGCCCATCATCCATAATCCAGGATGCGGGACAGCTGTGACGGTACTATACTACATGCAGATGATCGGCAGTCTAGAGTTGTTGCACTCTTTCCGGTTTTAACATTGGATCTGCTATGCCCATCATCCGTACTCCTGGGATAATAAAGGTAGATAGCGAGAGGTTGAGGACAGCGATTAAGGACTCTACTTCCATATTTTTTAACATCTGCTTGGATATATCATCATACCTAAGTGCCTTTGATGTAACCCACTTGATATGAAGGTATGTGCTTCTACGATGACCTTGAGATCATATACCTTTTTCAATCTGTCGCTGTATTTCTCCTGAGGCTCAATGAAGAGCAGGACAGAATTATTTGTGCACCTTTTGGGATCAGAAGCAATTTTATTCTAGAAAAATTTTGCTACCCTGTTCCTTCGCCTGGACAAGTTTAATAGGAACTTTACCGTTGATCAAATTTTGTTTTCAAATGTTGTGTCTACTTTTCACGCCGGTATGCGTGAACCAAATGGTTGACTTAACTACCTATCTCTGCAATCATCGCTAGCGTTAGTTTTTATTTTATTTGGCCTAAAACCAATTCGAGTAAGAATAGGCTTTATTAAGCTATGGATAATGATTGAGTTCAATATTCAATTTAAAACCAGTAAGGAAAGACAGAAAGTCGGGCGGGGCCGACTATATAATACCCTACACCTACCTACCAATGCGAAAATGTGCATTGCGATAAGAATTTGGCAGTGTTCATACATGTAATAAGCAAACCCTCTCTGCCGATTTTCGTACTGATCGGATTTTATATCCGGTTACACGGTTTCTACAGTGCTTACATGTCAAATCGGGTGTAACTTATATATTGGGACTATGTTTAAATCTGAACCGATTTTCCCCGAATTTGGCAGTGTTCATACATGTAATAAGAAAACTCTCTCTGTTAAATTTCGTACTGATCGGATATAAAACACGATTTCTACAGCGCTTAAATGTTAAATCGGGTGGAACATATATATGGGGGCTATATCTAAATCTGAACCGATTTTCCCCGAATTGCGCAGTGTTTTTTCATGTAATAAGAGAACTTTCTCTGCCGAATTTCGTACAGATCGGATGTAAAATACGGTTTCTACAGCGCTTTCATGTCAAATCGGGTGAAACATATATACGGGGACTATATCTAAATCTGAACCGATTTTCCCCGAATTTGGCAGTGTTTATTCATGTAATAAGAGAACTCTCTCTGCCAAATTTCGTACTGATCTGATTTAAAATACAGTTCCTACAGCGCCTAAATGTCAAACCGGGTGAAACATATATATGGGGGCTATATCTAAATCTGAACGGATTTTCTCTGAATTTGGTAGTGTTCATTCACGTAATAATAAAACTCTCTCTGCCGAATTTCATAAAGATCGGATGTAAAATGTGGTTTCTACAGCGCTTACATGTCAAATCGGGTGAAACATATATATGGGGACTATATCCAAATCTGAACCGATTTTAACCAATTTCAATAGGGATCGTCCTTGGGCCAAAAAAGAGCACTATGCTAAATTTCATCACAATCGGACCATAAATACGACCTGCACTTTGATTACAAGAATACATGGACAGACAGACGGACAGACAGACGGACATGGCTAAATCGACACAGAAAGTGATTCTGAGTCGATCGGTATAATAAACAATGGGTCTATCTTTTCTCCTTTTAGGTGTTACAAACAAATGCATAAAGTCATAATACCCTGTACAACAGTGTGGTGTAGGGTATAAATATAACGTTTTTATACCCTACACCACACTGTGGTACAGGGTATTATGACTTTGTGCATTTGTTTGTAACACCTAAAAGGAGAAGAGATAGACCCATTGTTTATTACACCGATCGACTCAGAATCACTTTCTGAGTCGATTTAGCCATGTCCGTCTGTCTGTCTGTCTGTCTGTCCGTATGTCCATGTATTCTTGTAATCAAAGTGCAGGTCGTATTTATGGTCCGATTGTGATGAAATTTAGCATAGTCCTCGTTTTTGGCCCAAGGACGATCCCTATTGAAATTGGTTACAATCGGTTCAGATTTGGATATAGTCCCCATATATATGTTTCACCCGATTTGACATGTAAGCGCTGTAGAAACCACATTTTACATCCGATCTTTATGAAATTCGGCAGAGAGAGTTTTATTATTACGTGAATGAACACTACCAAATTCAGAGAAAATCCGATCAGATTTAGATATAGCCCCCATATATATGTTTCACCCGATTTGGCATGTAAGCGCTGTAGGAACTGTATTTTAAATCAGATCAGTACGAAATTTGGCAGAGAGAGTTCTCTTATTACATGAATAAACACTGCCAAATTCGGGGAAAATCGGTTCAGATTTAGATATAGCCACCATATATATGTTTCACCCGATTTAACATTTAAGCGCTGTAGAAATCGTGTTTTATATCCGATCAGTACGAAATTTAACAGAGAGAGTTCTTATATTACATGAATAAACACTGCCAAATTCGGGGAAAATCGGTTCAGATTTTGATATAGCCACCATATATATGTTTCACCCGATTTAACATTTAAGCGCTGTAGAAATCGTGTTTTATATCCGATCGGTACGAAATTTAACAGAGAGAGTTCTCTTATTACATGAATAAACACTGCCAAATTCGGGGAAAATCGGTTCAGATTTAGATATAGCCACCATATATATGTTTCACCCGATTTAACATTTAAGCGCTGTAGAAATCGTGTTTTATATCCGATCAGTACGAAATTTAACAGAGAGAGTTCTTATATTACATGAATAAACACTGCCAAATTCGGGGAAAATCGGTTCAGATTTTGATATAGCCACCATATATATGTTTCACCCGATTTAACATTTAAGCGCTGTAGAAATCGTGTTTTATATCCGATCGGTACGAAATTTAACAGAGAGAGTTCTCTTATTACATGAATAAACACTGCCAAATTCGGGGAAAATCGGTTCAGATTTAGATATAGCCACCATATATATCTTTCACCCGATTTAACATTTAAGCGCTGTAGAAATCGTGTTTTATATCCGATCAGTACGAAATTTAACAGAGAGAGTTCTCTTATTACATGAATAAACACTGCCAAATTCGGGGAAAATCGGTTCAGATTAAGATATAGCCACCATATATACGTTTCACCCGATTTAACATTTAAGCGCTGTAGAAATCGTGTTTTATATCCGATCCGTACGAAATTTAACGGAGAGAGTTTTCTTATTACATGTATGAACACTGCCAAATTCTTATCGCAATGCCCATTTTCGCATTGGTAGGTAGGTGTAGGGTATTATATAGTCGGCCCCGCCCGACTTTCTGTCTTTCCTTACTGGTTATTTTTATACGATGGTGGTGCCAAAATTAGCCGACATGACATATAGATGGCGGTAGTAGCTTGAAATAATACTTTCGTGAAAAGTGGCAACCTTTTAAAACATATGTTTTAAGTTTCAAGGCGCCATGTTGTTTAGCTTTTTTTGAGCACTCAAAAGTAAACGATCTCAGTGAATTTGTAAGCATGGACAAAATTTATTACCGGTATGTAATACAGTACTATAATGTGAAAGGTCTCAGTCGAACCAATATTAAAACCGAGCTAGATTATACTTTGGAGTCTGCTCCTTCGTTTACAACTATAAAATATAAGGTGACAGAGTTTAAACGGGACCGTACGAGCTGCCAAAACGAACACCGTAGTGATCGACCAATTGAGCCAGAATTGGTTAAAAAATCCACCAAATGATATTGGATTACAATCGGTTGAAGGTCCGTGAGCTAGTTTAAGTCATAGGCATTTCAAAAAGTGCTATACATCGCACATTGGCGGAAAATTTGACGATGAGACAGCTGTGCGCAAAATGGGTGCCGCGTTTGCTCACAATCAAGACAATGCACCAGTTCACACATCCACTATTGCGATGACCAAAAAGCAGTGAAGAGTTAGCTCCCTAGGATTATTTTTTGTTTCCAAACTTGAGGAAATGGCCCGGCGGAAAAAGATTTGCCAGCAATGCAGAGGTTGAAGTTGGGGTTGATGGCTTTTTTAAGAGCTAAACAGGGTATCGAAGCTCAATCGCTGGAAAAACTGTATCGAGCTAAAAGGAGAATATGTTGAGAAATAAAGAAAAATGTTCTCAAATTTGTTGTATTTTCTTTGTTAGGTAGGCTATTTTGTTCCATTTTTATTCTTTCATTAAATTACTATAAAACTCAAGATCTCTATATATATATGTATTTAAGTAATTGTTCTTATAGTAAACAAATAGGACAACTTTCATCTCCACTTCTATCCATTACAGTTTCTTTGGTCGAATCTTCATCTGTACAGACTTTAAGGAGTAGTAAAGATCATGAAAATATCCCCAGGACATACCAAATTCGTCCTCGGTTAGATTAGGTTTCTCATAATATTTGCCATTTAAATTGCTATAATGTGAAATTATATGATTTTATTATTATATTGATTTATGTTCAGTTTTCCCTTGCAAATGCCAACAATAAACGTACCTATTATAACATCCATGGAACCACCAAGCTCCGTGTTTTGTTTGAGCACATTTTTTCTCATTGTCCTGGTCGAAAGTGGCAAATTTGTATCCTATGTGTGGAAGCAATGCATCACCTGCATTGCCCGAGTACTTACCAAGTTTCTTCAGAGTATACTTAGTATTCTCGTCACCAATGACAAAAGAATCGTATTTAGCGTACTTCTGTACATCGTCCCAATCTTGCAATTCCACACGAAGTTCTACCGGTTCTAATGCGTTAGTAAGGGCGTGAAGTTTTTCCAAGCCTAGCCAATAGTTGCCGTCCAAGTCTCCAAAGCCATTTTTGTAATCCGACCAATTGCGATAGAAATCCACAGAACTATTGACACGCGTCTGTATGATAGTCCAGCCGCCATCATCGGTCAAAAAATCGCATGTCACCACAAATGATGTCGGTCCATAGAGTTGACTTTGTATGCAGCATTTATTGTCGCAACAATTTGTGGCATTTGAAGTGGAACAGCTATTCGGTAGATTTAGATTTGAGCCTTAAAAGAAAAAAAAAACGATTTGTGTTTCGTTGATAAAAATATGTTAATGTAAAAAAAATTCCTCAAAAAATGGGAACCTAGGGTACACTGGCGGCTGTTGTATTGATTTCTCCTCCTTTTCATCTCTGCAGGTACTAATAAGGTATTTTCGCAAGACCTTCATTCTCTCTGGAGTATGTAGGATTATTCCTAGACTTGCTGGGACATCTGCTTCACAGTTCACTGTCGAGAAGACAGTTTGCAGGGACTTTTTAGCAGTCTGAATATCACAGAAAATATTTATACTGTCTTAAGTCAAAACATTAACCCTCAACCATTCTTCTAACTCTATAAGAGCTAAGATCTCCGACCGACAAACACTACAGTGAGGAGACAGTCTTTTTGCAATGCTTAGCTCAAGTTCCTTAGAAAAGACACCAAAACTCACATTGTTCTTGCGTTTGAAACCGTCTGTATAGAAGTTCACGAAGCTCCTACATATGTCCAGGGATGCAAGCTGGATTCTAAAGCTTGATGAAAAGGCTGGCTTCGGAGTACTGTAAATAACTTTGTGTTGATTGGAAGTCGTCAAGTGGCTGAGACGCCACACAGTGATCGAATCTGGCTTTGTCATTTACAAGGACAACAAGGCTGCAATCAATTCTATGGAGGCCACATCCTTAAATTCATAAAACAGACCTCGACTGTCGCAGATCTCTTAACGAGAAGACTGAGCAGTTTAACATATACCTCATATGGGTACGTGTACATAGGGAAGTGCATAGCCAATTAACTTGCTAGGAAAGGACGGGACAGTACAAATTCTCGAAGATTTTGCATATATTGGCGCGCCACTATCCACATGTAAGCTTTGGCTTAGGCAATCAGGCAGTCCAAGGAAAGATGGACAGAAATCGGCACATGTAGGGTAGCAAGACAAATCGTGCCAATATATGACCTGAGAAGGTCGAAATGTCTCCTCACTCTGGAGAGGAAAGGATTGTCTACGTTAGTGTAAGTTCTGATGGGACACTGTCTGACCAGCGAACACGTCAGAAGGTTGGGTATTGACTCCAATGTCTTTTGCAGAAGCTATGGAGATGATTAAGATGTGGAGAGCATTAAGCAATTGATTTGTTGCTGCCCCGCACTGAGTAAACGCACTGTATATGCTGGGGTTGGCCTTTCTAGGAAGTTTAACAGTTCTTTCTAGAATGACACTATGTAGAGTTATAGTTCGATAAGTCTAATACGAGTAACAGTAACTACATTACATTGTCTTGCTATAATGGATAGCGTCTTTAGCACAACATTTAGTGCTTTAGTCGGTGTAGACTAACTGTAACATACATATAGAAAGCTCCACTTGACGTGATGCTATGAAGGACATTGCCATTATACGATGTCTCTAAGAGTACTCGGAATCTTCTTTCTAACCGCTATTGCCACATCAACTGTATAGATAATGAGCACCCAACTTCTCCAGAGAAAGAAGAATACTGTTCGTTGAGAGATTCTATAGTAGAAAAGACAGAACATCCAGTTTAGTGCTTCAGTCGTAGTCGACTGACTGCTATATAAGCCCCACTTGAAGTGATGCGATGAAGCGCCTGTTATAGGATGTTTCTAAGAGTACTCGGAATATTCTCTCTAACCGCTATTGACACATCAATTATATAGATAATGCGCCCCCAACTTCTCCAGAGAAAGCAGAATACTATTCTTAGAGAGATTTCATAGTAATAAAGACAGAACGCCTCGTAGAAGCGATAATGCGCTGACAATTCTATAAAGGTCAGGTCTATCTAAGTTTGCCGGAATGTATCTGTTTATCATAGGGGTATGAATGAACCTTCGTATGTATATAGTTATAAAACCCGAGCGATAACTATTGCTGCTGGATTTTCCGCTCTACGTTTCAAACAGCTTACATTCCTTACTTCCTTAAGAGAGAGTGAGGAAAAACTTCAATAAAGTTTGTTGAATCATTCAGGGCGGTTTCGATAGATCTGCCCTTGCTATAGTCATTTTGTTTAAGGGTAGCCTGTGATAAATTTTAGTTCCATGGTAATTATCGATTAATCTCTACAAGATGTTAAGGCGATATAACGATAGACTAATTCGCCTAAATTTCTTAGGTCCGGTAAGGGATGGCTTTCAAACTTTGGAAAAATATAATCGTTTAGGTCTATGTTAGTGTGGCAACCTGAGTTACCAGCCAACATAGACAAATTCATTCAGTCGCCACCAGTCGTACTGAACGGACGTTTTTAATACAGCGCGGAACATATTAATTCTGTTACAGGACCTATTCAATCCACTACCTATACACCTACCTATTACACCAACACATGGTGTGTTGATTCTAGAAAACAAAAACGAACGCGGTATTTTGGCGCTGAAACAAGCCTCATTCAGGATGAACCTGCATGCTATAATTTCTTCAATTGTCCGACTGTCTGTCAGCTGGTCTTGGCTCAAACCGACCTTAGAAAATCTGTTAAAAAGTTCCCACTTAACTTGACAAACAGTAGACATAGGCGATTCTTAAGCCACTGAGTCGGCTAAGAGGGTCCAACATAGGCTGTGTTATCGGCTGGTAATAATGCCAAAAGCAGGATTTAATTAACCGTATTGATAGACACTATGTTCTTTACAGTATAAACCGAAGTTCACCTTCTGATCAATGTTGGAACCTTCGAAATAGAAATAGAGATATTTACTATTTCCAGATATTCTGTCAATCCATTCCTCGCTGGCAGCTAACACGGCGGTAAAATTCACCTGGAACATGGTATATACACGCAAAGAAAAAAACGTTTGGATTTCGTTTATCGGAAACATAGTTAATTGTTTGAAACGCTCAACTTTTTCCCCAACGGCTGAAATATTTCTAGGTAATGAAAACGTTTATCGCAAACGTAGTTTATCTTGCTGTAAACAAACATTTTTAAATTCCAAAATTTTCTTAATTTACGTTTATGGTAAACGAAAGACATTAACGGAAACATATTGTATCTAAACATGATTGAATAGTTTATAGAGAGTTGAGAAAACAAAGAGCGAAAGTTGTTCCCATTTCGTGAGAGTGCGGTTTTATACATTATTTATTTTTTATATGTTGGAATAATATGTGCAGATCTGCATATATGTGTGTACACTACACAAAAAGAAACGTTGTCTGTCCGTGTTGTTTTATTAACAATTTGTAGTCGGTGGTGGACATTTTTCTCCGCTTTTCCTCAGATCTATTACACTATTTCACAAGATTTTCAATCGTTGCTGTTGGACCTTTAGTTTTGTACTGGCGCTTGGTATTTGTGCGCGTGTGTGGCAACATTAAAAATGTTTTTTTAGTCGTAGGGAACTCAAAATCATTTCATTCAAGGGATTAACTAAACCAAAGAATCTAAATTTAATGTTATAGTTAAATGGTAAATGAATATTGAAGATTTTGTGGAAAGCCGGAATACCAAAACCAACACCAAAGGTAACGAACCATCAATTGTTTTTGTTAATGACTAACAGAGTATTTTTCCATACGTCTTTAATTGTGAATAAGCAAATTAAAATCATTAGCAGTCAATCATCACTCGTTGAGGTACTGAAGATCTTAATGGAAATTGTGAAAACAAATTATTGTCAAACACATCACCATCTCAATCAGGCACAATGCAACTGGATACTTCTGGAATTAGCCGAAATTATCAACACTAAATGGGTAAACTTTGTTTTTTAATGACACTATGCAACACGATTTTTCACTTGAAGTTTTTCATGTTATTTTCTGATGTAGTCTTGTATTCTATTCACGGACGTGGATTGGTCAGCATTTAGGCCTGGATTTTTAATATTGGCCTATAAAGTTAACTTTTGACTAAAAAATTGTATATGTTATAACGTACATGCTTTTTATACCCTACACCACACAGTGGTAAAGGGTATTATAAGTTTGTTTCACGGCAGATGTTTGTAACACATGAAAATAACACAGCTATACCCACCTTAAAGTATACCAATCGACTCAGAATCACTAGCTGAGTCGATTTAACCATGTCTGTCCGTCCGTCCGTCTGTCCATGTAAAGTTGTTCGTCGACTACAGGTCGCAATTTCACTCCGATCGTTCTGAAATTTTGCAGTTTAGAGTATTTCGCAGCTGTAAAGATCCCTATTGAATTTGGTTGAAATCGGTTCAGATTTAGATATATCTCACATATATATCTTTCGTCCGATTTGGACCTTTAGTCCTATAGAAGCTGTATTTTACATCCAATCGTTTTGAAATTTAGAATGGTAGAGTTTCTTGATCCATGAACCAACATTGCCGAATTTGAAGAAAATCGGTTAATATTTAGATATAGCTCCCATATATATGTTCCGTCCGATTTTGCTCTTTAGTCCTGTAGAAGCTGTATTTTACATCCAATCATTTTGAAATTTAGAATGGTAGAGTTTCATGTCTGTCCGTCCGTCCGTCTGTCCATGTAAAGTTGTTCGTCGACTACAGGTCGCAATTTCACTCCGATCGTTCTGAAAATTTGCAGTTTAGAGTATTTCGCAGCTGTAAAGATCCCTATTGAATTTGGTTGAAATCGGTTCAGATTTAGATATATCTCACATATACATTTTTCGTCCGATTTGGATCGTTTTGAATTTTAGAATGGTAGAGTTTCTTGATCCATGAACCAATATTGCCGAATTTGAAGAAAATCGGTTAAGATTTTGCTATAGCTCCCATATATATGTTCCGTCCGATTTTGCTCTTTAGTCCTGTAGAAGCTGTATTTTACATCCAATCATTCTGAAATTTAGAATGGTAGAGTTTCTTGATCCATGAACCAACACTATCGAATTTGAAGAAAATCGGTTAAGATTTAGCTATAGCTCCCATATATATGTTTCGTCCGATTTGGCCCTTTAGTTCTATAGAAGCTGTATTTTACATCCAATCGTTTTGAAATTTAGAATGGTAGAGTTTCTTGATCCATGAACCAACATTGCCGAATTTGAAGAAAATCGGTTAATATTTAGATATAGCTCCCATACATATCTTTCGTCCGATTTGACCCTTTAGTCCTATAGATACTGTAGTTTACATCCAATCGTTTTGATATTTAGAATGGTAGAGTTTCTTGATCCATGGACTAACATTGCCAAATTTGAAGAAAATCGGTTAAGATTTAGCTATAGCTCCCATATATATGTTTCATCCGATTTGGATCTTTAGTCCTGTAGAAGCTGTATTTTACATCCAATCGTTTTTATACCCTACAACACACTGTGGTACATGGTATTATTTAAGTATAAAATGTCCCAAAAGTAAATTTATGTAAACAATTTATACATGAATTACAAAATTTATATTTCAGAGTTATTCAATATTACGAGAGTGGTGTAGGGTATTATATAGTCGGCCCCGCCCTTTCCTTACTGGTTTTGTTTTGGTTTTATAAAATAGTATGCCTCAATCTATACAAAAACAGTTTTTAAGTATCGGACACAAAAAAAAATATCTTTGTTGCATAGTGTCAGATCCGCCCTTATCACGCTACAATAGTAGAGGCATCAGCGTACTTCTACAGGGACATATTAAGACTGAAGAAACATTTCTTATCTAGGTTATATATACAAGTATAACTAGAAATTTTGCACTTTTAGAAAAGAGTAGATCAGTCTTGTGGGTAGGGCTTACATCTGAAACCTTATACTTCCTAGTAAAGAGGACTAATTCCGTCTTGTTTTGGTCAACGCCCAAACCTAGACATGTCACAATGTCTCTAAGGATGTTGTGGAATTTTTAGAGAATAGAGCCTGGTGATATCATTAATCGAGTGTTTAAGATGATTAACTGATTAAGCTACCGAGTCTGGTGTTGGGGTTGCTAACTCTTCCGCGCGGACGTTAAAGTTATACCGCCTATTTTCGGTCGAAAGAGTCTCGTGGGAGCTCGAAGTCCTAAAGGGACAGTGGGTGAGGTTGTCTATTTTGAAGTGGATAAGCTATGTTTATATAATATTCATACATATTCGCTACACGCCCCCATTAATTTCTCGTTGCGGAATTTGCTTACCATACAAATTGTTCCTGATCATTTCTAGTACATAACTTTGTTTCACCTGCAGATAAAAAAAATAGCTTAACATAAAACTGACAATTTATAAAATTCTTCAACCGATATTAACCTTTCCTCATAATTGACGTTCCCATCTTGTGATCAAAATTATTTGTTCCGGCCATTTCAATAGGAACTGTATTTGGGTTACAAGCTGGATTTACCGTATCCTCCATAACACTCCGACTGTTGTCATTTCCAGTCTGTTGAGATTTGTTGTCCTTAGAAAAAAGGTTTTCTCCCAATATCGTCAATTGATCATATTCTCTTCCGTTTCTTGCATAGATAGTGCTCACTTTTGGTTCTCTGTCTGGACGCAGCATCGGTGCCACTGGTTGTTCCAATTTATCCAAATGTTCATCAATAGTCTGCAATCTATAATCGATTCGCATTATTGTTTGATCCTGCTTTTCCATTTTAAGCTCCATAATTTCTAAACGCAATTTCAAAATTTCATTTGTTGATTTCAGAATATCGATTTCTTTGATCAAATCATCTCTTAGGGCAATTGGTTCGTCATACTGTAGTTTGAGATAATATACAATTTAATTCGCGATTAATTCCCGACAAAAGTTTGTAAATATTTACCGCATAAATTGGCTTCAAAGTCCAATAAATAGGCAAAAGATACCAGAAGACAAAATTAAAAATTGTCATTTCACTTATAATAAATTTATTCACTTCATTCGATAGGAAATCACTAAACTTTCTTTCTGTCACGATTGACGACTGTTATATGTAGTGCTGGGTATAGGTAATTTTGTGTCTGAGGCGTTGAGAGTGATAGTGACAGTGATTAAATTCCGGCGAAGCACAGTAGTAGAATTTCGCAAAAAACACTATACAATAAACAAATTTGTATTCTGTACAAGGCAAAAAATCTTGTTTCTTGTGCAGATTATTCCATAAAATCAAACCAAACATTTTGTTATAATAAAGTTTCTTTTTAAGTTCCAATTTACAAGGAAGGTACCTTTAGTATTTTGACTAAATTTCTATGAAATAAACCCCAATGAAGTAACACCCAAAACTAAAATGAAATTAACCCCAAAAATGATTATACATTTTGGGATTTATTTCATCGTGAAATATATCCCCAAATAATAGGTTTTATTTCAATTTTTCTGGAAATTGTTTAATTTTTTAGTTGGGATTTATTTCGTTTCTGTAAAACACCCAAAAAAGGTCCAATGAAATAATTCAGTAAAAAAAGCATTTAGGATTTCTTTCATTTCTTAAAAATTTTGGTATTTATTTCATTATTTTTAATTTTTAATTTTAAAGGATGTATGGATTTTGAAATTATTAGTGGAAAAAAAGACATGACCGAAGGGGTTTGAGTTCATTATAAGACATAATTATTAAATTTTTTTCCTGTATATATACAGGGTGGCCTAAATTGACCGAAGAGCTTTAGTTCCTTTTGACTTTTTTAATATAACTTTTCTTATTTCTTTTCAGTATTACGTAAAAAATACTGGGGAATTTAAAGCGGAACAGTACACAATTGAAAAATGTGACAAAAAAAATATTCTCCATTAATATTCTGTATTAAAAAAAATAATTAGGTCTTAAATAAAATGTTATAATGAACCCAAACAGCTTCGGTCATTTAGGCCACCCTTTATTATGAAATTAAATTATAAAAATTAATACTTATTTTACCAAAAACAATTAAAAACAAGTAAGAAAGTTTCAGTCGGGTAAACCGACTAAGGTATACCCTCACTTTGTGAGTAATGTAATATGGAATATTAAACGAATTATTCTGTCAATTTGTGTGGGAGGTACCAGAAGGTTTTTAACAAATACACCTATTTTTCGCTGAATAGTAGATACTTTAAATACATTGCACTGCGCCGAATTATAAGCATTTATTTGCACTGGTATACTAAGACTATGAGATATTAAATTTTGGTATGATTTGGCCATTTTGTGTCGGAGGTACAAAAAGGGCCGTGGTGATAATGGCCTTTTTTTACAGTTCTATAGGAACTACAAAAGCGTTACACTGTGCAAAATGTTGTTGCATTTTCGTGCATTGGTACTCATGCTGTGAGCTCTTAACTTTTTGTGAAAAATGGTACATTTGTGTGGGAGGTACAAAAAGGGGCGTGGCAATAGCGTCCATTTTTCACAGGGCTATAGACATTATAAAAGCATTACACTGTACAAAATTTCAAGTATTTTTATACACTGGTATTAATGTTATAAGCTGTTAACTTTTAGTGCAAAATGGTACCTTTGTGTGGGAGGTACCAAAAGGGGTGTGAATATAACATCCATTTTTCACTGGACTGTAGGCACTATAAAAGCATTACACTGTACAAAATTTCAGGGTAGATAACTCTGTATTAGACGAATCTTAGAGTACCCTACTTTATAGTAGACAACTCGTGAAGTAATCTACTTTATAGTAGGTAGCTCGTGGAGTAATCTTCTCTATAGTACTTCAATCAAAGAGTCATATACTCTATAACAGATGAACCAAAGAATAATCTACTTTATAGTCATCTTCTCTAAAGTATGTGAATCGAAGAGTCGTCTAATCCACAGTATATGAATCCAAGAGCCATCTACTCTATAGTAGACGACTTGTGGAATCTACTCTATAGTAGACGACTTGTGGAGTCATCTACTCTATAGCAGGCTACTAACTGAAAGACTACTACTGAAGAGTCACCTAATCCATAGTATATGAATCGAAGAGTCATCTACCCCATAGTGGATTCATATACTTATAGTACAGACTTAATAGTAGACGACAATTATTTTCGACTGCTCTTGGAGCAATCTACTCTTGGTTCATCTACAATAGAGTAGATGACTCTTCGATTCATATACTATAGAGATGATGACTATAAAGTAGATTATTCCTTGGTTCATCGAGCTGTCTACTGTACACCCAGGAAAATAATTGGTTGGAATTCGATTGTAACAATAAAAAAATAGTACTAACAACAAAAAGTATATTGCCTACACCGTGTGTCGGTTGTATTTATATATGGATAGTTGAAACAACAATAATAACATGGATACGATCAAATAAAACGCTTGCAACTAAATTGATGGTTGTATCAATCAATTTGAAATTGTTTGTTTCATTGACACTCGGTTAGTTGTGGTAACTACTTTTAAATTGTCAATATAGTACCATATGATCGATTTTTGGTTGTGACAACCAATGTTTTATTCTTGACAACAGAAATGGTATCAATATACCAAAGATTATTTTTGCAACGAATAATTGGTTACTACAACAATATTAATAAATAATAGTTTTTTGGTTATCCCAACAATTTCCCAAATTTATAATAATTAAATGTATTTGGAATATAAATGTATTTGGAAAATTGCTGATACATGACAAACAAAAAATAAAATTACCCGACATGAATAAATCTTCAACATTTCGTTCAAGAGCGGTATATGTAGTCAAAAATAATCTTGTGTGGATAATAATGTGCGGAATGCAGAATATGTTGTGCAAAATGTTTTACATAAACAAAAAATAAAAGCAACAATCATCTACTACTCTATAGTAGACGACTCGTGGAGACTATAGTAGGTGACTCCAAAAGTCATCCACTCTTCAGTAGACGACTCCTGAAGTTATCTACTCTATAGTAGACGACACCTGGAGTCATCTATTGGATGATAGGCGACTCGTGGAGTCATCTACTCTATGGAAGACGACTCGTGGAGTTATTTGCTCTATAGTTGATGACTCGTGGAGTCATCTATTCTATTAGACGACTCGTGGAGTCATCTACTCTATAGCAGACGACTCGTGGAGTCATCTATTCTATTACAGGCGACTCGTGGAGTCATCTGCTCTATAGTAGACGACTCGTGGAGTCATCTACTCTATAGTAGACGACTCGTGGAGTCATCTATTCTATTACAAGCGACTCGTGGAGTCATCTGCTCTATAGTAGACGACTCGTGAGCCATCTACTCCATAGTAGACGACTCGCGGAGTCATCTACTCTGTAGAAGCGACTCGCGGAGTCATTTACTCTATAGTAGACGATTCGTGGAGTAATCTATTCTATGATAGGCGACTCGTGGAGTCATCTATTCAATCATCTTCTTTACAGTAGATGATTCCGTGGAGTCATTGTAGACGAATGATGTTATAAGCTGTTAACTTTTGGTGCAAAATGGTGCATTTGTGTGGGTGGTACCAAAAGGGGAGTAAAAACTTGGCCATTTTTCTCGAACTGATAGCGAATAATAAACTTATGCTATGTGTGGAATTTCAGAAGATTCGTATAAGTAGTATAGCAATTATTAAAGATTCAATATATCACAACATTTTAAGACTTTTTTTCGTAGCGAATGATATATACCCTCGTCACACTAAAGTGAGGGTATAATGAGAAGCGCAAAGGATTTAATCGTTGGTATGCTATAGGAAATGACGTAATGAGACGCAGGATAAAATCATTTGAAAATCGTTCGCACGAACTTAGGCGTTTTACATCACATCATACATCGTCTTGCACAATTTTTAAATATTGTTTATACCTACATGACCTTATTTGCTATTAATATATAGTAGTATTTTGAAACCGCGCGCGCCTTCTGTGCTTTGCAGCAGATTCTACTATTCTTGAGCGCATTACAGCATTTCCTACATCATACACATGGTTATCATACACCACTTCCATAATCCATAATGCGGCCTCACAAGAACTGTAAAGTGGAAACATCACAGCTTCCACGGCATGTGTACACTCAGAAAAAATGAACCCAAAGATAAGTTAAAATGAACTAAACTTCAGGAAAATTAAACTTCATATGGCGCTAAAGCAATTTTTTCCCAAATCAAGTTCACATTTGTCCTTAATATTAGCAAATGTTTTGAACTTAGTTTTAGTTAATACTAACTTGAATTTAGTAAATATTCCTTTATATCCAGTTCAATTGAACTCATATTAAGGAATAATTAACTCAGTTTAAGTAAAAATTTACATGAAATTTGGAAAAAAAAATCTAGTTAAATTTTCACTAAAATCAGGTAAATTTTTACTTGAAATCAGGAAATTTTTACTAAAAATTAAGAAAATTTTAACTAAAATCAAGTAATTTTTTTTACTAAGATTAAGTTAAATTTTTACTAAATGGAAGTAAAATAATTCCTCAAATCAAGTTCAATTTTACTTGAATATACGAAAATTAAACTATAATGTAAGAAACGTTTAACTATAAATGAGTAATTTTTGAACTTGCAACTTGTAGAAGTAAACTACATTTTAGTTCATTACTACTAATATAATTCGGCAAAATATTCTCGGGAATTTTCCAATAAATATTTTGCTCCAATGTATTTGAAACAAATTCAAAAAACCTGAAACAAACAGAATTCTCATTCAATGTCTCAATCTTATGTCTTAAGTATTTCACATATAATCCTATATATTTGCTGCGAAGTTAAATTACTTATCTTCGCAGCAGCTGTTTGAAATGATATTTGAGCAGTTAAGGAAAGAATCTCTTGAAACGAACGGGAATTTTTAGCTTAACGAATATTCAAGGATTATTTGAAAACCATATTACAAATTTCAGAAAAACATGAACTAGAACTAAGGAAATTCGGATATTTCTAGTTAAAATTTCCTAAAATGATTTATTTTCGAGGTGTAGTAAATGTTTCTTCGACGCTAGGAAATCCTTCCTCGGTAAAAGTCAACATTTACCAAATAGTTGGAAATTTTTACTTGGTCGATGGAATTTTAAGTAAGTAAAATCATATCCCACTTCCGAGTATGAAACCAATTTGCTATATCTTTGAATTTAGTTCAATTTACTCATTGAAAGTAAAATTTCCCAGTTTTGAGGAAAATTTAACTAAACATGAGTAAAAATCTTGAACTAAACTGAGATATAGATTTTACTCACATAAACGATTGCAATTTTTCTGAGTGTAGTCTTGGTATTTTGTCCATAACTTTAAATTTGTTACTGTTCTGGATTTGTGAGAGTGCGACAAATATTCTGAAATTTGAAGAAAATCGAGGGGGAGCAATTTTCTACAAAGATTTTTTCAAAAAATTTCGTAAAAAAATTTAAAAAAAATTTTTTTTTCAAAAAGTGGCGCATTGTGTTCTCTTTAAAACAAAGTAAACGACACAAAAACGAATTTTTTAATTTTTTCAAAAATTAAAATGCCTAGAAAATTTAAAAAAATAAATGATAGCGAGATCTTATTTTACCTATTTGTAACTGCTTATAAACAGTTTAGCCAAAAATAAACCACATAGGTCGATGTTAAATATTATGACCCAACTGTGAAATCTGTATACAAATATGCGTGATCTAAAAATATAAATGAAAAATAAATTATTTAGTAAAATTAAATAACAATAGGAGTATCAACAAACAATACTTGCCGCTCACTGGCATTAACAACTATCTTCTTTTTGCCCGAATGATAAATATAAAGAACATAAATAGTACGACCTTTGGTTATATTTGATGCTGTCCAGGTCCGTGTTAGCCAATTGGGTTCACCCCATAGGCACGGGAATTCTACATTTCCAGAGGGTTACACCCCAATTAGACCAAATTATTTTTTGGAGCCAAAAGGTTGCTTCGTGATGCTGATATTAGCGATCATGGTTGGAGCATATGGTGTAAATAAATTCGTCGAGAGAACGATAAGGTTTCATTCCCACGACGAAAAGATTTATTTGGCCATTTTGCTGAAAATATGATCAAACGAAGCAATCAAATTATAGTTTCTGCTTAAATGTACTGTTCTATATGCGTTCTGATTACCTCAGTTAAATAATTTGTTGTAAAAGATCAATTTAAAAAATCTAATAATTAATGACGAACACCGTTCGTCAATAAGATTATACATTCATCATGACTTATTCGCGCTTTACGGCAACGTCAACTCCTACAGCAAAACAAAGTAAGACATGCGACGTTGTTATGTTCGCCCACGTGTGTGTTCCACGCAGCACCGATTGGTTCAAACAAACCGCACTGGCACGGCGTAACTGATGTTTGTTTAAAAAAACATCAAACACATGCAAGCTCGACAAGCTGTATAAGTGTGAAACATTTGTGCTAGTGGTCTGTTGGCAAATACATTACTTGATGTGATTATTTTTGATTTAAAATAGCAGAAGTAATGAATACTTCTCGTTTGTTTGATTTCAGCCTTACCTGATAAGAACTGCGTCTCGAAACTAATATTCACAACTGAACCTAGCAATGCAGTCAAATTATTTTATTTTCCATACCATTTTAAATGGTTTACAACTAGAAGAACATTTTTTGGAATTTTTAAAATTTAAATGGTCGTGGACATGAATTCGTCGGGGTGATGAATGGGATTCGTCGAGGTGACGAATGGAATTCGTCGTGATGATGAATGGGATTCGTCGTGGTGACGAATGGAATTCGTCGTGGTGATGAATGGGGTTCGTCATGATGATGAATGGGGTTCGTCGTGGTGATTAATCGATCATCCTGAGGACGAAAGTTTTTGGAAACAGAAATTCGTCATGGTGACGAACAAATTCATCAAGAGGATTATTCCGTACGTTAGCTGACTTTTGACGAAAAAATAATCGTGATGATGTACAAATTCGTCGTCAAAAAAGAAACAAAAATGACTTACGAGTTGTTGCAGATATTTGCATTAGGGTCACACTACCAAGAGGTGTATGAGATTTGGAAAAGAAGATAAGGAAATAAATTGCCAGTCCATCCATGTTACCAGTTATCTGTATGGGCAGCATATATCGCTCACTTACTTCAAGAGTGTCATAACTCAAAATTGAAAATTGTCAGAATGTGTAACTTTAAGTCCGTATAAAAAATGAATAACATGAAATAAGACGATTAAAACATGTGGACTAATCCGAAATATGATTGTTTACTTATAAACTAAATTTCGTTGAGATTTATTTATGGATATTTGCAAAATTAGCAATTCTGTAAGGCAACCTCAAAAATGTTCAATCTTGAATTATGACAGTCTTGAAGTAAGTGAGCGATATGTACATATTTGCTACGAAATTTCAGATCATATTTTGTAGCCGTATTTAAGTCGAGGGTTTTAATAGGACACTGCTTGGGGAGAATCTCGAAAACAACCAGAAATAAATCTTTTATAATCATAGTGCATTTAATTTGCAACTGGTGTACGCTTATTGATTACGTATGTTGACTGTTTTGTATTGATTAATTGATGACGTGGTTCTTGTTCAGCCATATCCCTTATGCATTGCATTACCATTTATTTATTTTCATTCCTGTTCCTTCTATCCTCCAAGGCAACCATCACAGACCTTAAATTAGACAGATGTGCCGTCCGGACGAAACGTCAAAATCTATCAGTTACGAACGAATAGGAATGAAATGTCACACGCGAAAAAACACTTTTCCGCGAACATAGTTAGAACTTTCTTTGCACTAATCAATTAATATTATTTTTTTAATTGTGACAATTATAACAAATTCGGCAAAATCGGTCCGAAATCCCCGGAAAACCTCACTCTTTAAAGTCCGACTCGTTGAAATTTCTATTCGTTCGTAACTGACAACTTACTCGCTCCGGGATGACATATCTTATTATTTATTATTTTTGGCAACCATAAACAATTTCGCTTTTTTGGAAATATTAAACCTTGCAATCTATTCTTTCACCAGCAACTCAATATCTTTGACTTTCCCCTTTGGCACTTCTATAACTTCCTCAGTCATTTGGCATCACCTAGCGGGTATGGTTTAAGTTAGGGTGGCAGCCGTATTTTTTTATACCCTCACTTGAGTGATACGAGGGTATATATCATTTGCTACGAACCAAAAGTGTAACACATCGAAGGAGTGACCTCAGACCCTAAGTATGTTCGGCGGATATTCGTTTTGGGTCATGTTAAGTCGAATGAGCAATGTCCGTCCGTCCGTCTGTCTGCTGGCTGGTGCGCACGATAACTCTCGAAATGAATAACCGATTGACTTGAAATTTAGTATGCGATAATTTTTTTTCTATCTCCGGCTAAGTTCGAAGATGGACCATATTGGTCCACTCTTTCTAGTACCTCCCCCACAAAGGGTTAACATTTAGTGAAATATTAATTCTTAAATAACTTCTATACTACTTACACGAATCTTCTGAAATATCACACATAGTATTAGTTCATTAGTCGCTACCACCTCGAAAAACATGGTCAAAGTTGCCGCACCCCTTTTGGTACCTCCCACACAAATGGACCATTTTGAACTAAAAGTTAACAGCGTATAACATTTATAACAGTGCATAAAAGTACTTGCAATTGCAAAATCATGGTACCTAAGTTCCAGTGAAATATGGGCGTTATTGCCACTCCCACACAAAGGTACAATTTTGCCGCAAAAGTTAACAGCTTAAAATATTAATACCAGTGTATTAAAATACTTGAAATTTTGTACAGTGTAATGCTTTTATAGTGTCTACAGTCCAATGAAAAGTTTACGTTATTGCCACGCCCCTTTTTGTACCTCCCACACAAAATGGCCAAATCATACCCCAATTTAATATCTCATAACGTTTATACAAGTGCACATAAACGCTTAAAATTCGGCGCAGTGCAATGAATTTAAAGTATCTACTGTTAGGTGTATTTGTTAAACCCCTTCTGGTAGCTCCCACACAAATTGACAGAATAATTCGTGTAATATTCAATATTACACTACTCACAAAGTGAGGGTATACCTTAGTCGGTTTACCCGACTGAAACTTTCTTACTTGTTTTTTGTGTTTTTCGATGTTATTTTCTTTAGGTTTGAGTTATTTTGTGAGGTCACATGCTATCCATGGTGGAGGGTATATAAGATTCGACATGGCCGAACTTAACGTTTTTACTTGTTTTAAATCAGTTCATACAGATGTCGCTCCCAAAAATGCTTATTTAAACCCTAAATATCACATTCTAAGAAATTTAGCAGAAACTTTGCAGTTTGTATTCCATTTTGGCAAGAATAAAATTTATACAAATCAGTTTTAATATTGTTGAGGTCCGCGTGTAGATCTAGTTCTCAAATATGCTAATTTAAGCCATAAATACCACATTTTTCGGCGTTCGTTGTCATACCCTACATCACACTTTGATTCAGTCGGTGATATAGTCGGCCCCGCCCGACTTCCTGTCTTTCCTTACTGGTTTTTTAGTAATTTGTTTAAACAAAATGGATCGTTTCATAATTTACTTCATATCCAAAGATTTTTCCAGTAATAGAATTGAATGATATCCATGCTGGAGGGTATATAAGATTCGGCATGGCCGAACTTTACGGTTTTACTTATTTTTATTTTTTGTTTGCTCAAACGAATGCTTAGGTAATTTTCTTTAAGAGCCTT
This sequence comes from Eudasyphora cyanicolor, assembly GCA_963930755.1. Lineage (NCBI taxonomy): Eukaryota > Metazoa > Arthropoda > Insecta > Diptera > Muscidae > Eudasyphora > Eudasyphora cyanicolor. The sequence goes on from OZ005735.1 coordinate 54,679,933, forward strand.
ATGGTCTATTTGTATATCTATCAACATAAAGATAAGCATCTAAAAACCAGTAAGGAAAGGCTGAAGTGGGGCGGTGCCGACCATATGATGCACTACACCACTCTAGTAAGATTGGATAACAACTAAAATTTGTTGACACAATTTACATTTGGTACGTCTCTGCCTCGGCAAAGTTAGTCCATAGATCAAGAAACTCTACCATGCTAAATTCCAAAACGATTGGATGTAAACTACACCTTCCATAGGGCTAAAGGACCAAATCGGACGAAATATATATATTGAAGCTAAATCTAAATCTGAACCGATTTTCTTCAAATTGAGCAATGTTGGTCCATGGATCAAAAACTCTGCCGCGCTAAATTTCAAAATAATAGGGTTAAAGGGCAAAATCGGACGAAACATATATATATGGGAGCTATATCTTAATCTGACCGATTTCAACCAATTTTAACAGAGTTCTTTCCAGGTGCGAAAGACTCCTACTTGAAAATTTCAACACGATCGGAGTGAAATTGCGACATGTACTCAACGAACAACATAAGATGGACAGACGGACGGAAAGACATGGTTAAATCGTCTCACCTAGCGATCTTGCGTCGTCGAGGTATAACCATAAGGTGGGTCTAGCTGTAGTATTTCGAGGTGTTTCTAACTGGTTCAGGAAAGATTTACAGAATCCTAAATTAAGTAGCCTACATCTTATTTTAATATAATTTGTAATCTCGTCAGAGGTTTTAAGGATATGTTATAAGTTAATGGGAATTTTGTATTTTTTTTAAATATTTCAGGAAAAGCTGCAAAAAAACACGTTATACAATAGGTAATTAGTCACATGGATGGCTAAAAGGACTGTTTGACCAAAATTTCAATACAGCCTCCAACTCAGACAGTCCATAACCGATCACGTTGAAACTTGGTGCAAGTTTCTTCCCGATCAGATGATATCGGGTTTAAAAATTGACTATCTTGACATTAAATCTTGTGGAATATGGTGAGGGAATAAAAAAGGCCGAAGTTGCCATTCACCTATTGGTACCTCCCATTAAAATTGACAATTTTGCACAAAAAGTTAACGGCTTATAACTTTGATTCCTGTTCATACAAATACATGAAATTCTGTGCAGTACAATGTTTTGACAATACTTACAGTTCCGTGAAAAATTGAATGGAACTTACAGCTTCATTTTGCACAAAAAGTTAACGGCTTATAACTTTAATTCCAGCAAATACAAACACTTGAAATTTTGTACAGTGTAATGCCTTAATATTACCATACAGTGTAATGCCATAATAGATCCCATAGTACAATGGGTGTTATTGCACTACCCCTTTTGGTACCTCTGAATCTAAATTGCCATAATAAAATAATGTTTTTTTTAAATTCATTTACTTCTACAATATGGGCCATAATAAACCCTTATCCATAGATTTTTAAAATGTTTGTTGTCTTCGAAAAATATGGAATAAAATATTTGTGTTACGATATTTTGTCTATTTTTAATAAATTTTTTTTTATGTCCGCAAAATACGTTCTTTTTCAAATTTTTTTTTTTAAGAATCCAAGATTCTACGCTTAACTGGTATTTGTATTAAATGTAGCCCCTCATAATTACTTAAATCTAATGTACATCCTCTCTCTATCGGGCTTAATTATAATTCATTGTGAAACTATAACCTCAAAACGCACAGTACTCTTTCATAGGTCAGGAAGCGGAAGGAATAAATATACATAATCACACAGAATACTCGCCAAAAAAAGGCTTTTTCAAAAAAATTTTTTTTTAATATTTTTGTTGATTGTTACTAAACCCAAGGTTCTACGTTAAAGTGACATTTAAAACACTTGGAAAGACATAAAGTCGGGCGGGGCCGTCCCTACACCTCCCTCACAATACACAAAGGGGCATTGCGATAATAATTTAAAATAATTGGGTCCGTTTCAGTTAACAAAGTACTTAGCTCCAACTCCTCATCGCATCATTCTCCAAGGAGGAATTGAAGATGTTGATGATACACAGTATTCTTTTATATATAAAGAATCGGAAGGAACAAATAGATGGCACTATATATAATCTAAACAGATTTTCATAAACTTGGATCAAAAACCTCATTTCTGCTAAACTATAAAAAGTTCGGACGTAAGATACAGTTTCAATGTATCGTAAATATTAAATGGTCAAGAACTTATATATCGATACCTCCATTCTAAACTATGCTAAGTGCAAAAAGATAGTTTTTCAGGAGCGGCGATCAAAGTTTGATGATTTTTTAAAATTTGTGTGGAATTCCTTTATAATGCAAATCGAATGATCTCTACTGTTTTGTAAATAACTTTTGATTGGGTTGGCGGATAAACATCAAATTTTAACTGAAAATAATTTGGAATATTTAGAAGTTAAAAGTGAAATCTCCCTAAAAACATTTTAAGTCGACTTAGAATATTTAGAATGGATGTATCGATATGTGGCTACAAGCGAAGGGTCTGGGAAAAACTTATATTTATACCCTACACCACACTGTGGTACAGGGTATTATAAGTTTGTTTCACGCCAGATGTTTGTAACACCTGAAAATAACACAACTAGACCCACCTTAAAGTATACCGATCGACTCAGAATCACTAGCTGAGTCGATTTAACGATGTCTGTCCGTCCGTCCGTCTGTCCATGTAAAGTTGTTGGTCGACTACAGGTCGCAATTTCACTCCGATCGTTCTGAAATTTTGCAGTTTAGAGTATTTCGCGGCTGTTAAGATCGCTATTGAATTTGGTTGAAATCGGTTCAGATTTAGATATAGCTCCCATATATATCTTTCGTCCGATTTGGCCCTTTAGTCCTATAGAAGCTGTATTTTACATCCAATCGTTTTAGAATGTTAGAGTTTCTTGATCCATGAACCAACATTGCCGAATTTGAAGAAAATCGGTTAAGATTTAGCTATAGCTCCCATATATATGTTTCGTCCGATTTTGCTCTTTAGTCCTGTAGAAGCTGTATTTTACATCCAATCATTTTGAAATTTAGAATGGTAGAGTTTCTTGATCCATGAACCAACACTACCGAATTTGAAGAAAATCGGTTAAGATTTAGCTATAGCTCCCATATATATGTTTCGTCCGATTTTGCTCTTTAGTCCTGTAGAAGCTGTATTTTACATCCAATCATTATGAAATTTAGAATGGTAGAGTTTCTTGATCCATGAACCAACACTACCGAATTTGAAGAAAATCGGTTAAGATTTAGCTATAGCTCCCATATATATGTTTCGTCCGATTTGGCCCTTTAGTTTTATAGAAGCTGTATTTTACATCCAATCGTTTTGAAATTTAGAATGGTAGAGTTTCTTGATTCATGAACCAACATTGCCGAATTTGAAGAAAATCGGTTAAGATTTGGCTCTTTAGATCCAATCGTTTTTATACCCTACACCACACTGTGTAACAGGGTATTATTTAAGTATAAAATGTCCCAAAAGTAAATTTATGTAAACAATTTATACATGAATTACAAAATTTATATATCAGAGTTATTCAATATCACGAGGGTGGTGTAGGGTAGTATATAGACTTTAGCCTTTCCTTACTGGTTTTTTCTTATATTATTCTGATTTCACTATGGCCTACAAAAAAACATATTCTCCGAGAGACAGACTGAAATTAAAATCAAGGATTCTGTATTTTTCAATTGAAAAGCAGTCTTCAAGTGCCACAGATATCTTAACGATTTGTTCCCGCAACACGGAGACATTCCAGAAAATTGTATTGCAGAGGAGCTTGCAAGGTTAGGAACCACCTTACATGCTTGAGGGTAACTGGAATATGTGATCACCCCTCTAATTAGTGGCATATGCCAAGTTTCATTGCAAACGATTATATAGTTAAGAAACGATAGATTTAGTTCCATTGTTTTCGAAATTCCCCCACTGTTCAACGCTGTATGTATTTTGTATTTATTTTTTGTATTACGAGTATTAAATGTCACTGCTACTGATAAGAATTAAATAAAAGCTGATAAGTGGTAGATGAATACACGAGCGCCTATGTACATTAATCTGTGTTTTTTAAAACCTCAGCTTGGATTGTTTTTTTTAATATTTTACAATTAAAAGCTTATATGCCCTCCACGATGGATTGTATTTAATTTTATTTCTGAAAAAATCTACCTACCTATAATTCTATTACCAACTCGAATCTTCTGAAATTTCAAACATAGTATTAGTTTGTTGGTCGCTAACCAGTCAAGAAAAATGTGCGAAGTGGCCACTCACTTTTTGGTACCTCCCACACGAATGGACAATTTTGCACCAAAAGTTAACTGCTTATAGCTTTAATATCAATTCATACAAATACTTGAAATTTCGTACAGTGTAATGCTTTTAAGTACCTAAAGGCTAGAGAAAAATTGGCGTTATTGGCACGCCCATTTGGTACCTCCCACTCAAATGGACCATTTTGTTCCAAAAGTTAACAGATTTTAACCTTAATACCAGTGAATACAAATACTTGAAATGTTGTACGGTGTAATGCTTTTATAGTATATAGGGTTCAGAGAAAAGTGACCGTTATTGGCACGCCCATTTTGGTACCTCCCACACAAATGTACCATTTTGTACCATTCTATATGTGGACATCTATATGTGGACTAGAACAAAATATGAACTGATATAATTTTTTTTACAGCGATGAATTCTTGTCTTAATTAAGTACAAACTGCAAATATTCAATTGTAATTTTTATACCCTCCACCAGAGGATGAGGTGTATATTAATTTTGTCACTCCGTTTGTAACAACACTAACTACACGCTGAAAAAAAATCGCTTCTGTAGTATATTGTCCCAAATATATTCGGCTTGAAACATATATATGTTTAGGGTACACTCTAAACATATAATATGTGGTACACACAATTATATATTTGGGAAGATGTTGTTCCAAACATTTTTTTGTTTACATCCCAATATGTTTATTTTGGACTATTTTTCCGAAACAAATATGTACTTATTTGCATTTAAGTATTAAGAAAATAGGGTAAAAATAAAACAAGTGTGTCAACATTTTTTGGAAAATCAAGATTTTTTTGAAATTTGTTGTTAATCTGGTTGAGAATTTGAAAAAAATAAAACAATTTGAACCGTTTTGCAAAATTTTGATTTTTTCGCGAGATATGACCTATTCAATTTTTCCGAGTGTATTTAGAAAACTGCATTTTTCTCCGGAAATATTGAACGGATTCGACTGCAATTTTTGCAGGTCGGTCCGAAACATTTCCTAAAATCTAAATATATCATAAACTTTAATTACCAACTGACCATATGAAAAATATTGCAAAATATTTTTTGCATATGCGAATAATTTCACTTTCTGGAGCAGTGATTTGAAATATTTTATATTTAGAATGCGTCCTATATTGACGTCCACCAGAATCAGAAAAAACGTTTTGGTAGATCGCGCTTTGTAAAAATTTACAGCAAATTTACGGACACTACCTTTTTGAAAATATTTTTGGTTCATTATTACAGGACCTCAAGGACCTTACCAATGTACGAAATTCGACAGAAGGAGGTCTTTTCACATGAATAAGTATTCAGGGAAGATCGGTTCAGATCTACATTAAAGCTCCATATATATGTTCCTCCTGATTTGGTATAGAAGTTGTATTTTACTTCCGATCATTAAAATTTTCCAGAAAGATGTTTCTCACTTTAGGAACGAATATCAAAAAAGCCGATTTTGCCCCGTGTATTGATGTGGGACCTCATAAAGTATACATACGAGTATTACTAACCGACGTAACATTTTAAGACGATTTAGCCATGTCCGTCTGTCCGTCCGTCTGTTGTTATCACGCTACAATCTATAATACTTGAGCTAGGTGGCTGAAATTTGGTATATATACTTCTTATAGCTGCAGGTAACTTGGGATTGGCGATATCGGTCCATATTTAGATATAGCTCCCATATATAGCATCTAACTTGTTGTGATTCCTACTCATCTACTATTGTTTTTGTGTTTTTCGGTGTTATTTTCTTTAGGTTCGAGTTATTTTGTGTGATCACATGCTATCCATGGTGGAGGGTATAAAGGGTGTCCCAAGAAGAGCGCAATTTTTTAATTTTAAATAAAACACAGACATTTAAGAAAAAATCGTGAAACTTTATTATATCGTAAAGTAGACAGAATGAGGTTATGTATGGAACAATATATCGTGCAGATGGCCGCCGCGGCTTTGCTGGCATGCACGCGATCTTTTAATGAAATTTTCAATGACCGTTTTGCATGAATGCTGCGGTATTTCATTAATGCAGCGTCCAATTTCGTCTTTTAAGGCTTGAGTCGTCGTCGGCTTATTCGCGTAAACCATCGACTTCAAAAAACCCCAAAGAAAAAAATCTAATGGTGTTAAATCGCACGATCTAAGCGGCCAATTCTGATCTCCAAAACGCGAAATAACACGACCGGGAAATGACTGACGCAGCAATTGAATTGTTTCTCTGGCTGTATGACATGTGGCGCCGTCTTGTTGGAACCACATGCCCTCCACATTCATTTCTTCAATTCTAGGCAAGAAAAAACTGGTTATCATTTCACGATACCGAACACCATTGACTGTTTGCGCTTGACCTGCCTCATTTTCATAAAAAAAAGGTCCAATGATTCCTCCAGCCCAAAAACCACCCAAAAACCGGTCAATCGACCTGGTCGATGGCGCGTTGTTGTCTTTACATCACTAACAGACCCAGTTTCGGCAAATTTATCCATTAATCTCTTTACAGTTGACTCTTTTGGAGCATTATTGTGACCCCAAATTGATCGCAATTTGCAAACTGTAGCCGCAAAACTTTCACCATTTTGGTAAAACAATTTCACAATGAGAATGCGTTGTTCATTCGTGTAGCGCTCCATTTTTACTAACCTCGTACCTTCTACTAACAAACAATAACAATTATTCAAATGTCAAACAATGACACTTCGAATGTTGCGAGATTTAAAAATTGCGCTCTTCTTGGGACACCCTTTATAAGATTCGGCATGGCCGAACTTAACGCTTTTACTTGTTAAACTTCCTATTTCTTCTAATTTATCTTTTCACTCTTTCACTTAAAGTTACACATCTCGACAATTTTCTATTTGGAGTTATGACAGTTTTGAAGTAAGTGAGCGATATAAAGGGAGACTCTTTCTAAATCTGAATCGATTATTTTCAAATTTGATTGATAATTGTTAGATCAATAAACTCCTGTATGCCAAATTTGGTAATGCTTATGGGCGGTTTCGACATTACGGGCCAATTTCGACATCATTTGTGGCATTGAAGTTTTTTGTGGAATTCAGTATCAATTCAGATAGGTATATTCAATCCATTTAAGAATAGCAACACTGTTATCGAAGGTACACATACATTTTTTACTTTTTAACCAAGTTATGCGAAATTTTTAAAATATATCCTCCAGGGTAATGACGGAGGAGTATTATGTCCGAGGATCCTTGATCTTATGACATATTTCGATAGAACACCACAAAATAAGAAGAAAAATTAACGGACAATTTATCGATAACTTACTTAGTTATCGATTTATCGGACGATAACATTTGAAAAAATCGACAAAAAAAATTAAATTTTTTGATAAAATGAGGTCAATAATAGGGATAAAGTTCTATATTACACTAGTTACTGTAACATCCAAAAAAACTGAAAAACTGAAAAACCTACAAATTTTCTAGATAACTACCTTAGTTATCGAAATTGAAACAATCTTTATACCCTCACTTTAGTGTGACGAGGGTATATATCATTTGCTACGGAAAAAAGTGTAACACGTCGAAGGAGTGACCTAAGAACCCAAGTATGTTCGGAGAATCTCCGACTAAGTTCGAAGATGGGCCATATTGGCCCACTCCTTCTAGTACCTGCCCCACAAAGGGTTAAAATGTTGTGAAATATTGATTCCTTAATAACTGCTATACTACTTATTCGAATCTTTTGAAATTCCACACATAGTATTAGCATATTAGTCGCTTTTAACGCTATTTGGTACCACCCACACAAATGCACCATTTTGCACCTAACGTTAACAGCTTATAACATTAATAACATTGTATAAAAATACTTGAAATTTTGTACAGTATTATGCTTTTATATTGCCTACAGTCCAGGGAAAAATGGGTGTTGTTGCCACGCCCCTTTTGGTACCTCCCACACAAAGGTACCTTTTTGCACCAAAAGTTAACAGCTTATAACATTAAAACCAGTGTATAAAAATACTTGCAATTTTGTACAGTGTAATGTTTTTATAGTGTCTATAGCCCTGTGAAAAATGGGCCACGCCCCTTTTTGTACCTCCCACACAAAATGCCCAAATCATACCACAATTTAATGTCTCATAACGTTTATACCAGTGCACATAAATGCTTATAAGTCGGCACAGTGCAATGAATTTAAAGTATCTAATGTTCAGCGAAAAAAAGGTGTATTTGATAAACCCCTTCCGGCACCTCCCACACAAATTGACAGAATAATTCGATTAATATTCAATATTACATTACTCACAAAGTGAGGGTATACCTTAGTCGGTTTACCCGACTGAAACTTTCTTACTTGTTTTTATTATTATTTTGAATTCATTTGTATGGAAAAAGCCAACAAGTCGGGTTACATTTTTCGATAACTTTTACCGTTCCAATGGGTACAATATCGAAAAATGGATCAGAAAAATTTCGATAACTTTTTAGTTATCATTTATTTACAAAGGCAATCAAGAAGTACGCCATGCCCTTCGTTATGACAAGATTGTTCTTGGATTCTGGGCATATGCCCAACACGAGGAGAGTACCCTCGGCATCATCCTTCCTATAGAAGACTTCCCACTTTCTCCCGGAAAGTTTTGAATTCTGTTTGCCAATGATGTCGAGTATGTACTCTGATGAGAACTTACTGCGACATCCCTTAACATATAGGGTCGTTTTTATGAGTTCAGGAATGTCGCTTTTCCTTACCAAGTTTAGCCTTGCGCCGTCCCAAGGTGAGGGGAAGCTATCCACAAGTTTTACGAGGACACCCGCGCAGCGTTGTGATGCTAGCCTTAGCATCAAAACACCACTCTCAAACTTGCAACTCATTACTTCGATTGGTGGTTCATCCTTAGACTCTCGGATATAAAACACGGTTTCTACAGCGCTTACATGTCAAATCGGGTGAAACATATATATGGGGGCTATATCTAAATCTGAACAGATCGTAATTTGGTAATAGGTTCATCCACGTAATAAGAAAACTCTCTCTGCCGATTTTCGTACAGATCGGATGTAAAATACGGTTTCAACAGCGCTTACATGTCAAATCGGGTAGAATATATATATATATGGGGGGTATATCTAAATTTGAAAGGATTTTCCCCGAATTTTGTAGTGTTTATTTATGTAATAAGAGATTTCTCTCTGTCGTATTTCGTACTGATCGGATAAAAAATACGGTTTCTACAGCGATAACATGTCAAATCGGGTGTAACATATATATAGGGACTATATCTAAATCTGAACCGATTTTCCTCGAATTTGGCAGTGTTTATTCATGTAATAAGACAACTCTCTTTGCCAAATTTCGTACTGGTCTGATGTAAAATACAGTTTCTGCAGCGCTTACATATCAAATCGTAGGTAACATATATATGGGGGCTATATCTAAATCTGAACCGATTTTGACAATTGTCAATAGGGATCGTCCTTGGGCCAAAAAAGAGCACTGTGCTAAATTTCATTACAATCGGACCATAAATACGACATGCACTTTGATTACAACGATACATCTGCAGACAGACGGACGGACAGGCGAACGGACAGACGGGCATGGTTAAATCGACTCAGGAAGTGTTTCCAAGTCGATCGGTATAATAAACGATGGGGGTATCTCTTCTCCTTCTACGTGTTTCACCACAGTGTGGTGTAGGGTATATATTCGGAAAAGCAGCGAAAACTAAATATAGTTTACAAAATGTCTATTCCCTGAGTGTTTATGAAACAATAAAAACGTGGTAAAGGTCAACGAAGAATGTAAACACGCGTCCGTTACGCAGTCTATGGCTTAATGTACACTTCACCTTTACGACTGAATTTCTGTATTTATTTGTTCTGCTTATTTTTCATGTATATAATTTATATGTCTAAAAGCATGCTAAGAAAATGTACAATTTATCAAGAGAGAAATGTGCCATGCTTTCTTAGATTTTTTTTTTTTTTTTTTTTTTTTTTATTATTATTAGTCTATAGACTTTTATCCTTACAGACTATTTACAATATATACACTATTCTATTTAAATTCATTTTAGCTTATATGTTATGATGATTTCATTAACGAGTTTATATACAATTGCAAGGAACTAAGAATTCAATAGTATGGTTATTTTTCTTTTTAAAGTAGATTTAGTCTCGCACAGTTCTATTAAGTGGTAGTATTTGTTAAAGGTAACACATAGGCGACGATACGGATCATTATTAGCATAATTTGTTCTGAAGTAGGTCAGGTGTAGCAGTTCAAAGTTTCTAGTTGGTCTAGATGGAACATTCAGTTTAATTTTATTAATCAGGAATTCAGAGGTAATATTTCCTTGTAATATATTTAATACAAAACAAATATTCAGCATTACGCGTCTGCTCTTTAGCGAAGGTAACTTAATAAGATCCAGTCTGTACTCATATGAAGGCAGATTTTGTTGAGACCAACCATTTCGACGTAGACAGAATAGTAGGAATTGTTTCTGAACAGATTCTATGCGATTGCAGTGAATTGTATAACACGGATCCCATATTACGGATCCATATTCAAGAATAGGTCGTACTAGCGAAGTATATAGATTTCTAGTAACAGATGGATCAGTAAACTCTTTACCCCAACGCTTCACAAATCCGAGAGCACCATAAGCCTTATTAGTTGTTAATGATATATGTGATCTGAAATTCATACGACGATCCAACAGAATACCAAGATCCATAAAGGATTCAACAGATTCCAGCATAACGTCATTTATATAATAATTGAATTGTAAATTAACATTTCTAGAGAAAGAAATATGTTTACATTTTTTTATATTAAGTTCCATTAAGTTGACCAGGCACCAGTTATGAAAACTATCAAGATCAGACTGAAGCAATGACTGTTCATCTTGATCATTAACAGTTTTAATAATTTTGACATCATCCGCATACATAAGAACTTTAGAAAAGTGGACAGCAGAAGGTAAATCATTTATAAATAAAGAAAACAATATTGGTCCAAGGTGACTACCTTGAGGGACGCCAGATGTAACAGCAATATTTTTTGATAGAGAATTACCAAATTTAACACACTGAGTACGGTTGAATAAATAGCTTTTTAACCAAATTAACAGATTCTTACTAAAACCTATACAATCCAGTTTATGTAACAGTAGTGTAAGATTAACTTTATCAAATGCTTTGCTGAAATCTGTGTAAATTACATCAGTTTGCATTCGGTTACGAAAACCATCATTTACTACGGATGTAAGTTCAAGAACATTCGTAACAGTTGAGCGGCATTTACGAAATCCATGTTGGTAAGGTGATAGTACAGTGGAAACTTGATGTGCAAGTATATCAGATACTATTTTCTCGAAAAGTTTAGGAATTGCACTCAGTTTAGCAATTCCTCTGTAGTTTGACACTTCAGTTTTACTGCCAGATTTAAATAGAGGTATTACGTATGATTCCTTCCACAGTTGAGGTAAACAACCAATTAGCAATGATTTATTAAATAGTGATGTTAAGGCAATAGATAAGCTATCAGCGCAATTTTTCAGGATACTGCTAGGAATTCCATCAGGGCCAGGGTTAAATGACGTTTTTAACTTCTTCATGTTCTCCAAAACAGTTTTATGATTCAATAATGGTATATTAATAGGACTATGTTCCAATAAGTGATACGGATAAGAGTTAGATTGATCATAAATGTATGCTGAATAAGTCGTTGCGAAGAAGTCTGCAAACATATTACTTATTGATAGGTCATCATTTGCTGTAACAGATCCATATTTTAAGGAATTCGGTAAGGCATACGATCTTCGTTTAGAGTTAACAAATTTATAAAATGATTTTGGATTCTCCCTCAGCCGATTTTTCATGTTTATCAAGTAATTGCTATATGATATTTTATTAATTACATTATATTCCGATCTTGCAATGCAGTATTTACTGTAATCAGTAGAAGATCCAGATTTTTTAAACTTCTTATATAGTTTGTTTTTATTATTCTTTATTTTTGATAATTGACTATTATTCCAAGGAGGGCCAATGGGACTCACCTTCAGAACCAGGGGGACTGACTTATGAATACAATCATTCAGTTTATTGTAAAATACTTTTATTGATTCATTAATGTCATCAGACGAAAAAATTTCACTCCAGTTTACAGAAGATAGTAGCATATTAAGTTTTGAATAATCGGTTCTGGAGAAACAGTATCTTTTAAGATTTGTTTTTGACTTATCAGTATTGGAATGGGATTTTGCAGGAAAAAGAATATTCAAACCTATTGTTGGATGATAACGGTCCTCAGGATACGTAACAGCGTTCGAGGGACACAATGATACATCAGCTGGAGAGTTTGTAAATATCAAGTCCAATAATTTTCCAAATGAATTGTATATATGATTGATTTGAAAAAGTCCTGATTTCAGTACAGATTCAATAAAATCCAATGAATGTCCACTGGAGACAATAGGAATTAAATGATCTACGTCAGGTGAATGATTCCATATAACTGTGGGCAAGTTAAAGTCACCAAAAACAGCAAAAATATCAGAAGATTTGCAGGTAAGAAATATAGACTCAATGACAGTTAAATGAGATTGATATATTTCTACAGGAGAACCAGGAGGAATGTAGGAGCAGGAAATGAACAAATATTTATCTCTCACACGAATTTTTACAGAAACAAATTCAATATCAGGATTTGAACAGGAAACAAGCATATCTGAGGACAGTTCAGTAGAAATTGCTATTAGCACACCACCACCAGTTTTTTTACATCCAATCTTGCGATCACATCTATAAATTTGATATTTATCACATAATATTTCGGAATTATGAATATTATCATGAAGCCAGGTTTCAGTCAATACAATAATATCGTAGTTAAATCCAAAACTGTCAGCATAGAGAGACGATAATTTTGTATTTAATCCCCTCACATTCTGATAAATGATATGTAATACCATATCAGATGGGGAGATAATCAGTTTTTTGAAGAATTTTCATTTCGAGTTGGCAAATGTACAATATCCGTAGGTTCATTATTCTTGTAAACATACTCGTGAATAATTGCATTCGGCGGCCAAAATGCAGGATTAACAACATCATTAAAATTATCTACAGGAACAATAATTTTGAATGACGATTTGCTTCTTTTCACAGAATATTTAAATTTATATATTTTCAGATCAATGTCAGTTTTTAACCTTGTTTTTATGTAATGTGAAATATCCTCAACGGTTGTATTTGCAGCGAAACGGGCAGCAAAAACAGTTTTCATAGGTGCCACAACTTTCAGTTCTTTTGGAGCATTAAAAGGTTTACCATTATTCGTCGTAGAATTTTGTACAAATGGAGAACTTGACGGAGAATAAAACTTATTCGATCCAGATGGGGTTAAGTCCAAAGTAGGTGTAGCTGCAGATAACATTCTATTATCGGATGGTATAAACACCGTATTTTGATACGTAGAAGCGTTTTGGATTTCAGGTTTATCAACATGTACAGAGATCGAAGGCTTCGGGGCAGAAACATGATTCTCCCGAACTTCCAGAGGACGTTCATTTTGATTTTCATCAGCATCATTACGGACAGTTTGGGAACTCGGAAAAGTAATCTGTTCAATTACACTTTTCTCGGGTTGATGTAGTATAGTGCTAGTTTTTCTTCTTTTTCTTAAACTGTCAGATGGAGACAGCAAAAAGTTATCAATTCGGGAAGTGGTATCAAGAATGTCTTTGTATTTTTTAAAACGGTCCATAAGTGATAGAAGGTCATTTTCTATGTTCTCAAATTCCTTACGAGTGTTTTTAAAAAATACGAAGAATTCAACAACGAATATTTTACATTTCTTGCAAGACCATCGAAGACCCTTGTTTTCAAGAAGATTATCGGCAGTACGTGGTGACAATTCTACACATTTAGCATGAAAAGCATCAAGACAAAGCCAACACGTAACCATTGGCTCGTCAATTTTTGATACTTTACAGTTATTTAAGGAACAGATCATTTTTAGAAAATTTTATAATTCAGAAATACAAAATAAACAGGTAAACAGGTAGCGCCACCTTTTGGCAATTAGGCACAGTAAGGTTCAAAAAGGAGGGTGGCAACAAGTTGAACGTAGTAAATACCAATATTTATAGTATACTTTCAGGCACGTGGAAAGTAGGGATGCCAACTTTAAAGTTTAGCTAACACAGAAGCACAAACAGCTGATTGTAAACAAATTAAAAACCACAGCTCAATCACTTGAGAAAATGTCAGTAATTAAATTCACTTTAAAACACGTTTAAGCACTTGTGTAAACAATCCTTGATATATCCGGAATGCGCAAACGACTAATCTCTCAATTAAATTTACAAACTGAATATATAGAACTGTATTTCACTTTAATAAAAACTTTTAATGCGGAGCGATGAAAAACACGTCTTATCCCAGCAAACTTTCTACTTGTCGCCGATTAATAAAGACCTCTTGTATTTTCCAAATTCATAAAACATAACTTTAATATTCTGCTTTTGTAGGAAATTCGGATAACATCAAAATATTTTGTTATGCACAACCCAGTTAAAATAATTTTCTATTTTTTTCAACAAATGAAATTATTTTCCTTAAATATTACGCAATCTGTAGACAAATAAACAGTCAAAAGCTTCTAAGGTGGTGGCATTACTAAGGAATTCATAGCATACTTTCAGGTATAGCGATTAATGTTTTCTATAGTGCGTGCATAGCAGCGTGTGGGCTTATGCGGGTAGTCATATGGTATGTGTTTATCGCAATGCGTGCGTGTCTGTCTGCACGCTAATGTCGCGATTTATACAAGGTGGCGCAAAAGTAATCCTCCTATCAGAAAATGCTATAAATTTTGCGATTGGCCCCTAATGTCAGTTCTGTTTTGACATTTGTGTAGTAAACACATGCGAAATACACGTTAATTAACAATGTTACGCTACACTGCTCCAGAACGCGGAATATTGCTGACTATTTATTTGACCAATAATCGGTCGGTGACTTTGGCACAGATTTCCTGGCCGTCCAACGCCTACTGGTGAAACACTGCGACGTTTAGCCGCTCGCCTCGAAGAGACTGGCACAACACGAGATGCTGCCAGACGTGGCAGACCCCGGAGTAGCCGTTCTGCAGAGAATATTGCTGCTGTAGCCGAGGATGTCATGGAAGCGCCGTCGACATCGACCAGACGACGTGCCACGCAAATGGGTATCAGTCGACGGTCTCTACAGCGAATTTTGGTACAAGATTTGAAGATGTTTCCGTACAAAGTCCAGACGGTGCATCAGCTGTTAGCTGCTGACCGCCAATCGCGTCTAACATACGCTCAAGCCATCCTTAATCACCACCAAGAGGAAGACGATTTTTCATCAAAAATAATCATGAGTGATGAGGCCCATTTCCATCTTAGCGGGTACGTAAATAAGCTAAATTTACGCTTCTGAAGCACTGAAAATCCGCGTGTAACCCACGGAGAGCCATTACACCCGCTCAAAGTCACTGTATGGTGTGCTGCTTCCGCTGGAGGAGTCATCGGACCTTTTTTCTTCGAAGACGTCGCGGGCCGAACGGTTACTGTGAATGGTGAGCGCTACAGAGCAATGATCAACGAGTTCTTTTTGCCGCAACTTGATGAATTGGGATTGGAAAACATGTGGTTCCAACAGGACGGTGCAACGGCACACACTGCACGTGCCACAACCGATATGCTGAAGGACGCATTTCCCGGGCGCCTAATCTCCCGTTTTGGCGATTTGCACTGGCCAGCAAGATCGCCTGATTTGACCGCTCCAGACTTCTTTTTGTGGGGCTTTTTGAAGTCGCGGGTTTATGTTAACAAGCCTCAGACTCTTGCAGCTCTTAAAGACAATATCCGTCAAGAATGTGAGGACCTATCGCCGGAAGTTTTGGCCAAAGTGATGGAAAATGCCATAAAAAGGACTCAAATGACAATCAACTGTGGCGGCGGCCGTTTACATGACATCATATTCTCGACTTGATGTAAAAAAATTAAAAGACCAAATAAAAATAATCCACAAGAAGAATCAAAGTTTTTCATTTTTTTTTTAAATTACAGTCAAAAAACATCGAAAGGTTACTTTTGCGCCACCTTGTATATGCTAAAATATGTTTAAGCTTTTGGGATTAAATTCCCAACATGAGTAAATACTTTCAACACAGAGAGAAAGTTAAAGGAAAAGGGAGAGAGGGCATACTTTTAGGCTGAGCTATAATTTTATTATCATACCTTGGCGTAATCCCAAGAAAATTATACAATATTATAAACTAATATTATTGTTTTATAAAATTCAAACCATCCATTTTTATGATCTATTTTAGATTTGGAAATCTTGGACACATACACGCTGAAAAAAAAATCGCTTCTGTAGTATATTGTCCCAAACATATTCGGCTTGAAGCATATATATGTTTATGGTACACTCTAAATATATAATATTTGGTACACACAAAAATTATATATTTGGGAAGATGTTGTTCTAAACAAATCCTTGTTTTCACCCTAATACCTTTTATTTTGGATTTTAATTTCGAAACAAAAATGTATTTAAATTTAATTATTCCGAAAATATCGAACCTTAATTGTGTTAAGTTTTTCAGTAATTTAATGATAATTTTTTAGAAATTTTTAATTAAAATCGTATTATTTTTGATTACTCGAAGGATTGAAAAAAATGCTGACATTAATTTACTCGAAGGATTGAAAAAAATGCTGACATGAAATAAACAGAAATTTAAAATGAGTCCCTTAAAACAGAATGCAATGCTGCTAATGGTATTTTTGACTGGGAGAAATAATTCGAAACGAAGGAAAAATTTGAAAATTTAAGAATGTTTTGAAAATCTTTCTTAAATTATATATATTTGAAGATATTCCTAAACAATAATTTTATTGGTATATAAATATATATTTTATTTGAGAAAATTAGTTTGCAAATATATTTTGTTGTAATATATTAATATATGCGTTCCAAGTAAATTTTATTGATTTTCAAATAAAATGTATTTACTCAGAAATATAAAACACTAGCTGAGCCCGGTGCGCTTCGCTGCCCATGTCAAAATTCGCGCTGTAGAAACTGTATTTTATATCCGATCAGTACGAAATTCGGCAGAAAGAGGTTTGTTATTACATGAAGGAATACTGCCAAATTCGGAGAAAATCGGTTCAGATTTAGATATAGTCCCCATATATATGTTACCCCCGATTTGAAATTCAAGCGCTGTAGAAACTGTATTTTATATCCGATCAGTAAGAAATTCGGCAGAAAGAGGTTTCTTAATACATGAAGGAATGCCGCAAAATTCGGAGAAAATCAGTTCAGATTTAGATATAGCCCCCATATATATATGTTACCCCCAATTTGACATGTACGCGCTGTAGAGACTGTGTTTTATATCCGATCAGTACGAAATTCGACAGAAACAGGTTTCTATTTTACATGAATTAGTATTCTAGGAAAATCGATTCAGATTTATATATAACCTCCATATATATGTTCCTCCAGATTTGGTTACAAAGCGCTATAGAAGTTGTACTTTACTTCCGATCATTACAAAGTTCTCCAGAAAGATTTTTCTCAATTTAGGAACGAATATTGCTTAATTTTGCGATTATCGGTTCAAAATACATTTACCAATTATTCCAAATTATTATCGCAATGACCCTTATCGCATTGTTAGGGAGGTGTAGGGTATTATATAGTCGGCCCCGCCCGACTTTCTGCCTTTCCTTACTGGTATTAGTAATAAATTCACTGAATGAAAAAATACCGAATTCAGTGGAAAGTCCAGAAAATAGAAATGTATACTTATAAAATTTCCAAATTCTTGTTTCATTGATATTGCATCACATTATCATATTGCGATTGTATTGGAGTGAGCAGCTGTAATTATCGCATACCGAGCATTTTTGTTCATGTATTTCCTATATAATACTTGCAAGATATATCAAAATATGGGCTGGGCCACGCCCACTGGTCCTATTCCGCCCATTTGAAAGCCAATCACGTAGACTGCTACCAGATACATATACGCAAAATTTCAACACTCTCGCTAACAAAATGAACAAGATAATTCAATTTCAAAATTTGGCTTATATGGGCGGTGGCCCGCCCATTGGTCAGATCCCGCCAATTTTGGGACCAATCACGTGGACTGTCACCAGATACATATCTACAACATGACAGCACTCTAGATAAAAAATTGTGCAAGTTATATCAATTTCAAAATTTGGCTTATAAGGGCGGGGCCACGCCCATTGGTCCGATCCCGCCCATTTTCTGACCAATTACGTAGAATGCCACCAGATACATATACACAACATTGCAGCACTCCCGATAGCAAATTGTGCAAGATATAAAAATTTCAAAATTTGGTCATTGTGGGCGGGGCCACGCCTATTGGTCCGAACCCGCCCATTTTTGGACCAATCACGTAGATCGCCAACGGATATATATACACAAAATTCCAGGTCTCTCGCTAACAAATTGTGCAAGATATCACATTTTTTAAATTTGGCTTATATGGGCGGTGCCACGCCCATTGGTTCGATCCCGCCCGTTTTTGGATCAATCACGTAGACTGCCACCGTTTACATATACACAAAATTCCAGCACTCTCGCTAACAAATTGTGCAAAATATCTCAATTTCAAAATTTGGCTTATATGGGCGGGGCCACGCCCATTGGTCCGGTCCCGCCCATTTTTTCACCAATTACGTAGAATGCCACCAGATACATATACGCAACATTGCAGCACTCCCGCTAGCAAATTGTGCAAGATATCAAAATTTTGTCTATGTTGGCGGGGCCACGCCCATTGGTCCGATCCCGCCCATTTTTGGACCAATCACGTAGACTGCCACCGTTTACATATACACAAAATTCCAGCACTCTCGCTAACAAATTGTGCAAAATATCTCAATTTCAAAATTTGGCTTATATGGGCGGGGCCACGCCCATTGGTCCGATTCCGCCCATTTTTGGAAAATTCACATAATCTGCCATTAAATGCATACAAACAAAATTTCAGCACTATACCTATAATAGGAGCAGAAATATCGGATTTTTAACCTGCGATTTGTATGGGAGGTACCACGCCCCTTTGTCCAATTAATTTTTTTTTTCTATATAAACCATCTCGTGAAAATTTAGAATCGAATAAAAAAAAAATCATCCAAATCGCTCCAGCCGTTCTGACGTGATGCCATTACACAGATGGACCGTTTCATTTTTATATATATAGATTTAAAAATTTGTGTTCCAAATATATTTTCTTTCGATTCAAACATATTGGATATTTTTCATACAGGAGAATCTTTCTTCAGTGAAACAATAGAATATTTTTAAAAATATTACAGTATGTCTCAAAGATAAATTTATGTTTATTTAACTTAATGTGTGAAATACTCACGTGGAGTGAATCGCCATCAGTCGTAGCGAAAGGATGTTTTTTTACAGTGCGGAAAATATAAAATTTCTTACGCAGTAACTATTCACCTATGGTGGTGGAACCAATAACAAATACCAATAAACAAAGTAAACAACAACAGAAAACGCGGCATTTGGGCTTTGAATAAAGACGCATCCAGGAGGATCCTGCATGCTCTAATGGAGAGAGTTTCATCAAGTATCCGACTGTCCGTCCGCTGATCTTGGTTCAAACCGACCTTACAAAAACTGTTAAAACGCACTCACAACAAGTGGTACAGCAAAAGGAGATCGTCGCGTCGGACCGCCGGAAACGCAGGCACAACTAGCACCTTATAGCGATCATGGTTTTGACGTTGGAATGCGCTATGGTTTCATTTCTTACCGATAAGTAAAAAGAGTCACTATGTTCACTACTTTGGATTGTAGCGGTGAATGGAATTATGTTAGATCTAGAACGTTGTGGCTGCAAAGTCGTGGCATATACGGACAATGTTGCAATCGCAGTATGCGACAAATTCAAAAACGTCTTCAGAGACATTATACAGGTGGCTCTGAACAAATTAACCCAATGGGCCAAAAGCTGTGGCATGAGCGTTCACCCAACAAGACAGAATTGGTTGTCTTTACTAGGTTCCACATGTTGACCCACCTTGGCTAAATGGAACTGAGCTAGTCTTTTCTGAAAGTGCAAAATTTCTAGGTACAATCCTAGTCAGGAAATTCTACTTCAGACGTAATGTATTGGAACGGATAGAAAAGACCAACGTCGCCTTATACATATACATGTGGAAAAGCTGTATTGTCGCGCTAAGGCCTCTCTCCTAAAATCGTCCACTGGATATACTAACAGTAGTTCGCCCAATACTACTTACTTATGACGGGGTGGACGTCGGCTGATAAGCAATCCATCACTAGTCAAAGGTTCAGAGAATTGCTTGCCTAAGCATAAGTGGAGCTTTTAGTACTACAACCACAGAGTTTCTAAAGGGTGTTTTATTAGACGTGTGGTTTTCAAGAAGAAATAAAACGCATATAATTTAATGTTATCTTATAGAAAAGTCGTCGCCACCATTATGTGCATGTGGACAAATATTGTCAGTTATTCACATATGAATGTAACAAATTCGTAGATATTAAAAACAAATATAAAATCAAGGACATAACTATATTGTCAAATGAAAATGAACTAAAAAACATAAAAAGCTTTCTTACAGATATTGGTGTTTATAAATCGATTTAAATTTTGAATTCATGTCAATGCTTATATTTACAACATAAATATGTACATATGAATATTTAGAAAAATACAATTTGTAAATATACAGGGTCTATATAACCTATCAGAGTTGGGACCCTTTAAATCTAAATAAATAAATAATTTAATGTTATGGCCAAGAATTTAGCTTTACATAATGTAAGAATAAGGGTTTGCCATTATGTTTTAAAAATGATTTCGGCCACTTTTTGCAACATTTGGAACTGTATGTCAGCAATAAAGCGCCGAATATTCTCTTCCAAGGCGTCGATCTTATCGGGCTTATCTGCGTAGACAAGCGACTTCACATAACCCCACAAAAAATAGTCTAGCAGTGTTAAATCGCACAATCTTGGCGGCCACGCCACTGGCCTACGACGCGAGATAATGCGCTCACCACAAGTTTCCTTCAATACTCGTAAATTGATTGTTTCGTTGGCTGTATGGCATGTAGCACCGTCTTGTTGGAACCAAAGGTCGTCCACATCAACATCCTCCAGTTCTGGCATGAAAAAGGTATTATTCATGGCTCTATAGCGTTCCCCATTGACTGTAACATTATGGCCAGCTTACATTTTGAAGAAATATGGACCAATGATTTCCTCTGCCCATAGAGCACACCAAACAGTGACTTTTTGTGGATGTAACCAAACTGAGCATAAGTCAAGTGACACTTGTCAAAAAACCAACCCCGAAAAAAGTATTGCCAGATTGAGAACCACACGTCTAAAATACACCCGTTACAAGTACTACAACATATACTGCCGATTGTGGCTAGAGAAGTTGCAACCAGAGCGTCATTAAGATAAACTGTCTCTCAATGTGGAGGTACAAGAACTACGGCCACATGAGGATATCATACTGTAGCGCTATGGTAACCGACCTAGGGAACATATACCAATGGTTTACACGAAATGAATTTTGGCAATAAAATACCTGCCAGAGGGGACTGGGTTATACAAATTATTCGAAGCTTGATTCGGATTCGGTTTACACTTTTAAGAACTTAGTCTTGATATAGCCCACAGATTATCAGATATTGCAGTGTCTGTCAAGCTGAAATAATGCCAGTAGGATAAGTTGTCAAATGAGTTAGACGGCACATACTGCCCAACACTGACGTCGTCATTTACTCCGACAGCCATTAAATCTCTGCAGGCTACATCCCTAAAGTCCTCGACTGCCGCAAATCTCTCAACGAAATGTCTAAGCAGTTTAACATATACCTCATATGAGTACCTAGGCATACGCAGGGATACCAATCGTCCTCCTTTCGGAGGACAAGTCCTCCTTTTTAACCAGTGTCCTCCCTCCTTTTTCAAAAATGTCGGATTTGTCCTCCATTTGTTACAAATTAAACTTTTTCACAAACAGTAAACCTCCACATGAACTATATTCGCAACTCCTTTTTGTTCAAAGTTAGATAATTGTTCCATTTTTATAGATAATTATTCCATTTTATTTTTTTATAGGATGGTTGGGTCATCAGCTAGATTATTTAAATTTGGTACAGATACTTACTATAGCTGCAGTTAACATGGGATTTAAAATGGGCAATATCGGTAAATTTTTTGATATATCCCCCATATATATAGAATTTCCCAGATATTACTTAACACCAATTTCTAATGATCGGGCTGAAAATTTATATCTAGGGTTTATCCGGAAACTTTCAGGTAGTCATAGGTCCCTGTTTTGATATAGCCGTCATACAAAGATCAGTCTAGATTTGACTTCTTCGCGCTACAAATACCTGAAATTTCAACAAATTCGGTTGAAATTTGGTAATAGGAGTTTATTTTCACCCAAAACAATTGACATGCGATCCATGGTGGAGGGTATACGAGTGTAAGATTGGGCATGGCCGAACTTACTCAGCTTTCCCTTGTTTATTATTATAAGTTTGTTTCGAGACAGATGTTTGTAACACCTAACAATACAGGAGCTAGACCCACTTTAAAGTTTACCGATCGACTCAGTATCACTTGATGATTCGATTTAACCATGCCCGTCCGCCTATCAGTCGATTCAAAGTTGTTAGATAAGTACAGGTCGAATTTTCACTCCGATATTGCTGAAAGTGTACAATAGACACTTTCACACCAGTGAAGAAATTGGTCAAAATCGGTTAAGATTTATATATAGACCTCATATATATTTTATTTTCGAATTGGTTTTTTAGCGCTACAGGATCTGTTTTTTATATTCAATCACTTTGAAATTAAGCAGAACAAATTTAAATAAACCTGTTCAAATTTAGATATAAACCTTTTAAAATTTAATTTATGATTAAAGTAAATACTCATCCTTCCCAATTACTGCATTTTTTAAATGTCCTCCGAAAGTCCAAAACTCACTTTGTAAATGTCACATATATCCTCCTTTTCTGGCACAAAAGTCCTCCTTTCCAAAAAAAGATTAAGGTAACCCTGGGCATACGGATATTCCGGGGAACTGAAAAGCCGATGAACTTGTTGGGAAAGGAACGACATTAAAAATTCTTGAAGAATTTGCACATATTAGTGCCAGTCCAATGAGAGTTGGACAGAAATGGACATCTGTGGGGTAGCTTGACCAATCTAGCCAATTTATTTATTTTATTTTATTTTATTTTATTTTATTTTATTTTATTTTATTTTATTTAATTTTATTTTATTTTATTTTATTTTATTTTATTTTATTTTATTTTATTTTATTTTATTTTATTTTTATTTTATTTTATTTTATTTTATTTTATTTTATTTTATTTTATTTTATTTTATTTTATTTTATTTTATTTTATTTTATTTTATTTTATTTTATTTTATTTTATTTTATTTTATTTTATTTTATTTTATTTTATTTTATTTTATTTTATTTTATTTTATTTTATTTTATTTTATTTTATTTTATTTTATTTTATTTTATTTTATTTTATTTTATTTTATTTTATTTTATTTTATTTTATTTTATTTTATTTTATTTTATTTTATTTTATTTTATTTTATTTTATTTTATTTTATTTTATTTTATTTTATTTTATTTTATTTTATTTTATTTTATTTTATTTTATTTTATTTTATTTTATTTTATTTTATTTTATTTTATTTTATTTTATTTTATTTTATTTTATTTTATTTTATTTTATTTTATTTTATTTTATTTTATTTTATTTTATTTTATTTTATTTTATTTTATTTTATTTTATTTTATTTTATTTTATTTTATTTTATTTTATTTTATTTTATTTTATTTTATTTTATTTTATTTTATTTTATTTTATTTTATTTTATTTTATTTTATTTTATTTTATTTTATTTTATTTTATTTTATTTTATTTTATTTTATTTTATTTTATTTTATTTTATTTTATTTTATTTTATTTTATTTTATTTTATTTTATTTTATTTTATTTTATTTTATTTTATTTTATTTTATTTTATTTTATTTTATTTTATTTTATTTTATTTTATTTTATTTTATTTTATTTTATTTTATTTTATTTTATTTTATCTTATCTTATCTTATTTTATTTTATTTTATTTTATTTTATTTTATTTTATTTTATTTTATTTTATTTTATTTTATTTTATTTTATTTTATTTTATTTTATTTTATTTTATTTTATTTTATTTTATTTTATTTTATTTTATTTTATTTTTATTTTATTTTTATGTTGAAGATACCAAACTACACCAGAAAATGAAAATTTTCGTAAACTAGTGTAACCAGTTCGTTTTTATTCAAATTGTTCTTTTATTCTTAAAACATCATTCACATATTCATATTCTAACATTTTTTCTATTTGCCAATTTAATCATAATCCACATGATTTTTTTCCACTGGGTTTCCACATTAATAAATATCATTTGTCCCTCATGCGATAAATTTATAATAATTTTGCTACGTATTAAAGCGTTTTATTCAATAAATAGTATATACAGGGTTGCCCATATTCGACGGACCCATGTTTTTTTTTAAAAAAAATCAAAGAAAAAATAAAAATTTGGCGGTTGGCAATCTTAATCATTTAATTTGTTCCAAGTAGATTTGTTTACATCAATTTTTGAATATGATATCTCTCAAATGCCCGCCTCTGGCGTTGATGGCGTATTGTGCCCTTTTTGCAGCATTTTCCATCGTTTTCGCCAACATTTCGGCCGGAATAGCGGCTATTTCTTCACGAATGTTGTCCTTGAGCTCTTCTACGGTCCTTGGCTTGTTAACGTAAACCTTTGACTTCAAATATCCCCACAAGAAGAAGTCAGGCGGCGTCAAATCGGGCGAACGCGGTGGCCGGTCCAAATCACCACTTTTCGACATCAAACGGCCCGGAAACAAATTCTTCAGAAAATCGATTGTTATGCGACTTGTGTGCGGTGGAGCGCCGTCTTGTTGAAACCAGAACTGCCTCATACGCTTTCGACGAATAATTGGCATCACAAAATTGGTCATCATGTCGCGATAACGATCCTGGTTGATGGTAACAGCATGGCCATTTTCGTTTTGGAAGAAAAACGGCCCAATGACCGTTTTCGCACTAACGCCGCACCAAACTGTGACTTTTTCGTCATGAAGAGGCAATTCTTGAATCTCCTGAGGATTTTCAGTGGCGTAAATACGGCAATTTTGCTTATTTACGGTCCCATTCAATGTGAAATGGGCTTCATCGGACATGATAATTTTGTTTTTTGAGTTTTCACAATTGACTTCTTCTGTTGAATGTAAATTTCAACTATTTCAGAGCGCTCGCGTGGCGTGTATTGTTCCATGGTAAAAATCTGCTTGGACTGACGCTTCAAACGCGGTATGTCATTAAGCGATCTGACATCTCTGTCAAAAGTTATGGCGTTGCCAGATGGGTCCGTCGAATATGGGCAACCCTGTACTTACGTTTCACCCAGTCAATACATAATTCTTTCGGGTTTTGGAAATTTTGTCACGAGTGTTCCTTTGTCCAAAATGTGGCATTGTCATAATGGCGCCCTCCGCCAAACAACTCAAGGAATGTAGTCATTCCTGAAAATAAGTAGAATTCTCATTTATGTTTATACGAGTATATTGTATTCCATAGAGATATCGCGCATTCAATTTACCTCCACAAAAAACCCTCGTTATCACATATTCCACGATCTCCTCTATCTGTTCGATTGCAACTACTTGGATATAATCAAGTGACGGGCCTCATTGATAAGAGAATGAGAGTTTCCGAACCTGTTTTTTTTATAAATAAATTGTTTGCATTATTTGCGAAAACATATAAAATTATACCTAAAAGTATACAAAATACCTTAATAATTATGACGTTGATAACTTAAAGTATGCTAAACTGCATGAAGATGATAGAACCTAAAAATAGGCAACGTTATTTGTTTTTATGGTACTTTTATTAAATCAATTTAGAAATGGTAAATTGATTTTCAGTGATGGGAATATTCATCAATTTAATGAAGTGAACAAAGGCATTGACGCAAAAGACTATTAAAGAACGTTTTATTGAAGATTGTCTAGATTTTTTGTCTCCTATCACAACTGTTGATATCAAGAAAATAAATGGAAGAAGAAACAATTGGTATAAGCTTTTTTTTAACATACATGTTTTCCTTTTTTTCTAAAATTGTCACAAATCAATGGACGAGTATGAATGCTTAGCATAAGATTTAACGAACAATAAATGTTTCTTAAACTTTAGCTGAAACATGGCGGAGAAAAATAAATTTTTAAAAAATTTAAATTTTTGCTCAAGGATAATTTTAATTTTCTATGAATCACTATATTACACTCATTAAACACCAAAGCACTGTGAAATTTCTCGAACAATCGTTTTTTTTTTCTTACTAATTTTGTACAAATAATTTCTTTCAGTTTTATCTAAATCTGAACCGTTCGTTTCTCTTCGAATTTGGATCGCTTTTGGTTCCAGAAACTGCCAACCGATACCGTTTTCCGGGAGAAATGGCTTTAAGTTCGACCCTTATGTACACTTCACCATGGATCGTATTCCGAAAAAAGAAATTGTGTAAAATATAAAAAAGAAACAAAAGCGGATTAAGTACCCTCCACCATTGCATGTGAATGGTTTCGGGTAGGAATAAATTCATTGTAGCAAATTTTAGCCCAATTCGTTGAAATTTTAGATTTTTGCAAAAATCTAGAGGGACATATACCAAAACATGGACTACCGTGTAAACCTAGATAGTAGATAGTAATGTTTAGCCCGATCAGTTGACATTTGTGATCTCTATGACGTTGAGAAGTCAAATCGGGGAGATGCTATATGTGGGGGCAATATCTAAAAAGGGCCGGTATTGCCCATTTTCAATCCCTAGTTATCTGCAGCTATAAGAATTATCTATACCGAATTTCAGGTACAGGGTGGCTGCTGAAAGCTGCTACCAAAAAAAATTAATAATATTTTTTCTATTTAATGAATCCGGTTATTTTTTTTATTTTGCAGATTGATTTTTAGATTTAACAAAAGTGGATAACTGGGACACTGAAACAAGAATTTGGATTGTCCGCCGCTATTACGCACTGAAGTCCGTAGTTTCGGTTCTAAGAGAGTATAGGGGCGCGTTTGGCGGTAATCCTCCGAGCAGATGGACCATAAAGAGACTTGTTAAAAAATTTTCCGAGCATGGGACAGTCAACAGAAACCCATCGAAACCCTTCAGTTCGGACGGAAGAAACAATCGCTGCTATAGCTGATGCCATACACAACAATCCAAGAGTTTCGACAAGAACCTTATCTGCTCAAATTGCAGTCAATTATGCACAAAGATTTGGAGTTATTCCCATATAAAATTCAAATGGCCAACAAATTGAACTCAGCAGACTTCCCGATTCGCTTGGAATTTTGCCAGAAGATGCTTCAAATGGTGGAAGAGGACGGAAACATGTTGAACTGTCGTTCCATGTCTGACGAGGCCCATTTAATCGGCAACATAAACAAACCAAATTGTCGAATATGGAGTGCTTCCAACCAACAGATACTCCATGAGGCGGAATTTCATCTACTTCGTGCCACAGTGTGGTGTGCAGTTTCATCACGCTGCATTGTCGGGCCCTACTTCTTCGAAGAAAACGGTTACACCGTTACAGTTACTGGAGGCAGTTACTTGAGCATATTGAGAGAGTTTTTCTATCCAGAATTACGCTGTGTGGTTTCAGCAAGATGGTGCAACTCCTCACATAGCCCGACCTGTTATGACAGAATTGCGGTGAAAATACGAAAATTTCCCAATAAGCTGATATCCAGAAACTCCACATCCCGTTGGCCCTCCAGGTCGCCTGACCTTACTGCACCTGACTTTTTCTTGTGGGGTTATTGCAAACAGGAAGTCTACAAAGCAAAACCAACAAATTAGAATGAACTAAAGCAATCCGTTCGAGAAACAATTGCGGCTATTCCCGTCTCAACTCTCCAAGCAGTAATGAACAACTTTTTGGTAAGATGCCGCACATGCATCAACGAGCAGGGGGGGCCTTTAAATTCCATTATTTTTAAAAATAATTAAGCTATATTTAATTAAATTTAATGAGCTTTAACATGAATAAAAGAAAACTGAATTCCATACACAGAAAAAAAAGTTATTTGTTATTTTTAATGTAGCAATATTCATCAGCCACCCTGTATCTAGCTCAATTATAGTAGACTGTAGCGTGGTTACAACAGACGGACAAGGCTACATCGTCTTAGAAATTTGCGACGATTAAGAATGCATATACTTATGGGTTCTCAGTTCAATATTTAGAGGTGTTATATGTAAACAGAGTGACAAAATGAATATACCCCCATCCTATTGTGGGGGGTATATAAATTAAGGATATTTCTGCGCTGTATCAAACCGAAAGCGAATAGAAACATTGTTATTGCCAAATGAATTCGAGGGCTATATCAAAACATGGACCTATGTCGAGCCTCATCAGTTAACATTTTTGGTTTCTATAGCATTAAGAAGTGAAATCGGGAGGTCACTTGTATGGGGGCTATATCAAAACATAGATCGTTGTTCGTGTGCAGGGTTTCGGTTATAAATACGATAAATACTCGTATACCTATTTCGATAACCAATTTTTAGCCCGATCTGTAGAATTTTGTGTTATACATGACGTTAAGAAATCTAATCGGAGAGATTTTATATATGGGACCGATATTGCCCATTCTAAATCCCAAGATAGCTGGTTCGGATTTTGTAATATTAACCAATGAATTTAATTTCCCTAAATTTGTAGATTTTGTTTCTTAAATTTTTTTTAACTTTAATTTGAAAAAAAATTCAAGGTGATCTTAAAATGCATACAGAAGAAACATGTCAAAAATTGCTAGACCTGCCTTAGAATTTCCAGACCCGCCCCAATTACTGTTTTGGGTTTGTGAGAGTCTAGTGCATATTCTATGTAAATTAAAAAAAATCGAAGGGAAGCAATTTTCATGACTTACGAAAACTTTTTATTTTATTAGAGAACTTAGTACTTACGGAAATACGCCCCGTTTATGAAAAACTCCCTTTGCTCCTTATGTTGCTCATAACCACAATGTTTTAAGGAATTCTAAACGAAAACATATTTTTTTGCCTTCTGCATCTGCTGGTTCCAAGGTAAAGTTGTTCCTCCCTAAAACTATATTCTGTTTGTTTCAGCTTAGACTCTTATTTATGCATGCAAACGAATCGTTTATAATTTGATGCGTATACCTTTAGTTGTTCAATATGATGTTATTCTAAGGCATACTTTAAGGATTTTTGTCTGTGCCAAGAATTGATTTTTTCCAAAAAACTATTGCTACTTTATTCAGGCTAGTTTTTTTCACACATTTAATATATTGTTATGTTCAGACGATTTATTTCAACTTGTTGCTGACCTCAACTGTGACTGATGGTGGTTGATTTTTTGTTTTTCTATTACATATTTCCGTTTTTTCGCAAGTCAACGTTTCCTACAAGAAGGGAATAATGGGAGTCAGGGAATGAATGCGTTCCCAAATGATTTTCTATATGTGTTTTTTTTTTTCATAAGTTTACTTCTTATGTTGGCAGCAACAGTTACTTTAGGGGTTAAATGTGAATGGAAACAAAACACAAGCATGTTTGGTTTTATCTTTGTATGTTAAAACTGTTGCATACATTTAGGCTTAAAAAATTGTGAAGATTTTTGTTTCTGTAGCAATACGGTTTACGTGCATGTTATGTTTTGAGCTCATCCACGCGCAGACTGTCTGGAGGTCACCGTGAGTGTAACACTAACCGCTGTTGACACTGATTTACGGGCATGTGAGAGACATAATGCAAAGTTAATGTTATTGACTGAGGGCTGTATGATAAGGTGGAAATGATGAAAAAAATAGTCAAGGAAAGACTGGCCTATATGGACAGTTTGTAACTCTATACAATTACATACAAAGCTAGCCGCGTACTATCTAGATCGTAAAGAAGTTAAACTATGAAAGGCGTTTATTTGGAGACTATATATAATATTGACCAATATGGCCCATTGGCCGCAAATAGTCTCAAGCAAAATAAACTACAATTTATAAAATATACAACAAAGTCGGACTATTTCGGGGCTTAGTAACTCCGCCCTTTATAATATTATTTAGGTTTAAATTAAGAGTGGTAGCCTCTACTTGAGGATCACCTAGACTATGCGTTCCATCGTGATACTACAGGGATGTATAGAAAATAAGCATTTTCCTTAGCCCCTCCGGTTGAATAAATTTAATTGCTTTAGAATGCTGAAGAGTTTGTAGAAGAACATCTGCTACAAAGAAAGTTTGGCCTAGGTTAGCCGGCGAGATATCGAGGCACAGATAGTGAAGGTTTTCTATTGACTCCTCCTCTTCATCTCAGTAGATTCTGCAAAATTAATTTCCAGTCTCTATGCTTGTCGTTCAATAGGACAATGTGTCGTCAGTGACCACCTGTCATTTGTTGCCATAAGAGCATTATCTCTAAAGAAGAGCTTTCAGGTCGTTAGAGGTATACCCACACCCATATTGCAGTTTTGCTGGAACATTTGCGGTAGTTCCTAGTCTTTCAAGTTCATCAGCTGTGCAGTTCTCTGGTATATTCAGGCACCCAAATCAGGTGAATATTGAATTGTATTTGTAATTGTACTTGTACCTTCCAGTTAACTTCTGTTTAAATCAATTATTTCAAATTTCTTATCATTCCACGCCATCATTAGTTGTCAATCCTCCAAGTAATTTATTTTGATCCAAGATTATAAGATTGCAATTATTATTAATTATTATTTTTACGAACATAAAAAATTCCTAAAAAATTAAC
Organism: Eudasyphora cyanicolor; assembly: GCA_963930755.1. Taxonomy (NCBI): domain Eukaryota; kingdom Metazoa; phylum Arthropoda; class Insecta; order Diptera; family Muscidae; genus Eudasyphora; species Eudasyphora cyanicolor. The sequence continues at coordinate 54,711,182 of OZ005735.1, forward strand.
TTTGTTCCATCGTGATACTACAGATGCTAAAAATAGATTTTCGGGAATGAGCCCCTCCGGTTGAATAAAATTTAATTGCTTTAGAATGCTGAAGAGTTTGTAGAAGAACATCTGCTACAAGAAAGTTTGGCCTAGGTTAGCCGGCGAGATATCGAGGCACAGATAGTGAAGGTCATAAGAGCATTATAAAGAAGGTTGTAAATCAATTATTTAAATCATCATTAGTTGTCAATCCTCCAAGTAATTTATTTTGATCCAAGATTATAAGATTGCAATTATTATTAATTATTATTTTTACGAACATTTTCGGAAATAATAGTCCCAAACTAAAAAACATATTGGGATGTAAACAAAGATTTGTTTAGAACAACATCTTCCTGTGTGCCACTGGCATGGGTGGGACGGGCCTCCAAAGTTAGTGGGGGTCGGTCATACATTTGGACTCGATTGGAGCACCCTAAATTGGTCATAGTGGGATTTTTCAAAATGTGGCCCTACCCAAAAGTTCGACCCAAATTCCGGGACATCAGAATTCGTTTTAGAGGTATGGTTCCTTCGGCAAAGTTTCTTATTTTGATCCCCAGAATACGATTTTCACTGAGCAACGGCGACTTTTTTTGCCTCCCCACAAATCGACCCGGCCTACTAAACATATATATGTTTCAAGCCGAATATGTTTGGGACTACAGAAGTGATTTTTTCAGCGTGTAGCACCTGTGATACTTATAGCGGTCATTTGTGGAACCTTGTTTAGTATCGCGTAGAAAGTGAATTTCTGCAGAGCCGTCCAACAGACGACAATGCCTTAGGTTAGGTTAGATTAAGATTGACAGTCTGTAGAACAGACTCACTTAGACTATACAGTGCATTGTCTTACCACAAGGACGTAAAGGAAAATAAAATGTATCCCTAGCCCCTCCCGTTGAACCAATTTGATTCCTTTAAAAAGCTCAAAAGTTGGCGGATTCCAACATCAGCTAAGTTAGCTAAATCCCCCAAGTAATGACAGGCTACGGTGGTATACCGCCTTCTCTAGAGTGCGGGGCACAGACACAGAAGGTGTTTTATTTATTCCTCCTGCTTTTCGTGTACACAGCTTCTGCAAAAGTCATTGTGCAAGACCTACAATTTCTCTGCGTGCCGTTGAATAAGACAGTGACCCGTCTTGACAGACACGATAAGTGAAACGTTCGTTCTCGACAATGCCAGCAGTGCTTTTGTGCGCTTGAGTCTAGGCCGGAATACTGGAATGTATGCAGTTCCTGATAAGTGACCACTTGCCATGTGTTGCGTAAGTGCACTGTCTCTCAAGCAAAGCTTGTAGCTCGCTAGAGGCATACCCACATGTTATAGTTCCCCTGGAGCTTGTAAGGTAGTCTAGCAAGTTTATCTCTATTGCAGTTCCCTGGTATGCCCAGGGAAATGGCCCGACACCCATATCAGGTGAATATTGAACTGTTCAGCCATCTCGTTAAGAGATTTGCGACAGTCGAGGGCAGCTTTTGAATTCAGGAATATTGTTTCCAGGGACTTGATAGCAGCCTGGCTATCAGAGCAAATATTGATACCGTCTTTGGCCAGCACATTTATTTTCAGCCATTCCTCTACCGCTAAGATTTCTGCCTGGTAAACCCCACAGTGCTCAGGCAGTTTTTTTGCAAGTGATAGGTAAAGTTCCTCAGAAAATACAACAAAGACCACTTGGTTATTGAGTTTTGAACCATCTGAATAGAAGTGAACGAATCTCCTCTGTCCTGGGATACAATCATTTAATTATGATTTACCTGGTCTAAGAGTGAGATACTTCTTGTCAAAGACTAGTTCAGTCATAGTGTAATCAACAGTGCCCGGAAGTTTAAACCTTGTGTCTGGAATGACACTATGTCCGTAGCCATTTCCAGACTATAGTGACAGTTCCCTGAGTCTAATCGCAGTACATGCGGCAAATTGTACAGCTATAATATCTAGCGGCACTAAATGTAGTATAACATTAAGTTCCTCAGCTGGTGACATTCTCAGCTAACCAGTGATACATATAGCAGCCATTCGCTGAACCTTTTTCATTATCGCACAGATGGTGGATTTATGCAGAGCTATCCACCAGACTACAATGCAGTACAGCATCGTCGGTCTGACTACTGCCGTACACAACCAATAAACTATGCGCGGGTTCAGACCCCAGTGTTTTCCTATTGCTCTTTTACAGGTATATAGCGCTACTACAGCCTTCTTTGCTCTTTCCAAAATGTTGGGTCCTAGGTTTCATTCATAGCCCCCCAGGGTTTCTAAAGCCGTAATTATAGCGGCTGAATTTATCTTATTGAAAGCCCCTTCTATATCTAAGAAAATTACCATAGTATATTCCTTAACAGAGAGGGATCCTTCAATAAATCTGACTAGATAATGCAGGGCGGTTTGGGTGGACTAGCACTTGCAGTAGACATGCTTGCAGTAGATAGCCTGTGATAAATTTTAGTCCTAAGGTAACTATCTATTAATCTCTCCAGAGTTTTAAGGGAAATGAAATGATAGACTAATTGGCCGGAAATCCTTGTTGATGACAGCCAGTATCCAGCTGTTCTTAGTAACATCAGCAAAGGATCGAGGTTCAGCGTTACCACTGAACCCTTTCTTTTTGATGCCAGCGGTTCATCTAGAGAACGCAGTCTGTTTTTCAGTAATACTCAATGTTTTTCAGAAATACTCAATGCCCACATTAGGGATTCTCTTTGCTTTCACAAATCTCTCAAGGATTCTGAGACCCATATGCCGATCCTTCCACTGTGAAGGACAGGTATGCTTGCCATAGGAAACCGAAGTGAAGGGTAATGCTGCCGCCTTAGAAGAGGTCCTTGGATTACTGGGCTTGTTGTCGTTTTAAAATTAACCACTGCTTTGTAGACCATTAAGGGACAACCAGGGTGCACTACGTGGAAGCGTTATTCTGTTGCATTCCTTTAGTCGGCTTATTCAACCGAATACTTCTTAGTTATTTCATCAATTTTTCATTTGATTTAACTGAATAAATCTAGACTTCATAATTATTCAGCTTGAACTTTGGTTCTGAGTTATAGCCTCTCAACTTTGATTCTATAGAATAAAACACAACTACATTTTTTGAATTTGTCTGAAATTTCTATAACTCCCTCTTCAGAAAAATGCTGGTTTTCCATATGTTTTTGCAGACATTTTGCAGAGAGGATTTGAAATACCTAAAAACGCAGAACGCAGCCTGTTTTTCAGAAATACTCAATGTTTTTCAGAAATACTCAATGCCCACTTTAGGGGTTCTCTTTGCTTATTGGTCAGAACTGCAGGATCGGCTTTCACAAGTCTCTCAAGGATTCTGAGAGCCATATGCCGATCCTTCCACTTTGCAGGACAGGTATGCTTGCCATAGGAAACCGAAGTGAAGGGTAATGCTGCCGCCTTAAAAGAGGTCTTTGGTTTACTGGGCTTGTTGTCGTTTTAAAATTAACCACTGCTTTGTAGACCATTAAGGGACAACCAGGGTGCACTACGTGGAAGCGGTTTTCTGTTGCATTCCTTTAGTCGGCTTATTCAACCGAATACTTCTTAGTTATTTCATCAATTTTTCATTTGATTTAACTGAATAAATCTAGACTTCATAATTCTGTTGCATTCCTTTAGTCGGCTTATTCAACCGAATACTTCTTAGTTATTTCATCAATTTTTCATTTGATTTAACTGAATAAATCTAGACTTCATAATTATTCAGCTTGAACTTTGGTTCTGAGTTATAGCCTCTCAACTTTGATTCTATAGAATAAAACACAACTACATTTTTTGAATTTGTCTGAAATTTCTATAACTCCCTCTTCAGAAAAATGCTGGTTTTCCATATGTTTTTGCAGACATTTTGCTGAGAGGATTTGAAATACCTAAAAACTTCCGAATAACAAAGCCAACCATTATAATTCATAACGAGAAATAATTTCTGAATTGTTCGGTCTAAAGTTGCTAATAAAAAATAAAATTTTTTTAAACAAACTAAAGCATACTCTAAGGCTCTAAGAAAATATAGCCTACCTATAGGCTTCAACACAATCCTATACTATGTTCATATGCTCTCATCGCCAATACCAATTCTCTTTCATTATGCTTTTCAAGATTTTCGCATATTTGATGTCCTTAACACACTTCTGTTACTGACATACGCACCAACTGCTTCCCTCTCTCATCTCTCTCTTTCTCCCTCTATCTGTGAATTTCTCTTTTTTGTTACAGTTAACAACCTTCCCTTAGTTCGCAAATTCTTGTTCATTAAACACAATGACCTCTTCTACACTCTACGCACCCTACGCTTTTGTGAGGGGACAATTTCAAGGTGAAAATATAATGAAGTTTTCGTTCGACTCCCTTTTGAAAATACTCTTCTTGCCCTTTTCGTACGATAACAGTCGGTATGCCAGCATAAAAGCTTTTCTAACGCCTACGTCAATTCCCATACATAAAATGGGAAACTTTTCGCTTACTATAAGCAAAGAAAAAAACGGAAAGCTCTTTTACATATTTTCAAAGTTTTAATCCTTTTTTTGTGATTTTTTTTCGTCTTTCATTCAAAAGCGGTTACCAAGTCATTGACTTCTTTGCAAATAAATGCTGTCTATTGTTTGCAACATTTTTATTACTTGGTCCGCTTTTGAGTGACTCGAAATAAAATTAAGTTTATAAGTTGCTATAAATTGAATTTACTGCAAAGAAGAACTTTTCATATCGATGTATATGTGTCGCCAAAAAATATGCAAAACAGTTGTGTAAAAGTTTTGCCCAAAAATATGCAACATTGTTTGCAAACTTTCTACAATGCTTGTTCATTTTTGTTTACTTATGATTTTGTTTTTCACTGTTGATGTTAGGCAAAAAGACTATATTGAAAAAATGTTAAAACTAATAAATCGACAATTTATAAGAAGATGACTGAAAACGCAATTAAATTGAGAATATATGTACAGGGTTGCCCATATTCGACGGACCCATGTTTTTTTTGGGCCCATTCCAATCGACGAGGCTTGTCCGCAGGCAACAATCTTTGCGTCAATTGAATTTTGTACGGGAACAAATGCAAATCAACGCGAATAATCCGTTGTAAAGTGGACCGAGCCATGCCCAACTGCTGAGAACGGCGTTTTTGGGATGTTCTTGGGGACCTCTCAACACTGGCTCGTACGGCAGCGATATTCTCGGCCGATCGCCTTGGTCGACTTTTATTTGGCCTCTACGGATTAGAAAGAGCCTCACCAGTCGAAAATTTTTCGTATAAACGCTTAATGGTGTTCTTAGAAGGCGCACTTCTCACATTTTTTAATATTTTAAAAGCACGTTGAGTTTTCACAATTGACTTCTTCTGTTGAATGTAAATTTCAACTATTTCGCGTGGCGTGTATTGTTCCATGGTAAAAATCTGCTTGGACTGACGCTTCAAACGCGGTATGTCATTAAGCGATCTGACATCTCTGTCAAAAGTTATGGCGTTGCCAGATGGGTCCGTCGAATATGGGAGACCCTGTACATGTTGAAGGAAAATGTGTAAATTTGTTAATCAGATTACAGCGAAATGAGATTCATTAATAAATTAATCAATACTGCATAAACTCCTTCTAAATAATTTAAATAAAAACCAGTAAGGAAAGGCTAAAGTCGGGCGGGGCCGATTATATAATACCCTACACCACTCTCGTAATATTGAATAACTCTGAAATATAAATTTTGTAGTTCATGTTTAAATTGTTTATTCTAAATTTCAAAATGATTGGATGTAAAATACAGCTTCTTCAGGACTAGAGAGCAAAATCGGACGAAACATATATATGGGAGCTATAGCTAAATCTTAACCGATTTTCTTCAAATTCGGTAGTGTTGGTTCATGGATCAAGAAACTCTACCATTCTAAATTTCAAAATGATTGGATGTAAAATACAGCTTCTTCAGGACTAGAGAGCAAAATCGGACGAAACATATATATGGGAGCTATAGCTAAATCTTAACCGATTTTCTTAAAATTCGGCAATGTTGGTTCATGGATCAAGAAACTCTACCATTCTAAATTTCAAAATGATTGGATGTAAAATACAGCTTCTTCAGGACTAAAGAGCAAAATCAGACGAAACATATATATGGGAGCTATAGCTAAATCTTAACCGATTTTCTTCAAATTCGGCAATGTTGGTTCATGGATCAAGAAACTCTACCATTCTAAATTTCAAAACGATTGGATGTAAAATACAGTTTTATAGGACTAAAGGGCCAAATCGGACGAAACATATATATGGGAGGTATAGCTAAATCTTAACAGATTTTCTTCAAATTCGGTAGTGTTGGTTCATGGATCAAGAAAATCTACCATTCTAAATTTCAGAACGATTGGATGTAAAATACAGCTTCTATAGGACTAAAGGGTCAAATCGGACGAAAGATATATATGGGAGCTATATCTAAATCTGAACCGATTTCAACCAAATTCAATAGGGATCTTTACAGCTGCGCCCTATGCCCTCGATAGCCTCACGAATTCTATCTTTGAGGTCTTGAATCGACGCTGGGCTGTTGGCCTAGACCTTATATTTCACGTGGCCCCAATGGAAGAACCCGCAAGGTGTTAAATCACAAGATCTCGGTGGCCACTTGTGATCACCTCTTCGAGAGATAACACGGTCCGCAATCTTTTCCCGTAACAGAGCAATGGTTTCGTTGCTTGTGTACAATTCCGGGACTACTTCTGGAAGTGGACTGTAATATTTTCAGTAAAACTCCCGAAATTGTAAGGAATTTGGTTGTTTTATGAAAATATAGGTATGGAAATAAAAAGACAGATTTCAGTTCAGTGGTAAGAGCATTCAGTTGCAGTTTATTGAGACCTTACCGCTTTCGTTGGTGCTGCACAAGTGAAGTTGTGCTGCTTCATGAGAAAGCGACAGAGAGGCCGTTTTTGGTGTTCTGGGTATTCAGCACCACAGTAATTGGAATATAAAAACTAAGATGGAAACTCTTTATCCGATGAGTAAAAGCTTTTCAGTACGGGCTATCATTGGATAAAGAGTTGCCATATGCTACAAACTAACTAAGGCTAGAGGGAACTAAAGACCATGGTCATAACGACCGTTAATTCAGTTTAAATTTTAATTCAGTCAATATATATTGGGAATTCAGTTTGCAAAATGGCAGTATTGAAAAAAGGAACTTAAAATGCTAAAAGGTTGTTGAACACGGTTCAACAGCTTGTGTGGCACGAAGCGCCGTCTTGTTGAAAGTAAACGTTGTCCAGATCAATAGCATCCAACTCCGACCATAAACAAATCATTAATCATCTCTCGATAGCGCAATCTATTCACCGTAACTGTTGACCCAACCTCATTTTCGAAAAAGTAAGGTCCAATGACCCCGCCGGACCATAAACCGTACCAAACAGTCACACATTGTGGATGGAGAGGCTTCTCAACAACAACTCTTGGGTTTTCCGAGCCCCAGATGCGTCAATTTTGCTTGTTGACGTAGCCACGGAGGTGGAAATGGGCCTCATCAGTCAAGATGATTTTGAATCGTTCGTATCGTTTTTTTGTTCGATCGTTTTGTATCGTTCCATGATCGTGTATCGTTCTATTTTTATTAATGGCGTAGTTTCTACTTGTCATATTTCAAAGAATAAAAGCTTCAAAAGTGACAGCTACCGAAATACCGGGTAATTCAAAATAACACCTCTTGTTGGAAAACCCTGTATATATTAGTTTTAAAAATAAATAACAATTTTATTATAAAAAACTAATTATATTTATCCTTTACTGTTTCAGGTACGAATTAAGGACAAATTACAAATAAACCACTTTTATGAAGTAATAAGGTATTTGCTTTATGTTATTATATTAAGTGCATTGTTTCTAAACAAAAAAAGCAATGGCTGCTAATTACGTTTTCATGTGTACAAAATATATACATATATACAACGGGTTGATCAATTTCGAGGTTCCCTACTTTTTTTAAAAAAAAAATACAGAAAATTCAAATTGAATGGGGAATGTTTATTATCATTTGAAAGAACATTCTTTGGCATTTATTTTTTGAAGATTATGTATATCAAATGTTGGCCGCGGCTACGTCTCAGATGGTCCATCCGTTGAGTCCAATTTTCGATGACTCGTTCCAGCATTTCGACTGGTAACTGGCGAATGACACGCGTGATGTTTTGCTCCAAGGCCTGAATGGAAGCGGGTTTGTCCGCATAAACTTTAGACATTACATATCCCCACAGGAAAAAGTCTAACGGTGTGATATCACACGATCTTGGTGGCCATTCGACCGGCCCAAAACGTGAAATTATCTGTTCATTGCGACATTTGGTTTCAACAAGACGGCGCCACTTCCCACACATCGTATCAATCAATGGATTTATTGAGAGAACACTTCGGTGAACAGATAATTTCACGTTTTGGGCCGGTCGATTGGCCACCAAGATCGTGTGATATTACGCCGTTAGACTTTTTCCTGTGGGGATCTGTAAAGTCTAACGTTTATGCGGACAAACCCGCTTCGATTACGGCCTTGGAGCAAAACATGACGCGTGTCATTCGCCAGTTACCAGTCGAAATGCTCGAACGAGTCATCGAAAATTGGACTCAACGGATGGACCATCTGAGACGTAGCCGCGGCCAACATTTGATATACATAATGTTCAAAAAATAAATGCCAAAGAATGTTCTTTCAAATGATAATAAACATTCCCCATTCAATTTGAATTTTCTGTGTTTTTTTTTTTCTTTAAAAAAGTAGGGAACCTCGAAAAGGATCACGCTTTATATGATACAGTACGTTATACGATACAGTACGTTAAGTCTGAACAGTTTCCTATCTAGAATTATTCCTACAATTATTCTCTAGAATTATTTTGCACTTTCAGAAAATACTTGATCTGTTCATTTATCCGAAGAGAGAGGCCCACATGTGGAACATTAGTCATCCTAGTAAAGAGAACCAATTCTGTCCAAACCACTGCTTCTGGCTCATCTAGCAAACTTGTTCAGAGCCACATGTAGAATGTCTCTGAGAACGTTTTCGATTTTGCCACTCACTGCGATTGCCATGTCGTCCGCCTATGCCACGACCTTGCAGCCACAACGTTCTAGATCTAGCAGGATTTCCTTGACCGCTTGGTTCCAAACTAGTGCAGACAGTACTCCTCCTTGTGGGGTCCCCCTTTTTACAAACCTTGCTAGAGTTGTGGACCCAAAGCATGCTCTTATGTATGCATTGAATTAGTCTAATCAAGCTAGAGTTCAGCTTTAGCTGTGCAAGTGCCGCAATTACTGCATCTGAGTTAATGTTGTTAAAAGCCCCTTTTATGTCAAGAAATGCCACCATGGTGAATTCCTTGAAATGCAGGGACGATTCGATAGTGCTCACAAGTTCGTGCAGGGCTGATTCTGTAGACTTCCCCTTATTGTAAGCATGTTGGTTCACCGACAGGAGTTTTGTATCCAGGTTTTCCCTAATGAAATAATCTAAATGTCTTTCCAGACCTTTCAATAGGAAGGAGGATAGGCTAATTGGTCTGAAATCTTTGTGCGATATCTTTCCCACTTTGGGTATGAATACCACTTTGGTATCCCTCCATCGATTCGGGATGTATGAAAGTCTGATACAGCCTACATAAATTTTCTCCAGTCAGGGGATAATGTACTTTAACATTTTCTGAATTTCTACTGGAAGGATGCCGTCTGGTCCAGGTGACTTAAAAGGCCTCAAAGCTGTTAATAGCCCAGCTTATTCTGGATCTCTCAGTCAACAAGCTAGCGACGCTCACAGTCCACTCGCACTCTTGTTGGTCTTGCTGGTCCTCGAGTTCTGTTTGTGAGTTCCCTTGCAAATAACCCACTGTGCAGGGTGAAGCGGAGAGAAGCTTTCTCAGCCTAGCGGCGTCGGAGACCTTTTTCACTTCGCCACAGAAGGTATACCAAGAGCGTCTTTCTAAGCTCCATCTTATAGATCTTCAATTGCTCTTTATAGGCATTTCAATCATTAGCAACCCCAGTAGATTTCCCTATTGTTTGTATCCGTACTACCCCAGATAGTATGATGAGCGTTCGTGTCTGCGACAATAATCAGCTCGACCTGGTCAGACGTTGCTTCTTCTACTACTTCCCTGAATAGATCAGTCGGTACTACAGCTTCATAAGGCAAGTAACTGGAGACAACCCAATATATGCGATTACCGATCTACAGACTAGCAGATGTTTGGTCTTTACCACTTAAATTAGCCAGGAGAAAGTTACTTAGAGCTTTCCTGGCAAAAATTCAGCTTCTTGGAGTGCCTTCACAGTTGGCCACAAGCAGTTTAAAGTTGGGTGTCCTGATACCCAACTTTTAATAATCTTTTATTATTTCTAATATGTCAGCCGGGTTGGAGGGCTCTTCTGTTACCCAGGTGATGGCTCTAAGGTGACTAGGGATGTTGTTTTTTTTTTTGACAACATCCAACTGGGCACCCGGCCACACCTCAACCGCTCGACTCAGAACAGCCTTATACAGGTCTACTGATCTGGCATCACCGAAGTATAACAGCTTTACTCTCCTCTGATGCCATCATGCATCGTTGCAGATTGGTTTGCCCGGCATTTCTCTACGGACATCGAGGTAATGAGCCATAATGGCTGATTGCACATGGCTCCATTTGTCCTTGAGGATGGATCCATCCTCACTACTTCTGTCTATAACGGCCATCACTAGACTCTCTTCACTTCATTGAAGGGCTTGGTGAGTGTCCTGTTGATGGTGACATAAGGGCCTCTTGCCTTTTTCGAAGGCAGGGGTTCATCAGGTGATCTGATTCTTTTGACTTTATTAGCCGTTAACACCGCTGAATTTGTGGCTCTTTCAGCCGGCCCATGGGCCTTAGAAGCATCTACGCCTTTAGCCCAGGTAAGTGACCTCAAACTTCGTCAAAACTCTGGGCGCTATCCGATGCTCATTGTGCTTCCGTTTTGACGTTTTCCCCTCACATGACGTTTTCCCCTCACCGTACCACCTGTTGTGAGTACTGGGGGGAAATTTTCACCATTTTTGTTGTAACCGAGATAAGTAACCTCACTGATTTCCCAACAAACTTTGTTGTTAAATATCTCGTAAACTAGAACTAACCTAGAAAAAAATGGCTGTCACTGAGTTCAACATGGCCGATATATCCTTTCTGCTACATTTTTGGACTAGCACATTCATAATTCATAACATTGAGAGATACATTTTTTACATGAGGTCGATATCAAAATGTGAAACGGGTTTCATCAAACTTGGCAGTGTTCGTTCCCAGGTCAAGAATCTCCTTTAAGCAAACTAAATCCTAATGAGCCGATGTTTAATAAAGCTTCTATAGCGCTTTGATACCAAATCGGAATCTGAACCGATTTTCTTTAAACTTGGCGCTGCTCGTTTCTGTGTCTAGAAACCCCTATCTGCCGAATTTAAAAATGATCGGATGTAAAATAAAGTTTCTGTAGGACGTTGATAACAAATCGGAAAATCAAAACATTAACCGATATGGCTCATTTTGAATTCCAAACGAACTGTCACCATAAGAAATACTTTTTTCCAATCTTGTGCAACCTATCTCTGTTATTACGGACTGTAACTCGATTTGAACAGAAAGACGGACATTGCTAAATCGTCTTAAAATTCTCCGACGATCATGAATAAGTGTATATACTTTATAGGGTCTCACAACAATATTTCAAGGTGCTGCCAACGGAATGTCAAACTTTGTATAGTACAATCTTATGGTGTAGGGTATAAAAATGTATTACTTCAATATTTCTTTAGTATCAAATTTAGTCGACTGCACCTGACCTATCCAAGACTTTTCAATATTTAACCACCTTCAAGCAGTGCACATTTGGCACTCAGTTATACACACATGCATATACACATATATACATATTTACGCAAAACCTAAGTGCGAAATAGTGTAACAGGTTTTATATTAGATACCTTCATTTGCAAAAAAAAACGTCAACAGTCACAAAAACAACAACAATAACAAGACTGCAGAGAGAGTAAATATAAATCTGCTCTGCTAGCTGATGCTATTTTCCATGGCATCATCAGACTATGCCCCAAAAGTATGCAACAGCTGTTGTGAATTGTGAGCAAAAAAAGAAAAACAAAGTAAATAATAAACGCGAATAACATTTGCACTAACCACTACATACTCGTATGTACACTCTGCAACGTAAACGCAGTCTCTTTTGCTTTTACACTCTCACTCTCTCTATCTCTTTCTCTGTCTGTCTGCCTGTCTGTTAGTATTACTCGTACTGTCTGTTGATTTTGGCATCTGAGTTAATGTGCCTCCTCGTCCTCCTCCACCACCACACCAATACTATGGCGTTGGGACAATTACGTACATGCTCATATTTGACCCAAGTAAGTGAAAGTTGCAACAAGTTGTGCAAAGCTTTTTGGGGGGATTTACTAAGCTTTTACTGCTCATCTCAACTAAACTCATCTCTCCCCTTGTCCACCAATTGACAAAAAAATTTCAATGTCATACGCAAAACTAAAACCAAATACAGAACAACATGAGTCGTTAACAGGAATGCCAACAACGCAAATGAAGTTTAGAGGGAATAACAGCAAAAACAACAATGACAAATCGCACACTCATACTAAGTAATTCACAGACAACACTCATACGCTCACATGGCCAGGGATGCCAATACAGAAGAATGTGGGTATTGAGAGCATAGTGATTCATACAGGGTGGCTGATGAATATTGCTACATTAAGAAACTCAAATAACTTTTTTTCAGTGTATGGAATTCAGTTTTCATTTATTCATATTAAAGCTCATTATATTTTATTAAATACAGCTTAATTAGTTTTAAAAATAATGGAACTTAAATGCCCCCCCTGCTCGTTGATGCATGTGCGGCATCTTACCAAAAAGTTGTTCATTACTGCTTGAAGGGCCCGACAATGCAGCGAGATGAAACTGCACACCACACTGTGACACGAAGTGGATGCAATTCCGTCTCATGGAGTATCTGTGGGTTGGAAGCACTCCATATTCTCCATATCCCATTTGAGCAGATAAGGTTCTTGTCGAAAGTCTTGGATTGTTTTGTGTGGCACCAGCTACAGCAGCCATTGTTTCCGAACTGAAGGGTTTCGATGGTAAGGTCTTCTGTTGACTGTCCCATGATCGGAAAAATTGTTAACAAAACTCTTTATGGTCCATCTGCTCGGAGGATTGCCGCCAAACGTGCGCCTATTCTCTCTTTGAACCGAAACTACGGACTTCAGTGCGTAATAGCGGCGGACAGTCCAAATTCTTGCTTCAGTGTCCCATTTATCCATTTTTGTTAAACCTAAAAATCAATCTGCAAAATAAAAAAAATTAACAAGATTCATTAAATAGAAAAAAAGTTATTAAATTTTTTTTTGGTAGCAGCTTTCATCAGCCGCCCTGTATCTAGTCACTTTGAAGTTGGTAATGAACAAAATGAAAAAATTCAATAAAAAAAGGAAAATACAGTATAAATTCACACTCACATAAATTGAATGCCAAAATCAGTATGTCGCGTTTTGCTCTCTCGCTCACACATTGAATAGAAAGACCATACAATATCATTCAGCCCAACTCGATGAGATTGTGTTATCGGACTTCGTTTGCCTTACATTAAGAGAATTTCATTATTTCCAGTAAAAACACAAACCTATATATGGGGAAAAACACATCAAAAGGCCCACTTTTGTCAATTTTATTCCGATCGCGTCAAAACTTGGTGGGGTTGCAGAAGTACTTTGGGTATGCTATGTGCTTAAAATACAGCTTCCTAGCGTGATACGTTATGAAGATACAGGGTGTCAAAGTTGGAAATGTTGACCATTTTATCTCCCGACTACGTGGGCTGATTTGAATGAACCGTGGCTTATATGGCAGCTATTTAGAAACGCACAAAATGTGCATTGATAATTGTTTGCAAATATTCAATTTTCATATTTTTTTCTCGCGACTTATGTTTTCCTCGCGATTTTAATTGTGTTCCGCGGATGGGATTCTATATCTTTAAACTACAAAAATGAAGTCCATTCTGTTTACTTTATCAATACGAATTTTCGCTGTGGGATGAAAACCACAACAAAAGCTATGGAAATTTTGAATGTCAAACCTACTATTTTTTCATTACTTCTTTCGTATTATAAAGTGAGTTTATTCTAAGATGTGGACCGGAAACACGATTAATAAAATGTAATGGTGGCATTCTATAGCCAAATACGCCAGAACAACAAAATAACTTATTTCGCAAAAAGTCGACGTCGCATTTTTTACACTGGCCTACAATATTGCACTGGTCAACTCGAATCCTAGCGAGCAGATATCGGACACGATCTCGATGAATTTTGAGGTTCTAAATCCGAATATAAAATCAAAAATGCAATATATATTCGCGTTTTTGCGATATTGTATTAATTATGTGATAAAAATGCTGATTTTACAGCTTTTATGAATACAGAAACGCGAAAGACGCACTTTTACAAAAAAAAAATCAGTTTTCGGAAAATAATCGCTTTTCAATTAATACGAGTATTCAACAACTGTAATAATCGTAAGTCATCTCCGAGATATCTCCCGGGAAACCTAGACGGAGAAATCGTATTTTAATATAGCTACAATTGGAAAAATAAAAAAAAATTAAAATATGATATCTACGAGATGGTGTAAGATTTTGACCCTTTATAAAATTAACTTTTAATTCGTTTGATACTCGTTTTAATAGCAAAGCGATTATTCTGAGAAACCTGCAATTTTTTTTGGTAAAAGTGCGTCTGTCGCGATTCTGTTTTCAAAAAGCCTAAAATCATCACTTTTATCACATAATTAATACAATATCGCAAAAACGCGAATATATATTGCATTTTTGATTTTATATTCGGATTTAGAACCTCAAAATCCATCGAGATCGTGTCCGATATCTGCTCGCTAGGATTCGAGTTGACCAGTGCAATATTGTAGGCCAGTGTAAAAAATGCGACGTCGACTTTTTGCGAAATAAGTTATTTTGTTGTTCTGGCGTATTTGGCTATAGAATGCCACCATTACATTTTATTAATCGTGTTTCCGGTCCACATCTTAGAATAAACTCACTTTATAATACGAAAGAAGTAATGAAAAAATAGTAGGCGAAAATTCGTATTGATAAAGTAAACAGAATGGACATCATTTTTGTAGTTTAAAGATATAGAATCCCATCCGCGGAACACAATTAAAATCGCGAGGAAAACATAAGTCGCGAGAAAAAAATAAGAAAACTGAATATTTGCAAACAATTATCAATGCACATTTTGTGCGTTTCTAAATAGCTGCCATATAAGCCACGGTTCATTCAAATCGGCCCACGTAGTCGGGAGATACAATGGTCAAAATTTCCAACTTTGACACCCTGTATCTTCATAACGTATCACGCTAGGAAGCTGTATTTTAAGCACATAGCATACCCAAAGTACTTCTGCGACCCCACCAAGTTTTGACGCGATCGGAATAAAATTGAAAAAAGTGGGCCTTTTGACGTGTTTTTCCCCATATATAAAATCCTTTGTACGTTTGTTTGTAACACATGATCTTCGAAACCAAAAAAGCAAATGGGCTAAAAATTGAACACTAGATTCATTTTGGGGTCATCTGAGTTTTAGAATTATTTCCACCGCGACAAATGGCAGTTATTTGCAAAATTCGCAGTTCCAGAGCGATTTTATTGAATTTTAAAATGTATGTGTGGATTGTCTTGATAATTGTTTGTATGTACAATTCTAAGCGGTAGATGGCGCTGTAGTGGACTTATGTCCATAATAAATTTTTTGGAGTTTTTTTTTTCCTGAAACTCGGAATATATGCATTTTTTAATTAAATATTAATGAATGGTTTGTTTATAATACCTCCCAAATGGAACGGGCAAGACAACGTCTGCTGGGGCATCTAGTTATATAGGGTAATCCAAGTAGAGATACTTTATTCAATAGCCTTTTTTGAAAGATCCCTTTTGAGTCGTGTCATGCTGTCATGTTATTTTTGTTAAGTATTGTTTGGCATTTTATCATGGAAAGACTTACGCCTGAACAACGTTTACGCGTGTCATTCGCCAGTTACCAGTCAAAATGCTGGAACGAGTCAACGGATGGACCATCTGAGACGTAGCCGCGGTCAACATTTGTTAGACATAATCTTCAAAAAATAAATGGAATGTTCTTTTAAATGATAATAAACATTCCCCATTCAATTTGAATTTTCTGTGTTTTTTTCTTTAAAAAAGTAGGGAACCTCGAGCGAATTGGCTAAAAATTGAACACTAGATTCAGTTTGAGGTCATCGGAGTTTTAGAATTATTTCAAACGCGATAAATGGCAGATTCGTCAAGTTATTTGCAAAATTCCCATTTCCAGAGCGATTTGATTGAAATTTAAAATGTATGTGTGGTAAAATTGCCCATTATTCTTGACGTGTTAGCGACTAATAAACCAGTTCTATGTGTGGAATTTCAGAAGATTCGAGTAAGCAGTATATAAGGTATAAAAGAAACAATATTTCACTACATGTTAACCCTTTGTCGGGGACGTATCTGAAGGAGTGGACCAATATGGCCCATCTTCATCAAAAATATTACCACATACCGAATTTGATGTCCATCGGTTAATACTTTCGAGTGTTATCGTGCGCAGCTGCCAGCAGACAGACAGACGGACGGACGGACGGACGGATATTGATAAAATGACTTAAATTTACCCAAATCCAATTTCCGCCGAACATACTTGGGGTCTTAAATCACTTTTTCGGAGTGTTACACTTTTGGCTCGAAGCAAATGGTATATATCCTCCTCTCTAAGGTGAGTGGATAACAAATATATTTTTATCTAATTCAAAAAATACCGTTCTGTTTCCTCAAGTCTTCTCTAACATTCAGAAAAAATATAGATTTATCTTTTTTATGTGCGCTTCCAGAACTGATGGGAAAATTTTACTCATTCCATGGGCAATTAAATCATAGGCACTGCAAACGTAGTCCAATATACCTAACTTAAAGATATTTAAACAGTTGTTACGAAAGTCCTTAGTGCTTCCAAGGGTTCAGATACCCCTCATCGAAACCAACCTGTTTGATTCACAAAGTTATGAGTAATACGAATATCGGAACCGGCAAGCTCTGTCAGACTTCTTAGAAAGGCCGACCGCAGTACATATAATCAGTCGTCGTTTCATCATTGCGGGACAGTAACAAAACTGGTATTCTCTGCTCTCCATTTCGTGCTCCTCTTCACAGCTTCTGTAAAAGTCATTGTGTAGATATAGAGTTATTGGAGCAGAAGAAAAATTTTCGAAGAATATATCAACTCTTAAATTTCCTTTTGAATGGAGAGACCTAGAGGGTTGAGATCTTCTAAAATGATCCTCATAAAATTCCATTATATAACTCTGACAATAAGAAATCTCTCAGATATGCACTTACAGCATTTTTTATACCCTACAGGGTATTATAACTTTGTGCATTTGTTTGTAACACCCAAAAGGAGAAGAAATAGACCCATCGTTTATTATACCGATCGACTTAGAATCACTTTCTGAGTCGATTTAGCTATGTCCGTCTGTCTGTCTGTCCGTCTGTCTGTCCGTCTGTCTGTCTGTGCATGTATTCTTGTAATCAAAGTACAGGTCGCAATTATGGTCCGATCTCGACGAAACTTTACACATATCTTTTTTTTTTTGCCCAAGGACGATCCCTATTGAATTTGGTTAAAATCGGTTCAGATTTAGATATAGCCCCCATATATATCTTAGCCCCGATTTGACATGTAAGCGCTGTAAAAACTTTATTTTATATCCGATCAGTATGAAATTCGGCAGGAAAAGGTTTCTTATTACATGAATAAACTCTGTTAAATTTGGAAGAAATCGGTTCAGATTTAGATATAGCCCCCATATATACATTACCCCCGATTTGACATATAAGCGCTGTAAAAATGTTATTTTATATCCGATCAGTGCGAAATTCGGCAAAGAGAGGTTTCTTATTACATGAAGGAATACTGCTAAATTCGGAGAAAATCGGTTCAGATTCAGATATAGCCCCCATATATATGTTACCCCCGATTTGACATGTAAGCGCTGTAAAAACTGTATTTTATATGCGATCAGTACGAAATTGGACAGAAGGAGGTCTTTTTACATGAATGAGTATTCAGGGAAGATCGGTTCAGATTTATATTGATTGTTCCTCCTGATTTGATATCAAACCGCTATAGAAGTTGTATTTTACTTCTGATCATTAAAATTTTCCAGAAAGATGTTTCTCAATTTAGGAACGAATATTGCTTAATTTAGCGATTATCGTTTCAGAATTAGATAATATGTTTCTGCCCATTTACCAATTATTCCAAATTATTATGGCAATGACCCTTATCGCATTGTTAGGGAGGTGTAGGGTATTACATAGTCGGCCCCGCCCGACTTTCTGCCTTTACTTACTGTTTTTTTTGGAAATTTTTAAATTTGTTTATTCCAATTTACATGTAAGGTACGTTTAGTATTTGGAGTATATTTGAGTGCCGCGATACACCTTCAATTAAAGATTATTATAAGGGCTACACATGTGTGGAATATAATTTTCATGTAGAGCCAGTGGTTAAGTAACTGTCGTTAAAACAATTAGAAAAAATCTTTGTTTTTCTGGCACGAAAAAACGTTTCGTTTTGTTTGTTCAATTTTTTTAAAGCTAGCATCCGACGAAGAAAAAAATTAAGGATACATGTATTACGACTCATTTAGTAAAAGTAAGGGGAATTAAAAAAATCATATTGCATATTTTTTATTTTGACCATTTTGTTTAGGAGGTAGCAAAAGGGACGCGGAAATAGCATAAATTTTTCAATAGACGATGGGTACTATAAAAGCATTATAAATACGTTAAAAAAGTCAAGTGTTTGTATGTACAGGAACCGAAGATAAAAGCCGTTAACTTTTTGTGGAAAATGGTTCATTTGTATGGGAGATGACAAAAGGGGCGTGGCAGGTCGCAAATATTACGAAAATTTGTACAGAGAAATTTCTTCCACGACGGACGATGACTATTGAAAATGGGGCATTTCAATCCATGTTCTGATGCAGCCCCAATATACAGGGTGGCTGATATGTAATGCAACAAAGTAAAGCGCTATATTTTTTTAATTTTAATTTTGTTTTAATTTTATTTTTTTATTTTATTAATTTTTTTTTAAAATTTTAGAAACAGTTGAGATTTGTTCGAATTGGCCACCTTTGGCACGAATTATGGCCTTCAAACGGCCGACAAAGCCATCACACACTGCACGAAAGTGGCTCTGCGGTATTTTGGCCCATTCCCGGCGAAGCGCCGTCTTGAGATGATCGATACTTTGGTATTTTTTAGTGCGAACCTTACTCTCTAAAATGCCCCAGGCGCAAAAGTCCAACGGATTGAGATCCGGAGATCTTGGTGGCCATTGTGCGGTAGAAATGAAGCGAGGAACCTCGTTTTTAAGCCATTCTTGGTTGACGCGTGCTGAGTGCGATGGTGCTGAGTCCTGTTGGAATGTCCATGGTCTGCGGCCGAAATGTTTGTCTGCCCAGGGCTTCAATACTGTCTTTAGGTCATTTTCCCGATAATATTCGGCATTTATTTTGACCCCATGGTCGATGAATACGAGCGGGGAGCGACCATCGGCCGTTAGCCATCGGACGAGCGGGGAGCGACCATCGGCCCACACCATTACCAACGGCGGCGCTAGAGTTCTGGTGGCCAATCGAAGGTGTACATTTTCAGCTGACCTCTTTGGCAAGTAAACCCGATCATTTTGTTTGTTCACAAACTGCTCAATTTGGAATGGCTTCTCATCGGAGAAAACCAAATTCGGTAACTGGCCACTTTCGTGCATGCGAAGCAACTCCTTGGCTCTTTCCAGTCTAATTTTTTTTGTGCATCGGTGAGCTCTTGCACTTTTTGGAACTTCAATGGCTTTAGTCCAAGCTCATTTTTTAATGTGTGTTGTATCCGTTCTCGCGATATGTTCAGCTCACGAGCAATTTTTCTACCACTGCGGCGTGGATTTCGATAAAATCTGGCCTTCACTTTTCGGATAATTTCTGGTGTTGTTACCGTTTTTTTTTCGTCCACTTTTTGGACGCGATGCAACACTGCCAGTATCACGGTAACGAGCAATGGTATGAGAAACTAAAGATTTATTCACATTTAAAAGCTGGAGGGCTCTAACGATAGCCACTTGTGCTTTTCCACCCAAATAAAGCAATCACACTATCACGCTTGAATTCCATCACGAATAACTTTTTTTCCGAATGAAATAGATGAAAATGCTTTTGTAAGCTTGTAAACAATAAAATGAACTGTCACTGAAATAAATCTGTCAGCTATCAGACTAGCGGTTTAGAAATGATAGCAACCTGAAGTTGGTTGCAATACATATCAGCCACCCTGTAAAGGTCCCCTCTGATGTCACTTCATGACGCTCTACTGAAACCAATTTTTCAATTATATCTATCTGAAATTTAATCGTTTATACTTTATAATGCCATATTTCGTATGTAATAAAAATGGGGAACATTGATCCATTTTCTGCTTTAGCGTAACATATAAAGGTGCCCTCCGATTCACACTTTGGTTAAGTGTATTATGAGTATGTGCACTTGTTTGTAATACCCAAAAAGAGAAGAGATGGACCCATCGTTTATTCTACCGATCGACTTGGAATCACTTCCTGAGTCGATTTAACCATGTCCGTCTGTAGATGTATCGTTGTAATCAACGCGCAGGTCGTATTTATTGGCCGATTGTGATGAAATTTAGTACAGAGCTCTTTTTGAAATTGGTGAAAATCGTTTCAGATTTAGATATAACCCCCATATATATATTCCCTCCGATTTGGCATGTAAGCGCTGTAGAAACTGTACTTTTTATCCGATCAGTGCGAAATTCAACAGAAATAGGTTTCTTGTACATTTATGAACGCTGGCAAATGTGGGGAAAATTTGTTCAGATTTAGATATAGCTCCTATATATTTGACATGTAAGATTTATATATAGCCCCCCACACATATCAAATTCAGTAGAAAGAGGGTTATTATCTAACACTGCCAAATTTGGGTAATTAGATATATCCCCCCTATATACGAGGTATGTTCAAAAAATATCGCGAATTTTTAATTTCCGCGGGCTACGTGTATTTGATTTTTGATATTTTTTCTTAGCGTTATGTTGGTACTCATGTCCCTTACTTATGCTGACAAGGTCGGCCATTTTGAATGTTTAGTTAATTTGTGACAGCTGTTGTTCTGGGAAGTGTTTTAACTTGTCTTCGATTTTTATCTATTTCAGAAAATGGATCAAAGAATCTGCATCAAATTTTGTGTGAAAAACAAAATAAAGTACGCTGACGCATTCCGAATGTTGACTGTGGCATACGGTGAAGCTACCTTGGACCAAAGCAACGTTTATCGGTGGTACAAAATGTTTTTAGAGGACCGTGAAGATGCGAAGGACGAACAGCGTGCCGGACGCCCGTTTTTTTGCCCACAGTTTTCTTTGGTTGCAGGGGCGTGGTGCACTATGAGTTCTTGCCGCAGGGTAGTACGGTCAATAAAGAATACTATTATGCGCAAATATCGCGATGCAATCCGCCAAAAACGTCCGGATTTGTGGAAGAACAAAAACTGGCTTTTGCACCATGATAACGCCCCTGCACGAACATCGTTGCTTGTGCGCGAATTTTTGGCCAAAAACAACGCAGAAATGGTGCCGCAGCCACCGTATTCCCCTGACCTAGCCCCCTGTGACTATTTTTTGTTCCCAAAACTGAAAAGGCCCATGAAAGGACGACGCTACGCCACGATTGAGGAGATAAAGACGGCATCGAAGGAGGCGCTGAACAAGATCACCAAAAAAATGTTTATTTGAAGTGCTTCGAGGATTGGAAAAAACTTTTGGCAGAAGGACAAAATAGATATTCATGAATAAATAAATACGTTTTGAAAAAATACAAAATTCGCGATATTTTTTGAACATACCTCGTATATGTTACTCCCGATTTGATGTGTAAGCGCTGTAGAAACTGTATTTTATATCCAATCAGAACGATATCAAACCTAACTACTGTGTTAACTGCATTGATAGGGACGCCGCCCCATTTTCTGACCCTTGTTACTGATTTTCATCATATAGCAAATTTTGTTACACATTCAAAAAATTTGATGTGAAAGAAATGTTTGCATATTCTGCTCTGATTAGGACAGGGTAGGGGAAAAATTAAATTTTCAATTGTAAATATCTTGGTAACTAAGTGAGCTATCTCTTAGGCGTTAAAAGTCTTTTGTAGCTCTTGTTTAGAGTGCACTCGAAAAACATCTTATGAGTCGGACGAAAGTTACATGGGCTTAAACATTTGGTTCACCCGAGGTGACCAACTTTGAGGCCCTGTAGCTTCGTTCCTGTATACCATAGGTGGCCAAATTCAAAACATAACTTCTCTCATACCTCTTCTACAAGCATGCCATGTTGTGTTGCAATCGGTTGACTTGTTTAATAACGGCCGAATTATTTCCCTTATATTTTGAATTCCTCCCACTGTGCGGTATAGATCCTACGTTTTTAACCGATGTGCCTGAAAAATTGAAATTTAATCTATTCAAACAGCAACATTTCTCCGTGTATGGGTTAACAAACAATGGTGGAGGGTATTATACAGTTCGTCCAGCCCGAAATAAGTCTTTCCTTACCGGTTTTAATTTAACGTTCTGTAACTGTCAAAAATTCTTAATAACACTATGCAACAAATGAACACTTTTTGAAAAATACACGGACTTGACAGTATAGGTTCGATTCTACTATCAATGGGTAGTATAACCCTATACTCGGTTTGGCGAAATTGCTGACCAATTTTTTTTTATGGGCCTCCAAAGTTTCTGAAAATCAGTGGGACCCTCGAAAAAGGTGTCATCAGCTTTTGTCCTATAACTAATTCAGACTTGGTGATACCGCTTAACTATATTTGGCAATAATGTAGCTAAGAATATGCTGAACAAAGTTTCCTAAAAAAATATTTTTTTTTTCACTTTTTTCAGCATAACCTCCATGGACTCGTAATTTTTCAATAACAATGGTTGGCAAAATTGTAGCCAACGTAAATCTGAACAACTTTTGTAAACATGTCGATGCAATCTGAACGTGTCTGGGCACCCTAAATAGCTCAAAAAACCACATTGTACCCCAAAAATGTTAGTATTTCACTATTATGTAACAAAAATATATTTTTTTGGTATAGGGTATGTTCAGCAAATTTATAGAAAATATTAAGGCCAATATTTTTGTGGAACATATTAACCCTCTAGCTCCCCCACATAACTGTAATTTGTTACCCCATTTTAACAAAACGTAAAAAACACCCCTTAAAATGGGGAGGGCGGGTATGAAATTGTCTACAAAAATGTTGGACATAAAATTTCACTATATGTGTCAGAACACACCAAAGCTCAAAACATAACACAAACACCAAAAAACGGTCAAATTCCTGTTCGTGCAGCAATGTTGTGAAACGATTTATTGGTCGAAGCAATAACTATACCAATAAAGGGAGTTTTTGACTGGAATTTGACCGTTTTTTGGTTTTTGTGTTAAGTTTCGGGCTTTGGCGTGTTCTGACACATATAGTGAAATTTTATGGCCAACATTTTTGTAGAACATTTCATCCCCGCGCTCCCCATTTAAGGGGTGTTTTTTAAGTTTTGTTAAAATGGGGCCAAAAATTACAGTTATGTGGGGGAGCTAGAGGGTTAATATGTTCCACAAAAATATTGGCCTTAATATTTTCTATAAATTTGCTGAACATACCCTATGCCTAAAAATATATTTTTGTTACATAATAGTGAAATACTAACATTTTTGGGGTACAATGTGGTTTTTTGAGCTATTTAGGGTGCCCAGACACGTTCAGATTGTATTGATATGTTCACAAAAGTTGTTCAGATTTACGTTGGCTACAATTTTGCTAACCATTGTTATTGAAAAATTACGAGTCCCTGGAAGTTATGCTGAAAAAAGTGAAAAAAATATGTTTCCTTTACTTTTTCAAAAAAAAGTACCGAAAAATTTGTTTTTTCGCAAAAAAAAATATAAGAAGCTTTGTTCAGCATATTCTTAGCTACATTATTGCCAAATATAGTTAAGCGGTATCACCAAGTCTGAATTAGTTGTTGGACAGAAGCTGATGGCACCTTTTTTGAGGGGCCCCCTGACTTTCAGAAACTTTGGAGGCCCATAAAAAAAAATTGGTCACCAATTTTGCCAAACCGAGTATAGGGTTATACTACCCTTTGAAAGTAGAATCGAATCTATACTGTCAAGTCCGTGTATTTTTTTCACTGTTGCACAGTGTAATCGAAATTCATGTTCGAAGTAGTTTTGATTATATGGTCCCCGTTCTATTATATTTCCAAACTAGTACCGGGTGATTATGTTTTTAACATCATGAAATGACTTCCCTATCCTTGGCATTGTATATCTTTAAGCTTACACTGAGTTGCCTCTCTGATGTACATGTATTTCTATAATGTTAGGGCATACGCACTCTCTCTCTTTCTCGCTCTCTCCCTTTCGGTTGCCCTTTCTCTCTTCCCTGGCATGGGTGAATGTAACGACAATACACCCGCAATATTCCAGACAACTTGTTGGCTCCACAAAAGCAATTCATGTCTGTTTGTCTTTGTTTTCACTTTTGGCCTGTTACTTGCGAGTGTATGGACAAAAACAAAAACAAAAGACACACGCACATTCAAACACGTTGGCAGATACAGAATACGCCAAACAGGAGAAAATGTACACAGACACAACTCCTGTATCCCGAATGTTAAATATTTGCGCAAGAGTTTTGAATGTATCAGTAGTAAGCGTGCCGTGGCGAGTGACGATTTAAGCTAAAACGAACGAACGAACGAACTTCGCAGAAAACTTAAAACAAAAATTATTTTTGAAAAAAAATATAAGAAAAAAAAACAAAAACGTAAAAAATATTATTAATAATTACAAAAAAAAAAATTACAAAGTGTTAAAAATATAACAAAATTTATAGAATTTGCTAAAGTTTAAATACTCCAAAGGCGTTGATTTCATTTTCCGTGGAATCAAAAACAAAAGGACTTTTTTTGTGCACCAATGTTTGTAATGGAATTTTATATTTAATTTTTCTCTGGTGTATAGATAAAAATCAAGATTCTTCTTTATCATATATATATATATATATATATATGTATGTGTGTGTGAGTGTTACTGCTGCTGCTCCCGCTCCCGCACCCGCCACCACAACCAAAACAAATATCCAAAGAGCTTTGCCGATACCTCATCTCGTCGTCCTGTATCACCCAAACCAATGATCCTGAAACTCTAAGTGTATTAAATATACAAATGGAATATGTACATATACTGACAACTACAAAATGATACCCTAATACTCTAACAAACATACACATACGAGTACAAAACCAAACTGTATGTATGTATATGGGTGTGCGTGTGTGTGTTCATGGTTATTACACAAATTTGTATTCATCAAAGTTGGTATTTAATATTTATAAGACCAGAAACAGGAAAAAAATTGCTTCTCCTGCTGTTTGTATATTGCCCTTAGTTTGTGTTTCTTTGTTTTTCTGGTAGAACCTTTACAAGCTTACCAGGATTATGTCTCCGTTTGTAATATTCATGAAACACTAATGTCAAGACAAACACAAAAAAAAACAAAAAAATTATGAATTCATTTTAGCCCTCCACACCTCTGGCATTTTGACAAATATCATAACAAAAACAAAAACGCCACAATACCTGGACTCATTAAATATTCTTTAAAACATAGACACAGGCTTTAAATGTGTTTGGTTTTCCACTCACCCCTGTTGGGTATGCAACAGTTTTCTTTTCTTTACGCCTCGTCCTCAGCGTAGACTTTTCCAAAGCGAAAAACAAAGTTTCTAGAAAAATAAAATAGGGAAATGTTACAGAAAAAGAAGACTAATATAAAAGCACGTGTGCAGATTATGCTAACCGCATATTAAAGACTTACCTAGTATTTTTTTTTTTGTTTTTCATATGTATCTCAGTTTGTATTGAAAAATGTAAAAACAAAAAATAAATGAACAATGTGGCAGCATTTCACACAAACAATTATTTTCTAGAATGAAATGTGCTAAACATTGTTAAATTTGAGTAAAAAAATAATACAAAAATGAAAAAAATAATTAATAAACATTTCTGATATAATAATTTTACTGATTTTCAAATAGAATTTATTTGTTCAAAAATATCTAATATTTAATATTATTTCCAAAAATGTTCTTTTGCAGTTGTCATGAAATATTGTTATATTTTTTTCAAAAATATAAATTACACTGTGCTCTAAATGGATAATTTAAAAATGTAACAGAAAGGAGACCCTATGGATATACCCATTTCCACCTTGCTGAATCCAATGGAGCTAGCCATTCTTCTAGGTTAGCTCTTGTTTTCGCGATATTCGACCACAAAGTTTGTAAAAAATCAAAGAGGTTAGTTATCTCGGAGGTTATTTTGAAGTGGAAGACTTCCGAAAACGCGCTTCAGTCCAAAGAACGAAATAAAGGGAACCCTTCGAGAATTATTTCTCTCAAAATAAACAACCACGCTTCTCTCCCCTTTACCCCCGAAAAAGTGCAATCAAATCTTACCATATGTCAAATGTCATACAAATCGTCGACATTTTTAGTTTGTGTCTTTGAGAAAAATGTCCCTCGCGAAAAATTACTATGAGTCTCCTTTCAACATATTTATGAAAACTTACAGGTTTCACAATTTAGCAGGTTTTGTTGGTTACCTTCCAAATTTCGGTTAACACTAAACAAAAATAATTTACATACAAAATTTGAAGTCAAAAAATTTTATTTCAAATATTTTCTGCTATGAGCAGAAAAATACACAAATTATGTAATAACTCGAAATTTGCTTAATTCTCATAAAAAAGTTGAGAAAGGACTTATAGTATTTCTTCGCGAGGAATATTTTTCTCAACGATGCCTACTACAAATTTCAACGATATGTATGATTTTCAACATATGATCGTCATCCCATAAATCTACTATTTACATACAGATTTTGAGCCATTTAGGCTATGGAAGCGCTTCGGAGACAGTTATGTATTAGTAAATACTTTTAGGACATGAAATTCTCACTACAATATTAATTTAACTATAAACAAGTAAAAGCGTTAAGTTCGGCCATGCCGAATCTTATATACCCTCCACCATGGATAGCATGAGACCTCACAAAATAACTCAAACCTAAAGAAAATAACACCGAAAAACACAAAAAATGAGAACAGTAGGAATCACAACAATTTAGATGCTATATATGGCAGCTATATCTAAATATGGACCGATATCGCCCATTTTTAATACCAAGTTACCTGCAGCTATAAGAAGTATCTATACCAAATTTGAGCCACCTAGCTCAAGTATTCTAGATTGTAGCATGATTACAACAGACGGACGGACGGACGGACGGACAGACGGACATGGATAAATCGTCTTACTTTATGGGGTCTCAGATCAATATTTAGAGGTGTTACAAACGGAGTGACACAATGAATATACCCCCCATCCTATGGTGGAGGGTATAAAATGTATTGTCGATGAGGATGATAACGTGTTTCTCATTATACCAACTACCATAAGTTTCATATTCCTATTAAAATATTGAAATTTTAACGCGAGACCCTATAAATAAAATAATGAAGCCTTACATTCACAACCGGTTATCATAAAGGAGAACGAAAAGTATAATATCAACAGTTTTTTAAATAACTCTTAGAGAATTTCGCAAACAAAAGATCGAAATATAATATAGTATTCGAGTTTCCAATTACTTGAGCCCTTTTTGTTTACAGAATTTTCTTATATTTATATATTTACTAGCTGACCCCAGCAGACGTTGTCCTGCCCGTCCAGTTTGGGATGTATTGGTTTGTTATTCATTGATATTTCCTTAAAAAAATCATATAGCCCGAGTTTCAGGAAAAAATCGTCATAAAATATATTGACCATATGTCCACTACAGCGCCATCTACCGGAGACATACATACAAACTATTATCAAGACAAACCACACATACACATTAATTTGCAGTTATTTTGCAAATAACTTGACCACTCTGCAATTTATCGCGGTGATAATAATTCTAAAACACAAATAACCCCAAACCGAATATATTGTTAAATTTTCAGCCCATTCGCTTTTATGGTTTCGGAGATCATGCGTTACTAACAAACGTACAAAGGATTTTATATATAAAGAGATATTTTTATTCAGAGCCATAAAATGTACTTAAGATTATTAATGCGTCTTGTTTAAGTTGATAAAAACTGAATTCTGAAATTTAAAATATGATGCCACAGTTTCAAACACAGATTTGAATTCGCCATGTCGACATTTACCGAAAAAGTTGAAAATATCGAGAAAGAGCAAAATTTGAAAAAAAATCATCAGAATAATATAGTCAAAAAACAAAAACACTAAATAATTTCATGGATTTGTTTTAATCCAAAATAACGCCATCGATGAATGGTGTAATATAGAAGACTTTAGCATCAACATATTGAAAAAAAAAACATTTTCGGAAAAAATTTATATAGACACTTTTTTGAATGTCGTAAAATTGTAAGACGATTTATGGATGTCGTCTTTTCAAATCACACTACAGTCCGCAATATTAAAGAAATCTATGTATATCTGTGTATTAAAACGCAACGGTCATGGGCATAAATTAGGCAAATACTTTATACGGTATTTTACCTAACGAAATAATTTCAAAAAGCCTTCTAATTAAAGAAATCTGCTAAGTTTTATAATTTTTTTTCATATCTATAAAAATCGTCATTTCCGGACAAAAATCGTCATCATCAATTTTTGACCTTCAGAAATCCTCAAAATGACGATAAATCATTTCTGGCAACACTGGTCATGCCGTTACTTATATACCCTCCGCCATGGATTACATTTAATTTTATTTATAATAATAAAAATCGTTGGACATGTAGCAAATCGTGAAGATATCCTTTTTTTAAGTAAACTATTAAAAACAAGTAAAAGCGATAAGTTCGGCCATGCCGAATTTTATATACGCTCCAACATGGATTGCATTCAATTTATTACTGGAAAAATCTTTGGATATGGAGTAAATCGTGAAGCGATCCTTTTTTTAAATAAAGTATTAAAAAACGAACGATGCAATTTTTAGACAAATTTAAGGCCTCAAATTCTTTAGCCAAACTCTTCACCGGAAAAATGTGTGTTTTTGAGAGCTACATCTACACGGGGACAACAACAAAACAAGATTTGATTTGTATACATTTTATTGAGATGATTTCTGGCCAAAATAGAATACAAACTGCAAAGTTTGTGCTAAATTTCTTAGAAATGTGGTGTTTTTGGCTTGAATAAGCCATTTTGGGAGCGACATCTATAGGTGGACTATAACAAAATATGAACTGATTAAAAAATTTCTTACTGCGATAAATTCTTGTCTTAATTAAATACAAACTGCAAAGATTCAGTTTAAATGCTTAGAAAAATATGGTATTTATGGCTTAAATACGTATATTTTGGAGCGACCTCTATAGGGTGACTACAACAAAATATGAAACGATTTTTTAAAATTTTTGCTGTGATAATTTCTTGTCAAAATATAATACAAACTGCAAAGTTTCTGCTAAATTGCTTTAAAAATGTCATATCTATGGCTCAAAAAGCCGTATTTTGGAGCGACCTCTATAGGGGAGCTATATCAAAACATTGATCGATTGATGGCCCATTTGCGATCCCAAACAACCTGCAACTATAAAAAATATTTCTACCAAATTTGATCAACCTAGCTCTATTATTACGGACTGTAGCGTGATTACAACAGATGGACGGACGGACAGAGGGTTTTACGACGATTAAGAATATATAGATCAGATCTATATTTAGAGGTGTTAAAAACGGTGTGACAAAACCTATGATGGAGGGTATAAAAATTACACTCTGCACATATAAATAAAAAAATCGAAAAATTAGCCACATTTGTTCTAAGACCAAAAAATAACACTGTGCTAATTCCCAGCAAAATCTTGGTAAGTACCTGTCATTATTCCCTGCATTACCAAATAATTACATCTCGTTATTCGCTGCATTACTTTCGGCTTATTAATATTGACTTACCAATAACAACAGAAATAAGTGATTTTTTGCTATCAAAATCATTTAGGCAATTTTTGATATAATGCAATATTTGGATTTACCTACTCGTACATAGGTTATTTTCTGTACAAGATTTATTTATTTTTCAACATGTTTTCAAATAATACGTGCAGATTTGAATGAAAATACCATAAATATTTTCGTATATCGTATAATGTTAGACCGTTGAAGAATTTTTCACATGGGGGTTTGGGTTCAGAAATTCGAATCTGGCATGATGAAATTCGTTTCAAGAAAAATTCGCGACAATATGATAAAAACACTTTAAATGACCATTTGAACTATTTATTTTGAAAGTGGCGTAAACGCCATTCTGTTTTACTCGATTCAACTCTAGAAAAAGGGGGTTAATAATACTAGAATGCGAAAATTGTCCCTTTATATAGAAACATTGAAGTCTTGAGATGATATGTATGTAAATAATATATACCTATTATTCCCATAGCCTTTTAACGATAATAGTCTTGGTTAAAAAACAGAATGGCATTTACGCCACTTTCAAAATAAACAGTTCATTTCTTCATATCTACTACTTATTTTATAAAATATTGGTAATGCATTATTCATGTACTTAAAATCGTGAAAATATAAGCACATATTTATGTGGTATGCCTATGTTACAAATAAGTACTTATTATGCTACTTTATTGTATGCTTTTGGGAAGTACTTCCCTCCAATGACATCCCCATGTTAAAATAATGAGAAAAGTGGCTAAATAATAAGTACTTACCATTATCGAACTTTGCTTACTCGTCGGATTATTTGGTAATGAGAAATATTGCTGGGTTTTCATAATGATTAATCGCTTCCAATCTATAAATCTAAATAAAACAAAGTGTGCGTGAGACATCATCATCGAAATATATTCATTTCGTTTGTAATAATATATAAACGAGTATACATATTTGCAATAAAATTCAAAAGTTTACACATTTTTTGAAAATATAAATTGATATGGCCATAACTTTAGTCTCCGTGGGTACATCTAACCGAACATTTGTACGTCGTATAACAAATTTTGTTGCCAATTCAGAAAAGATGTTGGGCGAGAAATTGGTTTATATTCTGCACTGATATTAACAATCTTTGTAATATTTCTTATCATAAGTATGTTGTTCATATATGCTTATTTGATGTAGGACTAAAAGCCGAATTGTCAAAGAACAGCAATTTAAAATTTTCCAATTTTATTATAACTTCAGTGGCCGGTGCGACCATAACTCGAAAACCAAAAATTTATTCAATTGTAACAGATGTTTTTTGGTTCTCAAATACTTTTGTCGGCTTGACCACAGGCCGGTCATAAAATTACTATTTGTTTGTTTTAGCATGACGTCTACTGGGCTGGACCTATTTTCTTAAAAGTTGGCAGACTAATACGACAATATTTCGAAGTTTCCATACACTAGATGGACAACTGTACGCATATAGAAAAGAGCATTGTCTATGGGCTATTTTAAATAGTCAAGGCCGTAGTGAGTTCTGGAGCTATTGAGACTTTAGTATTATATTTGTTATTGAATCAATTCCAGCTACAGCTGTAGCTGGAATTGATTGAGACTGTGCAGAAAGAGTGAAAATTACTTTGGTCACTGCTACACTGACCACAATGAGAATTGACCGAATTGACAACGTTTAGGTTTTAGTAAGTGGTGAGCAAACACATATTCTGAAACCTTCGAACAAACACATATTATGCCTATACGTTTTCATGCATTTGTATGGCAAAAAGGGTACCGTAGCTTTGAATTTCTAAGTATGTTCGTATATTATTTTGGTCTTTAGACAAAATGTAAAAAAAAAATATTTTTTTTATTCATTTTGTGGAATGCATAAAAAACAAGTATAAACAACTTTACAATGTTGTTGGCACACAGGATTAGTGCATTTGGTGCAGTAAAAACGTGTCTTCCTACGCAGCTTTTCGTCTTGCGTGAAACAAATTCTGCAATCTTTTCTGGAACTCAGTGTACTAAGGCCGCTTTGGTGGTTAGGCAGCATGTTGCTGGGAATATTCAACGCCCTTCCAAAGAAAGATTTAATGGCCAAACGGGTTGAATGTTGTCCCAAAATATGGTTGTTTTTCATGCGATTTTCAGTATTAGCAAGCACCAATTGTTTACTCAGCGTGTTCAAGAACAATCGTCGCTCCTCTCTTCGGGTTCCTTCTATATTTTCATTGCATATGATGTAAGCGGCTAATCCCATGACGTCTATCATGTTGCAAAAAAATGCTAATGGTCAACGTCTGGTTGACCATTTTGTGGAGTAATGCGTTACCATTTGGTCCATTGTATCAACGCCGGCCTTTGTTTCCGGTTTTTTTGCTACGCCTTCAACTTTCTTGGTGTAGTGCGCAGTGGATAGTATATTTACTGTTTTGTTCTTCTTTGGAACGTAGCTGCACAGTGATATAAGGTTATCATAGAAACCGAACACAGATGAAAGCACTAGTCGTTTGCGGTCTTTTTTCACTTCTTTGCGAAGACACCTTTTGTGGGATCTAATGGTGCCAACGTATGCTAGTCCAATCGACGAATGTTGTAAAGAAGTTATCAGCAATAACAGTTCTGCCGCTGTTGGTGTATCGATGCCCACTATACTTTTATGCCATACTTTGCTGGCTTTGATGGGATGTACTGGGTGAACTTTGTGCGCCCACGGTATGGAAATAGCTGCTCATCGATGGTTACACTTTCGTATGGTTCAAAATTACTGGTAAGATTGTTATTCAAGAAGTTCCATTTGTCGCGAATGGGAGCAGGGCTTTGTCGGTTTGTTGACGAAATGCGCGCGTACGACTATCGTCAAATCGAATACAGCGCATCAAAGTAACAAATCGTCTATATGACATGGCTGTACGTCAATCTTGAGAGCTGCATAGTATTATGACTGACACCAGTCAATAGTCAATAGTATCGCAATAAAAGCGTCAAGCTCAACACTTGTCATATCAACCCATACTCGAGGTGTGCAGTTTGCATGTTCTGCGTTCCATTTGCGTGTACATTTTTCTCCATATAGATTTGTTTGTGTTACGATGACGTCCACCTCCGAAACGCATAATGTAGTGCTGGCGGAATCTCACTGTAGCGGAGCAGGTTCAGCTGTACTCCACTTGGTACCATCTTTTTCAAGCAAAAACCCGTCTGCAGCTTGAGTTGGTGCATTCTCACTTTCTTCTTCGGATTCTTAATCGCTGTCAAATATTGCATTTGCTTCAATTTCCAATTCATATTCAATGTCCGAGGCGTCATCTTCGGGCACAAACTCTGTGTTTTCACCGTTTTGGTCTTCAAATAAATCTAGTTCTTCTTCTGCTTCTGTGTGAAGTGCGAAATCACGCTGTAACGCTGATGATAGTTGTTGTTGCAAATTATCAGTAAGGCTGCCTCTACGCAAGTGCGTATTGTACACAAATTCTAAATCCTCAGCCATAATAATAGTAATAGTTGCACTTTAGTTTCCGCACAAAAAAATTATATTTCGGACTGTCGATGTTGTATGTTCAGCATTCAATAATAAACTAACTGAACTCAAAACCAAAATCACAAACGAAAGAAAGAAATAAGAGAAAAATTAACACAGAAACTATCTGGAAGTAAACATCTGCATTGAATTAACAGAAAAACAAGCCAAAATGTGTATAATAATAATTTATTTCATACAAATTGAATAGGTCTAGCCAGGCATATGTGTTTGTTTTTTTACAGATAGAAAGCCAACAATATTTTAGGCGGCTACCGGGAAATACAGGTATCTACTTAAACTAGAAATATGTTTAATTAACGCTCAAAATTGAAATATGCCTGGCCAAAAACATGTGTTTGTCCAAGGGTTAAAGCGTTTTTCCCACAACCCATGTTTTCAAAGACGGTGCCCCTCATAACTACTGAACGGATCAATTTGAAATTTTTAACACGATTGCTTTACATCATCTGCGAGGTAACGCTACTGAGTTTTTTTTATTTATTTTGTTTATTTTTTTATTTAACAATAACCAATTAGTCGATTTTTTCTCGCAAAAATCGCATTTTTCACTTCAAAGTGTTCCCAAAAATTGAAAAATTTTAATTTCGAAAAAAAACTCGACAGCGTTACCTGGCTATAACGATTATCTAACTAAATGAATATATTTTTTAATTAATTATGTTGTTTAAACTGAGCTATTTGGTCAGATATTTTTATGAAGTAAATAATACTAATTTATTTCATGTTTCACTCAACGTTTCGTTGGCTTTATTCCAACTTCATCAGGAGTAATTGTTGAAAATCCTAGCGACAAAATTATATATTTATTGTTTTTAATTTAATTTTGATAAAAGTATTGCAGAATTACTCACAATTAGTTTTAAATTTTTTCATCATTAAATATTATTAAAAAACTGGACATCACGACACAAAATTTATAATAATAATTAATAAATAAAAAGGTAAATATTGCAGCAAAACTTAATACTAATATCACAGGAACCGATCACTTTAAAGTATTGCAACTGAGTATTGCAGTTTAGTGTTGTCTTTATCTTCTTTGGTGTTTATTGATTTGTGTATTCGCTCTTGTATTCGAAGGCTCTCTAGAGTGTATCTCTTGTTCTCTATGTTCTCTCTATCAAGTATTTTTACGTTTTTAAAATCTGCCATATGACCACGCTCTTTTACATGCTGTGCTAAAGCTGTGCTTTCTTTGCTTTTGTTTATGTCGGCTTCGTGTTCGTTTAGCCTGACACTCAACATTCTCTTCGTGGTCCCCACATACACTCTATTGCACATTTCCCCTTCTCTTTTTTATTTCTTAAAATCCGGTATCGAGTTATGAGGGACACCGCAATTCAACTTTTTTGCGAGACGCTTCTGCATAAAAGCTGTCGTTGCCATATTATTTAATATTTATACACTACACCACACTGTGGTACAGGGTACTATAACTTTGTGCATTTGTTTGTAACACCCAAAAGGAGAAGAAATAGACCCATCGTTTATTATACCGATCGACTTAGAATCACTTTCTGAGTTGATTTAGCTATGTCCGTCTGTCTGTGCATGTATTCTTGTAATCAAAGTACAGGTCGCAATTATGGTCCGATCTCGACGAAACTTTACACATATCTTTTTTTTTTGGCCCAAGGACGATCCCTATTGAATTTGGTTAAAAACGGTTCAGATTTAGATATAGCCCCCATATATATGTTACCCCTGATTTGAAATGTAAGCGCTGTAAAAACTTTATTTTATATCCGATCAGTATGAAATTCGGCAGAAAGAGGTTTCATATTATATGAATGAACACTGTTAAATTTGGAAGAAATCGGTTCAGATTTAGATATAGCCCCCATATATACGTTACCCCCGATTTGACATGTAAGCGCTGTAGAAATTGTATTTTATATCCGATCAGTGCAAAATTCGGCATAAAGAGGTTTCTTATTACTCGAAAGAATACTGCCAAATTAGGAGAAAATCGGTTCAGATTTAGATATAACTCCCATATATATGTTACCCCCGATTTGACATGTAAGCGCTTTAAAAACTGTATTTTATACCCGATCAGTGCAAAATTCGGCAGAAAGAGGTTTCTTATTACATGAAGGAATACTGCCAAATTCGGAGAAAATCGGTTCGGATTTAGATATAGCCCCCATATATATGTTACCCCCGATTTGACATGTAAGCGCTGTAAAAACTGTATTTTATATCCGATCAGTATGAAATTCGTCAAAAAGAGGTTTCCTATTATATGAATGAACACTTTTAAATTTGGAAGAAATTGGTTCAGATTTAGATATAGCCCCCATATATACGTTACCCCCGATTTGACATGTGAGCGCTGTAAAATGTTATTTTATATCCGATCAGTGCGAAAGTCGGCAAAAAGAGGTTTCTTTCTACATGAAGGAATACTGCCAAATTCGGAGAAACTCGGTTTAGATTTAGATATAGCTCCCATATATATGTTACCCTCGATTTGTCATTTAAGCGCTGTAGAGACTGTATTTTATATCCGATCAGTACGAAATTCGACAGAAGGAGGTCTTTTTAAATGAATGAGTATTCAGGGGAGATCGGTTCAGATTTATATTAAAGCTTGTTTCTCCTGATTTGGTATCAAACCGCTATAGAAGTTGTATTTTACTTCCGATCATTAAAATTTTCCAGAAAGATGTTTCTCAATTTAGGAACGAATATTGCTTAATTTAGCGATTATCGTTTCAGAATTAGATAATATGTTTCTAGCCATTTACCAATTATTCCAAATTATTATTGCAATGACCCTTATCGCATTGATAGGGAGGTGTAGGGTATTATATAGTCGGCCCTGCCCGACTTTCTGCCTTTCCTTACTGGTTTTATATTAAAATTTACACAATAAACTTTGTAAGTTCTACTTTAATGTACCGGTAATGTACATTTTTACCGTTTACTCATAAAAAAATCATCGAAAAGTGCCTTTTTCTGCACGAATTAACTTTAAATTCCTTTAAAATCGCATTAGTGATTTTTTTTGTGACCCGTTTTTAATATATCTTTAACATTAACTATTCATTAAAAGATATGAACAAAAATGATGAAGCGTATCTTTAGGACACACTTGAAACGCCCTTAAAGCAGACAACACTTTATTGAATATTTAACGCCTCATAATAGGCACTCAATTACAAAATTGTTTTCTGGCCTCAAATGTCAGTCAGGCGATAGCTAATGAAAACGTTCTTCTTTTGGGCAAATTAAAAATTCTGTAAACGTTTATTTAAGCGACAACCAAGCACAAGGGATAATTGATTGTAGACATTTTAATAATTTGCCTCAACGTCAAGTACTTATTAAACAAACGAATATTTCAATAAATTACATTGCGTGTTTTCTAAAATAAATAATGTCCTAGAAATTTGTCAATTTGCACGACTTATTTCTAAGTTTCGACGATGAAATTATATGTTTGTATATAATGACCCTTATTCATAAAAAAAACTTTGTATAAACTTTCTACAATTATTATGAATAAGGAAGGCCCTATATATTTATGTATGTATTATTTTATGGCTTCAGTTCGTACAAATTTCTTATCACTTTGAAATAATCTGCAATCGTGGTTTGAAAACTTCTATTCGTAAATTGTTGTTGCATTTTCTAGCTTGTGGGCTTTCAACAAAATTAGCCCCCTTAGGATAGACAACACTTTAGATAATTTATTTTTTGTGTTTGTTCTCTACTCCTACTATCCTATGTGGGGAAATTCAGAACATTTCAAATTACATTTATCACTATCGCTTTACTTTTATAAAAATTGCAATAAATGCACGCATTGCATTTTTAAAACACGCATATGATGTTGTGTATACGAGGTTTGTTTGAGAAATATGGTTGGGTTTTATTTCTCTCAAAAACATATTTATTTCTTCTTTATTATTAATTATGTCCCCTTAAATGCAGAATAAAGCTGTGCCAATGCTTTATTATTTTCCTCGAATCTCGATAAACACTTTTTTGTAAAGTTCTATCAGAAATGCAGTCTTTATCTCCGCAATCTTTGCAAATCTTCATCCTTTCATGGGTCCTTTCAGTTTTGGGATCAGAAAGAAGTCACCGGGAGCAATTCGGGTGCATACCGCTATTTAGGCATGATTGTGAAGTGGTTTAATCTAAATAATCACCAACAAATTATAATATCATATTCAATATTCCGCGACGTAGCGGACCGGCTACTAGATTTTCTTTGCCACTTCTCTGTTCTATGTTGAAAGAATATCTTTGTAGTTTGAGCGCCCCTTCTGCAGCATTAACCATTTAAGGCTCGCGTGATCCTTAACTACTGTAAAATCGTATACCCTGAAATTCTTTATGGCTAATAAACAACAACCAGACACTCCAATTCTGTAATGGTATAATTACATTGAGCCCGATTTAGTTTCATGGACATGTAGCCTATCGGTATTTCGACCCCATTTTCATCCTCCTGTGCTAACAACATTGCTGGCATTACACTGGACTATGAATTTCTTTTCGTACACGCAGAAAAAATCGCTTCTGTATGTATCGATAGCATAATTGTAAGCTAATTTTTTTTAGTAATTGAAAGCTCAATCTTTAGACTTTTTAAATTTTCATAAAATTATTTTATAACTAAAATCATATAATCTAGCATAACGATAATTTGCTTGATAGCTTGACAACAAATTATGACAGAATATTTAGAAATAAAAAAAAATGTTTTGTATTTATCTATAATTTATAACTGAAAGAGAAATTATAAGAGAAATTAAATTATAAGAGATTAAATTATAAGAGAAATTATAAATTACAAGAGAAATTAAAACTGAAATTCGGAAAAGTTACCAAAGTTTTGAACATATTTTTTAAATAAAATATATTTGCAAATATTCCGAAGCAATAATTTTATTTGTACGTAAATACATATTTTATTTGAGATAATTGGTTCGCAAATATATATTTTTGTAATACATATATTACTATATGCGCTCCAAATAAGTTTTATTGATTTTCAAATAAAATTTACTTGCTCACAAATATATAATATACAAAATATTGTCTTCCTAATATATTTTCTTTCAACACTTCAAAACTTGCGATTTTCCCCGTGTAATTCGGATGAACTAGAACAGGAACAGAAGAGAGGTTGATCTTAAATTTTTTAAATGATTCTTGAGCCGTCTAAGTCCACTTAAAGAATTTCTGTTTTGCTAAAATTATTGTTGCAAAGTCCTCGACAAAACGCCATTCCTAGAAATTGACGTAATTCTCCAATATTTGTTGGCACAGGGTATTCTGTTATTGCCGTTACCATATCGCTCGCCGTCATTATGGAATCATTGCCTACTACATATCCCAAATACTTGAACTATTTTATACCAAAGCTGCGCTTTATTATGTTGATTGCTAATCCTGCCTTTCTCTGTAAGTGGGCAATTTCTAACTAGTGGGATTAGTGTTCCTCAGACGAACGGGACGCTATCAGTAAATAGTCCAAATAGACGAAAACATGGCTCCGTAGGTTAGGGGCGCATTGCAGAGCCCAAGAGGCATCCCGCAAAATTGGTAAAATGGGAAATTTGGTACCGTAAATGCCATTTAAGGTCTAGATTCCTTTGATAAATTGTCTTGCGCAAAGGCATGTTTTACATACATTTTTGAAATAATAAGGTAATCGATATAGTAAACCATCTATGTTAGGCATTGCATACGCAACCTTCACAATAACTTCATTAAGCCTTCTGGAATCTAAACAAAACCTGACCTTTCCTGGTTTAATTACACTGTGTGTGCACAAAAATTTATCCTCGATAAAAACTAAGTACTTCGCATAGTTTTGACCCGCTAATTCGAATGGCATTAGCCGTTTTTTTCTGTGTCCTCGCGTTTTCGAGATATTAAGCCACAAAGTTTGCTGGGTAAACAAAGAGGTTAGTAAATTCAAGCACAATTTTAATACACGAAACTTCGGAATAGATGTTCAAAGTCAAAGAATGAAATAATGGAGACACTTCAAGAAGTATTTCCACCGCAACATCCGACACTCCCGCTCATCCCCTTACCGCAGAAATCTTCCTCCAAAAATTATGTTGTATCAAATACCGTAGAACTCGATGGATTTAATAGGTGATGAATTTTACATAAAGATTCCTTGCACAAAATCACTATAGGTCCCCACAATACACAAATGATTTTTTAAATATATAGTAATTATTTGTCATTCATTGAGTTTTGTGTGTTCTTAAAATGTAGCTTTGTTCTCAATTGTTTAAGGATATCTTTTAAATACGATATATTTAAAAAACCATTGAGTTCACATAAAAGTGTATTGTGGGGCCCTATAGTGATTTTTTACAAGGCATCGTTTTTCGAATACATAACCCAAGAAAAGATAAATCTTGATTTTTGGAGGGGGATTTTCAGTGGTAAGGCGGTGAACTGGGAAATCGGGTCTTTTGGGAGAAAGACTTCTCGAAGTGCCTCCTTTCTATCGTTCTTTGACGTGTAACTTCTATTCCGAAGCTTTCTCTCTATACTAAAATTGTTTCTGAATTTACTAACCACCCTCTTTACCCAGAAAACTTTGTGGATAAATACGATATATTTAAAAAACCACTGGGTTGCCATCAAAGAGTATTGTCGGGACCTATATTGATTTTTTAAGAGAAATATTTTTGACAAAAAAAATCTATCGATTAATACACGCTGAAAAAAATCGCTTCTGTAGTATATTGTCCCAAACATATTTGGCTTGAAACATATATATGTTTAGGGTACCCTCTAAACATATAATATTTGGTACACACAATAATTGTGTATTTGGGAAGATGTTGTTATAAACAAATATTTGTTTACATCCAAATGTGACTGTTATTTCCGAAACAAATATTTATTTGCATTTAAGTATTCATAAAATACATAAATTGTGTTAGATTTTTCAGTAATTCTAAGTTAAATTTTCAGAAATGTTTCGTAAAAATAATAATAATTGAAATCGTATAATCTTGGATCAATATAAAGTACTTAGAGGATAACAACTAATGATGGCTTGGAATACTCAGAAATTTGAAATGATTGATATACAACAGAAGTTAATGTTGCATATGGTATCATAACTGGGAGGTACATTGCGAAACCAAGGAAAAATGAAAACTGAAATTCGAAAAAGTCTGCAAAAGTTTTGGAAATCTTTTTTTATAATATGTATTTGGAAAAATTCTTAAATAATTATTTTATTTGTATTTAAACACATATTTTATTTGAGAAAATTAGTTTGCAAACATAATTTGTTGTAATATATGCATTCCAAATATATTTTATTGATTTTCAAATAAAATTTATTTGCTAAGAAATATATAATATTTAAAAATTTGTGTTCCAAATATATCTTTCGATTCAAACATATCAAAAAAGGCGATTTTGCCCCGTGTATGACTTTTGATATATCATTAATTTTGGAGAGCGGTTTTCAGTGGCAAGATGATGAGAGGGGCAATCGGGCGTTTTGAGAGAAATATGTAGTTCTTGAAGTGTCTCCTTTATATTGTTCTTTTACATGGGACATCTATTTCGAAGCCTTCTATACTAAAATTGTGTTTGAATTTACTAACCGCTTTGTTTACCCAGCAAACTTTGCTGTCTCTATAACACGATGTCACAGGGAAAAAACTGTTAATGCCATTCAATGTAGCGTGTCGAAATTATGCGGGGTAAGTTGTTTTCATCGGGGATACATTTTTAAAGTGCATTTTGCATACACGGTGTTATCAATACTCCTGTGGAAGACAAAGGGGAATGACCTGCTTCATCTATAACGCCCAGAATCTTTTTCTCTTGCTGGCGATATTGGATAACATTTCTGTTTAATCGGTTTCAAGTCGCCCGGGAATTATGAAATAACCGCATCCAGTTGTTGGCACTGTAAAGGTATGAAGTCAAAGCTATCGTTATCAGATTTTTCTAAAGCCTCTTCTGAAATACTACTTACAATTAGTATAACAAATGGTTTCCAAAAATCTATACTATTATTATCTATGGTCTGTCTCAATTCCGGGTTTAACAAAATTTTCAACATCCTGGTCCGAATTATATATCAATATTTATTGAACCTGCCACTCGTTGACTCGTTCACATTCCCATGAAATTTCTCCAAGTCAGATGATGGCTTGGGAATACTTTCATCTGATAAGGTGCTGCCGAAACAAGTAATGGTCTAATAAGGATATAAGTGAATTCCCGAAACGGCCTAGTGTCTAATTCCTTCAGTGTTATAGAGAATATACAATGTTTTCTTTAACATTTACAATTTTTCCAGAATTCGGACATCCTTGCCGCTGATAGTAATTTACTAATAAGTCCTTTGTCTATATTTAAATCGATTGTGAAACAAAATTTTCTCTCTCACTTCTCTTTTAATACAATAATGGTTCGATGTAAGTGACCCTTTTTTCGATTCCTTTTCATCGGATTTAAATCCAATAAAGGAGTCACATCCGATTTTAAGTTTAAATGCTTAGCCCTAGACAGACAAAAAGCGCAGTTTGGCTTAAAGTATCCAGCATTTCGCAACCATAACAGAATATTAGTCTGGGCGATAAACAATCCTGATATTTTTGTCCCAGGACCTCGAAATTCCAACATTGGATTTCAGATATGTTCAAGACATTAACATCTTACTGCATCTCTTCTTCTTCTTCTATATAAACATCAACTTCGGAGATCTATCTACGTATACCTGGGTTATTACGAAATGTCCATTGCTTTATCTATTCATTAAAATTTTCATGTTTCGAAATTCCGCTCTTAAGACTGATAAGTTGGGTATACTTACATGGTGTAATTCATAGCGGACTTCATTCCTAAGATTACGACTTAATATCTCCACCAGCTCCTAATTGCACAATGGGCTTTGTTATTATGGGTATGCGATTATCCTGGAAGTTCTCATTGGCCCTCTGTTTTCGCCTACGCATATCGCCTTTTATATTGCTGTCGTTTATTATCACCCTAAATTGTTTCTTCAATGCGTCACATAGGTTCTGTCAATTGAATAAACGTCGTGTCTGCCGATAAAATCGCCAAAACCACTACCTGTTGACATAATAGGCCAAAGTTTCCATTAATATAGAGTGTGGCTAATATCCGTATCCTATATATGAAATCCTCGATGAATACATGACCTAATGATCCTTTATAAGTATATGCCGAGTGACAAAAATCGATCAATGAACAACTATAAATACTACGTATTTTTCAATATTTTAGTGACAGGTACTTATCATCATTTATGAATTATCAAAACTTTCCAAAAAATTAGGACTCATAAATGTGGGTGGAATTTCTGTAGAAAACTCAGTCATAGGTAGCCAACGGAAAAACACGCATCCATAAAAAAGTCCATTTCCCTTTTCTCCCTTTAATTGTCTGTGAATGGAGTAGGCATCATGAAGGAACAAGAAGAGCAATTCAGCTTCCACGCAAATTTATGAGCGTTTATGCACCTGTATTTCTATGTTCTGCATTTCCATTATACTATTTCCTATAGAACATCGACGGAACGTCCCTACGGTATTGTGAATAGGCACTTCCTAAAAAACATCATATTTGTGGATTTGTAATCCAGTTATTGAGTAAAAAAGCTAAAAATGGAGAAAAAACTGTAAAAAATTGACATTTGCGATTTTTAAGGCACTGGATGCTCATTTTTCGGGTAGGTTTGTTCCGCATTTTGTCTTCTACTCAATATGTACAACTTTACTTCAGACAAAAAAGATACAGGGTGGCTGATATGTATTGCAACCAACTTCAGGTTGTTATCATTTCTAAACCGCTAGTCTGATAGCTAACAGATTTATTTCAGTGACAGTTCATTTTATTGTTTACAAGCTTACAAAAGCATTTTGATCTATTACATTGAGAAAAAAAAGTTATTCGTGATGGAGCTCAAGCGTGATAGTGTGATTGCTTTATTTGGGTAAAAAACACAAGTGGCTATCGTTAGAGCCCTCCAGTATTTAAATGTGAATAAATCTTTTGTTTCTCGTACCATTGCTCGTTACCGTGATACTGGAAGTGTTGCATCGCGTCCAAAAAGTGGAAAGTGGAAAAACGGTAACAACACCAGAAATGATCCGAAAAGTGAAGGTCAGATTTGATCGAAATCCACGCCGCAGTGGTAGAAAAATTGCTCGTGAGCTGAACATATCGCGAGAACGGATACAACACATATTAAAAAATGAGCTTGGACTAAAGCCATTGAAGTTCCAAAAAGTGTAAGAGCTCACCGATGCACAAAAAAAAGTTAGACTGTTACCGAATTTGGTTTTCTCCGATGAGAAGCCATTCCAAATTGAGCAGTTTGTGAACAAACAAATGATCGGGTTTACTTGCCAAAGAGGTCAGCTGAAAATGTACACCTTCGATTGGCCACCAGAACTCAAGCGGCGCCGATGGTAATGGTGGGCCGCCGTAACGGCCGATGGTCGCTCCCCGCTCGTATTCATCGATCATGGGGTCAAAATAAATGCCGAATATTATCGGGAAAATGTCCTAAAGACAGTATTGAAGCCCTGGGCAGACAAACATTTCGGCCGCAGACCATGGACATTCCAACAGGACTCAGCACCATCGCACTCAGCACGCGTCAACCAAGAATGGCTTAAAAAGGAGGTTCCTCGCTTCATTTCTACCGCACACTGGCCACCAAGATCTCCGGATCTCAATCCGTTGGACTTTTGCGCCTGGAGCATTTTAGAGAATAAGGTTCGCACTAAAAAATACCAAAGTATCGACCATCTCAAGACGACGCTTCGCCGGGAATGGGCCAAAATACCGCAGAGCCACTTTCGTGCAGCGTGTGATGGCTTTGTCGGCCGTTTGAAGGCCATAATTCGTGCCAAAGGTGGCCAATTCGAACAAATCTAAACTGTTTCTTAAATTTTATGTTATTTCCGACATTTTT
Organism: Eudasyphora cyanicolor; assembly: GCA_963930755.1. Classification (NCBI taxonomy): domain Eukaryota; kingdom Metazoa; phylum Arthropoda; class Insecta; order Diptera; family Muscidae; genus Eudasyphora; species Eudasyphora cyanicolor. The sequence continues at coordinate 54,755,963 of OZ005735.1, forward strand.
TGCTTTTGAACAATAAAATTAAAAAAATATAGCGCTTTACTTTGTTGCATTACATATCAGCCATCCTGTATATTCCGTACGGTATAGCCGTGTTAAAATATAGAAAAATTGCTAAAAATCCACCTTGAGCAAAATAATTTGTATGGCCATTACATTTTTAATTTAGCCAACTTGACCAAACGGATGATGCAGAAGTTCTTATTTTGGGGGCTACTATCACGTCTAATTTTCAGAATTGAGTCCCAAATCAATGAGCTGAAAAATGCTGTACTGTGTTGGGCATTGAAATGGTCAAAAATTACACTTCAACATTAAGTCAATAAGTCAAATTCATAATCAATTATTTAGAAAATAAGAGACACAACATAACTAACATTTTAAATTTAGGCTAAAGGTGATAGTAGCCACTAATTGAGAATGTTGTGCCCCACGTTGGGCGCCAAAAATTTCCCTGAGCATGGTCGGACGAGACTTCAGGAAGGGAATTTGCCGACATATCCATAACTTGTTTCCGAACGTTTTTTTTCGTTTTTTTTTTTGACCGGATGATAACGCATATTGTCCCCTATCATTTTCGGATCGCCGGTTGTCTTTGAGATATCAATAAAAGAATAAGATAACTTCGCAATTTTAAAACGATGCCTTACTTCACAGTAATATTCCCCATTGACCGTACGTCCTTCTGGAAAAACTCACGATGTAAACAAAACCTTCACATTTGAGTGGTCTTCCGACAGTTTTCATTGGGATTGGATTTTGATCATAACTATACACTCATAAATATATATTTCATCAATAGTTATGACCCTATTGATGTTTATGCGACAGTTCTTGTTGTCAAAATAGAAACAAATTGCCAAGAACGCTTCTAACCTTTACTTATAATATATCTTTTACAAACAAACATATGCTGGGGACACATCGATACCTTCATTCCAAAGAATGCCTTGTAGCCTGCGAAATGTCAAAGTTCCCTCTTTTTTTGAACAAACCTCGTATAAGTATATTTTATGTTTCTCCTGAGGGTAGGCAACAAGACACATATTGTTTTAATGGCTGTAGGCGGGGGATATAATGTTCATGCAAGTTTTTGTTTGATATAGCAGAGCAATGGGATAATATGAGAGGAGACTTTGCCGAAAAATGTTTAGGTCTAAGAGTTCCCCGCCTTTTTTAAATACACCTCGTATATGTATATTTAAAATTCCCCCTAAGGGTAGGCAACATGACACATGTTGCTTTAATGGCTTTAGGTGAGGGATATCATGTGAATTTGCTCTAGCAGAACAACGGGATGTAATGAGAAGAGACTTGACAAGTAAGAAAGTTCAGTCGAGTAAACCGACTTATGAAATCCCTCAACTTGAGTCCCAAAAAAATATTATAAAAAATTAATTTTGCAGAGCGCCCCAGTTGGTAGCGTACTCGCCTATGAGTTTGGGGGTCGTGGGTTCGATTCCCACCAGAGGCTCTGGTCTGTCGCAGCAAACTCTAGCCACATGGTCTTTTTTTCCCTGGACCGTAAAATTAGAATATAAATTTACTTTGTATTGTAATTCATATAAATAAATAAATAAATAAATAAATAATTAATTAATTTTGCACTGGTATTTAAGTCCATTTGTGAGGGAGATACCAAAAGGGGCGCATCAATAACGGCCGCTTTTCTCTAGGCTCTAGGTACTTTAAAAGCATTACATTATACGAAATTACAAGTATTTGTTTGCACTGGTATTAAAGTTAAAAGCAGTTAACTTTTGGTACAAAAAGGGGCGGGCCAAAAACGCCAATTTTTCTCTGGACTATAGGTAATATAAAAGCATTACACTGTACAAAATTTCATGTATTTATATGTACCGGTATTAAAGTTAAAAGCTGTTACCTTTTGGTACAAAAAGGTCAATTTGTGTGGGAGGTACCAAAAGGAGCTTGGCAATAATGCCCATTCTTCACTGTACACAATTTCAAGTCTGTTTATGCACTGGTAATAAAGTTATAAGCTATTAACTTTTGGTTAAAAATTTTCCATTTGTGTGGGAGGTACCCAAAGGGGCGTGGCAATTTCGACCGTTTTTCTCGAGGTAAATGTGGCTAATAAACTAATACTATGTGTAAAATATCAGAGGATTCAAATAAGTAGTATAGAAGTTATTAAATAATCAATATTTTACTAAATGTTAACGCTTTGTGGGGGAGGTACTAGAAGGAGTGGACCAATATGGCCCATCTTCGAACTTAGCCGGATATAGAAGAAAATATTACCACATATCAAATTTGAAGTCAATCGATTACTCCTTTCGAAAGTTATCGTGCGCACCAGCCAGCAGACAGACGGACGGACGGACATTGCGCATTCGCCATTACATTTTTTTAAGTTTAAACAATTTTGGCTACGTGTACGAGTATACATTAATACGAATATATGAAAATTACTTTCAAAAAAATGCTTTTCCAATAAGTGTTCCCTCTTTTTTGAACAAAACTCGTATATGTATATTTTAAGTTCCTGCTAAGGGTAGGCAACAGAACACATGTTGCTTTAATGGCTTGGCTAGGGACATCATGTTTCTGCATGTTTTTATTTGCTCTAGCAGAGCAATTGGAAATAATGATAGGAGAAATGAAATGCATGACATTAATCGCCATTAAAATACAATTTTTTTTTAAAGCTTGACAAAGTAGGAAAACAATTGTGGCTATATGGAAAACATTTATGTATACGATACATATAAAGTCTCTGCCAACAAAATATTAAGCCAACTAATACACTATGCAACAGCCATTTGGTCCAAGGGTCCCTCTTTTTTTTTGGAACAAATCTCGTTTATGTATATTTTAAATTCCCCCTAAGGTGGGCAACACAACAAGTATTGCTTTAGAGGTTTTAGGCAAGGGATGTTTTGTAGGAATGTTTTTATTTGCTCTAGCGGAGCAAAGGGAATTAATTACACTATGCTACAGTGAAAAAATTACACGGACTTGATAGTATACTCGTAGGTTCGATACTAAAGGGTAGTATAACCCTATACTCGGATTGGCGAAACTGCTGACCAATTTTTTTTATGGTGCTGTAAAGTTTCTGACAACCAGTGGGCCCCTTGAAAAACGTGTCATCAGCTTTTGTCCAACATCTAATTCAGACTTGGTGATACTGCTTAACTATATTTGGCAATAATGTAGCTAAGAATATGTTGAAAAAGTTGCCTAAGTCCTGATTCAAACTCGGCAATTTTTTCCAAGCAACTGTCAAAGTTTGTAGGAGAGAGATGCAGGGAGCTCTTTCCGCCTGCCTCTCTCTCCTACAAACTTTGACAGTTGCTTGGAAAAATTGCCGAGTGTGAATCTGGACTAACATTTTATGCGAAAAATAAATTCCCGCATTTTTTTTTTTGAAAAAGTGAAGGAAAAAATATTTTTTTTCAGCACAACTTTCAGGCAACTGTTTGGCAAAATTTTAGCCAAGGTAAATCTGAACAACTTTTGTGAACATATCAATACAATCTGAACGTGTCTAGGCACCCTAAATAGCTCAAAAAGACCACATTGTACCTCAAAAATTTTAGTATTTCACTATTATGTAACAACCATATTTTTTTGAGTAGGGTTTATTCAGGAACTTTATGGAAAATATTAGGCCCAATATTTTTGTGGAACATATTAACCCTTTAGCTCCCCCACATAACTGTAATTTTTGGCCCTATTTTAACAAATCGTAAAAAACACCCCTTAAAATGGAAAGGGCGGGGATGACATATTCTTTCAAAATGTTGGCCATAAAATTTTACTATACGATGTATGTTCAAAATCGCGAATTTTGTATTTTTAAAAAAGTATTTATTTATTCATGAATATCTATTTGGACCCCTTCAAAGTAATTCCCCTCGGATATAATACACTTCTGCCAAAGTTTTTTTTCCAATTCTCGAAGCACTTCAAATAATCATTTTTGTGATCTTGTTCAGCTTCTCCTTCGATGCCGTCTTTATCTCCTCAATCGTGGCGGAGCGTCGTCCTTTCATGGACCTTTTCAGTTTTGGGAACCAAAAATATTCACAGGGGGCTAGGTCAGGGGAATACGGTGGCTGAGACACCATTACTGTGTTGTTTTCGCGCACAAGCAACGATGTGTGTGCAGGGGCGTTATCTTGGTGCAAAAGCCAGTTTTTGTTCTTCCACAAATCCGGGCGTTTTTGCCGGATTTCTTCGCGCAATTTGCGCATAAATTGCAGGTAATATTCTTTATTGACCGTACTACCCTGTGGCCAGAACTCATAATGCACCACGCCCCTGCAATCAAAAAAAACTGCGAGCAAAACCTTTACATTCGACCGAACTTGGCGCGCTTTTTTCGGTCTTGGTTCATGCGGCAGCTTCCATTGGGATGATTGACCTTCAGTTTCCACGTCGTAACTATAAACCCATGATTCGTCACCAGTTATGACCCTCTGGAGCAAATTTGGGTCGTCACGGACCGAGTTCAACATCTCCTGAGCAATGTTAACGCGATGCTGTTTAGCGGCGACCCGACTCACGCCCAAATCATTGGTTAAAATCGAATGGCTCGAGCCAATCGATTTGTGTAGATCCTCAGCAACTTCTCTAATGGTAATTCGTCGATTATCCAATACATATTATTTTATTCACTTTATCAATGTTTTCGTCTGTTGTTGACGTGCTCGGGCATCCGGCACGCTGTTCGTCCTTCGCATCTTCTCGGCCCTCTAAGAACATTTTGTACCACCGATAAACGTTGCTTTGGTCCAAGGTAGCTTCACCATATGCCACAGTCAACATTCGGAATACGTCAGCGCACTTTATTTTGTTTTTCACACAAAATTTGATGCAGATTCTTTGATCCATTTTCTGAAATAGATAAAAATCGAAGATAAAAATCCAAGCACAACAGCTGTCAAAAAATAACCAAACCTTCAAAATGGCCGACCTTGTCAGCATAAGTAAGGGGCATGAGTACCAACATGACGCAACAAAAATATCAAAAATCAAATACACGTAGCCCGCGGAAATTAAAAATTCGCGATATTTTCCGTTCATACTACGTATATATCAGAACACACCAAAGCCCAAAACTTAACACAAACACCAAGAAAAGGGAAAATTCTAGTCAAAAACCGTCCTTGGCCTGTTCGTGCAGCAATGTTAGTCATACGATCTGGTGTTCGAAGCAGTAACGATACCAGTAAAGAGTGTTTTTTACTGAAATTTGACTTTTTTTGTGTTAAGTTTTGAGCTTTGGTGTGTTCTGAGACATATAGTAAAATTTAATGGCCAAGAATACTTACACTGTGCAACAGTGAAAAAAATACACGGACTTGACAGTATAGGTTCGATTCTACTATCAAAGGGTAGTATAACCCTACACTCGGTTTGGCGAAATTAGTGAGCAATTTTTTTTTATGGGCCCCAAAGTTTCTGGAAATCAGTGGGCCCCTCGAAAAAGGTGTCATCAGCTTTTGTCCAACAACTAATTCAGACTTGATGATACCGCACCCTCAATAGCTCAATAAACCACTTTGTACCCCAAAAATTTTTTGGTATAGGGTATGTTCAGCAACTTTATAGAAAATATTAAGGCCAATATTTTTGTGGAACATTTTAACCCTCTAGCTCCCCCACATAACTGTATTTTTTGGACCCATAACTGTAATTTTTGGACCCATTTTAACAAATTGTAAAAAACACCCCTAAAAGGGGGAGGGCGGGGATTTAATGTTCTACAAAAATGTTCGCCATAAAATTTTACTATATGTGTCGGAGCACACCAAAGCCCAAATCTTAACACAAAAACCCAAAAAACGGTAAAATTCCAGTCAACAACGCTCTTTACTGGTATTTTTATTGCTTCGACCACTAGGTCGTACGACTAACATTCCTCAAAAAAATTTAATTTTATTTTCGAATAGCCTAGCATTCTAATACAGAAAATCAGAACTATTTGAAGAAAATCCATAGATAATCGAAGAAGATAAATCTCTTCTGGAGAAGTAGCAGAATTTCCAAAAATTCCAATTAGTTATTGTTTTCTTCTACAAAACTTGTTCATACCCTACTGGTGTAGGGATGCCTTACTGCTTAAAGAAAGTTTTCATGTTCACAAATTTTGCTGCATAGTGTTATTAACAGAAGTAAATGATTTTCTTATTTCTTAAAAAAATTAAACACCAAATAGAAAACTTTTCCACAAAGTTACGGAAGTTCCTATTCCTTCAAGTTTCACACACACACACACAAAATTAAAACAAATATTAGTTTGAAATTTTCTTTCGTTAATGATGCCAAAAATAGAACCCAAATATTTGTAATTCCTAAAAGTATGCAGCAATTAGTTCTTTAACAACACAACTTAGCCACAAATAGACAACAAAATGTCTGAGGAGAAAGTTGTCGACTGACATCTTATTAATTACAATTTCCCTTATAATTTCCTGCAATAAAACAAAAAAGTATTAAGAAGTTTCCTTTGTTGTACCCCTACTATTTTGTTGTAAGCAGTTCATTGTACGAGCAGAGCACCGACGGAAAGTTTTGTCACAGCTTTAATGCCCCTCAAAGTATGCCATAATGTAGTAACGTTAGAGCGCTCAAAAGTATATAAAATTAGTTAATTTTACTATACAATGATGAAATGGATTTTATTTTAGATACTTTTTTGGCATAGTTCAGTAAGGCACATAAAAATGCTTACAACATTTTAATGGCATGCGTTTTGAATAATGTTGAGAGTCTTTAACCTTAAAAATTTCAAGTTAATTTTTTTTGTAGTTAACAAAATGAGATTATATAACAAAATGAGTAGATAATTTTCAATAAATTTGTTTCCACTATAAAATTATATCAGAAAAAAAGTTTTTTCTTTTTTTGGAAAAACAAGTAAGAAAGTTCAGTCGGGTAAACCGACTTATGAATCCCCTCACCTTGAATCCCAAAACAATATTAGTAAATTATTTTTTTTTTTGTTTGAATTAAATTATTATCAATTTTAATTGCATTTAATAACTTTAAAGTCTGCATAGTAGGCCGGGTCGATTTGTGGGGAGGCAAAAAAAGTCGCCATTGCTCAGTGAAAATCGTATTCTAGGGATCAAAATAAGAAACTTTGCCGAAGGAACCATACCTCTAAAACGAATTCTGATGTCCCGGTTTTTGGGTCGAACTTTTGGGTAGGGGCAAATTTTGAAAAATCCCACTTTGACCCATTTAGAGTGCCCCAATCGAGTCCAAATGTATGACCGACCCCCACTAACTTTGGAGGCCCGACCCACCCATGCCAGTGGTACACCCCCTGGAACCCCCTGGGGGTTCCATACATTTGGACTCGATTGGAGCACTCTAAATGGGTCAAAGTGGTATTTTTTCCGGGACATCAGAATTCGTTTTAGAGGTATGGTTCCTTCGGCAAAGTTTTTTATTTTGATCCCTAGAATACGATTTTCACTGAGCAATGGGCGATTTTTAAATCGACCCGCCCTACTGCACAGGTATTAAAGTTATAAGCTGATAACTTTTTTGTAAAATGGTCCATTTGTGTGGGGGTTACTAAAAGGGGCGTGCCAATAACGCCCATTTCTCTCTGGACTCTTGGTACTATAAAAGCATTACACTGTGCGATATTTCAAGTATTTGTATGTACTGGTAATAAAGTTATAAGCTATTAACTTTTGGTTCAAAATTTTCCATTTGTGTGGGAGGTACCAAAACGGGCGTCACAAATTCGCCCATTTTTCTCGAGGTAATAGTGAGGATTCAAATAAGTAATATAGAAGTTATTAAACAATCAATATTTCACTAAATTTTAACCCTTTGCGGGGGAGGTACTAGAAGGAGTGGACCAATATGGCCCATCTTCGAACTTACCCGGAGAGAGAAGAAAATATTAGCACATACCAAGTTTGAAGTCAATCGGTTACTCCTTTCGAGAGTTATCGTGGGCACCAGCCAGCAGACAGACAGAAGGACGAACATTGCTCATTCGATTTAAAATGACCCAAAACGGATATCCGCCGAACATACTTAGGGTCTTAGGTCACTCCTTCGATGAGTTACACTTTTGGCTCGTAGGAAATGATATATACTCTCCTCTCTAAGGTGAGGGGATAAAAAATCCTTTAAATCCTTGGGGTTTTCCTCAAGTTCTTTCCATTGAATAAAAATTCTTTTATCTCATCACTACTATTAAAAATGTTATGACTTTCGATATCTAACCTTAAACATATGTGTTTAGAATACGTATGAAAAAAACCCTTAAGGTATGCTTTACTTATATATATCAAAAGCCCGAACCCCATAAAATGACTAGCAAATTTATTTTTCATAATTAAACGAATACTGCCTTTAGATCCTCGGGGTCTACATAAACGTTTTTTTTTTAATTTCATAAAAAAAATCCCCTGTTTCATCATTAAGATTTAAAGTATTATGACTTTCGCGATTTTACCTTATACATACATATGTGCTGTGAATAGGTACAAATAAATGTTAATATACCCCAAAAGGTATGCTTTAGTTATATATATCAAAAACCCAAACCCCATAAGTAGACCAGCAACTTTATTTTTTTTAATCGAAATAACTTTGAAATAATACATAAAGTTAAAGAAAAACTTGTTTAATTACAACAAATTATCTCACTCTCTCTCTCTTCCCCATCTATCGTTCTCACTCTATCTGGCCTACAGGTATTCTTGTGGTGACATATACAGCTGGAAAGTAATAAAAAATTTAGTGATTTCTAGCGAGGAATATGTTTGTCAAATAAACAACTTAAAATATTGACGATTTGTATGACTTTTGACATATGGTGAGATTTCATTGTATTTTTTAGGGGTAAAGACTGGTTAGAGTCAGTCAGTAAAGACTGGTTTGAGAGAAATAATTCTAACCTAATTTCGTTTTTAAGACTCAATCAAATACTTCGAAGTTCTACAGTTTAAATTCACCAGCGGGATAACTTTCCTCACTGATTTCCCAGCAAACTTTTTCACCGACTATCTCAAAAACAAAATTGAAACCTAGAAAATAGGTATATCTGTTGCGTCTCTTTTCTGTTATATTATTGGACCAGAATAGGGTAATTTTAAATTAATCTGCACCCGTATGAAATTAAACGAGAAAAGATTTTTTCATATATTTTATGTGTTTTTGCATATAAAACTGACTTTAAATCCTAGGTTTTTTCCTAAAGTTTTTTTTTAATTTCACTAACTAAAAATACCCTGTTTCATCACTAACATTAGGGGTCTTATTCATGAAAATTTAATTAAGATTTAAGGAAAATTTTAACAATGTTAAAACCTTCATTAATTTTTTCTGAATAAGGCCCAGAAGTATCACAACTTTCGCCACTTCACCTTAAACATGTGTGCTGTGAATATGTACAAATTAATTTCAATATACCCCTAAAGGTATGCTTTACTTATGTATATCTGAACCCCAAACCCCATAAGTAGACCTTTAAACTTTATTTTTTCAAACGAATTAACTTTGAAATTAAAATTAAATTAAAGAAAAACTTTTTTTATTATAATAAATTATCTCTTACGCACACTCTCTGCCCCTTTCTCTATCTCTCTCTCTCTGTCCTGCAGGTGTTCTTGTTGTGGCATATACAGCTTTATCCTCAAGGATGTACTCATGTGAGCATTTTTGGATTATAATGAAACCAAAACCAGAGCAAAAATTGCTTCTAATTATGGAAAACTTTCTGCGAAAAATTTATTATGAAACAAATCTAAAAAAAGTATTAAAACCGAAATATTATATATGAGTTTGTGTGAGCATTTTTTCTAGATTATATAAAATTGTAGCTTATAGAGGGTGGTTAATATGTAAGGGCCGATGTTGTTGGATCATCCGATGGTCCAAATGTTCGATGACGCTGAGGCATAATTGAGGTTCTCTGCCGCTAATGTGCCGAATTATCTCATCCTTTAGCTCTTGAATTGTTGCTGGCTTTTCGACGTACACCTTTTCTTTTACATTACCCCAAAGAAAGAAGTCCAACGGTGTCAAATCACATGATCTTGACGGCCAATTGACATCGCCACGACGTGGAATAACACGGTCATTGAATTTGTTGCGCAAAAGAGCCATTGTTTCGTTAGCTGTGTGGCAAGTGGCACCGTCCTGTTGAAACCACATATAGTCCACATACATATCTTCCAATTCGGTCCATAAAAAGTTCGTTATCATCTCACGATAGCGAACACCATTCACAGTAACTGCCTGACTGGCCTCATTTCGAAGAAGTATGGCCCGATGACGTCGCCAGCCCATAAGCCGCACCAAACGAACTGGGCGAGCATGCACAGGTTTTTTCACATCTCCTACAGACCCGTTTTGCTGAAATTTGCGCACAATTCTCCCGATTGTGGAAACATTTGGTCGATTATGCTGATCAAAAAAACATGACGAAGTGCACGAAATGCATTTTGATTTGAACGCGTTGCTCGATTGTGTATCTTGGTTCAAATTTAGTTAGTCTGAAATTGAGAAATGTCAAATGAAATGCAGAAAAAACTTGACGTTTAGGTGTGGTTCACATTCAACATCGGCCCTTACAATTTAACCACCCTTTATTTTCATTTGTAGAAATTATAGAAAATAAAATAAAGGTTGTCTCTTTTATTCGGCCTTTAACATTAGTTTACAAAATTTTTGTCTAAGGGATATATAAGTATATAACATTTTTTGGTGTAATTTGGTACCTAAAGACGGAAAAAATATTAAATTTTGTTTATGGTAAATTTTTTAATTCCAATTTTGTTAAAAGCTACATCTAGTATTTGGGTTATATTTATTTAAGTTGTATCACTAGGGAACTACATTGGTCTATGTGAGCTGGCTGCCACCCTAACCTAATTCTATGGACTAGAATCAAAGTTATAATCCGTTAACATTTTGTACAAAATGTCCCTTTGTATGGAAGGTACCAAAAGGGGTGCGGTAACTCCTGCCACATTTCTCAAGGAATCGCGGAAGATTCTGATACGATGTATAGAAGTAATTAAAGAATCAATATTTCACCTAATTTTGATCTTTTGTGGGGGAGGTACTAGAAAGAGTGGACCGACATAGTCCATCTTTGTTATACCATTGCCAGACATTGCTTAAATGACTTAAAATTGCCGAAAACGGATTTCCGAGAAATTTTCTTTAGGTCTATTAGGTCACTCCTTTGATTAGTTACACGTTTTGTCCGTAGGAACTGATATATACCGTGGTTCAAAATAGTGGGGGTATAAAAACATGATTGTTGAAATTCTCTTACTTCTACCACAAAGGGCTATAATTTCTACATTTATCCATAGATTTTTTTCATGTACACACAGAATAAAATTGGTTACCACAACTAACCGAGTGTCAATGAAAAGAACAATCTTAATTCGATTGATACAACCATAGATTTAGTTGCAAGCATTTTTATTTGATCGTATCCGTGTTATTATTGTTGTTTCAACTATTTATATATAAATACAACCGACACACGGCGTAGGCAATATATTTTTGTTGCTAGTATTTTTTTTTATTGTTACAATCGAATTCCAACCAATTATTTACCTGGGTGTAGGCATTGTTATCTTCTTTAGTATGCTAGCTTTTAAAAAGAACAACTTGTATATATTTCTTATATTTATTTTTTATACCCTACACCACACTGTGGTACAGGGTATTATAAGTTTGTTTCACGGCAGATGTTTGTAACACCTTAAAATAACACAGCTAGACCCACCTTAAAGTATACCGATCGACTCAGAATCACTAGCTGAGTCGATTTAACGATGTCCGTCTGTCCATGTAAAGTTGTTCGTCGACTACAGGTCGCAATTTCACTCCGATCGTTCTGAAATTTTGCTGTTTAGAGTATTTCGCGGCTGTTAAGATCGCTATTGAATTTGGTTGAAATCGGTTCAGATTTAGATATAGCTCCCATATATATATTTCGTCCGATTTGGCCCTTTAGTCCTATAGAAGCTGTATTTTACATCCGATCGTTTTGAAATTTAGAATGGTAGAGTTTCTTGATCCGTGAACCAACATTGCCGAACTTGAAGAAAATCGGTTCAGATTTAGATATAGCTCCCATATATATCTTTCGTCCGATTTGGTCCTTTAGTCCTATAGAAGCTGTATTTTACATCCGATCGTTTTGAAATTTAGAATGGTAGAGTTTCTTGATCCATGAACCAACATTGCCGAATTTGAAGAAAATCGGTTAAGATTTAGCTATAGCTCCCATATATATGTTTCGTCCGATTTGGCCTTTTAGTCCTATAGAAGATGTATTTTACATCCGATCGTTTTGAAATTTAGAATGGTAGAGTTTCTTGATCCGTGAACCAACATTGCCGAACTTGAAGAAAATCGGTTCAGATTTAGATATAGCTCCCATATATATCTTTCGTCCGATTTGGTCCTTTAGTCCTATAGAAGCTGTATTTTACATCCGATCGTTTTGAAATTTAGAATGGTAGAGTTTCTTGATCCATGAACCAACATTGCCGAATTTGAAGAAAATCGGTTAAGATTTAGCTATAGCTCCCATATATATGTTTCGTCCGATTTGGCCCTTTAGTCCTATAGAAGCTGTATTTTACATCCGATCGTTTTGAAATTTAGAAAGGTAGAGTTTCTTGATCCGTGAACCAACATTGCCGAACTTGAAGAAAATCGGTTCAGATTTAGATATAGCTCCCATATATATCTTTCGTCCGATTTGTCCTTTAGTCCTATAGAAGCTGTATTTTACATCCGATCGTTTTGAAATTTAGAATGGTAGAGTTTCTTGATCCATGGACCAACATTGCCGAATTTGAAGAAAATCGGTGCAGATTTAGATATAGCTCCCATATATATCTTTCGTCCGATTTGGTCCTTTAGTTCTATAGAAGTTGTATTTTACATCCGATCGTTTTGAAATTTAGAATGGTAGAGTTTCTCGATCCATGAACCAACATTGCCAAATTTGAAGAAAATCGGTTAAGATTTAGCTATAGCTCCCATATATATGTTTCGTCCGATTTGGACCTTTAGTCCTATAGAAGCTGTATTTTACTTCCGATCGTTTTGAAATTTAGAATGGTAGAGTTTCTTGATCCATGAACCAACATTGTCGAATTTGAAGAAAATCGGTTAAGATTTAGCTATAGCTCCCATATATATGTTTCGTCCGATTTGGCCCTTTAGTCCTATAGAAGCTGTATTTTACATCCGATCGTTTTGAAATTTAGAATGGTAGAGTTTCTTGATCCGTGAACCAACATTGCCGAACTTGAAGAAAATCGGTTCAGATTTAGATATAGCTCCCATATATATCTTTCGTCCGATTTGGTCCTTTAGTCCTATAGAAGCTGTATTTTACATCCGATCGTTTTGAAATTTAGAATGGTAGAGTTTCTTGATCCATGAACCAACATTGCCGAATTTGAAGAAAATCGGTTAAGATTTAGCTATAGCTCCCATATATATGTTTCGTCCGATTTGGCCCTTTAGTCCTATAGAAGATGTATTTTACATCCGATCGTTTTGAAATTTAGAATGGTAGAGTTTCTTGATCCATGGACCAACATTGCCGAATTTGAAGAAAATCGGTGCAGATTTAGATATAGCTCCCATATATATCTTTCGTCCGATTTGGTCCTTTAGTTCTATAGAAGTTGTATTTTACATCCGATCGTTTTGAAATTTAGAATGGTACAGTTTCTCGATCCATGAACCAACATTGCCAAATTTGAAGAAAATCGGTTAAGATTTAGCTATAGCTCCCATATATATGTTTCGTCCGATTTGGACCTTTAGTCCTATAGAAGCTGTATTTTACTTCCGATCGTTTTGAAATTTAGAATGGTAGAGTTTCTTGATCCATGAACCAACATTGCCGAATTTGAAGAAAATCGGTTAAGATTTAGCTATAGCTCCCATATATATGTTTCGTCCGATTTGGCCCTTTAGTCCTATAGAAGCTGTATTTTACATCCGATCGTTTTGAAATTTAGAATGGTAGAGTTTCTTGATCCGTGAACCAACATTGCCGAACTTGAAGAAAATCGGTTCAGATTTAGATATAGCTCCCATATATATGTTTCATCCGATTTGGTCCTTTAGTCCTATAGAAGCTGTATTTTACATCCGATCGTTTTGAAATTTAGAATGGTAGAGTTTCTTGATCCATGAACCAACATTGCCGAATTTGAAGAAAATCGGTTAAGATTTAGCTATAGCTCCCATATATATGTTTCATCCGATTTGGCTCTTTAGATCCAATCGTTTTTATACCCTACACCACACTGTGGTACAGGGTATTATTTAAGTATAAAATGTCCCAAAAGTAAATTTATGTAAACAATTTATACATGAATTACAAAATTTATATATCAGAGTTATTCAATATTACGAGAGTGGTGTAGGGTATTATATAGTCGGCACCGCCCGACTTTAGCCTTTCCTTACTGGTTTATTTCTACGTTTCCACATTTCCTATTTAAAAGTGCAATTGAGATTGTAGTAATTTAAATACCCCTCTAGGTAATTGGAAACCGAAATTGTTACCGCTTCACTTTGTATGACAGCGGTAATTTCTGTTTTGTTGCATAACCTTCATCAGCACCTGTAAGTATGCAACAGTTTGTTGCAATTAAAAGTAACACTATGAAAAAGTGTGTAATTACAGCAACAACTTACATCAAAAAAACTAATTAACATTTTCATTTTAACTAGTGAATGAACAATGGAGAAATGAAAGAGAAGGAGAGAGAGAACAGGTGGAGGGAGAGCAAGGAAGGAAGAGTTTCATTAAGTCATTCAATTAAAAAACTTTCATACAAGTATAGAAAGTGCAGCATATCAAGGCTGAAAATAAATTTAAAAAAGGATTTGTAAGTCAAACAAATTTGGCGCCTAGAAGTAGGCTTTGCGTTTTTTTCTGTTATAATGTAGCAACGAAAAGTAGACTACCACTTACATCCATTTTATAAATCAACTAGCTGACCCGGTGCGCTTCGGTGCGCTTCGCTGCCCTCGGAGTGCGTTTCAGTGAAATCGAACCTTATGATATGTTGACACTCTTGATATTACCGCAGTGTTTTCGGGTCGTCCGTATTGCACTTAAATGTACAAATTTCGTGTAGTGCAATACCCGTCAAATCACCTTGGGAGGCTACGTCGCTCATTCTCTGTTGGGGCATATAGATTGCTGTGAAATACAGTCAAAACAATAAGTGCAATAATTCTATCAGTATTTATTTTTTCTATAACGATGCCGCATGCGCGTAGTCACGCCCTCTAATCCGATATCTCCCAATTTAGTTGAGTCACGTCCTAACTTTGAAGGCACTTGAACACTAAACACACTTGGCGTCAATCTAGACGTAATGGTCTCCAGTTATTTCGTTTTCAGCAAGCGTGTCGTATGCACATATACTTCCACTGATCACCTTTTTAATCAGATTCCGTAGAGTGCTATCAACAGCATCCACTATAAATATCAAGACGATGAGTGCAACGCCTCTCCATCGACACTATTGTCATGCAAATTTTCCAAACTGTCCTGCAATGATATTGGTAATTTTTCAAATTCACATCTCGGGTTGTATGGGCGGCGCGACGCCATTATCACTCTCTTTTGCAAAGACATCGCCGCAATACTATTTCAAATATTGCGTTCTACATTTTTTATTTATATGGGGGTGTCATGCCAAGTGTCTCAATCGTTATTGTTTGTAACTCCATCACCCCTACTGGTACCAAGGCCAGACAGCCAAACTTCGAAACCATGGCTGATATAGTGATTGAAATATTGAATTTTGAAATTTCAGGTGGTGTAGGAGTACCTACTGTTAATACGATTTGGTTCAATCATTGGTAGTGGTTCGAAGGGTACACACCAATTTTTGCAGGCTAGCTGCAATAGTGCAGGAAATATTATATATTCAGATGTCATGTTTCACATTTCTGGTAGTGTAGTTGGTACGACGCCTACTGTCACACTGCAATAGTTCTCAAAATATAGTATTTGTAAATTTCAGGTTGTGTGGGCGGTGCCACACCCACTATAACTGTCAAACCAGATTATCGTTTGATCACGCATACTGGTACCAATGTCACACATACTAAATTTGGAGACTCTTACCGCAATAATACTCGTAATATAGCACTTTTAAATTGCAAGTTGGGTGGTCGATGTCACGCCAACTAACACTATCACCCTAGTTTTCAGCTACATAACGCGTACTGGCACCAAGGTCACACATACCCAATTTTGAGAATTTTCCTACTATGTATAGTATTCGAAAT
The DNA here is from genome assembly GCA_963930755.1 of Eudasyphora cyanicolor. NCBI lineage: Eukaryota > Metazoa > Arthropoda > Insecta > Diptera > Muscidae > Eudasyphora > Eudasyphora cyanicolor. The sequence goes on from OZ005735.1 coordinate 54,772,268, forward strand.
ATTTCATATTTGAATTTTTGGTTGTGTGGGCGGTGCCGCGCCCACTTTAACTGTTTCCCCGTTTTTAGCCCTGTGACGCGTGCTGGTACCAAGGTCACACATACTAAGTTTCGAGAATTTTACTGCAATAGTACTCGAAATATTTCATATTTGCTTTTTAGGTTGTGTGGGCGGTACCACGCCCACTATCACTATCACCCCAGTTTTCAGCTACATGACGCGTAATGGCACAAAGGTCACACATACCCAATTTCGAGAATTTTGCTCCAATAGTATTCGAAATATTTCATATTTGAATATTAGGTTGTATGGGCGGTGCCACGCCCACTGTCACTATACCACCGGTTTTTGGCTCCATGATGTGTACTGGTACCAAGGTCACACACATCGAATTTCGAGTATTTTGAACCAATAGTACCCAAGATATTCCACTTTTAAATTTTACATTGTATGGGCGGTGCCACGCCCCTTTGTCCCATCAAAACCGAATATAGCTACGAACCTTCCACACACCAAAAGATATTCTCATGCGAAAATTCAGCAAAATCTGTTCAGCCGTTTTCGAGTCCATCGCGTACCAACGAACACCATTTAATTTTTATATATATAGATTACAGTATTTATGTAAATATAGCCGCAGTAAGGGGGTATACTTTGTTTTTTTTTTCATTAAAATGAAACACTTAACAGTTACTCGAACGGTATTTATATTTCTATAAAAATAGCACTTGTAAAGAAACCCCTTTAGGGTATGCTTTGGTTTTTTTTTTTCATTATAATGCAACAACTAAAAGTAGACTATAATTTACACCCACTTTCCACAGCAATTACAGTTGCATTTTAAATCTGCATTCTTTTCAGCAATCCTGGCAATTCAATTAAATCTCAAGTGGATTCTTTGCACAACATTTGCAAATTTCAAATCACAATCTTCCCCCAAAAGGTAAACCGCAATTATTTGCCAACATTTTAAATGCAAATAAATGTGTGCCTTTTCCATGTCCAAGCTAATTCCCAGAAGGCAGTCTAACAAATAGTGACCAGTTTAATTAAATTAAACTATACATTAAAACGTACATATGTATGTATATGCAATTTCCTGTGCACTAACGAACATGCATTAAAATAACCTCAAGCTGTGGCCGTGTTGCTGTCGCTAGAGTCGTCCTTGTCAGCAAATTCCCCAAAAGCAGACTTTCATTTCATATTTGTGAGTACTCACTCACTTCTGGGCTTTGGGAGAAACATGGCCAGCAGGAGTAAGTGGCACCAGCAACATTGTTGCAATTTTTATTTTCTATTCTGGTTTAACATGAAATGTCATTTTAATAGTTTGCATTTTGTGCATTTCGTTGAAGTTTATGTGAAAAGGAAATGGTACGAATAGCATGTTTAACTGCTAATTTCCTATTCTTTACAATACTTCGGAAATGGATTTTATTACCCCTAAGTGTAGGCAATGGATAGAATAAGCATGCGAATGGCTCATTTTTGTTTAGAGTACAAATAAATTCCATAGAAAATGTGGGGGCTTAATACTCTTACTCCGCCGGGATGTGCTCTATGGGAAAATCAATACACTATGCAACAAAAATCAGCAAGGGCGTTGTCGAATATACGATTCCCTACACCACTCTAGTAAGATTGAATAACAATGAAATATACTCGTACAATGTATACTTCAACTAAACTTGTTTACACAATTTAAATTTGGTACAACTTTGCCTCTGTAGCCAAATCGGACGAAATATATACGAGTATGTGGGAGCTATAACAAAATCTGAACAGATTTTTTTCAAATTCAGCAATGTTGGTCCATGGATTAAGAAACTCTTCCTTGGTATATTTCAAAACGATTGGATGTGAAATACAGCTTCAATAGGGCTAAAGGTCCAAATGGGACAAAACATATCGATATTCTTCGAATTTGGCTATGTTATTCCATGGATCAAGAAACTCTACCATGCTACATTTCAAAACAATCGGATAATAAATACAGGTATTATAGAGCTAAAGGCCCAAATCGGACGAAACATATATATGGGAGCTATATCTAAATCTGAACCGATTTTCTTCATATTCGGCAATGTTGGTCCATGGATCATTAACTCTACCATACAAAAATCCAAGCAATTGGATGTAAAATACAGCTTCTATAGGACAAAAGGGCCAAATCGGACGAACCATATATGTGAGCTATAGCTAAGCCTAAACAATTCCTCTGTATTTTGAGAAGAACAAAACATTGAAATCAACACATATTGAAGAATATCATAAGATTTCGACCTATATTCCATATCTAGATTTATGTATTAATCACTCATCTCACAGATCGCTTTTTAAAACACCGTGTAATTCTGTTAAATTTTTACTTGCATTTTTACTTGCAAAATGATGCTATATTTATATAAAAACAATAATATACCTGACATTTTTACCTGATACATGTAATATGGGAAATTACAAAAATCATATATGAATGAATATTATTAACTATATGAATGAACATTACAACAAAATAGTGCCATAAAACAATATTTTGTGAAAGGTAAATCTTACTAAATTATTGTTTTATTATTGCTTGATAAAAACAGGTGATCTACAAGAAATCAGTGCATATTGACTGATATAATAACTCATAAGTACAAGAAGGTAGGGAAAAATTAAAAAAAATGCAGAAACGTAAATACGGCATAAAATTCTTAAAAATATATACATATCGATGAATTTTTTTAAAGTTCTTTATTTTGATATTAGAAATAATAATCAAATGCAACATGTGGAAATTTCTAATGGAAAATCCCTCAATTCCCAAAAAAATACATAAAAAATCCCCAAAATGGGATTTTTTACTTTTAGTCATATATCTTCGATATGAAAAGCCGCGCTCGGGATTCCCTTTGCAGTTGATTTTGTTACATAATACAAATAAATAAAAAAAAAATTTACAATTTAGATTTGTGATTGGAGAAAATCGATCAAACTTTTGAAATTTATGTAAAAAAAGGTCCAAATCGGAGAAAGGTGGCAACCACACCAATGAAAATTTTGGCTTCGTATTTTCTCTACCAGGTTCTGTGAAACGTCTCCTTTAAAATGAGTATACATTTGATATACTTTGTGTAACAAACTTTTTCTACAAGACCTAAATACGAATTGGACTTTTTTCGCCAAAAATCTCCAAAAATTATTTTTTTTTCAAAAATTTGATTTATAGGGCCATAACATTCTTATTTCTTGACATATCTTATATCTTATCGACTCTTTTTTTAATGATATTGCAAATTTTATTGGCAATCCACAAAAAACACGCGAACAAAATCGGTAAACTTTTGACTGAGATATTGGCTAAACTCCAAGGCAAAGTCGGCGAAAAAATGAAGAATTCAAATTTAAAATCCACATATCTCGAAAACTATTCCAGATATATTCAAGCTATAAAATGTTTATTGTAGGTCTGGTCTAGGAGTACACACAGAAAAAAATCGGACTCTCCATTCAAAAGTTAGAAGCCGATGAAAATTTTGTTTACCCGAGGTGGTCAACTTTAGGGCCCTGTAGCTCCGCCCCTGTATGAGATAGGGGGCCCAAGTTCTGAACTTAAACTCTCTAACACCTCTTGTATACACGCCATACGATAAGTGGTTTTGAAATGGCAGAATTACATATGTCCATTTTGTTTTCTTTTTAGCCCACTGTGCAACGCATTGAAATTATTAAAATTCGAAAAATCATCTTGACTGATGAGGCCCATTTCACCTCGGTGGCTATGTCAACAAGCAAAATTGTCGCATCTGGGGCTTAGAAAACCCAAGAGTATTGTTGAGAAGCCTCTCCATCCTCAACGTGTGACTGTTTGGTACGGTTTATGGTCCGGCGGGGTCATTGGACCTTACTTTTTCGAAAATGAGGTTGGATCAACAGTTACGGTGAATGGTTAGCGCTATCGAGTGATGATTAATGATTTTTTATTTTCGGAGTTGGATGGTATTGATCTGGATGGGAGCTGTGTCTAAATCTGAACCTATTTAACCCAATTGCAATAGAGCTCTTTCCAGGTGCGAAGACTAACACGGGAGTGTCGTATATCGATCGATAGAAAATGATTAGCTAAATACATAGGCTGTTATTCCAGAAAACCGCAGATATACCCTCGTCACACTAAAGTGAGGGTATACAAATCGTAAGAAATTATTTTATTCCATACTTTAAAAGCTAGCATACAAACAAAGCCCATATTGTAAATAGGTGATTGCAACGGAGGGGTGTGTTACTAATGCTGATTTCGATTCTGAAAAACATTTTTCCCCGTCGACATGAAATTCTAAAAAATGTTTGCTCTTTTTAGGAGGAACTGATGTAGTTCCTCGAATGAACTTTAGCTTCTAAGTCAAAATTCCAAAATGTAGCATAGAAGTCCGTTTATCGGGAAAAGGGCATCGGAAATGTTTCACTTTTTGGCAGAAAAGACATCGCCATATGTATATTATTAATTATGATATATTTAATTTACAACGATAATTCCCAAATGGTGGTTTATGTAGCTATACTTTAAATTTAAATAATATTTTCAATAAAAAAAATTTAATATTTCACCGTAACGGCTGTAATCTTGGGTTTTAATAAAATCCAGATCTGCCGCTTTCTGTATTGCATACTGTAAAATTTTTGTAGGTAATGTCAGCAACAAAAAATTCTGTTGGTATCTCGAGACTATAGTCTATACTGTAGACTTCATTCCAGCTAATTTAAATTATTATTTAATTCGTTGTAAATATATTAATATGTAACGGGTGTGACACAGTCTCAACATGGAGTAGTAATAAGTATTGTCTTATTTGTCTTAAAAATTCTTCTAAAAAAATTTTAACAATGAAAAAGCTAATATAAGATGACATTACGAGCCTTTACTGCCGCCCACATTGTTCTTCCTATACCATCTGTTTATTTTTTTCAATTTATACCGAAATTTCTGTTTTCCATTATTGAATTTCATATCCGAAATAAAATCAATAAATAGGCAATAATTTTAAATCGATTAAAAGCTTTGTACGGTCTTTGTGTAACGGGTGCGACAAACCTAAGAATGTAAATTCTAGCGTAAATATTCAAATGATACTAAAACAGTTTGATTTACTTTATACTATATAATCCTGACCTAACAACTTAAACAAACGATGACATTTATCTTTTTGGTTCGAGACCATATGTTTCAGTTACTTTCTGTCTATTGCAAAAAAAGTAATAGAAACAAATACAACTAGTAAGGAAAGGCTAAAGTCGGGCGGGGCCGACTATATAATACCCTACACCACTCTCGTAATATTTAATAACTCTGATATATAAATTTTGTATTTCATTTAAAATTGTTTACATAAATTTACTTTTGGGACATTTTATACTTAAATAATATCCTGTACCACAGTGTGGTGTAGGGTATAAAAATGGTAGAGAGTTTTAATTGCTTGGTAGAATTGAATGCAGATGCGAACCCATGCAAAAAAAAATGAATTGGTATGAGAGTTTAAGTCAACATGACTTAGTTCGGCAAAATACGGGTTTGGTTAGCAGTTCTTGTTAAATTCACTTTACTGCTTCCATAAGTATTTCAGCTGATTTAAGTTAAAGGCATACACTATTGTTACTGAATTCTGAAGATGATAGAGTGGTGTCTGTCGAAACTGCAGTCAATTCTACCAAGCAATTAAAACTCTCTACCAATTAGAAGCAATTAAAACTCTCTACCTCCGAAAATAACAAATGTGTAGGAAAAAAGGTATTACTAAATTCCATCCATGAAGAGTTATAAATTTCTAAAAATCATTTGTGTGATATCCCTTATGGTATTTTTTTTCTAAAATCTGTTTAATTTTTCAGTTTACATGGAATCACCCAAAAGTAAGGAAAATTAAAAAATCCTTATACCCCACACCACAGAGTGGTGTTTGTAACACCTAGAAAAACTACAGCTAGACCTACTTTAAAGTGTATCGATCGACTCAGAATGACTAGCTGAGTCGATTGAAAAATTTCATGTCCCAATTTCACCCCGATCCAGCTGAAATTTTTCAGTTAGGAGTCTTTTGTCTTTTGGAAAGAAGCCTATTGAATTTTAAGAAAATCGGTTCAGATTTAGACATAGCCCTCATGTATATGTTTCGACCTATTTGTCCTATTAGCCCTACAGAAGCTGTAGTTTACATCCTAGCATGGTAGAGTTTATTGATCCATTGACCAACACTGCTGAATTTGAATAAAATCGGTTCAGATTTGGATTAGATCCCATATATACGTTTCGTCCGATTTGGCCCTTTAGCCCTATAGAAGCTGTATTTCACATTGAAATATTTTGAAATTTAGCATGTTAGAGTTTTTTGATCTATGGAGCAACATTGCCTAATTTGAAGAAAATAGGATCCGATTTAGATATAGCTTCCATATATACGTTTCGTCCGATTTGGCGCTTAAGCCCTATAGAGACTATAGTTTACATCCAATCGCTTTGAAATTTAGCATGGTGGAGTTAATTGACCCATGGGCCAACATTGCCGAATGTGAATAAAATCGGTTCAGATTTAGATATAGCTCTCATATATATGTTTCGTCCGATTTGGCTACAGAGGCAGAGGGACGTACCATATGTAAATTGTGTAAACAAATTTTAGTTGAAGTATACATTGGATATTTCATTGTTATCCAATCTTACTAGAGTGGTGTAGGTTATCATATAGTCGGCACCACCAGACTTTATCCTATCCGTACTGATTTTTCATATTTGTTGTTGTTGTTTTTACTTTTGGTTCATTGTGTTCAATCAGAATTTATTTTTTATACCCTACACCACAACGTGTTACAGGGTATTACGACTTTGTGCATTTGTTTGTAACGCCTAAAAGGTGAAGATATGAACCCATTGTTTATTATACCGGTCGACAAAGTATCACTTTTTGAGTCGATTTAGCCATGTCCGTCTGTCTGTCTATGTATTCTTGTAATCAAAGTGCAGGTCGTATTTATGGTCCGATTGCGATGAAATTTAGCACGGTCAAGATTTAGATAAAGCCCCCATATATACAGGGTGGCTGATATGTAATGCAACAAAGTAAAGCGCTATATTTTTTTATTTTTTTTTTAATTTTATTGTTCAAAAGCAAAAAATATGGGAAATAACATAAAATTTTAGAAACAGTTTAGATTTGTTCGAATTGGCCACCTTTCGCTCGAATTATGGCCGACAATGCCATCACACGCTGCACGAAAGTGGCTCTGCGGTATTTTGGCCCATTCCCGGTGAAGCGCCGTCTTGAGATGGTCGATACTTTGGTATTTTTTAGTGCGAACCTTACTCTCTAAAATGCCCCAGGCGCAAAAATCCAACGGATTGAGATCCGGAGATCTTGGTGGCCATTGTGCGGTAGAAATGAAACCAAGAATGGCCTTTTTAAGCCATTCTTGGTTGACGCGTGCTGAGTGCGATGGTGCTGAGTCCTGTTGGAATGTCCATGGTCTGCGGCCGAAATGTTTGACTGCCCAGGGCTTCAATACTGTCTTTAGGACATTTTCCCGATAATATTCGGCATTTATTTTCGGCCGTTACGGCGGCCCACACCATTACCATCGGCGACGCTTGAGTTCTGGTGGCCAATCGAAGGTGTACATTTTCAGCTGACCTCTTTGGCAAGTAAACCCGATCACTTTGTTTGTTCACAAACTGCTCAATTTGGAATGGCTTCTCATCGGAGAAAACCAAATTCGGTAACTGGCCACTTTCGTGCAAGCGAAGCAACTCCTTGGCTCTTTCCAGTCTAACTTTTTTTGTGCATCGGTGAGCTCTTGCACTTTTTGGAACTTCAATGGCTTTAGTATAAGCTCATTTTTAAATATGTGTTGTATCCGTTCTCGCGATATGTTCAGCTCACGAGCAGTTTTTCTACCACTGTGGCGTGGATTTCGATCAAATCTGGCCTTCACTTTACGGATCATTTCTGGTGTGGTTACCGTTTTTTTTCGTCCACTTTTTGGACGCGATGCAACACTGCCAGTATCACGGTAACGAGCAATGGTACGAGAAACAAAAGATTTATTCACATTTAAATGCTGGAGGGCTTTAACGATAGCCACTTGTGTTTTTCCACCCAAATATAAAGCAATCACCCTATCACGCTTGAAATCCATCACGAATAACTTTTTTTCTGAATCTGAAGATCAAAATGCTTTTGTAAGCTTGTAAACAATAAAATGAACTGTCACTGAAATAAATTTGTCAGATATCAGACTAGCGGTTTAGAAATGATAGCAACCTGAAGTTGGTTGCAATACATATCGGCCACCCTGTATGTTACCCCCAATTTGTACGTCTTGACAATAGAAATAGAGTCTAATTATAATATTATTATGTTTGTAAATATAAATCCGTACAAATTACAAAAAATAATTGAGATCTATTAATTTTTAAAAATTTTATGGAATTATAAAATTTCGTTTGAAAGAAATTGTTGTTTGTTTTTCCCGATCCTTTCCTACGAATCGGTATATATTATAGCCGGTTATAAATTGATTCCTTTCTCATTATATTTTCTGAATAGACAAATTTTCTTTGTTAACAATACAATAAATGGCAAAAATAACTTATATAACTTTTGTATAAGTGGGCACATTTGACAGACATTTTTTACATTATATAGCAAATTTTGTTGTCAATTTAGAGAAGTTGATGTGAGAGAAATTGGTTTATTTTCTACACTGATATTAAGCAAATGCTAGGACAGGGTCTGGAAAAAGGGGAAAAAATCACTTTTCAAATGCAGACAGAAATGTAAAAACGACATAAAATTTTCAAAAATGAAAATTTTTCAATGAATTCTTTTGTAGTTGAAGGTCTTGATATCTCAAATCGAATGCAATTCGCGAATCATTATATTTACCAAAGTCAATCCCACAATTCCCAAAATAATTTTGAAAATCTCCAAAAATGGGATTTTTTTGGATTTTCCCCTATATTTAATTTACAAAAAGCCGGGCTTCAGAATCCCTTTGCAGTTAAACTTACAACACCTTAACACATATAAATATGACAAAACTTTTAACATTTTAGCTTTGTGATTGGAGATAATGAGGCTAACTCTTGAAATTTGTGTAAAAAATGGTGTAAATTGGAGAATATTTTAAACCGTTCATTCTTTGAGAATATTCTCTGGAAAGTTTACTTTAAGATGATAGTAAATATTTTACACCTTTTTTTAACTAAATTCTTCTAAAACTCGAAAATACGACATATACTTTTTTCCTAAAAAAATTTAAAAAAATCGATTTTTTTGAAAATATAATTCCAAGTGGCCATAACTTTTGTCCTATTGGGTATATCGAACCAAATTTTTTCTCATTATATAGGAGATTTTTTTGCCAATCTAGACTTGTTTAAGCGGATAAAATCGGTGCACATTGCGCTTCGATATTTACAAAATACAGGGTGGGGAAAAAAAAATTAAAAATTCAATTTTCAAATGCAGATATCTCGGCAACTGTTCAAGATGACTGTTAGGGTGCAGAATACACACAAAAAGAGATTTGATGAATCGGACGTAAAAAGCGAATTTTGTTTAACCGAGGTTGCCAAATTTGAGGCCCTGAAGCTGCGCCCCTGTATACCACAGGGGGCCCAAACTCAAAACATAACTTCTCTAGTACCTCTTCAATAAACATGCCAAATTTGGTCGCAATCGATTGTCTGGTTAAGAAACGTCAGAATTATTTCACTTTTTTTGGAATTCCTCACACTGTGCGCTGTAGAAATCGTATTTTAAATCCGATCTGTACGAAATTCGGCAAATAGAGTTTTCTTATTATGTTGATGAACACTACCAAATTCTGAGAAAATCCGTTCAGATTTAGATATAGTCCCCATATATATGTTACCCCCGATTTGACATGTAAGCGCTGTAGAAACCGTATGTTATATCCGATCTGTGCGAAATTCGACAGAGAGAGATTTCTTATTACGTTAATGAACACTACTAAATTCGGGGAAAATCGATTCAGATTTAGACATTGTCCCAAGCGCTGTAGAAACCGTATTTTATATCCGATAAGTACGAAATTCGGCAGAGAGTTTTCATATTTCATGAAAGAAAACTACCAAATTCGGAGAAAAAAAAAATATGTGTTTCACCCGATTTGACATGTAAGCGCTGTACAAACCGTGTTTTTTATCCGATCAGTACGAAATTCGACAGAGGAAGTTTACTTATTACATGTATGAACACTGCCAAATTATATGACCATTTTCGCATTTTTGGGAAGGTGTAGGGTAATATTATATTCGGCCCGCCCGACTTTCTGTCTTTCCTTACTAGTTTTATATTGCAAAATGTATTAGAAATATACCATCGTATATTTCTATTGATCACAAGTGTTATCTACTGATCACAAGTTCCATCTACTGATCACAAGTGTAGTCGAATGTGTGGTTTATATATACACATATATTGCTTCATTAATTTGAATTTTGAAGCGGCTAAAAAAAATTCTGCTGATGGCATTATTAAATATTTATAACAAATATAAATATATAACATTTTCAGCCATAATTTATAGTATACAGCACAGCGAGCAGCATCACAATCAACATAAGTAAGCTACATTTCATATTCTACAATATACTCATACATTTTTGGGTTGCCAAAACAGAAACGAAAGCAATATCCATTCGTCATTTCAAACAAAAAATATTAAAAAATATTGTTGCATAGCCTCAAGGATAACCAGTTGTTGCATATTGTTGGGAGTGCAATAGATGTGGTTATAAATCGCAATAAAAACATAGTTGTTCGGTCACATATCCATACATATGTATCTACTACATTTGTGAGAAGACAATCGATTTTGTTTATGTATAAATACATTTTGTATATGAAATTAGTTTCATATTGTATTTGGCCAAAAATCAACAAATGGCTACTATTAAATTTATGAACGGCACAGAGATCATCGCAAATTGGGTTCAGAGAAAAAGCGAGAAAAAATAATACAAAAATATGATGTATACAACAGAAAGGATGGGGATGGGGTGGGGTTGACATGACAAACTAACCCCAGGACATATTTGGCAGACGACATTATTGGCAGACAGATTATTGCGCCAAACGAAGCAGCGGATGACATTTCATACTGAAATCCACCAAATTTCATAACATATTATGTGGGATGATGAGAATTCATGCGCGAGTGAGAGTATGTATGTAAGTACGTCCTTCGACTCGAATCTAAAATGAAGGTTTTGTTGGGGCGCCAGCTATAAATCGGAAAAAAATTTGAGTAAAAAAAAATTGAAGCTGCATATTTGGGTTCTTCAGAAAAATAATATTAATTTTTTTTTGAAAATTTTCCCAGATGGAGCATAATTTTAACTCTTAAAGGGATACTTTTGCTTATTCATAGTTTCTTTATAACAACAAAAAACAATTCAAAAATTTAAAATTAAACCAGTAAGGAAAGGCTAAAGTCGGGCGGTGCCGACTATATGATACCCTACACAACTCTAGAAAGATTGGATAACAATGAAATATCGGTCTCTGCAGCCAAATCGGACGAAACATATATATGGGAGCTACAACAAAATCTGAACAGATTTTTTTTCAAATTCGGCAATGTTGGTCCATGAATCAAGAAACTCTTCCATGTTAAATTTCAAAACAATTGGATGTAAAATACAGCTTATACGAGTATAGGACAAAAGGGCCAAATCGGACAAAACATATATTTAAATCTGAACAGATTTTTTTTCAAATTCGGCAATGTTGGTCCATGAATCAAGAAACTCTTCCATGCAAAATTTCAAAACAATTGGATGTAAAATACAGCTTCTATAGGACAAAAGGGCCAAATCGGACAAAACATATATGTGGAAGTTATAGCTAAATCTGAACAGATTTCTTTCAAATTCAGCAATGTTGATCCAAAGATAAATAAACTCTACCACTACTTAATACAGCTGTTGTAGAGCCTACTCTAAATACAGTTTCTATAGGGATAATGGGCCAAATCGGACGATATATACATATATACGAGTATAACAAAATCTGATCAGATTTTTTTCAAGTTCGGGAATGTTGTTATTAAGAAAATCGACCATTAAGAAAATCGACCATGCTAAATTTCAAAACAATTGGATGTAAACTACTTCGTTTATAGGTCTAATGGACCAAATCGGACGAAACATATATATGAGAGCAATATCTAAATCTGAACCGATTTTCTTCAAATTAAGCAACGTTGGTCCATTGATCAAGGAACTCTACCACGCTAAATTTCAAAACAATTGGATGTAAAATACAGCTTCTATAGGGCTAAAGGTTCAAATCGAACGAAATATATATGTATACATATTAGCTCCCATACATAAATCTGAACCGATTTTCTTCAAATTCAAAAGCTTCTTTCCAGGTACAAAAGACTACTAACTGCAAAATTTCAGCACGATCGGAGTAAAATTGCGACCTGAACTCAACGGACAACTTTGGTTGGACAGACAGACGGACGGACAGGCATTATTAAATCGACCCAGCTAGGGATTCTGATTCGATCGGTATACTTTAAGATGGGTCTAGCTGTATATTTCTAGGTGTTACAAACATCTGCCACAAAACAAACGTATAATACCCTGTACCATAGTGTGGTGTAGGGTATACAAATTAATGAAACTTGACTTCAATCAAGCAAGTAAGGAACGACATTAGCCGAACGTAACTGATTACTTGACTAACTGATTACCCTATACTACTATTCATAAAGCTATATGCGTAACATGAGTATACACGAGCCTAAAAACTGAAATCAGCTGGTTTTCTCATATGGGGGCTAAATTAAAATGAATATCGATATAGGCCAGTTTTGATAAGGAATAACAAATACGAGTAAATCAGTTGGTTTTCTCATATGGGGCTAAATTAAAATGAATATCGATATAGGTCAGTTTTGATAAGGAATAACAAATACGAGTATTTCAAATAGGAGCCGCTGGGCTCCTCCCTTGGGCCCTTGACAACCTTCCGGGGGAGCAGTAAATACCATTAATAAACATATTACTATTTGTTTTGCGGGAATTATACATATCAAAACTATTTTAAAGGGTAATTTTTATGAGGATATTATTTACTTATGAAAATGTACACAACAGCTATAGAAGGCCTTACAAAAAAGTAACGGATTAACCGATTTTAACTGAAATTGGGCAATTTTTAAACGGTTTTAAATATATAATATATACGGAAATAAACAATTAAATATGTTTTTTTCCACTTTTTCCTGTATTCATATACGAGTATTATTTTAAATATTTTTTTTTATAAATTTCATAACAAAAATATTAATGTTATGAAATCCAAAATTGAAATTTCGGAAAATAGTCCGTTATGTTGCATTTAAAATGACACAAATCCACTGCAGAATAGCTATAATTTGGTTATTTTTCCCGTCGATTTCCCTTCAGATATTATTATTAAAATTTTTCAAAAATAATCTTTTTTAAAATTTATTGCAATTTGAATATTTGCTCTCATATTTTGTTGAGATATTCTTAAAGGCTCAGATTTCTATATCTCAAAGTAAAATCCAGTAAGGAAAGACAAAACGTCGGGCGGGCCGTCTATATATAATACATGCGAAAATGTGCATTGCGATTAGAATTTGTTAATGTTCATTCACGTATTAAGAAAACTCTCTCTGCCGAATTTCGTACAGATCGGATGAAAAACACGATTTCTACAGCGCTTACGTGTCAAATCTGGTATAACATATGTATATATCAATCTATCTGGCTATATCAAAATCTGAACGGAGCGCTTACATGCCAAATCGGGTGTAACATATATGTATATGGGGACTATATCTAAATCTGATTTTCGCCGAATTTGCCAGTGTTCATTCATTTAATAAGAAAATTCTCTCTGTAAGAATTCGTACTGATCGGATATAAAATACAGTTTCTACAGCGCTTACATGTCAAATCGGGGTAACATATATATGGGAGATATATCTAAATCTTGACCGATTTTGACCAATTTCAGGGATCGTCCATGGGCCAAAAAAGAGCACTGTGCTAAATTTCATCACAATCGGACCATAAATACGACCTGTACTTTGATTACAAGAATTCATAGACAGACAGACGGACATCGCTCAATCAATTAAAAAAGTGATCCTATGTACATCGGTATAATAAACAATGGTTCTATCTCTTCTCCTTTTAGACGTTACAAAAAAATGCACACAGTCATAACACCCTGTACCACAGTGTGGTGTAGGGTATAATGAAATAAAATTTCAAATAGTCGAAATTGACCATTGATGCGTATAATCAATTAGTCTCTTGTGCAAACTTATACATTTATATAACGTATACGCCTCAAGCATTTGAAAATAACATAACACGGTACAACATTTTCGAGGTCATCGAAAGTTTTACTCCGCCTTTTATTCAAAATTGACTAAATTCCATTTGGGTGTTTCTGATTTAGCTCCAGTTCTGATTTTATCGAATCGTGAATACTTTGGCTGGAACTAGATTTTGACCCTCCTCTTAGGTTTAGGTTAGGGTGGCAGCAGTATTTTTTATACAAGCTCACATAGACCAGTTTAGGTCCCTAGTGTTACCACGGGCTGAAATGTCCGTCATCGAAACCAACCTGTTTGATATACAAATTTGTCGATAGTACCAATATCGGTACTGGAAAGATCTGTTAGGCTGCCTAGAAAAGCCGACCCCAGTATGTCCAGTCGTCATTTACTCAGAGCGAGGCAGTCGCATAGCAAGTGATCAATGCTCTCCACATCTTCCTCATCTCCACAGCTTCTGCAGAAGTCATTAGAGTCAATACCCTATCTATTGGCGTGTTCGCCGATCAAGCAGTGTCCCATCAGAACTGATACTAATGTAGACAATCTTTGCCTCTCTAGTGCGAGGAGATATTTTGATCTTCTCAGGTCATACCTTGGCCAGATTTGTCTAGCTACTCTGCAGGTGCCGATTTCTGTCCATCTTTCGTTGGGCTGCCTGATTGCCTCTTACCTAAGCCAAAGCTTGCACGTGGATAGTGGCGCACCAATATTTGCAAATTCTTCGAGAATTTGTAATGTCGTCCCTTTCCTAGCAAGTTCATCGGCTTTGCAGTTCCCCGGGATATCCCTATGCCCAGGCACCCATATGAGGTGTATATTAAACTGTTCAGCAATCTCGTTAAGAGATCTGCGACAGTCGAGGGCTGTTTGTGAATTTAGGGATGTTGCCTCCAGAGAATTGATGGCAGCCTGACTGTCCGAGTAAATTACAACGCCAGTGTTGGTTACTATGTTGCGACTCAGCCACTTGGCTACTTCCCATATTGCCATTATTTCGGCTTGATAGACACTGCAGGTATCTGGTAGTCTGTGAGCTATATCCAGACTAAGTTCTTCACAGTGTACTCCGAAGCCAACCTTTTCATCAAGCTGCGAACCATCCGTGTAAAAGTGGAGATGGTTTCTATTACCTGGTATTCTTACAACCCATTCATCTCTGGAGGGAATCATAGTGATGTAATTTCTCTCGAAGGTGTACACCGTTGATATATAGTCCACTCGGTCGGTTACCATAGCACTACACTTTGATATCATCATGTGACCGTAGTTCTTGTACCTCCACATTAATAGGCAGTTTAATCTTATTGCCGCTTAGGTTGCAACTTCTCTCGCCACAATCACCCTTATCGGGAATAAAATTCCACATGGAACTTGTTCCCTGTTTCCTAAATTGTACATCGAAAAGGGAACAAATTCCGCGTGGAATTTTATTCCCGATAAGGGTGAATATTAATCGGCAGTATATGGAGTAGGACTTGTGAGACTCAGTCGCTGTAGTCCTTAAGGCTCTGCTTATGCTCAGGCAGGCTGTTCTCTGAAACTTTGTTAGTACTTTGGTGATGGTTAGTTTGTCAGTTGCCGTCCACCGTACCACAATGCCGTATAGCAGTATAGGACGAACTACTGCTATATATATCCAGTGGACGATTTTAGGAGAGAGGCCCCACCGCGACCCTACAGCCTTTTTGCAGGAATATAAGGCGACGTTGGCCTTCCTTACACGTTCCAATACGTTAAGTCTAAATAACAGTTTTCTATCTAGGATTATTCCTACAAATTTCGCACTTTCAGAAAAGACTAGATCTGTTCCATTTATCCGAGGTGGAGGGTCCACATGTGGGACTTTATTCACTTAGAGAGGAGAGTATATATCATTTGCTAAGAGCCAAAAGTGTAACACATCGAAGGAGTGACCTAATACCCTAAGTATGTTCGGCGGAATTCCGTTTTGGTTCATTTTAAGTCGAATGAGCAAGGTCCGTTCGTCCGTCTGTCTGCTGGCTGGTGCGCACGATAACTGTCGAAAGGAGTAACCGATTGACTTCAAATCTGATATGTGGTAATATTTTATTCTATCTCCGGCTAAGATGGGCCATATTGGTCCACTTCTACTAGTACCTCCGCCACAAAGGGTTAACATTTAGTGAAATATTGATTATTTAATAACTTCTATGCTATTCATTTGTGCTATCACAAATTCTACACATACTATTACTTTATTAGTCACTATTACCTCGAGAAAAATGGGCGAAGTTGCCACGCCCCGTTTGGTACCCACACAAATGAACCATTTTGAACCAAAAGTTAATAGCTTATAATTTTATTACCAGTGCATTCAAAGACTTGCAATTTTGTACAGTGTAATGGTTTAATAGTACCTACAATACAGTGAAAAATGGGCATTATTACCACACTCCTTTTGGTACATCCCACACAAATGGACAAATGAATGAAATGAACCTCGACAACTAATTAAGGAGATTGACAATTGGAACCTACACTTATCTACACGTCGTCTTTTCCTTTATGGCAAAACAAATAGATTAAAGTTTTTAGTGGATATCGGAGCTGATATATCAGTTTTACCTGTGGCGAAGTTTAGGAGTGACAGAAGGATCTCGGGCTAACGGATCGGTGATTCACACATATGGAAAAAAGATGCTAAATGTGAATTTGGGATTACGTCGCGAGTTCCCTTTCATATTTGCCACAGCTAAGATAGATAAACCTATTATAGGTGTTGATTTTTTATACAAATACGGTCTTCTAATAGATATCAGGAACAAGACTTTGATTGATCTCCTTAAAAAGTTACCCGTTAGAGCATCTTCGCAGGTTTGTGCGATTCAGCTACCAAGAATATTTTGATATGATAACCAGTACACGAATTTGCTGCAGAGATTTCCGTCACTCACATCAGAACCGGATTACGATACTCTAAACCTGTTAAGCATTCAACCATGCATAGACCGAGACGTCTGGATCCTGTCAAGCACAAGGTTGCCAAGACAGAATTCGTTTGCCTGGTAAAAGCAGGCCTTCTAACTCATGCACTGCTTTGCATTTAGTTCCTAAAACGGACCCGGATGACTGGCGATTTTAGACTTTTGAATTCAGTCACGGTCCCCAATAGGTACACGCTGCCTCATATACCGGCTTTGAATATGAATATGCGAAACAAACGGATTTTTTTGAAGTTAGATTTAGTTCGAGCATTCTCGTATCAGCAGATCCCTATGGCGACAGAGGATGTTTAAAAGACGGCAATCACAACAGCATTCGGAATGTTTGAGTTTACGCAGATGGCATTCGGTTTGAGGAATTCAGCACAAATTTTTCGTAGATTTATAAACGAAGTATTTAGGGGATTAGAGTTTGTGTTTGTTTATGTATATTGATGACGTGTTGGTTTTTTGCGAAAATGAATCAGATATTCATGTGGCCTTAGTTCCGGTGCCTCCACATTGACAGGAAGTTTAATCTTAATGCCGCTCTGGTTCCAACATCTCTAGCCACAATACCAGTTGGCAGTGGACTTGTAGCGACTCTTTCGCGTTCGTCACTAAAGCCCTGCTTATGCTTAAGCAGGCAGTTCTCTGAACCTTCTTTAATTGATTGGTGATGGATCGCTGCTCAGCTGCCTTCCAACTCACCACATTGCCGTACAATATTATACTGTTAAATATATCCAATAGACGATTTTAAGAGAGAGTCCCCAACGCGAACCTGCAGCTTTTCTGAAGGAATATAAGGCGATATTGACCCTCCTTACACGTTCCAAGATATTAAGTCTGAAAAATTATTTCCTATCTAGGATTATATCTACACATTTTACATTATCAGAAATGACTATATCAGTGCCCTTTAGACTAGGAGGGTCCACATGTGAAACCGAATACTTCTTAGTAAAGAGAGCCATTTCTGTCTTGTTTTGGCTAACACCCAAATCAGTGCTTCCGGCCCATCTAGCCAATTTATTCAAAGCTTTCGTATAATATCTCTGAGAACCTTGGGGAATTTGTCAGTTATTGCGATTGCCACGACTTTAGGTTAGGATAGTTTAAGGACGCGCGGCACACAACCATTGCTGGCGTGCACTACTTCACTCGAAGACCATTTGGTCCATTGTGTTCGTCCTGAGAAGATAAGTAAAAAAGAGGTAGAGGTCGAAGAAAATTAAGGAGGTGATGAGTATAGATAAGATAGATGGCTCTTATGGAGAGGGGGAGTACCAAAGAACTCGCCTGTTGATGCAGATGAATGAGTTGATGTCAAACCATCCATTTCAGGCAACCTATGAAGCTCACGATTCTATCAATATCTTGGGATGATAGAGATTTTAGATTTTGTATCGTGTAATCACCTAGGTAGGAACATTGACAGAGAAGGTGTTCAATTGTCTCCAGTTCCTCCTCATCCTCACAGAGACGACAGTAGTCGGCAAAATTACTCTTCCACCTTGATGTTAAAGAAATAACATTACAGTGGCCAGTCAGCGTGCTTATCATCAAACGAATGTCCCTCTTTGTGAGATTAAGAAGATCTTTGGTCCTGGATTTTGATATGGCTAGCCATAGAGATTTAGTGATTTTACAGTCAGATCTGCTCTACAAAGACCTGATTGGCAAGGTCTTTGTAGAAACTCTCTATGTTACTGAATAATTCGCATACGGGGGATATACTGATGGCCCAACACTTGCAGCGTTCATCGCTGATCCATTTCGCACGAGTTCGTCAGCCTTCCCGTTCCCCGCGATATCACAGTGCCCTGGGACCCAGCACAGTCTGATTCTGTCTGCCAAATGCTGTAGTTCCAATCGGCACTTATTAACCACCTTTGACTTAATAGTGGTTGACTTCAGTGCTTCAGAGCAGCCAGGACTGTCAACATAGACTGTTATGTGATCATCTTGCCCGTTTTTTCTTCGGTTTATCAAGCTGATTGCAAAGATCTCCGCCTGGTGAACGCAGCAGGTGTCGGCTAACCTGTAGGACATATGTAAGCCAAGAGATTCGCTGAAAATGCCTACCCCTGTGCCTACATCCATCTTTGAACCGTCAGTATATATTGCATGGCCCTCCAAAAGAAGGTTGCCGCATGACCAGTCTGTTCTGGGGGAATAATTACGTCGAGATTTGAGGAGAATTTCTGAACTGGTGACAAACAGTGTGTCGTTTCTGCCAGAACTCATAGACCAAACATTGTTGATGGCTCAATGAGAATGGCCGAGTGGCCACAATCCGCGTTACGCCACACACGAGCTTCTCGGAGTCTGAGAGCGAATTTTGTAGCACTGCACTTAACAAAAAGACCTACAGGTTGTAGGTTCAATACCACGTCGATGGCCGCCTGTGGTGTGCTCTTCCTCGCACCGGATATAAATAATGATGCCGCTCTTTGTACTTTCTCTAACTTTTAAAGCTGATATTTAACTTCTGTCGCTTTCCACCATACCACTGAACCATAGGTAAGTATAGGACGCACAATAGCTGTATACATCCAGTAGATGGAAATTGGCTTGAGCCCCAGCTCTTACCTATTGAGTTTTTGCACGAGTATAGTGCCTCCAATCCCTTTTCTCTATGTTTTTTCCATCTCAATTTAAGGTCAAGTATGACACCAAGGACAGGTTCAACTCTACTCCGTTAATGGAGACCGACTTACAAACCTCTTTAGAGTTGTAGCGCCGAGACTTGCTTTTATGAGTCATCTATTGAGCAGGCATTGAATCAATCAATCTAATCAAGTTAAAATGTAACCCTAATTGTGACAGCGTCGGAATTACCGCATCTAAGTGAATGTTGTTAAAAGCCCCTTCTATATCAAAACCAGTAAGGAAAGGAAATTTTGTAGAATACCGAGATTTCAAGAATATTAACTGGGAAGGTTTCTTTTCATATCTCTCCCGGGCTAGCGCTGATCTTATTTTCACGGTTCCAGATGTAGAAGTTCAGCTTTCTATTATTGATAACCTTGTAGGAAACCTGTATTCTTTTGTGCCTATCGTGCGCGGACGGGTTTCATCCAACCTGGATTCTTGGCTTAAATCTAGGCCAATTATGTTATCTAGGTCTCTTAGAAATATCGCATATCACGAGTACATGAGGTATCCAACTGTTGAAAATTGGCGGGTTTTTTGTGTCTACAGGAACCGAGGGAAATCGGTCCTCAGAAATGAGCGTAGAAAACATTTTGTAGGTATTTTTAGTAACATGAATACCTCTCAAATTTGGAATACCCTTCGTTCTGGTGGCTGTGTAGGTGATGATGGTACATCTGATGTTCCCCACGATGTCAATGTCCTTAATGATTTCTTTGTTCTGCCAAGCTCTGTCATTAATACTAGCAGATTAGACTTGAGTGGTTATGTTGGTGAAAATTACTCGTTCTCTTTTAATTGTGTTTATGATAATGATCTTATTGAGGCCTTGAGAGCAGTGAAGTCTAATTCTGTTGGGGTAGATGGCATACCAGTTAAGTTTTTAAAATTGTTTTTCCCGTATGTCTCAGGGTACATACTCCATCTTTAC
The DNA here is from genome assembly GCA_963930755.1 of Eudasyphora cyanicolor. Classification (NCBI taxonomy): domain Eukaryota; kingdom Metazoa; phylum Arthropoda; class Insecta; order Diptera; family Muscidae; genus Eudasyphora; species Eudasyphora cyanicolor. The sequence continues at coordinate 54,793,193 of OZ005735.1, forward strand.
AACACAATGTTTACAACGTCAGTCTTTCCATCTGCTTGGAAAGTGGCCCGTGTTGTCCCTATACCTAAACTTCGGGGTTCATGCTCATTAGAAGAGATGCGACCTATTAGCATTCTTCCTTCACTCTCAAAAATTGCCGAACACTTAATAAAGCAGCAGGTTCTGAATTTCGTTGATGACCGGAAATTGTTTAATAATTACCAATATGGATTTAGGCGTGGTCATAGTACTTCGACACACCTCCTACATTTAACAGAAACAATAAGATAAGCTATTGATTCCGGTGATGGTGGAGTGTTGGTGGCTTTGGACTTATCCAAAGCATTCGACAGAGTAGATTATATAAAATTAATTAGTAAATTGAAGAATTATTTCCACTTTACTTCCACTGCGTGTAAGTTGATATATTCTTATCTGTCCGGTCGATCTCAATTTGTTTCATGGAATTCTTGCAATTCTGAAACGCGTTATATTTACAGTGGAGTTCCCCAGGGGTCGGTTTTGGGTCCCCTGCTATTCATTCTATATCTTAATGATATCACGACCTGTTTTAATGACCACTTTTCCGCGTTTTTGTATGCCGATGACATACATTTGTTTTTTCGCAATAGTTCGATAGACGTATTGCAATATAACGTCAATTGCCTATTGGAATCTGTGAGTAGATGGCTTGTAAATAATAGTTTATCCGTCAATATAACCAAAACCAAAGCTTTGATGTTTGGGGATGTGCGTCTAAATAATAACTTTCAAATTTATATAAATGGAACAGCCATTGTACCTGTAGATCAGATGAAGTGTTTAGGAGTTGTTCTTGACCACAAACTTGACTTTGCCAGTTATATTGAGTCTTTATTTCCTAAAGTGGTAATTACGTTGCGCAAATTATATAGCACTAACTTATATTTACCTCAGTTTGTTAGGAAGAGACTTGCGTTTACTTTACTTATGTCAAACATTTGCTATTGCATTGAAGTAGTATCAGGCACAAGCCAAGGCATTTTTAATAAGCTTGTGAGACTATTTAATATGGTTGTTCGCTTTGTTTATGGTTTAAATCGGTTTGATCATATAAGCGATTACACTATACAGTTTATTGGCGCCCCATTTGATATTTTTTTAAACCAACGCGTTTTATTACAGTTTTATAAGATTATTCGGTATGGAAGTCCTGCGTTGCTGCGTGAAAAGTTCAATTTTTCTAGGTCAACTCGAAACCCCCAATTAGTACTTCCTAGGTTTTTCACTTCGACATTTGAACGATCATTCGTAGTGAGAGTTACTAGAACATGGAATCATCTTCCTATATGTTTGCGTACATTTTCATATCCTGTTCATATATTTAGGCGAAAATATTTGGAATACTCTCTGCAGGAGTCCTGATATGCGTATGTATATGAACTGTGTATTATTTGTCCATATGTTTCAGGCGTTATCAGCGATTCTGAAACGATAATCGCTAAATTAGGCAATATTCGTTCCTAAATTGAGAAACATCTTTCTGGAAAATTTTAATGATCGGAAGTAAAATACAACTTCTATAGCGGTTTGATACCACATCAGGAGGAACATATATATGGAGCTTTAATATAAATCTGAACCGATCTTCCCTGAATACTCATTCATGTACAAAGACCTCCTTCTGTCGAATTTCGTACTGATCGGATATAAAACACAGTCTCTACAGCGCTTACATGTCAAATCGGGGGTAATATATATATCGGACATAAAATAACATTTTTACAGCGCTCACATGTCAAATCGGGGGTAACGTATATATGGGGGCTATATCTTAATCTGAACCGATTTCTTCCAAATTTAAAAGTGCTCATTCATATAATAGGAAACCTCTTTCTGACGAATTTCATACTGATCGGATATAAAATACAGTTTTTACAGCGCTTACATGTGAAATCGGGGGTAACATATATATGGGGGCTATATCTAAATCCGAAACGATTTTCTCCGAATTTGGCAGTGTTCATTCATATAATAAGAAACCTCTTTCTGCCGAATTTCATACTGATCGGATATAAAATAAAGTTTTTACAGCGCTTACATGTCAAATCGGGGCTAACATATATATGGGGGCTATATCTAAATCTGAACCGATTTTAACCAAATTAAATAGGGATCGTCCTTGGGCCAAAAAAAAGATATGTGTAAAGTTTCGTCGAGATCGGACCATAATTGCGACCTGTACTTCGATTACAAGAATACAAGCACAGACGGACGGACAGACAGACGGACATAGCTAAATCAACTCAGAAAGTGATTCTAAGTCGATCGGTATAATAAACGATGGGTCTATTTCTTCTCCTTTTGGGTGTTACAAACAAATGCACAAAGTTATAATACCCTGTACCACAGTGTTGTGTAGGGTATAAAAGGTCACCATAGTGAATTACTTGAAATGAGGGGACGATTCGATAGATCTCATAAGTTGAGAACTCTGTGGACTTGCTCTTGCTGTAAACATGTTGGTTTCTCGACAAAAGTTTTAAGGGAGAAGAATAGTTTAATTGACCTGAAGAGCTTTGCTCTAATGTGCGATATTTTTCCCGCTTTGGGTATGAATACCACTATGGTATCCCTCCATCTATTGAGGATATGTATACCAGAGCTTAATACATCCTTCATACATATATCTTCTCCAGCCACGTATGATGTACTTCATTATTTTCTGAATTTCTATTTGGAGAAATGCCATCAGCAAAGGGTTGCAGTGTACTTGAGAAAACCCCCACGTACTTCAATACAGGTAGATATCTGTTCTGTAAATATTTTAAGAAGATGTATGTAAATATTTCGATAATATAACCGCCCACTACACGTGACATTTTATGATTGAATGAATTTTTATCAAAATACAATTTTCATCAAATTCCTTTGTGACAAACTGCCTTATTTCTAACAACACTGAAGCTTACATTGACCGAGAGGCTGATTTAATATTTATTCAATTTAATATGATCCCTTCGGCAAAGTAAGACTGAGAAGGCTGCCTCTTCCAATCGGTGGGGTAGAAGAAAAACATGGGAATTTTAAATATTCCATTGAATCTAAACGATTTCATATGTATGAGTGGGCATAAATGCTGTGACTCTGAAAGGGAGAGGAACAGAGAGAGAGATGCCTGAAATTGCTGGTCTATTCGAAATGTGTGCGTGTGTCAATTCTCTGGTGATATAATTTAAATTCATTCATTCTCCATAGAAAGAAATTGTGTGTCTCTCTCTCTCTTTTATGCTCACTGCTATGTTCTACGTTTTACTATTAAGGGAACACTCAAAAAGGACCATCACAACTACAAATGACAGCCATTAGATGACAATGAAGTAGATAAAATAAAACTACAGAGAAGGAGCAGCAAACAGGAGCTGGACACCAAAGTAAAAGTCAACAAAAAGAAGAAAGCAACAAAACGGCAGGAAAAATGAACACAAATTAAATGTCAACAAGGGACATATTGTCATCTTAGCAATCCCATTTTTCTCTCGGTTCAGAGGTACAAACAAAGTTAAAAAGAAACCAAAATTAAATAGGCACAGATGAAATAGGCATTTGGGTGGTTGTCCTAAACGAAACTTGCGAATCTCTTTTGGATTTCGACGAAAAACGAAACCCGCAAACTGCGTTTGAAAGTTTTCGATTAGCGTAAACAAACTTTAGTAAAACTGTTCCAATATTGTTCAGTCAACTTAAAAGTTTTTTTCGGTTTTACGGTTTTTATGGTTAGGGCGAACGATCTACATTTATACTTTAGGTCGAAAATAGATTTTAATTCAAATTCAGTATTGATTTTATAAAATAAAACAAAACACAAATAAGAAAGTTTTAGTCGGGTAAACCGACTAAGGTATACCCTAACTTTGTGAGTAAAGTAATATTGAATATTCCACGAATTACTCTGTCGGTTTGTATGGGACGTACCAGAACGGGTTTAACAAATACACCTATTTTTCGCTGAACAGTAGATACTTTAAATACTCGTACGTTGCACTGAGCCGAATTATAAGCGTTTATGTGCACTGATATATTAACGTTATGAGATATTAAATTGTTGTATTATTGCTCATTTTGTGTGGGAGGTACCAAAAGCGGCGTGGCAATAACGACCATTTTTCACTGGACTGTAGGCACTATAAAAGCATTACACTGTACACAATTTCAAGTATTTTTATACACTGGTATTAATCTTATAGGCCGTTAACTTTTGGTGCAAAATGGTGCATTTGTGTGGGAGGTACCAAAAGGGGCGTTACAACTTCGCCCATTTTTTGAGCTGATAGCGACTAATAAGCTTATACTATGTGTGGAGTTTAAGAGATTCGAATAAGTAGTATATTAGTTATTAAAGAATCAATATTTCACAACATTTTAACACTTTGTGGGGAGGTACTTGAAGCAGTGGACCAATATGAGCAGTTGATCAATCCGAACTTAGCCGGAGATAAAAAAAAAATAATACTACTTACCAAATATGAAATCAATCGGTTACTCATTTCGAGAGCCAGCAGACACACAGACAGACGGACGGACATTTCTCATTCGAATTAAAATGACCCAAAACGAATATCCACCGAACATACTTAGGGTCTTAGATCACTCCTTCGGTGTGTTACACTTTCGGCCGCAGCAAATTATACAGGTGGCGCAAAAGTAACCTTTCGATGTTTTTTGGCTGTAATTTAAAAAAAAAGAAAAGCTTTGATTCTTCTTGTGGATTATTTTTATTTGGTCTTTTAATTTTTTTTAACATCAAGTCGAGAATATGATGTCATATAAATGGCCGCCGCCACAGTTGATTGTCATTTGAGCCCTTTTTATGGCATTTTCCATCACTTTGGCCAAAACTTCCGAATGGATAGGTCCATTCTTGACGGATATTGTATTTAACAGCTGCAAGAGTCTGAGGCTTGTTGACATAAACCCGCGACTTCAAAAAGCCCCACAAAAAGAAGTCTGGAGCGGTCAAATCAGGCGATCTTGCTGGCCAGTGCAAATCGCCAAAACGGGAGATTAGGCGCCCGGGAAATGCATCCTTCAGCATATCGGTTGTGGCACGTGCAGTGTGTGCCGTTGTACCGTCCTGTTGGAACCACATGTTTTCCAATTCCAATTCATCAAGTTGCGGCAAAAAGAACTCGTTGATCATTGCTCTGTAGCGCTCACCATTCACAGTAACCGTTTGGCCCGCGACGTCTTCGAAGAAAAAAGGTCCGATGACTCCTCCAGCGAAAACAGCACACCATACAGTGACTTTGAGCGGGTGTAATGGCTCTTCGTGCGTTACACGCGGATTTTCAGTGCCCCAGAAGCGTAAATTTTGCTTATTTACGTACCCGCTAAGATGGAAATGGGCCTCATCACTCATAATTATTTTTGATGAAAAATCATCTTCCTCTTGGTGGTGATTAAGGATGGCTTGAGCGTATGTCAGACGCGATTGGCGGTCAGCAGCTAACAGCTGATGCACCGTCTGGACTTTGTACGGAAACATCTTCAAATCTTGTACCAAAATTCGCTGTAGAGACCGTCGACTGATACCCATTTGCGTGGCACGTCGTCTGGTCGATGTCGACGGCGCTTCCATGACATCCTTGGCTACAGCAGCAATATTCTCTGCAGAACGGCTACTCCGGGGTCTGCCACGCCTGGCAGCATCTCGTGTTGTGCCAGTCTCTTCGAGGCGAGCGGCTAAACGTTGCAGTGTTTCACCAGTAGGCGTTGGACGGCCAGGAAATCTGCGACGAAATTCACGTTGTGCCAAAGTCACCGACCGAATAATGGTCAAATAAATAGTCAGTAATATTCCGCGTTCTGGAGCAGTGTAGCGTAAAATTGTTTATTAACGTGTATTTCGCATGTGTTTACTACACAAATGTCAAAACAGAACTGACATTAGGGGCCAATCGCAAATTTATAGCATTTTCTGATAGGAGGATTACTTTTGCGCCACCTTGTATATAACCTCGTATCACTAAAGTGAGGCTATAGTTTTCTCAACACAGATTTCTTAACTACAGTGAATAGATTACGTTCGCTAAATCTTAAAAATGTGCTGCATAAATTCAGCTCTATATTTATGCAAATTTCTTATGTAAGTCTAACAAAGTTCTTCTTAAAATTTTAGGAATATTGAATAATGCTATATTTTTTTTGAAAATACCTACCAGTTTAGATCGCACATTTACAATCTCACTCTTAGCTTTTACTAATCCATAATTAGCTGGGCGATTAACAGCTTTCAGCCCTTTAAATCGCCTGAACCAGACATTTCAACAGCAGAAATTCAGAAAATGTTGATGTGTATTATCCCCTGGCTGGAGATAACTGGCTCTCATATATCCCCAATCGAAGGAGGGACGCCGAAGTGGTATCCATAAATAGAAGAGGCTTTTAACTACATTCACTCAGATGAGGTAATTGGGGCGTTGTCTCATCTAAGGGTGAACTCTAGCTTGATTAGACTAATTAAAATCCTGCTCAACAGAAGACGCATAACAACCGGCACAAACTAATAAATAATACGAACATCGGTACGGAAAGGTCTGCCAAACGTCCTTGAAAGGGACTCTAGTATATACAGACGTCGCACAGTGGGGCGAAATCCCGAAAAATGGAGATAAATTCAGGGAAGTATGGAAGAATGGGGGTATATTCATTTTGTCACTCCGTTTGTAACACCTCTAAATATTGATCTGAGACCCCATAAAGTATATATATTCTTAATCGTCTTAAAATTCTAAGAAGATTGAGCCATGTCCGTCTGTCCGTCCGGGTGTTCGTCCGTCTGTTGTAATCACGCTACAATCTATAATACTTGAGCTAGGTGGCTGAAATTTGGTATAGATACTTCTTATAGCTGCAGGTAACTTGGGATTAAAAATGGGCGATATCGGTCCATATTTATTTATTTATTGAATCCATTCCAGTAATACATGGCCAATAAGGCCAATGAATTATATTACATAGTTAAAAAACCTGAGCAATAAAATAAAACTAAATTAAATTAACTAAACCTAAAATAAGGTAAATGATAACTGTTACAAAATCTAATTTGGCTCCCCAGCCGTTTAATAAAAAAAGTACCAAAGATAAAACAAAAAAATGTCCAAGCCAATAGTAACTCATTAAGAATAGCTATAATACTTCCAAAAATTAATTGAGAGATAGACCAATATTGATAAATTAGATAACAAATGATGCATCAGGCATTAAAGTGTTCCAGAATTATTAAACGAAATACATTGTTTGAGTGTGAAAAAATGCGTAACTCATGGGGTAGACGGTTCCAGCAACGTGCTATTCTAACCAGAAAAGATCTGCTATAGATATTTTTCCAAATTCTCGGAATGAATATCTGCGGGTTCCAAGACGAGTGGGAAAACACGAACGATCGCAACAACTGAGTTGGTCTGCGGTTTTTAATAAGACTATAGAAAAGTGAATAATTACGGAGATCAACAAAGTGTATAAAGGAACATCCAAGAAGACGTTTCACATGTGCAGACATAGGGTCGATACGGCGAATATTGTATACAAAGCGGGTAATGTTATTCACAATGCGCCTCATTCTGCTAATGTATAAGCCTATAGTAGCCGAGAAAACTACAAGACCATATAGTCCTGGGACATTAAAATGGCATGAGCTAATCTATATTTAATACGGAAAGGTAGATATAAACTAGATGAGTAAATCTTGCGCAGGGAAGCCCAAATTTTACCGGATAATGCGTCAATATGATGTCTACATGAAAGTTCGCAATCTAAAACAACACCCAAACACTTGTGATGATCAACAAAATCAATGACATCACTCCTTATAAAAATATTAAGAACAGGTACGGTTATTAGATCCAAACATCATTGCCTTAGTTTTAGATGTATTCACAGTTAATGAGTTTCCAGTTGCCCAATTCTCAAAACGAGCTAGGCAAGAATTAATATTTTCCTCATAAATGTCTGGATTATCTGTACTCCCATTAAAAAGTAAGAAAATGTCATCAGCATATAAGAATGTTTTACAATAACATTCGAAAAAAAACACGTATAATGTAAGGTTATCATAGTACCAGGGTTTCACTAAAAAAAATACTTAACTAACTAATCCATTCGCTTCGTTGAGTAATAAGCCACATTCAGCTACATCTCGGACGCACTCTTTACCATCTGGAAAAGTGATCCTGGCCCTAACTGAATCACCATTGAGAATCCGGTATTTAGTAATAATCTTCATACGACGAAGCTTATTGCAGATGGAATTTAGATTGCTCGCAGCAGGGGTATAGTGGTCGTTAAGATACACCCGACTAGTAATATCACTTCCAGATCCAACCATAATGTCACACACTCTAAAGTCACGCTTCTTAAAATATTGTTTCATTGTATCATTTCTTGTACAGGCACTAGTTAGCTTTACCAATATTTGTTTTCTTCTATTGATGTAGCAAACTACGTCAACATCACGCCTGGTAATTTCAATATTGAAGAAAGCAGCAACAGAAACCACAATAGGAACCAGGTCATCTAGACCCTCAGGTAGACCGCTGATGAGAAATTCGTTACGATTCAATCTCCGCTGTAGAAACTTGTTTTCAGCCTCTAAAGCAGCATTTTTTCGGATGTAGAAGCCTCAACTTTATCAATGCGCTCATTGCATTTAGAAATGTCCGTCTTCATTTCAGTGAGACATGAACTCACTTCAGCTTTCATAGTGTCAATGGCAGTCTTAATAGCATTTAAATCAGAATTATGGCTATCGATGAAGGAATCAAACTTTTTATATAGGTTCTTAATATCTTCAACACCGCGGATATTAGTGAGGTTAGGCTCACATAAGGCACAAATAAAAGCAGTAACTTTAATAGACTTCAACATGGATAGCTCCTTCTCCGTCAATTTCGCACAAGAAGCATGTAACCATTTACAACATACCTTGCACTCAATGCATCCTTGGGTTTTAGTGATAGTCTCCGTGCAAGAACCGCATTTAACAGTTTTGGTACCCGGCATTTTTGTTTACAACAGCAACAGAAAAGAAAGGCAGCAACAATATAATGGCACGAACGGTATATAAATGCAGCAACAATTGGTTTATCCAACAGCAATGACAACCAAAAATTATGCAACTCGACTTCAAATTGAAAAGAAGTTATTTTCACAAGATTTCAGCAAATTTTAATTTATTGTCATTTATTTGTTCAACCAATACAACAACCGAATGGAAAAAAATGCGTATAGACAGCGAAAAAGTAAATAAATATGAGCTCGATCAGCTGCGAAACAAACACACGTCTACTCAGGCATAGGTTGCCAATATGGCAACCCAATAGGGTTGCCATATTTAGATATAGCTCCCATGTATAGCATTTAACTTGTTTTTTTTTGTTTTTCGGTGTTATTTTCTTTAGGTTTGAGTTATTTTGTGAAGTCACATGCTATTCATGGTGGAGGGTATATAAGATTCGGCATGGCCGAACTTAACGCTTTAACTTGTGAATATGTGTTGTTGTTATTTATTATTGGTATGTGCCTTTGTTATTCAGTCAGAATGTATTCGGTTCGAAACCATGTGTTTCAGTTACTTTCTGTCTATTGCAAAAAAGAAATAGAAACAAATACAAAAATTGGTAGAGAGTTTTAATTACTTGGTAGATTTGACTGCAGTTTCGATAGTCACCACCCTATTATCTTCAGAATTCAATAGCAATAATGTATGTCTTTAATTGAAATCAGCTGAAATACTTATGGAAGCAGTAAATTGAATTTAAAAAGAACTACTTACCAAACCCGCATTTTGCGGAACTAAGTCAAAATACCAATACATTTTTGTTTTTTGCTTGAGTTCGCATCGCGAGCTTTTTAATCGGTAATAAGTAAAATAAAAGTAAATTTTTCACGGAACAGTAAGTGCTATAAAATAATTACACTGCACAAAATTTCACGTATTTGTATTTACTGTAATAAAAGTTATAAGCTTTTAACTTTTTGTGCAAAATGTTCCATTTGTATGGGAGATACCAAAACGGGCGTGGCAACATCGCCCACTTTTCTCAAGGTGGTAGCGACCAAGAAGTATGTAATATCATTGTGAAACATTCTGACATTTCATAAAATGTTGACCCTTTGTAGGGGGTACTCGAAGAAGTTATCCAGCATGGTCCATATTTGATCTCGGCCTAAGATAGAAGAAATATTAACACATACCAAATTGGAAGTCAATCGGTTAATCCTATCGAAAGTTATTGTACGCATAATCCAGACAGACAGACGGACGAACGAACATTGCTGAAATTACTTAAAATGGCCCAAAACGGATTTCCGCCAAATATTCTTTGCATCTCTCATCTCACTCCTTCAATGTGCTACACTTTTGGCCCGCAGCCACTGATATATACACCCGTTCACAATAATCGGGGTATAAAAACAAGATTTTGTTGACAATCTCTTGCTTCTAACAAACGGGGGCTATAATTTTTTGTTTGAACGAAAGTTACTTAACTTCTGTTTCCACGTGAAAGTTATACTTTCAACATATAAAATTTCCTTTAATTTAAAGTGTATCCCAACTTATCCTAATAAAATATGGTCCAAATATTAAAGGCAAATTACATGAAAATCGGAATTTAAAAAAAATGTATTGACTATTTTCACAATTTATTTAATAAAATTAATTGGCGTAAAAAGTCTTTGCAGAATATGGAACCATACATACTGTAGTTTATTACAAAATTTACACATTTACACAATTTTACCCTAACTTTGGTTAACACAATTTTTTTAGAATACCTGAAGTTAAAAGTTACATAACAAAATTATTAATTTTTACATATGAAAAAACGTAAAATTTAATAAACTCAAAACTTTTTTGATTTAAAGACAGTGCTGCTAGAAAAGTAAACAACGTATGACTTTGACATCTTCAGTAGTGATGTAGAATTTTATACTATTTAATATAATAAAAAAAAATTTTCAAAAAACTAATTTTAATTTTTCAATTCATCTGCATTTTTCGGGATTCTGCACAGGAACAATGCTTTCTACTTCTTCCTCTTCTTTACAGCTTCGGCAACATAAATGTCTTTGGAGTGTACTTCTAGCATAATTTTCTAATTGGCACATCAAAAAACTATGGAAAGTAAGAAAATCATGCAGGTTGCTGAATGGATTATATTCTTTTTTGAAGAAAATCATACAAATTGTTTTCGTGTTATATTATAATCTGTGGAATAATTAAAAATTTTATTAAACTATAAAAAACGCATATCGACGAAAATAAAATACGTCAACTATTTTCTATATAAAAAATTTCTAATGGATATTGGATTCATAAGAATTGTTGTTCTTCATGTCTTTGCAGCCAGCCTTCCACATATTTGGGGACTTTCAAACAATGCCCAACCCTTGTTTTTGTTTTGCAAAATGTAGCGCAATTTTATTACCTTTTACACTTGGGACCCATATTTCTCATGTCATCTAAACGCCGACCATTAGTTCTGTCGACCGAATCTCCACTTTCGTCTCCCACTATTCCATATGAACAAAAAAAGAAGAACTCATCAAAGCTTTCAACAAAATTGAAAATAATCCATAAAATGTCAAAGACAACGAGAGTTTTGTTCCCTCGAACAAGTTAAATAAAAACCAAAAAAACACATACTCAGACAATTACGCTCGAAACTTTTAGCACATGAGAGAAGGACTTGCGACACATACGTACATACACAATGACAATACATAGGCCACAACGACAAAGGACCAAGTGTGTGATATTTATTGGAATTGTTGTGGGTCACCGAATACCACAATTGCTGTATGTATACATATGTGTGTGTGTTTGGATTTTAGGCCTATCTCTACTGGTTACGTTAGAGTTGAGTACATCACATAAATGTTGAAATTAGAGCTCTATCTACCGATTCACGATACGAGTAGGATAGCCCAGCACTTTGCTCACTAAACTGACTAAAGTGCTTTCACTTGTCTGTTGTTGTGTTGTAATCTGTCGCAAATGTTTATTTTATATACCGCAGGACGATAGAGTTGAAAGGTTAACACAGTTCCTTTGCAATTCCCGTTGATGGTATTGTTATTTAAGATTCACTAAGAAATACATTCACATTTTTGTGGCACCGCGGGCACTATAGGTGCAATTTTCATTTCATTGGTCGAACATTCAGTAAAGGAATGCCTTAGTGGTCGACCCTACAGTAGAGGAATACTTCAATAGTCGACTCGAGAATGAAGGAAGCACACATTGTTCGACACGACTGTAGGTGAAGACTTCAATGAATATACTCTACTGTAGAGGAACACTCCAAACTTCTACATATGTGGGCGTCAATGATGGACCGCTATGGTCGAATCTACTTAGAGGGAGGTATTCCTTCTAACAGTTCACCCTACAATATATGAATGTCTAAGTAGTCGACTCTATGTTGGAGAAAGGTCCCATTGATCAGCTCGACTGAAGATAAAGACCACAATAGTCGACTCTACTGTAGATGATTACCTCAATGATCGACTCTACTTCCGATCATGACCTAAATGGTCGACTCTAGTTTAGTGCAAGACCCCAATGGTCTACTCTGCTGTAACGGAAGACTTCAAGAGTCACCTTAGCTTAGAAGAAGATCTAAATGGTCGACCCTATAATGGATGATGTCATCAATGGAGCACTCTACTGTACAGTAACACCCTAATGGTCAACTCTACAGAAGAGAAAGACCCTAATAGTCAAAAAATATCTCAATGGTCGACCTTACATAAGTGGAAGGCCTCAATGGTCGACCCTAGTATGAAGAAATAACACATTGCAGATGAAAACCTTAATGGTCAACTCTACTGCATATGGAAAACTCAATGGTAGACTCTACAGTAGAGGAATGCTTTAATGGTAGACTGCACTGTAGCGCAAGACTTCAACTATCAACTCTACTGTAGAGGAAGTCCTCAATGTATTTACTCTATTGTAGAAGAAAACTTCAATGAATTGACTCAATTGTCAACTCTACTGTTGACGGAGACTGCTAGGTAGAATTTTCTAAAGAGGAAGACAACAATAGTACAACGTGCTTTGAGGATGTTCTCAATGGTCAACCCCACTGAAGTTGAATGCCTCTATAGTCGATTCTAGTATAAAGAAATAACCCATTGTTCGATTCAACTCAATCATGACCTCAATTGTTGATTCTGCCCTAGGTAATGACCTCAATGGTTGACACAACAGTAGAGAAAGACTTTAATAGTCACCTTACATTCGAGGAAGATCTCTATGGTCAAGCCTACAGTAGATGATGACCTCAATGGCCGACTCTACTATTAGAGGAATATCTCAAAGGTCGACTTTACTGCACAGCAAGACCCCAATGGTCAAGTATACAGTAAATGATGACCTTAATAGTCACCCTACATTCAAGTGGAATACCTCAATGGTTGCCTCTAAGATGGAAAAATAACCGATTATTCGACTCGACTCTAGGTCTACCTCAATGGTAGACTAGAGAAAAACAATTATCGACTTGGCTGTAGAGGAAGACCTAAATAAAATGACTCAATGGTCGATCCTACTATGAAGAAATAACCCATTGTCCGAATCGATTCTAGATTAAGACATTAATGGTCGACCCAACGGTAGATAAAGACATCAATTGTCGACTCTACTTCTGACGATGACCTCCATTGTCGACTGTACTGGAGATTATGATGTCAGCTGTCGACTTTACTGTAGAGGAATACCTCAATACCTCCTACAGTTGATGATAACCTCACTGGTCGACTCTGGTGTAGAGCAAGACGCAAAGAGGAAAACCTCAATAGTCACCTTACATTCAAGGAAGAACTCAATTGTCAACCCTACAGAAGTGGCTCAATGGACGACTATAGTATGGAGAAATAACCAATTGTTCCACTCGAATGTAGGCCTTAGTAGTCCACCCGACTATAAATAAAAACCTCAATTGTCGACTCTACAGAATATGATGTCCTCATTGATTGACTTTACTGTTGTAGAGAAAAACAACAACTGTCGACTCTGCTGTAGAGGAAGACCTCAATGACCAACTCTACTATGAAGAAATAACCCATTGTCCAACTCGAGGGTTTATGAAGACATGAATGGTCGACCCGACTGTAGATAAATAGATCAATTACCGACTTAATTTCTGATGATGACCTGAATTGTCGGCTTTACTGTAGATTATTGTAGAGGAAGACCTCAACTGTCGATTCTGCTGTAGAGGAAGACCTAAAGGGTCGACTGTGGTATGAATAAATAACTCCCTGTGCGACTTTACTGTAGATGATGACCACTATAGTAGACTCTACTGTAGAGGAAGATCTCAATGGTCGACTCTATTTAAGATGATGACCTCAATTGACGGCTTTACTGTAGATTATGACGGCACTGGTCGACTCTACTGCGGAGGAAGAACTCAATAGTCACTTTACATTAGAGGAAAATCTCAATGTTCGACCCTACAGTAAAGGAAGACCACAAAAGTCTCCTTACGTTCGAGGAAGGTCTCAATGGCCAGAATACCTCAACGTTCAACTCTAGTTTGGAAAAAACTCATTGTTCGAGTAGACTGTAGATGAAGACCAAAAATGTCGACTTGACTGTAAACGAAGACCTTAATTGTAGAATCTCTAGAAGAGGAATGCTACAATGATGGACTCTACTATGGATAATGACATCAATTGTCGAATCAGCGTTAGAGGAAGAACTCAGTGGATTGACTCTATTGTAGAGGGAAACTCCAACGAATTGACAATGTAGAGGTAGTCGTCAATGGTTGACACTTATATGGAAAAATATCCCATTGATCGGCTCGACTGTAGATAAAGACCTCAATGACTGTAGAGGAATAACTGAATGGTCGACTTTTCTGTAGAGAGAGAATCAATATAACAACTCTACTGTGGATGGCGACTTCAATGGTCGACACTGCTGTAGAGTAAGACCTCAATGATGGACTGTAATGTGGAGAGGAACATCAATGAATTAACTCTACTCTAGAGGAACGCTTCAGTAGATTGACTCTACTGTAGAGGTAGTCGTGAATTGTCGAATCTGCTATAGAGGAATACCTCATAGTACAACTTACAGTAGAGGAATGCCTCAGTGGTCGACTTGACTATTGACAAAGATCTCAATGACAGACTCTATTGTAGAGGATGACTTCAATGGTAAACTCCGCTGTTGATGATGACCTCAATGGTCAACTATACTGCGGAGGGAGGCCGCTATGGTAGACTATACTACAGGAAAGACCACGCTATGCGCCCTTACAGTAGAGGAATGCCCCAATTATCAACTTCAGGATGGAGATAGACACATTGAACGACTGTAGTGTAGATGAAGGACCTCAGTTGACGAATATAGTTGACGAATATAGATGAAGACTTCAATTAATGACTACCTCAATGGACGATAGTGACTTGAATGTTCGACTCGAATGCAGAGCAATACTTCAATGGATTGAATCTACTAAAGAGGAACTCTTCAATGGATCGACTCAATGGTCGACCCTAGTGTGGAGGCTGACCTCAATGGTCGGCTCTGTTATTAAGGAAGATCCTATGGTTGAACGTACTGTAGATGAAAACGTCAATAGTATACCTTACAGTAGAGAAATGTTCAATGGTTGACTATTGTATGTAGATGTTCGACGCAACTGCATATGTTGATCTGAATGGTCTGAATTTTCGACGCTACTCTTGGAAGATCGCGATGGCCGAATCTACTGTAGAGAAAGACCTTAATAGCACACCTTACTCTAGAGGAATGGCTCAATGGTTGACTCTTGTACGAAGAAAGACCCCATTTATCGACTCGGCTGCAGCAGAAGACCTCAGTGGACAACTCTAATGTAGATGGTGTTATCAATGGTTTGCACCACTGTTGAGGAGACATCAATGGATAGACTCCACTGTAGAGGTAGTCGTCAATGACTCTACTATAGTACAATATAGTACACCTTACAGTAGGGGAATGCCTTAGTGGTCGATCCTAGTATGGAGAAAGACCCTGTTGGTCGACTCGCATGTACTCCACTCTATTGTAGTTGACGACCTCAGTGATCGACCCTACTCTTAATGACAACCTCAAAGACCGACTCTATTGTAGATGATAATTCTTGAGGAACACCTCTATGGTTCACACTACTATAGAGGAAACCCTTATTATTCGAATTTACGGTAGAGGAATGCTTCAATGGTCAACTAAAGTATATAGAAAGACCATATTGAACTACTAGACTGTAGATGAAGAGCTCAGTAAATAACTCGACTATAGATGAAAACTTCAATGGACGACATGACTGTAGGTGAACGCCTCAGTTGTCGACCCTCCTGTAAATGGTGGCCTTAAAGGTAGATACTTCTGTAGAGGAAGACCTCAATGGTCTATTCTACTGCAGAGTAAGACCTCTGTAGGCTGTATCAGGCTTTCATACATCCCGAATCGATGGAGGGATACCAAAGTGGTATCCATACCTAAAGCGGGGAAGATATCACAGACTAGGCCAAAAAACTTCAGATCAATTAGCCTATCCTCCTTCCTATTGAAAGGTCTGGAAAGACTTTTAGATTATTTTATTAGGGAAAACCTGGATACAGAACTCCTGTCGGTGAACCAACATGCTTACAATAAGGGGAAGTCTACGAGATAGCTGAGCAGTTTAATATACACCTCATATGGGTGCCTGGGCATAGGGATATCCCGAGGAACTGCAATGTCGATGAACTTGCTCGCACTAGAGAGGCAAAGATTGTCTACGTTAGTATCAGTTCTGACGGGACACTGCTTGATCGGCGAACACGCCAAAAGATTAGGTTTTGACTCTAATGACTTCTGCAGAATCTGGGGAGATGAGGAAGAAGTGGAGAGCATTGAGCACTTGCTATGCGACTGCCCCGCTCTGAGTAAACGACGACTGGATATACTAGGGTCGGCCTTTCTAGGCAGCCTAACAGATTTTTACACTATCATTCGTACTATCCATAAAGACCTCTGTGGTCAACTCTGCTATAGAGGAAATCCTTAATGAATATTTTACTCTTCGCTAGGAATTGTTGTATATACACTTTGCTTCTTGTGGTAAACATCTTCACAAACTCACCGCTAAAAATCGATACACATAAACAAAAATAGAATTTATTTTTTAGATTTCAGAATTATCATCTCTTCCCGATATGTTTCCTACCTATTGCTGTGTGTGATGTCTGTGTGTCCAAGAACCAAGATTCACGGCAAATTGAATCAAGTCGTGTGTATAATTTCTGTTCGAAACATATCTCGACAAGGCGTCCCGTGCGGAAATTGCAGAAATCAAAGTTAGCTACATCAGAGACGACGACGAAATGTTCCGCAAGACTTTCCACCGCAACATTCGAACAAAATATCTATGGATGGAGGAGGAAGGAAATTGTTCATGACAAGGAAGATCAAAGATTATTTTTGTAAATGGTATTCAGGTTTTTTAATAAACTACATCAACCAAGCAACAAAAACAGAAGGTTTCTCCCCCTCATCCCTATATGACAATGACGTCATTTTTTTGAAATTTTTATCACAACAAACCAAAATAAGATACCAAACCGTAACTGCCGCTAAGGAGTAATAAAATCGCTGTGAACAAAAACGAGATAAGGAAATGTTGTCGTTTAGAGTAAAAAAGTAATAAGATGGCTGCAGAGATACCCCTAATGCTTTTAAGATTGCCTATAATATTTCCTTTGCTTCTCTGGGTATTGGCAATTTTTCGCGTTGTGTACGGAGTGGAGTTGTGTTATTAACGGAACAGTTCATAATTTTTATATGTTGTAGCTTACTTTAAGGTTTAACCGTGAGGCTATTGCGGCTCATAAAAATTCCAAACAAAATCCGTGAAAATTATTTAATAAAAAGTCAAAGTCGTATTTCGTTTACTTTAAAATTATCGTTACAGTTTTTAGAAGATTAGGCATTAGGGGACATTAGGACATTTTTGTATAAAGATAGGCAACAGGTAATTTTTTATAACCAATAAAAAATTTACGGTTGCTCTGAGATAGGAGAAGCTATAAATAAATAAATACAATATGGAAGCGATAGTAAAGTAGGTGACACAAAGAGTTGTAAAAATCTGCATTATCGGAACAACAACTAAATGGGATGGCATATCGTCTAAAAATGTACTAGCCATTCAGGAAACAATATTTGAAACACCCTGGTGTAAGGAAGGAATATACCTCAAGGACCATTTAGATATTATACAGACTATCCCGTCCGATTTTCATCTTTCCTTTCTTGTTATTTTTTGAAGAACCTTAACCTTAGTAATGGCTACAAAATTGGTCACAGAAATCGTTAAAATTTTATAAAATATTTTCAGACAATTAAAAAAGTCTCTATTCTTCTGATGTCACTGATCAAGGATTTTCTCCGATAAGACAACCTATTCACTAGAAATTCACAACAAATTGTGTCTCCACACGGCTATGATCTACTCGCGAAGGAGGTTCTCGGAAGACTACGTCGGCATGAATATCAAAACCTCATACCAATCTCTGATCTAAAGGAAAGGCCGGTAAGATCTATCCAGTACTGTCCTATTGTGGTAACCTATTCAATAGCTGAAAGTTGAAATGGTTACTCTATAAGCAACCTAGCAGGTATTACTACGGTATGACCTTCATCTACTCGTGTAGGAGGTCCTCGGAAGACATGTGTAGACACCATGTCACTGTTGTTAGGGCGGCATTCTGGCAGATCTGTATATTCCTCTACTACGTCTCGCCCACATATAGAGGTCAACAATGTTTCTTTGTCGGTTCCCCAAATACTGCCGATATGGGTCTTTAGTATCTTGCTCGTATTCCCATTCTATCGCAGACAGCTACGAAAGCATACAATTGTGTCGCCATAAAACCTTATTCTCCTCACAAATGTGGTTCTCAGATGACATGACAAGGAACACTGTCGCTGTTCTTATAGCTTTGTAATGTTCAAAAACGTTTCTTTGTCGGTTCTACAAGTGCTGCGGCGAGCTACTTAAGGACCATGATCCTACTACTCAATCGTTTTCATCGTATAGCGGTGGGATATGCAGAAGATCTGAAAACGCTAGTGAATGTGACCCTGGGAATCCTGGGGTAGTTTGTAGTCGGAATTTGTGTGCCATCGATCTTCAAATTCTGAAGCAACCATACTTATGCGGTCCATCTACTGAACAATGTGGCGGATGATTTGGCGGCAGAAATCTGCTTGTGGGTAGCTGTGAATAAATTTAACCTCTCATAGATTTGTAAGAGGTCAACAAGGTTACTTTCCTGGTTTCGAGCTACTTAAGGACTATGTTCCTACTTCTTATTCTACAGCGCTGGAATGTGTAAAAGATCTGAAACAGCTGGCGAATATGAACCCAAGAATACTGTGCTAGTTTGTGATCGGAATTTGTGTGTAGTGGACTATCAATTTCAGAGGATGCCGCACTTCTGCGGTCCATTTATTTAATAGGATGACGAACTATTTTGGTACCCTACCCCAGAATCATTTCTAATTGCAGGTTTCAACGGGTGCTGGCGGAAGTACCTGTTTAACTCTGCGGGTTTTTTGATTCAAAACGTCGCAAACTGTGAGAGTGGGCAGGGAAAAGCTTAGAACTTATGTGAAGTACTCAACTCCCAGTAAATCCAACTCGAGCCCCAATGAATATAATCTCGAATGAATATAATCTCCGACGGAGCTAAAGGTGATCCTCGGAATATTCCGCTATTGCTTCCTCTTGTAGACCACACTGATACTGTATAGTTTGCCACAAAACGCTCTTTATGAGAGGACAACAACATCAACAATATTTATTAGATCCCCAAGTGCTGGCAAGGAGACTTTGTAGTTTGGGATCGAAACCACAAAGTCTCCTTGGCTTTGTTTCGGGATCGGAATTGATGTTTCATCGACCTCCACATTCGAAGGTAGCAGCACTTCTGCTGCCCATCTATGGAACAGTGTGGCGGATGATATTATGTTGGGAATCTGAATGTTGCTCGCTGTTACAAAACTGGCAAGATTAACTAGGAATCCATTCAACTTCGCACAGACAACGCAGGTATCGATTAACCGGCATAAATAACGATAAAGATTGGTAGTGGTTCAACAGAGCCGGGGATATTACCAGACCATGGAGTACTCCTGGTTCATATCTACAGGTTTTGGACTTTTTGTTCCTGAATTCCTGATGCCAACAGATATAGGAGGGAGGTATTGAAGATGTCTTTACAATTGTTGGAGTGGGCGATCGTTTCGACAGTCGTCGATATATCAAGAGCCACGAGAACCATATGTTACACGACCTACTCTGGCTAGGATCTTGGCCAATATATGTGTTTATGGGAATAGTAGGTAAAAGAAATGCCTCAAGTGTCTTCGCTACAGACGAAAATTTCCATTTACTCTCATCTTTGCATGATTTCAGTAGCAGGTTATGGCGTAGCCGTACTATATCTGAAACAATGCAGATGTTCGGCAATCCACAAAATGTCCATTGGACGAGAAATGCTCTGGACGAGAAATACCTCAGGCGACGATTTTTTTAACTCTCGAATTTTTTAGACCTGGAACAAGTTAAGACTTTGGTCACGTCCTTGTTGACTTTGGTCAGGTTAGCCGGCATTTATTGTTTCAGTATCAACGTGGATATTCCGGCCTTATGCTGATTTCAGTAGCGGAACCACACTGTGGTTATGGCGTAGTCGTACCATATTACTTTCGGAAACTATGTTGATGATTGGGAATTGAAAATGCTTCATCCAGGCTCGGAAGAAGAAGTGCCTCAGGGTGTCTGCGACGCAGGCGGAGATTCTCTTTTACTCTTCAATTTTTCAGACCTCGAGACTCGAAGACTCTGGTCAGGATTACCGGTGCATATGGCTTCAGCATCAGCGTGAATATTCCGACCTAATAATTTAGATAACTTTGCGCTTCGGATGACATCGCCAAATTCGCCTACTATGACGCTAATCCATCGGCTCGGATAGCATGTATAGGACGTATAACCTTCTTGACATCTTATCACTGTCGGGCTTGTTTATAAACTGCTGGTTAAAATAGCTTACGCGCCTCTGAGTGAAGTTGACATTCACTCAGAGGCGTATTCATGCAGAGTTTTACCTCTAATTGAATTTTCAGTTTGTGGAATACCCTAATGCTTCAAATAAGGCAGCAATTATTTGAAGCATTAGGGTATTCCACAAACTGAAAATTCAATTAGAGGCATATGTTGCAATTTCAAAGTCGTCAGGTGGTGGTGGTGGAATTGCGGAAAGGTATAGGTTAGACTGTGCCGAAGATATCATCCCACCTTAGGAAACTCCCTTTTAAGCTCTACTGGTTTTTGACTTCTTGTTCTAACTTCTTGTATATCTAACATCTAATGTTAACTTAACGCGAGGGACATATGCAAGATGTCCTCAAACTTGGTAGAGTAGTCGTCTGAATCGAAATCCTTCAAAAATTAAGAGCTGAAAGCCAATATTCGTTCTGTACTACTTTCGCAAACTGTGTAGATGATCAATCGGCAATCGGAAATTTTTTATTTCGACTCGAGAGGAGAAGTGCCACAAGGGTCTTCGCTACTTACGAGAGAAGGGAAATCGTCCTGTCAGATTCTTCTTTAGTCACATCATTGCTGGTTTCAGTACTGCTAGAGTGGCGAGGGACAAATTGAGCACTTTCGTCTGGTACTCGATGCATTTGCACTTCTGATCACAACCGAAACTTCGCCAACAATAAATTATGGTAGTACCTAATCGACACATATAGTATGAATACGACATATGACTTTTTCTTTTCGCTTTATCACTCTCGTGGTGATCTACAAATTGCCGGGTAAAATAACTCACACACCACATCGGATCAGTCGCTGTTGCGAACCATCATATCAGATATCAGATGAGTGGTGTTTAGTTTCTATGTAGAAACTCATTCATGCAAATGTTCGTCTCTATGTCATTGCTCAGTGCAATGCTGACCTTATCATCTTCTTAGCTGAACTCATAAAGTAATACTGACAAGGAATGATCTAAGTTTTATTATTTATATTTCGGTCCTGGCAATGGTGGTGTTGCCAGATGAAAACTAGAACTTCCATTGGAAAGTACGATATTTTTATCCCCGCACATTAGAGAGAAGGGTATACTCGTATATCATTTGCTACGAGCCAAAAGTGTAACACATCGAAGGAGTGACCTAAGACTCTAAGTATGTTCGGCGGATATCCGTTTTGGGTCATTTTAATTCGAATGAGCAATGCCGTCCGTCTGTCTGCTGGCTGGTGCACACGATAACTCTCGAAAAGAGTAACCGATTGACTTCAAATTTGGTATGTGGTAATATTTTCTTCTATCTCCGGCTAAGTTCGAAGATGGGCTATATTAGTCCACTCATTCTAATACCTCCCCCACAAAGGGTTAACATTTTGTGAAATATTGATTATTTAATAACTTCTATACTACTTATTTGAATCCTCTGAAATTCTACATATAGTATTAGTTTATTAGTAACTATTACCTCGAGAAAAATGGGCGAAGTTGTCACGCCCCTTTTGGTATCTCCCACACAAATGGACAATTTTGAACCAAAAGTTAATAGCTTATAACTTTATTATATCCGTGAATACAAAGACTTGAAATTATGTACAGGTTTAATAGTACATACAAGACAGTGAAAAGTGGGCATTATTCCCACGCTCCTTTTGGTACATCCCACACAAATGGACAATTTTGTATCAAAAGTGACCAGCTTATAACTTTAATACCAGTGCTTAGAAATACTTGAAATTTTGTACAGTGTAATACTTTTATAGTATCAAGAATCCACAGAAAAATGGACGCTCCTTTTGGTACCTCCCACACGAATGGACATTTTTTGTACCAAAAGTTAACAGCTTATAACTTTAATACCAGTACATTTTAAAGTTATTAAATACAATTTAAATTGATAATAATTTAATTACAACAAAAAGAAATAAATGTACTAATATTTTTTTTGGGACTCAAGGTGAGGGCATTCATAAGCCGGTTTACTCGACTGAACTTTCTTATTTGTTTAGCATAACTTCACTCAGACCGTTTTGTCATTTGATCGCGAATTGTTTTGGTTACAGTATGTTGAAAATTCACCTCCACAACATGATTTTTGAAGGCTTCGACAGCTGCTTCAGGCGTCGAAAACGTTGTCCAAGCAGTTTTTTCTTGATGTGAGGGAATAAGAATAAGTCATTGGGTGTCAAATCAGGGCTGTACGGCGGATGACCCATCAATTCGACGTTTTGGCTGGACAAAAAGGCGCTGGTTTGAGCCGATGTGTGATAGCTCGCATTGTCATGGTGCACAATGATTCGTCTTCTCTTGTTCGTTTTTCGAATTTCTCCGAAGACAAAGACAGGCAAACAAATTGTGGTGTACCACTCAGAATTGACCGTCCTACGTTGCTCAAGCGGAACTGTCGCCACATGAGCAGTTTTGCCGAAGAAACAGGCGACCATTTGCTTCGAAGTGCTTCTTCCACGAAAAACTTTCGTTGGATTTGGCTCGTCTTCGAAGACCCACACGGTCAATTGCTGTTTTGTTTCGGGCTCATACGCATAGATCCAAGATTCGTCACCTGTGACCATCTTATAAAAATCTTTTGAAGCACCTCGATCGTATTTTTTCAAAATTTCTTTGCACCAATCGACGATTTTTTTGAGCGATTGTCAAATTGTGCGGGATCCAACGAGAACAAACCTTTTTTAGGGCCAGGTGTTCATGCAATATCGAATGTAAGCTGGTGGAAGAAATGCCCAAGGATCTGTCTCTATCTCACCGTATGTCACATGACGATCTTGCATTATCAGTTCACGCACGGCATCAATGTTTTCTGGCACAACGAGTTAATTCAATTTTTGCGCTAAATTGATTTTTTTCAAGTCTCTGTAAACAACACAAATGATGGTCGTATGTCAAAATGTTCTGAGTACGTTTATGCTAAAAAATGTCAAACTTTCCAATGGAAATGTCAGATGGCGCCAGGCAACACTAAGTGTTGCCTAGGCCAGAAATATATATAGCAACCCTCGTATGATTCACTATAAAATTAGGAAGAAATTTTAATTATTTTCCTTATAAAGAAAAGAAAATTTGTCTGGCTCATATTTGAATTTATTTCCATTTTATTAAATTCCTTCTTCATTGAATAAGAAATACAAATTTATTAGCTAAAAACAAATATAGATTGAATAAGAATATTAAATAAATAAAGAATAAAGATGTACAATAACATTTTATTTATTAGAATTTTCAAGTTTCATAAAATTAATTTCATTTATTGCCTATTACTCTCTCCCTCTCTCTCTCTCTGTCTTTCTATATCTTTTTTTGTCTCTGTCTGTGTCTCTGTTTCCCCCCAGACATTTGGTCTATTATGACAAAATAACATTGATATTGCCTTCCAACAAATTTCTTTAATCTTAGATAAATCTTTTCAGTTCTTGGAAAGTATTATTAAATCATTATTTTATGTTTTCCTTTACTCCCACTCCCTCTCCTTAAAATATGCTTACATGTTTGTGATATATAAACCATCCCGAAAGTATACTTTAAAATTCCTTTGAAGCAAAAAAAAAACAACAAAAACAACTTTGTTACTGTGTGTTTATTTACAACTGTATTAGGGCGAAAGGAGCCCAAAAGAGTTGGGAAGTAAATGTAAATAAAAACTGCTTTTAATTATGAAGAAATGTCCTTCTCTTACAGAGCCAAGCATAACATCGTTGCCACCCAATCAAACAACAGGGGCAAAGTGAGGAAAGCAAAAGAAAATAAGAACGCAGACTAGTCCTGAGAATTCGGCAACAAATACTACAAAAATATGTAAATATACTCATAAACCCACATACGAAAATGTTTTTGTATTTAAGTTTTAGGCTTTGAAGAAAAAGTCCCTGGATATTTATATGTGTGTGTTAGTATATGTAAAAGTACATGTTTATGAAATCTCAATTGCTTGGGCGAGTGTGTGTGTGACTCTGAAGGATATTTGGTTTATATGGCAATGCTTAAAGTTTTGTTTTTTTTTTGTTAAAATGTGAAAACAATTTTTGGAATATTGTAAAAGTATACATCCACGTGTGATATCAGTTTTTGTGTTATTGTACCACAAGAACAGTATACAGGCATAAAGTATTTACAGAATTGCAAAGCAAGGTAAATTTCCCAGTTGCCAGAGTTACGACTAAATAATACACAAAGGTTCCTTGTGGGCATGATGAAATTTTAAGCAGATTGACAATTTAGAGAATATTAGCTTTTAAATACATTCTTTGACAATTTTTTTACTTTACGAGGGCGGTTCGGAAACTTCTTAGCCTATCAATGAAAGAGAATAGTTAGTTTTTCAGAAATATTTTTATTTTTCAATATAATCTCCTGAAACTTCACTTAGTCCAACGCTTATCTAGCAATTCTATCCCTTGATTAAAATAGTTTTCCTCAAGGTCTTCAAAATAGTGGTTTACAACTGTAATTGCATCTTCATTTGAGGTAAAACGCTTGCCAGCAAGGAAGTTTTTTAGATTTGGGAACAGGTAAAAGTCACTGGGAGCTAAATCAGGAGAATAAGGTGGGTGGTCAAGCAACTCGTACTTTAATTCGTTGATTTTAGCCATTGTTAAAACACTCTTGTGCGCTGGTGCGTTGTCTTGATGAAAAATTATTTTTTGTGTTGTAAGCCAGGACGTTTTTATCTAATTTGTACATTTAATTGATCCAAAAGGTTGCAATAGTACTCTGAATTTATTGTTTTACCCTTTTGCAGATAGTCAATCAATAAAATACCTTTGAAGTCCCCAAAAAACCGTTGCCATAACCTTACCAGCCGATTGAATTGTTTTTGCCTTCTTTGGGGCACTTCCTCCAGCTTCAGTCCATTGTTTGGATTGTTCTTTTGTCTCTGGAGTATAGTGGTGGATCCATGTCTCATCAACAGTTATGAAACGACGCTTAAAATCCATTTTATTTCGCTTAAAACGATCCAAACTAGCTTGATAAATGTTCATTCTTATGCGTTTTTGGTCGACTGTTAACAAGTGCGGCACCCATCTTGCAGAAAGCTTTTTCATCTGTAGTTCTTCATGCAAAATTAAATGGACTCGATCATTTGAGATGCCCATGATATTAGCTATTTCACGCACTTTTATTCGTCGATCATTTAATACCATATCATGCACTTTGGCTACAATTTCTGTTGTTGTTGCTGTTTTAGGACGTCCACTACGTGGTTCATCTTCAATGCTTGTACGACCACGTTTAAATTCAGCAACCCAATTTTTTACTGTTGCATATGAAGGAGCACTTTCACCTAACACATTCACTATATCATTATGAATTTCTTGTCCCGATAAACCTTTTTTATGTAAATATTTAATGACACCACGCATTTCTAATTTTTCCATTGTAAAAAATCGCGGATGCGTCTTTTGTGAACACCTGTTTCTATATGAAGGAGTTGCCAGATCGAAACAAACTTTAACATGTGTTCATAGCAGAGATGGAAGTTTCCAAAACACTTAACTTTTTCTGTTTATACCGCGCTTTTTGTGCTAGGCTAAGAAGTTTCCGAACCGCCCTCGTATGGACCGAATTTTATATACGAGTATATGTTAGGTTACATTTATTGTTTTATTCCTCATCCTATTCGTCTCCGCAGTAATTTCGTAAGACTCTACGTGTCTTCTAGCTGTGCTTCGTCACGACAGACGCAATAAGTGAGACGTCCGGTATCGATACTCTGTAGCCAAAATAACTATATAAAAATGTACTAAAGGGCAGGCCACGAAGCCGACCCAAAATTATCGGCGGCGGCTTAGCCGGCTTAGCCAACTCAACTTGGCTTATTGGCGGCTCTATACATAATTAGCATTCCCACGAACATATTAAACTGAATCAACAAATTCAGTATGAGTAGTATATAGCATTTTCTCATTAAATTAAACAATCTTCAAATTACGTTAATGCTTTCAAAAAACTAATGAAACCATTTTACGACTAAAAGGGAATATTTTAAAATTAAATGAAAATCTTTACAAATTAAATTGTTTCCAATTGAAAGTAAAATTTTTAAAATAAAAACCTGAAATCGGCGGCGGCTTCGGATGAAGGAAAACAAGTCGGCGGTGGCTTCGGATGAAGGAAAACCAATCGGCGGCGGCTCAAAGCCAAGCCGCGACGCCTCGTCTTCTTAGTCTGCTAAAGGGTGGTCCAACCAAAACGCACGATGGTAAATAAAACAAAAAGTTTTCAAAGAATTAACTTAAATTTTTTTATTATGATAGAAGGATCTATGAGAATTATGTGTGAAAGAAAATATCGGCCAAATGCTCGCCACGGCTTCGGTGGCATACCTCTATCCGATGTTCCATATTTTCAATGACTCTGAGATATAATTGAGGTTCAATGTCGTTGATGTGCCGAATTATCTCATCCTTTAGCTCTTGAATTGTTCTTGGCTTATTGACGTACACTTTTTCTTTTAAATATCCCCCAAAGAAAAAAGTCCAACGGTGTCAAATGACATGATCGTGGCGGCCAATTAACATCGCCACGACCTGAGACAACACAGCCATTTCTCGCGCAAAAGAGGAGAGTTGGAACCACATATCGTCCGGTTCCATATCCTAAATTTCTGGCCACAAAAAGTCTGTTATCATCTCGCCACCATTCACATTAACTGCTTGACGGCTTTTCTGCCACATTATAGCGAACAGCATCAATGTTTTCCGCAGAACGAAGTGGGAGAGCATGCACAGGTGTTTTCAGATCTCCTACAGACCCGGTTTGCTGAAATTTGCGCACAATTCTTCCGATTGTCACACACATTTCGTCGATTATGCTGACCAAAAAAAAAATCGAGAAGTGCACGAAATGCATTTTGATTTGAACGCCCATTTTCGTAAAAAGCTTCATCAATCTTAACGCGCTGCTCAATTGTGTACATCTACATGGTTGAATTTGTCAAACACTGAAACAAAGAAATGTCAAATTATGTTAGGCAAAAAAACTTGCCGTTATGGTGTGACTCACAATTAACATCGTGTATTATGGTTGGACCCCCCCTTTAGCTGATTTTTACTTCAAGCTAGTATCTGTCCTTTTTTCATATACCGAACTATCGATTTTAACATTGTCCTGTCGTAGGCGTCCAACTAGTTAATTTGTTTACACTTGAGCACTAGTTGTAATACTAGTTTCTATCAAAGCTAGTTAATATCTAGTTCAGTTATTACTATATTTGAGAATAAGAGAGTAAAAGTGAATTATCGTGACAGAGCGACATATGTCTAATGCTGACGGCAGATAGAATGTGTCGATCTGCAACCGCCAGTTCAGACAATCGTTTTTGATTATTTCTCTGCTCCTGGCGGCAGAGATCTAGCTTATAACTGGTTTAATTGGCATCTATAATTCATTTTAGCTGCAGGGAAACGACAACAGGTCTGCGGTGTGTGCGATGTTTAGGCAAGGCCACACCAGTTTCCAGGGACTTTGTAGCAGCTTGACTATTTGATACCGACTTTAGTCAGAACATTAACTCAGCTATTCTACTATCTCTCCAATAGCTCTTGGTTGTTGAGTTTGGAACCATCTGTATAGAAGTTCACGAATCTCCTATTACCTGACATGCATCCATTCCATTCTAATCTATAAGGTATAAGAGTGCAATCCACAAAACCTGGAAAGTCAGACATTGTGTCTTGAATAAGACTATGTCCGTAAGCTTTTCCAGAAGCCTTAACAGAGTGACAGTTTTATAAGTCTAATAGCAGTAACAGCTGCATATTGCCTTTCTATAATGTCTAGTGTCATCAAATATAATAAAACATTTAGTTTTCGGTCGATGCTTTGCACAACGCACCAGTGATACACCTACCAGCTTTTCTCTGAACTTAGTTTAGTATCGCACAGAAGTTGGATTTCAGTAGAGCCGCCCACCATATGACTATTCATTTGTAGTACAAGTCTAACTACTGCCGTATACAATCAATTACCTATCTCAGGGTTTTCCTACTGTCCTGTTAAATATATCGATACCTCCATTCTAAACTAAGCTAAGTGCAAAGGCGACAAAAGTTTGATAATTTTTTTAATTTTGTGTTGAATACCTTTATAATGCAATTCGAAAGACCTGCACTGTTTTGTGAATAACTTTTGATTGGGTTGGCGGATAGACACCAAATGTTGACTGAATATAATTTGGAATATTTAGAAACTAAAAATGCAATCTCCCTAAAACAATGCTAGGTCGACTTAGCATGTTTTAGAATGGAGGTATCGATATGTATATGAATATTGCTACAACAGTCGTGTTTACTCTTTCTAGAATGCTGGGTTTGAAGTTTAAACTGCTGTATAATCGTAATAAATTACCAAAATATGTTGCGCTTTCAAAAAAGAGTCATTTCATGCCAAAAGGGACCATTTTTTACATCACTATTTTGATTGCTTCGAAATTTTGTGTATGCATTATTTACCTAAAAATATCTTATACCTAGTTCAAGAAAAAAAAATTAAAAAAGTTTCTTTAAGAGTTATGAGCAATTTATAGTTGACGAAATTACTTTTTTTTCTAAAAGATGTGTTCATTCTTTAGCGTGTATCTACTGAAATACGTGACCGATTTTAATGAGCTATACCTTGTTTTGAAGGTAATTTCAACTACTACAACTAACAAATATACAAATTTTTAATGTTTTTGCCCTTTTATACATTCTATTGCGATTTTCAATATGATTACACCCTTCGATTCTTTTTGAAATTTTAATGTCGTGTTCTTAGATGTCTTTGTTAGTTACTGTATGAATTTGGAAGTGGTGAATTGATGGGAACTATTTTTTATTAAAAAAACAATTTGCATAATTTCTGTGAATGTGCTTTAAAAAATATTTTACTGTCTAGTAAAATATCCAAGTAAGATGCGCCTTCAGATAGTAGAAGTTCAACACCTTCCAAGGAGACTGCTACAACAGTTGGCACCCTATATCACCTGGTAAAAATAACAGTATGTCTTGTTTCGGGTCACACCAAGACCAATATATGGATCCAATTTAGCGGTTGTATGAAGGGACTGTACACGCTGAAAAAAATCGCTTCTGTAGTATATTGTACCAAACATATTCTGCTTGAAAGTATGTTTAGGGTACACTCTAAACATATAATATTTGGTACATACAAAAATTATATATTTGGCGAGATGTTGTTCTAAACAAATCTTTGTTTACATCCCAATATGTTTTCATTAGGGACTATTATACACGAAACCAATATTTTTATTAATTTAAGTATTCGGAAAATACATAAATTGTGTTAAAGTAAATTTTTTAGAAATGTTAAATGTTCGTAAAATAATAAATAATAATAATTTAAATCGTATAATCTTGGATCGAAATAAATTACTTGGGAGGCTTGGAGTACTAAAAAATGATTGATTTAAAACGGAAGTTAATATGGTATCATAACTGGGAGGTTCAATTCGAAAACAAGGAAAAATTAAAACTCAAATTAGAAAAATTCAGCAAAGTGTTGAAATTCTTTTTTAAGTAAAATATATATGAAGATATTCCTAAACAATAATTTTATTTGCATATAAACTCATATTTTATTTGAGAAAATTAGTTTGGAAATATATTTTGTTGTAATATATTAATATATGCGTTCCAAGTAAATTTTATTGATTTACAAATAAAATTTATTTACTCAGAAATATATAATATTTAAAAATTTGTGTTCCAAATATATTTTCTTTCGACTCAAACATATCAAAAAATGAGATTTTGCCCCGTGTATCTGTAAAAGTAGTCTGAAACTTGCCTCTGACCGCTATTGCCACATCTTTGACATGGGACATAGGTAATAACATCAACGACCAACATCTCGAGCGAAAGCAGAAACTACTATTCTTGGGGAGAAGAAATAAAATCTAAAATACAGGGTGGCCCAAAATGACCGAAGGGGTTGAAATCCTTATAATTTTTTTAAAATATTTTTTTGTTATTTCTTTTCAGTATTTTGTAAAAAAGACGTGGGATTTGAAATGGAACTGCACACAATTGAACAACGTGTCCAAAAAAATGTAAACTCCATGTATTTAGAAATGTAATGTGTGTCTTAAATAAAAAGTTATAATGAACTTAAACCCCTTCGGTCATTTGGGGGCTATAGCATGTATGGGGGCTATATCTAAATCTAAACCGATATTCCCCGAATATGGCAGAATTCCTTCGTGTAATAGGAATCCAAAATGGCCGAAGGGGGTTGAAATCCTTATAATTTTTTTAAAATATTTTTTTTGTTATTTCTTTTCAGTATTTTGTAAAAAAGACTTGATTTTGAAATGGAACTGCACACAATTGAACAACGTGTCCAAAAAAATGTAAACTCCATGTATTTAGAAATGTAATAATAATTATGTCTTAAATAAAAAGTTATAATGAACTTAAACCCCTTCGGATGCCAGTATCTTTCACTTTTTCACAAGATAACGAACATACGGAGCTGACGGTGCTTCTCTTCTTCCAAAATCCGTACGCAATTTTCGCACACATTCTGCAACATTATCATGAT
The DNA here is from genome assembly GCA_963930755.1 of Eudasyphora cyanicolor. NCBI lineage: Eukaryota > Metazoa > Arthropoda > Insecta > Diptera > Muscidae > Eudasyphora > Eudasyphora cyanicolor. The sequence goes on from OZ005735.1 coordinate 54,824,834, forward strand.
TTTCAAAGTAATGTCGCAATATTTCCCAGCATTGTTCAAGCGTCAGCGCAAGGATAAAACTAATCATCTGTCAAATCAGACATGAGCCAAGTGTTACAATTCACGAAATAAGCACTAGTTGAAAAAAAAACGTTAGATGGCGGACCCTATATATATGGGGGTTATATCTACATCTTAACCGGATTTCTCTCATATTTTCGTATTGTCTCTAAGTGTATCACGAGACTACTCTCTGTCAATTTTTTTACAAATCGGTTCAAAAATGCATACGAGGTATGTTCAAAAAATATCGCGAATTTTGTATTTTTTCAAAAAGTATTTATTTATTCATGAATATCTATTTTGACCCCTTAAAAGTAATTCCCCTCGGATATAATACACTTCTGCCAAAAGTTTTTTTGCAATCCTCGAAGCACTTCAAATAATCATTTTTTGTGATCTTGTTTAGCTCCTCCTTCGATGCCGTCTTTATCTCCTCAATCGTGGCGTAGCGTCGTCCTTTCATGGACCTTTTCAGTTTTGGGAACAACAAATAGTCACAGGGGGCTAGGTCAGGGGAATACGGTGGCTGCGGCACCATTACTGTGTTGTTTTTGGCCAAATATTCGCGCACAAGCAACGATGTGTGTGCAGGAGCGTTATCATGATGCAAAAGCCAGTTTTTATTCTTCCACAAATCCGGGCGTTTTTGGCGGATTGGTTCGCGCGATTTGCGCATAACTTGCAGGTAATATTCTTTATTGACCGTACTACCCTGTGGCAAGAACTCATAATGCACCACGATTTGCAAGTATTTTTTTGCACTGGCATAAATGTTGTATGCTGTTAACTTTTGGTGCAAAATATTTCATTTGTGTGAGAAGTACCAAAAGGCTGTGGCAACTTTTTTTCTTTAGGTTATAGCGAATACTTAACTAATACTATGAGTGGAATTTGAAAGGATTCGAATAAGAAGTGTAGAAGTTATTAAAGAGGTACTAGAAGGATGGACCAATATGGCGCATCTTCTAACTTAGCCGGAGATAGAAAAAAATTATCGCACACCAAATTTGAAGTTAATCGGTTACTCCTTTCGAGAGTTATCGTACGCACCAGCCAGCAGACAGACGGACGGACGGACATTGCTCATTCGACTCAAAATTACACAAAACGAATATCCGCCGAACATACTAGAGTTCAGTCCTTCGATGTGTTACGCTTTTGGTCGGTAGCAAATGATAAATATACGAGTATACCCTCGTATTTTTTTTAATTGAAGTAAAGTAAATGCAGGGGTGCTACGCAAGATATGACTTATATTTTCATGCAATTCAGTGGTTCATATATGTTTAATTTTCTTGAAAAAACCATTTGACTTTTATATATTCTGAAAATATGTGTATATCATAAACCGTTAAAAAGATATGTCCAAATCTATAAGACCCTAAGAAGTAATTTATTTTTTATTTTCAATGGAAAAATTTGTTTCAGCCAAATTTTATGCGGCTTAAATTAGCATATTTGAGAGCTATCTCTACACGGCGACTACAACAAAATATAAACTGACTTGTATACATTTTATTGATATAAATTCTTGCCAAAATAGAAAACAAACTGCAAAGTTTCCGCTAAATTGCTTAGAAAATGTGTTGTTTATGGCTCAACCAACCCTTTTTGGGAGCGACATCTATAGGTGGACCACAACAAAATATGAACTGATTTAAAAAACAAGTAAGAAAGTTCAGTCGGGTAAACCGACTTATGAATCCCCTCACCTTGAGTCCCAAAAAATATTAGTATATTCATTTTTTTGTTTTAGTTAAATTATTATCAATTTAAATTGCATTTGATAACTTTAAAGTATGTACTGGTATTAAAGTTATAAACTGTAAACCTTTTTTGTAAAATGGTCCATTTGAGTGGGGGTTCCCAAAAGGGGCGTGCCGATAACAGCCAATTTTCTCTAGAGTCTAGGTACTATAAAAAGTATTTGTATGCACTGGTATTAAAGTTAAAAGCTGTTAACTTTTGGTACAAAAAGGTCGATTTGTGTGGGAGGTACCAAAAAAGGGGTGCCAATAACGCCCATTTTTCTCTGGGCTCTAGGTACTATAACAGCATTACACTGTACAAAATTTCAAGTATTTGTATGCACTGGTACTAAAGTTATAAGCTATTAACTTTTGGTTCAAAATAGTCCATTTGTGTGGGAGGTACCAAAAAAGGGGTGCCAATAACGCCCTTACACTATAACAGCATTACACTGTACAAAATTTCAAGTATTTGTATGCACTGGTATTAAAGTTATAAGCTGGTAAGTTTTGGTACAAAATGCTCCATTTGTGTGGGAGGTACCAAAAGGAGTGTGGCAATAATGCCAATTTTTCACTGTACTGTAGGTAGTATTATACCATTACACTGTACAAAATATAAAGTCTTTGTATGTACTGGTAATAAAGTTATAAGCTATTAACTGTTGGTTCAAAATAGTCCATTTGTGTGGGAAGTAGAAAAATGGGCGTGGTAACTTCGCCTATTTTTCTCGAGGTAATAGTAACTAATAAACTTATACTATGTGTAGAATATCAGAGGATTCAAATAAGTAGTATAGAAGTCATTAAATAATTAATATTTCACTAAATTTTAACCCTTTGTGAGGGAGGTACTAGAAGGTGTGGACCAATATGGCCCATCTTAGAACTTAGTCGGAGTTAGAAGAAAATATTACGACATACCAAATTTGAAGTCAATCGCTTACTCCTTTCGAGAGTTATCGTGCGCACCAGCCAGCAGACAGACAGACGGCTCATTCGCCTTAAAATAACCCAAAACGGATATCCGCAGGATTAGGTCACTCCTTCGATATGTTACACTTCTGGCTCGTAGCAAATGATATATACCCTCCTCTCTAAGGTGAGGGGATAAAAATTACTGCGATGAATTCTTGTCTAAATAAGATACGAACTGCAAAGATTCGCTTAAAATGCTTTGAAAATGTGGTATTTATGGCTTACATAACCCTATTTTGGAGCGAACACTATATGGTGAATACTCGTATAATAAAATATGAACCGATTTGTAAAATTTAACTTTGACGAATTCTTGTCAAAATAGAATACAAACTTCAAAGTTTCAACAAAATTGCTTTAAAAATGTGTTATCGATGACCTCTATAGGGGAGCTATATCAAAACATTGACCGATATGCACCATTTGCAATCCCAAACAACCTGCAACTATAGGAATTAATTCTACCAAATTTGATCTACTTAGCTCTATTATTACAGACTGTAGCGTGATTTCAACAGACAGAGATGGCTAAATCGGCTTCGAATTTCACGACGATCACGAATATACATATATACTTTATAGGGTCGCAGATCAATATTTCAAGGTGTTGCAAACGGAATGACAAAGTTAGTATACCCCCATCCTATGGTGGAGGGTTTAAAAATGATTACACAGTGCGACAGTCCAAAAACCGTGATACTATTTTTCTTGTAGGTCTTGGCGAGTAGAACAACGTTTGTTCTACGAAATTTGCCGGACACCCCCAATATATAAACTAGTGTTTATACAGGGTGGCTGATATGTATTGCAACCAACTTCAGGTTGCTATCATTTCTAAACCGCTAGTCTGATAGCTGACAGATTTATTTCAGTGACAGTTCATTTTATTGTTTACAAGCTTACAAAAGCATTTTGATCTTCAGATTCAGAAAAAAAGTTATTCGTGATGGATTTCAAGCGTGATAGGGTGATTGCTTTATATTTGGGTGGAAAAACACAAGTGGCTATCGTTAGAGCCCTCCAGCATTTAAATGTGAATAAATCTTTTGTTTCTCGTACCATTGCTCGTTACCGTGATACTGGCAGTGTTGCATCGCGTCCAAAAAGTGGACTAAAAAAAACGGTAACAACACCAGAAATGATCCGAAAAGTGAAGGCCAGATTTGATCGAAATCCACGCCGCAGTGGTAGAAAAATTGCTCGTGAGCGGAACATATCGCGAGAACGGATACAACACATATTAAAAAATGAGCTTGGACTAAAGCCATTGAAGTTCCAAAAAGTGCAGAGCTCACCGATGCTCAAAAAAAAGTTAGACTGGAAAGAGCCAAGGAGTTGCTTCGCTTGCACGAAAGTGGCCAGTTACCGAATTTGGTTTTCTCCGATGAGAAGCCATTCCAAATTGAGCAGTTTGTGAACAAACAAAATGATCGGGTTTACTTGCCAAAGAGGTCAGCTGAAAATTTACACCTTCGATTGGCAACCAGAACTTAAGCGCCGCCGATGGTCGCTCCCCGCTCGTATTCATCGACCATGGGGTCAAAATAAATGCCGAATATTATCGGAAAAATGTACTAAAGACAGTATTGAAGCCCTGGGCAGACAAACATTTCGGCCGCAGACCATGGACATTACAACAGGACTCAGCACCATCGCACTCAGCACGCGTCAACCAAGAATGGCTTAAAAAGGAGGTTCCTCGCTTCATTTCTACCGCACAATGGCCACCAAGATCTCCGGATCTCAATCCGTTGGACTTTTGCGCCTAGGGCATTTTAGAGAGTAAGGTTCGCACTAAAAAATACCAAAGTATCGATCATCTCAAGACGGCGCTTCGCCGGGAATGGGCCAAAATACCGCAGAGCCACTTTCGTGGAGCTTGTGATGGCTTTGTCGGCCGTTTGAAGGCCATAATTCGTGCCAAAGGTGGCCAATTCGAACAAATCTAAGCTGTTTCTAAAATTTTATGTTATTTCCGATATTTTTGCTTTTGAACAATAAAATTTAAAAAAAAATATAGCGCTTTACTTTGTTGCATTACATATCAGCCACCCTGTATACCGATTTAGTTTTAAAAAAACTTTAATAACTCCGTCAATTGCAAACGGATTTTTAAGAGACTGGTTCCATTTTTTTCCTTATAAAATAAGCTATATAGGTACATTAATTAATAGCACGGTTATCTCACAATATAATTGGTAAAAACATTGCCTAAATTAGAAAATGACGGACAAAAATTAAAAAAAATGTGTTTGTAGGACAAATTAACCTATATTCCTATAGCTTCAAATAAACAATATATACATCGTTAGAGATTGAAAATTGGTTAATAATTAACATAGTTATAGGCGTTCAAGCGAAAAAAGGCAAGAAAATCGGTTTTTACCCGTAAATCCGGATTTTGGGGGTGTACGGTGAATTCCAAAAAAAGATTCGTGTTTTACTCGACAAGACCCATAGGAAAAATAGTATCGCATCATTTGCTTCTCAACTTGAGTTTATTTTGTCGCACTTTGTTATCAATAGGCGTGTTTTCGTTACATTAGGCATGTTTTCGTTACAAGTTAGCGATTTTATTTGAGCACTTTGCAATGAAAACACCTGAACTCCACTAACTGGCGCATAAGCAGTAAGTGGCGGATTTCCTCTATATGGTAGCAATGGTGTCAAGAGTTGCGAAGAAAGAACAGTGCGAAACAGACAAAAATATCGTGCAATATATTTATAAAACATAAATTTACTATTCTACATATGTTCAATTGTTTACACTCCTTTGGCAAATATTAAAATAATTTTCCATTTTTGTTATTCTTTTTCCCGTTAATTCAAAATAATTGACAACAATCTCTCCAAAAATGAGATGCCATACAGCGAAATATAGGATGCCCAATCCTGCAACACCATACTCGATTAAGACAGGAACACAAGCACCAAACTTCATCGGGAACTAATAATGCTTAAAAGTGCTTAGCTCCCCATACAAATTAAGCACCTATGGTGTAACGAAAACACGCCTACTATTGGTGCTTAGTTTGTATGGGGAGCTAAGCACTTTATGCATTATTAGCTCCCGATGAAGTTTGGTGCTAATATTTTGTATGTGTTTTATGAGCGGTGGGAGTGGCCGATTTTGATGAAACTAAGCATGCATCTTATGTTTATTTTAGAAAGAGTATGTACCGAATTTTAACTCTTGCTTGGATACGATACAATGTGCGACGCTGTTTTTGTTCTAATGTGAGAAAACGCGGCACCCATCTTACGCACAGATTTCACATCATCAAATTTACCGTCAATATGCGATGTATACCACTTTTTGCCATGCCAGTACGGCCCCGTTTAAATCTGCCACCCAATATTTTATAGTTGTAAACGAAGGAGCAGACTCTCCCAAAGTAGAACTTAGCTCGGTTTTAATATTGTATTATATATCGGTGACCAATTTTTTCCATGTTTACAAATTCACTGAGATCATTTACTTTTGAGTGTTCAAAAAAAGAAACTAAACAACTTGGCGCCTTGAAACTTAAAACATATGCTTTAGAAGCAAACCATTTTATTATATCAAGTATCCGAATAAATCGTGTTGCATTAAATTTTCTGTCACTCCAATAAGAAATCTTTAATACCTACATGTAGGTACATAAATATGCACGTCTTAGTGTATGTTCCCAAATCAAGGTTTCCCATTTCCTAAATGAAAATCCAGGGTAACCAGAAGATACTCGCATCAAGGAGACAATTCAACAACTGATTATGTATGTGGAGCCAGTTGAGGGGAGATAAAAGAGAAAACATCGAAAACGTTTATAAAAATTTATGAATTTAGATGGCAGCCAGCCTCGTGTGGCAAACAAAATACAAAATTTATTATAAAATTCCGCTGAAAATTCTCCAAACAGACATTCAATTTGTCTGAGGCGTCATTGTCGTTGTGGGTCTTCTCAGCCGATATGGCCGGAGTCTTCCTGCAAAGCATTTCACATTAAACAACAAATGACAGCAAATAATTATAAAATAAAAACGGCGACACTGACTGACAACAAATATCCACAGAGAGACGACGGAAAGTAATATCCTCTGCATAACAACAACGACAGCAGCAATATGGCAAACAACAAACAACAATTCCAATAAAACACATCGAATAAACGGCTGGCTACGGAAATGGTGTCGCCGGTGGCTGTCTTCTCTGCTCCTTGTGCTCTAGTTGAAATGTGAAGTCCTTAGTCATTTCAATGCCCCACCCATTCTCTACCCCCTTAGATACTTTTTGGTGTGTATGCAGTGGTCCAGAGACTCATGAACATTTATGAAAATTTTCATCAACATTCTATTATCCTTTATTTATATTTCAACATTTTCCAAAGCACCTCCATCAAACTACAAGAGCTATCCTCTGCTAACTGAGGGGCCGGAAATGTTGGGGAGTTGGTTTGTGGGCTAGATTTCCATATGCCATTTGCCTTTTTTTCTTCTACTTCTTCTTCCAGCTCCTCTTCCGGCAAGTGTGGTTCCTACGGTTTCCGTTTCCTTCAGTTACAGTGTCTTTTGCAATTTGCTGTCGATGTGACTTTCAATTTGTCATTTTGTTTAATATTGACAAATTATAGATTTTGCAATTACTGTTGCTTCTTCGATCATACAATCATATAGTGCATAAAATATATACAACATACTGTCTATTCTCATGCAAGAGTGTACATTAGAGTGGAACGTTTTTGCACTTATTTACCTTTTCGAAAAAATCGAGTGTACAATTTTAAGGGACATATATTACTATTTGGGAGTCTATGTATAGTAATTTTTTATTTCACGACTCCTAAGACCTAGATCAATGATCTAGATGGTTGAGGCATTTAAGGAAAATGTTTGCCGTAGATTCTTTTATATTTCCTTCTCAGGCCTTAAAAGTATATTTCAAAGATTTCGAATTCAAATTCATTGCGGAAGTATGCAAACTTTTCGATTTCCCAGCAAACTTTGTAGGCCAATATCTCTATCATGTAGGCTGATATAGAAAAGCAGTTAATATCATCGGACTCAGCGAAATTATGCCGGAAATTTGATTTTAATGGCCCCACAAAATCTACTTGACTTTATACTTTTTGTTAACTTATAGCCGATACAGTCTATTGCATAAATATGTGTGTATATGTGTTCTCGCATATTTATTTCACTTATGACACTCATATTTCCACGAGTGCGTGCGTTGAAATCAAACATACGAGTACACACATGTAGATAAGAGTATATCTTATATACTCGTACATGAATTTGTGTCTATGTTATTGACAGGATTGTGTCGAGTGTATCTGAGTGGGGGTGTGTGTGTGAGTGTCTCTAAAGCATTTTTAGTAGTATCCTTCTCAGGCAACCCATTCATTCACACGCTTCAATTTACTCGTGTACTTCAACGGTTCCACATATGGAAATTGAGTGTTGGTGTCATCATCAGCCTCAAGAGGCGTTACGGCAGTTGCCTTTCCTCCAGCAAACGTTATATAGTACGGGGCCTAACTTATACCGTTTCGAAATAGATAAATGTCAACGGGCAAGAAAATACAGCCGTATAGAAGGATGCACGTGGATCTACACATGAACGATCATCCCGGGACGCTTCTGCATAAACTCAAATTCGGACTTCTAAGGTCCGACTCTAGTATAGAATAAGACCCCTGAGGACCGGCTCTAGCATATAATAAGGCCTAGGAGGTTCGGCTCTGGTATATAGAAGTCCTCTGATGTCCGACTCTAGTATAGAGGAAGCCATCTGAGGTCCGACTCAAGTATGGAGGAGGACCTCCTGAGTTTCAACTCTAATATAAAGAAAAACCACCTGAGGTCCAAATCAAATATTTAGGAAGGCCTCAAGCGGTCCGATCCTAATATAGAGAAAGGCCTCCTGAGGTCCGGCATTAGTATAGTAGAAGACATCCAGCGGTCCGACTCAAAACCTCCCGAAGCAAGACCTCTAATGCCTGACTGATAAAGCAAGTCTTCAGGATTCCGACTGAAGAATAGAAAGGACAATCTGAAATCTGATTCTAGTATAGAGGAAGTACTCTGAAGACTGTCTCTATTATAAAGAAAGACCTCTGAAATCCGACTCTAGTAAAGACCGAAGAAGAAAGAAGACCGCTGAAACACGACTCGAGTATAGAGGAAGGCCTCTTAGGTCCGACTCTGGTCAGAGGAAGACCTCTGATGACCGACGCTATTATATAGAGGAATACCTCTGAGGACCGACTCTTCAACTCTTCTACCTCTATATACATACTATAGAGGAAGGACTCTGAGCTCTGACTCTAACATATAGAGGAACAACTAATAAGTCCGATTCTAGTATGGAGGAAACCTCCTGAGGTATAGAGGAAAACTGTAGTATAGAGGAAGACCTCCTAAGGTCCAACTCTAGTACTGAAAACTCTGGTATACGGGAAATATTTTTGGTCAACTCTAGTGTAGGGAAAGGCCTCTGGTTGACTAGTCTAAGGAACGTCTTCCGTGGTTGACTAGTAAAGGTAAAGGCATCTGAGAACCGATCTAGTATAGAGGAAGTCTTCTGAAGTTAGACTTTAGTGCATAGAAGCAGAACTTCAGAAGTCCGACTCTAGTATTGAGATAAACTTTGGAAAAAATGTTTGGTCAACTATAGCTTAGGAAAATACCTCTGTGGTAGAATATTTGTGCAGAGAAAGACCTCTGAGGTTTGATACTAGTATATACAGTAACAAATTTCATGTCCGACTTTAGTATAGATTAAACCATTTGAGTATAGATGAAGGCCGTATAGGTACACTCTAATGTAGAGGAATTCCGCAGAGGTGGAATGTAGTGTGGAAGTAAGATCGAGACTGACTCTAATATAGAGTAAGATCGTGGTGGACTCTACAATAGAGTAAGATCGAGGGAGACTCCAATATAGAGGATGATAGAGGTTGACTTTAGTATACAGTAAGATCCACCTCCAGTAGGTTTTGGTTCAGGCTAAAATGGAAGCCGAAGTTACCAGATAACAAGGACTAATTGAGGTCCCTAGTGCTACCACCGGCCCAATTGCCCAATGTTTTCAATAATACGAATATCGGTACCTGCAAAACATCCTAGAAAGACCAACCCCATTTCCTTCTCATCTCTACAACTTGTACAGAAGTCATTGGACTGGCGTTTTCCTCTAGTATAGTGAGTTCCGACTCTAGATCTTTTTGGCCGATTAAAGATTAGGGAAAGATCTCTGTGGTTGACTATTATGGAGAAAGACCTCTATGCTCGACTATAGTGTAGAGCAATTCTACTGAGGTCAGAAACTAGTATAGAAAAAAATCTGAGGTCCGACTCTAGTAAATATTGTGGAGTGGTTGATTAGTATAGATGATGACCTCTGAGGTTTGACGCTATTATATAAAGGGAGACCTCCAAAGGTCCGACTCTAGCATAATCTTCTTGATAGCGGAAGACCTCCTCAGAGAGGAAAGACGTCTGAGGTCCAACTCTAGTTTAGAGGAAGACCTCTGAGGCCTAACTATATTATAGAGAAAGGCCTCTGAGGTCCAACTCTAGTATAGAGGGAGACCTATACGGTGCGACTCTACGAAGTCCTCTGAGGAACTCAGGTAGTCCTCTAGTAAATAGAAGAAGACGTTCTGAAATCCGACTCTAGTACAAGAAAAGACCACCTGAGATCCGATTCTAGTACATAGGAAGCGCTTCTAAGGCACGACTCTAGTACTGAGATAGACCACCTGAAGTCGAACTCCAGTATTGAGGAAGACTATTGCATAAAGGAAAATATTTTTGGTCGACTATAGTGTAGGAAAATACTTCTGCGGTTAACTTGTGCAGAGAAATGCCTCTGACGTTCGACTCTTATATATAGAATAACAACTCTTGAGTTCCGACTTCAGTATAGAGTACACCCTTGAAGGTCCGACTCTAGTATAGAGCAAGTCCTCTGAGGTAGAACTCTAATACATAAAGGAAGACCTCCTGAGGTCCGACTCTAGTATAGAGGAAGACCATCTTGGCCCAAATTTGGTACAGTACAGAAAAAGACCTGCTGAGGTCCGACTCTAGTGTGGAGGAAGACTATGGTATGCGGTAAAATATTTTGGGTCGACTACAGTGTAGGAAAAGTCCTATGTTGACGACTAGTGCAGAGAAAGACCTCTGAGCCTCGACTCTACACCATTTTCAATTGTAATTCAAAAAAGTCAATTGAAATTCGAAGATTCCATTCCATGAAATTCGAAAAATATCAATTGAAATTCGGATATTCCATTTGAAATTTGAAAAAGGTCAATTGAAATTCGAAAAACATCAATTGAAATTCGAAACACATCACTTAATATTCGAAGAACATCAATTTAAATTCGAAACACATCAATTGAAATTCAAAACACATCATTTGAAATTCGTAAAATTGCAATTGAAATTCGGAATACGTTAATTGAAATTCGAATTTTCCCATTTGAAATTCGTAATACACCAATTGAAATTCGGAAAACATCAACTGAAATTCGAAAAATGTAAACAAAATCAAAGCTGTATATTAGATGGGGTAGCATTTAAGTGACACAATTTGTCTGTGTTAAACCTTTAATATTAAAATATGTTTTGTTTCAACTAATTTTGAATAAATATTCATAAAAGATTAGATCATCTATATGTTTTCTGTTCGTCACATTATACGTTAAGATTTAGTCAGAAAATGTGTTTAAAATATTCTACATAATCTAATGTACAGATTTATTTACATTTTCGAATTTCAATTGATGTATTTCGAATATCAATTGATGTTTTTCGAATTTCAATTGGTGTATTACGAATTTCAAATGGAAAAATTCGAATTTCAATTGATGTATTTCGTATATAAATTGATGTTTTTCGAATTTTAATTGATGTGTTTCAAATATCAATTGATGTATTTCGAATTTCAATTGGTGTATTACGAATTTCAAATGGAAAAATTCGAATTTCAATTGACGTATTCCGAATTTCAATTGCAATTTTACGAATTTCAAATGATGTGTTTCAATTGATGTTTTTCGAATTACAGTTGAAAATGGTGTAGTATACTGAGGAAGACCTCTGAGTTCCGACTCTGTTACATAGAGGAAGACCTCTAATGTCCGACTAAAGTATAGAGAGTAAGATCTCTGAGGAACGACTCTAATATATAGATGGATACCACTGAGCTCGTATTCCAGTATGTAGAGGAGGACCTCTGAGGTCCGATTCCAGTATATATGGGAAGTCCTCTGAGTTTCGAATCCAGTATATAGATGAAGACCTCTAGCATAGAGAATGTCCTATGTATACTCCATGTATACTCCAGTGTAGAGAATTGCCATTGATGTTGAATTAAGTGTAGAGGAATACTGTTGCGGTCACATCTAGTATATAGAAAGACCGTTTAGACCGTGTTGCGAAGTCGACTCTATAGTAAAGAGAAAGACCTTCCGGATCTACTTTTAGTAAAATACTAATAATAGTTTTTTTCTGTTTATACTCTAAAGGCCCCTAATGCTAATACGCCCTACTTAAACTTTTATCCGTTTTTTCTCAGCCACAACCATCAGTAGCATTATTAAACATATGGATGAATGATGGTGCCACATCCTGCAAAGCCATACACATATACATACATATGCAGCTCCTCCTTGCATTTGTTACTGCTGACGATGGCATTGACGACACGACGTTGCCGTTGTCGTTGTTTTGCTCTTCGATTCATTTATGCCATCAACTTTATACAAATGTTAATAGCATTCATTCATTTTACCATTCATTCATTCATGCCAGAATAAAAATGAAAGATGAAAAATAAAAAATAAACTATAAAAAATATGTTTGCAATGAATGGCAAAAGCACTAACTCGCCATAAACACGTTGTTGTTGCCATCAGCATCGTGTCGTCGTCAAATGATGTTGCTGCATGCATGCATGGACAAGATTGTTAATGTTGCTGTTGCTTTAGTTGCTCTTATAGCAGATGCTTGTTATTTTTGCTGATGGAGTTGCTGCCGAAGCTGATGATGCTTTCGGTTATTTCTTTTTATTGCTGTGGCATGTGTTGCAGTTTTATGCGAGTATATTCCATTTTGCTGTGGTATGCCAGAAGCATACATATTTTACTCGGAAAATGAAGAATTTTTCCCATCAAAAATATAACAACATCAGACCATCGCCATTATTGCCCGTTCCATATGCATCGCTTTTCCCCGGTTTATTATAGTCTCCAACAATGCTTCAACTCATTCACACTTCCAATACAGGATAATCCCCTTTACGTTTCCTTTTTCTTTTATTCTCTTCCTTCCATGTTCAGCAATTGTACTGTTTTTTATCCATTAATATTATTTTCTTCTTTTGCCAGATGGAAACCATTTTTCTGTGTGTGTGTTGTTTTTTTCTTCACAACAACAATGGAGTTATGTTTCCTCTTCTCTAAAGAGTTTGCAAATTTGATTTTATTATATATAATAAATAAATTGCGTCACTTTTGATTGATCCCGCTTGAGTTTGTCCGACACTCAGCTACAGTGGATTCTTATTAGATTAAATTGTTCCTTTGGTACAGACCTTTATGAGGAAATTCTGTGTAAAGAGTTTTGTATAAAATTGAGTATCTTGGGAGAAAAGTTAGATAGACACAAATCATTGGTTTTGATTAAAGTCCCATATTTTAAACAAATTAGCTATTAAAGATTTTCGTTCTCCTAATTTACATATCACTTATGACAAACTGTAACAGTGAAATAAATGAAGCAAAGAAGGAGACAAAGAGCGGCGACGACTGTTGGTTTAGGTTCAGGCCAGATTTCAACAATCTTCTTCAAAGCGCAGCAGTGGCACTCAACTGAGCGCATATCGCTAAACTGCATTAATCGTATGCGGCCCTGATAGACGCCCAGAGATCAGCAAAGTTCGCCATCAAAACAAAGTCTACGACTCCTGACTGCGAACGGACAAGTCCAGTAAGTTTGGTTCGCGTAACAATCCAGACTTAGGGAGGTTCATTTAAGTAGAACCACTTCTGGTAGACGATTAAGCATTACCCAGGGTACACTACGGCAAAGCGGTCTACTGTTACGCCCCACCCTGTTTGCAAGAATTTGCAACGATTTTAGGTTCTTATGCTCGTAGCGGCAATCCAACACACTTGGATCTTATAAAACTGCAAAACATATTCCTAATAATACTCGGTGCTTACAAAGAAGGCAGATTCCTTTATATCCAGTCATTTCTTATGGCGAATTCTTTTCTGCAAAAAAGTGCAACACTTGCATTGCCCTTTTTCCGAAAACTGCACTATTATATCGCTTTTTTGAAATTTTAGTTGTGCTAAATTCGAGTAACTTAATTACCAAATTTCAAAAAAGTATCACAAAAGTGCCGTTTTCGGAAAAAGGGCAATGAAAATGTTGCAGAAAGAATTCGCCATTAGACTTAGCCGGATAGCTTCACAGGAAGTGATCTATGTTTCTTCCTCCCCTATTCGTGAATATTTACTTGTACATGGTTGCTCCTATCAAGTGGTAGCAGTTACTTTGCTTTATTAAGGCATATGTACTCGTACTGTGTTATACTAGTCTGGGGACTTATATTCACCTGCTACTGCTTCTAATTTAAGATATTTGTAGAAACAAAGAGGTCGGGACAGATAGATCTGAACGTAGATGAGGTACATCTATCCAATGATAGCTGGTATTTTTCCATAAAGGTCCCGTCACTCTGTATACTCTGCCTTGTTATTTGCTATTCACCTTTTGGAGTGCCTCAACTTTGAGCTGACGTTTACAGGAAGATAATGGCGTACCTATATTTGCAAATTCCTCACGTATTTTTAAGGTCGTCCTCACCCTTGCCAGTTCCTCACGTATACAATTCCGCTGGATTTCTGGTTACATAGTTATCTGCTTGGTCACTTGTGCGACAGTCTCAGGAAGATCACATCCAGGGATTTTGTGGCGACTATGATATAAACACTGACTACTAAAATACCAACATGGTAGAAGGAACAGCTGTGAGGTATTCTATAAGTTAGATACACATTTTGCTTTATACAAAGAAAACCGAAGTAAAATCTTCCAAGTGTTTCATCTGGCACTGTGGTTAATCTCATGTGGTCATATATTTGATCTAATTATGAACCGATTATTTTGACATTATTTGTTGAAGTAGCAGCTTCTGGCCGAAAAGACGCTGCTTCCGATCAATCCAGTACATTTAACCTGCTACCATGCTCATTGACAACCACCCAATATCCTAACGATAAATTCTACCTAGGGCTTTTGAAACAATCAACCCACGCCATAGCTTCTGCAGCAACCATTATTTCGATAATAAGTCCTTGTGCATGTGCACCTATTACACAGAGTCCTAAAAGATATTATGGGATATTATTAATGTGCTCATTATTTCCACTATCTACTTTTTATCCCCTCACCTTAGTGAGGAGGGTATATATCATTTGCTACGAGCCAAAAGTGTAGCATATCGAAGGAGTGACCTAATACCCTTAGTATGTTCGGCGGAAATCCGTTTTGAGTCATTATACCCTCACTTTAGTGTGACGAGGGTATATATCATTTGCTACGGAAAAAAGTGTAACACGTCGAAGGAGTGACCTAAGACCCCAAGTATGTTTGGAGGAAATCCGTTTTGGGTCATTTTAAGTCGAATGAGCAATGTCCGTCCGTCTGTCTGTCTGTCTGCTGGCTGGTGCGCACGATAACTCTCGAAAGGAGTAACCGATTGACCTCAAATTTGGTATGTGGTAATATTTTTTTTGTGGTATACCTTTGTCGGTTTACCCGACTGAAACTTTCTTACTTGTTTTAAGTCATTTGAGCGATGTCCGTCCGTCTGTCTGCTGGCTGGTGCGCGCGATGACTCTCGAAAGGAGTAACCGATTGACTTCAAATTTGGTATGCGATAATACTTTTCTCTATCTCCGGCTAAGTTCGAAGATGGGCCATAATGGTCCACTCCTTCTAGTATCTCCCCCACAAAGGGTTAACGTTTAGTGAAATATTGATTCTTTAATACCTTCTATACTACTTACTTGAATCTTCTGAAATATCGCACACAGTATTAGCTTGTTAGTCGCTAACATGTCAAGAAGAATGGGTGGCGACTCCCTTTTTGGTACCTTCCACACAAATGGACCATTTTTCACCAAAAGTTAACTGCTTATGACTTTAATACCAGTGCATATATATACTTCAAATTTTGTACAGTTTAATGGTTTTATAGTACCTATCGTCCAGAGATGGGCGTTATTGGCACTCCCCTTTTGGTACATCCCACACAAAAAGGGCCTTTTTGTACGAAAAGTTAATACTTGAAATTCCGTACAGTGTAATGCTTTTATAGTACCTAGAGTCCAGAGAAAAGTGACCGTTATTGGGACGCCCCATTTGATACCTCCCAAATAAATGAACCATTTTGTACCAAAAGTAAACAGCTTTTAACTTTAATACAATTTAAATATATAATAATTTAACTAAAACAAAAAATTCATAAATTTACTAATATTTTTTTGTGACTCAAGGTGAGGGGATTCATAAGTCGGTTTCAGTCGGGTGAAACTTTATTACTTGTTTTATTCACATTTTGACCAGATTTGTCCCAAACTGTGTATGTTCGATCCCGCTTAAACACATATTGTTAATGTAGCAGTCTCCACTCCAAAATTGCTTCTGGCGGTCAATCTAGTACCTAGAATATGGGGTCGCCTACCAACTACCTTCGCTCCTTGGGTTTAGATTTGGTTGGTAGTCTGTTTTACCCGCTCAATTAAACCAAATTATGTCCCTACAGTTACCACGGGCTCAGATGCCTCTCATCGAAAACAACCTGTTTAATAAACAAAGTTATAAATAGTACGAATATTAGGGGAATATCTGTGAAACTTCCTGGAAAAGCCAACCCGGCATATCCAGACATCGTTTACTCAATGCTGGGCAGTAGCAAAGCAGGCGATCAATGCTCTCCACTTCTTCCGCATTTCCACAGCTTCTGTAGAAGTCATTGGATTCAATAGCCAACATTCAGGCGTGTTGCCCAATTAGGCAGTGTCCCGATAGTACTAACACTGACCTCAGTTCGTATCTTGGAGAGATTTGTCTAGCCACACTAGAGGTGCCGATTTCTAACCATCTTTCATTGGATTTCCTGTTTGACTCTTACCTGACCAAAAGCTTGCAAGTAGACAGTGGAGCATCAATACGTATACGTATATTTTATGACTTTGTGCACATTTTTGCCATATTTAAGGCACTGGATGCACTTTTTACGGGTAGGTTTGTTTCGCATTTTTTCTCATATTCAATACCTACAACTTTGCTTCAGACAGAAAAGAGATATTCCGTACGGAATACCGAGAAGAAATATAGAAAAAGTGCAAAAAATCCACCTTGAGCAAAAAAAAAATCGTATGGTTATTAAATTATTACGTATACGTATATTTTATGACTTTGTGGACATTTTTGCCATATTTAAGGCACTGGATGCACTTTTTACGGGTAGGTTTGTTTCGCATTTTTTCTCCTATTCAATACCTACAACTTTGCTTCAGACAGAAAAGAGATATTCCGTACGGAATACCGAGAAGAAATATAGAAAAGTGCAAAAAATTCACCTTGAGCAAAAAAAATCGTATGGTTATTAAATTATTACGTATACGTATATTTTATGACTTTGTGGACATTTTTGCCATATTTAAGGCACTGGATGCACTTTTTACGGGTAGGGTTGTTTCGCATTTTTTTTTCTCTTATTCAATACCTACAACTTTGCTTCAGACACAAAAGAGATATTCCGTACGGAATACCGAAAAGAAATATAGAAAAAGTGCAAAAAATCCACCTTGAGCAAAAAAAATCGTATGGTTATTAAATTATTAATTGGGCCAACTTGACTAAAAGAAGGATGCAGAAGTTCTTATTTTTGGGGCTACCTTCACGACCAATTCTCAGAATTGAGTCCCAAAATCATGTGTTGTACTGTGTTATTATTTTCGTGACTTCACATGTCGCAGGGAAGAAATAAGTGGATCGGAAGATGCTGCCAACATGTTGAAGAGGTCCTCATTTTGACTCACCCGTAATGCTTAAAATGTGTTCTGGAATCTATATTTTTTTTAGAATTTTTTAAGAGACTCCTGCGCTTCTTTTGAGAGCTCTCCAACCGGCAAAGACTGGTATTCAATCATATCTTTGCCATGCGCCAATATTTTATTGACTGTTGGGGTCAAATTCTTCTGTGGATACATTTCCGCTAAAAGTGATGCAGTTTTCGATGCATTTTCTCCATATTTTGTAGAATTGAATTGCAATTTAAAACATTGAAAATCGTTCCTAAACTTTTCACGATTTGATTGTCAATTTCAATGATACTAGTTACTGCCTGATCATTTTAAACAAATCTCCTAGAAGTGTTCCCATCGTTTGAGTTTCCGTGTCTGTGCTTGGGACAGTCTCCTTTTAGTCCAAGTTGTTTAAAAAAAGCATTCTGTTTTTGCTTCTTTCTAATCTTTTCCACATCCTTAGTTAATGTTTCTTCATCGAAGTTTTCCTCCTCTTGTGGTAGGGTATACGCCAATTTTAGCAAAAACTCCATACACCTTATCCTTGCGTGCAATAGTGACATTCCATATTCGTAATTCTCCTTGTTTGTAGAATCGTTCAACTTACCGAAGTTCTTCTGGCTCTTTTTGCATATCGGGCATGACAATGTTAAGTTTAATCTGACAACCATGGTCAGATGAAACTTGTAACTACATTCAATATATTTTCCTTCTCCAATTTGCAGCTCTGTGGGCTTCATCTTGCTTATTTCTTCTTTAATATCCTTCACCGTGGTACTTATGAGTTCTGCCGATTGCTATGCAAACTGAAACATTATTGGTCGGCAATAATGCACTGATGACGGCAGTGGATTTTCCAGTGTAGGGAAACATCAGATATTAGCCGAAAAGGAACAACAGATGCCATAAACATATTTCCGTTCGATATTGTAGCATCGGAAGATATCCTTTGCTTATAAACACTTTGTCGGGATAATCCATCACAGCCCCATTTACTGATCAATGTCAGTTTCTTAGGAAGAATTTCCACCTCATTTTTAGGAAGACTCTCCAGCAGCCGTTTTGCTGTATGGTCCATAAGATCCAGCAGGTTGGCTTTCTCAGAGACTTCCGTAAACTCCGTATGCAGTGGTCGTGAATTTATTTTGGCTTGCGTAATATGCTTGTTTGCGGGTAAAGTGTCAGCCCTGTGGCGCATTAAAGTTGCCCGTAGTATCTGATATTTCTCTTTGGAAAGTTGAAAGTCTATAAATAAGGCCAAGGCTTCTACGGAACCATAATTTTTAAATAGTGATTTACCTGGAGAAACGCAAAGAAATCATAATTTTTTTTTATCATTATGCATTTAATAAATATATCAATCCATAGAAAGACAAAAAAGACATTTCGTTACATAGTTTTCGTGATATTACACCTGAAATCGGACCAAGTTACCAAAAATGATGTGTTTTTTTGAAAACCGAAAATCGGTCAAGACATGTTTAGAAAAATCTGACATTATTAAGGGTAGTATATTAGAAATCCTTGAAAAGTTTGCTATAAGATGAGTTCATTCAAAATATCGTAGGCGCACATGCAAATTTTGAGTTTTGCAACCTGTTTGCTCTGCATATAGGCGCCACTGTGGTCCGGCGAATTCATAGCAACAGGTAACAAATATAATTGAAGTTAACAACTACCATGTGAATATCGTTTTCGGAGACCCACCCACGCCAGTGGCATAAATAGAAAAGAGAATGACCCATCAAATAAGTGAAGTATATTAGCCATTGTGCATGTTTGGCTCGATTGACGGATGATAGAAAAGAGAATGTGGCATAAATAGAAAAGAGAATGTCCCGTCAAATAAGTGAAGTATATCAGCTATAATGCATGGCTCGATGGACGGATGACGCGCTACACTTTTTCCGCTACGAATCAACCCTACCCAGCTTGTTCGCAGGTCTTTATTCCTACTTCACCTTGCGCCTTGAAATAGGTCAGACCTGTCGTGAAGCTGATGAATGTAGTAGTAGTTATCCAAACTACCGAACCACGATTAAGATAAACTAACAGATCTAATCCACCTTAAAGCATATGACTAGATCAGAGAATCCTACAGGTGGCTCTAAAAAAATTGGTCATACAGGCCAAAAACAGGGTTTGGTCGTTAACCTAAACAAGACATAATTGATTCTCTTTACTAGGAAGTATACGGTGCAACCTCATCGGATAAATGGGACAGAGCTAGTCTTTTCTGAAAGTGCAAAATGTCTAGGAATAATTCTAGATAGGAAATTGTCATCGGAAGGTCATCGTCGCCTTATATTCCAGCAGAAAAGCTGACGGTTGGGTATTGACTCTAATGACTTCTGCAGAAGCTCTGGAGACGCGGAAGAAGGGGAGAATATTGATCACCTGCTTTACTACTAGCCAGCATTGAGTAAACGACGTCTAGATATACTGGAGTCGGCCTTTCTAGGAAGTTTGACGGATCTTTCCGGTATCTATGTATAGTCGTACCATTAACTTTGTGTATGAAACCCGGTTGATTTCGATGAGGGGCATCTGAGCCCGTGGTAACACTAGGGACCTAAATTGGTATATGTGAGCTGGTAAAACCGGCTACCACTCTAACCTAAATATAAATCAGACTGGAAAACACTGAAGAAATTTGCGTCAAATAGCGGATTTGTAGAATATTCTGTATTTAAGGATCATATATAAAGATAAATCTGTACAATCTTCTGGTTTAGAAGCTCGTTTATAAGGATCGTTTTTACAGATCTTTCCGGTATCTATAGTCGTACTATTTACTTTGTGTGTGAAACAGGTTGATTTCGAAGAGGGGTCCGTGGTAACACCAGGGACCTAAATTGGTCTATGTGAGCTGGTAAAACCGGCTGCCACCCTAACCTAAATATAAATCTGACTGGAAAACACTGAAGAAATTTGCGTCAGATAACGGGTTTATAGAATATTCTATATTTAAGAGTCATAAAAGGGTGATTAAACTGTAAGGGTCGAAGTTGAATGTGAACCACACCTAAACGTCAAGTTTTTTTCTGCATTTCATTTGACATTTCTCAATGTTTGACTGGCATCATCGGGCCGTATTTTTTCCCAAATGAGGCCGGTCAGACAGTTAGGTTAGGTTATAAGAGGATGACACTAGAGCTGGTCTAGTGTCTAAGACTGGGCCATGTTTGATCCAGTGCTATTCCTCATGTTGTTGTTTTTGGTTCCTCTCTTCCGATTTCCATTTATATTGTGGGTTATTTCCGCGGGATCTGTACTCATGCAAGCCCCGGATGTTTTCTAATATTATGGGCGCCATTTTGAAGCCCTAATGAAAGCCAATATTTTTGCTGGGTCGTAGCCTCGAATTTCCGTTAATGTCTGGAAATAAAAAGAGCCGAGTATATTTTTTCTTCTTTTGCATAGGGCAGGGCACTGATAAAGGAAGTGATAACTATCTTCCGAATAGTCAACATCCCCACACCATCTACATAAGTCATCATTTCTATTGCCGATTCTTACCATATGTTTTCCTAAGGAGTTATGCCCCGTTACTACACCAATTACGGCCCTTAGTTCATCCCTCTTCATTCTTAGTAGGCGTTCAGAATTTCGCGATTCCTTTTCGTCCCGAAGTAGTTTCGTCTGTTCACAAGCTGCAGAGGTGTTCCACCGTCTGTGCCATTTCTCCCCGCTCTTTTCTTTGATCCTGGAAAAACAGTGAGACAAAGGTGGTAAAACAAGTGGATCATCGCCCCCTGTAAGGCGTGCTCCATTCATAGCTAGAACATCTGCTTCTTCGTTACCCGGGATATCTTTGAATGGTGTTCGCTATCGTGAGATGATAACGAACTTTTTATGGCCCGAATTGGAAGATATGGATGGGGACAATATGTGGTTTCAACAGGACGGTGCCACTTGCCACACAGCTAACGAAGCGATGGCTCTTTTGCGCAACAAATGACACCGTTGGACTTCTTTCTTAGGGGTTATTTGAAAGAAAAGGAGTACGTCGATAAGCGAGCAACAATTCAAGTGCTAAAGGATGAGATAATTCGGCACATTAACGGCATAGAACCTCAATTATGCCTCAGCGTCATCGAAAATTTGGACCATCGGATGGAGGTGTGCCGCCGACGTCGCGGCGGCCATTTGGCCGATATTTTGTTCCATACATAATTGAATCATACCAATATTATCATAATAAAAAGAAATGACAATAATTTCCTAAATTATCTGTGTCTTATTCAAACTCGTCATCGGCCCTTAAAATTTAACCACCCTTTATAAAGATAAATCTGTATAATATTCTGGTTTTAAAGGATCGCACAACAATTCGATCTCCTGATTTAGGTTCATATCTAGGAACAATCGATCCCATCCACTCAACAAGTACAGAAGAGAGATCCCAACGATCAATAGTGCGAAGTCCAAAATAGCAATAGAGAACCTATTGATCAAAAAGCTTTATGGAGAGGTGTGAACGAAATTTACACGGACGAAGTCGCTGCAGGTCTTTGCTATAGACTTTAACTTCAGTGCCAAGAGAAATAAATATATATTTCCAATTAACATCTATGTTCCATTAACTTTTTCAGTTTAATACATACGTAATTTGTTTAAGATGCATTAAGTCAATTCAGTTTAAATTAAGTATGTCATACTTTCAGGCTTACTTAAAAAATATGTTAGTGTAAAGTAATACACATTTCACCAAGCATCATTTACACTCATACAACATAAGCATTGGTGTACATACAATTTGTCGAAAAATCTAAATAAATGTCAATTGCAGGAGGCATTTTTGCATTACATGAAATGTTAATTTTTATTTATTAATTTTCTTCGTGCTTCGCTTAAACCTAACTTGACTTGCAGAGTTTGAAACCATATCACTAACACCCACATGAAGTGCTGACATTTTCTAGCAACGACTTCTTGCGAGTCTATTAGGTATCATGATAATAAAATAATTAAATCACAAAGTTTCCCCCACTAAGGGAGAATTTGAATTTCAATTTAATTTTCATTGCATACTTGTGGGGGTTAGACATGTATGTAGTACACGAAGCATGTCTGCCAAAAATAGCTTTAATATTTACTCCCGCATGAAAATTGCTAATATCAAATAGCAATTTATTTATTGCCAAAGTGCATGTGCTCTTCCAACCGATTACAATGTTTATTAGAGCTATGTTCCTGGTACTGTTCTCTTCTTCCCTTGTTCTCTTGAAGCTTTTATTACACTTTAACTAGTTTTGCAATTGCTTAATTGTTGCCATCAATGTCATTATATACAAGTTTTCACTTGTTTCAACACCCGAAAATGTTTTCCAATAAAACTCGATAAATAAAAGTTTGTCATTAAAGGGATCTAATGTACACGTATAGTTTGGGTTTTCCAACATGTATAGAGTTGTGCGGCATACTTTTAGGGTGTTGATTTTTTTTGGGGAATATTTTAGGGGTTTTCCAGGTTCCAGGTTGTATGATGTTATGCGGTATAATTGTGGGATATTGATGTTTCGGGGGTATATTTTAAGGGGCATTGATATGAGAAAGAGAAAAAATTCTGTTAAATCACAAAATAGCATGAATAAAATAATTTTAAACTGGAAAAAGTGACTGACTTTTTGTCGTACGTAAAACATTTAACTTACACATGTTTTTTATTTTCATAATTTTTTCTAAAGAAACTACATACTTTAAAATCCTCATGAGCGCCCCAGTAGGTGAGTTGGTAGCGTACTCGCCTATGAGTTTGGGGGTTGTGGGTTCGATTCCCACCAGAGGCTCTTGTCTGTCGCTGCAAAAATTTAGCCATATGGTCCTTGTAACCCGGCCACTCCCTGGACCTTATAATTAGAATATAAATAGCAACTGCCGTTGAAACAATTAAAAAAAATAGATTTTTTTTTCAAAAAAATTATTTTTTGATGGCACGAAAAAACGCTTAAAAATAGAAAAAAATTCGCAAAAAAATTGTTTGTTCCATTTCTTGAAATTTATCATCCTAACGAAGAAAATCATGCCTATTTGCAAAATATCTATAGATAAATGTATAAATTATGACTTATATTGTAAAAATAGGGAAATTCAAAAAAAATATTTTTTATTTTGGCAATTTTGTCTGGGAGGTAGCAAAAGGGGCATGGCAATGACGCCCATTTTGTAATATATTATGGGTACTATAAAAACATTACACTGTACAAAATTGCAGGTATTTGTATGTGCAGGAAACCAAATCTTTAACTTTTTGTGCAAAATAATCCATTTTGCACGGGACTATAAGCACTGTAAACGCATTACATTCCACAAATTTTAAGTATTTTTATGGACTGAAATCAATGTTATGAGACGTTAACTTTTTGTGCAAAATGTATGGGAGGTACCAAAAGTGGCGTAGCAATAACGTCCATCTTTACGGGACTGTAGGTACTATAAAAGCATTACACTTCACAAATTTGAAGTGCCAACCAGACAGACAGACTGGCGGACATTGCTAAAATGACTTAAAATGGCTCAAAACGGATTTCCGCCAAATATTCTTGGGCCTCTTAGGTCACTCCATCGATATTTTACACTTGTGACCTGCACCATCTGATATATACCCTTGTTCACAATAGTGGGTGTATAAAAACCGGTTTATGTTGAAATTCTCATATTTCTATAATTTCTACACTTATTCATAGATTTTCTTCAAATACTCGTAGGCATTGTTTTCTCGTTAGAATTTGATTTAAAAAAAACAATTTTTTATTTTTATTTTAACGACAGTTACCAAACTTCTGTTCCAACGTTAACAATTGTAGTCCTCATAATTTCCTTTTATCTAAAATATATCGGGGCTTTATCGAGCATATACTTCAAAAAATATTGTCCAAATACTAAAGACAACTTCCAAGAAAATGGGAATTTTAAAAAAATTTTAAAAACAAAATTTACCATAAAATTCGTATTAAATATTTTTTTTCATGTTTTGGGCTCCTTTTTACGCCAGAAAATGTTATGCACAGCCGTACGACAAAGAAGTTGTTGCATAGTGTAATCGACCAACTAAATTGTGTGTGGCAATATATTCGCAAATCTCAAGCTAAGTTCAAAGATCGACCATATTGGTCCTCTTCCTCTAAAGACTGTCCCACAAAGGGAGAAAATAAGCGAAATTGAGACCCCTTTTATGTACCAAAGATGAATAGCGGATAATTTTAAAAACTCTACACCCAAACACTTTAAATTCTGCACAGTTGTTTGATCTGTAATGTTGTTTGCATACATTTCAGAGAAATATGGGCGCAATTTCCACAGGTTTTTTAGTAGACCTGAAATTTGGTATAATGCAATACGTACGCTACAGCTAAAAATGTTTGCCTAGTACATTCTGGTGAGAGAGAACAGTTAATAGTTTCTTGGTAATCAATCAGCCCTTGGCAGGGCCGTGGCAGTGTCTCAGGTTATATACACGCTCGGTTGATCACCATTGGAACAATATAGACCGAACGCTCTACTGGTATAGTGTGTCCATATAATCCTCTGAAGTCAGGATGGAATTCCTATCCAAAGCATTCACCAATGCACAATGGGAGAAATTCCAAAATAAAGGGAAATAATTCTGCCGTTACTTAACCAGACAACCGATTGTGACCAAACTTGGCATGGTTGTAGAAGAGGTATTGGAGAAGTTATGTTTTGAGTTTGGACCCCCTGTGGTATACAGGGGCGATTCATAAAATCTTTTTTTGTGTGTAAAGTAGTAACCGAAGTCTACAAAAGGCCTTTTGCACCTAACAGTTATCTTGTATAGTTACCGACATATCTACATTTGAAAATTAAATTTACAATTTTTTCCCTCACCCAGTGCTGGTATTTTGCAAATATCGAAGCAGGATATACACCGATTTTATCTACTTAAACACGTCTGGTTTTGTATTCAAACACATATTTTATTTGAGAAATTTAGTTTTCAAATATATTTTGTTGTAATATATAAGAATATATGCGTTCCAAGCATACATATCTTATTTATTTGCAAATACAATTTATTTGCTCAGAAATATATAATATTTAAAAATTTGTGTTCCAAATATATTTTCTTTCGATTCAAACTTATCAAAAAAGGCGATTTTGCCCAGCGTTTAAGTGGACAAATTTGTGAAGCTGATGTGAGAGAAATCGGTTTATATTCTGCACTGACATTAAGCAAATGCTAGAACAGGGTCAGGGTGAAAAAATCACTTTTCAAATGCCGACAGAGAAATGTAAAAATCCCACACAATTTTTAAAAATGAACATATTTCAATCAAATTTTTAAAAATTGACATATTTCAATGAAACATTTTCTAGTTCCTAGGTCTTGACATCGCAAATCGAATGTAATTCGCGAAACATTATATATCCAAAAGTCAATTCCACAATTCCCAAAATAATTTTGAAAATCCGCCAAAAAATGAAATTTTTTGATTTCCCCTATATCTACTATACTAAAAGCCGGGTTTCAGATTCCCTTTGCAGTTCAACATACAACACCTTACCACATATAAATGTGCCAAAAATTTTAATATTTTAGCTTTGCGATTGGAGAAAATGCGGCTTATTTTTGAAATTTGTTTAAAAAATGGTATAAATTGGAGAAACTTGGTAGCAATACCAGTGAACATTTTTCCCGTTCTTTCTTTGAGAACATTCTCTGGAAAGTTTACTTTAAGATGATAGTCGAAAACACGACATATCGTCATCAGAAACGAAAAAGGGCGTAACAACAAGACAAATGGAAATTTAGTTTTTTAAGGATTTCGGTATACTGCATCAAAATACACATCCTGACAAATTCTTAGAGACCTACTATCAAAAATGGCGAATTTATTAACAAAATTCAAAAGGACCTAACAACAAATTATTTCTTTTTTCATAGTTATAAATTACTATTTCACGCAATTTTCACAAACCCTTTATAAATCGTGTTTGTGTGAATATATATATGCGTCATTATAATTAGGTATTATCCTGAAAATCCCGTTTTTCTAACGACAACATTTTTCATTTTATTTAGCTTTTTGCTTCTCCTGTAAAATATTTAAATATGATGATAGGCCCATTCTCGTTTCTGATGACGATATACTTTCTTCCTAAAAAATCGGATTTTTTTGAAAATAAAATTTCAAGAGGCCATAACTTTTGTCCTATCAGGTATACCGAACCAAATTTTTTGTTCATCATATAGGAATTTTTTGCTAATCCAGTATCCTGCTTCGATATTTACAAAATACTAGCACAGCGTCAGGGAAAATATTAAAAATTTAAATTTCAAATGCCAATATCTCGGTAACTTTACAAGATAACTGTTAGGTGCAAAAAGAGTTTTATAGATTTCAGTTACTAGAATACACACAAAAAAGATTTTATGAATCGGACGAAAAAGGCGAAAGATACACGCGCTTAAACATTTTGTTCCACCGAGAGGCCAACTTTGAGGCCCTGCAGCTCCGCCACAGTATACCAAAGTGGGCCCAAACACAAAACATAACTTCTCTAATACCTCTTCTACAAACATGCCAAGTTTGGTCGTAATCGGTTGTCTGGTTAAGAAACGGCAGAATTATTTCCCTTTTTTTGGAATACCTCCCATTGTGCAATGGGCTCCATATTCGACTTGATCTGTGTGAATACCAAAATCAACATTTATATTACCCATATCCCACAATGATAGCTTATAACAAATCCGGCAAAATATATTTAAAAGAAATGTGTAATGTAAATTTTCCCGCCTAATGCTCTATGTCACAAAAAAAAAACTATCCTCACCTTCTGCAAAAGTCATTCCTAAAGACTTTAAGTCTCTCCAATAAAACAGTGACACGTCGTGACAGACGCGATCAGTGATTCGTTCCGTCTCAATAACGACAGCACTGCCTTTTTTCATTTCTAGTCGAACCATATGTCAGGAAGAGATTGCTTGTTGCTGTTGGCATGTCCCCATATACCAGTTACCCTGAAAAATGTAATATATGTTCTAGCCTTGCAAGGTTATCCGTACTGCAGTTCCCTGGTATGTGCCTGGCAACCAAATCAGTTGCATATAGAACTGAACACGCAAAGAAAGGAATTCGTTTCTGCGAAACGAAATATTGGACAACTACAATTCTCGTTTGCACGAACTGAAATTTTGTTTGTTGTAACAGAAACTTATTTGGCGTAAACAATTGTTTGTTCTGACCAAAAGAAATTTCAGTCGTCGTAAACGAGAATTGTAGTTGTCTAATATTTCGTTTCGCAGAAACGAATTTTTTCCTTGCGTGTACTAATATTATGTGGTATTTAATTTTGGTATGTTTTGGCGCTTTTTGTATGAAAGGTACTTAAAGGGATGTGGTCATAACTCCCATTTTTAAGAACTGTAGCAATTTTCAAAACTATACACTGTGCACACATTTTATGTATTTGTACAAATGGTACGTTTGTGTGGGAGGTACCAAAAGGGGCATGGCTATAACGTCCTTTTTTCTCTAGATTGTAGGTACTATAAAACCATTATACTGTAGACATATTCAAGTATTTGTAGGCACTAGTATTAAAGTTAAAAGCGGTAAACTGTTCGT
Organism: Eudasyphora cyanicolor; assembly: GCA_963930755.1. Taxonomy (NCBI): domain Eukaryota; kingdom Metazoa; phylum Arthropoda; class Insecta; order Diptera; family Muscidae; genus Eudasyphora; species Eudasyphora cyanicolor. Next base: position 54,853,289 of record OZ005735.1, read on the forward strand.
ACGTTTGTGTGGAAGGTACTAAAAGGGACATGGCTACAACGTCCATTTTTCTTGTAGCTACTACAAAACCATTACGCTGTAGAAAATTTCAAGTTTTTGTATGAACTGGTATTCAAGTGCACTTTGGTGCAAAACAGTACATTTGTGTGGGAGGTACCAAAATGGGCGTGCATATTACGCCCGCTTTTCACTGGACTCTAGGTACCATAAAAGTATTACACTGCACAAAATTTCAAGTATTTTCAAGAAGCGATATTAAAGCTATAAGCAGTTTACTTTAGGGGCAAAATGGTCCAGTATACTTTAGGGACAAAATGGGCGTGCATATTACGCCCGCTTTTCACTGAACTCTAGGTACCATAAAAGTATTACACTGTACAAAATTTCAAGTATTTTCAACAAGCGATATTAAAGCTATAAGCAGTATACTTTAGGGGCAAAATGGTCCATTGGTGTGGGAGGTACCAAAAAGGGCGGCATTTTTCACGACGTTAGTGACTAATAAACTAATACTATGTGTAGAATTTCTGAAGTTTAAAATAAGTAGTACAGAAGTTATTAAATAATTAATAATTAAGTGAATATTAAACTTTTGTGGGAGAGGTACTAGAGTTGTGGACCAATATGGCCCATCTTCGAACATAGCCGGAGATAAAAAAAATAACACCTACCAAATTTGAAGTCAATCCTTTCGAGAGTTATCGTGTGCACCAGAAAGCAGTCAGACAGACGGATGGACGGACATTGCTCAAATGACTTAAAATGACCCAAACGGATTTCCGCCGAACATACATAGGGTTTTAGGTCACTTCTTCGATGTTTTACACTTTTGGTTCGTAGCAAATGATATTTACCCTCCTCTCTAAGGTGAGGGGATAATAAAACAGACATTTTCATTTCAGTCCGATTATATAAATCTTTTTATAAAAAATTTACCAAACTTGCTTACGGCCATAAATATTTTTTAAAATTTTTTTTTTATATTCCTGATTCCTGTTCTGCACACTTCGAAGTACATATGTGATATTTGTACTTCAAATTGATATTTGTATGTGAAGGAAGCCAAGTTAACTCATTTGTATGGGATGTTCCAAAAGGGGCGTGGTAATATCGACAATTTTGCACGGTACTATAGGTACTGTGAAGGCATTACACTCCACAAAAGTTTAAGTTATTGGTATGGACTGGAATCAAAGTTATAACCCGTTAATTTGTTGTGCAAAATGGTCCATTTGTATGGGAGGTACCAAAAGAGGCGTGTCAACTTCGCCTATTAATGCTATGTGTGGAATATCAGTAGATTACAATAAGTGTTATAGAAGTTATTAAAGTATCAATATTTCACTAAATATTTCTGTTAACCCTTTGTTGGGGAGGTACTAGAAGGACTGGACCAATATGGCCATCTTCATACTTAGCCGGAGATATAGAAAAATATTAACGCATGCCAAATTTGAAGTGAATCGGTTCAGCAGACAGACAGGCGGACAGATGGACATTGCTCAAATGACCCAAATCGCATTTCCACCAAACATACATACATGGGGTCTTTGGTCACTCCTTCGATGTGTTACACTTTTGACTCGTAGCAAATGATATATACCCTGCTCTCTAAGGTGAGGGGATAAAAACGATATTTTTCCTAGTTGAACCTATTTGAATGCTTCAGAAACCTCGAATTTAAAATGTTTCTTTATTTCTCAACATAATCTCCATTTAGCTCTACACACTTTTTCTAGTGATTTTCAATAGGTCGAAGCTATTGAATACCCATTTTATGGTAAGAGCAGTCTTGCTCCTGAAAATAGCCATCAGCCGCAACCTTCTCTTCTTCATTGGTGGCAAAACTTTTTGCGGCGAGACATTTTTTCAAGTTTGGAAACGAAACGTAATCCGAGGGATCTAAATCTGGCGATTAGGGTGCGTGCTGAAGCAATTCAAACTTTAATACATTGATTTTGGCCATCGCAATAGTGGATTGAGACCTTTCAAATGTATTGTATTTCATATTGGTGACCAATTTTTTCGATGTTCATAAATTCACTGAGATCATTTACTTTTGAATGCTCAAAAAAACTATACAACGTGGCGCCTTGAAGCTTTAAACATATGTTTTATAAGGTTGCCAAATTCACGAAAGTAATATTTTTCAAACTACTACCGCCATCTATATGTCAAGTCGGGTAATTTTGGGATAGTCCTTGTATGTCTAGTAACTGTAGCTGCGGCATTTTGCTTTGCTATCATGTCTATCCGGTATAACATTTAGTTCCTTAGGTGGTGTGGTGGTTCACTCTTTCGTTTGGTTCCACTTCATGTTCGGTAAATACAAAATTAAATGAATTAATTACAAAAAACATTCAAAGAGCTAAGTTGCTCCGTGTGATCTCATCAATCTTTACACTACAGTGTGGCTGATATGTATTGCAACCAACTTCAGGTTGCTATCATTTCTAAACCGCCATTCTGATAGCTGACAGATTTATTTCAGTGACAGTTCATTTTATTGTTTACAGGCTTACAAAAGCATTTTGATCTATTGCATTCAGAAAAAAGTTATTCGCGATGGAATTCAAGCGTGATAGTGTGATTGCTTTATATTTGGGTGGAAAAACACAAGTGGCTATCGTTAGAGCCCTCCAGCATTTAAATGTGAATAAATCTTATGCTTCTCGTACCATTCCTCGTTACCGTGATACTGGCAGTGTTGCATCGCGTCCAAAAAGTGGACAAAAAAACGGTAACAACACCAGAAATGATCCGAAAAGTGAAGGCCAGATTTGATCGAAATCCACGCCGCAGTGGTAGAAAAATTGCTCGTGAGCTAAACATATCGCGAGAACGGATACAACACATATTAAACCAGTAAGGAAAGGCAGAAAGTCGGGCGGGGCCGACTATATAATACCCTACACCACTCTCGTAATATTGAATAACTCTGATATATAAATTTTGTAATTCATGTATAAATTGTTTACATAAATTTACTTTTGGGACATTTTATACTTAAATAATACCCTGTACCACAGTGTGGTGTAGGGTATAAAAACGATTGGATCTAAAGAGCCAAATCGGATGAAACATATATATGGGAGCTATGCTAAATCTTTACCGATTTTCTTGAAATTCGGCAATGTTGGTTCATGAATCAAGAAACTCTACCATTCTAAATTTCAAAACGATTGGATGTAAAATATAGCTTCTATAGAACTAAAGGGCCAAATCGGACGAAACATATATATGGGAGCTATAGCTAAATCTTAACCGATTTTCTTCAAATTCGGCAAAGTTGGTTCATGGATCAAGAAACTCTACCATTCTAAATTTAAAAACGATTGGATGTAAAATACAGCTTTTTAGGACTAAAGGGCCAAATCGGACGAAACATATATATGGGAGCTATAGCTAAATCTTAACCAATTTTCTTCAAATTCGGCAGTGTTGGTTCATGGATCAAGAAACTCTACCATTCTAAATTTCAAAATCATTGGATGTAAAATACAGCTTCTACAGGACTAAAGGGCCAAATCGGACGAAACATATATATGGGAGCTATAGCTAAATCTTAACCAATTTTCTTCAAATTCGGCAGTGTTGGTTCATGAATCAAGAAACTCTACCATTCTAAATTTCAAAACGATTGGATGTAAAATACAGCTTTTATAGGACTAAAGGGCCAAATCGGACGAAACATATATATGGGAGCTATAGCTAAATCTTAACCAATTTTCTTCAAATTCGGCAGTGTTGGTTCATGGATCAAGAAACTCTACCATTCTAAATTTCAAAATGATTGGATGTAAAATACAGCTTCTATAGGACTAAAGGGCCAAATCGGACGAAACATATATATGGGAGCTATATCTAAATCTGAACCGATTTCAACCAAATTTCAGAACGATCGGACTGAAATTGCGACCTGTAGTCGACGAACAACTTTACATGGACAGACGGACGGACATCGTTAAAGTGACTCAGCTAGTGATTCTGAGTCGATCGGTATACTTTAAGGTGGGTCTAGCTGTGTTATTTTCAGGTGTTACAAACATCTGCCGTGAAACAAACTTATAATACCCTGTAACACAGTGTGGTGTAGGGTATAAAAATGAGGTTGGACTAAAGCCATTGAAGTTCCAAAAAGTGCAAGAGCTCACAGATGCACAAAAAAAAGTTAGACTGGAAAGAGCCAAGGAGTTGCTTCGCTTGCACGAAAGTGGCCAGTTACCGAATTTGGTTTTCTCCGATGAGAAGCCATTCCAAATTGAGCAGTTTGTGAACAAACAAAATGATCGGGTTTACTTGCCAAAGAGGTCAGCTGAAAATGTACACCTTCGATTGGCCACCAGAACTCAAGCGGCGCCGATGGTGTGGGCCGCCGTAACGGCCGATGGTCGCTCCCCGCTCGTATTCATCGACCATGGGGTCAAAATAAATGCCGAATATTATCGGGAAATGTCCTAAAGACAGTATTGAAGCCCTGGGCAGACAAACATTTCGGCCGCAGACCATGGACATTCCAACAGGACTCAGCACCATCGCACTCAGCACGCGTCAACCAAGAATGGCTTTAAAAGGAGGTTCCTCGCTTCATTTCTACCGCACAATGGCCACCAAGATCTCCGGATCTCAATCCGTTGGACTTTTGCGCCTGGGGCATTTTAGAGAGTAAGGTTCGCACTAAAAAATACCAAAGTATCGATCATCTCAAGATGGCGCTTCGTCGGGAATGGGCCAAAATACAGCAGAGCCACTTTCGTGCAGCGTGTGATGGCTTTGTCGGCCGTTTGAAGGCCATAATTCGTGCCAAAGGTGGCCAATTCGAACAAATCTAAACTGTTTCTAAAATTCTATGTTATTTTCGACATTTTTTGCTTTTGAACAATAAAATTTAAAAAAAAATTAAAAAATATAGCGCTTTACTTTGTTGCATTACATATCAGCCACCCTGTATTCGTGGAAGGCGAACAGATAGAGGATCTCGATAAATTATGATACTTTGGAAGTAAACTTACAAAAAACGGTGACACAGGCGAGGACATCAATATGCGGATCAAAGCACGATTAGCCTTCCGAGCTCTACATAAAGTGTGGCGTTCCAGCGGCATATCTCACACAACAAAACTAAGAATATTTAAAGTCTGTGTCATGTCGGTCTTACTATACGGTTGCAGAACTTGGGGGAACTACACAACAACATAAAAGTAAATTACAAACGTTTGATAACTTAAGAAACTTAAGCTTAAGATAAGTCCCACACATTTTCTGGCCAAACTGGGTAACAAACGAGCAACTACTCTCAATGTCTCAGCCATCGTACTCACCGGATTTGTCCCCCAGTGACTTTTTCCTATTCCAAAAACTCGCAGCATGGAGATTTGCAATGATTGAGGAGATACAACTGCATCGATTAAAGGTGCTTATCAGAGGTGGTGCAAGGTCGGAATAAAAAAAAATATGAGCCTGTTTCTGTAACTTATTTTCGTTCGTCTACGGCGAAAGATTAAAAATCTCTCAACTATTGCTTGAATTCTATAAAACAAATGTTAGAAATATTTTAGGTAACTTCTGTGACTTATAGATTTTTCGGAATAATTTAGTGATTTTAGATCGTTCGCCGTAGACGAACGAAAATAAATTACAGAAACAGGCTCTATAGGATACTAATGAACAACAAAATATTTTTTGAAAAAAGTCACCTAATATTTTAAACTAGCCTCTATCGAAAAGGTGCTTCTAATATGTGCTGCGAAAAAGTATTGACACAACTATATTCTACCTTTATACATTAGTATCACGGACACATCTGATACTAATGAACAAATTAAAACTTCTTGAAATAAAAGGTCAGCCTTATTTTTGTACAAACCTCGTATATTGCTATGGAATGCAATGTTTTTCAAATGAACATGCTCAACGCTCCTTTTATTTTTCGAATTCAGTGAATATGTGAATATTCTTAAATTGCTTTTTTCACCGTCACCTTCAGACGATGACAGATTTATTTATATGTAGAAAAACATTTTTTTATGTATGCTCAGTTATTTTTGTATGTTCATTTCCTAAACGAAAAAAATGCTCAAATATTTATAATAAATTACGTTTGAATAAAAAGCCCTTAGGTCTGGATTTGACGAATGTCTGGAGTACTTCCTCTACAGTTTTCCGGGCAAAGAACAACAGAACACACTTGTCGTTTTAGGATAAAAAGTACTTTAAGATTTGTAACCAGAAATGCGAAATTCTAAAGAACTCTCAGCCATTTTTTTTCGTTCTTCATCTTAGACATCTGATATTGATGTTTTGGTTGTTCCTTTCGAGGAATCATACAATAACAAACGCATATTTTTCCAACGCACTAGGATGTTTTCTGAGGAGCCGAAAGAGAGATATCTATATATGTATTTGATTAGACTTTAATCTGTTCGTCAAACGTAAAGACGTTCGGTGTCAATAGAAGAGAAAAGACAGACAGACGGACAAAAATCCTGCACATTTTCTACGACTGTTGAGGCTTTGTGATTCCCTGGCTCTTTACGGGAGGAGCACATTGAAAACCATTCCTTGCTGCTTTCCTTACACTGATGTTATTGTGGCTGCCGTATTGTCTTATTTTGTCTATATTCTCTCATAAGTCATAAACAATCAATCCGCTCAGATTATCGCTGCCGCTGTCACCGCCACCACCCTGAAGCCAAATTATTAAGGAAATCTAAAGAAGATTAGCGAACAATCATCAAATGATTTCGAAATCAATACACGAATGAAATCCCCCCACCAAATGGCCGGGAATTCAGAGAAAACATCGCAGATCCTGGTGTTGTATGAAAGCCTTCCAATCAATGGCAAATCTAAGAAAAATACGGTTTAGATTGAGTAGACTTTTTGTTTCTTCTCAGCTAAATCTCCTCATACGCACGAGAAAAAATGCGAATGGAGTAAATCCCTTCAGGCCACACAGGATATGTATTTCTGGTTAAGCCTTTTTTTCATTCTTCATCACTCATACATCATTCCCTACACAACAACTTGGACGGAGAGAAAAAAGGCTCATAGGCGACTTTTTTCTCGTCAGTTCACCCATCCTCAGGACTCTGGGTTAGAGCAAACAAGAAAATCCAATTTCATCTCCTTTACAAGGACAACAATATACTGTTCCTTGTTCCTCGACAAGACTCACCCACAGCATTCATGGGGCATCCATAGCCGTTGTTGATGACGTCAATGTTAATTTTCCTTTTTAATTGCTTATGTCGTTGGAAGAGGAAAATGTTTTCCTTGACATGGCTTGTTTTTGCGGGACATGTCCCGGCGTAACATCATCAGAATTTCATATTAGCGAAGTTTTGTCATAGAGCGAAGAGGCATATATATAATTTATTTGCGAGGAGGTAATTGAAAAGGGTCTAAAGAGGGGGCTGGGGTGGGGGATTGGTCTGTGGAAGTGATGTCAGCCTTTCGCATTTAATTCCTTTATACGGGTGAATGAAAAGGACTTTTTACTATGAACCAATAAAGAAACATTATGTTACAAAATAATAAACCTTAGAATACAATCCCAAAATTCCCAAATATGTAAAAATGCAGTAAGGGAGGGCAAAAGTCTGGTAGATATAGGATAACCTACAACAACCTATGAAGAAATATTGTCAAGTTTTAACACTGTTGTTTGTCTAATGATTTGGCTCTGTTCACAAAATTGTATTTGATAGCTCCTGAATTCAAAATCGGATATGTATACGTATTCACTGGGGCTATATTTAAATCAGAACCGATTTTCTTGAAAATAGACAGCGGTCCAATGCCAATCTGTCCATAATTTGTATTTGATAGCGCTTAAGTTCAAGTACTGGGGTTATATCTGAATCAGGACCGATTTCCATGAAAATAGACCACGGTAATTTCTAGGTCAACAAACTGTTATCTGTTAAATTTTATAAGGATCTGTTGAGAAATGAGGATTTTTCTAGCGTTTCGATTTAAATTTTGGATACATTTATATTATAAATACAATAAATACCTCAAATTTGTTCGCCGCTGGATCAAGCGATCTCATCCTCCAAAATTGCGAAATGATGAGATGTTAAATACAGCTTCTATAGGGCTAAGACGCCAAATTGGAAGGAATATATATTTGGGGGCCTTACCTAAATCTGAACCGATTGTTTTCAATGCTTTCGCAGGTTCGGAAATATCACCTTTACCAAATAATGTAATGTAAGGACAGCTTCTTTTGCGATTAGATGGAAATTGAAATGAACTTATATTGATACCTTAATTCCAAAGAATGATAAGTTGAGCATGCTTTAAGGGACACTGGAATTTTATTTTTGTAAATTTTCCAAATAATATTCTGTAAAAATTTTGTGTTTATCCGTCCACCCAATTAAGAGTTATGTACCAAACACTAGACTACAACTTTAAACATTTCACAAAATTTTGAACGCCTCTCCTTCAAAACTACCTGTTTCAACTTAGACTTCTTTGGAATGGAGATATCGATATATGATGGCTTGATTTAAATCCGCGTAAAGAGTTTGAAATATTTTTTTGACAGACAGAGAGACAACGGACAGACATAGTTACACCGAATTTGTTAGTGATTCGCACACGATCGGGATATAATATTTAATATGGCTTCAAAAAATAAAGCTGTACCATTCAAAAAATTATATATCAGAGTTGGCCTACACGCTGAAAAAAAATCGCTTCTGTAGTATATTGTCCCAAACATATTCGGCTTGAAACATATATATGTTTGGGGTAGACTCTAAGCATGTAATATTTGGTACACACAAAAATTGTGTATTTGGGAAGATGTTGTTCTAAACAAATATTTGTTTACATTCCAATATGTTTTTATTTGGGACCATTATTTCCGAAACAAATATTTATTTGCATTTAAGTATTCATAAAATACATAAATTGTCTCAAATTTTTCAGTAATTCAAAGTTAAATTTTTAGAAATTTTTAATGTTCGTAAAAAATAATAATTGAAATCATATAATCTGGGATCAATATAAAGCACTTAGAGGATTGACGACTAATGATAGCTTGGAATACTCAGAAATTTGAAATGATTGATTTAAAACAGAAGGTAATGCTGCATATGGTATCATAACTGGGAGGTACAATTCGAAACCCAAGAAAAATTGAAATATGAAAAACTCAGCAAAAGTTTTGGAAATATTTTTTAAATAAAATATATTTGGAAAAATTCCTAAATAATAATTTTATTTGTATTTAAACACATATTTTATTTGAGAAATTTAGTTTGCAAATATAATTTGTTGTAATATATTAATATATGCGTTCCAAATATATTTTATTGATTTTCAAATAAAATTTATTTGCTAAGAAATATATAATATTTAAAAATTTGTGTTCCAAATATATTTTCTTTCGATTCAAACATATCAAAAAAGGCGATTTTGCCCCGTGTACATTAAGGCCCTGCAGAGGGTGCAAAGCTTAAGCGCTGTAATACCATTTCTTTACGTTACAATTGATTGAGTGGTTGACAAATTACCCGTCCAAATGTGGGAGGATTTCAAAAATAGGGAAATAGTTCAAACCTTTCTTAACCAGACAAACGATTGCCACGAGATATTTAGTAGAAGGGGTATTAGAGAATTTAAGCTTTTAATGGGAGTTTTCTATGATATACATCGGCGGAACTATATGGCCTCAAAGTGGGTCACCAAAATTGTTGTCTCCTTTTTCGGAGACAACAATTTTCTAAGAAAAAGTTGTCAGAGATAACCTTTTTTGTCAGAGACCACCTTTTCCCACCAAAAAGTTGTCGGAGACTACCTTTTCCTAACGAAAAGAAGGCAGAGACCACCTTTTTTAAAAAAAATAAAAGGGACCATATTTTCCCAAGGGACATTTTTAGAGACCTTCTTTTCCTAAGGAAAAGTCAGAGGTTGTCTCTGACAACTTTTATTTAGAACAAGTAAGAAAGTTTCAGTCGGGTAAACCGACTAAGGTATACCCTCACTTTGTGAGTAATGTAATATTGAATATTATTCGAATTATTCTGTCAATTTGTGTGGGAGGTACCAGAAGGGGTTTATCAAATACACCTTTTTTTCGCTGAACATTAGATACTTTAAATTCATTGCACTGTGCCGACTTATAAGCATTTATGTGCACTGGTATAAACGTTATGAGACATTAAATTGTGGTATGATTTGGGCATTTTGTGTGGGAGGTACAAAGATGGGCGTGGCAATAACGCCCATTTTTCACAGGACTATAGACACTATAAAAACATTACACTGTACAAAATTTCAAGTATTTTTATACACTGGTTTTAATGTTATAAGCTGTTTACTTTTGGTGCAAAAAGGTACCTTTGTGTGGGAGGTACCAAAAGGGGCGTGACAACAACACCCATTTTTCCCTGGACTGTAGGCAATATAAAAGCATAATACTGTACAAAATTGCAAGTATTTTTATACACTGTTATTAATGTTATAAGCTGTTAACTTTTGGTGCAAAATGGTGCATTTGTGTGGGAGGTACCAAAAGGGACGTGGCGACTTCGCCCATTTTTCTCGAGTTGATAACGACTAATAAGCTAATACTATGTGTGGAATTTCAAAAGATTCGAATAAGTAGTATAGCAGTTATTAAAGAATCAATATTTCACAATATTTTAACCCTTTGTGGGGAAGGTCCTAGAAGGAGTGGACCGATACGGCCCATCTTCGAACTTAGCCGGAGATAGAAAAAAATATTACCATATACCAAATTTGAGGTCAATCGGTTACTCCTTTCGAGAGTTATCGTGCGCACCAGCCATCAGACACACAGACAGACACACATACAGACAGACGGACGGACATTGCTCATTCGACTTAAAATGACCCAAAACGGATTTCCTCCGAACATACTTGGGGTCTTAGGTCACTCCTTCGACGTGTTACACTTTTTTCCGTAGCAAATGATATATACCCTCGTCACACTAAAGTGAGGGTATAAAAAGGTTGTCTCAGACAACTTTTCCTTAGAAAAAGGTTGTATCAGTCAACTTTTCCGTAGAAAAGGTTGCCTCTGATAACTTTTCCTTCGCAAAAGATTGTCTCTGACAACTTTTCCTTCGAAAAAGGTTGTCTCTGATAACTTTTCCTTCGCAAAAGATTGTCTCTGACAAATTTTCCTTCGGAACAGGTTGTCTCTGACAACATTTCTTTAGAAAAATGTTGCCTCAGACAACTTTTCCTTAGAAAAAGGTTGTCTCTGACAACTTTTCCTTAGAAAAATGTTGTCTCAGACAACTTTTCCTTAGAAAAAGGTTTTCTCAGACAACTTTTCCTTAGAAAAAGGTTGTCTCAGACAACTTTTCCTTAGAAAAAGGTTGTCTCAGACAACTTTTCCTTAGAAAAAGGTTGTCTCAGACAACTTTTCCTTAGAAAAAGGTTGTCTCAGACAACTTTTCCTTAGAAAAAGGTTGTCTCAGACAACTTTTCCTTAGAAAAAGGTTGTCTCAGACAACTTTTCCTTAGAAAAGGGTTATCTCTGACAAATTTACCTTAGAAAATTGTTGTCTCAGACAAATTTGTCAGAGATAACCCTTTTCTTAGAAAAAGGTTGTCTCAGACAACTTTTCCTTAGAAAAGGGTTGTCTCAGACAACTTTTCCTTAGAAAAAGGTTGTCTCAGACAACTTTTCCTTAGAAAAAGGTTGTCTCATACAACTTTTCCTTAGAAAGGGGTTATCTCTGAAAAATTTTCCTTAGAAAATTGTTGTCTCTGACAAATTTTCCTTACCAAAAGATTGTCTCTGACAACTTTTCCTTAGCAAAAGGTTGTCTCTGACAACTTTTCCTTAGAAAAAGGTTGTCTCAGACAAATTTTCCTTAGAAAAAGATTGTCTCTGACAACTTTTCCTTAGAAAAAGGTTGTCTCTGACAAATTTTCCTTAGAAAAAGGTTGTCTCTGACAACTTTTCCTTAGAAAAAGGTTGTGTCAGACAATTTTTCCTTAGTAAACGGTTCTCTCCGACAACTTTTCCATAAAAAAAAGTTGTCTCTGACAACTTTTCCTTAGCAAAAGGTTGTCTCTGACAACTTTTCTTAGCAAAAGGTTGTCTCTGACAACTTTTCTTAGCAAAAGGTTGTCTCTGACAACTTTTCCTTAGCAAAAGGTTGTCTCTGACAACTTTTCATTAGCAAAAAGGTTGTCTCTGACAACTTTTCCTTAGAAAAAGGTTCCTTTTCCTTAGAAAAAGGTTGTCTCTGACAACTTTTCCTTAGAAAAAGGTTGCCTCTGACAACTTTTCCTTAGAAAAAGGTTGTCTCTGACAACCTTTACTTAGAAAAAGGTTGTCTCTGACCACTTTTTCTTAGAAAAAGGTTGTCTCTGACAACTTTTCCTTAGAAAAAGGTTACCTCAGACCACTTTTCCTTAGGAAAAAGTAGTCTCTTAAAACTTTTCCTGAAGAAAACTTCCTGACAACTGTTCCTGAGGAAAAGGTGGTCTGTAACCATTACTAAACATACGAAAATATATCCATAGCAAAAAAGCTAAACAATAAGTGAAAAAGTTCTATCAAAGCAATGAAAAGGTCCCGAATAATCTCGGGACCTTCAAAAAATTCGGAATCCCGGGATAATGATTTTTTCAATCCCGAATCTCGGGAATTGCGAAATTCAACCCCATCGACATCCCTCGTGGGTTTGTTGTAAATTAAGAAAACTTAATGAGAGAGAAATTTGTATTTATTCTGCGGCGATATTAACAAAACAATAGGACAGGGTGAAGAAAAAATTGATTTTGTTTCCAAAACTTTAAACTGCCATATTTTGAAAATTAAGGCTCTTAAGACAACAAATGAGAAAGTACAGTCGGGTAAACCGACTTATGAATCCCCTTACCTTGAGTTCCAAAAAAATATTAGTACATTAATTTTTTTTTTTGTTTTAATTAAATTATTATCAATTGAAATTGCATTTAATAAATTTAAAGTACATATGTACTGATATTAAAGTTGTATGCTGTTAACTTTTGGTGCAAAATAGTCCATTGTGTGGGAGGTACCAAAAGGGGTGTGGCAACTTCGTCAATTTTTCTCGAGGTAATAGTGACTAATAAACTAATACTATGTGTAGAATTTCGGAGGATTCAAATAAGTAGTATAGTAGTTATTAAATAACCAATATTTCACTAAATGTTAACCCTTTGTGGGGGAGGACGGACATTGCTCAAATGACTTAAAATTACCCAAAACGGATATCCGCCGAACATATTTGGGGTCTTAGTTCACTCCTTCGATGTGTTACACTTTTGGCTCGTAGCAAATGATATATACCCTCCTCTCTAAGGTGAGGGGATAAAAATGCGATTTCAACAAAAAAAAATCAGTTAAACCCTGTCTGAGTAAAGAAGGAGTTAAAAACGTATCCATAGTGCTACTTATAAAGTACATCAAATATTATTCCTCGGGAGTAACTATCATAGTTTCGATTGGGATATTGTTTTATTTATACTCGTATATGGATAAACAACATATTCTTGAGTGTAGTAATTGTAATTGTAAATAAGTATATTACGTAAGATTCCTTTTGGGAAAATTCGTATCAAATCAAATAATTAGTTTTTTCTTCAAACGAAATATCTTGAACTTCCTATCAACTAACATGAAAAAGACTAAAACCTAAACTCATCAAACAATCAAACAATAGCTATTATCCTGTTAAAGACTGGGTGTTTTGTAAAAGGATTAGACGTCGTTAAACCAAAACATTAGTGCACCCGAGAACAATGACAATCGCAAGGGAAACATTTTCAATTGAATTTAATTCCACATGTCTATCTCTCTCTTCAATCAATCTACCACTCACATGCACATATCCTTAGCTAGGGACAGGACATGAGAGGCCTACATCATACATGTCGGTATCATGCAACGCCTGTGGCATTAGGCTTCAAAACTACGTATGTCCTGTATACATTTATTCTTTATCAGTCGTTCATTCATTCATTCCAACACTGATGCCAACAATCGCATATCCTTCCAACGCGAAACATTTATTTATCTATGTATGGGTGTGTTAGAAAAATGTTACAAATGATTTAATGATTTCCCCAGCTCAATTAAAAGGAAAAGGGTTGTGTGGGTTTTTTCCTTTTTGCTCTCGGCTGCACATTTGTGTGGATCCTGACTGCAGCAAAGTTGCCAATGATCCTTGAGTGTTTCGCACAACAACATCGAGACCGCTTTTTTGCACATTTGCAACAATTTGTTTGCCTACTATTGTTTTATGCATGTTCCCTGTCTATGATTGATCTAAACCGCAAATAATGTCATTATACATGTGAGCCTGTTTACACATAAACGTTGTGAGTATTCGAAAATCAAAGTACTAAGCCGCCTTTGAAGTAGAATATTTTGCAAACATCTTTGCAGTAATTATCTTACAGGATAACAATCTTAATATGTTGTTGCCTTTATCTTTATAATTGGCAGGGAAAGGGGTAAGAAATACATATATAGTCTTCGAGTTTTCAGCTGTCCAGGGATATATTTTATTTATATGACGATCAATAATATAATCAAACTGTTAATAAGAATTTGGATGATAGTCAACAAGACCCAAGAACCTTAGAAAATTTGACAGAAAATCGTTTTAGGACAGTTAAAATAATTTGAGCTACGATTCTACGTCTGTCTGTCTGTCTGGACCGTACCCACGATAACTCTCCAAAACGAGTGTTGGACTAATTTAGAATTTTAAAGGGTGATATTTCAAGAGCTTCGGATTTGATTTATAAATAACACATTAAATTTAGAGAAATGTATGAAATCTTTATTTAAGTCGACAGAACGATCTATAAAATTCCATGTTTAAATATGATTTCATGTAAATGTTGACCACGGCTGCGCCTCAAGTGGTTCATACGCTAGGTCCAATTTTGGCATACTCTCTCCAACATATAGGCCGGTATCTCACGAATAAATTCTTCAATATTGACTTCCATTGGCCTTAATATAGCCCCAAAAAAAATAATCTAAAGGCGTTAAATCGCACGATCTAGGCGGCCAATTGACCGGCCCCAAACGTGTAATAAACTGTTCACCGAACTCGCCTCTCAACTGAGCCATTATTTCGCGCGCTGTGTGGCATGTGGAACCGTCTTGTTGAAACCACCTGTCAGCCAAGTTCAGCTCTTCCATTTTGGGCAAAAAAATTTTGTAATCATCGCACTGTAGCGCTCGCCACTCACAGTAACGTTCATGCCTTCGTCGTCTTTGAAAAAGTACGGTTCAATGATCCCACCGGCGATATTTTCCTCTGTCTAAACTCTACGTATGCGTGTTTGTAGTTTAATGCCCAATAAGTAAATTTGGTGCTAAAATGAGTTACTAGATTTCGAATAGCCGCCTCAGAAGGTCGCCCTAACTGACCATAAAATGGAAGAACTTAACCGAGCATGAATTCTGATAATAAAATTCAACAATCTGCAATTGTTGTTCGTTTCTATGTCGATTTATGGTTAAATCAATTCATGGTTAAATTATAGACCAAACTGAACATGTTTGACAGTAACAAGTTATAGGAAAACAGTTGAGCTGCCAAAAAAAACAGTGTTGCCAAAAATAAAGTTGCAAAAAACAATCCTTTATATGTGTTAATATTTTTTTCAGTCCAAGGCTGTGTTCGATGATGGACCATATTTGTCCACTCCTTCTACTAACATCTCCAAAGGGTCAATATTTAATGAAATATTGAATATCCAATAATTTATATCCTAAATTTCTGTAATTTCAGAAATAGTAATAGTTTCGGGTACATCAAGAAAGATGATACAGTATTTTTCGCTTAGCTGCATTGCACTTAAGTGCCATTTTCCCAACCTGCATAAAAGAGAACATGTTTTGCTCGTTTGTTTGATTTTATTAGAAATATTACGCTTAAGTGCACGATTCACTTAAAAGCATTATTTTGTCACTCACTTACGGGCAATATTCATACAATTTATTACATTTAGATGATTTTTAAACAAATAATCTCTTTATTTATTTTTTTTTGTTCAAAGCACAGAGAGAACTTGGGAGAAAATAAAAAATATTCTGCCCACAACTATGAGAGAGCAATCTTCTATCTAAAGCTATGTTCGCTTGGTCCGCTTCTTCTGTTACCATCTCCACAAAGGGCCAATATTAAGTGGGATACTGAATCTCTTATAACTTCTATCCTAAACTTCTGCAATTTTAGAAATAGGAATAGTAATTAGAAATTGTAATATAATACAGTATTTTTCGCTTACCAGCACGGAAGGGCAAATACGTTGCTCCCTGGTTCGTGCACTTAAATAGAATTGTGCACTTAAACGTGCATTTCGTTTAAGTGCACAATGCTGTTAATATCGTTATTTTGTCAGTCACTTACGGTCATTATTCATACAATATATTACATTTATCTGCATTTTAGATTGTTTATTTTTCGTGTTTAAAGTGCAAAAAGAACTTCGGAAAAAATCATTCAATATATCACATGTAGCTGCTTTTTACGACAAATTATATCTTTGTTTAGGTTTTCGTGCTCAAAGTTCAGAGAGAACTTGGATAAAAATCAAAACTGTTTGCATCTGATCTAAAGCTATGCCCACATTTTCTGTTACCATATCCACAAAGGTCAATATTAAGTGGAATATTGAATTTACTGTAACTTCTTTCCTAAACCTTTGCATTTTCAGGAATAGTAATAGTTTCGGATACATCAGGAAAAATTATAATTTTTTTCGCTTAGCTGCATTGTACATAAGTGCCTGTTGCACAAATGGGAAAATATTCTGCACGGTTGGTTGGTTAGCTTTTATTACAAAATATTATGTTTATATGCATTTCGCTTAAGTGCACACATTTAGTAGCATGTTTAGAACATGGTTTGCTCGTTTGTTTGCTTTTAGTAGAAATATTACGTTTACGAGTATTTCATTTAAGTGCACAATTCACCTAAAAGCATAATTTTGTCACTCACTTAGGGGCAATATTCATACAATATATTACATTTAGCTGTATTTTACAACAAATTATCTCTTAGTGTATATTCTGTGTTCACAGTATAGAGAGAACTTCGGAGATAATCAAAAATGTTTGCAACTGCGGCCTACAACTATGTGGGAGCAATCTTCTGTCGAAAGCTATATTCGATTTGTCCGCCTCTTTTGTTACCAAATCGACGAAGGTCAATATTTAGTGGAATATTAAATTTCCTATCATTTTTAACATAAACTTCTGTAATTTCAGAAATGATGCAGTTTTTTCGAGTTGAAATAACAATAAGGAGATTATCTTAGTGACAAATCAATAACGATTTAAAGATTGAAATAAAAACAAACGAAAACACAGTTTTTTCGCTTAGCTGCATTGCATTTAATTACCTTTGGTTCTTAGGGAAAATATGTCAGGTTGGTTCGCTTTTATGAGATGAATATTATGTTTACGTGCATTTCGGTTAAGTGCACAATTCACTTAATATTATTATTGTGCCAGTCATTTTGTCAAAAATGTTTGCAAATGCTGTCCACAACTATGTGAGAGCAATTTAGAGAGAAGAAAGCTCGTGCTATTTTCTGTACACTACGACACATTGCATTAGTAATTTCACACAAACGTTTGTTTTTGCTGTGATTTTGATCATGTTTGTTTTTCTGCGATTTTAGTCATGTTATGATCAAATATAATGCAGATTCAGCATCAAAATTTCGCTTAAGGAATGTGAACCTAATGCACATTTGTGCAGCTTAGTGAATGTACGCAAAATGCCCTACAAAAGTAAGCGAGACCGCTAAACAAAAAACGCTGTAGTTCTTGGACTACCTCCAGTTAGGAACCACTGGGGGTGCTACTGGCTACACATATCCAGGATAACTCTGAAAAAGCATTGAATACTTCAACTAACGGTTCCTTTTTGACTTACAGCCATTAGAGGTCGCCAGTGAGATTGCAACAGAATCTAAGGGCTATCAAAAGTTTTAAATCTTTTTAAGTCGCCACGACCAGACAATGTCTCAACCGCGGAGTTACAGGCAGTGGCTGATACAACTGCTGCCTGGCTTAGACAGATCTACACATATTTTATTAATCAATCCTATGTACAACAAAATGGAAAGAAACCAACGTCGTTTTCATCCCAAAAGTGGGAAAACCGTCCCATACAGGAGCTAAGGATTTCTGGCTGATTAGTCTAGTGCTACCTCGTACCTTGGTGCTAAAATTGCTCACAGGCTACTGTCCAGTTAATAGCAAGGGCAAATCCACCGAAACCATCCTGCATGATCTAGTCAGCTTTATTGAAGCGTCTCTCTTTGCTAAGTAATATAAGAGGTCTATTTAGTAGAAAATTTACATTTTGAAATTTCTGGGGCTACGAGCATTTGTTTAGCGTTTTTTATATTGGCACACTTGTCTCGAACATATGTTCTTAGTTGAGTTTGTTTGTGCTTAGTTTAATTTGTTTGTGATAGACATAACAGTTAGACGTGTTTTGCTTGTTCGGCGATTCGGTTTTTATCTCCTCAACCGTCGTAAAACGCCGTCTTTTATTGGTCTCTGCAATTTTGGGAACATTGAAAAGTCGCAGGGGGCCAAATCTCACGAATACTGCGGTTGATGCATGATTACCGTATTCTTTTCGGCCAAAAAATTACGAAAAATGTATCCGTACAATGTAAGCAAACCTGGAGATTAATAGCAGTATACGAAGGTCCATGCCTAACCTTCTGATTAAGAGACGCTTATAGCTAGCGTAGGATCAACTGACCATCATAGATTTGTTTGCAGGGGAACGCTTCACGAAGGCGTTCTGTCTCCTCTGCTATGGAATCTCTCCATGAACAATATTCAGCTTTATTTATGAAGCTGAATGTTAAGGATACTGCCTGTGCAGATAACGTGACAATAGCTATTAGAGGGAAGTTTCCGAGTAATCTTATGGTGTTTTCTTTTCTAAAAAAATATGTTGCTCTGTCAGGGAGCAGCATTTTAATAATGTCGCCTACACCCTATTGTACTGCTGCATTTTTTATGGTCAGAATCGAAAACAAAAATGCAAAAACTAGCCTTTTAACTCATTAAAAAAAACTGTAGCACTTTTTGGCCAAAAAGAAGACACCATTAGAGATATCCTATATCAGGCCCTTCAATCAACCGCTATATGGGCTTCCGATAATGGTGTTGGTATGAACCCGACCAAGACAGAACAAGTTCTTTTCAGCCGGCGATATAGGGTACCAACAGAAGCACCGGTCTCCTTGGGGCATTTTAAAATTCCTTTTTCTGAAATAGCAAAATACTTAGGTATTTCCGTATACAGGAAGTTAAACTTCAAGTTCAACATTCTGGAAGGCTGTGTTAGCGCTATATACCGGTAAAAGGGCTATAGGAAAACAATGGCAGTAGTCAGACCGCTAAAGGTATTTTATTCAATGTAGAAGGTTATATTTTTTTGGAATTTCATTCAGCATTTTCTGTTCTATCATTTGTACTTGTTCCAATTGAATGTAAATTCATGCGAACTACTTTCCCTTTTAACATCAGCATTACATCCATTCGTCATTTAATTACCAGTAATTCTGGGAAATTTCACTTTACAGTCGCTGGATAAATCACAATCCTTTCACGCCACAAAACTTTCTATACACTTGAGTAATTTCATGTTCGTTCTTCCAAAATTAGTTTTCGGTTTAATTCTTTTCTTTGCTTTTTAACCTCTCAAATGTACTTGATGTTTGCCAGAATATACTTCGTTGGGAAAGTGTGGAGTTGGGTACAAACACACAAAGTTGCAGAGCATACTTTCTGGCTTTTCTTAATTAACAAAACTATGGCAGACTTTTGGGAGGTTATTTAAGAACTTCGCATAACTAGCTAGCATCGTCGTCGTCATCATCTTCATCCGTATGACTGTGGTATTCCTCATACCTCATCATGTCCGTGTGGTAAGTTTGTAATCCTTTCGCACACTTTAGCTTGTGTTTGTGTCACTTATATTTTTCAATTTCCACTTAAAGATACTTCATGGCAAAAAATTTAAATATAAATTACAAACTAACAATGAACACTTAGGTAGGTATAGGCAGAACTGTCATAGTTTAACAAACGGTTTACAATAAAAAAATAAATAAAAATTCTTCGAAGAGATAACATTTTTTTATGATCATCTCCGTCTTAAAATGTCCACGATATGGCGCTTCAAAAGGTGGAAAATTTACAAAAAAAAACGTAAATTATCCTAATATGAATATATATACATGCTCATTTCCATATGGAGACAGGTATTTTTTCAGATTTTACAATACGCTTTTCTGGACATGTTTATATAGAAATAATCATTATTAATGTTTACCTCAAATAAGAACAAACATTACGAGTACAAAGGTTGTCATTATAAGTAAATTTTTTCTCTCTCGAATTTTTGTGATGTTATGTTAATAGGTTTTCGCTTTGTTTTCCACAATTCTTAACACAAATCTCTATAAACATGAAATTAAATTGAAGAGTGAACTGTATTCAGAATTTTTAGTAAAAAATGTGCTGACAGAGCGTAGCGTTACAGTTGTTTTTTAGTAGATTTTTGGTATTTTTCCGGGACGCAAACCACCTAAAAGTATTCACTAATGGAAAATACAATCAGTAAGGAAAGGCTAAAGTCGGGCGGTGCCGACTATATAATACCCTACACCACTCTCGTAATATTGAATAACTCTGATATATAAATTTTGTAATTCATGTATAAATTGTTTACATAAATTTACTTTTGGGACATTTTATACTTAAATAATACCCTGTACCACAGTGTGGCGTAGGGTATAAAAACGATTGGATCTACAGAGCCAAGTCGAATTAAACATATATATGGGAGCTACAGCTAAATCTTAACCGATTTTCTTCAAATTCGGAAATGTTGGTTCATGGATCAAGAAACTTTACCATTCTAAATTTCAAAACGATTGGATGTAAAATATAGCTTCTACAGAACTGAAGGGCCAAATCGGACGAAATATATATATGGGAGCTATAGCTAAATCTTAACCGATTTTTTTTCAAATTCGGTAGTGTTGGTTCATGGACAGGAAACTCTACCATTCTAAATTTCAAAATGATTGGATGTAAAATACAGCTTCTGCAGGACTAAATAGCAAAATCGGACGAAACATATATATGAGAGCTATAGATAAATCTTAACCGATTTTCTTCAAATTCGGCAATGTTGGTTCATGGATCAAGAAACTCTACCATTCTAAATTTCAAAACGATTGGATGTAAAATACAGCTTCTACAGGACTAAAGAGCAAAATCGGACGAAACATATATATGGGAGCTATAGCTAAATCTTAACCGATTTTTTTTCAAATTCGGCAATGTTGGTTCATGGATCAAGAAACTCTACCATTCTAAATTTCAAAACGATTGGATGTAAAATACAGCTTCTACAGGACTAAAGAGCAAAATCGGACGAAACATATATATGGGAGCTATAGCTAAATCTTAACCGATTTTTTTCAAATTCGGCAATGTTGGTTCATGGATCAAGAAACTCTACCATTCTAAATTTCAAGAAACTCTACCATTCTAAATTTCAAAATGATTGGATGTAAAATACAGCTTCTACGGGACTAAAGAGCAAAATCGGACGAAACATATATATGGGAGCTATAGCTAAATCTTAACCGATTTTCTTCAAATTCGGTAGTGTTGGTTCATGGATCAAGAAACTCTACCATTCTAAATTTCAAAACGATTGGATGTAAAATACAGCTTCTATAGGACTAAAGGGCCAAATTGGACGAAAGATATATATGGGAGCTATATCTAAATCTGAACCGATTTCAACCAAATTCAATAGCGATCTTAACAGCTGCGAAATACTCTAAACTGCAAAATTTCAGAACGATCGGAGTGAAATTGCGACCTGTAGTCGACGAACACCTTTATATGGACAGACGGACGGACATGCTTAAATCAGCTAGTGATTCTGAGTCGATCGGTATACTTTAAGGTGGGTCTAGCTGTGTTATTTTCAGGTGTTACAAACATCTGCCGTGAAACAAACTTATAATACCCTGTAGCACAGTGTGGTGTAGGGTATAAAAATATATTAAGTAGTGATATATTTTCTCGAATTATTTGGATCAGGGCTAAAATACAAAAGTTAAAAAAATATTTATATTTTTAGTTTTCATAAAAAAACGCAGTTACATTTTGTCGCGTCCGGGACGGTACGTATTTATCAGACAACATGTAAGTTTGACATACAATTCCTTGATGATATCTTATAATTCCTTGTTATAATTCATATAAAATGGACAAAAATAAATGTAAATGTAGCGAATTGTATAACATAATTTTTTTTACTGACGTTTTTGAATATAATATATAGTTTTTCGAATAAAGATCGAAATCAAATAACGGCAACTTTACGGGGCCAACCAGTCAATACCACGTAAGGATGATATGAAAACATACAGATGTTAGGGGAAATTGTGAGCAAATCAACCTGTAACTTTGTGTGGGGCTTACAAAATACGCCCCAATGCAAATGAACCTGTAAGTTTGTGTAGGGCTTAAAAAATACGCCCCAAAAATACGCTTAAAAGAAATTTCACCGAATTTTAAGTGTTTATGGGCACGTTATCACCCATTATATTTTGGTATGAGGTACTAGACAGAGTGTGGCAATAAAGGTCAATGATTTGGTATAGCCCCCACATAAAGGTCTTCGCCGATGTCACTTCCTGGCGCTCTAGAGAACACATTTTTAAATTAATATGGTTTAAATGTAAGAATTTACGTTTTATATTGGACCTAATCGTCCCTAGTACAAATTGGGTACATAGGCCCATGTTTTCGTATAGCCCCCATATAAAGGTCCCCACAGATGTCACTTCCTGACGCTCTTCAGCACACATTTTTTTCAATTGATCTAGTAGAAATTTAAGAATTTATACTTTATATTGCACTTAATCGTTCCTAGTGAAAATGGGGATACGAGTATAGCTCCCATATAAAGGTCCCTTTCTAAAAGACATCTTGGCGTTCTAGGGGTCGCATTTTTACCCCTTCAGTCGCAAATCTAAGATTTTGCACATTTCATTGAATTAAATCTTCTCTAGTGAAAATGGTGTACGAGGTCGTATATCCGTTCATGTTTTTATACCCTACACTACACAGGGTATTATGCATTTGTTTGTAACACCCAAAAGGAGAAGAGACAGACCCATTGTTTATTATACCGATCGACTTGTAATCACTTTCTGAGTCGATTTAGCTATGTCCGTCTGTCTGTCCGTCTGCCTGTCTGTCTGTCTGTCCGTAGATGTATTCTTGTAATCAAAGTACAGGTCGCAATTATGGTCCGATCTCAACGAAACTTTGCATATAGCTTTCTTTAGGTTTCATATAAACCATATAAAACCAGCCATGAAAGAATAAATACGGCGGGGCCGACAGTACCTCCACCATTGTTTGCCAACAAATTTTACTATGAACAGTTGCGGGTTATATAGAGTAGATTTCTAAATATGTTAAAAAACGTGCACTTAATAGGGGTCTTATACTTTAACCAGTAAGGAAAGGCAGAAAGTCGGGCGGGGCCTACTATATAATACCCTACACCTCCCTAACAATGCTATAAGGGTCATTGCGATAATAATTTGGAATAATTGTAAATGGGTAAATGGTAACCGATAATCGCTAAATTAAGCAATATTCGCTCCTAAATTGAGAAACATCCTTCTGGAGAATTTTGTACTGATCGGAAGTAAAGTACAGCATCTATAGCGCTTTGTAACCACATCAGGAGGAGCATATATATGGAGGTTATATATAAATCTGAATCGATTTTCCCTGAATACTCATTCATGTAAAATAGAAACCTCTTTCTGTCGAATTTCGTACCGTGATCGGATATAAAATACAGTCTCTACAGCGCTTAAATGTCAAATCGGGGCTAACATATACATATATGGGGGCTATATCTAAATCTGAACCGATTTTCTCCGAATTTGGCAGTATTCCTTCCTGTAATAAGAAGCCTCTTTCTGCCGAATTTCGCTGTGACCGTATATAAAATACAGTTTCTACAGCGCTTACATGTCAAATCGGGGGTAACATATATATGGGGGCTATATCTAAATCTGAACCGATTTCCCCCAAATTTTGTATTGTCACGAGTGTATCACGAGACTACTCTCTGTCAATTTTTGTACAAATCGGTTCAAAAATGTTGCTTATAGAGTGCATATATTCCAAATCGGAGGTACATATATATGGGAGCTATATGTAAATCTGAACCGATTTTAACCAAATTCAATAGGGGTCGTCCTTGGGCCTAAAGAAAGCTAAGTGCAAAGTTTCGTTGAGAATACATCTACAGACAGACAGACGGACATAGCTAAATCGACTCAGAAAGTGGTTACAAGGTGATCGGTATAATAAACATCTATCTCTTCTCCTTTTGGGTGTTACAAACAAATGCACAAAGTCATAATACCCTGTACCACAGTGTGGTGTAGGGTATAACAAATGCACAAAGTCATAATACCCTGTACCACAGTGTGGTGTAGGGTATAAAAACGATTGGATCTAAAGAGCAAAATCGGACGAAACATATATATGGGAGCTATAGCTAAATCTTAACCGATTTTCTTCAAATTCGGCAATGTTGGTTCATGGATCAAGAAACTCTACCATTCTAAATTTCAAAAGGATTGGATGTAAAATACAGCTTCTACAGGACTAAAGAGCAAAATCGGACGAAACATATATATGGGAGCTATAGCTAAATCTTAACCGATTTTCTTCAAATTCGGCAATGTTGGTTCATGGATCAAGAAACTCTACCATTCTAAATTTCAAAACGATTGGATGTAAAACACAGCTTCCATAGGACTAAAGGGCCAAATCGGACGAAACATATATATGGGAGCTATAGCTAAATCTTAACCGATTTTCTTCAAATTCGGCAATGTTGGTTCATGGATCAAGAAACTCTACCATTCTAAATTTCAAAAGGATTGGGTGTAAAATACAGCTTCTGTAGGACTAAAGGGCCAAATCGGACGAAATATATATATGGGAGCTATATCTAAATCTGAACCGATTTCAACCAAATTCAATAGCGATCTTAACAGCTGCGAAATACTCTAAACTGCAAAATTTCAGAACGATCGGAGTGAAATTGCGACCTGTAGTCGACGAACACCTTTACATGGACAGACGGACGGACATGCTTAAATCAGCTAGTGATTCTGAGTCGATCGGTATACTTTAAGGTGGGTCTAGCTGTGTTATTTTCAGGTGTTACAAACATCTGCCGTGAAACAAACTTATAATACCCCGTACCACAGTGTGGTGTAGGGTATAAAAAGGTTGTTTTTCAAGAGAGGCGATCAAAGTTTAATGAATTTTTTA
This sequence comes from Eudasyphora cyanicolor, assembly GCA_963930755.1. NCBI lineage: Eukaryota > Metazoa > Arthropoda > Insecta > Diptera > Muscidae > Eudasyphora > Eudasyphora cyanicolor. Next base: position 54,878,709 of record OZ005735.1, read on the forward strand.
AATTTATGTGGAATTCCTTTACGATGGAAATCGAATGACCCGTACTGTTTTGTGAATAACTTTTGATTAGGTTGACGGATGAACACCAAATTTTTACTCAATATAATTTGGTATATTTAAATATTAACAAGTAAGAAAGTTTCAGTCGGGTAAACCGACTAAGGTATACCCTCACTTTGTGAGTAATATAAAATTGAATATTCCACGAATTATTCTGTCAGTTTGTATGGGTGGTACCAGAACGGGTTTAACAAATACACTTATTTTTCTTTGAACAGTAGATACTTTAAATATATTGCACTGTGCCGAATTATAAGCGTTTATGTGCACTGGTATTTTAACGTTATGAAATATTAAACTGTGGTACTATTTTGCTATTTTGTGTGGGAGGTACAAAAAGGGGCATGGTGATAACGCCCATTTTTCATAGGGCTATATGTACTGTAAAAACATTACACTGTACAAAATTTCAAGTATTTTTAAACACTGCTATAAATGTTATAAGCTGTTAAAGCTCATTTTTCACTGGACTGTAGGCACTATTAAAGCATTACACTGTACAAAATTTTAAGTATTTTTATACGCTGGTATTAATTTTATAGGCTGTTAACCTTTGATGGAAAATGGTGCATTTGTGTGAGAGGTACCCAAAAGGGGCGTGACAACTTCTCCCATTTTAATCAAAACTAATACTATGTGTGGAATTTCAGAAGATTCGAATAAGTAGTATATCAGTAAATAAAGAATCAATATTTTACAACATTTAACCCTTTGTGGGGGAGGTACTAGAAGGTGTGGACCAATATGACCCATCTGCGAACATAGCCGGAGATAGAAAAAAAATATTTCCACATACCAAATTTTAAGTCAATCGGTTACTCCTTTCGAGAGTTATCGTGCGCACCAGCCAGCAGACAGACAGACAGACGGACGGACATTTCTCATTCGACTTAAAATGACCCAAAACTAATATCCGCCGAACATACTTAGGGTCTTACATCACTCCTTCGATGTGTTACACTTTTGGCTGTAGCAAATGATATATACATACCCTCGTATCACTGAAGTGTGCGTATAAAAATGCCATACGCCTAAAAATATGCTAAGTCGCCTTAGCATGTTTTAGAATGTAGGTAACGATATGTTACACCCGATTTGACACGTACGCGCTGTAGAAACCGTATTTTATATCCGATCTGTACGAAATTCGGCAGAGATAGATTTCTTATTACATGAATGAAAACTACCAAATGCGGGGAAAATCTATTCAGATTTAAATATATCCCCCAAACACAGCTGCGCTCTATATAATAACGGGTTTTCCAACAAGAGGTGTTATTTCGAATCACCCGGTATTTCGGTAGCTGTCACTTTTGAAGCTTTTATTCTTTGACATTTGACAAGTAGAAACTACGCCATTACTAAAAATGGAACGATAAACGATCATCGAACGATACAAAACGATCAAAAAACGATCGAACAAAAAAACGATACGAACGATACAAAATCATCTTGACTGATGAGACCCATTCCCAACTCAGTGGCTACGTCAACAAGCAAAATTGTCGCATCTGGGGCTCGGAAAACCCAAGAGTTATTGTTGAGAAGCCTCTCCATCCTCAACGTGTACCTGTTTGGTGCGGTTTATGGTCCGGCGGGGTCATTGGACCTTACTTTTTCGAAAATAAGGTTGGATCAACACTTCCACGAAAGTTCAAAATATTGTGGGTTTTCATCGATATTGGTACACAATGCTATTAAGTTAACTTTACAACCTGAAACATGCGACCGGCCTGCTGTAATATCGAAAAGTTTGGTGTTACGTACGTTTGGGTAGTTACGTACTCCAAACGTTACCCATTTGCGCCGGCTACATTAATAAAAACGAGCTAAATCTAGAAGCAAGCATTGAAACCGATCACAGACTATTGCCTTATAACAGGTTAGTTGCTAGAAGTCCTTGAGAAGTGTCTTTACTTACAAAAACACATGTGGATGAAGGATTAAAGTTTGCTAAAGGGCTTTTAAATTGGCCTACATAGAAATAGGACAATATTTTGTGGGTTGATGGATTTACTATATGGCGGCAGACGTTGTCGCCAATATGTCAGATTGCCTCTTATTACCGAATTCGCTCCAAATCATACAATGAAAACCATTAAACATCGAGGATCCAGTATCATGATTTGGGCGTGCTTTTCCCACAAAGGCGTTGCACCCATATACTGGATTTAAGATTTAAACATAGTTCCAATATATATATATATGTATATTACATCCGATTTGACATGTAAGCGCTGTAGAAACTGTTTTATATCCGATAACTACAGAGAGAGCTTTCTTATTAAATGAATGAACAGTGCCAAATTCGGGGAAAATCCGTTCAGATTTAGGCATAACCGCCATATATATGTTTCACCCGATTTGACATGTAAGCTCTGTAGAAACCGTATTTTATATCCGATAAGTACGAAATTCGGCAGAGAGAGGTTTCTTAATTTAGAAACTAATACTTCTTATTGGGGTTAATCGGTTCAGATTTAGATATAACCACAAATATATACTAAGTTCCTGCCTATGCAGCATTTAACGCTATTGAAACTGTATATTACGTCCGATCTTTATATTATTTTGCAGAAATTAGGTTTTTGATCCAAGTTGATGAAAATAAGTTTAGATTATGTATAGTCCCATCTATTTGTCCCATCCGATTCTTGATCTATGCAAGAATACTGCGCATTTTAGAATTATCGTTTTAGATCTAGTTTATTATGATCAACATCATCAGTTGATGATGGAATAAGCCTTGATGAGGAGGTGGAGCTAAGTACTTTGTTAACAGAACAAACCAATTATTCCAAATTATTATCCCAATGCCCATTTTTGCATTGTGAGGGAGGTATAGGGTATTATATAGTCGGCCCCGGCCGACTTTCTGTCTTTCCATACTGGGTATGGATTTTTTGTGCTAGCAAAAAAAGCCTTTTCTACATTTTTATCCCCTTGAACCAAATGTGTAACACATCAAAGCAGTGAACTAAGACCCTAAGTATGTTCGGCGGATATCCGTTTTGGGTCATTCTAAGTCGAATGAGCAATGTCCGTCCGCCTGTCTGTATGTCTGCTGGCTAGTGCGCACGATAACTCTCGAAAGGAGTAACCTTTAGCATGTGGCGATATTTTATTCTATCTCCCTCTAAGTTCGAAGATGGACCATATTGGTCCACTCATTCTAGTACCTCCCTACAAAGGGTTAACATGTAGTGAAATATTGTTTATTTAATAACTTCTATACAACTTATTTGAATCCTCTGAAATTCTAGACATAGTATTAGTTTATAAGTCACTATTATCGCGAGAAAAATCGGCGAAGTTGCCACGCCCCTCCCACACAAATGGACCATTTTGTACCAAAAGTTAGCTTATAACTGTAATACCAGTGCATACAAATTCTTGAAATTTTGTAATGCTTTTAGAAGACCTAAAGTCCTGAGAAAAATGGGCGTTATTGACCCGCCACTTTTGGTACCTCCCACACAAATGGACCTTTTTGTACCAAAAGTTAACAGTTTTTTACTTTAATACAAGTGCATGTACATAAATACTTGAAATTTTGTAAATGCTTGCTTTTATAGTACGAGGGTTGCTATATATATTTCTGGGCTAGGCAACACTTAGTGTTAGGCGCCATCTGACATTTCCATTGGAAAGTTTGACATTTTTTAGCATAAACGTACTCAGAACGTTTTGACGTACGACCATCATTTGTGTTGTTTACAGTGACTTGAAAAAATCCATTTGGCAAAAAATGGAATTAACATTAAAATGAACATTTTCGTGCGATAATTTTTCACAACTTTCGACGTGGACTATCACGACAAGAGTGCATCGATGAACTTAAGTCTTTGTATGGCGATGAAGCACCATCCTATAGCACTGTGAAAAACTGGTTTAATGAATTCAATCGTGGCCGACGCTCGCTCGAGGCCGAAGGTCGTCCAAAAACGGCCGTTGTGCCAGAGAACATTGATGCCGTGCGTGAACTGATAATGCAAGATCGTCATGTGACATACCGTGAGATAGAGGCATCCTTGGGCATTTCTTCCACCAGCATACATTCGATTTTGAACACCTGGCCGTAAAAAAGGTTTGTTCTCGTTGGATCCCGCACAATTTGACAATCGCTCAAAAAAAGGCTCGTGTCGATTGGTGCAAAGAAATTTTGAAAAAATACGATCGCGGTGCTTCAAAAGACGTTTGTAAGATCGTCACAGGTGACGAATCTTGGATCTATGTGTATGAGCCCGAAACAAAACAGCAATCGACCGTGTGGGTCTTCGAAGACAAGCCAAATCCAACGAAAGTTGTTCGTGGAAGAAGCACTTCGAAGCAAATGGTCGCTTGTTTCTTCGGCAAAACTGGTCATGTGGCGACTGTTCCGCTTGAGCAACGTAGGACGGTCAATTCTGAGTGGTACACCAGAATTTGCTTGCCTGAAGTCTTCGGAGAAATTCGAAAAACGAACAAGAGAAGACGAATCATTGTGCACCATGACAATGCGAGATCTCACATATCGGTTCAAACCAGCGCCTTTTTGACCGGCCAAAACGTCGAATAGATGGGTCATCCGCCTTACAGCCCTGATTTGACACCCAATGACTTCTTCTTATTCACTCACATCAAGAAAAAACTGCTTGGTCAACGTTTTTCGATGCCTGAAGCAGCTGTTGAGGCGATCAAAAACAATGTTTTGGAGGTGAATTTTCAACACACTGTAACCAAAACAATTCGCGCTCAAATGTCAAAACGGTCTGAATGAAGTTATGCTAAAAAATGTCACATTTCCAATGAAAATGTCAGGCCAAAAATATATATAGAAACCCTCGTACCTAGAGCCCAGAGAAAAGTGACCGTTATTGGGGCGCCCCTTTTGGTACCTCCCACACAAATGAACCATTTTGTACCAAAAGTAAACAACTTTGAACTTTAATGCCAGTACATAATTTAACGTTATTAAATGCAATTTAAATTGATAATAATTTAAATAAAACAAAAAAAAATAAATAAATTTACGAATAATATTTTGGGACTCATAAATCGGTTTACCCGATTGAACTTTCTTACTTGTTTTTTTTTTGTATTTTTGATGACTGTTACTAAAAAAGCTTCTACGTAAAAGTGAAGCATATAACATTTGAAGCCCTTATATATACGCTGAAAAAAAATCGCTTCTGTAGTATATTGTCCCAAACATATTCGGCTTGGAACATATATATGTTTATGGTACACTCTAAATATATAATATTTGATACACACCAAAATTATATATTTGGGAAGAAGTTGTTCTAAACAAATCTTTGTTTATATCCCAATATATTTTTATTTGGGACCATTATTTCCAAAATAAATATGTATTTGCATTTAAGTATTCAGAAAATAAGTTATGTTAAATTTTTCAGTAATTCAATGTTAGTTTTTTATAAATTGTTAATGTTTGTGAAATAATTATTGAAATCGTATAACATTGGATCAATATAAGTTACTTAGAGGATTGACAACTAATGATGGCTTAGAATACTCATAAATTGTATTAACATTATTGATTAAGAACAGAAGCTAATGCTGGGAGGTTAAACTCGGAACCAAGGAAAAATTTAATCTGGAATTCGAAAAAGTCAACAAAAGTTTTGAATTTTTTTTAAATAAAATATATTTGGAGAAATTCCTAAACAATAATTATATTTGTATTTAAACACATATTTTATTTGAGAATTTTTGTTTGCAAATATATTTTGTTGTAATATATTAATATATGCGTTTCAAATATATTTTGTTGATTTTCAAATAAAATTTATTTGCTAGGAAATATATATAATATTTAAAAATTTGTGTTCCAAATATATTTTCTTTCGATTCAAACATATCAAAAAAGGCTATTTTGCCCCGTGTAGGATCTGAGTAGAGATACATTTTTCAATGGCCTTTTTTTGACAAATCACGTGTGAGTCGTGTCATGCTGTCATGTTATTTTTGTTAATTATTGTTTGGAATTTCACCATGGAAAGACTTACGCCTGAACAACGTTTCCAAATTATCCAGTTTCATTATCAAAATAATCGTTTGCCAATTGCGCTTAGTCCATTTTTTTTTAAATCCAAAAAAAAAAAACACTTTCCAGTCAACCCACGCCCTTGACACCCATGAGCAATATTTTAGCTCTCGTTAAGAGCTATCTTTTTGCCATTGACCGATTCCCGATCCGACGTACCGGAATCATAGGTCCATATTTCTTCAAAAATGATGCCGGTGAGAAAGTAACCGCCAATGGCGACCGTTATCGTGCCATGATAACCGACTATTTGATGCCTGATATTGAAGCTCGTGATCTCGGCGACATTTGGTTTCAACAAGACGGCGCCACTTCCCACACATCGCATCAATCAATGGATTTATTGAGAGAACACGTCGGTGAGCAGATAATTTCACGTTTTGGGCCGGTCGATTGGCCACCAAGATCATGTGATATCACACCGTTAGACTTTTTCCTGTGGGGATATGTAAAGTCTAAAGTTTATGCGGACAAACCCGCTTCGATTCAGGTCTTGGAGCAAAACATCACGCGTGTCATTCGCCAGTTACCAGTCGAAATGCTCGAACGAGTCATCGAAAATTGGACTCAACGGATGGACCATCTGAGACGTAGCCGCGGCCAACATTTGTTGAACATAATCTTCAAAAAATAAATGCCAAAGAATTTTCTTTCAAATGATAATAAACATTGGATCATGGATGGATCACCCAATATTTACCTCAAAATTTAATCTGTATTCCGACTCTATCGGCTTTGTACTTCAAAAATGTAGTCCAAGTAAAATCATCATCCATAAAAATTGGAATTTAAAAAAAAAAATAATATACATTTTTTCAAATATTTTTTTTTTGTGTTTTGGATACCAAATTATTCTCCAACAAATTTTTGTTTTGGCGCTTAGATATTTTTTCTATCAATTTCGCAGACATTTTTGTAAATTGTTGGAAACCACCCTTCTCCACACTAAAACTAAATCTACCATCACTTCTTATACCCTACACCACACTGTGGTACAGGGTATTATAAGTTTGTTTCATGGCAGATGTTTGTAACACCTGAAAATAACACAGCTAGACCCACCTTAAAGTATACCGATCGACTCAGAATCACTAGCTGAGTCGATTTAAGCATGTCCGTCCGTCCGTCCGTCCGTCCATGTAAAGTTGTTCGTCGACTACAGGTCGCAATTTCACTCCGATCGTTCTGAAATTTTGCAGTTTAGAGTATTTCGCAGCTGTTAAGATCGCTATTGAATTTGGTTGAAATCGGTTCAGATTTAGATATAGATCCCATATATATCTTTCGTCCGATTTGGCCCTTTAGTCCTATAGAAGCTGTATTTTACATCCAATCGTTTTTAAATTTAGAATGGTAGAGTTTCTTGATCCATGAACCAACATTGCCGAATTTGAAGAAAATCGGTAAAGATTTAACTATAGCTCCCATATATATGTTTCGTCCGATTTTGCTCTTTAGTCCTGTAGAAGCTGTATTTTACATCCAATCATTTTGAAATTTAAAATGGTAGAGTTTCTTGATCCATGAACCAACATTGGCGAATTTGAAGAAAATCGGTTAAGATTTAGGTATAGCTCCCATATACATGTTTCGTCCGATTTGGCTCTTTAGATCCAATCGTTTTTATACCCTACACCACACTGTGGTACAGGGTATTATTTAAGTATAAAATGTCCCAAAAGTAAATTTATGTAAACAATTTATACATGAATTACAAAATTTATATATCAGAGTTATTCAATATTACGAGAGTGGTGTAGGGTATAATATAGTCGGCCCCGCCCGACTTTAGCCTTTCCTTACTGGTTTTACAATATTGGTCATAAGATACATATCGTCGCCTGAAATCCAAAATGACGGAACCCACATCTTGGTAAGTGTTCAAGGGATGCAAAATATGTTATAAAAAATAAAGTGCTTGACCAATTGTAGCCATTTTTGCAAATCTCGTTTAGAATACAATAATATACTGTTAATAACATAAATGGTTTCACTTATTCGGGTTCCGCGTTTTATGTGGGATACGTGTTTATACCCTACACGGGATACGTGTTTATACCCTACACGGTTCAGATTTAGATATAGCTCCCATATATATCTTTCGTCCGATTTGGCCCTTAAGTCCTATAGAAGCTGCATTTTACATCCAATCGTTTTGAAATTTAGAATGGTAGAGTTTCTTGATCCATGAACCAACATTGCCGAATTTGAAGAAAATCGGTTAAGATTTAGCTATAGCTCCCATATATATGTTTCGTCCGATTTGGCCCTTTAGTCCTATAGAAGCTGTATTTTACATCCAATCATTTTGAAATTTAGAATGGTAGAGTTTCTTGATCCATAAACCAACATTGGCGAATTTGAAGAAAATCGGTTAAGATTTAGCTATAGCTCCCATATATATGTTTCGTCCGATTTGGCCCTTTAGTCCTATAAAAGCTGTATTTTACATCCAATCGTGTTGAAATTTAGAATGGTAGAGTTTCTTGATCCATGAACCAACACTACCAAATTTGAAGAAAATCGGTAAAGATTTAGCTATAGCTCCCATATATATGTTCCATCCGATTTGGCTCTTTACATCCAATCGTTTTTATACCCTACACCACACTGTGGTACAGGGTATTATTTAAGTATAAAATGTCCCAAAAGTAAATTTATGTAAACAATTTATACATGAATTACAATCATATATCAGAGTTATTCAATATTACGAGAGTGGTGTAGGGCCCCGCCCGACTTTAGCCTTTCCTTACTGGTTTTACAATATTGGTCATAAGATACATATCGTCGCCTGAAATCCAAAATGACGGAACCCACATCTTGGTAAGTGTTCAAGGGATGCAAAATATGTTATAAAAAATAAAGTGCTTGACCAATTGTAGCCACTTTTGCAAATCTCGTTTAGAATACAATAATATACGGTTAATAACATAAATGGTTTCACTTATTCGGGTTTCGCGTTTTATGTGGGATACGTCTTTATACCCTACACCACACTGTGGTACAGGGTATTATAAGTTTGTTTCACGGCAGATGTTTGTAACACCTGAAAATAACACAGCTAGACCCACCTTAAAGTATACCGATCGACTCAGAATCACTAGCTGAGTCGATTTAAGACTACAGGTCGCAATTTCACTCCGATCGTTCTGAAATTTTGCAGTTTAGAGTATTTCGCAGCTGTTAAGATCGCTATTGAATTTGGTTGAAATCGGTTCAGATTTAGATATAGCTCCCATATATATCTTTCGTCCGATTTGGCCCTTTAGTCCTATAGAAGCTGCATTTTACATCCAATCGTTTTGAAATTTAGAATGGTAGAGTTTCTTTATCCATGAACCAACATTGCCGAATTTGAAGAAAATCGGTTAAGATTTAGCTATAGCTCCCATTATATATGTTTCGTCCGATTTGGCCCTTTAGTTCTATAGAAGCTGTATTTTACATCCAATCGTTTTGAAGTTTAGAATAAACAATTTAAACATGAACTACAAAATTTATATTTCAGAGTTATTCAATATTACGAGAGTGGTGTAGGGTATTATATAGCCGGCCCCACCCGGCCTTTCCTTACTGGTTTTCAAATACGAATGGAACTATCATTTTCAAATCATATTCTATTTTTATTATGCGTAACAAATTTGGTGTAAAATATTCTCTAATACGTGTGTATTGACATACAAATGGATGTATATGACATACAAATGGATGAAAAATATTAGTCATTTTTTAGAAATGAAAAAAGCAAAAATCTAATATAAAAAAAATAAATCACAAATAAACATGAGAGACCGTGCAAAATATCAGTACATAGAAATAAAGTATGCTTCATTCCCGCCTCCATAAAGAAAGAATGCTGATGCACAGTGGCACCAAGCGTAATAAAGTTTAATAAATTTTTAAATTTAGTAAAAATTAATTTAAATTATCTACAAATATAACGGAAGGAAATTAAAATATGTACAAGGATAGGGAAATACGTGCTTTAGAGCTCGAAGTTTTAATGGCAATGCGCTCATTTTTGGACAAGCGTCAGTTATGTTGTTTACAAGCCTACAGCTACTACTAGTCATATGCTAGTACGTGTGATTTAAAAAAAATTATCGAAATGGAATTCAAGCACAACAGTGTTGTTGCTTTGTATTTAGCTGGATAGCGGCAACCAGACATTGTTAATGGGCTACGACCTTTACGTGTGGGCAAAATGTTTTGTATAACGGACCATTACACGTTGCATTGGTACGGGTAGTATTTATTAACAATTGACATGATAATGCATATTCAAAAACAGAAACATTGCCAGAACTGCTCCACTGGGCAGGCCAGAATACAGCGTACAACGTAAAGCATTTTAAATTGATAACACCTCGACCACCTAACACTGTATTACCCTCTCCTATAATAAGGTGATTGTGTTTAAGGCAAGAACTGGAGTTAAACATTAATTCAAAGCCAATGGAAGATACTTCAGTCAAAAAATCTACATTCTAATAATGTCTGTCTGCTCCACTGTGCCTCATTTTAGAAAAAAAATTTCACACAGCTCTCAAAAGTGGATTCACAGATGGGGGAAAATTGGTGTAGCATACTTTTGAAGATGCACCACCCTCTTGCAATAGACAGATAGACACACTCAAACGCCAATTTGGCATGCGTGTTTGATTTAATTTAATTTATTTATTACTTGACAATGATGGCATATTAGTTACCCCGTATCGACCGAGGTTTAGAGGGGATGGGATGGGATGAGATTGATACGACACGAGTGAATGAGAGACACAGTGACAGAGGGTGAAGTGCGGCGATAAGAGAATTCGCAACATTTTTAATAAAAAGTAACGTATAAATAGATATACTCGTACAACCACTCGAGACTCGTTCTGGTGATGGGTGATGGTAAGGAGGTTTCCGACTTGATGATGGCACTGGTGGTGGTAGTGATCGCTATGAGATGAGTATCCTTTTGTATTCATTGCTTTTTAAGCAATGTTATGGGAATTATCATCAGTATGTGAAGGACACAAACAAAACTCGGTGAAACACAAAAATGGGTGTGTCCATTTTTAAATAGATTTTTATAAATGTTATGGTATGTTTTTATTGTTGTCTAATAACGAGCGCGGATAATGTGTACGGTCTTGTACTTTCCATTTATATGTATAGGTTCTATGGGGGGTTGCTTTTTGTCTGTGATTAGGTTTCACTTATTGTCTGATACATTTGGATTTCTATTAAACTTATAAGTACTTAACTTTATAAGAGACTCTGACGAATTCATGGAAAGCTTTCAAAAAGATTTAATTTTTTTTCTTGTTGATTTAAATCATAGGGCCTTATTCATAATAATTCAAAGAGGGATTGAAGAACGTTTTAGCATCGTTAACACATTTCTCAAACCTTCATTTATTTGTTATGAATGAGGCCTATACACTATGTTTTCCAAACGAAATACTTATTCATTTGCTTCAATGCAATTTTAATTTTTGATTTAAATAGAAACAGAAAATACACATACCCGCTTATACAGGGTGGCTGATATGTATTGCAACCAACTTCAGGTTGCTATCATTTCTAAACCGCTAGTCTGATAGCTGACTGATTTATTTCAGTGACAGTTCATTTTATTGTGTTTACAAGCTTACAAAAGCATTTTGATCTATTGCATTCAGAAAAAAAGTTATTCGTGATGATTCAAGCGTGATAGTGTGATTGCTTTATATTTGGGTGGAAAAACACAAGTGGCTATCGTTAGAGCCCTCCAGCATTTAAATGTGAATAAATCTGTTATTTCTCGTACCATTGCTCGTTACCGTGATACTGGCATGGTTGCATCGCGTCCAAAGAGTGGACGAAAAAAAACGGTAACAGCCCCAGAAATGATCCGAAAAGTGAAGGCCAGATTTGATCGAAATCCACGCCGCAGTGGTAGAAAAATTGCTCGTGAGCTGAACATATCGCGAGAACGGATACAACACATATTAAAAAATGAGCTTGGACTAAAGCCATTGAAGTTCCAAAAAGTGCAAGAGCTCACCGATGCACAAAAAAAAGTTAGACTGGAAAGAGCCAAAGAGCTTCGCTTGCACGAAGGTGGCCAGTTACCGAATTTGGTTTTCTCCGATGAGAAGCCATTCCAAATTGAGCAGTTTGTGAACAAACAAAATGATGGGGTTTACTTGCCAAAGAGGTCAGCTGAAAATGTACACCTTCGATTGGCCACCAGAACTCAAGCGCCGCCGATGGTAATGGTGTGGGCCGCCGTAACGGCCGATGGTCGCTCCTCGCTCGTATTCATCGACCATGGTGTCAAAATAAATGCCGAATATTATCGGGAAAATGTCCTAAAGACAGTATTGAAGCCCTGGGCAGACAAACATTTCGGCCGCAGACCATGGACATTCCAACAGGACTCAGCACCATCGCACTCAGCACGCGTCAACCAAGAATGGCTTAAAAAGGAGGTTCCTCGCTTCATTTCTACCGCATAATGGCCACCAAGATCTCCGGATCTCAATCCGTTGGACTTTTGCGCCTGGGGCATTTTAGAGAGTAAGGTTCGCACTAAAAAATACCAAATTATCGATCATCTCAAGACGGCGCTTCGCCGGGAATGGGCCAAAATACCGCAGAGCCACTTTCGTGCAGCGTGTGATGGCTTTGTCGGCCGTTTGAAGGCCATAATTCGTGCCAAAGGTGGCCAATTCGAACAAATCTAAACTGTTTCTAAAATTTTATGTTATTGCCGACATTTTTTGCTTTTGAACAATAAAATTAAAAAAAAATAAAAAAAAATATATAGCGCTTTACTTTCTTGCATTACATGTCGTCCACCCTGTATATAAATCTGAACCGATTTTCTCTGAATACTCATTTCTCTTACGAGTAGACCTCTTGTCCAACGCTACTATTAAGTATAGAAATCCAAAAATCTCATACCAGCCGGAATGCGACCTCTTCATACATCTCTGTCTGATATAAGTTTGTGGTAGTTCTTGTCAAATAGTGGCCCGTACAGAGTCTAGTCAGTGATGCACACTCTGGAGAATATTACGCTACGAACACTGTCCATTGTCCTGACCATTGCGACAGTTGTCTCAAACGTACTGCCTTGGCTGCGGCAGACTGTTTAACTACATTGAATGTTCAGAGGTAGCAAATAAGGTTCATCAGAGGATATTGATCTTTAAGCGCCACTGATGCATTTGGAGCTTACTCAGTATATTTCAATAGGAAGACTTTTCGAATTCCGTCCACCAAATAGTAACTCTGTATATATAACATTTCGGATCTGACAATAGTGGTATTCAGTCAGTGTTCAATACTACTTATCTTACACAGTCAGTAAAATTAATTTCGGTGCCCATCAAATATATGGATTCTACTGCTCGAATTTGTACTTCCTGCTAAATAAAACTCTGTATAGCATTATGGATCTGGCAATAGTGGTATTGCCCATCAAATAAAGGGTCCGCTATCTAACGTTTTTTTTCAACTAGTGCTTATTTCGTGAATGGTAACACTTAGCTCATGTCTGATTTGACAGATAATTAGTTTTATCCTTCCGCTGAACGAATATGGTTGTGTATACGCTTGAACAAGTGGGCCTGCGATCGACTTACAGAAGATGCCGATTTTGCCAAAAAAAATCATCTTTTCAGATGAAACTCATTTTGATCTTGGCGGGTATGTAAAATTGAAGAGGAGGATATTGGCAACATTTGGTTTCAACAGGACGGCGATACGTGCCACACAGCCGAAGCTACACTCGATGTTTTGCGTCCTGTTTTTGAAGATCGCATTATCAGCCGCCGAGCTGATGTCGTTTGGCCACCTCGGAGCTGCGATTTGACACCGTTGGGCTATTATTTGTGGGGTGCCCTCAAAGATAAGTGTTACGCCGACAAGCCAGAGACAATTGACGCTTTAAAGGACAATATTCGTGAAGCCATTGGTGAAATACAGCTGCACACAATCGATAATGTGTTTAAAAATTGGACCGATTGTGTAGGCTACTGCATGGCAAGCCGAGGCAGCCATTTGAATGAAATTATTTTCCATTATTAACCGAAAGGATTGTACTTTCAAATTAAAAAAGAAATTTGAGAAAATATTTAGTAGTTTTTTTTATAGCATTTTCAAAAAATTTGTACATCCTGCTCGGAATTTGTACATCCTGCTAAATAGAATCAGTAACTCCTTTTTGTCGGATTTACTCCAAGTCCATTTTTCTCCGTCAACTTCGCTGTAATGTGGGGGTCCTCTAAGGGATGTCCCTAAGTATACTTACCAACGTCCTCATAACTACTCTTGCCACATCGACTACATATGCGACAAACTTAAACCCCAACCCAATACAACGAAAGCAAATCACTGTTCACGGATAGGTTCCAAAATAGTGGGGAGAGAAGGTGTGTAACCCTAGTGCGTGACAAAAACGCCTCTTGGTATGGGATGCATGTCGAAAGTCTTCTTAGCTAGAAAGCTTAATTTACACCAAGATTATTTAGCGCCGTGTTATTGAGGGCCTCTCTACGTAAAGCAGTGACACCGTGGTATAACCGTTACATCAAGTGAACCTTCAATAAAGCTAGCCAGATTGTACAATACGGTATCAATTGCAATTTGCATTATGTGTTTCAGACATAACCTTTGGTCTATATGCATTCTGAAGTAACTGTCGATAAATCTCCAAAGTCTTCAGTAGAAATGATAACACACTAACGAATGAGTCTACCGATGTAGATATAAAGACTAGTCTCCCTATACTTTGTGGGTATACGAGTATATGAAAGGTTTTTGAGTTATAGAATTAACCCACATCCGGTCTGGACGATTTTAATGGTGTTTTTCAACAGCAACTCATGCTGATGGCCAAGTCAGGGAATTTCCATATAAATCTGTATCTATTATATATCATTTGCTACGGGCCAAAAGTATAACACATCGAAGGAGTGACCTAAGACCCTAATTATGTTCGGCGGATATCCGTTTTGGGTAATTTTAAGTCGAATGAGCAATGTCCGTCCGTCCGCCTCTCTGTCTGTCTCCTGGCTGGAGCGCAGGATAACTCTCGAAAGGAGTTGCCGATTGACTTCAAATTTGGTATGTGATAATATTTTTTTCTATCTCCGACTAACTGCGAAGATGGGCCATATTGGCCCACTCCTTCTAGTACCTCCCCCACAAAGGGTTAAAATGATGTGAAATATTTATTTTTTAGTAACTACTATACTACTTCTTTGAATCTTCTGAAACTCCATACATAGTATTTGTTTATTAGTCGCTATGACCTCGAGAAAAATGGGCGAAATTGCCACTCCGCACCTCCCACACAAACGTACCATTTTGTACAACAATTTAAAAGCTTATAGCGTGGGTACAAGTGCAAGGAAATACTATAAAATTTTGCACAGTGTAACGCGTTTGACTTACCTATAGTCCTGTGACAAATGGGCGTTACCACCACGCCCCTGTTTGTACCTCCCACACAAAATGGTCAAAATGTACCAAAATTGAGTAGCTCATAACGTTAACATATTAAGGCACATAAACGGTCCAATGTGTTTAAAGTATCTTCTGTTCAGCGAAAAATAAGTGTATTTGATAAACCCCTTCTGGTACCTCCCACGCGGATTGACACATTAATTCGTGTAATATTCCATATTACATTACTCACAAAGTGAGAGTATACCTTAGTCGGTTTACCCGACTGAAACTTTCTTACTTTTTTTAAGTAGACTATCGTACATAGTGACGAGACTAGAATTTTCCTTAGCCTTTGGATGTGTCTTTCATATTACTGCCGAAGACAATCCTGATTTAATTTTCTAAATCCCGCTTCATACTCGTAGGTATTCCAATCAAGTGATGCTCCCTCTTTTTAGCCTCTGCCTTATTTGATTGCAACCAATTCATGCAGAGTTTCAACAATGTTGGCTTTATTGCTTCAAAAAACTATTTTTTTTTTCCTGAGTGATTTTTTCCATTAGCTATTTCTGGAATTCAACTAAATCCCCAAAGAGCACCACTGTTATTTAAAAATGCTACCATAATTCCATACAAAATGACCTTGTCTTAAATGGGATAATTTAATCTATATTAAATCCATTTTTAAATAATAATACCACCCAACTGTGGACAGACAGACAGATAGAGATACAAACCATTGTTATTACTATTTTCGGATATTGCATCCGTTTTTCGGTGCGTCATTCAAAACTAAAAATGTTCAACCGGAAATTAAAAATGGACAATAGTTTGCGTGTGCGTCCATTATGGTCTTACAAACATTGATGATACTATTTAATCCCAACCTGAGTGTGTATGTATGCGTATATATACATTTGTATTTGGGTGATTGTTTAATTGTGTAACACATTTATTATGTTAACCTTTCACATATTTAGTTAATCCCTTTAAAATAATCTAGTTATAATCTAAGGGAACAGTAAAAAAAGAGCAGCAGACAAAGGTAATGAAAGGACTATTGGGAGGATATTGAAAAGGTACCGACTATAAAGAGGTATAAAGACTGCAAAGAAAGTATTAAGACGTCAATTGTCTATGTTTTTAAAATAATGAGACACTGAAAGAATAATTGTTCTGTTTTCCAGATAATAAAAGATATATGAGAACAATGCGATTTTTTATTTTAACTTCTCTATGAATTTTTCAATTTAATAAATAATTAATCATAAAATTGTTAAAAAAAAGTGTTATGACTGAAAACAATTTCACTATACAACAAAATTTTTTTCGAATTGCTATGCATAACATTTTCTGGTGTAATAAGGTGTCCTAAACACGAAAAAAATATTAAAAAAAGTGTAAGGTATTTTTTTTTTAAAGAAATTCTTTAAAATTCCCATTTTCTGGTGTAACAAGGTGTAGTAAACAGGAAAAAAATATTTAAAAAAATGTAAGGTAATTTTTTTTAAAGAAATTCTTTATAATTCCCTTTTTCTTGAAAGGTGTGTTGAGTATTTGGGCCCTATTTTTGAAGTATTAAGCCCGTATATATTTTGAATCTATTTTTTCTTTTCTCGCAACAATTGTTTCATTTGCTGTGTGACACGTAGCCACAATCGGTCAATGGCAAAAAGATAGCTCTTAACGAGACCTAAAATATTGCTCATGGGTGTCAAGGTCGTAGGTCGACTGGAAAGTGTTTCTTTTTATGGATATAAAAAAAATTGACTTAGCATCGTTTTTAAATGTGAACGGAAAGTTTATTTTTGCTCTAGCTTCTTAACGGTACGTCGGATCGGGAATCGGTCAATGCAAAAAAGTAGCTCTTAACGGGAGCCACAATAGTGTTTTTTGGATTTAAACAAAAAATTGACTTAGCGCACGAAAAGTTGCAATTGGAGAACGATTATTTTGATAATAAAACTGAATAATTTGTAAACGTTGTTCTTGCGTATATCTCTCCGTGATGAAATTGTAAACACTACTGAATACAATGAAAAACAAATGACAGATCATAACATATTACAAATGGCCGAAACGTCACTTCAAAATCATATCATCCCTATTGGAAAACCCGTAATAAAAACGGCGAAGAAATTTTTAAGAAATTTGAAAGGAAAATTGTTTTGTTTTCCAGAGAATAAAAAAAATATGAGAATAATGAGATTTTTTATTTTTATTTCTCTACGAATTTATTATTTAATTATCATTAAATTGCTAAAATTCTTTTGGCTCAAAAAAATTGCAACAAAATTTTTGTCGAAGGGCTGTGCATAACATTTTCTGGTGTAATATGGTATCCTAAACACGAAAAAAAAATATAAAAATTATTTTATGGTCTTTTTTTTTTTAAATGTTCCTTAAAATTTTCTTGGAAGGTGTATTTGGACCATATTTGGACCAGGATATACTTTAAATTAAAGGAAATGATAAGGACTACAAATTTTAGTAATGACACTTTCACGTGGAAATAGAAGATGTAACTGTAAATAATTAGAAAAAAATTTATTTTTTTTTCAAAAAGACCCCCAAAAAAATATGCAAAAATAAGCAAAAAAATTGTTTGTGGCTATTTTTGGAAGCTAGCATTCCAACGAGGAAAACAATTCCGATTTGAAGAAAATCTATGGATAGATGTAGAAATTATAGCTCTTTTGGTAGAAATAAGAGAATTTCAATATAATCCGGTTCTTATACACCCAATATTGTGAACAACGCTATACTCGTATATATAAGATGCTGCAGGTCAAAAGTGTAACATATCGATGTGACCTAAGAGACCCCAAGAATATTTGTCGTAAATCCCTTTTGGGCCATTTTAAGTCATTTTCGCAATGTCCGTCTGTCTGTCTGGTTGGTGCGCACAATAACTTTCGACATTGACTTCAAATTTGGAAATACTTGAAATTTTAGGAAGTGTGAATATAATGGGTGTCCCAAGAAGAACGCAATTTTTAAATCTCGCAACATTCGAAGTGTCATTGTTTGACATTTGAATAATTGTTATTGTTTGTTAGTAGAAGGTACGAGGTTAGTAAAAATGGAGAAGGACAGCGAAGGGAGTTCGTTAATTGGGTATTGTAGAGACAACATGAAAATGCTGATTTTGCCGATAAAATCATCTTCAGTGACGAGGCCCATTTTCATCTTGATGGCTTCGTCAATAGGCAGAATTGTCGCATTTGGGGTGCGGAAAATCCTCGAGTGATTCACGAGAAGCAAATGCATTCTCAACGTGTCACTGTGTGGTGTGGTTTTTGGGCTGGAGGAATCATTGGACCTTTGAGTCAGGTCAAGCGCAAACAGTCAATGGTGTTCGGTATCGTGAAATTATAACCAGTTTTTTCTGGCCTAGAATTGAAGAAATGAATGTGAAGGGCATGTGGTTCCAACAAGACGGCGCCACATGTCATACAGCCAGAGAAACGATTCAATTGCTGCATCAGTAATTAAAAAATTGCGCTCTTCTTGGGACACCCTTTAGTACCTGCAGTTCCATGAAAAATGGGCGTTATTGCCACGCTCCGTTTAGTACCTTCCATACAAATGGACCATTTTGCACAAAAAGTTAACAGCTTATAACTTTCGTTTCCTGCACATACAAATACTTAAAATTTTGTACAGTGTAATGTTTAATAGTACCCATAGTTTTGCGAATTTTTTTATATTTTTCATGGATCTATCGTACTAGCAAAAAATTTTTTTTTTTAAAAAAAAAACTTCCTTGCTAAACTTCCTTTAACGAGTATACTCAATACTGAAGTTTTCAGCATTTCTAACCTTTAATTTAAATGGTATCCCGGCTTTATCGAGCTTTTACTTCAAAAAATCTTGTCCAAATACAATAAATTGGTTTGGCTTCATAAAATAGTACTCGTATGCCTTAATCTATTAAAAAAAAAGTTTTTAGGTCTCGAAAACAACAAAATTTTTGTTGTTGCATAGTGTTATCTACGAGTATGTTTTGAAAACAACAAGACTGTCTATAAGGGATCGTATATAATTATTTTGTACGAGTAAGAGACTGACATATCACTAACTCCCTGATCAAACAGCTAAAGCTAGAATTATGCATCGATATTACGAAATTCGTACTTTTAGGGGCTTAAATGGGATACATTTGGGACCACTGCCAAATTCAGATATGCAACCACAGAATTTGGAATGAGCTGCTCGTCGTAGTTACCAAGGATCTGACATAATTTTTATACAATTTGTACTCAAACTCTCAAATAGCATCATGAGGGATACATTTGGTAACACCGGGATGTGAAAAATTACCAAAAATACTATTCAATATCTGGGAAGAATCAATAATAGATTAAGTAAAAGGGGGGGTTGGGTCAAAAATGGTCCAAAAAGTTTATAAATGGCTAAAAAAATCCGGAAACGTGGACAGTAATAAGATAGTACTGGTTTTTCGAAATTTGTACTTTTAGTAGTAAGCTGGGTACAAAAAAAGCACTTAAATTGGTAGTCTCTTAAAGAAGTACGATTATATTCCATTTTCAAAGTTCTTACCTTTTAAAATATAAAAAAACGTTTTTGAAACTCGTATTTTTTTAATAAACCTGGGCACAAAAATGGCCCACTAAGATTACACCGGTCAACAAAAACAAACTTTTTTCTTGGGTTTCGGTTTTAATGCATAAATTCTGATGCTATACATCAAAAAACGCCAAAATAATCATTCTTAGCTTTTAAACTTTGTTTCTGTAAATTTTACACCGATAAGAAGGGTTCGAAGTTAAAACCTTACTAAAGTAGCTACAACTTTTTAAATTATTTCCTTCGGAATGGAGTCACTTTAGTCACTTTACGATAAAATCATAAAAATATAACAATTGTGCATTTTAAGATAGTTTTATGGGGCTTTTATTTGAAAATTATTAAAACTTTCTCAAAAAAATATGATTTTTTGCAATGTTTTGTAGTAGAAATTTCGAAAAACTGTACCACCTCATTACTGGTCAGGATTCCTGGTTAGTAGGGCTTTTGAAAAAAACAATTTATAACACTGGTCGACACGATTTTTGGGTCTGACTTCTAAGTATCAAATTTTGATTTCTTTTTTGTTACTAATAAAGGGAAAAATATTTTTTTTCAAAGTTTGATTTTGTAGAAATTAGAGCATATTTTCGAATTTCAAGAGAAGTGACTGGTTTCCTCGCTACAACTTTTTAAATTATGCATCGATTTTCTTCGAAATGGTCTCATTTTCTTCATGACCGATCAAACTTTACGATGAAATCTTAAAAATATTATTATATATAGTACGTTTTTAGATGTTTTATAAGGCTTTTATTTACAAAATATTAAAATTTTCTCAAAAAATATGATTTTTCGCAATATTTTGTAAGATATCGTCGAAACCGCTGAATGGATGAAATGGCTACTAAACTTTGAATTCTTTAAAACTTTGCTGATTTAATTCGGATAAATGGTTCTCGAGTTATACCAAAATATGTAGTTCAACCTCTCTATTTTTTCAATATCACGGTTTATCGTGAGAATCCAAAGAAACAAGCCTTTAGGATAAGACAAAAATAGGTTGAACCACATTATGGCATAACTAGGGAACCATTTCTCCGAATTACTTCAGGAAAGTTTTAAAAAATTCAAAATTAAGTAGCCTTCAACTATTTACGATACAATTTTCTTTACGTTCACCGGTTTCGACAATATCTTACAAAATATTGCGAAAAATCATATTTTTTGAGAAAATTTTAATATTTTGTAAATAAAAACCTTATAAAACATCTAAAAAAGTACAATAATAATATTTTTAAGATTTCATCGTAAAGTTTGGTCGGTCATGAAGAAAATAAGACCAATCGATAAGTTGTAGCGAGGAAACGAGTCACTTCTCTTGAAATTAGAAAATTTGCTCTATAAAATCAAACTTTGTCAAAAAAATATTTTTCCATTTATTAGTAACAAAAAAGAAATCAAAATTTGATACTTAGAAATCAGACCCACAAATCGTGTCGACAAGTGTTATATATTGCTTTTCTCAAAAGCCCTACTAACCAGGAATCCTGGCCAGTAATGAGGAGGTACACGTTTATCGTAATTTCTACTTTTAGAACTAAATTGGAAACAAGAAATAACATTTAAGGTCATTATCAAAACACATACTTCTTGATAAAAATTATACAAAAAAAAATACTACAAATAACTCCACTAAAAATTACATGATAAATATCTTTTTTAAATTCGCAATTTTTGGAATAACAAGTAAGAAAGTTCAGCCGGGTAAACCGACTTATGAATCCCCTCACGTTGAGTCCCAAAAAAATATTAGTAAATTTATTTATTTTCTTGTTTTAATAAAATTATTATCACTTTAAATTGAATTTAATAACTTTAAAGTATGTACTGCTATTTAAGTTAGAAGCTGTTTACTTTTGGTACAAAATGCTCCATTTGTGTGGGAGGTACCAAAAGGGGCGTCCCAATAAACATCACTTTTCTCTGGACTCTAGGTACTATAAAATCAAATTTCAAGTACTTATATAGACTGGTATTAAAGTTATAACCTGTTAACTTTTGGTGTAAAATGGTCCATTTGTGTGGGAGGTACCAAAAGGAGTGTGCCAATAAAATAAAGCAAGCAATAAAAGCATTGCGCTGTACAAAATTTCAAGTATTTGTATGCACTGGTATTAAAGTTATAAGCTGGTAACTTTTGGTACAAAATGGTCCATTTGTGTGGGAGGTACCCAAAGGAGTGTGCCAATTACGGCCACTTTTCTCCAGGCTCTTGGGACTATAAAAGCATTGCACTGTACAAAATTTCAAGTATATGTATGCACTAGTATTAATGTTATAAGCTGGTAACTTTTGGTACAAAATGGTCCATTTGTGTGGGAGGTACCAAAAGGAGCGTGGCAATAAGGCCCATTTTTCTCGAGGTAATAGTGACTAATAAACTAATACTATGTGCGCACCAACCAGCAGGCAGACAGACGGACGGACATTGCGCATTCGAATTAGAATGACCCAAAACGGATATCCGCCGAACATACTTAGGGTCTTAGGTCACTCCTTCAACGTGTTACACTTTTGGCTCGTAGCAAATGATATATGCTCTCTAAGGTGAGGGGATAAAAATGCGACAAAATAGGACTAATAATAGATGGAGTAAAACATGGGACAAACATAGTGAAATAATTTTATAAATGTTTTTGAATTTCCCAACAATCAGGAAAATTGAGAAGTAATAAGGTAGTACTGCTTTTCGAATTTTGTACTTTTGGAAGTAAATTGGGGACAAAAAAAGGACCTAAAATAGATCCTGAAAATGAAAATAAGATTATATTTAATTTTTCAGATTCGTACTTTTGGGAATAAAAATGGGGCAGAAAGTGGACATTTTGGAAAGAAAGCGACCATTCATTCTAGTGTAAAAGGGAGGACAAACAGGGCGCAACAAGATTATAATTGTTTTACGAAAATCCCAACCCTACCCAAAAATGAGGTGGTACCTGCTTTTCTAAATTTCTCTTTTTGAAAGTAAACTGGGGACAAGAACGGACGTAAAATGGTACCCTCTCCCAGAAATTACAATATAGTTCATTTTCGAATTTTGTACTTTTTGGAACAAAATAGTATAAATAATGTCCAAAAATGGTATCCTATATTGTACACTATTCTAGAATTTACATTACAGATATTTTATGAAATTCGTATTAAAATATTCGTACAAAAAAGAGGCCAGTAATGGCACCCGTAATAAAAATGGCCAAAGAAGTTCCTTGATGTACTAATAACAGTTTTTCATTATTTTTACTTTTTGGAGAACGAAGAGATATAAAGGTTGCAATACTGTGTTGGGTATTACATATTTGAAGTAAACCGGAGACAAGAAAATACCTAAAGAAGGACCTACACCCAGGAATTGGGAATTTTGAGCAGTATTGAGAAATTTATACTTTTGGAGGTAAACTGGGCAAAATAAAGGACCTTAAATCTTACCCTCTCCCAGAAATTACATTGTAGTTCTTCTTCGATATTCGTAATTTATGGAAAAATTTGGTACATAAAAGTACCAAAAATGGTACCCTCTTTTAGGAAAGATCTATTAATAGATTTTTCGCATAAAATCGGCTAGTAGTGGTACACTCAGAATATAATAATAATTTTTTAAATTCGTATTTTTTAATATAAAAAAGGGCCCAAAAATGGTTACCACTTCTTGATGAACTATTTCATATTCTATTAAAATAATTGTGTTCGAATTTGTGAGCAGTATTGAGAAATTTATACTTTTGGAGGTAAACTGGGGAAAATAAAGGACCTTAAATCTTACCCTCTCCTAGAAACTACATTGTAGTTCTTCTTTGATATTCGTACTTTATGGAAAAAATTGGGACATAAAAGTACCAAAAATGGTACCCTCTTTTAGGAAAGATCTATTAATAGATTTTTCGCATAAAATCGGCTAGTAGTGGTACACTCAGAAAGTAATAATCATTTTTTAAATTCGTATTTTTTAATATAAAAAAGGGCCCAAAAATGGTTACCACTTCTTGATGAACTATTTCATATTCTATTAAAATAATTGTGTTCGAATTTGTGGCTATTATTATGTCAATCAGAAAAATGTAATGGGAATAGGTAAAATAAAAAAATTGTCATCCAAAAAAGGCCCAAAATGGTACCCACTTCCTGATGTACTAATAACATAATTTCTTACTTTCAGAAGTACAAAAAGAGCACCATATTGACCACGTCTATAAGATAATAGAATAATTGCTCTATTTTTCCATGAACAAAGAACTTGAAAATTTTGAATTTTCATTTATTTTTCATTAAATTATCTAAATTCGATTCTAATGGAATTATTTTAATGAACTTAAACATCTTTTTTTTCCACTTTATTTGTATGCACACTCGACCCTAATCTAATCTATTCTAATATAATCTAATTCGACGGGTAGTAAGAGTACTTTTTGCAGAACACTTGGAGATGTCTTGTGTCCTATGAAAATTTTTTTCTCGATTGCAAAAAGAAAGGACACTAACATGAAATGGATTTTTTATTTTCTTTGTTCATCTTTGTTGGACAGAAGAAAAAAAAACACAGAACTTTCAAACTCGTCCAAGCTGAAAATGTTCATTATTCTCGTTTTTATTTTTTTTTTTTTTTCAGAATTAAATTTGGGTAGAAAATTGGGTTATTTTTTGCTAGTTTTCCCCGTTTTTTATGCTGTTGTTGCGTCACTTCGTATATTTGAAATGTAGGTGTGTTAACCATAACCCAAATTGTAAAATGTTGTATTTCCGCTACGAATCAACACATTTCCGGTAAATCGAAATTCTGCTGATGGTTGCGGCTTTTGGGGTTTTTCGCCTTTAAAAGGAAATTAAAGTGGAACAAAATGTGTGTAGTAAGGAAAATTTTGATCTAAATAAACTTTAAACCTTAGCAATGAAAGAAGAAATAGTGCAATAGATACGAGTATACCGATGTTTTTAAACTGGGTTAACGATTGGAAAAACATGTGGTATCCGAGTTAGTAAATACATACACTCAAAAAAATGTATTTCCTAAATTTTAGTAAAATCCATACTCCAATTTAGTTCAATGTTTTTATTCATATTGAGTTAATTTTTTCTTAAAACTGGGAAATTTTATTAAGTACTACCAAATTTTATTTTTTTGGGGGATATGCAGAATAGTTCGTTAACTACAAATGAGGACATATTTTTACTAAAATAATATTTCTTGAAAAAAGTTCGAATATACGTATGTTTATCAAATTTAAACATATGCGGTGGACACCCAACATAGACATAAGGAAATTATGAACTAACTAGCTGAGCCCGGTGCGCTTCGCTGCCCATGTCAAAATTCGCGCTGTAGAAACTGTATTTTATATCCGATCAGTACGAAATTCGGCAGAAAGAGGTTTGTTATTACATGAAGGAATACTGCCAAATTCGGAGAAAATCGGTTCAGATTTAGATATAGTCCCCATATATATGTTACCCCCGATTTGAAATTCAAGCGCTGTAGAGACTGTGTTTTATATCCGATCAGTACGAAATTCGACAGAAACAGGTTTCTATTTTACATGAATGAGTATTCTAGGAAAATCGATTCAGATTTATATATAACCTCCATATATATGTTCCTCCAGATTTGGTTACAAAGCGCTATAGAAGTTGTACTTTACTTCCGATCATTACAAAGTTCTCCAGAAAGATTTTTCTCAATTTAGGAACGAATATTGCTTAATTTTGCGATTATCGGTTCAAAATACATTTACCAATTATTCCAAATTATTATCGCAATGACCCTTATCGCATTGTTAGGGAGGTGTAGGGTATTATATAGTCGGCCCCGCCCGACTTTCTGCCTTTCCTTACTGGTATTAGTAATAAATTCACTGAATGAAAAAATACCGAATTCAGTGGAAAGTCCAGAAAATAGAAATGTATACTTATAAAATTTCCAAATTCTTGTTTCATTGATATTGCATCACATTATCATATTGCGATTGTATTGGAGTGAGCAGCTGTAATTATCGCATACCGAGCATTTTTGTTCATGTATTTCCTATATAATACTTGCAAGATATATCAAAATATGGGCTGGGCCACGCCCACTGGTCCTATTCCGCCCATTTGAAAGCCAATCACGTAGACTGCTACCAGATACATATACGCAAAATTTCAACACTCTCGCTAACAAAATGAGCAAGATAATTCAATTTCAAAATTTGGCTTATATGGGCGGTGGCCCGCCCATTGGTCTGATCCCGCCAATTTTTGGACCAATCACGTGGACTGTCACCAGATACATATCTACAACATGACAGCACTCTAGATAAAAAATTGTGCAAGTTATATCAATTTCAAAATTTGGCTTATAAGGGCGGGGCCACGCCCATTGGTCCGATCCCGCCCATTTTCTGACCAATTACGTAGAATGCCACCAGATACATATACACAACATTGCAGCACTCCCGATAGCAAATTGTGCAAGATATAAAAATTTCAAAATTTGGTCATTGTGGGCGGGGCCACGCCTATTGGTCCGAATCCGCCCATTTTTGGACCAATCACGTAGATCGCCAACGGATATATATACACAAAATTCCAGGTCTCTCGCTAACAAATTGTGCAAGATATCACATTTTTTAAATTTGGCTTATATGGGCGGTGCCACGCCCATTGGTTCGATCCCGCCCGTTTTTGGATCAATCACGTAGACTGCCACCGTTTACATATACACAAAATTCCAGCACTCTCGCTAACAAATTGTGCAAAATATCTCAATTTCAAAATTTGGCTTATATGGGCGGGGCCACGCCCATTGGTCCGGTCCCGCCCATTTTTTCACCAATTACGTAGAATGCCACCAGATACATATACGCAACATTGCAGCACTCCCGCTAGCAAATTGTGCAAGATATCAAAATTTTGTCTATGTGGGCGGGGCCACGCCCATTGGTCCGATCCTGCCCATTTTTGGACCAATCACGTAGACTGCCACCGTTTACATATACACAAAATTCCAGCACTCTCGCTAACAAATTGTGCAAAATATCTCAATTTCAAAATTTGGCTTATATGGGCGGGGCCACGCCCATTGGTCCGATTCCGCCCATTTTTGGAAAATTCACATAATCTGCCATTAAATGCATACAAACAAAATTTCAGCACTATACCTATAATAGGAGCAGAAATATCGGATTTTTAACCTGCGATTTGTATGGGAGGTACCACGCCCCTTTGTCCAATTAATTTTTTGTTTCTATATAAACCATCTCGTGAAAATTTAGAATCGAATAAAAAAAAAATCATCCAAATCGCTCCAGCCGTTCTGACGTGATGCCATTACACAGATGGACCGTTTCATTTTTATATATATAGATAGATAGATAGATAGATAATGGAAAGCATGATTTTTAGGAAATTTTAACTAAAAATAATCATGAATCCTTATTTCGAGTCCATGAATTTTAACTCAAAATTAGGAAAACATAATAAAATCAAGGAAAAATTAACTATTTTCGGACTATGTTGTAGTGTTAAAAACACAAAAAATTCTGTCCTTTTTCGTTCCGCAATTTTTATTTTTTCGCAAATCGTTACTTGCAGAAACTTAAATTTATGGAGAAACATTAAAAATGTTACGCCCGGGACGAGAGTCGAACCGACAACCTTATGATAGTGAGCCAGACACACTATATATCGAGCTACGAACCTCTTTTGGGATTGATATGAAAATGTCATTCATAATAAAATTTCTCCGTCGCCTATAAATATAGTATATGGCAACTCTATTTATCATTCTATGATGGCAATCCTTTTATCAAATTCAAGTGTACACAAATATACATTGTTTCGAAAATTTTTTTAAAAACAAATTTTTCGTGAAATTGTAAGTGTCTACGTAGCTCAGTTGGTAAACATGTGGTTCAGAAAACGGAAGGTTCTGGGATCGAATCGCATTCGGAGGTAAAATTTTATATACATAATGTTTAATGTTTAATAAAATAAATTTCAATTCCTAAAATAAAGCAGAAGAGAGAAATCCAAAGAGGAAGTTGTAAGAGAGAGATTCCAACATATAAATGGAGGAGGAAAATGATTGAAGTAGGATCGAAAATCGCAAAAAAATCATGGACTAAAAAGTAGAAGAAAAATTTTAATTTTTCTTTTCTTTTTGCATAAATTTAATTAAATTTTCCTAAATTTGAGTAAACATTTACTTGCAATAAGGACAAAAGTATGCTGAATTTGCATAATTTCAAGTCAGAATTTGCTAGTATTGAGTTAATTTTCCCTATTTTAATTTCAATAGTTACTGAAAGGAAGTACGAGTTAACTAGAAATAAGTTAACAATATTTCATAATTGTGAGGAAATGTATGAACTTGATATAAGGAAAAATAGCTTTAGCGAAATACGAAGTTCAATATTCCTACAGTTAAGTTCATTTTAACTTGCTCTAGGGTTCACTTTTTTTTGAGTGTAGAAGGATTTTCAGGGATGTTGAGAGGAAGAATAAACAATGAAAAATATAATCCTTCATTTAATAACATTCACAAGATGCGGTAATCGCGATGATACCTCATCTGAGAGTGAACTCTAGCTTAATTAGCGTGCTTAACAGAAGACGCAAGTCTTAGGTCTAAATCCAGAGGAGTGCTGTCTCCAACAATTTGGAACCTCAATGTGAATGGAATCCTGTTATAAAGGGAATCTTGCGAAAAAGTTGCGTTTTAAAATTGTCATAAAAAAGACGGATACATTTTTTCGATGATTTTGACTTTATTGAAATGCCTCAACATTCCGGTTAATGGTGGAACACCACTTCATTCATATGGCTGCCGCGGCTGGCCTTGCAGTAACCCTTTCTGTGTCAACCCAATTTTTAACACACTTTCGATTGCGTGGCCCTTTTATGGTTACAATTTCGTATTTCAAGTCATACATCGTCTCTGGATGGTTGGCGTAGCACTTATCCTTAACGGCTCTCCACAAAAAATATTCCAACGGAGTCAAATCGCATGTGCGAGACGGCCGTAGTTCAAAAAGCAACCGTTAGATGGGCCACGCGTTATATAGATCGTTAATGCTGCAAAGTCGTGGCATATGCGGCAGACGTATACCAAAAGGTATGAAGGCTATGTTAGGGTTTATACAACATACACAATATGTATTTTGGGGAATAAAAGAAATAAATATATTCAAGGCGGTGTCCCCAACCGTATTCAACTTTCATTGGATGAGGTTAGGTTGTTGGTTGAGACATATGCAGATGACGTGCAGTTATAGGGAAGTTACATCATTCAGAGCAGAACTTCACAAACGGGGGGACCGCGTCCGAATGTAGCGATCTTCCAGAGGAGCCGTGAGCACATTTAATAATATATTTAATATATATATTTAATAATATATTAATATATTTGTGTGTGTTATATTTAAAATATTTATTTGAAATATTTAAATCCAGTCTATTGAGCATTTTAGAAAATACTGGGACAAACCTGTCATAAAGATTTTTATTATTTCTCAAGAAAGACAAAAAAGGCCATCGTGGAACTTAACTATATTGTAGAGGACAATTTGGACTAAAATTCAAAAAATTAAAATAAAAAAAATTAAAAGGAGATTTTTTTAAAAATTAATTTTAATAAATTAAAAAAAAACAGTAAGGAAAGGCTAAAGTCGGGCGGGACCGACTATATAATACCCTACACCACTCTCGTAATATTGAATAACTCTGAAATATAAATTTTGTAATTCATGTATAAATTGTTTACATAAATTTACTTTTGGGACATTTTATACTTAAATAATACCCTGTACCACAGTGTGGTGTAGGGTATAAAAACGATTGGATGTAAAATACAGCTTCTACAGGAGTGAAGAGCCAAATCGGATGAAACATATATAATGGAGCTATAGCTAAATCTTTACCGATTTTCTTTAAATTCGGCAATGTTGGTTCATGAATCAATAAACTCTACCATTCTAAATTTCAAAATGATTGGATGTAAAATACAGCTTCTACAGGACTAAAGAGCAAAATCGGACGAAACATATATATGGGAGCTATAGCTAAATCTTACCCGATTTTCTTCAAATTCGGCAATGTTGGTTCATGGATCAAGAAACTCTACCATTCTAAATTTCAAAACGATTGGATGGAAAAATACTCTAAACTGCAAAATTTCAGAACGATCGGAGTGAAATTGCGACCTGTAGTCGACGAACAACTTTACATGGACAGACGGACGGACGGACGGACAGACATGGTTAATTCGACTCAGCTAGTGATTCTAAGTCGATCGGTATACTTTAAGGTGGGTCTAGCTGTGTTATTTTCAGGTGTTACAAACATCTGCCGTGAAACAAACTTATAATACCCTGTACCACAGTGTGGTGTAGGGTATAAATAGAATAGTCAAATTGTCAGCTTAATTCCAAAAATCCTTAAATGGAAGCGTGGCTTTCGAAAAAATCTTGTTCTCTTAAATACTTAGTACAATTTAGCGCTGATGAGTGCGAGACCTTTGGTGGTGCAGAAAGCTAGCATACACTGTTTTGAAGCAAGTAACCCAGGTTCAAATTCTCGTCGGATCGAAATAAAAATAATTAAGTTTATAAAAATAAAATTAAAAATAGTAAATAAAAAGAAAGAAAAACGAAAGAATTTTTTTTTCATTTTTCTAACCTGGTGAAAAAATCGAAAAAAGAAGGTATTCTTTTTTCAGCAATTCAGAATTAGTTCCAGAAGTCTCACCCCTTTATAAAAAGAATCGGTTAGGAAAGAGAGTGGGGAATTAGTACGCACAAAGCTGCTTAATTCCCTACTGGATTGCTTATTCGGAAAATTTGTTACAGGGCAGTCGTCCACGCTTCTCACCCCCTGACCTATGAAAAATTGCAATCAAATCTTACCATATGTCAAACGACATAGAAATCGTCAACATTTTTAGATGACATTTTTAGATGGTGTCTTCGAGAAAAATATCCCTTGCGAAAAAATATTAGTCCCCTTTCAATTTATTTATGAAAACTCAACAGGTTTCATAATTTCATAGGTTTTGTCTGTTAGCTTGGTAATTTCCATAGACTCTAACAGAAAAATTAAAAAACTAATATCAGTAAATATTATCTGCAATGAGTAGAAATATGCACAATTAATGTTATAGCTCGAAATCTGTTTATTGCTCAAAAAAGCGTTGAGAAAGGACTCATAGAAGCTGGGACGACTGTCTAGAGAAAAACAATTCTCCAAAGGTGCTCTTTATTTCCTTCTTTGGACTGAGGAGTGTCTTACGAAGTCTTAAATTTCAAAATCACCACCAAGTTAACTAAGCTCTCTGATTTTTTAACAAACTTTGTGGTCCAATATCGCGAAAACATGGGCTATCTAAGAAAAACGGCTAATGCCATTGTATTAAACGCGGCCGAAATTGGTCAATCCATAGGGTCTACTTTCTGTTACATTTTTGGACTAGCACAGTGTAATTATAACACATCCTGCCAAAAAACATATCAATTATAAACATTAATTGTGATTTTTATGGCATTTCTTAAATACTGGACCACCTCCTACTCTTAAGGTATAATTCTCATATCAACAAAAATACAAAATGCTGTTTGCCACAAGTGCTTCAGAAAATGTATTTATGATAAGGTGTGGTCGGTCATTACTTGACACATGAATGAATTTCAATGCCAACAAATGAGAAGTTAGGGAGGGACTTACCCCACCCCTCCACAGCAAACAAAAACCATAACAGCACCACGACCACCACCAACAGTATGTGTCATTTTTGCCGTGTGTGTGTGTGCGAATGTCCTCGTCCTTCTATGCGTTTGAATGTATGCTTTCTGATGGGCTCTTGTGATGTTTGATATTTTCCTAACTCTCTTTCTCTGTGTCACCTAGGTCTCTGAAGGACAATTAATGCTGGTTTTAGAAAAAAACCTCTGCTATTAATCCCATTAATCAACACGTTTTTATGTTAAAAATAACGCAAAAAACATTAACAATTTTGTTTTTGTCTCGTGGCCGTTTATAAATTCATATCCCTAAAACAAACAGTTGACAGCGACAGGAACAACACAGATAACTAAAAAATCCTCTTTATATGAAAATCCCTTTCAATAGCTGAAATTATGTCCTGTTTTGTTTTGGTGCTGCGGGTGGAGGAGAGAGAGAATGAACGAGTGTGTTTGTATTGATAATACTAATGATTTCCTCTTTGGAGGGAGGGACTCCTCCCTGGTTTATGTCTACGCTTTATGCTCTGTGCATTAGAGCATAAACGGTGCTATTATCGGACAATACAATGTTGTGGTCAAATCGCGAGTGGTGGTCGAAAAGTTTTGCGAAATGGTATACATTATTACAATGTCCTTTTAGAAGGGAGAATTTGACCTCGAAGCCATTCCTAATACCCGCAATACGGCCTTTCCATGCCTCCCTGTCTGGCATAACTGTGTAATAATTTTTGTCAAAGAGTGGCTAAGGCAGAGTGTAGTCAGTTAAGCCTGCAATTTCAGTAAATCCGAAGAGAAATATACTAGGCATGTTTTCGTTACAAGCTAGCACTTTTAGTTTAGCACTTTGCAACGAAAACAACTGACTTCCACTAACTGGCACATAAGCAATAAGTGGTGGATTTTCACTATCTGGTAGCAATGGTGTCATGAGTTGCGAAGAAAGAACAGTGCGAAACAGACAAAAAATTCGTGAAAAGTATTTATAAAACATATATTTACTATTTTATGTTCAATTGTTTACACTCTTTTGCAAATATTAAAATAATTTCCCATTTTTGTTCTTCTTCTTCCCGTTAATTCACAATAATTGATAAAATCTCTCCAAAAATGGGATGCCATATTGCTAAATATAGGGTGCCCAATATGGCAACATCATACTCGATTAAGACATGAACACAAGCACCAAACTTCATCGGGAACTAATAGTGCTTAAAAGTGCTTAGCTCCCCATACAAATTAAGCACTTATGGTGTAACGAAAACACGCATACTATGTACTGACATAAGTGCGGCGCACAGTGCGAGGAATTCCAAAAAAAGGGAAATAATTCTGCCGTTTCTTAACCAGACATCCGATCGCGACCAAACTTGGCATGTTTGTAGAAGAGGTATTAGAGGAGTTAAGTTTTGAGTTTGGGCCCCCCGTGGTATACAGGGGCGGAGCTGCAGGGCCTCAAAATTGGCCACCTCTGTTCAACAAAATGTTTAAGCGCGTGTATCTTCCGTATTTTCCGGCCGATTCATAAAACCTTTTTTTGTGCGTATTCTAATAACCGAGGTCTACAAAAGCCTTTTTGCACCTAACAGTTATCTTGCATACTTACCGAGATATCTGCATTTGGAAATTGAATTTTTAATTTTTTCCCCGAACTTGTGCTAGTATTTTGTAAATATCGAAGCAGAATATGCACCAATTGTATCCACTTAAGCATGTCTGAATTGGCAATAAAATTTCCTATATGATGAAAAACAGGACAAAAGTTACGGCCCCTTGAATTCATATTTCAAAAAAAATAGATTTTTTGTAATTTTTTTAGGAAAAAAGTTTATGTCGTATTTTTGAGTTTTAGAAGAAGTTAGTTAAAAAATGTATAACATATTTACTATCATCTTAAAGGAAACTTTCCAAAGTATGCTCTCAAAGAAAGAACTGGTCAAAAATATTTACTGCTATTGTTACCAAGCTTCTCCAATTTACAAAATTTTTTAGACAAATTTCAAAAGTAAGCCACATTTTCTCCAATCGCAAAGCCAAAATGTTAAAACTTTTGGCATATTTATGTGTGGTAAGGTGTTGTAAGTTGAACTGCAAAGGAAATCTGAAACCTCGCTTTTAGTATAGTAGATATAGGGGAAAATCCAAAAAATTCCATTTTTGGGGATTTTCAAAATAATTTTGGGAATTGTGGGACCGACTTTTGGAAATATAATGATTCACGAATTGCATTCGATTTGTTATGTCAGAACCTACAAACAACAAAAAATTTCATTGAAAATTTTTCATTTTTAAAAATTTTATGTCGTTATTACATTTCTGTCTGCATTTGCTTAATATCAGTGCAGAATATGAACCGATTTCTCTCAAACTTAACTTCTCTAATACCTCTTCTACAAACATGCCAAGTTTGGTCGCTATCGCATGTCTGGTTAAGAAACGGCAGAATTATTTCCCTTTTTTTTGGAATTCCTCCCACTGTGCGGCGGTCTGTTTACCTTCAATGTCCAGAGATAGCAAACTGCAGCATTACGTTTAGTGCATCAGACAGCGTGGTGGCTGCCTATAGCTCCTTTAAAATCATATAACGCTACTGTGCCCCAACCAGGATGTTGAGCTTGAAATACCGCTTCCAGCCCAGTGAAACCCCAAGATACTATGCACAATCAGTAAAAGGAATTTCGGTGTCTCCCTTAAGGTATGGATTCTACAGGTGATACTCTGTACTTCCTGCTGAAGAGATAACTTGTGTTTTTCAGCATTTATTCCAAGCCCAGTTTCCTTCCCACTTCGCACTAATGTAGAGAACCCTTTGGTGGATGCGCCTAAGTGAATCTGCTAACTTTACCGAACTTAACCGAACCACACTGTGCTCTCAACACCGGGTTAATACCATGCATCGATCAACGCACCCACATATGAAATATATGATGTGAATGCCATATATGCGTATCAATTCAAATTTAAGTATTAACAAGTATTACCATTTGGTTAAGGGCGGAGACTCCGTAAAACTCCCAGCATTCTGGACTTCATGCTACCCGGTTGACATTGCATCTCCACATCAAGCTTTCGCTGATAAGCATCCATTTTTTTAGAAAGAATGGCAGGAAATTTGTCCGCAAAAAGGGTGTCCAGAAATATTAGCCAGAAGACCTTCAGTATCGTATGTGAAGCCTTTCAGGCTTTAGGGTTAGATACTACCTCTCCCTCCACTTTGTGGGTATATATAATAAAGTTTAATGAAACCATGGTATTTCTCTTTGAAATATGGAATTAACCTATCAACCACCGCACATAATTTTACCGGCAAATAATATGTCTGGTCTGGGCAATTGGAGTGGTTTATGCTTCTGATTACCTAAAATATCCTGGATTCGGTTACAATTATTCTGGCAATGCCTGACAGTTCCAATTCAACAGCTGATTATGTGGAAGGCTCAGTCATGGAACTACCGCGAAAATGTGTGTCCATCCAGGCTCAACTCCAGTGATTTTTCATTGCATATAGTCCATTTGCTTTTTGATCTTCTAATGTACCCTAACGCACATTCTATAACTTATAGGTTAGGTTAGAATGGAAGTCAGAGCAAACCGCACACAAAGTCCAATTAAGGTTCTCAGCGCTACCATTGGCCCAGATTCGCCTATCAGACTTCCTAGAAACGTCAAACCTAATATCTACAGATTTCGCCTACTTAATATGAAACAGGAACATAGCAGGTCATCAACTCCACTTCAGCCTTTTATATAGAGCTTCCACAGAATCATCGGTGGCGCACCAATGTACTCGTTTACAAATACTTCGAGAAATCGTCCGCTTTGCGGTTATTTGTTTAACTGATCTGCTACATCTTTAAGAGATCGGTGGAAGTTTGATCGGCTGTTTTTGAATTTAGTACAGAGTTTTTATGACAGGCAGGTTGTCCGAGTAAACACTGCAAGTTTGGTAAACACTACATGTACATATCAGGTACTCTATGCGCTATTTTAACACTAACGTTCTTTATAGTGTAATGGGAAGCCAACCTTCTCATCAGGCTTCAAACCATCTGCATATAAATGAAGACAGTTTACATTTCCTGTTATTATGTCGACCCATTCCTCTCTGGCAGGTATCTTAGTGGTAAAGTTTCTATACAATGTGTATATCGTTGATGCAGTCCATTCCAAGTGATCTGGTCCGAGGGATTCAATCCAGGATTGGGCAAAAATTCGCCTTCCCTTACAACACATGATTTTGGGACTCAATTCCGAGTATTTGACGTGAAAGTAGCCCCAAAAATAAGAACTTCTGCATCATTCGTTTAGTGAAGTTGGCTCAATCAATAATTTAATGGCCATACGATTTTTTTGCTCAAGGTGAATTTTTAGCACTTTTTCTATATTTTTTTTCTCGGTATACCGAACGGAATATCTTTTTGTGACTGAAGCTAAGTTGTAGATATTAAATAGGAGAAAAAATGCGGAACAAACCTACCCGAAAATGTGCATTCAGTGCCTCTTCACAGTATCCACAGTAGTCATTGGACTCGATTCCCATTCAATTCAATTCCGAGAATTGGACGTGAAAGTAGCCCCAATAATAAGAACTTCTGCATCATTCGTTTAGTGAAGTTGGCTCAATCAATAATTTAATGGTCATACGATTTTTTTGCTCAAGGTGAATTTTTAGCACTTTTTCTATATTTTTTTCTCGGTATACCGAACGGAATATCTCTTTTGTGACTGAAGCAAAGTTGTAGATATTGAATAGGAGAAAAAATGCGGAACAAACCTACCCGAAAAAGTGCATTCAGTACCTCTTCACAGTTTCCACAGAAGTCATTGAATTCAACTCCCATTCAGGGTCCCGTCAAACAAACGTAGACAATTTTTCTTCTTTAGAGTGCGGTCGTATCGTGTCCACTTTTGCTCAAGTTGTTCTACAGTTGTCTATTTCTGCTCTGTAGAGTAGCTAGACATATCTGGCCTTGATACGAACTGAGAATGGGAAAAATCTCCTCCCACTAGAGTGGAAACAACGTTTTTACGTAAGTGTCAGTTCTGATGGACACTGCCTCATCGGCGAACGCTCCTTAAGGTTGGGAATTGATTGCAGTGCCTTCTGCAGAAGCTGAAGAGGGAAAAACTATATAAAATATATATATTCAAGATCTCCAGTTCTTCCTCTTCTTCACAGTTTCCACAGAAGTCATTGGATTCATCTCCCCTTCTGGGTCCAGTCAAACTAACGTACGAGTAGACAATTTTGTTTTCTTTAGAGTGCGGTCGTATCGTGTCCACATTTGTCTAGCTGCCCTACAGTTGTCTATTTTTGCTCTGTAGAGTAGCTAGACATATCTGGCCTTGATACGAACTGAGAATGGCAAAAATCTCCTCCCACTAGAGTGGAAACAAAGTTTTTACGTAAGTGTCAGTTCTGCTGGACACTGCCGCATCGCGAACGCTCCTTAAGGTTGGGAATTGATTGCAGTGCCTTCTGCAGAAGCTGAAGAAACAAAATTGAGAGCAATTGATCTTTCATAATTGAAACTATTTATTGTATAACTATTTCACAAGAGATGTGTGATTCAGAACCTATACAGAAAAAAAATTAGATGAAAATTAATCTCTTTAAGATAGGGTCTTCCAAACTTTGAAAGGTAATAGCGCCAATATTGTTAAAGCTACATCTGTCGAATTGTCTGTCACTTATTAAGTCTGTTTTGCCAAATCACCATGGGTGTTCTGTTCGTGAAACGTTCCGCTCGCTTTGCCATCTACGGCGATGAGACCCATTTCTTGATGAATGGGTACGGCAACAAACCACATGAGATCCAAGAGCGTCCAATGATTCCCGAAAATGTCACTGTTTGGTGTGGATTTTGGACTGGTGGCGGTATAGGTCCATATTTATTCACATGAGATCTAAGATCGTCCAATGAATCCCGAAAGAGTCACTGTTTGGTGTAGATTTTGTGATGGCGTCGTCATCGGTATATATTTCTTTGAGAACGATGTTGGCCAGGCCTTCATGTTGATGCTTAATAGCCTCCTTTGGCCTGAATTTGAGGATACATACACCAAAGACATGTGCTTTCACCAGGACGGCGCTACGTGCCACGCAGCTCAAGCCACATTGAGGTGTCTGAACCGCCACGTAGATTGATCGATTTGTACCCGTTAGACTTTATTTTGAGGGGTTTTACCATTTGAATAGGCCACAAACCACAGCTGCACCAAAAAACAACATAGCCCATGTGTCTGAGTCATGGACAATTTCACATTTCCCAGCGAAACCGCGGCGGACATTTGAACGAAATATATTCAATACATAATGACATCGATAGGCATTTCAAACGAAACGAGTAAAGTTCGCAATTTCAGTGAGTTCAATTAAATATTATTGGAAAATTGGGAAACTTTCCTAGTGACCCTCGTACGAGTATCCATCAACTCGTATTATGTGTGAAATGTGTTTGAAGGACTTGATGCATACTTTGTGTGATTCGCATTCACTTTTCACTTTTGCCATCGTTGTTGTTGTTGCCACAATCTCCAATAACTACAGAAACTCTCGGTGTTAATGTCACGCACACAGGGAAACAAACTTTACACGCACACATAGGGACAACGAGGAGGAGGGGATAATGAGGTTGTTGTCGTTTTCGCTGTTTGTCCTCGTTGCTGATAAGGTTTGTTGTTACATTAGGGGTGTTTTATTCCATGGTGATGACGCTGATGCTGTTGCCTGTAATGCCATTCATATTGTTGTTGTTGTCACTGTGTCAACTGAAGTACGTGTGTGTAGTTTATGTATGGATTACCCACATTTTTATCCTCATTTAAAGTGACAAATTTCTACCTTTTATAGCTGATTTTATGGAATTTCGCATTTTATTTCTCTGAGTCTTTATAGTCCTTTTTGTCCTGGCAAAATAACATCAGAGTGTCCTCTCTGTGGAAGTGTTTGTGTGCACCAGGATAAAAGTTAACGCAGTTTTTTTTTGCAGAGCAGCGAATACTAGTAATTGATCGATGGATGACTGACTCAATGTTTGTCCCCTCGCCCTTTTTATGGTAGAGGGTGAAATGTGTGTATTTGTTTGTGCAAAGTTTAAGGTAAATTGCAAAGTTCACTTACACAAACGTGTGGCAAGGACCATCTGAAGGTTGCTGTTCGTAGTTCGCATTTTAATTGTATTGTGTCGGTTGGTTCATTATGATTTGGCATTAAAATATTTATATTTATTTGAGTATTTTTAAGGGCGTTTTTAGTGCATTTTCCCTCAGAAAAGTGCTAACATAAATATTGATCGCCTCGGCCAAGGGATTGGCCATCGATACGAGAATTAAGGTGGAAACTGTTAATCCTTTGTAATATCAGTGGTCTGAATCGGTAATTGATACTGCATAATTTGTAAGCCATGAAGCGTGACATTGAGGGAAATACAATTCTAAGGACATACTTGGAGCATATAAAAGCTGTAAAAGGGTAATGCACAATTACAAACAGTGTCATATAATAATAATCCGGATGTGTACTTATAGTTTGTGAAATAAACCGGAGGTTGGGCCCCATGAAAATAAACTAATATATTTTGACTAAATTTAAAAAAATATATTCAAAAATTCAATTCAATTTCAACAAAATTTTCTAGAAAAAATTGATATGTATTGACAAGAATTTGTTTGAAAAAGCGAAAATTAAATAAAAATATTTTTTTATTTATTTATATGAATTACAATACAAAGTAAATTTATATTCTAATTTTACGGGAAAGCCGGATTACAAAGACCATGTGGCAAGTTTTTGCAGCGACAGACCAGCTCTGGTTATGGTGTGAATCGAACCCACAACCCACAGACTCATAGGCGAGCAATCTACCAACTCGCCTACTGGGGCGCTCAAAATAAACAAAAATAAATTTATATTTTCGAAAAAATAAAAAATTTTGGCGAATTTTTTTTTTTAATAACATCAATTTTGACTAAATTTTTTCTAAAAAAAAATTTTAAAAATTCAATACTACTGAAATTTTCTATAAAAATACAATTTCCACGGAAAAGCGAAAATTTCAATAAAAAAAATATTTTCGACAAAATATTTACAAAATTCAAAAAATTTACGAAATTTCTTAGAGAAATGCAGTTTTGTAGAAGTTTTACAGAAATTTTATAGAAGAATAAAATTTTCAAGGAAACTTTTTGTTAGAAAATATTAAAATATTTTCTTTACAAATTCGATTTCTGAATTTTGAAGAAATTTGCAAGGAAGAAAATTGAAATTTATATAAAATTTTCAATGAAATGTAATTTCTATGAAATTTTTAATAAAATTGCAATTTCTATGAAATTTTCAATAATATTTCACATTTTCAATAATATTTCACTACTTATTCAATTTTTAATAAAAGTGCAATTTCTATGAAATTTTCAATAAAATGGAAATTTCATAAAATTTTCAGTAAAACTACAATTTCATGAAATTTTTAATAAAATTGCAATTTCCATGACATTTTTAATAAAATTGCAATTTCCATGAAATTTTCAATCAAATTGCAATTTCCATAAAATTTTACTCTTTATGCTATTTTTAATAAAATTGCAATTTCTATGAAATATGGAGTAAAATTGCAATTTTATGAAATTTTCAATATCATTACAATTTCAATAAAATTTTAATTTCTATGAAATTTTAATTTCTATGAAATTTTCAGTAAAATTGCAATTTCATAAAATTGCAAGTTCCATGAAATTTTCACTAAAATTGCAACTACTATAAAATTTTCAATAAAATTGCAATTTCCATGAAATTTCAATAAAATATTACTTTTTATAAAATTTAAATTTCTACAAAGAAATCAATAAAATTGCAATTTCTGTGAAATTCTATTCAATTTCTTTTTATGAATTTTTTAATAAAATTGCAATTTCTACTAAATTTTCAATGAAATGGCAATTTCACGAAATTTACAATAAAACTGCAATTTCATGAAATTTTTTATGAAATTTGTATGAAATTGTTAACAAAATTGCAATTTCCATGAAATTTTCAATAAAAATGCAATTTCTATGAATTTTTCAATAAAATTGCAATTTTCGTAAAATTTTACTTTTTATTTAATTTTTAATAAAATTGCAATTTTTATGAAATTTGGAGTAAAATTGCAATTTTTTGAAATTTTCAATATCATTACAATGTTGTGAAATTTTCAATAAAATTTCACTTTTTATGAAATTTTTAATAAAATTGTTATTTCTATGAAATTTGCAATAAAATTTTAATTTCTATGAAATCTGCAATAAAATTGGGTTTTCAATAAAAT
This sequence comes from Eudasyphora cyanicolor, assembly GCA_963930755.1. NCBI lineage: Eukaryota > Metazoa > Arthropoda > Insecta > Diptera > Muscidae > Eudasyphora > Eudasyphora cyanicolor. The sequence goes on from OZ005735.1 coordinate 54,919,850, forward strand.
AGCGATTTCTATTAACTATTCAATAAAATTCCAATTTTCATGAAATTTGCAATAAAATTTTACTTTTTATGAAATTTTTAATAAAATTTCAATTTCTATAAAGATTTCAATAAAATTTAATTTCTGTGAAATTCTCAATATTATTTTACTTTTTATGAAATTTTTTAATAAAATTTCTCTTTTTAAGAAATTTTCAAAAAATGAAATTTTTATGAAATTTTCAATAAAACTGCAATTTCATGAAATTTTCAATGAGATTTCTATGAAATTTTTAATAAAATTGCAAGTTCCATACAAAATTGCAATTTATATGAAATTTTGAATAAAATTGCAATTTCCATGAAATTTTTAATAAAATTTTACTTTTTATGAAAATTTTAATAAAAGTGCAATTTCTATGAAATTTGGAGTAAAATTGCAATTTAATGAAATTTTCCATGAATTTCTATGAAATTTTCAATGAAATTTCTATAAAATTTTTAATAAAATTGCAATTTCCATGAAATTTACGTTTTATGAAATTTTTATTGAAATTGCAATTTCTATGATATTGTCAAAATCATTGCAATTTTATGAAATTTTCAATAAAATTTCACTTTTTATGAAATTTTTAATAAAACTGCAATTTTTATGAAATTTGGAGTAAAATTGCAATTTTCTGAAATTTTCAATATCATTACAATTCATAAAATTTTCAATATAATTTTACTTTTTATAAATTTGTAATAAAATTTTAATTTCTATGAAATTTTTAATAAAATTACAATTTCCATGTAATTTCCAAAAAAATTGCAATTTGCATAAATTTTACTTTTTATGAAATTTTTATTGAAATTGCATTTTCTATGAAATTGTCAGTAAAATTGAAATTTTATGAAATTTGCCATGAAATTTCTATGAAATTATCAATATCATTGCAATTTCATGAAATTTTCAATAAAATTTCACTTTTTATGAAATTTTTAATAAAATTGCAAATTCTATGAAATTTTTACTTAAATTGCAATTTCTATGAAATTTTCTATAAAATTAAAATTTCTATGACATTTTCTAATAAAATGGCAATTTTTATGAAATTTTCAATAAAAATACAGATTCTATTAAATTCCCAATAAAATTGCAATATCTATTGAAATTTCAATAAAATTCGATAGGAAATATTTCTAAGCTTCCTAGATAATGTTTTAAGAAAAAAGTTTTACAATTATATTTAATCCATGATTATTCAAATATATCTATATCATGTGCAACAAAAAAAATTGTTGTGTCCAAGGTTTGATATTTTTTTTGTGTAGATTAAAGATTCCATAAATCAAATCCAACAACTTTTTAATTGTAAAGTTTTTTATTTTTTTTTAAATTCCAATTTTCACGGAACGTACCTTTAGTATTTTTACTATTTTTGTTGAAGTATAATTCTGATAGAGCAGACATATGAATTATTATGTGGGCTGCAAATGTTGGAAATATCTATTTCACGTAAAAACATTGTTATATGTATAATTAGAAACAAATTATTTTTTTTTTCTAAAAATCGTTTTTGCTGACACGAAAAGTACCATAAAAATATTTAATTACATTTTTTATCGTCTAGGATGCTGGCTATAAAACTAAAAATGCCATTTAAAAAAAAATCAATCGATAAATGTACAAATGATAACCCTTTTGGTAGATCTAAGAGAATTTCAACAAAATCCTGATTTTATTCCGCTACGGGACAAGAGGGTAACACATCGAAGAAGTGGCCTAAATAATTTATATTTCGCGGAAATCAGTTTTGGAACATTTTAAATCATCTGAGCAATGTTTGTCCGGCTGTTGCGCACGATAGCTTTGGATAGGAGTAACTGATTGACTTCAAAATTGGTATTTTTTAATAGTATTTCAATCTCAGGTTAAGAACAAAGATGGACCCAAATGGTCCACTCCATCGAGTACCTCCCAAACAAAGGGTCAAAGTTCAGTGAAATACATATTGATTCTTTAATTACTTCTATACCACTTATCAGAATTCACAATTCCACAGATAATAAAAGTTTCTTGGTCGCCATTTCCTTGAGTAAAATGGACGTCATTTTCATGATCCTTATGGTACCTCCCATACAACTAGACCATTTGCACAAAAAGTTAACTGCTTATATCTTTACTACCAGTACATATAAGTACTTGAAATGTTGTGCAGTGTAATGCTTTTATAGTATCTACAGTCCGGTAAAAAATGTGCATTATTTCCATGCCCCTTTTGGTACCTCCCACTTAAATGGACCATTTTGCACCAAAATTTAACTGCTTAAAGCTTTAATACCAGTGCATACTTTAAAGTTATTAAATGTGATGGTCCCTTGAGATTTGGCAGCTTGGCGGTGTAGATGCCACGTTTCAAACGTGGCAACTAACGTACAAACGGGACGTTTGTAAACCGATCTGTCTGAAATATTTATATATTTTTACTCTATTTAACCTTTAAGTCTTCCTAAGATTCCTCCTTAGATTCCAACACCATTTAAGCTCTGACGGCCACACTATATGTGTAAAGTTGCAGGATATAATACAGTCGATCCAGTCCCACATTGGTCTTTCCTTTTGTTTGTTTTTTTTTTGGTACGCATTTAATATGTTTTCAGTCTGACATACAATTTTTGTTTATTATATTACCTCATTCAACTGAACTATCCAAACAACTATGTGTTTAAGTTCTTAGAATTGTCATAGTCACATTTGTCAAGTGATTGGTGCATAAAACAGATATTATAGCCCTTAGACAGAACTTAATCGTCCACATAATATCTTTAGAACATATTTAACCTACAATAACCATCAAGGCATAAATAGGTAAACGTTTATGGACAAACATATATATATACATACGTTAGATGAGGGATCTCAGAGGATTGCATGTGGAATATGAGCATCAGCAAGCATTGAATATTATCCCAATAATAGGTATGTGGGTACACTGAAAAAAATACTTAATTTGAACATTTCAAAAGAAGCCTCAATATTTAAAATACTGATGTTTCATACCTAAAAATTATAGAAAACTAGCTGAGCCCGGTGCGCTTCGCTGCCCATGTCAAAATTCGCGCTGTAGAAACTGTATTTTATATCCGATCAGTACGAAATTCGGCAGAAAGAGGTTTGTTATTACATGAAGGAATACTGCCAAATTCGGAGAAAATCGGTTCAGATTTAGATATAGTCCCCATATATATGTTACCCCCGATTTGAAATTCAAGCGCTGTAGAGACTGTGTTTTATATCCGATCAGTACGAAATTCGACAGAAACAGGTTTCTATTTTACATGAATGAGTATTCTAGGAAAATCGATTCAGATTTATATATAACCTCCATATATATGTTCCTCCAGATTTGGTTACAAAGCGCTATAGAAGTTGTACTTTACTTCCGATCATTACAAAGTTCTCCAGAAAGATTTTTCTCAATTTAGGAACGAATATTGCTTAATTTTGCGATTATCGGTTCAAAATACATTTACCAATTATTCCAAATTATTATCGCAATGACCCTTATCGCATTGTTAGGGAGGTGTAGGGTATTATATAGTCGGCCCCGCCCGACTTTCTGCCTTTCCTTACTGGTATTAGTAATAAATTCACTGAATGAAAAAATACCGAATTCAGTGGAAAGTCCAGAAAATAGAAATGTATACTTATAAAATTTCCAAATTCTTGTTTCATTGATATTGCATCACATTATCATATTGCGATTGTATTGGAGTGAGCAGCTGTAATTATCGCATACCGAGCATTTTTGTTCATGTATTTCCTATATAATACTTGCAAGATATATCAAAATATGGGCTGGGCCACGCCCACTGGTCCTATTCCGCCCATTTGAAAGCCAATCACGTAGACTGCTACCAGATACATATACGCAAAATTTCAACACTCTCGCTAACAAAATGAGCAAGATAATTCAATTTCAAAATTTGGCTTATATGGGCGGTGGCCCGCCCATTGGTCTGATCCCGCCAATTTTTGGACCAATCACGTGGACTGTCACCAGATACATATCTACAACATGACAGCACTCTAGATAAAAAATTGTGCAAGTTATATCAATTTCAAAATTTGGCTTATAAGGGCGGGGCCACGCCCATTGGTCCGATCCCGCCCATTTTCTGACCAATTACGTAGAATGCCACCAGATACATATACACAACATTGCAGCACTCCCGATAGCAAATTGTGCAAGATATAAAAATTTCAAAATTTGGTCATTGTGGGCGGGGCCACGCCTATTGGTCCGAATCCGCCCATTTTTGGACCAATCACGTAGATCGCCAACGGATATATATACACAAAATTCCAGGTCTCTCGCTAACAAATTGTGCAAGATATCACATTTTTTAAATTTGGCTTATATGGGCGGTGCCACGCCCATTGGTTCGATCCCGCCCGTTTTTGGATCAATCACGTAGACTGCCACCGTTTACATATACACAAAATTCCAGCACTCTCGCTAACAAATTGTGCAAAATATCTCAATTTCAAAATTTGGCTTATATGGGCGGGGCCACGCCCATTGGTCCGGTCCCGCCCATTTTTTCACCAATTACGTAGAATGCCACCAGATACATATACGCAACATTGCAGCACTCCCGCTAGCAAATTGTGCAAGATATCAAAATTTTGTCTATGTGGGCGGGGCCACGCCCATTGGTCCGATCCTGCCCATTTTTGGACCAATCACGTAGACTGCCACCGTTTACATATACACAAAATTCCAGCACTCTCGCTAACAAATTGTGCAAAATATCTCAATTTCAAAATTTGGCTTATATGGGCGGGGCCACGCCCATTGGTCCGATTCCGCCCATTTTTGGAAAATTCACATAATCTGCCATTAAATGCATACAAACAAAATTTCAGCACTATACCTATAATAGGAGCAGAAATATCGGATTTTTAACCTGCGATTTGTATGGGAGGTACCACGCCCCTTTGTCCAATTAATTTTTTGTTTCTATATAAACCATCTCGTGAAAATTTAGAATCGAATAAAAAAAAAATCATCCAAATCGCTCCAGCCGTTCTGACGTGATGCCATTACACAGATGGACCGTTTCATTTTTATATATATAGATTAAAGCCTCAAAATTTAAAATATTGCTGTTTCATACCTAAAAATTATAGAATATCCATAATATTAAGTAGATTTGGTTAATTCTAACCATTAATTGTCCTTTTCTAGAAGCTTAGGTTTAAGATATCTTCGAAATTATTTTTTTTGTTGCAGTGTATATCTGTCATTTACATTTTATTCAAAAAATCTTGTAATACGTTCACAAGTATATGTATCGTGTCTAGGAAGACTAACATACATTCGTTTGCCCATACATTCGATTATGCAAATTTAATAGGATTAAAGTAATGAATAGCGATAAGTCGATGTTTGCACACACACACACATACAAAAAAAAATATATCCGTTTACAAGGAAGATACACATTGCAAAATTTCCACTTGGATGCTTGTTGTTTGGTATTACATTCTGGGAATGTATGTACAGGGTTGCCCATATTCGACGGACCCATCTGGCAACGCCATAACTTTTGACAGAGATGTCAGATCGCTTAATGACATACCGCGTTTGAAGCGTCAGTCCAAGCAGATTTTTACCATGGAACAATACACGCCACGCGAGCGCTCTGAAATAGTTGAAATTTACATTCAACAGAAGAAGTCAATTGTGAAAAAACAAAAAACAAAATTATCATGTCCGATGAAGCCCATTTCACATTGAATGGGACCGTAAATAAGCAAAATTGCCGTATTTACGCCACTGAAAATCCTCAGGAGATTCAAGAATTGCCTCTTCATGACGAAAAAGTCACAGTTTGGTGCGGCGTTAGTGCGAAAACGGTCATTGGGCCGTTTTTCTTCCAAAACGAAAATGGCCATGCTGTTACCATCAACCAGGAGCGTTATCGCGACATGATGACCAATTTTGTGATGCCAATTATTCGTCGAAAGCGTATGAGGCAGTTCTGGTTTCAACAAGACGGCGCTCCACCGCACACAAGTCGCATAACAATCGATTTTCTGAAGAATTTGTTTCCGGGCCGTTTGATGTCGAAAAGTGGTGATTTGGACTGGCCACCGCGTTCGCCCGATTTGACGCCGCCTGACTTCTTCTTCTTGTGGGGATATTTGAAGTCAAAGGTTTACGTTAACAAGCCAAGGACCGTAGAATAGCTCAAGGACAACATTCGAGAAGAAATAGCCGCTATTCTGGCCGTAATGTTGGCGAAAACGATGGAAAATACTGCAAAAAGGGCACAATACGCCATCAACGCCAGAGACGGCCATTTGAGAGATATCATATTCAAAAATTTATGTAAACAAATCTACTTGGAACAAATTAAATGATTAAGATTGCCAACCGCCAAATTTTTATTTTTTTCTTTGATTTTTTTTAAAAAAACATGGGTCCGTCGAATATGGGCAACCCTGTTAATATTTTTGAAACTATTCAGAGAATTCACACAGAATGGCATAGTTTACAAGCCATACAACCAAACCTACACATATTACATGTTCATATTACATTTTCACTCACAAGCATGACATTGATCGTTATTTTCTTAGGAATTTTGTAAAGTGAAATGAAACGCAATTTTTTTATTTTTGTACCCATTCCTTTTATGTCTATACATTTTGGGGGCACATTGTGGGGCCGATTGCCCAAAAGTAGTTATAATAACGATTGCCAAAAAGTAGTTATCATACTTATAAATGGTTGTTCTAAAATACACTACATATTTTTAGTACCGAATGTGCTAAGAAATTTAATTTCCAAACCACTCGGCTGATTTCTTTTAAAAAAGGTCCCGACAACCTTATGCAACAAAAAAAATTATTTTGTGTCCGAGACCTAAAAGCTTTTTTTGTATAGATTGAGGCATACTATTTCATGAAACCAAAACAAAATTTGTTTTATGGTAAATTTTTTTTTATATTTTTTTTCTAAAGTTCCAATTTTCATTGACTTTCCTTCAGTATTTGGACCATATTTTTTGAAGTATATTCTCGATAAAGCCGAGAAACCATTTGAGTTAAAGGAAATTAGTAATTTTCAAAACATCACATTCAGGTAGAAAATGAAGTTTAGTAAATGTCGTTAAAACAATTAGAAAAAAATTGATTTTTTTCGCTTATGCTGGGACGAAAAAAACTAAAAAATAGAAAAAAATCGGCAAAAAATCGTTTTTTGAAAGCTAGCATCCTAACGAAGAAAATAATGCCTATTTGCATAAAGTCTATAGATAAATGTATAAATTATGACCCATATTATAAAAATAGGGATATTAAGAGTGGTAACGTTTATAAACTTTTTTTGGTATTTTTTCTGAATAGAGAACCCTTCAAGAATATTGTGTGAATTTAAGTTGAATCGGAGCAAATTGACAAAGATACTGCAGTCTAAGCAACCGCACCTCATACGTGACTCAGTACATCAGAAAAACTTTAAAGCGTTTTTCCCACAACCCATGTTTTCAAAGACGGTGCCCCTTATAACTCTAAAACTAATGAACCGCCCCTTTTGAAAGTTCTTAAAAATTTTACTTTACATAATTTACGAGGAGCGCCCCAGTAGGCGAGTTGGTAGCGTACTCGCCTATGAGTTTGGGGGATGTGGGTTCGATTCCCACCAGAGGCTCTGGTCTGTCGCTGCAAACATTTAGCCATATGGTCTTCGTAACCCGGCCTTTCCCTGGACCTTATAATTAGAATATAAATTTACTTTGTATTGTAATTCATATAAATAAATAAATAAATAATTTACGAGGTAACGCTGTCGAGTTTTACTTAAATTTTGTTTATTTTTATACCCTCCACCATAGGATCGGGGGTATATTCATTTTGTCACTCCGTTTGTAACACCTCTAAATTCTGATCTGAGACCCCATAAAGTAAATATATTCTTAATCGTCCTAAAATTTTAAGAAGATTTAGCCATGTCCGTCCGTCTGTTGTAATCACGCTACAATCTATAATACTTGAGCTAGGTTGCTGAAATTTGGTATGTGGTGGGATTGAAAATTGGCAATATCGGTCCATATTTCGATATAGCCCCCATATATAGCATCTTAGTTATTGTGATTCCTACTGTTATTTCTACTCAACATTTACAATATTTTTATACCCTCCACTATAGGATGGGGGGTATAACACCTCTAAATATTGATCTGAGACCACATAAAGTATATATATTCTTAATCGTCTTAAAATTCTTAGACGATTTAGCCATGTCCGTCTGTCCGCCCGTCTGTTGTAATCACGCTACAATCTAAAATACTTGAGCTAGGTGGCTAAAATTTGGTACAGATACTTCTTATACCTGCAGGTAGCTTGGGATTGAGAATGGCCTATATCAGTCCACATTTTGACATAGCCCCCATGTATAGCATCTGTCCGATTTGACTTATTAACGCCATAGAGACCACAAATGTAAACTGATCGGGCTAAAAATTGGTAACTGGGGTTAATTTATTCCCGCACCCCTCACACAAACAACAGTAGCCCTAGGTCCATGTTTTGATATGGGCCCCATACAAAGGTTCCTCTAGATTTTACTTCTTAACGCAACAAAAACCACAAATTTCAACGAATCGGGCTAAAATTTTGTACTATGACATTATTTGTGCCCGAAACCATTCACATGCTATCCATGGTGGAGGGTATATAAGATTCGGCCAGGCCGAACATAACGCTTTTACTTGTTTTATTTAAAAATAACCAATTAGTCGATTTTTTCTCGCAAAAATCGTATTTTTCACTTCAAAGTGTACCCAAAAATTTAAAAAATTAAATTTCGAAAAAAACTTGAAAGCGTTACCAGGCTATAACGATTATCTAACTAAATAAATGTACCTTTTTAAATTCCGATGATTCGGTATCGAGATATGAGGGGCACCGCAATTCAACTTTTTTCGAGACGCTTCCGCATAAATGCAGTCGTTGCCATAATTTTTAATGAAATTTTACACAACAAACTTTGAAAGTTATACTTTGGTTTCATTTAAAAAAAATGTTATCGTTTCGTCACAAAATAATGATAAAAATGTGCCTTTTTTGCACGAATTAACGTTACCCCCCTTAAAAAAGTAACTTTTCATATTTTTTATTTTGGCAATTTTGTTTGGGAGGTATCAAAAGGAGAGTGGCAATAAAGCCCATTTTTGAATATACTATGGGTACTATAAAAACATTACACTGTTCAAAATAGCAAGTGTTTGTATGAGAAAGAATCGAAGAATCGAAATGGACCATTTGTATGGGAGGTACCAAAAGGGGAGTGGCAACAACGCCCATTTTTTACGGGACTGTAGGTACTACAAAAGCATTATACTCCACCAAAATGTCAAGTATTTGTATGGACTGGAATCAAAGTTATAATCCGTGTACTCTTTGTGCAAAATGGTCCATTTGTATGGGAGGTTCCAAAAGGGGCGTGGCAACTGTGCCCATTTTCCTCAAGATGATAGCGACCAAAACACTAATACTATGTGTGGAATTCTGAAAGATTCTGAGAACCATTCGCGGGGGAGATACTCGAAGAAGTAGACCAACATAGTCCATCTTTGACCATAGTCTGAGATGGAAAAAATATTAACATGTACTTAATTTGAAGTTAATCCTGTCGAAAGTTATCGTTCGCACCAACCAGACAGAAAGACGGACATTGCTACAATGACTTAAAATGGCCCAGAACTGATTTCCGCCAAATATTCTTGGGGTCTCTTAGGTCATTCCATCGATGTGTTACAATTTTGTCCGCAGCATCTGATATATATCCTTGTTCACAATAGTGGGGGTATAAAAACTTTATTTCTACCAAAAGTGCTATAATTTCTACATTTATCCAAAGATTTTCTTCCAATACGCATTTTCTTTGTTTTCTTCGTTAGCTTTCAAAAATTGTGACAAACAACTTTTTTCTATTTTTATACCCTCCACCATAGGATCGGGGGTATATTCATTTTGTCACTCCGTTTGTAACACCTCTAAATATTGTTCTGAGACACCATAGAGTATATATATTCTTAATCGTCGTAAAATTCTAAGACGATTTAGCCATGTCCGTCCGTCCGTCCGTCAGTCTCTTGTAATCACGCTACAATCTATAATACTTGAGCTTGGTGGCTGAAATTTGGTATAGATACTTCTTATAGCTGCAGGTAACTTGGGATTGGAAATGGGCGATATCGGTCCATATTTAGATATAGCTCCATATATAGCATCTAACTTGTTGTTATTCCTACTGTTCTCATCTACTATATTTTTCCTACTGTTATTTTCTTTATGTTTGAGTTATTTTGTGAGGTCACATGCTATCCATGGTGGAGGGAATATAAGATTCGGCATGGCCGAACTTAACGCTTTTACTTGTAATGACTATTTTGTTGCAGAGAAAAAAAAACAAAACTGTTCTAATTATTTTAACGACAGTCACTAAACTTCTGTTTCCACTTGAAAGTGTCATTACTAACATTTGTAGTTCTCATAATTTTCTTTAATTTAAAATCTATCCCGGATTTATCGAGCATATACATCAAAAATATGGTCCGAATACTATAGGCACCTTCCAAGAAAATGGGAATTTTAAAGAAAAACAAGTAAGAAACTTCAGTCGGGTAAACCGACTTATGAATCCCCTCACCTTGAATCCCAAAAACGCTTCTAATGTTGAAACACTTCAGCGTTGGAGTTAATTATTAAAGGCTTAAATGAATTACTAAGCCGGTCTCTCTTGCCCTCTTTGCCAAACATAATCAAATTAGATCTATTATTACAGACTGTAGCGCGATTACAACAGACAGACAGCCGGACATGGATAAATCGATTTAGAAACTAAATAAAGAAAACCCACACCCAAACCGAAACAATGGTAGACGATATGGGCAGAAGAGTGGACTCAACCGAAGAGATGGTAAGGCTTTTGATGAACACCCATTTTCCGCAAGGTACGACGGGCCAGACTGAGATACCGAACTACAGTGGAAATGAAGAACAACTAAGTTATATCATTACAGACCATATGGTCACAGAAGCCGTAAGAAGCTTTTCACCATTTAAGGCACCAGGATCTGATGGAATATATCCGGCACTACTACAGATGGAGGTGGATTACATATCAACTCATCTAGCCGCTATTTTCACAGCATGTCTAAAACTCGCATACACACCGAAAGCCTGGCAGGAGGCAAGAGAAGTTTTCATACCTAAACCCGGCAAGGCAAGTTATGCAACACCTAAGGCTTATAGACCAATAAGCCTAACATCGTTCTTACTCAAAACCATGGAGCGTATAGTGGATACCATGATTAAAAGTAAGATATCAAGCGAAATGCTAAAATTTAGACAACATGCCTATGTTAAAGGGCGATCGGTGGACACCGCCCTACACGATGTAGTACACAATATAGAAGAATCCTTCAATGGAAAGATGTATACACTTGCGGTATGTATTGACATTGAAGGGGCGTTCAATAATGTACGGACCGACACACTCATCCAATCCTTAGACCAGTTTCAGGTGGACCGGGCTCTCCGAGACAGGGAACACCACAGGGCGGTATATTATCACCACACCTGTGGGTCACTACTATAAATAGTCTCCTAAGGATACTAACGGATGAAGGACCTCAACCAGTCTGTTACGCAGACGATGTTATAATACTTCTGAGGGGAAAGAATCCTAATCAACTTTGTAGAAGGGCCGAAACGGCTCTGAAAATTGCATATGACTGGGCTCGACCGATAGGTCTAAATGTAAACCCAGAAAAGACAGAGATATGTCTGTTCACAAGGAAAAGGAAGATTGGTCAATATGATGACCCACATTTCCTAAACACAACAATTCCAGTTTCCAACAAGGTTAAATACTTAGTTGTAATCCTGGACAGGAAACTAAATTGGAAGTGCCACATAGAAGAACGAGCAAACAAAGCTCACATATGCTGGGCACTATGTAGAAGAGCCATTAGCTCAAAATGGGGCCTTAATCCAAGTATGACACACTGGCTCTACAAGAGCGTAATCAGACCTATTTTGACTTACGCATCAGTAGTGTGGTGGACATCAATGAAGAATAAGTGCAAGATAACGATATTACAAAAGGTCCAACGAATGTGTTGTCTCGGTGTAAGCGGGACAATGAGGACCACATCCTGTAGGGCATTGGAGACGATCTTGAATATCCAACCAATAGAAATACAGATTAGATATGAAGCTGCCCTCACGGAGACGAGGATCAAAGTGATGGACGAATGGATCGAAAGCGATCACAAGTCATATCATCAAAAGATAGCTGAGGTAGTGACGGTGGATTTAACTGACATATCATCAGTATCCGACAGAATACCTGAAAGATCAAAGGTTGCTGAGTGTGAGACCATGATACCAGACAGACAATCCTGGATTGATGGAACCGTAGTACAGACAACATCTGGAAATTGCTGTTATAAAGATGGATCGAAACTAGGGGAGAGAACGGGGCTAGGACTTTACATCGAGGAACCGGAAACAGAACTCTTATTCCGTCTGCCAGACCATAACACAGTCCTGCAGGCGGAAGTCCGAGCAATTACAGAATGTGTGAGCTGGCTTGGGGCTAACACAAGACCAACAAAAGTGAATATTTTCACAGATAGCCAAATGGCTATCAGGGCGATAACGTCTAGAACGGTGAAGTCGATGACAGTTTTAGATTGTAAAATGGCGATTAACGCCTACTCCGAACACGGCACTATATGCATCATATGGGCGTCTGGTCATTGCGGAGTAAGGGGTAACGAGAAAGCAAACGCCTTGGCATCTAGAGCCAGAGACTTGCAAACAACACCATTAGAGAACGCAAAACCCTTCGGAGTTACGCGTTCTGAACTAAAAATATGGGCGAAGAACGCCCATATCACGCTATGGAATAGTGAAAACGTTGCGAAGACAACGAAAGTCTTGTGGGGTGACCCAAACAAGGACAAGACCAAGACCTTAATGAGATTGAGTAAGGTAGAAACTAGTAAGATCATGGGTGTCCTTGCAGGACACACATGCTTACACGCATACCTACATAGGATAGGGGTTGTAGATGACAGCATATGTAGGCCATGCGGGGAGGATGACGAAACGTTGGAGCATTACCTCTGCCATTGCCCAGCATTCGCGAACAATAGATCACGTTTCTTAGGAAATGATACTATACCAGACTTGACCCAACTTAGGGGCGTAGCCTAGAAGATGATTAAGGACTATGTCGACAGTACAGAGTTCCTAAAATAACTTTCCAATGACCTTTCTAAATAATAACAATTAGAGCGCACAACAGGCCGAATACTGGCTTACGTGTATGTCCAAGGACATGAGGCGGAATTTCACCGCCTCCTCTTCTCAACCTAACCTAACCTAACCTAAATAAAGAATATATAGGATCTCAGATCAATATTTCAAGGTGTTGCAAACAGAATGACAAAGTAAATATACCCCATCGTATGGTGAAGGGTATACAAATCATAGGTGATATAAATCGGGACAATTTGTAACGAGAGCTCCACAGCATCGGGATACATATGACATACATACATACAAATTAATCCTGGAGAGTTTTCTGCAATGGAATAGAAAGCTCATCCGAAGCCTCAAAGTTACAGAAAATGTTAGCCTCTACACCTTATACTATTGTGTACATCAAGAAAGATGATGGTTTTTGGAGTATTTCCAGTGAGAAATCGCGGGAAAGCTCCTTGATACACCTTTTCTGGGCAACTGTGAAGAAGCATTCAATACTTCAACTGGGGATTCCGATGAAGTTCAGCCATCAGGAGTCGCCAGCGAGATTGTAACTGAATCTAGAATTATTTGGGCTATCAAAACCTTTAAACTTTTTAACCCGCCAGGACAATAATGATGCAATTGCTCCCTGGGTCCGAGAGATACATATATGTATACCTGTTGCATCAATCAGAACGATATACCAACAAAATGGTGAGAACCAAAGGTTTTCTTCATCCTAAAAGCGGGAAAGTCATCCCATACATGAGCTAAGGATTTCCGGCAGATTAGTCTGTCATTAATTTCTCCTTAAAACCATGGAGAGATTAATAGATAGTTAGCTTGGGACTCAAATTGACTGGCTACTGTTCAATCAACAGCGTGCCTATGGCAAGGGCAAATCTACCGAAACCGCCCTGCCTGATCTAGTGAGCTTTATTTAAGGATCTCTCTGCTATGGAATATACTGTGGTAGCTTTCTTAGATACAGCTGCGGTCAAAATAATAGCACCACGATATAGAAACATATTAAAACGGATATAGTTCAAAAACTATTGCATTACTGATATTGGTTTCTTTGGTTAAAATAAACACTATACTATGCAGAAATTATAAGTATTGCAGATATTTCGGTATTTTGAATTATTAAATGAAAAACATAATTTTTTTCTAAAAAGTGCAAATAATCTCCAGTCAAAATAATAGCACCTTTACCATTTGTACTAAATATTATATAACTGGACAAGAGGAAAATTAAATTATAGCTATTAAATATTAGTTGCGGTTGTCTTAACTTTATATTAGTAACAAAATATTTATTCAGCAATATTACATTGAGAGCAACAATGCCCTACAACGTCTTCCAAAATAATTTTCCAGATTCTGACCTCTATCTGCTAAATCGAGTATTCAAATAACTTTCCCGTTTTCCCTAAAGGTTTTGCGTGTTTTCTTTTTTCTTATACGATCTCCCTTAATCATTAAAAACCCATATTTATTTGAAATATGGACAGTTCGGGGCTATGCCTGCCATTCTAACGAGCTTATTTGGTTATTGCGAAAGCATTATATCATTAATTTTCTCGAATTTTGGATCGTTATCTTGTTGGAAACTGCGGACGAGCAATATTTCTTCATATGCATTAACCTGCAATATCATATTAAGAATTATTTCATATACGGATGAATCAGTAATATTTTTTATATAATGTTAAGTTCCTTTTCCATAATGGGAAAAACATTGATCGAACCATAGTGAAGTTTTCTTCCTTTGGCTGTAAATTTCCGACTGCATTTAGCATTAGTTGGTTTACTTTTATAGGACCAACATAACCTTCCTCAAAATAATATAATCCGACTCATCTTAACAAAAAAAGTTGCGCCATTTTTGTCATGTCAATATGCAATAGGTTATATTAAATTATACACAACTACCAACATGAAAATCTTTAACCAAGACCATTATTCTGGGATGGAAACAATTAATTTGTCTTCCCCCATACATTTGCGATCTATTTCAAGCCTAACTTCAGAAATAAAAATCTTTGCGGCTCCTTTATTCATCATACAAAGCTTCACATTGCTCGTCCTGACTAAACCTTTAACCAATAAATGCGGCAAGATAAACTGGATTCTACATTTTCCAGTTTCCGAAGAAATATTTACAGTATTTTTGAGACTGGATTCTACATTTTCAACTTTCAGAAGAAAACTTTACAGTATTTCTGATCAGTTTTCGTGATCAACTGAAAGATTTTTCATGCTAATCATTTCATTAACAAATTTAATGAAATTAAAATTTCCGACGGTATAAAGCTCAAATATTATTAAAAAATATTTCAATAAATGAATTTAATTTTTATAAGAATGAAATATTTAGCCCTATATTACATTTATTAGGCATTTATGGATGTTCAGAATCACAAAATTGGTAAAACTTTATCAACTTTTTGTCTATGGTGCTATTTTTTTTGACTGGCCTGATTCAGAGGTTACTTCAAAGAACCTCTCAAAAGACACACTATATTACTTTCTTTTACAAAATGTAGATATTTTTGGGGAGAAGGGATTTAAAATAATGATTCAATATAACAATATTGAGTAAAATTGCATTATATTTGAGAATTTCGTATCCACATGGCTGGAGGTGGATGTGGTGCTATTATTTTGACCGCAACTGTATATAGGGATCCTTCAAGAACATAAATCCAGCAGCTATAAATAGGGCTCTAGCAACCCTGGGGGTTGATAGCAGTATAAGTAGGTTCATTCATAACCTTCTGACTAGAAGTAAAACTTTAGTTAGCCTAGGGTCCACTGACCTCCATAGTTTTGTCAGCAGGGGAACGCCTCAAGGGGATGTTGCGTATGTACCTACTACAACAGGGGGCCCTTCACACAACAGCAAAGTAGGCTTCCGATAATGGTATTGGTGTGATCCTACACAAGGCAGAACTAGTCGCAAAAGTGTCTCCTTGGGGGCATTGGAATTCCCTACTCTTAAAGCGCAAAATACTTAGGTATTTTATTAGACACGAAGCTAAACTTCAAAGCCAACATCCTGGACCGATCAAACAATGCTGTGATAGCGCTATATACCTGTAGAAGGGCATTAGGAAAACGCTGGGGTATGCCCCCGCCTACAGTTTACTGGTTGTATACGGCAGTTGTCAGACCCATAATCCTCTTATTCCCGAAAGATCGGAATGAAATGATCGTATCCCAGAACATAGAAGATTCGTTAACTTCTTTACGTATCCCAGAACTTAGAAGATTCGTTAACTTCTATACATATGGTTCCAAATTCAACAACGAAGTGAGCTTTGGTGTCATTTCTGTGGAACTTGAGCTAGATAAGTACATTGCAAGAAGACTGCCTGATAACTGTAGTGTTTGCCAGACAGAAATCTTATCTATTAAAGGGGTAGGAGAATGACTGAAAAGTAATGTTCAAAGTCTACATCAATATTTTTTTTGGTGGTCAGGCTGCTATCAAGTACCTGGAAACTATATTCCCGAATTGAAAACAGTTCAAACGTCACTTAATATTGGCGCCGGCCACAGGGACATACCAAGGAACTGCAACAGAAATTACAATACTAGCAATTAATATATTCCTTAATTCAAAACTATCCTTGACGGTCGCAGATATCTTATTCATCTGATTTGGGTGCCGGACCCCAGGAATATACCAGGAAACTGCAAAGCAGATTAACTAGCAAGACTAGGAACTACCTTACATGCTCCTTGGAACGTGGGCATGCTTCTAGCGATTTGCAAGTTCTTCTTGAGAGATAATGCCGCTACGGCAACAAATGATAGGTGGTCACTAGTCGGGAACTGCTTGCCTGGCTGATGTGGGCCTGCTTAAACCCCAAAAGCAACAATGACACGCTGTCGTTAGCGAGACCGGAAGTCTCTGCCTTATTGGACGGCTCGCAGAGAGATTAAAGGTCTTGCGAAATCACTGTTGCAAAAGCTGTGCAGACGAAGCTGAGGAGGAATCAAAAGAACAACTTCTGTGTCTGAGTCCGCTCTTTCTAGAAGGCGGAAGACTACGCTAGGCTCTTATTTCTGTGGGGAGTTAGTATACTTGACTGATGTTGAAATATTAAAGGGGTACCTGAATGGCTAAGAATTAATTTTCTGACCAAGGTTGGTATCAATATTTGCTCTGGTAGTCGGGCTGCTATCAAGTCCCTGGAAATTATATTCAAAATTGCCCTCGACTGTCACAGCTCTCTTTACGAGACGGCTGTACAGTTCAATATTCATCTCAGGGTCATACCATGGAACAGCATACCAAATGGACTTGCAATACTAGGAACTATCTTACACTCTCCGGGAGAACTGGAACTCTTTTTGAGAGATAGTGACCTTACGACAACAAATGACAGACAGGTGGTCACTAGTAAGGAACTGCATGTTATCCTGGCTGATGTGGCCCTGCCTAAACTTCCGACGCAACAACGACTTGCTGTCGTTGTCGAGAACGGACGTCTCACATATCGTGTCAGTCATGACAGGCCACTGTCTTATTGGACGGCACGCAGAGAGATTAAATATATTTATTCTCGTCGTTCCAACACGAAAAGAAAAAATGTTCGAAAAACACGCAATTCTCGTTTACGACGACTGAAATTCTTTTGGTCAAAACAAACAATTGCTTATGCGAAATAAGTTTCCGTCACAACAAACGAAATTTCAGTTCCGGCAAACGTGAATTGTAGTTGTCTAATAGTTCTAAACGAATTTTTTCTTTGCGTGAATGGGGACCATAGGGCCATTACAAATACATTCCATTCTGATCTATTATAGGCTAATAATTTCATTTCATTCCTGGATTTGTTCCATTTCTCAACTTCCCAGGCTAGCTGCCTCTTCAATGTGTGGGCTGGCATTCCCCTTCTTCTGCTGCCTTGAGGGTTCCATTCAATTGCTATCCGCGTTAGGTCATCAGAGGCATTTTTATAGTGTGACTAAACCAGTTCCACTATCTTCTCGTAATTTCAGTATGTAAAGGGCTTTAATTGGTTGCAGCATATATCTCAGTGTTGGTTATGGTATTGGGCCAGAAAATTTTCATTATTCTTCGCAGAGAGTGGTTTCCAAAAACTTGTTAGGATCTTACACCTCTGGCGGCAACGTTCCACGTCTCGCACCTGTAAAACAATATGGACTTTACGTTGGAATTTGAAAATTGTTAGCTTTATTTTTCTTGTTATACGGAATTCAGAAGACCGAAGGATCGCCGGGCGCTGTTAATCCGATTAGTAATATCAGCACTAGAACCGCCTTTGCTGTCGATGATGCTGTCTAGGTAGCAGAAACGGTCAAGCAAAATACCTAGGTATTTTACTAGCCAGGAATGTTAACTTCAAACATACTGGCAAGAACAAACAAGTCTGTCGAAGTCTGGCGGACGGCTCTGCATAAATCGACCTTCTGCTCGATACTAAATATAATTCAGGGAATGGCTGCTGTTTGTATCACTTGTGCGCTGTGAACCACACCAACTGAGGCACAACATGTTTACTACATGTCGAGTTTCCCTACTTTTTTAAAGAAAAAAACACAGAAAATTCTAATTGAATGGGAAATGTGTATTATAATTTGAAAGTACATTCTTTGGCATTTATTTTATGAAGATTATGTCTATCAAATGTTGGCCGCGGCTACGTCTCAGATGGTCCATCCATTGAGTCCAATTTTCGATAACTCGTTCGAGCATTTCGACTGATAACTGGCGAATGACACGCGTGATGTTTTGCTCCAATAAATCCATTGATTGATGCGATGTGTGGGAAGTGGCGCCGTCTTGTTGAAACCAAATCTCGCCGAGATCACGAGCTTCAATTTCAGGCATCAAATAGTCGATTATCATGGCACGATAACTGTCGCCATTGACGGTTACGTTCTCACCGGCATCATTTTTGAAGAAATATGGACCGATGATTCCGGTACGTCGGATCGGGAATCGGTCAATGGCAAAAAAATAGCTCTTAACGAGAGCTAAAATATTGCTCATGGGTGTCAAGGTCGTGGGTCGACTAGAAAGTGTTTTTTTGATAACAAATCTGAATAATTTGTAAACGTTGTTCAGGCGTAAGTCTTTCCATGATGAAATGCCAAACAATACTTAACAAAAATAACATGACAGCATGCCACGACTCACACGTGATCTGTAAAAAAGGCTATTGAAAAAATATCTGTACTTAGATTACCCTATAGCAAGGTAATATGACAGAGGTACTTCATTTAGACTTAGGGAACTCTCACTCAGGTCAGGTCTGATCCGATTTTCTTCAAACTGAGTAATGCTGGTCCATGGCATTACTCAGTTTGAAGAAAACAATTGGATGTCAACTACAGCTTCTATAGAGCTAACGTGGCAAATCGGACGAAACATATATACGGGAGCTAAATCTGAACCGATTTTCTTCAAATTCTACAATGTTGCTCCATGGATCAAGAAACTCTACCATGCTAAATTTCAAAACAATTGGATGTAAACTACAGCT
This sequence comes from Eudasyphora cyanicolor, assembly GCA_963930755.1. Taxonomy (NCBI): domain Eukaryota; kingdom Metazoa; phylum Arthropoda; class Insecta; order Diptera; family Muscidae; genus Eudasyphora; species Eudasyphora cyanicolor. The sequence continues at coordinate 54,939,667 of OZ005735.1, forward strand.
TCTATAGGGCTAACGTGGCAAATCGGACAAAACATATATACGGGAGCTATATCTAAATCTGAACCGATTTTCTTCAAATTCTACAATGTTGGTTCATGGATCAAGAAACTCTACCATGCTAAATTTCAAAACAATTGGATGTCAACTACAGCTTCTACATATAGGGCTAACGTGGCAAATCGGACGAAACATATATATGGGAGCTGTATCTGAATCTGAACCGATTTTCTTCAAATTCTACAATGTTGGTCCATGGATCACGAAACTCTACCATGCTAAATTTCAAAACAATTGGATGTAAACTACAGCTTCTATAGGGCTAACGTGGCAAATCGGACGAAACATATATACGGGAGCTATATCTAAATCTTCAAATTCTACAATGTTGGTCCATGGATCACGAAACTCTACCATGCTAAATTTCAAAACAATTGGATGTAAACTACAGCTTCTATAGGGCTAACGTGGCAAATCGAACGAAACATATATACGGGAGCTATATCTAAATCTGAATCGATTTTCTTCAAATTCTACAATGTTGGTCCATGGATCAAGAAACTCTACCATGCTAAATTTCAAAACAATTGGATGTAAACTACAGCTTCTATAGGGCTAACGTGGCAAATCGGACGAAACATATATACGGGAGCTATATCTAAATCTGAACCGATTTTCTTCAAATTCTACAATGTTGGTCCATGGATCAAGAAACTCTACCATGCTGAATTTCAAAACAATTTGATGTCAACTACAGCTTCTATAGGGCTAACGTGGCAAATCGGACGAAACATATATACGGGAGCTATATCTAAATCTGAACCGATTTTCTTCAAATTCTACAATGTTGGTCCATGGATCAAGAAACTCTACCATGCTGAATTTCAAAACAATTTGATATCAACTACAGCTTCTATAGGGCTAACGTGGCAAATCGGACGAAACATATATACGGGAGCTATAACTAAATCTGAACCGATTTTCTTCAAATTCTACAATGTTGGTCCATGGATCAAGAAACTCTACCATGCTAAATTTCAAAACAATTTGATGTAAACTACAGCTTCTATAGGGCTAAGGACCCAAATCTGAGGAAACATATACGGGAGCTATTATCTAAATCTGAACCGATTACAACCAATTTCAATAGGCTTTTTTCTTGGTGCGAAAGACTCCTAACGGCAAAATTTCAGTACGATCGAAGTAAAATTGCAACCTGTACTCAACAAACAACATAAGATTGACGGACGGACAGATAGTCATAGTTAAATTGTCCCAGCTAGTGATTCTGAGTCTATCGGTATTCTTTAAGGTGGGTCTAGCTATAGTATTTCTAGGTGTTACATCTGTCATGAAACAAACTTATAATATAAACTTATAAAATTATGTACCCAGTGTGGTACATAATTTTCCTGAAAATTATGAATATGATTTGATATTTACCCTAAGAAAAAAATCGCTTCTGTTGTATATTTTCTGGAAACATATTATATTTGGGAAAAATTACTTTTTTCCTATAGGTAGGAAAACAAATTCTGTAGCCGTATTAAATATTTCTCCATTTTTAAAGATAATTTGCACCAAAACTCCGAAAAAAATAACATTGATTAGAGAGATATTCCAACTTTTTTTCCGGTATGTAAATATAAAATATTTGCTCCAAAGAATATTTTATTTAAATTTTGATCCCTAACATATTTTGTTTCCTGTTTTTTTCTCCGTGTAGTAAAAGGAATTTAGAATTATCTCCGAATCCGATTTGGATGCAAGTGATCGGTTAACCTTATTTTCGGTTTCTGCTTTAACATCCTTACAAAATATCCTTTTGGTATTGCATTCCGACATTGTATTCATTCAGACCCCAAATGTATGGATAATACTATGACTTGTTCTGCAGAGCATAACGAATAATAGCAAACATTTGCATATCATACATACATGAAGAAAGAAATGAGTACAACTCCCACCCAAAAACACACAAACATACAACGAAGAACAGAAATGCATTCGCCTGTTAATTATGCATGTGATGGTGTAGGGTTATGCCATCATCAATGATGACATGTATGACATACACATCTCTCCATTCTTCGGTTGTTAGGGCAACCGGAAGTTATTAAACGGAAATTCAAATAATCTTCTGCAACACGGTGTCTGCTACGTTACATATTAATGTATGCATGCGTGTCTGTCTGTGTGTCCTTATTCACGTGTTATATTCATCTGTTGTCAATGCGTAAAAATGTCACTAATTAGTTTGAGATTGTGAAGCGGTGAAAGCAAACGGAAGTCAAAGATTAACATTCATGTTAATCTGCACTAAGCCACGAAAAGTCAGCAGCTGGAGTTTAAATGGTTTAAAGTGATCAGTGAAATAACGTTATTATTTCATTTTTTGTAAAATACCATCAATATTTTGTAGGGAAAATGATCTCGTGACCATTATTATAGCTGTATTATCTTTGAAAAATATTTAATGATATTTTTTACTTTGTAGCATAGCACAGTGGGACAACCCATTTCGACAAAACTTGACACGCTTGTAGGAGAGGTATTAGAGAAATTAAGTTTTAAATTTGGGCCAAGAGTGAATTGAACACCTTCTATGACGTACATAGTCCTCTCTCTCTCTCTCTAGAATTCGACAGGCTACCTAGCTTCATATGTCTGCAAACGACGCCATATTTTTTGCCGCTCTTTTGACATTTCTCTTCAGTAAGGTTTGCCATTTCATGATGGAAAGATATACGAGCCAACAACGAGTCGAAATTATTAAAATTTACTACCGATATTCGGAGTCAGTGGCCTCAACGATAAGAGCGCGGAAAATCGAAAAATCATCTTCAGCGATGAGGCTCATTTCTGGCTGAATGGCTTCGTCAATAAACAAAATATGCGTTATTGGTCAGACAGCAATCCACACGGACTCGACGAGTCATCATTGCATCCCGAAAAAATTACGGTTTGGTGCGGTTTATGGGCCGGCGGCGTCATTGGGCCGTACTTCTTCCGTGATGATCAAGACCGGCACGTTACTGTGAATCGGAATCGCTACCGTTCAATGATAACCGAATATTTTTGGCCCCAATTGGTTGATATGGACTTGGAGGGCATGTGGTTCCAACAGGACGGCGCCACAAGCCACACAGCGAATGCCACAATCAATTCATTTGAAACCAAGTTTGGAGAACTTGTTATCTCACGAAATGGGCCAGTCGATTGGCCGCCTCGGTCGTGCGATTTGACGCCGTTATACTATTTCCTGTGGGGCTACGTCAAGTCTATGGCCTATGCCAACAAGCCAGCGACGATTGATGAACTTCGTACGAATATCGAACGTGAAATTGCACCAGTATCGGCCGATTTATGCTTGAAAACCGATTAAAATTGGGTTCAGCGTCTGGACTTCTGCAAGCGTGCCCGTGGTGGCCATGCAAAAGAAATCGAGTTCCATACATAATGGCATCGAACGTACTTTCACAGGAATAAAGAATTTCATTGATATCCAAAACCGTTTTTGTTTTATTTAAAAAAACTTTTGTAGCGCTCTTATTGACGGACCCGCTATATACTGTACGAGTAAGAAGTCCAAGATACAGGCTACCTCTTTAAGCTAACCCAACCTAAAGGCATTCAAACATTTAGCATTCAAAGCTTTGTATCTCCCTCATGAGATATGCACTATAGGTACAAAAATATACATATAATTTACATTTTAGAGAAACATGAGATTTCAGCCTTTTCGTGATAAGAACTTTTGCATTTTATTACCTTTTTGAAATTTTTATATAGTTCAAGGTCTATAATTTACATGTTCATGTTCATTTAATGCAATCAAGCCGAAAAGGGTGTCTTAAGTCTTAAAATCGGTCATAAAAATTTTGAGGCATGTCATAAAATTCTAATAAAAAATAAGAGCAAATAATATAAACAGGTGCCATATACATATATCTGAAGCTGGTATACAGTAAATATAACTTCACTACATATATGTATGTATATGTATGCAAAAGCTTACATGTCCACATGTAAGCTTGTTCATTACACATACATACTTGCATATACAATCGTTTAACACAAAGTCGTTTATTATTCCTTTGTTTTGTTTGGTTTCCCCAACAAAAAACGGAAACGGAAACGGAAAAGCCAAACAGCCATAAAAGTGTCTTTATTAAGCCTGGACAAAGCAACAAAATACTGAAAGAAATTTCAAATTTCTCCTTTTTTTAATAAAGAAGCCAAATATGTTCAGTTTATTTTCTTATTGGTAAACATTAGCAAGAAATACCAGCAAATGAAAATGTATGTATCCTTAAATTTTATAAAAATTATAGAATGTAAAAAGGTTGACTTGTTGTCCTAGGAAATTGAAATAAATTATTGTAAATTTTTTATTTTTTTTTACAAATCTTTAAGCGTCCGTAACTCCTTAAATAAAGATCGTAGGCTCAAAAGAAAAAAAATTGGAATCAATTTTGTGTCACATTTTCTATTTTTCCCAAGACTTAAGTCATTCATAACTCAACTCGGCCAATAAAGGACTAAAATTTGAAATAGATTTGGGCTTTAGTTCTTTTAAGTGATCGCTCTTTTTAGTTCAGTTCAATTGAGTGAACTAGTTCGTTCATTTAGTTCACCAGCTCACTTCAGCTCATCAGCTCTTTAACTCACCAGCTCCAGGGATGGTCCACGACATGATTTTTTAGGTTTACGACTGTCAGAAAGGTGTAAACGTCACATACGTCATAAACCCGTCTGAAATGTATGGAATGTCGTAAACTGTAATATCAGTTCTAAGGGCGCTGCAGAATTCAGCCCTTCACGTAAAAATCTGGTGGACACCATATAAAAACTAATCGAAATCCGAGATACAGCTTTATTTAAAATTTTTTGAGAAAATATATGTTTCTGATCGAATACCGATATTTACACAATGGTGTGATATATTGTACTACCCGAACATTAATTAAGTTCAAAATGGGGAAATCAACTATTTCAGCGATAAATCTACTTTTTCAACAACGGCACGCCCATCTTTTCAGATCATAAAAATTCACTTTTCTTCACATCTTTTGTAGACCATTTAATTTATATTCTTGACGAACCATAAATCGTTCAGTTTCAGTTTTTTTTTTGCAAAATATTATATAAGTTCTGATTCACACGAGGCAATTTTTTTAAAGCAAGTATCAAAGTTTGTAGTTTGTCTGCCTCTCTCCAACAAACTTTGACACCCCACTTATTTCTGTGCTTGTTGCAAAAACTAGAAGGCCTTACTTATTCTGGAATATGGCAAAAAATCGACATAACGCATTGTCATAATTTGCTCTAAAATTACTGATGATCCCAGCGTCAACTGCATAATTAAAAGGCATTTTCTCCAATTGGTCTCATGTGCATTCTGATTTTCGAAATCTATTAGAATCGGAACGATCTAAAAAGTTTCTGGAAGTTTACTCTTCACTTAAAATACGCGAAAAAAGACAACTTTGAAGGCATTGAAGATAGAGATTCGAGTGAAGAAGAAACCTAATTTGTAAACAAATAAAAATTCATTAGAACAAATAAATAAACTTGAAAGTTCAAAATAAATATTTTTTTCTTTTCTATTGATTTGCTAATTATTTACTGTTAGTGACAAATTCAAGTTTCCGACATTAGGTTCACGACGTTGTATACGTATGTCGAATACGTCTCAAATGTATGTCATATACGTCACAGTTTAAGACGGACCATCCCTGACCAGCTCACTTTACTTAATCAGATCTTTCGTTCAGATCACCAGTTCAAATCAGCCGCTACTAAAGGAATCTGATTGGAACATGAATGGAATGATTTGAATATAGGTACCAACGCGTTTGTATAGGAAAAATCCTACATTCATGATGACATAAAATTGGAAAAACACATAACAGCTGAGAAGAGAGAACGAAATGAGTAGAGTGGACGAAATGACAGGGTTGAACTACTGAGCTGAAATGAAGGAGTTTTGTGAACTAGTTCGTACCGTTCAGTAAAGTGACCCGTTCATTTGAACTAGTTCGTTCACGAACTACACAACTCTAATTTAAAATACATTATCCTTGGTAATTTTTTTTATTTATTTATTTATATGAATTACAATACAAAGTAAATTTATATTCTAATTTTAAGGTCTAGGGAGAAGCCGGGGGACAAAGACCACGTGGCTAAATTTTTGCAGCGAAAGACCAGATCCTCTGATGGAAATCGAACCCACGACCCCCAAACTAATATGCGAACAAGCTACCTACTCACCTAATGGGGGCGCCAATTTTTTAAATTTTTCCAAAAGATTGAAACGGTTACAACTAAAACCAGTAAGGAAAGGCAGAAAGTCGGACGGGGCCGACTATATAATACCCCACACCTCCCTAACTATGCGATAAGGGTTATTGCGATAATAATTTGGAATAATTGGTAAATGGGTAAGAACATATATATGCGGATATATCTATTTCCGAACCGATAACCGCTAAATTAAGCAATATTCGTTCCTAAATGGAGAAACATCTTTCTGGAGAATTTTGTAATGTTCGGAAGTAAAGTACAACTTCTATAGCGCTTTGTAACCAAATAAGGAGGAACATATATATGGAGCTTATATATAAATCTGAATCGATTTTCCCTGAATACTCATTCATGTAAAATAGAAACCTCTTTCTGTCGAATTTCGTACTGATCGAATATAAAATACAGTCTCTACAGCGCTTGAATGTCAAATCGGTGCTAACATATATATGGGGGCTATATCTAAATCTGAACCGATTTTCTCCAAATTTGGCAGTATTCCTTCGTGTAATAAGAAACCTCTTTCTGCCGAATTTCGCTGTGATCGGATATAAAATACAGTTTCTACAGCTATTGAATTTCAAATCGGGGGTAACATATATATAGGGGCTATATCTAAATCTGAACCGATTTTCTCCGAATTTGGCAGTATTCCTTCATGTAATAAGAAACCTCTTTCTGCCGAATTTCGTACTGATTGGATATAAAATACAGTTTCTACAGCGCTTACATGTCAAATCGGGTGCAACATATATATGGGGCTATATATAAATCTGAACCGATTTCCCCCAAATTTTGTATTGTATCTAAGTGTATCACGAGACTACTCTCTGTCAATTTTTGTACAAATCGGTTACAAAATGTTGCTTGTACAGTGCATATATGCCAAATCGGAGGTACATATATATGGGGGCTATATCTAAATCTGAACCGATTTTAACCAAATTCAATAGGGATCGTCCTTGCCAAAAAAAAAGATGTGTGTAAAGTTTCGTCGAGATCGGACCATAATTGCGACCTGTACTTTGATTACAAGAATACATGCACAGACGGACAGACAGACAGACAGACGGACAGACAGACATAGCTAAATCAACTCAGAAAGTGATTCTAAGTCGATCGGTATAATAAACGATGGGTCTATTTCTTCTCCTTTTGGGTGTTACAAACAAATGCACAAAGTTATAATACCCTGTACCACAGTGTGGTGTAGGCTATAAAAATTGGGAACATTTGTCTTTATTTCTTAACATAATCTCCTATTAGCTCGGTACACCATTTCCAGCTTATAGTAAGAACTCTCTAGATTCTGAAAATAGCCATCAACCGCAACCTCCCTCCACCTTTTCATTGCTGGCAAATCTTTTTCCGCCGAGCCATTTTTCGAGTTTGAAAACAAAAAATAATTCGAGGGGGCTAAATCTGACGAATAAGGTGCATGCTGCAGCAATTCGAACTTTAATTCATTTATTTTGGCCATCGCAACAGTCGATGTATTAACTGGTGCATTGTCTTGATTGTGAGCAAACGCGGCACCCATCTTGGGCACAGCTTTCTCATCATCAAATTGTTGGTCAATATGCTATGTATAGCTCTTTTTAAAATGCCTATGACTTTAGCTAGCTCACGAATCTTCAACTGACGGTCATCAAATATAATTTTGTGGATTTTTTTAACCTTTTCTTGCGCGGATATCGCAATTGGTGTACCAATACGGTGTTCGTCTTGGCAGCTCGTACGGCCACGTTTAAACTCTGACACCCAATATTTTATACTTGTAAACGAAGGAGCAGACTCTGCCAAAGTAGAATCTAGCTCGGTTTTGTTATTGTTTGGACTGAGATTTTTCAAATGAAAGTATTGTGAAGGGGTTTCCAACAAGAGGTGTTATTTTGGTATTTAAAGAAAAATGCCATTTTTTGACATAAATGATCGGATGTTTATTCCATAATAAAGAGGAAGGTATGCCGTTAATAATGAAAAACAAAATCAGTCAAATGGCCCCCACGACCACGCTTACAGGACCATATCCTTTTCATGAAATTTTCCATAACCAAATCGCAAAGTGAATGCCCAATGTCCTCGATAGCCTCACGAATTCTATCTTTGAGATCTTTAATCGACGCTGGGCTGTGGCGTACACCTTATCTTACACGTGGCCCCAAAGGAAGAAGTCGGTAGGTGTTAAATCACAAGATCTCTGTGGCCAATTGTGATCACCTCTTCGAGAGATAACACGGTCCGGAAACTTTTCCCGTAACAGAGGAATGGTTTCGTTGCTTGTGTGGCACGTAGCGCCGTCTTGTTGAAAGTAAACGTTGTCCAGATCAATACCATCCAACTCCGACCATAAAAAATCATTAATCATCTCTCGATAGCGCAATCCATTCACCGTAACTGTTGATCCAACCTCATTTTCGAAAAAGTAAGGTCCAATGACCCCGCCGGACCATAAACCGCACCAAACAGTCACACATTGAGGATGGAGAGGCTTCTCAACAATAACTCTTGGGTTTTCCGAGCCCCAGATGCGACAATTTAGCTTGTTGACGTAGCCTCCGAGGTGGAAATGGGCCTCATCAGTCAAGATGATTTTTCGATGGAATTCCGGATCATTTTCATGCATTTCAAGGACCCAATCAGCAAAGACACGACGTTGCTGATGATCGACCGGCTTGAGTTCTTGTGTTAACTGAACTTTATAATCCTTAAGACCCAAGCAAGATACGGTGTAATGACGTTTGTGGAATGCCCAATTCCAAAGGTCGACATGGAATGGACAAACCTGGGTTCTCTTCAACACTTTGGGCTTCAGTAACAATATTCTCAGTTGTTCTTGAGCGTCGTGCACGGGTTTTATTCCTCACATGACTAATTTGTCCTAACAGCTCGAATTTTTCCACTAATTTCTGTGTTGCGGTCCGAAAAAGGAGCTTCACGACGACCCAAAAATACTTTAGTTTTGCGAACTGTGACTGCAAGATTTTCACCATTTTTGTAGTGAATTTAAACAATTTCAATGCGTTGTTGAATCGTGTATGGTTCCATTTTTGGTAATGGCGTAGTTTCTACTTGTCAAATGTCAAAGAATAAAAGCTTCAAAAGTGACAGCTACCTAAATACCGGGTGATTCAAAATACCACCTCTTGTTGGAAAACCTTGTGTTACATATCGGTTACCAACTTTTTCCATGTTTGCAAATTCACTGAGATTGTTTACTTGTTGGTGCTCAAAAAACAACTAAACAACTTGGTGCATTGAAATTTAAAAAAAATATATTTTGGAAGGTAGCTACTTTTCACGAAAATATTTTTTTTTTCAAACTACTACCGCCATCTATAGGGTGATCTAAGTAGAGATACTTTTTTCAATAGCCTTTTTTTGATAGATCACGTGTGAGTCGTGTCATGCTGTCATGTTATTTTTTGGCATTCCATCTTGGAAAGACTTACGCCTGAACAACGTTTACAAATTATTCAGTTTTATTATCAAAATAATTGTTCGCAAATTGCGCTAAGTCAATTTTTTTAAATCCAAAAAAACACTTTCCAGTCGACCCACGACCTTGACATCATGAGCAATATTCTAGCTCTCGTTAAGGGCTATCTTTTTGCCACTGACCGATTCGCGATCCGACGTACCGGAAGCATCGGTCCATATTTCTTCAAAAATGAATCCGGTGAGAACGTAACCGTCAATGGCGACCGTTATCGTGCCATGATAACCGACTATTTGATGCCTGAAATTGAAGCTCGTGATCGAGACGGCGCCACTTCCCACATATCGCATTAATCAATGGATTTATTGAGAGAACACTTCGGTGAGCAGATAATTTCACGTTTTGGGCCGGTCGATTGGCCACCAAGATCGTGTGATATCACACCCTTACACTTTTTCCTGTGGGGATATGTAAAGTCTAAAGTTTATGCGGACAAACACGCTTAGATTAAGGCCTTGGAGCAAAACATCACGCGTGTCATTCGCCAGTTACCAGTCGAAATGCTCGAACGGGTCATGGAAAATTGGACTCAACGGATGGACATAATCTTCAAAAAATAAATGCCAATGAATGTTCTTTCAAATGATAGTAAACATTCCCCATTCAATTTGAATTTTCTGTGTTTTTTTTCTTAAAAAAAGTAGGGAACCTCGAAATGGATCACGCTATACATATTTGTCAGTTCGGCTAATTTTGGCACCGACCTCGTACGTCCTTTCATAATGTCATTTCGATTAAGGTTATTGAGAAAAATCTCATCTTTTTATTCGATTTACGTTATTATTTGATTTAAACGATAAGAGCAAATAGGAATTGAAAATAAACAAAAAAATGTAAATTTCTAAGAAGTCAGAACAGTTATGAAAAACTAAACCATTCCAAGTCAAATATGTCAGAGACAATCTGTCCAATCTGTAAAGGATATCACATTTTACCAAGGAAAACATTTCAGGGACCACATTTTCCCACGGTAAAACTTGTCGGGGACCTCCTTTTTACTCGTATAAACAAAATTTGTCGGAGAAATATTTTAATTAGTATAGAGATGTCGATGTCCACCTCTTCCTAAGGAAAAGTTGTCAGTGATCCCTTTCCCGAGGAAAAGCTTACTACACGGGGCAAAATCGCCTTTTTTGATATGTTTGAATCGAAGGAAAATATATTTGGAACACAAATTTTTAAATGTTTTATATTTCTGAGTAAATACATTTTATTTGAAAATCAATAAAATTTACTTGGAACGCATATATTAATATATTACAACAAAATATATTTGCAAACTAATTTTCTCAAATAAAATATGTATTTATATACCAATAAAATTATTGTTTAGGAATATCTTCAAATATATATAATTTAAGAAAAATTTTCAAAACTTTGGTGAATTTTTCTAATTTCATTTTTAATTTTTCCTTCGTTTCGAATTATTTCTCCCAGTCAAAAATACCATTAGCAGCATTGCATTCTGTTTTAATGGACTCATTTTAAATTTCTGGGTATTTCATGTCAGCATTTTTTTCAATCCTTCGAGTAAATTAATGTTATCAAAAATTATAAAATTTCAATTAAAAATTTCTAAAAAATTATCATTAAATTACTGAAAAACTTAACACAATTAAGGTTCGATATTTTCGGAATACATAAATTTAAATACATTTTTGTTTCGGAATTAAAATCCCAAATAAAAGGTATTAGGGTGAAAACAAGGATTTGTTTAGAACAACATCTTCCCAAATATATAATTTTTGTGTGTACCAAATATTATATATTTAGAGTATACCATAAACATATATATGCTTCAAGCCGAATATGTTTGGGACAATATACTACAGAAGCGATTTTTTTTCAGCGTGTAGAGACCTATTTTTTCTAAGGAAAAATACAACAAGACCACTTCTTAGTAAAATGAAATTCCCAAAATCCAATTATTCCCAAGAAAAGTATACATTTCCATAAATATATTTTAATTAGTGTAGAGTTGTAAGAGGCAACCTTCCCAAGGCAATATTTTCAGACACCCTTCTTCCGAAGGAGAAAAACCACAGACCAAGGAAAGGAAATCGGGATCTCAGTTTCTTAAGCAAAAATTGTCAGAGACATATTTCAATTAGTGTAGTGTTGTCAATGGTCACATCTTTCTAAGGAAAAGCTGTAAGGGGCCCTCCTCCAAAGAAAATGTTTTCAGAGACACCTCTTCCTAAGGAAGACCACTTCTTATTAAAGTAAAATTGTCAGAAACAACATTATCCCCACGGCAAAGTAGTCTGGACCTCCTTTCCGTGAGCGAAAATTGTCCAATATATATATTTCAATTAGTGCAGAGTTGTCAGTGGCTATAAATTTATAAAGAAAGGATTTTAAAAACCACCTATTCATAAGGATAACTTGCCAGCCCAGACCTCTTCCAATGTAAAATGGCCAGAAACCGTATTTTCCCCAAGGAAAATTTGTCAGGGGCCTAATTTCCATAGGCAAACATTTTCATAAACATATTTTAATTACTATAGATTTGCTAAAGGCCACATATTTCCAGGGAAAAGTTGCCGGAGACCCAGCTCCCTATGGAAAGGTTGTCAGAGACCTACTATTCCTAAAGAATACCCCAGACTACTTCTAATTAAGTTAAAATTACTAGAGATCACTTTTTCCCAACGAAAAGTTGTCAGGGATTTTCTTTCCATAAACTAATATTGTCCGATTCACATTTAATTAGTCTAGAGCTGTCAGAGGTCCCCTCTTCCTAAGGAAAGGCTGTCAGAGACTCCTATACCGAAGGGGACAACTTCTAAGTAAGGTAAATTTGCCGGGGACCACATTTTCAAAAGCAAAAGTTTTCAGAGGCCACCTTTCCACAAGCAAAAAATGTAAGACACACTGAATAAAATCTGTATCAAACTGGTATTTATCAGTTTACCTTACCTGCAATAAATTTACATCGTTTTCACACCTACAACACATTTCATTGGTTTGATGTTGAACATCAATATTTCTTCGATGAATAGCATTGATTCAAAGAATATTTGGCATACGTTTTAAGTACAATTAACATTAATTGAATGCCGTATTTTCTGTGAATTGAAGAAAATAATTTCTTCTTTTCATGAAAGATTTACTTAAATTTAATGCTATTTTGACAACAATTTGAAGCAAATATGTAAAGTGCACATCGAAAATGCGTCAAAGTTGCATTAACTTGATATACTTTTTACATTCATTAAATGTCAAGATTACATTGAACTGAAGTAAAATATACGATAAATATTATTATATTTTTATTATTTAATCGTAAAGTGTGATCGGTCATGAATATAATGAGACCATTCTGAAGAAAAGCGATGCATAATTAAAAAAGATGTAGCTTAGCTGTGAACAATTTTTTTTTGCGAATTTTCATAACTACTATCCAATAGTACTAAACTTGGTGAAAGTTTCATCCTGATCAAAAGACATCGCTTTTAAAAATAGTCTCAATTGACATGAAATCCCCATATGCGAGTATATACATATTATTATTACTATTTATTGTTTTTGTGCCAAATCGTGGGCGCGTAGTGTCAATACAAAATTATTCCAATAATTTCTATTTGAACTTAAGGGATTTATTCTATTCCTTTGTGGTAAATTGCCCTGGATGTGCGTTTATCACCTCTTCAAGACTGCGTCTCCAACTACCCGTGGTCTGTCTCTTCCACGTGTTCCTTGGGGATTCTAATCAAAGGTTTCTCTGCATATATCATTGGCCGGTTTGATGCGTTCAGTGGCTTATAGTAGAATTGTATAGCAAATGTTTTTGTAGAACATTTTGACCGGTTAAAACATGTTTTAGGCGCGATCTTTACCCTTCTCCACAAAATAGACCAAAAAGACCCCTAGATTGAACATCTAGAGAGTTAAAATGCTCAACGAAAATGTTCCTCGTAGTGTTGTAAGAAATGTTGCTCAACACAACATATACCTAAAATGTACGGATCACACAGTTTCCTATGCCGATTCATCAAAAAAAAATTAACAAAAGGGTGAAATATTGATCCCTCTCTAAAATGACCACCATACGTAAACTTTAAAAACGCCGATACACGTACATTCTTTTTTATACCCTCCATCGGAATTCGCGTTGAGAACCTTGTTGTTTTTTTTGTTGTGTTCCACAGTGTAATGAGAAGGCAATGGAGATGGATAGGTCACTCTTCGGAAAACACCTGCCAACATAACAAAGTACGCCCTTGAATGGAACCTTTAAGACAGTAGAAGACGAATACTAGCAGACATTCAACGTAGAAATATGGCATGGAAAGAAGTCCAAATAACAGCCTGTTATAAAATAAGAGGGAATAATCTTGTAGAATACTATAAAGTTGCCTAAAACCATTTCGTATCAAGGAAAATTTCAACATTAACGTCGACATTTTCCAGAACGAATTACGACGTAACTCGCAACGTCTTATATATATATCATTTCCGGAACTTTAAATTACCAGTACAACTTGAATAAGGTGCGAGTAACTATTACATTTTGTATAGAACTTTAAACGCGCCCAACTCCTTGAGTAAGAGATCTAGAGTAAAAAGAACTTTCATGGTCAACAATTTGAAATAAATTACGAAAACATTAGATGATCATAACTCCTTAAATTAAGTCGTTAATGAGGATAACTACTGTGGTCAAACATATTAATATATTTTTTTTAAACATAAAATGACCATTGGTTCTCAAGTAAGAGATCTTAATAAAAGTTGTGGTCAAACATTTAAATTTCTTTTCCCTAAAGCAAAAAGGACGAATATGTGGAATTGCTTTTCTTGACACAAAAAAAGAGAAACAATAAGGCCCTTCAGAAAAATATCTATAAATTAGGATCACTTTTTCGATTACATATATTACAACAGAACTTTAAATGGACATAACTCCTTGAAAAACGGCCATATATAACTAGTGTTAGTTTTGAGAATTTGAATTTTTTTTTAAATGTTTAACTACATACAAGTATATATACAGTATGTATGTAGAAGAGTCTTACAAAAAAAGGACGAACAAAAAGGGCTTTTGAGAAAATAAGGCTAAAAATTGGGATAGCTTTTTGATCTTAAATTATAATTTCATTTCCAGAACTTTAAATGGCCATAACTCCTTGAATTCGATCCATTATGGTTGAATTTATTTTCAAGGATTTAAAACGGTCATAACTCTTTTTAAAAAAAAAATGCCCTAAAGCTAAAAGGACAAATATGTGGAATAGCTTTTTTTGATTGAAATATGAATTTATTTCTAAAATTTCAACTACTTACATACACGAATATAATAAGTCCGGCAGAACAAATTCCAAAAAATAAGGGCCTTGAGAAAATGCCTACATATTGGAATTAGGTTTTGGTTAAACATTTTAATGTATTTACCAGAACTCTAATAATTTTAACTACATAAGTATATATATATTAGAGTCCTACAGACAAAAGGACGCACAAAAAGAACCTTTGACAAAATATGACTAAAACTTGGGATCAGGCAATGAAGCCGACCAACATTAGCGGCGGTGCATTGAAAAATACCGATCGGCGGCGGCGGCTGGTCGGCTAAGCCAATCAAATTGCAAAAATCGGCTGAGCCGATAAAGTTCCCACAAACGATGGTGCACGAATGACATTCGCCGGCAAAGATGTCGCTTTGAGACATTTACAACTAGAGGAAAAAAATTAAAAAAAGTTCTGGAAGTTTTGATGTAATGTAGAAAGACGGTTCAATAAACCTCTACATATTAGTCTTTGTTGTGAAACAGATTTAATTGTGAAAGACAAAGTGCTCTCTTTAAAACTTAATTTCCGAAAAACCAAAAACGCATTTTTTAATTTCAAATCCCCATAACATTTTTGTATATTTTGGTTGCACAAAATAATTCTTTTTGACTCACTAAATTAACTTCGGCGGTGCTTTCAGCCGTCTGAGACTCAAATAAGAGTCTCAGAGAAAAGAAGAGAGTTAATCTTTGGGAATATTTTTTTGGTCAACAATTTTTGTTTCTTTTCCTAAACTTTAAGCAGTCATAATTCCTTAAATAAAGGTGTTACAGCAATAAGTATACAATTTTAATCAATTGTCAATTTTGTATAAAATATTAATTTTACCTGAAATAAAAAAAGCTATAAACCAGTAAGGAAAGGCTAAAGTCGGGCGGTGCCGACTATATAATACCCTACATCACTCTCGTAATATTGAATAACTCTGATATATGAATTTTGTAATTCATGTATAAATTGTTTACATAAATTTACTTTTGGGACATTTTATACTTAAATAATACCCTGTACCACAGTGTGGTGTGGGTATAAAAACGATTGGATCTAAAGAGCCAAATCATGATGAAACATATATATGGGAGCTATAGCTAAATCTTTACCGATTTTCTATAAATTCGGCAATGTTGGTTCCTGAATCAAGAAACTCTACCATTCCAAATTTCAAAATGATTGAATTTAAAATATAGCTTCTATAGAACTAAAGGGCCAAATCGGACGAAACATATATATGGGAGCTATAGCTAAATATTAAACGATTTTCTTCAAATTCGGCAATGTTGGTTCACGGATCAAGAAACTCTACCATTCTAAATTCCAAAATGATTGGATGTAAAATACAGCTTCTATAGGACTAAAGGGCCAAATCGGACGAAACATATATATGGGAGCTATAGCTAAATGTTAACCGATTTTCTTCAAATTCGGCAATGTTGGTTCATGGATCAAGAAACTCCACCATTCTACATTTCAAAACGATCGGTTGTAAAATACAGCTTCTATAGGACTAAAGGGCCAAATCGGACGAAACATATATATGGGAGCTATAGCTAAATCTTAACCGATTTTCTTCAAATTCGGCAATGATGGTTCATGGATCAAGAAACTCTACCATTCTAAATTTCAAAACGATCGGATGTAAAATACAGCTTCTATAGGACTAAAGGGCCAAATCGGACGAAAGATATATATGGGAGCTATATCTAAATCTGAACCGATTTCAACCAAATTCAATAGCGATCTTAAGAGCCGGGAAATACTCTAAACTGCAAAATTTCAGAACGATCGGAGTGAAATTGCGACCTGTAGTCGACGAACAACTTTACATGGACAGACGGACGGACGGACAGACATGCTTAAATCGACTCAGCTGGTGATTCTGAGTCGATCGGTATACTTTAAGGTGGGTCTAGCTGTGTTATTTTCAGGTGTTACAAACATCTGCCGTGAAACAAACTTATAATACCCTGTACCACAGTGTGGTGTAGGGTATAATTAAGAAAATTTGGACTACTTTTTTTGTTAAAATCTGAAATTATTTTCAAAAGTTTTTAACGTTCATAACTCTTTGAATGAGATACCTGTAGCAAAAAAAAACGAAAACTTGGGATAGTTTCTTGGGACAACAATTTGAAATACATTTCCAAGACTCTAAAAGACCATAATTCATTAAAAAAAAGCCCCAAAACAAAAAAAAACTTGTGAAAACTTTTTTTTTCAAAACTATTAAATACTTTCCAAATCTTAAAAAGGCAGTATTTCATTAAATTTAAAAAAATAAAACCAGAAGTTATTTTTTTGAGAAAAAAATATTTCCTTAAACATCTTAAATAAGAGCCCTAGCTTTAGAGCGCCCCAGTAGGTGAGTAGGAAGCGTGTTCGCCTATGAATTTGGGAGTCGATTACCACCAGAGAAGCATTTTTTTGTGTGTATTTTGAGTACGAGGATGAGCATGCATGGGCGTATGAATACACATGCACGTACGTACGTACATTTACAAACACACAGACATGTTGGTGCCCATTTAATGGAGGATTTTATTTTTTTTGTTATTTCTTTTTTGAGTTAGTTGTTTTTATTTGGTGACATTTTCTTTATAATGAACTAACAACAAAAGCCAACGATGGCAGATGAACAGCGCATTAAAGAGTTAATGGCCACATTTGGCAGAACATTTTTGAAGAGAGGCGTTTTTGGAGGACATTCTGACATAAATTGGAATTTATGGTGACAAACATTTGGCACGAATACAAAGCGGAAACAATTCTTCCTTGGCGCTTTATGAAGTATGGGAATTTTGGTCCCTTAGACAATTGTGTCAATTAGCAGATACTTTTCACATGATATTTCTGATTTTAAGAACAAATATCATGTATATTGTCAAAATAATAAAACTAATAAAGAACTAAACAACAAATAGTCATTTCATCAATCTATCAAGATAAGGATCGCTTCTCTCCTTCAAGGATGACAAGTATATTTTGCAACAACATAATCTCTGAAGGACATGAAAATTCATTTTTCTACTTCTTATAAATACTTCAATTGAAGCTATGACTCATAGCTTTGCAGTGATGTCTATAACAAAACAACAAATCATAGCAAAACTGTCCTTTCATCTCCCAGATGAAGGTGGTGATTTTAATCAAGTTTCTTCCTTTGTGGTTGGAATGTGTCCTTTGGCTCATCAAGATTTGACGCAATTCTTATTTTATATTTATAGCTAAAATAAAAACAGAAAATTCATCAATAAAGTCGGTCGTCACTGTAGCATCTGTGATGAAGGATGTCATTAATAGTAAGGTAAAATGTAATAGGAAAATTAAATATCTTGGAACCACAAAGGAAATGGGATCGCAAGGTTTCTAAGGTCAGTTAAGGACATGCTATGCTATCATACATCAAGAAGATAATTTATGAGTTTTCTTTCTCACCCACAAACTCGCATTGTCCTTCATGGAAGATATTAATAAGTTTTAAAATTTAATTATCAATAAGCACTTGTACATACAAATATTATTCTATTTTAGAGTCAACCACCGTGGACTACCAAAGTCAGCGGAAAAGGTCATCCTTTATACTTCAGTTGACTGAGTTCTTCGTTATCGTAACATTCGAACCCCGAGGTCTCCTCTAAACTAGATGCAGCATCAGAGGTCTTAATATACAGCAGTTTCGACCTTGAATGTCTTAACGTATGCCAAAGACAACCTCCGAGGTCAACATCAGATGTCTTCACCTATACTACATTCGACCTCATAAATCTTCACTTGTACTATATTCGACCTCAGAGTTCTTCATCTATACTATATTCGACCTCAGAGTTCTTCATCTAGTTTCGACCTCAGAGGTTCATCTGTACAACATTCGACCTCAGATATCAATTTCGGGCGAGACCTACCTCTATAATAGGATCGAGATCTTCCTCTATACTAGCGTCGACCTTTGAGGTCTTCCTCTATACTAGAGTCGGCCTTCGAGGTCTTCCTCTATACTAGAGTCGACTTTCGAGATATTCCTCTTTACTGTTGTCGACCGTCTAGTTTTTGTCTATAATAGGGTCGACCTCCAAGGTCTTTCTCGCTACTAACGACGACATTTAAGGTATATTCCTCGATATCATAGCCGATCTCCGAGGTCTTCCTTTACACAACAGTCGACCTGTGAGGTCTTCTTCTATACTAGAGTCTTCCTCTATACTAGAGTCGACCTCCGAGGTCTCCCTCTATACTAGAGTCGACCTCCGAGGTCTCCCTCTATACTAGATTCGACCTCCGAGGTCTCCCTCTATACTAGAGTCGACCTCCGAGGTCTCCCTCTATACTAGAGTCGACCTCCGAGGTCTCCCTCTATACTAGAGTCGACCTCCGAGGTCTCCCTCTATACTAAAGTCGACCTCCGAGTTCTCCCTCTATACTAAAGTCGACCTCCGAGGTCTCCCTCTGTACTAAAGTCGACCTCTGAGGTATTCCTTTACACTAGAGTCGACCTCTAAGGTCTTCCTCTATACTAGAATCTACCTCTGAGGTCTTCCTCTATACTAGAGTCGATCTCTGAGATATTCCTTTATACTAAAGTCGATCTCTGAGGTCTTCCTCTATACTACAATGTACCAGAATCGTCCTCTGAGGTCTTCCTCTATACTAGAGTCGACCTCTGAGGTCTTCCTCTATACTAGAGTCGACCTGTGAGGTCTTCCTCTATACTAGAGTCGACCTCCGAGGTCTTTATCTATACTAGAGTCGACCTCCGAGGTCTTTATCTATACTAGAGTCGACCTCCGAGGTCTTTATCTATACTAGAGTCGACCTCTGAGGTCGTCCTCCATACTAGAGTCGACCTCTGAGGTCGTCCTCCATACTAGAGTCGACCTCTGAGGTCGTCCTCCATACTAGAGTCGACCTCTGAGGTCGCCCTCCATACTAGAGTCGACCTCTTAGGTCTTCCTCTATACTAGAGTCGACCTCTGAGGTCTTCCTCTATACTAGAGTCGACCTCTGAGGTCTCCCTCTATACTAGATTCGACCTCCGAGGTCTCCCTCTATACTAGAGTCGACCTCCGAGGTCTCCCTCTATACTAGAGTCGACCTCCGAGGTCTTCCTCTATACTAGAGTCGACCTCCGAGGTCTCCCTCTATACTAGAGTCGACCTCCGTGGTCTCCCTCTATACTAAAGTCGACCTCCGAGGTCTCTCTCTATACTAAAGTCGACCTCCGAGGTCTCCCTCTGTACTAAAGTCGACCTCTGAGGTATTCCTTTACACTAGAGTCGACCTCTAAGGTCTTCCTCTATACTAGAATCTACCTCTGAGGTCTTCCACTATACTAGAGTCGATCTCTGAGGTATTCCTTTATACTAAAGTCGATCTCTGAGGTCTTCCTCTATACTACAATGTACCAGAATCGTCCTCTGAGGTCTTCTTCTATAATAGAGTCGCCCTTTGAGGTGTTCCTCTATACTAGCGTCGGCCTTTGAGATCTTCCTCGATACTATAGTCGACATCCAAATCATCCTCTATACTAGAGTCGACCTCTGAGGTCTTCTTCTATACTAGAGTCGACCTCTGAGGTCTTCCTCTATACTAGAGTCGACCTCTGAGGTCTTCCTCTATACTAGAGTCGACCTCTGAGGTCTTCCTCTATACTAGAGTCGACCTGCGAGGTCTTCCTCTATACTAGAGTCGACCTCCGAGGTCTTTATCTATACTAGAGTCGACCTCCGAGGTCTTTATCTATACTAGAGTCGACCTCTGAGGTCGTCCTCCATACTAGAGTTACCTCTGAGGTCGTCCTCCATACTAGAGTCGACCTCTGAGGTCGTCCTCCATACTAGAGTCGACCTCTGAGGTCGTCCTCCATACTAGAGTCGACCTCTGAGGTCTTCCTCTATACTAGAGTCGACCTCTTAGGTCTTCTTCTATACTAGAATCGACCTCTGAGGTCTTCCTCTATACTAGAGTCGACCTCCGAAGTCGAGTCTAGAGTCGATCTATGAAGTCTTCCTGTATACTACAGTCGACTGTCCAGTTCTTTATCTACAATAGCATCGACCTCCAAGGTCTTTCTCGATACTACGACATTTGAGGTATATTTCTCGAGACCATAGTCGATCTCCGAGGTCTTCCTCTATACTATAGTCGTCCTCGGGGGGTCGTCCCACTGGGGTCGATCTCTGAGGTCGTCATTTATACTAGGGTCGACCTCTGAGGTCGTCATCTATACTAGGGTCGACCTCTAAGGTCTTCCTCTCTACTAGAGTCGACCTTTGAGTTAGTCCTTTATACTTAAGTCGATCTCTGAGGTCTTCCTCTCTACTAGAGTCGACCTCTGACATCTTCCTCTCTACTAGAGTGTCCTCTGAGGTCTTCCTCTATACTAAAGTCGTCCTCCGAGGTTTCCTCTGTACCAGAGTCGTCCTCTGAGGTCTTCTTCTATAATAGAGTCGTCCTCTGAGGTCTTTCTCTATACTAGAGTCGACCTTCGGGGTCTTCCTCTATACTAGAGTCGACCTTCGGGGTCTTCCTCTATACTAGAGTCGACCTTCGGGGTCTTCCTCTATACTAGAGTCGACCTTCGGGGTCTTCCTCTATACTAGAGTCGACCTTCGAGGTATTCCTCTTTACTGTTGTCGACCGTCCAGTTTTTCTCTATGATAGGGTCGACGTCCAAGGTCTTTCTCGATACTACAAACGACATTTAAGATATATTCCTCGTTATCATAGTCGATCTCCGAGGTCTTCCTTCACACTACTGTCGACCTGTGAGGTCTTCCTCTATACTAGAGTCGTCCTATGAGATCTCTTGGGTCTTCCTCTATACTAGAGTCGACCTCTGAGGTCTTCCTCTATACAAGAGTCTAAGGTCTCCCTCTATACTAGAGTCGACCTCCGAAGTCTTCCTCTATACTAGAGTCGACCTATGAAGTCTTCCTCTATACTACAGTCGACCGTCCAGTTCTTTATCTACAATAGGATGGACCTCCAAGGTCTTTCTCGATACTACAGACGACATTTGAGGTATATTCCTGGAGACCATAGTCGATCTCCGAGGTCTTCCTCTATACTAGAGTCGTCCTCTGAGGGTCGTCCCACTGGGGTCGACCTCTCAGGTCTTCCTCTATACTAGGGTCGACCTCTGAGGTCTTCCTCTATACTAGGGTCGACCTCTAAGGTCTTCCTCTACACTAGAGTCGACCTCTAAGGTCTTCCTCTCTACTAGAGTCGACCTCTAAGGTCTTCCTCTCTACTAGAGTCGACCTCTGAGGTCTTCCTCTATACTAGAGTCGACCTCTGAGGTATTCCTTTATACTTAAGTCGATCTCTGAGGTCTTCCTCTATACTAGAGTCGACCTCTGACATCTTCCTCTCTACTAGAGTCGTCCTCAGAGGTCTTCCTCTATACTAGAGTCTTCCTCCGAGGTTTCCGCAGAGATATTCCTCTTTAGAGTCGATCTTCGAGGTATTCGTCTATAACAATGTCGACCTCCGAGATCTTCCTCGATACTAGAGTCGACATCCAACTCATCCTCTATACAAGAGTCGAGCTCCAAGGTCTTCCTCTGAACTAGAGTCGACCTCCGAGGTCTTCATCTATACTAGAGTCGACCTCTGAGGTCTTCCTCTGTACTATAGCCGACCTACGATGTCTTCCTCCACACCAATGTCGACCGCTCTACATCTTGTTCGACATCAAAACTATTCGTGTATACTAGAATCTATGTCAGAAGTTTGCCTCTGATAAAACAAACCAATGTTGATTAATGCCTTATTATTCCACCTAATTAAAACGATGATGCTACTAGCTGTAATTAGGCTGACATTGTCGGTGAAGCATCGCATGAAACTCATTCTTTGTCAACGTCATTCAATGCCATAGGACCTTTCACATTTTTTCTATGCTCAACTTGATCTTTTCTGATGGCGTCAAATCGTATCAAAAAAGGGTATTGCGGTTGAGGTGACAGAAAATAATTCGTTGACAGTTATCACAGCTTGCATTTTTTGTCGATGTTGGGCCAAATACCAGTTTCGAGTTGGCTTTAAATCGTTAGTTATTTTGATCTGCAGTTTTACTTTGCTACTTTCTATTCCCACTTAAGAAGTACCTCTAGCCCCATTGTCATTTCAAAGTACATTTAAGTATTCCTTTTAGACCAGACTTGTCATCTCAGATATGCATCAAAACCAACTCCTTTATGCAACCACAAAGGCAAACTTCATATCATATTCACATGGCATTTTGGCGTTTTGCAGTAAGCAACCGAATTACATGCGGTTTCTACCCATTAAAAGCATATGTGCTCCCCAGACAAGCGTGCGTAGCTAGTCGCAGGAACATCAAAGACTGACAAATGACCCAACCAACCATTACTATACACGGCTAGGATGTTTGATGCGGCCAGGAATATGGTGGCTTTGAGGTTGCGGTGGTTGGGTCTAAATGAAATGCAAACGATGAGCAATGCAAATTTTGCATATAAATTGATGGGGTCGGATGAGCTGATAGGGAGGAATTAATGCGAAAAACCACAACAAGAAAACACAAAAGACTACAGGTAGTTGCAGGTATGGTGTGGAGGAGGACATCACACAAGGACTCAAAACACACACAGAACATATACAAGTACCCACAAACATAACTCATTCTGCAGTGGTATGGTGATATACCTCCTGTTGTTGCCAGAAGCAAGGACAAGGCCAAGCTTTCAGCACTTTTGGGGAATAAAGGATGACACTGAGTATAATAACTATAAGCGACAGCAGAAAAGACACTCACACAAAAGAGAATCTTGATTAAATATTAATAAAACCACAAAACTAATTAACATAAATACCGCGTATAAACCGTTTTTCTATATAATTTCAGCAAAAATAGTATAGCAAATCCAATGTATAAAAAACTGTGAAAAAAAGTTAACAAACAAAACACCAAACTGAAAAACTGCTTTTCCAAAACGCTGCTGCTGCCCTCTCTTCATAATTCTTCTTACTTTCACCGTGTTTGTGTATAAATTGTCAAAATATTTTCACAAATAATGAGTGGTCTTGGTCCAGCTGCATGCTGGCTTGCCCACAAACGCATTGAATCCTGGTCACGCATGGCCAAAGAACGCGTCGGTGCGGTACGTAAGGTTACACTGGATCGCAATTCAGAAGACACGCCGTCGACATCACAGCAAAGCAACAGTAATGCCACAAATGCCAGCAGTAGTAGTGCAACGTCAGCATCAACGGCGCAAACGCCACCACTGTCACAGCCAATGACACCACCGCCATCGGCGTCGTCGATAACGTCGAATACAAGTGGCATTTGCAGTGTAACGGATAGCTATGAACTGCATACGGATTCGGAACAGGTGGGATTTGAACACTATTGAAGGAAACTAAACGCAAAGGACAAAATGAAAAACTGATTTCTCTACAGAACGAAAGCTAGTTTCGTTGGGGAACTTAGGAGTACACAGAAAAATCATAATTCTTAAGGAACACTGAATGCTTTAGGGAACTGAGGTTCTTTGAAACAAATTAAGCAGGGCTAAGTGCGAAGGAACACAGGATAACTTAAGAAATAAAGAGTATCAATTAAATTAAGATTTCTTAGGCTTCTTTAATTAGAACAGGTTTCCTTATGGATCGCAGGGTTCATTAAGGATACAGAGCTCCTTAGCGAATTTAAGGTTCGGGAACAAAAGGTTCATTAGGGAACAAATGGATTCTTACAAAAGTTTCCTTAGCGGAAACAATTGTCCTTAGGGAACACAAACTTTGTCAGTGATTACAGGATTCTTTAGGTAGCACAAGACATATTTGGGAATGCTAGGGTTTCTTAGGTAGCAAAATGTTCCTTTGTAAACACAGGGCACCTAAAAGATCACAGGTGACTTAGGAATCAAAGGATTACATAGGGAACGCAATGTTGTTTAGGGGAAATATTTTCCTATAGGAACACAAGTTTCCATAAGAATCAGTAATTTTTTATGAGCCCCTTTCCCTACGAAACTCAAGTTTCCGTAGGGAACTCAGAATTTCTTAAGGAACCCAGGAATCCTTTGTGAACTCAGGAATTTTTAGGGAACCCAGGTTTCGTTGGGGAAATCAGATTTCCTAAGGGAACTTAGGTTTCCTTAGGTAGCCTTCGTTTTCTTAGAGAACTCACATTTCCTTACGACACTTAGGTTGTCTTAGGGAACTCAGATTTCCTTAGGGAACTAAGGTTTCCAAAAGGGAACTAAGGTTTCCAAAAGGGAACTAAGGATTCCTAAATGGAACTCCGGTTTAATTGGGTAACTCAAGTTTCATTAGAGAACTCAGGTTTCCTTAGAGGACCTTTATTTCCCTAGAGAACTCACACGCAGAATTCCCTAAGAAACCCAAGAATCCTTATTAAACTCAGGAATTTTTAAGGAACCCAGGTTTCCTTGGGGAACTCAGACTCCCTTATCGAAATAGGGTTTCCTTACGGAACTTTCGTTTCTTAGAGCACCTTCGTTTCACTAAAGAACTCAAATTTCCTTAGGGAACTAAGGATTCGTTAAGAAACTTAGGAATTCTTAGGGAACTGACATTTCCTTACGGACCATATGTTTCCTTGGGGAACTCAGGTTTCCATAGTTAACTCGGGTTTTCTTAGGGAACTCAGATTTCCTTAGGGAACTCAGGTTTCCTTTGGGAACTCAGGTTTCTTTGGGGAACTTAGGTTTCCTTAGGGAACTCAGGTTTCTTTGGGGAACTAAGGTTTCCTTAGGGAACTCAGGTTTCTTTGGGGAACTTAGGTTTCCTTAGGGAACTCAGGTTTCTTTGGGGAACTAAGGTTTCCTTAGGGAACACAGAGTAACTTAGGCAACTTAGGCAACTCAGATTTCCTTAGGGAACTCAGATTCCATGAGGGAACTCAGGATTCCTTGGGGAACTCAGAAATCCTTAGGGAACTCAGGAATCCGTAGGGAATTCAAATTTCTTTATGAAATTGTGGTTTTCCAAGGGAACGTAGGTTTCCTTAGAAAACCGTGGTTCCTTAGATTGCCTTAGAGAAAGTATCCTTAGGGAACTCTGGTTTATTGAGGGAACTCATGTTTCCTTAGGGAACTCATGTTTCCTTCGAAAACTCATGTTTCCTTCGCGAACTCATGTTTCCTTCGGGAATTCATGTTTCCTTCGGGAACTCATGTTTCCTTCGGGAACTCATGTTTCCTTAGGGAACTCATGTTCCCTTAGAGAACTCATGTTTCCTTCGGGAACTCATGATTCCCTCGGGAACTCATGTTTCGTTCGGGAACTTATGCTTCCTTAGGCAACTCATGTTTCCGTAGTAAACTTAGGATTTCTTATGGACTTAGGTTTCCTTAGCGAACACAGTTTTTTTGGAATCATAGAGTTTCCATAGAATCTCAGTGTTTGTTAGAGAATTCAGATATCCTTATGTAATTCAGGTTGCCTTATGGAACCCAGATTTAGGGAACTCAGGTTTTCAGGCAGTACTCTGGTTTCCTTAGGGAAGTCAGGATTCCATCCAGAACTCTGGTTTCTTTATCGAAATCAGGTTTCCTTTGGAAACTCAGGTTTTCTTAGTAAACAAAAAGTTTCATGTTTCGATAGAAAGTTCAGGTTTCCTAAGTAATCTGAACTCAGGATTCGTTATTGAACTCAGAGTTTTTTAGGGAACATTGATATCAACCGACAATTACCTAACAAACTCAGGTTTCTTAAGAAAACTCAAGATTCCTGAGGGAAATCAGTTTTCCTTAGAAACTCAGATTTCCTTAGAGAACTCAGGTTTCCTTAGGTTACTCAGGGTTGCTTAGGAAAATCAGGGTTTCTAATGAAACTGAGAGTTCCGTATCAAACTCATAACATATTAGAAAGTCAAAATTCGTTATTGAACTCAGAGTTCTTCAGGAAGCGCATAGTTTTACAGGAACAAAATACTTCTTAAACACATACAGTGTCTCTTGGACAGACATCCTCAGGGAATACAGAAAGCCTTAGGGAATACATTTTCTCATCATGGAATGTAGAGTTCTTTAGAGCACGCGTTTTCGAATAGTACTCAGGATTTCTAAGCATATATAACTAAAAGCCCAGGTATGGGTTCTCTATGAGTGCTGGGATTCAAGAGGAAGTCGTGGTTTGTACATATAAAATAGATTAATAATAGGATTCTTATAAATTTTTCGTGAAGGATACTCATCTGAATACTTAAGTTCATCATTGGGCGCTGGCATTTTGATATAACTAGAGGTCCACTAACTTCTGAGATTATAAGAAGATAGCGTGGATTTCTTATCTCATTAACTCAAAATGTACCCCTTTTCTAATTTCCCCTTATACATTTTTCTCTTTTCAGGAGGTGAATTTCACAAAAGAATCGCAGCACATTCAACCGCAATCGAATTTGGGTTCTTCACACACGGTAAATGCTGATGTTCTACGTGGGCCATCCGATGTTTTGCACAGTCCTTTGCATTTGCATCATCAATCACGTTCCTTTCCGCCAAGACTACAACGTACGCCTTCAATATCGAGCCAATCTAGTGTAGACAGTGCACCATCCAGGCAATCGGTAAGCTAAAATAAATAAATAAAAATAATCTATGGGCGCTATTTATTAATTTGCGCACGCATATTTATTCGCCTGTATATTCCCCAGTGTCATCGTGGTTCCTCTCCACAAATCCGTACCTTTGGTCCAGATGGCCGCAGTTCATTGCCCACCGAACCGATATTCCCCTACTATGTAAGAATATTTTATATCTGCTTTTTATCGAAAATATATTTATTCGTCGCGTTTGCTCATCTGTTGTCCTTTCAGTTATCCCGTACCCCCAGTCCTATGCGTACCATATCGCTAGATGCTCGTGCCGCCAGCCAGATAGCAGCCGAAGTCAGTGATTTGCGTACACCCAGTCCTTCTCAGAATAGTTTAACCTCGCTTAACAGTATACCTAATACCGCTCTGACTTCTCCACATGGCAAACATGGAGGACGGTGCATTTCGCCACTACTTATACCGCCCAGAATACAATCTAATATCGACCCCAATATGGGACCAGCTTCACCTTTAGGTGCTATACAACCCGATCTTTATAGAGGACCGGATGGACCGATCTACTTAAATGCTCCAGAAAATAGTCCAGCCTTGGGGCGACTACATTTACGGGTTAAATATGATTATCATTTGTTTGATCTAACCGTGCATTTGATTGAAGGTGTGTTCTGCATTTCACAGACTTGTGTCTGTATATTAACTATATTTTTTATAAATTTCACCACAGCTCACAACTTATGCCCCATAGAAGAAGGTGGCTTTCGAGATCCCTATGTTCGATTGCTATTAGAACCCGAAGTAGATAAACGCAAACGACAAACTTTAATACATCGTGGTGAATCGAATCCTTACTTCGATCAACATTTCAAATTCCCGGTTTCACGAGACCAATTGCCAGGCAAAGAATTGGTACTTCAGGTTTTGGATTATGATCGGTATTCGCATAATGACATTATTGGAGAGGTTCGGATTTGTATCGACAATTTGGAGTTGTCCAAATCGGTGGAGGTAAGTATATTTGTAAGATACTCTTAGAGATATTATTTGATCGACAACTGCTTCTGCTTGTTTAGATTTGGGGTGATTTGCTGCGCACCAAAAAACCTCCAGAGGATCGTCCAGAACTTTTGTGTTCTCTGAATTATCTACCACAGGCTGAACGTCTGACAGTCGTCATCATGAAAGCGAAAAATTTAGATACGATTCAGGAAACATATGTTAAGGTAAGTACAGACTATGTACAGAGAAAGGTTCGCCCTAAAACAAACTTGGCTATGTAAATACGAGTATATCCACTCAGAGAACAATACAGAGTTTCCTCAGGTATGTTTCAATTTCTCTCAAATTAACTTATACGAGTACTACGATTTTGGAAGCTACCATTTTGATGAAGTTTGAATTGCGGCGAACCCTTCCTTGGGAAGATTTGTTCTGCTCCAGAATGTTAAAGCATTCGTTAAGTAACAAAGAGTTTTAATCAAACATAACAGATATTTGATATTTCCACCCTACATCTTTTGGTGGTACACGTTCGATCGTTTGGTACAGTTTATAATTATGAGCCGATTTGATTTGAGATGCCAGTTTTGATATAGCTCTAAATAAGGTACCGGGTACCTAGCTCTAGGGACGGCACCCCATCTGACTAAAATGTACGAATTTATATTTTATGTTAATTAATTCCTTGGCATATGTCCCACATGTGTTCACAACTCTGGTATCCTTAGGTTTCCTTTTAGATTTCAGGATTCCTTAGGGAACTTAGGGTTCCATGGAGAACTCAGGTTTCTTTAGGGAGGTCAGGTTTCCTTCGGGAACTCAGTTTTCCTTCGGGAACTAAGGTTTCGTTATGGAACTCAGGATTCCTTAGGAAACTCTAATTTCCTTAGGAAACTCAAGTTTCCTTAGGGCACTCAGGCTTCCTTTGGAAACTCCGGTTTCCTTTGGGAAATCAGGTTTCCTTTGGGAACTCAGAATTCCTTAGGGAACTCAGGTTTCCTTAGGGAACTTAGATTTACTTAGGAAAGCCAGGTTTCCTTATGGCACTTAGGTTGGTTTAGGGAACTCAGGGTTTTATAGAGAACTCAGGTTCGTTAGGGAACTTAGGTTTCCTTAGGGAACTCAGAATTCGTTAGGGAACTCAGGTTTCCTTAGGGAACTCAGGTTTCCTTAGGGATCTCAGGTTTCCTTAGGGAACTCAGGTTTCCTTAGGGAACTCAGGATTCCTTAGGAAACTCGGACTTCCATAGGGAACTCAGGTTTCCATAGGGATCTCAGGTATCCTTAAGAAACTCAGGATTCCTTAGGGAGCTCAGGATTACTTAGGGAACTCGGGATTCCTTAGGGAACTCAGGTTTCGTTATGGAACTCAGGATTCCTTAGGGAACTCGGTATTCCTTAGGGAACTCGGTATTCCTTAGGGAACTCAGGTTTCGTTAGGGAACTTAGGTTTACGTATGAAAGTCAGGATTCCTTAAGGAACGCAGATTTCCTAAGGGAATTCAGGTTTCCTTAGGGAACTCGGGATTCCTTAGGAAACTCGGACTTCCTTATGGAACTCAGGTTTCCTTAGGGGTCTCACGTATCCTTAAGGAACTCAGGATTCCGTAGGGAGCTCAGGATTCCTTAGGGAACTCAGGTCTCCTTATGGCACTTAGGTTGGCTTAGGGAACTCAGGGTTTTATAGAGAACTCAAGTTCGTTAGGGACGTCAGATTTCCTTAGGAAACTCAGGATTCCTTAGGGAACTCAGGTTTCCTTAGGGAACTCAGGTTTCCTTAGGGAACTCAGGTTTCCTTAGGGAACTAAGGATTCCTTAGGGAACTCGGGATTCCTTAGGGAACTCAGGATTCCTTAGGGAACTCAGGATTCCTTGGGTAAGTCAGGATTCCTTAGGGAACTCAGGATTCCTTGGGTAAGTCAGGATTCCTTAGGGAACTCAGGTTTCGTTAGGGGACTCGGGTTTCTGTATAGATCTCATGTTCCCCCTTTGGAAACTGTCGTTTTCTTCCCTATCCATAGGGAATTCAGGTTTCCTTATGGGCAAATATTTAGCTTTCTAGACGTTTTTGTTTGACCAAAGCCAATCCTGGTGAAATTGCCCATATCGCCCAGATTACACCCGCCAATTTCGGATATTTTCAGATCAAACTGCTTAACTCCGTAGGTCAAATTTTTGGTTGATCTAGCTAAAATTCCTAGTAAAATGTTTAGTAAAGGTATACATTATGACATAGCGCCGATATATAAACCCCTTGGGCTAGAGGCGATTCCTACTGAAAATGGGTCACATCTAAGTTGCGTGTATATGTTCTTCCGGTTTGACTTCTGTTTGATCTAGAAGCCACATTTAGCAATTAATCCGGCTGAAATTTGATAGGTTATAGTTTATTTGGCTCCGTCTAGACAAAATGGGTCATATCGGTCTATATTTTGTTTTACCTTCCACATAAATGGTCACCGATTTGAGAGCTCCCAAATAAAGGTCCCTTTCAAGTTGATTTATTGACTCCCGAGAGAATACATTTTTTACATTTAATATTATCGAACACAACTCATAGTAAAAATATATTATATCGGTTCATGTTTTGCTATAACCCTTATTTGAAGGTCCCAGCTGATTTGACTTATTAGCTGTAGAGTTTTTACTTTAGAAATGTTTCCTCTATTCAACCTGTAACTATTCCTTGTAAAAATGATTGGATACAGTCCCCTTATAGGCTCCTTCTGGTCCAACGTAATGCCATTTTATCTTTTTATACCCTACACCACACTGTGGTACAGGGTATTATAAGTTTGTTTCACGGCAGATGTTTGTAACACCTGAAAATAACACAGCTAGACCCACCTTAAAGTATACCGATCGACTCAGAATCACTAGCTGAGTCGATTTAAGCATGTCTGTCCGTCCGTCCGTCTGTCCATGTAAAGTTGTTCGTCGACTACAGGTCGCAATTTCACTCCGATCATTATGAAATTTTGCAGTTTAGAGTATTTTGCAGCTGTTAAGATCCCTATTGAATTTGGTTGAAATCGGTTCAGATTTAGATATAGCTCCCATATATATCTTTCGTCCGATTTGGCCCTTTAGTCCTATAGAAGCTGTATTTTACATCCAATCGTTCTGAAATTTAGAATGGTAGAGTTTCTTGATCCATGAACCAACATTGCCGAATTTGAAGAAAATCGGTTAAGATTTAGCTATAGCTCCCATATATATGTTTCGTCCGATTTGGCCCTTTAGTCCTATAGAAGCTGTATTTTACATCCAATCGTTTTGAAATTTAGAATGGTAGAGTTTCTTGATCCATGAACCAACACTACCGAATTTGAAGAAAATCGGTTAAGATTTAGCTATAGCTCCCATATATATGTTTCGTCCGATTTGGCCCTATAGTTCTATAGAAGCTAAATTGTACATCCAATCGTTTTGAAATTTAGAATGGTAGAGTTTCTTGATCCATTAACCAGCATTGCCGAATTTGAAGAAAATCGGTTAAGATTTAACTATAGCTCCCATATATATGTTTCGTCCGAATTTGCTCTTTAGTCCTGTACCACACTGTGGTACAGGGTATTATTTAAGTAAAAAATGTCCCAAAAGTAAATTTATGTAAACAATTTATACATGAATTACAAAATTTATATATCAGAGTTATTCAATATTACGAGAGTGGTGTAGGGTATTATATAGTCGGCACAGCCCGACTTTAGCCTTTCCTTACTGGTTTTATTTTAACATATTTGTTCTTATCTATTTACAGTTATATTTAATACAAAATGGCAAACGTGTTAAGAAGCGCAAGACCAGCATTAGCAAATCGGAAGATGCCACACATCCAACATGGAATGAACCCTTTACATTTAATCTACAATCATCGTATTTGCACAATGCCGCAATTGAGGTAGGTACAAACAAGTAATAGAGTGTTGTGAAAATAATCTTCTATATATGTATAAAATAGAGGTGTTATCAAAACGGATGAAACCAGAATTATGTTATTTGGTGTAAGGTTAGACCTTGGAACGTATACCCAAGATTTGTGACATTTTTTTGTGAAAAGCTCATTGTAGAAAATCTAGGGATAAGTTTTGTTTGAGAAAATCATATTTTTGGTAATAACATGCGATTAAATAGGGCAAAAAGGGATAAATGTATTACCAGCGCAAAAACAAACGGCTAGAGCTCCAATCGTACACCATGTTGTGTACATTTAAGGGGATAAAATGGGACAAAAAGGCATAAATATGTTAGCACCGCAGGTTAGAATCGTGAGGTTTCTCTCCGTTTAAAAAATGAGTATTTTTTG
The DNA here is from genome assembly GCA_963930755.1 of Eudasyphora cyanicolor. Taxonomy (NCBI): domain Eukaryota; kingdom Metazoa; phylum Arthropoda; class Insecta; order Diptera; family Muscidae; genus Eudasyphora; species Eudasyphora cyanicolor. Next base: position 54,972,613 of record OZ005735.1, read on the forward strand.
GGCAAAATTTAAGTCGAAAAATAACCGAATATGGTACCCTTTTACAGCGAAGAATTAATAACGGACGTGAAGTCAAACACTGACTATCAGTAAAAATATTGAAACAGACATTGGTCAGAACTTTATTTGTCAGCCATTCTGGTAGCTCTCTAATATCTAAGATTTCTGCCTGATAAACATTACAGTGATCCGCGCTTTTTTGCATTGAATAGCTCAAATTCCTTAGAAAAAACACCAAAGCCACATGCTTGTTAACTTTGGAATCGCCTGTATAGAAGTTCACGAACTTCTTATGGTTCGATTCTGATATATCGATACTCTTCAGACGCAGTGTAATCAACAAAACCAGGAAGTATAGACGATGTTTCTAGAAAGACGCTATGTTCGTAGCCATATTCTAACCAGAATGACAGTTGTCTAAGTCTGCGGTGGCATATTGCATTGCTATAATGTTTATCGGCATCAAATATAGTATAATAGTGCATCAATTGGTACCATTCTCAATGCAGCCGTGATACACATCGCAGCCATTCGCAGATCTTTATTAAGTATCATGCGGAAAACGGATTTCTGCAGAGCATACCAACAGACGATGCCAGCAGCTATGACTACTGCCGCATACAACCAATCAACTCGGATTCAGACCAAAAAGGTTTCCAGGTTTATAGCGCTACCGAAGCCCTATTTTCTCTTTCTAGAGAGTTAGGTTTGAAGATAAACTTCCTGTGTAGTAAAATATCGAAGAAGTTCAGAGACCTTGATAACCTTATAAGCCATCTTTCGGTGGTATGAATGACCCGCTGTAGAGTCTCTCTAAGAATATTCTAATGTTTTCCTTTACCAGCAATTGCTACCTCATCTGCATAGGCAATACCCTTCTCACTTTGTCCAGAGAAAACAGGATACTATTCATGGAGAGATTTCATAGCAGAGTAAACAGAACACAACGCTTTTCGGATGAAAACAACCTTGGTTTATCTTGATTTTGTTGGTATGTAGGCCTTATTGATACAACACGTGTGTATCTCTCTGAGCCAGGGAGCAATTGTATCAGATACTGCCTGTAGTTCCGCCCACGAGACATTGTCTGGTCTTGGCGACATAAAAGGGTTAAAACTTTTGATAGCCCAAAGAATTATACTCGTAGATTCGATTACAGTCTCGCTGGCGACCTCTGATGGCTGCACTGCAAAGGAATTCCCAATTGAAGTATTCAATCTCAGAGTTGCTCAGGACATGTGTATCCAGGAGCACTCCCAGCGATTGCTAACCAGTTCAAGAACTATCATGTTTCTTGATGTACCCAATAGTACAAGGTGTTAAGGATAAAATTGTCCGTATCCTTGAGGTTTCGGATGAGCTATCTACGCCATTACAGGCCATACTATTGAGGATTTATTTTGAACCTTTCACAACTTTTTGCTGTACTGCTTGAGTTCTTGCGTATATGGTCGCAGTCATGTGGGGCTCTAGTGGCCTTTTCCTTATTATAGTGCTTCCTGCAGCACCTCCTCAGCATAACTAATTCAGGCGACATCCATGCCGGTCGTTGCTTGTCCCTTGACTTTTAATTGGGTCATGGTCATGCGGCTTTTAACGAACCATTAAGGGTTGTAGTGGCTCGTTCCGCCGTTTCTTCTATATCCTGAAAACTTTGCATCTAAATTTCAGGACCTTATAGAAGAGACCTGTTGAATATATGTATGCCTAAATTTTCCCCAAATAGCCTTCTTAATAATGGGTGGGAAGACGGTATCAGGAGGCTTTAGTCAGCCCCTCCTTGCTTCAAGAGGGATTTTAAGGCAGCTAATGAAGCCTTGGAGTACTGGAGGTTTATCTGCAGAAACCGGACCATTACCAGGTTTCGCAACCACCGTTATATCTGTCTCGTCATCTGTGTCCGCTTGAAACTCATCCTCACAGGATTCTTTCAATCCCGTGATGATGACTATTTACACGCATCCAAGCATTTCGGAAAAGGGTGAAACGCAAGTTCTCGCCAGATGCAGCTCTGACACTTGCAAACATGGAGGTTCATCTTTAGATACTAAATCAGTGTCATCTGGTTGATTATTTTTCTAATTTCCTCTCCTATCGCTTTTAAGGCAGATTTTGCTGAATCCATATGAAACCATGCCATTGGACTTGACGAGGTGGGGTAGAGACTCGACATTCAGTATAAATACTACCAGCCTCCGAGACATATCCGCCTCATCCAATCGACCGACCTTCTTGATGTCAGTTCGAAGACCGTGATTGCAGACCTTCAGCATCTCTGTGATGGATTTCCACATCGGCTGGTATAGCCGGAATCCATGCTCTTCTTGTTGACAACATCCAGTGCCGCACCCGGCCAGATTTAACCAATCTTCTTCAAAGCGCAGCGGTAGTCCGTATTAGTTTTATGCGGCCCTGCGTCGACACAATCAGGAGCCAGACCCGGCAACTCTTCAAGAACAGCGAAGAAAATAGAGTTCTCTATCTGACTTCATTTGCCCCTGTGGATGTGCCGTCTTCCTCTCCCCTGTTGATGACAATCAGGGTGGCATGTCATAACGTCCAGGGTCATAAAAAGTGTCATAAGGTCCATGGACAATGTGACACATTAAAAAGTGTCACAATGTCCACAAATGCGATGTAACTACGTCCATGAAAAAGTGGGCGTGGAAAGACCTTTTGCTCTTTAAGTTATCTTTGAAGACGAATTTCGAGTTATCGCAATGTCCAAAGCCGGCTACACGGGCCTTTTCTCCTCTGGGGTATGTCCAAAGATGGCTACGCGGACCAAAGTGTTTCTAAGTGGCCGGCTTTCGGCTGGGATTAACGATTTTCTCCTCTGAGGTATGTCCAAAGCCGGCTAAGCGGACCAAAGTGTCATAAGGTCCATGGACATTGCGACACTTTCGACACTGTCCATGGACATTATGTCCCTGGACGTTATGACATGCCACCACAATCAGTACCAAGCTAAGCAACATCAGCGAGGGACCGAGGAGCAGCATTACCACTGAGGAGCCTAGGAGCGGCGTTACCACAAAATGCCTTTGGCTCTTTATTATGCCGGCTGTTCATCTGGAGAGGGCAGCCTTTTAATAACTGCTGCTGTATGGAAGTTGATGCGGTATTATATTCTTCAGAAATACTCCGTACGCACTTTAGGGATTCTCACTGCTTGTTGGTCAGAGATGCAGGGTCGGCTTCCTCAAGGATCGAGGAGCCATGCGCCGGTCATTAAACATCCTCTTTGAAAGACGGGTATGCTTGCCAAAGGAAACCGAAGTGCCAGATTATGCTGTCGCCTTAAAAGAGGTCTTTGGATCACTAGGCTTGCTGCCAAGCCAAGGTTTAGATCGTCGTGTATTTGTTGTAGTCGTTGCAATTGCGTGGTTACCAGTTCTAGTATTCGCAGTCGTATCGCTTAGCTGTTGTAGTGTGTCCGTTTTTTTTTTAACGGCTTCATATAGGTTCCACGAGTATGGGGGTTAGGTAGGACTATCACGTCATAGCACCCAAAATTGTGACAAAGACTGAGTCGTTGCAGAGTTGTCCAGTTATAAACAAATGCAGCCGTCAAAGCACAGTTTATGGTAACCCCTGACAGCGATCTGACTAAGTCCGATGAGAACGGTACGCATAACACTCCGGACTTAGGGGAGTTTGTTTGAAGTACTTATAACCACTACTGTAGGAATGATACATGTCTACCTCAGAATAGCCCCCGGTATTGGGGCAAGAACTGGGTGGCACAACACATGTTACTGGCTGAACCTCCCAGGTATTACCAAAGCTCCATACAAATCACAACAATACACCGGAGAGCACGAGGTCGCATTACGCCCCGGTGTAAGGATAATTCGTATTAAGAAAAACCCTAACTATGTAGACCATTTAGCGTTACCCAGGGTGCACAACGTAGAAGCGGTGTTGCACCCCTGGAATTTAATAAAGAAGCTGCTCAATATTGTAAAACCACGAATTTCTGCACAAAAAAATTGGATTAAATTACGAGATTTTTGCAAACAATTAAAACTGCATTTCATTTTGAACTTGTAAACTAAATTGTATAATTGGGTAATTCCAAAGCAATTTAATCGAAAAACACACATTTTAAAAATGACCCCTTTTAATTTTAATAAAATTTGGTGCAATGATTATACAAATGTGTATGAATTTTATGGCGTTTTTACTTTTTCAAAATTCATTGTAGTTTCATGGTACAGAGCTCCAGAGTTACCTATCTCAAGGATTTTTCTCAAAATTATCATTTGATAAATTAGTCATATCTTCCTAACCGCTTCACGTATTTTGAAGATAGTAATACCAATTCTGCTACTCCTCTTCAATGTTGCGGAATGAAATATTCATGTCGTTTTGGTGGAAGGGTGTAAAAAAAAATATATAAACTCAAAGTGAAACCTTAACCTTGATGGGTCTAAACGATATAGCAATTTTATTGAGTCAATATTATAATTTTCTTGTATATTTATACCCTACACCACATTGTGGTACTGGCTATTATGACTTTGTGCATTTGTTTGTAACGCCCAAAATGAGAAGAAATAGAACCATAGTTTATTATACCGATCGACATAGATCGACGCTTATTAGCCATGTGCGTCTGTCTGTCCATGTATTCTTATGCTCAAAGTGCAGGTCGTATTTATGGTCCGATTGTGATGAAATTTAGCACAGTGCTCTTTTTTGGCCCAAGGACGATCCCTATTGAAATTGGTCATTATCAGATATAGCCCCCATATAACGGGTTTTCCAATATGGATTATATGATTTTGAAGTGACGTTTCGGCCATTTGTAATATGTCATGATCTGTCATTTGTTTTTCATTGTATTCAGTAGTGTTTACAATTTCATGATGGAGAGATATACTCAAGAACAACGTTTACAAATGATTCAGTTTTATTATCAAAATAATCGTTCTCAAATTGCAACTTTTCGTGCGCTAAGTCCATTTTTTTAAAAATCCAAAAAAAAAACACTTTCCAGTCGACCTACGACCTTAACACACCTGAACAATATTTTAGCTCTCGTTAAGAGCTACCTTTTGCCATGGACCGATTCCCGATCCGACCTTAAGGAGCTAGAGCAAAAATAAACTTTCCGTTCACATCGGAAAATGATGCTAAATCCTTTTTTTAAATCCAAAAAAACACGTTCCTTGACACCCATGAGCAATATTTTAGCTCTCGTTAAGAGCTATCTTTTTGCCATTGACCGATTGTGGCTACGTGCCACACAGCAAATGAAACAATTGATTCGTTGCGAAAAAAGTTTGGAGATTCGATTATTTCAAGAAATTGGAATGGCATCCAAGAAGTTGTGATTTAAAACCATTAGACTATTTCTTGTGGGGTTATTTTAAGTCATTGGTCTTTCGAAATAAACCAAAGCTTTCAAGTCAATAATGAACGTGCCATTCATGACATATGACTTGAAGTGCTCGAAAATTGGGCTCATCGAATTCGTTCCTGCAAAGAAGAAGTCGTGGAGGCCATTTGAATGACGTTTTATTTAGAAGTTAATTGTATCGATTGTACTTCACATTAAATAAAAAACTTTTGAATTTTCTTAACAATAAGTGTGTTTTTCTTTCAAAGAAATCATATCACTCTTATTGGAAAACCCTGTATATGTAACATGTAAGCGCTGTAGGAACTGTATTTTATATCAGATCAGTACGAAATTTGGCAGAGAGAGTTGTCTTATCACATAAATGAACACTGCCAAATTCGGGGAAAATCGGTTCAGATTTAGATATAGCCCCATATATATGTTACCCCCGATTTGAAATTCAAGCGCTGTAGAAACTGTATTTTATATACGATCGCAGCGAAATTCGGCAGAGAGAGTTTTCTTATTACATGTATGAACACTGCCAAATTCTTATCGCATTTTCGCATTGTTAGGGAGGGTTTTCCTTACTGGTTTATGAATTTTTTCGTTTTTTTTTAAAATAAAATTTAAGGACAGTTGCTAAACTTTCATTTCTGCGTGATGTTTTCAGCATTTCTAGCACTTTTCATTTCCGTTAATTTAATGGTGTTTTCTTTTCTAAAAAAAGATGTTGTCCTGTCAGAGAGCAGCATTTTAATAATGTCGCCTACACCCTCTTGTACTGCTGCATTTTTTATGGTCAGAATCGATAACAAAAATGCAAAAAACTAGCCTTTTAACTCTCTAAAAGTAAACTAAAAACAAAGAATACTACACGGCGCCGCCTAAATAAAGCATCTGACCAAACTTCATTATAAAAAAGCACGCACGGACACACGCGGTTATTTAGGCTATTCGCTCGACGCCGAAAAAACATCTGTTTTGCAGGGCAGCGTCCACCCCTTCGATTAAATACAGGGCTTAAATGTTGCATTTTTTCCCCGTGCAAGTGCGACATTTTTCACAAAAGAAAACGAAACCCTTTCACAGTGCAGCATTTATTTTACAATCGAAGACAAAAAGGCATTTTTGGGGCGAAAGGCATAAAAAATGTAGCATTTTTTGGCACAAAAGAAAATACCATAAGTGGTATCCCAGCTTTATCGAGCATATATTTACTTCAAACCGGTAAGGAAAGGCAGAAAGTCGGGCGGGGCCGACTATATAATACCCTACACCTCCCCAACAATGCGATAAAGGTCATTGCGATAATAATTTGGAATAATTGGGAAGTAGGCAGGAACATATTATCTAATTCTGAGCCGATAATCGCTAAATTAAGCAATATTCGTTCCTAAATTGAGAAACATCTTTCCGGAAAATATTAATGATCGGAAGTAAAGTACAACTTCTATAGCGCGTTGAGACCAAATCAGGAGGAACATATATATGGAGGTTATATATAAATCTGGACCGATTTTCCCTGAATACTCATTCATGTAAAAAGACCTCTTTCTGTAGAATTTCGTACTGATTGGATATAAAATACTGGCTCTACAGCGCTTACATGTCAAATCGGTGGTAACATATATATGGGGGCTATATCTAAATCTGAACCGATTTTCTCCGAATTTGGCAGTATTCCTTCGAGTAATAAGAAACCTCTTTCTGCCGAATTTCGCACTGATCGGATATAAAATAACATTTTTACAGCGCTTACATGTCAAATCGGGGTAACATATATATGGGGGATATATCTAAATCTGAACCGATTTCTTCCACATTTAAAAGTGTTTATTCATATAATAGGAAACCTCTTTTAGCCAAACTTCATACTGATCGGATATAAAATACAGTTTTTACAGCACTTACATGTCAAATCGGGGGTAACATATATATGGGGGCTATATCTAAATCTGAACCGATTTTCTCCGAATTTGGCAGTATTCCTTCATGTAATAAGAAACCTCTTTCTGTCGAATTTCACACTGATCGGTTATAAAATAAATTTTTTAAGGCGCTTACATGTGAAATCGGGGGTAACGTATATATGGGGGCTATATCTAAATCTGAACCGATTTCTTTCAAATTTAACAGTGTTCATTCATGTAATAAGAGACCTCTTTCTGCTGAATTTCATACTGATCGGATATGAAATAAAGTTTTTACAGCGCTTACATGTCAAATCGGGGCTATCATATATATGGGGGCTATATCCAAATCTGAACCGATTTTAACCAAATTAAATAGGGATGGTCCTTGGGCCAAAAAAAGTCGAAAATTTTTCGTATAAACGCTTAATGGTGTTCTTAGAAGGCGCACTTCTCACATTTTTTAATATTTTAAAAGCACGTTGACTTGACTTCTTCTGTTGAATGTAAATTTCAACTATTTCAGAGCGCTCGCGTGGCGTGTATTGTTCCATGGTAAAAATCTGCTTGGACTGACGCTTCAAACGCGGTATGTCATTAAGCGATCTGACATCTCTGTCAAAAGTTATGGCGTTGCCAGATGGGTCCGTCGAATATGGGAGACCCTGTATGTAAAGTTTCGTCAAGATCGGGCCATAATTGCGACCTGTACTTTGATTACAAGAATACATCTACAGACAGACAGACGGACAGACAGACGGACATAGCTAAATCGACTCAGAAAGTGATTACAAGTCGATCGGTATAATAAACAATGGATCTATCTCTTCTCCGTTTGAGTGTTACAAACAAATGCACAAAGTCATAATACCCTGTACCACAGTGTGGTGTAGGGTATAAAAATATGGTCCATATACGTAACTTCCATAAAAAATTGGAATTTTGGAAATAAAAACTTTACCATAAATTTTTTTTTTCCTTCATAAAATAGTACGCCCTAATCTATAAAAAAAGTTTTTAGATCTCGGACACAAAGATTTTTTTTTGTTGCATAGTGTTATCAATTTGAGTATGCGTAACTGTATCTGGATCCGATAGATGGCTCTGTATTCAAGTTTTTAACAAATTCCTCATTTATGGACCAACATGGCTGATATTCCTGGAATAGGTTTTTGACTGACCTATTCCATTGTTTTATTTGTTTCAAAAAATTTGTTTGTAAATTATTTAATTGTTTTGTTCTTACTTTTTTTCCTCGCAGATCTATTTGGTGGCAGTGGGTGGCGAGTCGCAAGAAATCGGCAGCATTGGCTTGGGTCCCCAGGAAAGTGGTACAGGCTGTCAACATTGGCACGATATGATCAACAATGCCCGAAAACCCACAGCTATGTGGCATTATGTGCGCTAAAGGATTTAAAGAACAATCTTAAAAATAAAATTGCACAAATTTGCCAATAAACAAATTGCAAAGAACAACAATACAAGTAAACTATATAAATACATACATACATATATAAATACACCAAAAACAATACAAAGAAATTTATATACACAGACATATTTATATATGCAGACATACATACACAACAGATATATTTAAAATTTAAACTAATTCTAGGTTAAATATACAATAAATCAAAGCAACCAAGAAAAAACAGAAAATACCAAAAGAAAATCAACTAAAGTATACAACAAAAACAAAAATACCAAATATATCAAATTTGGCAACTACAAAAATCCTCAGTGTGGAAAAAAGGAAACAATAATAAAGAATCGAATGTGAATGGTTATAACTTACTTATTATAACAAAACAGAAAAATAAAAGATATTGTTAACAATAAATGAAATTTACTTTAAAATCAACAACAAAAAGTGACAAGAATTCAAATAACACTGTCATTGACAGCTTTGCAACAAAACAGATTTAACACACAAAAAAATATTTAAAATTTACACAGTCCACTTTACAAATACAAAGAAATAATTACTTACACATAGATTTAGTAACTGAACTACACCATAAGGTTATGAAGATTTTGCAGTCAAAATAGTTTTTTTGCATCAATATTTGCATATTTGTATATATTTTTTTATTTTGAACGCAAAAGTATATGAACTCTTATTTCTATAGACTTTTATAAGTAATCTTTTTAAATTAGGAATTATTTCAATAGATTTCTTTCAAAATGTTCTATGCGGTGATCCATTAAGATATTTTTTAAATTATTAATTGAACTCTTCAAATAGATTCGGATGTCGGAATCTTTATGAAGAAAAATCTTGAACCGGGGGAAACAATCTCTCTTTTACATTCAATTGTCAGCCTTTTCATGACTGCTAGTTCCCCTTGTGTCGCAGAATTGTGAACAAAAGCATACCAAGAATGTCTCAATTACATGTATATTTAAATATGCAAAACATTTTTGGTACAATGAAAATTGTTCTTTTCTTATTGAACAATAAGAACAACTCACATCTCTCAAAAACAAACACTTGACATAAGTATTCAATGAAATAGTTGAAAGGTAGAAAGAATTTTAAAGAAAATTTCATATGATTGATGTTTGTGACATTTCACCTTCACTCAACTCTCCCCTTTCATTTGCATAATTGCCTTTGTAAAATTTCAGTTTTCTTCAGATTTTGAAGAGCTCTTCAAAATCTTTTACGTCAACAGCCAGGACTTAAGGAAATGATCCTAAGTGGCTGTGCATTGTCTGCGGATCAACTAAATGTGACTTGTCATCGTCAATCATATTTGCACGCTCAAAAAACAGTGGAGGGAAGGAATAAAAGGATCCGGAAAGGAACACACCCTCTTCAGTGCCTTTTTGAGTTTCTTTGAGGATTTTTTTGCAGTTGACAAATTTGGTTTGGCTTCTCTCTAGTCGAGGTTGGTTTATTGTTGCTTTGTTAATGCGATTATGGGTCTCTAAGGATACACCTCCCTTTTTGAGAATAAAGCAAACAAAAATAAATATCACTCTCAGAACTGTAGAGGATCATTTAATTTTGTTGGTTGACTCAGGAAATTATGATGTATGAAATTATGATGTAATTTCCTCGTTCAATTAGGTGGTTAAAACTTCACCTAATTCCCACAATATGCGTTGGGAGTCAACCACTTCTTAAGGTCAGACATGTTGACAAGTCACTTCATTATAATGGTGAGGTCATAGAAGGGCTTAAGGGATTTCCTGCCTAAAATACTGAGAAATTGCAAAGCAATACAAGAAACAATTGTATAAACCTTTGATTTTGCAACGGCGTAGCGTCATATCGCCCAAAACCATGTATGTCATATCGCCCAAAAATATTCAATGTTAGTTGTTGTTGTAGAAAATTTTGTTTTTTGGGCAATATGACATCGACATTATGGGCAATAAGTCATTTTGAACAGTAGGTAATTTTTTATTTTATTTTTCGCCCAAAAAAAAATTACATATGTCATAACGCCCAAAGCATACAAACACATTTATTTTGAAATTTCCTTCACGCTTCTCAAAGTAGAATGTATCATCAGCATTTTTGTAAAACAACTTTCGAATCGTCGGAATGCCAAAAGGCGGCTTCGCGTCCACACAAAAACTACGGTAGGCGTAGTTTTTGTGTGGACGGCCTTCGGCAGGGATTAAAGATTATCTCCTCTGGGGTATGTGAAACGTAGGCTACACCGACCAAACTGTCTGTGCGTGACAGGCCTTCGGCCGGGGTTAAATATTTTCTCCTCTGGCGTATGTTCAAAAACTGCTATTGTGATTAAGGCATCTTTACAAAGGCCCCTCAGTTCGCGTAGCCGTCTTCGGACATACCCCAGAGGGGAAATCTGTAACACGCACCTACTGTTTGGACCGCGTAGCCCACTTTTGACATACCCCAAAGGAGAAAATCTTTAGTCCCGGCCGAAGGCCGGCCACGCAAATGCACTTTGGTACGCGTAGCCGTCTTTGGTGAGGCAAATCAGTATGTGTCACCGCTACATGATGAATTGTAACTATTTTGTAACGCTATGCTTTGCAACATTTTATATTTAATGGAATGTCATATCGCTCAAAAAAAAACTTTGGGCTTTATGACATTGCGTTTGGGCGGTATGACATTTCCAGGTAATTAATTTGGGCTATATGTCGCTTGTCGAGAATTATTCATATCGAGAATTATTCCTAGAAATTTTGCACATTCAGAAAAGGCTAGATCTGTTTCATTTATTCGAGAAGGAGAGTCCGCATGTGGGTCCATATTCATCCTAGTAAAGAGAACCAATTCTGTCTTGTTTGGGTTAACGCCCAACCTGCTGATTCTGGCCCATCTATCTAATTTGTTCAGAGCCAACTGTAGGATGTAGAATTTCCCTTGTGGTAAGTATGTTGGTTCCCCGACAGAAGTTTTGTATCTAGATTCTCCCTAATAAACGAATTTAACAGCCTTTCCAAACCTATCAATAGGATGGAGGAATGGGCTAATTGATCTGAAGCCTTTGGGTCTAGGGTGCGATATCTGTCCCGCTGTGGATATGAATACCACTTTGCTAGCTCTCCATCGATTGACGATGCATGAGAGCCTGATACAGCCTTCATACATTTACTCCAGCCAGGAGATAATACAAAGGGTTTTCCAACAAGAGGTGTTATTTTGGTATTCAAAGAAAAATGCAATTTTTTGAGATAAATGATCGGATGCTTCTCTTCATAATAAAGAGGAAGGTATGCCGTTAATAATGAAGAACAACATCAGCCAAATGGCCACAACGACCACGCATACAGGACCATATCCTTTTCATGAAATTTTCCATAACCAAATAGCAAAGTGGCTGCCCTATGTCCTCGGTAGCCTTACGAATTCTATCTTTGAGGTCTTGAATCGACGCTGGGCTGTTGGCGTAGACCTTATCTTTCACGTGGCCCCAAAGAAAGAAGTCGCAAGGTGTTAAATCACAAGATCTCGGTGGCCAATTGTGATCACCTCTTCGAGAGATAACACGGTCCGGAAACTTTTCCCGTAACAGAGCAATGATTTCGTTGCTTGTGTGGCACGTAGCGCCATCTGGTCGAAAGTAAACGTTGTCCAGATCAATACCATCCAACTCCGACCATAAAAAATCATTAATCATCTCTCGATAGCACAATCCATTCACCGTAAAACTGTTGATCCAACCTCATTTTCGAAAATGTAAGGTCCAATGACCACGCCGGACCATAAACCGCACCAAACAGTCGCACGTTGAGGATGGAGAGGCTTCTCAACAATAACTCTTGGGTTTTCCGAGCCCCAGATGCGACAATTTTGCTTGCTGACGTAGCCACCGAGGTGGAAATGGGCCTCATCAGTCAAGATGATTTTTCGATGATTTTCAATTTTTCGAATTTTAATAATTTCAGTGCGTTGTTTAATCGTGTATCGTTCCATTTTTAGGAATGGCGTAGTTTCTACTTGTCAAATGTCAACGAATAAAAGCTTCAAAAGTGACAGCTGTCGAAATACCTTATTGGCATTTCGGATGTACGACACCCAGTGAAGCCGCGGCGGACATCTGTCTTTCAAACGAAACTAATGAAATTCGCGATATCTCATACACTTATGTAAATATAGGAACCACTTAATGAAAGTCCCTATAGTACGCACACCCTTTTGAGAATATTTAATTTCCCCCTTATATCCAAAAAGAATCTTCTTCGAAAAACTCTACAATACATGAGGTTCATAAATTAGCTAAACAAAGCTATCATATACATTCAATAATAATATTCGCCCTAAACTATAGAAAATATAGGGATATTTCTAACCAATCCAATTATGGTTTTTAATTCTTATTTGAATAAGAATTCCAATGTCTAGTAGTTCCTAAATTCCTTTTAAGATATTCTAATTAGAATAATATAGACACGAACCATACAAGTGTAATACCATAAAATGATAGTTAAGACACCAACCATTGCTATTAGTGAACAGGGTTACAATTTTTTTAGATGATCTTTGTCATGTCATAAGATTTTTAAGGGGGAGCTGAAAATGTTAAATCTGTTCGTACACTAAACAAAAATATGGGCTGTCCCAAAAATAGTTTTCAGCGAAAGAAAATGTGGAGACAAGATTTTAGAGTCGCCCATTAAATCTAACTATGCCCATTATTTGTATACCCTCCACCATAGGATGGGGGGGGTATAATCATTTGGTCACTCCGTTTGTAACACCTCTAACTATTGATCTGAGATCCCATAAAGTATATATATTTGTAATAGTCGTAAAATTCTAAGACGAGTTAGCCATGTCCGTCCGTCTTTTGTAATCACGCTACAGTCCGTAATAATAGAGCTAGGTTGATTAAATTTTGTAGAAATATTTCTTATAGTTGGTCTCTTGTATAGGTCAATGTTTTGATATAGCTCCCCTATAGAGGTCGCTCCAAAATACGGTTTTTGAGCCATAGATACCGCATTTTAAAAGCAATTTAGCAGAAACTTTGCAGTTTGTTTTCAATTCTGACAAGAATTCATTACAGCAACTATTTTACCAATCGGTTCATATTTTGTTATAGTCACCCTATAGAGGTCGCTCCAAAATATACGTAGTTAAGCCATAAATACCATATTTTCTAAGCTTAAAATGCTTAAATGAATCTTTGCAGTTTGTATTTAATTAAGACAAGAATTCATCGCGATAAAAATTTTCTAAATCAGTTAAAATTTTGTTATAAAGTGTTTTCCAACAAGAGGTGTTATTTTGGTATTCAGAGAAAAATTTCATTTTTTGAGATAAATGATCGGATGTTTATTTCATGACAGGCATGTTTTCGTTACAAGCTAGCAATTTTTAGTTTAGCACTTTGCAAGGAAAACAACAGACTTTCACTAACTGGCGCATAAGCAGTAAGTGGCGGATTTCCACTATCTGGTAACAATGGAGTCATGAGTTGCGAAGAAAGAACAGTGCGAAACAGACAAAAAATTCGTGAAATGTATTTATAAAACATAAATTTAATATTCTATGTTCAATTGTTTACACTCTTTTTGCAAATATTAAAATAATTTTCCATTTTTGTTCTTCTTCTTCGCATTAATTCTCAATAATTGACAACAATCTCTCCAAAAATGAGATACCAAAATGAGATACCATAGGATGCCCAATCTGGCAATACCATACTCGATTAAGACTGGCAAACAAGCACCAAACTTCATGGGGAACTAATAATGCTTAAAAGTGCTTAGCTCCCCATACAAATTAAGCACCTATGGTGTAACGAAAACACGCCTAATAAAGAGGAAGGTATGCCGTTAATAATGAAAGATAACATCAGCCAAATGGCCACAACAACCACGCTTACAGGACCATATCCTTTTTATAAAATTTTCCATAACCAAATCGCAAAGTGGCTGCCCTATGTCCTCGATAGTCTCACGAATTCTATCTTTGAGGTCTTGAATCGACGCTGGGCTGTTGGCGTAGACCTTATCTTTCACGTGGCCCCAAAGGAAGAAGTCGCAAGGTGTTAAATCACAAGATCTCGGTGGCCATTTGTGATCACCACTTCGAGAGATAACACGGTCCGGAAACTTTTCCCGCAACAGAGCAATGGTTTCGTTGCTTGTGTGGCACGTAGCGCCGTCTTGTTGAAAGTAAACGTTGTCCAGATCAATACCATCCAACTAGGACCATAAAAAATCATTAATCATCTCTCGATAGCGCAATCCATTCACCGTAACTGTTGATCCAACCACATTTTCGAAAAAGTAATGTCCCCGCCGGACCATAAACCGCACCAAACAGTCACACGTTGAGGATGGAGAGGCTTCTCAACAATAACTCTTGGGTTTTCCGAGCCCCAGATGCGACAATTTTGTTTGTTGACGTAGCCAACGAGGTGGAAATGGGCCTCATCAGTCAAGATGATTTTGTATCGTTCGTATCGCTTTTTGTTCGGTCGTTTTTTGATCGTTTTGTATCGTTCGATGATCGTGTATCGTTCCATTTTTAGTAATGACGTAGTTTCTACTTGTCAAATGTCAAAGAATAAAAGCTTCAAAAGTGACAGCTACCCAAAATACCGGGTGATTCAAAATAACACCTCTTGTTGGAAAACCCGTAGTACACCTATAGATGTCGCTCCCAAAAAAGAGTATTTAAGCCATAAAGGCCACATTTTCTAAGAAATTTAGCTGTTTATATTCTATTTGGCAAGAGTTAATCTTAATAAAATGTATACAAATAAAATTTTATTTTGTTGTAGTCCACTTGTAGATGTAGCTCGCAAAAAATCTATTTTAAGTCATAAATACGAAATTTTTTAGGTGAAAAGTTTGGCTAAAGAATGTGCGGCCTAAAAATTGCAGCGTTCGTTTTTTTTTAATAATTTACTTAAACAAAAGGATCGTTTCATGATTTGCTCCATATCCTACGATTTTCCAGTAACAACATTTAATGCATTCCAAAGTGGAGGGTATATAAGATTCGGTATGGCCGAACTTAACTCTTTTACTTGTTATACCCTCCACCATAGGATGGGAGTATATTCATTTTATCACTCCGTTTGTAACACCACTAAATATTGGTCAGAGACCCCATAAAGTATATATATATAGGATGATCCATTTCAGGGTTCCCTAATTATTTAAAGAAAAAGACACAGAAAATTCAAATTGAATGGGGAATGTTTATTCGCATTTGAAAGAACATTCTTTGGCATTTATTTTTTGAAGATTATGTCTATCAAATGTTGGCCGCGGCTACGTCTCAGATGGTCCATCCGTTGAGTCCAATTTTCGATGACTCGTTCGAGCATTTCGACTGGTAACTGGCGAATGACACGCGTGATGTTTTGCTCCAAGGCCTGAATCGAAGCTGGTTTGTTCGCATAAACTTTAGACTTTACATATCCCCACAGGAAAAAGTCTAACGGTGTGATATCACACGATCTTGGTGGCCAATCGACCGGCCCAAAACGTGAAATTATCTGCTCACCGAAGTGTTCTCTCAATAAATCCATTGATTGATGCGATGTGTGGGAAGTGGCGCCGTCTTGTTGAAACCAAATGTCGCCGAGATCACGAGCTTCAATTTCAGGCATCAAATAGTCGGTTATCATGGCACGATAACGGTCGCCATTGACGGTTACGTTCTCACCGGATTCACTTTTGAAGAAATATGGACCGATGATTCCTGTACGTCGGATCGCAAATCGGTCAATGGCAAAAAGATAGCTCTTAACGAGAGCTAAAATATTGTTTATGGGTGTCAATGTCGTGGGTCGACTGGAAAGTGTTTTTTTGGGATTTAAAAAAAATTGACTTAGCGCAATTGGCAAACGATTATTTTGATAATAATTTGTAAACGTTGTTCAGGCGTAAGTCTTTCCATGATGAAATGCCAAACAGTATTTAACAAAAATAACATGACAGCATGACACGATTCACACGTGATCTGTCAAAAAGGCTATTGAAAAAAGTATCTCTACTCAGATCACCCGTTATAATATTACACTAATTAATCTGTCAATTTGTTGTCAAAACATTGTAAACGTTATTCAGGCGTAAGGCCAACCAATAATTAACAAAAATAACATGACAGCATCACACGACTCACACGTGATCTGTCATAAAAAGGCTATTGGAAAAAGTATCTCTACTTGGATCACCCTATATATAAGACGTTACATGTTACGTCGTAATTCGCTCTGGAAAATGTTGTATTATTAATCGTCGTAAAATTCAAAGCCCATTTAGCCCTGTCCGTCCTTCTGTTGTAATCACGCTACAATCTATAATACATGAGCTAGGTGGCTGAAATTTGGTACATATGTTTGTTAATATAGCCCCCCAATTTGACTTCTTAACGCCACTGAGACAAAAATTTTGTATACCCATCACACGAACAACGGTAGTCATACGTACATGTTTTGATATACTGGTAGCCCCCATAAAAAGCTCCCTCTAGATTTGACTTCGTAACCCCACAAAAACCTCAAATTTGAAGGAATTAGGCTGAAATGTGGAATAATGAGTTTATTTGGGTATATAAGATTCGGCTTGGCCGAACTTTATCCCTCTTTAATTGTTTTTATTTCAAAGATATTTCTTTATAATGTTTTAGTTGAGTACAGTTTTTTATTTAAGGTTTTAGAGTCGAGCATTAATTCTAAACTATGCTTATTTGACAATATTATGTTTTCAATTGAAACTTCAGATTTTCTTCAAATTTTGTATGAGATTTCCCTATAATTTGATAGATGAGTACAGTTTCTTAAAATTTTCAAAATTGTACAGCATAAAATTGTTAATATTTTCTAAAGAAATAAAATTACATTATTAACTTATGCTCGGGATTGTCTTGCTTTGATTAACCATAAAAAATATTTTCATAATTATACCCTCACTTTAGTGTGACGAGGGTATATATCATTTGCTACGGAAAAAAGTGTAACACGTCGAAGGAGTGACCTAAGACCCCAAGTATGTTCGGAGGAAATCCGTTTTGGGTCATTTTAAATCGAATGAGCAATGTCCGTCCGTCTGTCTGTCTGTCTGTCTGTCTGCTGGCTGGTGGGCACGATAACTCTCGAAAGGAGTAACCGATTGACCTCAAATTTGGTATGTGGTAATATTTTTTTCTATCTCCGGCTAAGTTCGAAGATGGGTCATATTGGTCCACTCCTTCTAGTACCTCCCCCACAAAGGGTTAAAATGTTGTGAAATATTGATTCTTTAATAACTGCTATACTACTTATTCGAATCTTTTGAAATTCCACACATAGTATTATCTTATTAGTCGTTATCAACTCGAGAAAAATGGGCAAAGTCGCCACGTCCCTTTTGGTACCTCCCACACAAATGCACTATTTTGCACCAAAAGTTAACAGCTTATAACATTAATAACAGTGTATAAAAATACTAGAAATTTTGTACAGTATTATGCTTTTATATTGCGTACAGTCCAGGGAAAAATGGGCGTTGTTGTCATGCCCCTTTTGGTACCTCCCACACAAAGGTACCTTTTTGCACCAAAAGTTAACAGCTTATAACATTAAAACCAGTGTATAAAAATACTTGAAATTTTGTACAGTGTAATGTTTTTATAGTGTCCATAGCCCTGTGCAAAATGGGCGTTATTGCCACGCCCCTCTTGTACCTCCCACACAAAATGCCCAAATCATACCACAATTTAATGTCTCATAACGTTTATACCAGTGCACATAAATGCTTATAAGTCGGCACAGTGCAATGAATTTAAAGTATCTAATGTTCAGCAAAAAAAGGTGTATTTGATAAACCCCTTCTGGTACCTCCCACACAAATTGACAGAATAATTCGAGTAATATTCAATATTACATTACTCACAAAGTGAGGGTATACCTTAGTCGGTTTACCCGACTGAAACTTTCTTACTTGTTATACCCTCACTTTAGTGTGACGAGGGTATTATATCATTTGCTACGAAAAAAAGTGTAACACATCGAAGGAGTGATCTAAGACCCTAAGTATGTTCGGCGGATATTCGTTTTGGGTCATTTTAAGACGAATGAGCAATGTCCGTCCGTCTGTCTGTCTGTCTGTCTGTCTGTCTGTCTGTCTGTCTGTCTATGTGTCTGCTGGCTGGTGCGCACGATAACTCTCGAAAGGAGTAACCGATTGACTTCAAATTTGGTACGTGGTAATATTTTTTTCTATCTCCGGCTAAGTTCGAAGATGGGCCATATTGGTCCACTCCTTCTAGTACCTCCCCCACAAAGTGTTAAAATGTTGTAAAATATTGAATCTTTAAAAACTGCTATACTACTTATTCGAATCTTCTGAAATTTCACACATAGCATTAGTTTACTAGTCGCTATCAACTTGAGAAAAATGGGCCAAATTGCTACGCCCCTTTTGGTACCTCCCACACAAATGCACCATTTTGCAGCAAAAGTTATCGGCTTATAACATTAATACCAGTGTATAAAAATACTTGAAATTTTGTACAGTGTAATGCTTTTATTGTGACTACAGTCCAGTGAAAAATGGGTGTTATATTCACGCCCGTTTTGGTAGCTCCCACACAAAGGTAACATTTTGCACCAAAAGTTAACAGCTTATAACATTAATACCAGTGTATAAAAATACTTGAAATTTTCTACAGTGTAATGCTTTTATAGTGTCTATAGCCCTGTGAAAAATGGACGCTATTGCCGCGCCCCTTTTTGAACCTCCCACACAAAGGTACAATTTTGCACAAAAAGTTAAGAGCTCACAACATGAGTACCAATGCACGTAAATGCCACAACATTTTGCACAGTGTAACGCTTTTGAAGTGTCTATAGCCCTGTAAAAAATGGCCGTTATCACCACGCCCCTTTTTGTACCTCCCACACAAAATGTCCAAATCATACCAAAATTTAATATTTCATAACGTTAATATAGCAGTGCAAAAAACGTTTATAATTCGGCGCAGTGTAATGTATTTAAAGAATCTACTATTCAGCGAAAAATAGGTGTATTTGTTAAACCCGTTCTGGTACCTACCATACAATCTAACAGAATAATTCGTGGAATATTCAATATTACATTACTCACAAAGTGAGGGTATACCTTAGTCGGTTTACCCGACTGAAACTTTCTTACTTGTTTTATACATAGAATAAAAATCTTCTCATAATTTTGTTTTAAAAATATAGCATTTTAAAGAAAACACACATTTTAATTATTTACCACATAGTTCTCTAAATAAAGTTCATATACAAAAACACAACAAATTATATTTACTTCCTTAATTCCATTTACACACAGAAAGCAAATATTCATTACAAAAGAGGTTTACTTTAAAAGCATTTATTTAAGTGAAAAAAATTAAGCGTAATTAATTATACTTCCAATCGAAGAGAAAACTTAAAGAACGATTTTTTTACAAAACTACAATGGTTTCAAACAAAAAAATGTTAAAATTGTTTGTTTTGGGTTAAACCGGCTAAACTAATATTATTATTATTCTTGACTAAGTTTCCCTTATTTTGTGTTAATTTCATTTAAACTTTAGCTGGGGAAAACCTTTCCTTCATTTCTAGAAGAAAATAAAATTACCTTACCATACAAAGACAGATAGAAATATTGTGTAAAATATTGACTAATAATTATACGCTTAATAAATATGCTGTAATAATGTATTGTTATGAATATAAATGTTAAAAATAAAATTTATAAATGTTATAAATAAATTAAAAATAAAACAAATATTACAGTTTACAGAAATCAAATTAAAAAAAATCATCAAAGACAACAAAAATTGATGGAAATAAAAATATTAAAATAATAAATATATATATTATGTATAAGCTGAACCAGAACAACAGAATGTATTGTAAAACAAACAAAAATACTAAAAAAACAATGAATTTAAGGAGCAAACCAAAAACAAAGTATTGAAAATAACTTTTTGAACTATTTAAATTTTTTGAAAAACCAAATTCTATAAGTAATTATATAACAATATGAGATGTTTATTTAGACAAAAATGTTTTTCTAAAACAATTTTTTTTTGCAATTTACCTTAACAACATTCTGTTCACATTTAAAGATCACTTTCCACTATAGAATTTTCTCTTATGACGTAATAATATCCCTCAAAATCCGCTCAACAAACATGTCAACTTCCACTATAAGACCTTTTCATATGACTTTCAAAAATAACACATGGCAACATTGGTCAAGGTCTGTAAAAATGCATACATAAAAATAGTTATATTTTTAAATGCTAAATGAAATATCTGATAGTGGGAGGTGGTCGAATCATCTGTTTTATCAAATGTTGGACGAAATGTCAGATACTTTCAAGTGGGGTTTAAAGGCTGGGTTAGGCATACGTAACCGTAACGCCTCCGTAGCGTAACGAATCAGCTGATTCAAGGTTGGGTTAGGCAAACGTAACCGTAACGCCCCCGTAGCGTAACGAATCAGCTGATTCAATCAGACATATGGAAATCAGTGTAAACGATTAGCCAACGAAAACGAAACGTAAACGGAAGGCTGAATCTGCAGAAATTTGATTTTGACGGTACGTTTACGTGCATTTGCAAACAAAATCAGTAAAAAGAAAAAAATTATGCGAAAATTTTGAAAAGTAATGATGAATAAGTTATAAAATGATAAATTAGTAGCAAACAATTATAAAAAACAATTAATTTGTTCGTATTTTTGTTGTGAATGTCTGAGTCATATGGCACGTTTTTGAAGTTTTGGATAATTGCTCCAGCGGACAACGTTACGGCGGCGCTAAAGATAAATTACGGTTAAGTTTGCCTAACCCTGCCTTCAATCTGACATTGTCCTGATTTACACCCGCTGAATGTTCAGCAGATTATCGGCGTTTTATAGGAGAGAGAGAGGCAGTTGGCAAGAGGGGGAAAAACTCTCCCTGAACGTTATGAGTTCTTCGTGCAAGTTCAAAAGAGAATTTGATGATAAGCTTCTGGAAAAACTTGCCTGGTGTAAATCTGGACATATGGAAGCAGTGTAAACGATTAGCCAACGAAAACTCAACATAAACGAATGGCTGAATCTGCTGAAATTTGATTTGGACGTTACGTTTACGTGCATTTGCAAACAAAATCAGCAAAACTACGAAAATAGAATATGTTTATGCGAAACTTCTCAAATGGAACGTTAAATAAGTAAGAAAATGTTAAAATAAGAGCAAGAAAATATGTAATAAAAAAAGTTAAAAAATTTTTGTGTGAATGTCGGAGTCATATGGGACGTTTTTAAGTTTTGGATAAATGCTCCAGCGGCCAATGTTATGGCTGCGCTAAATTAAGTTACGATATTGTTTGCCTTACCCGGCCATAAGACTTCCGCCCCCCACTGCTTACTTTTGTCACGCTGCTATTTTTTTAACATTTGATAAGGTTTGATTAGAGTGGCATCATCAGTTACCTGCTCTCATAGACCAATTGAGTTCCCTAGAACAACCGCGGGCTCAGATGCCAGTCATCAAAACCAACCTGTTTGATACACAAAGTTATCAATAATACCAATATCGATACCGGCAACATCTCTCAGACTTCCTAGAATGGCCGGCCCCAGTATATCCAGACGTCGTTTACTCAATGCAGGACAGTAACAAAGCGGGTGTTCAATGTTTAACACTTCCTTCTCATATCCACTGCTTCTGCAGAAGTTTTTAGACTCAATTCCCATCTTCATGGCTTGTTCGCCGATCAGGCAATGTCCTGTCAGAACTGACCTAACGTAGACAGATTTTTCTTTTCTAGTGCTAAGAGATATTTTGACCTTTTCAGAGCATATCATGGCCAGATTTACATAGCCTACCGGAGTATATATTTGTCTATCTCTTGCCTAAGCCAAAACTTTCATGTGGCGCGCAAATATATACATATGTATGTATTCTTCGAGAAATTTTAATGTTGTCTCTTTCCTAGCAAGGTACTCATATGAGGTATTTGTTAAAAGATCTGCGGAAGTATAGGTCTGTTTGTGAATTGCGGGATATAGCCTCCAGAGATTTAATGACATCCTGGCTGTCTGAGTAACTGACGACGCCAGTGTTGGTCAGTAGGTATTCTGGATTTAGGTGAGTTCCTGCCGTTAGGCTTAACCCCACCGTGCTCTAAGCACCTGGGTGAATACATGCGTTGACCAATGCCCCCACGCACAATGTGCATGAGTACCAAACAATTCCGTGTTTCTAGACATTTTTGCTCTCCTCCTTGGTTAGGAGCGGAGCCCATCTAAAACTCCTTGCCATTCTAAGGGTCATGGCGCCCGGTTGGTTTGCAACTCCACATCCGAGAATGTTCTCTCCCAGCGATTTTGGTTTTAACCACAGCCACCACGTTGCACTCAATAGGATCCTCACCAATAGTCAGGTGGAAACCTGCGTCCCGAGGACTTTCCTGACTCCCGTGGTACCAGATTAAGTGCTTTGGTCAGACTGCGTAGCCGTAGATACTACCAGTTAAACTCCAGAAAATCTAGGACTGCTGACCAATCTGGGATAACTGTTCAGTCCCCATCCTGGGAATAGATGGGAACTATAGGATTCGTAGATCCCCCGCCAGTGTTGGTCAGTATGTTGCTAATCAGTCACCATTGCAGTACTACGTGATATTCTCACGTGGATTAGTCCTCCACATTGATAGACATTTTAATGTTAATGTCGCTCTGGTCAGACTGCGTAGCCGAAGATACTACCAGTCAGACTCTAGAAAATCTGGGACTGGTGACCAATCTGGGATCACTGTTCAGTCCCCATCCTGGAAATATATGGGAACTATAGGATTCGTAGATCCCCCGCCAGTGTTGGTCAGTATGTTGCGACTCAGTCACTTGGTGACTTCCCGCATTGCCATTATGAGCTATATCAAGACTGAGTTCTTTACAGTGCACTCCAAGCCAACCTTATTTCCTTTCGGTGCACACCGTTGGTGTAGAGTCCACCTCGGTCGGTTATCATTGCAGTACTGCGTGATATTCTCACGTTGATTAGTACTCCACATCGATAGACATTTTAATGTTAATGTCGCTCTGGTTGCCACTACTTTAACCACATTATCAATCCACAGTAGATGGAGTAGGTCTTGTGGAGACTCCGTCACTGCAGACCGTAAAGCTCCAATGCTGCTCAGGCAAGCAGTTCTGTGAAACTTCGTCACCACTCCACAATGTCGTACAATAGTATTGACGGTACTACCGTTAAGCAGTGGACGATTTTAGGAAATCGTGGCCTTATTTCCTGCCGGAATATAAGGCCAGGTTGGCTTTCCTGACCCGTTCCAATATATTAAGTGTGAAGGACATTTTTTTTATCTAGGATTCTACTTAGAAATTTTACACTTTCAGGAAAGACTAGCTCCATTCCATTTAGCCGACGAAAATCCACATAGGGACCCTATACTTTCTAGTAAAGAGACAAGTTCTGCCTTGCTTGGTTTAACGCTCCAACTACTACTTTTAGCCCATCAAGCCAACTTGTTCAGAGCCACTTGTAGGAGATATCTGACGACCTTGGTAAATTTTACAGTTACGGCGACTGCAACGTCGTCCACATATACCACAGTGGCCTTCGGTAGCTTAGTGGTTAGTGCGTTAGACTTGGATCCCGAAGGTGCTGGGTTCAACTCCCAGCCATGGCACCGGAAAAATTTAACATCAACATTTCATGTTTTCATCATAATTCGAGTTTCTGCAGCTAAAAATAACTCACCGGGCGCACTACCACTACAACAACATCTGATCAAACAAGTCAACAGGGAAGCTAAAAATAGACATAACACCATGACGACTAATAACAGATATGCAGCGATTCTAGTGGAGAATAGAAACGGCAACACTCAAATAAAATCCATTCCCTGATATTAACAGACGAATGTTAATTTACAACGGGACAACATTGAGTGGATGAAAGCAACATAAGGTTCCCGCGATAATCGGATATATGCCGGAACGAAGTCTGTAATAGAAATAGACTTAAGGATTATCAACTCAGCGTCTCCAAGCTGATACAACAACAACATATACCACAGCCACAACGTTCTATATCTAATGGGATTCAATGCACCCCTAGATTCCAAGTTTGTCCAAGACAGTTCTCCTCTCTGTGGAGGCCCTCTGTTTACAAACCTCGTTAGATCCGAAACTTGCAAGAGTGTGTTAAGAGATTTGTGACAGTCGAGGGCGGCTCTTGCATTTAGGATTTTATAACAGCCTGACTGTCAGATAAAATACTGATACCAACTTTGGTCAGAACATTAATTTTCAGCCGTTCTGCACCTCTCTAATAGCTAAGATTTCTGCCTGGTAAACATTATAGTGTCCATGTAGTGGTTTTGCAGTGGATCGCTCAAGTTCCTCAGAATCTCGAATCTCATATGATTTCAAAAATTGGTTCAGATATACTGCAATGAACAATGCCCTGGAGGTAACGCATTGTGTCTAGAATGACATTATTTCTGCAGAGCTGACCACCAGACGACAATGCCTGCATTATCGGTCTGACTACTGTCGTATACAATGGGCTTTAGACCCCAGCGCCTTTTACAGTTATATAGCGCTACCACAGCTTTTTGCTCTTGCCAGAAGGTTGGGCTTGAAGTTTAACTGCATCTCTAAGTATTTTGCGATTTCAAAAAAGGGAATATCAATTCCCCCTCAAGGAGACAGGTGCATCAGTTGTTACCTTATATCTCCTGCTGAAAACAACTAAAGTGTGGGCCATTTAAAATATTAAATTTGAACTACCGATTACTTTGACTTGTGATTTGAGCCCTTTGGATTGTTTTCTGTGGGGAGCAATTAAGGATAAATGTTACGCAAAGCATCCAGAGACTATTAAAGCGTTGAAACATGAAATCGAAGTTGCCTTTGAAGAGATTCGACCCGAAACAATCGAAAATGTACTGAAAAATTGGGTTGATCGGATAAGGTACTACCGAGCCAGTCGTTGTAGTCACATGAATGATATTGTGTTCCATTATTAAATGACAAAGTTCAACCTTGCCAATAAAACCAGAAATTTTAACAAAATATCAGTACTTTTTTATAGCCGATTCAAATTTAATATTTTAAATGGCCCGCCCAGTATTTCTGTCTTTTTGGGTTCACACCAAGACCGTTGTAGTGTTATCAGTTCGATACCTCCATTCTAAACTATGCTAAGTGCAAAAAGGTAGTTTTTCAGGAGAGGCGATCAAAGTATGAAGAATTTTTTAAATTTGTGTGGAATTCCTTTGTAATGACCTGTACTGTGAATAACTTTTGATTGTGTTGACTGATAAACACCAAATTTTGACTGAATATAATTTGGAATATTCAAAAGTTAAAAATGCAGTCTCGCTAAGTCGACTTAGCATGTTTTAGAATGGAGGTATCGAGTTGATTAAGGTTAAATGCACCATACAATGTTACATACCACAAATTGCAATATCTACTTCCTAGCAAAGAACTAGATGAGTTATATACTCCTTGGAAGAGAGTTATATACTCCACTAGTAACAAACGAGTGGGTTTATCTACTCCTGTTAAACTCTGTTTCAACTTTTAGCTTTAAGTTTAATGAATTTAAATTTCTGTTACAATAAGATTTGCTTCACTAAAATGCACTTAGTTGTTTAATCAAAAGAATTCCCTATCTTTGTATCGTTTATTTTCAAGATATGGCAACCCTTTATCCAGTCCCGGCCATGAAGGCAAAGCTTTTGCTCACTTAGATAAAGAGTTGCTATCATTGCGCTTTCTTCCAATTGTAATTTCGCCGAATGTATAGATTCTCAGGCTCTTGAGTGTTCGTCCAATACTATAATTCACTTTTTAGCGACATCAAAAGCGATAAGCAACACCAACCTGTTACACATAACAATAAAACTGTTACACCGAAACCGAAACCTTTGCCTTTTTTCCTGGGAGTTTCAGCCACCATTAAAACACTACAGTCCACTTACGGAGAACTTGCCACAGGAATGTTTAAATCCTTAGGAAAGGGTTATCTACTACTTGGTAAAATACCAGTTGTTTAATCTACTCCTTAGTTGGCGATCATTTGGGTTATCTATTCCTTAGTAGTCCTATACTAATGTTGGGTTATCTACACCTTAGTTGAGAAACTGTTGGATTATCTACTCCCTAATGATGACCGGTTGAGTTATCTATTCATTAGTAGAGGACCAGTTAGGTTATCTACTCCTTAAGGTAAGTACACACGATTTGCAGATCGGACAACGTTGCCAGAAAAATGGCGGAAAAATGCAACCCTGTGAATTAAAAACCGTCTGAACACACAATTTTTGTTTTGTAACGTTAGCAGAAAAGTCATTGCGAGATAATGTGCAGATTGTTATATGTGCGAAGTTTATGCATGTGACAACGGCGCCATTGCCAGAAAAACATTTTATTTGCAACACTGTCTATAATGTATTTTTATTGGCAATCCTGCATATATAAATTTACAACATATATTGTAAATATATAAAATTGTAATGTTTTCTTGCAATCGTCTGAACTGTCAATTCACCATTGCCTAACAATCTGTCATTGTCCGTATATTTGGCAATGGCAATCGTCTATACTCAGCTTTAGTAAACGACTATGTACTATTAGTAAAATACCTGATGGTTTCTATACAGTTTAGTAGATGTCTAGTTGAGCTATCTACTCCTGCGTAGGAGGACAGTTGGGTTTTCTAATCCTTAGGATAGGGTTATCTACTAATTAGTAAGATACCAGTTAGTTTATCTACTGCTGCCAGTTGATGTAGTTTCTCCTTTTTGGGCGGCCAGTCGGTTTATCTAATCCTTAGAAGTCGACATGTTGGGTTATCTACTCATTAGTAGGCTGAAAGTTGGATTATCTATTCGTTGGTAGAGGGTCATTTGGATTATCTACTACATAGTTGACGGCCGGTTGGTTTATCTTCTCCCTAGTAGAGTTCTCCATTGCTAACGACCGGTTGGATTATCTATTCCCTAATTTACGACCGGTTGGGTTATCACCTCCTTAGTTAACGATCAGTAAGGTAATATACATACACCATAGTGCATAAATATATACTACTTAGTTGGTTTATTAACTCCATAATACAGAGTTATATACATAATACTTAGTAAAATTCCAGATGGTTCATCTACTTTTTAATTGACGACCTTTTGGGATATCTACTCCTTAGTAGAGGACAAGTTGGGTTATCTACTCCTGAGATAACCCAACATGAAACATTGAATTGGTTCCCAATATGACTTATGCTGTGTCTAACATCAAAGGGTCAGTGTAGCTACTAATTTAGACCAGTACTTGGATATATAACAAGGTGGCAATTGACTACCTCTATCTCCAACAGAAAGTTACTGGTGGTTTTCATATAAAAAGGAAAATCTACGGATCGATCCCTGTCCTTAATGGATCTAAGATGACGTGTTTGGTATTGTACCGCTCCAATTTCCCGTAGGCAAACATTGAGTGGTTTCAGCGAATTTTTTTACGTGCACATGAAACTTTTAAAAAATTTTCACGGTAGATCTGTTGATTACCTTACGCCCGCATCTTCATTGATGTAGTCGCTTGTTTTCGCAGATAAATTAGCTGCTCTAAATTGTCTTTTGATTTGCACTCTAACCATACGTAATCGTTTTGTTTGTGTCCATTATGGCTGAAATTTGGTCATTTTTTATGTTTTCCATCAAAAAAGACCAAATTTTCAAGCTCTATGACTTTTCGCATTTTGTAGGGATTCTCTGTGGGGTAGCTCATATGGGATTTCTACCTCTAGGTAATTGTTTAATGCTACCAATAATAAATGTCGTAGCTCATTAACAATGGCTGGTTGCATTTAAATACCATTGCTTTACATATTTTAACTGCGACATAAAAAACATACTTCTTTAGGCTCGTAAACAAGATAACAGACTGACACTAGTTAGATAACGAGCGATTTGCCATTAACGTGCAGTTGGTAACGTCCACCTCTGTATATAAAGTCTAATCCAGCAAAGACTTTTTTGTTGAAAATTGAAAAAAATGACAATTCTCCGCCAAAATAAAGCGAATCGAACATAATAGAACAAATTTAAAAATATTTTTCTTATAAACATTTTTTTATTAAAAACTCTACCAAATGAACTAAAACACACACACACACGCTAACATACAAATGACATTTTAAGGGAAAATTATTTTAAAAATATATCGAAATACTAAAATTTATATAAACATTTTACAAGTCCTACGAAAAGGAAACATAACTATAAATTCAAACCAAAAATAACACTCTAAATGTTTCCTATTTATTAATATTTTTTGATAATAATTTAAATTTAAATAAGTTTTTCTAAACAAAAAAAAAGAAACACAAAATCAGTGAAACAAAAAAATGTCAAAAAAAAAACTTTAAAGCAAAATCAAAATCTATTTCTATATATAACATATAAATGTATTATTTAAAATTTGAATAAAACAAAAGCCGAAATTACAACAACAGCAAAAACTAACAATTAACTAACGAACAAAAAAAACTAAAAACCACAACAAAAACTACAATAACTACAACAAAAGTACTTATACACAAATACCACTACAAAAGAACTATGTATAACTAAATATAAATGCATTTTTTTGATAAAATGTTATAAACTTTACAAAGCTACATACATATTTACTTTAAATAATAATAATGGTAAATTTTTGAAACAAAAACTGTATTATTAACCATAACGACAAACAAAACAAAAAACTAATGAACCTTGACTACTTTACATATTTAATACGAGTATGTACGAGTACATATATGTAAAACCACAACTAATCCTATACGAGTACTTATTTAGTACTAATATACTTAACTTATATGATTTATATTTACAATGACAGAATGTACATATATGTATACATACATAATTATTATTATTATTATTATTACATGCCTATAATTTAACTATATTCCTATATATATTATTATATATGTATATTTGTGTATAAATGTGTAATAAATTCCTTATAAAAACAATTTAATAAACCGAAAAACAAAACAAACAAAAAATGATAATGGCAGTTTTATTTCAATAACAAAAAATGCAGAGGTATTTTTAAATATTTTGCCAAAATTACAATAACACTATTATGTACCAGTAATTTTGTTCAAACGATGCACAATGGGAGGAATTAAAAAAAACGGAAATAATTCCGACGTTTCTTAACAAGACAACCGATTTCGACAAAACTTGGAAGAGGTATTAGAGAATTTAAGCTTTCAATTTTATTTATTTATTTTATTTTCAACGACATATAGCACAGCAAGGAATAATCCTTATTAATGTTGCAGTAGTCATAAATAAATAAAATTAAACTAAAATAACAAATTAAATTAATATATGTCAAATTGCGTTACCAACAAGTAAGAAAGTTTCAGTCGGGTAAACCGTAATATAAGTAAACCGTATATAAGTAATATAATTTTGAATATTACACGAATTATTCTGTCAATTTGTGTGGAAGGTAGGGTGATCCATTTCGAGGTTCCCTACTTTTTTAAAGAAAAACCAGTAAGGAAAGACAGAAAGTCGGGCGGAGCCGACTATATAATACCCTACACCTACCTATCAATGCGAAAATGGGAATTGCGGTAAGAATTTGGCAGTCTTCATACATGTAATAAGAAAACTCTCTCTGCCGATTTTCGTGCTTATCGGATATAAAATATGGTGTCTACAGCGCTTACACGTCAAATCGGGTGAAACATATATATGGGAACTATGTATATCTAAATCTGAACAGATTTTCCCTGAATTTGGCAGTGTTTATTCATGTAATAAGAGAACTCCCTCTGCCAAATATCGTACTTATCTGATACAAAATACAATTTCTATAGCGCTTACATGTCAAATCGGGTAAAACATATATATGGGGGCTATATCTAAATCTGAACAGATTTTCTCCGAATTTGGTAGTGTTTATTCACGTAATAAGAAAACTCTCTCTGCCGAATTTCATAAAGATCGGATGTAAAATGCGGTTTCTACAGCGCTTACATGTCAAATCGGGTGAAACATATATATGGGGGCTATAACTAAATCTGAACAGATTTTCTCCGAATTTGGTACTGTTTATTCACGTAATAAGAAAACTCTCTCTGCCGAATTTCATAAAGATCGGATGTAAAATGCGGTTTCTACATCGCTTATATGTCAAATCGGGTGAAACATATATATGGGGACTATATCTAAATCTGAACCGATTTTCCCCGAATTTGGCAGTGTTCATTCATGTAATAAGAGAACTCTCTCTGCCAAATTTCGCACTGATCTAATATAAAATACAGTTTCTACAGCGCTTACATGTAAAATCGGGGGTAACATATATATGGTGGCTATATCTAAATCTGAACCGATTTTCACCAATTTCAATAGGGATCGTCCTTGGGCCAAAAAATACCACTATGCTAAATTTCATCACAATCGGACCATAAATACGACCTGCACTTTGATTACAAGAATACATGGACAGACGGACAGACAGACGGACAGACAGACGGACAGACAGACAGACGGGCATGGCTAAATCGACTCAGAAAGTGATTCTGAGTCGATCGGTATAATAAACAATGGGTCTATCTCTTCTCCTGCCTGCTTGAGCATAAGCGGAGCCTTAAGGACTACAGCGACCGACTCTCTACAAGCCCTACTCCATATACTGCCGATTAATATTGTGGCGAGAGAAGTTGACCCCAAAGCGGCAATAAGATTAAACTGCCTATCAATGTGGAGGTACAAAAACTACGGTCACATGAGGATATCAAAGTGTAGTGCTATGGTCACCGACCGAGTGGACTATATACCAACTGTGTACACCTTCGAGAGAAATTACATCACTACGATTCCCGCCAGAGATGAATGGGTTGGAAGAATACCAGGTAATAGAAACCATCTCCACTTTTACACGGATGGTTCAAAGCTTGATGAAAAGGATATAGCTCACAGACTACCAGATACCTGCAGTGTCTATCAAGCCGAAATAATGGCAATATGGGAAGTCGCCAAGTGGCTGAGTCGCAACATAGTTACCAACACTGGCGTTGTCATTTACTCGGACAGCCAGGCTGCCATCAATTCTCTGGAGGCAACATCCCTAAATTCACAAACAGCCCTCGACTGCCGCAGATCTCTTAACGAGATGGCTGAGCAGTTTAATATACACCTCATATGGGTGCCTGGGCATAGGGATATCCCGGGGAACTGCAAAGCCGATGAACTTGCTAGGAAAGGGACGACATTACAAATTCTCGAAGAATTTGCATATATTGGTGCGCCACTATCCACGTGCAAACTTTGGCTTAGGCAAGAGGCAATCAGGCAGTCCAACGAAAGATGGACAGAAATCGGCACCTGCAGGGTAGCTAGACAAATCTGGCCAAGGTATGACCTGAGAAGGTCAAAATATCTCCTCGCACTAGAGAGGAAACGATTGTCTACGTTAGTACAGGTTCTGACGGGACACTGCTTGATCGGCGAACACGCCAAAAGATTGGGTATTGACTCCAATGACTTCTGCCGAAGCTGTGGAGATGAGGAAGAAGTGGAGAGCATTGAGCACTTGCTTTGCGACTGTCCCGCTTTGAGTAAACGACGACTGGACATACTGGGGTCGGCCTTTTTAGGCAGCCTAACAGATCTTTCCAGTACCGATATTCGTACTATCGATAAATTTATATATCAAACAGGTTGGTTTCGATGAGGGGCATTTCAGCCCGTGGTAACACTAGGGACCTAAACTGGTCTATGTGAGCTTGTAAAAAAAATAAGGCTGCCACCCTAACCTATCTCTTCTCCTTTTAGGTGTTACAAACAAATGCACAAAGTCATAATACCCCGTACCACAGTGTGGTGTAGGGTATAAAAAGCACAGAAAATTCAAATTAAATGGGGGATGTTTATTATCATTTAAAATAACATTCTTTGGCATTTATTTTTTGAAGATTATGTCTATCAAATGTTGGCCACGGCTACGTCTCAGATGGTCCATCTGTTGAGTAGAACTTATTTTTCACGTGGACCCAAAGGAAGAAGTCGCAAGGTTTTAAATCACAAGATCTTGGTGGCCAATTGTGATCACCTCTTCGAGAGATAACACGGTCCGGAAACTTTCCCGTAACAGAGCAATGGTTCCGTTGCTTGTGTGGCACGTAGCGTCATCTTGTTGAAAGTAAACGTTGTCCAGATCAATACCATCCAACTCCGACCATAATATCAGTACCCAAGAATGCTTCAATGTTCTCGAAGATATATCATTGGGCTTTAGCGATGTAATAATCTGCGGTGATTTCAACTCAAATGTCCTAATTGAATCCAGTTTGACTGAGTCTATGTCGTCCTTTGGATTGATATCACCCAACTCTTCAATTCCTACTCATTATTCACAAACTAGTAGTACACTACTTGATCTATTTTTTGTTAGTAACAGACAGAACATACTGTTTTATGACCAAATTTCCGCTTCATGTTTCTCTAAACACGACCTTATTTTCCTAAGTTATAATTTTAATATTAACAGAATTGAGCACTGTCATTCTTATAATGAAATTTTCATAACGACAACTACATAAGAAATTATACGGAAAATTGTATTTCCGATTTAGAATTTAAAATTTCTGGAAATATCCAGCCAAGGATCAAAGAGCGAAAGAAGAGATTGAAAGGGCGAAAAGGAGTTGCGGATATAGGAACAAATTTAAATTTTTTTTTTGCTCAAAAATTAACTGGGAGGTAAGAATAGTATTTGTGAGTAATGAGATTGGCCGCGGTAAATCATTAATTCTCGTTTACAGGAATAGGGACATTGAATTACCAATTCCTCCCATAATCTTTTTTCTTTGGAATTTTAAATCAGTATCCAGATTGTGACTGAGATGGACGGAAGCATAAAGCAGATGAAAATTAATAACTTGACAATTGTCGCAGTCACCATGGCGCATTTGGTTTGGGAATATTAAATTCCAAATACCACGATTTTTTAAGAAGTCATATTCAACGCTACTTCCAATCCAACTTTTGACAACAATTTTATACAAAAGATCTTTTTTTTCGGAAATTTCTCATATGGGCAAAGAATTTGGTACGAAGAAGAACGAATAAGAATCACTAATTTAAATCGAATGTCCAACGTCAAGATACAAATGCGATATCACTCTAAGACACAATTTTAGTCACAACACTTACACTTCGAGTGAATATTTGATAACTTTTTATCCAGAAGCAGCATCCTCAACAGACATCAGGCCTGGCGTTATAGATGGAGCGTAAAATCTGGTGAGTTCATTAGTTTTATTAGATTGTACATATTAAATATCCACTCATGAAACAGATCAATTATACTCATGTAGTCTGACTATATCACTTTTATACCATTATCTCTGAAGTTAATTTTTTTTTATTTTTTTTTGCTAAATAACTATAATCTACTTAACTTAAATAATTTATTAATTTGTTTACCTTCATACTAAATATATACTCAGTTTTTATTGATTGTATAAAATATCTACACTGAATTTTGGGGTTAAAATGAACTTTTTATAAAGATGGAATGTCATACGTAAATATGAATTAAGTTTGGTTTTTTTTTATACACGAAAGGCTTAGAAAACGGGTTAACGCAAATGTCGTGGGTTATCTTGTAATACATTAATGGATAACATAGGTTGGGAGGGTACAGAATATGAGAGGCACTGACATATAATTACGTCCTCTGCACTGACCAGTATTTCTATGTTTCTACGGTTTCTACTACTGTTTCCTCTTGTTTACATACGTTGTCATCATGCAGTGTTAGCTACCAATTTTTAAATTTTTGTAGCGAGCTTGATACCTTTTCTCTAGACAAAGGACACCACTCAATTTCCACTGAGCACGGCCGGTAATAAAAGGTAGCGAAAGGATCCAGAGAGAGGTATACTAGTGGGCCGTTACACACTTCACGAAGCTTTCCGATCTGCTAGAAGAGAAGTAAATTCCAAAATACAATCGGCTAAAATTACGTATTACCGACTTCGATTTGGCGCTGCTTTAGAATCTAAAAAAACTTGGAAAACCATACGCGATATAGGCATAGCCAATAAGCAGGCAGGATGCAATGCAGATATTGATGTTGAAGAGCTCAATAGGAATTTCACCAACACACCGAATATTCCAACGAATCCAGCTTATTCTGGATCTCTCAGTCAACAAGCTAGCGACGCTCGCAGTCCACTCGCACTCTTGTTGGTCCTGCTGATCCTCTGGTTCTGTTAGAGAGTTCCCCGGGAAATGTGTGTCGAGCAGTACATTGAGCGACTGCTCGCTGTTTTTGGTCCAATTATTTGCCTCATCCTGCAAGTAACCCACTGTACAGGGTGAAGCTGATAGTATTTTCCTCAGCCTTGCGGCGTCGGAGACCTTTTCCACTTCGCCACAGAAGGTATACCAAGAACGTCTTTGCGCCTTTCTAAGCTCCTTCTTATAGATCCTTAGTTGCTCTTCATAGGCATCCCAAACATTAGCGACCCCCGTAGATTTAGCCTTGTTGAATAGCTTGTTGCAAGTCTTTTTCATAGCCGTTAGCTCAGAAGTCCACCATTGGGGTTTAGTTTTACCCTTGTACCTTGTTTTTGGACAGGCTTCTTCAAGGGAACTATTGAATGCTCGACCAGATTATCCAGACCGGCTTTGTCATTCGGTTCGTACAGAAGTTTGGAGTCCTCAACTCCTTTCTTGAAATTCTTTTCATACAGGTGCCACTTTGTCTTTCTCACATTTCAATCGGCTAAAATTACGTATTACCGACTTCGGTTTGGCGCTGCTTTAGATTCTAAAAAAAACTTGGAAAACCATACGCGATATAGGCATAGCCAATAAGCAGGCAGGATGCAATGCAGATATTGATGTTGAAGAGCTCAATAGGAATTTCACCAACACACCGAATATTCCAACGAATCCAGCTTATTCTGGATCTCTCAGTCAACAAGCTAGCGACGCTCGCAGTCCACTCGCACTCTTGTTGGTCCTGCTGATCCTCTGGTTCTGTTAGAGAGTTCCCCGGGAAATGTGTGTCGAGCAGTACATTGAGCGACTGCTCGCTGTTTTTGGTCCAATTATTTGCCTCATCCTGCAAGTAACCCACTGTACAGGGTGAAGCTGATAGTATTTTCCTCAGCCTTGCGGCGTCGGAGACCTTTTCCACTTCGCCACAGAAGGTATACCAAGAACGTCTTTGCGCCTTTCTAAGCTCCTTCTTATAGATCCTTAGTTGCTCTTCATAGGCATCCCAAACATTAGCGACCCCCGTAGATTTAGCCTTGTTGAATAGCTTGTTGCAAGTCTTTTTCATAGCCGTTAGCTCAGAAGTCCACCATTGGGGTTTAGTTTTACCCTTGTACCTTGTTTTTGGACAGGCTTCTTCAAGGGAACTATTGAATGCTCGACCAGATTATCCAGACCGGCTTTGTCATTCGGTTCGTACAGAAGTTTGGAGTCCTCAACTCCTTTCTTGAAATTCTTTTCATACAGGTGCCACTTTGTCTTTCTCACATTTCAATC
The DNA here is from genome assembly GCA_963930755.1 of Eudasyphora cyanicolor. Lineage (NCBI taxonomy): Eukaryota > Metazoa > Arthropoda > Insecta > Diptera > Muscidae > Eudasyphora > Eudasyphora cyanicolor. The sequence continues at coordinate 55,008,897 of OZ005735.1, forward strand.
GGCTAAAATTACGTATTACCGACTTCGGTTTGGCGCTGCTTTAGATTTTAAAAAATACTTGGAAAACCATACGCGATATAGGCATAGCCAATAAGCAGGCAGGGTGTAATGCAGATATTGATGTTAAAGAGCTCAATAGGAATTTCACCAACCCACCGAATATTCCAACGAATCCAGCTTATTCTGGATCTCTCAGTCAACAAGCTAGCGACGCTCGCAGTCCACTCGCACTCTTGTTGGTCCTGCTGATCCTCTGGTTCTGTTAGAGAGTTCCCCGGGAAATGTGTGTCGAGCAGTATATTGAGCGACTGCTCGCTGTTTTTGGTCCAATTATTTGCCTCATCCTGCAAGTAACCCACTGTACAGGGTGAAGCTGATAGTATTTTCCTCAGCCTTGCGGCGTCGGAGACCTTTTCCACTTCGTCACAGAAGGTATACCAAGAACGTCTTTGCGCCTTTCTAATCTCCTTCTTATAGATCCTTAGTTTCTCTTTATAGGCATCCCAAACATAAGCGACCCCCGTAGATTTAGCCTTGTTGAATAGCTTGTTGCAGGTCTTTTTTATAGCCGTTAGCTCAGAAGTCCACCATTGGGGTTTAGTTTTACCCTTGTACTTTGTTTTTGGACAGGCTTCTTCAAGGGAACTATTGAATGATGTGGTGATATGCTCGACCAGATTATCCAGACCGGCTTTGTCATTCGGTTCGTACAGAACTTTGGAGTCCTCAACTCCTTTCTTGAAATTATTTTCATACAGGTGCCACTTTGTCTTTCTCACATTTCTGTGGACGGCAGGTTCAGGCGCTTTTTAGCGAGTTTGAACTCAATATAATGGTGATCTGAGAATGAGTGGTCGTCCAGTACATTCCACACAATTTTTTTTGTCTGACAGCCGGTCAGTTGCAAACGTTACGTCTAGTACTTCTTGTCTATCTTTAATTGTAAAGGTCCGTTTTTTTACCTATGTTACAAATACTTAGGTTGGTAGTTAGAATAAAGTCAAGAAGCGTATCACCCCTATTGTTTATATCCGTACTACCCCAGATAGTATGATGAGCGATCGTGTCTGCGCCAACAATCAGCTCGACCTCGTCAGACGTTGCTTCTTCTACTACTTCCCTGAGTAGAGCAGTCGTTCATAAGGCAAGTAACTGGAGACCACCCAATATATGCGATTACCGTTCTCCAGACTAGCAGATGTTTGATCTTTACCACATAAATTAGCCAGGAGAAAGATACTTAGATCTTTCCTGGCCAAAATGCAGGTTCTTGGAGTGCCTTCAAATTTTATTAGTAATGTATTTACTCTTAATATTATATTGTGTTTTAATATTTAATATCTCAATAGCTTTTCATCAATTAATGTTTTCTTTTTTGCTTTTATAAAATTATTTTAATTTAATTAAAATTTTCTTATCCTATCGGGTCTCATTTCTGTACTGTAATCATAAGAAATTAATTCTTGTTGTGCAGAAAAACGATAATTAAAATAAATAAATAAATAAAATAAAATCATTAATCATCTCTCGATAGCGCAATCCATTCACCGTAACTGTTGATCCAACCTCATTTTCGAAAAAGTAAGGTCCAATGACCCCGCCGGATCATAAACCGCACCAAACAGTCACACGTTGAGGATGGAGAGGCTTCTCAACAATAACTCTTGGGTTTTCCGAGCCCCAGATGCGACAATTTTGCTTGTTGACGTAACCACCGAGGTGGAAATGGGCCAAACAAATTATCCAAAAATGCTTTAGTTTTGCGAACTGTGACTGCAAGATTTTCACCATTTTTGTAGTGAATTTTAATAATTTCAATGCGTTGTTGAATAATCTACCGTTACATTTGTATACCCTACACCACACTGTGGTACAGGGTATTATAAGTTTGTTTCACGGCAGATGTTTGTAACACCTGAAAATAACACAGCTAGACCCACCTTAAAGTATACCGATCGACTCAGAATCACTAGCTGAGTCGATTTAACGATGTCCGTCCGTCCGTCTGTCCATGTAAAGTTGTTCGTCGACTACCTCGACTAAATTTTGCAGTTTAGAGTATTTCGCGGCTGTTAAGATCGCTATTGAATTTGGTTGAAATCGGTTCAGATTTAGCTATAGCTCCCATATATATTTATGTTTCGTCCGATTTGGCCCTTTAGTCCTATAAAAGCTGTATTTTACATCCAATCGTTTTGAAATTTAGAATGGTAAAGTTTCTTGATCCATGAACCAACATTCCCGAATTTGAAAAAAATCGGTTAAGATTTAGCTATAGCTCCCATATATATGTTTCGTCCGATTGGACCTTTAGTTCTATAGAAGCTGTATTTTACATCCAATCGTTTTGAAATTTAGAATGGTAGAGTTTGTTGATCCATGAACCAACACTACCGAATTTGAAGAAAATCGGTTAAGATTTAGCTATAGCTCCCATATATATGTTTCGTCCGATTTGGCCCTTTAGTTCTATAGAAGCTATATTTTACATCCAATCGTTTTGAAATTTACAATGGTAGAGTTTGTTGATCCATGAACCAACATTGCCGAATTTGAAGAAAATCGGTTAAGATTTAGCTATAGCTCCCATATATATATGTTTCATCCGATTTGGCTCTTTAGATCCAATCGTTTTTATACCCTATGTCCCAAAAGTAAATTTATGTAAACAATTTATACATGAATTACAAAATTTATATATCAGAGTTATTCAATATTACGAGAGTGGTGTAGGGTATTATATAGTCGGCCCCGCCCGACTTTAGCCTTTCCTTACTGGTTAGTAATGGCGTAGTTTCTACTTGTCAAATGTCGAAGAATAAAAGCTTCAAAGGTGACAGCTACCGAAATACCGGGTGATTCAAAATAACACCTCTTGTTGGAAAACTCTGTACATATTACATATGTCTATTCCGGAGGATATGAAAATGTGTCGAAATTCATCCATTTTATTATTTAAGCTTTGTGCATTCGGGTGTATAATTTGCAATCCAGCTCTTTATTTTGACAGAATGCGTATCATGCTATGCATTATGTCTTTAGAACTAATACTAATATCACAATTCATTTATCACAGATTGGTTGGTAACGCGATAATATTGCATATAATTTATAACTGTCGTTTGACAAAACATTTTCGACAAAATTAAACAATCAAACAAAGATTGTTAAGTACAATGAGATTGAATGAAAAAAGTAATACATTGAGAGTGATAAATGATAATCTCTAGTTATTATTTTAAATATAGCAAAATAGTAAAATAATATGACTATTGTAGAAACACATTGAGTAATATTTCTCAGTGTACATGTTTTATTTAGTGCTAACTTCATAATGTATGGCAATGTCATTTGGTTATTAATGGAGTTATGGATGGCAATTCCGCTATCCATAATCTCCAGACATTACATTTGTTCAGGCAGCTGATGCGTGTTGTTGTGATTGAAAGACGTTTACACACATGAGAGAAAAAATGGTTGAGCTGTGCAGAAGAAATTATAGTAACAGCACGATCGGCATCAAAAGGTCTAACATACACGAACCCGCTTGAAGTGTAGGCACTAGAGGTTTTCTTTTTCTTTTAAAGCAGACTGCAGAATTTTATAGTTTCCGCTAGTAAGGTCTTCATTAAGATAAAACCAGTAAGGAAAGGCAGAAAGTCGGGCGGGGCCGACTATATAATACCCTACACCTCCCTAACAATGCGATAAAAGTTATTGCGATAAAAATTTGGAATAATTGGTAAGTAGACAGGAACATATTATCTAATTCCGAGCCGATGATCACTAAATTAAGCAATATTCGTTCCTAAATTGAGAAACATCTTTCCGGAAAATATTAATGATCGGAAGTAAAGTACAACTTCTATAGCGCTTTGATACCAAATCAGGAGGAACATATATATGGAGGTTATATATAAATCTGAACCGATTTTCCCTGAATACTCATTCATGTAAAAAGACGTCTTTCTGTAGAATTTCGTACTGATCGGATATAAAATACAGTTTTTACAGCACTTACATGTCAAATCGGGGGTAACATATATATGGGGGCTATATCTAAATCTGAACCGATTTTCTCCAAATTTGGCAGTATTCCTTCATGTAATAAGAAAACTCTTTTTGCCGAATTTCACACTGATCGGATATAAAATACAGTTTCTACAGCGCTTACATGTCAAATCGGGGGTTACATATATATGGGGGCTATATCCAAATCTGAACCGATTTTCTCCGAATTTAGCAGTATTCCTTCATGTAATAAGATACCACTTTTTGCTGAATTTCGCACTGATCGGATATAAAATAACATTTTTACAGCACTTACATGTCAAATCGGGGGTAACATATATATAGGGGCTATATCTAAATCTCAACCGATTTCCCTCAAATTTGGCAGTATTCATTCATGTAATAAGAAACCTTTTTCTGCCGAATTTCGTACCGATCGGATTGAAAATAAACTTTTTACAGCGCTTACATGTAAAATCGGGGGTAACCTATATATGGGGGCTATATCTAAATCTTAACCGATTTTCTCCGAATTTGGCAGTATTCCTTCATGTAATAAGAAACCTCTCTGTGCCGAATTTCACACTGATCGGTTATAAAATAATTTCTTTACGGCGCTTACATGTGAAATCGGGGGTAACGTACATATGGGGGCTATATCTAAATCTGAACCGATTTCTTCCAAATTTAACAGTGATCATTAATATAATAAGATACCTCTTTCTGCTGAATTTCATACTGATCGGATATAAAATAAAGTTTTTACAGCGCTTACATGTCAAATCGGGGCTAACATATATATGGGGGCTATATCCAAATCTGAACCGATTTTAACCAAATTAAATAGGGATCGTCATTGGGCCAAAAAAAAGATATGTGTAAAGTTTCTTCAAGATCGGGCCATAATTGCGACCTGTACTTTGATTACAAGAATACATCTACAGACGGACAGACAGACGGACATAGCTAAATCGACTCAGAAAGTGATTACAAGTCGATCGGTATAATAAACAATGGGTCTATCTCTTCTCCTTTTGAGTGTTACAAACAAATGCACAAAGTCATAATACCCTGTACCACAGTGTGGTGTAGGGTATAATGAAGTACTTGAGTTTAATCTGAAAACATTAATTGCGAGCTCTGATTTAGTAGTACGCTTAAATTGCTGTGCGCATTTTAATATAAAGTTTCTGTCATACGGAGAGAAAAACTTAACTAGTGTTACTCCATCCGGAGAGTTGTTCTTATATTTGTTATTGATGCGTTGTATATATTTGACTTTTGAAGGAGCTATTTTGAAAAAAGTGCAAAGTTTATTTAAAATGTCTAATAAGTTTTCATTATCCGCAAGTGGTGCACTACAGATTCGCAGGTTACACGAAACGTTCATAAACGGGCAAAATCGCCATTTTTGATATGTTTGAACTGAAAGAAAATATATTGGAAACAAATTTTTTAAAAATTATATATTCTTGAACAAATAAATTTTATTTGAAAATCTTAAAATTTTGTTTGGAACGCATATGTTAATATATTAGAACAAAAAATATTTGCCAACAGACTTTCACAAATAAAATATGTGTTTACACATAAACAAAGTTATTGTCAAAGAACTTTTCCAAATATATTATATTTAAAAAGATTTTTAAAACATTGTTGAATATAGTTTTCCAAGATTTTGTGTAATAATTTATAGTTAAACATGTCATAAGCAGCATTAGCTGATTTTAAAAGAGTTGCTTGAATTCACAGAATGCTGTAGACGGAACAATTAAAAGTCTGCGGAGCCTTGAAAAACACGACCGATCACTTCTCTCAATTTGTACCGTATACAGGGGCGGAACTACAGGACCTCAAAACTGGCCACCTTGGGTGTACAAAATGTTTAAGCGCGTGTAACTTTTGTCGTTGCAGAGTCGTTGCTGATCAGTCGTAGAGAACGGACGTATTTATCGCAGAGCGCATTTTTACGCAATCGCAAAAATAGAAAATCTGTACAAAGTCGGAAAGGCCTACATCGTAGTACCTATTACGGGCTTATACGGACAAAAAAAACATAAATTCGCTTAACGGGGATGCCCTCATGTTCCGATGGAGCGGGGTTCCCCAATCGTCCGACTGTCCGTCCGTAGGTCTTGGCCAAAGCCGACCACACAAAAATGGGGAAAATTTCCCCCAAGTACTCACAACAGGTGGTGCGGTGGGGTGATAACGTCATGCCCGACCGTCAAAACGGAAGCACAATGTGCACAAATTCAGCTGTGTTAACGACGAATAAAGTCAAAAGAATCAGATCACCTGAGAATCAGATCAGGCAGGGCTTCGCCTTCGAAGAAGGCAAGAGGCTCTAATGTCACCATCAACAGGACACACACCAAGCCCTTCAATGAAGTGGCGAAGGAGAGTCTAGTGATGGCTGTTATAGACAGAAGTAGTGAGGATGGATCCATCCTCAAGGACAAATGGAGTCATGTACAATCAGCCATTATGGCTCATTACCTCGATGTCCGAAGAGAAATGCCGGGCACACCACCAGTCTGTAACGATGCAGGATGGCATCAGGGGAGAGTAAAGCTCTTATATTTCGGTGATGCCAGATCAGTAGATCTGTATAAGGCTGCTCTGAGTCGAGCGGGTGAGGTGTGGCCGGGTGCCCAGTTGGATGTTGTCTCACCTGGGTTACAGAAGAGCCCTCTAACCCGGCGGACATCTTAGAAATAATAAAAGATTCCAATCCTGGTCTGCCGGCCCATAATTGGAGAATCAGCAAGGTGGGTGAGGCGGATGGTAAAAAGCGGCAGGTCAATTTGATCCTTAACGCTGAATCCACCTTCCATATACAACGTGCAAGTGCAACCCTGCAATATGGTTTCGAGGCGAGTCGTCCACCGTGGTGGATACACGGCTTTCTGGAACTCTACACTGATAGAAAAAGCTTCGTCATTCGTCAAAAGTCAGCTAACGTACGTATAATCCTATTGATGAATTTGTTCGTTGCCCTGACGAATCTCTGTTTAATCTCTGGAAACTATAGTTTCGAGGGTTATCGTTCGCTCCAGTCAGGCTTACGGATGGACGGACATAAGTAAAATTACTTAATGTGTTCTAAAACGGATTTCCTCCGCATAAACTTAGGGTCTTAGGCCACTCCTTTGATGCGTTACCCTTTTGCTATATGTTATATAAACACTTATTGACATTGGTATTATACATCAAATAAATCCCCATATTTATCCCCTCACCTTAGAGAGGAGGGTATATATCATTTTTTTATTTATGAGCACGATTCATCGTAGGGATTATATGCAATCACCCTGCGGGGTTTTTTTTTAATTCCACTAAATAGTTCTTGTTCTAGTATACTTAAACAGAGATTCGTCATGGCGACGAACAAATTCATAGATAGGATTATCCGTACGTTAGCTGACTTTTGACGAATGACGAAGCTTTTTCTATCAGTGTAACAGATTTGTAATCCTCCATCACGCTAAAGCAGCCTCAGCGGCTCTATTGTCCACGGGTACAGTAGACATCGTCCCGATACAGGAGCCCTACGTTGTAGGAGGAAGGGTGTGCGGTATCAGGACCAAAGACCAAACAGCTGCTGAACTGGAGATCGGTAATCGCATATATTCGGTAGTCTCCATTTTTTCCCTTATGAAGCTGTAGTACCGACAACTCTCTTCAGGGAAGAAGTAGAAGAAGCAACGTCTGAAGTGCTCGAGCTGATTATTGGCGCAGACACGAATGCTCATCATACTATCTGGGGTAGTACGCGTATAAACAATAGGGATGATTCGCTTCTTGGCTTTATGACTACCAACCTATTTGTAACATATGCAATAAACCAACCTTTACAATTAAAGACAGACAAGAAGTACTCGACGTAACGTTTGATACTGAACGGCTGTCAGACAAAATTATTGGGTGGAATGTACTGGACGAGTGGTCGTCCTCTCAGATCACCATTATAATGAGTTCAAACTCGCTGAAAAAGCGCCTAAACCTGCAGTCCACAGAAATGTGAGGAAGACAAAGTGCCACCCGTGTGAGAAGAATTTCAAAAAAGTCCTCAACTCTAAACTTCTGTATGAACCGAATGACAAAGCCCCTCTGGATGATCTGGTCGAGCATATCACCACATCATTCAATAGTTCCCTTGAAGAAGCATGTCCAAAAACAAGGTACAAGGATAAAACTAAACCTCAATGGTGGACTTCTGAGCTAACGGCTAGGAGAAAGAACTGCAACAAACTATTCAGCAAGACGAAATCTACTAGGGTCGCTAATGATTGGTATGCCTATAAAGATCAACTCAAGATTTAGAAGAAAAAGCTTAAAGACGCAAAGTCGCTCTTGCTATACCTTCTGTGGCGAAGTGGAACAGGTCTCCGACGACGCAAGGCTGAGGAAGATAAAACCAGCTTCACCCTGTACAGTGGGTTACTTGCAGCATGAGGCAAACAACTGGACAAAAAAACAGTGAGCAGTCGCTTAATGTACTGCTCGACACACATTTCCCTGGGAACTCACAAACAGAACCCGAAGATCAGCAGGACCAACAAGAATGCGAGTGGACTGCGAGCGTCGCTAGCTTGTTAACTGAGAGATCCAGAATAAGCTGGGCAATTAACAGCTTTGAGCCCCTCACATCACCTTCACGTCACCTAGACCAGACGGCATCACTTTAGCAGAAAATGTCAAAGTACATTATCCCCTGGCTGGAGAAAATTTATGTAGGCTGTATCAGGCTTTCATACATCCCGAATCGATGGAGGGACACCAAAGTGATATCCATACCCAAAGCGGGAAAGATATCGCACACTAGGCCAAAAGACTTTAGACCAAATAGCCAATCCTCCTTCCTATTGTAAGGTCTGGAAAGACTTTTAGATTATTTAATTAGGGAAAGCCTGGATACAAAACTTCTGTCGGGGAACCAACATGCTTACAATAAGGGAAATTCTACAGAATCAGCCCTGCACGAACTTGTGCGCACATTGAAGGAGCTTTTAACAACATTCACTCAAATGCGGCACTGTCACATCTAAAGGTAAACTCTAGCTTGATTAGACTTATACAAAGCCTGATCAACAGAATACGCATAACAACGTGTCTTGCGTGCACAACTCAAACAAGGTTTGTAAACAGAGGGACCACACAAGGAGGAACCTAGATCTAGAACGTTGTGGCTGCAAGGTCGTGGGATAAGCGGACAACGTGACAATCGTAGTGGGTGGCAAATTCGAAACGTCCTCAGAGACATCTTACAGGTGGCTCGGATCAAGATGGCTAAATGGGCCAGAAGCAGCTGTTTGGGCGTTAATTCAGACAAAACGGAATTGGTTCTCTTTACTAGGAAGAATAATGTTCCACATGTGGACCCGCCTCCTCGGATAAATGGAACAGATCTAGTCTTTTCTGAAAGTGCAAAATTGTTAGGAATAATTCTAGATAGGAAACTTCAGACTAAACGCACTGGAACGCGTAAGCAAGGCCAATGTCTAGTTATATTCTGTAGGATGGATGTAGGGTCGCAGTGGGGCCTCCCTCCTAAAATCGTCCATTGGATATATATAGCAGTAGTTCGTCCTATACTGCTATATGGCATTGTGGTATGGTAGACGGCAACTGACAAACTAACCATAACCAACCTACTATCAAAGGTTCAGAGATGCATGCCTGTGCATAAACGGAGCCTTAAGGACTACAGCGACTGAGTCTCTACAAGCCCTACTCCATAGTTGCAACCAGAGCGGTGCACTGTGGTTCACAATTGAATTGAAAAAGTCAAATTTTTTGACATCGCCTATTTCTAAAATTGAAATGCCATTCAATAGCAAACATATTGAGACTAGGGTAGCCAAAAAATTATATCAAAATATTTGTTATTGTGAACGTGGTGTGCTGCTAAAAACAAATATTTTATGTAATTTTTAAAAAAACGTAATTTTTGTATATTTTTGTAGAAGGAAATTGTCATTTCTCGCAAACTATTTTCGATACAGGGTTATTTTATTTTGTTACGTAGGTAGGATAGTACTCTTTGAGAAATTACCAAAAGTATTACTGTACTGTTTACACGTGGTTTGTTATAACATATTTCAACAGGTACTATATTTTTGTCAAATTGGAATTTTAGTGGAATGAAACTTTTTAGAATCAAGAGGCTTCAGAAGAAAGGTGAAAGTGTCCTCTTTAAGCCTATATATACTTTTGTACCATCCCCGACCAGCCTGTACACTTTTTTTAATTTTAATTAAATTACTCGGGAAAAAATTGATTGTTCTTTTTATTTTACCTATTCATATGACTATGTTGTAGGTACACCAAGCCAAGTTGTGTGTGTTTTATGATATATTTACCATATTTATGACATATTTACCCTTTTTTAGTTTTTTGGGTCGTTTTTTTATTTTACCTATGTTTATGCTACTTATGAACAGAGTATGACACTATACATGTAAGAAAATTATAAAATCCAATGGTATTCGAATACAAGTTCAGTTGCGAAATTATATCCAAGCAGAAACAATCAAATTTTAGAATATTAAAATAAAATGGAGAACTTCAGCTTTAAAAAATTATCCGAAGTGTATTTGAGAAACAAAAAAAGGAAGACGTTTTAAGTTACGTTCAAAGCAAAGTATATTCCTCAAGCATCAAAATACAATTGGAACTGCAAAATAAAGTAAATAATTTCATCAACAACTTAACTAAGCGCTACAAACAAGTTGGCTGGAATAAACACAAATTTTATAAGACCTTTGCAATATGTTAAGAGGGCGAACTTAGTGTCCAAGTATCTTCAGAAAGTAAAAATCAAAACAATTGTGGGAGACCACCAAAATAACTCGGCAACTGTAGCGATAGATCTAAAAGGCGTAAACTTATGGATATCAATGAAGAAATCGGATGTGAAACTATTGCAGAAAGCTTGTTACATCAATTGCGATCACAAAAACAACGCGCAAACGCCGATATTGTTGAAAAAGTTTTAAGCGCTAGTCCTCTGAGAACAAACCGGATTATTAAGAGTATTCCAACTCCAAGCGATGAAAAACTGTTCTCAAATGAAGAGGCATTAGCATTATTTTTGGATTTGAAGTTAACAAAACGCTTCAAACACTTGAAAACGGCTCAAATCTGTATCCATCATATCATCACGTACTTGCTGCTAAAAATTACTGTTTGCCACCAACGGACCCTATTAAAATCACATCGAGTTCGGCAGAGGTAAAACTTCAAGACCTTAATCATACAGCTCAACGCTTGCTACAATCATTTAAAGGACATGATTTGAAGAAATATGGGAACTGCAAGTTAACTCTCTTTTGCAAATGGGTATGTGATGGTTCTTCTGGAAAAAAAAAACAATACAAGCAATCTGCATGTGAAAATACTTCAGACGCAGATATGTTCATGGTGTCATTTGTGCCATTGCGATTGATAAAGAATTTGGAAGACTCGAAACCTTCGACCAGTACGATGCCGACAAAGGATATTTGGAAAAAGCAAACACCATCTTCTACGAAATACTGCAGACCAATCAAATTTGAATTTAAAAAAGAAACTCATGATACCATTAAAAAAGAATTATAAATTGAAGGCCAGACAAATGAAGTTAACTACCAATAAGAGCTAACGATGATAGATGGAAAAGTTGGCCAGGCTTTGAATGACACAAAGGCTTCATCCACACGCTGAAAAAAAATCGCTCCTGTAGTATATTGTCCCAAACATATTCGGCTTGAAACATATATATATTTAGGATACACTCTAAACATATAATATTTGGTACACACAAAAATTATATATTTGGGAAGATGTTGTTCTAAACAAATCTTTGTTTACATCCCAATGTGTTTATTTTGGACTATTTTTTCCGAAACAATTTTTTTTTTCATTTAAGTATTCAGAAAATATCTAAATTGTTTTAAATTTTTCAGTAATCCAAAGTTAGTTTTTTCAAAAATTTTAACGTCTTAAATATACAAAATAATAATAATTGAATTCATATAATCTTGGATCGAAATATATACTTGGAGGATTGACAACCAATGATGGCTTGGAATACTCAGAAATTTTAAATGATTGGTTTAAAACATAAGATATTGCTGCATTTGGTATCATAACTGGGAGGATCAAACCAAAAAAAAAAACACAAAAAAAATTGAATTTAAATTCGAAAAATTCAACAAAAGTTTCGAAAATCTTTTTTAAATAAAATATATTTGGAGAAATTCCTACACAATCATTTTATTTGTATTCAAATACATATTTTATTTGAGAAATTTAGTTTGCAAATATTATATGTTGTAACATATTAATATACGAGTTCCAAATATATTTTATTGATTTTCAAATAAAACTTATTTGCTCAGAAATATATAATATTTAAAAATTAGTGTTCCAAATATATTTTCTTTCTATTCAAACATATCAAAAAAGGCGATTTTGCCCCGTGCAGCTGCATTATACGTCAATCTACATCAAGCAAATTAAACCAAGTCCCGGAAAAATCAGTAGATAATACTGATGCATATGAATTTGGATTATCGCCACTACATACAAGAATACGATTTATGGAACACATACTTAAAATCAGTTATGATTTGGATTTTGGACCTACAGAATCAATAAGAAACAATGACACCAACAAGGATTTAAGAAATTTAAAAAAGAAACATGTTCAGGATGAATTTCTCAAATGTGGGTTGATTTTAGAGCAACCAAAAGAAGGATCAGGCAATACCAATGATGGGAATACTCGAACAGCAAGAAGGTTCTTTTCTGATCCCGAAAAAGTACCTGAAATAACTGGTGTTGATATAAATCTCATGTCAAGATTTAAAACAATTATCGATGTACTTCGTGCCATAAACAAATTGATGCTAAAAAATTTAATAAATATACCAAGGAAACTGCACAAATATATAATTCCAAATATTCATGGAGAAATATGTCTGCAACAGTTCACAAAATTCTTTATCATGGAGGAGATGTCATTAAGCATCATTTGGTACCAATCGGAGATCTATCAGAGGAAGCCCAGGAAAAAAGAAATACGGATTACAGGTTTTATAGAGAGCACAATACCTGAAAAATATCTCGAATTTGTACAAACGACGATCTATTTAATATTTTGTTGGCAACGTCAGATCCCCTCATATCCAGCATTCGAAATCAATGGAAAGTAGAACATCGGGACTTAGATGAAGACGTAGGAGAGCTGCTAGAGGACAGAAATAATACGGAATAAAATATGGAATATTTGCAGGCAATTTTTCAACCGAACGAAAATTATAATTTACTGTTTTTGTTACGTATATAGCGTGATCCATTTCGAGGTTCCCTACTTTTTTAAAGAAAAAAACACTGAAAATTCAAATTGAATAGGGAATGTTTATTATCATTTTAAAGAACATTTTTTGGCATTTATTTTTTGAAGATTATGTTTATCAAATGTTGGCCGCGGATACGTCTCAGATGGTCCATCCGTTGAGTCCAATTTTCGATGACTCGTTCGAGCATTTGGACTGGTAACTGGCGAATGACACGCGTAAACGTTGTTCAGGCGTAAGTCTTTCCATGATGAAATGCCAAACAATACTTAACAAAAATAACATGACAGCATGTCACGACTCACACGTGATCTGTCAAAAAAGGCTATTGAAAAAAGTAAAAATGTTTTCCCTTAATGTTGTTCAAATACAAAATATAAAAAAAGTTCGCTATGCAAGGTGTTTTTTAAATATCGAGGAAATTTTTTGTCAAAAAAAAATTGTTTTTTAGTTTTACAAAATTTATTATTAAAATGGTTTATTTATCAACGTATGGCATTCTTTTAATAAATAAAGAAGATGAAAACAAAACAAACCCCCACATTTCTATGCTAAATATTAAAAAATTCAAAAGTTAAACTTTGACCTTGAATTCCTAAATAACTTCTGACCCGATTTTATTGAAATAAAAACTGGGGAAAAGCTTAAGGAGTTACCTGTCGAACAAAAATACTAAAATATCTCTATCGGTTCCAAAGTTACAGAGTTTTGGCCAGTAAAAAACGTTTCTGAACCACTGTGCGCCGGGTATTTAACTGGTAATATATTTATAAATACTGCACATATGTTTTGATACATTTGTATGTAAAATTTACCATATCAGTCTATGTTTTGATATAGTCTTCATACAGAGGTCGCTCTTAAATATCTTTGGTTAAAACATAGAGGGCTTGTTTTCTGAACAATCTGACTAACAATTTTCAGAGTTCGTTTGTTTAATAACATACCAAAAAAAATAAACAAATCGTTTCCTGATTAGCTGCATTTCCAAAAATGTTTCCAGCTATAGAATTTATTGCAATCCATGGTGGAGGGTATATGAAAGTCGGCCCTGCCGGAATTACTACCGTTCTGACTTGTTTCTGAATAATATCCCTTTTTTCTGAATTATTTCCACTCTCTTATTTTTATTTTGTTTTCCCGGAGAACTGTCAAATTTATACAAATAAACCCTACACTCTCCAAAGTAATGAAAACACCACCAAAATCATACGAGTAACTAATTTTGCTTGTAAAATTCTAATATTTCTGAAACTATTTAACCTTAACTGAGGTGTTAAACGTTGTTCCATTGTTTTCCCTCTCTTTATATTCTCACTCTGGACAATCTTCATTTATTCCTAGAAATTAACGGAAAAAATCCTTACAAAACATTTCATTGTATACAAATCCATTGTCATGGCAACCTTAATAAACAAGTTGGCGCCATCGCACAGAGGTTCGATTAGGTTGTGTTTATGTTGCACACGCACGGCCACAGACGACACGTCGAACCTCCAACGACACTTGTTGCTTTGTTGTTATCACTGAAAAACCGGCCTCATTGTGTGAGAGAAGACAAAACAAACAAACACATGTCTTGTTCGCGAGGAACAACTGAGAAATGAAACAGCGACACGAGTGTGTGCGAGAGAGAATTAGTGGCATGCCCATGAAGGAGTGTGACACAGAGGAACAAAACGAAACACAAGATTTTTCTATTTGAAAATGAAAATTAATTTAGTTCCGCTGAGAAAGCGAACGCGTGAATAACAAAACAATAACGGGTGCGGAAAAAGGCACATTATTAGTGAACGGTATAACGGCAAAAGCAAATGTTTTAAAAGAAATTTAAAGCAAAAACCACAAATTTTGCTAAAGAATTCATTTAAAGAGTAACATCAAACATTTTGATGAAAGCAGAAAAAAATAATTTCGTATTTTAAAAAAGAAATATAAAAAATAAACCAAAACAAATTCCAAAGTGTGTGTTTAAAAGATTATTAATATACCCATATTATTTAAAATAAAAAAGTTCAAATATCAAATTCAAATAAAAAGAAAGTGACAAAAAAGTGAAAAATTTATTGTGATTTTAGTTAGTTTTTCAAATAATTTGTGTGAATATTTAAAAGTGATTTAAAAAGCCTTTATTCAAATGCTTTTTTTGTTTTCCCACAAAAACAAAACAAAATAAAAACATCAAAAGGTGTGTGTGCGTCTGTTTTTTTCTGCATGTCTGCCAAGGCTTTTAATGATTTTATTAATGGTTTTTTATTGTGAACATAAATTTCATTTGATTTTACGTATGAGTGTTTTTCTTTGATACGATCATTTGAGATGAAAGGAAAATACCAACACAAAGTTGAACATATACTACAAAAATATATGTATTTATATACATACATACGAGTACATACGTTCACATTCGTGTCATTTACATTCATAATTAATACGCTCTATTTTCACGTTTAACATAAAAACCGTTAAAAACACCAACTCACACATAGTACTTGCATTCACTCTCACATTCACACACACACACACTCGCACAAAGAAAATCACTTCTGTGTGTATGATGTAGGTATATATGTGCGAATATACGTTCGTTTACTATGGTGTGCACGCCGGAAATGGTATCCTAACGGTATTATTGTACATAGAGGCAAGTTTAAAATTAAAACAACAACAACTACACCCGACAACAACCAAAGACTTGTACTCTCCCGCCTCCCACCAACCAACCAACCTTTTATGCAGCCACGCGCTCCCATGTATGGCAATGTGTTAGTTGGTGGCAAAGGGCGGCTACACAGTGGCGGATTTCCAAAAACATTCAAAAAAGGATTTTAATGAAATTGAACACAATTAAAGCAGAGATATTGACGAGCTTGAGTTTGAAATTTTGACTTTCTACAACATATTAGGGCGGAGCTGCAGGGCATTATAATTGGCCATATCTGGTACAGAGAACAAAAAAATCTGGATTGGTGGGTCAACAATTCCGTGACATTTTGAATTTCCCTCCTCTTAACTAAAAGAGCAGAATTGGTTCTCTTTACTAGGATGAATAAAGTTCCACATGTGGACCGGATAAATGGAACAGATCTAGTCTTTTCTGAAAGGGGCAAAATTTTTAGGAATAATTCTAGATAGAAAACTGTTATTAAGATTTAACGTATTGGAACGTGTAAGGAAGACCATATATTCCTGCAAAAAGGTTGTAGGGTCGCGGTGGGGCCTCTCTCCTAAAATCGTCGACTGGATATACATATACAGCAGTAGTTCGTCCTATACTGCTATACGGCATTGTGGTATGGTGGACGGCAACTGACAAACTAACCATCACCAACCTACTAACAAAGGTTCAGATAACAGCCTGGCTGAGCATAAAGGGAGCCTTAAAGACTACAGCGACCGAGTCTCTAAAAACCCTTCTCCATATACTGCCGATTAATATTGTGGCAAGAGAAGTTGCAACCAAAGCGGCAATAAGATTAAACTGCCTATCAATGTGGAGGTACAAAAACTACGGTCACATGACTGTTGGAAGAATATCAGGTAATAGAAACCATCTCCACTTGTACACGGATGGTTCGAAGCTTGATGAAAAGGTTGGCTTCGGAGTACACTGTGCAGAGCGTAGTTTGGATATAGCTCACAGACTACCAGATACATGCAGTGTCTATCAATGGCAATATGGGAAGTAGCCAAGTGGCTGAGTCGCAACACAGTAACCAGCACTGGCGTTGTCATTTACTCGGACAGCCAGGCTGCCATCAATTCTCTGGAGGCAACGTCTCAGAATTCATAAACAGCCCCCGACTGCCGCATATCTCTTAACGAGATGGCTGAGCAGTTTAATATACACCTCATGTGGGTGCCTGGGCATAGGGATATCCCGCGGAACTGCGAAGCCGATGAACTTGCTAGGAAAGGGACGACATTACAAATTCTCGAAGAATTTGCAGATATTGGTGCGCCACTATCCACGTGCAAGCTTTGGCGTAGGCAAGAGGCAATCAGGCAGTCCAACGAAAGATGGACAGGAATCGGCACCTGCAGGGTAGCTAGACAAATCTGGCCAAGGTATTACCTGAGAAGATCAAAATATCTCCTCGCACTAGAGATGCAAAGATTGTCTACGATAGTATCAGTTCTGACGCGGGACACTGCTTGATCGGCGAACACGCCAAAAGATTGGGTATTGACTCTAATGACTTCTGCAGAAGCTGTGGAGATGAGGAAGAAGTGGGGAGCTTTGAGTACTTGCTATGCGACTGCCCCGCTACGAGTAAACGATGACTAGATATACTGGGGTCGGCCTTTCTAGGCAGCCTAACAGATCTTTCCAGTACCGATATTCGTACTATCGATAAATTTGTATATCAAACAGGTTGGTTTCGATGAGGGGCATTTCAGCACGTTGTAACACTAGGGACCTAAACTGGTCTATGTGAGCTTGTATAAAAAAAAAATACGGCTGCCACCCTTACCTAAACCTAACTAAAAGAGCAACACTGATCCGGTAAAAAGGTATCTGTCAGCTGACACCTGTCAAAAATTTAATAAGCTGCGTCATTTAGTTTGTATTTGACAGCCATTGATAACAGACTAATGCGTAATTTGAGGAGAAAATTAAAAAAAGTGAATTTCGAATTTAAAGTAAAAAAAACCTCACCAAAACCAAATGTCTTGATAAATCCTCTGAAATTTGTAGAAAATGTCAAAAACACTGGTGTAAAAATATATGACGAATAGTTTTGTATAGAAATGTTCGTCATATTTTAAGAAACATTAAAAAATCGAAGAAGCCAACCAGACCGATCTTTCAAATATGCTGCAAAGATGTCCCCCAGCCCATTTCAATAGGTGTTCTCAAAGACGTTGCTTGAAAGATTATATGAAGAATTTCAACAAGCCACCGCCCAATAGAATATCCAATATCTAGAATTTAATGGCGATGATGTTGCACTGCATATAATGGCAACATTTTCGTTGCCATTTTCCGGAAATCTGGACTTTTATACCACATTTTGGAATTTTGAACTTAAAACCAGTAAGGAAAGGCAAAAAGTCGAACGAGAATAGGTTAGGTTAAAGGACGCGCAGCACACTACCAATTTTTGGCGTGTCCTGCTTCACCCGGAGACCGGTAGGTCCACTGTGTTAGTCCTGGAAAATAATAGAATAAAAGGTCATAAAAGAGTATATATTGTGAGGGCCGACCGTCTCCGTGCGAGTTCATCGGACTTCTCATTCCCGGCAAAGTCACAGTGTCCGAGGAACCAGCACAGTTTAACATTAACTGACAAATTTTGCATTTCTAGTAAACAATCATTTACTACTTTGAACTTAATAACTTTTGACTTCAGTGCCTTCAGAGCGGCTTGACTGTTAATATAGACCGTTATGCACTCGTCCCTTGGTTAATTAAACGCCAGTTTTTCTCTGTCTGAAAAACACTACATGTATCAGACAACCTATATGATCTACTTATGCCAAGAGATTCTCTAAAGATGCCTGCCCCAGTGCCTTAATCCATCTTTCACCCATCTGTATATATCGCGTGACCATTTAAAGGGATATCACAGCCCAACCCGTCTGTCCTAAAGGGGATCGTCATGTCCAAACTGGTGGAAAAGTTTAGAACTGGCGACAAATAGTCCGTTTGTCCTGCTATTTCCCTCAGATTGGGCTTGGCTGATGCTTCATTTAAGATCTTTGAGTGACCCCAGTCTGAGTTGCGCCATATATGTGACTCGCGGAGTCTAATTGCTGCTTGTGGTGTACTCCTTCTCGCCCCGTTTATGAACAGAGATGCGATTTTTTGAACTTTCTCCAAAGATTTTAACTGATATCTATAATCAGTTGCTTTCCACCACACTACTGAACCATAGGTGAGGATAGGACGCACAATCGCTGTGTACATCCAATGGATAGTACTTGGGCGGAGCCCCCAGCTTTTAGCCATGGAGTTTCAACAGGAGTAGATTGCGTTCAATCCATTTTTGACTCTTTCCTCTGTGTTTCTTTCCAAATTAAGTTTCTGGTCAAGTATGACGCAAAGGTATTTAGCATCCGTATCCCGTTTATGCCCAGAAGCCTTAGGAGAGGTGATAGTACCCTTCCCAGTGAGGTTCCCATGGTCACAACCTTCCTAATATAACCCTCTGCTAATGCTGCGTTGATGGGGCGGGGATGACTATATAAAACCCTACTCCTCACTAACAATGCGAAAATGGGCATTATGATAACAATTTGGAATAATTGGTTTTGTTTCAGTTAAAAAATTACTTAGCTCTACCTCCTCGTCAGAGCTTATCCCAAGGAGGAGTTGAAGCTGTTGATCATAATAAACTAGATCTGAAACGATAATCATAAAATGGGCAGTATTCTTTCATAGATCAAGAATCGGAAGGAACAAATTGATGGGACTATACATAATCTAAACAGATTTTCATCAATTTGGATCAAAACCTAATTTTTGCCAAATTATACAGCTTAAATACTATATAGGCAGGAACATAGTATATACTCGTATGTGGCTATATCTAAAACTGAACCGATTATTCCCAGTTTAAGCGGTATTAGCTTCTAAATTTAGAAACTACTTTCTGCCAAATGTTGCAATGGTCGAGGGTAAAGTACAACTTCTATAGCGCTTTGATAAAAAATCGGGGGCCCATATGATGTATTGGGGGCTATATATGGTGCTTACATGTCAAATCGGGTGTAACATACACATATCGATACCTCCATTCTAAACTATGCTAAGTGCAAAAAGGTAGTTTTTCAGGAGAGGCGATCAAAGTTTGGTGAATTTTTTAAATTTGTGTGGAATTCCTTTGCAATGGAAATCGAATGACCTGTGCTGTTTTGTGAATAACATTTGATTGGGTTGATGGATAAACACAAAATTTTGACTGAATATAATTTGGAATCTTTATAAAACAAAAATGCAATCTCCCTAAAACTATGCTAAGTCGACATAGCATGTTTTAGAATGGAGGTATCGATATGTATGGGCTCTAAATCGAAATCGGAAGCGATTTTCGAAACATTTTGCAGCGTTCAGTCCTGTTATAAGAAACCTTTTTCTGCCGAATTTCGTACTGATCGGATACACTCGTAAAATACAGTTCCTACAGCGCTTACATGTCAAATCTGGGGTCACATATATATGGGGGATAAATCTATGTATAATTTTGGGCTTCCTCTGGAAGTGGACTGTATATTAATTCACGAAAGCGCCCAAAATTATAAGGATTTTGACTGTTTTCATGAAACAAAGAGAGAATAAACCAGTAAGGAAAGGCTAAAGTCGGGCGATGACGACTATATAATACCCTACACCACTCTCGTAATATTGAATAACTCTGATATATAAATTTTGTAATTCATGTATAAATTGTTTACATAAATTTACTTTTGGGACATTTTATACTTAAATAATACCCTGTACCACAGTGTGGTGTAGGGTATAAAAACGATTGGATCTAAGAGCCAAATCGGATGAAACATATATATGAGAGCTATAGCTAAATCTTTACCGATTTTCTTCAAATTCGGCAATGTTGGTTCATGAATCAAGAAACTCTACCATTCTAAATTTCAAAACGATTGGATGTAAAATATAGCTTCTATAGAACTAAAGGGCCAAATCGGACGAAACATATATATGGGAGCTTTAGCTAAATCTTAACCGATTTTCTTCAAATTCGGTAGTGTTGGTTCAGGGATCAAGAAACTCTACCATTCTAAATTTCAAAACGATTGGATGTAAAATACAGCTTTTATAGGACTAAAGGGCCAAATCGGACGAAACATATATATGGGAGCTATAGCTAAATCTTAACCGATTTTCTTCAAATTCGGTAGTGTTGGTTCATGGATCAATAAACTCTACCATTCTAAATTTCAAAACGATTGGATGTAAAATACAGCTATTACAGGACTAAAGGGCCAAATCGGACGAAACATGTATATGGGAGCTATAGCTAAATCTTAACCGATTTTTTTCAAATTCGGTAGTGTTGGTTCATGGATCAATAAACTCTACCATTCTAAATTTCAAAACGATTGGATGTAAAATACAGCTTCTATAGAACTAAAGGGCTAAATCGGACGAAACATATATATGGGAGCTATAGCTAAATCTTAACCGATATTCTTCAAATTCGGTAGTGTTGTAGTGTAGTGTAGTGTTCATGGATCAACAAACTCTACCATTCTAAATTTCAAAATGATTGGATGTAAAATACAGCTTCTTCAGGACTAAAGAGCAAAATCGGACGAAACATATATATGAGAGCTATAGCTAAATCTTAACCGATTTTCTTCAAATTCGGCAATGTTGGTTCATGGATCAAGAAACTCTGCCATTCTAAATTTCAAAACGATCGGATGTAAAATACAGCTTCTATAGGACTAAAGGGCCAAATCGGACGAAACATATATATGGGAGCTATAGCTAAATCTTAACCGATTTTCTTCAAATTCGGCAATGTTGGTTCATGGATCAAGAAACTCTACCATTCTAAATTTCAAAACGATTGGATGTAAAATACAGCTTCTATAGGATTAAAGGGCCAAATCGGACGAAACATATATATGGGAGCAATAGCTAAATCTTAAACGATTTTCTTCAAATTCGGCAATGTTGGTTCATGGATCAAGAAACTCTACCATTCTAAATTTCAAAACGATCGGATGTAAAATACAGCTTCTATAGAACTAAAGGGCCAAATCGGACGAAACATATATATGGGAACTATAGCTAAATCTTAACCGATTTTCTTCAAATTCGGCAATGTTGGTTCATGGGTCAAGAAACTCTGCCATTCTAAATTTCAAAACGATTGGATGTAAAATACAGCTTCTATAGGACTAAAGGGCCAAATCGGACGAAAGATATATATGGGAGCTATATCTAAATCTGAACCGATTTTCTTCAAATTCGGCAATGTTGGTTCATGGGTCAAGAAACTCTGCCATTCTAAATTTCAAAACGATTGGATGTAAAATACAGCTTCTATAGGACTAAAGGGCCAAATCGGACGAAAGATATATATGGGAGCTATATCTAAATCTGAACCGATTTCAACCAAATTCAATAGCGATCTTAACAGCCGCGAAATACTTTAAACTGCAAAATTTCAGAACGATCGAAGTGAAATTGCGACCTGTAGTCGACGAACAACTTTACATGGACATCGTTAAATCGACTCAGCTAGTGATTCTGAGTCGATCGGTATACTTTAAGGTGGGTCTAGCTGTGTTATTTTCAGGTGTTACAAACATCTGCCGTGAAACAAACTTATAATACCCTGTACCACAGTATGGTGTAGGGTATAAAAACACAAACAGATTTCAGGTTTTAGTCAAGAGAATTCAGTTTCAATTACTTCATACCGCTTTTAAGTCTGCTGCGCAAGTGAAAATGTGCGCAGAAAAAGAAAAGCGACAGAGAGACAGTTCGGGGGATTCAGGATATTCAGCACTGGAAATATAAAACTAAGATGGAAACTCTTTCTCCAATGAGTAGAAGCTTTTCAGTAGAAGCAACCATTGGAGAAAGAGTTGCCATATGTACAGACTATTGTAAACCTAAATGGAAACTAATGGGTGTATAATCATAGTGACCGTTAATTCAATTTGTAATTCAATTCAGACAGAATGTATTTAGAAAAAATTTAAAAATTCAGTAATTTATCTTAAAATACTGTTGAACACAGTTTAACAAACTAAATCTTAAACGATTTTCCTAAAATTTAGTAATATTTCCAAGTGTTTCAAGAGACTTCTTTGTGTACATTTTTGTTCAGATTGGTTACAAATGTTGCAGATTGGTTACAAATGTTGCTTATATGTCAAAACGGAGGTACACATACGAGAATATGAGAACTATATATAAATCTGAACCGATTTTGACCAATTTCGATAGGGATCGACCTTCGGCCAAAAAAAGACACTGTGCTAAATTTAATTACAATCGGAGACCAAAAATACAATTGATTACAACGGACGGACAGACGGACATGGTTAAATCGACGCAGGCAGTGATTCCAAGTCAATCGGTATAATAAACGACGATAATCGGTCAAATTTCGTGAAACTGGATAACCAGCCACGTCTTAGCAATATGTGAGCAAACCTTCAGATTAGTAACACACAGAGCGCTCTCAGTGGTCAAGCTATCGTAAAACAATGGCGCGGAATCGAATGCACTATTGTCATCTATGTTCCAAGTTTCGATGCAATTACTTTAGCTGTTTAGAAGTGATAGTAGGTAACATAAGTAACACGAAATGAAAAGATTCTGATCACGCCCATATTGACAACAATCTAAAATTAGCGACATTTTTGTTATACAATTACATTACTAATTAAAGAGATATATGTAGTTCGATAACCCTTTAAAAAGTTTAAGACGCGGTTTTGTGTCTTGTACTGGAAGAATGCAAATTTCTTCGGTCACTGCTACACTGACCAAAATCTTACAACTCATAATTGTCTTTCGCTATATATTTGGCGTGAATATATGTAGTTTCTACAACACAACTGTCTATGTGGGTACCAATTTTCGGTCTTCTAGCTCTTACAGGATCCTCAGTTTTGAATTTTATAATGATTTTAATTTCAATTTTAATAAAGGTATTCCCAAAAATTTGGCGACCCTCATGTGCCTTGCGGCACGAGGCTTCAGCCCATAGGCACTGTGCAAGGGTGCACCTATTCTTCGGATTTAGCCCCAAGAGTCTATTTCTTATTTCCAAACCTGAAGAAATGGCTCCGCGGAAGACTGCAACAATGATATCATCTCGCAAACAAATATCTACTTTGATGACCTTTTGGAAGGGATAACAAACTGAAGGAACGTTGGACAAGGTGTATAGGGCTCAAAGGATGCTATGTTGAAAAATAAAATGATTTTTTTTTCGAAGCCTCTGTAATATGTGTAACGTATAAATATGTGGTTTATCTCCGTAAAATGCTAAGAGGATTTACCCGTGTCCGCCTGTCTGTTAAAATAGAGATAGAGGTAAGTTGGTCAAATTGGGCAGAAATATACATTTCGTATGTCGTTTGAGATTTAAAATGAGCCATGCGCTATATCGGTTAATGTTTTCATATAACTCCCCATAGAGGTCGCTCTCAAATATTATTATTTAGCCATTAATATCACTTTATTCCGACGATTAGACTAAAAACTAAGAAATTATGTTTCGAATCTACTGACACAACATAAGTCTTCCAAAACCGGTAGATGTTTTGATATAGCTCGACAACGCAAGTCGTTTTTAAATATATTTAACATTTACAATTTTATTGACATGATATTTCACAACAAAAAAGAACCATATCGATCCATGATTTAATATAGGCACCATATAGAGGACGCTTTCACATTTGATTCTTTATGTCAATAATTTATTTAATAAGAATGAATAAGTCAGTTAAGCAACTTCATATTAAAGAAGTAAGAATGGTGGTAGATTCGGCGGTGTCGAATCTTAAATACCTTCCACAAGGGATTGTATTTAATTTAATAAGCGTAAAATCTTTGAAGAAAATCATGAAACGAATGGTTATATTTGCTTTAGCAAATTCTTTTAAAAATAAAGCGGAAAGATCTGTCAGATTTCCTAGAAAGGTCGACTTAATAATATTTAATATATCCTGGTATTCTGCCAATCCATTCATCTCTGGCAGGTATACTCGTATTAGTGATAAAATTCCTCTCGAAGGTGTACACCGATGGAATTTAGTCCATTTGGTCGGTTACCATTGCACTACAACGTGATATTCCCATGTGCCCGCAGTTATTGTATCCCCACAGTTTAATCTTAATGCCGCTCTGGTTGCAACTTCTCTAGACACAATATCAATCGGCAGTAGATGGAGTAGGACTCAATCTCTGTAGTCATTAGTTCCGCTTAGGCAGGCAGTTCTCTGTATCTTTTATAACTGGTTTGTAATGGATCCTTAATCACTTTCCGTCTACCACAACACAATGCCGTATAGCAGTATTGGGCGAACTACTGCTATATACAGGGTGGCTGATATGTAATGCAACAAAGTAAAGCGCTATATTTTTTTAATTTTTTTTTAAATTTTATTGTTCAAAATCAAAAAATTTCGGAAATAACATAAAATTTTAGAAACAGTTTAGATTTGTTCGAATTGGCCACCTTTGGCACGAATTATGGCCTTCAAACGGCCTACAAAGCCATCACACGCTGCACGAAAGTGGCTCTGCGGTATTTTGGCCCATTCCCGGCGAAGCGCCGTCTTGAGATGATCGATACTTTGGTATTTTTTAGTGCGAACCTTACTCTCTAAAATGCCCCAGGCGCAAAAGTCCAACGGATTGAGATCCGAGATCTTGGTGGCCATTGTGCGGTAGAAATAAAGCGAGGAACCTCCTTTTTAATCCATTCCTGGTTGACGCGTGCTGAGTGCGATGGTGCTGAGTCCTGTTGGAATGTCCATGGTCTGCGGCCGAAATGTTTGTCCGCCCAGGGCTTCAATACTGTCTTTAGGACATTTTCCCGATAATATTCGGCATTTATTTTGACCCCATGGTCGAGGAATACGAGCGGGGAGCGACCATTGGCCGTTACGGCGGCCTTTGAACGCCCACACCGCTGATTCTGGCCCATCTAGCCACTTTATTCAGAGCCACCTGTATAATGTCTCTGAGGACCCTGGGAAAATTGTCAGTTATTGCGATTGACAAGCCGCGGCGAGGCGCCACGGCGCGCCGTTCGTATATGCGACGACTTTGTAGCCACAACATTCTAAATCGAATAGGTTCCAAGATTACCCGCTAGGTTCCAAATTAGTGAAGACAGTACTCCTCCTTGTGGGGTCCCTCCGTTAACAAATATTGATAGCCGTATTCTGCATTCCGAATGTGGCTTGAATCCGAATATTCCACTCGGAATCGAGTTTCTTTGCAACTAAATGGATCTCTTTGTATTAGATATGCTTCGAATGGAAAAATGATGGTAATATGCACTTACAGAGAATCTCAAAAAACATAAAATATAGTTTTTGCGAAAAATGCAAACACAATTTTTAATTTCGCAAAAAAAGTCACAAAAAATATTCATGAGAACTTTTTTTATTTTCTTAAAAATATTGAAGAAAAAGCTATCGCAAACGCTTTGGGAAAATTTTTCGGAATATAATAGGTAATAAGTTATATGGATGGGACAAAAGGTCCGTTTGACCTATTTTTCAAAATTCAACACCCTCCAACTCGGACAGTCCTTAACCGATTTGGTTGAAATTTTGTGTCAGAACTACTATCCATTAGGACTAAACTTGGGAGAAAATTGCAAAATTTATGCTGAAAATACCTTTGCTATAAGTATCCAAAGATTCATTAATTTCCTTTTTTATTCGAAATCCCCCCACTGTGGTGATGTAGGGGGCAGTGGTAGTGCTAGTTCGGGAAACCAACAAAAACAAACCGAAATCAAAGGGAAAGAAAGAAAGCTGAGCTGTATTGAAAAAACCCCAACAGCTGCAGCTGGCTGTCGCTGCTGCAGCGGCGCCAGCAGAAAGCTTTAGTTAAATACTCGTGTAGTCGGTAGTGTTAAAACACACAGAACAAAACTATAAAAAGGAAAAAGGATCCTATTTATTAATGTGGTGAGAGAGTGTGAGTGTACGAGAATATGAAGTGCGGGTGTGTGTGCATTTTGTGTGGTGTGTATGAACGTGTTTGTATGCCACGGCAGACTTCGTTTTATGTATGTTTTGGTGTGCCGAGGAGAGAGAGAGAGAGTGAGTGAGTGTGTGCATAAGAATGCCTTAATGGATGCAAGTGATGATGATTATGCAGATGACGAAGATGATGATGTGGAAGGCTTTGAACATAAAGGAGACGATGATTGTGCTATGATGATGCGGTTGTTGTTCTTGTCGTTGCAGGGTTGCAAAAGCCGGTATACGTGGGGTAGTCGGCCGCAAACCTAAGTTTTTGAACTACGTTAATTATTGAAAAGCTTGATAAAACAATTCTAAGCTCGAAAACGATAAATGTTATTATATATAACTATTACAAATTGGAGGTGATATATTTTAAAGTACTGAACTCGTCTTTTTTCGGTGTTAAAACTTACTTTTTTCGGTGTTAAAACGCATATAATTTAATGTTATGGCCACGAATTTAGCTGTATTTTTAAAGATACGGATTTGTCATTATGTTTTAAATACTATTTCGGGCAAGCGGCCGCTAAGCTGGCTCGAATAAATTGCAGCAGAGAGGCCCGATTTTCGACCACGCGCCAAATATTCTCTTCCAAAGCGTCAATCGTGTCGGGCTTATCTGCGTAGACAAGCGACTTCACATAACCCTACAAAAAATAGTCCAGCGGTGTTAAATCGCACGATCGAGATCACGCCACAAAGCCACGACGTGAGATAATGCGCTCACCAAAAGATTCCTTCAATAAATTGATTGTTTCGTTGGCTGTATGGCATGTAGAGCCGTCTTGTTTGAACCAAGGGTCGTCCACATTAACATCCTCCTATTTAGGCACAAAAAAGTCATTAATAATGTCTCTGTAGCGTTCCCCATTACCTGTAACATTATGGTCGGTTTCATTTTTGAAGAAATATGGACCAATGATTCCCTCTCATAGAGCTCACCGAACAGTGACTTTTTGTGGATGTAACGGCGTCTGAACAATGGCGTATTAATACATTTAAAAGTGAGCTTCATCGCTGAACAAAATTTTCTTGTGAAAATCGGGATTGGTGGCCATCACGTTTTGGGCCCATTCACCGAACGTGTGACGCTCGGCTTCAATTCTTGCACGAGTTGGATTTTGTAAGCCCTCAATCCAAGTTCCTTCCGCAAAATCGTCCATAAAGTGAATTGGCGCAGCTCCAATAGACGCGCGATGGCGGATGAACTCATTCGGGTCTTCTTCGATACTCTGCTCCACAGCAGCAATAGCGCCTTCGGTGCGCACTGTCCTTCGTCTCTGAGGATGCGCATTATCGACTAGAGCAAATTCCGAACCATGGTTGCTCGAATTACCGACTCTGCTGTTCGATTATGTCGACCGAATATTGGACGGAGCGCGCGATGAGTCGCGCGAACCGAACCATTATTTTGGAAATAAATTTGTACGATTTGCAACCGTTGTTCCGCAGCAAGTCTATTTACCAAATGGCTGTCAAAAAGACCAATACCGAAAAAAGTATTGCCAGAGTTAAAAACGCACCTCTTTCCAAAAACAGCCTCTATATTTCTTTATGTCGTAAAAATTTCATTTCTTCGCAACGTTACAATTTGGCTTTCTTTTCAAAAGAATTCAGCACAATATTAATTACACAGTACAACATTTTTCTGCTGATTGATTTGGGACTTAAAGTAAAGTAAGAACTTCTGCATTATTCGTTTAGTCCAGTTGGCTAAATTAATAATTTAATGGCCATACGGATTTTTTTGCTCAAGGTATATTTTTAGCACGTTTTCTATATATATTTCTCGGTATACTGTACGGAATATCTCGTTTGTGTCTAAAGCAAAGTTGTATCCATTTCGAGGTTCCATACTTTTTTTAAAGAAAAAAACACAGAAAATTCAAATTGAATGGGGAATGTTTATTATCATTTGAAAGAACTTTCTTTGGCATTTATTTTTTTAGGAATTTATTTCTATCAAATGTTGGCTGCGGCTACGTCTCAGATGGTCCTTCCGTTGAGTCCAATTTTCGATGACTCGTTCGAAAATTACGACTGGTAACTGGCGAATGACACGCGTGATGTTTTGCTCCAAGGCCAGAATCGAAGCGGGTTTGTCCGCATAAACTTTAAACTTTACATATCCCCACAGGAACAAGTCTAACGGTGTGATACCATACGATCTTGGTGGCCAATCGACCGGCCCAAAACGTGAAATTATCTGCTCACCGAAGTGTTCTCTCAATAAATCCATTGATTGATGCGATGTGTGGAAAGTGGCGCCGTCTTGTTGAAACCAAATGTCGCCGAGATCACGAGGCACGATAACGGTCGTCATTGACGGTTACGTTCTCATCGGCATCATTTTTGAAGAAATATGGACCGATGATTCCGGTACGTCGGATCAGGAATCGGTCAATGGCAAAAGGATAGCTCTTAACAAGAGCTAAAATACTGCTCATGGGTGTCAAGGTGTTGGTTCGACTGGAAAGTGTTTTTTTTTTTTTGATTTAAAAAAAATGGTCTTAGCGCAATTGACGAACGATTATTTTGATAATGAAACTGAATAATTTGTAAACGTTGTTCAGGCGTAAGTCTTTCCATGACGATATGCCAAACACGTGATCTGTCAAAAAAGGCTATTGCAAAAAGTATCTCTACTTAGATCACCCGTTATATAGCAGTAGTTCATCCAATACTGTTATACGGCATTGTGGTATAGTGGACGGCAACTGACAAACTAACAATCACCAACCTTCTATCAAAGGTTCAGAGAAGGTTAATAATTAGGTTAATGGTGGGATGGCAGCCGGTTTTACAAGCTCACATAGACCAATTTAAATATCTCAAAACTCCTGAAATGGAGATACGACTTTCTTTCTTTCACGGTGTACACCTTGGAGAGGAACTACATCACTATGAAACCAGCCAGAGATGAAAAGGTTGGCAGAATACCAGGTAATAGAAACCATATCCACTTCTATGCGGAAGGTTCGAAGCTCGATGAAAAGGATGGCTTCGGAGTACACTGTACAGAACTTAGTCTGAATATAGCTCACAGAGTACCAGATACATGCAGTGTCTAACAAGCCGAAATAATGGCAATATGGGAAGTCGTCAAGTGGCTGAGTCGCAACATAGTAACCAACACTGACGATGTCATTTACTCGGACTGCCAGGCTGTCTCTGGAGGCCACATCCCTAAATTCGCAAACAGCCCTCGACTGCTGCAAATCTCTTAACGAGATGGCTGAACAGTTTTATATACACCTCAATGGGTTGAACTTGCTAGGAAAAGTGCACCACTATTCACATGCAACCTTAGGCTTAAGCAAGAGGCAGTCCAACGAAAGGTGGACAGATCTGGCCATGATATGACCTGAGAAGCTCAAAATATCTCCTCGCACAAGAGAGGAAAAGATTGTCTACGTTAGTATCAGTTCTGTCGGGACACTGTCTGATCGGCGAACACACCAGAAGGTTGGGTATGAGGATGAAGCGATGAGGATGAAGTGGAGAGCATTGAGCACTTGCTATGCGACTGTCCCGCTTTGAGTAAACGTCTGGATATACTGGGTTCGGCCTTTCTAGGTAATCTTACAGATCTTTCCGGTACCGATACTCATACTATCGAGAACTTTGTATATCAAGCAGGTTGGTTTCGATGATGGACATTTCAGCCCATGGTAACACTAGGGACCTAAACTGGTCTATGTGAGCTGGTAAAAAACGTAACCTAACCCTAAACACACAACCAATAAGATTAATTTAAACTTATGCTATGGTACAAGTCTGTTCGCATTTCACCAATAAATGAAAATTCTACAAGCATTTCAGTACATACATTATATCATCGCAATGTTATTTGCATTTATTAATAAAAAATACAAACTTGTAATGGCCATAACTCGAAATCGGCTAGAGATATTTTCACAACGTATGAACGTATTTTCATTAAATGTATCCCACAATAATTCCCGAAAAAAAGGTTTTCGAAACATGTTTTCATATTCCTATGCACGCATTTTCAGCATATTTTCTCATTGTGCAACGTCTGGATATACTGCGGTCGGCCTTTTTACGAAATCAGTCATTTCTGGCCGGCACCGACGTTCATATTTTTGATTTAAATGCAAATTGTAAACTGGTATTACAATTGAATTATCTGATTTTTTTCGTCCGGTTCCTTCATTCCAAATTTTAAAATAGGGTCACTTAAGCTTCGGAACGCAATTTTTAGTTAAATGTGTATACAAAATAAACGACCTATTTATGTGGAACCAGGGATCGCCTCTCCATATATAATCTCATTTGTCCTTTACAGCAAAATAGAATACCTGTTTAACATTTTATTGCTCAGTTGCCGGTTTCAGTGATCGCCTCCAGGTCTAGATATTCATGCGTTCATTCATCACTTCCATGAAACATTGTGCATAAGTGAGAAGTTGTTTGGCGAACAAAAGAAAAATCCCTATAGTCGTTTTGATATGCAACAGTGACCCCTTTTTTCGCAGAAATAACAAATGATGTATGGATGGACAAGCTTTGATGTTTTGAGACACAAAGCTTCCTTAAGCATCCCCACGTAAATGCGAGTATGTGAGTAGTACATTATATGCTTTTGAGGGATTTGCCGGAGAGAGAGTGAGACGCCTGGCTTTAAGTGTGAGTGGGTCGGTGTGTGTGTCGCGTGATGCTTTTGTAAGCACATTATCCTTTTTGCATGGAAGTGTGTGTGTTGATGTTGGATGGTGGAGGCTTTACTCTTCTAGTATAAAGCAGCCGGCATGTGCCCGCCCGGCTTTTGATGTTGTTTGTTTTTGTCTTCATTTTGCTCTTCTGTGTATCCTTTGAGTGAATAATAAAAACAACGACAGTAACACGACGAGAACAACAGCTAGGATGACGATGACGAGGAGAAGGACGTTGATGATGAAGACGACAACGATGACTCCCATTCATTCATTCATTCATACGACTACTCCATTTTCCCTAAATAGGTTTCGAATAATCCTCGAATACATCTCTACTCTCCAGGATTCCCCAGTAGTTCAAACGATTGTCCGTCCTTACATCTATATAAGCGCCTGTTTATGGCCCTGTTTCCATGTGTATGTGAGTGCTGCACGAGTATTTTAAAGAGTGTCCTCTTTATGATGCTTAGCCATGGGTGTAGAGAAGAGAGAACGAGCTGGGCCGTTTGTTGCTGATGTTTCTTCTGGGGGAGGGATAGGGAGACAAAGCAAGGACTAACCATAAGCATGAGAACCTTTTGTGGCAACAAAGCAACGATAGCAAAAAGCAACACCGACAACAGCAACAAATACACTTTTACCCTTTTCTCTCTCTCACGCGCTGATTCGACTTGGCTTGGCTTGGTCGGCACAGAAATCACAAAACCCTTTCATGGATGCCGCCGACCTGCAAGCCAATGTTAAAGCCACAGAAAGCCAACAAAACAAACAAAACAGCAAACAACCAAGTTAACAACTAAATCCTTTATAAACGTGTTCTGTGCTCCATAAGGCTCTAGAGCTAGCTAACCGCCTCTCCAACACCCCTTCTGGATGCACAAAATCCTCCTCCCTCATGATGCTGACGAGGCCAGCTCCCTTAGCGCACCCATCATCCTAGTGCTAGTGCAGAGAGTAGTCGTATAGCTTAGCCCCATTTGGCCCACTCACCCATCTCTCAACCCTAAGCCACGAGGTTCATGCCTACCCCGTCGCCACCGCCAACATCGCGCCTTTCCGTCCATTTTGGCCACAGATCCACAGTGTGTTTAACTAGTTGTAGTTGTTTGTTGTTAGTTGGCTCCGAGTGAGCGCGGGAAATATGCTTTTAAAAACAGCAATTAAAGTACAACATCAAAGCTAAAGGAATTCTTTTTGTTGTAGATTATGTTGTTGTATTTGTTGGTGTTGTCGTTGTCCTATTTGTATTTGTGTGTGCGCGTGTCGGTGGGTAAGTGTGTGTTGGATTTGCACTAGTGGAATCCAAAGAAGGGACCTGCGGATTGAAAGGCCTTTTGGGTTGGGGCTAAAATCCGAGCAGATGCTGTCCTCAATCCAGACTTTGGGAGTGAGACACAGTTTTGCACCGTGCCACGGGATTTAGATCTTCAGCCTTTATCGGTTTTGGAACGGAAATAGTGTCCATTAAGAGAAACTCCTTTTTTGCTTTCGGGTCCTCACATTTGAACCACAGAGCAGGTTTACAGTTCCTTTTCTGATCCACGAACAGAGCCGGGTCCCACACAAAAAAAAACCTAAAGGTAGCTGTACAATGATTAGCCCGACCCCAATGAACTTCTGCTCTTGGGTTTGTTGCTTATCTTTTTCCGACCATACATCGAAGACAGGTTTAACCACCTCTTCAATTCCAAAAGGGACGTAGATCGTCTACCTTCATCGGTTTTGGAACGGAGGAACTTCTTCTTCGCTTTCTGGTTCTCATATTTGTATTAAAGAACGGGATTCCAGTTCCTTTCGTGATTAGTGAGCAGAGCCGGATCCCATCCAACAAGTGTCTTATTATCCAGTCAGGTACTCTTACGCTTTCTTGGCTTAGGAGTTATCGTCCATTACTGTGGACAACCGCTACTGCAGTTCATTATAATGTCTAACCGATTCCATATGATGATTGCATTTATCAGTATCGCCTAGTTTAATGTTCAATTCGTTTGTCTTATCCGAAAAGAAACTTAGGTTGACGTCCGCATTTTTCTCTTGAGCAGCTTCTGTAGTTCAACGGTCCTCATACTGGCGGATTACTATCTAGTCAGTCGTAAATAATAATGCCCAAAAATGTTCCTGTTTTAGTTGCTAAATGCCCAAAAATGTTCCTGTTTTAGTTGCTAAACCCTTATATTTGAGTGGACTTTACCATAGAAAATTTTAATAGACCACTGGTCCTCTAGCCAGATCCTACCTGTGGATCGCAGTATCGGAATCAACTAGTTGATGATAGTGGAAAATTAAATGCCCAGTTCGTTTGCCTTGACCATCAATATTTCGATTAGGGCCCCGTTTTCTCCTTTAAGCAGTAGGTTCACAGTCTTCGTATCAACAGTTAATGGCTTAATCAGTTAAGAATATTGAAAACAAAATTCGTTCTTGTTTCAGCTGTTCGCGGCCGCTTTTAGCATGTGTATTCTGCGTGGCTTCAGTAAGTCCTAGACCTCTGGTCCGATTCCATCTGTGGGTTGCATCTACGGGGCGATTGTGAAATATTGAATATTCATTCGTTTACCTTGCCCATCAAAGTTTTGATTTGTGTCCTCGTTCTCCTTTCGAGCAGCTTTTCTAGGACCACATTCTTCCAACTGACAGATTTCGGGGGTGCTGAAACAAAACTTCGTTCTTGTTTCCATTGCTGTTACTTATTTATATACTGCCCTCCTAAAAAAGAATGTCACATCTCAATTTTAGTAGTTGTTTTAACGTTTTTTAACTTTAGGTTTAGGTTAGGGCGGCAGCTATTTTTACCAGCTCACATAGACCAATTTAGGTCCCTAACCTAAACCTAAAATAAAAGACGTGAAAGTTAAAAAACGTAAATGCTAAATATCTCAAAAACTATTGGTAGCAAAAGTTCAGTCTCGGAAGGCATTCGCTCCAGGATGAATTTCGTGAAGGTCGTCCATCTCCGGTAGTTTTGCCGGAAACCATTGATGCTGTGCGTGAAGTGATAAAGCAAGACCGACATGTGACATATTAAGGCATCCTTGGGCATTAGTATGACAAGCATCAGTAAGATATTGCAGGTTCATTTGGCCGTGTAAAAGATTTGTTATCTTTGGATCCCAAATAATTTGTCTCATGCCAAAAAAATGCTCGTGTTGATTGGAGCAGAGAAATGTTGAAAAATGCAGTGCAGCTCAAATGCAGTGTATAACATCGTCACAGCTTATGGATCATGGATCTATGAATATGAGCCCGAAACAAAACAGCAATCGACGGTATGGGTCTTTCAAGACGAGACAAATCCAACAAAAGTTGTTCGTGGAACATATAATGATAACGAGAGGAATGCACGTTCTACAATTTCCTAAAAATTGTTTTACTCTATTTGGTTAACCCATGACTAAACCACTGATCTCGCAAGTTTGAATCATCCAGTTCCGGACACGGCCAGAGAAAAACTCGTCAAATGTAATATCTAACAAACTTATTCAGTCAGTCCTTTTCCCTAGCGGGTTAGAAATAGGGCCCCTAATATTGAGGCCAGTTCGAAATATAATTTCATCTGAACGTTTTATTATCAATTTGTATAGCGTGATCCATTTCCAGGTTCCCTAATTTTTTAGTTCAGTCTCGGAAGGCATTCGCTCCAGGATGAATTTCGTGAAGGTCGTCCATCTCCGGTAGTTTTGCCGGAAACCATTGATGCTGTGCGTGAAGTGATAAAGCAAGACCGACATGTGACATACTAAGGCATCCTTGGGCATTATGACAAGCATCAGTAAGATATTGCAGGTTCATTTGGCCGTGTAAAAGATTTGTTATCTTTGGATCCCAAATAATTTGTCTCATGCCAAAAAAATGCTCGTGTTGATTGGAGCAGAGAAATGTTGAAAAATGCAGTGCAGCTCAAATGCAGTGTATAACATCGTCACAGCTTATGGATCATGGATCTATGAATATGAGCCCGAAACAAAACAGCAATCGACGGTATGGGTCTTTCAAGACGAGACAAATCCAACAAAAGTTGTTCGTGGAAGAAGCACATCGAAGCAAATAATCGCGTTTTTTTCGGTCATGTGGCCACAGTACCTTTAGTGAAACGTAGGACGGTCAATTATGAGTGGTACACAACCATCTGTTTGGCAACAGTCTTTAAAGAAATAAGGTAAAACAATATGAGAAGACGGATAATTTTGCATCACGACAATGCGAGCTCACACCCATCAGCTGAAACAATGGGCTATTTGAGCACTCAAGATGTCGAATTGATGTGTCATCCGCCGTACAGCCCCGATTTGGCATCCAATGACTTCTTCTTATTCATAAAGAAAAACGGCGTGGTCAACGTTTTTCGACTCCCGAAGCAGCTGTTGAAGCGTTCGAAAATCATGTTTTGGAGGTGTCTCGGTCGGAATGGAAAAAGTGGTTCGAAAATTGGTTTGAGCGCATGCAAACGCGTATTTATCTTCACGGATAATAATTTGGAAAAAAATAAAACCATTTCCAATGATAAATTATTGTTTTGTTATAGCTGGACCCCAAATATAAATAGCAACCCTCGTATGACGTTCTTTCTTAGGAGGGCAGTATACTAAGGAAGTGTTTTCAACTTTAATTATGAATGTAGCAAACTTTGAGTAACATATAATGATAACGAGAGGAATGCACGCTCTACAATTTCCTAAAAATTGTTTTACTCTATTTGGTTAACACATGACTAAACCACTGATCTCGCAAGTTTGAATCATCCAGTTCCGGACACGGCCAGAGAAAAACTCGTCAAATGAAATTTCTAACAAACTTATTCAGTCAGTCCTTTTCCCTAGCGGGTTAGAAATAGGGCACCTAATATTGAAACCAGTTCGAAATATAATTTCGTCTGAACGTTTTATTATCAATTTGTATAGCGTGGTCCATTTTTATACCCTCACTTTAGTGTGACGAGGGTATATATCATTTGCTACGAAAAAAAGTGTAACACATCGAAGGAGTGATCTAAGACCCTAAGTATGTTCGGCGGATATTCGTTTTGTGTCATTTTAAGTCGAATGAGCAATGTCCGTCCGTCTGTCTGTCTATCTGTCTGTCTGTCTGTCTGCTGGCTGGTGCGCACGATAACTCTCGAAAGGAGTAACCGATTGACTTCAAATTTGGGACGTGGTAATATTTTTTTCTATCTCCGGCTAAGTTCGAAGATGGGCCATATTGGTCCACTCCTTCTAGTACCTCCCCCACAAAGTGTTAAAATGTTGTGAAATATTGAATCTTTAATAACTGCTATACTGCTTATTCGAATCTTCTGAAATTCCACACATAGCTTTAGTTTATTAGTCGCTATCAACTCGAGAAAAATGGGCCATGTTGCTACGCCCCTTTTGGTACCTCCCACACAAATGCACCATTTTGCACCAAAAGTTAACAGCTTATAACATTAATACCAGTGCATAAAAATACTTGAAATTTTGTACAGTGTAATGCTTTCATAGTGCCTAGAGTCCAGTGAAAAATGGGTGTCATATCCACGCCCCTTTTGGTACCTCTTACACAAAGGTACCATTTTGCACCAAAAGATAACAGCTTATAACATTAATACCAGTGTATAAAAGCACTTGAAATTTTGTACAGTGTAATGCTTTTATAGTGTCTTTTGCACTGTGAAAAATGGGCGCTATTGCCACGCCCCTTTTTGTACCTCCCACACAAAGGTACCATTTTGCACAAAAAGTTAACCCCTTTTTGTACCTCCCACACAAAGGTACCATTTTGCACAAAAAGTTAAGAGCTCACAGCATGAGTACCAATGCACGAAAATGGAACAACATTTTGCACAGTGTAACGCTTTTGAAGTCCGTATAGCCCTGTAAAAAATGGCCGTTATCACCACGCCCCTTTTTGTACCTCCCACACAAAATGGCCAAATCATACCAAATTTAATATCTCATAACGTTACCAGTGCAAAAAACGCTTATAACACTAGGTCACAAATAACAAAATTTTCTCTGTTATTTGTTTCTAGCATACTTTTTCTCATTGATTTTGACCTACTAAACACGAAAATGAGTTTTAAAAATTTTTCTGTCGATTGGTTTTCGAGATACAAATTTTTGAACTTTTTTTTTTAAATTTTTGGAGGTACACTTACAATTTTGAGCATATCTTTCGTCTTCTTTGACGTATTTGCTCCTACTACTACTCAAATTAAAGCAAATTGAGTCGTCTACAACTCATTCTCAGAAAATTTTCAAATCGGGTGAGTAGTTTTGATGTTGGCGGCTTAAAAAGGTTAAAAAACTGCGTTTTTTTTACTAAAAATGTGGCAGAAAAATTCATATAAAAATTCATATAAAATATAAAACGCGATGCTAACAGCGATTTTGGTTTTTTACGTATAGCTGGCATTTTTCCAAAGAAAATAAGCACTTACTTAACAAAATCTGACAACAAATGGCGGACTTATAATTTTTTTGGTAAAAGACCGAAATTCCGCTATTTCACGATATTTTGATTTTCATTATTTGCACAGCTTACCTACCCAACGCAAACGAATAAATACATTTGAACTTAATTTAAAATAAACAAATTAGTCTTAGTATATTATTTTTTAATTTATTTAGAGCACTACATACTCAATGTATGGCACAATTAGAAATGGATGTGCCAGGTTAGCTAAACTAACGAAATTAACCAAATCAACGCCCAAAAAAAATGAGTAGAAACAAAGATATAACTGTACATTTTATGCCATGTGGAAAAACAGCTGACTTCTTCTTTGTTTTTTGTATTCGCTGCAATTGGTCTCACGTATTAGGGTCCAAATGTAGTCACCCATCATAGCCGTGTCATAGATGCCCTGATAGCGTCGTTCCATAGCCTTCAATTCTTGATAAAAGCGCTCGCCGTGTTCGTCGCTCACGTCTCCTAAATTCTCAGGGAAAAAATCCAAATGAGAATGCAGAAAGTGTATTTTAAGTGACATGTGCACTCCTACCCAAAAATGAAAAAAAAACGAGAATTAAAACGCTATTTAAATTAACATTTGTTTCAAAAAAAACCTACCCATTGCTTCATAGTTCTTTACCAGATCCTCAACTATGTCCTTATAATTATCGCTTTTGGTGTTTCCTAAAAAGTTTTCCACAACAAGCCTGAAGGAATTCCATGCTGCGGCTTCGATGGGTGATAACAGCTTCGGGAATGTTTCATCTTTCAACATTTTTTTTATCTCGGGTCCTGGGAAGACTCCTTCTTTAATTTTTGCCAGCGAAAGGTAAGGGAAAATTGACCGTAAATAGGCAAAAGCTTCACCTTCTTTGTCCAATTTTTTAGCAAAATTTTTTATCAAACCCAATTTTATGTGCAGCGGCGGAAGTATTATATTTTCACGGTTCTCTATTAGTGGTTTGCGCTGAACATTCGCTTCTCCAACTACAGGTTTCGTTCGTTCCGGCCATTTTTTTTGAATATAATGCTGATCATCAGCGCGGCTATTCCAAAGGCACAGAAAACAGCAATGTCGCGTATAGCCTCCTTGGAGTCCACACAGAATGGCCACAACTTTGAGGTCGGCGCATATTTTCCAATTATATTTGCTATACTCTATGCATTTCAGCAAAATGTTCATAGTTTCATAGTTCTCCTTTGAATGAACCGCATGAGCAATAGGAAGAGATGGCTTTTCATTCCCATTATGTAAGAGAACTGCCTTCAAGCTCTCTTTGTTGCTGTCAATAAACAACCTCCATTCATTGGGGTTGTGAATTTGGTGAAGCTCTTGGAACAAGCCGGAAATGTCGCTGCAAAAACATATTTCGTCTTTCTTTGTATAAAATTTCGCATACTGCTGGTGACGCTTCCTGTACGCTGTTACTTTCACTTCTGAATCCGCAAATCCACATTGTACCATCCGAGACGCAAAAAGTTCGGATTTCTCCTTAGTGAGACCAAAATCGCGCACCCAATCGTTTAGTTCGGCCTGTGACAGTAATTTTCGCTTTCTGCACGCCCCAAATTCGCTTGCACTTGACTCGGACTCTTGATCTGACGATTCTGCTTTTTGAAGAGATGCACCAGGGCACACTGGATATGGTACATCATTCGAATGTGGTACTGGAAGTGCAAACGATCCCACTTGAGCGTAGTTCCATTTTAAAAATCTCCCTACCCCACTGTTTGTGGTGAGGCAAAAATAACAGTCTGTGAAATGGCATAGCGGCTTTTTCCACATCATTGGTGTATCGAATTTCATATGGCGCCTAAAATTAAAATAAATTACTATATTTGCTTTGCTTAATGTGTTTAAATAAAAATTCTTACCTTCCGCCAGCTGCCCAGTTGGTTAGGATTATATAGCAAAGATCACATAGCGACTTAGGTGTCCATGGTTCTGTGATATTTGGTGAAATACCAAAATAATTCAAATAGTGCAATTGCACTGCTGGAGTAAACGTGTGTGCGTGATTATTCTTTATAAACTCGCCACAAACATTGCAGAAATTGTCTGGATTGTTCAAACACTC
Organism: Eudasyphora cyanicolor; assembly: GCA_963930755.1. Taxonomy (NCBI): domain Eukaryota; kingdom Metazoa; phylum Arthropoda; class Insecta; order Diptera; family Muscidae; genus Eudasyphora; species Eudasyphora cyanicolor. The sequence continues at coordinate 55,049,139 of OZ005735.1, forward strand.
GAACACACGTAGTCTTTTACTCATTGTCTTACTTGTTGGGTAGGTATTATATGCACTTACATTCAATTTGTTTCACTTTTTACTCGTACTACTCGCGTTCGTAGACACTTGTTGAATGACAAAAAACGATAAATGAACACCTATACATACTAAGTATGTTACAATATTTTACTGACAGGTACTTATGAATGGGCGCATCTTTTAAGGGTGGCTATATACCTGATTCAGCAAGTGTGCGTTTCAAATTGTGGAAAAGTTTCCAAATAATGACCACTCACAAATGTGGGGGGAATTTCTGTAAAAAAAATCCGATACAGGTAGCCATCGGGAAAACACACATCAATAAAAAAGTGTAATTCCCTTTTTTCCCTTTAATTGACTGTGAACGGAGTAGCAGTCATAAAGGAACACGAAGAGCGTCCACGCACATTCAGAAGCGTATATTACTCTGCAACCACAATCATAAAAATTAAATAACTATTTGTGTATTACTTATTTTTTTTAATTCTGAGAATCATAAAAATTACGTAAACGTTTTTTCCAAACAATTTTGTACATGTAAAGTGGGTTTGCCAAAATTCGTATCGTAAAATGCACCTGTGTTTCTATGTTCTGCATTTTCATTATACCATTTTCGACGAAACGTCCCTACGGTATTGTAAATAGGTGTTTTACAATTATGAAATATTTGTGTTATTAATATTAATTTAAAAATTTTATCAAAACTGCAAAGTGCTGTGACATTTGAAAAAAAACTCCAAAAAAAAAATTGCTGATTTCACTAAATTTTTGAAATTTCACGTCCCTTGCCAGAACAGAAGACATTAACTCATGGTGGTGAAATTTTGAACAGAAGTAACTTATGTATAGGAGCAACTGTTCCGTTCTATTCCAAAAGGATTATAAAAAACTTGCTTTTTCGGTCCCTCCTAGTAGGTTAGCTGTGCAAATAATGAAAATCAAAATATCGTGAAATAGCGGAATTTCGGTCTTTTACCAAAAAAATTATAAGTCCGCCATTTGTTGTCAGATTTTGTTAAGTAAGTGCTTATTTTCTTTGGAAAAATGCCAGCTATACGTAAAAAAACCAAAATCGCTGTTAGCATCGCGTTTTATATTTTATATGAATTTTTCTGCCACATTTTTACTAAAAAAACGCAGTTTTTTAACCTTTTTAAGCCGCCAACATCAAAACTACTCACCCGATTTGAAAATTTTCTGAGAATGAGTTGTAGACGGCTCAATTTGCTTTAATTTGAGTAGTAGTAGGATCAAATACGTCAAAGAAGACGAAAGATATGCTCAAAATTGTAAGTGTACCTCCAAAAATTAAAAAAAAAAAAAGTTCAAAAATTTGTATCTCGAAAACCAATCGACAGAAAAATTTTTAAAACTCATTTTCGTGTTCAGTAGGTCAAAATCAATGAGAAAAACTATGCTAGAACCAAATAACAAAACGACTGTTGGCTAGTGTAATTCGGCGCAGTGCAATGTATTTAAAGAATCTACTATTCAGAGAAAAATATGTGTATTTGTTAAAAACATTCTGGTACCTCCCATACAAATTGACAGAGTAATTCGTTTAATATTCCATATTACATTACTCACAAAGTGAGGGTATACCTTAGTCGGTTTACCCGACTGAAGCTTTCTTACTTGTTTATCAATTTTTTAAAGGAAAAAAAACAGAAAATTCAAATTGAATGGGGAATGTTTATTATCATTTGAAAGAACATTCTTTAGCATTTATTTTTTGAAGATTATGTCTATCAAATGTTGGCCGCGGCTACGTCTCAGATGGTCCATCCGTTGAGTCCAATTTTCGATGAATGTTCAAGCATTTCGACTGTCAACTGGCGAATGACACGCGTGATGTTTTGCTCCAAGGCCTGAATCAAAGCGGGTTTGTCCGCATAAAATTTAGACTTTACATATCCCCACAGGAAAAAGTCTAACGGTGTGATATCACACGATCTTGGTGGCCAATCGACCGGCCCAAAACGTGAAATTATCTGCTCACCGAAGTGTTCTCTCAATAAATCCATTGATTGATGCGATGTGTGGGAAGTGGCGCCGTCTTGTTGAAACCAAATGTCGCCGAGATCACGAGCTTCAATTTCAGGCATAAAATAGTCGGTTATCATGGCACGATAACGGTCGCCATTGACGGTTACGTTCTCACCGGCATAATTTTTGAAGAAATATGGACCGATGATTCCACCGGCCCACAAACCACACCAAACCGTTGTTTTTTCTGGATGAAGTGGCAGCTCTTGAATCTCTTCAGGTTGCTCTTCGTCCCAAATGCGGCAATTTTGCTTGTTTACATACCCATTGAGCCAGAAATGGCCCTCATCGCTGAACAAAATTCGGCTCGAAGACGTCGGATCATCGGATCGGATAAAGTTGAACGATTTGTAAACGTTGTTCAGTCTTTCCATGATGAAATGCCAAACAATACTTAACAAAAATAACATGACAGCATGACACGACTCACACGTGATCTGTCAAAAAAAGGCTATTGAAAAAAGTATCTCTACCTTGGATCACCCTATATATTCAATCCTACTAGGCCACTTCATACTGCCTTTTTTAAACTCAAAAATCGAATACAAACTTAGGCGATTTTACAAAATATAGTGCATAGAAAACATGTTAATCATTATCCTTCAAACTCTGCCAGATACATCCTCCACGTCTGCCAACCGATCTACGCTTTTTTCACCCCATTTGTGAACCCATGATTTCACAAGTTTGGATCATCTATTTCCGGAACTTCCCTGAGACAAATTCATATGGAACCTCATACAATCTTGTTCTGTTGGTCCTATCTCTCACAATATCATATTTGTTGTCATCGATTTGTGGTCCCGACAAAATCGTGAAAACATCGACATACGTCACGATTTCAACATCATCAGGTGCGGGTGGAATTGCAGAACGTTAGAGGTTAAACAATGCAGGAGATATCACCCCAACTTGGGGAACTCCCCGTTTAAGTCTACGAGGCTTGTTTCTGAATTCCACGTATGACTGCGGTCCAAATATGATATAATTTATGATCCAACGTTTCTAACTCGGCTGCAGGGACGTTTTGGCACTGTCCTCAAACAAAGTGGCATGGCTGACCGTATCGATTGCCTTGGAAAGATCAATTTCTACGAGGACCATCTTGTCACAAGGCTTGTTCTGATTTAGACCACGACCGAAATGAGTGGTTATGGTGTACAAATCAGTCGTTATACTATGCAGCTTACGTAAACCGTGTTATTGATCTACAAAGGAAAAGTGTCCAATAAGGGTCGGCATAAGAAGCGCCCCTAATGTCTTCGCTACTCGCAAGAGTAGGAAAATCGGCCTCTACGATATTCCTTTCCTGACGTCTTTCTCAAATTTTAGTAGCGGGACCACTCTGCCCATTTTCCAGGCTTTGAGAACTATAAGAATGACCATAGACAGATTATGTTGGTCCTCTTACTTATAGGTCAGAAATTGGATCCCAAGTATTAAGGTCAGTCCGATTTTTTCACTCGTCAGAATATTTTATTACCAATTTCAATGGATTGTTTCAAACTTCAAGTTGGTAGACCAATGAGAGTCCATGCTGATCCATGCGTATTTCTCAAAACTGAAAAATTGAGTACAAAGTTATTTTAAATATTTTGTGAAAAAAAGACTAAGAAAACCACTCAAAAAGATTTCTTGGTGAGGCTTGAGAATGGAATGGGTATTAGGATGGATTCTCTTGGCGGCATTCATCAAAAAAGGCCTCACGAATTCCGCCGCCGGAAATATTCTGTGTGAATGTATTAACGTATTTGAGTATGTATAGGTATGTATATTTGTGTGCGAAAGCATTTGTATGCTTATGAATTCTCTTTGATGTAGTTGATGCTGCTGTTTCATACAACCGAGCCGATGTTGCCACTGCAGTTGCTACTGGTGATGCTTCTGCTGCTGATGTTGTTGAGTATCCTTCACATCATCAGCGTCGTCCTCAACAACAAAAATCCCCAACGACTACGACAACAACATATCATCGTCATCATCGTTATTCCCATCCTCTTTAATGTCATCATCATAAGCAGCAGCGGCAGTGTAGTACCCTCATCCTTCTGTCTCTCTTGCTCCCGCTCTCTTCCTCTCACCATCAAAGAACAGCATCAACAACGTCATCATCATCACCAAAGTCATCGTTTTATATAGGGAATTTTTTAGTCGTTTTTTTTTTGTTGGTGTTGCCTTGCCTCTCTGTTTCTCTGTGTCATGGTGTTCTAAAAAAGTTCACTTGAATATGCAAAATCTTTGTTGTTGACTTTACAGTTTGTGAGTGAGCACGGAACACGAATGTATGTGTTTCTCTTGTCGGTCGGTGTGTTTCCCCACTTTTTCTTTTGGTGAATGTTTTGCGAGTATGTTTGGATATGTGATTGTGTACTTTTGGTGTTATTCTGCTTTTTCTTGTTCTCTGACTTCGTGACAAAGACACACTACAATTCTTTAAAGAGCAACTCTCTTCCTACTACCAAAACAGCCAAACATACCGGTCATACTGTATCCACCTTTCCCTGCACTCCCTCCTCTCACTCTCACACCCCTTACACATCAAACAAACTCTTGGCGCTCTTTTCGTTAGTGTGTTTTTCATTTTTTCCCTCCAAAAAAAAAAATATTGTTTGTCAAAAAAATCAGTTCTTTTGCTTGTGGATTTCCACAACAAAGTCAAATATGAAAAGGAAAGACAAAGGACAAAGATAAATTGGTTAAAAGTTTATTTTTCAAAGAGCTAAACGAGTACTAGCAAAAAACCTCTAACCCAAATAAAGATTTGTTGGAGGTAAATTTTTTCTGTTTTCTTTCTTTGGTGCAATCAATGTGGTTGTAATTCCAAAGCCATTTAGGTTCAGCAAAGCGGAATCAAAGGACAAGGCAAATAAGGATTGATAGAATAAGAAAAAATGGCCAAAACGATTTTGAAAGATTATATATAGTAGTTTGTAGAGACAAGTATGATTGAGGGGGTTGGCACCATTTTTATACCCTACACCACACTGTGGTACAGGGTATTATAAGTTTGTTTCACGGCAGATGTTTGTAACACCTGAAAATAACACAGCTAGACCCACCTTAAAGTATACCGATCGACTCAGAATCACTAGCTGAGTCGATTTAACGATGTCCGTCCGTCCGTCCGTCTGTCCATGTAAAGTTGTTCGTCGACTACAGGTCGCAATTTCACTCCGATCGTTCTGAAATTTTGCAGTTTAAAGTATTTCGCAGCTGTTAAGATCGCTATTGGTTGAAATCGGTTCAGATTTAGATATAGCTCCCATATATATATTTCGTCCGATTTGGCCCTTTAGTCCTATAGAAGCTGTATTTTACACCCAATCCTTTTGAAATTTAGAATGGTAGAGTTTCTTGATCCATGAACGAACATTGCCGAATTTGAAGAAAATCGGTTAAGATTTAGCTATAGTTCCCATATATATGTTTCGTCCGATTTTGCTCTTTAGTCCTGTAGAAGCTGTATTTTACATCCAATCCTTTTGAAATTTAGAATGGTAGAGTTTCTTGATCCATGAACCAACACTACCGAATTTGAAGAAAATCGGTTAAGATTTAGCTATAGCTCCCATATATATGTTTCGTCCGATTTGGCCCTTTAGTCCTATAAAAGCTGTATTTTACATCCAATCGTTTTGAAATTTAGAATGGTAGAGTTTCTTGATCCATGAACCCACATTGCCGAACTTGAAGAAAATCGGTTAAGATTTAGCTATAGCTCCCATATATATGTTTCGTCCGATTTTGCTCTTTAGTCCTGAAGAAGCTGTATTTTACATCCAATCATTTTGAAATTTAGAATGGTAGAGTTTCTTGATCCATGAACCCACATTGCCGAATTTGAAGAAAATCGGTTAAGATTTAGCTATAGCTCCCATATATATGTTTCGTCCGATTTGGCCCTTTAGTTCTATAGAAGCTGTATTTTACATCCAATCATTTTGAAATTTAGAATGGTAGAGTTTCTTGATCCATGAACCAACATTGCCGAATTTGAAGAAAATCGGTAAAGATTTAGCTATAGCTCCCATATATATGTTTCATCCGATTTGGCTCTTTAGATCCAATCGTTTTTATACCCTACACCACACTGTGGTACAGGGTATTATTTAAGTATAAAATGTCTCAAAAGTAAATTTATGTAAACAATTTATACATGAATTATAAAATTTATATATTAGAGTTATTCAATATTACGAGAGTGGTGTAGGGTATTATATAGTCGACCCCGCCCGACTTTAGCCTTTCCTTACTGGTTTGGTATATTTTTAGGGTGTTTAGTGTTCTCGAACTGTGGGAAAATAAATATCAATCTAACACTTCTTCCCCAAGGATGTGCAGACTATAATTGCCAGTGTATTTTAATTTTTAATAAATTTAAATATCTAAAAACGCAAATTGTAATTGAATTGTTCGAAATTGCAGGTATTCGTTTTTGTGGTAGATATTTTCCGTTACTGAATAGAAAAAAAGCTACATCAATGGACTACTAGTTTCTCAAAGATGTTTCGAAAACTTATTTTAAATTATAGAAAATACGTGCCGCATTAATTTTTGTGGTACACTTTAACGGTTATTAGTAATGCCGCCATGCGGAGATTGTTGTTCTTGTGACCAAATTATTTCAAATTTTTCGTTTAACAAAAATTTTGTTGTTCTGGCAATCATTGGTTTGGCCAAATAGTTAACCAATTACTAGACTTTCAGGAGACAAACGTGTGAAGTTTTATGATATGGCTAAAAATGCACAGTATATATAGGGTTACTGCAACCATACTATAGTTGTGATAAAAATGGTTGCTGTGACCATGTTCAATCAGATCTTTCTATCTGCGTGGGAATATTAACAAAATCTCTCGTTGATATACGTAAAGAAAACATTCGTTTCTGTGAAACGAAATTATTAGACAACTACAATTCTCGTTTGCCGTAACTGAAATTTCGTTTGTTGTAACAGAAACTTATTACGCGTAAGCAATTGTTTGTTCTGACCAAAAAAATGTCAGTCGTCGTAAACGAGAATTGTAATTTTCTAATATTTCGTTTCGCAGAAACGATTTTTTTTCTTTATGTGTACATAGTAAATTAAAATTTTTGTAATTAAACTTTCTTACCGAAATTCTTGTTCTATTAAATTTTTTATTTCGACTAAAACAAAAATTTGTTTGTATGTTGAAATATGTAAAATAATTCGATGGAAACAACACAAAAAATCATCAAAAAATTAAACCGCCCTGATATAATTAGCCTTAATGACCTTGTCCCTTATCTCTGGCATATGGTAGGGTACACTAAAATTCAAAGTACCCAAAGTAGAACGATTAAAATATTTTTGGACATTCACATGTTTCATCGCCATTGGCAAGGGGAAAATTGAAAGCAATAAAAAAATGCTGAACTCTATTTAAGTGCAGGTCAATTGATTTCAATTAATGTTTCAGTTGCTTCTGCTGCGGTGATAGTCGTCAGTCACACAGCCATTCTCTTGGCTGAAGGAAAACTTTCATTTGACGAAATTCTAGGAAAAAAACACAGCAAAAAAATAAGCAAATTAAATTAAAAAAAAACTTAAAACGTGCACTTGCAGTGAATCATAGGCCAGAATCTTATTTAATTTCTAATGGAATGGAAATGGGAAGGAAGTTCTGGGATAATGTGTTAGTATTTTCAGATGTATATGCTTGCAAGGGAAATTTGGTGATTTTTGTGGGAAAGATGCAAACGCAAGAAGATTTAGTTCCATTTTATTACAGGGAAATCATCAACGAATAACCATTCGTATGCAAAAACGGTGAATGATGATATTTTCTTGAAAAAGTGATCAGTTTTTCTTATAAATTCCTCAACAATATTCATACCCTGCACCATTCGAGCAAAATTATTTGGTGGAATGTCCTGGACGACCACTCGTTCTTAGATCACCGTTATATAGAGAGTACAAAAAAAGAATACCTGGAAAAAATACATAAACTTGAAGTTACAGAAATAAGCTTGTCCAAAGCCAAGGCACAAGGGTGAAACAAAAACCACAATTGTGGAGTTCTGAACTGGGTTAGGTTAGGAAGCGTGGCAGCTGGAGTTACCAGCTCACATAGACCAATTGAAGCCCCTAGTGCTACCACACGCCCAGTTGCCCCTCATCGGAACCATCCCGGTTGATACACAGTGAATATCGGTACAGACAGGATCTGTCTGACTTCCTGGAAAGGCCGACCTCAGCATATAAAGACGGCATTTACTAAACGCATGACAGTAACAAACCAGGTGCTCAATAATCTCCACTTCCACCTCATCTCCACAACTTCTGCATAATTCATTGGTCTCAATTCCCAACCTTCTGTCGTTTTCGCCTATCAGGCAGTGTTCCTTCAGAATTGGCACTACATAGGCAGTCTTTTGCTCTGAATTCATTGGACTCAATTCCCAACCTTCTGTCGTGTTCACCTATCAAGCAGTGTTCCTTCAGAATTGGCACTACATAGGCAGTCTTTTGCTCTGTAGTGCGAGGAGATTGTTTAGGTACCCTACAAGTGTCGATTTCTGTAGATCTCTCATTGAATTGCATCTTGCTTTAGCCAAAGCTTGAATGTGGACGGTACCGCATCAATATAGGCAAATTCTTCTTGTGTAATTTTCTCCCTTTCTGTGTAGGATCATTTTTAAAGCAATCAATTCCCTTTAACCAATTTGCGACCAACAATCAAATAAAACAGTTTACGTCCTTGAAAGCCTAATTTTATATAGAAACCAGTAAGGAAAGGCTAAAGTCGGGCGGTGCCGACTATATAATACCCTACACCACTCTCGTAATATTGAATAACTCTGATATATAAATTTTGTATTTCATGTATAAATTGTTTACATAAATTTACTTTTGGGACATTTTATACTTAAATAATACCCTGTACCACAGTGTGAAGTAGGGTATAAAAACGATTGGATCTAAAGAGCCAAATCGGATGAAACATATATATGGGAGCTATAGCTAAATCTTTACCGATTTTCTTCAAATTCGGCAATGTTGGTCCATGAATCAAGAAACTCTACCATTCTAAATTTCAAAACGATTGGATGTAAAATACAGCTTCTATAGAACTAAAGGGCCAAATCGGACGAAACATATATATGGGAGCTATAGCTAAATCTTAACCGATTTTCTTCAAATTCGGTAGTGTTGGTTCATGGATCAAGAAACTCTACCATTCTAAATTTCAAAATTATTGGATGTAAAATACAGCTTCTACAGGACTAAAGAGCAAAATCGGACGAAACATATATATGGGAGCTATAGCTAAATTTTAAACGAATTTTTTTCAAATTCGTTAGTGTTGGTTCATGGATCAAGAAACTCTACCATTCTAAATTTCAAAACGATTGGATGTAAAATACAGCTTCTATAGGACTAAAGGGCCAAATCGGACGAAAGATATATATGGGAGCTATATCTAAATCTGAACCGATTTCAACCAAATTCAATAGCGATCTTAACAGCCGCGAAGTACTCTAAACTGCAAAATTTCAGAACGATCGGAGTGAAATTGCGACCTGTAGTCGACGAACAACTTTACATGGACGGACGGACGGACATCGTTAAATCGACTCAGCTAGTGATTCTGAGTCGATCGGTATACTTTAAGGTGGGTCTAGCTGTGTTATTTTCAGGTGTTACAAACATCTGCCGTGAAACAAACTTATAATACCCTGTACCACAGTGTGGTGTAGGGTATAATTAAACGTAGAGATTAGCAGTTCTATAACGAGACACGAAAAGAGAAAATCGGACCAAAATTGTATAAATTATTTCCGATTTTATAAAAAATGCGCTAAAAATTTCACTAAAATTGAGAAAAAATATCTTTATATTGCAACATTTTAAAGGAAGTCACGTCGCCCTATAATTAATGATCCGGATATTAAGGTCCAGTGGTCAGTTCCTAAAAGTATTTAAAATTGACAATTTTACTAAGGGAAAATCTGATTTTTAGAGCTTATTTAAACCACAAAGTAGCCCCTAATTTCGCGATCGTTTTGCTAATATACTTAAAACAAACCATATTTTCATATAAGCTTTGAAAAACGCTAACTTTTTTTCGTTCTCACAAATGAAGCCACTCTACTGCACAGTGTGTTATCCTTAGGACAGGGAAAACAACAGGACAAACAACTGCGAACATTCACTGCATATTACAGGGGACTCCCTGACGTAACTCGCGGTACAGCAGGTCTAACAAGAAAGCGAGTGGACTAAAAACGTCGCTACATTGTTGGCCAATAAATCCAGACTAAGCTGGACGATAAACAGCATTGAGCCGTTAATCACCTGCTCCAGATGGCATTTAACCAATATGAGTAATAATTTAGAAATGCAGAAAATTATGATGTACACCATCCCTTCGCTTTATGAAGGCTGTATTAAGCTATCGTACATCCCTAATATATGGAGAGACATCAAAGTGGTGTTCAAAGCCAAATCACACTACAGGACAAAGGACTTCAGGTCAATTAGTCTATCCTCATTCCTCGAGAAATGTCTGGCAGGACTTTTACATTCTTTCAAATCTCTTGTTGCGAAACCAACATGCCTCCGGTAAGAGCAAGACTACAGAATATGTTCTGCATGAACTGGTGGACACTATTGAATCGTCTCTACTTTTCTTGGAATAGGTGTCAATTGATGAAAGAGAAGGGGCCTTTAAAAATATTCATTCAGATGCTGTAATTGCGGCATTGTCCTTGAATAGACTAATTCAGCGTTTGATCTGCTGAAGACGCATAACAGCAAGTCTCGGAATCTATCGGTAAATGGAATCCTGACATATGGCTCTAAATAAATTGGCTAGATGGGCCAGAATCAGTGGTGATAACTTAAACAGAACAAACAATTGGTTCTCTTTACTATGATGTATAAGGTTCCACATGTGGACCCTCCTCGGCTAAATGGAACACTAGGTATAATCCTATATAGGAGATTGTACTTTAGACCAAATGTAGAGGAACGTGTAAGGAAGGCCAGTGTCGACATATATTCCTGTAGGAAAGCTGTAGGGCCTCTCTCCTAAAATCGTCCATTGGATATACAAACATAGCGATAGTTCGCCCAATACTATTGTACGGCATTGTAGTGTGGTGGACGGCAGCTGATAAGCGACCCATCATCAGTCAACTGATGAAGGTTCGGAGAAGTGCCTGCCTGATTATCAGCGGAGCTTTAAGTGCTACAGCGACAGAGTCTCTGCAAGTCATACTCCAACTACTGCCGATTGATATTATGGCTAGAGATGTTGCAACCAGAGCGACATTAAGATTAAACTGTCTATCAGTGAAGAGGTACAAGAACTACAGCCACATGAGGATATCACATTGTAGTGCAATGGTAACCGAACGAATGGACTATATACCAATGAGATAAACCTTCGAGAGAAACTTTACCGCTAATATACCTGGCAGAGAAGAATGAGTTGGCAGAATACCTGGAAATATAAAGTGTCTCCACTTCTACACAGATCGTTCCACGCTTGATGAGAAGGATGACTTCGGATTGCCCTGAAAGAACCTAGTCTTGATAGAGCTCACAGAATGCCAGATACTTAAAGTTTCTATCAAGTCGAAATAATGGCGTTATGGAAAGTCGCCAAGTGGCTGAGTCGCAAAAGAGTGACCAACACTGGCGTCGTCATTTACTCGAGCAGCCAGGTTGTCACTAAATCTCTGAAGGCTACATCCCTAAATTCACAAATAGTCCCCGATCGCTGAAGATCTCTTAACGAGATGACTGAACAGTTTAACATAAAGCTTATAAGGGTACCTGTTGGCTTACGTATAATTCCGGGGAACTGCAAAGCCGATGAACTTGCTAAGAAATATACGACATTACAAATTTTCGAAGATATTGAATATATTGGTGCGCCACTGTCCACACGCAAGCTTTGGCTTAGGCAAGAGGCAGTCAGGTGGTCTAATGATAGATGGACAGAAATCGACACCTGTAGGGTAGCTAGACAAATCTGGCCAACATAAAAAACTAAAGAGGAAAAACTTTCTACATAAGAGTCAGTTCTGACGGGACACTGCCTGATCGGCGAACACGTCAGCAGTTTGGGTATTGACTCCCATGACTTCTGCAAAAGCTGTAGAGATGAGGAGGAAGAGGAGAGCATTGAGCACCTGTCTCGTTACTATCCCGCGTTGCGTGAACGAAGTCTGGATATATTCGGGTTGACCTTTCCAGGAAGTTTCACTGATCTGGCCGGTACAGATATTTGTATTATTGATAATTTTGTGTAGCAAAAAGGTTGGTTGTGATGAGATATGTTCCCGTGGTAGCACTAGGGATTAAAATTGGTCTATGTGAACTGGAAACTCCGGCTGCTACCCCAACCTATTATTAACATTGATAAAAGATAACAATATTTCTTCTTATTCTGATCTGAAAAGTTGGTATCATATAGTCGATTCTACCGGTGTCTTTAGCCCTACCGTACTGACTTTAAAAATATAAATATATATATATATATATATTAGGGCGGGTCGATTTAAAAATCGCCCATTGCTCAGTGAAAATCGTATTGTAGGGATCAAAATAAGAAACTTTGCCGAAGGAACCATACCTCTAAAACGAATTCTGATGTCCCGGAAAAAATCCCACTTTGACCCATTTAGAGTGCTCCAATCGAGTCCAAATGTATGGAACCCCCAGGGGGTGTGCCACTGGCAAGGGTGGGTCGGGCCTCCAAAGTTAGTGGGGGTCGGTCATACATTTGGACTCGATTGGAGCACTCTAAATGGGTCAAAGTGGGATTTTTTCAAAATTTGCCCCTACCCAAAAGTTCGACCCAAATTCCGGGACATCAGAATTCGTTTTAGAGGTATGGTTCCTTCGGCAAAGTTTCTTATTTTGATCCCTAGAATACGATTTTCACTGAGCAATGGCGACTTTTTTTGCCTCCCCACAAATCGACCCGGCCTAATATATATATATAGGGTGATCCAAATAGAGATACTTTTTTCAATAGCCTTTTCTTGACAGATCACGTGTGAGTCGTGTCATGCTGTCATGTTATTTTTGTTAAGTAGTGTTTGGCATTTCATCATGGAAAGACTAACGCCTGAACAACGTTTATAAATCGTTCAACTTTATTACGGAAATTCACGTTCTGTGAGGAATGTGTTTCGTGCACTTCGCTCAACTTATGGTCAACATAATCGACCTACTGAGCATTCTATTCGCAACACCATCACCCATCTTGAGACCCAGCATTCATTATTGGATAATATTCGACCGAATAGACCACTTTCAGCACACGAAGCCCGTGGAGAGTCGATTCGGCGCCGTTCGCAGCAACTCGGACTAATGAATGGAACGACTTGGCGCATTTTACGTCGAGATCTTAAATTGAAAGCATACAAAATACAGCTTGTGCAAGAACTGAAGTCGCCCGACCTTCCCAAGCGAATTCGCTTCGCTCTATGGGCTCTTGAAAAGTTCCAAGAAGATCCGACGTTTTCGAGCCAAATTTTGTTCAGCGATGAGGCCCATTTCTGGTTCAATCGGTATGTAAACAAGCAAAATTGCTGCATTTGGGACAAAGAGCAACCTGAAGAGATTGAAGAGCTGCCACTTCATCCAGAAAAAACAACGGTTTGGTGTGGTTTGTGGGCCGGTGGAATCATCGGTCCATATTTCTTCAAAAATGATGCCGGTGAGAACGGTAACCGTCAATGGCGACGGTTAATGTGCCATGATAACCGACTATTTGATGCCTGAAATTGAAGCTCGTGATCTCGGCGGCATTTGCTTTCAACAAGACGGCGCCACTTCCCACACTTCGCATCAATCAATAACCGACTATTTGATGCCTGAAATTGAAGCTCGTGATCTCGGCGACATTTGGTTTCAACAAGACGGCGCCACTTCCCACACATCGCATCAATCAATGGATTTATTGAGAGAACACTTCGGTAAGCAGATAATTTCACGTTTTGGGTCGGTCGATTGGCCACCAAGATCGTGTGATATCACACCATTAGACTTTCTCCTTTGGTGATATGTAAAGTCTAAAGTTTATGCGGACAAACCCGCTTCGATTCATGTCTTGGAGCAACACATCACGCGTGTCATTCGCCAGTTACCAGTCGAAATGCTCGAACGAGTCATCGAAAATTGGACTCAACGAATGGACCATCTGAGACGTAGCCGCGGCCAACATTTGATAGACATAATCTTCAAAAAATAAATGCCAAAGAATGTTCTTTCAAATGATAATAAACATTCCCCATTCAATTTGAATTGTCTATGTTTTTTTCTTTAAATAAGTAGGGAACCTCGAAACGGATCACGCTATATAAGAATGAAATTTGGAAGACATGTTGGTTTAAAATGTATTATATCAGAAACTATTGACCGTAGAAGAAATAAATTTCTATTATAAGTTATTCGAGTCAATATTAGTAATTTCAATAAGAGCGGGCGGGATAGAATATGTGGACGTGGCAATATATTAAATTCGAATATCTCTGAACTTCAACAAAAAGTATCTTTTATATATCTTAATTTTTTAAATTGAAATTTTAACTAAATTAATTTCATTTCTTTGCAGTTTTTTAGGCCAATAATGAAGACTACAGAGCAAATTCAATAAAACTCGCCTCTCTAGAAAACTATAACAAACAAATGTTTTAATTTAAAGTACAACCCACTGAAACAAAGTGTCGGATAAATAAACAAAAACAAGAACAAAAATTGCCAGAAAAACGGGAAAGGAACAAGTGCCATAAAATCAACAGCAACTACAAAAACAACAACAACAAAAACCAGAAAAATCCACAAAAGGAAAGAAATATGAATGAGACAATTAAAAGTAATAAAGATTAATTAACAAAAAAAAGCTGCGCTTAAAAAGCGACAACAACAACAACAATAGTGATGACGATGATGATGAACATAAAAAGCAATTAAAACCTCATTTTGTTGCAAAAACATACAACAACAACAGTAAAAATAATCATCTACAGTAACAACCGAACGACAATCAGAATCTGTAATATAGTCGTTGCAAAACAAGTGATAAACTTTTTCCATAACAAACAAAAAAAAAACAAAAATTGTCAAAGCTTTTGCAAAGGGAAGGAAAACAAAAACTGAGGCCATAAAAATCCATAAAAATGTAAATGAAGTAGTGGCGGCGAGTGATAAGCAAATGAGGCAGTCATCCAATCCAGTCGGGCAGGCACTTGTTGGGAACAAAGAAAATTTAAAAAAAGGAAAAAAATCTAAAACCTGACCAGGACTCAAAGAATTTTTGCAAAATTATCACAAAGGCCACTTTAGGAGCTGCCTAATCGAAAGACGTGAACACTAACTGAACGCTGAAGAGAGAGAGAGACAACGGCTGACAGTCAGATAGCCAGTCGGTGATTGACAGACAGATACTTGGACATCAAAATAATTCTAAAAAAAGAAAGCCCTGAAAACGCTCTCCAAATCAATGCGTACAATTTGCTGTCATTGCGTAGAAAATGCAGAATTCCAAACGAATTTATCTACTCCAGCTACTAATAGCTGCCGGACTCATGGCACTGCTGTTAATGTCTACTTTAGTCACTTCCGTTCGCCATATTGATAATGACGACGAGTATCATGATGAGCAGCAACAGCTGCTGCTACAACAACAGCAGCAATACCAGCAACAACATCAGCAGCAGCGCTACCAAAGACAGCAGCAATTACAACGACGTCGCAGCAGTAGCAGTGGTGGAGGAGGTGGAGGCACCTCTGCCGCCACTAATCATCGCCTGAATGAATCACAACATTGGAAACGCATTAATAAGCAATACTATGCCTCAAGTGCGGCTGCCAGCAGTAGTAGTAGTAGTAGTACAAGCAACAACAACCACTACTACCACAGTAACAACAACAACAACCACAACACTCCATATGGCAATGCCAATAGCAATAGCAACAGCAACACTAACACTAACAAGTTGTCAATGGCCCTTACCAAATACCCTCAAAGTACGGAAAACCAATATGCCGATGATGAGGAAGATCCCGATGTCAATAATGACAATCAATATCATTCGCGTGAAGAGGACGACGACGAGGATGAGGATATGTATTCGGAAGATTCAACGGATGTTGAAGCATCCGTGGATTCGGTAAGATCATCGAATGTTAAGCAGAATATGCAACATCCACCCTATGGTAAGTGCCAATAAAATAATTAAATATTATTTTAAAAGATTTATAGAAGCACTAGATATATAACCCCCTATTCTATACTTTAATAATGCTACGGGCTTAAAGTTTAACACATCGAAGAGTGACCTAAGTATGTTCGGTGGAAATCCGTTTAAGGAAATTCTAAATCATCCGCCTGTCTGGCTGACGCGCACTTTAACTCTAGAAAGGAGTAAAATATTGACTTCAAATTTTGTACTTACTTATAGTATAATTATACCCTCACTTTAGTGTGACGAGGGTATACATCAGTTGCTACGAAAAAAAGTGTAACACATCGAAGGAGTGATCTAAGACCCTAAGTATGTTCGGCGGATATTCGTTTTGGGTCATTTTAAGTCGAATGAGCAATGTCCGTCCGTCTGTCTGTCTGCTGGCTGGTGCGCACGATAACTTTCGAAAGGAGTAACCGATTGACTTCAAATTTGGTACGTGGTAATATTTTTTTCTATCTCCGGCTAAGTTCGAAGATGGGCCATATTGGTCCACTCCTTCTAGTACCTCCCCCACAAAGTGTTAAAATGTTGTGAAATATTGAATCTGTAATAACTGCTATACTACTTATTCGAATCTTCTGAAATTTCACACATAGCATTAGTTTATTAGTCGCTATCAACTCGAGAAAAATGGGCCATGTTGCTACGCCCCTTTTGGTACCTCCCACACAAATGCACCATTTTGCACCAAAAGTTAACAGCTTATAACATTAATATCAGTGCATAAAAATACTTGAAATTTTGTACAGTGTAATGCTTTCATAGTGCCAACAGTCCAGTGAAAAATGGGTGTCATATTCACGCCCCTTTTGGTACCTCTTACACAAAGGTACCATTTTGCACCAAAAGATAACAGCTTATAACATTAATACCAGTGTATAAAAGCACTTGAAATTTTGTACAGTGTAATGCTTTTATAGTGTCATTTGCACTGAAAAATGGGTGCTATTGCAACGCCCCTTTTTGTACCTCCCACACAAAGGTACCATTTTGCACAAAAATTTAAGAGCTCACAGCATGAGTACCAATGCACGAAAATGCAACAACATTTTGCACAGTGTAACGCTTTTAAAGTCCCTATAGCCCTGTAAAAAATGGCCGTTATCACCACGCCCCTTTATGTACCTCCCACACAAAATGGCCAAATCATACCAAATTTAATATCTCATAACGTTAATATACCAGTGCAAAAAACGCTTATAATTCGGCGCAGTGCAATGTATTTAAGGAATCTACTATTCAG
This sequence comes from Eudasyphora cyanicolor, assembly GCA_963930755.1. Taxonomy (NCBI): domain Eukaryota; kingdom Metazoa; phylum Arthropoda; class Insecta; order Diptera; family Muscidae; genus Eudasyphora; species Eudasyphora cyanicolor. The sequence goes on from OZ005735.1 coordinate 55,066,681, forward strand.
AGAAAAATAGGTGTATTTGTTAAAAACATTCTGGTACCTCCCATACAAATTGACAGAATAATTCGTTTAATATTCCATTACTCACAAAGTGAGGGTATACCTTAGTCGGTTTACCCGACTGAAACTTTCTTACTTGTTTTTTCTATGTTTTGCCATATTGGTTCATTGCTTCTGGTACCTAATCCACAACGTATTAACTTTTAATGAGATATTGATTCCAATATCTTCTATACTACTTACCCGAATGTTGTCTAATTACACGCATCGGTTAGGTTAGGGGGGCAGCCGGAGCTACCAGCTCACGTAGATAATTCAATATCCCTAGTGATATAACGGGCCATGTTGTCCCTTATCCGAACCAACCTGTTTAATACAGAAAGTTATCAATAATTCGAACATCGCTACCGGCAAGATCTGTCGGACTTCCTACAAAGGCCGACTCTAGTATATCCAGATGTCGTTCACTCAATGCGGAACAGCAACAAAGCAATGCTCTCCACTTCCTCCTCATCACCACAGCTTCTGCAGAAGTCACTGAACTCAATTCCCAATTTCTGGATTGTTCGCCGATTAGGCAATATCCCATCAGAACTGACATTAATGTAGACGGTCTTTTCCTCTCTAGTTCGAGAAGATATTTTGATCTTCTTAGGTTGTGTTTTGTCCAGACTAAGTTATTTAGTGTGTAATCCGAAGCCAAACTTCTCATCCAGCTTCGAACCATCTGTATAAGTATAGAAGTGGATATGGTTTCTATATCCTGGTATTTTGCCAACCAAGACCTCTTTGACAGGTATCTTAGTGGCAACATTCCACTCGAAGGGGTACACCGTTCATATATGTATAGTCCACTCGGTCGGTTACCATTGTGCTAGAGTGTGATATCCTAATGTGATATCCTTAGTTCTTGTACCTCCACATTAATAGACAGTTTAATCTTAATGTCGCTCTGGTTGCAACTTTAGGTAGAGTATGATTTGTTGTAGCCTCTGCTGGATATACATGTACGGGAGAGAGAGACAGAGGAAAAATAAAAGAATAGAATATAAATAAAGTAAAGTGAACATTTTACGCATCCACATCCAATCCAAGAAAGCGAGCTGCTTCGATTGGTTGTGTCCAAAGTGATTCAGGTGGTAAATCTGTCGGGTTGGATGGGCACGCAAAGAGGTCTCGGATGTCGGGTCACATGGGAAAGTCCACATTTTGGGCAGGTGTAAGTAAAGCTCGGGTTCAGGAGCGCGCTGTTCAGGTATCTAAAGAGTACAGATCGGAGCTAAGACAGAACCGATCTGGTCTCTCTAGGCAGCCTCTTTTCTTCTGGGCTAATGGGTAGAGGTCTTCCTCCACATTTTGGGCAGGTAGGTGTCAGTGAAGTCCGGGTTCAGGAGCGCGAGGTAGCTGTTCAGGAATCTAAAGAGTACAGATCGGAGCTAAGACAGAACCGATCTGGTCTCTCTAGGCAGCCTCTTTTCTTCTGGGCTAATGGGCAGAGGTCTTCCTCCACATTTTGGGCAGGTGTCAGTGAAGTCCGGGTTCAGGAGCGCGCTGTTCAGGTATCTAAAGAGTACAGATCGAAGCTAAGACAGAACCGATCTGGTCTCTCTAGGCAGCCTCTTTTCTTCTGGGCTAATGGGTAGAGGTCTTCCTCCCAGAGCTATGCTGCTACTGTAAGAGTTTATCGCATCCTAAACAATTTCTGTATAAGCCTGTCTCATTGCCAGGCCAATGCCTTCGGCACTACTATCGTGCCGAAGGTGCTATATTTCCGGCACTACTATCATGCAGAAGGCGCTCCATTTCCGACGATTCTTTCCTGAAATCATTTCTTACAAGGACTGGCCTTTATGGTACCAGTCTCCTGCTAGTGGCATGATTTGGATAATCTGGTATGCCGCATTTTAGGAGATGCTGTCGAGATAAGATTATGCAGTGCCGTTTAACCGACAGCATCTCAGCCTCGTGCTGGAGGTGTCCTTCTGGCGCCTTGGAATTGCAGCCAGTGGCAACTCTGAAGGTCGCATTCTGCACAGTCTGGAGCTTCCTTCATTGTGTTTCGCTGATGTTGGGGTCCAAGTGGGGGTCCAAGTGGGGGCAGCATAAACGATGAGGGGCCTACCGATGGCTTTGTAGGTGGTCAGGATAGTTTCCTTGTATAGTTGGAGGTTTCGGCTTCAGTCATCGGCATAGGAAACATAGTAGTTGAATAGGAGGGGGAGAGGACACCTCCCGGGGTACACTTTCTTTGTTCTTCCGGGGTTGTTAATTGGTGCCTCGGAATTCGACGTAGGACTGTCGTCCGGCCATGTAGTTTGCCATCCACCTCTTGAATGAGTTTGGAAGAGATGTTTCATAAAGTCATTCAAGAGAGTGGAATGGCAAACCGTGTCGAAGGCCTGTGACAGGTCCAGCGCAACCAGAATATAGCGTTTGTTGTTGGGGGTGATGTATCTATGTTGGTGGAACGGGGTATCATATTTACCATGGGGGTTGACATTGAGGTGGGCTCAGTTTGTTTCTGTAGTCCAGAGCATTGTAGATGTACCCATTCGTACCATCTTTCACATTTGACCGAGCCGCCACCGCGTGTGATCCGTCTTTGACAGATTGGACACACATAAACCACAGGACCTGGATTTCGTTCAATGCCATCGGCGCGTAGAGGGAGTACAATGAGCAAGCAGGGCGTAGAAACGATAGGATAGGAGTATCCAGGATAGTATCTCCTATCCAAGGAGAGAGGCACCAAATGTATGAGTCCAAATGTATGACCGACCCCAACTTACATTGGAGGCCCGACCCACCCATGCCAGACACCCCCTGGAACCCCCTGGGGGTGTGTATTTAAGCGCTATTGAAACCTATTTAGTATTTGAGCGCTATTGAAACTGCATTTTACGTCCGCTCTTTATATAAGTTGGCAGAAATGAAAGTTAATGAAAATCTGTTTAGATAATGTATAGTCGTTCGTTCCTTCTGATTCTTGATCTATGAAAGAATACTGCGCATTTAAGGTTATCGCTTCAGATTTAGTATATTTTGATCAACATCTACAACTCCTCCTTGGAATAAACCTTGATGAGGATTTGGAGCTAAGTAATTTGTTATCTTAAACGAAACCAATTATTCCAAATTATTATGGCGATGCCCCTTTTCGCATTGTTAGAGAGGTGTAGGGTATTACGTAGTCGGCCCGCCAGACTTTCTGTCTTTCCTTACTGGTTATATTTATACCCTCACTTTAGTGTGACGAGGGTATATATCATTTGCTACGGAAAAAAGTGTAACACGTCGAAGGAGTGACCTAAGACCCCAAGTATGTTCGGAGGAAATCCGTTTTGGGTCATTTTAAGTCCAATGAACAATGTCCGTCCGTCTGTCTGTCTGTCTGTCTGTCTGTCTATCTGTCTGTCTGTCTGTCTGTCTGTCTGTCTGTCTGTCTGTCTGTCTGTCTGTCTGTCTGTCTGTCTGTCTGTCTGTCTGTCTGTCTGTCTGTCTGTCTGTCTGTCTGTCTGTCTGTCTGTGTGTCTGCTGGCTGGTGCGCACGATAACTCTCGAAAGGAGTAACCGATTGACCTCAAATTTGGTATGTGGTAATATTTTGTTCTATCTCCGGCTAAGTTCGAAGATGGGCCATATTGGTCCACTCCTTCTAGTACCTCCCCCACAAAGGGTTAAAATGTTGTGAAATATTGATTCTTTAATAACTGCTATACTACTTATTCGAATCTTTTGAAATTTCACACATAGTATTAGCTTATTAGTCGCTATCAACTCGAGAAAAATGGGCGATGTCGCCACGTCCCTTTTGGTACCTCCCACACAAATGCACCATTTTGCACCAAAATTTAACAGCTTATAACATTAATAACAGTGTATAAAAATACTTGAAATTTTGTACAGTATTATGCTTTTATATTGCCTACATTCCAGGGGAAAATGGGTGTTGTTGCCACGCCCCTTTTGGTACCTCCCACACAACGGTACCTTTTTGCACCAAAAGTTAACAGCTTATAACATTAAAACCAGTGTATAAAAATACTTGCAATTTTTTACAGTGTAATGTTTTTATAGTGTCTATAGCCCTATGAAAAATGTGCGTTATTGCCACGCCCCTTTTTGTACCTCCCACACAAAATTCCCAAATCATACCACAATTTAATGTCTCATAACGTTTATACCAGTGCACATAAATGCTTATAAGTCGGCACAGTGCAATGAATTTAAAGTATCTAATGTTCAGCGAAAAAAGGTGTATTATATAAACCCCTTCTGGTAACTCCCACACAAATTGACAGAATAATTCGAGTAATATTCAATATTACATTACTCACAAAGTGAGGGTATACCTTAGTCGGTTTACCCGACTGAAAATTTCTTACTTGTTTGATTTGTCATTGGTACGATATTTATCCGTTGTGCCATATTTAACCCGCTAGAACTATTACGTCCCAACAACTATATCACACTAAATTCCACATCTAGCCCAACCCATCTGGTGTTGGCGGTGTTACAATATTTATCCCTTTTTGGCACATTGTGCTACATTTAATCCCCTAAAAGTAGTTCGTTCCAAGAGGTGCCCTCACATCAAGTTTCATGATTCTGACTTTAGTTTGATTGCCATATTTAAAACACATAAAAAAACACATGTTATTTGTAACAAATTATAATTAAACAAGTAAGAAAGTTTCAGTCGGGTAAACCGACTAAGGTATACCCTCACTTTGTGAGTAATGTAATATTGAATATTACTCGAATTATTCTGTCAATTTGTGTGGGAGGTACCAGAAGGGGTTTATCAAATACACCTTTTTTTTTGCTGAACATTAGATACTTTAAATTCATTGCACTGTGCCGACTTATAAGCATTTATGTGCACTGGTATAAACGTTATGAGACATTAAATTGTGATATGATTTGGGCATTTTGTGTGGGAGGTACAAAAAGGGGCGTGGCAATAACGCCCATTTTTCACAGGGCTATAGACACTATAAAAACATTACACTGTACAAAATTTCAAGTATTTTTATACACTGGTTTTAATGTTATAAGCTGTTAACTTTTGGTGCAAAAAGGTACCTTTGTGTGGGAGGTACCAAAAGGGGCGTGACAACAACACCCATTTTTCCCTGGACTGTAGGCAATATAAAAGCATAATACTGTACAAAATTTCAAGTATTTTTAAACACTGTTATTAATGTTATAAGCTGTTAACTTTTGGTACAAAATGGTGCATTTGTGTGGGAGGTACCAAAAGGGACGTGGCGACTTCGCCCATTTTTCTCGAGTTGATAACGACTAATAAGCTAATACTATGTGTGGAATTTCAAAAGATTCCAATAAGTAGTATAGCAGTTATTAAAGAATCAATAATTCACATCATTTTAACACTTTGTGGGGGAGGTACTAGAAGGAGTGGACCAATATGGCCCATCTTCGAACTTAGCCGGAGATAGAAAAAAATATTACCGCATACCAAATTTGAGGTCAATCGGTTACTCCTTTCGAGAGTTATCGTGCGCACCAGCCAGCAGACACACAGACAGACAGACAGACAGACGGACGGACATTGCTCATTCGACTTAAAATTACCCAAAACGGATTTCCTCCGAACATACTTGGGGTCTTAGGTCACTCCTTCGACGTGTTACACTTTTTTCCGTAGCAAATGATATATACCCTCGTCACACTAAAGTGAGGGTATAAAAATCATATTAAAAATCACTAGATTGCAGTTATTTGCTAGAGAACAATAACCAATATAAATTTGCATTTAAAGAGGATAGGCATATTTAGAACAGTCACCCTGTTGTATAGCGGAATGTGATGCAGATAGTTTAAGTTGACTACTAGTGCAATTTCAAGCTTTCTAATCCCTTAAAAATTAAATAAAAAACCAGTAAGGAAAGGCTAAAGTCGGGCGGGGCCGACTATATAATACCCTACACCACTCTTGTAATATTGAATAACTCTGAAATATAAATTTTGTAGTTCATGAATAAATTTATTTATTTATTCTAAATTTCAAAACGATTGGATGTAAAATACAGCTTCTATAGAACTAAAGGGCCAAATCGGACGAAACATATATATGGGAGCTATAGCTAAATCTTAACCGATTTTCTTCAAATTCGGCAATGTTGGTTCATGGATCAAGAAACTCTACCATTCCAAATTTCAAAACGATTGCATGTAAAATACAGCTTCTATAGGACTAAAGGGCCAAATCGGACGAAACATATATATAGGAGCTATAGCTAAATCTTAACCGATTTTCTTCAAATTCGGCAATGTTGGTTCATGGATCATGAAACTCTACCATTCTAAATTTCAAAAAGATTGGATGTAAAATACAGCATTTATAGGACTAAAGGTCCAAATCGGACGAAACATATATATGGGAGCTATAGCTAAATCTTAACCGATTTTCTTCAAATTCGGTAGTGTTGGTTCATGGATCAAGAAACTCTACCATTCTAAATTTCAAAATGATTGGATGTAAAATACAGCTTCTATAGGACTAAAGGGCCAAATCGGACTAAAGATATATATGGGAGCTATATCTAAATCTGAACCGATTTCAACCAAATTCAATAGCGATCTTAACAGCTGCGAAATACTCTAAACTGCAAAATTTCAGAACGATCGGAGTGAAATTGCGACCTGTAGTCGACGAACAACTTTACATCCACAGACGGACGGACGGACGGACGGACGGACGGACGGACATGCTTAAATCGACTCAGCTAGTGATTCTGAGTCGATCGGTATACTTTAAGGTGGGTCTAGCTGTGTTATTTTTAGGTGTTACAAACATCTGCCGTGAAACAAACTTATAATACCCTGTACCACAGAGTGGTGTAGGGTATAATTAGCACATTTCATTAAATACAGTAAAATTGTCACATTTCATTTAATATTCGCTGACTTTAGGATTTATTTTGTTCCAGATTTTTAAATATTTCTTATTTATGTTTTACATACATACACATATGTATATCAAAACACCCTTAAGGCTATTGACCGTCTGCAGTTTTTCCTGATTAAATTTTTCAGTTTTCTGCCGTTACACTTATTTACTCTTACATTTCAATTTGAAAACTTAAAACAATTTCCATTCCCTTCACAGAGGACTAACCGATGTATATACACAACACTTATGCGATGTAGTACATCTGCTGATAACATTTATTTTCTAGAGTATAAATAAAAATAAATATATAAATGTGTTTTTATTTTTGCATTTTTCAGTCGTTTCTTATTTATTCTATATAGGCGGCTTCTCTTTGATTCTCTAGCATTTTTCTATAGAAATAAATTCCTCAAGAAAACTTCAAAGAATTGATTGTTCATTACAAAAAATAAAAAACAGAACAAAAAACGCGACAGGCTTTAGACGAGCGTTTTGTGATGTGTATTTGAACTGCGCGTGAATGATGATAACCTTTTCAGTTGAACTTTAAAAGAATTTACAAATTAGACAGCGATATTTTTATAAAGAAGAAGAAGAAGAAGAAAATAGATAGTGTTCCGATGACTAAGGCGTATGTAAAGAAATGTTTGGAAATAGATCACTGAAGTATTTAAAAACCTAATTGGATACAAAGTTTGCATTCCGTTAAGAGTTGGGAGGAAAACTAAAAGAAATCTGTGAATAAAATATTAAAAACAATGATGATAGTTAATTGCAGTAGGCAGATGTGACCCAATTTAGTAGAGATGACGTCAGAGAGAGGTAATAATGGAGTCTATCCCAGAGAGAGGTGTTTTTTCCATGCTAGAGTCGACCTCAGAGGTCTTTGTTTATAACACGGTACAGCATTTTTCAGCTCATTGATTTCAGTAAAGTAGCCCCAAAAATAAGAACTTCTGCATCATTCGTTTAGTCAAGTTGGCTCAAATAATAATATAATGGTCATACGAATTTTTTTGCTCAAGGTGGATTGGTGTCTAAAGCAAAGTTGTAAATATTAAATAGGAGAACAAAATTCGGATCAAACTTCTCGAAAAAGTGCATCCAGTGCCTTAAAAATCTCAGAAATGTTCTGTTTTATAATGTTCTGTTTAAATGTTCGGTTTTATATGTATTTTTCAATATTTTACTAACAGATATTATAATCTACAAGGTCCGCAATCTAACGTTTTTTTTTCAACTAGTGCTTATTTCGTGAGTGATATCACTTAGCTCATGTCTGATTTGACAGATAATTAGTTTTATCCTTCCGCTGAACGAATATGGTTATATGGTATACGCTTGAACAATGCTGGGAAATATTGCGACATTACTATTGCTGATTTTGCCAAAAATATATCATCTTTTCAGATGAAGCTCATTTTGATCTTGGCGGGTATGTAAACAAGCAAAATTGTCGCATTTGGGGCACAGAAAACCCGCACGCATACATTGAAAAGCCGATACACCCACAACGAGTCACTGTTTGGTGCGGATTTTGGTCCAGAGGCATAATTGGGCTATTTTTCTTCGAAAATGAGCAAGGACTGGCCGTTACAGTCAATGGCGATCGATATCGGGCCATGTTGAACGAATTTTTGTTCACAAAAATTCAAGAGGAGGATATTGGCAACATTTGGTTTCAACAGGACGGCGCTACGTGCCACACAGCCGAAGCCACACTCGATGTTTTGCGCCCTGTTTTTGAAGATCGCATTATCAGCCGCAGAGCTGATGTCGTTTGGCCACCTCGGAGCTGCGATTTGACACCGTTGGACTATTATTTGTGGGGTGCCCTCAAAGATAAGTGTTACGCCGACAAGCCAGAGACAATTGACGCTTTAAAGGACAATATTCGTGAAGCCATTGATGAAATACAGCTGCATGGCCAGCCGAGGCAGCCATTTGAATGAAATAATTTTCCATTATTAACCGGAAGGATTGTACTTACAAATAAAAAAAGAAATTTGAGAAATTCAGTAGCTTTTTTATAGCATTTTCAAAAAAAAAGTTATTTGGCGGACCCTTTATTATAATAGAGTCGACCTCACAAACAGATCTAAACATGAGTCGACCTCTGCGGTCTTCCTCTATACTAGAATCGACCTATGAGGTCTTCCTCTAGAGTCGACCTCTGCGGTCTTCCTCTATACTAGAATCGCTCTTTGAGGCCTTCCTATATGCTGGAGTCGAACTCAGAGGTCTTCCTCTGTACTAGAGTCGACCTCTGAAGTCTTCCATTATACTAGATTCCACCTCAGTGGTCTTCCTCTATGCTAGGGTCGACCTAAGAGGCCTTCCTCTAAACTAGAGTCGATTTCAGAGGTCTTCCTTTATACTAGAGTCGTCCTCTGAGGCCTTCCTCTATACTAGAGTCGACCTCCCAGGTCTTCCTCTATACTGAAGTCAACCTCTGAGGTCTTCCTCTATACTGGAGTCGAACTCAGAGGTCTTTCCTCTGTGCTAGAGTCTACCTCTGAGGTCTTCCTTTATACTAGATTCCTCGTCAGTGGTGTTCCTCTATACTAGGGTCGACATCAGAGGCCTTTCTCTAAACTAGAGTCGATTTCAGAGGTCTTCCTCTATACTAGAGTTCACCTCAGAGGCCTTACTCAGTCTTCCTATATACTAGAGACGACATCTGAAGTCTTCCTCTATTCTAGAGACGACATCTGAAGTCTTCCTCTATTATAGAGACGACGTCTGAAGTCTTCGTCTATTCTAAAGACGACGTCTGAAGTCTTCGTCTATTCTAAAGACGACGTCTGAAGTCTTCCTCTATACCAGAGTCGACCTCTGAGGTCTTCCTCTATACTAAAGTCGACCTCTGAAATTTCCCTCTATACTAGAGTCAAGCTCTGAGGTTTTCCTCTATACTAGAGTCGACCTCTGAGGACTTCCTCTATACTAGAGCCGCCCTGTGAGGTCTTCCTCTAGGGTCGACCTTTCTCTATATAACAGTAGACATCTGGGGTCTTCTTCTACATTAGAGTAAAACACTGAGGTCTTTCTCTACACTATAGTCGACATCTGAGGTCCATCCTCTATGCTAGAATCGACCTCAGATGACTTCCTCTATACTATAGTGGATATCTGAGGCCTTATTTTATAATAGATTCGACCTCAGACATATTCCTCTATACTAGAGTCGACGTCTGAGACCTTCATCTATATTAGAGTCGACGCCTAAGGTCTGCATCTATATTAGAGTCGACCTCCGAGATCTTCATCTATATTAAAGTCGACCTCTGAGGCTTTCCTCTATACCAGAGTCGAGCTTTGAGGTCTTCCTCAATGCTAGAATCGACCTCAGATGAATTCCTCTCAACCTTTTTCTTAATCGCTGCAAACCGTATCGTTCTGTTTTAAACAGAGCTAAGTGCATACATGTAGTTATTCAGAAGAGGCGATCAAAGTTTGTTGCATTTTTTAAATGCAATCGAATGACCTGTGCTGTTGTGAATAACTTTTTATTGGGTTGTCGTATAAACACCAAATGCTAAGTTGACTTAGCATTTTTTAGAATAGATGTATCGAAATAAATTGCTATAAAATTTGTATGAAAATAATAATTTTAATATTGTCAAAGGAACTTTCGTTTGCGGAAATGTGGTTTGTATCAGTCTAAAATATCGTTCCTGTGAAAAGAATTATTCTGGTTAATAAATCTCACCATAATTTTAGTTTGAGGACTTTTAAAGATTCTCTATAAATACAGATCACCTTCATTTTGTAGGAGTCTAATTAAAGAAAAACACAACAAATTTCATTAAAATATTAAATTAATGTTTATAAGAAATGTAGGAATATACTTGAGTCAGCTTATATTCCGCAATCTGTATTAATATGGAAAATTAGTGATAACAAAAATGTGGAAATGGTCACAAATAAAATATACTGAGGATTATTTTTCAATGCAGAAATCCTTTCTTACACATTACTTTTTTGGCAATTTAAAAGTAAAATAAAATACAATTTATTTTCGCGAAGGACTTTTCATTCACATTGTAGGATACAACTATCTTCAAACTTAGGCATAATGAGAAGATTATTATGCTTTTTCTACGCACTTGATGAGATAAGTGGCCATAACGGTTATAGTCTGCATAGAATGGTCCCAACCGATTTTATTTCTTTGGATTATAGAGGGCACAAAGTTGAACCACTCACAGCAATAAGGGTCATAATAGGTCCCTGATTTGTTATATTCCCCCAAACAGCGGCTGAAATTCGTCAATTGATGTTTCTTTGAGTAATGGATCTGATTGGTTCACATTTTTATATAGCTTCATATAATGGCGAATTGTACCAGAACCGAGATTTTTCCTGTTATAGCATTGACTGCGATCTTTAATGTAGGATATATACATAATATTCAAAGGGGACACATTTAAAAAAAAAAGTTCACAAGTGTTCATCAAAAACTTTAAAAATTTGGTCGGCTACAACGGATTTTGGTAGGTTTTAGGGAAAATGTTGGTCGGAAAAATATTTCTTCTGTGGCAACATTGGAGATGACACAATTTTATTTTTTTCCCCCGTTTCTGGATATGAAATGGAAATGAAACACTTCCATTTTCAGCAGAATATGCTTCCCTTCTGCTCTTACCCAAAAAAATACGGACTTGTAGGGTATTTTAATTAATACAAATTTTTGATATGCAATTTCCTTATTAATCTATTTTCAAATACGTTACGCTTGTTATATTCCTGACATTTTACTCCTTTAATTTTCTCCCTTTGCTCTCCGTTCCTTTGCCATTGTCTGTCTCTTACTCGCGCATACCTTCAGTGTGCAACTTTGCGAGGAGCTGAATTTCTTGCAATTTACAAAATTTATACCACCACATTAAATCATATTTAATCATTGAAAACAAAACAAGATATGCGAGGTTGAGGATATGAAAGAGGAGCGAATGAACAGTGCAGCACAAAGTGAGTGAATGAATGGACGGACGGACTGATGGATGGCTGTTTGAAATAAAAAGCAAACATGAACACCAAACAAAACACCCTCATATGCGGTGTAGGAGGAGTAGTAGCAGCGGAGCAGCAGCAGCAGGGGACAGAACCACCACCACCAGCACCAGCAGCCTCATCATCATCAGAAGGAATACATAACAAGAACTCTTTAAGACAGACATCAAACGAAAGTTCCTTTTTCCAAACACATTATTTGTTCCTTTGTTGTTCTTGTTGCCTGATGGCTGACGAAGAAGATGATGAGGACACTGATGGCTGCCGGAGATGGTGGGATCGTCTGGTTGCTGCTGCTACTGGTTCTTATATTTGCTAAAAATATCTTACAAACCAGGGACGCCGGAGAGCTTATAAGACCAGCCGCCCGCAGATGGATTATGATAGCGAAACGACCGGCTCCGGTGGCTGACATTACGCATAAAGCTACACGTAAAAAGGAATTACACACTTAATTAATGAGTGGTTTTTGATCTAAAACAGATTTTTGTTTAATGTTTGTTTATAACACGAAACTTCACCAACACTTATTTTTTGCTGCTCTCAAACGATTTTTTTGGTGTCATTCTGTGGTTGCATGTTCTGCATTATTGTTGCACCGTGTTCCCGGTAAATCCCTTAAATACGCTGGTCCGTTTAATAAGAAGTGACAAATTTTTGATAAGGTCTGCTGGTTGTGAAAGAAGAAATAACTTTGCAGCAATAAGAACAGTGGGATGAAAGACGCACTATTGGTCAATCCACAAGCTTTCGTTGCGGTGAACTGAATTTATTTTAGTTCAACAACAGTAGGATATGAAATTCTATTTGAGGAAAACTGTAATTTGAGGAAAGCTCAAGTCGATAAACAATGGAGGAACTGGAACTGACAAGAGAGTAAATATGTAAGAGATTTTCATTTGAATGAACAGTGAACAGAAGTTCTTATGGATATACAGCGAACCGAAATTCCTATAGGTATGCAGAAATTTTATTATCTTTCCCCTCATATCTTGAAGAGAAATCCGACGTATTTGAAACGATGCAAATGATTTCATCCAATGAGTGAAGACGGCAGAGGGTTTTCAAGATGTTTCCTCTAAACAAGTTCCGACTTCATAAGATTTCCTAATAGACCTCGAGTTCAGAGGTCCTTCTCTATACAAATGTATATACAAGCATTAGGCTCCAAAGTCTATAAGTAAAAAAATGAACTCAGAAGTCATGCTCAATATTAAAGCCGACCTATCTGTCATTCCCCTATACTTACTAAACTGGACCAACGTGGCCACATCAGGTAGAAACGAACATACTGTAATGAAGGAATACTGTAATTCCATTGACGGTAAATAAATGAAATAAATGAAATGAAAATCAGCAGTTTGTTGCCATAGAAGCACTGTTCCTCAAGAAGAATGTTGCTGCAGGCATTTCCACATATTCCAAGTATCCTGCACATGTAAGGCAGTTTCTAGTCTTGCAAGTTCATCTGCTTTCAAGTTACCTGGTATGTTTCTGTGTCCCGCCACCCAAATCAACCATCTCGTTATAAGACCTACAACAGTAGATGGCAGTTCCTATGTATAGGTGTACTGTAAACAAATCTCCGTTCTTGAATATAAATTAGAAGTATTTGAAAATGTGTAAATTTAATAATAGATGAAAAAACAGTGGACCTAAGATTCAGTGAGTTATGTCTTTACATCCCCTATACCAGATGCAATCGCTGAGTTCTTCGACTACGAACAGGAAATCAAAGACCCTGTGTTTTAATATCGGAACGAAGTCTTTGTAGATAATGAACAGGCCAAAACCCTACATTTTAATAGAAGGCAGAAATCCCTTAGAAAGAACAATACACCGGAGTTCTACTGAGAGAAGAATACTGTACCGAAATCCGACAGGTTTTAAATGCACTGTGATTTGAACAGAAAGAGATAATACCTGTGTTTAAAAATCGAATAGCAGTCCGTCTCGATTCAGCGAGCCAAAAGCGATTGTGTTTGATTAACAAGCCGAAGTATTCTTGGAACTAACCGTATTCCGAAATTCTTGTGGATATAGAACTGAACCTCTATTGCCACAGCGTTGTGAAGTCACTGTGAAAGATCACTGAGCCGAATTCCAGCTGAATTTTAATATCAGAACGAATACTCTGTATATATTCTGCAAACCAAAAACCTTATGTTTGAACAGAAGGTCCACATTCCCGAAGTTCAAGAGATACTAATTACAGTACCAAAATCCGACATGACTTAAATTCTCCAGAATTTGAACAGGAGGCCTTAATACCTGTGTTTGAAAAGCTGATTGAAGTTCCAGTAGGTTCAGCCAGCCAAAACTTTGTATTTCTATTTCCTACACTGAAATTTCCTTGGCCATAGAATTAATTCACTGTGAACAAATACTGGCCAGAAATCCAGCTAAAATACATTTCTACGGATTGCAATAGAAAATTAAATTATCTGCTTTTAATTGTGGATGAAAGTCTTTGTAAATATTCAACAGGCCTTACTTGAACAAACCGTACCCCGAACTTCCTGTGGATGTTCAAAGAACTGAAATCCTTGTAGCAACTCCGGAGTGAAGTCACTGTTAAAGAATAGTAGGCCGCAATCAGGCAGGAACTGAATTTTACTGGATTTCAACAAGAAGCCAAAATAGCTATATATTTCCAAAACTGATATTCGGTAGTCGAAACCCCCTTCGTTTGAATTACAGACTTGAGCAAATAGTCCCAAGCAGGCACAGAGAAACGAAATACCTATTGTATGCGTCGCATATGAGAGCCATAACTAACGGGTTCCAAGCAGTATTAGTTTCGTACTTTATATCATGTTTGCGACAGTCTTCTCTAGTACAGTGACCTTTCGTAGGCCATCATCTTGGACCGTTGTGCTACTTAATCGCAGTAACGTTTAAACCGCCCAAGAAATATATTCTTCATGAACTTGAGAAGGTCGTTGCCTGATCAGCACAGTAGATAGTTCATATATCTTGATAAATTCTTTTCCAAGTAAATCCATTCCCACTCTTTTACAAGTAGCAAAATTACATATATTTGAAAAATTTTTATTTAGCAGATTCCAGTAGACATTTCGAATTCGAGAACCCCTGCTTTTGAATTACAGACCGATGTTCCCTTGAGCAAGTAGGCCCACGCAGCACAGAGAAACGAAATATCTGTTATATTCGTCGTATATGAGAACCGTATATGATCATACAGTTATAAACCATTTCATATTTACTACTTCCTCAAGTTAGTTTGGACCATTGTCTTACCTAATCGCAGGAACGTTTAAAACGACCACGACAGATAGCTACCAATAAAACTATTCATGGTAAACTTGAAAATATCCATGATCAGCTTAATATAAAGTTCAAAAATCGTAATACATTCCTTAATCTAATAATTGTCTTTCTAAAAATAAATAATTTAACTCATGTTGAGAGTGGAGCCCTATTCTTGATAGGTATTTTATTACGGAGGACTGTAGATCTGTATCTATAGAGTGTATGACCAGCTCGACCTAACGCCTATCTATACCAGTCGTACCATTGAATGTAATAGATTTATATGGATTTCGTATATGCCACCTGAAGCGAATTAGAGCTCACTGGTTCTAAATAGAGACTGAAATATGTTCCCAGTATATTTTCATATACTATATCCGGGCGATTCTAATAATTTATTGCATAATATTTAACTTTTAAGAAACAAGTAGAATAAGTAACAGATAGCATGTGGCTTAAGTGGAGAGCCCATCCTGGAATATGAATTATAATTGCCAAGTGTGTTTACTTTGTGGTTCATCGGTAACTGTAGGTTTTCCAAGCTTCAAAAAACATTAGAAGCGATGTTTTGTTGATTTCATAATTTGTTTTTACTGGCAATCTTGACAAATCCTTTATTACAGGATCAAGCTTTCACTCTAAAGTCAAATAACTTTATCATTATCCTCACGCCAGGAGTTTGGAAATTGGGTCCAATGACTTCTGCAGAAGATGTGGAGTTGAGGAGGAACTGGAAATCATTGAGCAACTGGTTTGTTACTGTCTGGATATACTGCGGTCGGCCTGTCTAGAAGTCTGACATATTGTATTATTCATAACTTTGTGTACCAACCTCAATTGTGAGCTGGTAACTCCGGCTGCCACGCCCATCTAACCTATATTCGGGGTAGCCAATGTTGCAGCGTTAAGAATATGCCCTGCAGATTTTTTCGAAAAATTGTCCCAATATGGCGGCCGGAAGTTGGACCCCAAGAAAATGCACCCCAAATTGAAAATGAAAGTGCGCCCCAAATTTGGGGCCTATGTTCGTTACAAAAACTGATTTAGGAAATTACACCCCAATCAAGAAAACAGCATGAAATGACAATAAACCCCAAAAAAACTAAGAAATTTTCTCTTCCTAAATCTGGGGAGTACCCATTAATACACGTATACAAACATATTTTCTAATTATAAATCTATTCCTGTGCTGTCGGCCTTCGGCCTCTGTTTAAGGCTTTCTCTTATGGACAGGATCCAAAGTTGGCAACGTGGGGCAAATATTTTATGCGTAGCTTCTTCTGTTTCTAAATTAATAGATGAAAATAAGCCCCAAAAAGCAGACAAGAAATGAAAGTAAACCCCAAAAAGCAGTCAAAAAATGAAATTAAGTCCCAAATAAAATTGTTGTTGTTTGATATGTTATTTTTTGGGGCCCATATTCAGTTATATTGAGATGTATTGGTCACTTATCTAGGCCAATGTAGTTCATCATTCGGGTTGTTCAGTCAAAATTGTAACCCATATCTCTAGTATTATAGCTTTTCCTTGTCGTTGACATCCCTGTCCTATGACATTCCCATTTAAAATTCGCCAATTGAATATGTGTAATGGGGATAGAACTGGAACAAGTGCTGGTGTTTTGACAAAAGCAATTTCAGTAGATGTTACTGCCAGGCGGTTTATCAGCAACTATGTTTTTTTTACCTCCCATGTATTTTTCGTTCATGTATAGAATAGCATTAGGGACGATGACTTTATAGTCAGCCTTATCTTACAATACTGTCAATACCTTGCTGGTGACTGCATGTCCATATCACCGGTCGTCCAAAGCCGTCAGTCTTATATTGGCAAGGTAGTAGTTTGCTTGGGCAGAAACTGAAATAGTAGTTTTAACAAACTCCATTTGTGGGAGTCAATGGGATAGCTACGGCACTGATGTAGGCCTGGCCCCATAATTGCTGATATATTGGGTATCGTTGCCTACACCTTGGTCAAGCTTCTACCAGAGGTAGGGTGATCAAAAAACCGGTTATTTTGAAAATATAGGGTTTTCGGTTTCTTCGAAAATTAAGTTAACTCTAAAACCGGTTTTCGGTTTAACCGAAAATAAAAAACCGGTGAACCGGTTGTTTTCGGTTTTTTTTTTTTAATAAAAATGCATAAATAATGCTCAACATTTTGTTAGATGACGTAAAATAAGCGTAGTGAAAATTCAATATGTAACCATATTCCAATTAAATTAAGATTTATTTGAAAATTTTATTTTAAACACTTCATATTTTTATTTATAATAGGTAATTGTTCCAATTTCATTTATGATATAATATTATAATCTCTGCAATATTTGTAATATTTATGTTCAATTTTTAAAGAGATTTCTTTCAAAAAAATTGATTATGATTTTTATAAAACTTGACTAATAGTGAAGATCTGCAAAATCTTATGGCGATTTCTTGTCTAAAAAAAGTGCAACATTTCCGTTGCCCTTTTCCCGAAATCTGGAGTTTTATACCATATTTTGGAATTTTGAAATATGAGGTAAGTTAATTTCGAGGGACTGCATATGTTCCACCCAAAAAGGGCAAATATTTTTCAGAATTTCGAGTCGACGGGGCAACATTTTTTTTCAGAATAGAATTCACCATTAGCTTTTAGCATCATATAAATGACAAACCAATTATATACGTATATTATCAGAAGTAGCGGATTCTGCCTTGAGCATACTATAGAGATGAAAACTTGTCGAAATGTGAAACTGAACATATGTATTTTTATTTATACCTACATTTCAATTAGAAAGGATTGTTAATTAATTTCTATACCGCAATAAGACCCTTGATAAAATATGCAGAAGAAGTCAATAGAGAAGTTAGCAATGTAAACAGTACAAATACATATAAAGCTGCATTTTGAAATCGATGGATATGCACAAATGATGTCAACGGTTTTTATATTGATGTTTTCACAATTTTAGGTAGGTTCCTGTTTCAAAAATAATATTTTCTTTATCATTTTATAACGGTTTCAAAAAACCGAAAAGTCGAATAAACTGAGTTGAAAAAACCGACGGTTCGAGTTATTCGAAAAAGCAGAAAAACCGAAAGGCGGTTTTTAAAGAGAAACCGATTAACCGGTTAACCGGTGCGGTTTTTGATTACCCTAACCAGAGGGCATGTGAAATGACAGAACATGCTCGTACCTCTCATATGACTTATCCATGTCGTGGGCACAGATTTGGAACTAGTCCAGGTGTTTTGGCACTAGCGAATTCATTAGTTTTGTACTATTTCTTGTAACTGTTGGGTGGTTTATCAGAAACTATGGACTTTTTGCGACCCGTCCCTCTCCGCATATCGAATAGAATTAGGGACGATGATTGGAAGATTTTCTAGTCAGTCTTATCTGACAATCCTGACAAAACCTTGGTCGGTCAAAGACTTCTGATATCGGCGAAGAATGTTATTTGCTTTGTCTTAAGTTCAGGAAGGCAGGTACTTCGATTGAAAATGATGACTAATGATTTCCGTAGATGGCGAAGAAAAATGTAGAATGTGTTAACAAACCTCCTTCGTGGGAGGCAATCGAATAGCTAAGGTATAGTTATTCTCAATTTGGCACCATTTGTGGCCACGATACGTTGGTTTTTGTGGCAACTATATTACAGTTATATGTAGTCCATTTTGATGTTATGTCGTCGTGTTTTTGAAATATTCTTCACAAGTCTCCAATTTCAGGAAATTTGCAACCTGCATGGGTGCGTCCATAACGACGTGGGGACAAGCTGAGTAGGATTTGCTAGGCATTGGTATATGTGTAGCGTGTCATGTGTCCCCTGAATACACGCTGGACAGAGATCGGCCACACTGCCATCAATTCTCGCCCAGTAAGAATTGAGTAGGTAGTACACCATCCTGATGTTGAGACAGAATGACTCATCAGGTACCGGATTGACTCGGAGAAATACATCTGCAGCCATACTCTCATAGAAGACAGGATATTTTGTAGACAAGTTGTAGGACATGTGTAGAAGCCACAGAAGATACAATGTTGTGACGTGAGTTGTAATAAATGTATTCTCTTATAAGTAGGTTGCTATCAAATGCCTGTATTGTGTTCCTAAATCCAGGAAGATATCTACATCATTTAAAATGGCTGAGAAGTTTAAAATCCGTTTGATAAGGTTTTGTGGAACACTCCAAGGAACTGCAATAACCTCAGAATTACTGGGGGTACTTGTGTCAGCTGACGTGTCTCTAACATTCGTCTAGCATAACAGCAAATGCAGGAAAAACATCGAAACGATGGAACATTTTCTGTGCCAATGCCCAGCTTTCACACATAGTTACAAGTTCTCGATACATAGGGTCCGACACATTACCAGATCTGACTCATCTCAGAGCATATGACTGGAAGATACTGATGAAATTCGTGCCTAGTACCGATTTTCTCTAACTCTAGAGGGTTTCTCTCCTTCTCTCCTCCTTTCTGCAACCTAACCTAACCTCTAGCAGATTGTAATTTGTATTCCGTCCGATCGGTTTAAACTTGAAACGGTGCTTTGCTATTATTATCAAGACCAGATATTTAGATAGCTTGGAAGGCATGTACTCAGAATGAAAGTTGGGACTAATGATTGATGAAGGGTTGGAATTAATTTACCAACCCCTCTGTTTTTGTTCCGCCCTTTCAAATAGAAACAAACTAACGCTGGACTAACGCCAGCTCCTTCTTATTTAAGGAGCTGGCAGTACTGATGCTAATATTGGTCATTGGTAATATTGGTCACCATAAGACCCTTTTATATCAGATAAAGTGTTTAGTAGCTCAAATGCTGTATGTGGGCTACTATGTAGCCCCAATAATAATCTTGACTAAAAATATACTTATTTATAGTTTCCAACCACTGATTCGGGTTTTTTAAAAATTTCCACTTTCTATAGTTGTACATTTTTGCTAGATATCGCCTAGGTTTTAAATACTTTTGTGGAATTTTTAACGAAATCAAGTGCTCAATTTCATCGCATGTAGCTGTTTTCCATCCCACTGTCGCATCACCCTCATTGCCCTCTGGGGCAGGAATAAGTGAATAAATAAATGAATGAATGAATGTGGTGTATTTAGTTTAGACATTTGTCATCTCCGAATACATGACGTACATATGTTTTATTTTCGTTTTGCGAAAAAAAAGATGAGGGCGTTGAACAAAAACGCCTTACATCATGAGAGACACACAGCCATGAAAATAAGCATGTGTGAATTTCTAAAGAAATTCGCTAAAAAGAACACACGGACCCGCTGAAAGTTCAACGATGCGTATTTTGTCTTTTTTAATTTTGTCTGCCTTTTTTTGGTGGGGCGAGAAAATAAAGTAATAAACTCAACTAGGTGGAACATAGGAAAGAACGAGACATCAAAAAGAAATCAAATTACTTACTAAATTAACATTAAAGGAATCGTATAGAAAAGAGATTATTTGATATTAAAAATATATCTATAGAAAGTAATTTCTTTAAGGATTAATAGAAATTTGTTTATTCAAAGATTCCTGAATAATAAAGAGTTTTCCTATTATGTCTTGTTGATGTTAACAATCCATGTCTGCACTGCTACACAAAAACTCTGCACTTCAATATCCACTTTCCAATTTTTGAAGGCAAGAATAAGTGGCGATCCATTCGGTAAACAGTCATCCAGCCGAGAACTGCAGACTTCAGCTTTGATAATTTTGCTTCGGCTCTTTGCCCCGCACCGTAAAAGATTCAACAGATCCAGGAGTTCAATGTCGATTCCTCGTTGTACGAAATAAATTTGACTTTCGCAGACTAAAACTTGGTATAGTGTGCGTCGATTTTTGTACCTAACCTGTATAAGATCCAACTGACTCAGTAGATCAAAGTTAATGACCAGATCTCCCGAAAACATCACCGTTGTCCTTGTATAAAAGTATAGAACTCTTATTTTCACAGACTCCAACTTGGCGACATTTGCATCGGGTCTTGACCCTGCACATCTACAACATTCTACTAACATAGGAGCTCAATATCGAATCACCATCGTAAAAAAAATTCTGCCCTTCAATGTCCACTCTCCAATGTTTGGCGACGATCCATTCGGTAAACAATCAGCGAACTCCTTGGCTGTCTAAAGAGGTGTCAGAAAAATAGCCGAGAACATTGATGCTGCCCGCTTGCAAGTCTCAGACTTTCGCAATCTTCACACTTTGCGAATTGAACATCGGCTCTTGGCCCTGCACCCGTAAACGATTTAAATGATACAGAAGCTCAATGTCGATTCCTCGTCGTACACAAGAACTCTGACTTTCGCAGACACAAACATGGTGTAGTTTGCGTCGGTATTTAAACCTGCACCTATACTTCTATAAAATCTAACTGACTCAGTAGATCAAAGTTAAGGACCAGATCGCCCGAAAACTTCACCGCTGTCCTTGTATACAAGTATAGAACTCTTATTTTCACAGAGTCCAACTTGGCGACTTTTACATCCAGTCTGGACCCTGCACATCTACAACACTCTACTAACATGTCGATTCTCCATCGTAAACAGAAACTCGGCCCTTCTATGTTTACTCTCCAATGTTTGACGGCAAGAATCGCGACGATCCCTTCGGTAAACAATCAGCGAACTCTTGGATATCTATAGAGATGTCAGATAACTAGCCGAGAACATTGCCGCTGTCCGTTTACAATACTCAGACTTTGAAAACTTTGCGAAGTGCCCCTGCACCCGTAAAAGATTCAACTGAGGCAAAAGCTCAATGTCGATCCCTCGTCGTACACAAGAATTTTGACTTTCGCAGATTAAACAACTGACGCAGTAGATCAAAGTTAATTACCAGATCCGCCGAAAACATTGCCGCTCTGCATGTACAAGAACTCATTCATTCGCAGACTCCAACTTTGAGAATTTTAAGTCTGCTCTTGACCCTTCTCACGTCCAACTGTCCTAGGAGATCAAAGCCTATTCTCCGTCGGACACAAAAACTCGCACCTTCAATTTCCTAGCTCCAATGTTTGATGACAATAATCGCGAATATCCATTCGGCAGAAAATCAGGCAACATCGGTGCGCCAAATGAATGTCAGATAGCCTGTAGAAAATATCAACGCTGCTCGTTCACAAGAATCGGACTTGGAGAATTTTGGGTTAGCTTTTAGCTCCACTCCCGTAAATTATTTAACTGACCCAAAAGCTCAAGCTCGATTGCTCGTCGCATGACTTGGGCACAACACAGACTTTAACTGGCTTATTTCGCATCAGACCTTGGAACAATGACAGGGCTTCGGATCGTTTGGAAGACGATGTACATTTTTCATGAAATAGCTACGTTAAATACCAATATTTTCGTGTATATATATAGGACCGTACTCCAAAGTTCCTGTGGATATACAGATAAGTGTAATCCCTATCGTAACAGAAGAGTGAAACCGTTATGAAAGAATAGTTTACAGATATCCGCCTGGAGACAAATAATCCTGTATTTCAACAAGATGCCAAAGTACCTACATATATTTTAAAAACTGATATTTTAAAAATTTATATCCTCCAGGTACCTCTTGATACCGAACAGGCTTTGTGAATTTTCCACTGACCGTAAAAGGTTCCTCTGACCCAGAAGTTCAAGGTTGATTCCTCGTTGTACACAAGATCATTGACTTTCACAGACTTTAATCTGACGTAGTTTGCATCGGGACCTGCACAAGACACAACGATCGCTGACAAGGCTTCGGACCGTTTGAAAGACGATGTACATTTTTAGTAAAATGGCTACGTTAAATACCAACATTTTCGTATATAGGATCGTACTCCAAGAGAACTGTACTCCCTATTTTAACAGAAGAGTGAAACCATTATGAAAGAATAGTGGACAGAAATCCGCCTGGAGAGAAATTATCCTACATTTCAACAAGATGAAAAAGTATCTATTTATATTTTAAAAACGGATATTCAGCAGGTGCCTCTTGATATCCAATAGATATGGTGAATTTTCCACTGACCCAGAAACTTATGGTCGATTCCTCGTCGTACACAAGAACATTGACTTTCACAGAGTTTAATCTGGCTTATTTTTCCTCTCTATTCGAACCTCCTCCTGAACAAAATACAATGACCTATGGCAGGGATAATTCGGAGCGTTTGGAAGACGAGGCGCAATTTAGATGAATGGCTACGTTAAAAAGCTAAATTGTCATATACTTGTATAGGACCGTATTCTGAAGTTTCTATGGGTATACAGAGAACTGTAACAGTGGAGTGAAGCCATTGTGAAAGAATAGTAGACCAAAATCCGAATGGAAATAAATTTTCCTGGATTTCAACAAGAAGTCAAACGGATATTTAGCAGGTCCCTGTAGAAATTCAACAGGCCCCTTTGTTTAGCGAAAATACACCAGTATTTTGACCAGAAGCTCAAGGTCAACTCCTCGTGGTACACAGGAACTTTGACTTTCACAGACTTTAATCTGCATCGTAACTTGGACCTGCATCTATACAAGATAGGAGTGCAGAGCTTTGCTCGTCCAAAAGAACTCTCACAGACTTCAATCTGGCTTATTTTACATCAGAACTTGAACCAGCAGAACTTGAACAACATCAGAACTTGAACAAGTTACACCGGCCGATGACAGCACTTTGAATCTTTTGGAGTATGCGAAATATTTTTGGATAAATGGCTATGTTAAAAAGCAAAATCATGGCCTTGGACATACATTTAAGCCAGTGAATCGGCTTGTTGTGCGCTCCTTATTGTGACACGAATTTTCTCAGTATCTTCCAATCAAATCCTCTAAGATGAGTCAGTTCTGGTAATGAGCAGAAATCAAAGTATCGGGATCCTCATATGCGAAAGCTGGGCATTAACATAGGATGTTCCATCGTTTCGATGTATTCCCTGCTGGCTCTACGTCCGTGGCGGTTTCTGCTTGTCCTCTACGGTGCAGATATTCTTGTAAGCTCCAGAGTCCTGTTAGAACGTTCATTATCTTATTGATCTCGGTCTCACTTAATTCCAGCTAACTTTTTGTTTCATTCTGTTGATTTTTAATTAAACCTAATGCTATCATCGTTCCTGAAGGTAATGTAAATTATACAAAATCTGTTTCAATTGATGACACATCGGGGGGTATTTTATTGTTTATAGGGTTTCCCTACAACTTGATTTCTTAATTACTTAATAAAAGTTCATTAATTTCATTTCAATTTTATGTAAACAAATGTGAGACCGATTATATGCGTGTGAAAAATAGTGAAGCGTTCCAGTATAAACAAAAAACAGAAGTAATTAAAACATAAACACTTGCAATGATGTTTGTTTGGACAACCATCATCAACATGAGCAGCCAGCAGCCAGCAGCAGCGTCAACAGCATCCACTTGTATTTATATGGTGGAGTGTGAATCAATTTATACGAAGGGTGGGTTGAAAATTTTACGATAAACAATTTTGAAGTAGCTGGTCGTAGCACTGATGCTCGATCGAAAGAAGAATGAACATAGTTCTCATTCTGCTCATTGTCCATAATTTACAGTTCCAGTTCTCTGCAATCGCTCAATGGTGTATTAGAAGAAACCTATTTTCAAGAGCAGCTGTGCATCTTCAATGGTTTTCCTGAACAGATTAAGACTGTACCATAGAATTCTGGGTAATTCTGAACCCGGTGTCGAAGTTGTTCTCTTGTAAGGATTTCGCAAGTTACAACGTCACATTTAGAGATCTAAGTCGGTTTCCCACGGCTATGTCAGAGTATTCATAGATTAAAAGCAGCAGAGTTGCTATAACTTCGCAGGTGATGAAAGCGTGACGTGAACTGGAGACATTTTGCGGAATATGTTAGGGAGGAGACGCCAATAGCTGACTTTAGGGAACTTGGAAGGTGATTCTGGAATACATGAAGTCTGCCGATACGATGAGAAGTGATCCACATTATCAGTTATAATAATGGTATCACGACTGGTGGATTGCTCCAATTAGAGCGCTTCTGAGAATATGTAGTACGGATTCAAGCCAGAAAATTCTACGGAAAATGTTGGTGGTGCATCATGTCGATGAGTGGCGCGCACGAGGCGTTAAAGTGTAGACGGAAAAGACCCAGGACATGCTGCTGAAGGGCACATTGTCGTAAGATCGTCAGATATTCGACTGGCGTCAAGTAACTGGGGATTGTGTCGGAGACAGAAAAAAACGTTGCGGAGATTGCAATTCCTTGCATTTGAACGGAGATGCAACAGAAATATATTTTACGTGCGCAAAACGGTTTACCGTTGATAAGGCTTAATTTGCCGGAATAGAAACAAAATCTAGCACACTCTCAAAAAAGTACAGTTCTTCCATAAAATCCGATACCGCCTGTTCCGCCCCGACAAAAACTATTTTCGATCGATAGCAGTTTGCTTTCGAATGGATTTATCCAAACAGTTTTATTTTAGTAAAATCTGACAACCCTTTTCTAAATGTCTCTTCTAAAATCTGACCACTCCTTACATTGACGATACACTTCGTTCCGCTCCGGCAACTACAGTTTTCGATCCAGCTTTGCCTACCGTTAGGCAAATTCTGATTGTTTACATCCGATCTCCACTGCGCTAGGAATCCAGATTTTATATGATGTTATAATATTCACGAAATAGTTCTTGCTGGCTTCTTAATTTAAATGCTAGACTATTGCTAAGATAAAGGGCTTTCCAACAAAAGGTGTTATTTTGATATTCAAAGAAAAATACAATTTTTTGAGATAAATGTCGGATGTTTATTTCATAACAAGGAGGAAGGTATGCCGTTAATAATGAAAAACAACATCTGCCAAATGACCACCACGACCACGCTTACAAGACCATATCCTTTTCATGAAATTTTCCATAACCAAATCGCAAAGTGGCTGCCCTATGTCCTTGATAGCCTCACGAATTCTATCTTTGAGGTCTTGAATCGACGCTGGGCTGTTGGCGTAGACCTTGTCTTTCACGTGGCCCCAAAGTGTTAAATCACAAGATCTCGGTGGCCAATTGTGATCACCTCTTCGAGAGATAAGACGGTCCGGAAACTTTTCCCGTAACAGAGCAATGATTTCGTTGCTTGTGTGGCACGTAGCGCCGTCTTGTTGAAAGTAAACGTTGTCCAGATCAATACCATCCAACTCCGACCATAAAAAATCATTAATCATCTCTCGATAGCGCAATCCATTCACCGTAACTGTTGATCCAACCTAATTTTCGAAAAAGGAAGGTCCAATGACCCCGCCGGACCATAAACCGCACCAAACAGTCACACGTTGAGGATGGCGAGGCTTCTCAACAATACACTTGGGGTTTCTGAGCCCCAGATGCGACAATTTTGCTTGTTGACGTAGCCACCGAGGTGGAAATGGGTCTCATAAGTCAAGATGATTTTTCAATGGAATTCCGGATCATTTTCATGCATTTCAAGGGCCCAATCAGCAAAGACACGACGTTGTTGATGATCGGCCGGCTTGAGTTCTTGTATTAACTGAACTTTATAAGCCTTAAGACCTAAGTCTTTATGCAAGATACGGTGTAATGACGTTTGTGGAATGCCCAATTCCAAAGAACGACGAGGAATGGACAAACCTGGGTTTTCTTCAACACTTTGGGCTACAGCAGCAATATTCTCAGTTGTTCTTGAACGACGAGCACGGGGTTTATTCTTCACATCACTAACTTGTCCCAACAGCTCGAATTTTTCCACCAATTTCTGTATTGCGGTCCGACAAGGTGCTTCACGACGACCCAAAAATGCTTTAGTTTTGCGAACTGTGACTACAAAATTTTCACCATTTTTGTAGTGAATTTTAATAATTTCAATGCGTTGTTGAATCGTGTATCGTTCCATTTTTAATTAATGGCGTAGTTTCTACTTGTCAAATGTCAAAGAATAAAAGCTTCAAAGGTAACAGCTACCGAAATACCGGGGGATTCAAAATAACACCTCTTGTTGGAAAACCCTGTATTTATTATTCTACAAGAAGAAGAGAAGCGTCATTTCTTAAAGTCGAGACTAAGGCTGAATTGTAATTTTTTCACGACTTTGGACATTGTAAAGAGTTGAATAACAATAGCTATATCGCCGGCATATGTGAATTTACTGGAGGAGATAGTGGAAGGATTATGGATGTCTTGATTAAATAACAGGGCCATCAGTGCAGGTCCTTAAGGAATTCCATTGATAAGATTACACATATGTCATTATTTGCTTCCCTTATGAACTATACGTTTAAAGTGCCCGTTCTGATTCGTGGGCTAATTTGAAGAAAATTATAAATAAGGTCTTCCTTACAAACGGTGTCATATGCTGGTAATTAAGAAAAGGATTGTCTGTCAAAATAAAGATTTTATTTTGTTTCTGGCAACTCTGTACACAATAGAATAAAAAATTAATGACAATTAAATCTTCTTCTCCATTCAATCTAGTCCTTACTTAAAAAACCTCTTTGAACTATCCCTCGTACCTACTATGTATACACTTAGTTATAACAACAATTCTTGATGATGCTATATAATTTATATTTGTTTATAAGCAATCCATTAAACTAAATGAGCTGTTAACGTAATATTAAAAACATCACTGGGAACCAAATCATCCACACAAATCATAAAAAAAGACAATGTATTGAATGAATATTTAAAAGAAAAGTGTTTGCAATTAAAAAATAATAAAAAAAATACATTACAGGGAATGCATTGATTTTTCGACCATTTGGAAAAGTATTCTGAATGAAACTTACTTAACTTGTTACCAAGAAAAATATTTATGGTCGGGTTCTCTAAAGTTCTTTATCGGAAGAAAATGTGGCAAAATTTACAAATTTGCGTACAATATTAAATATAGCGGGACACAGTTACAGAAGTTGTTACATTAATTCCTCCTGCTCGTTGTCACCGCAACTCCTGCAAAAGCCATTTCGCATAACCTTCAGTCTCTGTGCGTGCCCAACAATAAGACTATCTCTCTAGAAGAGCTTGTAGATAACTAGAGGGCATGTAGGAAGCATATTCCAGTTCCCCTGGAGCATGTACGAGTAAGCTGTTAGTTGTCAGTCATGCAAGTTCATCAGCTTTGAAGTTTCCTGAAAATATTAAACAGTTTAACAATATCGTTAATTGGTCCAAGAACAATTTAGGTCCCTAACCTAAACCTAAAATCAAAAGGCTCGAAAGTAAAAAAAACGTAAAATCTATATAAGTATGTATCTCTAAACTACTGCAATAGAGATGTGACCTTCAGGCTTCGGATGAACTCTCTATGCCATTGCAGAACTCTATCCTGAGTCTTTCTCAACTCTTTTGTTCTGCATGAGTTCTTCCTTTTATGTGTCCCAGTCCCGTGGGTCTCTTGTGGCATTTGCCTTGTTAAAGAGCTTCCTGCAGCACATTCTCAGCATAAATAAGTGAGACGACAAACATGGCGGTCAGTGTTTGTCTCCTAGCTTTAGTTTCGGACATGTATAGAGCAATTAAAGACTGCGGTGACTCGTTTCACAGTTTCTTTTATATCCCCGATAGTTTGCATCTTCATTTCAAGTCTTCTTGAAAGCGACCTGCATTCATACAAGAGCTAATATATAAAGGGTCCGCCATCTAACTTTTTTTCAACTAGTGCTTATTTCGTGAATGGTAACACTTAGCTCATGTCTGATTTGGCAGATAATTAGTTTTATCCTTCCGCTGAACGAATATGGTTGTGTATACGCTTGAACAACGCTGGGAGCGATCGACTTACAGAAGATGCCGATTTTGCCAAAAAAAATCATCTTTTCAGATGAAGCTGATTTTGATCTTGGCGGGTATGTAAACAAGCAAAATTGTCGCATTGGGGGCACAGAAAATCCGCACGCATACATTGAAAAGCCGATACACCCAAAACGAGTCACTGTTTGGTGCGGATTTTGGTCCAGAGGTATAATTGGGCCATTTTTCTTCGAAAATGAGCAAGTGGCCGTTACAGTCAATGGCGATCGTTATCGGGCCATGTTGAACGAATTTTTGTTAACAAAAATTGAAGAGGAGGATATTGGCAACATTTGGTTTCAACAGGACGGCGCTACGTGCCACACAGTCGAAGCTACACTCGATGTTTTGCGCGATGTTTTCAAAAAAAAAGTTATTTGGCGGAGAAATCATTTTGCTTACATTCTAGTAGACAAAGACATCGTAGTAAAGACATCGACAACCGCTTTAGTGTTTCTACTAATGATGGTAGGTTCATACCCTCAATTACAAATTACAAGGTTAATACTTATAATTTATTCGATAAATGTTTCACCCCTTTCGTTGATGTCAGCACTTCTCCACATTTGATGATATCCGTTGGCACCACTGCACACGATTAGTTCTTTGTTTTCATGTCATGAGTCGTATAAACGGAAACCAAACAAACATGGGAGTTCACTAACTGAAGGCTGGCTGCTACAATGCCTTCGATACTTAAGGAAGGATGAAGATAAATATTTAGTTTGTTTTGGCAAGTATACAAGCTCTACGCCTAAATCCTGCTGTTCTAAGCTCCCAAACCATATCTACTCTCATTCATGGTTCCTGAATTTGAACTAGGTCTGCCCCACCTTGTATAATGAGGTCTTTTAATGCGGCTGATGCTGGCTTGGGGTGGTGGAAGTTTATCTGTAGAACCCGGAATATGGGTTCCCGTCAGGTTCCACCACCACCGTTATATCTGCTTCATCGTCGGTGTCGGCTAGAAGCTCATCATTCCAGGACCTAAGCTGGCTGAGAAGCAGCTTTAAATGAGACGGTTCTGA
The DNA here is from genome assembly GCA_963930755.1 of Eudasyphora cyanicolor. Taxonomy (NCBI): domain Eukaryota; kingdom Metazoa; phylum Arthropoda; class Insecta; order Diptera; family Muscidae; genus Eudasyphora; species Eudasyphora cyanicolor. Next base: position 55,096,652 of record OZ005735.1, read on the forward strand.
ATGCTGGTATCAGCTAGACTTGCCAGAGCCGTAAATATATTGCGGTTGGCTTTACATTGCTAAAGTTTCACTAAGGTTCTCTAAGGAAAGTAGAATTGTATATTCTCTAACAAAAAGCCTTCTATATAGCTGACTAGAACATTTAGGGCGTTTTCGCTGGACAGTAATCACTGTTAGGCCTTAGAAAACTATCTAAGTAACAGGTGGCGCAAAAGTAACCTTTCGATGTTATGTTAGACGCGATTGGCGGTCAGCAGCTAACAGCTTATGCACCGTCTGGACTTAGTACGGAAACATCTTCAAATCTTGTACCAAAATTCGCTGTAGAGACCGTCGACTGATACCCATTTGCGTGGCACGTCGTCTGGTCGATGTCGACGGCGCTTCCATGACATCCTCGGCTACAGCAGCAATAATCTGCGACGAAATTCACGTTGTGCCAAAGTCACCGACCGATTATTGGTCAAATAAATAGTCAGCAATATTCCGCGTTCTGGAGCAGTGTAGCGTAACATTGTTTATTAACGTGTATTTCGCATGTGTTTACTACACAAATGTCAAAACAGAACTGACATTAGGGGCCAATCGCAAAATTTATAGCATTTTCTGATAGGAGGATTACTTTTGCGCCACCTTGTATTTATCTCTCCTGTAGCTCCACCGGAGAGACATCGTCTGGTCTTGGTGACTTCAAAGTATCTAAGCTTTTTATAGCCTAAATATTTCTATATTCGGTTACAATTCCTCTACTGACAGATCTATGGAGGTCAGTTGACAATAGGGTAGCCAAAGCCGTAGCTATGGTGTTGTTGAAAGATTCCCCTATGCCTATGAAATCAGCCATTGTATATTCCTTTACAGAGATCCTTCTACAAGGAGAACCTTATAAACTAGAACATCTAGGGCAATTTCTGTGACTCCACCTGTAGATCCAACAAAGGGATATCGTCTGCTCCCGGTGACTTGAAAGTTTCAAAACTTCTTTTTACAAAAGAATTCTACATTCCTCTACCGAAAGATCTATGGAGGTCAATTAACCCTATGGTTTTTACAGCCTTAACTCTTGCGTTGTCGGGGGTTCCCTCTATGCCTACGAAAACAACCATCGCATATTCCTTAACAGTGAGCCTTTTATGAGGCTAACTAGAAGATGTAGGGCAATTTTAGTGGATTTGCTCTTCTAATATGTATGATATCGGCTGAACAGTAGCTTGAAATTATTGTTAGTTTTTAGATAAATTATCTTGTCCAGGCGACTTAAGAGGTTCAATGTTTTGGATAACCAACATAATTTTCCCGCCTTGATAATGAATGCAAACTATTGTTTCTCTCCATTTCGATGGTTCTGGCAAACTATTGCGGTTAGTAGATTCTCGGGTTGCGAGAACAGTAACTATTGCGTTGTTGAAGGCTCCTATGGCTATGAAATCAGCAACTGTATATTCCTTAACAGGTAACCTTTTATAAGGTATGTAAATATGTAGTGCGATTTTGCTAGATTTGCCCTTCCAATATGAATGGTATCGGCTGGACAGTACTCTGTAATCAATGTTAGTCCTTCAACGGTAGCTTCATTGGAAAAAGGCTCGAAAGTTGGGTCCTGATGACTTAAAGGTTCTAAGCTTTTTATAGCCCAAATAATTCTAGATTGGGTTTCAATTGATCTTCTAACAAATCGATGGAGGTCAATTGAATCTACGGTTGCCAGAGCCGTAACTATTGCGTTGTTGGAGGTTCCCTGTATGGCCATGAAATAATCCATTTTATATTCCTTTACAGAGAGCCTTATATAAGGCTATCTAGAATATGTAGGGCAATTTTGGCAGATTTGCCCTTCCAATATGTATGCTATCGGCGAGAAGGTAGCCTGTAATCAATGTTTGTCCTAAAATAACTAGCGATTCATGTAGCTCCACCCGAGAGACATGGCCTGTTCCTGGTGACTTAAAATGTTCTGAGCATATTATAACCGAAAGAATTCGAGATTCGTTTACAATTCCTCTGCTGACAATTCTACGGAAGTTAGTTGGTGCTATGAGCAATATACGAGTACATACGCCGAAATTAGTATCCGGTGTATGTACTCGTATATAATAGGAGAAGTTGTTGTTCGGGTTAATATCAATGTATGTACAGCAAAATGTATCCTGAATGAAAGCTACTTGAGGCTACGAGTCCTTCAAGCAAAATATCTATCGTTGGGTTCTTTTAACTTCTTTATCTGAAATAAAAAGTGTATTTTAAATTCTTCCATTGTGTGTGATTCTAGCTTTGCGGTTGGAGAAAATGTGGCTACATTTTAAAATTTGTGTAGCTTGCCGCTTCTTTGATAGAACGGAATACAGAAGGTTTTCTTTCGATTCCTACTTCTCTTCGCAACCGTAGCTTCTGCAAAAATCATTTCCTGGTGCCTTAATAAGTTCAACGGTTTTTATAGCCCAAAGAATTTTAGATGCGATTTCAGTTCCTCTGCTGACAAATATATAAAGGTCAGTTGGCACTATAAATCTCCAAACCCTTTTCGATGAAATGAGTATTTTAATGAAGATTTTCCGAATTAACCTTCACCAAAGCCCAGGGTTGCCAGAGCAGTAACCATTGCGGATGGACTTACCTTGTTGGAGCTTTTATTGCTGAATAGCTACAATTGTATTTTCCTTAGCAGACAAGATTATGTACGGTGGGCGGCTTCGTTGGATTTGCCCTTGCTATAGGTATGTTGTTTCAATTGTAGACGTTTCAGTAATAGAGTTTTTTGCGAGATTGGGTTATTAGCCCTAAGCTCAACCTGCTTAGTGATGGCGAGGGACCGTGGTGAGGCCATGATAAATGAGTGAAAATCTCGTAAGGTTATTAGGAACCAAGCAAAGATTCTAGCTAAAGATCGAGTAAATTGGATAGAATTTGTAGACGCTCTTTATTATTCGTGAACTTTTATTTAACTTGCAACCACTATTTGGTAAATTTTATAAATAAAGGAAATATATACATATATACTCGTATATAGGTATGTTGTAATATTATTATTAATGTTCGGCTATGGCATCTGTAATATTTCTTATTTTAATCGGATTTTTATATTTAAAATTTCTTTTTCAATTTCTTAAAAATTTCATAATCTATTAAATTTTAGATTTAACCTATCAAACAAAAAAATTATACCAATTCAAAAATTCTACCCCAAAAGTATCAACATAGCCTTAAACGCCTATAGCACTTATCGCTTAAAACGCATTCCCCTACCTTCAGCCTGCAGGAACAACAAAGAACCGCAAACTTCTTTAAGCGTTGCCAACCTTGAACACACTAGTTGAACAACACCCAATTCTAGGCCGTCCGGCAACACTGCCGCGCCAATTTAAAACCAATACAATTGTGTGTGATTTATTTAATTAGTATTCATTAAAACGATTTTCAAAGTAAATACAAAATTCGCTTAATTGGAAAAGTGACAATATTTGTACAAATGTCTGTATGTGTCCGCACAAGCACACGCATGACTTTGTGCCAAACAACAGAGACAGAATAGAAAGAGAGAGAGAGAGAGAGAGAATGAAAACATCAAAACACAACGTGCTAAGAAATCATTATAATTTTAATAATATGCAATAAAACAATAACAATAAAAATAATAATAATGAAAACAGTCAGGGAGGTGTATATGAACTCACACACCCACACTCGCTCCCACCCCTGGTCGTAACTCGGTTATCAGTGTGCACTTTTGTTTTGTAGAGTCTTCTTTCCTATAAAAATGGCGGCACTCTTTCTCGGTCCGTTTTTGTTTTGCTTTATAAGGAATGTGTCAGAGGCTACAGTATTAGAATTTCAATTAGTATTTTTTCTTCAATAAAAAACGCTTAAGCTTTTGAGTTTTGTGTTCTTTGTGTCTTGCCTCCTAAGTGTTTAGTTGTTGACTTCAAAAGTCATACAAGTTTGAAGGAAAAACAAAAAATGTAAGAAAAGCTATATGCATAAATTAGTTTCCTTTCTGTTGATAATGCATCAATTTTCTAGAGAATTTCTTTTGCGTGAGTCCAAGTAAAAGAAGCAAAAAACAGAAAACAAAAAAAATGGGAATTCTTCTCTTTGACAGCTATGCATGTTCGTGAAATATTGGTAAATACGATTCTGCTTGACGTTTATGAGCTGTCAACTTGTCAAATTTACTGAAAATAACAAGATTCCGTTGATAAATCAAAGATGGGTAAAAGGTAAGACAGGCTTATCACCACAAATTTTCCGTCAAATACATATCGACTTAAGGGTGTAGTAGATGGCTGCATTAGTCTTATACTATAGAGTAGATAACTCTACGAGTCGTCTACTACAGAGTAGATGACTCCACGAGTCGTCTACTATAGAGTAGATGACTCCACGAGTCGTCTACTATAGAGTAGATGACTCCACGAGTCGTCTACTATATAGTAGATGACTCCACGAGTCGTCTACTATATACACGAGTCGTCTACTTTATAGTAGATTACTCCACGAGTCGTGCACTGTAGAGTAGATGACTCCACAAGTCTTCTACTGCAGATTATATGCAAGAACGTAACAACTCAAAATTGGAAAATCCGCCTATGGACAATTTATGTATCCTATAGAAAATTAACCTGAAAAGCGAATGGGATAAAATCAATTTCTAAGTTTGTGAAATATAGTTGCCTACCCCATAAATCGAAAATATCCATCAGTAATCTTTACATTTTGAAGTGCAAGACATTTTTGTATGAACACACAGAAATGTTAAAATTTTTAGTTGTGACGTTCTTGCACTAAATGAGTGATATGACTTCCCAGGTCTTCTACTGTAGAGTAGATGACTCCACAGGTCGTCTACTGTATAGTAGATGACTCCACGATTCGCCTGCTGTAGAGTAGATGACTTCACTAGTCATCTCCGCGAGTCATCTACTACAGAGTAGAGTACTAGAAGTAGTATATGACTCCACGTGTCGTCTACTTTATAGTATATAGATGACTCCTTCAGCCGTCTACTGTAGATGACTCCACGAGTCGTCTACTGCTCAGTAGATGACTTCACGAGTCATCTACTTTAGAGTAGTGTATAAAATGTAATGAAAACTAAGCAACTATTGAAGTACAAGGCATCTACTGTAGAGTAGATGACTCCACGAATTGTTTACTGTAGAATATATGAGTCCACGAGTCATCTATTGTATAGTAGAGGACTCCACGAGTCGTCTACTTTAGAGTAGATGACTCCACGAGTGCTATACGTTAGAGTAGATGACTGCACAAGTCGTCTACTATAGAGTAGATGACTCCACGAATAGTCTACTATTGAGTAGATGACTCCACGAGTTATAAGCTGTAGATTAGATGACTCCACAAACCGTCTATTGCACTGCAGGTGACTCTACGAACCGTCTGATATAGAGTAGATGGCCCTATGAGCCGTCTTCTTTAGAGTAGATGACTCCACGAGTTATATACTTTAAAATTTCTTGAAAACTAAGAAACTATTGAAGTATTATTACAGGAACTCATTTAGTTTTCTTGCCATTTTCTGAATGGCATTCTACTTAAAAAACTGCACAAAAGAAACTCAATTAACTTTCCCATTACAGCTCCCAAATTATTCACTTTTCAACACCTTCCAAACGCATACTCGAACACAAACGAAGTCAAAGAAGACCTTTTTTATTTCATTTTTTTAGATGTTCGTCGTCAGAATGCCAGCTTCACTCTCGGTTTCTCTTTGTGAAATTGTACAGAAAAAATCTTTTGATCTTTTCATTTAAATTGTTGTGTTTTATGAGTTGTACTTTTTTCATCTACAACTGTCATATGCATCATAGACTGCATAGAATTTTTCCTCAAATAGTTGTGCTTTGCCTTGCTAAAACTCAGGACTGAATTGCACAACAGCAGCAGCAGTGACTACAGCAGCAACAACATCAAAAAAGTACTTTCAGCTGTCATCGACACTTGTCATCTGTCATACAATGTTCGCATACTTGTCAAAAAAAAACTACCGACAAACACTCACTCAGTTGCACAGTATTGCATACAGTGAGGTGACTGCTAACTGAGTGACTTCCAGACTTGCTTACGTATAGTGGTGGCATGTCTAGTGAAATCAAATGCCCCGCTCTATGTCATCTTCTTCATTTCATTTCGTTGTCTCTGATATTTTAAATTAGCTGTTATTGAGATCATTATTTGCCGGCAAAATAACAAACAAACAAGTGAAACTGGGAAAATAATATTCTTAATGCGCTCATAAAAGTAGTTGTTCAACAATAATCAAATAATTGTGAAAATTACGGAATGATTTTTCTTATTAATTATGACATAGCGTGCCAAATAGACCGAGACGGAATTGAGGGAAATGATATAAGTATTTTTTCAGTATTTTGGCCTTAGAGAAATTTTAAAGAAAAAATAATACTCCCAACAAGGCCGCACGGATTCGCGAAGTATATATTTTTCTCTTAAACGCTCTGTGAATAATTGCATCTACTGTAGGAACATTCACACTTCTACATATGAGAAGAATGCTTCGTAGAAGGAATAACGTTAGGGAGTGTCGAGAGAGTTCTACTTCAGAACGTCGTATGTAACATAGAATTTATATGAGAGCGGTCCCAAAATTAGCCGAGACAACATACATATAGATGGCGGTAGTAATTTGAAAAAAATTACTTTCGTGAAAAGTGGCAACCTTCTAAAACTAGGCGCCACGTTGTTTTTTTTTGAGCACTCAAAAGTAAACTATCTCAGTGAATTTGTAAACATGGAAAAAATTGGTCTCCGATATGTAATACAATAATTTCATTTGAAAGGTCTCAGTCCAACCTATATTAAAACCAAGCTAGATTAAACTTTGGAGGACTCTGCTCCTTCGTTTACAACTATAAAATATTGGGTGGCAGAGTTTAAACGGGGCCATACGAGCTGCCAAGACGAACACCGTAGTGGTCGACCAATTAAGGTGTCCACACCAGAAATGGTTTAAAAATCAACAAAATGGTATTGAATGACCGTCGGTTCAAGGTTCGTGATCTAGCTGAAGCCATAGGCATTTTAAAATGTGATATACATCGCATATTGACGGAAAATTTAATGATGAGAAAGCTGTGCGCAAGATGGGTGCTGCATTGGCTCACAATCAAGACAGTGCTCCAGTTCTCACATCCACTATTGCGATGGCCAATACCAATGAATTAAAGTTTGAATTACTTCAGCACGCACCTTATTCGCCAGATTTAGCTTCCTCGGATTATTTTTTGTTTCCAAACTTGAAAAAATTACTCGGCGAAAAGATTTGCTAAAAACAAATATTTTATGTAATTTTGAAAAAAAGCTTAATTTTTGTATATTTTTGTAGAAGGAATTTGTCATTTCTCGAAAACTATTACACTATGCAACAAAAAAAATTTTATGTAATTTTGAAAAAAAAAACGTACTTTTTGTATATTTTTGTAGAAGGAAATTGTCATTTCTCGAAAACTATTACACTATGCAACAACAAATTTTTTTTTGTTTCCTAGACCTAAAAATTATTTTTTTGTATAGATTGTGACATACTGTTATATAAAATCAAAACCAAAAAATTTTTTATGTATAAATTTTTTTTTTAAAAATTTTTTTTAAGAATACTATTATCGTCGAAGGTAGGCTTAGTATTTGCACTATAATTTTTGGAGTATATGCCCGATCAGGTCGACTTACACGTTAAATTGAAGCTATTAATGTGGGCTACCAGTGTTGGAAATATCTCTTTCACTTAGAAACAGTGGTTTAGTAACAGTCATTAAAAAAATTGGAAAAAGTTGATTTTTTTAAAAAAAAAATCCTGGGACAAAAAACATAAAAATAGAAAAAAATCAAAAAAAAAATTTATTTTATTTTTTAAAAGATTGCATCCTAGCTAAGAAAATAATGCCTATTTGATGTAGAAATTATAGCCCTTTTGGTAGAGGTAAGAGAATTTCAAAAAAAATCTCTTTTTATACCCTACACCACACTGTGGTACAGGGTATTATAAGTTTGTTTCACGGCAGATGTTTGTAACACCTGAAAATAACACAGCTAGACCCACCTTAAGGTATACCGATCGACTCAGAATCACTAGCTGAGTCGATTTAACGATGTCCGTCCGTCCGTCTGTCCATGTAAAGTTGTTCGTCGACTACAGGTCGCAATTTCACTCCGATCGTTCTGAAATTTTGCAGTTTAGAGTATTTCACGGCTGTTAAAATCGCTATTGAATTTGGTTGAAATCGGTTCAGATTTAGATATAGCTCCCATATATATGTTTCGTCCGATTTTGCTCTTTAGTCCTGTAGAAGCTGTATTTTACATCCAATCATTTTGAAATTTAGAATGGTAGAGTTTCTTGATCCATGAACCAACACTACCGAATTTGAAGAAAATCGGTTTAGATTTAGCTATAGCTCCCATATATATGCTTCGTCCGATTTGGCCATTTAGTCCTATAAAAGCTGTATTTTACATCCAATCGTTTTGAAATTTAGAATGGTAGAGTTTCTTGATCCATGAACCAACATTGCCGAATTTGAAGAAAATCGGTTAAGATTTAGCTATAGCTCCCATATATATGTTTCGTCCGATTTGGCCATTTAGTCCTATAAAAGCTGTATTTTACATCCAATCGTTTTGAAATTTAGAATGGTAGAGTTTCTTGATCCATGAACCAACACTGCCGAATTTAAAGAAAATCGGTTAAGATTTAGCTATAGCTCCCATATATATGTTTCGTCCGATTTGGCCCTTTAGTCCTATAAAAGCTGTATTTTACATCCAATCGTTTTGAAATTTAGAATGGTAGAGTTTCTTGATCCATGAACCAACATTGCCCAATTTGAAGAAAATCGGTAAAGATTTAGCTATAGCTCCCATATATATGTTTCGTCCAATTTGGCCCTTTAGTTCTATAGAAACTATATTTTACATCCAATCCTTTTGAAATTTAGAATGGTAGAGTTTCTTGATTCATGAACCAACATTGCCCAATTTGAAGAAAATCGGTAAAGATTTAGCTATAGCTCCCATATATATTTTTCATCCGATTTGGCTCTTAGATCCAATCGTTTTTATACCCTACACCACACTGTGGTACAGGGTATTATTTAAGTATAAAATGTCCCAAAAGTAAATTTATGTAAACAATTTATACATGAATTACAAAATTTATATATCAGAGTTATTCAATATTACGAGAGTGGTGTAGGGTATTATATAGTCGGCACCGCCCGACTTTAGCCTATCCTTACTGGTTTTATTTCTGTTTAAATAGCGATTTTATTTATTACTTTTATTTATATTATGTACATTTGAGTTTATTTACATGAACAAGTTTCATTAGAAGTAATTGTGAGTTCTTTGTTGACGTTTGTAGATTTCGGAATCGGTTTCTCTAATGAGGAACCAAATATAATCTCCCACCATTCTTTCATCACAGTGGCCTTGGTAATGCCGCTCGATGGACTTCAATTCTTGGTGAAACCTTTCGCCATGTTCGTCACTTACGTCGCCAAGATTCTCGGGGAAAAAGTTTAAATGAGACTGAAGGAAATTAATTTTGAGGGACATATTTACACCTGTTGGAATACATAAAGCGAAAAATAAGTTAGAAGAATACATACATATGTGTTATATACATAAATATAAAAAAATATATTTCTAACCAATTTTTTTATAATTTTTTAACAAATCATTAATCATTGTTTCATACTGCGGGTTTTTATTGGATCCAAGGAAATTTGAAACTACAAGCTTAAACGACCTCTGCAATTTCATCCGACGTCAAATATGATTCGAAATTCACGTCTTTTTTCAGTTTCCTTATTTTAGGCCCATCAAAAACTCCTTCTTAGATTTTTTGAAAAGAAAGACTTTTAAATAAACTTTTTAAATATGAGAGTCAATTGCCATCTTTCCTTAAGGTTTTTAAAAAAATTTTTAAAGAGCCCCAGCTTAATATGCAGTGGTGGCAAAATATCGGCTATCCCTGAGGCATAACATACCAACTACTTTTAAATCGCAACAAATTTTCCGGTCATGTTCATATTTTATGCATTTTATCAATTTAGCCAATGTTTCGTATGATTCCTTAGTGTTGACAGCATGAGCAATGGGAATCGACGGTGTCTGATTTCCGTTGTGTAAAAGTACTGCACAAGTACAAACTTTCTTAACTGCTGTCAACAAATAACCGCCATTCCTTTGAATTGTATGTTTGTTTAAGTGCCTCGAACAATCCGGGAATGTCCTTACAAAAGCATCTGTTATCCACAGTTGTATAAAATGGTTTGTAAGGTATATCACGGACTCTATTATATGATATGTTAACATCTGAGGCCAAAATATTATACTGTTTCATCCTAGATGCAAGTAGTTCTGCCTTATCTTTGGTCAGTTCCAAATCTCTCACTAGATCAATGAGTTGAAACTGAGTTAAAAACGATGACTTCTGACTCAAACTTGAATCGCTCAGAGTTGAGTACTCAGTTGTACTTGATGATGTTTCCGTTATTATGCTGTTAGCTATACTTGGACACTTCCTACTCCAATCTATTAACTTAGACAAAAATAGCAGTCCGTATCGTGAATGAATGGTTGTCTCCAAATCATTGGCATTCCAAATTGCACGTGAAGTCTAAAATTAAAATGTTTTATTCCACAAAACATTGTAATACATAAATTGTAAAGCACTTACCGCATGCTTCCACTACTCCATCGAGTAAGATTTACATGGCACGAATTACACAAAATACTAGGTGTCCACGGTTCGTTCATATTTTTAACACGTATAACAAAATATTGCACATACATATATTTCTTCTATTATTTTACTTAACGCACGTCGATTTTTATACCCTACACCACACTGTGGTACAGGGTTTTATAAGTTTGTTTCACGGCAGATGTTTGTAACACCTGAAAATAACACAGCTAGACCCACCTTAAAGTATACCGATCGACACAGAATCACTAGCTGAGTCGATTTAACGATGTCCGTCCGTCCGTCCGTCTGTCCATGTAAAGTTGTTCGTCGACTACAGGTCGCAATTTCACTCCGATCGTTCTGAAATTTTGCAGTTTAGAGTATTTCGTGGCTGTTAAGATCGCTATTGAATTTGGAAATCGGTTCAGATTTAGATATAGCTCCCATATATATCTTTTGTCCGATTTGGCCCTTTAGTCCTATAGAAGCTGTATTTTACATCCGATCGTTTTGAAATTTAGTATGGTAGAGTTTCTTGATCCATGAACCAACATTGCCGAATTTGGAGAAAATCGGTTAAGATTTAGCTATAGCTCCCATATATATGTTTCGTCCGATTTGGCCATTTAGTCCTATAAAAGCTGTATTTTACATCCAATCGTCTTGAAATTTAGAATGGTAGAGTTTCTTGATCCATGAACCAACACTACCGAATTTGAAGAAAATCGGTTAAGATTTAGCTATAGCTCCCATATATATGTTTCGTCCGATTTTGCTCTTTAGTCCTGAAGAAGCTGTATTTTACATCCAATCATTTTGAAATTTAGAATGATGGAGTTTCTTGATCCATGAACCAACACTACCGAATTTGAAGAAAATCGGTTAAGATTTAGCTATAGCTCCCATATATATGTTTCGTCCGATTTTGCCCTTTATTTCTATAGAAGCTATATTTTACATCCAATCGTTTTAAAAGTTAGAATGGTAGAGTTTCTTGATTCATGAACCAACATTGCCGAATTTGAAGAAAATCGGTAAAGATTTAGCTATAGCTCCCATATATATGTTTCATCCGATTTGGCTCTTTAGATCCAATCGTTTTTATACACTACACCACACTGTGGTACAGGGTATTATTTAAGTATAAAATGTCCCAAAAGTAAATTTATGTAAACAATTTATACATGAATTACAAAATTTATATATCAGAGTTATTCAATATTACGAGAGTGGTGTAGGGTATTATATAGTCGGCACCGCCCGACTTTAGCCTTTCCTTACTGGTTTTAATTACATATTTTCGACAGATGTAGCAGAAATTGTCGGGATCATTTACACATTGAAAAGTTCTTTGCCTTTTACTCATACTTCGAAATATAACTTTGTAATATTTTTCAGAAAATCGACTTATCTCTTTAAGGCGCTGAATTACACTAATTTATTAATAAGAAATTTCATTCATAAATTCCGGGTTTAAGGTACATAAGTTGCAGTACCTGTAGCTGACATATAGTTTGCTTCGAACGTAGAAACCCAATATTTTCAAGACTGCCGCGTACTACTTTGTATTGCGTATATATACTTTTACTATCTGTATATACATCTGGGAAGTCCATGCCCCTAAAAGGCGTAACTGAATGGAAACCTCATAAATAAAAACCACAAATATTGTTGAATGACTCTCTATCTGAGCGGATCTCATCCAATATAGCTCTCACATTGCATATCATGTTTTATGGAGGGTTACAAACGGCCATAAAACCTCGTCCTCTCTATAATTTTATAATGTCTGACATCAATCCTCATAAAATAAAATGCAAGTGCAATGTCTCTTATATGTCTCTCTCACATATGGCGAATTCAATATAAGGAAAAACATCATTTAAAAACGAAAAATTGTGAAACAAGATTTTTTTGAATTTCCCTAACATTTACAAAACGTCTCATAACTTTTACATTCTTTAGCACGTCGGCTTTTTAAAAATGTAATAAAATATTTTTTTGGATTTTTTTTGTATTTTTTATGGTTTTTTTTTTGTACCAGGAAAAGTGTTTTTTTATACCCTACCACACTGTGGTACAGGGTATTATGACTTTGTGCATTTGTTTGTAACACCCAAAAGGAGAAGAGATAGACCCATTGTTTATTATACCGATCGACTTGTAATCACTTTCTGAGTCGATTTAGCTATGTCCGTCTGTCTGTCCGTCTGTCTGTAGACGTATTCTTGTACTCAAAGTACAGGTCGCAATTATGGTCCGATCTCAACGAAACTTTGCACATATCTTTTTTTAGGCCCAAGGACGATCCCTATTGAATTTGGTAAAAATCGGTTCAGATTTACATATCGTCGGTGCGCCGACAAAAACTCCTATGTGTAATTTTTCGAATTTTTTTTTATTGTCGAATTAGAACTTCCTAGCGGTCAAGCGACTACCCATCAAAGCATTTTGCGCTATCTTGACCGGTTCCGAAGTTACCAAAAACTCCTATGTGTATCTCTCTATAGCAATGTTCCGACAAAAGCTCCTATGTGTTGTAGGCACAGCCTGTCCCAAGGGATAGAAAGTTGGCTTCGATTCACGCCAAAAAACCGCTAATGAGGTTTTGTTCAGAATCATCCCCTCTATTCGACAATGAATAGATCAAAATTGGATCTGCTTCCATTCGCGAGTTATCGCGAAAACAGTACTTTTACTCAAAACAAACTTAATAGCTTTGATTTGCTAAGAAAACGGTGAAATTTAGAACTGTAACACAATTTCCTTTAAATAAGATTATTTGTAAGACGCTTTGTAACGTCCGCGACATTTGCCATGTTTTTATATTGCGAATTTTGTGTAATCCATAAAATCGACGTTCACCGCCAAATTTATCCAAAAATATTATACCGAATTTAATAAGATTAATATATTTGCATTCTATAATCTCTGAGGAATAGATTAATATCAGCGTTTTCGCGAAAAATATCCCTCTACGAATAAATTTTGTACAAAAAAATTAGTTCGGAATTATTTTACTATATAATGCTATTATCTCGCGAATTACCAGTTCTAGAGAAAAGCAGTGAAGGACAGTTTGGGAGATAAGCGAAAGGCCTACAACTCTTTCTTTAACAAACATAATTTATAGTAACTTGGTAAGGATTTACAGTGTGTCTAAACTTTTGTATGCTTTTCCCTTTATATGAGGCATATTTTGATTTGACACATTGTAAATCCCTACCAAATAATTATAATTTTTTTTGTTAAAGAAAGACTTGGAGTCATTTTTAATATCTCCCAAACTTTCTGTAACTACTTTTTCCTAGGACTGACCGTTCGCGTAATAATAGCATTATATAGTTAAATAATTCTGAACTTAAATGTTTTTTGTTCGAAATGTATTCGCGCGGGATGTTTATGGAGGAAATGCAAAATGATTTCCCTCAGAAATCATAGAATGTAAATATATTAATTTTAATAAATTCGCAATAATATTTTTGTACAAATTTAGCGGTGTAAGTCGAATTTTTGGGTTACAAAAATGTCGCTATAGAATAATATAGCAGATATCGCGGACATTACAAAACGTCTTCATATTATGGGAAATTTATGGGATATAATATAATAGTTTTAAATGTCCATGATTCAATGTAATTAAGTTCGGTTTTTTGGTTAAAAATTGTTTTTATCGCGATAACTTGCGAAAGGAAGCAGATCACATTTTGATTTCTTCTTATCTGAGTAGAGGGGATAATTCTGTACAAAACCTCATTAGCCGTTTTTAGCCACAATCCAAAACTCCTATGTGTAATTTTTTTGTTCTATATATATTTAAAATGCTCCAAACAATAGGATGTTTTGTGTCGATTTTCATGGAAACCATTTACCACGTCATGGGCTTTTCACATATACGATTTTTGTTATGATATATTGGTGGTAAATAATTAAAAGAAAAATTCAAAAATCTGAGATATTAAAAATATCGCGATTTGACGAAATAGCTACGTTTTTTGTCTCTCCTGAAAACTAGTAAAAAAACACATAGGAGTTTTCGTCGGCGCACCGACGATATGTATAGCTCCCATATATATGTTGCACCCGATTTGACATGTAAGTGCTGTAGAAATTTTATTTTATAACCAATCAGTACGAAATTCGGCAGAAAGTGGTTTCTTATTACAAGAAGGAATACTGCCAAATTCGGAGAAAATCGGTTCAGATTTAGATATAGCCCCCATATATATGTTACCCCCGATTTGAAATTCAATAGCTGTAGAAACTGTATTTTATATCCGATCACAGCGAAATTCGGCAGAAAGAGGTTTCTTATTACACGAAGGAATACTGCCAAATTTGGAGAAAATCGGTTCAGATTAAGATATAGCCCCCATATATATGTTAGCACCGATTTGACATTCAAGCGCTGTAGAGACTGTATTTTATATCCGATCAGTACGAAATTCGACAGAAAGAGGTTTCTATTTTACATGAATGAGTATTCAGGGAAAATCGATTCAGATTTATATATAAGCTCCATATATATGTTCCTCCTGATTTGTTTACAAAGCGCTATAGAAGTTGTACTTTACTTCCGATCATTACAAAATTCTCCAGGAAGATGTTTCTCAATTTAGGAACGAATATTGCTTAATTTAGCGATTATCGGTTCAGAATTAGATATATCCGCATATATATGTTCTTACCCATTTACCAATTATTCCAAATTATTATCGCAATAACCCTTATCGCATTGTTAGGGAGGTGTAGGGTATTATATAGTCGGCCCCGCCCGACTTTCTGCCTTTCCTTACTGTTTTTTTTTAAATAATTTTTTTCTCCTATTTTTGACGACTGTTACTAAACCAAAGAGTCTACGTGAAAGCGATATTTGCAGCATATGTAGCCCTCACAATCCTTTAATTTGAGGCATAACACGCCTGAATTAGGCTTATACTTGAAAAATTATGGTCGAAATACTGAATGTACTTTCCAAGAAAGCTGGAATTTAAAAAAAAATTACCATTAAAAAAATGTTTTAATATTTTTTTCGTGTTTGTGACACCTAGTTGCACCAGAAACTGTTATCCACTTCCCTTGGACAAAAATTTTGTTGCATAGTGTTATCGATAGAGTGTTAATTTTTTTTGTTACGTAGGTAGGATAGTACTCTTTTAGAAATTGCCAAAAGTATTACTGTACTGTTTACACGTGGTTTGTTATAGCATATTTCCACAGTATAGTATATTTTTGTCAAATTGGAATTTTAGTGGAATGAAACTTTTTAGCATCAAGATACTTCAAAAAGAAGAAGAAGATTTTGATACCAGAAGAAATGTGATTTTGTCCTCTTTAAGCCTATGTAGACTTTGGTACCTGCCCGACCAGACTGTAGAACACTTTTTTAATTTTAATGAAATTACTCGGGAAAAAATTGATTGTTCTTTTTATTTTACCTGTTCATATGACTATGTTGTAGGTTTTGTGAAATATTTATCATATTTTTGACATCTTAACCCTTTTTTAGTTTTTTTGGGTCGTTGTTTATTTTACCTGTATATATTTATGATCAGAGAATGACTATACATGTAAGAAAAGGATAAAATCCAGTGGTATTCGAATACAAACTCAGTTGCAAAATTATACCCAGCAGAGAACAATCAAATTTTAGAATATTAAAAAATGGAGAACTTCAGCTATAAAGAATTTTCCGAAGAGTATTTTAGGAACAAAAAGAAGGAAGATGTGTTAAGCTACGTTCAAAGCAAAGTAAATCCCTCAAGCATAGAAATACAATTGGAACTGCAAAATTAAGTAAATGTTTTCATCAACAACATAACTAAGCGTAACAGACAAGTTGGATGGAATACACATAAATTTTACAAGTCCTTTGCAGTATGGTTAGAGGGCGAACGTAGTGTCCAAGTTTCTTCAGAAAGGAAAAATCAAAACAATTATGGGAGACTACCAAAATCACTCGGCAACTGTAGCGATAGATCTAAAAGACGGAAACTTAAGGATATCAAGGAAGAAATCGGATGTGAAACTATTGCAGAAAGCTTGTTACATCAATTGCGATCACAAAAACAACGCACAAAAGGCTCAAATCTATATCCATCATATCATCACATACTTGCTGCTAAAAAGGGTTGTTTGCCATCAACGGACACTATTAAAATCACATCGAGTTCGGCAGAGTTAAAACTTCAAGACCCACTTAATCATACTCGTACAGCTCAAGGCTTGCTACAATCATTTAAAGGACATGATTTGAAGAAATATGGGAACTGCAAGTTAACTCTCTTTTGCAGATGGGGATGTGATGGTTGTTCTGGACAAAAACAATACGAGCAATCTGCACTTCAGACGCAGATCATTCATTTGTGCCATTGCGATTGATAAAAAATTTGGAAGACTCGGAACCTTCGACCAGTACGATGCAGACAAAGGATATTTGGAAAAATCAAGCACCATCTTCTACGAAATACTGCAGACCAATCAAATTTGAATTTAAAAAAGAAACTCATGATACCATTAAAAAAGAAGTCAATGATATAAGAACCCAAATTACAAGACTGCAGCCATTAGATTGAAGGCCAGACAATTGAAGTTAACTACCAATTAGTGTTAACGATGACAGATGGAAATGTTGGCCAGACTTTGACTGACACAAAGGCTTCATCCGGCTGCATTATATGTCAATCTACATCAAGCAAATTAAACCAAGTCCCGGAAAATTCAGAAGATAATACTGATGCATATGAATTTGGATTATCGCCATTACATACAAGAATACAATTTATGGAACACATATTTAAAATCAGTTATGATTTGGATTTTTGACCTACAGGAACAATAAGAAAGAATGACACCAACAAGGATTTAAGAAATTTAAAAAAGAAACATGTTCAGGATGAATTTTTCAAATGTGGGTTAATTATAGACCAACCAAAACAAGGATCAGGCAATACCAATGATGAGAATACAGCAAGAAGGTTATTTTCTGAACCCGAAAAAGCATCTGAAATAACTGGTGTTTATATATGTAAATCTCATTCCAAGATTTAAAACAATTATCGATGTACTTGCATGCCATAAACAAATTTATGCTAAAAAATTAAATGAATATACCAAGGAAACTGCACGAATATACATATAATACCAAATATTCATGGAGAAATATGTCTGCAACAGTTCACAAAATTCTTTATCATGGAGGAGGTGGTTTATAGGCCTGATCGATACAACATTTGTAGATCTCTCAGCGCCAAGGAGCAATTGTATCAGCCGCAGCATTCGCCAGCGAGACATTGTCTGCTTCTGTCGACTTAAAGGTTTAAAGCTTTTGATAACCCAAATAATTCTAGATTGCATTTGAAAACTCAGAAAGAGAGATAGAGGGTTTTATTTCAACTAATTTGTGGCAATCAAATAATGCATCTCTATAAAGTAAAAGAAGTACAGTTAGCATCTTAGGTTTTACTTCTGAACGTCTTAAGGACTGAACAGATATTCACAAGTGATTAAAAATGCTTAATTTAAGATAAGAGATATATTGGATATATTGTGCATCAGCTTCGATCTCTTTTCCATGTTTATTTATAATCATTACTAGTTTATTGCTAAGTTTCATTTATGGCTTTTTTATTGCTACTTTTAATGTTCTACACAAGCAATTTCCACACAAAAAATACAATGAAAACTCAAATCAATTATCATTTTTATAATCCAATTGGGACCACTTTCATAATTAGTACATGTGTTCTATGTTTTATAGACTATGAACAAGACAGTCAGAATGAATTATTGCTTTTAGTATTGTTTCAATACTTTTGTTGTTGTTTTTCTTTAAATATTCTTTAACTTAGAATTATGTTCCGTATAATACACTTCATGAATTGATTGATGGCAATTAATGCACACATTTGGTTTTATTTTCCCAATTAATTACAATCGAACAGATCGTGGGTGGAAAACACAAACGTATTTTAATAGAGTCATCAATAATGAAACAAAATTCCGATCATTCTATAAAAAAGAGTGAGATATTTTGAATAAAATTATTGCGACTGCAAATTTTTATTAAGCTCAAGAAAATCAAATTAAGCGAATTTTTCTGAACAACAGTCATCTCTTATTTTAGACGAGAACAGTGTTGCTAAGTCATTTTAGACTTGGTAATTCCCATTATAAAAAAATCAAAATAAGACAAATAATATTGGAAATTGCGTAAAAAATTAACAATTGTAATTATCGTAGTAAAAATATCGACAATGAAGCACATTTTTTGGGGTGGAAAACTGTAAATTATATCTACTTTAGCATCAGAATATTCCTCTAAAATTTGCAGCTCGTTACTTCGATTGGAGTCCCGTTCTTAGATTCGAGGGCGTATTGACTCTGTTGTTCTTCGGGGAGTCTGCCAGATGCTCTACTGATATCATTTACTGCGTAGCATAGATAATATTCCACATGCGGATTCTCCTCGGCTAAGTGTAACTGGGCTAGACATTCTGAAAGTGCAAAATTTCTGGGTATAATTCTAGATAGAAAACTGTTCTTACGTTTTCATATATTGGAACAAATAGGGAAGGTCAAGTAGGTTATATTCCTGTAGGAATGGAGCACCGGCACGTTGGGTGTCTTCTCCTTAAATCGTCCCTTGGATATACGGCATTGTTGTGTGATGTACGGCGACTGATAAGCGATCCATCACCAGTCAACGGATAAAGGTTCACAGAACTGCCTACCTGAGTGTCAGCGGAACCTACCTCCACTGTCGATTGCTATTGTGGCTTAAATTAAATTGCCTTTCAATGTACAATAACTACGGTCACTCACTTTGTAGGTAACCAACCGAGTGGATTATATCCCACGAATTACACCTTCGAGATGAACTTTACCACTAAAATATCTGCCAGGGAAGATTCGGCTGGCAGAATACCAGGGAATAGTAACAATATACACTTCTATACAGATGGTTCGAAGCTTGATGGGAAGATTGGCTTTGAAATACACTGTTAAGAATGTTGTCTTGATATAGATCACAGAATCCCAGATACTTGTAGTGTCTATCAAGCCGAAAAATGGCAATGAGGGAAGTGGCCAAGGCGGAGTCGTAACATAGGGACCTGCACTGACGTCGTCATTTACTCGGACAACCTGGATACCATGAAATCTATGGAGATATCGAGATGGCTGAGCGGTTTAACATATACCTTATTGGGGTACCTGGGCACAGATATATCCCGGGGAACTGCATAGCCCATGAATTTGCTGAGTAAGGGACGGCATTACAAATTCTCGATAAATTTGCATTTATTGGTTCGTTCACTGTCCACATGCAAACTTTGGCTTAGGCAAGAGACAGTCAGGCTGTACAATGATAGATGGATAAAAGTTAACAACTGAAGCCACTATACGATCTGGGAAGTTCAAAATATATCGTCGCAGTAGGGAGGAACAAACTGTCTACGACTGAGTAAATTCTGACGGAATGAAGCCCGATCGTCAAACACTTTTGCAGAAGCTGCTTTATGAACGTTCCACGCAGAGTAAAGGACGTCTGGCTATACTTGGCTAGAATGTCTGACAGATCCGACCGGTACTGACATTCGTATTATTGATAACTTTGTACAGGGTTTTCCAACAAGAGGTGTTATTTTGGATCACCCGGTATTTCGGTAGCTATCACTTTTGAAGATTTTATTCTTTGACATTTGACAAGTAGAAACTACGCCATTATTAAAAATGGAACGATACACGATTCAACAACGCATTGAAATTATTAAAATTCACTACAAAAATGGTGAAAATCTTGCAGTCACAGTTCGCAAAACTAAAGCATTTTTGGGTCGTCGTGAAGCACCTTGTCGGACCGCAATACAGAAATTGTTGGAAAAATTCGAGCTGTTGGGACAAATTAGTGACGTGAAGAACCTTGTCGGACCGCAATACAGAAATTGGTGGAAAACTTCGAGCTGTTGGGACAAGTTAGTGATGTGAAGAATAAAACCCGTGCACGTCGCTCAAGAACAACTGAGAATATTCTGCTGTAGCCCAAAGTGTTGAAGAGAACCCAGGTTTGTCCATTCCTCGTCGTTCTTTGGAATTGGGCATTCCACAAACGTCATTACACCGTATCTTGCTTGGGTCTTAAGGCTTATAAAGTTCAGTTAACACAAGAACTCAAGCCGGCCGATCATCAACAACGTCGTGTCTTTGCTGATTGGGTCCTTGAAATGCATGAAAATGATCCGGAATTCCATCGAAAAATCATCTTGACTGATGAGGCCCATTTCCACCTCGGTGGCTACGTCAACAAGCAAAATTGCCGCATGTGGGGCTCGGATAACCCAAGAGTTATTGTTGAGAAGCCTCTCCATTCTCAACGTGTGACTGTTTGGTGCGGTTTATGGTCCGGCGGGGTCATTGGACCTTCCTTTTTCGAAAATGAGGTTGGATCAACAGTTACGGAGAATGGATTGCGCTATCGAGAGATGGTTAATGATTTTTTATGGTCGGAGTTGGATGGTATTGATCTGGACAACGTTTACTTTCAACAAGACGGCGCTACGTGCCACACAAGCAACGAAATCATTGCTCTGTTACGGGAAAAGTTTCCGGACCGTGTTATCTCTCGAAGAGGTGATCACAATTGGCCACCGAGATCTTGTGATTTAACACTTTGCGACTTCTTTCTTTGGGGCCACGTGAATGGATGAGGTCTACGCCAACAGCCCAGCGTCGATTCAAGACATCAAAGACAGAATTCGTGAGGCTATCGAGGACATAGGGCAGCCACTTTGCGATTTGGTTATGGAAAATTTCATGAAAAGGATATGGTCCTTTAAGCGTTGTTTTTCATTATTAACGGCATACCTTCCTCTTTATTATGAAATAAACATCCGATCATTTATCTTAAAAATGGCATTTTTCTTTGAATACCAAAATAACACCTCTTGTTGAAAAACCCTTTGTACCAAACTGGTTGGCTCTGCTGGGGGGCAACTAAACCCTATGTAGCACTTGCGACTTCTATGTGAGCTGGTAGCTACCTTGATATAAGTCACTGTCTCCTTACTCTTTGTCCAGACCAATACCGGCTTCCCTGACGATTGGGTCTTCTTATTTGAGTCCCTATCACTACCAAATAATTCAGTGGATATGTTCGTCCTCTCCATATACCTAGAGACTTTATTGGTTTGGTCTTCTTATTTGAGGAAGGTATCTGTCTAGAGACTTTTTGTTTAGATCTTCTCATTTAGGCGATTGACCTACTCATAGGGTCTCTGGGTCAACTTCACCTCCCATTCTCTAAGAAATCTGAATATAGATTTTTTGGTTGGATCTATTCAACCTATCCCGTCCATGAAGGACGTGCTCGGGTTCTCCAAAACTGGGTCTGCATTACTGTCGACACTCAAAATAATATGACTAGAAACATTTTTGTCGGATCTTCTTACTTGGGCACACTCGTCGTTTTAATAGCTGAGTTGACTTTACCGCCGACATTCCAAGGATTCTACCAGAGACTTTTTTGATTGGGTATTCTTATTTGAGGAAGGAAGATGGCTAGAAACTTTTTACTTGGGTCTTCTCATTTAAGGTCATATCACTAACGAATGATTTGGTTGACATGGCCGCCGTCTCCATAATAGGGTTTACTTTACCGTCGAGATTGGAATGATTCTGACCATAGACTTTTTGGTTGCGTGTTCTTATTTTAAGTCCTATCCCTAACAAATGCGTTAGTGGAAATGGATGAAGTCTCGAGTAGAGACTTTTTCGTTTGAGTCTTGTCGACTTAGCCGACGACACTGAAAGATTATAACTATGTACATATATACAATTTGGTTGGATCGTCTTATTTGAAGCCCCACTCTAACGAATTAGTTGATGAACATGCTCGCTTTCTCCATAACCGGGTCATCTTTACTAATCACACTCGAATGTTATTCTTTTTTAATGCCCTATACCTAACAAAATATTTGTTTTAAGTACTTGCCTTCTGCATAACCGGTTCTACTTTATCGCCCACACTCGAAGGAATCTCACCAGAGCCTTCTTTTGGGTCGTGGTAAATATGCTCGCATTCTCCAAAACCGGGTCATGTTTGCTGCTTACCATCAAAAGAATCGGGCTTTAGATATATTTAGTTAGATCTGTCCCTAAGGAATGATTTGGAGGACGTGCTCACAAAATCAATCGACTAGAGATTTTTTGGTTGAGTCTTCCTTTTCATTTAAGCGAATGACGTGTCTTTTGAGTCTCCTCTAAAATGGACACTTTCGCTGCCATTTTCGAAGAAATTGAACTAGAGATTTTTTGGTTGGGTCTTCTTTTTTGAGGCCCTTTCCCGAGCGATTGATTGAACGTGGACGTGCTCGGATTCTCCATAACAGGGTCTACTTTACTGCTCACACTGGAAAGAAGCTGACTAGAAACTCTTTGCTTGGATCTTCTTATTTAGGCGTACTCGTCTTATCCATAAAGTTGGAGTGACTTTACCGCCGTTATTCAAAGGATTCAATCAGAGAAATGTTTAGTTGTATATTCTTATATAAGGAAGGAAGCTGACTAGAAGTTTTTAGCTTGGATCTTCATATTTAAGGTCATTTCCCTAACGAATGACGTTTAACTGGACCCACTTCGCAGACCACACCCGAAGGTGTCTGAGTATAAACCTTTTTGGCTGCGACTTCTTATTTGAAGCCCTATCCTATCGATTGATTTGGTGGACATGCTTGCCTTATCAATAACCTGGTCGACTTAATCGTTGACACTTGAAGGATTCTTCTTATTTGAGGCCCTATCCCCAATGAATGATTTGTTGGACGTACTAGCTTTCTCCATAACCGGGTCGACTTCACCGCCAACACTCAAATTAATCTCACTAGAGACTTTGTTGGTTGGGTCTTCTCCATAGCCGGGTAAATTTTACTGCTCACACTCAAAAGAATTTAACTAGAGCCTTTTTTGCTGGGACTCTTTATTTGAGTTGGTGTTAGCCCATTTTACAGCTCGAAAGAATCTGACTATACATCTTTGCTTGGGTCTTCTTATTTAAGGCCCTGTCAAGAACGAATGTCGTGATCTATGGTTCTCTGGTTCTCTCGTAGTAATCCGGCAAGAGGGCTTTTTGATAGGAATTTTTTTATATCAGGCTCTATTTCTGACAGGTTCGAATTTACTGCCTACACTCGAAGGATACTGACAAAAGTCCTTTTAGGTTACGTCCGCTTATTTAGGGCCTTATCGATTTACCGCCAGCATTCTTAGAATGACTGACTATAGAGCATTTCTATCCATAACGAATGATTTGGTCGATATGATAGCAGACAGACTTTTTTGGTTGGGCCTTCTTATGTCAGGCCCTATCTCTAACGAATGAGTTCTTTTATGAGCTTGCCTTCTCCATAACCGGGCCGACTTTACTGCCCATACTCAAAAAATGCTAACTACCGACTTTTTTGATTGGGTCTTTTTATTTGAGTCCCTAATTTTAATGGATGGTATGGTAGACGCGCTCGTATTCTGCATAACCGGACTGACTTTACCGCCGTTACTCGATGAATTCTACCTATAAGCTTTTTTGGATGGATCTTCTTATTTGAGGAATGAATCTGACTAGAGATTTTTGGTTGGGTCTTCTCATTTACGGCCATATCCAGAACGAATGTCGTGCTCTTTGAATCTCTGTGAACTGGGTCAACTTCAACGCCCATACTCGATGGAATCTGATGAGTAGATACTTATTTGGTTGGATCTTCTTATTTTAATGATTGGGGTGACGTGATTGCGTGGTTGGGTCTTCCTATTTGAGGTCACATCCCTAACGTATGACTGGTCGACGACTTTATCAGTGACTTTTTTTGAACGAATGTCGTGATCTTTGTTTCTCTGGTTCGCTCGTAATAATACGGCAAGAGGCCTTTTTGGTAGGGGTTTTTTATATCAGGCCCTATCTCTGACCGGTTCGAATTTTCTGCCTACACTCGAAGGATACTGACTAAAGTCCTTTTTGGTTACGTCCGTTTATATAGGGCCCTATCGCTTTACCGCCAGCATTCTTAGAATTCTGACTATAGAGCGTTTTGATTGGGTCTACATATTTGAGGTCCTATCCATAACGAATGATTTGGTCGATATGATAGCAGACAGACTTTTTTGGTTGGGCCTTCTTATGTCAGGCCCTATCTCTAACGAATGAGTTGTTTTATGAGCTTGCCTTCTCCATAACCGGGCCGACTTTACTGCCCATACTCGAAAAATGCTAACTACAGACTTTTTTGATTGGGTCTTTTTATTTGCGCCCCCAATTTTAAAGGATGGTATGGTGGACGCGCTCGTTTTCTGCATAACCGGACTGACTTTACCGCCGTTACTCGATGAATTCTACCTATAAGCTTTTTTGGATGGGTCTTCTTATTTGAGGAATGAATCTGGCTAGAGATTTTTGGTTGGGTCTTCTCATTTACGGCTATATCCAGAACGAATGTCGTGCTCTTTGAATCTCTGTGAACTGGGTCAACTTCAACGCCCATACTCGATGGAATCTGATGAGTAGATACTTATTTGGTTGGATCTTCTTATTTTAATGATTGGGGTGACGTGCTTGCGTGGTTGGGTCTTCCTATTTGAGGTCATATCCCTAACGAATGACTGGTCGACGACTTTATCAGAGACTTTTTTTGGCTGCCTCTTCTTACTAAAGGTCCTATCCTTAACAAATCACGTGCCTGCTTTCTCCATAACCGGGCCCAATTTACCGCCCAAACTCTTAGAATTCTGACGAGGTCCTTTTTTGTTAAATTCAATTATTAACGGATGATTCTTTTGGGTCGATATTACTACCGAGACTCAAGAAATCTAACTACTTACATACTTTTTGGTTGGATGTTATTATTTGTTAAGCTGAAATCTGCCTCAGGGCATTTCAGGTCTTTTGAGCTATGTCCGTCAGTCTATCTGACTAGTTCGCACGATAACTAGAAAGGTGTCATAATATTTTCGTCAGATCAGGTTTGGAGATGAGCCATATTGGACCACTCCTTCTGATACCTCTCCCAGGTCAGTTTTGGATATGAGCCATATTGGACCACTCCTTCTGATACCTCTCCCAGGTCAGTTTTGGATATGAGCCATATTGGACCACTCCTTCTGGTAATAACTTCTACAGGGTTGCCCATATTCGACGGACCCATGTTTTTTTAAAAAAAATCAAAGAAAAAAATAAAAATTTGGCGGTTGGCAATCTTAATCATTTAATTTGTTCCAAGTAGATTTGTTTACATCAATTTTTGAATATGATATCTCTCAAATGGCCGCCTCTGGCGTTGATGGCGTATTGTGCCCTTTTTGCAGCATTTTCCATCGTTTTCGCCAACATTTCGGCCGGAATAGCGGCTATTTCTTCACGAATGTTGTCCTTGAGCTCTTCTACGGTCCTTGGCTTGTTAACGTAAACCTTTGACTTCAAATATCCCCACAAGAAGAAGTCAGGCGGCGTCAAATCGGGCGAACGCGGTGGCCAGTCCAAATCACCACTTTTCGACATCAAACGGCCCGGAAACAAATTCTTCAGAAAATCGATTGTTATGCGACTTGTGTGCGGTGGAGCGCCGTCTTGTTGAAACCAGAACTTCCTCATACGCTTTCGACGAATAATTGGCATCACAAAATTGGTCATCATGTCGCGATAACGCTCCTGGTTGATGGTAACAGCATGGCCATTTTCGTTTTGGAAGAAAAACGGCCCAATGACGGTTTTCGCACTAACGCCGCACCAAACTGTGACTTTTTCGTCATGAAGAGGCAATTCTTGAATCTCCTGAGGATTTTCAGTGGCGTAAATACGGCAATTTTGCTTATTTACGGTCCCATTCAATGTGAATGGACATGATAATTTTGTTTTTTGTTTTTTCACAATTGACTTCTTCTGTTGAATGTAAATTTCAACTATTTCAGAGCGCTCGCGTGGCGTGTATTGTTCCATGGTAAAAATCTGCTTGGACTGACGCTTCAAACGCGGTATGTCATTAAGCGATCTGACATCTCTGTCAAAAGTTATGGCGTTGCCAGATGGGTCCGTCGAATATGGGCAACCCTGTATACTACTCGTAATAATCCGAATCCTCCGTAATTCCACACATAGCAATAGTTTATCTATCGCTATCACTACGATAAAGATGGGGTTACCGAAAATGATTTAAGAATTAGATTCTGCACATCTTCGGATTATGACATTTTCGATCATATAAATTTTATTCGAATTTGGAGGCTTGAAAGTTCCTAAAAGTGTACCACAAATCGTGTATATCTTTGATTTGTTTGATTTTTGCTAAAAATTTAAATTACATATTTGAGATATTTCCAGTTCCTATATGAAAAGTAATTAAATGATGGTGGTATTTTAGACCCACTTTATTATTATTTAAAAAAACGCCATAAATATTGTTCATCATGTGACACTTGCCAATCTTCCTGTTTTATTATTATCATTTTCTTTTTGAAATTTTAGAACCATTTATTTCCAAAAAAAATGCCATGAAAAACATCACAAGAAAAAATATTTCTAATGTTAATTATTTCTTTATTAGTTTCCAACAGAGAAAATGCCACACTTGCCCAGACGCCAAAAAATTAAAGAGAATCTCGGAAATGTTGTTTATTAAAAAACGAAAGTAATTTAATGCTACATTTATTTCGTTTGACACTTTATAAAAATACTCGACAAAAATTAGTTTCCATTTCCCCCAAAAGAAAACCAAAAAAGTCGAAAACACACGAGACAAACCAAAAACCGGGCAGACAGACAGACGGACGGACGGACAGACGAACTATGCTTACTTTTCTTTCAACTCAAACAAACGTTGATGTCTTATTTTTATATCCACATAAACTGCCACCGACAAATTTTCATTAGCTGCTGGGCGATGGCATGTCAAGTTTATCCTTTCGTGTGTAACATTAGTAAATTTCCGTGAGAAATTGGGCATGTCTGTCCGGTGAAACGAAATGCAGTCTTTCAGATGCGGGTTCTTACAAGGGGAGAGTTGAGGGCTATTTGAAAAAATTATAATTCAATATTAACTTGTGTAAACTTATTACCATGACTAGAGCTCAAAATTGTAATAAATTATAATTTATTGCTTAATTGTGTGAACTTATTGCCATGACTTGCTCTTAAAACGACAATAAATCGACATGTTAACGCATTAGCACAGTTGTATTTGATAAACTGATCTATTTCATTCTGAATAGTTAATAACAATACTTACTAATCATCATACCTATAATGGAGCTACATGCCGCTTTGTGGTACATTTTTCGGCACTTAAGTGCTCTCAAATTGTAGAAAAATAGAATTCAAGGCAAAGGTACTTTTCAAAGATGTGCAGAATAATATTTACAACTTATATTTGATGCTTCAATATACTACACTTAAACTTTACAATTATAATAGTGATTTCGATTCTGAAAAAAATGTTGCCGAAATTCGGACAAAAAAAATCCTTTTCATGTAAAACTGATGTAGTCCCTCGAATAAAACTCAGCTCCTGTCTCAAGAAGAGCTTACTTGTTAATAGTTTTATGTTAAGATTGGCAACCTGTATGACAGGCTGACATAGACTGTTTAGTTCATTGTACTACCACAGGGACATACGAATAGCATACGTTTTTTTCTAGTCCCTTCCATTGAACCTGCAAATATTATTTCTCAACTCTTTCAGCATATCTGCTTGCCGTCCATAAAAGCAGTACAGGCAGAACTGTAAAGCCACCTCGTTCAGATATCTTCGATGGTCGAGGACAGCTTTTGAAGTCAGGAAGACTGTTCCAGAACTGTAGAGCCACCTCGTTAAGAGATCTTCGATGGTCGAGGACAGCTTTTGAAGTCAGGAAGACTGTTCCCTCGGTTTTTATACGAACCTGACTAACGGAGAATATATTGATATCGACTTAAATCAGAACATTAACACTCAGTAATTCTGCTACCATTGTAATAGTCTGTTTAACACTACTGTGATGAGGTTGGGTTAGATTAAGGGGGGTAACGTTAATTTTTGCAAAAAAGGCAAATTTTTGTGACGCCACAGTCAAAATCTTTTGATTAAAACTAATGGTATATTATAGTATATCTTCGAATTAAAAAATATGGCAATGGCAGCAATTATAAGGTAGCGTCTCGGAAAAAAATTGAATTGCGGTGTCCGTCATAACTCGGTGATGGATCATTTAAAATCAAAAAACAAAAATAATTACATTCGATAATCGTTTTCCCCAGGTAAAGCTGGAAGGGTTTTTCGAAATTTCTATTTTTAAATTTGTGGGAGCACTTTGAAGTAAATAATGTGAATTTTGCTAAAAAAAAAATCGGCTAATTTGTTATTTAAAATAAAAACTTTTGACAAATTTGAAGACACTCTTGAAGAGTTATTATGTACAGAAATAGTGTTCAAAATTTCAAAACAATCGGTGCAGTAGTTTTGAAATTATGATGGAAACCGATTTTGAAAACGTGGCTTGTGGGAAAAACGTTTTAAATTTTTTGTACTTAGTTACTGATGTACTAAGTCGCGTAAGAAGCGCTGTTGCTTAGACTGCTGCACCTTCGTTAGTTAAGAAATGAGAGCCTATGGTTGCATGCCGCCTTCCTCCTCCTCTTCGTTTCCGTAGCTTCTGTAAAAGTCATTTCGCAACACCTTCAGTCGCTCAGTGTGCCGTCCAGTAAGGCAATGACCCTTAATGACAGACGCGATAAGTGAGAGTCCGGCATCGATAACGACACCAGGGCATTAAAGCGTTACGAGTTAAGACAGGGTCACATCAACCGGGCATGTAAGCAGTTCCTGACTAGTGACCACCTGTCGTTTGTTGCCACAAGGACAATATCTCTCAGGAAGAACTTACAGGTCGCTAGAGGCATTTAACATATTCCAGTTCCCCTGGAGTGTGTAACGTAGTTCCGAGCCGTATAAGTTCATCTGCTTTGCAGTTCCCCGCTATATCCCTGTGAATATTGATCTGTTCAGTCATCGCATTAGGAGATCTGCGAGAGTTGGGGACAGTTTTTAAATGTAGTTAGGATTATAGTTTCCAGGGACTTGATAGTAGCCTGACTATCAGAGAAAATATTCATCTCTATTTCGGTGAGAACATTAATTTTCAGCCATTCCACCTCTTCAATATCTATGATTTCTGACTGGTAAAAACTATAGTGATCAGACATTCTTTTTGACATGGATAGCTCATGTTCCTCAAATACACCAAAGACTACTTGGTTATTGGTGAGATACTTCTTGTCAACAAATGGTTCAAATATAGCCCGGAAGGCCAGGCATTGTGTCTGGAATGAAACTATGTCCGTAGCCATTTCTTGACCTGAGTGACAGTTCCTTAAGTCTATTAGAAGTGCATGTGGCTTATTGCACTGCTATAATGTCTAGCGGCATTTAATGTGGTATAACATTTAGTGCCTCAGTTGGTGTTGTTCTCAGCGCACCAGTGATACATATATAAGCCATTTGCTGAACCTTGTTTGGTATCGAGCAGAAGGAGGATTTCTGCCGTCCACTAGACGGCAATGCTGTACAGTAAACTACACGCACGTTCAGACCCAGCATTTTCCTTTTATCCTTTTACAGGTATATAGCTCTACCACAGCCTTATTTGCCCTTTCCAGAATGTTGGATTTGAAGTACAAGGTGGGGCAAAAGTAATCATCCAATGTTCTTTTTCTGTCATTTTCTTTTTAATGTAAAACTTTGGTTCTGCTTGTGAAATTTGTTTAGTTAATATGTTAGAATTTATTACAACAAGTTAAGAAAATGATATCGGTCAAGTGGCCGCCGCCAGAGTGGATGGCTATATGGGCTCGTATAGTGGTAGTTTCCATATCTTTTGCCAGAACTTCAGGCGACAGTTTCTCGCATTCATGGCGAATATTCTCCTTAAGTGCTTCAAGACTGTGAGTCTAGTTTACGTTAACCCGCGACTTCAAAAAACCCCATAAGATGAACTGTAAAATTGGTAAAATCGGTAATCATGGCTTGGTAGCGCGCGCCGTCCACAGCTGGTTTGGCCAGCGCCGTTCTCAGAAAATGGCCTGATGACTCCTCCAGCGTAAACAGCACACCACGCAGTAAAATAGAGCTGGTGTCATGGCTCTTCGTGGGTGATACACGGATTTTCGTTGCCCCAGAAACGATTATTTTGTTTATTCATGTGGGAATAGTACTGTGGAGTAGTATGACTTATTTTATTCGAGAAACTGTTTTGTAATATTGGATTGCTTTGATTTTTATTCATTCGTTTTATTAGCTTTATTTGTCATTTGTAAAAACTTAAAAAATCAGTCTTGAAAAATATTTTCTGAAATACAGACACAGAATTTTTTGAATTCGTTGACAATTCTTTACATTTTTGGGGGCTCAACCCAAACTTTTGAGATATTGAGAATACGAATCCTATAGACGCAAACAGTATCTGAAGCCGAGCGGATACTTAAGAGGAAGAATAGACGAAATTTAGACGAAAATTTAGAAGAAATTTTGGACGAACGCAAGAAAGCGAAAATGAACGAAGAAGACGTAAATTTTCAAGATGCAATAGGAGGCAGACTTTTATTATCGGATGTTGACAAAATGACAATAGTCCTCTTGAGAGATGAACTGGAAAAACGAAATGCTCCCACAACTGGTTCGAAAGCAGTTTTAAAATTTCGTCTGATGAAGCTGATAGCAGGTGAGTCAACAGAAGCCGAAAATGAAGCCGAAGACATTGTTGAAGCTATAAACCATGTCGAAAGAACTACCGACAATTTAAATGCTGGACGTTCATCAATGGCCGAAGTTCAACCAACCCATTTGTGTGTTGCTAGTGGTAGCCGTGTACTATCTTTAAAAGACGTTGATGATATGGTAGATGTCTTTGATGGTGTAGACAAGACTAATCCTGTCGAAATATGGACTGCTGCAATGGACGATTTGGTAGCATTGTTTAGTTGGTCCGATCGAGAAGCGTATATATATGGTAAGCGGCAATTACGTGGTGCTGCAAAATCATTTATGTCCAGACAACGAAATATATTTTCGTGGGTTCAACTAAAGGCGGTAATAATCGCTGAATTCAAGACGCCGGTGAATAGCAGGGATATCCATGAACAACTACGTACCAGAAAAATGTCTCCGACAGAGTCTTGGAGAATTTATTTATACAACATGAACTTGCGTCAAAAATCAAAATACGTAAAGGTTAAAAATGTAATTTTTTGAAAGAAATATATCAACTATTTCATAGATTTTGACTTCATCGTTGTATATGGACATCAAAGCCAGATAAGATAGCCTTTCTTCCTCCAATCTGCTCCGGAGATAAGTTTTTATTATTCTTAACGTCGAGAATAAAAACTAAAATAGCATCTAATGCATTTGATGGCTTATCATTCTTCTGCTCCCAATAATCAATCCATATACTTATTTCAGCTAATTTCTGGCTGGCACCAATCAAAAAATCGTGAAACTTGCACTTTTCTTATTTTTAGTTGTTATTACTTTTACTGTTACCATTTTTTACGCTTTTGTATTGTTTTTTTTTGAACTGCCTTCCAAATATTTTTCTTTTTTTTTTTTTAGTGATTTTGAAAATTGTAAATAGTTTATGCCAATGTTTAAAACATTTAGGGGGGAGGGCCCGGGCCCCCGGGCCCTCCCCCCTAAATACGTCCCTGATAGTTACCGAGATATCTGCATTTTAAAATTTAATTTTTAATTTTTTTCACGACCCTGTGCTAGTATTTTGTAGATATCGAAGCAGATATGCACCAATTTTATCCGCTTAAACACGTCCAGATTGGCAACAAAATTTGCTATATAAAGAAAAAAAAATTGGTTCGAAGTTATATTTGAAGTTGAAGTTATATTTTCAAAAACTAATTTCTTTTTGTAATTTTTTATATAAAAAAGTATCGATTTTTAGAAGAAGTTAGTTGTAAAGGGTATAACATATTTACTATCATCTCAAAGGAAACTTTCCAGGGAATGTTCTGAAAGAAAGAAGGGGACAAAAATATTCATGGGTATTGTTACCAAGCTTCCCCAATTTACACCATTTTTTACACAAATTTCAAAAGTAAGCCACATTTTCTCAAATTCCAAAGCTGACATTGTATAACTTTTGGGATATTTTTATATGTGTAAGGTGTTGTAAGTTGAACTGCAATAGGGAATCTGAAACTCGGCTTTTAGTATAGTAAATATAGGGGGAAAACCCGAAAAAATAATTTTTTGGGGATTTTCAAAATAATTTTAGGAATTGTGGGATTGACTTTTGGAAATGTATTGATTCGCGAATTACATTCGATTTGTGATATCAGGACCTATAAACTACAAAATTGCCATTAAAATTTGTTCATTTTTAAAACTTTTATGTCGTTTTTACATTTCTGTCTGCATTTGAAAAGTGATTTTTCCTGTATAACTTCAAATGACCATAACTTTAATATCAGCGTGTGTATCAAAATGCAATATTTTACCATCAAAGAGCAAATGTTGTTGTCTATTCCGGAAATATAATGAGAAAGGAATCAATTTATAATAGATTTTTTCTTTATATAGGAAATTTTGTTGCCAATCTAGACGTGTTTAAGCGGATAAAATTTGTGCATATTCTGCTTTGATATCTGCAAAATACTACCACAGGGTCGGAGAATTTAATTTAAAATGCAGATATCTCGGTAACTGTACAAGATAACTGTTAGGTGGAAAAAAACTTTTGTAGACCTTAGTTAAAAGAATACACACAAAAAAAGATTTTATGAATCAGACGAAAGTTACACGAGCTTAAACATTTTGTTTACCCGAGGTTGCCAACTTTGAGCCCTGCACCTCCGCCCCTGTATACCACAGGGGGCCCAAACTCAAAACTTAACTTCTCTAATACCTCTTCTACAAACATGACAAGCTTGGTCGCAATCGGTTTTCTGGTTAAGAAACGGCAGAATTATTTCCCTTTTTTTTACTTCCTCCCACTGTGCGCTCCTTGGAACCTCCAAGCTTCCCACAGGCAATCCGATATCGAGTCCGTAGGTATCAATTCGAAGTTTAGCTGTATGGGCGTATACCTTAACTCTTGACTATAGCACTCTTCTATTCTAAGCATCGTAGCGCCCTGGTTGTTTGGCAACTCCACCTGGGATTTAAACCACAACCACCACGAAATTCAGCGAAGAGCAGTTCCCAACGATCTGACTGATTAACCGTGGTGACAGATCAAGTTTTTGGTCAGACTTCGTAGATAAAACTACTACTACCAATTTTTATTCCATACAGCGCGGAACTAGTCAAACGTCTACAATTGAAAGCTAAGATCGGGAGATAGTCAGACAGGGAAGTAATTGCTAGTGTGTAGGTGCAATGGCCTTTCCAGAATGTTGGCTTTGAATTTTAGCTTCTTGTCGATCTATATACCAAACTATTTTGCGCTTTCAGAGAAGAGAATTTCAATAACAGAATGAACCGAAGGGGTTTCACCTTTTTAACAGGGAATCCGCAGGTACTAATGTAAGGGCGTATACCTCAGCTCTTGGTATGGAACCGATAACTATCTAAGAATCTATCCTATATTTTAAGAAATTTTTATCTTGTTATTAAAAAAATTACTTTTAAAGCAATTTTTGGGACTTTTACCGAGATTTAGAGCCAATCATGTAGTGTTACGAGTATCATCAATTGAATATTATGTCAATGATGCCAAAGTTACAAATACCCAAAAATACTCTAAAATTACACTTGGCCCACTGTAGCACACACTTATGTGCCAATGATGTCGTTGTTTTCAAAAACTAAATGAAAACATAAAATTGTGATTTAAAAATAGTTTCCCCCGGTTTTCTCCCTCAATACGCTGATGAAAGCATAAACCACACCCGGCATACATGACAGAGCCATGGCGTTGTTCCGCTAAACGCCCAACAAAAATGAGGAAAGAAACATTTGACACAAAATCATCAAACGAAAAAAGTCATCGCGTTCATTGGAGGTAATGACACGTTTTGGGCTGCCACATGGTGCGAAATAAGTGACCAACCGACAAATGAACTAATAGAGACATAAAAGCACATACCCAAACAATTTCAAAGTGTAGATTTTCAAATTATTTGACTACTTCGAATTCACATTTTTTGGTGGAAGTCATCATGACATGGTAATTAGTAAAAATCTGGACATGTCCCATTTTTTTCAGTCCCATATCATCGTGTAGGGTATGTTGAGACCCACAGACACGTATAGCATTGAGAACTATTACACAAATATTTCCCGGGGATAAGCGTGCTATATATATACTCGTACAAGTATATCTTGTATATTGGCATTATCGGATTTGGGTGCCACATTTAAAAATGTGTAACAAAATGTTGACAGAAAAGGAAAATATGCACGTTTCAGTGTATTTTATGTGAGGCTGTGATAGGTGACATAAAGAAATTTATAGATTCCCCATTAGTTGACCCCCAAATAAACCCTAGATGCATGCAAATTTGGAATAAGAAATATTCTTCATCAGCATTCAAAGATCGTTCAAAAAAAAAACGAAACCGATAGATACATAAATATAGACGAATTCCGGAGTCAGTATCTCTACATTAGTCGATTTTGGAGCCATCTACTCCACATTCGACTACTTGCGGAGCCATTTACTCTAAAGCAGAGTATACTCCTCTATATTAGAATACCCGTGGAGTGATCTACTCTATACTAGACGACTCGTGGAGTCATCTACTCTATAGTAGACGACTAGTGGAGTCTATAGTAGACGACTCCAAAAGTCATCCACTCTTTACTAGACGACTCCTGAAGTCATCTACTCTATAGTAGACGACTCGTGGAGTCATCTACTCTATAGTAGACGACTCGTGAAGTCATCTACTCTATAGTAGACGACTCGTGAAGTCATCTACTCTATAGTAGACGACTCGTGGAGTCATCTACTCTATAGTAGACGACTCGTGGAGTCATCTACTCTATAGTAGACGACTCGTGGAGCCATATACTCTATAGTAGACGACTCGTGGAGTCATCTACTCTATAGTAGACGACTCGTGGAGTCATCTACTCTATAGTAGACGACTCGTGGAGTCATCTACTCTATAGTAGACGACTCGTGGAGTCATCTACTCTATAGTAGACGACTCGTGGAGTCATCTACTCTATAGTAGACGACTCGTGGAGTCATCTACTCTATAGTAGACGACTTGTGGAGTCATCTACTCTATAGTAGACGACTCGTGGAGTCATCTACTCTATAGTAGACGACTCGTGGAGTCATCTACTCTATAGTAGACGACTCGTGGAGTCATATGCTCTATAGTAGACGACAAGTGGAGAAATCTACTCTATAGTAGACGACTCTTGGAGTCATCTACTCTCTAGTAGACGAGTCGTGAAGTCATATATTCTATAGTAGACGACTCGTGAAGTCATCTACTCTATAGTAGACGACTCGTGGAGTCATCTACTCTATAGTAGACGACTCGTGGAGTCATCTACTCTATAGTAGACGACTCGTGGAGTCATCTACTCTATAGTAGACGACTCGTGGAGTCATCTGCTCTATAGTAGACGACAAGTGGAGAAATCTACTCTATAGTAGACGACAAGTGGAGAAATCTACTCTCTAGCAGACGACTCGTGAAGTCATCTATTCTATAGTAGACGACTCGTGAAGTCATCTACTCTATAGTAGACGACTCGTGGAGTCATCTACTCTATATTAGACGACTCGCGGAGTCATCTACTCTATAGTAGAAGACTCGCCGGGTCATCTACTCTATAGTAGAAGACTCGCCGGGTCATCTACTCTATAGTAGACGACTCGGGGACTCATCTACTCTATAATAGACTACTCGTGAAGTCATCTACCCTTATAGAAGACGACCCGTGGAGTCATCGATTTTATAGAAGACGATTCGTGAGGTCATCTGCTTTATAGTAGACGGTTCGTGGAATCATCTTCTTTACAGTAGATGATTCCGTGGAGTCATTGTAGACGATGTTATTTTTAAAACAAGAACGTTTATATATTTATTTAGTATAGAAAGTTCTCTAAAATTCGAATACAGTCGACTCCGCTTAACTAAAAATGGAAAACTACACCAAATTTTTTTCAGTTATCCGTAACATATTTCACTTATCCGAATTACGTGAAAAATGTTTCAGTTATCCGATCTAAATTAAAAAATCAAATATATCAATTTTTTTAAAAATTATACCCATATAAAAACGGGCCTTAACATTGTCAAAAAATGGTCTTTAAGAATACCATATATATATACAATATTTTACGTCTTCGTTTACCGTAGGATTAAATAAAATAGTTTATGAATTCATCGGTATCAATATGATCATCGCCTTCAATAGTCGTAGAGTCGGTAACAGGAAATTTCATGAGAGCATCTGAAATAACATCAGTCTCCTCATCTGAATCTGTTTCGTGTCCAGTAATAAATCCAACCTTGTCATTGTCCATATTATATTTATCATGTTTAAGGCCCCCAATATGTCAACCTTTTTGAGGTTGATCATTTAGGGAAAGCCCACATTCAAGATGAGTGAAATAGCTTCGAACTGAGTTCGCCTTTTTTGACAAACCGTTTTTTTTTGAACCAGTCTATTTTTTCAGAGAATAGGTGTTTCAGGGTGTTTTTAACGGAATATTAAAAACGCGTTTTCGATTGAATTTATAATAAACAGAAGTGTAACTCTTTCCTTGAGCATTTTTTCCTGACGGCTTTTCTACCCAGTTGGCCAACGTTCCGCTGGGCAAAGCCTTGTTTAACAGAGCAGCCTCGTCAGCGTTGTAAACTGCATCTTCAGGGAACTGCTTGATATATGTGGACACTATATTAGCCACCCAATCGTTTGCTTCCATCGCAATTTTTCTCACCATCAACGTTTTTAAAATTGATATTTTCCCTCTTCTTCCATCTTTCGAGCCAACATTAATCATCTTGACGTAGTCTTTAGCCTTCTACACCAATAAGGGCCCAGTTATGGTAGCTTGCTTCCATCGCATATCTCTGAACCATATAAGTAGAGCGTCTTCAACATTTTTACTTGGACTCGGTCATACTCGAAACATTTCGGGTTTGCTTAGCCACATTCGACATGGATTCCAAGTTCTTCATAATTCGGGTCACTGCTGCTGCGATACACTGTATACGATGGAACTATAGACAGGTTTCTTTTCTTAGTGCACCGGATTTAATTTCTTCAGTTTGTTTTTTAACGACAGACATTTGCATATGGTTGATCGTCCTAAAAAATTTCAAAAGATTTTCGAAACCCATAACATTTTGTTTATTCTAAATTTGTATATGTTTTTTGATAAATGGTGGTTGTTGGGGGAATTTTCAGTTAACCGGAGTCAATTTAATACAAATTGAAATTTTGTGAATGACTAATTTTTCAGTTATCCGATATTTTCAGTTATGAGGAGTTGCACTTAAAGGTATTGATTTGAGTAAAATTAACACAAAAATTAACTGTTCCTGGCCTTCTGTTTCAGTTATGCGACATTTTTCGGTTAAGCGTATTGCAGTTATCCGGAGTCGACTGTACAACTAACGTTATTATGTCTAAAAACCACTTCAATTTAATTGAAATTTATTGAAATTTAGAAACCACCATTTAAATATCATCAAATTCCATTGAGATTATCTTATCTGTCTTGTCTGTTTTCTATAGCAGAACAAAAAATGCGATCATATCTCATCTTTTCTTGACAAAGACACATCAACGTCATCGCCTTCTTCTACACATATGTATAATGAAATGGAAATGCTGGCGCCTGCATGGATAGCTCTGCTATGTTTTTCTCTCATCCCATCCAGAACAACAAATTTTTGTTCAAAAATAAAGAAAAACAGTCCATTAATATTGGAATTAATTCAACACTTTTAATTAAAATTTTAATAACACTTCCAATAAAAAATAAATTATAGAGTGAAAAATCATCTGTAAACATAATATTATACTCATGGCTGACAAGAGAATACTATTTCCTTTGGATTGCTGTTGTAGTTTGGGTTCAAAGTAATTGCTTAAAGCCCCAGCTGTCCAAAGTGTTGGACATTTGTGATGTGTTTCCATATAAAAGAAACAGAAAGAAAAACCAATTTCCTTTGACTGCAAAACAATACTCAATTGCATTTATTTGTATTATATTTTATGACCAAATAACTTTATTTTCCACATAAGCTTTTTTTGTAAAAAAAAAGAAAAATTTTAATTTGTGATTTCTTTGAATTTTACATTCCCTTTGAGCAGTCATTGTCCAAAGAAACTGTTAAATATATTCATTTCCTTTGTGGATAAAATGGTTTACAATGGGGTATTATTTTTTAATGAAATTGTAAGCTCAAAAAATATATGACTACAACATATGAATTAAGATTTTTTTTCAAAACGTATGCAACCTTATGAATATACTTTGTTACTACATTCCTGCAAAAGTAGGTTACATCCAAATGGAATGCACTTCTAAATTGAAAAAAATATATTTTATGGGAATATTTTGGTGGTAAAATATAAAAAAAAAACATTTTTATGTATAATTTTTTGCTTACCTTTTGAAATTTACTTAATTTGCGTAAAATCTGCTCGCGTTATAATATATCGAATTAAAAGTAATTACTTTGGGCAAAGATGCTTCGAAAGTGGGCAAAACAATTTATTTATGAAAAAAAAAATGTTGTTGGCTCAAAAAATCTACTTTTGAATAGCTAGCTTTCATACGCTGAAAATTTAAAGAAAATCCATGGATAATCATATAAGTTACAGTCCAAAATGTGGAGTCATCTACTCTACATACATTAGACGACTCTTAGAGTTATTTACTTTATAGTACACAACTCGTAAAGTAATCTATTTTACACACAGAATACAGTTTGGTTGCCTCAACCGAATTATTTGCCAACCGAATTTTGGTAGTTCTGTCTACTATCATGCGATTCCATCCGGACAACTAACATTTTGGTTGTAGTATACATCTGCTTCCATGTCGACAACAATCATATTTGGTTGCGCCAACTACGAAAATGGTGGCTAAAATTATCTGTTGTATGTTGCCACAACCAACTGTTTTAAAAAATTGGTTGTTCTGACAATTTGTCAGTCATAAACAACCGACAATTAATTAAAAACAGTTTTCATTAATTTTTAGTCTATTTATTGAAAAAAGCAAACCAAACCAAACACTTCATAACAAAATTAAAAATCCCATATTACACATTTATCACTATTATGAGATGTGGAAATATTTGACACAAATTTTAGTACACGAAAAAAAAACACAAATCTTGTATGCAAACATCGCTCAACCATGTACTTTCAATTTCATGATTGTTGCTTTTATTTTTTATTTATGTAAAACATTTTGCACAATTATTATCCACACGAGATTATTTTTGACTACATATACCGCTCTTGAACAAAATGTTGAAGATTTATTTATGTCGGGTAATTTTATTTTTTGTTTGTCATGTATCACATACATTTATATTCCAAATACATTTAAATATTCTAAATTTGGGAAATTGTTGGCATAACCAAAAAACTATTATTTATTAATATTGTTGTAGTAACCAATTATTCGTTGCAATTATAATCTTTGGTCTATTGATACAATTTCTGTTGTCAAGAATAAAACATTGGTTGTCACAACCAAAAATCGAGCATATGGTACTATAATGAAAATTTAAAAGTAGTTACCACAACTAACCGAGTTTCAATGAAAAAAACAATTTTAAATTGATTGATACAACCATCAATTTAGTTGCAAGCATTTTCATTTGATAGTATCCATGTTATTATTGCTGTTTCAACTATCTATATATAAATACCAGCGACACACGGAGTAGGCAATATACTTTTTGTTGCTAGTACTATTTTTTTATTCATACAATCGAATTCCAACCAATTATTTTCCTGGGTGAAAAGTAGACAGTTCGTGGAGTAATCTTCTCCATAGTATATGAATCGAAGAGTCACCTACTCTATAGTAGATGAACCAAGGAATAATCTACTTTATAGTCATCATCTCTATAGTATATGAATCGAAGAGTCATCTACTCTATAGTAGATGAACCAAGAGTAGATTACTCCAAGAGCAGGTGAAAATAATAGTCGTCTACTATTAAGACTGTACTATAAGCAGATGAATCCACGAGTAGTCTGCTATAGAGTAGATGACTCCACAAGTCGTCTGCTATAGAGTAGATGATTCCTCAGTTCATCTACTATGGGGTAGATGACTCTTCGATTCATATACTATGGATTAGATGACTCTTCAGTAGTAGTCGTTCAGTTAGTAGCCTGCTATAGAGTATATGGTTCCAAAAGTCGTCTCTTATAGAGTAGATGACTCCACAAGTCGTCTACTATAGAGTAGATGACTCCACAAGTCGTCTACTATAGAGTAGATGGCTCTTTGATTCATATATTATGGATTAGATTGCTCTTCAATTAACATATTTAGAGAAGATGACTATAAAGTAGATTATTCCTTGGTTCATCTGTTATACAGTATATGACTCTTTGATTGAAGTACTATAGAGAAGATTACCTCACGAGCTATCTACTATAAAGTAGATTACTTCACGAGTTGTCTACTATAAAGTAGATTACTCTAAGATTCGTCTAATACAGAGTCATCTACTCCGTATTATCTACACGAGTATCTACACGTCTACTATAGAGTAGATGACTCCACGAGTCGTCTAATATAGAGTAGATGACCCCACGAGTCGTCTAATATAGAATAGATGACTCCACGAGTCGTCTACTCTATATCGAGTCGTCTACTATAGAGTAGATGACACCACGAGTCGTCTTCTATAAAGTAGATGACACCACGAGTCGTCTTCTATAAAGTAGATGACCCCACGAGTCGTCTACTATAAAGTTGATGACCCCACGAGTCGTCTACTATAAAGTTGATGACTCCACGAGTCGTCTACTATAAAGTAGATTACTCTAAGAGTCGTCTAATATAGTGTAGATGACTCCAAGAGCCGTCTACTATAGGGCATATGACTCCACGAGTCGTCTACTATAGGGCAGATGACTCCACGAGTCGTCTACTATAGAGTAGATGACTCCACGATTCGTCTACTATAGAGTAGATGACTCCACGAGTCGTCTACTATAGAGTAGATGACTCCACGAGTCGTCTACTATAGAGTAGATGACTCCGCGAGTCGTCTCCTATTGAGTAGATGACTTCGCGAGTCGTCTACTATTGAGTAGATGACTCCACGAGTCGTCTACTATAGAGTAGATGACCCCACGAATCGTCTTATATAGAATAGATGACTCCACGAGTAGTCTACTATAGAGTAGATGACTCCACAGGTCGTCTACTATAGAATAGATGACTCCGTCTGCTATACAGTATATGACCCAATAGTCGCCTACTATACAGTAGATGACTCCAATCGTCTTCTGCTATATAGTAGCTGATTCTACTAGTCGTCTACTATAGAGTAGATGGCTCCAATCGTCGTCTACTATAAGGTAGATTACTCCAATAGTTGTCTGCTATAAATTATAATACTCCAAGAGCCGTCTTGTAAAAAATATATGACTCTTTAAGTCATCTGCTCTGCAGTATATAACTCCACGAGCCGTCTGCTATACAGTATATAACTGCACGGGTTGTCTGCTATCAAATAGATGAACCCACGACTCGCCTAATTAAAATATATTACTCCACATGTCCTCTACCATAGATCAGATTCGTCCACAATAGTCTTCTTCTATTAAGTAAATAACTCCACAATTAACCTAATATAAAGCAGACGATTTCCTCTACTATATATTACGGGAGATGACTCCACGAGTAGTCTAATATACTTATAGAGTA
Organism: Eudasyphora cyanicolor; assembly: GCA_963930755.1. Taxonomy (NCBI): domain Eukaryota; kingdom Metazoa; phylum Arthropoda; class Insecta; order Diptera; family Muscidae; genus Eudasyphora; species Eudasyphora cyanicolor. Next base: position 55,139,277 of record OZ005735.1, read on the forward strand.
GATGACTCCATGATTCATCTATTTTCTAAAGAGTAGATGGATAACAGACAACAACGTAGCTATTTAAGCAAATCTTTGATGTCACTGCAACTATTTGTGATTACAGAAGATCTGTTTGGTCTATCAAATTACATTAAAATTCCTCTGCTGATATATCAAACAGACACAGAATTAATGAGTCTCAAAAGATAAAGTCATGATTGACACTATAAAGTGATAACTCCTACGTATTCTATGCCATACGAAAATTATTTCCCTAATACTAAAGCCAAATAAATTTATAACATAACAAGTCATCAAAGTTATTACGGATGTGAAGTCCTGAGGAATATACATATGGGTAATTCCACGAAAAGGTCCACCGTGATCAAAAAAATTAAAGTTATTAAATCACAGCATCTCCCGATTTGATTTCTTAACGCTATAGAGACCACAAATGTCAACTGATTGGGCTGAAATTGGTAGCTGGTGTTTATTGATACCCAGAATCCTTCGCACGAACAATGGTAGTCATAGGTCCATGTTTTTATATAGCCCTTACACAAAGATCCCACAAGATTTGTCTTCGTAATGCCATAAAAACCTAAAATTTCAACGAATTGGGCTGAAATTTGGTATAATGAGTTTCTTTGTATCCAAAACCATTCATATGCGATCCATGGAGGAGGGTGTATAAGTGTAAAAAATTTCACGTTCGATATGTCACGTTGGAACCAACATAAAAATTTAATTTAAAAAATCTACCCCAGACATTTCTATCAAACTAAGAGGATTCAAAAACTTTATTATTTTTTTAACATTTTAAAATTTTCATCGTGAACATATTCCTTGTGATTTCGCTGAATCTCATGTTTTTTAAAAATGTTCACGAAAACTATTTTCTATTTTTGTCGCGTTCGAACCGCTTCTTTTTTGTCCTTATATTTTAATCAATATTTCGACTAAAACACCAGTGATACACGGGGCAAAATCGCCTTTTTTGATATGTTTGAATCGAAAGAAAATATTTTTGGAACACAAATTTTTAAATATTATTATGAGCAAATAAATTTTATTTGAAAATCAATAAAATATATTTGGAACGCATATATTAATATATTACAACAAAATTTATTTGCAAACTAAATTTCTCAAATAAAATATGTGTTTAAATACCAATAAAATTACTGTTTAGGAATTTCTCCAAATATATTTTATTTAAAAAATTTTCAAAACATTTACTGACTTTTTCGAATTTCAGTTTTAATTTTTCCTTGTTTTCCCAGTTATGATACCATATTAACTTCCGTTTTAAATTAATCATTTAAACTTTCTGAGTATTCCAAGCCATCATTAGTTGTCAACCCTTCAGTAATTTATTTTGATCCAAGATTATACGATTTCAATTATTATTATTTTACGAACATTTAACATTTCTAAAAAATTAACTTTGAGTTACTGAAAAATTTAATATAATTTATGTATTTTTCAAATACTTAAATGCAAATAAATATTTGTTTCGGAAATAATGGTCCCAAATAATAACCTATTGGGATGCAAACAAAGATTTGTTTAGAAGAACATCTTCCCAAATATATAATTTTTGTATGTACCAAATACTATATGTTTAGAGTGTACCCTAAACGTATATATGTTTCAAGCCGAATATGTTTGGGACAATATACTACAGAAGCGATTTGTTTTCAGCGTGTAGTACTATTAACGATCTATAAGATTATGTAAGAGATGAATATAATATATATTTTATTCTGATTTTTTTATCACTTTGAATGTGTACAACGGTCACGTTCGACACCGTGGAATTGCCCATATGTACATTTATCTGTCAGTGACTTTGCAAGAGTGCATTTAAATAAACATATTTGCAAGATGAAAAACCAATTGACCTAACACCAAAAAATATGCCAAATCATCTTCTAGTTTGATTACAAATGGAATGAATGTATAGGAAGTTATGTAAAGAGAAATATTTTACAGAATGGAAATTATGAAAAGAAAAAATATTGCCGCAACTACACTGAAACAAATTCAACTGAAAATCAAACTGTTAAATTGTTTCAAAATATCACGAAGTTTTTTAATTAATCGGTTATTTGAGTCAATTAATTTTTTTAATCAAATATTTGTAGGGACTCAATAATTATACCCTACACCACACTGTGGTACCGGGTATTATAAGTTTGTTCCACGGCAGATGTTTGTAACACCTGAAAATAACACAGCTAGACCCACCTTAAAGTATATTGATCGACTCAGAATCACTAGCTGAGTCTATTTAACGGTGTCCGTCCGTCCGTCCGTCTGTCCATGTAAAGTTGTTCGTCGACTACAGGTCGCAACTTCACTCCGATCGTTCTGAAATTTTGCCGTTTAGAGTATTTCGCGGCTGTTAAGATCGCTATTGAATTTGGTTGAAATCGGTTCAGATTTAGATATAGCTCCCATATATATCTTTCGTCCGATTAGGCCCTTTAGTCCTATAGAAGCTGTATTTTACATCCAATCGTTTTGAAATTTAGAATGGTAGAGTTTCTTGATCCATGAACCAACATTGCCGAATTTGAAGAAAATCGGTTAAGATTTAGCTATAGCTCCCATATATATGTTTCGTCCGATTTTGCTCTTTAGTTTCTTGATCCATGAACCAACACTACCGAATTTGAAGAAAATCGGTTGAGATTTAGCTATAGCTCCCATATATATTTTTCGTCCGATTTGACCTGTAGAAGCTGTATTTTACATCCAATCGTTTTGAAATTTAGAATGGTAGAGATTATTAATCCATGAACCAACACTACCGAATTTGAAGAAAATCGGTTAAGATTTAGCTATAGCTCCCATATACATGTTTCGTCCGATTTGGCCCTTTAGTCCTGTAGAAGCTGTATTTTACATCCAATCATTTTGAAATTTAGAATGGTAGAGTTTCTTGATCCATAAACCAACACTGCCGAATTTGAAGAAAATCGGTTAAGATTTAGCTATAGCTCCCATATATAAGTTTCGTCCGATTTGGCCCTTTAGTCCTATAAAAGCTGTATTTTACATCCAATCGTTTTGAAATTTAGAATGGTAGAGATTCTTGATCCATGAACCAACACTACCGAATTTGAAGAAAATCGGTTAAGATTTAGTTATAGCTCCCATATATATGTTTCGTCCGATTTGGCCCTTTAGTTCTATAGAAGCTATATTTTACATCCAATCGTTTTGAAATTTAGAATGGTAGAGTTTCTTGATTCATGAACCAACATTGCCGAATTTGAAGAAAATCGGTAAAGATTTAGCTATAGCTCCCATATATATGTTTCATCCGATTTGGCTCGGAGTAGCATCCACAAAATAGCTATTCGTGGAGCTGAGCTGTCAAGTAATTGTATTTGCTTCACCATTTTATCAAAAACTTTGCATTCTATAATACATAATAGAGGCAAAGATGGTCTAAACCCAGGAGAATATCGTAGTTAAATATCAACAAATAACTAATATAATTTTGTTTACAGATTCAAAATCAAACACATGTTTTATTGAACACGTTCATTTATGTGGAACACGTTAATTTAGAATTACCAGACATGACCTTCACGAACTAGACGTGACCTTCCGTGATAGACGACATAACTCCACTCCCAATCTATCCGCCCGTGATAGATGATTTAATTCCTCGCCCAATCAAGCTTAGAATAAAGGATGTTGAAAAATCTGTCAAAGATCTAAAATTAAAGAAATTGATCGGAGGAGATGGTATAAAAGCGAAAATGAATGGTGTTATTTTTATTCAATGCAATTCTCTGTGTAGGTTACTTCCCCTATCTTGGAAGAGGTCAGAAATCGTGATGATAACAAAACCAGGCAATGATCCAACTCAAGTCAAATCCTATCGCCCTATAAGCTTACTATCGATACTTTCAAAAATGTTTGAGTCCATTCTCATGAAGAAAATCACACCTCTTATAATTTCTCACAATATTATACCTGACCATCAATTTGATTTTAGAAAAAGTCATAATACTATAGAACAGGTACACCGCACGGTGGGCGAAACATGTAATTTAGCGCGAAAAAAATCGAAATATGAACTTACAACAAATCCCAAAATATTGGTATACCACTAATCTAAGGGCTTGACTGCACTTACCGGCATTCCACATTCCTCAATTATTTCACTCATCACGGTTCATAAACTTTTGGAAATCTATAAGTCATATGCGATTGATATATTTTAGTTGTATAGTTTACATTCACTTGAACATAAAAGTGATTGGTACAATTTATGATTTTTTCTTATATTTTACAACTAAAGGTAAACCATTTCATTGAGTTGTTAGTTGTTGAAGAAAAACAAAATTGCGGAAACAATTGCAATATTTTAATATATTATTTTTTTGAATTGTTTTACTTTCGGTAAGGGTTTAGTTAGGAATGCTGTGTGATGCAGCCTAGATTTTTATTTTATTTTTTGCTCACATCCGAAAATTTTGGCTCCTAAGATTTGCCTATTGATTTTCTATAATTATTTTTAGGAAATATACAGATTAAGCGATGGGAAATTTTGATAATTGGTACAAAGCCAAAAAAAACGGAAAAAGTTCTTCGCAAACGCATTATGGTTTAGGCAAATTTGGACTAAGTATTAGTAACAAAATTTAACAAAAAACAAATCAATTTGTTTAAAACACATGCATTAAATTCGAAGATAATTTCCAATTTAAATAAATATTTTTCAAAAAAAAAATTAAAACTGAACTTATAAACAATTTTTAAATGACACATTTTTCAACTAAAACTATCAAAAACATGCGGGTCAAAACATGGAAAAACTATAATATATTTTTTCGCGCTAAATTGAAGCATTCTCCCACTGTACGCCGTATCATAACCTGCATCAAAAGAGCTTTTGAGAATAAAGAATACTGTTCGGCGTTATTCATAGATATTTCCCAAGCATTTGACAAAGTCTGGCACTTTTGTACAAAATATGCGACCTTTTGCCAATCAACACGCGTAAACTGTTCAGGAGTTATTTGACTAACCGGTCTTTTCAAGTTAAATCAAATGGCATTTTTTCTAGCCCTAAGAAAATAAATGCCGGTGTCCCACAGGGGAGCATTCTTGGCCCTATACTGTACGTTATTTTTACGGCAGATATGCCCATAACCAACTTTAAGCACACGTCTACTTTTGCGCACGATGCTGCTTTCGTCAGTACTCACAAAAACCCTTCAGTTGCGTCCGAACAACTGCAGTCTCATGTCCGAATCCTAGAAGAATGGTTAACAAAAATGGAGAATAATGGTGAATGCCTCAAAGTGTACTCATGTCCGAATTCTAGAAGAATGGTTAAAAAAATGGAGAATAATGGTGAATGCCTCAAAGTGTACTCATGTTACATTTACCCTACGAAGGGATACAAGTCCTCCAATTTCTATTTTCAATTCACAGATTCCCCAAAAGGATCATGTAAAATATCTTGGAATCCATTTAGATCGGCGTTTGACGTGGTCGCGCCACATAGACTCTAAAGTAACTCAAATAAAACTCAAAACAAATCAAGAGTATAAAGTTCTTTTATACAAAAAGGTATAGAAGCCCATTTGGACGTATGGTATCCAACTCTGGGGTACAGCTTCAAATGTATGTAAATTACAAAGAAGAACATCGAATATTCTTCGTTTAATGACAAGTGCACCATGGTATGTAAGAAACTCTAACATCCATAAGGACCTCAACATGCCAACAGTAAAAGAGGAAATTGAAAAATATTGCTGGTGTTACGTGGGCAAACAATTGAATCATCCAAACATCCTGGCTCGAGAACTACTAAATTTAGAAGGTCATAACCGCCTTAGAAGGAGAGATACGCTGGACTTGATTTAAATTAAAACAAATCCTAATCAAAATCAAAAACAAAAAAATGAAATAAAATTATGAATTCCTAAATTTGAAATGTTAACCTTTTTGTTTAAGTAAAAAATCGTGTGAAGTCTCAATGGTTTATTCGCAATGGCAATAACCCAGAGAATAGTATTTTAGGTTAAGATTTGTCCACTTATTGTTATTTTCATTGTATTGAAAAAATTAAAAAAAAACGAACTATGTGACATTTTCGATGTAATGATTTTATGTTTATAAAATTTTGTCTGATTATCCTATCCGGAGAAGTTGCAGAACTAGAGAACGAATAGGACACAAATCTGGTTACACAAAAGTTTGAAAAAACGCTCTTAGTCATTTTCTCTTTCCATGTAAGGTACACGTTCAAACATGTACTACATTCATGTTCCACACAACATTAACACTACACGCACTCCGCCAATCACATCTCAGGATGCATTATAACACTTTGCAAATGTTGCAATAACAGAGCGTCATTCAAAAATATATCAGCATCTGCACCACAGCTTCGGCGCTCGGCCGGAGTCAGCGTCTTGAGGCGACGTACTAAAATTTCTCCACTAATGCCCACAACAACGGATCGCCATGTGAATGCTTCACTCAGACATGATCGTATACAATTTTCTCTGTTTAACGTGCATTTTTTTTGTTTGCGTTGATCACTCGTAACTTGTGACACTTGCAGCGCGCAATCAAATATAAGCGCGACGATGAATAGTACTCATCGTTCGAGACGAGTTCATAAAATAAGATTTGCATGCCGCTGTGACTTCCAACTGGGGAACTGCGTCGTCGTCAAGCTCTTATGATGCACTTCTGCCGATTGAGAGTGAGTTTGTGATCCTATTGCAAAGTATGTGAAATGGACAACAAAAATATAGCCAAACGAATTTATTACGCACATAACACTCTATAAAAAATATAACAAGTTTGAAATTTGAAGATCTGAGAAAACATGATATCGCCAAACAAAAATGTATGCAATAGGCATTACCCTACAGGCTTCATGGGAAACATGAGTGAGTGAATAAATATACATTAATTACCCAATGTGGGACATAGGGTCATAAAATACCTGTGATATAAACTCAGGATAATATCAGATCAGAATTAGTGGAAAATACCTTTCATTTCAATTTAATGGTGATTTCGATTCTGAAAAAAAATTTACCCCATCTGCTCGAATTTCTGCAAAATAATTGCGCATTTTTAGGTGAAACTGATGCAGACACTCGAATAAATCTTAGCCACTATTTCAAAATTCTAAAATGTGCAGTTTTTGGAAAAGGGGCAAACAAAATCGCCATAAGTACTCGTATCATCCACTTGTCTTCAGCACTGATTAGAAGACCCATATGCAACACAATACTTTATTTAGCAGGTGTTGTAGTATTTATAATTATCTTCCATTTCGCATATGGTCTGCCCCGCGATTAGCAGACGCTTTTACAACGCCGCAGGTAATGTCTGAACTTTCACGCACAAAATCATATTTTGATATTCGGATTCTGTTTATAATAATTTCTTGAAATTTCAATCATAGACAGGAACATCAGTTTTACAAATCCTCACTGATTTAAAGATTCTCACAAATCGTTTACGCTTTAGGCTGACGGCACACCGAAGCAAAGCAATGCGAAAATTGCTCAAAGTCACTGCTAAAACAATGATGCAATATGTCAGGCCGACTGCAGAGAGATAGAGAATACAGTCATGTGTTGAAGTGACAAAGCAGATTGAAAGTGTTTGTTTTTCTCTTTCTTTATTGCATTTCTGTTCAGACGAAGCAAAACTAAGCTAGAAACGCTTCACAACGCGCTAGGTTTAGGTTTAGGTTAGGGTGGCAGCCGTATTTTTTATACAAGCTCCCTAGTGTTACCACGGGCTGAAATGCCCCTCATCGAAACCAACCTGTTTGATATACAAATTTGTCGATATTACGAATATCGGTACTGGAAAGATCTGTTAGGCTGCCTAGAAAAGCCGACCCCAGTATGTCCAGTCATCGTTTACTCAGAGCGGGACAGTCGCATATCAAGTGCCCAATGCTCTCCACTTCTTCCTCATCTCCACAGCTTCTGCAGAAGTCATTAGAGTCAATACCCAATCTTTTGGCGTGTTCGCCGATCAAGCAGTGTCCAGTCAGAACTGATACTAACGTAGACAATCTTTGCCTCTCTAGTGCGAGGAGATATTTTGATCTTCTCAGGTCATACCTTGGCCAGATTTGTCTAGCTACCCTGCAGGTGCCGATTTCTGTCCATCTTTCGTAGAACTGCCTGATTGCCTCTTGCCTAAACCAAAGCTTGCACGTGGATAGTGGCGCACCAATATATGCAAATTTTTCGAGAATTTGTAATGTCGTCCCTTTCCCAGCAAGTTCATCGGCTTTGCAGTTCGCCGGGATATCCCTATGCCCAGGCACCCATATGAGGTGTATATTAAACTGCTCAGCCATCTCGTTAAGAGATCTGCGGCAGTCGAGGGCTGTTTGTGAATTTAGGGATGTTGCCTCCAGAGAATTGATGGCAGCCTGGCTGTCCGAGTAAATGACAACGCCAGTGTTAATCTTATTGCCGCTTTGGTTGCAACTTCTCTCGCCACAATATTAATCAGCAGTATATGGAGTAGGGCTTGTAGAGACTCGGTCGCTGTAGTCCTTAAGGCTCTGCTTATGTTCAGGCAGGCAGTTCTCTCTCGCGCTCTCTTGCTGAGAGTATCGCATTCGGTTTGACTTTCTAATAAGAAAACACAGAAAACACTTTTCAGCCGCTGTACGCTCACGCAACAAAACTGTTTCTTGCTCTGGGTCTGCCGTCAGCCTTAGAAGGCCTTAGTAGAATGTCACATCCAAAAATACCACTCTCAGTTCAGCTAGCAAATCATCTATTATTTGGCAGACATGAGAAAAGATCTACTGACCAAGTATTCACAATAGTGAGGCTTTTAAGTCACCAGTGAAATAAAGGGTGATCCAAGTAGATATACTTTTTTCAATAGCCTTTTTTGGACAGATCACGTGTGAGTCGTGTCACGCTGTCATGTTATTTTTGTTAAGTATTTTTTGGCATTTCATCATGGAAAGACTTACGCCTGAACAACGTTTACAAATCGTTCAACTTTATTACGAAAATTCACGTTCTGTGAGGAATGTGTTTCGAGCACTTCGCTCAACTTATGGTCAACATAATCGGCCTACTGAGCGTACTATTCGCATACCATCACCCATCTTGAGACCCAGCTTTCATTATTGGATAATATTCGACCGAATAGACCACGTCCAGCACGCAGTGAAGAAAATGTAGCGGCCGTAGCTGAGAGTGTATACGAAGACGGTGGAGAGTCGATTCGGCGCCGTTCGCAACAACTCGGACTGACGTATTTTACGTCGAGATCTTAAATTGACAGCATACCAAATACAGCTTGTGCAAGAACTGAAGCCGCCCGACCTTCCCAAGCGACATGTGCTCTTGAAAAGTTCGAAAAGAAGATCCGACGTTTTCGAGCCAAATTTTGTTCAGCGATGAGGCCCATTTCTGGCTCAATGGGTATGTAAACAAGAAAAATTGCCGCATTTGGGACGAAGGGCAACCTGAAGAGATTCAAGAGCTGCCACTTCATCCAGAAAAAACAACGGTTTGATGTGGTTTGTGGGCCGGTGGAATCATCGGTCCATATTTCTTCAAAAATTATGCCGGTGAGAACGTAACCGTCAATGGCGACCGTTATCGTGCCATGATAACCTACTATTTGATGCCTGAAATTGAAGCTCGTAATCTCGGCGACATTTGATTTCGACAAGACGGCGCCACTTCCCACACATCGCATCAATCAATGGATTTATTGAGAGTACACTTCGGTGAGCAGATAATTTCACGTTTAGGGCCGGTCGATTGGCTACCAAGATCGTGTGATATCACACCGTTAGACTTTTTCCTGTGGGGATATGTAAAGTCTAAAGCTTATGCGGATAAATCCGCTTCGATTCAGGACTTGGAGCAAAACATCACGCGTGTCATTCGCCAGTTACCAGTCGAAATGCTCGAACGAGTCATCGAAAATTGGGCTCAACGGATGGACCATCTGCGACGTAGCCGCGGCCAACATTTGATAGACATAATATTCAAAAAATAAATGCCAAAGAATGTTCTTTCAAATGATAATAAAGGAATTTTACGAACAATGAACGTTGGTTGAATTACTGAAAAACATAAAACTTGTTTTAAAATTGAGGCATTGATATATTTTCTAAATAAAGGGTTGTCAAATTTTAAGGGCCGATGTTGATTTTAAATGAAACACAAATTATTTTGGAAATTATTGTCATTTCTTTTTATTAAGATAATATTGGTATGGTTCAATTATGTATGGAACAAAATATCGGCCAAATGGCCGCCGCGACCTCGGCGGCACACCTTCATCCGATGGTCTAAATTTTCGATGACCCTGAGGCATAATTGAGGTTCTATGCCGTTAATGTGCCGAATTATCTCATCCTTTAGCTCTTGAATTGTTGCTGGCTTATCGACGTACACCTTTTCTTTCAAATAACACCAAAGTATGAAGTCCAACGGTGTCAAATCATATGATCTTGACGGCCAATTGACATCGCCACGACGTGAGATAACACGACCATTGAATTTTTTGCGCAAAAGAGCTATTGTTTCGTTAGCTGTGTGGCAAGTGGCACCGTCCTGTTGAAACCACATATTGTCCACATCCATATCTTCCAATTCGGGCCATAAAAATTTCGTTATCATCTCACGATAGCGAACATCATTCACAGTAACTGCCTGACCGGCCTCATTTCGAAGAAGTATGGCCCGATGACGTCGCCAGCCCATAAGCCACACCAAACGAACTGGGCGAGCATGCACAGGTGTTTTCACATCTCCTACAGACCCGGTTTGCTGAAATTTGCGCACAATTCTCCCAATTGTGGACACATTTATTCGGTTATGCTGATCAAAAAACATCACGAAGTGTCGTGCATTTTGATTTGAACGCCCATTTTCGTAAAAGGCTTAAAAAACTTTAACGCGTTTCTCGATTATGTATCTTTCCATGGTTCAAATTGAGTTAGTCTGAAAATGAGAAATGTCAAATGAAATGCAGAAAAAAAGCTTGACGTTTAGGTGTGGTTCACATTCAACATCGGCCCTTACATTTTAACCACCCCTTACTTTTACGAAAATGAAAAGTGGAAGTTTTGCAGTTTCTAAGCAGGAGTACTTAGTAGTATTTATTGTGAAAGACAGACACTATTGTATCACTTAGTAGTCACTTTCTTAAGTTTCATGGTTCTATAAACCAAATCTTCTAGACTTACTAAATTAGCTACGGCAGCTGAGTTTCAGCCGATGTGAGCCGCTATCGTCGGCGGCGCCGGCTAAACCTTCAAGAGGCTACTCAAGGTTATACAATTTATCTTTCAGCTGATCGCTGGTTCAGATCTCAGATCATTCAGCTGATCGCTAGTTCAAATCTCTCCCGACTGCAAATAGCTTTGTAAATAACTACAAACCAGGTATTGCCTGCCATTCATCTCACTTTAATATTACTGAGAACTTTGTAGGGATTGGAGAAACTCACCAGGTGGAGGATACCAAACAAGTCGACGTAGTCATTGGTAGTCTAAAGAGAGCTATAACATTCCTGTCTATACGTTTCTGCTGCACCTTGATCAAGACTTGGTCCAGAGATTTTTCATACAGAACGACTATCTTACCTGTATGTCACGAAATTGGTATATACGAACTACAGACAGTAGACGATGCACAAATTTAAACATTTTCAGAATACCATATACGTCGACTGGGGATTTCGAGGTTCCATTGTAATTACCGGTACAATACAAACTGGAAAATTGCTCCGAATTTTTAGAGAATTGATGCTCGGAATCAATACTAATTATTCATTTCTAATCTATTTCAATATTAATAATGTGACTCCAACTTCTATAGGGAAGAAGACGAACCTAGAGATATTGCTGTCCTCCCGTAAACCGTACACAAACCTGAAAAATTTACGAATACTATTTACTTGAGATTAATTTGTGGACTACTCGACATTATCTTCTGTTAAAACCCAGAAATCAATCCAAGATCAATCTAAAAATTATCACAAAGCCGATAAATCGACTATGTGAGCTGCTAAAACCGGATGTCACCCTTACCTAAGCCTAAAGGCCCGAAAGTAAAAACACGTAAAATCTAAATATATTAAAACTACTAAAATGGAGATCTGACTTTCTTTCTTAAGATGGCAGTATACCCCTTCTCGTTCTATTACTGTATTTACCTCGTGATTGACGGATCAGGGGAAACCAGGAAAATACTTCAAAGTGGTCCAGAAATCATCCTATTGGTTTAAGCATTCGTCTTTATATTGCTGAGCTTTGCAGAGCCTTTGCTGTTTTTTGTTAAGACCCAGAAATCAATCCAATCCGGCAAACTTTTATAGACTTCAAAATTCAAAGGAGGTAGTTAGGACTTTGATACTATTGATAACCAGTAGTAACTTTCTATATATTTCTAGATTTATTAGTGAGAGCTGATTACCCGGTTAGATCGATAATTATGATCGAGCATCTATTCCAAAGTTTCTAATCAATTTTATTCTTCATACGAATTCAATTTAGTTTTGGGAAGGATAAGAACTCCACGATATAGCAGACTTCCCGAAAACCTTGAACCATTCAACAAAGTGTGTGAATACTTTAAGTGAAAGTAATTCCCCAATATCTTTTGAGCAATTATTCCTTTTAACATGGGAATAATTCAAGTAACCACTGGAATTTATCATAATCAGTTTTGTAGAACCCTTGGTATTTTCTGTTAAGACCCAACAATCAATCCAGGAATCATGTGCCGATGAACCCGTTGATTGCCCACGATCCACCTCGGAATATGCAAACTACGAATATCTGCGTATACTTCAAGTGCTCCCACAGAGTTGTGTGAATAATCATCTTACTCGTGTGAGCTTTGGTTTTTATCTTTCTCAGCTTTGCAGAACCCTTGTTTTTAGGCTACAGATATCAATGCAGGGTTCATGTGTTCATAAAGCTATTTGTTCCCACGTTTGGCCATATCGTTTTATAACCATATCAACCGCGTGATTGCCGAAATGAGGCAAATACTTCAGGAGCTCGCGTAGAGTTGATTGAACAATTGTCCCTATTTCGTATGGCCACCGGACATTCTCAGTTTAGCAGAACCTTCAACCAAAGTTGAAGACAACCAGTAGTTTACTGCACCTAAACGAGATGAAGCCTAGTAAGATTATGAGTGTTCTAACAGGGCACTCATCATGCTTACAAGCACATCTGCATTTGTGATTATCAACCGCATAGGACAAGCAGATAATGACAAATGCAGAGCACGCCGGAAAAACATAGAGACGATGAAACACTTTCTGAGCCAATGCCCAGCTTTCGCACATGCAAGATCCCGACATTTCTTGTCCGACACTTAACCAGATCTGACTCAGCTCAGAGGATATGATTGGAAAATACTAAGAAAATTCGTGTCTGATACCGATTTTCTAAGGGTTAAAAAAGAGATCATTAATTTGGAGCGCACACAGGCCGATCCACTGGCTTATGTATATGTCGCCTCTCTTTCAACATAACCTAAACTAACCTAACCCAATTCAGGTAGCCAGTGGACTTTGCTGAGGTTCGCAGAGTTGTTTGAACAATCATTCCTCTTTACTTGTGAGGAATTCCAGCTACAACTGGATTTTTTCTTTCTTACCCTGTAGTTTTCAGATAAAACCCCGATTTCTGGATTTATGTGCTTACGAAGCTTTTGGTTTTCCACAATAAGCTATCACGTTCGAAATATTACCGTATACACCTCGTGATTGACGTAATGCAACAAACCACAAAGAATTTGCAAATACTTCAGGTGATCTCCCAGAGTTATTTTAAAAATCATTATACTTGAGTGAGAACTGGGCTTTTCTTGATCTGCTTTGCAGAACCTGATGGTTCCTGCTAACCTAAACTTCTTCAACACCTGCGAGTATTAAAGTGTTTGTGGTCTTTTATAGTCTCCTTTTTAGAGAATTAGGAAGAACTTTGATGCTATATGACAAGGAGAGCCGCCTTCAAAGGTCTCCGATTGGCTCGTTGCTTGATACTAAGGTTTCTAATTCATTTAATTCTAGACTCTCTGGAATCCACGAACTTCCCCTAGTTCAACAAACCTTTACCGAACCTTTGTCGTTCTCTGTTAAGATCCGAAATCAATCAAATCCGGTGTTGTTCGAAGGACGCCAAAAGTCTTATCTTAGTTATATGGGAACTTTCTTCAATAGCTCAGAGTGTTTGCTGCCTTTTCAAGGAAGTAGGTAGAACATTGATACTATTGATAACCTATAGCGAATTTCTATAGATTTTTAACTTCTAGATTTATTAGTGAGAGCTGCGTTAGAAGGTCTCCCATTGGCTCGTTACTTTTGATTTGATTTGCCTTTTGATTGATTATAATCTGTTGTTTTTCTCATATGACTCTAAATTCTGTAGGTAAGGAAAATAACTCCGTTTATCGTAGACTTACTGAAAATCTTGGATTTTCTCTAGTTCTGGGAACTTCCGGAGAACCTTTGGCGTTTTCTATTCATACCTAGAAATCAGTCAAATCCGGGATTATTTTTAGGACACTTTAAGTCTTATCTTAGTCATATGAGAACCTTCTTCAATAGATGCGTAGTCTTTTCAAGGAAGTAGGCAGAACTGCGATGCTATTGATAACCTATATTGAGTGCTGCCTTTCGATTGTCTCGGTACTCTTAATCAGTCATCGATACTGAGGTTTTAAATTTATTTTATTCTTCGTACACTCCAACTTCTGTGGGGAAGGATACACCGATATCCTAGACTTCTTGCAAATTATGGACTTCCTTTAGATCCAGGAACTTGCGCAGAACCTTCGAAAAAAATCGATTCCGGTATTCTTGTATCTTATCTATGTGGAAACATTTCTATTTAAGTGTTTGTGATCTTTTCAAGGAAATATGTAGAACTTTGATGACATATAGCTAATTCCTATAGATTTACGACTTCTTGATTTATCACTAAGATCTGCCTTAAAAGATTGGCTAAGGAAACCTTGGACTTCCCAGAACTTCCGCTAATTGAAGAAAATCTAAAAGCAGTGTGATGTGGTATTATTTCTTGTTAGGTTCGACATCTTTCTGATGTATCGAATATACCTTCCATAATGTAGGAGGCCTATAAAAATTAATGTAGATACATTAATCTTTTTACACAATATGTGTTGTTTAAGTTCACTTCAAGTTGGAAACATATGTATATAGAATAGACTGCAGAACTTTATATGGAAATTACAAAACAAACAACGACAACAAGAACACCACCAGCAAAACTGGTATGGAGATGCTCATTGTCCGTCTGGGGAGGGATGAATGAATGGATGTACGTACGGATGAATGTTGGAGGAACATTTGCGCGTTGCGATAACATAGCATCGTCAATGCATTCCCAACAACAGCAATGGGGCACTGCATCATAATAAGGAAACAAGTAATCACGGGAACAACACAAAATAAAAATCCAGGAAACGGAGGGGGAAATCTACATCGACAGTTTATAGTATTTTTTTGGTTTGTTTGTAGCTTTCAAATTTAATGAAGAATAATAACATTTTAATAAAGAACTAATGGCAAACAACATTGGATTATGAGTAAACAACCTCTATGGAAATGTTTATATGGAGGCGATAGTGCTAATGAAGTCATTACTGTCAAATTTAACAATTTTTTTTTGGAAAAGTTTTTGCGATCGCTCTAATTAATGTCTTTTTTTTCATCTTGTTTGATTTCAGATTTCTACAATTGCTGCAATGAAGTATTTGGTTCATGTCGAACATCCTGTGAAAATGTAAGTAATCTTAAACTGAAACTCATTCCAATGCACAATGACAATTTGAGACACACACACAAAACTTGATCTGCTGCAGGTTGATGGTTGCGGGAGCTCTCGAGGCAAGAGATTATGCCTGGGTTTTTAAATCTGCATTATAAATTATTTTAAAACTGACATTAAAACTGATTAATGACAGGCAACTACTTGAAATTGTGCTTTAAATACTCCCAGAAAGCAACGACGAAAACCTCCTGTCCCCACAACACATGAGCACAGCTTAAATTTCTGATAACATGTCCGTCCATCAGTTGCTCCGTCTGTCCAGCGTTTTAAATCGCCTTTTGCCCGCTATGCCGAAAGTTGTTTAAAAAAACTCCATAACAAAATCTTGCAAACGGCTGCATTAGTTTGACTTGATGAAAATATTTTCATCAAATTGAACTAGTTTTTCATTTCGGTGTACATTTGTTGTCGTTGTTGTTGTCTTCGTAGTTAATGTCTTTTAATTTAAATTTAAATGACTTGTATTCATGAAATATGGCAACACTTAAACAGGATATCAACTCTGTGGCACAATGTAAACCCAACTCAACGCGGCCCGTGTCTCTGGGATTAGTTGAATAACATATACATACAATAATAAATACACTGAATGGCAGCAAAAACATGTCAAAACTAATTACTTTTGTTACTATTACATATCATATGAGACAATTTGTTGGGAATGGTTGAACAGAGTTTCGAACTGTCGATAGCATAGCAGATTAAAATGGAGCAATAACAAGCAATAATAGAGAGTTATAAATCTACCCTTAGAGACCATCTCAAAGACCATTGAGAACAAGTTAAACGCTTTTCAACAGGCCTGTAGACAGGTTCAGGTTCAGTAGGCCTTCCATTAAGATGTAGAGAAGAATACTCGTATAATGCTAATCAATGAGGTTTGATTTGATTTACCTTCATCACCATGATTATAATCCCCAGCTTGTGTTAAGAAATAAATTTCTGGTAAAAATATGTATATCGACAGTTTATATTCAATATCCTCTATCTTAAAAAACACTATTGTTCAGTAGAGCCAAAAAAACCGTTTATATCCCTAATTTTAAACAAAATTAAAATTGTTTGTTCTACAATGTTTATTACACCTAACTACGTGAACTGCTAAAAAATATTTTTGTTTTAATATTTGCACCACGAGCCATTTTATAGAACATAGAAGGTATTGCTATTCAAAAATTCTTCATGTATAAAAAAGAGGGTTTTGCATAGCAAAAAAAAATTATTTATGAATTCCAAAAATTTTTTTAATATATAATTATACATATTATAATAAATAATAATAACAATGAATTAATGATTAATTTTTTATTTAAGTATTATTTATTTCTTGGGGTTCATTTTTGAATCCATTTTCAAATTGTCATAGAAAAAATGGTATTCTTGTGGAATCACAGGTTAGATATAA
The DNA here is from genome assembly GCA_963930755.1 of Eudasyphora cyanicolor. Taxonomy (NCBI): domain Eukaryota; kingdom Metazoa; phylum Arthropoda; class Insecta; order Diptera; family Muscidae; genus Eudasyphora; species Eudasyphora cyanicolor. Next base: position 55,156,532 of record OZ005735.1, read on the forward strand.
AAATAGTCATAATTTGAAAACTAAAACTTCGATTAAAAAAATGTAACCAAATTCGGGTTTAGCATACTCTTTTCACCAAAGAACCATCTTTTAGAAGAAAAAAAAAAAAAAAACAAAAAAAAAAATAGTCCCAAATTATATGAAGAGATAGAGGGTATTGCATTCAGAAAAAATAAGTGTGTAAGATAGAGAAATTAAAAAAAATGACCATAAAATCTCAATTTTTTTTTATTTCCAAATTAGTACCACAGATGCGCCTTATTTTACCGAATATTTTAACATAAAAATCTCATTTTTGCAAAAATTGAAAATAGAGGGTTTTGAATATAAGCTCTCGATATGCCTCATACTACTCAACAAAGGATCTGAACTCAATAGTAGTCTATTAAAAATGTCTTAATTGCAGCTTTCTCTTGAAAATTTTCTTGCAAAGTTTTGGCAGTAAGACCTGAAATGTTTAGTACGCGCTTCTGTTGCCTCCTCAGAAGGCTGTCCAATAGGTAGCAATGCAATTTGTATTATAACTGCGCCATGCATTAATATTTTATGCATTGTAGGAGTCATAGGATGCCAAGGGTAAAAACTGACATACAAGCGTGCTGTTTCCAGAGTATATTTGTCGTATTTTTCGGGATCAATTAGGGTGATCCAAGTAGAGATACTTTTTCAATAGCCTTTTTTGACAGATCACGTGTGAGTCGTGTCATGCTGTCATGTTATTTTTGTTAAGTATTGTTTGGCATTTCATAATGGAAAGACTTACGCCTGAACAACGTTTACAAATTATTCAGTTTTATTATCGAAATAATCGTTCGCCAATAGCGCTAAGTCCATTTTTTTTAATCCAAAAAAAACACTTTCCGGTCGACCATCGACTTTGACACCCATGAGCAATATTTTAGCTCTCGTTAAGAGCTATCTTTTTGCCATTGACCGATTCCCGATCCGACGTACCGGAATCATCGGTCCATATTTCTTCAAAAAAGATGCCGGTGAGAACGTAACCGTCAATGGCGACCGTTATAGTGCCATGATAACCGACTATTTGATGCCTGAAATTGAAGCACGTGATCTCTGCGACATTTGGTTTCAACAAGACGGCGCCACTTCCCACACATCGCATCAATCAATGGATTTATTGAGAGAACACTTCGGTGAGCAGATAATTTGACGCTTTGGGCCGGTCGATTGGCCACCAAGATCGTGTGATATCACACCATTAGACTTTTTCCTGTGGGGATATGTAAAGTCAAAAGTTTATGCGGACAAACCGGCTTCGATTCAGGCCTTAGAGCAAATCATCACGCGTGTCATTCGCCAGTTACCAGAAGAAATGCTCGAACGAGTCATCGAAAATTGGACTCAACGATGGACCATCTGAGACGTAGCGGCGGCCAACATTTAATAGACATAATCTTAAAAAAATAAATGCCAAAGAATGATCTTTCAAATGATAATAAACATTCCCCATTCAATTTAAATTTTCTGTGTTTTTTTCTTTAAAAAAGTAGGGAACCTCGAATTAGATTACCCTATAGATAAAAGGAGATACTTATATTTATGTTTAAACTATACGTCTTCAGAAATCTGCTGCCCTTCGCTATCTAAAGAACTTTCTAATAGATTTTCAGACATAATAGTAATAGTTTCTAGTAAATTTCTGGTAAAAATATTTATATGCCACATGCTACTCAACAAAGGATCTGAACTCAATAGTAGTCTATTAAAAATGTCTTGATTGCAGCTTTCTCTTGAAAATTTTCTTGCAAAGTCTTGGCAGTAAGACCTGAAATGATTATTACGCGCTTCTGCTGCCTCCTCAGAAAGCTGTCCAATAGGTAGAAATGCATTTTGTTTTATAACTGCCCCATGCATTAATATTTTATGCATTGTAGGAGTCATAGGATGCCAAGGGTACAGAAATGACATACAAGCGTGCTGTTTCCAGAGCATATTTGTCGTATTTTTCGGGATCAATTATACTTATATGTCCGCTTGAAATTACTTCAAGTAATGGGTTTTCCAACAAGAGGTGTTATTTTGGTATTCACAGAAAAATTCCATTTTTTTCGATAAATGTTCGGGTGTTGATCACCTCTTCGAGAGATAACACGGTCCGGAAACTTTTCCCGTAACAGAGGAATGGTTTCGTTGCTTGTGTGGCAAGTAGCGCCGTCTTGTTGAAAGTAAACGTTGTCCAGATAGCATCCAACTCCGACCATAAAAAATCATTAATCATCTCTCGATAGCGCAATCCATTCACCGTAACTGTTGATCCAACCTCATTTTCGAAAAAGTAAGGTCCAATGACCCCGCCGGACCATAAACCGCACCAAACAGTCACACGTTGAGGATGGAGAGGCTTATCAACAATAACTCTTGGGTTTTCCGAGCCCCAGATGCGACAATTTTGCTTGTCGACGTAGCCACCGAGGTGGAAATGGGCCTCGACAGTCAAGATGATTTTCGAATTTTAATAATTTCAGTGCGTTGTTGAATCGTGTACTCGTATTGTTCCATTTTTAGTAATGGCGTAGTTTCTACTTGACAAATGTCAAAGAATAAAACCTTAAAAAGTGACAGCTACCGAAATACTGGGTGATTCAAAATAACACCTCTTGTTGTAATACCCTGTATGACTATTGTGCTACTTGTACTGCCATCATTGGTGTTTCCAAAGTTAGCTTTCGGGACATCCACCAATAAATCCATTTCTTTACGAAACCTTTCTTGAATTAGTCGTTTTTGCTCTATTTCGATTTCTTTTTCTGAATCTGTATTTTTGTATCTGAAGTTTATATGATAAATGAAGAATGCTCTTAAATAATCGTATTCTGGCATGTAAAACTGAGAAACCGAATTCAATAGCTTTGCGGTTTGCTTTTCCGTTATCCTCTAATTGGTTAAATTCTTTAGAAGTTGCGCCACAAATGTCGCATTGGCTTGTGTAGGTCGTGCCATTAGAAGCATTGCAGATTTTGCCTTCTACCATTGCCAAGATAAATAAATGTGTGACAAGAAACTGTTGCCCATTTATATCAACCCTTGTTTCGACTATAGACTTTAAGGAATTGTTTATGTGGTAAATTACTTGCTCTGTAACGTCAGTCTGGGAGAAGAAGGTTTCGGATTTTCCCACAACATTTTTTCTTGTTCCTTGCCACAAACTAATCGAAGAGGCACGCAGCAGCACTGAAATATGTTCGCATCTGAATCGACATTATTTTCTATTTTTTGTTTGAATTGAAATTGTTTGGATCCATCGCAACCCCATTTACAAATAATCTTTAAATTATCGCGTTTATTAGCCGTCAATGTTAATAGGACATCTGTCAGAAATTCAGATAAACGTCTGACAGTAAGATCAATCAATGGTTGCAATTGACTTTCTGCACTCATACTAGTCACTTTACATGTCACTTTTTGTACAACGCTATAACACGAAAAGAACTTTTTATTAGTTTGTCTAATTATACCGTATTGTCCTCTGGTTAATTCAGCATCCACGAACATCTGCAATGCTTGAATAGGTGTTAGAGAAGAAGATGTATCCTTCTTTGGTTTAAAATATGCCGTTTTACAATTTTGTGAAAGTGTTGGAGAGTTAGTCATAGACCTGGCCAATGTTGCTTTGGAACGGGAATTTCGAAGGAGCCGTTGAGAAATTCGTCTTCCTTTTTATGAGCTTTTGTCCATCTTTGCTATATCTCTGATTTAAAATGGAAAAACAGCTTTCCAAGCTCTCAAATTGGTCTTCTGTGTACCCTTCATGCGATAAAAGTTTGTTTTTCAAAAAAAGACAGCTTTTCTTCCAAATTAGGCAAATTTGTTTTCTTCATAAGGTCGAATAAGTATTTGAGGGTCACAATTCTTACTCCGGAAGTACTCACTGAACGTAGTATAAAAAAGGATAATTTTAAAGTACATTAAAGTTTTTTTTTCGTCAACAAATTCCAACTTCTTAAAATATGGCTTATCAGCGCTTTTCCGAGGCAAATTTGTGCATAAAATATTACTGAAAGTTATAAACTTCACACGTATATAAGAAATACAGCCGGATCTAAACCGGTAATATAACAAAAACATTAATAACCAAAAAAAAATGCCCAAAGAGAATTTTTTTTAAAAAGTGTTACTTCGAAACTTTAGAATAATAATTTTGATTGATTAAGAGCGCCCCAGTAGGCGAGTTGGTAGCGTGCTCGCCTATGAGTTTGGGGGTCGTGGTTTCGATTCCCACCACAGGCTCTGGTCTGTCGCTGCAAAACCTAGCCACATGATCTTTGTAACCCGGCTTTCTCCTGGACCATAAAATTAGAATATAAATTTACTTTGTATTGTAATTCATATAAATAAATAAATAATTTAGATTGATAAAATAATACAAATTGAAGTATAATTAATTGTTTTCTTACCTGTTTGATGAATATCCATTACTTCCACTTTAGAAATGATCGTAAAATATAAATATTCACTTTAAAACGTTGTTACAAGAACGTCAAAAACTGATAAATATTCTAAGTAGACTTATCTATTTCCGATTACTGTCTAATGGGCGGGTTTTAAGAGGGAAATGTAGGAGGTGCTGGATATTGTTTTCCGGATGGTATTCTAGCCTATTCTTTTGATCTATTAATTTTTTTTAACATTTTGTACTAGACACGTATTTTCTCAGTATATTCCAGTTGATGAGTCAAGTCTGGCAATATGAGATGAGTCAAGTCTGGCAATATATCGGTATCGAAATAACGGCCCAGCTTTCACACATGCAAGATCCCGATATTTCGATTCCGACATATTGCCCGACTTGACTCATCTCATATTGCCAGACTTGACTCATCAACTGGAATATACTGAGAAAATACGTGTCTAGTACAAAATGTTAAAAAAAATTAATAGATCAAAAGAATAGGATATGACTGGAAGATACTGAGAAAATAGGTGTCTAGTACCGATTTTCTGTAACCCGTGGGGCATAAAAATCATAAATAAAGAGCGCACAACAGGCCGAACCACTGGCTTAAGTGTATGTCCATGGACATGAGACGTTTAAACGTCTCCTCTATTCAACCTAACCTAACATTTTGTAAAATTGACTTTTGGCCGCATATAGTGAGCAAATACCGATATGTGCCCCGATAAAAACTACTCTCTAGTCGACGAAGAGTATTCTCCGATATATCGAAATACCTCACTTTGTCACATAAAGAAATTTTAAAATTATCTGAAATGCTACAATCTACATATTGATTTCTTAGTCCGGAATCACACGAGGCAATTTTTTCCAAGCATGTGTCAAAACATGTAGGAGTCTGAGACAGGCGGAAAGAGCTCTCTGCCTCTCTTTCTCCTATAAACTTTGACACTTGCATGGAAAAAATTGCCTGGCTATATAATAGTTGCAGGTTTGTTACTCAAATAGACCAATTAAGGTCCTTAGGATTGCCTCGCGCTCACAAGCCCCTCATCGAAACCAAAGTTATCAATAGTACGAATATTGGCATTGGAAAGATCTGTAAAACTTCCTTGAAAGGCCAGGCCACAACAGACGTTGTTTACTCAATACGGGACAGTAGCTTTCGGCTTTGCAGTTCTCCGGGATATCCCCAGATACCCACATGAGGTATTTGTTAAACTGCTCAGCCATCTCGTTAAGAGATCTGCGGCAGTCGAGGACTGTTGGTGAATTTATGGATGTGGCCTCCAGAGAATTTATGGCAGTAAATGACAATGTCAGTGTTGGTTACTAGGTTGCGACTCAGCCACTTGACGACTTCCCTTATTGCCATTATATCGGCTTAATAGACATTACAGGTATAGGCTACCAGACTATATCAAGACTAAGTTCTTTACAGTGTACTACATTGCCAACCTTATCAGCTTTGAACTATCCGTATAGAAGTGGAGATGGTTTCTATTACGAGTATTTGGTATTCTGCCAACCCATTCCTCTCTGGTAGGTATCTTAGAGGTGAAATTTCTGTCGAAGGTGTACACCATTGGTATATAGTCCACTCAGTCGGTTAACATAGCACTACACTGTGATATCCTCATGTGTTCGTAGTTCTTCATGTGTCCTCCACATGAATAGACAGTTCAACCTTAATGCCGCTCTATTTTCAACTTCAACTTCGCGACAATATGAATCGGCAGTAGGGGGACGAACTCAGTTGCTGTACTCATAATAAAGCTCCCCTTCTGTATAGGCCGGAAGTTGTCTGAACCTTTGATTATTGGTTGTTAATGGACCGTTTCTGAGTTGCCATCCACCACACCGCAATGCCGTACAACACTATTGGGCGAACTACTGATATACTCGTATATATATATATGCAATAGACTATTCTAGGAGAGAGGCCCCAACGCGACCCTAGAGAGCATATTTTGTAGACTTGACCTAATTCTAAGCTTTTTGGTTCTCCGACAGGAATTTTATATCCAAGTTTTCTCCAATGAAAGCATCTTCGTCATTAGTACCGGTCATATTTCGAAAGAATTGTGCTACCCGCCCTGAAACAGAATGTGTGCCATAGATGGAAGTTGTGCGTACTGACTTGTCCATATGACACGTATTTTTTCTTGAGAAATTCATTTTATATTTATTTCCCAACTTTTGTGGATATATAATAGCTTCTTTTACAAATTAGGGATTTACAATACCTTTAAGTAGATATAGATCATACAGCTAGTCGAAAATATATGACAGAAATCAATCGTTGTTGATTTGAGCTAACTTTATTTGAATGTCTCCCAAGTCCCAGTTTAAAAGAGTGGTTGTGCCCTAAAAAATATACTTCCTACCTTGACAACACCTAACGTCATTCTCATTAAGAGACCCATGATTTGTATCTGAGTGCGCGGGAAAAACTGGTTCCTTAACATATGATTAGGGTTTGGACTTCGGGAAGATCCGCGACAATAATCCCGGGAATTTTGTAGATTGTTTACTTCCCGATTACAGTGAATTTTTATCGGGATTCCCGGCTCATAAATTGAATACTGTAAGCTAATAAACAGCTGAAAATAACATTGAAAATTGCGATATTTGGTGGCAATTTTTAAAAATATTCTATGAAATGCTGCTCCCAAATTTTTTGGTTCGTAATCAAATACTGAAATAATAATATTTATCGCTAAAATACAACAAAAAAAATTAATGCCAAAATTCCCGAATCCGAATAAAAAATAACTATTCCCGATTCCCGGGATTCGAAAGAAGCCGGGCATTTCCAAACCCTACACATGAGGTTAAGGCACATTAGAATATACTCGTATTGAGTCAGCGGGTCTCTTAGCGGAGAATACAGATCAGCTCTGTTTTGTTGTCGAAGTACGGCAGAGAAGAGACGTAAATATTTAAAAAATTCAACGTCTCTCAAGTCATATTTGAAAATACGGTCTTCTTTTTTAATAACAGTCTTACATCTGATGAATTTTCCATGCCATCCTGCTGGTGTAATGTGATGGTTGACATTCAAGAATGTGGATTTTCCTCCAAACTCATAGCTATTTAGATTAGTTGGATTATTTTGACATTATCTCTCCAAAGATTATCAATAATAGTCGTGTTTTGGGAAAATTCACTTATAATCCTGCAGAGAGTGTGGATATCACGCATGCTTGACAATATCAGCAGAGATTTCTTCAAGGGTCCAAAGATCTCTACTCTAGTGTCCATTTTCTGCCGAAACCTTAGCGACATTTCACGATCATGATATGGAAGACCGAAGTTTCCTGGACAAATGCTTAGAATTTGATTAGGATAGATAGGATCACCGGGTACCTTTGTCATTGATCTATGAGACGGTCCATGACAGACAGAACCTGATTTTAATTTTGTTGGCAGCCCTGCGGTTTGCAACTTGACCTTGTTCCGATATAAAGAATGGATGTATTTTAAGTACTCCTCTCGAAGCGAACTTCATGTGAGACGATCGGCAAGCAAAAAGTGTTATGCAGATCTTTTGATCCTCTGATCAAAGGTAATTTAATAAATGGGTTGGTAATCAACAAATGCTTTCTTATTACTTTCCATTAAGAGCCATCAAACATCTAAGAAATTTTATTATATTCCAAAATTTACACATATTCGTTTATGGGAAAATGTCGCCAGGTCCTACCGATTGACCTAATTGTGAGGCATTCTCCTATCCGCTGTTTGTTACTTATCCCTGAAAAGCTATTTATTCCAGAGTTAAAGCATAGTCTTTAGTGAAAAAAGTGAACAGGTCCTACCGATCTCCAAGTTACTCGTAATGCTATGATCTAACACACAATTGCTTCAAGGAATTTTGGCTGTCTGGCTCAATGATAATTCCACCTCTAGGAAATACTTTGTAATATATCCCATACATACGATGTATGTATCTCTCCCACCACTCCTTTCCCCATTCACAACAATTACTCTTCTTCCATCTAGCGAAGCTACACCATATTTTACAGCACCCATTTAAACAATATGTCGTATTTTGACAGTTAATCAGAGACTGGAAGTAACAAATTAGTTACCTCCAAACCGCTGTGTGTGGTTCATTTGCTGAGGTATGCATTTTTGAAAATAATCAATTTCATTGGCAGAACTGAAAAGAAAAAAATTTACATTTTAAATGAAATATTTATAAATATGAAGACAAATTGTTGGTAATTTACTATGGTATGCATAATTTATGCAACACATTCAAATTAACGACAATGACATGCCAAACGAGAATTGTGCAAAATGTGTTAGTGCAAAAAACAGCAGAAAATATTCAGTTTGGAATGTATAAAGAAAAACTGGGGGGTGAAATAATCATGGGATTGTTTTAAAAGGTGGATCAGGGATATTTCAATTCAAAATTAAGTGGATTTCTAAAAGAAATTGCTGAAACGAAAAACTAGTATTTGATTTTGTAAATATAAGCCGAACTAATCACTTGAAATGCTTTCAGCTCATTTAATTCTATTGCTATTTAGTCAAGACACAGCAATTTATGAGAATTTATTTTATTCATTTTGAGTTTTTGTAATTTTTAAACTAGCCAAAATATATTGTTATTGTGATTCTGCATATCTTGGAAAGGAATGCTTTCCACTGGTATACATTTTCTGGAAATTTGAATGAAATAAAGATTCGAAAATAGTACCACAAAGATTAACTAAGCCTTTTAAATTAATCAAAAAAAAAATAAGAGTAAAATAAGAATAAATAAATAAATTGATTTTTTTTTTGACTGAATTAACTCTTCAAAAAGTGTACCAAAAAAATTAATTTAGGGTTTTGAATTCATCAAGAAAATCGAATAAATTTCCTTGACAAATTTAGTTATTAATAGGATTCTGCACATATCTAAGAAAATCTCTAAACAACAAAATCTCTAAAAGTATACCACAAAATTACAATTGACTAATATAAATTACAAATTCGATTCTGCATATTTAGAAAAAAAAAAATAACTTTTCATTGATATCAATTTGTAACTAACCAACATTGGTTATAATTATGATTCTGCACGTCGTGTGAATGAAAGCTTTCCAGTGATATACATTTTATGACATTTTGACTGAACTAAAGACAAGAAAAGCGTACCACAAAAATTAAGGTAGCGATTTTAATGCATCAAAAAATCTATTACATTTTCTTGAAAGTTCATCTTGCAAATATAGCTTTAAATAGTATTCTGCACGTCGATAAGAAAAGAGTTTTCCAGTAATATATAATTTAATATCATTTAAGGGTACTAAAGACTCCAAAAGTGTACCACAAAATAATAATTGACTGAAATAAGTCACAAATATGATTCTGCACGATTCTGACTGAACTAAAGATTCTAAAAATGTAACACAAATATTAATTTTGGATATTAACGGCCTGTGTCTGTATTTCTAACGAAAGTCTCTGCGAACGAAAACCAATCACTCACTTTCGTCTGGAATTTGGTTTCTCTAAGGTTTGTTCGTTCGTTCGCCTGGCTTTACGTCAATGACGTTAACAATTTACCAATTGGCAAATAATGTAATTGCCAGGTCAATAATTTCACAACTTCCGGTCTAAAATAGCACACATTTTTGTATGGTCGACCTTAGAAAATACAACTCTGTATCCTTTACACTAGTGGTGGCCACAAATCAACTCTGGGTGAGATCCAACACTCTCATTTCTTTCTCTCTCTCACGTCTCTTTCATTGTGCACTGATGAATTGTTTCCATCTTTGCGAGCTGCCAATGTTGACTTGTTTATGCTTAAATTTGTAAACATATGTATACAATTTTATTATTATTTAATTGTTTTTACCATAATTATGCTAATACCTACTTATTTTTGCTTTTAATAAGGTTTTTTTGTCATTGTTCCTATCAGTCGACAAATAAAATAAAGTGACTCGATCTGGCATTTGTGTTCGCCCAGATGACAGCAAAGAGAGATAGAGAAACTAAAATTTACACTGAAATGATTACGTTTTCGTACGAGTTCATTATCGTACGACTTCTCGTTGTGATGGTAGTTAGTGAAACCCAAATCAGCTGTTTGTCGTCTGGCAAGCGAACGAAAGCAAAATTTTAAGTTACAGAAACAGGCTTTAAATCTTGCAAATCTAGTAATAACTAGGATTCTGCAAATCTAAAATAAAAGTTTATTCTAGTGATATACAATTTAATACCATTTAATGCCACAAAAGTTGCTAAAAGTTTACCACGAAATTATAATTGAGTAAAATAGGTTATTAAATACGATTCTGCACATCTTGAGAAATATGAGATTTTCGTTGATATTAAATATCGATACCTCGATTCTAAACAATGCTAAGTGCAAAAAGGTAGGTTTTCAGGAGAGGCGATCAAAGTTTGATAATTTTTTTTAATTTGTGTGGAATTCCTTTATAACGCTAATCGGATAACCTATATATATAAACATATATATAAACACCAAAATTTTGACTGAATATAATTTGTAATATTTAGAAATTAAAAATGTAATCTCCTTAAAAACATGCTAATTCGACTTAGCATGTTTTAGAATGAAGGTATATATATATAAATTACCGAAATAACTTATAAATTTGATTCTGCATATCTTGGGAATGAAAGCTTTTCATTCACATATATTTTTCACATTTCGAAAAGTGTATCAGAATAATTAATTTAGCATTTTCATTGTATGAATTAAAAATGTAATAACATTTCTGGCTATTATTTCTAACCAAATCTAGTTACGACTATGATTCTCACATCTCCAAAAAAACAATGGGACATATAATTTAATACCATTTATGGACTCTAAAAGTGGACCAAAAATAAGAATTGACTAAAATAAGTCACAAATACGATTCTGCACATCTTAAATACGATTCAGCACATCTCTAAGCAGAGAGTTTTCCAGTTATTTAATACAATTTAAGGGCACTGAAGGTTCTAAAAGGTACCACAAAGTTATAATTGACTAACATAAATTACAAATACGATTCTGTACATATTGAGAAAAATAGCGTTTGATTGATATAAAATTATAACTAACCAAAATAAAATTATGATTCTGCACATCAAGAAGACGGAAGCTTTAATTAATCAAACAAATCTAATAAATTTTCTGGATAATTTATCTCTCAAATCTACCTATATATACGATTCTGCACATCTCTAAGCAGAGACTTTTCCAGTGATATATAATTTAATACAATTTAAGGGCACTGAAGACTCTAAAAGTGGACCAAAAATAAGAATTGACTAAAATAATTCACAAATACGATTCTGCACATCTTGAGAAAATAAGCTTTTCAGTGATATACAATTATTACTGACCGATATAGGTTATAATTCTGATACTGTAGAACTTGGGAGTGAAAGTTTTCTTCTCATATAAACTTTATGAAATTTTGACTGAAGTAATGTTTCGAAAAGTGTACCACAAAAATTAATTTAGTGTTTTTAATTAATCAAACAAATCTGATAAATTGTCCGGATCTAGCTTTAAATACGATTCAGCACATCTCTAAGCAGAGAGTTTTCCAGTGATATATAACTTAATACAATTTAAGGGTACTGAAGGCTCTAAAAGTGTACCACAAAATTATAATTGGCTAATATATATAAGTTACTAATACGATTCTGCATATATTTAGAAAAATAGATTTTGATTGATGTAAAATTATAACTAACCAAAAAAGGTTAAAATTATGATTCTGCACATCAAGAAGACCGAAGCTTACCACTGCTATACATTATATGCTTTTAATTAATCAAACAAATCTAATAAATTGTCTGGATAATTAATCTTTCCAATCTAGCTATAAATACGATACTGCAGTTCCTTAAGCAGAGAGTTTTCCAGTGATATATAATTTAATACAATTTAAGGGCACTGAAGGCTCTAAAAGTGTACCACAAAATTATAATTGACTAACATAAATTACAAATACGATTCTGCACATATTGAGAAGTATAGCGTTTGATTGATATAAAATTATAACTAACCAAAATAGGTTAAAATTATGATTCTGCACATCAAGAAGACCGAAGCTTGCCACCGATATACATTTTATGATATTCTGACAGAACTAAAGATTCAAAAAGTGTACCACAAAAATTAATTACGGGTTTTGGTTTTGGCAGTAAATCTTCCAAATTTAGTTATAAATAGGATTCTGCACATCTTAAAGAAACACACTTTCCACTGACATAAAACACGGCGCGACAATTATTAAAAATACCTTTACACTTTAACCGGTTGATATACGTCTGAAACTATAGGAAAAAAGAAGTTAATTGTCATTTTCAGTTTTTCATTTCCTGGACCTGTTGCCCTTTTAAAGAAGTTCAAAGTCTTAAAGTATAACATTTAAAAAAAATGTTTTAAATACTTATTCGCGCTCTACGATATCGATATAGGTGTCAAATTAAAGAGGAGAATTTTGGCTATTTCTTATATTTTTTTATACATACCATTCCAGGATAAAAAACTGACTGACCTTTTGACAATATAATATTTACAACAATATAATTTTGACAATATAATATTTACAAACAAATATTTACTATGCCCTGTATGAATGATCTCATAGTCTTTTAAATTTACTTTTTTACTTACGCAAAGTCCTAATTTCTTTTAATTAAAATAAAATGTTCCGAAATGTGTGGTGTTGGAAATTACATATGTACTCACATACGAGTATTCCCATGCATATAAACAATTATGGTGTGTATGATTTCATCACGACCTCAATACATAGCTTCTGCTGTTGGTTTATACTGGAGCTGGAGCTGCAGATGAAAAACATGTGTTCCAGTTCGTAATCTCACCCAGTCACAGAGCAGTACTTCTGTGACAGTTGACACTTAATGGAGCGTCATGTTTCTGTGCGTTTCTGCTACCATTTCTTTCCAGGGCCTCATCGTCATCATCAGCATCATCATCGTCGTGCCTCATGGCTTCTGAATGCGACACTAAAGGGTAAATTTTATAAAATTTAAGAATTCCACACTAGCAACTGAGAATTAAGCAATAATTTCAACTAATTACAAGAAAACTGCTTTCGAAATTGATTTAAACGCACAGAGAGATCTGTAGACGAGACAGAGGCGAACGACAGAAACTTGACTTTGGAAATGGGAGAAGTGTAAAAGTTGAAATTACATGGCGTGTTCACTCATCCAATATTTGCCATTAAATTATGAAACACTTAAAGCAGCTTTAGGGAGTAAATAAATCTGGCAAATATGACAGGTCTGGAATGTGATGTGAGGCACAGAGTTCTTTAATTGCAAAATAAATCAGATATCTCCAAAATATATCACTTGAATTGAGACACGATGTCTAAATTTAATTTATTATTTTAATAACTTTTCACTTGTACAATAAATGAACGTCAATAGAATTATCTACACAGAGGAAACGATATTATAAATCATCATTTAAATTGTTGTGACTATCACTTGATGGATAGTATCAATCAGTAATAATTTTACAGTTATACAAATCAATTATTGGTAAAAAGTAAAAAAAATCGTTGTAAAACCTACAAATACATATTCTGTTAGCAAAATTTTCTTTTCAACATTTTAGTTGTGAGCGCCAAATTTTTCAATAGGATTCTCCACCTAGAGAAAACAATTTGGTTACGACAAAAGATATTTATGCCAAGTGGTTGTTTGCAGTTGGCAGAGCCATAATTTTTATGTTATGACTATAAATAGGACGGTACTATCATAAAATGGTGGTTGTAATCATTTTCCGATTATAAAAATCAACTATTGGTCACAACTACAAATAAATTAGTAATAAAAACTACAAATATTCAGTTGGCACAATTTGTTCATTAACATGTTGGTTGTGAAAAACGACATTTTCGTCAAACTGTTTTTTTGCAGTTGACACATTCTTCATTCTAATTGTGGTGACCATAAATCGGTCGGTAATACCATCAAAAGGTTGTACTTAGTAATCCGTCTACAGTTATACAAATCAATTATTAGTTACAACAACAAATAAAATAGCAATAAACCTATAAATAGTTAATTAGCATTTATGCATTTATTTCGTTTATGACAAGAGAGACGCACTGAGGGAATTATTTCGTTCTAGCAACCGACATGTTTGGCATCCGATTTGATGCAGTTACCAGAATCGTAATTTTAATTGTTGTGATCACAAATTGATCGGTAGTATCATAAAATGGTTGCAGTAAAATTCTTACGGTTATACAAATGAAATGAAAACTACAAATATTCAGTTGGCAAAATTCATTGTTTCTACAATATTTTGGTCGTGGCAGCCGAATTTTGGAATATGATTCTCCACACAGTGTGAACGAACCATCATTTTAATTGATGTGACTATCAATTGATCGGTTAATTTATGTGGTGGCTAAAAACCGTTATTTAGCCTCAATTAATATGTAAATGGTTTGGTAAATCGGTAGCATCATAAAATGGTTGTTGTAATCACTTTACAGTTATACAAATCAATTATTGGTAACAACTACATACAAAAGAAATAGTAATAAAAACAAACTATTCAGTTGGCAAACATTTTTGTTGTGACAACCGAATTTTTTATTAGAATTCTATACAGAGGCAACGATTTGGTTGTGACAACCAACATTTCCGCCAACCGAGGTTACAGAATCATTATTTTAATTGTTGTGACCATTAATTGAACGGACGTACATAAGATGGTTGTAGTAATCATTTTACAGTTAAACAATCAATTATTTGTAACAACTAGAAATAAAATGGTAATGACCACCAATTGATTCAAAGGATTGTAGTAACCAATTTACAATTCTGTGCCCCATAGCGAAAAGGTCGAAATTTGGAATTGCTTTTTTTTACAAAAATACATTTTTTAATCAAATACTTGATCAAAAATCTTAAATAACCTTCCAAAACATAAAATGCTCAAAACCCCTTAAATAAGAGTCTTAGAGCGAAAAGGTCTAAAATTTGGTACCACAACTTTTAGGACAAAAAGCTTACATTTCCCTTAAAAAAATTAAGCAGTCACAACTTCTTAAATATGCGACCTAGAGCGAAAAGAACAAAAGTTGTGGATCGTTTTATGTCAAAAATCTGAAATTACCTTCCAAAAATTTAAATTGATCATAACTCTTTAATAAGCCTTCCAGAGAAAAATGACTAAACATTATTTTCAAAAACTTTAAACGGTTATAGCTTCTTGAATAAGGGTGCTGCGTGGAAAAGACGTGCAAAAAATGTAATTGCTTTTCAAAACTGTAAACAGTCCTGACTACTTAAATGAGAATCCTAGATTGAAAATGACAACAATTTTAATCACTTCTTTTGGTCAAAAATTGCAATTGCTTTCCAAAACTAGTTTGAATAGGACGAAAATTGTGTATAACTTTAAGGTCAAAAAACTGAGAGAAACCAAAATTATTTCTAAAACTTTAAACAGTCATAACTCTTTAAAAAAGTGCTGGAGCAAACACATTGAAAATAAGGATATTTTCTTTTGCTGAAAAAAAAATAGAAATTACTTTCCAAACCTGTAAACGGTTAACCTCCCTAAATAAGCGTCGTACAAAGAAAAGGACAAAGCTATGGGATCACTTTTTTTTGTTAAAAAAAAAAACTGAACTTCCTTTGTAGAACTTTAAATGGGCATAAACAATTAAATGAATGTCATAAAGCGAAAATGTAGGATCACTTTTTTTGGTCAAAACATTTCAAATCATTTTTTAAACTTTAAACGGTCATAACTCCTCAATTAAGCGTCTAGAGCAAACAAAAAAATTGTTTTTAATTTATATGGTAAAAAATTGTATTTCCTTTCCAAAACGTTTAACGGCCATAACTGCTTCAAAAGCATCCCAAAGCGGAAAGGAGAAAAAATGTTGGATCACTATTGGGATAAACAATTTTAAAATCCTTTCCACGACATAAACGGCCATATCCCCTTAAATAGGCTTCAAAGAGTAAAAATACGAATATCCCCTTAAATAGGCTTCAAAGAGTAAAAAGACGAATATTTGTAATCTCGTTCTTTGATAAAAAAAATTAAATTAATTTCGAAAATTGTACACGCTTATAACTCCTTAAATAAGCACCATACAGCGAAAATGACGAACATGTGCACTTGTTTTGGTACACCCAGGAAAGTAATTGGTTGGAATTCGATTGTAGCAATAAAAAAAATAGTACTAGCAACAAAAAGTATGCTATAAATGGTTGAAACAACAATACATAATAACATGGATACGATCAAATAAAAATGCTTGCAACTAAATCGATGGTTGTATCAATCGAATTAAGATTGTTTTTTTCATTGACAATCGGTTAGTTGTGGTAACCAATTTTAAACTTTCATTATAGTACCATATGATCGATTTTTGGTTGTGACAACCAATGTTTTATTCTTGGCAACAGAAATTGTATCAATAGACCAAAGACTATTATTGCAACGAATAATTGGTTACTACAACAGAAAATATATTAATAAATATGTAATAGTTTTTTGGTTATCGCAACAATTTCCCAAATTTAGAATAACAAAATGTATTTTGGGAAATACAAGCGAAAGATTGGTTGCTGTTCTTTTGCTGATACATGACAAACAAAAAATAAAATTACTCGACATAAATAAATCTTCAACATTTTGTTCAAGAGCGGTATATGTAGTCAAAAATAATCACGTGTGGATAATAATGTGTGAAATGCAGAATATGTTGTGCAAAATGTTTTTGAAAGCAATATTTGCATACAAGTTTTTTGTTTTTTTTTGTGTCATATATTTCCACATCTCATAATAGTGATGAATTTGTAATGTGGGATTTTTAATTTTGTTATGAATTGTTTGGTTTTTTGTTCAATAAATAAAATACAAATTAATGAAACTGTTTTTAATTAATTGTAAGTACAACAGAACAACCAATTTTTTAAAACAGTTGGTTGTGGCAACATACAACAGATAATTTTTAGCCACCATTTTCGTAGTTGGCGCAACCAAATATGATTGTTGTCAACATGGAAGCAGAAGTATACCACAACCAAAATGTTGGTTGTCCTGATGGAATCGCATGATAGTAGACAGAACTACCAAAATTCGGTTGTGGCAACCAAACTGTATTCTGTGTTTAAAAAAAATTCCTTAGCAAGCCTTTAAAGGTCATAACTCATTAATGAAGTAAAAGGCATTTGTGATCATTTTTTACTTTAGCTTTAAACGGCTATCACTTCTTAAGCGTTCTGGAGTAAAAGGAACTAAAATTTGGGATAACATTTTTAGGCAAAATACCTGAAATTACAGGCCAAAACTTTAACAGCTAACTCATTAAAAAAGCGTCCTCGAGCGAAAATGTAGAATCACTTTTTTTGGGCAACGAACTGAAATTCCTTTCCATAACTCCTCAATATGTGTCTATAATAATACAAGAGAAAAAAAAAATTGGGATTACTTTTTTGTAAAAAAATTTTGAATTCTCTTATAAAACTTTAAACGGTTATAACTGCTTAAATAAGCATCATAAATCTAAAAGGACGGACAATTTATGATCACTTTTTTGGTCAAGAGTATTAAATGGCTTTTAAAAACACAAGCCTGTATACGGACGAATAAAGCTCAAATGATTTCAAATATTCCCAAACGGATATCCACCAAACATAACAGGTGGCGCAAAAGTAACCTTTCGATGTTATGTTAGACGCGATTGGCGGTCAGCAGCTAACAGCTGATGCACCGTCTGGACTATGTATGGAAACATCTTCAAATCTTGTACCAAAATTCGCTGTAGAGACCGTCGACTGATACCCATTTGCGTGGCACGTCGTCTGGTCGATGTCGACGGCGCTTCCATGACATCCTCGGCTACAGCAGTAATATTCTCTGCAGAACGGTCTCTTCGAGGCGAGCGGCTAAACGTCGCAGTGTTTCACCAGTAGACGTTGGACGGCCAGGAAATCTGTGCCAAAGTCACCGACCGATTATTGGTCAAATAAATAGTCAGCAATATTCCGCGTTCTGGAGCAGTGTAGCGTAACATTGTTTATTAACGTGTATTTCGCATGTGTTTACTACACAAATGTCAAAACAGAACTGACATTAGGGGCCAATCGCAAAATTTATAGCATTTTCTGATAGGAGGATTACTTTTGCGCCACCTTGTAGGGCCTTCTTTACTAAAATGAAAGGAACAATATTCTGATTACTATATTCCGATCATTTCAATATCTCAACTCAGATCCGGTCAACATTTTTATACCCTACACCACACTGTGGTACAGGGTATTATGGCTTTGTGCATTTGTTTGTAACACCTAAAAGGAGAAGAGATAGACCCATTGTTTATTATACCGATCGACTCAGAATCACTTTCTGAGTCGATTTAGCCATGTCCGTCTGTCTGTCCATGTATTCTTTTAATCAAAGTGCAGGTCGTATTTATGGTCCGATTGTGATGAAATTTAGCATAGTGCTCTTTTTTGGCCCAAGGACGATCCCTATTGAAATTGGTTAAAATCGGTTCAGATTTGGATATAGTCCCCATATATATGTTTCACCCGATTTGACATGCAAGCGCCGTAGAAACCACATTTTACATCCGATCTTTATGAAATTCGGCAGAGAGAGTTTTATTATTACGTGAATGAACACTACCAAATTCGGAGAAAATCCGATCAGATTTAGATATAGCCCCCATATATATGTCTCACCCGATTTGGCATGTAAGCGCTGTAGGAACTGTATTTTAAATCAGATCAGTACGAAATTTGGCAGAGAGAGTTCTCTTATTACATGAATAAACACTGCCAAATTCGGGGAAAATCGGTTCAGATTTAGATATAGCCACCATATATATGTTTCACCCGATTTAACATTTAAGCGCTGTAGAAATCGTGTTTTATATCCGATCAGTACGAAATTTAACAGAGAGAGTTCTCTTATTACATGAATAAACACTGTCAAATTCGGGGAAAATAGGTTCAGATTTAGATATAGCCACCATATATATGTTTCACCCGATTTAACATTTAAGCGCTGTAGAAATCGTGTTTTATATCCGATCCGTACGAAATTTAACAGAGAGAGTTCTCTTATTACATGAATAAACACTGTCAAATTCGGGAAAAATCGGTTCAGATTTTAACATAGTCCCAATATATATGTTACACCCGATTTGACATGTAAGCGCTGTAGAAACCGTGTTTTATATCCGATCAGTACGAAAATCGGCAGAGAGAGTTTGCTTATTACATGTATGAACACTGCCAAATTTTTATCGCAATGCCCATTTTCGCATTGGTAGGTAGGTGTAGTGTATTATATAGTCGGCCCCGCCCGACTTTCTGTCTTTCCTTACTAGTTGTTATTGTCTTAAAGCATTCCAACAAGAGGTGTTATTTTGGTATTCAAAGAAAAATGTAATTTTTTGAGATAAATGATCGGATGTTTATTTCATAATAAAGAGGAATGTATGCCGTTGATAACGAAAAACAACATCAGCCAAATGACCACCATCCTTACAGGACCATATCCTTTTCATGAAATTGTCCATAACCACATCGCAAAGTGGCTGCCCTATGTCCTCGATAGCCTCACGAATTCTATCTTTGAGGTCTTGAATCGACGCTGGGCTGTTGGCGTAGACCTTATCTTTCACGTGGCCCCAAACGAAGAAGTCGCAAGGTGTTAAATCACAAGATCTCGGTGGCCAATTGTGATCACCTCTTCTAGAGATAACACGGTCCGGAAACTTTTCCCGTAACAGAGCAATGGTTTCGTTGCTTATGTGGCACGTAGCGCCGTCTTGTTGAAAGTAAACGTTGTCCAGATCATTACCATCCAACTCCGACCATAAAAAATCATTAATCATCTCTCGATAGCGCAATCCATTCACCGTAACTGTTGATCCAACCTCATTTTCGAAAAAGTAAGGTCCAATGAGCCCGCCGGACCATAAACCACACCAAACAGTCACACGTTTAGGATGGAGAGGCTTCTCAACAATAACTCTTGGGTTTTCCGAGCCCCGGATGCGACAATTTTGCTTGTTTTGCTCATCAGTCAAGATGATTTTTCGATGGAATTCCGGATCATTTTCATACATTTCAAGGACCCAATCAGCAAAGACACGACGTTGGTGATGATCGGCCGGCTTGAGTTCTTGTGTTAACTGAACTTTATAAGCCTTAAGACCCAAGTCTTTATGCAAGATACAGTGTAATGACGTTTGTGGAATGCCCAATTCCAAAGAACGATGAGGAATGGACAAACCTGGGTTTCCTTCAACACTTTGGGCTACAGCAGCCATATTCTCAGTTGTTCTTGAGCGACG
The DNA here is from genome assembly GCA_963930755.1 of Eudasyphora cyanicolor. Taxonomy (NCBI): domain Eukaryota; kingdom Metazoa; phylum Arthropoda; class Insecta; order Diptera; family Muscidae; genus Eudasyphora; species Eudasyphora cyanicolor. The sequence goes on from OZ005735.1 coordinate 55,177,298, forward strand.
TACACGGGGTTCATTCTTCACATCACTATCTTGTCCCAACAGCTCGAATTTTCCCACCAATTTCTGTATTGCGGTCCGACAAGGTGCTTCACGACGACCCAAAAATGCTTTAGTTTTGCGAAGTGTGACTGCAAGATTGTCACCATTTTTGTAGTGAATTTTAATAATTTCAATGCGTTGTTGAATTGTTTATTATTCCATGTTTGGTAATGGCGTAGTTTCTACTTGTCAAATGTCAAAGAATAAAAGCTTCAAAAGTGACAGCTACCGAAATACCGTGTGATTCTTGTTGGAAAACCCTGTATAAAAAACTTTTTAATGATGAATATTTCTTAGATATAATGGAAAAAGTTCCTCTCAAAAACTCATGTCCAAACCGAAACACTGGTGGATGAAACGGGCAAAAGGATGGAAACTATAGAGGATACCGTAAGGCTCTTGATGAAAACTCATTTTCCGACTGGTAATGCTGGACCAACAGAGGAACAGTTACAGAATGAAAATGTATTGCATCAAGTACCTATTACGGATATAACAAATGGTATGGTTAAAGAAGCGATAAAAAGCTTCTCTCCCTTTAAGGCTGCGGGACCGGATGGAATATTTCCAGCACTTCTGCAGAATGAGGTGGATCTGGTATCAACTCATTTGGCTGGAGTGTTCACTGCATGCCTAACCCATTCGTATACCCCAAAAAACTGGCAGGAATCAAGGGTGGTCTTCATACCAAACCTGGCAAGGCGATTTACACGACCCCAAAGGCTTATCGACCCATTAGCCTTACTTCTTTCCTGTTAAAAACAATGGAGCGAATAATTGATAACATGGTCAAAGGTAAAATAGCGGATGACAGGCTAAAATTCAAACAACACGCCTATGTCAAAGGAATAGTCCTTCAGTAAAGAAATGTATACACTTGCTGTTTGCATAGACATTGAGGGCGCATTTAACAATGTACAGACCGATACACTTATCCAGTCCGTAGACGAGTTTCAGGTTGACCGGGCGCTGAAAAACTGGATCAACAATATGCTAAGGAATAGGTGGATTATTTGTGGGTCATATGACGTAAAAATTAGAGACAAGGTAAATCGTAGTATATCTCAGGGGGGCATTTTATCGCCTCTTCTATGGGTTACGACGATACACAGTTTCCTAAAAGCCCTCACCAATGAAGGACTTAAACCAGTCTGTTATGCAGACGACGTTGTAATACTTCTAAGGGGCTTTCATCCAAATCTATTATGCAGAAGAGCTGAAGAGGCACTTAACATAGCATATAACTGGGCACAATCAAGGGGACTAAATGTTAACCCAGACAAAACAGACATATGTCTATTTACAAGGAAAACGAAGATCCCACGTTTTACCCCGCCTCGATTCCTGAATAAGACAATTGCTATAACTAAAAAGGTAAAATACTTGGGAGTAATCTTGGATCAGAAACTGTACTGGAAAGATCATCTTGAAGATAGAGTTACAAAGGCACACAGATGTTGGTCGTTGTGCAGAAGAGCTATAGGTTTAAAATGGGGACTACGTCCAAATATGACTCACTGGCTTTACATGAGCGTGATTAGACCAATAATCACCTACGCCTCTGTAGTGTGGTGGACATCAATGGACAAGAAGTGCAACGTAATACCTTTGCAAAACATTCAACGTATTTGCTGTCTAGGCATAAGCGGGGCATTTAGAACTGCACCAACAAAAGCGTTGGAGACTATACTGCACATCCAACCAATAGACATCCGTATAAAGTATGAAGCAGCCCTCACAGCAAGACGTCTACAAGTGATGGGTGAATGGATAAATCGAGACCACAAGTCGTACCATCAGAAGATTTTAGAATATCTAGTTGGTCACATTCAAACGCCAGAAATCTCGGACCGCATTCCTGAAGTGCGGCTTACAGCTACCTGTGATACGTTTGTGCCAGACAGACGCTCCTGGAAAAATGGAACTTTGGCCCATGTGCCAGTGGGAACCAGCTGCTACACGGATGGGTCCAAGCGAGGAGGAAGGACGGGTCTGGGACTTTTTATTGATGAACCAGAAGTCGAACTTCACTTCCGCCTCCCTGACCATAACACGGTATTTCAAGCAGAAGTTCGAGCAGAAGTCTTCTGAAACTAAACAAGATCGACATTAGTAAGATGATGAGTGTTCTAACGGGACACTCAAGCTTACAAGCACATCTTCATCGCATAGGACTAGCAGGAAACGACGAATGCAGGGCATGCAGGGAAAACATCGAAACGATGGAATATTTTCTGTGTCACTGCCCGGCTTTCACACATGCAAGATCCCAACATTTCGGGTCCGACATATTACCAGACTTGACTCATCTCAGAGAATATGACTGGAAGATACTGAGAAAATTCGTGTCTAGTACCGATTTTCTGTAACTCGTGTATGTCCATGGACATGAGACGTTTAAACGTCTCCTCTCTTCAACCTAACCTAACCTAGATATAATGGACATAGTTTTCTCAATGCCTTCCTGCAAATTTGAGGACTTTGTCCCAAAGATTTTAGCACTATCTAAGCCCGAAAAAAGTTATGCATGATTTTTAGACTTATAACTTTTTTCCTATTCCATTTTTCGTTTTTAGTACGTCAATGTCATCAAAAACCACGCGGGTAAAATTAGCTTAATCGACCAGTTATACATTTCAGTATGGATAGCCAATCAAAATACGGGAACGGATTATCAAAAATTTCCATGAAAATTAATGTTCTTCTCAAAAAACAATTGCCAGTAAAGCGGTGATGTTCCGCATTAAGTGTATAGAGCTACTAGAAGTCTTAAGCAACCCTTAGCCAATAATAGGAAACCTGGCAGTGGCTGAAAAGGAGGGTTTTCAGACCCCTGAAAGATCAAGAAAATAATAGACATTTTGAAAAGGAAGCCTAACGTTTCGGGAAGAAATGAGGCATGTATGACAAATTGAACGGAGACTTCTGTAAAAAAAATTGAAAAAGACACTCAACAGAAGACGTACAAGTGCAAATGGTGTAAGGTTAAAATTCAAAAAAAAAAGAATTATGAAGCAATACTCAGAGTTCAAAAATTGTAAAGGAGTTTTCTGTCAAAGTATGATTGTTGAATCATGGATGATGAGATTTACGTGTTATCTGACTTTTTGCAATTACAATGGCAGGAGTTTTATATGGCTGGATAGTAGGGGGAATATTGCTTTACGTGTACAAAAGAAGTCAAAGTTTCCCAAAAAGTTTTTAGTATAGCTAGCAATTTGCACATGCGGTGAAAGAAAGAAATACTGAATGGTATCCCAAAAAATACCTACCAAAAGGGGCTACTTCCCCTTTCTACAAAATCTGAAGTAATCAGTATTGTATGACGAGCTGCCAAGCTAATGAATTTCATCTTTTCGGTAAATCCTGAAAGAAATTCAATTAGGAATTTAACACTTGTAATTCTCCTTCAGTTCTCTTCTTTATAATTGGCTTGCTTCCAACCACCTTTTTCGTTGGAACACATGCATACCTTCAGCACTGTCACTTATTTCAACTAAATCTATCTATGTTTGAAAATCAGAGCATATTCAATATAAATTCAATGCGCATGCCCAACCGGTAGCCTTTGATAGTAAGTACTGCAATAAATCTTCTCTTTTTATGTTTTTTTTTTTCATTTAGCTTTTTTTCTCGAGTGCAAAGAAAAGTTGAAGGAGTGTTGACGAAAGTGTGGCTACAGTAGATGAAAAGAAAAATTAGCATAGATGTATGACAACCGGATTTTTTTGGTATTGGCTTAGCGGCCAATAGCCAGTACGGGCCAGTAAGGTACCATAAAAACGGTTTGCCAGCAAACACATGTAGTTGTGGTAATTTTTTCTAAAGAATTTGTTTCTGACACCAAGAAAAACACACACATGTTGTGGTCATAAATAAGTTTATGGTCTAACGGTGACCAAGTTACTGACATTTATAGGTTAAATAATAAAAATAACAAAATTGTAGAGAAAAAAAACGCTAAACAAAAATGCCAACAAGATATTTGGCATTTTCATAAAAAAGTTGGCCTTAGGGAAAACAAAACCAAAAATATGGCCCAAAACAACTCGAACAAATTTATTCTTTTTTTTTTGAAAATTTATAATAATATCTTTGGGCTAAGGCAATTTTATGGTGTTTTAATTAACAAATGTCGTGATCTTTGAGTGTGAAAAAATTCCGTTAAAACGAAATCGAACCAACCATCCAGTCAGCCTTCAATGGAAAGACTTTAAGAAAACACTTGTTGCCAACAAATTGCGGTTAGTCGTAAATGCAAATGCATTTGCGCCGAACGACCAGCCAAACAACCAGATTTGACACCCACTTAGCCAGAAAACTCCAAATAACATAAAATAAATTTGGTTTCGATTGCAAATCCAGCTAAGAAATCCTGGCTTTTGGTTTCATTGGAGCTCCTTGGGTCTGTTTCGTTTGTTGGTTGCTGAGTTGTTCCAATGTTGTTGATGTTGACGTTGCCGATGTCGATGATGATGACGATGGCGGCCTTAAGATACTGGCAATGACTTCAAAAGCAATTAACTTGATAAAATGTATATTTTTTCGCTGCCCGATGTGGCTGTGCCACACTGAGAACTGGCAACAACAGCCACCGCTACACTAATCCAACGCCAATATTGGATTGTCTGAAATTGAAAAGAAAACTTGTTGCATTTGTTTAATCGTTTTGCAAAAAGGAGTTGGCATCAACTTCTTTTTCAGAGATGCACAATGGACTATTTCCTCCGCAATGATGAAAGGACCTGCAATTTTTTACTTGTATCGGTTCCATGGACATTCCCATATCCAAATATATTGTGTCAAAACGAAGTGCTTTAAAAGAAAAAATCCTATCTTTGCTGCAATTTTTAGGTGGTTGCGGACCAGAAAGCTTTCTTTGGTTACGAAAATATCACGGACGGTGTTATAAATAAACTTCTATCACATTAAATAGGCATATTGAAAACGTAAATCTTCAATTTACGTTTTCAACTATTTCGATTTCTTTGGCCATCCTGACCCATTGTGTAGCAACACCTTCTTCCTGTGTTATTCCCGAAGCACTTGGTGGCTTTTTAATATGCACACAAGATTTGTGTTGTTGTTGCTTTTGCAGTTTTTTTTTGTCGATAGTTGTTGGTTTAACTACAACTGACATTGACAACGTGTGGTTTGAATGTGCGCATGCGTCTCGGTGCGTTGTCATTTGTGTGCTGAAGACCCCGCCGTAAATCGCTGCACATAAACATAAATTCTAGGCGCATGCGCTGCAGGTAGTCTTTGGGCTTTTGTTAATAATAAATCTTTTTACGCTTTTGCCTAAATGCACGGCGAGTATTGTGTGGGGACGTGGCATAAGGTGTGTTGCGTGCACAGCTAAATTCGGGGTATACCACAAACGTTTGCACCAAATTTTGAATTTCTTTGGCAAAATCGTAAAACGGCAATATTTCCTTAAATAAAAATTTTGAATTTCTTTGTCAAACTCTTAAATTGGCAATATATCCTCAAATAAGCGACGTAGAGCAAACATGAGGAAATTTGTTCAAGTTTTTTTTTGGTCAAACAATTTAAATTTTCTTAGCAAAATTTAAAATGCCAATATCCTCCTTAACTAAACGTTGTAAAGGAAAAAATATAGATTTTTGAAGATCTCATTTTTGGACAACATTCTTTAATTTCCTTAACAAAACTTAAAATGACAATAACTCCATAAGTAATCCGAAATTTTGTTTAGATTTCTTTTTTTGAACAAAATTTGCTCGGCAAAACTTAAAATGGAAATATCTCCTTAAATAAGCCCCTTAGAGCGATGTCTTTAATGTCAATATTTCCTTCAATAAGCATTGTAGAGCGAAAAGGACGCATTGTGATCACTTATTTTTGGCCAAAATTTGAACTTTGTGAAAATTGTTCGACAGATTAGAATTTTTAACCCGATTTCTAATTCAAATTTTTTTTAACTCAAGGGTTTCACCAGTCTATCGAAACCATTGCTTTCGGATGCCTTCTAGCCAAAGATGGACACGAGCAGATTGGTAATTTGTATTTTACTCTTCCATATAGATCCAACAATAGGTGACCCCAGTAGGCAGTAGGGAAACCAAAGTGGTATTCATACCCAAAGCGGGCAAGATATCGCACACTGGTTCACAAAACTTCAGGCAAGTTAGCCAATCCTAATGGCTATCGCCGTAAGTAGCAAATTTGAAAACGTCCTCAGACACATCCTACATGTGGCTCTGGGCAAGTTGTCTAGATGGGCCAGAAGCAGCGGTTTGGGCTTCAACCCAAACAAGACAGAATTGGTTATCTTTACTAGGATGAATAATGTTCCACATGTGGACCCTCCTCCGATAAATGGAACAGATCTAGCCTTTTCTGAAAGTGCACAATTTTTAGGAATAAGTCTAGATAGGAGAGTGTTATTCAGACTTAACGTACCGGAACGTGTAAGAAAGACCAACGTCGCCTTATAAATATTTCAGCAGGAAGGCTGTAGGGTCGCAGTGGAGCCTCCCTCCTAAAATCGTCCATTGGATATATATATAGCAGTAATTCGTCCAATACTGTTATACGGCATTGTGGTAACGTGGACGGTAACTGCTAAACTATCCATCACCAACTCATAGCCTACCAGATAACTGCAGTGTCTATCAAGCCGAAACAATGGCAATATGGGATGTCGCCATGTGGCTGAGTCGCAACATAGTAACCAATACTAGCGTCGTCATTTACTCGCACAGCCAGGCTGCCATCAATTCTCTGGAGGCCACATTCAGCAGCCCTTGACTGCCGCAGATCTCTTAACGAGATGACTGGCCAGTTTAGCATACGCCTTATATGGGTGCTTGGGCATAGGGATATCCCGGGGAATAGCAAAGCCGATGAACTTGCTAATAAAGGGACGACATAAATTTATTCTCGAAGAATTTGCGCATATTGGTGACCGCCAACAACCACATGCAACCTTTGGCTTAGGCTAACGCCAGACCGCACACCGAAGCAAAGCAATGCGAAAACTGCTCGAAGTCACTTCTAAAAGAGAGAGAGAGAGAAATTCTCTTGTGAATTCTCACATGTGTTGAAGTGAGAGATCAGATTGAAAGTGTTGTTTCGTTTTCTTTCTTGCATTTGTGTTCTGACGGAGCAAAGCAGAGCTAGAAACGCTTCAAAACGCGGTCTCTTAAAATTCAAAATTTGCTCTCTTGCTGAGAGTAGCCGAATGTGTTACTCTCAGCAAGAGAGCGCTTTATGAAGCGTTTCTAGCTCTGCTTTGCTACGTCAGAACACAAATGCAAGAAAGAAAAATAAAAAACCAGTAAGGAAAGGCTAAAGTCGGGCGGTGCCGACTATATAATACCCTACACCACTCTCGTAATATTGAATAACTCTGATATATAAATTTTGTAATTCATGTATAAATTGTTTACATAAATTTACTTTTGGGACATTTTATACTTAAATAATACCCTGTACCACAGTGTGGTGTAGGGTATAAAAACGATTGGATCTACAGAGCCAAATCGGATGAAACATATATATGGGAGCTATAGCTAAATCTTTACCGATTTTCTTCAAATTCGGCAAAGTTGGTTCATGAATCAAGAAACTCTACCATTCTAAATTTCAAAACGATTGGATGTAATATATAGTTTCTATAGAACTAAAGGGCCAAATCGGACCAAACATATATATGGGAGCTATAGCTAAATCTTAACCGATTTTCTTCAAATTTGGTAGTGTTGGTTCATGGATCAAGAAACTCTACCATTCTAAATTTCAAAACGATTGGATGTAAAATACAGCTTTTATAGGACTAAAGGGCTAAATCGGACGAAACATATATATGGGAGCTATAGCTAAATCTTAACCGATTTTCTTCAAATTCGGCAGTGTTGGTTCATGGATCAAGAAACTCTACCATTCTAAATTTCAAAATGATTGGATGTAAAATACAGCTTCTTCAGGACTAAGGAGCAAAATCGGACGAAACATATAGATGGGAGCTATAGCTTAATCTTAACCGATTTTCTTCAAATTCGGTAGTGTTGGTTCATGGATCAAGAAACTCTACCATTCTAAATTTCAAAACGATTGGATGTAAAATACAGCTTTTATAGGACTAAATGGCCAAATCGGACGAAACATATATATGGGAGCTATAGCTAAATCTTAACCGATTTTCTTCAAATTCGGCAGTGTTGGTTCATGGATCAAGAAACTCTACCATTCTAAATTTCAAAACGATCGGATGTAAAATACAGCTTCTATAGGACTAAAGGGCCAAATCGGACGAAACATATATATGGGAGCTATAGCTAAATCTTAACCGATTTTTTTCAAATTCGGTAGTGTTGGTTCATGGATCAAGAAACTGTACCGTTCTAAATTTCAAAACGATTGGATGTAAAATACAGCTTCTATAGGACTAAAGGTCCAAATCGGACGAAAGATATATATGGGAGCTATATCTAAATCTGAACCGATTTCAACCAAATTCAATAGCGATCTTAACAGCCGCGAAATACTCTAAACTGCAAAATTTCAGAACGATCGCAGTGAAATTGCGACCTGTAGTCGACGAACAACTTTACATGGACAGACGGACGGACGGACATCTTTAAATCGACTCAGCTAGTGATTCTGAGTCGATCGGTATACTTTAAGGTGGGTCTAGCTGTGTTATTTTCAGGTGTTACAAACATCTGCCGTGAAACAAACTTATAATACCCTGTACCACAGTGTGGTGTACGGTATAACAATTACTTTCAATCCAAGGATGTAAAAAAGCATTTTGATTTTTGTACTTTTCGCTTGGACAAAATGTACTTTTTGACACCCACGGTACCAACATTTTGGTATTATTTTATAAATTGGAAGCTTCTCTATGATAAATTGGTGGAAATTAGTATAAATTCACATATCCTGAGAAAACTTCAAATGTGATATACACCAGTACTGGCCCCAATGAGTTTCTGTAAAAATTTACACAAATTTTATTACAAACATTACAGTCGTATAATAGGTCAATTCAGAATAGGGACCGGTTTACCGACAGCTCTTTTTATATGTAAACAACCGTGACATATCCGGGTAAAGTTCTAAAAATACCTATAGTATAATAACATTTACAGGATAATTGCTATTTAAAACCAATTAATTTATCATCTAATTCATACGTATACCTAAATTTAAACTTCGACATGTCCTAGGGAGTAAATTGCCACATCAGAAGGAAGACGTTATAAAAGGGACATGACCCTACCATATATTTGGACCGAAACTGGGACCTTAGATTTCCCATCAGGGACCGGTCACAGAACTAATTTCTTGAAGTTAATTTTTCCATGAAGACATTCTTTGGGAAATATGGATTTGGACCTGTATAATTTCAGATTTTATAATCCTCGTAATATTTCAATTATAGGAATCTTTTGTCCATTCCATCCGTACGTAACATCGACATTAATTTGATGATAAAAATGTACCAAATTAGTCGCGGTAGTACCATGGCACTTTCGAAGCTCAAAATTTACCAAAAAAGTACAATCGTACCCACTTTTGCATCCCTGTTTCAATCTGATCTCTCACTTCGTTGTTTTAGTAGTGACTTCGAGGTCTGGCGTCAGCCTTAGGCAAGAGGCAATCAGGCTGTCCAACGGAAGATGGACAGAAATCGGCAACTGTAGGGTCGCTAGACAAATCTGGCCGTTACTCGTATATGACCTGAGAAGGCCAAAATATATCCTCGCACTGGATAGAAAAAGATTGTCTCATATTAGTGTCAGTTCTGACGGGACACTGCCGGATCGGCGAACACGCCAGAAGGTCGAGTATTCAGCGGAAAATGTGGAAGAAGTGGTTAGCATTAAGTAAACGAGGTCTTTCCGGTACCGATATTCGTACTATCGAAAACTTTGTATTATTCTCAGCAAAACTTAAAATGACAATATCTCCTTTAATAAACGTCGTAAAGCGATGAGAAAAAAACGTTTGTTTGCAAAATGTTTTTATTTTCTTATCAAGAATACAAATTTCAATATCTGTTTAAATAAGCGAGGATAATAACAAAATGTTATCACTTATTTTCATTCAATACCTTGAATTTCCGTATTTAACCTTAAAATGACAACAACTCAAAAAAAATCCCTAAATAATCCCGTGGAGCGCAAAGAACGACATTTTGTTAAGATTTCTTTTTTGTCCAAAATTTGTAGTTTCCTTAGCAAAACATAAAATTGCAAAATCTCCTTAAAAAAGCGCCGCGGAGCTATTGCTTGAAATTTTTGATAAGAATTTTTTGTTGTCCGATATTTTGAATTTACTTAAAAAACTTAAAATGGCTATATATCCTTAAATAGCCTTCGTAGAGCGAAAAGTACTAAATGTTATAACCTATTGTAGGCCAATATTAACCTACGAATGTTAATTGTTCCTTAATATTTTTTACAATGTTGCTAAATGGTTAAATAATATCTGGCTAAAAAATTATGGGTATTTATTTGAAATTTCCAAAATATTAAAAAATGAATTTTTGGATTTTACGAAATTGTTAATTGCTCTTGAGTGGGAGAACGGATTTTTACAAGGTTTACGTCGTTTGAAAGAAAACATAACGAGACATTTTTTGTGGATTTTGTAAAATACAAAAATTATTTTTTTTTAAATTTTAATTAATAAATAATAGAATATTTTTTTTGTTAGTCACAAATAAAATACATATGTTAATATTAAAACATTGCAAAGAACTCTAGAATTTCCTTAGTAAAACAAAAACGTCAATAACCCAATTAGTAAGCATCGTGAAGCGGAAGACACAAAATTTTTTTAATATTAATGATGATTTCAGTTTTGCAAAAAAATTTACAATTTGTTCTACATTTTACTCCTAAACCGCATTTTTAGGTTAGTTTGTAAAAATGGTGCAGCCGTATTACACTCCGCAAATGCGAAAATATCGCATTTTCCACACTCAGCCCAGTCCACCGTCTGAAGTGTTGCACTGTCAAAAAGCAGACTTCAGAACGAAACCTACACTCAAAAAAAGTGAACCCCGGAGCAAGTTAAAATTAACTAAACTGTAGGAATATTGAACTTCGTATGGCGCTAAAGCTAATTTTTCTTATATCAAGTTCATACATATCCTCACAATTATGAAATATTTTGAACTTAATTCTAGTTAACTCTTACTTCCTTCAAGTATCTATTGAAATTAAAAATAGGGAAAATGAACTCAATATTAACAAATTCTGACTTGAAATTATGCAAATTCTGCATATTTTTGTCCTCATCGCAAGTAAATGTTTACTCAAATTTAGGAAATTTTAATAAAATGTATGCAAAAAGAAAAATTAAAATTTTTATTGGACTTTTTTAGTCCTTGACATTTTTTGCTATTTTTGATCACCTCCTCCATATCACTCTCCCTCCATTTATATGTTGGAATCTCTTACCACTCTTGCTCTTTTGGATTAATCTCTTCTTCTTTGTTTTAAGAAATTGAAATTGATTATTTCACACGAAATGTTCAATATTATATGCATAAAATTTTACCTCCGCTCCGAATGTGATTCGATCCCAAAACCTTCCGTTTTGTGAGCCACATGTTTACCAACTGAGCTACGTAGACACATACATTTTTATGAAAAATTTGTTTTTCAATACAGTTATATATCCCCAAATTTTCGAAACAATGTACTTTTATGTACACTTGAATTTGAGAAAAGAATTGCCATCATTGTGTGATAAATAGAGTTGCTATATTTATAGGCGACGAAGCAATTTTATTATGAATGACATTGTCATATCAATCTCAAATGAGTTTCGTAGCTCGATATATAGTGTGTCTGGCTCACAATCATAAGTTTGTCGGTTCGACTCTCGTCCCGGGTGTAACATTTTTAATGTTTCGCCATAAATTTAAGTTTCTGCAAGTAACGATTTGCGCAAAAATAAAAATTGCGGAATGAAAAGGACATGCTAAAATTTTTCGTTTTTTGGACTACAACATAGTCCGAAAATTGTTAATTTTTCCTTGATTATACCCTACACCACACTGTGGTACAGGGTATTATAAGTTTGTTTCACGGCAGATGTTTGTAACACCTGAAAATAACACAGCTAGACCCACCTTAAAGTATACCGATCGACTCAGAATCACTAGCTGAGTCGATTTAACGATGTCTGTCCGTCCGTCCGTCTGTCCATGTAAAGTTGCCGAATTTGAAGATAATCGGTTAAGATTTAGCTATAGCTCCCATATATATGTTTCGTCCGATTTTGCTCTATAGTCCTATAGAAGCTGTATTTTACATCCAATCATTTTGAAAATTAGAATGGTAGAGTTTCTTGATCCATGAACCAACACTACCGAATTTGAAGAAAATCGGTTAAGATTTAGCTATAGCTCCCATATATATGTTTCGTCCGATTTGGCCATTTTGTCATATAAAAGCTGTATTTTACATCCAATCGTTTTGAAATTTAGAATGGTAGAGTTTCTTGATTTGAAGAAAATCGGTTAAGATTTAGCTATAGCTCCCATATATATGTTTCGTCCGATTTTGCTCTTTAGTCCTATAGAAGCTGTATTTTACATCCAATCATTTTGAAAATTAGAATGGTAGAGTTTCTTGATCCATGAACCAACACTACCGAATTTGAAGAAAATCGGTTAAGATTTAGCTATAGCTCCCATATATATGTTTCGTCCGATTTGGCCATTTTGTCATATAAAAGCTGTATTTTACATCCAATCGTTTTGAAATTTAGAATGGTAGAGTTTCTTGATCCATGAACCAACATTGCCGAATTTGAAGAAAATCGGTTAAGATTTAGCTATAGCTCCCATATATATGTTTCGTCCGATTTTGCTCTTTAGTCCTGTAGAAGCTGTATTTTACATCCAATCATTTTGAAATTTAGAATGGTAGAGTTTCTTGATCCATGAACCAACACTACCGAATTTGAAGAAAATCGGTTAAGATTTAGCTATAGCTCCCATATATATGTTTCGTCCGATTTGGCCATTTAGTCCTATAAAAGCTGTATTTTACGTCAAATCGTTTTCAAATTTAGAATGGTAGAGTTTCTTGATCCATGAACCAACATTGCCGAATTTGAAGAAAATCGGTTAAGATTTAGCTATAGCTCCCATATATATGTTTCGTCCGATTTTTCTCTTTAGTCCTGAAGAAGCTGTATTTTACATCCAATCGTTTTGAAATTTAGAATGGTAGAGTTTATTGATCCATGAACCAACACTACCGAATTTGAAGAAAATCGGTTAAGATTTAGCTATAGCTCCCATATACATGTTTCGTCCGATTTCTTGATCCATGAACCAACACTACCGAATTTGAAGAAAATCGGTTAAGATTTAGCTATAGCTCCCATATATATGTTTCGTCCGATTTGGCCCTTTAGTTCTATAGAAGCTATATTTTACATCCAATCATTTTGAAATTTAGAATGGTAGAGTTTCTTGATTCATGAACCAACATTGCCGAATTTGAAGAAAATCGGTAAAGATTTAGCTATAGCTCCCATATATATGTTTCATCCGATTTGGCTCTTTAGATCCAATCGTTTTTATACCTTACACCACACTGTGGTACAGGGTATTATTTAAGTATAAAATGTCCCAAAAGTAAATTTATGTAAACAATTTATACATGAATTACAAAATTTATATATCAGAGTTATTCAATATTACGAGAGTGGTGTAGGGTATTATATAGTCGGCACCGCCCGACTTTAGCCTTTCCTTACTGGTTTTAGTATTGTTTCCTAATTTTGAGTTCAAATTCATGGACTCGAAATTTGGATTCATGATTATTTTTAGTTAAAATGTCCTAAAACTCATGCTTTCCAATTTTAGTTCATAATATCCTTATGTCTATGTTGGGTGTCCACCGCATATGTCTAAATTTGATAAATTTATGAATATTCGAACTATTTTCAAGAAATAATATTTTAGTAAAAATATGTCCTCATTTTTAGTTAATGAACTATTCTGCATATCCCCCATAAAAATAAAAGTTATTAGTACTGAGTAAAATTTCCCAGTTTTAAGAAAAATTAACTCAATATGAATAAAAACATGGAACTAAATTGGAAGAATTTTAGGAAATAAATTTTTTGGAGTGTAAATGAAAGCGTACATTCTTAATGCACTACCAAATGTATGCAGATATGCGTTTTACTCACCGCACGATTTTTGTTCGATTGTACGCATGAAAATGCGAAAAAAATGTCGCAACATGATGTGGTGATTATTTTTCAGAAACGAAATCACCATTAGTTTTGCCCAAAATGTTAAATTTCCTTAGCAAAACTTAAAATGACAATTTCTTGTAAAATTTGTGTCGTAGGGCTATTGGCTTTATCTACTTAAATACGTATTGTAGAGCGAAAGGACGAAACGTTATCAGTAATTATTTGCCAAAATTTAGAATTTCCATAGCAAAACTTAAAATGGCAATATCTGCTTAAATAACCGTGGTAGAGAGAAAATGACGAAACAATATAACTTATTATTGACCAAAATTTGGAATTTCCTTAGCAAAACTTAAAATGGCAATCTCCTTAAATAAGCATTGTAAAGCGAAAGGACGATGTATTGCTAAGGCTTCTTTCTCGTCCAAAAATTTGAATCATTTGAAAAATGTGAAATTTAACAGTAAATACCGAAAAGTGAAGCATTTGTTTCTGAGACCATTTGCTGAGGATTTTCTACGAATCTCTCATATTTGACCAACATGTCTCTCTTTGCCTTTTGTTTCTCTGTTAACAAGCTTAAACCTGTAATCCAATAGAGCATGAACACCGCCAGTCTTAAACACTCTTCCATCTCCTCTTTAGGTTGCCTTCTTTCACGTGTGTCCCATCTTGATACGATTGCATTTTACCGCTCGATTTAAATTTGATCGAATTTCACACTTCAGCATAATTTCGCACCTTGTGATCGATCAGTGGCGATAATACCGGGGCTTGGATCGATTCACACTTTGAGAGAAAAGAAAGCAAAACAAAAAAAAAGGAAGGAAAAAAAAAACTCCGAAAGATGTTTATTGTATCTTTAAAATGTTTTCATAACGCCTACACGAAAATATTGCAAAAACGCCCTGATTCGATATCGCACAGCCGAGACATGACTGCCTGTCTTTATTCGCAAGACACAGATCTTATGCATGGTTTGAGCTGAGCCACAACTTATGCAGTCACACATTGTGTTGTGTTTGTGTTATCCGTCTCAATGATCTTAACATTGGTGTACAAGCCGAACACCAGCAATAACAACGCTAGCAGCGTTGTATTGACAATTAAAATACAGGATCATGTTACACTCCCAGATCTCAGTCACAGCAACCACCACCAGCACCATAAACGAACGAATACTTCAAGTGTTTAAATGAATGAATGAACGATCAAATCACTCGGGAGAAGATCAGATGCAGACGATCAAAATATTGAACATGAACGAACGAAAAAATCCAACGGAACCTGCTTCTGTTCATTCATTTAGTTTGTGTGAAACCTCTGCCATTGAAATCCTTTAACAATTGTTTTGTATTACAACGATCTTCTCCCGATTTCGTGTTAAGTGTTCTCATTTTATTGCTACAATCAAATATATTTGCAACATGATCCTTTGGACGAGATGAAACCCAAGATCTTGATGAAATTAAATGTTTTACTTTTAAATACTGGTCAAATTCCGTAAATTGTAGTACTGAAATATACAGAACTTTGTATGGGGGTGTATTGTCATATTTCTTATTTTGGACGAAAAGGGTAAAATATTCTAAAAATAAGGAATATTGAAACTGCTCAAAATAATTAATAAATTAGAATCTATATTATTTTATATTCAATTACGTATAACAGTTTTAATGCTTGCTGTTTTGGAGGAAATGGGCAGAAGCAAAAAGTGTACCGACCAGGAGAGCTAAATCGTTAAAACCTTAAGAAATCAGAAAAAATACAGACAGGTCTGGTTCTCTCTGGCTAGACCAGCTTCGAGTGGTCTATGAAAGCCGAAATTGCCAGCTCTCAAAGACCAATTCAGGTCCTATGGCCACATACGCCTAACTTCCTAGAAAGGCCGACCACAGTACGTATATCCAGACGACGTTTACTCAATGCGGAACAGGAACAAAGCAAGTGCTCAATTCTCTCCGTTTTCTCCTCATCTCCACAGCTCGTACAGATGTTATTGGACTCGGATTCCCAACATCATAACTAGACCTCGGTTTTTGCATATTTGACATTTTTATCCGATTGGAACCAAACTTTG
Source organism: Eudasyphora cyanicolor (assembly GCA_963930755.1). Classification (NCBI taxonomy): domain Eukaryota; kingdom Metazoa; phylum Arthropoda; class Insecta; order Diptera; family Muscidae; genus Eudasyphora; species Eudasyphora cyanicolor. The sequence continues at coordinate 55,193,619 of OZ005735.1, forward strand.
CATTTAGACGTTTTATCGTACAAATAGTATAGACAATTTTAGTGCATATCGATAATATGCAAAAAATATATTTGAACGATAAAACATCTGAATGCAATGTTTGGTTTAAATCGGATGAAAAATTTAAAATATGCAAAACTCCAAAGCCTATTCATAACATATTTGCCGATTAGGCAGAGTCTCGACACAACTGAATTTGTCGTTTGACCTTCTCAGGTCGTATCGTGGCCAGATGTTTTTAAGCTACCCTACTGTTGTCAATTTATCTCAATATCTCTTGTTTAAACTAAAACGTGCATCTAGACAGTTGGCGCCAATATACTATACAAACTCTTGAGAGAATTTGTAATGTCGTCCTTTTCCTAGCAAGCTCAAAGGCTTCGCAGTTCCCCGGGATAATCCCATACCCAGGCACCCATATGAGGTACACCCAGGAAAATAATTGGTTGGAATTCGATTGTAACAATAAAAACTAGTACTAGCAACAAAAAGTATATTGCCTACACCGTATGTCGGTTGTTTTTATAAATAATTAGTTGAATCAACAATAATAACATGGATACGATCAAATGAAAATGCTTGCAACTAAGTCGATGGTTGTATCAATCGAATTAAGATTGTTTTTTCATTGACACTCGCTTAGTTGTGGTAACCAATTTTAAATTTTCATTATAGTACCATATGATCGATTTTTGGTTGTGACAACCAATGTTTTATTCTTGACAACAGAAATTGTATCAATAGACCAAAGATTATTATTGCAACGAATAATTGCTTACTACAACAGATAAAATATTAATAAATAATCGTTTATTGGTTATCCCAATCATTTCCCAAATTTAGAATAATTAAATGTATTTTGGGAAATACAACCGAAAGATTGGTTGCTGCTCTTTTGCTGATACATGACAAACAAAAATTAAAATTACTCGACATAAATAAATCTTCAACATTTTGTTCAAGGGTTAAGCGATATTTGCATAAAAGTTTTGTGTTTTGTTTTCGTGTACTAAAATGTGTGTCAAATATTTCCACATCTGATAATAGTGCTGAATTTGTAATATGGGATCTTAAATTTTGTTATGAATTGTTTTGTTTTTTGTTCAATAAATAAAATAAAAATTAATGAAAACTGTTTTTAATTAATTGTCGGTAGTATATGACTGACAAATTGTCAGAACAAAAAATTTTTTGAAACAGTTGGTTGTGGCAACTACAACAGATAATTTAAGCCACCATTTTCGTAGTTGGCGCAACCAAATATGATTGTTGTCAACATAAAGCAGAAGTATACCACAACCAAAATATTAGTTGTCCTGATGGAATCGGTTGAGGTTACCAAACTGTATTCTGTGTGTATATGTTAAAATGCTCAGCCATCTCTTTAAGAAATCTGTGGCAATCGGGGGTTGTTTTAGAATTTAGGGATGTAGCCTTCAAGGCTGTAATGACGAGTAAATACCACTATTTGTCATTATGTTGCGACTCAGCCACATGGCGACTTCCCTAATTAACATTATTTCGGCTTGATAGACATTGCTAATATCTGGTATCCTATAAGCTATATTAAGACTAAGTTGTTTACAGTATAATCCGAAGCCAAGCTTCTGCATCGAACCATCTGTATAAAAGTGGAGATAGTTTCTATTTCCTGGTATTCTGGCAACCCATTCCTCTCTGGCAGGTTTCTTAGTGGTAAAGTTCCGCTTGAAGGTGTAGACCGCTGATATTTTTCCTTATGTGGCCGTAGTTTTCGCATCTCCACATTGATAGACAATTTAATCTTAATGCCGCTCTGGTTGCAATTTCTATACCCACAATATCAAGCAGCAGTAGATGGAGTACGACTTGTAGAGAATATATCGCTTAAAGCTCCGCTGATGCTCACGCAAGTAGTTCTCTCAACCATCATCAGTTGGCTGTTCATGGGTCGCTTATCAGTCACCGTCCGTCCACTACATCACAATGCCATTGTCATTGGCCAAACTCTCCTAAAATTTTCCAACTAACGATTTTAGGAGAAAGACTCTAACGCTACGTCTTTCCTATAGGAATTTAAGGCGACTTTGACCGTACCAGTTCCAATACATTAAATACGATGGACTATTGCTTATCTAGGCTTTTCACTTGAAACTGTACACTCTCAGAAAATACTATATCAGATCCAATTAGACGAGCAGGATCCACATGTGGAATGTTATATTGCCAAGAGAAACTATTTTGTCTGCTGCTGGCCCATCTAGACAATTTCTTCAGAGCCGTCTATAGAATGTTTCTGAGGACGTTTGAGAATTTACCAGTTAATGGTCCATTCAGTCCAGGAGTCCATTCACCGCTGGATTCCAAATTAGTGTATACAGTACTGCTCCCTGTTGGGTTGCTCTTTCAGGAAATTGCTACTGACATACTCGTAATGTCACTCTAGACACAAAACCAGACATTCCGGTTGTCGTTACAACACTATGACTGCTCTACATTTTGGCAAGTTCAAAAAACCCATATGAATCTAATAGATCAGAATGGAATGCTCGCTTCCTGGATATACAAATCTTAGCTATCAGATAGGTAACATAATGGCTGAGAATTAATGTTCTGACTAAATCCGGTATCTATATTTTCTCTGTTAGTCGGGATAATATAAAGACTATGGAAACTGTCTTCCTGATACCAGGTAAGACAGTCCATCGATACTTTGGTATTTTTTAGCGCAAAAGTCCAACGGATTGAGATCCGGAGATCTTGGTGGCCATTGTGCGGTAGAAATGAAGCGAGGAACCTCCTTTTTAAGCCATTCTTGGTTGACGCGTTCTGAGTGCGATGGTGCTGAGTCCTGTTGGAATGTCCATGGTCTGCGGCCGAAATGTTTGTCTCCCCAGGGCTTCAATACTGTCTTTAGGACATTTTCCCGATAATATTCGGCATTTATTTTGACCCCATGGTCGATGAATACGAGCGGGGAGCGACCATCGGCCGTTACGGCGGCCCACACCATTACCATCGGCGGCGCTTGAGTTCTGGTGGCCAATCGAAGGAGTAAATTTTCAGCTGACCTCTTTGACAAGTAAACCCGATCATTTAGTTTGTTCACAAACTGCTCAATTGGAATGGCTTCTCATCGGAGAAAACCAAATTCGGTAATTGGCCACTTTCGTGCAAGCGAAGCAACTCCTTGGCTCTTTCCAGTCTAACTTTTTTGTGCATCGGTGAGCTCTTGCACTTTTTGGAACTTCAATGGCTTTAGTCCAAACTCATTTTTTAATATTTGTTGTATCCGTTCTCGCGATATGTTTAGCTCACGAGCAATTTTTCTACCACTGCGGCGTGGATTTCGATCAAATCTGCCCTTTACTTTTCGGATCATTTCTGGTGTTGTTACCGTTTTTTTCGTCCACTTTTTGGACGCGATGCAACACTGCCAGTATCACGGTAACGAGCAATGGTATGAGAAACTAAAGATTTATTCACATTTAAAAGCTGGAGGGCTCTAACGATAGCCACTTGTGCTTTTCCACCCAAATATAAAGCAATCACGCTTGAATTCCATCATGAATAACTTTTTTCTGAATGCAATAGATCAACATGCTTTTGTAAGCTTGTAAACAATAAAATGAACTGTCACTGAAATAAATCGGTCAGCTATCAGACTAGCGGTTTAGAAATGATAGCAACCTGAAGTTGGTTGCAATACATATCAGCCACCCTGTATATCAGCGAAATACTCTTGTCCCAACAAATATTTCCAGGTATTAATAAACATTTCTAAATTCCCCGTTATGCTTCCCAAAAATATAAATGGCGATAACTCCTTTGGAATCACATTTTTGTGACAAAACTTTTAAATTCGTTTCCATAACTTTAACTGGCTACACTCCTTAAATAAAAGTCCTACAGCGTAAAAGATGAAAATGTGGAATTACTATTTCCCCCTAATATTTGGAACTGATCTTCAGTTTTTCCCGGACCGTAAAGTAAGAATATAAATATACTTTGTATTGTAGTTCATATAAATAAATAATACCATTTTCCGTCAAAAATGTTAATGCCATTTCCAAAATTATAAAGATAACAACACCTATACAGTCATTTTGTAGAAAAAGTATGGTAGACAAAGCACAGGTATTAAATTATCTTCCACTGTGACTGGATGTCCCAATTGGTTTGCGACTGAGAATAGTGTTGTAAGTTTCGCAAAATATTGCCCATTATTACTAACAATGAATGAAAATTCCCCGTTATGCCATGAAATTGTTTAAAATAATAACATAATCAAGATTGTTTTTGCACAGCAAGCATGACACAGCATATTTTGCTAATCTAGAATTGTTTAGGATATACATAAGTATTCGATTTCTCAATTACCATGTCAGACAACGGAATTACAACATTCAATTAGCAGTAAATAAATAAGTAAAAAATTTATATGCACAGATGTCTTGTCAGTTAAGCGAATTGCATAAAAATCAAGGCTGACTTCATTTAAAATTGCGAATGTTTTTCGAATTTTTTTAGATTTGACTGATAATAAATAATTTCCACATGAGTGGATTTGTTATACTTTAATGAACTTAAAAATGTCTTTATTGATTAGTGTTACTCCCCGAGTCAGCAAACATGAACCTACTGTTCACCACCACCAGCACCACCACCGCCGACTGGCGATTTGACGGGAACATGTGGCGGGAAATTTTGCAAGGCGGTTCGTGTTCCCAAACAAGTTTCTCATTTTGCTGGCATAATATTCACAAGCCGTAGACACTCAGAAAAAAAGTGTCATCTTATTTGGAATTAAAAACAATAATTGATAGGTAAAACTTCAAAAATTCTTACTAAAACAATTTCACTGACAATTGATTGTCCCAACTAAAAATACCTGCCGATTATCATTCGACTATGATTCTGCACATCTTTACAAACTAATAATTCCTAAATCAATTTCACTGACAATCGATTGTCCCAACTAAAAATAACTGCCGATTATCATTCGATTATGATTCTGCACATCTTTACAAACTAATAATTCCGGTGATTCGGTCCTTATTGTAATTTTAGGATGTGCTAAGGTACCTAAAAGAGAACCACAAATGCTGTGTAGAGTTTTCAAAAAAACGCATTTCTTAGAAAATAAAATTTGTACGATTCTGCACATCTTCAGAAAAGTATCTTTCCAGATGTGTCTATTTTACAATTTGAGCTTTCCGAAGTACCTAAAATTTTACCACAAAACCTGTGTAGAGTTTAAAAAAATAGCTCATCTTTGGTGAAATTAATATATGTTTTAATAATATGCGGAACATCTGTAGATATTCTCGACCTCCTGAGGTATATTTTATTACAATAAAGTAACTAAAATTGTACCACAAAATATGTGTAGAGTTTTTAATGAAAATAAACGTTCATTCAAAAATACGATTCTGCACATCGATAGGAAAATATCTTTCCAGATATGTACATTTTATTATAATTTCATGTTTCCAAAGAATTTTTAATACAAATAGCGCTTCTTTAGTGAAATTAATTCAATACAGCTTTTTGTAATATACAGAACATCTACAGAAAATTATCCTTCCCTGCACCCAGGAAAATAATTGGTTGGAATTCAATTGTAACAATAAAAAAATAGTACTAGCAACAAAAAGTATATTGCCTACACCGTATGTCGGTTGTATTTATATATAATTAGTTGAAACAACAAAAATAACATGGATACGATCAAATGAAAATGCTTGCAACTAAATCGATGGTTGTATCAATCCAATTAAGATGGTTTTTTTTCATTGTCACTCAGTTAGTTGTGGTAACCAATTTTAAATTTTATTATAGTACCATATGATCGATTTTTGGTTGTGACAACCAATGTTTTATTCTTGACAACAGAAATTGTATCAATAGACCAAAGATTATTATTGCAAGGAATAATTGGTTACTACAACAGAAAAAATATTAATAAATATTCGTTTAGTGGTTATCCCAATCATTTCCAAATTTAGAATAATGAAATTAATATTTTGGGAAATACAACCGAAAGATTGGTTGCTGTTCTTTTGCTGATACATGACAAACAAAAAATAAAATTACTCGACATTAAAAAATCTTCAACATTTTGTTCAAGAACGGTATAGGTAATCAAAAATAATCTCGTGCGGAATGCAGAATATGTTGTGCAAAATGTTTTACATAAATAAAAAATAAAAGCAACAATCATGAAATTGAAAGCGCAGGGTTAAGCGAAATTTGCATACAAGTTTTGTGTTTTTTTTCGTGTACTAAAATGTGTGTCAAATATTTCCACATCTCATAATACTCGTAGTGATGAATTTGTAATATGGGATTTTTAATTTTTTTATGAATTGTTTTGTTTTTTGTTCAATAAATAAAATAAAAATTAATGAAAACTGTTTTTAATTAATTGTCGGTAGTATATGACTGACAAATTGTTAGAACAACCAATTTTTTAAAACAGTTGGTTGTGGCAACTACAACAGATAATTTAAGCCACCATTTTCGTAGTTGGCGCAACCAAATATGATTGTTGTCAACATGGAAGCAGAAGTATACCACAACCAAAATATTGGTTGACCTAATGGAATCTCATGATAGTAGATAGAACTACCAAAATTCGGTTGGCAAATAATTCGGTTGAGGCAACCAAACTGTATTCTGTGTGTGGGTATATTTTATTACAATATGAGAATAATAAAGTAACAAAAAGTGTACCACCATAAATGTGTAAAATTTTTAATAAAAAATACATATCCCTTACAAAATAAAATTTTCTTTTGTAAATATGATTCTGCAAATCTTTACCAAAATACTTTTCCGGACATATCTACTTTATTATAATTTGAGATTTCTAAATACTGGAAATTGTACCACAAAAACTGTGTAGAGTTTTTAATACAATTTCACATATTTAATAAAATTAATACAATTTATAAATATGATTCTGCATATCATTGGAAAAATATCTTCCAAATGATATCTACTGTATTACAATTTGAGAATACTAAACTACCTCAAATTGTACCACAAAAACTGTGTAGAGTTTTTAATACAAATAGCACATATTTAGTTAAATTAATATAGATTTTTATACCCTACACCACACTGTGGTACAGGGTATTATAACTTTGTGCATTTGTTTGTAACACCCAAAAGGAGAAGAAATAGACCCATCGTTTATTATACCGATCGACTTAGAATCACTTTCTGAGTTTATTTAGCTATGTCCGTCTGTCCGTCTGTCTGTCTGTCCGTCTGTGCATGTGTTCTTGTAATCAAAGTACAGGTCGCAATTATGTTTGGCCCAAGGACGATCCCTATTGAATTTGGTTAAAATCGGTTCAGATTTAGATATAGCCCCCATATATATGTTACCCCCAGCGCCCCAGTAGGCGAGTTGGTAGCGTACTCGCCTATGAGTTTGGGGGTCGTGGGTTCGATTCCCACCAGAGGCTCTGGTCTGTCGCTGCAAAATTTAGCCATATGGTCTTTGTAACCCGGCCTTTCCCTGGACCTTAAAATTAGAATATAAATTTACTTTGTATTGTAATTCATATAAATAAATAAAAATAAAAATAAATATGTTACCCCCGATTTGACATGTAAGCGCTGTAAAAACTTTATTTTATATCCGATCAGTACGAAATTCGGCAGAAAGAGGTTTCTTATTACATGAGGGAATACTGCTAAATTCGGAGAAAATCGGTTCAGATTTAAATATAGCTCCCATATATATGTAACCCCCGATTTGACATGTAAGCGCTGTAGAAACTGTATTTTATATCCGATCAGTGCGAAATTCGGCAGAAAGAGGTCTCTTATTACGTGAAGGAATACTGCCAAATTTGGAGAAAATCAGTTCAGAGTTAGATATAGCCCCCATATATATGTTAGCCCCGATTTGACATGTAAGCGCTGTAAAAACTTTATTTTATATCCGATTAGTATGAAATTCGGCAGAAAGAGGTTTCTTATTACATGAAGGAATACTGCTAAATTCGGAGAAAATCGGTTCAGATTTAGATATAGCCCCCATATATATGTAACCCCCGATTTGACATGTAAGCGCTGTAAAAACTGCATTTTATATCCGATCAGTATGAAATTCGGCAGAAAAAGGTTTCATATTATATGAATGAACACTTTTAAATTTGGAAGAAATCGGTTCAAATTTAGATATAGTCCCCATATATAAGTTACCCCGATTTGACATGTAAGCCCTGTAAAAATGTTATCTTATATCCGATCAGTGTCTGTATTTTATATCTGATCAGAACGAAATTCGACAGAAAGAGGTCTGTTTACATGAATGAGTATTCAGGGAAGATCGGTTAAGATTTATAATAAATCTCCATATATGTGTTCCTCCTGATTTGGTATCAAACCGCTGTATAAGCTGTACTTTACTTCCGATCATTTAAATTTTCAAGAAAGATGTTTCCCAATTTAGGAACGAATATTGCTAAATTTAGCGATTATCGGTTTAGAATTAGATAATATGTTCCTACCTATTTACCAATTATTCCAAATTATTATCGCAATGACCCTTATCGCATTGTTAGTATTATATAGTCGGCCCCGCCCGACTTTCTGCCTTTCCTTACTGGTTAAATATGCAGAAAATTTTTCCACACCTCCTTCCCAGAGATCTACTTTATTACAATTTGAGGATACTTAAGTACATAAATATAAACCACAAAACTTGTGTAGAATTTATATTACAATATGCTTATATTTACCAAAATAAATTAAGGATTTATAAATATGATTCTTCACATTTTTTGGAAAATATATTTTGAAGGATATCTGTCTTTTTACAATTTGAGGATACTAAAGTAACTTAAAGTGAACCAAAAAATATGTGTAGAGTTTTGAATATAAGATTCTTATATTTAACAACATAAATTTAGCTTTTATAAAAATGATTCATATCACATCTTTAGAAACATACCGACAGTTATGTCTAGTAGAAATTGTCTACTATTTACCAATTGGTGGATAATAAACTACCTAAAAGTATACCACAAAATATGTGTAGAGATTCACATCTTTTCATTTAAATTAGCTTTTGTAAATATAATTCTGCACATCTTTAGAAAAATACCTTTCCACACATATCTATTTTATTATTTCAAAGTACTTAAAATTGTACCACAAAACCAGTGTAGAGACTTTAATACAAATATCACATATTAAGTTAAATTAATACAGCTTTTATAAATATGATTCTAAACATCTTTAGAAAAATATAATTCCAGCGATGTCTTCATTATTACAATTTTTGCTTTCCGAAGTAAACAAAAATGTTCCACAAAACCTATGTTGAGTTTTTAATACAAATATAACATCTATAGTTAAAATAATAATAATTTTGAACAATTAACAAAAACTGTAACAAAATATTTGTGGAGTTGCTTATATATATGCTGCTTTTGAAAATATGATTCTGCACATATTTAGAAAAATATCTTTGCACACATGTATACTTCATTACAATTTTAGGTTTCAAAAGAATAATTTATTTTTTATTTATTTATGTATATGACTTACAATACAAACCCCATGTGGCTAGATTTTGCAGCAACAGACCAGAGCCTCTGGTGGGAATCGAACCCACGACCCCCAAACTCATAGGCGAGTACGCTACCAACTCACCTACTGCGGCGCTTATGAAAACTAAAATTGTACCACAAAACCTGAGTAGAGTTTTTAATACAAATGCACACTTTTGAATAAATTAATACAACTTTTATAAATACGATTTTTCAAATCTTTAGAAAAAAAAAGATATATATATAAATATATGTATATATATACAGATAGATATTTTAATAAACTTTAACATTTTTTGCAAAATAAAATGTTTCTTTTGTAAATATGATTCTGCACATCTTTGGGAAAAAATCTTTCAAAGCATATCTGCCTTATTACAATTTGAGAATGCGAATGTATCTAAAAGTGAACCACAACATTTGTGTAGAGTTTTTAAATTAAATTATCATCTTTACCAAAATAAGTTTGGCTTTTATTTATTTAATTCTACACATCTTTACACACATATATCTCTTGGCATGTCTTCTTTAGTACAATTTAGGGACACTAAAATACCTAAAGTTGTACCTAAAATAAGTGTAGAGATTTTAATAGCATAGACACGCCATTAGCAAACTAAATTTTGCTTTTTGAAATCCGATTCGGTACATATTTGGAATAATATTTCCCTAGGGATGTCGACTTTATGACAATTTGGGGACACTAAAGTACCTAAAAATGTACCACAAAATATATGGAGAGTTTTAAACAAAACAAGCACCTCTACTACATTAATGATGCTACAATCCACAATAAAAACTTTCTATTCGAAAAATTCGGCTATTCTCTCGGTGTGTGCATATCGTTGGTTCAAAACTTCTTAAATAAAAGTCCTACAAATCTGTAATTAGTATTTATGCTCAAATAATTGAAAATCCTTCCCAAAACTTTAAATGGTTACAACTCCTTAAATAAGCGCCCTAGAGCAAAAACGACGAACATTTGGAGTAACTTTTTTGCTCAAAACTTTTAAATTCCTTCCCAAAACTTTCCACGATCATAACTCCTTAATTGCACGATCTAGAGCAACATGGACAAGCATTTGGGATCTTTATTTTTATTAAATATTTTAAAATTCTTTTCCAATGCTTTCAGGGGTCATAAATCCTAAAATGAATGCACTGGAGCACAACGGACGAAAATTTGTTATCAATATTTTTGGTTAACAAATTTGAAGTCATTTCCAAAGCTTTATAGAAAATGCACACCGTTTGCAAAATAAATTTAGCTTTTAGAAATATGATTCGGCGCATCTTTGGATTAATAATTTTACAGAAATGTTGTCTTTATAACATTTTGGGGACACTAAAGTAGATAATTCTGACATTCGATTGTCACAACCAAAATATTTTCTCTGTGTGTGTATCCATATCTTTGATTCAAAACTTTGGGAAAAATAACAAAAAAAAATCGAAATTGCATAAAAACAGAAAAGTTATTTAAACACTTAATGGATGACAATAAACAAAATAAAAAATTAAGGTGGATATTTAGAGATAAGCAAGATATGCGGTATTTTCGTGCCTGGATTTTGCATAAAGATAACAATTTTTTTTGCAACAACAGAGCGATAAAAACCTGAATTTGAATGTTTTCCAAAAGATAAAGTTTAGCGTTTAAAGGCGTTTCTTAATCACAACACGATGATGACAACAACGAAAAACTGGAGTTTTCCCCAAGAAAAAAATAGAAATTTGTCTACGCGCATGCGCCCTCGTATTTGCCTATCTGCGTGTTGGTGTGTGGGAATTAAAGGTGGTATCCATTCCCGTTTTTTATTTTTCGTTTTGCATTTTTAATAGTGGTGGATGTTTGGTCTGAGCCTCCTCAATTCATTGCCTTAAGTTATGAGCAATCAACAAGAAACCGCCTGTCTTCTATCTTCTCAGACATTTTTATTTATGCGACAAATTCTATCCTGGCTTTGCTTCAGATCGGAATTGTGGCGCAAGTTGCTGTCAGCTCCAATATATTATGAAATGTGTAATTTGTTTCCATATGGCAAGGCGTTACAATTCATAATTGCATTTTAAGTTAGATTCCTATCTAGAGCTGAACAGCAGTTTATGACAGAAACAGACAGAAACGCTCTGGAAAATGTTGTTGCTTATGTTTAAACCATAGAAAACATGTGTTCTTACCTTCTGAAAAATATTGTAGATATTCACGTTATATGATTAGGATATGGTTTTCCTAATGATCTGAAGTATTATATCAAGGCAGTGGCCCTATAAACAATAGACATGTATGCGAGTATAAGAACAATCTGGAGACATTTTTTCGAATCTAAAAAATTCTGAACACAATTTTTGATATCGATCTGTGATTTGTTTGCACAATAATTTGCAGTAATTATACCCTCACTTTAGTGTGACGAGGGTATATATCATTTGCTACGGAAAAAAGTGTAACACGTCGAAGGAGTGACCTAAGACCCCAAGTATGTTCGGGGGAAATCCGTTTTGGGTCATTTTAAGTCGAATGAGCAATGTCCGTCCGTCTGTCTGTCTGTCTGCTGGCTGGTGCGCACGATAACTCTCGAAAGGAGTAACCGATTGACCTCAAATTTGGTATGTGGTAATATTTTTTTCTATCTCCGACTAAGTTCGAAGATGGGCCATATTGGTCTCCTCCTTCTAGTACCTCCCCCACAAAGGGTTAAAACGTTCTGAAATATTGATTCTTTAATAACTGCTATACTACTTATTCGAATCTTTTGAAATTCCACACATAGTATTAGCTTATTAGTCGCTATCAACTCGAGAAAATGGGCGAAGTCGCCACGTCCCTTTTGGTACCTCCCACACAAATGAACCATTTTGCACCAAAAGTTAACAGCTTATAACATTAATAACAGTGTATAAAAATATTTGAAATTTTGTAGAGTATTATGCTTTTATATTGCCTACAGTCCAGGGAAAAATGGGTGGTGTTGCCAGGCCCCTTTTGGTACCTCCCACACAAAGGTACCTTTTTGCACCAAAAGTTAACAGCTTATAACAATAAAACCAGTGTATAAAAATACTTAAAATTTTGTACGGTGTAATGTTTTTATAGTGTTTATAGCCCTGTGAAAAATGGGCCTTATTGCCACGCCCCTTTTTGTACCTCCCACACAAAATGCCCAAATCATACCACATATCATACATAAATGCTTTTAAGTTGGCACAGTGCAATGAATTTAAAGTATCTAATGTTCAGCGAAAAAAGGTGTATTTGATAAACCCCTTCTGGTACCTCCCACACAAATTGACAGAATAATTCGAGTAATATTCATTATTACCTTAGTCGGTTTATCCGACTAAGGTAGTCGGTTTATCCGACTGAAACTTTCTTACTTGTTTTATCGTAAAATTGCATCAACCGATTTTTAACAAAATAAGCAATATCCCAAGAATATCTATGGATAATTTAAAAAGATACTACAATTTTAGTAATTCCTACCCAATCAAATACTTAATATTAGCTAAATTTGCCTAATTCTATTTATAAATTGCACATATTTTATTAAATAGACACGGAAACCCCATTTAAATCTATATCTTAATTTAAAATTATGTTTAGCAATGCTTCATCTAATTTCGTAGTCCATGCTAGTATAATAACATTTCGAAATATTTGCAATGTTGTGTCAACAAACCTGGCTACTGACTGACTGACTGACTGTCGGCTGTGCCATGTCTTACTTAGACATTTTGCGTTAACCGATTTAACTCTATTCATTGGCTTAGGTTTTTAATTTAATCCGAAATAAATTTCTGTACTAGGGTGTTCCGTAAAGGAAATATACGTACAATTAATTTCAAAATGTTTAAATTCCATTCGAAAACTTTAAATGGTCATAACTCCTTAAATAAGCGCCCTAGAGCAATATAAATTTCTGTACTAGGGTGTTCCGTGAAGGAAATATACGTACAAATAATTTCAAAATTTTGCATTTCCATTCGAAAACTTTAAATGGTCATAACTCCTTAAATAAGCGCCCTAGAGCAATATAGGTGAACATTTTATATCAGTACCAGAAAGAACAAAAAAAATTGTATCACAAATTTATTGAGAACAATTTTGAAATTCTCTTTATGTGCAGGTTAGGGTGGAAGCTGGTATTGCCAGCACACATAGACCAATGTAGGTCCCTAGTGTTACCACGGGCTCAGATGCTCCTCATCAAAGCCAAACTTTTTGATAAACTAAGTCATCAATAGTACGAAAATCGGTAACGGAAAGATCTATTAGACTGCCTAGAAAAGCAGACTCCAGTATGTCCAGTCGACGTTCACTCAAATCCACAGCTTCTGCAGAAGTCATTGGAGCCAATAACCAATCTTCTGGCGTGTTCGCCGATCAGGCAGTGTTCCGTCTGAACTGATACTGACGTAGACAATCTTTTCCTCTCTAGTGCGAGGAGATATTTCGACCTTCTCAAGACATACCTTGGCCAGACTTGTCTAGCTATCTTACAGGTGCCGATTTCTGTCCGTCTTTCGTTGGACTGTCTGATTGCCTCTTGCCTCTTGCCTAAGCCAAAGCTTGCTCACAGATATTGTCGCACCAATATATGTAAATTCTTCGAGAATTTGTAATGTCGTCCCTATCCTAGCAAGTTCATCGGCTTTGCAGTTCCTAGGAATATCCCTATGACCAGTCACCCATAAAAGGTGTATATTAAATTGCTCAGCCATCTGGTTAAGAGATCCGAGGTAATGGAGCGCTGTTTATGAATTTAGGGATGTGGCCTCCAGAGAATTTATGGCAGCCTGAGTGTCCGTGTAAATGACAACGCCAGTGTTGGTTACTATGTTGCGACTCAGCCACTTGGCGACTTCCCATATTGCCATTATTTCGGCTTGATAGACACTGCAGGTATCTGATAGTCTGTGACCTTTATCAAGACTGAGTTCTTTACATTGTACTCCGAAGCCAACCTTACCATCAAGCTTCCAACCATCAGTGTAGAAGTGGAAATGGTTTCTATTACCTAGTATTCTGCCAACACATTCCTCTCCGGCTGGTATCATAGTGATGTAGTTCCTCTCGAAGGTGTACATCGTTGGTATATAGCCCACTCGGTCGGTTAACATAGCATTACATTGTGATATCCTCACGTGGCCGTTAATCGCAATACCGCTCTGTTGGCAACTTCTCTCTCCACACTATCAATCGGCAGTAGCTGAAGTAGGACTTGTGGAGGCTCAGACGATATAGTCTTTAAAGCTACGCTTATGCTTAGGCAGGCAGTTCTATGAACCTTTGATCCAAACCTTAAAAACGTTCATAACTACTTAAATAAGTGCTCTGCCATCATAGAGCAAAAAAAGACAAACGTTTGGGATCACTTTTTTGGAAAAATGTTTGAAATTAAATTTTTTTAAAGTTTTTTTTTTGTTAATTGTCGATTTAATTTAAACTTTATTACATTTGTGTTCGAACGATGCACATTCGAATTGTTCAGCTTTTTTGACCAGAACTCTTCCTTGCGATATAGATCTTTGTGGCTGCGCTCGATCCTGTGTGGGGATCTCATCAGTGAGACTTATACATGACATAGTGAACTTGTAGTGGTTCTATTGATTACTGGTATATACACTCATCCTACAAAGAAATTTTCATAGAAATTATAGACCCAAGAAGAAATTCCACTCTAATACTTTAAGTGATCCTAGAGCAAACATGACGAACATTTCGAATCATTTTTGTGCTCAAAAAATTGAAATCCCCTTCCATAACTTTAAATGGTCATAATTCCTTAAATAAGTTTCCTAGAGCAAAATTGACGAACATTTGGGATCACATTCTTGGTCAGAAATTTTAAATGTTCCTCCAAAGGGAAGGATACAATTAAATAAGCGATATAAACAAAAGAAACATCACTCTTTTCGCCATATTTTTTAAAGTCCTTTCCAAAACTTTAAACTGCCATAAATCCTTAAATAAGCATCTGGTATATACACTCATCCTACAAAGAAATGTTCATGTGGAAATTATAGACCCAAGAAGAAATTCCACTCTAATACTTTAAGTGATCCTAGAGCAAACATGACGAACATTTCGAGTCATTTGTGTGGTCAAAAATTTAAATTCCCTTCCATTACTTTAAATGGTCATAATTCCTTAAATAAGTTTCCTAGAGCAAAATTGACGAACATTTAGGATCACATTCTTGGTCAGAAATTTGAAATGTTCCTCCAAAAGGAAGGATACAATTAAAGAAGCGCTATAAACAAAAGGAACATCACTCTTTTCGTCACAATTTTCAAAGTCCTTTCCAAAACTTTAAACTGCCATAAATCCTTAAATAAGCATCCTATTTAGATAACTTTTGTACCAGTGTTACCAGACTCCACATTAATCACCACCATTACTAACAGAGCCTGTAGAGTGTAAACAAAGCAATGCGGAAGGGACCTTTAGACATTTTGCTGGGAATTTCAGGTGGATTGGTTGAATAATTTGGTTTTTAGAGCGGCACACAAACGAAACGGAAACCTTTTTTCTCGCAGCTATATCGTCAAGTGATTTCGTATGTAAATTTATATATGTTTTGTATCAAAATGTGGTTCAAGCCTTAAATGGTTATCAGTTTAAATCGGATGGGTCCTTTATATGAGAGGTATATTAAAACATGAACCAATATGAAACCTTATTGCGATTCCCACTTAAATCTCTGGTCTGTCGCTGCAAAAATCTGGCTTTGTAATCAGGCTTTTCCCTGGACCCTAAAGTACATACACATATCGATACCTCCATTCTAAACTATGCTAAGTGCAAAGCGGTAGTTTTTCAGGAAAGGCGATCAAAGTTTGATGAATTTTTTAAATTTGTGTGGAATTCCTTTGAAATGCAAATCGACTGACCTGTACTGTTTTGTAAATAACTTTTGATTGGGTTGACGGATAAACACCAATTTTTGACTGAATATAATTTGGAATATTTAGGAATTAAAAATGCAATCTCCCTAAAAACATGCTAAGTCGATTTAGCATGTTTTAGAATGGAGGTATCGATATATGGATGTCATATCTAAATTTAATGTGATTTTTTTAGCGGTGATTCTCCTTGAATCAAGGAAATTTTAAACATGACAGTGTTCTCTATTCTCTGACACATTGCCCAACAATCGGATGTAAAATATGGTATATATAGGGTGATCCAAGTAGAGATACTTTTTTAAATAGCCTTTTTTTGACAGATCACGTGTGTCGTGATCTGGCATTTCATCATGGAAAGACTTACGCCTGAACAACGTCTCAGATGGTCCATCCGTTGAGTCCAATTTTCGATGACTCGATTATGTTGACCATAAGTTGAGCGAAGTGCACGAAACACATTCCTCACAGAACATGAATTTTCGTGATAAAGTTGAACGATTTGTAAACGTTGTTCAGGCGTAAGTCTTTCCATGATGAAATGCCAAACAATACTTAACAAAAATAACGTGACAGCATGACACGACTCACACGTGATCTGTGCAAACAAAGCTATTGAAAAAAGTATCTCTACTTGGATCACCCTATATATATGTGGGCTATTTAGAAATGTTTTCTCTTATGTGCCAAATTTTCTAAAGATCGGATATAAAATATAACTTATATTGCACTTAAAATCCAATTTAAATGGAATATATAAATACATAAATCTGAATAGGTTTTCTTCGCTGCCAAATTTCAGACCAGATCGGAAGGAATATATGTATATGTTAGGTATATATCTAAATCTAAAGCGATTTTCACCTATTTAAATTAGGATCATGATTGGGTCAAAATAGAAATAATTTCTTGAGTCCAATTATCATTTAAATGTTTATTATCATTTGAATGAACATTCTTTGGCATTTATTTTTGAAGATTATGTCTATCAAATGTTGGCCGCGGCTACGTCTCAGATGGTCCATCCGTTGAGTCCAATTTTCGATGACTCGTTCGAGCATTTCGACTGGTAACTGGCGAATGACACGCGTGATGTTTTGCTCCAAGGCCTGAATCGAAGCTGGTTTGTCCGCATAAACTTTAGACTTTACATATCCTAGTCTAATGGTGTGATATCACACGATCTTGGTGGCCAATCGACCGGCCCAAAACGTGAAATTATCTGCTCACCGAAGTGTTCTCTCAATAAATCCATTGATTGATACGATGTGTGGGAAGTGGCGCCGTCTTGTTGAAACCAAATGTCGCAGAGATCACGAGCTTCAATTTCAGGCATCAAATAGTCGGTTGTCATGGCACGATAACGGTCGCCATTGACGGTTACGTTCTCACCGGTATGATTTATGAAGAAATATGGACCGATGATTCCGGTACGTCGGATCGGGAATCGGTCAATGGCAAAAGGATAGCTCTTAATGAGAGCAAAAATGTTGCTCATGGGTGTCAAGGTCGTGGGCCGACTGGAAAGGGTTTTTTTGGATTTAAAAAAATGGACTTAGCGCAATTGGCGAACGATTATTTTGATAATAAAACTGAATAATTTATAAACGTTGTTCAGGCGTAAGTCTTTCCATGATGAAATGCCGAACAATACTTAACAAAAATAACATGACACGACTCACACGTGATCCGTTGAAAAGAGTATCTCTACTTAGATCACCCATTACAAACAGGCGGACAGACACGCCAATGGAAAGTGAAGCTCTAGCAATAGGTATATTAAACGACGAGTCATCTACTTTTACGTATTATGAATTAAATTGAAAAGCAAATCGAAAAATAATTTCTTACAATTTTAATAAGTTTCATTAAAGTTCCATAAACTCAACTAATAACAAACATTTTCATGTTACTGGACACTCTATTGTTAATGTATAAATATACATTATTTTTCATACAAACGCAAACATACATATGGTTTTGTAAAGTGATTTTTATTTTTAATCGTAACAATTTTCCATGTCGAGCAACATGTTAAACGGCGCCTCAACTACAGCTAAAATATAACAGCCCGGCCAGGAAAGCCGCGGGAAGGGAGGACAGAGTCTCAATAAAGACAGCCAACGAACGACGATCTATCTTAATTTAAATAAAACGAATTGATTCTTAGCCAAGTAAAGAGGTTGTTGGCTGTGTTGTCTTGTGTGGTGCTGCGCATGTGCAACTTTTCGTTGTCCACACAAAACGACAGTATCGGAGTACCTGTCGGATTTTTTCATTTGGCGTTCTGTTCAAAAACCTCCAAACCCGAATCTCAGATGAGCGGCTGAGTGAGTGGTGTGTGTTTTTGGAGAGGAGTATGCGCACAGTTCGGAGGCGACATTTAGGCTTGATAATATTTATGCTAATTGAGTAATTTGTTTTTATGACGACAAAATTATATTTTTTTTTGTAGAATTTTCGTTTTAAGGTTTTCCATAAAGGCGGTCAAGTGGGTTTTGTTATGATCGTGGTTGTCATTATTATTATTGTTGCTGTTGTTGTTGTTGTTTCTGTTATTGGAAAAGCAATATGACAACCGTGTCAAAAATAATCAAACGTAAACTGATGAAAGATTATCAATTGGCAGGAGGAGATGGTGGCGTCGGCGGCTTTTCTTTGTATATCCTAAATGAACTGTTGAATTTTTACAATTGATATTAGCCGCAACAGAGTTATGATAGTTATCGTCAGTTTTATAAGGGGTTTTGGTTTTATGCAGTGCTGAATTTTGAACGTTGAATAATAGCAGTTTTAATATTTTTTAAACGTATAGATTAAAATAAATATAAAATAACTAACGAAAGCAGTGAATTAATTTTGTATGTGGCATTCTATAATGAAAAGGACGACAATTTTGAAAAACATTTTCTTATAAAATTTTGAAATACTTTTCTAGAACTTTAAACGACCATAACTCCTTAAATAAGAGTACCCAATTTTTAAACTTCTTTCCACAACTTAATGCGGGCATACCTACTTAAATAAGCGTTCTAGAGCAAAACATTTCAAGCAAAAAAGTGAGTGGCAGCCATAACTTCTTAAAAATTCCATTCTTTGCAAACAAACATTATATGGTCATTAAATCTTAATTAAATCTCTAGAGCGAAAAAACGAAAATATAGCCCGATATTGTCTGTATTGAATCTCAAGTGAACTACAGCCAAGTATTTGTACCAAATGTCTATCATTTGACTAAATTTTTCATAACTTTTTTGGTCAAAAAGGTGAAATTTATTTCCAAATCATAAAAACAGTTATAACTCCCTTCCTTTCGATAATTTTAAACGGTAATAACTACATCTCTTTTTGTCAAGAATTAATTATAAATTACTTTCCAAACCTTTAAATAGACATAACTCCTTTAAACAAGTTCCCTAGAGGAGAAAAGTCATAAATATTGAACCACTTTTTTCGCTAAAAACTTTAGATTGCATGCCAAATTTTGTACGGTCTCTTTAAATAAGCGAAATTTTCGAACCACTTTTTCTTACAAAATTTGAAATTCCTTTCCAAAACTTTAAAAGGCTATAATTCATTAAGAAAACATCATGGAGCATAAAGTATGAACATTTGAAAACCCCTTTTTGTCAAAAATTTGAATAAAAATAAATAAAAACTTTAAATGGTCATAACTCCTTACAAAAGAGTCATAGTTTATTTTCAAAATTGTCATTACATTTTAAATAAGCGTACAAGCGCGTAAACAACGAAAGAGTCCATCTCTTTTTTTGGTAACAAATTTGAAATTCCTTTCCTTAACTTGAAACTGTTTGCCAGACGGTCGGGATTCGTCTGGATTTTCCCAACTTTTCGCGTATTTCCACAGTCCCGATTATTGAAGTAATTTAGGGGGAATCCCGACATGTTGTACATCGACTACTACAATCATCGAGATATTTGTAAAGAATTGCCCACGGATATGTATACCCTACACCGCACTGTGATACAGGGTATTATAAGCTTGTTTCATGCAGATGTTTGTAACCCATAGAAATGCTACATCTAGACCTACTTTAAAGTATACCGATTGACTAAGATTCAGATTTAGTTATAGCTCCCATATAGTTATACATGTTTCGTCCGTTATAATTGTTTTAAAATTTAGCATGGTATAGTTTTTTATCCATAGACCAACATTGCTCAATTTGAAGAAAATCGGTTCAGATTTAGATTTAGATCCCATATATATATGTTTCGTCCTAATTGGCCCTTTAGCCCTATAGAAGCTGTAGTTTACATCCAATCGTTTTAAATTAAAAGGGAGTAAACTCCCGTTTTAAATTAAAAGGGAGTAAACTCCCGTTTTAAATTAAAAGGGAGTAAACTCCCGTTTTAAATTAAAAGGGAGTAAACACAAAGAAGAATAACACAAAGTATTTGTGGCAAACATAATATTGACCTATAGTGTATATATGTTTTTTTTGAATATTCTAATGTTTGACTTTTATTGAAACTGCAAATATTATCTTTTCATTTGTCCCGACAAATCCCGCTTTTAAGTCTCGGTTTTCCCGACTTTTCAAATTCGGTGACAGGCAACCCTATTCCCACAGCGAACATTTTGAATCACTTTTTGGTCAAAAATATGAAATTCATTTCCAAAACTTTAAGCGGTCATAGCTCCTTAAAAAGCGTTCCTATATAAAAGTAATAGAGCAAAACGGGGGAAGATTTGGAATCAAAAATTATCCTATATTGCCTATTTTCAATCTCAAGTGGAAGTATTTGTACCAAATGTTTGCCTCAATTTTCAAACAAAAATGTGAAATTCCTTTCCAAAGCCTTATGTCCTCTGGCTACCGGCGGAACATATCTGCAGTACGCTTCCACGTGTTTTGGTTTTGCTCGTGCTCTGGTGCCTTGCGGGTTCGACTGGAGCCTGTCTTCAGATTTCAGCTGGTTGTTCGGTACAGTGTGCCCTATCCATTACCCCCCTCCTCCTTTTGATCTCTAGATATTTAGGTGTTTGTTTACACGTATTCCATAGTTCTTCATTTGAGATTGTGTACTCAGACACTTGTTGACAAAAGTTTCCGTCATTAACCAAGTCAAAGACAAAACTTATTTTAGGTTAGAGTTAAATATCCGTGTTCTGAATCTAATGCACCTTGCTTTACATGTCCTGTCGTTGGCAGCACCGCCGTCTGCTGAAGTTACACTTCAAAGGTAGTTGAAGCAATTTACATTTTCAATTAAATCATCGCCCGCTTTAAAATTGATGCATGGTCCGAGCGAATTTATCGTCAGTGCTTCCGTATTCTTAGAGTTGATTAGACATATATAGCCAGCATATACCAGACTATCCGGTGTAGCGTCATATCGCCCAATGTCATATCGCCCAAAACCCAAAAAGCGACATATCGCCCAAACTCAATGTCAGAAAGTCCAGAGTTTTTTTTTGGGCGAAATGACATTTCAATAAATATAAAATATTGCAAAGCTTAGCATAGCCTGATTTCCCTTACCAAAGACGGCTACGCGGATCCTCTGAGGTATGTCAAAAGACGGCTACACTGACCAATACGGTCTGTGAGTGGCCGGCCTTCGGCCGGGTTAAAGATTTTCTGCTCTGGTGTATGTCCAAAGACTGCTACGCGAACTAAAGTACCTTTTCTAAGATACCTTGATCAGCTTAGCAGACATTGAACATACCCCAGAGGAGAACATTTTTAATTCCGGCCGAAGGCCTGCCACCCAACAACACTTTGGTTCAAAATGACATATTGCCCAGTGTCGATGTCATATTGCCCAAAAACCAAATTTTTCCACAACAACAACTAACATTGATTTTTTGGGCGATATGACATTGGGCGATATGATGCTACGCCGATTATCCAGATGGTGTTGGAAGTTCCGCCCTCGATTTTCTCCATCATATAGTTCGTGTTAAAACATCGTCCAGAACTATAAGGAATATTTGACAACCTTGAAGTACTCCAGAAATGATATTAAACTGATCGGATGGGTTGTTATTATAGAAAACCCTGCAACAAAAGTCATCATATTATCATAGCTCCTTAAAAACCATCCTAGAACAAAAGGACATTTTCGGATTATTATTTTTTTTCTAGTCAAAAATATTAATTTAGTTTTAAAAACTTAAAATGGTTATAACTCCGTTAATAAGGGTCCTACAGCGAAAACGATGAAATGTTTGGATCGCATGTCAACTATTTGAAATTCTTTTTCAAAACAGTTATAACTCTTTAAATAAGCGCCTAACAGCGAAAAATCGAAATTATCGGATCAAATTATTTTTGCCAAAAATTTTTAATTACTTTCCACAACTTAAAACGGTCATAACATCATACAAAATCGTCCTATTGGTCCGATATTGTAGCGTGATTACAACAACGGACAGATGTGGCTAATTTGTCTCCTAATTAATGTATTAGATTTAATTTATTTTTAGATATAAGTCGTAGTCTGTAAGGAATACTGTAATTCCATTGACTGTAAATAAATAAATGAAATGAAATTTTGCGACAATTAAGTAATTATCGTCACCTTAAGGCCACACTTTAATGTTTCTACAGGATAAGCAAAAAAAGAAGTAAAGTATTTAGGACATATGTATTTGTGTATTTCACAACTATTCTGTCAAATAAATAAATAAAATTTTAATGGTAAATTTTTGGTATTGTGCTGACACATTTTAGGCAAGTCAGTCAGGTTCAGGGTTACCATACGTCCTCCTTTGGGAGGACATGTCCTCCTTTTTAACCAGTGTCCTCCCGTCCTCCCTCCTTTTTCAAAAATGATGGATTTGTCCTCATTTTGTTACAAATTAAAATTTCTCACAAATAGTAAACCTCCACATGAATTATACTCGCAACTACTTTTAGTACAAAGTTGGTACTACAATAATTGAGCTCGATGACTGAAATTTGGTACAGATACTTCTTATAGATGCAGGTAACTAGGGATTGAAATGAGCAAAATTTTTAGCATCTGTCCGATTTGACTTATTAACGCCATATAGACTGCAAATTTCAACTGGTTAAAATTGGTAATTGCGGAGTATGTATATCCAGAATCCTTCAGACGAACAATGGTCGTTATAGGTCCATGTTTTAATATAGGTCCACACGAAGGTAGCTCAAGATTTTACTTCTTAACGCAACAAATTTCAAAGAATCCATAAACAGTTGACATGCAATCTATGGTGTAGGGTATGCAAAAATCGGCTTATCAGATCTTAACGCCGCATCACTAATTTATTATAATTAACACCTAAAAATACTGGAGCTAGACCCATTTTAAAGTACACCGATTGTCTGTCTGACTATTTAAAATAGTTCCTTAAGTACAGGTCGCAATTTCATTCCGATCTTGCTGAAATTTGACAATAAGGGCTATTTCATAACTGGGAAGAAATTGGTCAAAGTCGTTTCAGATTAAGATATAGGCGCTATATAAATTTTCTTTCCGATTTGGCCTTTTATAGCCACAGAAGCTTTTTCATATCCAATCACTTTGAAATTAAGCAGGATGGAGTTTCTTGATCCTAGGCCCACATTGCCGAATTTGGTGTAAATCTGCACAGATTCAAATGTAGCACCCAAGAACAAACCTTGCCGAATTTGAAGAAAATCTGTTCAGATTTAGATATTGTCCTCCGATTTGGCATCTAAGCGCTACAAAATAGAAATTGTTGTACAAATCATTATCATAGGAAATTGTATTTTTTAAATGTCCTCCGAAAGTTTCAAACTCTCTTTGTAAATGTTACATATGTCCTCCTTTTCTGACACAAAAGTCCTCCTTTCCGAAAAAAGGTTATGGTAACCCTGGTCAGGTTGTCCAATGAGAGATGGAGAGAAATTCGGCATTGTAGGTTTGCTACACAAATCTGTCCACAATACGGCCTGAAAAGGTCAAAAGACCTCCAGGAGTTTCGGGGCTGAGCCCAGTGACATCTGCAAAAGCTGTGGAGATGAGAAAGAATTGGAGAGCATTGAGCATTGAGCAGCTTTGTTATTGTAGTGGGCCTTTCTAGGGAGTCAGACAGATCTGGTCGGTACCGATATTTGTGTTATTGACTACTTGGTGTATCAAAGAAGTTGGTTCTGCTGAGGACAAAAGTGTCGTGGTAGCGCTAGAGCCGTCCATTGAGTAGGTGAGAAGTATCTATTATTATGGGCAGTCCTGTATTTCTCTGAAAGTAAGGATATACTTTAGACAGTTCAATCCGCTGAAACTTTTTCTTAATTGTTTTTAAAGTGATTACCAATTTCCTAGAAATTAACCAAACATTAAACTGGAAATTATGGGTTGGGTGAATTACACAAAAACGTGCACACTTCCGCTAAACGGACCCGCCGGACCACCGAGACCGAAAACTCTACAATCGATAAAAATACTAAATAATTATGATTACAAAATAATTATTATTCACAATAATCAACAAATTTTGTCATAAATCAAAATACACACAAAGCCGAGTACAATTTTCCCTAGAATTTAAGTGATTTTTAATAAATGCATAAAATAAAAAAATAATTTTCATTTACATTAATGCATGCCCATGCAAGCACACAGCGCCGCAGTGTTCTATTCATTGTGCCTTAAACTTAATTAATAATTCCGCACACATCCATCGAAGAATATTACAATACAAAGAAAATTAAAAAGAAAGAAGGAAAAATTAACAAAACAAACACACTAACCCCAACGACTACAGAAAGAGAACCCCGGCGGCCGACCGGCCATCCAATGCACTCCTTATAGCAGTAGAGTAGAGACATAATAATGTGGTTAGTTAGAATTCTCGGAATGATGCACATCCAATTCATGCCCGTCCGTCCGTCGATCCAGATGATAGTTGGTGCGATGGAAAATGGGAAAACCATAAACCATCAAACTTCAAACAACGAAGCCCAAGTCCAGACAAATCTGTATGGCCATAAATAAACTAATAAACAGTTCTTTGTGTTATCTCTTAAATCAACCCATAATAGATGTACTAGTACATACTTTACCACTACATCCAACATCCTTGGCAAACACAAGTCGAACATGTTGCAACTGATAAGGAATGCAGTGAATTCGAAAAATTGTGGTGATGCAGTGCAGTGATGGAAAACGTGGTACAATTGTACCACTTTTGGTACATTTGAGAAATTTTTGGTACGCTGGTACAATGAAAAATTTACTGGTACATTTCTCTGGCTGGTTAAATTTATAACAAAAAAAACTATTCGCACATTTTTAAAAGCAGAAAAGGGTACCTACTATTATTTGCATCGTTGATTAAAAGAATTAAGCAAGAAGACAGCGTTAAGTTCGGCGATGCCGAATCATATATATAACCACCACCATGGATCGCACTTAAATGGTTTTGCCTACAAATAAACCCAAATTTGATGAAATTTGTGGCTTTTACTGCGTTAAGAAAAAAAAGAGAGGGATCATATGAAATTTGAGGTCTCTGTGGAGTTTAGAAATCAAATCGGACGGAGGGCTAAAAATGTAGATGTACATACATATCTCAAAGGTTCGAAAACAACTATTCATTGTCTAGCCTAAGGTCAAGCTGAAGTGGCCAAATCAATTGTCACTCTTTCAGTACTTAACAAGTCTTTTAAGAACTATGAGTCCACAAACTGCTGTGTATATATACAGATCTCCAACGGTCTGTAATTTTTAACCACTTGGCCGCTGAGTCTCCTGTAAGAGGTATAAAGCTGAAATTTAGCATATGGATAGCCTAGAGTGTTTTCACGGCCTTTTCACAGTATCGGATTTTGACCAGCGATCAGAAAACTCTTACAAGAAACAAACCTAAATCTTTGTAAATATGTAGTACTATACAACGAAAATTACCCTCTTGACCACTGAGACCTGATATTACAAGTAATATGCTGAAAGTTTGCACACATACGGTTTTTTTTGGGTTACTGCTACACTGACCACAGATAGAGAATTCAAAATTATTTTTCGCGTTTATATTTGTCGTGTATAGTAATCCATATGTACAAAATTTTATCTTTTGATCTTATAAGGTGTTTTTGAAAGAACGAACACAATATTCAATTTATTGATAGCACTAGAAGTGACCACATGGCTAAAAATGGTCAGTGTAGCAGTAACCACTTTTCCAATATTTTAGTGTTTTTAAAAGTTATTAAAGAGCTAAGAATCTAAAAATGAATCCGAAATGAACACCAAGATACCAAATGAAGACCTCAATTTGGCATTGCGTTAGCTCTCGCATCGACCGGAATTGCTGCAACACTGTTGGATGGTGGAAGAACGGAACATTTAGCACTGATGCCTCCGTTAAACCTGCAGATTGATGAAAATTTAGTTTGCAACATTTCAAAGTTAGTTAAACGCATGTCGGAAGTCATCGTATTTGTGGCGATACGTAAAAACAATTCAATTAAGTATGAATATGAGAGTATTCCTAAAAACGATAAAACCGCAGAAGTTTTTTCTAAAGAACTAATGACAAAATATTAACCCATCACTAATGTGTATCCAAATATAAAACAAAATTATCGTAACTACGATTGGCTACGGGCACGCGCAATTATAGCAGCAAAAAATTCTGATGTAAATGAATTGAACTGGAGGATACAAAATGGAATTCCGGGAGAATTGCG
This sequence comes from Eudasyphora cyanicolor, assembly GCA_963930755.1. NCBI lineage: Eukaryota > Metazoa > Arthropoda > Insecta > Diptera > Muscidae > Eudasyphora > Eudasyphora cyanicolor. The sequence continues at coordinate 55,220,725 of OZ005735.1, forward strand.
TTTATACCAATCAATCGATCGCGTTGAAAATGAAGACGATGTCGTCAATTATCCCGTTGAATTCCTAAACTCTTTGGATTTTCCAGGCATGCCGCCCAATAATTTACGTCTTAGGGTTGGATCTGTAATTATTATGTTACGACATGCTCATTCTCCGAAACTGTGCAATGGAACTCGACTGTTAGTGAAAAAACTAATGAACAATGTGATGGCGGCAAAGATTTTGAATGGACCATTCCAGGGAGAAGAATGCCTAAGTCCGCCAATTCCCTTGACTTCAGCAGATTTACCATTCAAGTTCAAACGTCTTCAGTTCCCAGTGAAACTTGCATTTACGATGACTATAAATAAGTCACAAGGACAGTCGTGTGTGGGATAAATATGGAAATGGCATGCATTTCACACGACCAGCTGTATGTGGCATGTTCCCGAGCAGGGAAACCATCCACACGCTTATTTTCGCTCCGGAGCATAAAACTAAAAATATTGTGTATCGATCGGCATTAAATTGAATATAATAATTAACCATTACTTTTGTAAGACTTCATTAAAAATAATATTCGGCGAACGAAAACCAGTCACTCACTTTCGTCAGGAATTTGGTTTCTCTAAGGTTTGTTCGTTCGTTCGCCTGGCCTTACGTCAATGACGTTATCAATTTACCAATTGGAAAGTAATGTAATTGCCAGATAAATAATTTCACAACTTCCGGTCTAAAAAAACACATTTTTGCATGGCCGACCTTAGCAAATACACCTCTGTACTCTTTGCACTGGCGGTGGCCAAAAAATCAACCCTGGGTGGGTCAGCTGAGCTGAATCAAGGCTTCGTTCTCTCTCTCACGTCTCTCTCATTGTGCACTGATGATTTTCTTTTATTATTTAATTGGTTTTACCATAATTATAATAATATCTACTTATTTTTGCTTTTTTTGTCATTGTTCCTATCAGTCGACAAATAAAATAAAGTGACTCGATCTGACATTTGTGTTCGCCCAGATGACAGCAAAGAGAGATAGAGAAACCAAAATTTACACTGAAATGATTACGAGTTCATTATCGTGCGACTTGTCGTTGTGATTGTAGTTAGTGAAACCAAAATCAGCTGTTTGTCGTCTGGCAGGCGAACGAAAGCAAATTTTTAAGTTACAGAAACAGGCTGTAATACTTGATTTTATACTATTTTCAAAAAAAAAAATGTGAACGGTACTAATTTTGCCGAATCAGCCTTATTATTAATATCAATTAACAATAGCTAATTTTCGATCCAAAAAAGGTAATGCAACCCAAAAATTTATTATGGGCAAAATGAAGTTTGCCGGGTCAGCTTGTTTATTATAAAATTTAAAGTTGTTTTTCTTATTATGTACAAAACTTCAGTGTTCCTAAAAAAAGCTAAGTAACATATTGTCAAATACGTCGATAATGTTTACCGTTTTTTTGGATACAACTGCAAAAGCTACAAACTCTAAATGTACACACACGTTGTACAATGACTAGGCAAGTCCAATAATGGCCTTAAATCAATTTCCGAAAAATTTCCAGTTCTGTCAGTTGGTCATCTAAGCGGCGTGTGTGGGGGCTATATTAAAAAAATTATCGATAATGCTCATTTTCAATCCTAATTTAACTGTAGCATAAGAAGTATCTGTAACAAATTTCAGTCATCTAGTTCAATAATTGTACTGTATACTGTATATCGTTTTTACGACGATTAATAACACTGTGATACAAAATCGAACTTTTCGAATGGGAAAGGGATGAGACCAATTGCAAATGAAAGATGACATTATCCATAACAAAACCTTCAAGGGTTTTTTTTTCAGTTCAGTCTGAGATTTTTTACACGCATTTGAAGTTGGTGATTTTGGATCGCCGAGCAAAGATCATTGCAAATTTGATAAAATAAGGTTTATTTTTTATTACTATGGAATGTTGTGGTAACTTACTGTTTTTGGGGTTGAGGAATTCATTTTTGATATTTATTTTTACCTACAACTCACGCTAGATGGCACTGTCATACAAGTGCTGTTTTTTCTTATGGATTTTCGTAGAAATCAATTTTTAATGTTTGTCATCATTACGAAGTTCAATTTGTATGGAAAAAAATTCTGTTTTTTATTGGAAAAAAATATTTTTTTTAATACAAAAATAACTTTTTTATTTAAAAGTATTATATATTAAATAAGAAGAAGAAAAAATAGCTTTAGAAATATGTTTTACAATGATGCCAACATCAAAAAATGATTTTTCAGCCTAAAAAAATAAATACACCGTTTTTTCTAAGAAATTCGACAAAAAATAGCACCATTTGTATGACAGCGCCGTCTAGCGTGAGTTGTAGGTAAAATAAATATCAAAAATTTATCGACCCAGACGAATTTGACCGAAAATCGTCAAAATAGGGGTACAAAAGTCGTCAAATCGTCAGCACAAAAATATACCAGGAACGCACAGCTTTTGAGTTTTTTTATGACGAAGGACATGTTTCGGAGATAGATATGTATTAATTGGTACTCTCGAATGATTTTTGGGGTTCCTCAATGTGAACTTAAAATGAATTTTGTTGGCGGATCTCACATTCTTGAACGACATTAATAATCAAATTTGGCGGAAACTTATCTCATACATATTAATTTCTTACGTTTGAAAATAGTCTTGCTCATATATTATTTACTAGCTTACCCGGTGCGCTTCGCAGCCCCTATCTTTTATCTATTTTCTGTTTAGGGCACTGTAAAATAGCTATACCTCTTTCTTTCAAAATGACATGATTACATATGTATGTATGGTGCAAAATGAAGAAGATTTGATTATTTTTATATATAAAATACGAACCCTCGTTCCATTTCTAATTTATGTTCCAACAGTTACCCTGACATCATGGTACAATATTTATCCCTTTTTTTCGTTCATACGTTAGCAACTTTCCCCTTGTTTATGTTCCAATACCTACATTCACACCCTGGTACAATATAAAACCATGTTTGTCCCACTGTGTCTATAAAGGTGCGAATTTAAAAATCTAAAGTAAATCGCCCCATTGTACCACATTTAACCTTTAGTGTGTCATAATTAACCACTTTGCACGATTGTACAATATTTTGAAATGATAATTGATATTTCAAGATCCAAATTCGCAAGCGTAGGCCGTATTTCAACATGTTTGTCCCCTATCTGTGCCATTTATTTAACTTTTTCCCCACGGTTTAAGTAGAAGAACCTATTTGGAAAAAAACAATTTCTTAGCTTTAGTTTATGCTGTAAGAGCTACCTTTGCACTCAGGGACCACATTCAACACTTTTGCACCACTGTTCCATATTAAACACTTTTTATTACACTGTGCTTCTAAAGTACGAATTTGTATACATATCTGGGACTATTTTTTCCCCCTTTTTTCCCCAGTTACCACATTTAACCATTTTACCGTATTTAACTTTTTTGCTTCACCGTACCATATTTAACCCTTTTTGCTCCACTAAACCATATTTAACACATTGATTCCCCTCTGTAACATGTTGAACAGTTTTTGCTTGCCCCAACTGCATCATAATTTTAACCTTTTTGCACCACAGTGCTTTGACCCACTGTGCTTATTTAACCTTTTGGGTCCACTGAATCAAATTTAACACCTTTTTGTCCTACTATATTTTGTCCACTATATTTAACTATTTTTGCCCCACTGTACCATAGTTAACACATTTTTGCCCACTGCTCCATAGTAAACGCTTTTTGCCCCACTGTACCATACTTAACCCATTTTGTTCCACGTTACCATATTTTACTATTTGTGCCCACTGTAACCATTTTTGTCATACTGTACCATAATTAACCATGTGTGTCCCACTGTACCATTCTAACACATTTTTTCCCCACTGTTCCATAGTTAAAGCTTTTTGCCCCACTGTACCATATTTAGCCCATTTTGTCCCACGTTACCATATTCAACTGATTGTGCCCCACTGTACTATAGTTAACCCTTTTTGCCCCACTGTGTCATATTAAACGCTTTGTCTCACTGTACCATATTTAATAGTTTTTGCCCCACTGTACCATATTTAACCCTCTGTGCTCCACTGTACAATATTTAACACAGTTATGCCCCACTGTACTGTATAGTTACCCATTTTTGTCACACTGTACCATATTTAACCCTTTTTGCCCCACTGTATCATAGTAAATACATTTTTGCCCCACTGTTCAATAGTTAACGCTTTTTGCCCCACTGTACCACTTTTAACCCATTTGTCCCACTTTACCATATACATATAACTATTTTTACCCCACTGTACCATAGTTAACCCTTTTCTAATATTAGGCTTTAAATTTGGCGGTGGTACCATATTTATACATTTCTGCCCCACTGTGCCTCTAAATTTTTAAAAAAATCACTCTTTGTTCTTGTTTACGTCCCAAGAGCTACTCTCACATCAAATTTCACGATTCTAGGTCTTGCCATTTGGATTTGGCTGTTGTACAACATTTTTCCCTTTTTACCCCACTGTGTACGTAAATATTCGAATTTCGAAAAATCCTGCCAATTTCAGAGTCTACCTCATAAGAGCTACCCTCACACAAATTACACGATTCTAGCTCTTGCCATTTGAATTTGGCTGTTGTACCACATTTATCACTTTTTACCCCACTGTGTGCGTAAATGTTCGAATTTCGAAAAATCCTGCCAATTTCTGAGTCTACCTCCTAAAGGCTACCCTCATACCAAATTTCAAGATTCTAGCTCATTTCGTTTAGATTTGGCAGTGGTACCATATTTATCCCTTTTTGCCCCATTGTGCGGCTAATAGTACGAATTTCGAAAAATCCCGCCTTATTGCTCGTCTACGTCCAAAGGACTACCCTCCCACCAAATTTCATGATTCTAGCTTCAGCCGTTTGGCCTGGGCGGTGATCAGTCAGTCAGTCAGTCAGCCAGTCACGCAACAATTTTATATATATAGATTTCTATATGTCATGAAAGCCACTAGCTTTAACTTATTGGGACGAAGTTTGACAAAATGCATATAACCGGGTCTGTTCTGTAATCACGGCGATTTGATATCACGGTGATTTTAAAATCACCGGCGACTTTACATAACTTTTGGAGTTCTAAATCACCCGAAAATATTTTGAACAATCTTTTTTGGGATGCTATGAATAATAAACCGGGAGATTTCGAACTCCAGCAGTGAAGGTAAGTCGCCGGTGATTTTAAAATCACCGTGATTTCAAATCACCTTGCTACAGAACAGACCCGAACAATTCACGTCAACAGGGACCAGTATAGATCCATTGTTTTATACAACCACCATACGAAGGTTCCAATAGATTCAATTTCTTGAAGCCTTAGAATTCACTAGAACCAACCGATTAGAATTTTGACAATTTGATATTATCTAGACAACTCAAAGGGAGACTGAAATTTGGTTATTTGTGTTTACTTTTACCCATAATCATTCATACGAGTACTGACCTCATTGTTTAACATTTTGGTATAGCTCCCACGCGATGTGACTTTATAGCGCGTTAGAAACCACAAATACCAATCGATTGGGCTTGAATTCGGCAATTTGTATTTTATTATACCCAGTACCATTTCAAGGAGCAATTGACCCCATTGGACCATATTTGGGCATAGTCCCATACAACTGTTAAAACCGATTTGACTTCATAGCCCCAAAGAAAACAATCCTTTAAATTTGGCTTAAAAATTATATATGTGATTAATTCTAGCTGGAACGATTCGTTGGAATAATGACCTAGGTTCACGTTTTGACGTAGCCCTCACTTTACCTAAAAAATTTCACTGTAATTTCCTCTGCCAATTTTCCAACTTAACAAAACTTTAGAGATTTTTCTTGTTATGTTATTGAGTGCGGCCCATAATATTTGATACATTTTTTAACATTTGTGATTTTTATTTTAAAAAGGTAAATGGGAGAGTAAATATATCCCGAAGGAATTATAAGAAATTGTTAATATAAGAACAATTTGTGAAGTTTTCCTTACTTTTTTTCCTATCATAAAAAATCGTAATTTCGGGGCAAAAATCGTCAAATCGCCATGTCCTATTTTTTGGCTATGAAAATCGTCAAAATGACGATAAATCGTCATTTATGGCAACACTGCCCCGACCCCAAAAACAGTAAGATACCACAACTTTCCATAATTATAAAAAAATAAGCATTATTTTATCAAATTTGCAATGATCTTTTCTTGTTAGACAGCCTTCCAAAATCACCAACTTCAAATTTGGTCAAATATAATGTCAACTTTCATTAGCAATTGGTTTCATCCCATTCCCATTTTGGTTGTTGCACTGTGTAATATATGTATGTATATACTTTATGATGTCTCTCATCAATATTTCGAAGTGTTACAAACGGTGTGACAAAATGCATATACATACCCCCTTACTATGGTGAAGGGTATACAAATCAAAATAAGTTTTAAAAACAAACTAAATTTTTCTGGTAATTTGGTACAATCGTGGTACACTTTGTACAATTTCTTGATCATTGTGGTAAAATTAGAAAATTTTCCAATCCCATCACCGCATTGCAGTGAGAGATTGAGCAAGAGAGTGGAGTTCATTTCAATTCACTTACGTTCCTCCCTGTTTGGCAGGTCGTGTCAACACACAAACATGTTGGCTCTTGTTTTTTTTTCTTTGTTTTGTTAGACATGTGCTCGCTGAGAGCGAACAGAGAGACTGGTGTTGCCTTTTAAATACATGTGTTCTTTCTTTGATGGATTTTATATTTTGTTTGTTTCTTGTTTCATTTCAGCTATCATTGGTCCAACTGTCACCCACAGATGTGAATGGTCGCAGCATGCGCTTAGAGCTGAAGAAATATTGTCCTTCAATGCAATTGGAATTTTGGTCTTGCATGAATAGAACCTTAGAAGGTAAGTTACTCACTATAGTTACTGTGAACTTCAACACACACAGAGAGAGAAAAGACAAGAAGTAGGGATGTCAATCGAGATACATGTTATGTTATGATAAAGCACAGGTTCATCATTTTTTACTATAATACATCTGCAAAGATTTTGTGAATAGAGAATCCAAAATTTGAATTTTTGTTTATGGAAAAAAAACATTAAAGCGAAAACAGCGAAAAATTTTAGATATTTAGAAATTTTCCCTTAACGTAAGTAATACAATTGTGGTCAAATTAAACCAATATGAAGATTCTAAAGTCGGTTGGGGCCGACTGTATTATACCCTCCACCATTATTTGCCAAGCCATAAACGAATGAGTATATCGATGGCTTTATAAGTACGATACATATCTAAAAAGGTCGTATCTCGATGTTGTTCCTTAACATGGCCACGAAAAACCGAATAAAAATCAAACAGATTTATGGGGTTTTTACAATACCTATAAATCCTTTATATGCAACTATAGCCGCCGAAAATTAAAAAAAAAATAAGGAGCATTTGACAGCAGTCGACCAGAATAAACGGAAAACGAAATTAAAAAATTAAGATACGCCCTTTTTATACCCTCACTTTAGTGTGACGAGGGTAGGTATACAGTGCACTCGCGAAAATATGAACACCCTAATATATGAAAACCCCAAAATATGAACACTTTTTCTTCCATTGAGTACTCTAAAATATGAACTCAGTGCAAAAGCTTTAAAAATGAACAGCTTATTTTTGTATTTTTAACGGATTTTTTCTACCTACACAGTATTGAAATCTAAATCAACATTGTAGTTGCTAAATTCTAACCCAACTGCTTTATAATTTGGTGATTACCCTAGTTGTTTTCTTTTCTGAGTGCTGTGAAAAGTTCCTAAATATGCATAAAAAACATAAGTTTTTAACTTAAAAAAAATCTGACATTTTAGAGCATTTAGTAAAAGCAGGGTTACCATAAACTTTTTTCGGAAAGGAGGACTTTTGTGCCAGAAGAGGAGGACATTTGTGACATTTACAAAGAGAGTTTGGTTTTTTCGGAGGACATTTTAAAAACACAGTAATTGGAAAGAAAGAGTATTTTTATACCCTACACCACACTGTGGTACAGGGTATTATAAGTTTGTTTCACGGCAGATGTTTGTAACACCTGAAAAAAACACAGCTAGACCCACCTTAAAGTATACCGATCGACTCAGAATCACTAGCTGAGTCGATTTAACGATGCCCGTCCGTCCGTCCGTCTGTCCATGTAAAGTTGTTCGTCGACTACAGGTCGCAATTCCACTCCGATCGTTCTGAAATTTTGCAGTTTAGAGTATTTCGCGGCTGTTAAGATCGCTATTGAATTTGGTTGAAATCGGTTCAGATTTAGATATAGCTCCCATCGTCTTTCGTCCGATTTGGCCCTTTAGTCCTATAGAAGCTGCATCCAAACGTTTTGAAATTTAGTAGTGTTTCTTGATCCACGGACCAACATTGCCGAATTTGAAGAAAATCGGTTAAGATTTAGCTATAGCTCCCATATATATGTTTCGTCCGATTTGGCCCTTTAGTCCTATAGAAGCTGTATTTTACAACCGATCGTTTTGAAATTTAGAATGGTAGAGTTTCTTGATCCATGAACCAACATTGCCGAATTTGAAGAAAATTGGTTAAGATTTAGCTATAGCTCCCATATATATGTTTCGTCCTATATTGCTCTTTAGTCCTGTAGAAGCTGTATTTTACATCCAATCATTTTGAAATTTAGAATGGTAGAGTTTCTTTATCCATGAACCAACACTACCGAATTTGAAGAAAATCGGTTAAAATTTAGCTATAGCTCCCATATATATGTTTCGTCCGATTTGGCCATTTAGTTCTATAGAAGCTGTATTTTACATCCAATCGTTTTGAAATTTAGAATGGTAGAGTTTATTGATCCATGAACCAACACTACCGAATTTGAAGAAAATCGGTTAAGATTTAGCTATAACTCCCATATATATGTTTCGTCCGATTTGGCCCTTTAGTCCTATAGAAGCTGTATTTTACAACCGATCGTTTTGAAATTTAGAATGGTAGAGTTTCTTGATCCATGAACCAACATTGCCGAATTTGAAGAAAATTGGTTAAGATTTAGCTATAGCTCCCATATATATGTTTCGTCCGATATTGCTCTTTAGTCCTGTAGAAGCTGTATTTTACATCCAATCATTTTTAAATTTAGAATGGTAGAGTTTCTTTATCCATGAACCAACACTACCGAATTTGAAGAAAATCGGTTAAAATTTAGCTATAGCTCCCATATATATGTTTCGTCCGATTTGGCCATTTAGTTCTATAGAAGCTATATTTTACATCCAATCGTTTTGAAATTTAGAATGGTAGAGTTTATTGATCCATGAACCAACACTACCGAATTTGAAGAAAATCGGTTAAGATTTAGCTATAGCTCCAATATACATGTTTCGTCCGATTTGGCCCTTTAGTCCTATAGAAGCTGTATTTTACAACCGATCGTTTTGAAATTTAGAATGGTAGAGTTTCTTGATCCATGAACCAACATTGCCGAATTTGAAGAAAATTGGTTAAGATTTAGCTATAGCTCCCATATATATGTTTCGTCCGATATTGCTCTTTAGTCCTGTAGAAGCTGTATTTTACATCCAATCATTTTTAAATTTAGAATGGTAGAGTTTCTTTATCCATGAACCAACACTACCGAATTTGAAGAAAATCGGTTAAAATTTAGCTATAGCTCCCATATATATGTTTCGTCCGATTTGGCCATTTAGTTCTATAGAAGCTATATTTTACATCCAATCGTTTTGAAATTTAGAATGGTAGAGTTTATTGATTCATGAACCAACACTACCGAATTTGAAGAAAATCGGTTAAGATTTAGCTATAGCTCCAATATACATGTTTCGTCCGATTTGGCCCTTTAGTCCTATAGAAGCATACATCCAATCGTTTTGAAATTTAGAATGGTAGAGTTTCTTGATCCCTGAACCAACACTGCAGAATTTGAAGAAAATCGGTTAAGATTTAGCTATAGCTCCCATATATATGTTTCGTGCGATTTGGCCCTTTAGTCCTATAGAAGCTGTATTTTACATCCAATCATTTTGAAATTTAGAATGGTAGAGTTTCTTGATCCATGAACCAACACTGCCGAATTTGAAGAAAATCGGTTAAGATTTAGCTATAGCTCCCATATATACGTTTCGTCCGATTTGGCCCTTTAGTTCTATAGAAGCTATATTTTACATCCAATCGTTTTGAAATTTAGAATGGTAGAGTTTCTTGATTCATGAACCAGCACTACTAAATTTATATATCAGAGTTATTCAATATTACGAGAGTGGTGTAGGGTATTATATAGTCGGCACCGCCCGACTTTAGCCTTTCCTTACTGGTTTTATTTTAACTTTAAACCTGTAAGGAACGTCCGTACGGGGCGCATCGGAGCACAATAAGAAGAAATATTGTCATGTTTTATAAATATATTTTTCCAATTATGGACAATTTGTATTTTATAGCGCTTATATGCCAAATTGGAGGAAATATTTATATATGAGGGCTATATATATATATATATATGGACAGATTTTATTAAAATTTGGCACGTTTTGTTGGGTGCTATGTGGGCCCTTGGATCAAAATACTTCATCCTGCTTAATTTTAAAGTGACTAGATATAAAAAACGGCGATACTGAGTCGATCGGTGTACTTTAAAGTGGGTTTAGCTCCAGTATTTTTAGGCGTTACAAACATCTGTCCCGAAACAAATTTATGGTGATTTCGAAGTCAAATTCAGTGGGACTTTTATATGGGGCTACATCAAAAAGTGAACCGATATTACCCATTTTCAATCCCAACCTGCAGCTACAAGAAGTATCTGTACCACATTTCAGTTATCTAGCGCAATTATTGTAGATTGTAGCGTGATCAGAGAATGAAGCCGAGGCAAAATTGGCGGCGGCGGCTGCCATTGAAAATTATAAATCGGCGGAGGCGGCTTGATGGCTTAGCCGACATAAAATTGACATACGGCGGCTCTTGATAATCATTTCTATATTTAACATAATAGTTGAACACTTAAGCTCTGGCATATAAGATATTGTGAAGTGAAACAAGTAACAGCGTTAAGTTCGGCCATGCGGAATCTTATATACCCTCCGGCATGAATTGCATTCAATTCTATTACTGAACGATTTTTGGATATGGAGCAAGTCATGGAACGATCTTTTTGTTTAAGCAATTTATTGAATTTATTGCAATTTATTTTTAGCCAAATTGTAGGCCTCTTTAGGCAAACTCTTAATCTAAAAAAATGGTATTTATGGCTTAAATTAGCATATTTGTGGGCTACCTCTACACGGGGACTACAACAAAATATAAACTGATTTGTATAAATTTTATTGACATGAATTCTTGCCAAAATATAAGTAGAATACAAACTGAAAAGTTTCTGCAAAATTGCCTTAAATATGTGGTGTTTATGGCTTAAGTAACCCTTTTTGGAGCGACATCTATATGTGGACTATAACAAAATATGAACCGATTTAAAAAAAATTTACTGTGATGAATTCTTGCCTAAGTAAAATAAAAACTGCAAGTATTCAGTTAAAATGCTTTGAAAATGTGGTATTTATGACTTAAATACGTATATTTTTGAGCGGCCTCTATAGGGTGACTATAACAAAATATGAAATTTGAAGGTAACATTTGTGTTGTGATGAATTTTTGTCGAAATATAATACAAACAGAAAAGTTTCAGCTAAATTGCTTTCAAAATGTGGTATCTATGGCTCAATAACCATAATTTGGAGCGACCTCTATAGGGGAGCTATATAATAACATTGACCAATATGGCCCATTTGCAATCCCAAACGTCCTGCAACTATAAGAAGAATTTATACGAAATTTGATTAACCTAGCTCTTTCATTACGGACTGTAGCGTAATTTCAACAGATAGACAGACATGGCTAAATCGTCTTAGAATTTCACGACGATCAAGAATAAATATACTTTATAGGGTCGCAGATCATATTGCAAACAGAATGACAAAGTTAGTATACCCCCTCCTATGGTGGCGGGTATAAAAATCATCGATTTCCATACAATGATAATTCATAAAATTGACGCTAGGCGGCTCTATGATATACTCGATTTTCAAAGTATGCTAAGTCGAAACTAGTTGTTTTCAGGACAGGCGAATCGTCGTTTTAGTGAAATTTTTAATTTGTGTAGAATTACCTTGTAATTTATTTTGAGCTTAACTTCATTGAATTGATGGATTTGACTGAAGACAATTTAGAAGTGCAATCTCCAGTATAATGTACCAAGTCGACTTAGCATTCTTTACAATGGAGGTATTAATTAATATGCAGTATTACAATTCTGTAATACTCCATTGTTTTTTTCCGAAAATATTTGTTTCTCTATGTGTACGTAATCTAATAATAAATAAAAAATCTTATTATTTCCTTTAAAAAATAAATTTTATAATTATTTTTCTATTACTATCAACATTCTCATGTTAAGCTCCCTCTTGTGACAATAAACGAAAATCACTTTCCATATCGTCCCCCAAGAAATGAATAAGGTATAATTTGTTTGTCGTTTCGGGAAAATCATATTTGAAGAAATTGTGATATTGAAACTCTATATCGCCACGTAGGCTTTTATTAATGAACAATCAATTTCAAACACCCAATAACCCAATTTGTGGAAGTAGAATTTCCCCAAATTTTTATTAGATATACCAATTGCGTAGATTATTAAAATGCAATAAAAAATAATAGTGTTTATGTGCATACACTATTCTTCTATTGAGGGGACGATATATCTGTTATATGGTTATTTGCTTATCAAAAATGTAAATTGTATATATTCATATTTTAAAGTTTTTCTATGGAACGGCGGCTGTGTTTCAGCCGATTTTAGCCGCATAGATCGGCGGCGGCTTCGGCTGGTGAAAAAAGGTCGGCGGCGGCTAAAATCGGCGGCTCGGCTCGGCGGCTTCATACTCTGAGCGTGATTACAACGGACGAACGGACAGGCGGACATGGCTAAATCGTCTATTAAGAACATATACACTTTATCAGATCAGATCAATATTGGTAGGTGTTACAAACGGAGTGACAAAATTTATATCCTCCCTCCCTATTGTGGAGGGGCAAACTCAATAACTTTGTACTAAAAGTTGTTGTGAGAATAATTCATGAGAATAATTCATTCAAAAAGGAGGAAATCTACAATATGTGGAATAAAAAAATATATAATACTCGTAAAGGGTGGTTAAATTGTAAGGGCCGATGTTGAATGTGAACCACACCTAAACGTCAAGTTTTTTTCTGCATTTCATTTGGCATTTCTCAATTTCAGACTAAGTCAATTCGATCCATGGAAAGATACACAATCGAGCAACGCGTTAAAGTTTTTTAAGCCTTTTACGAAAATGGGCGTTCAAATCAAAATGCATTTCGTGCACTTCGTGATGTTTTTTTGATCAGCATAATCGACCAAATGTGTCCACAATCGGGAGAATTGTGCCCGAATTTCAGCAAACCGGGTCTGTAGGAGATGTGAAAATACCTGTGCATGCTCGCCCAGTTTTATGCAAAATCAACATCGGCCCTTAAAATTGAACCAACCTATATATATATAAAACGTTTATTGGACCTGGAAAAAGAAAAACTGCGGCCTTCCGAGTACCCAAAAATGGAGAATGCATTATACCGATGGTTTTTGAAAATGAGAGACAAAAAGATTCCTGTTAGCGGACTTATGTTAAAAGAAAGGCGAAAGACCTTCATAATAAAATTACATAAAATTGTTTGGAATTCAATGCCAGCGATGGATGGCTTCAAAACTTCAAAAAGAGACACGGCGATCGCTTGCTTCAAATATCAGGAGAAAAACTTTCATCACAGCCCCAGTTGGTGGATCCTTTCAAAATGAAGCTAAAGACGAAAATTGAAGAGCTTGGATTAGTCAATGATCAGCTGTATAACGCTGACGAATCCGGATTGTTTTGGAAATTGTTATCACAAAAGACATCCGTGACATCAACAGCTCCTGGTACCAAAACTGAAAAGCAGCGAGTTACTTTCTTGTGTTGCGCAAACGCTGCAGGATCTCATCAAAACTTCTTGTAGTTGGAAAGGCTAAAAAGCCCCACTGTTTTCAGAATTTTACTTGCCCTCTCCATTTTACACATTCTTAGTCAGCATGGATGACAGGTGCCATTTTTAAAGATTGGTTTCATCGTTTAGTTGCTGCTTAGGTAAAATTTATTCACTTCTGTTAATTATGTACATTAGATCGGGTCACCAAAAAATGCTATCAAATGCGAGGCGGAATTTTAAAGCTTACCTCGAGACAATTGCAAAAATATTTGTTGCAATTTTTTTCGAGCCCGCGGAATCGGCCCAATTTCGTATTTTTATCGTATCGGGTCACCAAAAAAATTTATCAAATGCGAGACGGAATATGAAAGCTCATTTCGAGACAATAGCAAAAACATTTTTTTTAATTTTTTCAGAGCCCGCGAAACGGCCCAAAATCGTTTTTTTATCGTAACTTTTTTGTTTGTAGGACGATTGTCACATGCGATACATTAATGTGTTGATCTCGACGAGTACTACATTGTCTCTCCCGATGTACCACGTAATTTTCTAATGAAGACATAACTTTTGTGTTTTTGAATAAAAGTGCGTACACCCAAAGCAAAATGTTCATGGTTTTTAAAGTGCTTTAATCCTATGGAAGAATATTTTTAAAATTTAAAGGTAGAAACTGCAGTAAATGAAGTCTACATTAGAAAATGACTTTGTACATCAGCGTCCTTTATGAGGCAAATGTAGTACATATCGAGCCCAACACATTGGTGTATCGCATATGAAAATCGAGCTACAAACTAAAATGTTACGATAAAAAACGATTTTGGGCCGATTCCGCGGGCTCGGAAAAAATTTAAAAAAATGTTTTTGGGATTGTTTTTGGGATTGAAGCTTTCATATTCCACCTCGCATTAGGAAACTTTTTTTTTACATGGAGGCCAACCCGGTTTAATGTACATATAATCTCTCAAGTTTTTTTGAACAATTTAGGTAAAATAATTTGTAACAAAAAAAAGCTGGGTGTCCAAAAAACCGGTTATTTCTTAAAAGCGGTTTCCGGTTTAACCGAAACATTACTTTTTTTAAAACCCGGTTTTCGGTTATAATTTTTTGTCGAAACCGGTTAACCGGTTTTAAGGACGGTTTTTAAATAATATACGAAAGTGATTAAAATTTCATTAAATGTTTATTGTAAAAAAAAACAATCATTTGTAGTAAAAATTAGTAAACAAAAATAGATTATTATTTCATTTATTACAGGTTTAATTTTTTGTTTACTTTAACTAGAAAGCATTATATTTCTGAAATTTCCTTAAAGAAATAATAAATCATTTAGAATGTTTTTTTTATAATAATATTGTTAACGCCACTGTCGTTTATGAAGTTATCGTTTTATTTATTTGTGTCGTATTTATCGATTAGTTGTATTTTTTTTTGTTTTTCGTCAAGTAATGTAATGTCAAAAGATAAAAGTAAACTCAAGCGAATGCAAGCGCCTTTTCTGCAGAAATAAGAAAAGTTGATTTGTGGTTACAACTTGTATATATTTGTTTAAAAAAAATCATATAGAGATCTTGTAATTCGAATATTTCGAATATTTAAATAATTTGCGTTTTGTTTTCATACCAAAAAGTTAGTATAAGTATAATAAGACATTGTGTATTCCTTTATAAAGGTATAATTTCTTTGCCTTTTAATAGGAATTTTAATACTTAAATATAGAACCTTTGCTTCGAAATCTTGAGTTTTGTATTTGGTGTTCAAAATTCCGTGGAAACTTTGCGCTCGGGCAATTCCCGTAACAAATATCCTAAAAATAGAATAAAATTTAAATGATTATTTTTAAATGATTTTTCTTTTAATTTTGTATGTAACTTGACGTTGAAAAAGCTCACAAACGTTGATGTAGTCAATATTAGTCCGATAGTCATTAAAGCATTGTAAATCAGACATGAGCTAAGTGTTACCATTCTCAAAATAAGCACTAGTTGAAAAAACAAACGTTAGATGGCGGACCATTTATAAGTAACACAGCTCCTCCGTTTTCTTCTTAAACTTTTCAAAAAAAGCAAAGTCATCATACAATGTTGCTTGCATTTCGTTTTCCGATTCTGTGTGTGACATAAATCCAAATTTAAAATATTTGACTCATCAATATAACAACTTATATATCAAACCGAATCAGAGGTATCTGGCTGTTCTGTCGGGATTTAACATCGCAAAAAGTCGATGCTATTTGTCTTTCCGTTCTTGAACGTATGCTTGATGTGTTCTGTGCTTCATGGACGATTTATTAAATGCTTTGCTGTACTTCCTGACTTAATTTATTACATCATGATATCAGAAATAAAGCCAAAATCATTTTCAAGATCAGTGAATTCACATTCACTTTCAGAATATTCAGAACTGTCAGAATTATCCACCTCATCGTTGTTATTTGTTGCATCTTGTATAAATGGTATCTACAACAAGTAGAAAAAATATATCAATACTTTAATTCTTGTTTTAAACAATAAATAAAAAACCGGTTAACCGACATGGAAAAACCGGCTTTCTCGGTTCACCGAAAATGAAATTTTTTAAGAAACCGGTTTCGGGTTTGGGTTGCAAAACCGGTTAACCGGTCCCAGTTTTGGACACCCTACTGCCGCTGAATGCTATTCTCTTAATAGACAACGCTCCATCTGAGGACGAACTAAAAACAAACGGCTGTATTTTTGCAGGGTTTATGCCACCAAATGTAACCCCGCTCATACAACCCATGGAACGCCATCAGGATTACAAAGCTTTATTACAGGGACAGTCTTCTAGCCTTAGTTCCTGCAAAAGGGGGTGCTTTGCTAGAGTCTATGAAGCAAATTTCACTAAAAGAAGCCATAACAATTTTAGAATCTGCATGTATAAGAGTAGATGCAAATGTGTTATCTAAATGTTGGAATAATGTTTTGAATATGGTGCTTAGTCGAAACGATCCTGAGGATGATATTCCTTTAAGTGTTCTTAGAAACAACTCAACAATAAATTTGGTTGATTTAGAAGAAACTGCAACTAATCTTTGAAGTATTCTGCTACCTGAGGTTTGTGTTTTGAAAAATGTGCATTAAAACAAATTTTAATCTTTAATTCACTACATGGCATAGAGTGTAACGAGAATGAAATGGAGGAAGAGCTATCCGATGAAGATGATTATGTGGATGAGCCAAAAAGAACTATAAAATCCATGGAAGCTGTCGAACTGTTTAATAAAGCATTGGAATGAGCTGAAAGCGAAATGGTTGATCAAAGAGATTTGAGTGTACTATTGAGACATTTAAAAGAAATTGCGGTTTTAAAGGTGATTCAACAAAAGAACCAGCAAAAAAATCACCGATATCTTCGCATAATAACTTTTTTTTTCAAAAATTAAGGCTTGTTTTTTAAATCCAATAAACAATAAATAATAACAAATTTATCATAAGAAACTCTTATATTTATGGGAAAAACGTTTTTAAAGGGAAATTAGATGCCTTTTACAAATATGAACAATGTTGCAAAAGTGAACTGACTTGGTTTTAATTAGTTCATATTATCGCGAGTGCACTGTACATCATTTGCTACGGACAAAAAATGTAACACATCGAAGGAGTGACCTAAGACCCAAGGTATGTTCGCCGAAAATCCGTTTTAAGTAATTACCTCCCACACAAATACCATTTTGTATAAATGGTAACATTAATACCAGTGCTTAAAAATAAAGGGTTTTCCAACAAGAGGTGTTATTTTGGTATTCAAAGAAAAATGCAAAAACAACAATCAGCCAAATGGCCACCACGACCACGCTTTCAGGACCATATCCTTTTCATTAAATTTTCCATAACCAAATCGCAAAGTGGCTGCCCTATGTCCTCGATAGCTTCACGAATTCTATCTTGAATCGACGCTGGGCTGTTGGCGTAGACCTTTTCTTTCACGTGGTCCCAAAGGAAGAAGTCGCAAGGTGTCAAATCAATGGGCCTCAAGTCAAGATGATTTTTCGATGGAATTCCGGATAATTTTCATGGATTGGATTTTCATTTCAAGGACCCAATCAGCAAAGACACGACGTTGTTGATGATCGACCGGCTTGAGTTCTTGTGTTAACTGAACTTTATAAGCCTTAAGACCCAAGCCGTTATGCAAGATACGGTGTAATGACGTTTCTGGAATGCCCAATTCCAAAGAACGACAAACCTCGGTTTTCTTCAACACTTTGGGCTACAGCAGCAATATTCTCAGTTGTTCTTGAGCGACGTGCACGGGTTTTTCCTTCACATCACTAACTTGTCCCAACAGCTCGAATTTTTCACCAATATTGCGGTCTGACAAGGTGCTACACGACGACCCAAAAATGCTTCAGTTTTGCGAACTGTGACTGCAAGATTTTCTCCATTTTTGTAGTGAATTTTAATAATTTCAATGCGTTGTTGAATCGTGTATCGTTCCATTTTTAGTAATGGCGTAGTTTCTACTTGTCAAATGTCAAAGAATAAAAGCTTCAAAAGTGACAGCTACCAAAATACCGGGTGATTCAACATAACACCTCTTGTTGGAAAACCCTGTACTTGTAATTTTTCATTGGGTAATGCTTTTATACCGCCTAAAGTTCAGTGAAAAATGGCCGTTATTGCCTCGCCCCTTTTGATACCTCCCACACAAACGTACAATTTTGGACAAAATTGTAAAAGCTTTTAGCGTGAGTAACAGTGCTAATACTACAAAATTTATCACAGTGTAACGATATTGAAGTACCTACACGGAAAAAAAATTGAGTAATCCGTACTTCAATCAAGCCGTAGAGGTGTCAAAAGTACGTTAAGTACGGCTTTTCTTAAACCAAGTACAAAAGACTTGAATCAAGTATGGATTTTTAAGTCCTTAATTCTTAATCTCAGCGCTTATTAAGCCTGATTAGGCTTGATTTTAAGCCGAAAAATTCTTAAGCATAAAGCGGTTGATTTAAGAGTTTTATCGGATTAATTTGAGTGCGAAACGGGCTTCAATGAAGACATTTTTGATTGAATTAAGCCTGCCCAATACTTGATTTAAACCTGATCAGTTCTTGATTTAAGCCTGGTCATACTAGATTTATTTTGCTTTCGTTGGTTTTATACCTATATACCATTTATATAAATTATACCATTTTTGCCACTGTATTGCAAAGAATGCAATTTTTTAAATGGTATATCAAAATACAATTGCTTGGCAGCAAAAGTAAAAATTTTGCTGCATTTATTCGATTTAAATATTAAACATATAAGGAATAGTATCAACGAAACGAATAAGAATTATTAACAACTTCAAAAAACTAAAATAAAAAAAAATCACGCCAAGTAATGTATTTGCAAACACTGCTTGAACGAGAAACGAATTGGATATGGTCGCGCACAAATGTTTATACATATTACATCTCGACAATTTGTATGCATGTGTGTTTGATGTTGCGTCAGCCAAAATCAACCACTTGCTTGAGAGTGGTTGAGAGGTAAATTTTATTGTGCTAATGGTTCTGTCTCTCAGAGATTAAAGTAAGCTTTTTTCTTACTTTAAGCCATATTATGCTTAATTTTCCTTTTCAAGAAATGTTAACTTGATTTCAAGCATTAAATGCAGATTGTAAGCCTTTCAGCGCTTGATTTTTTTAATTTAAGCCGATTTATACTTGTTTTAAGAAAAACTTAGTACGAACGTACTTAAATTTTTAAGTGCGATTTCGGCTTAAATTAAGAACTTTTTACTTGAATTTAGTATGGCATTTTTCTTTCTGTGTATAGTCCTGTGAAAAATGGGCGTTACCACCACGCCCCTTTATTTACCTCCCACACAAAATGGTCAAATTATACCAAAATTGAATAGCTCATAACGTTAATATACACAGCTCAATGTATTTAAAGTATCTACTATTCCGCGAAAAATAAGTATATTTGATAAACCCCTTCCGGTACCTCCCACACAGATTGATACATTAATTCGTGTAATATTCCATATTACATTACTCACAAAGTGAGGGTATACCTTAGTCGGTTTAACCGACTGAAACTTTCTTAGTAGTTATATTAAGCCATCGATATAGAGCCTACATAAAACCATAATGATCAGGAATTTCTACAGATTAAATATAGAAAAAATTCTAAATTACAGGCACATCGGTTAAAAATTTTATCATCGACGCCACTGCCAAGAAATCAAACTCCTCAGGGACCTCCAAAAAAAAACGTGAACTGATATTGCCAATTTTTACTAGGAGAGGTACATACATACTTATAGGAGATAATTAAATGTAAAATCATTAATTTCAGCGAGATTATTTGTTTAAATTTATTCATATCGTCAAGAAGTCAAATCGGAGTGAAAAAATGCGTTCTCTAGACAACCAAGAATTCTTATCTGAAGGGCTCTTCATATAGGGAGGCAATATGAAAACAAGGACCGATGTGATTACATGTCAGCCAAATCATTTTAAAAATATTTTCTTTACAGCGTTGGGGATATTTAAAACATGGACCGATGCGTCCCACTTTCAAAAGCGATCGTCTCTGCTCTTTGGGGGCATCTATACCTCTTTTCGTTGAGATCGCTTCAAATTTGCGACCTGCACTATAATTACAAGAATATATGGACGAACGGACACGTTAGTTGTTATCTCTTTGGACATTATATACTCCTTAGCAAAAGACCAGTTGAGACGTTTAATCTGTTTCAAATGTGACTTATGCTGTAGGTAGTAGGAATGTCGATCTGGACTGAGTTTTGCAAATCCCGGGATTGATAAAAGTAGATTTTTACACACTTATAATTTTTCATCTTAAACTTTTTCTTCGTAAACAACATTTATTTGGGTAAAAAAAACAAGTGTGTCAACATTTTTTGAAAGGTCAAGATTTTTTTTGAAATTTGTTATTAATCTGGTTGAGAATTTGAAAAAAATAAAACAATTTGAACCGTTTAGCAAAATTTGGATTTTTTCGCGAGATATGACCTATTACATTTTTCAGAGTGTGTTTAGAAAACTGCAATTTTCTCTGGATATATTGAACGGATTCGACTGAAATTTTTGCAGTTAGGTCCAAAACACTTCCTAAAATCTAAATATATCATTAACTTTAATTACCAACTGACCATATGAAAAAATTGCAAAATATTTTTTGCATATGCGAATAATTTCACTTTCTGGAGCAGTAATTTGAAATATTTTATATTTAGAATGCGTCCTATATTGACGACCACCAGAATCAGAAAAAACATTTTGGTAGATCGCGCTTTGTAAAAATTTACAGCAAATTTACGGACACTACCTTTTTGAAAATATATTTGATTCATTATTACAGGACCTCAAGGACCTTACCAAATTTTGTCCAAATTTACACAATAGCTGAATCCATTAGTTCTGAGTCCAAAAACGCGTTAATTTTTTTCGGCGGATCAAGTTCTCAGCATCGCGAGCTTCCAAACTTCTTTGTTTATATCCAAAACAAAGTGTGCAAAAACCAAAATTTTCATTCGCTTGCCATTTGACGTGCGAAGTGGCAAAAAAGAAGTTACAAAAACAGGCCCTTAATGGTCTATTGACTCAGAGTCCTCGATTTATCTCTATATTCCTTATGGTTCAGCAAGTCTATGCAATTTAGCAGGGAAGAAATTTATGAATCTAAGCGCCAAAAAAAACAGTCTAGTGCCCTTTTACGCTTTTCAGTTTTTCATTAAGCTTTTTCTCCGCAAATAGTTGGCATCACTGTCTCTCAATAATGCTGAGAGAAAAGAATGAATTACGGGTATGATTACCACAGGAAACCGAATGGTATGATTACCATAAGAAAACGAATTACCATATACGAGTAGTGCTATCGCCTTAGAAGAGGACGTTAAATCACTGGGCTTGTTGTCAGACCTATATTTAGATCCTCGCATTTATGTTGTAGTCGTTTTCGTTGTAGTTATGCCGTCATCATCAAATCGAAATGGTCCTTAATATGGGAGCTATACCAAAATGTTGATTGATTTGCCAGATTTTCGCTAAAACTCTTTTATGCTGTATAACTACAACATAAATGCTCAAATTTCAGCCAGATCGGCTAAAAAGTAATTCGTCCAGAGACAATTCGAAAGAGAATTTTATAGGGATGCTACATCAAAATTTTAACCGATATTTCCGCTACTTAAATTGAGAGCGTTTGCTTTGCCTGACCATATGATAATATCTCTACATATGCTTTTTTGTGGTACACTTTTCGTAGCTTTAAGGCTCGTAAATAGTAATAAAATGCATATAAATTGAAAGCTCTACCCTTAAAGATATGCAGAATGATATTGATAGTTTATAAGTATAATATTAAAAAAAAAATAATTGACATTTTCATTCACCTACATCACAAACAGGAAATAGTAAAATTAGCAGGTCAAACTAAAATTATAAGTGTTTAATGCATGGCTCGCTAACCTCAAAAAGGAGCTTCCATTTCAGGTGTAAAGTTATTATTATCAAATGTTACTATTGCCAATCACAGGCATTATCCAATTTATCCAATCACATGTGCAAATCTTCTCAAACTAGTGCATCAACGCTACAGTCGTCAAGCGAGGGAAAAATACGCCCACTTTGCAACACTTGTTGTTGGTCTTTCCCATTTGCCAGTTGTCGTTTCGTCTAACGACATTTGCCTATCCCTCCGGCGGCAGAGGATTTAAATAAGGCGATGTGTATGTAAATCTAATTGAAATGTGATTTATTTGTTGTCGTTGGTGTGATGTGGCACTTTGTAATTGTAAACAACGGCAAATGCTGCGGCGGCAGCAATAACAAATAGCTTATTGAACCATTTATTAAACTGTTCAGCAAACAGGGTTGCCAGGTTGCAAATTTTAGAGTGAAACTTTTTCAAATAAGCACACAAATAAAATGATCGATCAATTTCCCCATCAAAACTCGAAAAAGTTAGAAAAACAAGTAGGAACGGTAGTAAGTTCAGGTTCAGATTAAGAGTGGCAGCCTGCAGAAAAGCTCACTTTGACTATGTAGTCCATTGTGCTAGCACAGAAACGTAAGGCAAAACATACATTAAAGGCGGATTTTAACATCAGCCAAACCTGCAAACACCCTAAAGATATGTGAGCCTAGGATTGCCTGCCGGCTTCTAGAGAGAGTGCGAGACACAGACAGAGAAAAAGTTTTATTGATCCCTCCTTCTGCAAAAGTCATACTCTCTGCTTGCGATCCAATAAGCCAACGACTCGTCACGACCGACACAATACGTGAGACGTCCGGTCGCGACAACGACAGCAGGGGTTTGTTGCGTTTAGAGTTTTGGCAGGGCCACATCAGCCGGAATTGTATGACGTTCCTGACTAGATAATACCTGTCATTTGTTGCCGTTAAGGCATCTCTCAAGAACAACTTCCAGCTAGAGGCATGTCCACATAATACGTAAGATAGTTCCTAGTTTTGCAAGTTAATCTGCTTTTTAGTTTCCTGGTATGGCCATGAGCCCCGACACCCAAATCAGGTGAATATTAAACTGTTCAGGCATCTTGTTAAGAGATCGGCGACTGTTAAGGTCTATTTTGAATTCAGGAATATAGTTTCCAGGTAATTTATAGCAACCTGACTGTCAGAGAACAAATTAATACCGACTTGAACATTAGAACATTAATTCCGAGCCATTCTGCTAGCTCTATAATAGCTAAGATTTCTGACTGGTAAACACTACTACACTACAGGCAGTCTTTTTGCAATGGACAAAAAAGACACCAAAGCCCAGTTGAGTTTGGAACTGACTGTATAGAAGTTCACGAATATGTTATGTCCTGTGATACTATCATTCCATTCTGATCTATCATTAATTCTCAATGATTCTGCTACGTCTCTATTAACTAAGATGTCTGCCTGGTAAACACTACAGTGATCAGGGAGTCTTTTTGCAATGGATAGCTCAAGTTCCTCAGAAAACAAGCCCAGTTGAGTTTGGAACTTACTGTATAGAGTTCACGAATATCCAAGTCCTGGGATACGATCATTCTATTCAGATTATCAGGAAAGAGAGTGAGATACTTCTTGTCAAAAGGAGGCTCGGACGTAGTGTAATCAACAATGTCCGGAAGTTCAGAGATACATACACTGTGTCCGTAGCCATTTATTGACCAGAGTGACAAATCCCTAAGTCTAATAGCTGTACATGCGGCATATTATATTATTTCCTGTTGATCATATAAGGATCATAGGACCAGTACATGCGGCATATTACCGTGCTATAATGTCTAGCCGCATTAAATGTAGTATGTATAACGGCGCAGTGAAATAACCCCCAAGTGAAATAACACCCAAGCCGAAAATGAAATAACACCCAAAAAAAAGATTCAAAATTGGGTTTGGGTGAAATTTCATTAACTTTGGGTTTCATTTCATTTTTTCAAGTTTTTTTAAATTTTTGTTACTAAGACCAAAATGAAATAAAACCCAAAATAAAATGAATTTGGGATTTATTTCATTCACTTTGGGCTTTGGGGATTTTTTCATTATTTGGGATTTATTTAATTTTCATCGAAATCTAATTTTTCTTGGGCCGTATTTCAGTTTATTTGGGGATTATTTCATTGACATTCAAAATGAAATTTAGGAAAGTTTTTAATAATAAAATTGTTAGATATCGCTTCCTTGTCGTTAGGCGGTTAGAATCGAATGATCATATTTAACGGGGTAATTTTAGGGTGGGCCTTGAGAGTAGTAATCAGTTCTTAATAGTGCTTCAGAGAAGAAAATTTACAAATTTTAAATTATAACAAATAGGAAAATTTAAGTTTTAGGGTCATGGATAGCAGATTACAGAAAACATACCAGATGGTACGATTGCATTATATCATGAAACTCATAAGCTTTAAATGTTTGGAAATGGTAAGTAAAATAAGATTTGCGACTATTTTGCTTGAGAGCCGATCAGTAGCGGAACTGATTGGGTTTGTTCCCTTTTAACAATTTACGAATGAATACTGCTGTAAGAGAAAAATTGAAGAAAAGATAAAGCAAGTGAAACAGAGAGACAAAAATCGCCGCGATTTTTTGGCATATGAGTCGTCTGCTTTACTATTTCTTCATATCAGAAAATTTTATGGAAATATGTTGGAAGAGAAAACATGAATAGGAATTAGGTTAAAAATCGCGGCAATTTTTTTAACCTATTTTTCGTCTCCATTAATTCCTATTCATGTTTTCTCTTCCAACATATTTCACACACGAAGTTTCAGTTCTCTTCTAACAGTTTTCAAACGTGAAGAAATAGTAATGTAGACGAAAAATAGGTAAAAAAATCGCAGCGATTTTGTAACCTATTTTTCGTCTACATTACTATTTCTTCAAGTTTTCTCTTCCAACAGTTTTTGAACATGAAGAAATAGTAATGCAGACGAAAAACAGGTAAAAAAAATCGCGGCGATTTTTAAACCCATTTTTCATGAGAAGAGAATTATCTTCCAAACATTTTCATGAATTCTCATGTATTATATTCCAGAAGTTTTCAAACGTCAAGAAATAGTAATGTATTACAAAAAATAGTTCAGAAATATTTTTTTTTAATTTTTCGTCAGGATTACTATTTTCTTATGTTTTCTGTTCCAACATTCAGTTACAAAGCATAAAAACCATTGCAAAGCAGTTGAAACGTTGTTTCTACATACGTCCATTAATAAATATCAATTTGAAGGTATTTAGTTTTTATTCTAATTTGTTTCGTCGGCCTATTGGGGATTCCATACAAGCGTTTCTGTAAATACTACAAACAGTTTTTGGGAAAAATTATGTATATTGCACAAAAAAATATTTGTCTAGACGAATAAATTTAATTTGGAGTTTATTTCATTTGTTTGGGGTGTTTTTCATTGGGGGTTATTTCACTTTTTTTTGCGGGAAATTATTTTTTTTAATTTAACTAATATTTTTTGGGGGTTGTTTCATTTATTATTTGGCTATTTTTTCATTTAATTTGGATTTTATTTCACATTTAATCTTTGGGCGTTATTTCATTTCATTTGGGTCATATTTCATTGGGGGTTATTTCATTTTCGGCTTGGGTGTTATTTCACTTGGGGGTTATTTCGTGGCGCCATGTTTAATATTTACGGCCTCAGTTGTTGTCATTCTCAGCGCTCCAGTGATACATATATCAGCCGTTCGCCAAACTTTTTTATTATCGCGCAAAGGGTATATTTTAGCAGAGCTGTCACCAGACGACAATGCCGTACAGTATTATCGGTCTAACTATTGCCGTATACCACCAATAAACTATACGCGGAACAGACCGCAGCGTTTTCCTATTGCTCTATTACAGGTATATAACGCTACCACAGCCTTCTTTGCTGTGTTGGCTTTGAAGTTCAACTTCCTGTCTAATCAAATATCTAAGTTATATGCGCTTTCGGAGAACGTAATTTAATACCCCCAAGAAGACAAGTTCAACTGTTGGTACCTTATGTCTTCTGCTAAAAAGAATCTGTCTATTTCGGCACACCAAGACTATTATCGGGTGACCATCTAGTGGTTGTATGAAGGGCCTACTGTAGGATGTCACGAAGAGTAATCGAAAAACTTCCCTCTAAAAGCTGTTGTCACGACATCTGCATAGACAATAGGTTATTGTCTCCAGACAAAGCAGAATATGGTTCATGGAAAGATTCCATAGCAGAGTAGGCAGAACACAACCTTGGGACGTTCGCCTGCTGACATATCTATGGTGGCCAGTTTACCCTACCCTAGCAGAAATGCGTCTCTTAATCAGAAAGTAGGTTGTCTAGTAAAATACGTAAGTAGTTTGTGCGCTTTCAAAGAAGGGAATTTCAGTACCCCCAAGGAGACAGGTGCAACTGTTGGTATCTTATATTGATTATATTGGTTAAAGCTAAAACTATGATCGGGTGCTCATCTTGCGGTTGTATGAAGGGTGTCCTCCAGAATATCTCTAAGAGTACGCAATAAATAATCTTAACACACCTCATCTCCAGAGAAAGCAGAATATGGTTCATGAAGAGATTACGTTCGCCCGCTGACAAATCTATGAAGGTCAGTTGATCCTAAGCCAGCAGAAATGGGTCTCATAATCACAAGGTTATGAATGAACTGACAACCCTTAGGGTTGCTATAGCCGTAATTATAGCGGCTGGATATATGTTATTGAATGCCCCCCTAAATCTTAGACAGGTACCATAGTATGTATATTCCTTAACAGAGAAAGATCCTTCAATAAAACTGACTAGATCATGCAGGGCGGTAGGCGTGCTCTTGTAGCTTGTGATAAATGTTTGTCCTAAGGTAACTATCTACTAATCTCTACAGAGTTTTAGGAAGAAATGATGATAGACTAATCGCCCGGAAATCCTTAGCCTTTCCCGCGTTTGGGATGAAAACAACCTTGGTTTCTATCCATATTGGTCTGATTGATACAACAAATACAGGATTTTCCAACAAGTGGTGTTATTTTGAATCACCCGGTATTTCGGTAGCTGTCATTTTTGAAGCTTTTATTCTTTGACTTTTGACAAGTAGAAACTATGCCATTACTAAAAATGGAACGATACACGATTCAACAACGCATTGAAATTATTAAAATTCACTACAGTTCGCAACTACTAACATTCGAAAACTAAAGCATTTTTGGGTCGTCGTGAAGCACCTTGTCGGACCGCAATACAGAAATTGGTGGACAAATTCGAGCTGTTGGGACAAGTTAGTGATGTGAAGAATAAAACCCGTGCACGTCGCTCAAGAACAACGGAGAATATTGCTGCAGTAGCCCAAAGTGTTCAAGAAAACCCAGGTTTGTCCATTCCTCGTCGTTCTTTGGAATTGGGCATTCCACAAACGTCATTACACCGTATCTTGCAAAAAAGACTTGGTCTTAAGGCTTATAAAGTTCAGTTAACACAAGAACTCAAGCCGGCCGATTATCACAAACGTCGTGTCTTTGCTGATTGGGTCCTTGAAATGCATGAAAATGATCCGGAATTCAAAAAAAAAATCATCTTGACTGACGAGGCCCATTTCCACCTCGGTGGCTACGTCAACAAGCAAAATTGTCGCATCTGGGGCTCGGAAAACCCAAGAGTTATTGTTGAGAAGCCTCTCCATCCTCAACGTGTGACTGTTTGGTGCAGTTTATGGTCCGGCGCGGTCATTGGACCTTACTTTTTCGAAAAATGAGGTTGGATCAACAGTTACGGTGAATGGATTGCGCTATCGAGAGATGATTATTGATGTTTTATAGTCGGAGTTGGATTGTATTGATCTGGACAACGTTTACTTTCAACAAGACGGCGCGACGTGCCACACAGCAGCGAAACCATTGCTCTGTTACCGGAAAAGTTTCCGGACCATGTTATCTCTCGAAGAGGTGATCACAATTGACCACCGAGATCTTGTGATTTAACACCTTGCGACTTCCTTCTTTACGGCCACGTGAAAGATAAGGTCTACGCCAACAGCCCAGCGTCGATTCAAGACCTCAAAGATAGAATTCGTGAGGCTATCGAGGACATAGGGCAGCCACTTTGCGATTTGGTTATGGAAACGTTCATGAAAAGGATATGGTCCTGTAAGCGTGTTCGTGGTGGCCATTTGGCTGATGTTGTTTTTCATTATTAACGGCATACCTTCCTCTTTATTATGAAATAAACATCCGCAAACATGGCATTTTTCTTTGAATACCAAAATAACACCTCTTGTTGGAAAACCCTTTATATATCTCTTTGAGCAATGGAGAGACATTGTCTGGTACTGGCGGATTAAAAGGTTTAAAGTTTTTATAGCCCAAAGAATTCTAGATGCTGTTACAATCTCGATGGCGACCTCTGATGGCTGCACTTCAGAGGAATCCCCAGTTGAAGTATTCAATGACTCTTCAGAGTTGCCCGGGAAATGTGTTTGTGGATTACCTTCACTTCAAATGCAAAAATTTTGTTCAGTTACGTATCCATTCAACCAAAAATGAAAAATGAAATTTGAAGTTTGGCGAACATAAACATTTATTTTGATTGCAAATGTCAACAATTTGCAAGCGTTGGTCTCACATAAGTCTATCCAAGATGAAATGGCAAACCAAACTAAACAAAAAGTCACCATCAGCTGTTAAATGAACTGTGAAATAAAGCAAGTTGAGAACCTTAAAAACACCCTGCAGGTCTAACATCTCTTCTGCGGCCTTGAGGATTTCACGTCATTGCCATACGGTTATTCGCTACATCATTCCCGTTCCATTTGCTACACCTTTGGATGTGACGGAACCAATTCAATTGCATTTTGGCTATTTGGACATGGATTGGAGCCCGGCCCTTGTCCATAATTCCATGTTTGAGATGACGTTCGGAAGAAAATTCTCAGTATCTTTCGCAGGAACCGGTTTATGAACATCTGTAGAGCCTGTTGGCTAAGATGCTCCATGATTCACAGCTGAAGATAAAATGCGGAGTTTGGGTTTTAAGTGAATTTATGAAGTTTTACATACCGTTTGAAGGGATCCGAAAGTTTGGTTTGCCTTCTTGATGCGGTTTGCAATATCCTCTCGTGAGCCACTTGTAGATGATGTGATGCTTCAGAAAGGAGACAGACATACGGATAGCCTTCGAATTTTGCGACGATCAAGATTATGTATTCTTTTTAGGGTTAAAGATTAATATTTGAAGATGTTGCAAACTAAATAAAAAAGTTAATATATACCCATCCTGTGGTGAAGGGTATAAAAATAAGAAAAACGATTTTGATTTTTTTATGTTGGAATAAAAAATTCTTTTGGATAAAGAATTCTATACTCTCATAATGGAATTTATAGATTTTCTATCAATAAGTTGGCAACCCTGTCCATCAAACACTAGATAATCTAATTGCATATCATCAATTACAATGAAAATGTCAGTACATCGTACAGCAAAAAAGCTGCAAAATAACATCACAAATTCATTTTTTATTCCCCCTCCCTTACGTCTCCCTCTAAACATTCGCTTAGCTGCACTTCTATTGCATTTCATATAATACATATACATATGTATATCTCTCTCATTCTTTCCCGTTTTCTCTTCCCATCTAGCTGTCGCACATGGATCACAATGGTCTGGTCGTCGCTGTTGTGCTCTGGGTGTTTCTCCGCGCTGCAGCAATGCCTGTGCGACCATGTCATCGACGGGTGAGCTGATAAATGCATGTCGCCAAAGTGATGAGCAACATATGTTCGCGTGCTTCGAACGTCAAGAGGCCGGCGATCGGTGTTGTGGAAACTCACGCACCTCTGAGTGTTTACAGGTGAGTAAGGAAATGAAGTGTACGTTGGAGATTGGTTGGATCTGTTGGGTTGGTCGTAGTTTATTGTTGATGTTAAAGGCATTAATATGATTGGCAGTTGATGGATATACGGAGTTGCATTGTGGGGAGTGGGAGATGCATTGTGATCTCTAAAATGTGTTTGTACTTTAGGGAAAAGTCATAAAATATCATTAGAGTTTAGCAGGGCCACATCTCTCAAGAACAGCTTGCAAGTTGCTCCAATCAATTCCACATATCCCAGTCCCCCTGGAACATTTAAGGTTGTTCCTAGACTTATCTGAACTAAATTAATTTCCCTCGAATGTCCCTGAAACCCTGCACCAATATCAGGCGGATTTTTAACGGAGCATCCATCTCATTAAGAGGTCTTTGAGAGTTGAGGGCTGGTCTTGAATTCAGTTATACAGCATCCGGTTATACAAAGACAGAAAGGCTGTAGGAGGATCAACGGAAATTTCTTGCTCTGTTAAGACCGCAGCAAATGAGCTTAACTAAAATGCAATCCTTTCCACCGAAACAGTTCCCACAGTACTTTTCAGGTGGTAGGTTACAAGAACGGGTATTAGTTTTATGCAGCCATGATACCAGCCTGCGTCGTCACAGTCGGGAACCGGGCACTACAGGTCTTTAAGAATGTCGAAGAAAACAACAAAAAATCTTCAAGCATTCTAAAGAATCTTTCTTTACAGAAAATAGATAGATAAGGTATCCAACGTCAAGTTGTTTCTGCCTTACATTCCATTCATTGGATCAATCCAAATATCTTACTCTATTAGAATTCTAGAGCATATGCTTAACTAAATCTCAATCCTTTTTACCGACACAGTTCCCATAGCAATCTACAGGTACAATACTTTTGATGTCGAAAATCGCGCATTGAGTTTTCTGAAATGTCTTTACGATTTAAAGAATTAAAGTTAGTGGTAGAGGGCTAG
This sequence comes from Eudasyphora cyanicolor, assembly GCA_963930755.1. Classification (NCBI taxonomy): domain Eukaryota; kingdom Metazoa; phylum Arthropoda; class Insecta; order Diptera; family Muscidae; genus Eudasyphora; species Eudasyphora cyanicolor. The sequence goes on from OZ005735.1 coordinate 55,252,007, forward strand.
ATCGAAGGGCTGAGAAGATAAAGGCACCTCCAGGAACTTCTAAATCCTCAAGGACCCCCTATAGTGTTCGTAATCTATACAAGACATAGCTTATGTATCACCGTCAAGCAAAATAGTTTCAGCCCCGCATCTCCTAATTTTGATAGGATCAATCTAAATTGCTTCACCACCAAGAATAACCTTAAATAACTGTAGAACTACAGAGCGAAAGCTTAACGTAGAACATAGTTAAGGTATCATTGTCTGGCAAAATATTTTCAGCCTCACATTTCCTAATTCTCATAGGATCAATTTAAACTACTTGCTCTGTTAGGACCCCCAAGAATAACCTTAACTAACTGTTGAACTCCAGAGCATAAACCTAACTAAATGCCAATCCAATTTTCCGACGCAGTTTTACATGAGAGCGCAAACCTATTCCAGTTTATTTCATGGTACAGTCCACCATATGTTTCATTGATTTTGCGATTCGAAAACCACCTTGACAGAGTTTCCGAAATTGAAAACGTCGCTGCGATTCTGCATAAAAGTTTTGAAGTTTTTTTTTGGATACCATATTTCTTAGTTCGGCCTATACAGTCGACCATTAAGTTCTGCTTATTCTGCATTTATTCAATCTTAACCAAATTTCTTAGTCAGCATTTGACGAATAGCTCATCCAATGCTTCTGAGCTCCGCCCCTCCCGTACAAGAGTTCTGAAGCTTTTTGTCGATAGCATATTTCTGAGTTCTGCCTATAAAATCGGCCTTTAAGTTATATTTATTGTGCATTTATTCAGCCTTGACAAAATTTGCTAGTCAAAGGATAAAGTGACATAGCTATGAATGCCAATTTCGGAGGAATATATAAAGTGGTACCCAAACTTGCAAGTTCTTCACTAATGCAATTCCCTGGGATGTACTCGTACCTATGTCCCAAAGTGAGGTGAATATCGAATTGTGTAGCTGTTTTTAAATTCAGGGAGACATTATTCATGGATTTGAAGGTGACCTGGCTATCCGTGTAAATAGATACTCAATTATCGGTAAACAAGTTACCGTCAGTCCATATAGAGACCTCAGCGCTGACCATGATATGAGTCTGGTATCTTCCACATCATTGACAACAAAGCTAGGTAAAAGATTTGGCGAAAGCTCTTTCCTGAAGAACATAATATATATTAGTTAGTTAAGTGTGTCAAATTGGATGTTGGAAGGCGTAGAAATTGATGTCCTCACGATTGCACCAGAAGTCCTTATGAATGTATCGAGGATGTTGCTTTGCTATCAGGATCTGATGGTTGGGATGACTTGACAGGTGAGATGCCAGCAGGAACTGTCTAGTCAGGGTGGAGTTAAGACGTCCTGCTCTAGTAGAATCCTGGATTAGATTTCGTGATGTGCTCCAAACTCAATAAGTCTCATATCCGATCATTGTCTGATTAGTTAATCGCTCTAAAGTTCTCTGTCTCGGCACACCTGCAAGCCATAGAATCGTATGATCCGCTCGATGGGCTATAGAATGATTTTTAGGCACTGTAGTAGAAACTTTAAATATCAAACATACAGTCAAATTATAATCGTAAACCAGTTATTTTTGAAAAATATTTTAATTTAACATTAATTCTAATGGCTTTAAATTAATTAATAAAATGAAATGAAATGAAAATTATCGGTGAAGATGCAGATATCGCCCTCATTATATTCGTGGCACTTAATTCAGTGGACTCCGTTGGGCTCCATAGAATTCAGTTTGTAGACTCGAAGTGGTTCGATAAGCCTAATCCGATTAAGAATCGATATGTTCATCGCTTTGATGTTCTCCATGTTACCACCGTGTCCTGATACTCATGCTAGCCAGATGTTCGCATGATCCACTCGATGTTGTTAATGGTCTCTATAATGCTTGTAGACACGAGTAGTGAACAAGATACATGCGGTTCAAGTTGAAACTTATTTCAAGAAAGCCGAACACAACAGAAAAATTCATCTGATGTAAACCAAGCAAGAAGATTCGTATTGGTTCATGTCGATGATTTCAGAGGATATCGGTCGGAAAATGTTATAATGGTCTGTCAATATCCAGGTGATTGTATGTTAATACCCGGGTATTGGTCTGCCAATACCAGTAATTCCTGTTTTTGGCCCATGATCGACACATGACATTTGCCCTGCCAGACCAAGCCCGTTTATTTTGTATAAGGTGGAAATTGTCCTTCATTATTCTATGATACCTTTCTATAGGTTTAGGAGGATTTCAGATTAAAATATTGCAACTTTTAGCCCCGGAGGGATATATGAGGTCCGTCTAATTTGTAAACGATGAAATTATCCTTCCCTATTCAGGGAGATCTTTCTGTAGGTTTAGGAGCAATTTAGTTTAAATGATTGTGTCTTTTAGTCTCAGGTAGGCCTACGATACTCGACCAGTTTGTAAAATCAGAAGTGATCCTTTATATTCATGTAGATATATTTGTTGATTTAGAAGGGTTTTAGTTTACTCAACATTCCAGAGTTGCACTAGAAGTGACCCTTTCAGAAATATATTTTCTATAGAGCTTCTTAAAGATTCAATATTAAATAAACTATTCATTTTCTTACAATTTCAGGCCTGCCGAGAAATTTTCGAGCCTCACACTTCGCACAAACGCAACAACCGAAGGCATCTGCACGAAATGTGTGGTGAGAAAAATGCTGATGTTCTGCAATGTGTGAAAAATGTCACGGATATGTCACCGGTGACAAATTCACATAAATGTAAGTACTAGTACACATTCTAACAAATCGCGAAGCATTCTCAAACTCCTTTTCCCATTTGCAGATTTGCCTTGCTGTGACTTTTCCGACAATGAGAACTGTCGCAATACCTGTCGAGCCGTCTTGAACACCACCGAAACCACGGATATAATTATAGGCGAGCTGGAAACAGGTGGATGTGGCACTGTTTTGCCTCACCTGCCTTTGTGGCAGTGCTTTTTCACGGCAGAAAGAAAAATGTTTGTCCCAGCAGTTATTACCACAAATCAGGAAACTGAAGTCTCGCAAATCAATCGCCTCGGCATAGATGGCGCCAAATTGCATTGCTGTGAAAAATCTTTATCGGCCAAATGTCGTCGTTTGTGTCTGCAAACCTATACCACAGATTGGACTAGTACCATGAATAACTTTGAGTCGGCTTGTTTGATGCAACCCAATGAATTGGAATTGAGACAGTGTATAGATGAAGTGGATGAGCCTTGCGAATTGGGTTGTGATGGCCTGAGCTTTTGTACAAACTTTAACAATCGTCCAACAGAACTATTCCGCAGTTGTACCGTGGAGGCAGACATGGCGGCCAAGTCCGATTTACTGATGTGGCAGCAACGCGGTTATGTTAGTCTGCCCGGCGTCAATTTGCCTATTAAAAATATGACCCGTTGTTCGCCGGAAAAATGGAAGGCCATAGCTTGTGTCTTGCAGACTAAACCCTGTTCAAGGCAGGGTCATTATAACCACATCTGCCGGGAAAATTGTTATGAAATTTTAAGTGAATGTATGGATTGGACCCGCATGAATACTTCTCTCAATGCCGATGCCATTTGTGCTCGCCTTCATCCCGAGGGAGAGGGAGTACCTTGTATTTCTTTGAGGCCTTACCTAGAGGAAAGTGATGCTCCCAAAGAGACGGGTGGACATCATAAAATTACCTCTCCCTGTAAGGGACATCCCTGCAATGCCAGCGAAGTTTGTTTAGCGGCGCGTAATGGTTCTTCCACGTTGGAGTGTATTCCGGGTTGCGCATTGGGGGAGACTTCGAATTATTTAGTGCCATTTGGGGCGTATGTGCGTATTCCGGTTCAGTTGACAGCCAATCGTGGTGGATTTAAGGTTTGCCGCTGTGGTTTGCAAGGACGCATTGAGCACTGTCAGCCTTTGCCAAGTGTTTCTTACGAAAGTTGTGTACTACCCGGAGGAAGGAAGATCAAACATGGCACGTCGTTCTATTTGGAATGCAACCTATGCACCTGTTATGCCGAGGAGATCACCTGCACTAAGAAGCAGTGCAAAATGCCAGGTAAGAGGATTGAAGAAATTCGCATTTATTCCTTCTCTTGATGAGCTCCTCTTCTTTTTGTTAATAGGTTACACGGATGTCTCCTACACAAGTTTACCTTGCAACTGCCCAACCCACTATGTACCGGTATGTGGCAGCAATGGTCGCACATATCCCTCTCTTTGTATAGCACGTTGTTTGGGTCTGCAGGATAGTGATTTGGAATATGGGGCCTGTTCGGTGTGGAATCCTTGTGCTCCCGGAGCTTATCATTGTCCAGCGGGTATGCAATGTTTGGAGCATCGACAAATATGTCTGTCCTCAATGCATCGGCCCTGTTTGCAGTACAAATGTGGTATGTATTGGGATATGATATTTGAAATTCCCATTATGGGTTGTAATTGTTTGGCCCTTTCAGTTAACCAGACGTTGCCTTGTGAAGGTTCGGAACATGCTGTTTGCGATACCAAAGGTGTTACCTATAACTCAGCCTGTGATCTTTTGAATACCAAATCAAGCTTTTCGCATTGGGGACCCTGTCAGCGAGGCTGTTCCTGGAAAGGGCCAGTATGCGGCATAAATGGTGTCAACTATCCTCACGAGTGTGCTGCCTGGTCGGATTATGTATTGGTCGATTACAAGGGTCGCTGTCGTGAAGTGGGCCTATTAAGTCATGATTTGGAGCGTAAACGTTGTCGTTTAGTCAAGTGTCCTGATCTACCCTCGCCCTACTGTCAGGCGATTACACCCCCTGGAGCCTGTTGTCCCCTATGCGCTGCTGCTTTCCGCATTATTTACTCTCGCAAACAAATTGATCGTGCTCTCTACGCCTTAAGGGGACAACATAAAGATCTCCTCACCCTACACAGTGTTCTGAGGGAACTGGATAGCTTAATCCAAGTAACCGAATGCCAGCTAACCGGTTTCCTTACCATGGAAGTTGGTATATTTGTAGCCATTGTGCCGCGAGCCTCCACACCCACGCGTATGCAAATTGAGGCTTGCATACGCGAAGCCGAGAAAATGTCTTCGCTTATAACAGCCCAATCCCATAAGATTACCACAAATTTGATTTTATCCGGTTTAACCATGTCAAATATGTTAGATCCCAGTATTGAAAATGCAACCGTAAGATGTGAAGGTCTAACTTCTAATAGCCTAGCCTTAATATTGGCAAACATAATGCTGAGTTTATTCTGGGGGAAATATTTATTATTATCATCATCATCATAGTCTTAAGCATGCCGGAAATGTGCAAAACAACTCAACAGGTTTCGAAAAATATTTTTTCGTTTTACAAAAGAAAAAAACAATTTATTTAAAGTGAACCCTTTGCGTAAAGCAGAAGGTTTCAAAATCAGACACACAGGGAAGAAGAAACAACGTTTGTTTTATGAAGAAGAAAGTGGAGGAGCGCATTTTTCTGACTGAAAGGCAGAATTTCTACAGTAGTCTTCAATTGTTAAAAAAATGAGGGGATAATATGAAAGCAAGTAATTCAAATTAAAAATACTATCTTTTTTTTGCAAAATTTTAACATTGAAATTCTGTTATATCCAGGTATTCCTTCCTTGAAGTTCCGTTCAATGCAGATTCCTTATCCCAGGAATCAATCTCAAATTTTATCAATGTCACAGAAGTTTGATGCTGCATTTGTGGTTTAAAAGTGGCCAAATTTGCTTCGATTTGTTTCTCCACAAAGTTTTCTAGAGGATGACATGTTAAGGTGATTCGTCAGGACAACCTTGACATACTCTTTTCTTACCATGGTTATTCTTTAGATTCGTATAGATCCCAATATTTCACTGAGCCGATTCACTCAACAGTCATTTCATTATTCAGTAGACCCGTGTAATAATCAATCCATGGGGGGTCTCAGATATTCTACCGAAACATATGAGATGTGCAGGAGTTCAGATCCGAACCCGCCTAGCTCTAACAACCTCTGGTCTCTACCCAATTTCGGCAGCCGGGAGATGAGAGATTTTTTGTATTGCTAAATCATGCTTAATTCTGAAGTCAAATGCTTACCCTGGTATCATGGATAGATGTGACCGCACACATCTGGAATATTATGCAGATCCTCGAGATCCTACTTTTCTAATCTTTCTGAATGCGACACAAACGTTTTCTATAAGATATAACGGAGATTCGTCAGAACATCATTGGTCGTCGTATGGACAAGATCTTCATCACCTCATGTAGATGGCCCTCTAAACACAAGAAGGGAGGCATTTAGACAAGTCGGAATCTTTCTCCATTGCATATCGCTCACATTCGGTGACCACACTGGCGCTGCATAGTTAGCCACGGACCGGCCTAACGCTTTATAAAAGGTCAACAAGGTTTCTTTGTCGTTTCCCCAAGTGCTACCGCTGAGCGACTTGAGGACCTTGTGCCTGATTCTCAACTTGTCGCAGATGGCACTGGCGTGAGCAGAAGATTTAAATATAATGTGTGAATGTGACACCAAGGACTTAAGAATAATTGGTTGTCGACTATCTCACTCAAAGGCAGCCGCACTTCTGCTATCCATGTAGTAAACAGAATGGCAGATGGTTTGGTGATATCTGAAGCAGCTTATCAAATATTCATCAATTTTGGGGTCCGAGGCCAGTATCGTGCAATCGCCAGCGTAAGACACGATTTCATCGTCCTCAGGAGGAGGTGGAATTGCGATGAGGTAAAGGTTAAACATACCTGTTTAACTTTACTTTTTATTCATAAATCCCACATACGACTGGCGTCCACACATTATGTAGTTAACAATCCAATGTTTCAAGCATGACAGAAGGTACGTTTTGGCGAGGTCCTCTGGTTTTGGACCGCTACTGATATGTGTAGATATGGCGTGTAAAGCAGAAGTCGTTCTGTGCTGCTTTCGGAAACCATTCTGATGATCCGCCATGTGAAAATGTTTAATTAGGCTTAGGAGCAGTAGTGCCTCAAGTGTCATTCGTCCTGTACGATTCACCCTTACCGGCATCTTTGTCTGGTTTCATTAGCGGGTCCACTCTGCCCATTTTGCAGACATCTGGTACTGTTAAACAGGCGAGAGACTCACTGAGCACTTTTGTCACTCTACTATAGGTATATCCAATTGCCTCAACATTAATGTGGATTGTACGTCGGGGACGAGTGCTTTAGATGACTTTGCGCGTTTGGTGGCACCTGCAACTTCACCAATCGTAAATTGTGGTGGCACCTCTTCGGCTCGGATAGCATGAATACGACGCATGATACTCCTCTTCGCACTATCACTGTCGGGGTGCCCGTTAAAATAACTCACGCACCTTTTCTAATCAGTCACTGTTACATCGCCAAATGTGACTCAAACCCTTCCTGCCGGAATTTGACAATGATTTCACCGTTGCCCACAATTTAGTGATACTAGAATTTGTTGCAATGCTTCATATGGTCTAGCCATTAATTCCGCTTATATTCGTTGACTATTGTACTTATCCCTAGGTCCAGTCCCTGACTCTAGGCTTAGCAGGGTTAGAACGATGAAAAACATCAAGCTCGTCAGCGAGTCCCGCTGCCTTTGCTGGGAAATTAGATCGTACTTCGAGTATTCGAGCCGGAATTTCTTCTCTGCTATCCGAACATCTAAAGCGGTGATTACAGTATTCTCTGAACCCATTCAGAATGATTAGAAGTCGATTAGGAAGTCGAATGGACTGTCGATGGAGAGGATTGTGGGGAGGTGATCTGAACCCAAAGAAATGACGTCGTTTATCAGACCAGTAGAGACGATGGTGATATCAGGCGAGCTGCTGCAAACACCCATAATCAGTGCGGGTTGTCCTCATTCAACGTGCCGAACGTAGAACAATAAATTTGTTCAGCCAAAGCTATGACTCTATGGTCGTTATTAATGTTGTACGGTGGTGGAAGCGGTTCTGACAAACAGAACAAATTCAAGGTCCGCGATTTTCTTTGGTCCCGACACAGATTAATAAAATACGGAGCAGACATTCCGAAGCACTACAAAAAAAAACAATACAAACATGTTACATATACTATGTAGATTGACAGCCCCTGACGAGAACCGGCTGCCGCGACATTAGTATTGCTAAACCAATCTGACATCAAGGGTCGGTTGTCAACAATCCTTGAATGACTATATATGTAATCCTGCAGTTGCCTTTCTCTCTTAGAACTACCAGTTTATCGATGAAGACCCATTGTATTACACAAGTTATTTCAACGGCAAAAGTTGAGATTTCTTTCAAGAAAGACGATTCCAATTATAACCGGACATTTGTTATTTAACCTTTTTCCATCGGCTACAAGACAAGGGAGAAACGCCAATTTAATATCTTTACATAGCTGGTTCACAGCCTCATAGGTTCTAGTCCCTATATAATGTAACGTGGTTTGTCTTAAGACTTTTTTTAAGTACCAACCCCGATCTTCTTGGGAGATCTGGATCACTGAATTCTGTAGACGGTAGATTTTATTACACAAATCTCTCGATACGGGAAAAGAGATAGGGGCCAACATGGAATCACTTTGGAGATCTGATCTTAACATGGCTAGTTCACAGCCTTATATATATTTACATATTTATTCCCTTCGTTCCAGTATTGAGCATAAGTTCACAGCCTTATGAGTTCGAGTTTCTATACAATCTCCCGTTACCCATATCGAGTGAGAATAGAAAAATTTTGGTCAAGGAAGAAAGTTTAAGATCTGGATCGCTGAATTCAGTTGACGTTCCATTTTATTACATAAATCTCTCGATACTGGACAAGACAGAAGGTCCAACTGGAGGTTTAAGATATCCAATTCATACGTGGCTAGCACACTGCTCTATAGTTTTGGGTTTCTAATATCTCGTTATCCATTTCGAGTGGGAAATTTGAGATTTTGTTGAAGGAAGAAAGTTTATTTACAGACATTTCGTTATTTAATTTTTTGAAGGTCCAACATCGATCCTCTTCTCTAGGTCATTATCACTAAATTCTGAAGACGATCCATTTTATTACATAAATCTTTGCTTTCAGCATATGACTCCTACCGAATTATCCACAATTTTATCCACATAGCATAAATGACTCATGTTCAGATTTCGTTCAAGAAGTCCAACTCCTACTTTCTACCGTCCATAAACAAAAACGTTGCGTCGTCACCCTGTGTTTATCATTATCATTAATTTTGTTTTTAATTTAAAATTTTGTAAATTTCTTTCATAAAGTGTTTATTTCTTTATCAAGTGTGAATTCTTGGTGCCAATATATAGTTTTAAAAAATATATAATTCGTTTTATATGTATGAAATTACAGTTAATTTATTTTTTATTTGCTTATATAAAAAATAATATTATAGTATAAAAAAATATTTTTTTATATACTATAATAAAAATTAAGACGTTTCTTTAAATTATTCTATTTCTCTCTTTAATTTATGTCAACAAAAAAACAAAGTGCCTTTCTTCGTTTGAGATTCTTAAATGTTCAGATTTAATTCATTGTAATTTTTTCTTTATTTTTTAGAAAACCACAAAGATTAAGGAAATTTAGTTTAAGTTTTGTTTTTGTTTTGTCATAAATACAAGTTATGTTTTATTGATCTCCTTGTGATATTAGGTATTAAAAAAAGTTTTTGATAAATTAGGCCATATTTATATATTAACAATAATAATAGTAATTATTATTATTATTATGAAAAGAGTAAAACACAAATAATATATATATATATATTAAAATAATCAAACTAAACATATCTGCATAGTTATACTTATACACTAAATATTATGATTAATTAATTAATAATATAACAGTTTCTTTAAAAAATAATAATTATAATACAAATTGATTAAAGCAAATTAATTGCAAATTACATATTTTGTAAATACTCTGGCAATCGATCATAATTTTATCATCGTTTACCAACACAAAAACGCCTTCTTTTTTACCTACTACATATATTATTACAAAATTACCAAAGTTGTTTAAAAATATTTATCCCTGAATTATCCCAAATATTATTATATGTATTGATAAATAATACTCGAATAGTCATTAAGAAGTACCTTCTTGTATAAATAAATTAATTAATTATTAAATTTTTTAATAAATTATAATATGATTTCATTAAAATGAGGTGTTCTATTATTATTCATATGTATACAGATCTAAAACAATGGACAATGGAGAGTGATCGCACAACCTACAGAGTGGCTGCCGATTAGTCTCATTCTCCCTAAAACCTTGGGTAGATTAATCGATTGAAGCAAAGACATTCTTGGTACACCTTCTGTGGGAAAAGTGGAAAATATCTCAGATGCCGCAAGGCTGAGGAAGATACTATCCACAACACCCTGTACAATGGATTATCTGCAGGATAACTGCATAATAAATGGACAAAAAACAGGGAGCAGTCGCTAAATGTACTGGACGACACATATTTCCCGGGAAATTTCCAGACAAAACTCGAGGAACATCAGGGCCAAGAAACAAGAAACCGAGTGGACGATAAACTTGGCTAAATTGACTAAGACTATTCTGGGCGATGAACAGCATTGAGCTGTTCAAATCACCAGGACCAGATGGCCTTGATACAATATAAATGCAGAAACTATTGCAGTACATCATGTTCTGGTTGGAGAAGATATATGAGCCCAGCATTAAGCACTCGTATATCCCCAATCGATGGAGAGATACTAAAGTGGTATTCATACCCAAAATGGTAAAGAATTAGAATTTCATTAGAGAAAACCTGCATGCAAAACTCTTGTCGGGACATTAACATGCTTACAATAAGGTCGTGTTTACAGAATCGGCCCTGCATGAACTGATGCGAACTATCGAATCGTCCTTACATTTCAAGGAGTTCGCTATGCCGGCATTTCTTGATATTGAAGGGGCTTTTAACAACATTCACTCGGCGCTGTCGCATCTAAGGTTGAAATAGGAGGTATGTTCAAAAAATATCGCGAATTTTGTATTTTTTCAAAAAGTATTTATTTTTCCATGAATATCTATTTTGTCCCCTTCAAAGTAATTCCCCTCGGATATAATATACTTCTGCCAACGTTTTTTTTGCAATCCTCGAAGCACTTCAAATAACCATTTTTTGTGATCTATTTCAGCTCCTTAATCGTGGCTTTATCATCTTAATCGTGGCGTAGCGTCGTCCTTTCATGGGCCTTTTCAGTTTTGGGAACAAAAAATAGTCACAGGGGGCTAGGTCAGGGGAATACGGTGGCTGCGGCACCATTACTGTGTTGTTTTTGGCGAAATATTCGCGCACAAGCAACGATGTGTGTGCAGGGGCGTTATCATGGTGCAAAAGCCAGTGTATGTTCTTCCACAAATCCTGACGTTTTTGGCGGATTGCTTCGCGCAGTTTGCGCATAACTTGCAGGTAATATTCTTTATTGACCGTACTACCCTGTGGCAAGAACTCATAATGCACCACGCCCCTGCAGTCAAAGAAAACTGTGAGCAAAACCTTTACGTTCGACCGGGCGTCCGGCACGCTGTTCGTCCTTCGCATCTCCTCGGCCCTCTAAGAACATTTTGTACCACCGATAAACGTTGCTTTAGTCCAAGGTAGCTTCACCATATGCCACAGTCAACATTCGGAATGATTTATTTTGTTTTTCACACAAAATTTGATGCAGATTCTTTGATCCATTTTCTGAAATAGATAAAAATCGAAGACAAGTTAAAACACATTCAAGCACAACAGCTGTCAAAAATTAACTAAGCATTCACAATGGCCGACCTTGTCAGCATAAGTAAGGGACATGAGTACCAACATAACGCTACAAAAATATCAAAAATCAAATACACGTAGCGCACGGAAATTAAAAATTCGCGAGATGTTTTGAACATATCTCGTATAGGCTAATTCGTTATTTTGTCAACTGGAGACGCAAGTCTCGCCCACAACTCTAACGAGATTTGTAAACAGAGTACTCCACATGCAGGAGTACTGTCTCCACCAATTTTGAAACTAGCGGTGAATGGAATCATGTTAGATGTAGAACGTTGTGGCTGTATAGTCTTAGCGAACGAGTCCTGCGGCGAACGATGTTACAATCGCAGTAACTGGCAAATTCCTCAACATCCTCAGATACATTATAAGATGCCTCTAAATAAATTGGCCAGATGCAGTGGTTTTGGTGTTAACCCACACAAGACCGAATTGGTTCTCTTTACTAGGAAGTACAAGGTAAGACATGTGGACCCTCCTCGCCTAAATGGAACTGAACTAGACTTTTCTGAAAGTGTAAAATTTCTAGGCCTAATCCTAGGTAGGAAATTGTCAGGCCTAATGTATTGGAGCGTGTTGTTGTTGTAGCAGCTTGGAGACGCTGAGTTCATAATCCTTAATAATCCTTCATAATCCTTAAATCTATAGTTGCCGATGTAGTAATAAGACGTTCGTATTTACATTTAACAACTATCTAATTCTATTTGTTATTACTAAAACTAGTGCACAAAATCATACGAAGTATAGGGTGATTTAAGTAGAGACACTTTTTTCAATAGCCTTTTTTGACAGATCACGTGTGAGTCGAGTCATGTTATTTTTGTTAAGTAATGTTTGGCATTTCATCGTGGAAAAACTTACGTTTACAAATTATTCAGTTTTATTATCAAAATAATCGTTCGCCAATTGCGCTGTCCATTTTTTTTAAATCCAAAAAAACACTTTTCAGTCGACCCACGACCTTGACACCCATGAGCAATATTTTAGCTCTCATTAAGAGCTATCTTTTTGCCGATCCGACGTACCAGAATCATCGGTCCATATTTGTTCAAAAATGATGCCGTTGAGAACGTAACCGTCAATGGCGACCATTATTGTGCCATGATAACCGACTATTTGATCCCTGAAATTGAAGACATTTGCTTTCAACAAGACGGCGCCACTTCCCACACATCGCATAAATCAATAGATTTATTGAGAGAACATTTTACGTTTTGGGCCGGTCCATTGGCCACCAAGATCGTGTGATATCACACCGTTAGATTTTTCCTGTGGGGATATGTAAAGTCTAAAGTTTATGCGGACAAACCCGCTTCGATTCAGGCCTTGGAGCAAAACATCACGCGTGTCATTCGTCAGTTACCAGTCGAAATGCTCGAACGAGTCATCGAAAATTGGATTCAACGAATGGACCATCTGAAACGTAGCCGCGGCCAACATTTGATAGACATAATCTTCAAAAAATAAATGCCAAAGAATGTTCTTTCAAATGATAATAAACATTCCCCATTCAATTTGAATTTTCTGTGTTTTTTTTTTTTTCTTTAAAAAAGTAGGGAAACTCGAAATGAATCACCCTTTATTACTAAAAATGCTACTGTTGACGGCGAAGACTTTTCTAGGAATCAGCTGTTGTTTTCTCCTCCTCTGGTTCGTTACAACGTTGCCAGATTGTATGTCATTCGAACACGGCGGTCTTGGTGCTGCCACAAGGCTATTTCTATTACAGACTTCGTTCCGGCATATATCCGATTATCGCGTGAACCTTATGTTGTTTCATCTACTCAATGTTGTCCGGTTGTTAATTAACATTCGTCTGTTAATTTCAGGTAATGGATGTTATTAGAGTTTTACTGTTTCTATTCTCCACTAGAAACGCTGCATTTCTGTTAATAGCCGTCATGATGTTGTCTATTTTTAGCTTCCCTGTTGACTTGGGTAATCAGATGTTGTTGTAGTGGTAGTGCGACCGGTGAGTTATTTTTAGCTGCAGAAACTGAAATTATGATGAAATCAGGAAATGTTTATGTTAAATTTTGCCAGTGCCCTGGCTGGGAATTGAACCCAGCACCTTCGGGGTCCAAGTCGAATGCACTAACCACTGAGCTACCGAAGGCCACATTGGAGCGTGTAAGGAAGGCCTACGTAAATTCCTGTAGCAAATCTGTAGGGTTGGGTTATAGCGTTCGGGCCTCTCTCCTAAAATCGTCCATTGGATATACATAGCAGTAGTTCTTCCAATACTATTATACGGAATTGTGGTGGCTAGAGAAGTTGCAATCAGAGCAGTATTAAGACTTAACTGTCCATCATTGTGTAGGTACAAGAACTACGGAACATGAGGATATCGCACTGTAGTGCAATGGTAACCGACCGACCAATGGTGTATAGTCCAACCGGACTATTTACAACTAAACTATTTTACCGGACTATTTACCAGTCAGGTAGTCCAATGATGGGCAGAAATCGACACCTGTAGGAACACCTAAGAAGGTCAAAATATCTCTGATGGGACTTTGCCTTATGGACAAACACGCCAGGAGGATGGAAATTGAGTACAATGGCTTCTACAGAAGCTGTGGAGATGAGGAGCAAGTGGAGAGCATTGAGCACCTGCTTTTTTACTGTCCTGCATTGAGTAAACGTCTGGATACACTGAGGTCGTTCTTTCGTACATTTGTATTATTAAAAACTTCATGTATTAATCAGATTGGTTCCTATGACAACTGGGCCCGTGGCAGCACTAGGGACCATATTGGTCTATGTGAGCTGGTACCACCGGCTACCTCCCTAACCTAAACCCTAAACATAACACCATCCCGAAGTCAGCTACCTAAAGATATAAGAGTTTGTCGCAGTCTTTCATCTTCCGACGCTACTTGAAGTATGATCTCCGCGAAAGATTCCCCCCCGGCAATTGTTAACTGGACTCCCTACTATATTTTCTCAAACCTGGCGCTTTAGAATATCTCTCCTGACCTGTCTAGATAAGAGAAAAAAACCCACCCATTAGGTGGTTATAGGAATTATAACTACGGTAGAACTGCTGAAGATATTATAGATACAATTTAATAAATTAACTCAGCGACTCTACCCAGCAAAAAAAGAGCATCCAAAGAAGCAATAAAAATCCACAACTTATGATCCGGAAGTTGTTCTTATTTGGATTTCCACCAATGAATTTAACAAGGGGATGTCGCGCCGGGGAAGTACTTCTTTGTCACCACTTTTGCACAACTCTTTTAAAGCACTGTAAGATTTGCTTTTTTGGTGTTGTATTTATTTGATGAATGTATGTCGTTCTTATTAACATCTTTGGGTCCAGAGATTTCATATTTTAAAGGAATACAAATGTTGACATAGGGAAGGGAACGTATAAATAATATACTATTGGCCAAAGAGATCAACGATCATATATATGTATGTATATGTGTAGACGGCTCTTGAAAAGTGTGACCCCATAGTGTAATTAACATTCTCACAAAAAAAAAGTTTTCCGTAGCCCCGGTTCAGAGAGTAGTAAAGTACCACAGTGTGGTACAGTATGTATGGTATGGTATATTTAATTACCACAAATTCTTTTAATATTATTTAATTATAACCTACACCACACTGTGGTACAATTTATTATGATTTTATGCATTTTTTTCTAACACCAAAAATGAGAAGAGATATATAGAACCATCGTTTATTATACCGATCGACTTAGAATCACTTTCTGAACCGATTTAGCTATGTCAGTTTGTGCATGCATTCTTGGAATCTATGTGCAGGTCACAAATATAGTCCGATCTCAAAGAAATTTTGTACATATCTTTATTTTGGGACAAGACAATTCGTATTGAAATTGAAAGACAATCCGTATTTCTTTCGTCTACGGCGAACGATCAAAAATCTTTCAACTATTTGAATATCAGTTTAGAACCAGATATCGTAATATATATGAATGTACCTTCGATTTAGCTTATACCCTCTATAGAAGATATAATTTCCTTTCGATGTTCATGAAATTTGGTAAAGAGTGTCTTATTTTAACAGTTAATATCTGTGTGAACAATATCGGTTAAAATTTACATATAACCCCACATACTCGCATGGATGTGTACCTTCCGATTTAGCATCTAAGCTCCATAGAAGTCATATTTTAGTCAAATGTACTATATTTTGCACAAAGAATTTTTTAATCCGGGAATAAACGGTCACTAGCAAGGTTGGAAAAATGTGTTTTCATGTTTTACATCAGAGCATTATTAAATTTGGCAGAGATTAGTTTATAGAATCACGAACACTGCGAAATTTGATAAAAAATGGACACCCTTCAGATAAAGGCCAAATTTAAATACAGACCCATATAGAATTTTGCATCTAAAATAGGTGTCAAACAAGATTTACAAAAATCAAAACAGCAACAAGAGAACAACTACAAGGGTTAAATACAAGGTGGCGCAAAAGTAACCTTTCGATGTTTTTTTGTGCCAAAGTCACCGACCGATTATTGGTCAAATAAATAGTCAGCAATATTCCGCGTTTTGGAGCAGTGTAGCGTAACATTGTTTATTAACGTGTATTTCGCATGTGTTTACTACACAAATATCAACATTATCCATTAGGGGCCAATCGCAAAATTTATAGCATTTTCTGATAGGAGGATTACTTTTGCGCCACCTGTTAGATGAGTACAGTACGTTCTGTCTATACAATGTTAGTTACGCCTTTTGTTCTTTATCAAAAACGAGCACTTGATGTTACGTCTTTTTTTTCTTGAATAAAATCGTGATTTTTTGACGAAAAACGAATTTTCATTTTTTGAGGGCTACGCTCTTCGGCATTTCTGGTGACGCTATATTAACATTTTTGGAAAGTATAAAGTGTTGTTAATAAATTCAGTTTTTATCGCAATCCACAGTACTACAATTCCAAAATTTAACATATTTCGAAGAAAATCAGCATACTTTGAAATGACTTTATGTTATTTTAATCGGCTATGAAAAAGTCGACTTGTAGGTCCGATTTATCGACCTAGTCGACTGAAACGAAATTTAATTGATGAAAAAGACGACTAGCTTCCAGAACCATTCACTAATTCTGATATAGCCGCCATATAAATATATATTTCTTCCCTTTAGCACTGTAGACGCAGTATTTTACATATATATCATAGCCCTCATACATATGTTCCTTCCGATCTGGACTTTCATCACTTCACAAGATTCATTTTACATCCAATCGTTTTAAAATTATGCATTCTTGGGTTAATAATTTATATTCCGAAATTACATTTTGGTTAGTTATTTAGAAGAACTTCATTAAATGCCGAAAAAACGTTCATACTTATGAATTGGAAGTACTTATAATGTTATTCTTTTGGAAGTACTTCTTTAATTTTTTGCTGGGTAAGCATTATTTATTCTAGCTAGATTCTTATTTCTGAATTCCATAGTGCCCACAGATTTAGCTCCAATGTTTCAAATATGCGGGAGGGTGTAATATAGCATATCAGTCCTAACAGCAGTTTGGTTTTTACGGCGATCCGCTAGAGTCATAGAATACATGAGACCCTGCAATCCTTTCTAGCGCTCCACTACTGGGTGACATTATCTAAAAAACAATTCCTTTTGAACCTTATAGAAATGTAGCGATTTTCCGTAATTTCTAGGTTCATAGCTGAGCTATCTGAGATGCACTTTTTATGGTACCTCATTGCGACGTATCTCCTTACCTTGGCTAGAATCTTACGATAGCAAGCACAGTTGTAGGTCAGTTGTACTACCAGAGGTCCCAAGTTCATTCCTATAGAATTCCAAAGTTGGCGTTAATACCTCTTTTTTGTATCATCTGCACGGGGCAATTTCGACTTTTTTGATATGTTTGAATCGAAATAAAATATATTTGGAACACAAATTTTTAAATATTATATATTTCCTAGCAATAAATTGTATTTACATATATATTATATACAACAAAATATACTTACAAACAAAAATTTCTCAAAAAAATATGTGTTTAAATACAAATAAATTATTGTTTAGGAATTTCTCCAAATATATATTATTTAAAAAAGATTTACAGAAATGTTGCTTACTTTTTCGAATATCAGTTTTCATTTTTCCTTGATTTCGAATTGTACTCGTACCTCCCAGTTATTATACCATATGCAGCATTATATATGTACACGCTGAAAAGACCTGATTCTGTAGCATATTGTCCCAAACATATTCGGCTTAAAACATACACGGAGAAAAAAACAGGAAACAAAATATGTTTGGGATCAAAATTTAAATAAACAAGTAAGGAAAGACAGAAAGTCGGGCGGGGCCGACTATATAATACCCTACACCTCCCTAACAATGCTATATGGGTCATTGCCATAATAATTTGGAATAATTGGTAAATGGGTAGAAACATATTATCTAATTCTGAAACGATAATCGCCAAATTAAGCAATATTCGTTCCTAAAGTGAGAAACATCTTTCTGGAAAATTGTAATGATCGGAAGTAAAATACAACTTCTATAGCGGTTTGATACCAAATCAGGAGGAACATATATATGGAGCTTTAATATAAATCTGAACCCATCTTCCCTGAATACTTATTCATGTAAAAAGACCTCCTTCTGTCGAATTTCGTACTGATCGGATATAAAATACAGTCTCTACAGCGCTTACATGTCAAATCGGGGGTAACATATATATGGGAGCTATATCTAAATCTGAACCGATTTTCTCCGAATTTGGCAGTATTCCTTCATGTAATAAGAAACCTCTTTCTGCCGAATTTTGCACTGATCGGATATAAAATACAGTTTTTACAGCGCTTACATGTCAAATCGGGGGTAACATATATATGGGAGCTATATCTAAATCTGAACCGATTTTCTCCGAACTTAGCAGTATTCCTTCATGTAATAAGAAACCCCTCTTTGCCGAATTTAGCACTGATCGGATATAAAATAACATTTTTACAGCGCTTACATGTCAAATCGGGGGTAACGTATATATGGGGGCTATATCTAAATCTGAACCGATTTCTTCCAAATTTAACAGTGTTCATCCATATAATAAAAAACCTCTTTCTGCCAAATTTCATACTGATCGTATATAAAATGAAGTTTTTACAGCGCTTACATGTCAAATCGGGGCTAACATATATATGGGGGCTATATCTAAATCTGAACCGATTTTAACCAAATTCAATAGGGATCGTCCTTGGGCCAAAAAAAAGATATGTGTAAAGTTTCGTCGAGATCGGACCATAATTGCGACCTGTACTTTGATTACAAGAATACATGCACAGACGGACAGACAGACAGACGGACAGACGGACATAGCTAAATCAACTCAGAAAGTGATTCTAAGTCGATCGGTATAATAAACGATGGGTCTATTTCTTCTCCTTTTGGGTGTTACAAACAAATGCACAAAGTTATAATACCCTGTACCACAGTGTGGTGTAGGGTATAAATATACTTTGGTGTAAATATTTTATATTTACATACCGGAAAAAAAGTTTGGATATCTCTCTTATCAATGTTATTTTTTTTTCGCAGTTTTTGTTGCAAATTATCTTTAAAAACGGGGAAATATTTAAATCGGCTACAGAATTTGTTTTCCTTCCTATAGGAAAAAAGTAATTTTTCCCAAATACATATAATATGTTTCCAGAAGATGTACAACAGAAGCGATTATTTTTCTTAGGGACACTTTAAATATATAATATTCGGCACGCACAAAAATTATATACATGGGAAGATGTTGTTCTAAACAAACCTAATATTTTTGATTTGGGACTATTTCCGAAACAAAGATTTATTGGCATTTAGGCATTCAGAAAATATATCATCGATACCTACATTGTGTTAAGTTTTCAGCAATTCAAAGTTGAATTGTAAAATTTGATAACAATAAATTGTTTGAAGAATTGACAACAAATAATCCCATTGAATATTTAGAAATTAAAAATGAGTGCTGTGAAATAGAAGTACATTTTTTTAACTGGAAGGCATAATTCGAAAATTAAGTTCGAAAAAATCAGCAAAGTTTTGAAAATAGTCCCAAATAAAATTTTTTATTTGGGACTATTATTTACGATACTAATATTTATGTGCATTTCTGTATTCAAACAAGTAAAAGTGTTAAGTTCGGCCATGCCGAATCTTATATACCGTCAACCATGGACAGCATGTGACCTCACAAAATAACTCAAACCTAAAGAAAATAACACCGAAAACACAAAAAATATAGTAGATGAGAACAGTAGGAATCACAACTAGTTAGATGCTATATATGGGAGCTATATCTAAATATGGACCGATATGGCCCATTTGCAATCCCAAACAACCTGCAACTATAAGAAGTATTTGTACCAAATTTGATCAACCTAGCTCTATTATTGCGGACTGTAGCGTGATTACCACAGACGGACGGACGGAGGAACGGACGGACAGACGGACATGCGGACATGGCTAAATCGTCTTAGAATTTTACGACGATTAAGAATATATGTATATACTTTATGGGGTCTCAGATCAATATTTAGAGGTGTTACAAACGGAGTGACAAAATGAATATACCCCCCATCCTATGGTGGAGGGTATAAAAATATATCAAAACCTTAATTTTAAAATAAGTTTTATTTTATATTTTTAATGTTTGTAAAATGTCTTTATAATTGAAATGATATAATGATGGGAAATTTGAAATTAAAAATTAGTGCTTTTAAACGAAGTCATTGCCACTTACGGCATTTTAGATTTGTAAAACATAACTGTAAATCAATGAAAAATTAAAAATGAAATTCGAAAAATCTGCATCGAATTCACACGCTTTTTTAAACAAAATGTTTTTGGATAAATTCCGAAACAATCGGGCCTGTTCTGTAATCACGCGATTTGATATCACGGTGATTTAAAAACACCATCGATTTTAAAATCATTATTGGTGCTCGGAAATGGTACGATTTATTGTTTAAAGTAAACAACAATCAATTTAAACCAACTATACCAAAATTGGACTATTTTCGAACCCTCCAAGAGTGATTTGAAAATCGATGATAATACTAAATCACCGTGATATCAAATCGCGTGATTTCAGAACAGGCCCGAATAATGTTATTGGTATATAAACACATATTTGATTTGCACAGAAATTTATAATTTTTAAAAATGTGTGTTCCAAATATATATTTTCTTTCGATTGAAACTATCAAAAAATGCGATTTGGACCCGTGTATACATTTATTCCTACGGTTCCAATGTGGAGCAAAGGACATGTGGAACATATGCAGCATTAACTTCTGTTTAAATCAATCATTTACAATTTCTGAGCATTCCAAGCCATCATTAGTTGTCAAACCCTTAAGTAATTTATTTTGATCAAAGATTATACGATTTCAATTTTTATTAATTATTATTTTTACGAACATTAAAAATTCCTAAAAAATTAACTTTGAGTAACAGAAAAATTTAACACAATTTAGGTATTTTCTGAATACTTAAATGCAAATAAATATATTTTTCGGAAATATTAGTTTCAAATAAAACCATATTGGGATGTAAACAAAGATTTGTTTAGAACAACATCTTCCCAAATATATAAGTTTTGTGTGTACCAAATATTATACAGGGTTTTCCAACAAGAGGTGTTATTTTGAATCACCCGGTATTTCGGTAGCTGTCAC
This sequence comes from Eudasyphora cyanicolor, assembly GCA_963930755.1. Taxonomy (NCBI): domain Eukaryota; kingdom Metazoa; phylum Arthropoda; class Insecta; order Diptera; family Muscidae; genus Eudasyphora; species Eudasyphora cyanicolor. The sequence goes on from OZ005735.1 coordinate 55,273,420, forward strand.
TTTTGAAGCTTTTATTCTTTGACATTTGACAAGTAGAAACTACGCCATTACTAAAAATGGAACGATATAGGATTCAACAACGCATTGAAATTATTAAAATTCACTACAAAAATGGTGAGAATCTTGCAGTCACAGTTCGCAAAACTAAAGCATTTTTGGGTCGTCGTGAAGCACCTTGTCGGACCGCAATACAGAAATTGGTGGACAAATTCGAGCTGTTGGAACAGTTAGTGATGTGAAGAAAAAACCCGTGCACGTCGCTCAAGAACAACTGAGAATTTTGCTGCTGTAGCCCAAAGTTTTGCAGAAAACCCAGGTTTGTCCATTCCTCGTGGTTCTTTGGAATTGGGCATTCCACAAACGTCATTACACTGTATCTTGCATAAAGACTTGGGTCTTAAGGCTTATAAAGTTCAGTTAACACAAGAACTCAAGCCGGCCGATCATCAACAACGTCGTGTCTTTGCTGATTGGGTCCTTGAAATGCATGAATATGATCCGGAATTCCATCGAAAAATCATCTTGAATGATGAGGCCCATTTCCACCTCGGTGGCTACGCCAACAAGCAAAATTGTCGCATCTAGGGCTCGAAAAACCCAAGAGTTATTGTTGAGAAGCCTCTCCATCCTCAACGTGTGACTGTTTGGTGCGGTTTATGGTCCGGCGGGGTCATTGGAACTTACTTTTTCGAAAATGAGGTTGGATCAACAGTTAGGGTGAATGGATTGCGCTATCGAGAGATGATTACTGATTTTTTATGGTCGGGGTGGGATGGTATTGATCCGGACAACGTTTACTTTCAGCAAGACGGCGCTACGTGCCACACAAGAAACGAAACCATTGCTCAGTTACGGGAAAAGTTTCCGGACCGTGTTATCTCTCGAAGAGGTGATCACAATTGGCCACCGAGATCTTGTGATTTAACACCTTGCGACTTCTTCCTTTGGGGCCATGTGAAAGATAAGGTCTACGCCAACAGCCCAGCGTCGATACAAGACCTCAAACATAGAATTCGTGAGGCTATCGAGGACATAGGGCAGCCACTTTGCGATTTGGTTATGGAAAATTTCATGAAAAGGACGTGGTGGCCATTTGGCTGATGTTGTTTTTCATTATTAACGGCATACCTTCCTCTTTATTATGAAATAAACATCCGATAATTTATCTCAAAAAATTGCATTATTCTTTGAATATCAAAATAACACCTCTTGTTGGAAAACCCTTTAGTTGGATGGTATTTTCCCGTTCACACCAAAAACTATCTTCTTGCCGGTATCAAGTAAGCTTTTGTATCTGTATAAATATCCAGGACAGTCACTATAGGGGAAAAGGTTTTTGGCTTTGATAATGTTGCCATATTAAAATTAGGCCATCTGGGGGTAAAACGAGTGCATCTCAAAAGGCGGCATCTACCAATTTTTGTATTTGAATATTAATCGAACGATTACCTTCTGCGACGACAAATTTGTTGAAAAATCGTACAATAAATCATAAGTTGTCAATACGACATTGAAATTGTAACAGAATTGGTATTTTTGAAATAATAATGCAACAACAAAAATTGGTTTCACTAACAACTATATTGTTATAGCTTTGTTCCTTTACCTACTAAAAGATACTACTTTTACCATTTTTACAAGTATTACTTCAAAAAGCGTTCCTTTACTCAAAAAACTAGTAAATATAATAGACAGTTTTAAGAGAGAACATTCAAAACGTATTTCTCTTTTACTACTATTTACTCGACAAATTTTTCCGAGTAAAAGTAGTAGCTTTCAAAATACATTGAAAGTAATATAACAGAAACTTCAAATAGAAGAAACTTTTCTGTTTTTACCAGATTTCCGTTCCTGTACTTTTTTAAAATATGTTCACTCAGAGAGAATTTTGAATTATTTCTCTTTTTCTAGTTTTACTATTAAAAAAGTAAAAGAACAAAGCTTATATAAATCTTGTTTTTACAAGCTGTTTTTTCTCCTGAGAACTATTTTCCGCTTTTGTTAAAAAATTTAAAAAATTGTTTAATACTTAATATTTTTCCTGATGTGGAAGTAGTCAATAACACCACCAGTTTACCAATAGTACTGCCACTTTTGCAGGAAGTTCCCAGCAAAGGTGGTGATCACAAAAAGAGCCACAAAACGATTCTAAACAATGAGGGAGCGACAAAAAATAACACCGCTTCCCAAAATTGTCTACTGGAAGATGGTGTAATAGGTAGTGAACGAAAGGAGGAGGCATAAAGGCAAGGTTCATATTGCTTTGATCCAGGAACCATGGAAAACTAGCAACAAGGTTACTGGATTAAACCATGTGAACTATAACCTTTTCTACGCTAACACAGGTACTCGTCCAAGGACTTGTATTTTGTGCCATAAAAACGTATGTTTTCTTTTCTCTCCAGAGTTGTCAACATCGGACGCAACCGTGCTGAGGCAATGTAATGGAAATAAGTATCTGGCGTCAATATATCTGGCATTCGATGAGCCGACATTGCCACCTACGTCGGAATTACAAGGTTTGGTGAGGGAATCCAAACACACAAGTAACGAGTTATTAGCTGGTTGTGACGCCAACTCCCATCATATCGCTTGGGGTAGTACTAACACCATAAAAGAGGACACGCCCTTACAGATTTTTTGAATACAAATGGCCTCAAAACTCAACATAGGAAACACTGCAACCTTTGTAAACAAAATTAGGGAAGAAGTATTAGATATAACGATATGTTCAAAAAATCTTATTGATGAAATCCATGAATGGAGGGTTTCGGATGAACACTCATATTCGGACCACCGTTATATATGGTTTAAAATTTCACGGCCACCGCCAAACCCAATAAGTTTCCGTAATAAGGCTAAGACCGACTGGACTAATTTCGGAAATCTACCTAGAAATCGATTGGGCCAGCCTACAAGCGATTATCTATGAGCAGAAGACATTGATATCAATGTGAAGAAGATTACCGAGGCTCTTGTAAAATCATTCGAAGGTAGTTGTGCACTTCGAAAAAGGAAATCTGCCTATGAGAAACCCTGGATGACAGGACAAATTCGCTCGATTGGCAAATATGTCCGCAGACTTTACAACAGAGCTCGAAGTAAAAAACAATCAGTATATTGGAACGACTACCACAGAAGACTCAAAGAATATAATAAAATCATTAGATCGGCGAAACGTAACTCCTGGAGGCTTTTCTGTGAGCAGGTAGACAGCATTAACAGCATGTCTAAAATGAAAAAGTTCCTCTCAAAAGCTCATGTCCAAACCGAAACACTGGTGGATGACACGGGTAAAAGGATGGAAACTATAGAGAACACCGTAAGGCTCTTGATGAAAACTCATTTACCGACTGGTAATGCTGGACCAACAGATAGTATGGTTAAAGAAGCGATAAAAAGTTTCTCTCCCTTTAAGGCTGCGGGACCGGATGGAATATTTCCAGCACTTCTGCAGAATGAGGTGGGTCTGGTATCAACTCATCTGGCTGGAGTGTTCACTGCATGCCTAACCCATTCTTATACCCCAAAAAAACTGGCAGGAATCAAGGGTGGTCTTCATACCCAAGCCTGGCAAGGCGAGTTATAGACCCCGAAGGCCTATCGACCCATTAGCCTAACTTCTTTCCTGTTAAAAACAATGGAACAAATAATTGATGACATGGTCAAAAGCAACATAGCGGATGACAGGCTAAAATTCAAACAACACGCCTATGTCGAAGGAAGATCTGTGTAAACAGCTCTGCATGAGGTAGTACCACATAGAAGAGTCCTTCAGTAAAGAAATGTATACACCTTCTGTTTGCATAGACATTGAGGGCGCATTTAACAATGTGCAGACCGATGCACTTATCCAGTTCTTAGACGTGTTTCAGGTTGACCGGGCGCTGGAAAACTGGATCAACAATATTCTAAGGAATAGGTGGATTATTTGTGGGTCATGTGACGTAAAAATTAGAGACAAGGTAAATCGTGGTATACCACAGGGGCACCTTTTATCGCCTCTTCTATGGGTTACGACGATACACAGTCTCCTAAAAGCCCTCACCATTGAAGGACTTAAAGCAGTCTGTTATGCAGACGACGTTGTAATACTTCTGAGCGGCTTTCATCCAAATCTATTATGCAGAAGAGCTTAGGAGGCACTTAACATAGCATATAACTGGGCACAACCAAGAGGATTAAATGTTAACCCAGACAAAACAGAAATATGTATATTTACAAGGAAAACGAAGATCCCACGTTTTACCCGGGCTCGATTCCTGAATAAGATAATTGCTATAACTAAAAAGGTAAAATACTTGGGAGTAATCTAGGATCAGAAACCAAATGACGATAAAAGCAATAACATCGGAAAGGGTCAAATCCAGAACTATGTTGAAATGTAAAAGAACGATAAATGATTACTCATTGATTACGCTCATTGTCAATTGCGTATTTGCTGGGTACCAGGACACAACGCAGTGATTGGAAATGAACGGGCAAACAGCTTGGCTTCAAAGGGTAGAGAACTTCGAGTAATAAACTTGGAAAATTGGAAACCTTTCGTAGCCACGAAGAATGAGTTGAAGCACTGGGCAGTGATGGCTCACAAAACTGTGTGGAATAGCGCAACAGTAGGAACAACTGTAAAGATACTGTGGGGTGACCCAAATAAAAAGAAAACAAGAAGTTTTCTGAAACTAAACAAAATCGATATTAGTAAGATGATGAGTGTTTTAACGGGACACTCAAGCTTATAAGCACATCTTCATCGCATAGGACTACCGGGAAACGACGAATGCAGCGCATGCAGGGAAAACATTGAAACGATGGAACATTTTCAGTGTCACTGCCCGGCTTTCACACATGCAAATTCTTAACATTTCGGGTCTGACATATTACCAGACTTGACTCATCTCAGAGGATATGACTGGAAGATACTGAGAAAATTTGTGTCTAGTACCGATTTTCTGTAACTCGTGAGGTATAAAAAGATAATAAACGGGCCGAACTACTGGCTTAAGTGTATGTCCATGGACATGAGACGTTTAAACGTCTCCTCTCTTCAACCTATCCTAGCATAACCTTACGAAAATGAGCGTTCAAATCAAAATGCATTTCGTGCACTTCGCGATGTTTTTTTGATCAGCATAATCGACCAAATGTGTCCACAATCGGGAGAATTGGACACCGGGTCTGTAGGAGGTCTGTGGGGTCTGTGAAAACACCTGTGCATGCTCGCCCGGTTCGTTTGGTGCGGCTTATGGGCTGGCGACGTTATCGGGCAATACTTCTTCGAAATAAGGCCGGCCAGGCAGTTACTGTGAATGGTGTTGGCTATCGTGAGATGATAACGACCTTTTTATGGTCCGAATTGGAAGATATGGATGTGGACAATATGTGGTTTCAACAGGACGGTGCCACTTGCCACACAGCTAACGAAACAATGGCTCTTTTGCGCAACAAATTCAATGGCCGTGGTATCTCACGTCGTGGCGATGTCAATTGGCCGCTAAGATCTTGTGATTTGACACCGTTGGACTTCTTTCTTTGGGGATATTTGAAAGAAAAGGTGTACGTCGATAAGCCAGCAACAATTCAAGAGCTAAAGGATGAGATAATTCGGCACATTAACGGCATAGAACCTCAATAATTCCTCAGCGTCATCGAAAATTTGGACCATCGGGTGGAGGTGTGCCGCCGAGTTCGCGGCGGCCATTTGGCCGATATTTTGTTCCATACATAATTGAACCATACCAATATTATCATAATTACTCAAAATCAACATCGGCCCTTACAAACCAACACCACCCTTTATTTCATCGTTATCACCATCACATGTAGGCGCACAAACTTGTATTATATTCATATTAATCGTTCTTCCAGATATTTTTATCATCATGGATCTAGCAGACATTGGAATCAGTGACACAGGCCTCTAAGTTATTTTTAACGACAATTGCGACACCCTTTCTGTAGATTCCAATCTGGTTTCCTGATTGATATACCTTTGTATTTTGGGAAATAAATTCTCCACATTCCGTCCACCACGTTTCACTGATGCCTAGCACATATATTTGAAGCCTCTCCATCTCGCTTATGGTGCTATTAACTTTTCCAAGCTCATATAGACTTTTAACATTCCACGTTCCGATGTAAAGTTTTGTTAACCGGAGACTGAGGGCCGTATGTTATTTTCTTTATTCATTGTAATCGTATGGTTTTCAAGGGATATTACTTCAGTGGTCACTGACCTTTAATCTAGATCATTGACCTTTAATACGGGTTCAAATCATTAACCGGAGACTGAGGGCCGTATGTTATTTTCTATATTCATTGTAATTGTATGGTTTTCAAGGGATATTACTTCAGTGGTCACTGACCTTTAATCTAGACAATTAGTTCGGTGTTAATGAACTTTTATCAGGGTTATTGACCTTTAATCCGGTGCCATTTACCTTTCGTCGGATTCATTGACCTCTAATGAGAGGCAATATGAGTGACCCTAAAATTTCTAGAGTGTGGTTGCACCAAGAGTCGTAACATTTGGTGGTACTTTGTATTATTGAAAACCCTACATCTAGTATTAGGTAAACCTTGTAGCTCCTGTTATATAAATTCCAGGATTTTGTATTTACGAGTAAACAGTACCAGTTCTGTCTAGTGGGTTAATATTTACACCGCAGCTAGATGTCCAGGTTGATAGCAATAGCGAGTCCTCCAGAATGTAGAATAACGACGGTAAGTATTGTGAGGGCTGTATCAAAACATGGACCTATGATGAACATCGTTCGTCTGAAGGTTTCTGGATATACATACTCCCAAACTACCAATTTCAGTTCGTCCAGTTGAAATTTGCAGTCACTATGGCGTTAATAAGTCAAATCGGACAGAAGATGTTAAAAATTTGTCGATATTGCCCATTTTCAATCCTAAGTTACCTGCAGCTATAAGAAGTATCTGTACCAAATTTCAGGTACAGGTTGCTGAACAGACAGTTGCCAGGGAGAGTCCGACCACGTTTTGGATAGATCACCTCCAAATTAAATAAATAAAATAATGTGCATGTTATCGATAACTCACTTAGTTATCGACTTATCGGACGTTAAATTTGAAAAAAAATATTTTTCGCTCCAATGGGATCTAAAGTGGAAGAAAAAAATCGGAAAGGAAATTCGATAAGTTTTTTTCATTTTTCTTCTTATTTTGAGGTGCTCTATCAAAGTATATGGGCAGATCGCTATGCCTTGGACATCATACTCTCCCCTAAATCAACTTAAAAATTATTCTATGCCGATTGGTACGTAGGTATAAAAAGCTACGAATCTATCACTTTTATTTTTGGGCGTTACAAACAAATGCAGAGGCCTAAAAACCCTGCATCACAGCGTAGCGTGGGGTCGGAAACGAAAAGAGGTCAAGATTCTAAACGGCAACCTAGTTTAAATTAACGATCTGCAAATATATCAGCATTCTTTATCGCATTCCCAGTTTCAATTTAAGCAAATTTCATTAACCTTAAGAGCGCGATGGAACCTCTTTACCAACAAGTCGTTGTGCTTGACTCAGCTTTAAAACAATGAGAGTTTTTTTTCTGATGATGATGACAATGGAGAATATCTTTGTTGTTGTTTCATGCTTTGTCCCACAATGATAAGAGCTGACAAATGAAAATACAAGTGTTAAACCAAAATAAAATAAAAAATTAAATGTAGTTGAATAGAACTTCAAAATTTGTTTTTGTTTGTTTACCGGCAGCGAAAGTATGTATGTATGTATGTTTCGATGTGTGCAACTTGTATCAGTGATGGAAAGTGTGACACAGTTGTACCATAAATGCTACAATTATACCATTTGTGTTACAAAAGTAGTCCTTATCAAATGGATTTTGGACACAATATCGTCGCCTCAATAAAAGAATAGTGTATAATTTTTTTGTAGTTTCGATTAAACTTCGTGGAAGATAAATATGTATATTTTAGAAGAGTATCGATGTTTTAAATTTCTTGTCATTTTAATATGTGGTGAAATAATCAGGCTACATCCAGATGATATTCTATTAGTCTAAAAGTGCGTTAATTGTATATAAATGGGATCAAAGTACCATACTGCATATATACACTATTTTTTTTCAATTTAACTTTTGACCCACTTTGTGGGAGTAGAATTCCAAATTTTTTACCAGCTATAGAATCGATAACGCAGATTCTTATAAAGCAATAAAAAATAATGGTGTATTTGCGAATAAGCTATTGTTTTATTGAGGGGACGATATAATGGTTATTTAAAAATCTAAATATTTATCACAACTACATGTAGTTAACAGTTTATTATTACAATTGTATAAATTGCATTTGAATTGATAGCTATAATTTAATGATGATTATAAATTTTATATTATTATAAATGATTATATTCGCAACTGTGTTGCTCGAATACGTAATATGTACTATTTGCCAAAATCTCATCACTGTTGTGAATGCATTTGACGATGAGAGAGCTGAGAGCGCGTGAGAGCCAACTGTGCTGTAACTGTGCAAAAAAAACACGTCGCACACACAAACGCCATACAAATGAGAAGACAAAGAAGAAAAAAAAACAACAATAAAAACTTTCAACTTGCAAATAAATAATTAATTCCGAACAAAATAGATTATTATTTGCCGACTTAACCTCAAGCTTGTTGGAGGTTCGTAGAGTTTAAATTGAGTGATATTCGTGTGGACAAAGAAAGTGTTTTTTTCTAATCTGAATTTAAGTGGAATCGAAAAAGGAAAGTGCTTTGCAAAGGAAATCAAACACCGGAATAATCATTTTGGGGACAGCGGCAAACATGCGTTTTGCATTGATTTTTGCCATTATTGGCTGCTGTGCATTTACAGGTAATGATATGTACATATAATATACGAGTTGAATTTATGCATTCTAGAAGAAAATCAAACACGAATACAATTCCCAATATTACAATGTAATATTGGGAATTGTATAGATACATATTTATGAAATTTAATACAAATATTGTGCATCATATAATTAGAACTTCAACCAACTGTATGGAATTTCGCAGTCATGAGGTTAGGTTAAACTTCTGTTATATACACTGAGGGACAAAATTATTCATACAGAAAGAGGAATTAAGGAGAATCTTCTATTCGGATAACATGTTCGTCAGATTCCTCTTAATTAAAATACATAAACAAAGCAGCAGGGCTTTGTTATGAAAAATATGGTATTTTGGTTTAAAATTGAATTTTTGAAAGCTACTTCTAACTAAAATTTGATTTGTATATATTTTATTGAGATGTATTCTTGCCAAAATAAAATACGCAAAGTTCCAGCTAAATTTCTTAAAAAATTTGGTGTTTATGATTTAAATAAGCCTTTTTGGGAGCGACATCTATAGGTGGACTAGTAACAAAATATGAACTAATTTAAAAAATTGTTACTGCGATGAATTCTTGTCTTAATTAAATACAAACTGCAAATATTAAGTTATAATGCTTCGAAAATGTGGTATTTATGGCTTAAATACATATCATAACTTTGACTAATCTAACCTAAATAGATATTTATTTATTTATTGAAAGTATGTTACAAAAGTAAATTTCTAAAATATATTGAGTTTAAGTGCGGGCTACAGGCATGCTTTACATTTCTTTCAGAACATTAGCGACATTTAAAGCTAGTTTAATTTTTTTAATTGAATTCTTATCACTACAATTGAGTATGACTTCAAGAGGTTCTGGTATAATTGTCCTTTGACATTCCTTGAATATGTGATGTATTGTTAGCTTTTCAGCGCAGTGGTTACATATCCTGGGAGAAGTTTTCTCATAGAGATGTTGTGTACAAAAACATCAAAATACATTCTTCTCGGCTCAATTCCTTATGATATTGTGATCTCTTTATGGTAGTATTATGGCTTTTTAGGAAGCTCTCTGACTTGTTCCATTCACACTGTAGTCGAGATTGTTAATAACTTTTGTGGCAGCTCATAATCATTGGTATTAGTGTTGGTACTTCTATAATCAGAGGATGCATTATTGCATCTTTTGCTGCTTTATCCGCACGTTAATTTCCACGAATACCTAAATGCCCAGGTATCCAAAGGATTACGATTTCTTTAGACATTTCTATATTTCTAAGCATGAACCTCCAAGTTTCCGTGTCAATTTTTAAGAATTTTACAGCACTAAGACTGTCTGTCTAAATACATATAATTTGGAGCGAACTAATGGGTGAATATAACAAAATATGAACCGATTTGTATAATTGTTGCTGTTATGAATTTTTGTCAAAATAGAATACGCTGCAATGTTTCTGCTAAATTGCTTTAAAAAGATGGCATCTATGGCTCAAGAACCGTATTTTGGAGCGATCTCTATAGGGGAGCTATATCAAAACGTTGACCGATATGGCCCATTTGCAATCCAAACAAACGGCAACTATAAGAAATATATCTACCAAATTTGATCAACCCAGCTCTATTATTACGGACTGTAGCGTGATTACAACAGACGGGCAGACGGCCATGGCTAAATCGACTTAGAATTTTACGACGACTAATAATATATATACATTATGGGGTCTCAGATCAATATTTAGAGGTGGTACTAACGGGGTGACAAACTGAATATATCCCCCATCCTATGTTGGAGGGTAAAAACAAAGACAATGTTCAAAGTAATGGTTATGCGTATGTGTTTATATTTCAGTATCTCCTTTAAAAAATTAAACTCATTATTTCGAAAATAAAATATCTAACAACAAAAATTATAGTGAATAATGGCGTTTTTCACCAGAATCACCAGTAAAATCAGTGGCATTGGCATCATGGTTGGAATTGGATGGAACAAAATTATTGTTGAGATCATTGGCATCAAATTCTATACCCGAGAGGTATACCTCTTCATCCACAAAGTGCTAGGTTTAGGTTAGGGTGGCAGCCGTATTTTCTTACATGCTCACATAGACTAGTTTATGTCCCTAGTGTTACCTGAAATGCCCCCCATCGAAACCAACATGTTTGATATAAAAATTTACCGATAGTAGGAATATCGGTACTGGATAGATCTGTTAGGCTGCCTAGAAAGGCCGACTACAGTATGTCCAGTCGTCGTTTACTCAGATTTCTGTCCACCTTTCTTTGGACTGCCTGGTTGTCTCTTACCTAATACAAAGCTGTTACGTGGATAGTTGCGCACCAATGTATGCAAATTCTTCGAGAATTTGTAATGTCGTCCCTTTCCCAGCAAGTTCATCGGCTTTGCAGTTCCTCGGGATATCCCTATGCCCAGACAACCATATGAGGTGTATAATAAACTGCTCAGCCATCTCGTTAAAAGATCTGCGGCAGTCGATGGCTGTTTGTGAATTTAGGGATGTTGCCTCCAGAGAATTGATGGCAGCCTGGCTGTCCAAGTAAATGACAACGCCAATGTTGGTTACTATGTTGCGACTCAGCCACTTGGCGATTTCCCATATTGCCATTATTTCGGATTGATAGACACTGCAGGTATCTGGTAGTCTGTGAGCTATATCTAAACTATATTCTTCACAGTGTACTCCGAAGCCATCCCTTTCATTAAGCTTCGAACCATCCGTGTAAACGTGGAGTTGGTTTCTATTACCTGGTATTCTGCCAAACCATTCATGTCGGGCAGGAATCATAGTGATGTAATTTCTCTCAAAGGTGTATACAGTTGGTATATAGTCCACTCGGTCGGTTACCATAGCACTACACTTTGATATAGCACTACATTTTGATATCCGGCAGAGATCGGCAGTATATGGAGTAGGGCTTGTAGAGACTCGGTCGCTGTAGTCCTTAAGGCTCCGCTTATGCTCAGACAGGCTGTTCTCTAAACCTTTGTTAGTAGGTTGGTGATGGTGAGTTTGTCAGTTGCCATCCACCATACCGCAATGCCGAATAACAGTACTGGACGAACTACTGCTATATATATCCAGTGGACGATTTTGGGAGAGAGGCCCCACCGCGACCCTACAGCCTTTTTTCAGGAATATAAGGCGACGTTGGCCTTTTTTGCACGTTCCAATACGTTAAGTCTAAATAACAGTTTTCTATCTAGAATTATTCCTAAAAATTTGCACTTTCAGAAAAGATTAGATCTGTTCCATTTATCCGAGGTGGAGGGTCCACATGTGGGACATTATTCATCCTAGTAAAGATAACCAATTCTGTCTTGTTTGGGTTAAAGCCCAAACCGCTGTTTCTGGCCCATCTAGCCAATTTGTTCAGAGCCACTTGTAGGATGTCTCTGAGGACGTTAACGAATTTGCCACTCACTGCGATTGCCACGTCGTCCGCATATGCCACGACCTTGCAGCCACAACGTTCTAGATCTATTTGCGATTGCTTAATAGGTACTGTGTAATAGGTTTTAACTATCCGCTCTATGATAAACACGTCCGTTCACGACGACTGATTAGCAACGAATGTGCTACAGAAGTTTTATTTTCTATCCGATATATATGAAATCCAGCAGAGAAGTTTCTTGGTGCAGAAACGAACTCAGGCAACATTAAGAAAATAGCGCTACAATAATCACATCATTATTAAACTTTACAGAGAAGAGTTTCAAGATTCACGAATGGACACCTTCAAATTTTAAGAAAAAATAAGTTCTCATTTAGATACGTTTATACCCATTTTGTTTTCCGTTTATATGGAATTCTTTCAAATAAATATGTACATACTATATATAATTTATTTTTTTTCTATTTGTTCAGGAATTTGTTGTTGTAATTTCAGAATATTATTGGTGAGTGTCCATTAATTTCACCTTCACTGCCTGAGATTTGCTAAATTATCCATTATTATTCAAGGTCGATGAAACATAACAATATAATAAAATGAAAAAAATCGAGTTTTAAAAATTGTTAAAATGTAAGTTTCACAGACTCCCATAAATCAATCAACTTATTGAATATCCATTTTAATATCTAAGGGTCTTGTAACGGTAGATTTCAGCTCGCCTTTGATATGTGAATCTTTTGCCCTGTGTTAGTCCACCATCTGTGACAATAGTAGGTCAGGACTGGTTTTCCACGGTTGAGTAAAGGCAATTAATTAGTTTAGGTTTTGACCCCTATCTGAGGCCCATGGACTTCTGACATGAGTACAAGGCCGCGGAGGCTTTCTTTATCGGACTTCTGTATTCACTGTCCACTGTCCACGTCCATTTTGCAGAGTTCGACAGTTGAATTGTAGTTCTTTGAAATGTCGGTAATTTAAAATCCGGTATTTTATATTTTCGAGTAAACAGTATCAGCTCGGTCCTTGTGGGGTTAAAACTTAAACAGAACCCAGTTGCCAAGGCAGATATTTTTAATAGAGAATCCTACAAAATGTCAGAGACGATAAAAATTTAACTGTTGAGAGTAATACAATATCATCTGCAAAGGCGCTGATTTTATTTTCTACTAGATTCACAAAAGTGGGGACCCGTCTCACCTGGTAAAGCCTCAATGGTCGACGGGAGGTCATTATTAAAAGGAGCACATTTAAATACGGCTTCAAATAATTCTTTTCACAAGTAGGCCAATGAATAGATCAATGACAAATTAAATACATTTATGACGACAAAAAACAGGAAACAACATAGCTGAACTTATGTGATTATTCTTAATAACGGCAGATAGTTATATCTCTGTTGAAAATAGAGCATATCGAACCATGTTTTGATATATATCATTTCGAATTCTTGATATCATTTTCGATTTCCTGACGCTCCAAAGGCCATAGTTGTCAGCAGAATAAGATTAAAATTGGACAATTTGTATTCCTGTTTACCCTAAACATAACGGACGATATGGATCCATGTATCCATATTGAGATCCTCTGCGATTCGACTCTTTGTTATATTTTGACAATGTGTGTCTTATTTATAATTGGTTTTGTTTCAGTTAACAAAGTACTTAGCTCCACCTCCTCGTAAAGGCTTATTCCAAGGGGTGGTGGAGATGTTGATCATAATAAACTAGATCGCTTTGATACCAAATGGGGAGGAACACATGGGAGGCTATATGCAAATCTGAACCGATTTTGCCAAATTTGCCAGTGTTCATTTATGTAATTAGAAACTATTGTAAGTATTGTCTCTAATTGTATCAAGAGACATCTCTCTATCAAATTTTATACAGATCGGATAAAAAATATATGGGAGCTATATGTAAATCTGAACCGATAGTGATCGTCCTTGGGCAAAAATAAAGACACGTACAATTTTCGTTGAAATCGGACCAACATAGCTAAATCGACTCAGAAAGTGATTCTAAGTCGATCGGTATAATAAATTATGGGTCTATCTCATATCCTGTTGGTTGTTACAAACAAATGCTCAAAGTTATAATACCCCAAAAATAGATTAGTATGTCAATTAGGTCAATATTTCAAAACAGATGGAATATTGGTCCATTATTATTATTATTATCTTAAAACAAGATGGGCCATATTGGTCCACTCCTTCTAGTACCTCCCCCACAAAGGGTTAACATTTAGTGAACTACTGATTATTTAATAACTTATAACTACTTATTTGAATCCTCTGAAATTCTACACATAGTATTAGTTTATTAGTCACTATTACCTCGAGAAAAATAGGCGAAGTTGCCACGCCCCTTTTGGTACCTCCCACACAAATGGACAATGTTGAACCAACAGTTAATAGCTTATAACATTATTACCAGTGCATACAAAGACTTGCAATTTTGTACAGTATAAGGGTTTAACAGTACCAATAATACAGTGAAAAATGGGCATAATTGCCACGCATCCTTTGGTACCTCCCACACAAATGGAGCATTTTGTACCAAAAGTTACAAATATAGTACCTAGGGTCCAGAGAAAAATTTTCCTTATTGGCACGCCCCTTTTGGTACCTCCCACACAAATAGACCTTTTTGTACCAAAAGTTAACAGCTTTTAACTTTAATACCAGTGTATATATATATACTTGCAATTTTGTACATTGTTATGCTTTTATAGTACCTAGAGTCCAGAGAAAAGTGACCGTTATTGGGACGCCCCTTTTGGTACCTCTCACACAAATGGACCATTTTGTACCAAAAGCAAACAGCTTTGAACATTAATACCAGTACATACATTAAAGTTATTAAATGCAAGTTAAATTGATAATAATTTAAATAAAACAAAAAAAAATAAATTTACTAAAATTTTTTTGAGACTCAAGGTGAGGGGATTCATTAATCGGTTTACCCGACTGAACTTTCTTACTTGTTTTAAATATATTTATGTATCGTTCCGTTTCCTATATTGCATTGATCGGCTTTGACAAAATGCGTAGATTCCAATAAGGTTAATTAACTCGATGATAAAAACATATGGTGTGATTCATAATATGTACTTGTTTATCGCTTATTTTGTGCAATACAAAAATAATCATTGTCGATAATGGTATGAAGTATTTTTTTAAATAAGGGACCTATTTTTGTCTTCTTTGGAAATAGGTTCAACTCTGGATTAGTTTATAGGGAAACCTCAAGCAATATTTTTTTTGAAATCCGAAGTTTTGAGAGATATATTAGATTTCAACTTCCATTGAAAACAATACATATCGATACCTTCATTCCAAATTATGCTAAGTCGATACAGGTGATTTTTCAGGATAGGCCATCAAAGTTTTATGAAATCGTTTTATGAAATCGTTGTAGAAGTAACTACGATCACTTTAGTTAACAACTTTTGGGCTGTTCGTTTGAGCGCTTTCTCGATATGAGATGTCTATGCTTTTTCTTTCGTGTCATTAAATCTGGCAGACCAACTTATCTTTTATCGGATTTTATCTTTTTAAATTCTAGTAGAAATTCTCAAATTCTTATTGAACACTTCAAACGAACGATTCATGAACAATCATTTGAGGTTCGTATTGCAAGACAATGGAGCCGTCTTCCCTCCAATATCAAGAATTTTTCAATAACCGCAGGAAAATTTAAGGAAATTCTACTTCGTTACTATTCTCAATTAGAGGAATAAATTCATGTTTGGAGTTCTCACTGACAATCTTTACATATGTATAAAAGCCTGATAAATTCCATGTGGTTTATGTTTAGAAAATGTGCCTTTTAAGGGTTTTTGTATTAAGTATAGTTTACTAAATTTTTCTCAATGAATTGTATTCCTAGCCAATGTATAGCCCAAATATGGGCTTTAGTTGATAAATAAATGAAATAAATAAATAAAATTTTGGTGGTATATAACTTTTAATTGGGTTGACGGATTAACACCAAATTTTGACTGAACATTCACCCTATCACGAATGAATGTTCCCCTAAATGTGTTCACTTTCCACCAAATTCTAATCGGAAATTTTGCTCCCTGAATAATTCCCTTGTTCGAAAAAAATTCCCCCTATCGTGAATGATTTTTGTATGTGGAATTTTTCCCTTTTCACTTTATTCTTGCTAGCGAACAGAACAGACTCATCGTGAAAATTTGTATTATTGTCTATAAGTATGTGTGATACATCTGTGGTTTTCTGCAATAACAGCACATTTCAAAAAATCTAAATGTTCAGAAGAGCCCAAATAATTTTTCTCTGCAGTAAATTTGATACTAAATGTTCATATTTTAGAGTTGGAAAAAGTCACAAAAAATTGGACAATCTAAGAGTGTCATATATGGATCGATAGATATGAATGATTAGTGAACATATTAATGCTAAAATCCAGAAATCGAAATTTTCTGACATAGGTTGTTATTCCAGAAAACCACAGATATTTGGATACATATCGATACCTGCATTCTAAGACATGCTAAATCGACTTAGCATGTTTTTAGAGAGATTGCATTTTTAATTTCTAAATACATATTCAAAATTATATTCAGTCAAAATTTGGTGTTCATGCGTCAATCCAATCAAAAGTTACTCACAAAACAGTATAGGTCATTTGATTTGTATTACCAAGGAATTCCACACAAATTAAAAAAATTCATCAACCTTTGATCGCCTCTCCTGAAAAACCACCTTTTTGCACTTAGCATTGTTTAAAATTGAGTTATCGACATGTATACATATACATATTTTCATCTAATAACCACAACTTGCTTCCACTTTGCAAATAGTCTTGTTCCATTGGCAAGATCCGAGATGTGTGAACGTATCGTATCCTTATTTTACTACCGCAAATCTTTGATTTGATTTTACTACGAGTGTCACATTAAAGCTAATCTTCCTTTTCTGTTGAAGTACAGGTGCTTATTTGTCTTTGGCGCTACGATGTTCACGTGTGTACCAACAATACCTCCAAGGAAACCGGGTATCCCAAATTTAGTGTAGAAACTATAACTCTCCCTTCCTATGGCGTTTGATAAGTTATCAAATCGCTACAAATTCTCTATTCTAATGTAATCAAGTGGGACCCTCAGGGCTTCAGGAGGCGTGGCAGACCTAAAACAACATGGAGACAAGCCATCTTTAAGGAAACAAATAAACAAATTACTGAACTGAAACGTTTAGCAGCGGACAGAGAACAATGGAGATTCTATGTAGACGGCTTATGTTCCTGAAGGAAAATGCCGAATAAAGAAAAATGAAATCAAAACTTCGAAGAGTACGAGTACTTCGCTGAAGGTTGACTGTGCAGTCTTCATGATATCTGCCAAATCCTTTCTGATATCCAACTTCTGCAAAGAACCGTAGACATACACTGAGTTTAACAATTGGAGGAATCGCAAATGATTTGTTTGCAGACGACTTAGATTCATATTTTTAACCTTAACTTTGAAAGTAAATCTTTTCAACTCTTCTTCTTGTTTTTTGTGCACTGAACGAATAGGAATTTGATTCCAACGAGTGAGATTTTTCGCGGATTTTCAGACCGTTTTTCCCGAATTTTTTGTAATTGTCACAATTAAAAAATTAATATTAATCGATAAGTGCAAAAAAAGTTCAAAGTATGTTCGCGGAAAACTGTTTTTTCGCGTGTGACATATCTGCCTAATTTAAGGTCTGTGCCCCTTACTATCAAAAATGACGAATTTATTATGGGAACTCAAAAGGGCCTAATAAAGAGTTATTTCTTTTTCAATATACTCGTAACCCCGTTTTTCTATCCATAAAATCTTTAGTTGTATTTAGTTTATTATTTCTCCCCCTATTACATTTCCGATGAAAAAATTCATCACTAATGAATTTCTCTTTATCATCAAATTTCAGCCTCCGCCACCAATCCTCCCCGATGGGATCCAAATTACATTGTCAAGGGTACTTTGTATATACCATATGCTGAAATTGCCGAACCCTTCTATGCCTGGTATGACAAAAATTCCAAACGTTCACGTATCGATTACTATGGCGGCATGGTAAAAACCTATCAATTGGGCAACGAACATCCATATGGAACTTCATTGAAGTTGGCACCCATTACCACGCGTGATGAACTGAATAAAATCACCTGTTTGCAGTTGAATGGCACTTCAGAAAGTCCGGTGGAAGTTCAGTCTATCTTGCCCTATGTAAAGGATTTCAAATTGATAGCCACTGAGACCTTTTTGGGTTTCACTTGTGATAAATTCCGTTTGGAAGAAACCATTGGACAAAAGAAAAATGTCTATACACTGTGGGTGCGCTACAAGAAATCGCCCCATTATCCTTCCTCAAGAATGCCTATACCGGTGCGCTATGAAATGCGAGGTTACAATACTCTATTGGGTTCCCATTATGATCATTACTACTTGGATTATGATAGTTATGAGCATGACGATATACCCAATGAGGTGTTTGAATTGGATGATGGTATGGAATGTATGGCTTTCCCCGGTCCCGGTAAAGGACATTATGCCACCTTTAATCCCATGCAAGAATTTGTACACCCAACAACAAATCACCACGTCGAACATGCCTTCGAACACTTCAAGAACAAACATAACATCGATTATAGTACCGAAAATGAGCATGAATATCGTAAGAACGTCTTTAGACAAAATTTGAGATATATCAATTCTAAGAATCGTGCCAAATTGAGTTATACTTTGGCCGTCAATCACTTGGCAGACAAGACCGAAGAAGAATTGAAAGCCCGTCGTGGTTTTAGGTCATCGGGTATATACAACACGGGAAAGCCATTCCCCTATAACAAGGAAAAATTAAGAGATCAGATACCAGAACAATATGATTGGCGTATTTTTGGAGCAGTTACCCCAGTCAAAGGTGGGTTTACATTAATTTTGCTTTTATAATAGTTTCATTTCATTGTTTAATCAAAATCTCAGATCAATCAGTTTGCGGTTCCTGCTGGTCTTTCGGCACCATCGGCCACATTGAGGGTGCTTATTTCCTAAAGAATGGCGGTAACTTGGTGCGTCTCTCCCAACAGGCTTTGGTTGACTGTTCCTGGCAATATGGAAACAATGGTTGTGATGGCGGCGAAGACTTCCGTGCCTATCAGTGGATGATGGAGATGGGCGGTGTACCCACCGAAGAGGAATATGGCCCTTATTTGGGTCAAGATGGCTATTGCCATGCCAAGAATGTCTCCCTGGTAGCTCCCATCAAGGGTTTTGTAAATGTCACCTCTAATGATCCGGAAGCCTTCAAAATTGCTTTGCTTAAACATGGTCCACTCTCCGTGGCCATTGATGCATCACCCAAAACATTCAGCTTCTATTCGCACGGCGTTTACTATGAACCCACCTGCAAGAATGGCTTGGATGAATTGGATCATGCCGTGCTGGCCGTGGGTTTTGGCACTATTAACGGAGAAGATTATTGGTTGGTTAAGAATTCATGGTCCACCTATTGGGGCAATGATGGCTATATCCTAATGTCGGCTCGCAAGAATAATTGTGGCGTCATGACCATGCCTACCTATGTGGAAATGTAAGCAAAGCAATGAAACAAATTTACATGTGCAGGAAAAAAATGCCGGCATTTTTTTATACTAAATCTAAAGAAGTAATCATATTACTTTTATATATACTTTATTCATTAAATGTGTATGGATTTTTTTATGATGATCAAATAAAAGTTACAAAGTTATAATTGGTTTTGTTACAGAATATAAGGACATTTTGGAGATGATAGCTACAAAAGTTATGAGACGAAATTGCCGATGCGATGTGTGCGGCGTAGCAGAAGGGTCATATAAAATACGTCATACGATAAAAAGGGACCTATTCATAAAAATTATGGTAGTTTTATAAAATTTAACTGAATAAAAAATAATGAATAAGGTTCTATGTATGGATTTAAGTTATACACCCCTGAATCCGAATTTCTTGTTCATAAAATTGTCCATTCCGTCCGAAGTCGGTCAGAAACTCTGCACAAGTAGCCGATTTTGATGCCGACTTTGTTTCGAAATTGTTCAGAAAACCGCGTGAGCGGTTGACACGACTTCGGTAACTTTTGTCTTGGGAAATTCGGGTGACTGTGCAGAGTTGTCGGACACATCTGTGTCTGAAATCTGAAGAAAAATCGGTGGGAAATTCGGAAGGATTTTTCGACAAGTTTCAATTAAGTCGGCTTTAAGTCTAATAAAATAGTCGAAAATGGTCTGAATTTCCGACCGGTTTCTGTATATTTGTCCGATTTGTCGTACCAATTCCGGAAAGATGTCTAACAAAACATCCGAATTTGGTCCGACTTCTACATTTTTCTGACTATCTGTCCGATTTGTCGGACCAATTTCAGAAAAAAAAAAGTTTAACAAAACATCCGAATTCGGTCAGACTTTTCCGACATCTTTCTGACTATATGTCCGATATGTCGGACTAATTTCGAAAGGAACGTCCGAATTTGGTCCGACTTCTCCAATTTGTCGGACCAATTTCGGAATGAAATCTAGCCAAACATCCGAATTTGGTCCAATTTGTCCGACCGGTTTCTGACTAATGGTTCGACTTTCTGAATAAATAAATAAAATAATTATAATAATAAAAAAATAAATAAAAATAAATGCTTATCCGCGACGTGTTGATTGTTTTGTGGCACAATTGAAAATGAGAGGTGATGTAAGAAAACAAACAAAAGAATGTATGCAAAAAAACAACAACAAGAACCAGTTCTTGCTATTCCATGAAAATTAACAGTTAGTTATTTTGAGGGAATTGAATTATTGACACATGGTTACTGAAATAAAACAAGACAAAAATTCCCTTCCGAAAAGAAAAAAACACCATTCGAGAATGTGCAGAGACGTCGTATAATTCTCGATCAAGAAAAAAAAACAATAAACACTTTCGATAATGTGCAGAAACGTCGAATAATTCTCGATCAAGAAAAAAATATAAAATCCCTTTCGAGAATGTGCAGAAACGTCGCATAAGTCTCGATTAAGAAAACGGAACAAAAAATCCCTTCCGGGAATGTGCAGAAATGTCGTGTAAATCTCGTATGGAATTTTAGAGAATGTGCAGAATTGTCTGACCGATATTGTACAGAAAAGCGTTTAAATGTCTAAAGGTAATTTAGACAATTCGGCTGAATGTCTAATGAAACTTACGAGAATTTGCGGTAGTACCTATTACGGTCTAATACAGACAAAATTAAAATAAATTCTCTTGACGGGGATGCCTTCGTGTTCCGATGGAGCGCGGTTCCCCAATCGTCCGACTGTCCGTCCGCTGGTCTTGGCCAAAGCCGACCACACCAAAAATGGTGAAAATCTCCCCCAAGTACTCACAACAGGTGGTGCGGTGAGGGGAAAACGTCATGTCCGACCGTCAAAACGGAAGCACAATGAGCATCGTGTAGCGCTCAGAGTTTTGACGAAGTTGGAGGCTGTTGAGGTTTCGGCTCTTACCGAAAAACAAAAAGAGTCACTTACCTGGGCCAAAGGCGTCATAGATGCTTCTAAGGCCAATGAGTCGGCTGAAAGAGCCACAAATTCAGCTGTGTTAACGGCTAATAAAGTAAAACGAATCAGATCACCTGATGAACCCCTGCCTTCGAAAAAGGCAAGAGGCCCTAATGTCACCATCAACAGGACACTCACCAAGCCCTTCAATGAAGTGGCGAAGGAGAGTCTAGTGATGGCTGTTATAGACAGAAGTAGTGAGGATGGATCCATCCTCAAGGACAAATGGAGTCATGTACAATCAGCTATTATGGCTCATTACCTCGATGTCCGTAGAGAAATGCCGGGCAAACCACCAATCTGCAACGATGCAGGATGGCATCAGGGGAGAGTAAAGCTCTTATATTTCGGTGATGCCAGATCAGTAGACCTTTATAAGGCTGCTCTGAGTCGAGCGGGTGAGGTGTGGCCGGGTGCCCAGTTGGATGTTGTCGAAAAAAACAACATCCCTAGTCACCCTAGAGCCATCACCTGGGTTACAGAAGAGCCCTCCAACCCGGCTGACATCTTAGAAATAATAAAAGATTCCAATCCTGGTCTGCCGGCCCATAATTGGAGAATCAGCAAGGTGGGTGAGGCGGATGGTAAAAAGCGGCAGGTCAATCTTATCCTAAACGCTGAATCCACCTCCCATATACAAAGTGCGAGTGCAACCCTACAATATGGCTTCGAGACTATAATCTTGAAGATATACAAGCAGGATATAGCTCCCACTGCAGAAGGTGAGTCGTCCACCGTGGCACTTTCTGTAAGTGCGGAGGTAGCCACGCCTATTATTTCTGGTGACTCCAACTCTAACAGAAGATCTGTAACGTCCTACTCTAAGGACGAAAGCTCTACTTCTGACACAGAGGGGCTGAGGGGAGTCTCCGGACTCTTTGACGCATCTGGCGGGGACATGCTTCTCGACGATACGGACGAAGAGTTCGATAACACCCTTGTTGGGGTGGATGTTAATCTGTCAATTACCAATGATGGTAAGAATTCTACAGATTAACCTCCATCACGCTAAAGCAGCCTCAGCGGCTCTATTGCTGCGCCTGTCCACAGGCGCAGTAGACATCGTCCTGATACAGGAGCCCTACGTAGTGGGAGGAAGGGTGTGCGGTATTAGGACACCCAACTTTAAACTGCTTGTGGCCAACTGTGAAGGCACTCCAAGAACCTGCATTTTGGCCAGGAAAGATCTAAGTATCTTTCTCCTGACTAATTTAAGTGGTAAAGACCAAACAGCTGCTAGCCTGGAGATCGGTAATCGCATATATTGGGTGGTCTCCAGCTACTTGCCTTATGAATCTGTAGTACCGACTGCTCTATTCAGGGAAGTAGTAGAAGAAGCAACGTCTGACGAGCTCGAGCTGATTATTGGCGCAGACACGAACGCTCATCATACTATCTGGGGTAGTACGGATATAAACAATAGGGGTGATTCGCTTCTTGACTTTATTCTAACTACCAATCTTAGTATTTGTAACATAGGTAATAAACCGACCTTCACAATTAAAGACAGACAAGAGGTACTCGACGTAACGTTTGCTACTGACCGGCTGTCAGACAAAATTATTGGGTGGAATGTACTGGACGACCACTCATTCTCAGATCATCATTATATTGAGTTCAAACTCGCGGAAAAAGCGCCTAAACCCGCCGTCCACAGAAATGTAAGGAAGACAAAGTGGCATCTGTATGAGAAGAATTTCAAGAAAGTCCTCAACTCTAAACTTCCGTACGAACCGAATGACAAAGCCGGTTTGGATAATCTGGTCGATCATATCACCATATCATTCAATAGATCCCTTGAAGAAGCCTGTCCAAAAACAAGGTACAAGGGAAAAACTAAACCCCAATGGTGGACTTCTGAGCTAACGGCTATGAAAAAGACCTGCAACAAGCTATTCAATAAGGCTAAATCTACTGGGGTCGCTAATGATTGGGATGCCTATAAAGAGCAACTCAAGATCTATAAGAAGGAGCTTAGAAAGGCGCAAAGGCGCTCTTGGTATACCTTCTGTGGTGAAGTGGAAAAGGTCTCCGACGCCGCTAGGCTGAGGAAGATATTATCTGCTTCACCCTGTACAGTGGGATATTTACAGGATGAGGCAAATAACTGGACCAAAAACAGCGAGCAGTCGCTCAATGTACTGCTCGACACACATTTCCCGGGGAACTCTATAACAGAACCCGAGGATCAGCAGGACCAACAAGAGTGCGAGTGGACTGCGAGCGTCGCTAGCTTCTTGACTGAGAGATCCAGAATAAGCTGGGCTATTAACAGCTTTGAGCCCTTCAAGTCACCTGGACCAGATGGCATCACTCCAGCAGAAATGCAGAAAATGTTAAAGTACATTATCCCCTGGCTGGAGAAAATTTATGTAGGCTGTATCAGGCTTTCATACGTGACGAATCGATGGAGGGATACCAAAGTGGTATTCATACCTAAAGCGGGAAAGATATCACACACTAGGCCAAAAGACTTCAGACCAATTAGCCTATCCTCGTTCTTATTGAAAGGTCTGGAAAGACTTTTAGATCATTTCATTAGGGAAAACCTGGATACAAAACTCCTGTCGGGGAACCAACATGCTTACAACAAGGGCAAGTCTACTGAATCAGCCCTGCACGAACTTGTGAGCACTATCGAATCGTCCCTGCATTTCAAGGAATTCACCATGGTGGCATTTCTTGACATAGAAGGGGCTTTTAACAACATTCATTCCGATGCGGTAATTGCGGCACTCTCACATCTAAAAGTTAACACTAGTTTGATTAGACTAATTCAAAGTCTGCTCACCAGAAGACGCATAACAGCATGTCTAGGGTCCACAACTCTAACAAGGTATGTAAACAGAGGGACCCCGCAAGGAGGAGTATTGTCTCCACTAATTTGGAACCTAGCGGTGAATGAAATCCTGCTAGATCTAGAACGTTGTGGCTGCAAGGTCGTGGCATATGCGGACGACGTGGCAATCGCAGTGAGTGGCAAATTCGTAAACGTCCTCAGAGACATCCTACAGGTGGCTCTGAACAAGTTGGCTAGATGGGCCAGAAGCAGCGGTTTGGGCGTTAACCCCAACAAGACAGAATTGGTTCTCTTTACTAGGATGAATAATGTCCCACATGTGGACCCTCCACCTCGGATAAATGGAACAGATCTAGTCTTTTCTGAAAGTGCAAAATTTTTAGGAATAATTCTAGATAGGAAAATGTTATTTAGACTTAACGTATTGGAACGTGTAAGGAAGGCCAACGTCGCCTTATATTCCTGCAAAAAGGCTGTAGGGTCGCGGTGGGGACTCTCTCCTAAAATCGTCCACTGGATATATATAGCAGTAGTTCGTCCAATACTGTTATACGGTATTGTGGTATGGTGGACGGCAACTGACAAACTAACCATTACCAACCTACTAACAAAGGTTCAGAGGACTGCCTGCCTGAGCATAAGCGGAGCCTTAAGGACAACAGCGACCGAGTCTCTACAAGCCCTACTCCATATACTGCCGATTAATATTGTGGCGAGAGAAGTTGCAACCAAAGCGGCAATAAGATTAAACTGCCTATCAATGTGGAGGTACAAGAACTATGGTCACATGAGGATATCAAAGTGTAGTGCTATGGTAACCGACCGAGTGGACTATATACCAACAGTGTACACCTTCGAGAGAAATTACATCACTATGATTCCCGCCAGAGATGAATGGGTCGGCAGAATACCAGGTAATATAAACCATCTCCACTTTTACACGGATGGTTCGAAGCTTGATGAAAAGGTTGGCTTCGGAGTACACTGTGAAGAACTTAGTCTGGATATAGCTCACAGACTACCAGATACCTGCAGTGTTTATCAAGCCGAAATAATGGCAATATGGGAAGTCGCCAAGTGGCTGAGTCGCAACATAGTAACCAACAATGGCGTTGTCATTTACTCGGACAGCCAGGCTGCCATCAATTCTCTGGAGGCAACATCCCTAAATTCACAAACAGCCCTCGACTGCCGCAGATCTCTTAACGAGATGGCTGAGCAGTTTAATATACACCTCATATGGGTGCCTGGGCATAGGGATATCCCGGGGAACTGCAAAGCCGATGAACTTGCTAGGAAAGGGACGACATTACAAATTCTCGAAGAATTTGCATATATTGGTGCGCCACTATCCACGTGCAAGCTTTGGCTTAGGCAAGAGGCAATCAGGCAGTCCAACGATAGATGGACAGAAATCGGCACCTGCAGGGTAGCTAGACAAATCTGGCCAAGGTATGACCTGAGAAGGTCAAAATATCTCCTCGCACTAGAGAGGAAACGATTGTCTACGTTAGTACAGGTTCTGACGGGACACTGCTTGATCGGCGAACACGCCAAAAGATTGGGTATTGACTCCAATGACTTCTGCCGAAGCTGTGGAGATGAGGAAGAAGTGGAGAGCATTGAGCACTTGCTTTGCGACTGTCCCGCTTTGAGTAAACGACGACTGGATATACTGGGGTCGGCCTTTTTAGGCAGCCTAACAGATCTTTCCAGTACTGATATTCGTACTATCGATAAATTTATATATCAAACAGGTTGGTTTCGATGAGGGGCATTTCAGCCCGTGGTAACACTAGGGACCTAAACTGGTCTATGTGAGCTTGTAAAAAAATACGGCTGCCACCCTAACCTAAACCTAAACCTACGAGAATTTGCCGACGTCGGAAATAAATGTTTACTGGGTAAATACTGTTTGAGAACTTTTTGAAGATTCTTTAAACGATGATTGCCTCCATTTTCCCATTTGATACATTCGAAACATATTTGGGTTGAAAGAAACAAATGTAGAAATTCGATTCCGAGCGGAAAAATTCCGATTCATTTCGGTACGATGTGGTACCTTTGTGTGTAAGGTAGCAAACTGGGACCTAATCACGGCATCCGTTAACGAAATCGTTTTTGTGTCGAAAAAGTTATCGCAGCAACGACTTCTTTGGATCACGGGAATCGATCGACAATTTTGATTTTTTGTAATCATTTGGTGTGGAATGGCAATGCCAAATATGTAAGAAAAAAAAATAGACAAGTTGCGGAACAAACGACATAAAAAAAATAAATATTGTTGCAGTGAAGTTCATTTTAAACACTAATAGAAAAGTAATCCTTCGTCATTGGCTGAAGTCGAGTAAATACTTCCCAAAAATGTAAATTATGATTACACTAGACGCCACTCAAAATCTTCTGCCCGGTTGTAGTTTCGATATTGGAAATAGCCCTGGAAACTCATGACAATGCATGAAGTCCTTCCTGGGAAAAATTCTCGGAGGAATGATTGTTCAACATACAGTGATTGGTTGTTGACGTTTTATGCTAGAAAAGGGTTCCACAACCTAAATACTATGAATTTCTATGTTCTTTCAGGAATTAAGGGGTTTCTTGCCAATGCTCGATCACAAAATCAGCTGGCATTAGTATTTTTTTCCTAATAATTATGCTACCATTAGTTAATAAAACATTATATTTTATACTAAAATGCACATTAGGCCCCTGGACTTAGCAGTTACGTCCATATTTCACTAAACTGTATGCAATGTTTAAATTAGCCGGAGGTAGGAAAAACTATTACAACACTGACCATACAAAAAGGCGGTCGGACATAAATATATGCATAAATGAATTAACATTGCCCCAAAACTATTTTCACCAGAGATTTTCTCTGCTATTTACTCATGCGAATTCGGTATTTAAGCCAGTGGGATTTAATGATGGCACCAAACTGAAAGGAAATGTGGCATATCGTCATCAGAAACGAAAAAGGGCCTATCATCATATTTGAAAATTTTACAGGAGAAGCAAAAAACTCAATAAAATGAAAAGTGTTGACGCTAGAAAAACGGGGTTTTCAGGATAATATCTAAATATAATGATGCATATATAAAATCACGAGAATATATCTGGATCGTATTGGAAAATATGGGAATGCCGCGGAAAATTATGTATATAATTTTCAACAGCTACGACGGCGCTAAATGCAGAGTTCTGCACAATGGCAAACTTAGTCTGTATTTACACTGGCTGAATGTTCAGCAGATTATCGGCGTTTTGTGGGAGAGAGGGGCAGTCTGCAAGAGGGAGGAAAAAACTCTCCCTGAATGTTTTGAGTTCTTCGTGCAAGTTCAAAAGAGAATTTGATGATAAGCTGCTGAATTTGTCTCCATCTACGGTGTAAGACAGGGTTGCCTGCTATCGCCGCTACTGTTCATAACATACCTGGATCGTATACTTGAGATTTTTGACAACACTACCAGCAAACGGGGCATCACTTGGCGTCTAAATGAATGCCTTGAAGATCTTGAATATGCCGACGACATAGTTTTGCTCTCTCACTCGCATCAGCACATGCAATCGAAGCTAGACGACTTACATCAGGAGTCGTTAAAAGTTGGCCTCAAAATCAACATCAAGAAAACTGAATCGCTACGAATTAAAACATCCAATGATATACCATTGACTATTAACGGCCAAAACATAGCAGACGTCAACAACTTCACATATTTGGGCAGTGTTCTCTCGACCAACGGAGGAGCTAAGCAGGACATCCTGAGTCGCATACAGAAGACACGTACTGCGTTTGCCAAGTTGCGAAACGTATGGCGTGTAAGCAACATAAGCACTGCAACTAAATGCCGTATATTTAATCCTGTGTGAAGTCTGTTCTTCTCTACGGCTCAGAGACATGGTTAGTTACCGAAGAAATGAAAGCAAAACTGCAAAGCGTTATAAACCGTTGCCTCCGAAATATTCTCCATATATGGTGGCCCAGAACCATATCTAATGAATACCTATAGAGAGCTACATATCAACAGAACATCAATTACGCCCTTTTGGATTTCGTTAATAAATTCGGCATTTTAATATTACGCCGTTAAAAATTTGTCAGGATGTGTATTTTGATGCAGTGCACCGAAATCCATCAAAAACTGAATTTCCGTTTTTCTTGTTGTTTTTCCTGGCATCCGTGATTTGAGCACCGTTAAATTCCACTGCAACGTTCCCTCTATTCATGTTCACACCTGAAAGATTCCTAATTGTAGACCATAACTTATGCGAACCAGCTTCGCATCTATCCAGATGACCTATCCATTTTTCTCGACGGTGCTGGTTTATGATGTTACTAATTTCTGCCGTGAGAGTTGGCATTCTTGGAACATCTGGATATTCTCGTCGTAGCTCGTCACGTTGACCTGTGAGACATACTGCTGCTGACGGAAAGTTAGGTCTACATCGAGGAATTCTCCCTGCTGGAATGTACCGTTTAGCCGCTTTGAGAATGCACGTTCTAAGCTGTTTCTCACCCTGTCTGCCACATGAGGGGAGCGGCAAATGACTGATGTTAGTGTCAATGGCGTTTGTGAAGCCATGCCATGAAGCGACGATTACCAAGGCGAAACCATCTAAGGCACTTGGACCCGACGGCATCTCGATGGTGATGTTCAAACATCTAGGACCGGCAGCATTGACGTTCCTCAGGCACATACTGACACTATCGGAAAACAGGTAGTAATTCCGGAAATCTGCGCGAGTGATACCGCTTCCAAAACCGGACGCACCTGCTAACCGAGGAGAATCGTACCGGCCAATCTCCTTACTATCACCTTTAGCCAAAGTCCTTTGAAGCCCAACTGCTGCCCACGATGAATGATCATCTATCCTTAGCCAATCACCAACATGGCTTCAGAAAGGCACACCGCACCACGACGGCCCTCAATGACATCGTCACGAGCATATCGAATGGACTTAACCAAACTAGACCTGCCGCTCGTACAGTAGTCGCCGCCCTAGACTTGTCTAGAGCCTTTGACACTATCGACCATTCGATACTGCTTGACGGCAGACAGGCATATGTGAAATTCAGAGGTAGAAAATCCAAGTCAAGAAAGATCAAAATGGGCGTCCCACAAGGTTGAGTTATTACTCCCCTTCTTTTCAACTTCAACATCTCGAAGTTGCCTGCGCCGCCGGAAGGAGTGAAAATGATATCATACGCAGCCGACAGTACCATTATGGCTACTGGCGTAGATGTGGACGAGATCAGTACCAGGATCAACAGCTACTTGGCAACTGTTTTCACATTCACGCAGGACAGAAAATTGGAAATTTCGTCAACCAAATCCACTGTAACATTGTTCACATCATGAACTAAGGAAGTGAGGAGGATATTGGACATCAACGTCGACGGTAGGACAATACCAACAGTCCAAACACACAAAAATACTGGGAGTTGTTTTCGACAACCTCCTCACTTTCTCAAAACACGCAGCACACATAAGTCCAAATGCGCAACAAGGTACTTAAGGCAATCTCAGGTACCACATGGGGCAAAGACAAGGAAACATTAGTCATGACATACGCAGATCTGTCATGAACTACGCCGCCCCCGTTTGGACCTCCTTTATGAGTGACAATGGAGGGGGTTATAATCCAGCCAGAACAATCCGCTTCTCATCGCTACTGGATGTGTCAACATGACGAGTGTGGATCACCTTCATGAGGAGACGAGGATGCTGTCAGAGCAGCTACATAACGTGTTGCTCACCAGACAATACCTCTTGGCCTGCCATCTGCCCTGTCACCCAAACCACCACATTGTGGTGCAGGATCCACCCCCAGAGACACATTCGGAAGAACTTCAGACACTACTGTCCTGACATCCAACATGTCATATCTAGTGACATGGACCGATTGTCACTGGCAGCAGCGCTGAACCCGTTACACACTGCAGCAGTCCAACACGCTATTAACAGATGTAACAGTAATAGAGTCCTCAACGACCACCCACCAGCGATGGCAGATGCCGAACGGACCTTGCCCAGAGGAACCTGAACCACCCTCGCACAGTTAAGATCAGGCTGGTCGACAATCCTCAACACTTATCAAGCTAGGATAATAGCGTGTGTTGAGGATATTTGTCCGGAGTGCAGGCAAGGTCCGCACGACACAGCACACATTTTCAGCTGCCCAAACCGACCCACAGACTTATGCCCTCTGGATCTGTGGCGTCGACCAATTGAGGTGGCACACTTCCTTCGCCTTCCTTCACCTTCCCACCTCCCTTCCTCATAACACTCACAACACAACTCCATCATAACCATCATCAATAGCACAACGACCCTGACATCTCTAGTTCCATTACATACAATTACAAATGAGCTAATACAACATCAATTTCAGGGAATACACGTTGGAATCAGCAGCAGAACCGTTACAACAACAGAAAGTTTTTTGCTGTGGCATTATTGAAATTTAGAATTTTCATTTTAAATTTATTACCCGTCAATTTTAAATTCAGATCTAGCCCCACTGTAATTGAGAAAATTTCGTATGATAATTGACAATACTTCATTAGAAATTAAGATTTTACATTTGAAATTGACTAAATTTCAATTGAATTAGATCTCAAATCCATTTGAAATTGTGAAAATTTCCAATGTTTCTGCGGTTGATTCTTGTAGTTCCTAAGGCGTCAAAACGCGTGGATTCAAAATCTGGACTAATTAGGTCTATGAAAATTGACTAATTTCAGTCCAACCGGTAGGAATTTGAATTTGGCCACCAAAACGTCACATCGGCTGAACCTATATATGTGAACTTTTATTAATATGTGGATCAATTAAGTTCATTTATCCTTTAACGCCCAATTTCACAACCTCCGGTTTGAGCTAACTCACAGTTAAAAAATAAAAATTTGATACAATTTGACAGCTATTGTAGGTTTGCTCTAACTGTAGGATAACCGGAGGTTGTGGAATTGACCGTAAATGGTTCTGAGTAAAATTAAGTTAAATTTACTAATTTCAGCGCAATCGTCAGGAATTTAAGTCTTTGAAGTCTGCAAGAAGTCAAATGTATAAATGTGCGTACAGATCTGATCAATGAGGTTCATTGCACTTTTAGATGGTTCTAAGACGTCAAGAGTGAGTTTTTCAGTTTGTTTTGTTGTTGGATGTTTTGAAGTTGGAATATAATAAAATTAATGATGAAAATCTTTTCTCTCTTTGCAGAGTAAATAAAAGTATTGATCCTCTCTTTGCAGAACGCTCTCTTTACAGTTTAGCCAGACAAAGCGCCATCTTCAATATGCAGACATACTAAACGAATTGTCAAACTCCATGCGACGTCTATAGTATTCAAGGCCCAGTTAGGCAAACTTAACCGTAACGCCCCCGTAGCGTAACAAATCAGCTGATTCAATCTGTCATATGGAAATCAGTGTAAACGATTAGCCAACGGAAACGAAACGTAAACGGCCGGCTGAATCTGTTGAAATCAAAATTGGACGTTCCGTTTACGTACAATTTGACAACACCTAATACTACATGTTGTTTACTATTACAATTGTATGTTCACCGAGAAAAGTAAAGAAAATAATTTATTAATTATTTGTTGTTTAAAAGTGCAAATAAACATGAAAGACTAATATTTGATTTCATTGGTGCAGTCGCACGATAGCGGCTGACTCCATTAAAAATTAAATTTATAATCTGCTTCAGGATTCTTTTGACGACAGTACGAGTCAATCATTGAGCCAATCTTCTTCATTGTGGGTTAATTTGACAGCAATATAAGCGTCTCTACAAACGTGGACTTATTTATAGATGGAGATTGGATTGGATTTGGCTAAGGGTCCCTCTCCAATGGAAATAGACATAAGTAAAGGGTTTTTCATTAAGGACATAAGAATTGTATATATTAATAAATCACTGAATATTTTAGATATAGAGTTCCAATTTATTCCAGGTGTTGTGTAAATGTTAAATTTTAAGAATGGAATTCAATTTCGGTCATATGACCACCACGAGCCCGTCAACAGCGATCTATTCATTGGACCCAATTTTCCACCACTCTTGGACACATTTCGACCGGAACGTTGGCAATTTCGCGTTGGATGTTGTCTCTGAGCTCGTCTAAAGTTGTTGACTTAGACCAAGGATATTCCTCAGGGGAAACGCGGCATCGCCAATAAAAAAATTAGGCTAGGCTTCAGAGGATGCTGACGATAATGGTTTACTAGGAGGTACAGGTACTGTACCTAAAATAACTGATTGGCCAAACGGAGAGTACTGGAATATAGCTGTATTTAATATTAAGAAATGGAAATTGTTTGTGTTAAAATAGATTATAAATAAATTGAAGTTTAATGGACATACCCCCATCGTGTTGGCTGCCATAACTTCCAACATTAACTGATATGAATGTATAGTTAGCATCGCAGATTCCCACACAATTCGGGATATTCCACATTCGTTGAAAATCATTGGCAATGTGTTTGTACTGCTGTGTAGTTTATTCACTTAAATAAATCGGCGAAAGCAAGCGCCACAAAACTTCACTGCATTCTAAAATAATATTTCGAATGGTTGTTTTCCCCAGCTTGTGACTCCATGCAATCGATTGTATGGAACAACCGTGACCCAAATATCTACAATTTTAAAGAATAGAATGTTAATATTGCCCAACTTGGAATCATAGGATAAAGCAATATTTGACATACAGTGGTGTTATCGCTAGTCTCTCTGCCGGTCTAATCCGTTGCTTTGGCGTAGTTAACACATATTTTATTAAAAACTGCCATAGGCGTTCTAGTGTCCGGCTTTCGCCTAGTCATTGTTTATAGGACGTCCACCCCATCTTTTTATCCGACGATATTTTCTTGATTACTTTTATTGTAAATTCTGCACAGATTTAAAAAACACAAATTTATAAACATTCTTTTTAACTTCATTTTTAATAAACCTAAATAAAAAGAAATCGCGGCTTTTTTGTTTACTTATGTGTTGTTGTTGTCAGAACATATGACTCGTTTTCTCAACGTTGGCGATCAACGTAATTTTCTAATAATATTTTTAATTTTTCATTGAAAAATGCAGAAGAGAGGTATTTTTTAATATTTGATAGCTTTTGTTCGATATTAATAATGGGATAACGAACCTCTCAGTCTGTATGGTAGTTTCCTTGGATGGGCTCCAGTTCTCGCCATGAACCGTGATATGCAAAAATAGTATATTTTAATATATATGTTAGCATAAATCGAGAACACTTATCCGAATTGGTTCAAGATTGGTTAAATTATCGAAATTACGTAGCCTTCATTTTCTTCTAATATATTTTTTTCATTCGTTCAGCGGATTCGATGACATCTAGTCCGATATTGCGAAAAAATATTTTTTTTTAGAAAATTTTTGTATCAAAATTTTAATATAACATCGAAATATGCACAAATATTTATACCCTACACCACACTGTGGTACAGGGTATTATAAGTTTGTTTCACGGCAGATGTTTGTAACACCTGAAAATAACACAGCTAGACCCACCTTAAAGTATACCGATTGACTCAGAATCACTAGCTGAGACGATTTAACCATGTCTGTCCGTCCATCTGTCCATGTAAAGTTGTTCGTCGACTACAGGTCGTAATTTCACTCCGATCTTTCTGAAATTTTGCGGTTTAGAGTATTTCGCAGCTGTAAAGATCCCTATTGAATTTGGTTGAAATCGGTTCAGATTTAGATATAGCTCCCATATATATCTTTCGTCCGATTTGGCCCTTTAGTCCTATAGAAGCTGTATTTTACATCCAATCGTTTTGAAATTTAGAATGGTAGAGTTTCTTGATCCTTGAACCAACATTGCCGAATTTGAAGAAAATCGGTTAAGATTTAGCTATAGCTCCCATATATATGTTTCGTCCGATTTTGCTCTTTAGTCCTGTAGATGTGGTAGTTTACAACCAATCGTTTTTATACCCTACACCACACTGTGGTACAGGGTACTATTTAAGTATACCCTAAGAAAAAAATCGCTTCTGTAGTATAATTGGTGGAAACATATTATTTTCGGGAAAATTAACTTTTTTTCTATAAGTCGGAAGAAAATTCCTGTAGCTTATTCAAGTATTTCCCCGTTTTTTAAGATTATTTGCACCGAAACTCCGAAAAAAGTAATGTTGATAAAAGAGATATTCAACAATATTTTTAGGTATGTAAATATCAATTATTTGCGCAAAAATATATTTTATTTAAATTTTGCTCTCAAAAATATTTTGTTTACTGTTTTTTTCTCCGTGTAAAATGTCCCAAAAGTAAATTTATGTATGTAAACAATTTAAACATGAACTACAAAATTTATATTTCAGAGTTATTCAATATTACGAGAGTGGTGTAGGGTATTATATAGTCGGCCCCGCCCGGCTTTAGCCTTTCCTTACTGGTTTTATTATTTTATCGTAGTCTGATTGGTTATGAATAAAATAAGACCAATCCGAAGAAAATAGATGCATAATTTAAATGATGTAGATAATTTCGCACTTTATCACCTCTAATAATGATCAAAACATAATGCCGAAGGTATTTTAAATTCTATGCTACTTAACCGAATATTATATTAGTGTTAACTTACTAAATTAGCTACAACTTTTTTAATTATTCATCGATTTAATATATAAATTTAAATATTTTATTTATAATTGTGCATTTTTCGATGTTTTTATTTAAAAATTACTAAAAGTTTCTCAAAAATAGAATTTTGTTAAATTTTTTTCATTGAATCTCATTTACATACGCACGTCTTTCATCTTAATGCACTATAATTTACAAATATTAAAAATGTGTTAAAATGTTGACATGTATGTATATCTACTTGAAAAATTACGAAATGTAAAATTGGGATTATTTTGACAAACCTATCGAACTAATTAAAAATGCTACGTAAACAAAATCGGAAGCCGATTTTTAGCACCAAATGCATGCAAATTAATAGCTTATGCTAGTAAAATATTTTCACTGCCAACATTTAAATGATTTTATTGTTTTTATTCAAATGCAGAACCTTATTTTTTATTTAAAAAAAGTTATTTGGACTGCATATGTAGTTTAGTATCTACTAAGCGAATTAAGTCATGGTTTCTTCGGAATAAAAATATGGGTTTACCTCCGATCTCTGAACAAACGAATAAATTTGCTGTAAAGGGATTCGGAATTTTATGAGAAAAAATAGATTTGAATTGTATGTGCGGAGGCCAAGGGGCGTTGCCGATTTTGATGAAAGTTGGCACGCATATTTTGTTTATTCTAGGAATTGTATGTACCAAATATGAAGGCATTTGCTTTGATGTCGAAAAAATCGATTTTGATTGTATGGGCAGCGGGCGTGGCCGATTTTTATGAAAATTGGCGTGTATCTTTTGTTTATTATAGGAAGTGTATGATATTTGAAAAATTTTGCTTGTACGAGGGTTAAAATATAATTGATGATCCATTTCGAGGTTCTCTACTTTTTTAAAGAAAAAAAAACACAACAATTCAAATTGAATGGGGAATGTTTATTATCATTTGAAAGAACATTCTTTGGCATTTATTTTTTGAAGATTATGTCTATCAAATGTTGGCCGCGGCTACGTCTCAGATGGTCCATCCGTTGAGTCCAATTTTCGATGAATCGTTCGAGCATTTCGACTGATAACTGGCGAATGACACGCGTGATGTTTTGCTCCAAGGCCTGAATCGAAGCGGGTTTGTTCGCATAAACTTTAGACTTTACATATCCCCACAGAAAAAAGTCTAACGGTGTGATATCACACGATCTTGGTGGCCAATCGACAGGCCCAAAATGTGAAATTATCTGCTCACCGAAGTGTTCTCTCAATAAATCCATTGATTGTTGTTGTTTGCAAGTGCCTGGCTTTAGATGCCAAGGCATTTGCTTTCTCGTTAACCCTTACTTCGCAATGACCAGGCACCCATATGATGCATATAGTGCCGTGTTCGTAATAGGCGTTAATCGCCATTTTACTATCTAAAACGGTCCTCGACTTCAACATTCTAGACGTATATTGTGTACTACCTCGTGCAGGGCGGTGTCCACTGATCGCCCTTTAACATAGGTATGAAAACTTCTCTTGCCTCCTGCCAGGCTTTCGGTGTGTATGCGAATTTTAGGCATGCTGTGAAAATATCGACTAGATATTCCTGAAATATTCCATCAGGTCCTGATGCCTTAAATGGTAAAAAGCTTCTTACGTCTTTGACCATATGGTCTGTAATGATATAACTTTGTTGTGCTTCATTTTCTCTGTAGTTAGGTATCTCAGTTTTACCCGTCGTATCTTGCGGAAAATGGGTATTCATCAAAAGCCTTACCATTTCTTCAGCCGAGTCTACTCTTCTGCCCATATCGTCTACCATTGTTTCGTTGGGGTTTTTGAAAGGAACTTTTTAATTTTAAAAACATCGTTAATGCTATCGACCTGTTCGCAGAATAGCTCTTGTGATGTGTTCTTGTGATTTTGTTTTATCTTGTGAGTCTTCTATGGTAGTCGTCCAAGTATACTGGTGATTTTTTACGGCGTGCCCTATTGTAAAGTCTACGGACCTCTTTCCCAATGTTTCGAATCTCCCCGGTCAGCAAAGGCTTTTCTTGGGTGATTTCTTTTCCCGAACCGGACAGCTGTCTTCGAAAGACCTTATTAATATATCCGTAATGTAATCAACATTAGTGTCAATATCTTCAACACTTAGGCAATTAAAATTTCCATGCCCTAGTCTTTCTCTAATTAACTTCCCGAATTTTGTCCACTTGGTTTTGGCTTTATTTCGGAAACTTATTGGGTTCGGCGATGGCCGTGCTATCTTAGACCTTATGTAACGATGATCAGAAAAATAATGTTCTTTAGAGACCCCTCCATTCCTGTATCTCGTCTATTAAATTTTCTGAACATATTACTATATCTATACTTCTTCCCTTATTCTACTAGTAACTAGTACTTCGTTACCTGTTTGTTTGACTTTCCTCACCAAGCGTTGTAGTTCCGATATGGGTGAATCGAAAGGCAGATGTACTGATGCTAGCTATACACTTCCATTCCCTTGTTTTAGTACTGTAGCATCCGATGTTGACAACTCTGGAGAAAAAAAGATAACATAAATTTTTGTGACATATAATGCATAATTTGGTGGTTTAATCCAGTAACCTTGTTACGATTCGTCCATGGTTCTTGGATTAAAGCAATATGAGTCTTACCTCTATTTATTATTTCCATCAAAGTGCTGGTTGCCGTCTCGCTCCGATGGATGTTTATCTGGATGACTTCAATCTCTCTGTGGAAAACTTCCCACCTCTTCACGTCCAGTCCCTTGTTTTGCTGGCAAAAGAGTTTGAGCATGCGTTTTGTTGTGAAATTGCTGCCCCGTCCTTTGACGTGTACTATCGTTTTTATCTTCTCATCCTCACCATGTTTCAGCTTAGCGCCTTCCCAGGGAGAGGGGATGCTATCCACAAGCTCTTTGAGGGTCTCTATACAGTGTGTCCCCTTTGAACTCGCTGCTCATTATCTGAATTGTGGGCCCGTCGCACAGTGTCACGAGCGTGGCCAAAAATGGTAACAGCTGATGTTGGAATTGTTGATTTTTTTTCACACAATTTTATGAAAAACACAACAACTAAAAAAAGTGTAAAATATTATCCAAAAATATTGAGCAGTTTTTGAGTTATTGTGGCTCAAAGTTGTGGTTTGTTTGCAAAATGATAATTGTTAAGAAACAAGATGAAATTTCGTATCCAGTAATAAGTGGTTAAATTCCAATTTTTTGTTAACGGTTGGTACAAAATGCCATCGAAATGCAAGTGTGATACATATTGCTACAATTGTAACACTGTTATAGTTACCAAATATTGATCATATGTGATGTACCGTTAGCAAGAAGACAGGTCTGGTGTGAAGTCAGTTTTTGACAATATACACAAACTTGCGTAGACAATTAAAAAAAAACATAAAAAACATCTCTCCAATTTTTTGATATTTTGTAGCTATAAGTATGTATTTTAACATATATAAGTCTCAGCTGCACAGCTCTGCACAAATTTTATTGGTGAACCTTTTTATCCCCTCACCTTAGAGAGGAGGGTATATATCATTTGCTACGAGCCAAAAGTGTAACACATCGAAGGAGTGACCTAAGACCCTAAGTATGTTCGGCGGAAATCCGTTTTGGGTCATTTTAAGTCATTTGAGCAATGTCCGTCAGTCTGTCTGTCTGTTTGCTGGCTGGTGCGCACGATAACTCTTGAAAGGAGTAACCGATTGACTTCAAATTTGGTGTGCGGTAATATTTTTCTCTTTATCCAGCTAAGTTCGAAGATGGGCCATATTGGTCCACTCCTTCTAGTACCTCCCCCACAAAGGGTTAACTTTTAGTGAAATATTGATTATTTAATAACTTCTATACTACTTACTCGAATCTTCTGAAATTTCAGACATAGTATTAGTTTGCTAGTCGCTAACACGCCAAGACAAATGGTTGGTACCTCCCACACAAATGGACCATTTTAGATCAAAAGTTAACAGCTTTGTGAGTAGTATATTTGTTCGTACTTTCGAGTATATTTGTATTTATTACATATTATCTCAAATAAATAAAAAGTTCCTTTCACAATGTGTTAAAATGTATTATGATTTGCTGTAAATATATTATGGGAAACTAAATCCTTTTTTGAACATTTACTATTATGTTCAAAATGCATACATATGTGATAAAAATCCAAAAAATAAACGAAAATTAAATCAAAATTGAAAATGAAGGTGAACCTCAAAATTTGAGCCTATTTTCTTTGCAAACGATTTGTTCTGTACCCAAATCGGACTAAACATACATATATATGGGTGTTTCTATGTTATTATAGAAAGAAGTATTTTATACATGGCGGTGTATAAATTTAGAGCTTTATTTAGATCTGACCCGATTTTCTTCAAATTCGCCAATACTGGTCTATGGGTCAAAAAACTCTACCATGCTAAATTTCAAAACAATTGGATGTACAGTACAGCTTCTATAGGGCTAAAGCGACAAATCGGACAAAACATATATATGGGGGCTATATCTGTCCTTTAGTCAATTTTTCCAAAACTTCGTTTTTATTCTTCCCGACCGGAAAAAACGACTTATGCTAAATTTCATTCACCTGCGACGGCTCCTTCTATTTTTGGCCACCTCTTATATGAAATCACGACACTGTGCGTCGTCGGTGTTGGGGACGGGCTCTACAATTTTATTATTTACCAAGTCTTCAACGTTGTTGTGTTGGTCAGTGGGGATTTTGCCAGATGCTCTGTTGATATCGATCACAGAGCTCGTCTCTATATTGCTTCCTCGCTACTTTAGCATAAGATGGTGGCTTCTTACCTTTTTCATCAACCAACTTCCTCTTCCGTATAGGTCGTGATATCTTTCTTTGTAGTTGGATCGACTTTGTCGCCGCCTTCTCCACCCGGATACAGACTAGAGTCTCCTTCGTGAGGGGCTTAATTTGTTCTCACCAATTTACTTGAAAGCGGGGAGCTCTTTTTCGGCGGTTTCGCAGTGTTCTGCTCTTGTGGAGATCTGATCCTCTTTCCTGCTTCCGAAGAGGTGGATGGAGTTTCAGATAACTCCTTTGGAGCATCCTGCACCTTGGCCTGTTTGCTGTTCCGGTTCATCTTCTTCAACTTTCGTCTTTATGCCCCTGATAGCTTTTTCTTTTTTATAGTGAGCACGCGTGACTTTTTCTACCATCTTGCTGACCTCGACGTCATTGGAGTTAGCTAAGACAGTAATGTTAACATCTTCCTTTGAGTCGGAATCGGATTCCCAACCTGTACTTGAAGGCTGGGTCCAGTTTATACTCTTCCGTGGTTCCTGACAAAACTTCGGCGGGTGATAGATACTTAACTCCTATGTGACTTTTGAAAGTTGAAAATTGTTTTGGTCACTACTGCACTGACCACAGTTTAAACCGTGTGAATGGCATATTCCAGCCACGTCCTTTATGTGTACAAACTTTCAGATTATTACTTTAACATGCGGCCAGTTGTCAAGAGGTCACCAAACACAAGGCGGAGAAACGAATGCTTAATATTCTATTTATGTTTCGAATTTCGATATAATCTGTTTAGTCATGATAACAGAAATCATATCACATAATTCAAACCCTGATCAGGTGCATGCATATTGACCACACCCAAAAATTAGCTAATTTTTTGTTAAATATATTACCTTTGTAATTGGATAGCGTTATACGAGTATATCTAAAAGACTTTTAAAAATTTTTGGTCGCGGTTTTTGTGACGATATTGTCCTCAGGCCGGACAACGTATTTTTTTGAAAGTCGGCATATGCGCATATACATATATAAAGGTCAATGGCTCTTTATGGGACTTTTAAAATATAGGAAGAATCAAAAAAATTTTAAAGAATTTTTAAATGCAGTGAACAAATGAATATTGCTTTGGTCACTGCTAAACTGACCACAAAAACCCAAAAATCAACTATGTTGATAGTCCGTAGGTTATACAACACTCGAGTGCATACATTAGCAAAATTTCTAGCTTTCTATATCTTATAGGAGCCGCAACGGTCAAGCGGTCAAAAGTCGCTTGGTGTAAAATCGCATACGTTGGAGATCAGTATATACACATAAATTAGTATGATCATAGGTTATAAGGTAACTTTAAATTACAGAATGAGTGAAAATTGCTTTCGTCGCTGCTACACTGAACTCAATCTGAGAATTGACAATGTTAGATATATTACCACAGTAAGTGGTGAGCGATATAAGTTGAAAAGGCTTTAGAATTTGTAAGAATTGGTTTTATGTCCAGTTTGACCTCAGACTGGACATCAAATAGTTGTTTTCGCATCTCTTTTGAGGTCAGTATATACATACGAGTATACATTTTAGGATTATTAGCTCTTAAGAAACTTTTAAAAGCAGTGAAATAATGAAAATTTTTTTGGTCGCTGCAGCACTGACCACAATTTGAGAATTGAAAATTATTTTTTCGCGAATATATTTGCCGTGTATAGTACTTCGAATTTACAAAGTTTAATTTTTTTTTACCTTTTAAGAGGCTTCTGAAAGAACAAAACAATACTCAAGTTTTTGCTTCCGCTAGACCTGACCACTGGCAAACAAAATTACTACATGTCTATGCGTGCGTGCCTTCTAGCTCTAACAGGAGCCTCAGCGAAGTAGCCTATTTTAACATCCGGATATTCGTCTATCTGTTCACCAAGTTTCAAGAAAATCGGTTCAGCCGTTAAGGCTTGATGAGGCAACAGACAAACAAACGAAATTATATTATTAATAGGATAAAAGGAACATTTAATGTTTATCTTGATAAGCCTTTTATATCTTTATGATCGATCAGCAGATTTTACTTTGCACTAAGTTTTGCATCTATTTTAAACGCCTTGTCTTGTAGTGGCATTCAATCTCCATCAAAAAAGGCTAAAGCAGAAGTTTCTTCAATAAGATACCATAAGTGGTTACAAAATTTATTAATAGTTACATATGACGTAACTGGGTCCGGTGTCTTCGTACAATGTAAGAGTTTGTAAAAAGTTTGGATCATTGACACATCTGAGGCATTGGAGCAGTTTAACATAAAACTTTATGATAAAAATGCAAAACATCTGCTGGTGCATCTTGATCTGCTAGAATGGAATATTGTTTTCGTAACAAAAATATTTGTAAGCAATGTATTGCTCGAGATATTCATCTCGCTAAATGCACTTCTTTTCAAACACTGATGGGTCCAAATTTTTAATATTAAGCTATGAATTTTATTTTTTGCCTAAAAAGTTACTAAATAGCAAAATAAGATATCGCTATCGTTTATTATCCCCTCACCTTAGAGAGGAGGTTACATATCATTTGCTAAGAACCAAACGTGTAACACATGGAAGGAGTGACCTAAGACCCTATGTATGTTCAACGCATATCCGTTTTGGGTCATTTTAAGTCGAATGAGCAATGTCCGTCCGTATGTCTGTCTGTGTGCGCACGATAACTCTCGAAAGGAGTATCCGATTGACTTAAAATTTGGTATGTGGTAATATTTTCTTCTATCTCCGGGTAAGTTCGAAGATGGGTCATATTGGTCCACTCCTTCTAGTACCTCCCCCACAAAGGGTTAACATTTAGTGAAATATTGATTATTCAATAACTTCTATACTATGTACTTACTTGAATCCTCTGTAATTCTACACATAGTATTACTTTATTAGTCACTATTACCTCGAGAAATATAGGCGAAGTTGCCACGCCCCTTTTGGTACCTCTCACACAAATGGACAATTTTGAACCAAAAGTTACCAGCTTATAAATTTAATACTAGTGCATACAAATACTTGAAATTTCTTACAGTGTAGTGCTTTTATAGTACCTAGAGTCCAGAGAAAAGTGGCCGTTATTGGTTCGCCCCTTTTGGTACCTCTCACACAAATGAACCATTTTGTACAAAAAGTAAACAGCTTTTAACTTTAATACCAGTACATATTTTAAAGTTATTAAATGCAATTTAAAGTGATAATATTTTAAATAAAACAAAAAAATAAATAAATTTACTAATTTTTTTTGAGACTTAAGGTGAGAGGATTCATTAGTCGGTTTACCCGAATGAACTTTCTTACTCCTTTTTTTTCTAAAAAAGGGGATTTGAAATTTACAAAAATTCATTATTGCGTTTTACAAAGTTTTTAATTGCTCTTGAACAGCTGAACGGAAGTTTACGTCGTTTCAAAGACAACATAACGGGTAATTTTTCTGCTGATTTTTTTCAAAATTTTAATTTGAAAAAGTTCGCCAGTAATTGGATTTTTGGTGACTCAATATTTGTAAAAATTATGGTAGAAATACTTAGGTAAGTCTGACAATTTTGGATATTTTTCTTCTGTTTCTGCACATATAAATTTTATGAAATTCTACACAATATCACAGCAAAAACTCTCATTACCAGGTAACCTGGTGGGTAAGTGAAATTCAAAAGTAATAATGACTTACCATTTAGCCACCCTTCAGATTATTTTTACATGGGCATGATATTGGAGGAAAGTACTTCCATGCAAGCATACGAAGAGCTAAAAAATAACTACTTACCCCCACGCTTACGAAGATCCAACATATAAGTAGTTATTATTGTCATTCTAATAAGGGGTTTCAATCCCCTTATTAGAATCATTACAAGTAATGGTTTTCATAACCATTTACTTATCATATATAATTAAATACGAAGAGACTTAGTTTTTACTCGGAATATTCCCATCAAATACATGGTAAGTACGTGTCATTGTACATTGCATTAGCATGTAAGACATGTCATTACCCTCTGCATAACATGTAGTCAACAAATAATGACCTAATTATGTTGACATATATATGTGTTTGTAAGTTAATATAATATGGGTATTGTAAAATATGCAACAACAACAGTTTTTATTAAAGAAAAGTTGATTTGATAAGAAATTTAGTAACATTCCGAATAAAAAATATATTTCGTTATATACAATAATATATTTTTTAAATATATATGGCTAATAAAATCGATTTTTACTAAAGAAACGTTAATTTGATTTACAGATTTAGTAACTCGGCAAATACACGCATTACCAGGTAACCTGGCGGGAAAGTCAAATTCAAAAGAAATAACGACTTACCATTTAGACACTCTTCAGATTATTTTTGCATGGGCATCATATTGGAGAAAAGTACTTCAATGCAAGCATACAAAGAGTTAACAAATAACTACTTACCCCCACGCTTACGAATATCCCACATATAAGTAGTTGATATTGTCATTTTTATAAGTGGTTAAATAACACCTTACCAATACTGATATTCATATTTGTATATATATATATATCATATATAACTAAATATGACGAGATGTTTTTTACTCGAAATGTTACTAAGTTTCTAAATCACATCAATGTTTCTATGCGTTGTCGCATATTTTACAATACCAGACTTTAAATAACTTACAAATAAGTACATATTTATGTCAATATAAGTAAGTCATTATTTGTTGACTACATGTAATGCAGAGGGTAATGATATGGCATTACCTGGTAATGCAAGTGGTAATGACATGTACTTACCAAGTTTTTGCTGGGTATGTATGAAACTTGGCAGACCTGCCTCATATTTGGCCCATAACTTTTACAAATATTCAGTCCAAAAATCAAATTTCTGTTTTGAATTTGTGAAAGTCTGGTTCATATTTTGTGTAAATTTGAAAAAATCAAAGGGGGAGC
Organism: Eudasyphora cyanicolor; assembly: GCA_963930755.1. NCBI lineage: Eukaryota > Metazoa > Arthropoda > Insecta > Diptera > Muscidae > Eudasyphora > Eudasyphora cyanicolor. The sequence continues at coordinate 55,318,324 of OZ005735.1, forward strand.
ATTTTTAAATTAAAATTTTTAAAAAATATTAAAAAAACATAATTTATTGATTTAAAAAATCCACAAAAATGTACCTTTGCGTTCTTTTTCGAACGACGAAAACTTTGTTAATCTGATCAATTTTGGAAACATTTGTTTTGCAATTTTTAATAAACTTTATGGGCAAAAATAAAATATATGTATAGGGTAATATTAAAAATGTTTACCCACTTTTGTCACATCCACTAATCCGAACCTGCCAATTTTTATAGAATGACACTCTAACTTATTATTTTCCGCCCACTTTTGCTAAAATTACCAATATTGTCCCCAATAACTCACAATCCAAAATTTCGTTCTCCTATGGTCAATAGTTTGTGAAATGATACGTTATTAACTTATTCTACTCCCATTTTTGCCACACCCACTGATCCGAACCCGCGCATTTTCTGTGCTTTGAAATACACCCATTCCAAATTTCTGGACAATTGATGCAATGGTTCGTTAGATGTTACGTTTTCAGCAAGGGAGTCATGTGAGCGAAGACATGCATACATTTTCGATTTCGCCAATTTTCTGGGGGGTATAGAATGCCATTGAAACGTAAGTCGGCACGTGAAAGCGTGGTCCCAGGGGCGTTAAATTTTTGTAGTCATTTTTGCGTCAATCCTCAACTTTTTGAGAGTGAGACTAGAACATAAAATTTTTGTAGTCATTTGTATCCTGAACTTTTAGACGGTGAGACTTGAACATTTTTTAAGAAAAAAATTCTCATTCAAATAACGAACACCCAAAAAATAACAAACACCATATACATATGTATAAAGATGAAAACATACTGCCCAATGCCTGTTAGTTGGTCGCAAATCACAGATGCCATGCGAACGTTATTGTTCGGCATCGTGGGTCAGGCGGTTAATCGTCGTAAAGTTCTAAGATGATTTAGTCACGTCCTGCAGTATCCACGCTACAGTCTATAATAATTAAGGTAAATGATTAAAACTTAGTACATTGAAGGAAATTTGTTAGTAGACACAGCAAAAAAGTTTGCTAAAACAACGGGTTTTCTGCTGAAAAAGGGCAAGCAGAAAATGTTTGTTTAAGAGGCAAACTCGTGTTTGCTGCTATACGAGTAACTGGAACGCTCAGTTCATCTTCTAAACATAACAATGTCGGAAACTATTTATTACCACATTAATACAAATTACGCCAAAAAATATAATTTATCCCAACTCGGAGAATATAATGATGGAAATATTGTTATAGGTCAATATATTTATTTCTATTATTCTGGTTTTTGTTTTTTTGTTTTATTCGATCTGCTTTCATAGTACATATTTTGTTTTTGTACTCAGGCTCAAGATCGTTATTGTTGTTTTCAGTATATGAAAACAACTTTGTTAAAAATTAAAGAAGAAGCAAGTGACATGTATTGGGGGCGGTTGTAATGGTTGGATAGACAGATCTGTTTCGGGAGCCACCAAACTCCCATTATCAATATCCTTATTACAACGATTACTTCAGTCGAAATTATTAAATATATACGCACAGCCAAGTATCATTAAACGATAACTGTTTGCTAAAAGCGCATATCTTCAAAAAAAGACAATTCAGTAATCATCGTCCCTCGTACATGCACCAACTTCAACTCTCGTGAGTCTTTACAATGTAAAGAATTCACACGAATGTTTTGCTGTAGTTGACTATGCAACAACAACGTATTTGGTCGTGCCCTACCATTTCTTCTGGTTTTTGTTTTTTTGTTTTATTCGATCTGCTTTCATAGTACATATTTTGTTTTTGTACTCAGGCTCAAGATCGTTATTGTTGTTTTCAGTATATGAAAACAACTTTGTTAAAAATTAAAGAAGAAGCAAGTGACATGTATTGGGGGCGGTTGTAATGGTTGGATAGACAGATCTGTTTCGGGAGCCACCAAACTCCCATTATCAATATCCTTATTACAACGATTACTTCAGTCGAAATTATTAAATATATACGCACAGCCAAGTATCATTAAACGATAACTGTTTGCTAAAAGCGCATATCTTCAAAAAAAGACAATTCAGTAATCATCGTCCCTCGTACATGCACCAACTTCAACTCTCGTGAGTCTTTACAATGTAAAGAATTCACACGAATGTTTTGCTGTAGTTGACTATGCAACAACAACGTATTTGGTCGTGCCCTACCATTTCTTCTGGTTTTTGTTTTTTTGTTTTATTCGATCTGCTTTCATAGTACATATTTTGTTTTTGTACTCAGGCTCAAGATCGTTATTGTTGTTTTCAGTATATGAAAACAACTTTGTTAAAAATTAAAGAAGAAGCAAGTGACATGTATTGGGGGCGGTTGTAATGGTTGGATAGACAGATCTGTTTCGGGAGCCACCAAACTCCCATTATCAATATCCTTATTACAACGATTACTTCAGTCGAAATTATTAAATATATACGCACAGCCAAGTATCATTAAACGATAACTGTTTGCTAAAAGCGCATATCTTCAAAAAAAGACAATTCAGTAATCATCGTCCCTCGTACATGCACCAACTTCAACTCTCGTGAGTCTTTACAATGTAAAGAATTCACACGAATGTTTTGCTGTAGTTGACTATGCAACAACAACGTATTTGGTCGTGCCCTACCATTTCTTCTTATTCGATCTGCTTTCATAGTACATATACTGAAAACAACAATAACGATCTTGAGCCTGAGTACAAAAACAAAATATGTACTATGAAAGCAGATCGAATAAAACAAAAAAACAAAAACCAGAAGAAATGGTAGGGCACGACCAAATACGTTGTTGTTGCATAGTCAACTACAGCAAAACATTCGTGTGAATTCTTTACATTGTAAAGACTCACGAGAGTTGAAGTTGGTGCATGTACGAGGGACGATGATTACTGAATTGTCTTTTTTTGAAGATATGCGCTTTTAGCAAACAGTTATCGTTTAATGATACTTGGCTGTGCGTATATATTTAATAATTTCGACTGAAGTAATCGTTGTAATAAGGATATTGATAATGGGAGTTTGGTGGCTCCCGAAACAGATCTGTCTATCCAACCATTACAACCGCCCCCAATACATGTCACTTGCTTCTTCTTTAATTTTTAACAAAGTTGTTTTCATATACTGAAAACAACAATAACGATCTTGAGCCTGAGTACAAAAACAAAATATGTACTATGAAAGCAGATCGAATAAAACAAAAAAACAAAAACCAGAAGAAATGGTAGGGCACGACCAAATACGTTGTTGTTGCATAGTCAACTACAGCAAAACATTCGTGTGAATTCTTTACATTGTAAAGACTCACGAGAGTTGAAGTTGGTGCATGTACGAGGGACGATGATTACTGAATTGTCTTTTTTTGAAGATATGCGCTTTTAGCAAACAGTTATCGTTTAATGATACTTGGCTGTGCGTATATATTTAATAATTTCGACTGAAGTAATCGTTGTAATAAGGATATTGATAATGGGAGTTTGGTGGCTCCCGAAACAGATCTGTCTATCCAACCATTACAACCGCCCCCAATACATGTCACTTGCTTCTTCTTTAATTTTTAACAAAGTTGTTTTCATATACTGAAAACAACAATAACGATCTTGAGCCTGAGTACAAAAACAAAATATGTACTATGAAAGCAGATCGAATAAAACAAAAAAACAAAAACCAGAAGAAATGGTAGGGCACGACCAAATACGTTGTTGTTGCATAGTCAACTACAGCAAAACATTCGTGTGAATTCTTTACATTGTAAAGACTCACGAGAGTTGAAGTTGGTGCATGTACGAGGGACGATGATTACTGAATTGTCTTTTTTTGAAGATATGCGCTTTTAGCAAACAGTTATCGTTTAATGATACTTGGCTGTGCGTATATATTTAATAATTTCGACTGAAGTAATCGTTGTAATAAGGATATTGATAATGGGAGTTTGGTGGCTCCCGAAACAGATCTGTCTATCCAACCATTACAACCGCCCCCAATACATGTCACTTGCTTCTTCTTTAATTTTTAACAAAGTTGTTTTCATATACTGAAAACAACAATAACGATCTTGAGCCTGAGTACAAAAACAAAATATTTCTATTATTTTTAATGATAGGGAAGATTCTCAAGTTTAATTTGTGTTGCCATAATACATTTACAAATACCGAGAAACAATTAAAATGTAAATAATAACGAATGTCAATTTTTATTATCAAAAATTATATTCACATAACAGCAAATATTTTTAGGAAACATTAAACTTTTCCGCTGTATGTTTGCTATTAAAAATTTACAGAAATTTTGCTGTAACGTCAGAAATTTTGACTACGGACGACTCAGCAAACAATGTTGCTGTTTAACAGCAAACTTATTTTTTTGGGTGTTCAAATACTACATACGGCTGCAAGTGAGTTGGGATGCAAAATTGCCATTGTCGGCCCATTTGTTGATATAGCCCCCATATAAAGCATTCACCGATTTTACCTCTAGACACCATTATTATACCTTACACCACACTGTGGTACAGGGTATTATAAGTTTGTTTCACGGCAGATGTTTGTAACACCTGAAATAAACACAGCTAGACCCACCTTAAAGTATACCGATCGACTCAGAATCACTAGCTGAGTCGATTTAACGATGTCTGTCCGTCCGTCCCTCTGTCCATGTAAAGTTGTTCGTCGACTACATGTCGCAATTTCACTCCGATCGTTCTGAAATTTTGCAGTTTAGAGTATTTCGCGGCTGTTAAGATCGCTATTGAATTTGGTTGAAATCGGTTCAGATTTAGATATAGCTCCCGTATATATCTTTCGTCCGATTTGGCCCTTTAGTCCTATAGAAGCTGTATTTTACCTCTAATCGTTTTGAAATTTAGAATGGTAGAGTTTCTTGACCCATGAACCAACATTGCCGAAAGAAAATCGGTTAAGATTTAGCTATAGCTCCCATATATATGTTTCGTCCGATTTGGCCCTTTAGTCGTATAGAAGCTGTATTTTACATCCGATCGTTTTTAAATTTAGAATGGTAGAGTTTCTTGATTCATGAAACAACATTGCCGAATTTGAAGAAAATCGGTAAAGATTTAGCTATAGCTCCCATATATATGTTTCATCCGATTTGGCTCTTTAGATCCAATCGTTTTTATACCCTACACCACACTGTGGTACAGCGTATTATTTAAGTATAAAATGTCCCAAAAGTAAATTTATGTAAACAATTTATACATGAATTACAAAATTTATATATCAGAGTTATTCAATATTACGAGAGTGGTGTAGAGTATTATATAGTCGGCACCGCCCGACTTTAGCTTTCCTTACTGGTTTTTCTTAATTTTGATATAACTCCCATACAAAGATCTTCCCTTATTTGAATATTTTTATTATTATACTGTGGAATGCGATCCATGGTGGAGATTCGTCATGATCGAACTTTACGCCGTTTTTACTTGTTTTTAATTTGAATTATTTATTGCTATCATTGAGGGCAGCTATACTTCACATTCATTAATTTTCAAACAGATCTTCTCCCAACCTATTCTCTGGTGTACTTCAGAAGGTTGTGCCTCTCTCAATAACAAAGTGCATTCCAATTATTTTTATTTTTGCCACAATTGTGATTTATAGAAGTTGAAAATGCCAATAAACTTTCTATTTGTCTTCAAAGTGAAGTCAATAAGAAGTGCTTATCTCACTTTGCAAATAAATTCAATGATCGTCGCATTCCACTAAATTGATAACCTCATAATATAGGTCAGTGCAAATCCAAGAGATGTTGAAAGTTCTTACAGAGGAGAGGCACTTTCCTAGTAGATAGTTTTAAATTTCAACTTGAATGTATGTGCATACAAATGACACCTTTTACACAAAAATGTAGTAACTCAAAATGCACGTTCTTCTGTGGAGGAAAAAAACAGTTGCTCATTCTAACCTTATGGGAAACGACAAAATTCTATTATATAGATCTGTTTTCGGCGGAATTTGTTCATTTAATTTCATTTTATTTTCAAAAATGAAAGATGATGTCGAGCCCTAACACCAAAAAAACATAAGCAACAAAATTGTCGATTTGCGTTTTTCGATGAAAATCGATTAAAGCTAAGTACACACGATTTGCAGATCGGACAACATTGCCAGAAAAATGGCGCAAAAATGCAACCTTGTGAATTTACAACCGTGTGAACATACAATTTTTGTCTTGCAACGTTAGCAGAAAAGTCATTGCGAGATAATTTGCAGATTGTTATATGTGCGAAGTTTATGGATGTGACAACCATTGTCGCCATTGTCAGAAAACATTTTATTGACAGCACTGTCTATAAAATATTTTTATTAGCAATCCTGTATATAAATATTTACAAAATATATTGTAAATATGTGAATTTCTAAGGTTTTCTTGCAATCGTCTGAACTGTCAATTCACCTTTGCCCAACAATCTGTCATTGTCAGTACATTTGCAGTACTTTAACAGGGTTGATAACGTTGTCCGATATGGCAATCGTGTATACTTAAGGTAAGTACACACGATTTGCAGATCGGACAACATTGCCATAAAAATGGCGGAAAAATGCAACCCTGTGAATTTACAACCGTGTGAACACACAATTTTTGTTTTGCAACGTTAGCAGAAAAGTCATTGCGAGATAATTTGCAGATTGTTATATGTGCGAAGTTTATGCATGTGACAACGGCGCCATTGTCAGAAAAACTTTTTACTGGGAACACTGTCTATAAAATATTTTTATTGGCAATCCTGCATATAAATATTAACAAAATATATTGTAAAAATGTGAATTTCTAAAGTTTTCTTGCAATCGTCGGAACTGTCAATTTACCTTTGCCTAACTATCTGTCATTGTCCGTATATTTGCAGCACTTTAACAGGGTTGATAACGTTTGCCGATCTGGCAATCGTCTATACTCAGCTTTAGCTTTATGCATGTGACAACGGCGCCATTGTCAAAAAAAATTTTTATTGGGAACACTGTCTATAAAATATTTTTATTGGCAATCCTGCATATAAATATTTACAAAATATATTGTAAATATGTGAATTTCTAAGGTCCTGCATATAAATATTTACAACATATATTGTAAATATATAAAATTGTAATGTTTTCTTGCAATCGTCTGAACTGTCAATTCACCTTTGCCTAACAATCTGTCATTTTCCGAACATTTGCAGCACTTTAACAGGGTTGATAACTTTGTCCGATCTGGCAATCGTGTATACTTAGCTTAAAGCTGATTATAGACGATTGCCAGATCGGCAAACGTTATCAACCCTGCTAAAGTGCTGCAAATATACGGACAATGACAGATTGTTAGGCAAAGGTGAATTGACAGTTCAGACGATTGCAAGAAAACATTACAATTTTATATATTTACAATATATGTTGTAAATATTTATATGCAGGATTGCCAATAAAAATACATTATAGACAGTGTTGCAAATAAAATGTTTTTCTGGCAATGGCGTCGTTGTCACATGCATAAACTTCGCACATATAACAATCAGCAAATTATCTCGCAATGACTTTTCTGCTAACGTTGCAAAACAAAAATTGTATGTTCATACGGTTGTAAATTCACAGGGTTGCATTTTTCCGCCATTTTTCTGGGAATGTTGTCCGATCTGCAAATCGTCTGTACTTACCTTAAGAAACATAATTCCTATCACCTCTAAAAATTTCGCAGATGACAAATGTACAGTTACGAAGAAATAGTCAAAACAAAAATAACTCAAAGGAGTGTTTTTTTTGTGAAGTCGCTTAAGTTAAATTTTCGTTCTGAAATTTATTGGAGCGGCGTTAGAAAAGTTGACATTTTTGTGTTGATTGTTATCTAATATTTATTAAAATGGCATCTGGTGAAAGAAAGATAACTATGTTTTTGTTGATTATGGAAATTTCGTCGAGTTTGAATAGATTTGCATTGCAATACACGCGTTAGCTATGTGTCCTATAAGACCTCGGATTATATGCAATTGCATAGTTTTTTTGCGGTTTGATAGAAAAATTCTGATTGGAAAAAAAATTTGTTTCAAAGAAAAAGGAATCGAAAAACAGATGCATATTTTTCATTGTTTATGCATATTTGAAATATGCAAAGAATATGCAAAAAAACTTGCGATATATGAATCAAAAATGATAAATTTTTGAAGGATATGTCATGACGCAAAAATGGATGATTCCAAAAATCATCCAAAAAAAGTGCCTAAATATATGGAAAGTATGGGGTAATTCCAAAGGAAACCGCCCCAACTCTGAATAGTATACCGGTTAATAAAATATTGAACCCTTTATACTATAAGAGGTATGTAAATCATTGAGGCGGCAATGAAATGGTCTGGGTATCCTTTTCCGGTGACGTGGTTGGACTCCTCTATACAATAAATGGAGTTATGTGCAGATTTATGTACTGCGAAATATTGGAGAATGTCATGTTTTCCTATGCTGAGTGGAATGTTGCTCTTTTACGGCAATTTCACGACAACCACCCGAATATTATCGCGAAATGATTCAATAATTGAGTTACAAAGGAAGGGGATGGAGAGGCCAGCTCAACCGTAGACTTGAATACCATTAAAAATCTTTGGAAAAATGTCAACATAGAGATAGACGTAGACGTAGGTGGTGATAAAAATAAGCTATTTCAAGCTATTGCAGATGCTTGGAACTCCATGGATACAAAGATAACAAGCAATCTTATTGATTCCATGCAAGAAGAAGCAACGCCGTCCTTGATAATAAATGTTTTTCCATAAAATCTTAGTAGAAATGCATAGTCCAATATGTTTTGTCGTGGGAATTTTCGACCTTTTTGTTTTTGTGAAATAAATTTTTAGTTTCAAAATTTTTGGTAAATTGATGCAATTTCTTAGATAATAGGTAAAATTTTTGGAATATGTCATTGATAGTTTTTCAGATTTTGGCGATTGAACAGAAGTATGAAGTTAGTCCAATATGTATTGTCCGATATTGTAAGTACCATTTGAAAGATTTAACATCCTCTCTAAGAATTATAAATTAAGTAATACATTTTTGTGCATTAAGGACATCAAAAGGACGAAAATGCCATTAATCCTTGATTATCCTGAAAAGCGTATCATAATTTTTTTTCGTTTTATGTTTAAAAATTACTCACATATTTTCCCAAAAAATTTAAAAAATTCAGCATTGGCTCTCCATGGGCTAAAAAAATATGAATTAATTAATGTCCGTCCGTTTGTCAGTTCGATTGACTGGTGCTAACGATAACCCCGGAAAGGAGTGAGCGAATGACTTAAAATTTCGTACGAGGTAATATTTTATTCAAACCCAGTTTATGTTTGATGGACAACCATATTAGCCTACTCTTTGTGGTACCTCCCCCACAAATGGTTAATATTTTTGGGCATGTTAAAACTCTTATAACTTCTATACTACTCATGGGAATTCTGTAAAATTTCATATATAGTAATCATTTTACAGTCTCTATAAGCTGGACAAAAAAGAACCATACCCCTTTTGATACCCCACACAAAGTGACCAATTGGTACAAAAAGTAAACAGCTTATAACATTATTACCAGTGCATACGAATAGTTGAAATTTTTGCAGTGTAATGTTTTTGTAGTACCTACAGTCTTATGCTTTGTATCATTAAAATTAACTTCAAATTTTACAGATTTAGATATATGCCCCTTATATGTTTACCTCCGATTTGTTATATCGGATTTTACATCTGATCGTTACCAAATTTGGCATAAAAGATTTCATTGGTTCAAGAATGAACACTGTCGAATCGAAAATCGGTTCAGATTTGGATTTATATTTTTCATCCGATTTAGTATCAACGTGTCAGAGAAGCATTATTTTACATCCGCTCATTACAAATTTGGCAGATAAGAGTTCCTTGACACAGAAATGGAGATATATAAGTTTGATAAAAATCTATTGAGGTTTATATGTATATAGCCCCCATATATGTATTTGTTCCGAGTTGGTAACAAAGTGCTATAGAAGCTTTATTTAACATCCGATCGTTATGAAATTTGGCAGAGTGTACTTCAGATACCGACCACATATATGCAGCCCCCATATATGTATTTGTTCCGAGATGGTAACAAAGTGCTATAGAAGCTTTATATAACATCCGATCGTTATGAAATTTGGCAGAGTGTACTTCAGATATCGACCACATACATACAAAACTCTCTCAATGTTGTGAAATTGATTCGTAGTGTACTTATTCTGCTAAGAATGTCCTGTAGGGTATCATATAGACTTTAGACTTTCCTTACTGGTTTTTATACCATCACTTTAGTGATACGAGGGTATATATCATTTGCTACGAACCAAAAGTGTAACATATCGAAGGAGTCACCTAAGGCCCTAAGTATGCTCGGCGGATATTCGCTGTGGATCATTTTAAGTCGAATGAGCAATGTCCGTCCGTCTGACTGTCTGCTGGCTGGTGCGCACGATAACTCACGAAAGGAGTAACCGATTGACTTCAAATTTTTTTTATCTCCGGTTATGTTTGAAGATGGACCATATTGGTCCACTCCTTCTAGTACCTCCCCCACAAAGGTTTAACATTTAGTGAAATATTGATTCTTTAAAACTTCAATACTACTTATTCGAATCTTCTGAAATTCCACACATATTATTATTTTATTAACCGCCATCACCTTGACAAAAATGGCCGCAGTTGGTACCTCCCACACAAATGGACCATTTTGCACCAAAAGTTAACAACTTTTAACATTTATACCAGTGCATAAAAATACTTGAAATTTTGTCCAGTGTTATGCTTTTATAGTACCCACAGTCCATTGAAAAATGGGCGTTATTGCCACGGCCCTTTTGATACCTCTCATACAAAGGTACAATTTTGCACCAAATGTTAACAGCTTAAAACATTAATACCAGTGTATACAAATACTTGAAATTTTGTACAGTGTAATGCTTTTATAGTGTCTACAGCCAAGTGAAAAATTGACGTTATTGCCACGCCCCTTTTGGTACCTCCCACTCAAAGGTACCATTTTGTACAAAAAGTTAACAGATTACAGCGTGAGTACCAATGCACAAAAATGCTCTGTGTTACGCTTTTAAAATGCGCGTTATCACCAGCCTCTTTTTGTACCCCCACACAAAATGGCCAAATCATATCAAAATTTAATAGCTCATAACGTTAATATACCAGTGCATCTAAACGATCTGACACGTGACTTTCCAGTGAGAAAGTCGTACAACAAGCAGGGATGGAAAAAGATAGTACTTTATTACTTTTTTCAGTACCTTTTCACTTTCAAAAGTACCAACGTATCCTCACGACCGTTGCAGTAATATTTTATTTGATCTGTCTATTGTTTAGAAATTGTTTATATAGACAAAAATCAAATGACATTTTGTTTTCCTAATTCACACACTCTCGGCGTACGTTTTCTATCACAATTAATTTAATAAATTTGAATACAATTTATGTCGATGGTAACTAGGTACGGGAGACAGCATTTTCTAAAAATGTGTTTATTTTTCATTTTTATTTATTTGAAGAGAATATGAACTGAAAGAATTTAATACATTCACTAATTTGATGTTTTCTTTTGGAATAGCGATCACAATTCTCTAAAATTATATTAAAAAAATGCTATAAGCGGAGTTTCAAATTATATTTGTTTTAATAGTGTAAAGACGCCAAATCTAATCATCTAACATATCTTAAAAATCTTGTTTTTGTTCTATTCGATCTGCTTTCATAGTACATATTTTGTTTTTCACTTAGGCTCAAGATCGTTATTGTTGTTTTCAGTATATGAAAACAACTTTGTTAAAAATGTAAGAAGAAATAAGTGACATGTACTGGGAGTGGTTGTAATGGTTGGATAGACAGATCTGTTTCGGGAGCCACCAAACTCCCATTGTCAATATCCTTATTACAACGATTACTTCAGTCGAATTATTAGAATATATGTAAAGAATTCACACGAATGTTTTTCTGTAGTTGACTAAGCAACAGTCTGTCTGTCTGTCGGTCTTTTACTACATCAGGACATCAGAGTTGAGTTTCAAGCAAATCCCGTTCCGTTTGATCTAAAAGTAACAGATTTTAGGTTGCTGGCTCCGACCTCCAGGACCAAAAAGAAGGACACGTGGGTATTCAATATTATACTCGAATTAAGGGAAAATTTCAGTAGATTATAGATATATATACGAATTTACGTCAACCCCCTTTCGGGAGCCTCTAGAGGGAGATACTCTTTGGTCTGCTTAGTAGTCTTTGAACATATGTAGGGAAACTCGTTAACCCCATCAAAGGCCAGGGAAAAAAACTTAATCCTGATCGAAGTAGTGGCCGACTTTGGACATAGTCCAGAGGAGAAAATCATTAACACAAGCCATCTTTGGACATACATCATTTAACTTGAGGGTTCGGACGATGTATTGACCCAAACCGCATTTTTCAATACTCTACAGGGGGATCCTGAGAAGGAACTTAATCGATTTTTCTATATACTCGTATTTTATATTTTTCTTTACTTTGAATACAATATAGGAAAGAGTAAATTTGGTTCATAAGTGACCATAAAGGGGAACAAGTACCATGTTTTAAGCATAAAGGAAAATAATCATACACCCAAAAAAAAGTTAGCTGTTAATAACAAACAACGTTGGCTAATTTTCAGCAAACAATTTTTCTGCTAATACAGCAAATTTTCTGCTGTAGTAGCAAAATTTTTGCAGTTTTGCATTAGCAAACGCACTGCTGAAAAATTTGCAGTTTGCTGAAAATGTTTGCTGTTAATCAAAATATGTGAAAATAAGACAAAAGTTGCAAAAATTTACATGATAAAGTTCAACTACCATTGAAAATCAAAAAGGTTAAGGTCATTCGTGCGCTGAGAAATATATTTATATATTTTGAAAAAAATTAAATAATTTGTCGGCGATATCTATTTTCCGAGTTACGGTTCTCAATATTTTTATTTTTCTATTGGATTTTATAAATATTGGAAATAGGAGTCGAATAAAACTGCGAAAAGTAAAACACAAATCGATAACGAATATGATTTTACGTGTACATAGAGCGATTTCAAAATTTAAGTACGGGCATACAATTAAAATTAATCTATTCGTCGGCTTAATGCTATTTTGTTCCATACGGCATTTTGTATGATCGGAGAAAAACGCAATTTATTGTTTGAGTAAAAACGGGACCGATGAGTTACACGCTTTTTATTCCCTAGGGTTCCCAACAGTGTTTGTACGATTCTCAGGCATTTCTATGCCATTACTTTCAAAAATAAGCAAATTATAAAAATTTTTGGTAATTGGAATTTTGGTCCATATCCACCTTTTTTTTTAATATTTTTTCGTATTTGTATTACATGGACCACAGAGAGGGTCGGTGTGGAAGAAGAGTAATTTACATATTGTGATCGAAAGAACGTAAAATAGAGAGTAAAAATTATAGGGCAATAGAAAAATTGAGACATTGAACAAAAAAATGAAAATTATTTCCCGTAATTCAGAGTTAAATGGATTTACCCTACCAATATCTCGAAAACCAGACGAGATAGGGAAAAAATGTTAGCAGATTCTGAAAGAGCATGCTTGAAACCAAAGCTAAACATTAATATTTTCAGTGCGATTTGTAAAAATGTTTATTAAGTCCTGATTAACACAAGGCAATTTTTTTCAAGCAAGTGTCAAAGTTTGTAGGAGAGAGTGGCAGAGAGCTCTTTCCGCCAGCATCTCTCCTATAAATTTGGTCACTTGCTTGGAAAAAATTGCCTCGTGGGATCCAGGACTAAGTCTTGTGTATGTAAAACGGCAGGACGGCAAATACTTGTGAAATTTTCGATTTGAAATGGAAAGTCCCTATTTACGCGGCGCGATTTTTATATTCTCTAATTCTCTTTTGAATTGGCCTTTGCTTTCCCACGGCTATTCCTGTGTGTATTGTTGTTGTTTCAAAGTGCGAATGAAAAACAAAACGTTCAGTCGAGTACGATTTCCAACTGCCACCCCTACAAACACCGTTAAGTCGCTGATAAAATTGTCTCGTTTAAAGCGGGAAGAACATAGACCCTATCAACACACGCGGCAATTTTCCAGGCAATTCGGTGTTTGTAGGAGAGAGGCATGCGGAAGATAATGGCGTTTTGTGTGTTTCATTCACACTTTGCTGCCTTTATCTTCTACAAACACCGAATTGCCTCGCGTGAATCGGGACATAGACATGCTTCATTACGGAAAAAAAGAAAATTAAAAAATAAGCGGCGTTTAATTTATATTCCTTGCCATTGAAACCAATTTTTTCATTAAAATGTGCTTGTGATAAGTTATACATATATTCATATTTCTGCAGATGACAAAATCTCATATTAAATGTTTATTTCGCATATCAATAAATATTGACAGACGTAATATGCTTTCACTAACATTCAAGAGTAGCCCTCTTTGACCGACATCATGCGCCGACGTCGGCTATTTAAGTAGCACCCTTTGAAGAGTAAAATATTTGACGCCGAATAAAATTTAAATTTTCCTTCTGTTTGTTAATTCGCATTACAAAGGCATTCCGCTGGCGGAGTAAAGAAATCTTTTTGGCAAAGAGATCACATCCATCAAAGAAGATAATGCAAATGATTTTATTGAGTAAAACGATTCCGGGGAACAGCTTCGACCATGCTTACAAATGGCTAAAGAAAGAAATCGGTTTAATATTTCCCGAAAAGGCGAAATTGTTTATGCCTTGGAGGATAGAAGGCACTGGACTGAAAATATTCAACGGTGGATGGGTGTTTACGATTTCATAATGAAATTCATATCAACCGTAATGAGAAATAGACTGATGGCCAACAACAACACATGGGAAGAAACATGTACTCAACTAAACAATATAGCGGAGGAAACCATAGGATATGTAGACAATTATACCAGGAAAGTATGGATATCAGATAACACCTGGAGCCTTATTCGACAGAGGAACAATCTGAAACTACAGCTCCAGGCTTATTTCTATATGTAGTTAAAGCAGTAAAAAGATCGGCTCGTACAGACAAAAGAATCTACTTCGATTCACTGGCCAGCGAAGCTGAAACTGCCGCTGGAACAAACAATATGCGCCAATTATACAATATTATTGGGCGACTCTCCAAGCTAAATTTTAATCACAGTAAAGCCGTGAAAGATCATAATGGACAACTATTAACTGCGGTAGAAGAACAAACCAGAAGATGGAAGGACCATTTTGAAAGAATCAGCAACATCGAAGATGACAATGACGAAAATCCTGCCCCCGCGGATCAACCATCGACACTGCTCGGAAACATTAATATAGACCCCCCTTGTATGGAAGAGGTTATAACTGCTATAGTCTCGCTGAAGAGAAACAAATCACCAGATGACGGTATACCAGCTGAAATTTTACAAGTTAGTCCTACCACGTCCGCCGAAATCGTACATCCGTTTCTGGTGAAAGCTTGGCAAAACGAAGAGTTCCCCAACAGTTGGGCGAAAGGAACAATCATAAAACTTCCCAAAAAAGGCGATTTAAGCGAGTGTAATAATTGGAGAGGTATAACACTTCTAAATACCATATATAAACTAATGGCACTTATCATAAATACTAGGCTACAATCTGTCGAGCAATCGTTACGCGATGAACAAGCTGGATTTCGACCGCACCGGAGCTGCGTGGACCAGGTCAATACACTCCGCATTATAATTGAACAATCCGTTGAGTGGCGCTCTCCTCTTTACCTAGTATTTGTAGATTTTCAAAAGGCATTCGATACTATCAAGCGCAGCGCAATATGGACATCACTGAAAAATAAAGGTGTTCCAACAAAAATAATAAATATGATCAAAGTGATGTACGACAAAGCCACTGTACAAGTCCGTCACAGTGGAATGAACAGCGAACCATTTACCACTAACGCTGGTGTGAAACAGGGTTGTCCCGTATCACCCCTACTCTTCGCTGTCACACTAGATAATATCATGATGGAGATAAGCAAGAAAAAGAGAGGAATAGTTTGGGGTCTGCACAATTACCTTGAAGACCTCGATTTTGCGGATGACATATGTCTCATGTCACATAGACGCTGCGATATGCAGAGCAAACTACAAGAGCTAGTTACTCTTTCAAAATCCGTTGGCCTAGAAATAAATATCAAGAAAACCAAAGCGATGCGTATCCATAGTAACAACAGCAATTCATTTAAAGTAAATGACCAAGAAATCCAATATGTGGACACTTTCTGCTATCTTGGGTGTATGATGTCTGTGACTGGCGGTATCGAAGAAGATGTACACTATAAATTAGGCAAAGCCAGGTCCGCATTTGGAAGATTACAGCATATATGGAGTTCACCGCAAATATCTCTCCAAACCAAGATACGCATTTTCAACGCCTGTGTAAAATCACCGTTACTATATGGAAGTGAAACATGGCTCACAACGGCCACAGTATTGAAGAAGATCCAGTCACAAATAAATAAATTTCTACGTACTATATGTCACATTTTTTGGCCGAATACAATTTCAAACACTGAATTGTGAAACAAAACTAACGAGATTCCAATGAGAGTCCAAATAAGAAGAAGAAAATGGAAGTGGATTGGACATACGCTCCGAAAATCGAACGAAAGTATATGTAGAAAGGCACTAGAATGGAACCCGCAAGGCTGCAGACGACGCGGACGACCAAAGAGCACATGGCGTCGATCAACTCTAATGGAAATACGGAAACTTAACAAGTCATGGGATGAAATCAAGACTTTTTGTTATGATAGCAATATGTGGAATAATCTTGTAGAAGTCCTATGTTCCCTAGAGGAATGAATAAAGGAAAAAAAATGAAATTCATAAGGGATGTGGCACATAAAGAACCATGTTATCAATTAATCAAGTCGCAACAGGTAAACGTACACAAATTGCAAATTAAATACACTATGATTGTGAAAGGCTTATTTCTGTTTTTTTTCACGATTCTCAGCAAGCAGTGTCCTATTAAAACCCTCTACCTAAATGCTTTCCTTGTCTTATTTTTTTTTTCTATTTTTATTTCCTTGTCTACTTTTTCAAATCGCATACACCTCTTGGAAGTGTGAACCTAATGAAAATACCTGCAACAACCCGTAAGTATTTTTCCTTTTTGTGATTCGTTTACCAAAATGGCAACATTGATTTTTTACACCATATGCTCCAACGATGGTCGCTAATATCCGAATCACGAAACAACTTTTTGGCTCCAAAAAAACTCGGAATAATGTAGTCTAATTTGGATGTAATCCATGGATAAGATAATTTTGCCCAATGATATGGCTCTGGACATGTACAATTACCGTGTCTATAGGTTAAACCCAACACATTGGGCAACATTGACAGGGTTCGCGTCGATGTCGTACGATTTATGTTCTTTATATTTATCCTTCGGACAAAAAGAAGATAATTGTTAATGCCAGTGACCGGTAAGTATTGTTTTTAGATACTCCTATTGCTATTCAATTTTACTAAATGATTTATTTTTCATTTACATTTTTAGTTCAAGCGTACGTACAGTTCGAAACGCTTATCAATACATGGGCTGAATAACTTCAGGTTGGAATCCTCTTCTCAAATATCAGGAATATATAAAATTTGTATTTCTTTTATTAAAATAAAAAAGAAAAAGACGTGTGCTAGAATAACAAAAATAGTTTGTTCATCCAGTCGCTTTTTTCTGTTAAATAATAGCAAAATTGTTTGTTAAAACGACTGTTTTAGTTTGCTATAGTAGCAGGAAAATTTGTGTGCTAGAATAACAACCATAGGGTTGCTAAAATAACAGACGAAGTCTGCTTTCCCTTTTTCAGAAGACACAGACTGTTGAAACAACAAACATTTTTGGTAATGATACTCACAAAATTCTTTGAGTGTAGTTACCATATGATCACAAATTCTTGAGAAAATTTCGCTCTGAAATGAAGAACCCATATTAAAGGGTTGCCGCTTTAGAAAAAATATCGATTTAATGGCTTTTGGTTTTTTTTCTTCATACCCTGCAGTTACACAAGACAATTGGCAGAAGACAGTTGAGAATATGTATTGGTTTTCAAAAAAGGGAAAATGTTCATGTGACAATAAAGAAGAAAATACACTTGAAGCAACCCTCGTTAGTGTCATTTCTCGCCCTGATTGGCTGCTTATATCAAAATGGCTATGTACATACGGTGGTAAGATCTACAATAGGCGTGTTTTCGTTACACCAAAAGTGCTTAATTTTGAGGCAGGCGGAAAGAACTCTCTGCATCTCTCTCCTACAAACTTTGACACCTGCTTGGAAAAAATTGCCGAGTGTGAATCTGGACTACATTAAAATCGCTAGCTTTTAACGAAAACATGCCTAATGTTATCAACTCTGTCAAAGTGATGCCAATGTCAGAAAAACATTTTTTTGGTAACACTGTCTATAGAATAAATTTATTGGCAATCCTGCACATAAATATTTACAAAATATATTGTAAATATATGAAAATGTAAGGTTTTCTTGCAAAAGTCTGAACTGTCAATTCACCTTTGCCTAACAATCTGTTACTGTCCTTACATTTGCAGCACTTTAACAGGGTTAATAACGTAGTCCGATCTGGCAATCGTGTGTACTTAGCTTTATATTCTTTTAGTGTGAATAGCCCATGGCAGACGTCGCCCGCCCGACGTCTCCATTTAAGTTATACCCTTGAACATTTTCAAAAATACAACTCTGTCGGAGAGACAGATGTTTCCGAATAAAAATTGCGGGGGTTTGTTTACAATTTGTAGTTTTTTGTGTCGGCAAATAATGTTAGCCATCTAATAAATAAATTACACAAAAATAAAATATGAGCGACTCCAATAATACCTCCCACCAAGTAGCCAGCATTAAGGCAATCAAGCGGCGCATTGTTAAAGCAAACGAATATGAAGAAATTTGTGATTTTATACATACACACAAATCTTTGGCCATCGACTGTGAACTGGACTTGCTGAAACAATTCCCACAATTCCAGAAACTCACTCTGAAATGCATTTTAGAAAACATATTTACAAATCGTATGCGTTCCCAGTATTGGCGTTATGATGCCAATGCAAAGACCTACTTAAAAATGTAAGTAAGAAAGTATGTTATTATGAATTTGCTTTGCCAAATATAATTTCCATTTTCATGTAGGTATGAGGAGCGTTGCCTGAAATCTCATCCTTTGGATCGTAGCATTTTGTTGGGCATTGCCCGTGAATCGGATATTGGTCCGGTGATGATGTGTCGTTCACTGCTAAAGGTCAAATATAGAATAACGGGAAAAGTAGAGCTAACACAGTTGATACGTTCACCTCATCTTATAGATGATCCCCAGCTATCGGCCAATGTGGCTCAGTGCGTATGCAGTGATTCACAGGATGGACCTTTGATCGATTTAAGGCGAAGGGTACTCGGGGAGGAGTATGAATTTAAGGTAAGTCCGAATGCGAGATCGGAGGAAGATGTATGTGTGTGTCTGTGCGAATTTGTGTGACCACAAATTATTTGTTTGTAATTATCTAATTGAAGGAGGAGTGCAAGATATTATATTCTGTCCAATAAAACGAATATAATCTTTGTATTCCAAGAACAAAATGTGGGTTTTGTGCGTTTGGATTTTAGGCAGGGCCACATCAGCCTGAAATGTATATAGTTACTGAGTAGTGACCACCAGTTCCTCTGGAGCGCGCAAAGTAGCGACTAGACATGCAAGTTAATCTGTTTTGCAGTTTACAGGTATGCCCTTATGGCTCGGCACCCAAATCGGGAGAATATTGCCGTGTTCATCCACATCAGTACGAGATTTGAGAGAGTCAAGGACAGAGAAAATTCTGATACTTTACCAGGCAATCACAGTAGTGTTTGCACTTAACGTCTTGAGGTGACTGCTAGTTCTTAAAGCCTTCCACCAGACCAAACAACCATATGTAATAATGGACACTACAGCCAATGAACTGTTTTCGGCCTGAGACCACCTTAACTTTTACCTATGGAGTTTCTGCAGGAGTATATTACACTAAGCACCCTTTTGGGCTTTAATTTAATTTCTGATATATGATAATCATGGTATTTGGCTTCTGTGGATAGTTGCAATTCTGTTCCATCCAAAGTTGGTCCATTCAAGTCTCCTATCTTCCGCTTTCGAGCGAAAAGTACCAGTTCTGCTTTCCATTCTTTTCAGCATTTTATTAATCCAGCAGACTGAAATGGGTGGGATCCCCAGATCTAAGAGTGAGTGGTGAATTGAGTGCATCTGCAAATTGTTAAAGGCTCCCTCTACATATTCAGAAAGGCTGACAAAGTGAATTCTCTTTTTTTTCAAGATTACACTCGACGTATCGTACTGTGATTATGCAGTATTTTTGCTACCTCAAGCTGCTCAAGAGAGCAAATCCCTCTAGGTTGTCGAGTTTGGAATCGCCTGAAACTCCTTTGTCTTGAACTATGACCATTCCATACGAATAAGATACTTCTTGTCAAAAAGTGGTTCAAATATACAGTAATCAAAAATAATGAGATACTTGTCTAAAAGTGGTTCAGATATACAGTAATGAAAAATACCCGGAAGGGCAAGAATGGCACTATGGCACCGTAGCCATTTTCTTACAAGAGTGGCAATTCCTTAAATCTAGAAACAGTGGATGCGGCATATTGCCTTGTAATAATGCTTAGCGG
Organism: Eudasyphora cyanicolor; assembly: GCA_963930755.1. Classification (NCBI taxonomy): domain Eukaryota; kingdom Metazoa; phylum Arthropoda; class Insecta; order Diptera; family Muscidae; genus Eudasyphora; species Eudasyphora cyanicolor. The sequence continues at coordinate 55,339,022 of OZ005735.1, forward strand.
CATTAAATGTAGTATAACTCTTTGTGTCTCAGTTCGTGTCATTCTCAAAGCAATAGAGATACACATATCAGCTATTTGTTGAACTTTGTTTATAAGGCCGCAGAAAGGTGGATTTCTGTATTGCCGTCAGCTCTTTCCAGAATGTTGGGTTTGATGTTTAACATCCAGTCTAGTAAAAATATAAGTATTTTGCCTTTGCACTGAAAGGAATTTCAAATACCCCCAAGGAAATAGGCGCAACAGTTGATACTTTATATATCTTGCTGAAGAATAAGTAGTTCTGTCTTGGTCGAGTTCACACCAAGACCATTATTGGAAGCTCATCTTGCGTTTTTATGACGGCCCTAATGTAGGATATTCTCTCAAACTTCCCTGAGACGGCTTTCCCGCTTTTGGGATGAAAACAACCTTGGTTTCTCTCCATTTTGTTGGTACTCGTATATAGGTATGATAGATACAACAAGTCTCAGAGCCCGAGAGCAATTGTATCGGCCTCTGCCTGGAGCTCCGCCGAGGAGATATTGTCTGGTCCTAAAGACTTAAAGCTTTTGAAAGCCTAAATAATTATAGAATGAGTTACAATCTCATTGGTGACATCTGATGACTGCACTTGAAACCATCGATTCAAATAATACATACAAATTACTCACACGACAAAAACGCATGTATGTACATATGTATATTTTGAATTTCAATCAAGTTTTACTTGGTATGTCTATTTTGAATTTCGATCAATTTCAATCGCTCTAAAAATAAGAATTTTGCAAACATCCACTTTACCATTAATTGCGGTTATGTAAGTTGGAAAACGCAAATAATCTTGACCTGATGCTGTGGTGTACTTTTTAGTTCCTCCTTCTCTTACGGTTTTATGGTTACAAACAAAGACATGCACAGGCTTTTGTGTACAAAGAAAAATAACATAAAAAAAATCTTTGGAAAAATTCAAAATTTCTCTCCTTTTCGTTTGGACTAGCTAAAACAAATGGCGAATTCTGCTGGAATGTATTACTATGATGAAAATGATCTCAGACGTTTGGGTTATGATAAAACTCCCGATATTAAAATGTTATTGCCTTTTCTCTATAAAGGAGAAGTTATAAATTGGATAGAAAGCAAAGCTAATTTTGGTGATATTATAACCCATAAATCATATATACAGCAGCAGTTAAGTAGTTATTGTAATAGGTGGGTATTCTAATGCATAATATTGTTTAAAAACTTCAATAAAAATGGTTTATTCTTTTGTTTGCAGATTTGGTGCCGGCATTGTAATCTATTGGTTTGGTTACCATGAAGAAGCGGCCACCTTAACCGATAATAGTATTGGTATTATTGTTTTAGATGACTTTCCTACCAAAGATGATATTCAATTATTAGATTTAAACGATGCCTGTGAAACTTATGACTCCACGGAAACAACGACTGAAGAAAGTCAAACTCAAATCAAAACCACAACATGATATTTATATACAAATGCTAAGGGGTAAACACATATCAACAGAACCACAAATCTGTGGTTTTCAGAATTAACCGCCTCAAAATGTTTAACGAAGAGCGAAGATACTTTTTCTCTCGCATTACATTTGGATTTGATACTGTATGTGCCTAGTTGAGAGTTGGAAAAGTCTCTAAAATAAGACAAACATAAAAGTCTCATATATGGTTCGATAGATAGTGATTAGTTGAATACATTTGTATTAAAATGCTGAAATTGAAAATTGCGGGTTATTAAAAAAAAACTCCAAAATGGACATCACCCACCATCTACGATTTGAAGACTTTTTGTTAAGGTAAATATTTACTCATAACAAAATACTCTGATGCCAAGATCTTCTTAACTGCTAAAATTTCATCATCATGACACTTTGAAAAGTACAAAAAAGTATTTTAAAAAATAAAAAACTAGCGAGAAAATGTCTGTTCAGTAAACAGCCTATGGTATACCCGCACTTTGTGAGTATAATAAAATGGAATATGGTACTTTGTGTGGTAGCCAGTATATAGCCATTACAAATTATTATTATTATTGCCACAGAAGTACTGGGGTATTTGTATTCGAATGAAATGACAAATACGCCTATTTTGCGCTGAACAAGACATTATACAGTATCGTAAATGTAAGTGATTTGCCCATTTTGTGCGGGAGATAGTGCCCCAATTTTTCACTGGACTATTGGTACTTTAAAATCATTACAATACATTTCCAGGTATTGTTAGATACTGGTATTAATGTTAGAAGCTTTAAAGTTGTTGTACAAAATGGTCCCTTTGCGCAAGAGGTACCAAAAGGAACGGTGCAACTTCGCACATTTTATAGCGACGGATAATATATTACTAAGTGTGGAATTACAGAATATTCAAAAAGGTGGAATAGAGGTTATTATAAATTCAATATTTCCCGAAATTTTAAACCTTTGTAGGAACAAACAGACTTATCGACATTGCTCAAAAGTCTTCAAATGTACTAAAACGGCTTTCCATCGAACATACTAAATTTATTAAGTCACTCCTTCGATGTGTCGTAATTTTGGCCTGTATCAAATGATATATAGCCACAATTCCGAGATACAATTAGGTGAGGTCAGTGATACGCACGGTATATTTAGTGCAAATACGTTTTATGATATTTTAGGCCATCTGAGCTAAGTTCATCCTTCCGTCTGGCTGGAGCGGACGATAACTTTCGAAAGAAACGGCTGATTGACCTCAAAATTTATTTGTGGTAATATGATCTCTTATCTCGAGCTTAGTGCGAAGATGGGCCATATTGGCCCACTTCTTCTGGGGTAACTCCCCAATATTGCGGTACCTACCACGCAAAGGGGCAATTTTTGTAACCAAACGTGAATATGGCTTAACTTTAATATCAGCGGACTTTAATGCCTGTAATTTTGTACAGTGATTAGCTTTCATAGTCTCTATAGTTAAGCCGTATATAGTTGGCATAAGTGCCACACCCCTTTTGCTACCTCTTCCACAAGAAATCAAATTAAACCGATATTTAAAGGCTCATAACATTAATACCAATACACATAAACATTTTAAATTCGGTACAGTACAATGTTTTTTTAGTACCCACTGCTCAGCCCAAAATAGGTGTATTTGCCATGTCCAAAAATTCATACTAAAATTATAACAGTCATCTAAATGTGTTCATATTCCATATATTAGAGTACTTGTCCAATGAACTTATGGCGATTTCTTATCTGGAAAAGGTGCAAGATTTTCTTTACCCTTTTCTGACACATTTTAGATATTTGAAAATTGGAGTTAAGTTAAATTAATTTTGATTTCAAAGCGGCAAATACATATTTTTTAGTATTTCACATCGACGGAGAATATTTTTTTTCAGAAACGAAATCGCCATTACTACCAAAAAAACTACCAAATTTCACACCAATTTTCCTCACAAAGTGAAGGTATACCTTAGTCGGTTTGTTCAACTGAAATTTCCCTTCTTGTTCAACTTTTATTGTATTTCCTTTTTTACTTTTGAAGCTTCAGAGCGCTGGGAATTTTGAAGTGGTAAATTTTTTTTTAGTAAATTTATCACTGTACACAAAAATCGCCTATGTCCTATAAATTTCGATTTCGGGAATTTCGCATACATTTTTGGTTGAATGTCGATCATAATTTTCTATCTGTCAATATATGACATTCCTAGGTATGCTCAATTTGTGTTGTTATTCCAGAAAACCCCACAGATGTGTGGTTCTGTTGCTATGTTTTTACACAACATTTAAAACCGTATAAATATATTTATTTAAATTAGTTAGGATTTCCATGTGACTTGTTTGTAGAGACATTTTTTCATATACAAACATTATAAATTTTATTAAGCACACATAGTAAAAAATCACTAAATTTACAATTTAAAAAAAATAGTTAGTTAAGTTTGAAAGTTAAGGTATAATTGTTATGTCTTTGAAAAGATACATACTTATGTAAAATTAAATATAACTTTTATTTTATAATGACATTCAAGAATAAACAAAAGAAAATGCCTAAAACCATATCGAGAGCTTATATTCAAAACCCTTTATCTTAAATTTTTGCAAAAATGAGATATTTTGTTAAAATATTCGGTAAAATAAGGCGCATCTATGATACTAATTTGGAAATAAAAAAAAAACAAAAATTGAGATTTTATGGTCATCTTTTTAATTTCTCTATCTTACACACTTATTTTTTCTGAATGCAATACCCTCTATCCCTTCATATAATTTGGGACTACTTTTTTTTGTTTTTTTTCTTCTAAAAGATGGTTCTTTGGTGGAAAGAGTATGCTAAACACGAATTTGGTTAAATTTTTTTAGTCGAAGCTTTAGTTTTCAAATTATGACTTTTTTTATATCTAACCTGTGATTCCACAAGAATACCATTTTTTCTATGACAATTTTAAAATGGATTCAAAAATGAACCCCAAGAAATAGGTAATACTTAAATAAAAAATTAATCATTAATTCATTGTTATTATTATTTATTATTTTTATTATAATATTTCTAATTATATATTAAAAAAAATTGTGGAATTCATAAATAACACAGTGCGACAGTCCAAAAACCAAAACTCGAGATACTATTTTTCTTGTAGGTGTTGGCGAGTGAAACAACGTTTGTTCCACGAAATTTGCCGGACACCCCCAAAATCCGGATTTACGGATAAAAAACCTATTTTCTTGCCTTTTTTCACTTAAACGCCTATAACTTTGTTAATTAGTTAACCCGTTTTCAATCTCTAAACGAATTCTGAAAGAAGAGACTTAGACCTTTCGAACGATATATATCTTGGTTATTTAAAGCTGTAGGAATATATTTTTATTTGTCCTACAAACACATTTTTGTTATTTGTTTCCGTCATTTTCTAGTTTAGGCAATGTTTTTACCAACTATTTTGTGAGATAACAGAACGATTAAATGATTTACATATTTGTATAGTAAATTTTATAAGGAAAAAAATGCAATCATTCTCATAAAATTTCGTTTGCAATTGACTGAGTTATTAAAGTTTCATTAAAACTAAATGTGTACATAAATAGCAGTTTTGACGATGATGACGAAGAACACGATGAGGAGAACACTCAAGCACACATTTTTGAGTTGAATGGTCAAAACTACTAGTTATGAATATATTTAGTTTTAATGAAACTTTAATAACTCGGTCAATTGCAAACGGATTTTTAAGAGAATGGTAGCATTTTATTCCTTATAAAATTTACTTACTATGTAAATCAATTGATCCTGCGGTTATATCACAAAATAATAGGTAAAAACGTCGCCTAAATAAGAAAATTACGAAGAAAAATTAAAAACATTTGTTTCTAGGACATATAAACATATATTTTTACTTAAGAGATTGAAAATCGGATAGTAACTAAAAAACTTTTGGTCGTTCAAGTCAAAAAAAAAAACAAGAAAATCGGCTTTTTACCCGTAAATCCGGATTTTGGGTGTGTCCGGGGAATACCAAAAAAAGTTTTTCTCGATAAGACCTACAGGAAAATAGTATCGCGTCATTTGCTTCTCAACTTAAGTTTATTTTGTCGCACTGTGTAATTATATCTTTTCATATTCATATCTTTTTTATACATGAAGAATTTTTGAATAGCAATACCCTCTATGTTCCATAAAATGGATCGTGGTGCAAATATTAAAAAAAATATTATTTAGTAGTTCACGTAGTTAGGTGTAATAAACATTGTAGAACAAACAATTTTAATTTTCTTTAAAATTAGGGATATAAACGGTTTTTTGGCTCTACTGAACAATTCGCCCTTATTCCAGTTGGCGTCGTCGACGTCGTCACATCATTTTCGTCATATCTATGAAGTTCTAGCTTTGTCATCTTTACGCCAAAACGAATGTTTTTGGTATGCATGAACTAACAAAACCCCTTTTTATAACTTAAAAATATTATAAAAAATTTCAAAATTTATGAAGTCGTCAATCTAAACAGTGTCGTCTAAGAATCGACGTCGACGACGCCAACTGGAATAAGGGCGAATGTATCTTAAAATTGTGTATGGCATTCTGTCTAAATTCACAAACAGCTCTCGACTGCCGCAGATCTCTTAACGAGATGGCTGAGCAGTTTAATATACACCACATATGGGTGCCTGGGCATAGGGATATCCCGCGGAACTGCAAAGCCGATGAACTTGCTAGGAAAAGGACGACATTACAAATTCTCGAAGAATTTGTATATACTGGTGCGCCACTATCCACGTGCAAGCTTTTGCTTAGGCAAGAGGCAATCAGGCAGTCCAACGAAAGATGGACAGAAATCGGCACCTGCAGGTTAGCTAGACAAATCTGGCCAAGGTATGACCTGAGAAGATCAAAATATCTGCTCGCACTAGAGAGGCAAAGATTGTCTACGTTAGTATCAGTTCTGACGGGACACTCTTGATCGGCGAACACGCCAAAAGATTGGGTATTGACTCTAATGACTTCTGCAGAAGCTGTGGAGATGAGGAAGAAGTGGAGAGCATTGAGCACTTGCTATGTGACTGCCCCGCTCTGAGTAAACGACGACTGGACATACTGGGTTCGGCCTTTCTAGGCAGCCTAACAGATCTTTCCAGTACCGATATTCGTACTATCGATAAATTTGTATATCAAACAGGTTGATTTCGATGAGGGGCATTTCAGCCCGTGGTAACACTAGGGACCTAAACTGGTTTATATGAGCTTGTATAAAAAATACGGCTGCCACCCTAACCTAAACCTCTGTCATATGTGGGGGCGTGGTCGACGCATTTTATTCACACTGTGTTAAGAGTACGGTACGGTTAGGCCATTTCGGCGGTTACGCACAGAAATCTGGACTCCTCTGTCCGACCAGCTGTCAATAACAGCAGCGCTGAATAGGCTACACATGGATGCTGTCAGCAGGGATAGTCATTTTACCACTTCTTCCACCCATTGTTGCCAAACGAAACCTCCTTTCCTAGATTAACAATACTGGCGCACCTCAAGTCTGGCTAGTGGGGTGTAACGGTTGACCGCTAAGTGGTCTAGATGACATGTTTTGAGAAACGTACAATAGCGCATTTGATTCGCCGCCACGAGTTTTACGACATATTAAAACCCCTGTGAGTTATTAAGCAAATATATTGCGAATAGTACAGAGTTAAAAAGCAGGAATTGTCCTTTAAGATGAATATAAATATGTTATACTTTCGTTCTATAAATTCCTCTGTATCTCCAAAATACTACATATACCTTTCCGCAATAAAATAAAAAAATTGCCTATATTTTGAAAATATACATTGATATGGCCATAACTTTTGTACAAGGTGGCGCAGAATGAGCTATATTGTTTAAATGGTTTATAACTTTTTTATTTATGCGATTATTATATACATTTTTGTTTTAAATACAGTATATTATTGGGGAATTTTTTGCAATTAGCTTTGAAAAATGATATCTGCTTCGCACATACGTGCTCTTTTTAGCATATTTTCCATAACTTTTCGCAAAAATTCAATTATTTTTGTAAGTTGTTCGAATCATAATTAATTCCCCAAGTCTCCTTCACAAAATGCTTAAAAAAAACAGAAAGAATAATAATAATAATTGTTTTCCTGTCAAGAGGGGGAATTATAACTATCCGCGTAAAGATTCATGGTTTAGTGCTCCAGAAATCAAATACCATCTATCGCTCAGAGACCTTGCCTGGCAGGCTTATCAGCGCGATCCTTGCAATGATAATTGGGCTGTTTATTGTAGATCTAGGAATAAGGCAAAGCGAGTTGTTAGAAAGATTAAGGCTTCCGCTCATGAAAATTTGTTTAATGGTAAATTGGGTAAGGATCATTAGTCTGTTTTAAATAAATATGTTGTTGGTAAGAACAAAGACATTATTGATGCTGATGTTAATGATTTAAATAACATGTTCTCATCGTTTCAATCAGTTAGTAGTGACAGATTTCCGCGTATTCCTAATGATGAATTAATTAATGCGTATGGTCTGATAAAGTCAAGGGCTGTAGGTTCTGATGGTTTGACTTTAAATTCCTAAATATAGCTTTCCTTATATACTCGTAGAAGGTCATATACTACAGGGTAAAAATAAAACAAGTGTGTCAATATTTTTTGAAGGGTCAAGATTTTTTTGAAATTTCTTAATAATCTGGTTGAGAATTTGAAAAAAATAAAACAATTTGAACCGTTTAGCAAAATTTTGATTTTTTCGCGAGATATGACCTACTAAATTTTTCCGAGTGTGTTTATAAAACTGCAATTTTCTCTGGAAATATTGAACGGATTCGACTGAAATATTTGCAGTTAAGTGCGAAACACTTCCTAAAATCTAAATATATCATGAAATTTAATTACCAACTGACCATACGAAAAATATTGCAAAATATTTTTTGTATATGCGAATAATTTCACTTTCTGCAGTGATTTGAAATATTTTATATTTAGAATGCGTCCCATTTTGGCGTCCACCAGAATCAGAAAAAAACATTTTGGTAGATCGCGCTTTGTGAAAAGTTACAGCAAGTTTACGGACACTACCTTTTTGAAAATATTTTTGGTTCATGATTACAGGACCTCAAGGAGAAACATTGGTCACATAGTACATTGAAATAAAGCTTAAGGTGTTGTTTGTATTAATAGAATCGCCAATTTATTCTTCCACCGCACGAACAGTCCAGTCAATAACGCATTTTCCAAAATCATTGCATTTAACATAACAAGTTGTAAAATTGGTTCTTAGTGGGTTAAGAAAACATATATTAGGAAACAAGATGTGAAAGTGACTTTTCTTATGTCTTTTTTGTCGTTGATTTTGTACAGATTGATTAAGAATTGACGGAGATATTGCAAATTATATATCCACAGTTTGGAGGCTTTCGATACTGAGAACTTGATCCGCCGCAAAAAATAATGAGGTTTTGGACTCACAACTGATTGATTTAGCTATTGTGTAAATTTTGACAAAATTTGAATGGTCATTGAGGTCCTGTAATCATGAACCAAAAATTTTTTCAAAAAGGTAGTGTCCGTAAAATTGCTGTAACTTTTTACAAAGCGCGATCTACCAAAATGTTTTTTCTGATTCTGGTGGACGCCAAAATGGGACGCAATCTAAATATAAAATATTTCAAATCACTGCTCCAGAAACTGAAATTATTCGCATATGCAAAAAATATTTTGCAATATTTTTCATATGATCAGTTGGTAATTAAAATTCATGATATATTTAGATTTTTGGAAGTCGAATCCGTTCAATATTTCCAGAGAAAATTGCAGTTTTCTAAACACACTCGGAAAAATTTAGTAGGACATATCTCGCGAAAAAATCAAAATTTTGCTAAACGGTTCAATTTGTTTTATTTTTTTCAAATTCTCAACCAGATATTAACAAATTTCAAAAAAATCTTGACCCTTCAAAAAATATTGGCACACTTGTTTTATTTTTACCCTACAGCTAGTGAATACGATCTTGGTGACATCTTCTTTCCCTTCATTATGGAAGATAGGGAAAGTGATACAATTGGAAAGTAAACTTCCAATTGCATGTCAACTCCGTTGCAGCTAAAGTCAATTTTGTTTTGAGAAAACTTTATAGTTTGGAATTGCACCTTCCTTTAGACATTAGGAAAAAACTCGTCCATTCTCTAATTATGCCTATTTTTATACCCTACACCACACTGTGGTACAGGGTATTATAACTTTGTGCATTTGTTTGTAACACCCAAAAGGAGAAGAAATAGACCCATCGTTTATTATACCAATCGACTCAGAATCACTTTCTGAGTCGATTTAGCTATGTCCGTCTGTCTGTCCGTCTGTGCATGTATTCTTGTAATCAAAGTACAGGTCGCAATTATGGTCCGATCTCGACGAAACTTTACACATATCTTTTTTTTGGCCCAAGGACGATCCCTATTGAATTTGGTTAAAATCGGTTCAGATTTAGATATAGCCCCCATATATATGTTAGCCCCGATTTGACATGTAAGCGCTGTAAAAATGTTATTTTATATCCGATCAGAGCGAAATTCGGCAAAGAGAGGTTTCTTATTACATGAAGGAATACTGCTAAATTCGGAGAAAATCGGTTCTGATTTAGATATATCCCCCATATATATGTTACCCCCGATTTGACATGTAAGCGCTGTAAAAACTGTATTTTATATCCGATTATTGCAAAATTTGGCAGAAAGAGATTTCTTATTACATGAAGGAATACTGCCAAATTCGGAGAAAATCGGTTCGGATTTAGATATAGCCCCCATATATATGTTACCCCCGATTTGACATGTAAGCGCTGTAAAAACTGTATTTTATATCCGATCAGTATGAAATTCGTCAGAAAGAGGTTTCCTATTATATTAATGAACACTTTCAAATTTGGAAGTCATCGGTTCAGATTTATATATAGCCCCCATATATACGTTACCCCCGATTTGACATGTGAGCGCTGTAAAAATGTTATTTTATATCCGATCAGTGCGAAAGTCGGCAAAAAGAGGTTTCTTTCTACATGAAGGAATACTGCCAAATTCGGAGAAACTCGGTTTAGATTTAGATATAGCTCACATATATATGTTACCCCCGATTTGACATATAAGCGCTGTAGAGACTGTATTTTATATCAGATCAGTACGAAATTCGACAGAAGGAGGTCTTTTTACATGAATGAGTATTCAGGGAAGATCGGTTCAGATTTATATTAAAGCTCCATATATATGTTCCTCCTGATTTGGTACCAAACCGCTATAGAAGTTGTATTTTACTTCCGATCATTAAAATTTTCCAGAAATATGTTTCTCAATTTAGGAACGAATATTGCGTAATTTAGCGATTATCGTTTCAGAATTACATAATATGTTTCTACCCATTTACCAATTATTCCAAATTATTATGGCAATGACCCTTATCGCATTGTTAGGAAGGTGTAGGGTATTATATAGTCGGCCCCGCCCGACTTTCTGCCTTTCCTTACTGGTTTTTACTGTATTGAAGTTTATTCTGGTACTCTTGGCTTTATTTTTAGGAAACTTCAGCCCACATTTAACAGAGTGGTGCGGTTTATATATTCTGTAAATATACGGCAGAATATAAGTCCGTATGTTAATGATTTCCTCGGATGTAGGTTATCTGACTTTATTGCAATCCGAAATTGACTCTTTCTATAAGGTATATGTACATCAGTCGACTTTATTTTTAGTTGGCCTTTTTAGCTTTTGTAGGTCTGTTAGGAACCCCTAGCTTCGCATACCAAAGCTTACGTCCATTCTCGTAAGATCGTTTCATGTCAGGGTACCTCGAATGTTTAACACTTTGCCACTTCCCTTAAGAACCTTTAATTTATCTGTCTGTTCTTATCTTATAGTGTTAGTATTTGTAGCGTCCTATTCCTTCATACTTTGGTCCGTTTTTTTTGCGTGTACTTTTATACATTGTTGATATTTCCCCTATTAAAATATTTTCTTGCTAATACATTTTTATATCCTACACCACACTGTGGTACAGGGTATTATGACTTTGTGCATTTGTTTGTAACACCCAAAAGGAGAAGAGATAGATCCATTGTTTATTATACCGATCGACTTGTAATCACTTTCTGAGTCGATTTAGCTATGTCCGTCTGTCTGTCCGTCTGTCTGTAGATGTATTCTTGTAATCAAAGTACAGGTCTCAATTATGGCCCGATCTTGACGAAACTTTACACATATCTTTTTTTTGGCCCAAGGACGATCCCTATTGAATTTGGTTAAAATCGGTTCAGATTTGGATATAGCCCCCATATATATGTTAGCCCCGATTTGAAGTGTAAGCGCTGTAAAAATGTTATTTTAAATCCGATCATTACGAAATTCGGCAGAAAGAGGTTTCCTATTATTTGAATGAACACTGTTAAATTTGGAAGAAATCGATTCAGATTTAGATATAGCCCCCATATAAACGTTACCCCCGATTTGACATGTAAGCGCTGTAAAAATGTTATTTTATATCCGATCAGTGCGAACTTCGGCAAAAAGATGTTTCCATCTAAATAAAGAAATACTGCCAAATTCGGAGAAAATCGGTTCAGATTTATATATAGCCCCCATATATATGTTACCCCCGATTGGGCATGTAAGCGCTGTAGAGACTGTATTTTGTATCCGATCAGTACGAAATTCGACAGAAAGAGGTTTTTACATGAATGAGTATTCGGTGAAAATGGGTTCAGATTTATATATAACATCCATATACTAGGTGGCGCAAAAGTAATCCTCCTATCAGAAAATGCTATAAATTTTGCGATTGGCCCCTAATGTCAGTTCTGTTTTGACATTTGTGTAGTAAACACATGCGAAATACACGTTAATAAACAATGTTACGCTACACTGCTCCAGAACGCGGAATATTGCTGACTATTTATTTGACCAATAATCGGTCGGTGACTTTGGCACAAAGTGAATTTCGTCGCAGATTTCCGAGGATGTCATGGAAGCGCCGTCGACATCGACCAGACGACGTGCCACGCAAATGGGTATCAGTCGACGGTCTCTACAGCGAATTTTGGTACAAGATGTGAAGATGTTTCCGCACAAAGTCCAGACGGTGCATCAGCTGTTAGCTGCTGACCGCCAATCGCGTCTAACATACGCTCAAGCCATCCTTAATCACCACCAAGAGAAAGATGATTTTTCATCAAAAATAATCATGAGTGATGAGGCCCATTTCCATCTTAGCGGGTACGTAAATAAGCAAAATTTACGCTTCTGTGGCACTGAAAATCCGCGTGTAACCCACGAACAGCCATTACACCCGCTCAAAGTCACTGTATGGTGTGCTGTTTTCGCTGGAGGAGTCATCGGACCTTTTTTCTTCGAAGACGTCGCGGGCCAAACGGTTACTGTGAATGGTGAGCGCTACAGAGCAGTGATCAACGAGTTCTTTTTGCCGCAACTTGATGAATTGGGATTGGAAAACATGTGGTTCAAACAGGACTGTGCAACGGCACACACTGCACGTGCCACAACCGATATGCTGAAGGATGCATTTCCCGGGCGCCTAATCTCCCGTTTTGGCGATTTGCAATGGCCAGCAAGATCGCCTGATTTGACCGCTCCAGACTTCTTTTTGTGGGGCTTTTTGAAGTCGCGGGTTTATGTCAACAAGCCTCAGACTCTTGCAGCTCTTAAAGACAATATCCGTCAAGAATGTGAGGACCTATCGCCGGAAGTTTTTGCCAAAGTGATGGAAAATGCCATAAAAAGGGCTCAAATGACAATCAACTGTGGCGGCGGCCATTTACATGACATCATATTCTCGACTTGATGTAAAAAAAATTAAAAGACCAAATAAAAATAATCCACAAGAAGAATCAAAGTTTTTCTTTTTTTTTAAATTACAGCCAAAAAACATCGAAAGGTTACTTTTGCGCCACCTTGTATATGTTCCTCCTGATTTGGTATCAAAGCGCTATAGAAGTTGTACTTTACTTCCGATCATTAAAATTTTCCAGAAATATGTTCTCAATTTCTACCCATTTACCAATTATTCCAAATTATTATCGCAATGACCCTTATCGCATTGTTAGGGAGGTGTAGGGTATTATATAGTCGGCCCCGCCCGACTTTCTGCCTTTCCTTACTGGTTTAATTTAATTTCCTTTTTCCATATATTTTGTAATTTTAATTGTATTTTTGTTGTTTTTCTTTTCTGGACTACTTATAATTTATATGATGTAAATTTTTAATTTTAGTTCATATATGTTATGGGCTATTTGCTAGGCATACATATATCAATATTTATATATGTTGCTTATATTTATATATATATATGTCCAGTATTTTAGAGTAGTTTTTCAATTCAATTCAATCAATTTTAATTCAATTAATTTTAATTCGATTAATTTTATTCCGTACTTATTTATTTAAAATTATATAATAGCATGAATTTTTCAATGTTTGAGTAGTTTTTTTAATTCCTTTATTTTTTATTTTTAAGTAATTTAATTTATATATGTAAGAATTTTGTAGTATTTTTAAACATATATGGCCTTATGGCTTGGTTATGAATTGGAATAAATAATATAAAAAAATAAAATAATTAAAAATGTTATAAAGAATTCAAACCATATAGCTCATTCTGCGCCACCCTGTAGAGGTGAACACATTTACTGTCATTTTCTACATTATATAGCAATTTTTTTTGTCAATTTATAGAAGTTGATGTGAGAGAAATCGGTTTATATTCTGCACTGATATTAGGCAAATGCTAGGACAGAGTCAGGAAAAGGGTGAAAAAATCACTTTTCAAATGCAGACTTAAATGTAAAAACGACATACAATTTTTAAAAATGAAAATATTTCAATTAAATATTTTGTAGTTTGTAGATCTTGATATCACAAATCGAATGTAATTCGCGAGACATTATATTTCCAAAAGTCAATCCCACAATTCCCAAAATAATTTTGAAAATCCCCAAAAATGGGATTTTTGCATTTTCCCCTATATTTATGTATCTACTATACCAAAAGCCGGGTTTCTGATTCCCTTTGCAGTTCAACTTACAAAACCTTACCACATATAAATATGCCAAAAGTTTTAACATTTTAGCTTTGCGATTGGAGAAAATGTGGCTTACTTTCGAACTTTGTGTAAAAATGGTGTAAATTGGAGAAGCTTGGTAACAATACCAATAATTTTTGATCCGTTCTTACTTCGCGGACGTTCTCTGGAAAGTTTCCTTTAAGATGATAGTAAATATGTAATACCGTTTTTAACTAACTTTTTCAAAATCTCGAAAATACGGCATATACTTTTTTCCTAAAGAATTAAATAAAAATTCAAGTGGCCATACCTTTTGTCCTATTGGGTATATCGAACCAAATCTTTGTTATTATATAGGAACTTTATTATTGGAAATATAGTTGCCTTTTGTAGGCCTCAGTTACTAGAATACACAGAAAAAAAGTTTTTATGAATCGGACGAAAACGACATTTTGTTTACCAGAGGTTGCCAACTTTGAAGCACTGCAGCTCCGCCCCTATATACCACAGGGAGCCCAAACTCAAAACTTAACTTCTCTAATACCACTTCTACAAACATGCCATGTTTGGTCCATTCGGTTGTCTGGTAAAGAAACGGTAGAATTATTTCACTTTTTTGAAATTCCTCCCACTGTGCACCAGTGGCTTCGGAGGAAGAAGGATTACCTCGACTGTGTGGCAGCCTCATTTCATACTGGGCAAGGATTGATGGTCCTACGTCGAACATGCCCCGCTTTTAACCAGGGCCCACACGACACACTACACCTTTTTAACTGTCCTACCAAACCTACTCAACTTGTTCCCAGGTCTCTTTGGACCCAACCAGTGGAAGCAGCCATCTTCCTGGGCCTTGAAACAATTATAGCAGAACCCACTACACAAGGCGAATAAAAACAACACCTAATGGACAACAAACACATATACAGGGTTTACAAACAAGAGGTGTTATTTTGAATTACCCGGTATTTCGGTAGCTGTCACTTTATAAGCTTTTATTCTTTGACATTTGACAAGTAGAAACTACGCCATTACTAACCAGTAAGGAAAGGCTAAAGTCGGGCGGTGCCGACTATATAATACCCTACACCACTCTCGTAATATTGAATAACTCTGATATATAAATTTTGTAATTCATGTATAAATTGTTTACATAAATTTACTTTTGGGACATTTTATACTTAAATAATACCCTGTACCACAGTGTGGTGTTAGGTATAACAACGATTGGATCTAAAGAGCCAAATCGGATGAAACATATATATGGGAGCTATAGCTAATAACCGATGTTCTTCAAATTCGGTAGTGTTGGTTCATGGATCAAGAAACTCTTCCATTCTAAATTTCAAAACGATCGGATGTAAAATACAGCTTCTATAGGACTAAAGGGCCAAATCGGACGAAACATATATATGGGATCTATAGCTAAATCTTAACCGATTTTCTTCAAATTCGGCAATGTTGGTTCATGGATCAAGAAACTCTACCATTCTAAATTTCAAAACGATCGGATGTAAAATACAGCTTCTATAGGACTAAAGGGCCAAATCGGCGAAACATATATATGGGAGCTATAGCTAAATCTGCACCGATTTTCTTCAAATTCGGCAATGTTGGTCCATGGATCAAGAAACTCTACCATTCTAAATTTCAAAACGATCGGATGTAAAATACAACTTCTATAGAACTAAAGGACAAAATCGGACGAAAGATATATATGGGAGCTATATCTAAATCTGCACCGATTTTCTTCAAATTCGGGAATGTTGGTCCATGGATCAAGAAACTCTACCATTCTAAATTTCAAAACGATCGGATGTAAAATACAGCTTCTATAGGACTAAAGGGCCAAATCGGACGAAACATATATATGGGAGCTATAGCTAAATCTTAACCGATTTTCTTCAATTTCGGCAATGTTGGTTCATGGATCAAGAAACCGTACCATTCTAAATTTCAAAACGATCGGATGTAAAATACAGCTTCTATAGGACTAAAGGACCAAATCGGACGAAAGATATATATGGGAGCTATATCTAAATCTGAACCGATTTTCTTCAAGTTCGGCAATGTTGGTTCATGGATCAAGAAACTCTACCATTCTAAATTTCAAAACGATCGGATGTAAAATACAGCTTCTATAGGACTAAAGGGCCAAATCGGACGAAATATATATATGGGAGCTATAGCTAAATCTTAACCGATTTTCTTCAAATTCAGCAATGTTGGTTCATGGATCAAGAAACTCTACCATTCTAAATTTCAAAACGATCGGATGTAAAATACAGCTTCTATAGGACTAAAGGGCCAAATCGGACGAAAAATATATATGGGAGCTATATCTAAATCTGAACCGATTTCAACCAAATTCAATAGCGATCTTAACAGCCGCGAAATACTCTAAACTGCAAAATTTCAGAACGATCGGAGTGAAATTGCGACCTGTAGTCGACGAACAACTTTAAATCGACTCAGCTAGTGATTCTGAGTCGATCGGTATACTTTAAGGTGGGTCTAGCTGTGATATTTTAAGGTGTGACAAACATCTGCCGTGAAACAAACTTATAATACCCTGTACCACAGTGTGGTGTACTTTCAACAAGACGGCGCTAAGTGCCACACAAGCAACGAAACCATTGCTCTGTTACGGGAAAAGTTTCCGGACCGTGTTATCTCTCGAAGAGGTGATCACAATTGGCCACCGAGATCTTGTGATTTAACACCTTGCGACTTCTTCCTTTCTGAAAGTGCAAAATTGAGTAAACGACGACTGGACATACTGGGGTCGGCCTTTCTAGGCAGCCTAACACATCTTTCCAGTACCGATATTCGCACTATCGATAAATTTGTATATCAAACAGGTTGGTTCCGATGAGGGGCATTTCAGCCCTTGGTAACACTAGGGACCTAAACTGGTCTATGTGAGCTTGTAAAAAAAATACGGCTACCACCCTAACCTAAACCTAGGCTCTCATTTCTTTGGGGGGTTAACTAACTTGGCTGACGTTGGAATCCACCAACTTTTGAGCTTTTTAAAGCAATCAGATTGCTTCAACGGGAGGGTCTAGGTATGACTTATGTTTTCCCTTACGTCCCTGCGATAACATAATGGACTGCATAGTCTAAATGACTTTGTTTTACATGTTGCCACTCTTAACCTAACCTAAACAAAACTTACTCCCTCTATCACCTGTCCCACAAAGAGTCAACATTTAGTGAAATAGTGATTATTTAATAACTTCCATACAACTTACCGGAATTTTCCGCAATTTTAATCATAGAAATACTTTATTTGTAGCTGTCACCTTGGGGAAATGGGCGACGTTGCCACGTCCCTTTTGGTACCTCACACACCAATGGACCATTTTGCACAATGGACCATTTTTCACTCTGATTCTAGTCCATATAAATACTAGACATGCTTTTACAATACCTATAGTTCCATGAAAAATGGGCGAAGTTGCCACGCCCCTTTTGGTACCTCATGCACAAATGGACAATATGTTAACGGCTTATAACTTTGAATCTAGTCCATACAAATACTTGAAATTTTTGGAAGTCCATATTCACACTTGCAATTTTTCCCCGCAGAATAATGTAACGTGGTTTTGTCGAAGGCTGAGGTAAGTTCAGTCGTCTCCAGGGTCGTCTTAAGGACCCACAAACCTTAAGAAATAAGAACACAAGGATTTTCCCTGACTAGGGCTTTAAATTCAGGTTTTATTGGAGTGGTAAACTATATTACAATCTACTTGTTTGTTTTAAAGATACGATTGACAAATACACGATACTGCTTAGGAACGGTTTGGTTCGTAGTACTGGTCGTGAGGTCGAGGCTGTCGCTACTGGTTGTAGGTGGTAATCGAGAACTTTGATAAATATCGATTTAAAGGTGATCGGGAACTTGGTGTTGGTTCTTATTACATATCTGTTCTTATTACATATCTGAGGGTAATACGTCAATTCTTCTTAGGCTCCCAGCGTATTTTTCTTTTTGTTAATGACAAATTAAACAGCGTAAACCTTTACATAATCCACTTCCAGTACTGGTTGTGTCCATGTCTTAAGCCAATCTTCACGTTTTTTATTGAATTCCTTCCAGGCTTTTGGACATGTATTCATCCATGGTTTATCTATCAAATTGTTGGGAAAATCTCCATGTCCAGCGGCAGATAGGCCCAATGTTATATAAAACTAGAAGAAAAAACATTTTACGGTAATTAGAAAAAAAAAACATGTAAGAACATTTCAGACGAGAACGCCGACTAAGGTATACCCTCAATGTGTGAGTAATGTATTTATTTATATGAATTACAATACATAGTAAATGTATATTCAAATTTTACGGTCTAGGGAAAAGCCGGGTGACAAAGACTATGTTGTTTGCTATATTTTGTGGCGACAACCCATAGCCTCTGGTGGGAATCGAACCCACGACCTCTTAGGTTAGGTTAGGTTAAAGGTGGCAGCCTGTAAAACAGACTCACTTAGACTGTCCAGTTCATGGTGTTACCACAGGGACGTAAGGGAAAACATAAGTTATCCCTAGCCCTCCCGTTGAACCAATTTGATTACTTAAAAAGCTGAAAAGTTGTCGGATTCCACATCAGCCAAGTTAGCAAACCCCTTCAGAAATAAGAGCCCAATAGTGTATAGCGGGGCACAGACACAGAAGGTGTTCTATTGATTCCCTCTCCTCTTCGTCTCCGCAGCTACAGCAAAAGTCATTATGCTACACATATAATCTCTCTGCGTGCCGTCCAATAAGACAGTGGACCTGTCATGACAGACACGATAAGCGAGACGTCCGTTCTCGACAACGACATCAATGCTTTGGTGTGTTTTGAGTCTAAACCGGGCCACATCAGCCTGGAATGTATGCAGTTCCTGAATAGTGACCACCTGTCATTTGTTGCCGTAAGTGCACTTTCTCTCAAGAGGAGCTTGCAGGTTGCTAGAGGCATGCCCACATGGAGCGTGTAAGGTAGTTCCTAATCTTGCAAGTTAATCTGCCGTGCAGTTCCCTATTATGTCCATGTGGCCCGGCACCCCATATCAGGTGAATATTGAACTGTTCAGCCATCTCGTTAAGAGATCTGCGACAGTCGAGGGCAGTTATTCAATTCAGGAATATCAGAGAAAATATTTATACCGACTTTGGTCACCACATTAATTTACAGAAATTCCGCTACCTCTTTAATAGCTAAGATTTCTGCCTGGTAAACACTACAGTGATCAGGCAGTCTTTTTGCAAGTGATAGCTGAAGTTCATCAGAAAAAACACCAACACCCACTTGGTTATCGAGTTTGGAACCGTCCGTATAGAAGTTCATGAATCTCTTCTGTCCTGGGATACGACCATTCCATTCTGATCTATCAGGTATAAGTGTGAGATAGTCCTTCTTAAAGAGTGGTTCAGTCATAGTGTAATCAACAGTGCCCGGAAGGTCAGGCATTCTGTCTAGAATGACACTATGTCCGTAGCCATTTCCTGACCATAGTGACAGTTCCCTGAGTATAATTGCAGTACATGCGGCATATTACATTGCTATAATATCTAGCGACATTAAAGTCATTCTCAGCGCACCAGTGATATATATAGCAGCCATTCGCTGAACCTTGTTCAATATCGCACAGAAGGTGGATTTTTGCAGAGCTGTCCACCAGACGACAATGCCATACAGCATTATCGGTCTGACTACAGCCGTATACAACCAATAAATTATACGTGGGTTCAGACCCCGGCGTTTTCCTATAGTATATCTCCAAAATGTTTGGTTTGCAGTGCAGCTTCCTGCCTAGTAAAATACCTAAATATTTTGCACTTTCAGAGAACGGAATTTCAATACCCCCAAGGAGACAGGTGTAACTTGTGGTACCTTATATCTCCTGGTGAAAAGAAGTTGTTCCGTCTTGGTCGGGTTACTCGTAACACCAAGACCATTACCGGAAGCCCATCTTGCGGCTGTATGAAGGGCCTGCTGTAGGATGTCTCTGAGAGTATCCTGAAACCTCCCTCTAACTATTGCCATGTCATCCGCATGTGCAACAACTCTGACACCCATCTACGTATACTGCTGTCAACCCCCAGTGTTTCTAACGCCGTAATTATGTAATTATAGCGGTTGAAATTATAATATTGAAGGTCCACTCAATATCTAATGGTGATTTCGTTTGTGGAAAAAAAATGTAAAATTGTTTCTACATTTTACTCTGAAACCGCATTTTTAGGTTCGTTTGTAAAAATGTTGCAGCCGTATGAACGGGTTTTGATTTCGTTTCTAAAATTATTACACTCCGTAAATGCGAAAATATCGCATTTTCCACACTCAGCCCAGTCCACGATGTGGAGTGTTGCACCGTCAAAAAGCAAACCTCAGAACCAAACCTAATTGAAAGCGTACATTCTTAATGCACTATCAAATGGTTGCGCCATAATGTAGGTATAGGTTTTACTCACCGCACGATTTTTGTTCGATTGTTCGCATGCAAAATGCGAAATTAGCTGTGGGTGCAGGGGTAATTTTTAAAATGTCGCAACATGATGTGGTGATATTATTTTTCAGAAACGAAATCACCATAAGAAAGCTACCATAGTATATTCCTTAAAGCTGACTAGATCATGCAGGGCGGTTTCGGTGGACATGCCCTTGTAGGCATGCTGTCGAGGGGACAGTAGCCTGTGATCAATTTAGTCCTAAGGTAACTATCTATTATTCTTTCCAGAGTTTTAAGGAGAAATGACGATAGACTAATTGTCCGGAAATCCTTAGCTCCAGTGTGGTTTCTCTGCATTTTGTTAGTATGTATGCCTGATTGATACAACAAATGTATTTCCCTCTGAGCCAGAGAGCAATTGTAGCAGCCACTGCTTGTAGCTCCGCCGGCGAGACATTGCCTGGTCCTGGCGACTTAAAGGGTTTAGAGCTTTTCATAGCCCACAGAGTTCTTGATTCGGTTACAATCTCGTTGGCAACCTCTGCTGGCTGCACTTCAAGGGAATCCCCAACTGAAGTATTCAATGCCTCTTCAGAGTTGCCCGGGAAATGTGTATCCAGGAGCACTCCTAGAGATTCCTCACTGCGGTACCCAATAATACAAGGTGTTGAGGGTAATATTTTCCGTAACCTTGAGGCTTCGGATGAGCTTTCTACGCCACTGAAATATATCGCATTCGCAAGAAATATATTTCAATATTCGCTTTCGCTAAAGCCACTTTCGTAACATCCCTAGTCTTGATATAGATCAGACACTACCAAACGCTTGCAGTGCCTATCAGCGGCTGAGTCGCAATATAACGATCAACACAGGCGTCGTCATTTATTGGGATAGCCAAGCGGCCATTAAATCTCTGGAGGCTACATCCTAAATTCACAAGCAGCCCTCGCCTGCCGCAGATCTCTTAACGAGATGGTTATATGGGTGGCCACTTGCGGATAGGGATATCCCGGGGAACGGTTAGGCCAATACACTTTGTAGGAAAGGGACAAAATTACAAATTCTCGAAGAAGTTGCATATAATGGTGCGCCTCTGTCCACATGCAACCTTTAGCTTAGGCAATAGGCAGTCAAGTTGCGCAATGAGAGTTGGAGCGAAATTGATACCTGTATGATAGCAAATCTGGCCATGATATGTCCTGAGAAGGTCAAAATATCTCCTCGCACTAGAGAGGAGAAAAGTGTCTACGTTAGTGTCAGTTCTGAAGGGACACTGCCTGATCGGCGAAACAACGTCTGGATGTATTGGGGTCGGTCTTTCTATGAATTTGTTTTTTGCTAAATCTGCATACATTACGTGTTTTGACATTCGATATTCAGGCTGATGGCAAATTAACTTTTGTTATTATT
Organism: Eudasyphora cyanicolor; assembly: GCA_963930755.1. Lineage (NCBI taxonomy): Eukaryota > Metazoa > Arthropoda > Insecta > Diptera > Muscidae > Eudasyphora > Eudasyphora cyanicolor. The sequence goes on from OZ005735.1 coordinate 55,361,375, forward strand.
TTATTTGAATTCTTAAATTGTATTTTGTAGTTAACAAGTTAAACAGCAGAATGTTATCAAAATGTTTCCATAAATGTACTACACTACAGCAGATAACTCTTAACATAGGAAACAAGGCAACCTTTGTTAATAAAATTAGGGAAGAAGTATTACCGGGTTTTTCAATAGGGACATAACAATTTCGTATCTTTAAGTCAACGCACCCTCAAACATTTTTAATGATCTTTCAGTGTCAAAACGTTAGTCGAAGTCAACTTTTTCTTTGGAAATCATTAAAAAATACTACCGAAATTCTGAGTCGGTGATCGTAACTTTAAGAGCGCATACTCCAATTTTCGGAATGAAGCTCATTTCTGGCTGAGTGGTTTTGTCAATAAACAAAATATGTATTATTGGACCACAACAAACCCACATGTGATTCCACACAATTGCATCCGCAAAAATTACTGTGTGGTGTGGTTTTCATGCCTGAGGTGTGATTGGGCCGTACTTTTTTGGTCGATGAAAACAATCTTCATGTTACCGTCAATGGAGAGCGCTAAAATTATTTTTGGTCAGAATTGGATGAGCTTGTTATCGCCGATATGTGGTTTCAACAAGACGGTTCCACTAGCCACACAGCACGCGTTACAATCGATTTACTGAAAAGTGAACGGTGAACGTGTTATCCGAGAAATGGTCCGGTAGAATGGCCACGTCGTTCATGCGATTTAACGCCATTGGATTTCTTTTTATGGGGCCACATCAAGACGAGCTCAGAGAAACATTTAACGCGAAGTGCCAACGTTCCGGTCGAAATATGTGCAAGAGTGGTGGAAAATTAGGTCCAAAGAATATATCGTTGTAGACGGGCTCGTGGTGGTCATATGACCGAAATCGAATTTTGACCGAAATCTGGAATAAATTTGAACTATATAAAATTGTTATGTCCTTAATGGAAAACCCTTTATAACGATATGTTCAGAAAATCTTATTGATGAGATCCATGAGTTGATGGTTTCGGATGAGCACTCCTATTCGGACCACCGGTATATAAGGTTTACAACCGTCTAACCCAGTATAATGGTAGATCACTTCCACGTACTGCACTCTGGGTAACGCCAAATGATCTACCATGTAGCGGTTCTACTTAAAAAAACTCCCCTAACACCGACAAATACACGAGGATCTAAACCTTGGCTTGGAAACAATCCAAGTGATCCAAAGATCTCTTCTAAGGCTGCAGCATTACCTGGCACTTCGGTTTCCTATGGTATGCATACCCGTCCTTCAAAGGGGATGTTTAATGATGGGCACATGGCTCTCAGGATCCTTGAGAGACTTGAGATAGCCGATTCTGCATCTCTGACCAACAAGCTGAGAGAATCCCTGAGGGGGACACGGAGTATTTCTGAAGAACAGGATACCGCATCAACTTCCATACGGCAGCAGCCAATTAAAGGCTGCGCTCTCCAGATGAACCGCCGGCATCCAAAAGGGCCGAAGTATTTAGTGGTAACGCTGCTCTTCGGTTCGGTGGTAACGTTGATCCTCGGACCTTCGCTGACGTTACTAAGAGCAGCTAGATACTGGCGGTCATTAACAAGGGAGAGAAAGACGGCAACATCCCCAAGAGCAGGTGGAGTGAGACAGAGTACGCACTGTGCTCTGTTTTTTCGATGTTCTTGAGGAGATGCCGGGTCCGTTCCCCGATTGTGTCGACGCAGGCTGGTATCAGGGCCGTATAAAACTAATACAATTTGTAATATGCGCTCTGTTGAGACCTATCGCGCCTATCTATCTGCGCTTTGAAGAAAATTGCCAAAATCTGGCCGGGTGCGGCGCTGGATGTTTTCAACAAGGAGGACATCCCGTCTCGGCCCTGGGCGCATGCATGGATTCCGGCTATACCAGCCGATGTGAAAACCGTAACTAAGATGCTGAAGGTTTGCAATCCCGAGATTCCAACTGGCAACTGGAAGGGCGGTCGATTCGATGAGGCGGATGGGCATCGGAGGCACGCAGTATTTATACTGAATGCCGAATCAGATGGCATGGTTTCATATTGATTCAGCAAAATCCGACTTAAGGTGTACAAGAGCGATGAGGGAGAAAATTCGAAAATACTCCTCCAGATAACACTAGTGTAGTATCTAATGAAGAACCTCTGTCGAGATCTGTCGAGAAGCCCTTCACCTCGGGTTCGCAAGAAACCTGTGTGGATGAATCCGGTAAGGATTCAGACACGAGGCAAATAAAGGGTCCGCCATCTAACGTTTTTTTTCAACTAGTGCTTATTTCGTGAATGGTAACACTTAGCTCATGTCTGATTTGACAGATAATTAGTTCTATCCTTCCGCTGAACGAATATGGTTGTGTATACGCTTGAACTTTGAAAAATACGCTTGAATGCGATCGACTTACAGAAGATGCCCATTTTGCCAAAAAAATCATCTTTTCAGATGAAGCTCATTTTGATTTTGGCGGGTATGGCTTGGCTATTACTAGAAAGTAATAAAGGTAGGTTCGATGTCACTTTTTTCTCCGAGAATTTAAGTGGAAGGATTTCTGATTGGAAAGTTGTGAACACTCGTAGCTTTTCCGATCATAGATATATTGGATGCGAAAACTCCTGATACCGTCTTACCACCCAATATTGGGAAAAATTTAGGCGCATATTCAACAGGTCATATGGCCAGACAATGTCTCGGCGGCGGAGCTACAGGCAGTGGCTGATACAATTGCTCACTGGCTCAGAGAGATATACACATGTTGTATCACTCAGGCAAACATACCAACAAAATGGATAGAAACCAAGGTAGTTTTCATCCCAAGGGCAGGTCCACCGAAACCGTCCTGCATGATCTAGTTAGCTTTATTGAAGGATCCCTCTCTATTAAGGAATATATTATGGTAGCTTTCTTAGATATAGAGGGGGCCTTCAATAACATAATTCCAGGCGCTATTATTACGGCGTTAACCCTGGGGTTGACAGCAGTATACGTAGGTTCGTTCAAAACCTTCTAAAAAAGAGACGCATTTCAGCTAGTTTAGGGTCAACTGACCTCCATACATTTGTCGGCAGGAGAACGCCCCAAGGGTGTGTTCTGTCTTCTCTGCTATGTAATCTCTCCATGAACAATATTTAGATTTCTCTGGAGATGATGGGTTTCAGAGTTGTTGCCTATGCAGATGACGAGGCAATAGCTGTTAGAGGAAAATTTCTGTATACTTTTAGAGATATCCTTCATACTACCGAAAGATGGGCTTCCGGTAATGGCCTTGGTGTTAACCCGTCCAGAAGTGCCACAAGTTACTCCTGTCTCCTTGGGGGTATTGAAATTCTGTCCTCTGAAAGTGCAAAATACTTAGGTATTTTACTAGACAGAAAGTTGCACTTTAAACCCCACATTTTGGAAAGAGCAAACAAGGCTGTGATAGCGCTATATACCTGTAAAATGGCAATAGGAAAACTTTGGGGTCTGAACCCGCGTATAGTGTATTGGTTGTATACGGCAGTAGTCAGACCGATAATGCTGTACAGCATTGTCGTCTGGTTGACAGCTCTGCAAAAATCCACCTTCTGTGCGATACTAAACAAGGTTCAGCGAATGGCTGCTATATGTATCACTGGTGCGCTGAGAACGACACCAACTGCGGCAGTAAATGTTATACTACATTGAATGCCGCTAGATATTATAGCAGTGCAATATGCCGCATGTACTGCGATTAGACTCAGGGAACTGTCACTATGATCAGGAAATGGCTACGGACACAGTGTATAGTGTCTAAACAGAATGCCTGACCATCGGGCACTGTTGATTACACTCTTACTGAACCACTCTTTGACAAGAAGTATCTCACTCTTATTCCTGATAGATAGAAACTGAATGGTCGTATCCCAGTAAAGAGGAGATTTATTAACTTCTATACGGACGGTTCCAAACTCGATAGCTAAGTGGGCTTTGGTGTCTTTTCTGAGGAACTTCAGTTATCACTTGCAAAAAGACTGCCTGATCACTGTAGTGTTTACCAGGCAGAAATCTTAGCTATTAAAGAGGTAGCGGAATTTCTGTAAATTAATGTGGTGACCAAAGTAACAGGGAACTGCAACGCAGATGAACTTGCAAGACTAGGAACTACCTTACACACTGCAGGGACTTGGGACATGTGGGCAAGCCTCTAGCAATCTGCAAGCTCCTTTTGAGAGAAAGTGCTCTGACGGCAACAAATGACAGGTGGTCACTAGTCAGGGACTGCATACATTCCAGGCTGATGTGGCCCAGTTTAGACTCAAAACGCACCAAAGCACTGCTGTCGATGCCGAGAACGGACGTCTCGCTTATCGTGTCTGTCATGACAGGTCACTGTCTTATTGGACGGCACACAGAGAGATTAGAGGTCTTGCATAATGACCTTTGCAGAAGCTGTGGAGACGAAGAAGAGGAGGAATCAATAGAACTTCTTTGTCTGTGCCCCGCTCTCTCCAGAAGGCGGCATACAACCTTGAGCTCTTATTATTTTGAGCAGTTAGCTAATGTTAGAATCCGCCAACTTTTGAGCTTTTTAAAGCAATCAAATTGGTTCATCGGAAGAGGTTAGGGATAAGTTAAGTTTTTCCTTACGTCCCTGTGGTAAAACAATGGACTGGATAGTCCAAGTGATTCAGAAGACATTGATAACAATGTGAAGAAGATTACGGAGGCTCTTCTAAAATCATTCGAAGATACTTGCTTACTTCGAGAAAGGAAATCTGCCTTTGAGAAACCCTGGATGACAGGACAAATTGGCAAGAATGTCCGCAGACTTTACAACAGAGCTCGACGTAGAAAACAATTAGTGTATTGGGACGACTACCACAGAAGACTCAAAGTATACAATAACATCATTAGATCGGCGAAACGTAATTCCTGGAGGCCTTTCTGTGAGCAGGTAGACAGCGTTAACAGCATGTCTAAAATGAAAAAGTTCCTCTCAAAAACTCATGTCCAAACCGAATCACTGGTGGATGAAACGGGTAAAAGGATGGAAACTATAGAGGATACCGTAAGGCTCTTGATGAAAACTCATTTTCCGACTGGTAATGCTGGACCAACAGAGGAACAGTTACAGAATGAAAATGTATTGCATCAAGTACCTATTACGGATATAACAGATGGTATGGTAAAAGAAGCGATAAAAAGCTTCTCTCCCATCAAGTCTGTGGGACCGGATGGAATATTTCCAGCACTTCTGCAGATTGAGGTGGATCTGGTATCAAGTCATCTGGCTGGATTATTCACTGCATGTTTAAACCGTGAACAAACCCCAAAAAATTGGCGGGAATCAAGAGTGGTATTTATACCCAAACCTGGCAAGGCGAGTTATACGACCCCGAAGGCTTATCGACCCATTAGCCTAACTTCTTTCCTGTTTAAACAATGGAACAAATAATTGATGACATGGTCAGAGGCAAAATAGCGGAAGACAGGCAAAAATTCAAACAACACGCCTATGTCAAAGGAAGAAGTAGTACACCACATAGAAGAGTACATCAGTAAAGAAATATATACACTTGCTAATTGCATAGATATTGAGGGCGCATTTAACAATGTGCAGACCGATGCACTTATCCAGTCCTTAGACGAGTTTCAGGTTGACCGGGCGCTGAAAAACTGGATCAACAATATGCTAAGGTATATGTGGATTATTTATGGGTCATATGACGTAAAAATTAGAGACAAGGTAAATCGTGGTATGCATCAGGGTGGCATTTTATCGCCTCTTCTATGGGTTATTACGATGCACAGTCTCCTAAAAGCCCTCACTAATGAAGGACTTAAACCTGTCTGTTATGCAGACGACGCACAGTGTCACGGCCGTGGCCATAAATGTTATAAGTCAACCTGCAAATTTTGAGACAAAACTAAATTAGTTTAATAGTAAACACTCCTATTAGATAAAATATAAAGTTTTACTTTGATGCGCTAGCCAGTTTTTATGATATTGTATCTCAAAGTTGGTAGTTCTTAGAAATGTCATATTTTTGCTGTAAAGTGCTGAAATATTGAGTTTTGGTTCTTGGTGTCAATTTGTATACCCTACACCACACTGTGGTACAGGGTATTATAAGTTTGTTTCACGGCAGATGTTTGTAACACCTGAAAATAACACAGCTAGACCCACCTTAAAGTATACCGATCGACTCAGAATCACTAGCTGAGTCGATTTAACGATGTCCGTCCGCCCGTCCGTCCGCCCGTCCGTCCGTCCGTTCGTCCGTCCGTCCATCCGTCTGTCCATGTAAAGTTGTTCGTCGACTACAGGTCGCAATTTCACTCCGATCGTTCTGAAATTTTGCAGTTTAGAGTATTTCGCGGCTCTTAAGATCGCTATTGAATTTGGTTGAAATCGGTTCAGATTTAGATATAGCTCCCATATATATATTTCGTCCGATTTGGCCCTTTAGTCCTATAGAAGCTGTATTTTACATACAATCGTTTTGAAATTTAGAATGGTTGAGTTTCTTGATCCATGAACCAACATTGCCGAATTTGAAGAAAATCGGTTAAGATTTAGCTATAGCTCCCATATATATGTTTCGTCCGATTTGGCTTTTTAGTCCTATAGAAGCTGTATTTTACATCCGATCGTTTTGAAATTTAGAATGGTAGAGTTTCTTGATCCATGAACCAACATTGCCGAATTTGAAGAAAATCGGTTAAGATTTAGCTATAGCTCCCATATATATGTTTCGTCCGATTTTGCTGTTTAGTCCTGTAGAAGCTGTATTTTACATCCAATCATTTTGAAATTTAGAATGGTAGAGTTTCTTGATCCATGAACCAACACTACCGAATTTGAAGAAAATCGGTTAAGATTTAGCTATAGCTCCCATATATATGTTTCGTCCGATTTGGCCCTTTAGTCCTATAGAAGCTGTATTTTACATCCGATCGTTTTGAAATTTAGAATGGTAGAGTTTCTTGATCCATGAACCAACATTGCCGAATTTGAAGAAAATCGGTTAAGATTTAGCTATAGCTCCCATATATATGTTTCGTCCGATTTTGCTCTTTAGTCCTTAAGAAGCTGTATTTTACATCCAATCATTTTGAAATATAGAATGGTAGAGTTTCTTGATCCATGAACCAACACTACCGAATTTGAAGAAAATCGGTTAAGATTTAGCTATAGCTCCCATATATATGTTTCGTCCGATTTGGCCCTTTAGTTTATAGAACCTGTATTTTACATCCAATCGTTTTGAAATTTAGAATGGTAGAGTTTATTGATCCATGAACCAACACTACCGAATTTGAAGAAAATCGGTTAAGATTTAGCTATAGCTCCCATATATATGTTTCGTCCGATTTGGCCCTTTAGTTCTATAGAAGCTGTATTTTACATCCAATCATTTTGAAATTTAGAATAGTAGAGTTTCTTGATCCATGAACCAACATTGCCGAATTTGAAGAAAATCGGTAAAGATTTAGCTATAGCTCCCATATATATGTTTCGTCCGATTTGGCTCTTTAGTTCTATAGATGCTGTATTTTACATCCAATCGTTTTGAAATTTAGAATGGTAGAGTTTATTGATCCATTAACCAACACTACCGAATTTGAAGAAAATCGGTTAAGATTTAGCTATAGCTCCTATATACATGTTTCGTCCGATTTGGCTCTTTAGTCCTGTAGAAGCTGTATTTTACATCCAATCATTTTGAAATTTAGAATGGTAGAGTTTATTGATCCATGAACCAACACTGCCGAATTTGAAGAAAATCGGTTAAGATTTAGCTATAGCTCCCATATATGTGTTTCGTCCGATTTGGCCCTTTAGTCCTATAAAAGCTGTATTTTACATCCAATCGTTTTGAAATTTAGAATGGTAGAGTTTCTTGATCCATGAACCAACACTGCCGAATTTGAAGAAAATCGGTTAAGATTTAGCTATAGCTCCCATATATATGTTTCGTCCGATTTGGCACTTTAGTCCTATAAAAGCTGTATTTTACATCCAATCGTTTTGAAATTTAGAATAAACAATTTATACATGAACTACAAAATTTATATTTCAGAGTTATTCAATATTACGAGAGTGGTGTAGGGTATTATAGAGTCGGCCCCGACCGACTTTAGCCTTTCCTTACTGGTTTATTTATGAGTTTTCCATACAGTTACGCCTTTTAGGGGCATGGACATCCTAGTCGTATATACAGGTAGTAAAATTATATGTACGCAATACAAAATACTGGGTGTCTACTTTCGAAGCAAACTATATGTCAGCTTTATGGAATTTATGAATGAAATTTCTTATTAATAAATTAGTGTAATTCAATAATATATGTGTAATATTTTGGTATACGAGTTAAAAATATGAACAAACCGTGGACACGTAGTATTTTGTGTAATTCGTGCCATGTAAATCTTACTCGATGGACTAGCGGAAGAATGCAGTAAGTACTTTAAAATTAATGTTTTGTGGAATAAAACGTTCTAATTTTAGACTTCGCGTGCAATTTGGAATGTCAATGATTTGTAGACAACCATTCATTCACGATACGAACTGCTATTTTAGTCTAAGTAAACAGATTGGAGTAGGAAGGAGCATTAGCTGGAATTACGCTGACGTAAAATCTGTCACTTTGCCAGTTGCACATTCGGAAACAATACAAATTCCCCAGTGTCCAAGTATAGCTAACAGACTAATTCGGAAACATCATCAAGTTCAACTGAGTACTCAACTCTGAGCGATTCAAGTTTGAGTCAGAAGTCATTGCTTTTAACTCAGTTTCAACTCATTGATCTAGTAAGAGATTTGGAACTGACCAAAGATAATGCAGAACTACTTGCATCTGGGATGAAACAGTACAATATTTTGGCCCCAGATGTTAACATATCATATTATAGAGTCCGTGATATACCTTACAAACAATTTTATACAACTGTGGATAACATATGCATTTGCAAGGACATTCCCGGATAATTCGAGGAACTTAATCAAACATACAATTCAAAGGAATGGCGGTTACTTGTTGATAGCAATAAAGAAAGTTTGAAAGCAGTACTTTTACACAACGGAAATCAGAAACCGTCGATTCCCATTGTTCATGTAGTCAGCACTAAGCAATCATACGAAACAATGGCTAAATTGATAATTGATACATGAAATATGAACACGACTTTAAAATTTGTTGCGATTTAAAATTAGTTGGTATGTTATGTCTCTGGGATAGCCGATATTTTGACACCACTGCATATTAAGCTGGGGCTCTTGAAACATTTTGTAAAAGCCTTAAGGAAAGATAGCAATTCACTCTCATATTTAAAAAGTTAATTTAAAAGTCTTTCTTTTCAAAAAATCGAAGAAGGAGTTTTTGATAGGCTTAAAATAAGGAAACTGATGAAAAATGTGAATTTCGAATCATATTTGAAGTCGGATGAAATTGCAGCATGGAGGTCGTTTAAGCTTGTAGTTCCAAATTTCCTTGGATCCAATGAAAGCCCGCAATATGAAACAATGATTAATGATTTGTTTAAAAATTATGAAAAAATTGGTTAGAAATATATTTTTTTTATATTTATGTATATGTATTCTTCCAACTTATTTTTCGCTTTATGTATTCCAACAGGTGTAAATATGTCCCTCAAAATGCATTTCTTGCATTCGTTACCAAGGGCACTGGGATGAAAGAATGATGGGAGATTATATGTGGTTCCTCATTAGAGAAACCGATTCCGAAATTTACAAACGTCAACAAAGAACTCACAATTAAATGCTAATGAAACTTGTTCATGTAAATAAACTCAAATGTACATAATATAAATAATAGTAATAAATAAAATCGCTATTTACATAGAAATTAAAAAAAAAAGATTTTTTGAAATTCTCTTACCTCTACCAAACGGACTATAATTTCTACATTTAAGCATAGATTTTTTCAAATATGCAATATTTTCTTTGCTAGGACGCAAACTTTCAAATATATACAAAATATTCTTTTTCGATTTTTTTTTCTATTTTTTTGAAAAAAATCTACTTTTTCCAATTTGTTTAATGAGTGTCACTGTTTCCAAGTGAAAGATATATTTCCAATATTGGTAGCCCACATTAATACCTTCAATTTAACGTATATGTCGACCTGATCGGGCATATTCTCCAAAAATTATAGTGCAAATACCTTCTACGATAATAGTATTTTTAATAAAAAATTTTTAAAAAAAAAAAATTATCCATAATAAAATTTTTGGTTTTGATTTTATATAACAGTATGTCACAATCTATACAAAAAAATAATTTTTAGGTCTAGGACACAAAAATAATTTTGTTTGTTGGAAAGTGATATCAGCTGGAGCTACGGTTTTTATGCCCTCACCTTACATAGGAGGGTACATATCATTTGTTACGAGCCAAAAGTCTAACACATCGAAGGACTGACCTAAAACCCCAAGTATGTTTGCTGGAAATTGTATTTGGGTCATTTTAAGCAATGTCTGTCCAGGGTATGAAGCCGACGCGGCGCGCCACAGCCGGCCATTTATTTCCAGCCGGCGCCGCCGTCGATTTCAGTGGCTCACATCGGCTGAAACTCAGCCGCCGAACATTATTTAGTGAGTTAAATCGATTTATTTTATGCAACCATGAAAATTAAGAAAGTGACTACTAAGTAACACAATAGGGTCAGAAATTTTAATAAAGTTAATTTTTGCATAAAAATTTATATAAAGTTTCTAAATTAATCTCGCTATCATTTATTTAAAGAAATGCGTGTTTTGGTTTTTACGGAAAATACAATAGCTCTTGAGCGGCCGAAACAATTTTTACAAAGTCTACGTCGTTATTGAGAGAAAACAACAGGCGGTATGTCATTCACAATAAATTCTCTTTCACAACAAAGACTAATAAGTAGACATTTATTGAACTGATTTTCGACATTAAATCAAATCTTCCTTAACTTTTCTTAAATTTTTGTGTTCATTTTAGGTTTTGTCATGTAATTGTAGATATCTTAAAGCGCCATTTTTGCCTGAGATTGACATTCGTGCGCCATCGTTTGTTGGAACTTTGTCGGCTCAGCCGATTGTTGAAATTTGATCGGCTAAGCTGATCAGCCGCCGCCGCCGATCGGTATTTTTCAATGCGCCGCCGCCGCCGATAATTTTGGTCGGCTTCATTGCCTGTATCCGTCCGTCGGTCTGTTTTTCTAGCCGTGTGTGTGTGTGTCTGTTTGCTAGCTGGTGCGCACGATAACTCTCGAAAGGAATAACCGATTGACATTAAATTTAGTACGCGGTAATATTTTTCTCCATCTCTGGCTAATTTCGAAGATGGCCATATTGGTCCACTTCTTCCAGTACCTCTCCAACAAAGGGTTACTATTTAGTGAAATATTGATTCTTTAATAACTTCTATACTACTTATTCGAATCTTCTGAAATTACACATATAGTACTTTCCACACAAATTGACTATTTTGCACTAAAGGTTAACAGCTTATAACCTTAAAACCAGTGCATACTTTAAATTTATTAAATGCCACTCCAATTGATAATAATTTAATTAAAACAAAAGAAAAAACGTCTACGAATATTTGTTGGGACTAAAGGTGAGGGGATTCGTAAGTCGGTTTACCCGACTGAACTATCTTACTTGTTTTTGGCAAACATTATATATCCTTTGGGAAAATTTCCCGAACACACTACCTCGAACACAAATACTTTCATATTTGGTCCAATTCTTTTTTACTCACAAAAATGACTTGTACCAATTTTCTTTCGCCTACGACAACTTCTTCTATTTTTGGCCAATGTTTACTTGAAATCACGACACTGTGCGACGTTGGAATACTTCTAAGGGGCATACCTCCAAACCTATTATTCAGAAGAGCTGAGGAGCAGAGAATGAAGCCGAGCCAAAATTGGCGGCGGCGGCTGCCATTAAAAATTAAAGATCGGCGGCGGCGGCTAGGCGGCTAAGCCGACATAAAATTGACAAACGGCGGCTCTATGATAGACATTTTAACATTTAAAATAATAGTTGAAAAGTTAAGCTCTGTTATTTTTTCTTAAATTATAGATGTTTTTAAGTTAATTGTAAGATTTTGTGAGGTGAAAAAATCATCGATTCCATACCGCTAGGCTCTATGATACACTATTTTCAAAGTATGCTAAAGCTATGTTTACACGATGGTCAGATCGGACAACTTTATCAACCCTGTTAAAGAGCTGCAAATGTACGGACAATGACAGATTTTTAGGCAAAGGTGAAGACGACTGCAAGAAACCCTTACAATTTCATATATTTAAAATATATTTTGTAAATATTTATATGCAGGATTGCCAATAAAAATATTTTATAGACAGTGGCCAATAAAATGTTGGCGCCGTTGTCACATGCATAAACTTCGCAGATATTACAATCTGCAAATTATCTCACAATGGCTTTTCTGCCAACGTTGCAAGACAAAAATTGTATGTTCACACGGTTGTACGTTCACAGTGTTGCATTTTTCAGCCATTCATCTATATATAGCTTAAGTCGAAACAGGTTGTTTCCAGGAGAGGCGAATCGACGTTTTAGTGAAATTTTAAATTTGTGTGGATTTCCTTGTGGTTTAAATAGAATGACCTCTACTGTTTTGAGCTTAACTTGATAGATTCTTTAGAATGGAGGTATTAATTTATGTGTTATATTATTCTTTAATACTCCATTGATTTTTTTCCGAAAATATCGAAAATATATTATTATCTCTATATGTACATAATCTAATAATAATTCTTATTTTTTCCTTTTAACAAGAATTTTTATAATTATTTTTCTATTTCTATCAATATTATGATTTTTAAGACATGTTAAGCTCCCGCTTGTGACAATAAACGAATCAAAACGAAAATCACTCACTTCCATATCGTCCACCCAATAAATGAATAGTGTATAATTTATTTGTCGTTTCGAGCAAAGACAGTATAATTTAAGAAGACATTCCTTCCTGTAGCGAGTAATTGTCAGTTACGAACGAATAGGAATTTGATTCCAACGAGTGAAGTTTTTCGCGGATTTCAGACCGTTTTTCCCGAATTTTTTGTAATTGTCACAATTAAAAAATTAATATTAAACGATAAGTGCAATTTATATTCCCATTCTTTTTCTTTTGACGTTTCTTTATAATTCCCTTTCTTGCATAATTGAATAGGTTAGGTTTGTCTATTTTTAAGATTTTTATACTTTTTGTAATTTTTGAGGGTAAAAAGTATAATCCTCGCATAATTAGTTATATAAGATAATTTATTAAAATAATTTAAATGTATTACACCTTAAGAAGTAATTTGTAACCTTATACGGCTATGGGCTCGGTTGTTATTGAATATAATAAAATTAAATTAAATTAAATTAAAAAAGTTCAATCAATGTTCGCGGAATACTGTTTTTTCGCGTGTTACAATTCATTCCTATTCGTTCGTAACTGATAGATTTTGACGTTTCGGCCTGTAGGAATGTCTTCTTATATTCTATTTCACCATCTTTATACGATGCCATTTTTAGCTGCCAATTTTATCAATTCTCTTTTAAAGTTGCAGCGTAAATCTTCGTGCCTTTACACGTTGCCATGATATGATATTATCATGATATTAGTACTTGTCATTTGTTCTGACATTTCTCTTTAGTGAGTGTTCTTTTTGTTTTATTATTTTTGTTTATTATTTTTTATTTTATTTCCTTTTATTTTTCTTTTTTAACTTCTGTTAATTTAATCTATTTTCAACTCAAAACAACACACAACACACGAAAAACTAGAAAATGAAAGAAAGAATAATATCAAATGTCAAAATCATAAGAAAAGCGAAAAGAGCACAAAAGAGAAAAAGAGAATGCCATTGCCATGAAACCCAGTGCGGTGCCACTACGTGCCACTTTTTCCTCCATTCTTGCTTCTCTACACCCCTTATCAACAAACGCCAGTTGCATGGCTAAAAAATGGCATCGTATAAAGGCAGTGTTTGTCTTTGGTTTCGAGAAAATCATATTTGAAGTTTTTGTGAAATTGAAACTCGATATTATTATTTATTAATGAACAATTTCAAACACCAAATAACCCAATTTGTGGAAGTGGAATTTCACCAGATATAGAACCAATTGCGTAGATTCTTAGAATGCAATAAAAAAATGGTGTATATGCGTACTCATTATTCTTCTATTAAGGGGACGATATATCTGCTGTATAGCTATTTGCTTATCAAAAATGTAAATTGTATCTATCCAAATTTTAAAGTTTTTCTATGGAACTGCGGCTGTGTTTCAGTCGATTATAGCCGCAAAGAGCGGCGGCGGCTTCGGCTTGTCAAAAAAGGTCGGCGGCGGCTAAAATCGGCGGCTCGGCTCGGCGGCTTCATACTCTGCTGAGGAGGCACTTAACATAACATATAACTGGGCAGAACCAAGGGAATTAAATGTTAACCCAGACAAAACCGAAATATGTCTATTTACAAGGAAAACGAAGATCCCACGTTTTACCCGGCCTCGATTCCTGAATATGACAATTGCTATAACTAAAAAGGTAAAATACTTGGGAGTAATCTTGGATAAGAAACTGTATTTGAAAGATCATTTTGAAGAAAAAGTTACCAAGGCCCACAGATGTTGATCGTTGTGCAGAAAAGCTATAGGTTCAAAATGGGGACTACGTCCAAATATTACGCGTGATTAAACAAATAATAACCTAAGCATCGATAGTGTGGTGGAATTCAATGGCCAAGAAGTGCAACGTAATACCTCTGCAAAAAATTCAACGTATGTGCTGTCTAGGCATAAGCGGGGCAATTAGGACTGCGCCAACAAGAGCGTTGGAGACTATAAAAAGTATGAGACAGCCCTCACAGCAAGACGTATGAAAGTTATGGGTGAATGGATAAATCGAGATCACAAGTCGTACCATCGAAAGATTGTAGAATCTCTAGTTGGTCACATTCAAACACCAGAAATCTCCGACCGCATTCCTGAAGTGCGGCTTACAGCTACCTGTGATTCGTTTGTGCCAGACAGAGAGGCTCCTGGAAAAAAGGAACACTGGCTCATGTGCCAGTGGGAACCAGCTGCTACACGAATGGGTCCAAGCATTGAGGAAGGACGTATCGGCGACTTTTTATTGATGAACCAGAAGTCGAACTTTACTGAACTGTTTTAGACTGTAAAAGAACGATAAATGATTACTCAGCCCATGGGCACACAGTTTGACTTCAAAGGGCAGAGAACTTCGAGTAATAAACTTGGGAACCTTTCGTAACCACGAAGGATGAGTTGAAGCACTGGGCAAAACTGTGTGGAACAGCGCAGCTGTAGGAGCAACTGCAAAGATACTGTGGGGTGACCCAAATGAGAAGAAAACAAGTAGTTTTCTGAAACTAAACAAGATCTAGATTAGTAAGATGATGAGTGTTCTAATGGAACACTCAAACTTACAAGCACATCTTCATCGCATAGGACTAGCAGAAAACGACGAGTGCTGGGCATGCAGGGAAAACACCGAAATTATGGAACATTTTCTGTGTCACTGCCCAGCGCTCACACATGCAAGATCCCGATATTTCGGGTCCGACATATTGCCAGACTTGACTCATCTCAGAGAATATGACTGGAAGATACTGAGAAAATTCGTGTCTAGTACCGATTTTCTGTAACTCGTGAGGTATAAAAAGATCATAAATAAGGAGCGCACAACAGGCCGAACTACTGGCTTAAGTGGCCTTCGGTAGCTTAGTGGTTAGTGCATTAGACTTGGATTCCGAAGGTGCTAGGTTCAACTCCCAGCCATGGCACCGGAAAAATTTAACATCAACATTTCATGGATTCATCATAATTCGAGTTTCTGCAGCTAAAAATAACTCACCGGGTGCACTACCACTACAACAACATCTGATCGCACTAGTCAACAGGGAAGCTAAAAATAGACGTAACACCATGACGACTATGAACAGAAATGCAGCGCTTCTAGAGGAGAATAGAAACGGCAACACTCAAAAACATCCATTCCCTGACATTAACAGACGAATGTTAATTTACAACCGGACAACATTGTGTGGATGAAAACAACATAAGGTTCCCGTGATAATCGGATATATGCCGGAATGAAGTCTGTAATATAAATCGACTTAAGGATTATCAACTCAGCGCCTCCAAACTGCTACAACAACAACAACAACTGGCTTAAGTGTATGGCCATGGACATGAGACGTTTAAACACCTCCTCTCCTCAACCTAACCTAACCTGCTACATATCGGAGTATGGGCCCGTCAAAAAAGTGTACAAAGACTTTCTCGACACCAAATTTTGCGAGGAAAATACTTTTTGTTTTTTAAAATGCATTACATTTGTAACAAATATCAAAAGAAAATATTTTTATAAATACGAGTATAACAAAATTTTGTTTTTACAAAAAAGTGCATCAAAAGGTAAATTTCTTGTATATTTTTTATTCGTTGCCCACTGTTTCTAAATGACTATTTTTTATACCCTACACCACACTGTGATACAGGGTATTATACGTTTGTTTCGTGGCAGATGTTTGTAACACCTAGAAATACCAAAGCTAGAACCACCTTAAAGTATTCCTATCGACTAAGAAGCACTAGCTGAGTCGATCTTATGTTGCTCGTTGTGGACTGGTCGTAATTTCACTACGATTTCACCAATTCTTTTAAATTTAGAATGGTAGAGTTCCTTGATCCATGGACCAACATAGCCGAATTTGAAGAAAATAGGTTCAGATTTAGATAAGATCATGGGTGTCCTTACAGGACACACATGCTTACAAGCACATCTACATATTATAGGAGTGGTAGATGACAGCGTATGTAGGGCATGCGGGGAGGATGACGAAACGTTGGAGCATTTCCTCTGCCAGTGCCCAGATTTCGCGAACAATAGATCCCGTTTCTTAGGAAATGATACTATACCAGACTTGACCCAACTTAGGGGCGTAGACTGGAAAAGATTAAGGACTATGTCGATAGTACAGAGTTCCTAAAATAACTTTCCAAGGACCATTTATTAAGAATTAGAGCGCACAACAGGCCGAATACTGGCTTTTGTGTATGTCCAAGGACATGAGGCGGAATTTCACCGCCTCCTCTTCTCAACCTAACCTAGATAAAGCTCCCATATATATGTTTCGGCCGATTTGGTCCTTTAGCCCAATCGTTTTGAAATTTAGCATGGTAGAGTTTCTTGATCCAATGACCAACATTGCCGAATTTGAAGGAAATCGGTTCAGGTTTAGATATAGCTCCCATACATATGTTTCGTCCGATTTGGCCCTTTAGGCCCATTGAAGCTGTCGTTTATATCCAATCGTTTTGAAATTTAGCATCGTAGAGTTTCTTAATCCATCGACCAACGTTGCAGAATTTGAAAAAAATCGGTTCAGATTTTAATATAGCTCCCATACATATGTTTCGTCCGATTTGGCCCTTTAGCCCTATAGAATCTGTATTTTACATCCAATTTTTTTTTTTAATTCAGCACGGTAGAGTTCCGTAATCCATCGACCAACATTGCTAAATTTAAAGGAAACCGGTTAAGATTTAGACATAGCTCCCATATAAATATACATATGTTTCGCCCGACTTGGCCCTTTACGTCTTATATGTAGAAGCTGTATTTTACATCAAACTCTTTTGAAATGTAGCATGGTAGAGTTTCTTGATCCAAGGACCAACATTGCCGAATTTGAATAATATCGGTTCAGATTTAGATATAGTTCCCATATATATGTCTGGTCCGATTTGGCCCTTTAGCCTTATATAAGCTGTAGTTTCCATCTTATCGTTTTAAAATTTAGCATGGTAGAATTTCTTGATCCATGAACAAAGATTTCCGAATTTAAAAAAAAACAGTTCAGATTTAGTTATAGCTCCCATATATGTATATGTTTCGTCCGATTTTGGTACAGAGGCAGAGAAGCACCAAATGTAAATTGAAGTATAAATTGGATATTTCATTGTTTTCCAATCGTACTAGAGTTGTGTAGGGTATCATATAGTCGGCAACGCCCGACTTTATTTCCATACTGGGTATGTATAGGTGATTAATTAACTTTAATTGGATTTACAGTGTAGGAATATACAACATACTGACATTATAGTCAAGTAAATAAAGATACCACTTTGCTTACCATTTGATCTAAGAAATCGTTTCGAATTGTACCGTATGAATATTTATCGACAAAAAGCTCCAAATCCGTTTTATTCCAATTTACTGAATACACATGAAATTTATTGCCGAAATGTTCATCTTCAGAACCATTGACTTCACTCAGGGTAACATTCTGCATAAACTGATGTCGCTGATCTGCATCTTTTGTTAACACAACTCCGCCAAACAAGCGCCTACCATCGATGTTGGTGTCCTTCCACGTTAACTCGCTATTACCGCGCCCAAACGCAATGCGTATTTCACCACTTTTGTCGTATCTGCCATATTGCTTATCAGTGGGTTGCAATAGGATTACTAGAACATAGAAAATTAATTCGACGTAATGTAAGTAATTATAGGCTGGATTAAGAACCTGTTTCCCGAGGTCGAACGACAACGTTTGCATGTCTTCTGTGCGGCATACAGCTGATTTGCGACCTACAAAAACGCATCAGGCCACATAGCAGATGAAAACATGTGATGCTGTTTTTCGCATAGAAGTCATGCGAAGCCATCGACATCGTGAAACAGGCTGTAAAGCTAAAGCTAAGTATACACGATTGCCAGATCGGACAACGTTATCAATGCTGTTAAAGTGCTGCAAATGTACCGACAGATTGTTAGGCAAAGGTGAATTGACAGTTCAGACGATTGCATGAAAACCTTACAATGTCATATATTTACAATATATTTTGCAAATATTTATATGCAGGATTACAAATAAAAATATTTTATAGACGGTTTTGTCAATAAAATATTTTTCTGACAATGCCGCCGTTGTCACATGCATAACCTTGGCACATCTAACAATCTTCAAATTATCCCAAAATTACTTTTCTGCTAAAAAAAAAACAAAAATTGTATTTTTCCGCCATTTTTCTGACAATATTGTCTGATCTGGCAATCGTGTGTACTAAGCTTAAGTATAAGTAACCGTAACATTTTGATAGCGTAACGTATCAGCTGAGCGATTGTATATTATGATGTGTACTACATATGTTCGTTTCCAATGTGATACGAGTATAATCATCCTTCTGTACCAATGACAAATTTGTGCGGCATTTGAGTTCAATAAAATTATAATTGAAAACCAGTAAGGAAAGGCTAAAGTCGGGCGGGGCCGACTATATAATACCCTACACCACTCTCGTAATATTGAATAACTCTGATATATAAATTTTGTAATTCATGTATAAATTGTTTACATAAACTTTTGGGACATTTTATACTAAAATAATACCCTGTACCACAGTGTGGTGTAGGGTATAAAAACGATTGGATCTAAAGAGCCACATCGGATGAAACATATATATGGGAGCTATAGCTAAATCTTTACCGATTTTCTTCAAATTCGGCAACGTTGGTTCATGAATCAAGAAACTCTACCATTCTAAATTTCAAAACGATTGGATGTAAAATATAGCTTCTATAGAACTAAAGGGCCAAATCGGACGAAACATATATATGGGAGCTATAGCTAAATCTTAACCGATTTTCTTCAAATTCGGTAGTGTTGGTTCATGGATCAAGAAACTCTACCATTCTAAATTTCAAAACGATTGGATGTAAAATACAGTTTTTATAGGACTATAGGGCCAAATCGGACGAAACATATATATGGGAGCTATAGCTAAATCTTAACCAATTTTCTTCAAATTCGGTAGTGTTGGTTCATGGATCAAGACACTCTACCATTCTACATTTCAAAATGATTGGATGTAAAATACAGCTTCTACAGGACTAAAGAGCAAAATCGGACGAAACATATATATGGGAGCTATAGCTAAATCTTAACCGATTTTCTTCAAATTCGGCAATGTTGGTTCATGGATCAAGAAACTCTACCATTCTAAATTTCAAAACGATCGGATGTAAAATACAGCTTCTATAGGACTAAAGGGCCAAATCGGACGAAACATATATATGGGAGCTATAGCTAAATCTTAACCGATTTTCTTCAAATTCGGCAATGTTGGTTCATGGATCATAAAACTCTACCATTCTAAATTTCAAAACGATCGGATGTAAAATACAGCTTCTATAGGACTAAAGGGCCAAATCGGACGAAAAATATATATGGGAGCTATAGCTAAATCTTAACCGATTTTCTTCAAATTCGGCAATGTTGGTTCATGGATCAAGAAACTCTACCATTCTAAATTTCAAAACGATTGGATGTAAAATACAGCTTCTATAGGACTAAAGGGCCAAATCGGACGAAAGATATATATGGGAGCTATATCTAAATCTGAACCGATTTTCTTCAAATTCGGCAATGTTGGTTCATGGATCAAGAAACTCTACCATTCTAAATTTCAAAACGATTGGATGTAAAATACAGCTTCTACAGGACTAAAGAGCAAAATCGGACGAAACATATATATGGGAGCTATAGCTAAATCTTAACCGATTTTCTTCAAATTCGGCAATGTTGGTTCATGGATCAAGAAACTCTACCATTCTAAATTTCAAAACGATCGGATGTAAAATACAGCTTCTATAGGACTAAAGGGCCAAATCGGACGAAACATATATATGGGAGCTATATCTAAATCTGAACCGATTTTCTTCAAATTCGGTAGTGTTGGTTCATGGATCAAGACACTCTACCATTCTACATTTCAAAATGATTGGATGTAAAATACAGCTTCTACAGGACTAAAGAGCAAAATCGGACGAAACATATATATGGGAGCTATAGCTAAATCTTAACCGATTTTCTTCGAATTCGGCAATGTTTGTTCATGGATCAAGAAACTCTACCATTCTAAATTTCAAAACGATCGGATGTAAAATACAGCTTCTATAGGACTAAAGGGCCAAATCGGACGAAACATATATATGGGAGCTATAGCTAAATCTTAACCGATTTTCTTCAAATTCGGCAATGTTGGTTCATGGATCATAAAACTCTACCATTCTAAATTTCAAAACGATCGGATGTAAAATACAGCTTCTATAGGACTAAAGGGCCAAATCGGACGAAACATATATATGGGAGCTATAGCTAAATCTTAACCGATTTTCTTCAAATTCGGCAATGTTGGTTCATGGATCAAGAAACTCTACCATTCTAAATTTCAAAACGATTGGATGTAAAATACAGCTTCTATAGGACTAAAGGGCCAAATCGGACGAAAGATATATATGGGAGCTATATCTAAATCTGAACCGATTTTCTTCAAATTCGGCAATGTTGGTTCATGGATCAAGAAACTCTACCATTCTAAATTTCAAAACGATCGGATGTAAAATACAGCTTCTATAGGACTAAAGGGCCAAATCGGACGAAACATATATATGGGAGCTATATCTAAATCTGAACCGATTTTCTTCAAATTCGGCAATGTTGGTTCGTGGATCAAGAAACTCTACCATTCTAAATTTCAAAACGATTGGATGTAAAATACAGCTTCTATAGGACTAAAGGGCCAAATCGGACGAAAGATATATATGGGAGCTATATCTAAATCTGATCCGATTTCAACCAAATTTAATAGCGATCTTAACAGCCGCGAAATACTCTAAACTGCAAAATTTCAGAACGATCGGAGTGAAATTGCGACCTGTAGTCGACGAACAACTTTACATGGACAGACGGACGGACGGACGGACAGACATCGTTAAATCGACTCAGCTAGTGATTCTGAGTCGATCGGTATACTTTAAGGTGGGTCTAGATGTGTTATTTTCAGGTGTTACAAACATCTGCCGTGAAACAAACTTATAATACCCTGTACCACAGTGTGGTGTAGGGTATAATAATAGTGTATATGCGTACACATTATTCTTCTATTAAGGAGACGATATATCTGCTATATAGCTATTTGCTTATCAAACATGTAAATTGTATCTATCCATTTTAACGTTTTTCTATGGAACGTCGGCTGTGTTTTAGCCGATTTTAGCCGCAAAGATCGGCGGCGGCTTCGGCTGGTGAAAAAAGGTCGGCGACGGCTAAAATCGGCGGCTCGGCTCGGCGGCTTCATACTCTGCTCCAGACTGTGTCGACGCAGACTAGCATAAATCTATAGGGTTCAGTAATGTACGCTCTGTTCAGTACTACCGATAGGCTTTGAAGTAGATTGGTGAAAACTGGCCGGGTGCGACCTGAATGCTGTTAAAAAGGAGGACATTCCGTCTCAGCTCAGGGCACATGCATGGATTCTGGCTACACCAACCGATGTGGAATTCATCACTAAAATGCTGACTATCTCCTATCCCGGTCTTCCAACTGGCAAGTGGAATGTCGGTCGATTGGATGAGGCGGATAGGTCTCGAAATCACACAGATTGCGGTGGGTTATCCCATCTCGCAAAGTCAATAGTATCATATGGATTCATCAAACTCCGCCTTAAGGTGTACAAGAGCGATAGAGGAGGGGATTTGAATAATACTATTCAAGATATCTGAAGATCAACTTCCCTTTCGTGTGTCCGAGCTGCATCTGGCGGAAACTAGCTTTTAATGCGCTGGGATGCGTGAAGTAGCTCATTAACACACGGTTCGAAGAATCTTATCGAATATATTATACTCGTATTATTATATTATATCACTACTCTTAGATCCCTTAGCTTTCTGTTATCCTTCTATTCTATTAAAAACAAGTAAAAGTTGAGTTTGGCCATGCCGAATCTTAATCAAATTATTAAAAAAAACGAACGCTGCAATTTTTAGCCATATTTTAGGCAGCAAATTCTTTAGCCAAAATCTCCAACTGAAAAATGTGGTATTTATGGCTTAATTAGCATATTTGAGAGCTATCTCTACACGGGGACTACAACAAAATAAAAAACTGATTTGTATAAATTATATTGAGATGAATTGTTGCCAAAATAGATTACAAACTGCAAGGTTGCAGCTAAATTTCATAGAAAATGTGGCGTTTATGGCTTAAATATGCCTTTTTGGACTATAACTATGAACTAAATATCAGTCTTAACTGATAAAAGAAAATTTTACTGTGATGAATTCTTGTCTAAATTAAAAACAAACTGCAAAGATTCAGTTAAATACGTATATTTTGGAGCGACCTCTATAGGGTGACTATAACAAAAAATTAACCGATTTGTAAAATTTTTTCTATGATGAATTCTTGTCAAAATAGAATACAAACTGCAAAGTTTTAGCTAAATTGCTTTAAAAATGTCGTATCTATGGCTCAAAAACCGTATTTTGGAGCGACCTCTATAGGGAACCTATATAAAAACATTGACCGATATGGCCCATTTGAAATCCCAAACATGCTGCAACTACATATAAGAAGTATTTCTAAAAAATTTGTAAAACCCACAATAAGTGCTCGATAACACTCTTATCGAGAATTTAAGCGTTAAAACTTCTGATTGAAACGTTTTGCATTTATAGCTTTTCCGACCAGCTAAGTCTTCCCACATAATATTAGAAAGGGGGGAAATTTAGAAGCACATCAACAAGACAGATTCTTTAAAAAAAACACAGAGATGAATGTGGGGACAATCCAGAACTGTTCGTTGTTCGTAACAAGCCGCAAGTCTCAAAGTTAAATCAAGAGACAAGAAATGACCGCCATGGTGGTCCTCACAACGGGTTATGCTGAGGAAGTGCTGCAAGAAGCTCTTTATTAAGGCAAATGCCACAAGAGCCCCACAGGAATGGGACACAAATAAGGAAGAAATCAAACAGCATCTTAAGAGCTGAGAAAGCCTCAAAATAAATCCCGGATATATTTCTGTCATCTCATCCGAAGCCTCAAGATTCCGGGAAATTTTAGTCTCAACACCTGTACTATTGGGTATTTCAAGAAATATGATAGTTCTTGGAAGAATCGCTGGTAGTGCTCCTGCTTACACCTTTCCCGGCCAACTCTGGCTTGAATATTTCAGTTGGTGGATTCCTTTGAAGTGCAGCCATCAGAGGTCACCAGCGAGATTGTAACCGAATCTAAAATTATTTTTCGCCAGGACCAGACCAAGTCTCGCCGGCGCAGCTACAGGCAATGACTGATGCAGTTGCTCCCTGGCTCAGAGAGATCTACACATGTTGTGTCAACCAGGCCTACATACCAACAACATGGAGATGAACCAAGGTTGTTTTCATCCCCAAAAGCGGGAAAACCGTCCCATACAGGAGCTAAGGATTACCGGCGATTAGTCTATCATAATTTTCTCCTTAAAACCCTGGAGAGATTAACAGATATTTCCCGTCGGACTAAAATTGATCGTGGTGGCTGTGGTTTAGACCCAAATCGCGGGGAGAGCGCAAGCTCGATGTGGAGTTGCATTTCAACCGGGTGCCATGACCCATAGAATGGAAGGAGTTTTAGGTAGACTCCGCCCTTAACCAAAGGGGACGACATGCCAAAAAACATGAAGTCGAATTGGTACTCATACATTTGTGTGTGGGGGCGTTGGTAGACGCATTGTATTCACCCTGTGTTAAGAGCACAGTGCGGTAAGGCCATTGCGGCGGGTACGCACTTAAAACACTCGACTCCTATTGTCCAATCAACAGTACGCTACATCAAGGGCAAGTCCACTGAAACCGCCATACATGATCCTGATTTATTGAAGGATCTCTCTCTCTCTCTTAGATATAGAGGGGGTCTTCAATAACATAAATCCAGTCGCTATAATTACGGTTGTAAGAACACAGGGGATTGATAGCAGTATACATAGGTTAATTCATAACATTCTGATTAAAATAAGCATTTCAGATAGCTTAGGCCAACTGACCTCCAAAGATTTTTCAGTAGGGGAACGCCCCAATGCGGTGTTCTGTCTCCTCAGTTCGATTTGTCCATCGTCGGGGTTCCCTGAAACCCCTGAAGAGATTAATAGACAGTTACCTAAGGACTAAAATTAATGACAGGATACTGTCCAATCAACAGCATGCCTACAGCAAGGCCAAGTCCACCGAAACCGCCCTACATGATCTAGTCTGCTTTAGAAGAGTCTTCACTTACTTCCGAGATGCTGGGTATTAAAGTTATTGCCTATGCTGTTGTCTATGCAGATGATGTGGCAATAGCTGTTAGAGGGAATTTTTCGAGTACTTACTCTTGGAGACATCATACAGAAGCCCCATTATGCAATAGCAAGATGGGCTTCCGATAATGATATTGGTGTTAATACGACTAAGACATAACTAATTCTTTTCAGGAGGAGATATTAGGTACCAACAGTTGCAACTGTCTCCTTGGGGGTTGTGAAATTCAGTTCTCTAGACAGGAAGTTGAACTTCAAACCCAACATTCTGGAAAGAGCAAAGAAGGCTATAGTGGCGCTATATAAGTATATCTGTAAAAGTGCAATGGGAAAATGCTGGGGTCTGAACCCGTTTATAGTTTATTGGTTGTATGCGGCTGTATTCGGACCAATAATGCTGTATGGAATTGTCATCTGGTGGACAGCTATGCAGAAACCATTTTTTAGCGATAATAAACAAAGGTCGGCGGATGCCAGCTATATATATCACCAACTGAGGCACTAAATGTTATACTACAGTTGATGACACTGGACATTATAACAATGCAATGTGGCGCATATACTGCGATTAGATTTAGGCAACTATCAGTTTGGTAACGAAATGGCTACGGACATAGCGTCATTCTAGACGCAATGCCTGACCTTCATAGATTTGTTGATTACACTATGACTGACCACTTTTTGACAAGAAGAATTGTCGTATACTATAACATAGGATATTCGTTAACTTCTATACAGACGGTTCGAAACTCAACAATCAAGCAGACTTTTGTGATGAGCTAGAGCTATCCATTGCAAAAAGGCTCTCTGATCGCTGTGGTGTTTTCCACTCAAAAATCTTTGTTATTATAGAGGTAGCGTAGGTAGAATGGCTGAGTATTAATGTTTTCACTAAAGTCGGTATGAAAAGTTTCGCTGATAGTCATACTGCTATAAAGTCCCTGGAAACTGTCTTCCTGAATTTAAAAAGTGCCGTTGTTCTCTTGATTTGAAGAATGCATTCAATGCCGCTAACTGGAGACATATTCTAATGGAATGGAAGTATCAGTGTGATAACGAGTGGAGCAGTACATAACAACTGCCGGCATCACACAAGGATCAGTCCTGAACTGCTCTGTAACATTATCTACGATGAGGTACGTAGAATTTCGCTTCCAAAGGAGTACATTACTCGTATTATGTGTACTCTTTGCAAATGACATAGCCATCACGGTCGCAAACAACATTCAGCAAATCGAAGCAGCCACTAATACGACTATTAAACAAGTGCAAGCATGGCTGAAGTCAGCCTACTTACAACTGATTAGTCAGCTAGTGCCATATTCGGCTATGCCCTAGTCAGCTAGTGACCTAGTTAAATAGTGCCCTACTCGGTTAATGCCCTAGTTAGATAGTGCCCTACTCGGTTAATGCCCTAGTCAGTTAGTGTTTTCCCATATCTCAGACTAACTTTGATAACATTTATTTAAATATTGTAACTTCTATATCAATTTTACATTTAGTAATAGTTCATGCATCGCAGAAGCCGTCCTCATTACAAGCATGAATAAAATGGAGGACATGCAAAGAATAATTGGGCACAGAGACCATCGATCTACCCGCTCCCTAAAGCATTCAGGTGTTATGTGAGACGACTGCCAAAACACAGGCCTCCCCGGCAAGGATGCTATGCTACCTAACATAGGAGTCCCTAAACACGCGAGCCGCAAACTAATAGCAACAATAGTCAGCTCTGTGATCATCTATGCATCTGCCGTGTGGTAGGATGTAATGGAGCACATACTTAGCCTTGTTTCTACGATTTGAATCTATCTATAGGGCATACCCAAATTGAAACATCAAAAATCATAAGAAGAGCTGAAATAAATGCGATGTAAATACTCGAAGATAGCTCAATAGCTAGGTTTACGTTTAGGTTAGGCTGGCAGCCGTTTTCTTTTTTATTTCTTCAGCTCACATAGACCAGTTTAGGTCCCTAGTGGTACCACGCGCTAAAATGCCCTTCATCGAAACCAACCTGTTTGATATACAAATGTATCGATAGCACGAATATTGGTACTGGAAAGATCTGTTAGGCTGCCTAGAAAGGCCGACCTCAAAGCGGGACAGTCGCATAGCAAGTGCTTAATGCTCTCCACTTCTTCCTCATCTCCACAGCTTCTGCAGAAGTCATTGGAGTTAATACCCAATCTTCTGGCGTGTTCGCCGATCAGGCAGTGTCCCGTTAGAACTGATACTAACGTAGATTATCTTTTCCTTTCCAGTGCGAGGAGATATTTTGACCTTCTCAGGTCATACCTTGGCCAGATTTGTCTAGCTACCCTACAGGTGCCGATTTGTGTCCATCTGTCGTTGGACTGCCTGATTGCCTCTTGCCTTATCCAAAGCTTGCACGTGTGTAGTGGCGCACCAATATATGCAAATTCTTCGAGAATTTGTAATGTCGCCCCTTTCCTAGCAAGTTCATCGGCTTTGCAGTTCCCCGGGATATCCCTATGCCCAGGCACCCATATGAGGTGTATATTAAACTGCTCAGCCATCTCGTTAAGAGATCTGCGGCAGTCGAGGGCTATTTGTGAATTTAGGGATGTGGACTCCAGAGAATTGATGGCAGCCTGGCTGTCCGAGTAAATGACAACGCCAGTGTTGGTTACTATGTTCCGACTCAGCCACTTGGCGACTTCCCATATTGCCATTATTTCGGCTTGAGAGACACTGCAGGTATCTTGTAGTCTGTGAGCAATATCCAAATTAAGTTCTTCACAGTGTACTCCGAAGCCAACCTTTTCATCAAGCTTCGAACCATCCGTATAGAAGTGGAGATGGTTTCTATTTCCGGGAATTCTGCCATCCCATTCATTCCTGGCTGGTATCATAGTGATGTAGTTCTTCTCAAAGGTGCGCACCGTTGATATATGTATAGTCCACTCGGTCGGTTACCATAGCACTACACTTTGATATCCTCATGTGACCGTAGTTCTTGTACCTCCACATTGATAGGCAGTTTAATCTTAGTGCCGCTTTGGATGCAACTTCTCTCGCCACAACATTAATCGGCAGTATATGGAGAAGGGCTTGTAGAGACTCAGTCGCTGTAGTCCTTAACGCTCCGCTTATGCACAGGCAGGCAGTTCTCTGAACCCGTGATAGCAGGTTTGTGATGGTTAGTTTGTCAGTTGCCGTCCACCATACCACAATGCCGTATAACAGTATTGGACGAACCACTGCTATATATATCCAATGGACAATTTTAGGAGAGATGCCCCATTGCGACCCTACAGCCTTCCTGCAGGAATATAGGGCGATGTTGGCCTTCTTTACACGTTCCAGTACGTTTAGTCTGAATGACAGTTTCCTATCCAAAATTATTCCTAAAAATTTTGCACTTTCAGAAATGACTAGATCTGTTCCATTTATACGAGGATCCACATGAGGGACATTACTCATCCTAGTAAAGAGAACCAAATCTGTCTTGTTTGGGTTAACACTCAAACCGCTGCTTCTAGCTCATCTAGCCAACTTGTTCAGAGCCACCTGTAGAATATCTCGGAGGATGTTTTCGCCACAACGTTCTAGATCTAGTAGGATTTCATTCACCGCTAGGTTCCAAATTAGTGGAGACAGTACTCCTCCTTGTGGGGTCCCTCTGTTTACAAACCTTGTTACAGTTGTGGACCCTAGACATGCTGTTATACGTCTTCTGTTGAGTAGTCTTTGAATTATTCTAATCAAGCTAGAGTTCACCTTTAGATGTGACAATGCCGCGATTACTGCATCTGGGTGTATGTTGTTAAAAGCCCCTTCTATGTCAAGAAATGCCACAATGGTGAATTCTTTGAAATGTAGGGACGATTCGATAGTGCTCACAAGTTCGTGCAGGGCTGATTCTGTAGACTTTCCCTTATTGTAAGCATGCTAATAAGGGAAACTAACCATCCTCCAAGAAGTTCCGTGGAGGAAATATGTCGACTAAGATCGAAGAAGGGCTAAGCAAAAAAATATGTGTTGGCATCAGTGATTGAATAATAAGCAACCGATTTAACAGACCCGTTAAACGCCTGTTATAGTTGGAGAACAATTTACATATACATATTTGTTGTTCAGAAAAGACCCTTGGCACGTTTTCCAAATTTATTTCGGTTACGTTAACTTTACATTACGGTTACTTGGAGCTAATCCAACCTAATAACATTTAGACAGACTTACACGGCACTAACCAATCTCCTTTGGGAATCTTGGCCTTGACTTCAATGCGTCCATATTTGAAATTAAAAGATTTTTCGGAATTTATTCGTCCTGATACAATCGGCGGCAAATACCAAAGATTATCGGCTGTCAGAGAACACTCTAAGTGGGTACTGGTGCATCTGGAAGAAAAGTAAGATAAACGAACATACAGTGAGTCATTAATATTCGGTATCCGGATTCATAAATACACGATTGATGAGTACAGTAGGACGAGGGCGTAGGTAGGCTTTAATTTTAAAATTATAAGGGACTAGGAAAGAATTCTAAATAAGAACAGAGAGAAGTGATGACATGTACAAGAAATTTGTATAAAGAACAGAGTCTGCTAACTTTAACAGAACAGAGTTCTGTTAACTTCAACAAAGCTTTGCTAACATTATAATAAACGAAGAAATCTATTAAAACCCACAAATCTGTCGGATAGAAGGGTTCATAGATTATATACGCTGGAGTATGTATTAGAAAGTCATTACGTTACTCCTCTGCTTGCCGTTCAATAAGACAAGTCATGACAGACATGAGAATTGAGACGTCCGGTCTCGATAACGACAAGAGTGCGTTTGGAGTCCACATCAACCTGGCAGGTCCACATCAACCTGGATTATTTGCAGTTCCTGACCAGTGACCACCTGTAACTTGTTGCCGTGGAGGACTATCTCTCAAGAAGAGTTTGTAGGTCGCTAGAGGCATGCCCACATATTTCAGATTCCCAGGAGCATGTAAAGTAGTTCCTAGTCTTGCAAGTTCATCTGCTTTGCAGCTCCCTCAGGGAGGTCCGGCACCCATATCAGATGAATATTGAACTGTTCAGCCATTTCATTAAGATATCTGCGATAGTCAAGGATAGTTTTTAAATTTAGGAATACACTTTAGTTTCTGGGGACTAGATAGCAGCTTGACTGTCAGATATACACACCGGCTTTGGTTAGAACATTAATTTTCAGTCTATATAGAAGTTCACGAATCTTCTATGTCCTGGGATATGACCATTCCACTCTGATATATCAGGTGTGGAATACTTCTTGTCAAAGAGTGGTTCATTTATAGTGTAATCAACAGTGCCCGGAAGGTCGGGCATTCTGGCTAGAATGACACTATGTCCGTAGCCATTCCTTGACCAAAGTGACAGCTCCCTGAGTCTAACCGCAGTACATGTGGCATATTGCACTGTATACCAATACAATACCATTATCGGAAGCCCATTTTGCGGTTTTATGAAGAGCCTGCTGTAGGATACCTCTAAGAGTTCTCGAAAACTTCCCTCTAACTACCATTGTCACGTTACCTGCATAGGCAATAACCTAAACACTAATCTTATCCAGAAAAAGCTGAATATTGTTTATGGAGAGTTTCCATAGCAGACGAGGACAATATCCCCTTGAGGCGTTCCCCTACTGACAAATCTGTGGAGGTCAGGTGACGCTAATATAGCTGAAATGCACCTTTTAATACGAAGTTTTCAGATGAATGTACGTATAATGCATTCAACCCCCAGGATTGCTAGATCCATAATTATTGCGGATGGATTTGTGTTCTTGTATCTAAGAAAGCTACCATAGAGAGGGATCCTTCAATAAAGCTGTCCACATGAAAGCTTTGGCTTAGACAAGAGGTAATCAGACACCCCAATATAAGATGGACAGAAATCGACAACTGTGGGGAGCTAGACAAATCTGGCCAAGATATAAACTGAGAAGGTTAAAATATCTCCTCGCTCTAGAGAAGAAATTACTATCTACGTTAGCGTCAGGTCTGCCGTGAGACTGCCTTATCGGCGAACACGCCAGGAGGTTGAGAATTGAGTCCAATGACTTCTGCAGAAGCTTTAGATATGTTACAGCTCCGCACTGAGTTAACGACCTCTGGAATTCGGCACTTAGGTTTTGGTGAGGGTGGCAGCCGTTCTTTTTGCCAGCTCACATAGACCAGTTCAGGTCCCCTGTGTTACCACGGGCTTCTGCAGAAGTCATTGATCATCAATACCCAATCTCCTGGCGTGTTCGCCGATCTGGCAGTTGTTAGAGTTGTGGACCCAAGACATGCTGTTATGCGTCTTCTGTTGAGCAGGCTTTAAATTAGTCTAATCAAGCTAGAGCTCACCTTTAGATGTGACAGTACTGACAGGAGGTTAGGTTAGGTTTAGGTTAGGGTGGCAGCCGTATTTTTTTACAAGCTCACATAGACCAGTTTAGGTCCCTAGTGTTACCACGGGCTGAAATGCCCCTCATCGAAACCAACCTGTTTGATATATAAATTTATCGATAGTACGAATATCAGTACTGGAAAGATCTGTTAGGCTGCCTAAAAAGGCCGACCCCAGTATATCCAGTCGTCGTTTACTCAAAGCGGGACAGTCGCAAAGCAAGTGCTCAATGCTCTCCACTTCTTCCTCATCTCCACAGCTTCGGCAGAAGTCATTGGACTCAATACCCAATCTTTTGGCGTGTTCGCCGATCAAGCAGTGTCCCGTCAGAACCTGTACTAACGTAGACAATCGTTTCCTCTCTAGTGCGAGGAGATATTTTGACCTTCTCAGGTCATACCTTGGCCAGATTTGTCTAGCTACCCTGCAGGTGCCGATTTCTGTCCATCTATCGTTGGACTGCCTGATTGCCTCTTGCCTAAGCCAAAGCTTGCACGTGGATAGTGGCGCACCAATATATGCAAATTCTTCGAGAATTTGTAATGTCGTCCCTTTCCTAGCAAGTTCATCGGCTTTGCAGTTCCCCGGGATATCCCTATGCCCAGGCACCCATATGAGGTGTATATTAAACTGCTCAGCCATCTCGTTAAGAGATCTGCGGCAGTCGAGGGCTGTTTGTGAATTTAGGGATGTTGCCTCCAGAGAATTGATGGCAGCCTGGCTGTCCGAGTAAATGACAACGCCATTGTTGGTTACTATGTTGCGACTCAGCCACTTGGCGACTTCCCATATTGCCATTATTTCGGCTTGATAGACACTGCAGGTATCTGGTAGTCTGTGAGCTATATCTAGACTAAGTTCTTCACAGTGTACTCCGAAGCCAACCTTTTCATCAAGCTTCGAACCATCCGTGTAAAAGTGGATATGGTTTATATTACCTGGTATTCTGCCGACCCATTCATCTCTGGCGGGAATCATAGTGATGTAATTTCTCTCGAAGGTGTACACTGTTGGTATATAGTCCACTCGGTCGGTTACCATAGCACTACACTTTGATATCCTCATGTGACCATAGTTCTTGTACCTCCACATTGATAGGCAGTTTAATCTCATTGCCGCTTTGGTTGCAACTTCTCTCGCCACAATATTAATCGGCAGTATATGGAGTAGGGCTTGTAGAGACTCGGTCGCTGTAGTCCTTAAGGCTCCGCTTATGCTCAGGCAGGCAGTTCTCTGAACCTTTGTTAGTAGGTTGGTAATGGTTAGTTTGTCAGTTGCCGTCCACCATACCACAATACCGTATAACAGTATTGGACGAACTACTGCTATATATATCCAGTGGACGATTTTAGGAGAGAGTCCCCACCGCGACCCTACAGCCTTTTTGCAGGAATATAAGGCGACGTTGGCCTTCCTTACACGTTCCAATACGTTAAGTCTAAATAACATTTTCCTATCTAGAATTATTCCTAAAAATTTTGCACTTTCAGAAAAGACTAGATCTGTTCCATTTATCCGAGGTGGAGGGTCCACATGTGGGACATTATTCATCCTAGTAAAGAGAACCAATTCTGTCTTGTTGGGGTTAACGCCCAAACCGCTGCTTCTGGCCCATCTAGCCAACTTGTTCAGAGCCACCTGTAGGATGTCTCTGAGGACGTTTACGAATTTGCCACTCACTGCGATTGCCACGTCGTCCGCATATGCCACGACCTTGCAGCCACAACGTTCTAGATCTAGCAGGATTTCATTCACCGCTAGGTTCCAAATTAGTGGAGACAGTACTCCTCCTTGCGGGGTCCCTCTGTTTACATACCTTGTTAGAGTTGTGGACCCTAGGCATGCTGTTATGCGTCTTCTGGTGAGCAGACTTTGAATTAGTCTAATCAAACTAGTGTTAACTTTTAGATGTGAGAGTGCCGCAATTACCGCATCGGAGTGAATGTTGTTAAAAGCCCCTTCTATGTCAAGAAATGCCACCATGGTGAATTCCTTGAAATGCAGGGACGATTCGATAGTGCTCACAAGTTCGTGCAGGGCTGATTCAGTAGACTTGCCCTTGTTGTAAGCATGTTGGTTCCCCGACAGGAGTTTTGTATCCAGGTTTTCCCTAATGAAATGATCTAAAAGTCTTTCCAGACCTTTCAATAGGAACGAGGATAGGCTAATTGGTCTGAAGTCTTTTGGCCTAGTGTGTGATATCTTTCCCGCTTTAGGTATGAATACCACTTTGGTATCCCTCCATCGATTCGGGACGTATGAAAGCCTGATACAGCCTACATAAATTTTCTCCAGCCAGGGGATAATGTACTTTAACATTTTCTGCATTTCTGCTGGAGTGATGCCATCTGGTCCAGGTGACTTGAAGGGCTCAAAGCTGTTAATAGCCCAGCTTATTCTGGATCTCTCAGTCAAGAAGCTAGCGACGCTCGCAGTCCACTCGCACTCTTGTTGGTCCTGCTGATCCTCGGGTTCTGTTACAGTGTTCCCCGGGAAATGTGTGTCTAGCAGTACATTGAGCGACTGCTCGCTGTTTTTGGTCCAGTTATTTGCCTCATCCTGTAAATATCCCACTGTACAGGGTGAAGCAGATAATATCTTCCTCAGCCTAGCGGCGTCGGAGACCTTTTCCACTTCACCACAGAAGGTATACCAAGAGCGCCTTTGCGCCTTTCTAAGCTCCTTCTTATAGATCTTGAGTTGCTCTTTATAGGCATCCCAATCATTAGCGACCCCAGTAGATTTAGCCTTATTGAATAGCTTGTTGCAGGTCTTTTTCATAGCCGTTAGCTCAGAAGTCCACCATTGGGGTTTAGTTTTACCCTTGTACCTTGTTTTTGGACAGGCTTCTTCAAGGGATCTATTGAATGATATGGTGATATGATCGACCAGATTATCCAGACCGGCTTTGTCATTCGGTTCGTACGGAAGTTTAGAGTTGAGGACTTTCTTGAAATTCTTCTCATACAGATGCCACTTTGTCTTCCTTACATTTCTGTGGACGGCGGGTTTAGGAGCTTTTTCCGCGAGTTTGAACTCAATATAATGGTGATCTGAGAATGAGTGGTCGTCCAGTACATTCCACCCAATAATTTTGTCGGACAGCCGGTCAGTAGCAAACGTTACGTCGAGTACTTCTTGTCTGTCTTTAATTGTGAAGGTCGGTTTATTACCTATGTTACAAATACTAAGATTGGTAGTTAGAATAAAGTCAAGAAGCGAATCACCCCTATTGTTTATATCCGTGCTACCCCAGATAGTATGATGAGCGTTCGTGTCTGCGCCAATAATCAGCTCGAGCTCGTCAGACGTTGCTTCTTCTACTACTTCCCTGAATAGAGCAGTCGGTACTACAGATTCATAAGGCAAGTAGCTGGAGACCACCCAATATATGCGATTACCGATCTCCAGGCTAGCAGCTGTTTGGTCTTTACCACTTAAATTAGTCAGGAGAAAGATACTTAGATCTTTCCTGGCCAAAATGCAGGTTCTTGGAGTGCCTTCACAGTTGGCCACAAGCAGTTTAAAGTTGGGTGTCCTAATACCGCACACCCTTCCTCCCACTACGTAGGGCTCCTGTATCAGGACGATGTCTACTGCGCCAGTGGACAGGCGCAGCAATAGAGCCGCTGAGGCTGCTTTAGCGTGATGGAGGTTAATCTGTAGAATTCTTACCATCATTGGTAATTGACAGATTAACATCCACCCCGACAAGGGTGTTATCGAACTCTTCGTCCGTATCGTCGAGAAGCATGTCCCCGCCAGATGCGTCAAAGAGTCCGGAGACTCCCCTCAGCCTCTCTGTGTCAGAAGTAGAGCTTTCGTCCTCAGAGTAGGACGTTACAGATCTTCTGTTAGAGTTGGAGTCACCAGAAATAATAGGCGTGGCTACCTCCGCACTTACAGAAAGTGCCACGGTGGACGACTCACCTTCTGCAGTGGGAGCTATATCCTGCTTGTATATCTTCAAGACTATAGTCTCGAAGCCATATTGTAGGGTTGCACTCGCACTTTGTATATGGGAGGTGGATTCAGCGTTTAGGATAAGATTGACCTGCCGCTTTTTACCATCCGCCTCACCCACCTTGCTGATTCTCCAATTATGGGCCGGCAGACCAGGATTGGAATCTTTTATTATTTCTAAGATGTCAGCCGGGTTGGAGGGCTCTTCTGTAACCCAGGTGATGGCTCTAGGGTGACTAGGGATGTTGTTTTTTTCGACAACATCCAACTGGGCACCCGGCCACACCTCACCCGCTCGACTCAGAGCAGCCTTATAAAGGTCTACTGATCTGGCATCACCGAAATATAAGAGCTTTACTCTCCCCTGATGCCATCCTGCATCGTTGCAGATTGGTGGTTTGCCCGGCATTTCTCTACGGACATCGAGGTAATGAGCCATAATGGCTGATTGTACATGACTCCATTTGTCCTTGAGGATGGATCCATCCTCACTACTTCTGTCTATAACAGCCATCACTAGACTCTCCTTCGCCACTTCATTGAAGGGCTTGGTGAGTGTCCTGTTGATGGTGACATTAAGGCCTCTTGCCTTTTTCGAAGGCAGGGGTTCATCAGGTGATCTGATTCGTTTTACTTTATTAGCCGTTAACACAGCTGAATTTGTGGCTCTTTCAGCCGACTCATTGGCCTTAGAAGCATCTATGACGCCTTTAGCCCAGGTAAGTGACTCTTTTTGTTTTTCGGTAAGAGCCGAAACCTCAACAGCCTCCAACTTCGTCAAAACTCTGAGCGCTACACGATGCTCATTGTGCTTCCGTTTTGACGGTCGGACATGACGTTTTCCCCTCACCGCACCACCTGTTGTGAGTACTTGGGGGAGATTTTCACCATTTTTGGTGTGGTCGGCTTTGGCCAAGACCAACGGACGGACAGTCGGACGATTGGGGAACCGCGCTCCATCGGAACACGAAGGCATCCCCGTCAAGAGAATTTTTTTAATTTTGTCTGTATTAGACCGTAATAGGTACTACGATGTAGGCCTTACAGACTTTGTACAGATTTTTGCTATTGCGTAATAGGTACTGGTAACTATCCGCTATGTGATAAACACGTCCGTTCACTGCGAATGATCAGCAACGAATCGTACTGACAGGAAGTTTTACAGATCATTCCGGTTCCAATATTCGTACTATTGATAACTTTGTATATCAAGCATATTGGTTTTGGTAGGGACCTAAATTGGTCTATATGAGCGGGTAAAACCAGACATTTCGAAAAAACCATGAAATTTGATGGGAGAGTAGTCCTTGGGACGCAAACTCGTAATAAGACGAAATTCGTACATATGTAACAGGTGGCGCAAAAGTAATCCTCCTATCAGAAAATGCTATAAATTTTGCGATTGGCCCCTAATGTCAGTTCTGTTTTGACATTTGTGTAGTAAACACATGCGAAATACACGTTAATAAACAATGTTACGCTACACTGCTCCAGAACGCGGAAAACAAAACAGAACTGACATTAGGGGCCAATCGCAAAATTTATAGCATTTTCTGATAGGAGGATTACTTTTGCGCCACCTGTTATATGCCCACATTGTGGCAATAAGGTATGAATGTGGTTCCATAACCAAATCCTTATGGCAAGAACTAGAATCATAAAATTTTATGTGAGGGTAGCTCTTGGGACGCAGACATTCGCATGACTTCTATGCGAAAAACAGCTGATTTGTGACCTATAAAAAGGCAGCAGAACGACTAAGCGAATAAAAACATACTGTCTGATGCCTGTTAGTTGGTCGCAAATCCGCTGTTTTTGGCATAAAAGTCATGCGAACGTTAAGGTTCGACATCGGTAAGTGTTTTTTTCTATATATGTAAGTATGAAACATTGAGTGAAGTCGTTTGAATAATAGAAGAGAAGAGTAAATCATACAACTTGTGGACTTGACTGGCATAGTGAAGAAAGAGGAACCCTACATGTATGTTCATTCCTGCTTTCCTATAAGCGTTACAGAAGCCACAACAGATCTTTATAAAATTTCTAAGAGAGGTTTTCTAAATCCAAATCTGTGAGCAATAGAGGTCTATGAATTGTTTCCCACCAGGTATTAACACAATCTACATATACACAGTCTACATATACATACCTAGCCCCAAATCAATGGTACCCGAAGTGATGCTACCTGACTATACACTGGTGGGTATTTTTAGTATGCCTTCATCCGCATAGGACGTTCCATTATATAGAATAAATTCAAAATCGTATGAATTGAGAGGTAGACGAACTTCATTTGTCCAACGGCGGGCATCAAAATTGTCAAACGTTTCTTCGAATAGAAGATCGCTTTGACAAATTTTTCTATTGCCATTTGCCAATTCCGTGGTGGACGGCCAACAGAATATCCATAGCGACGTCGAAGGCGGCGTTTCTACACCCTTCTGTAGTATATGTATTGTCCCAAACATATTCGGCTTGAAATATACATATGTTTAGGGTACACTCCAAATATATAATATTTGACACACACAAATATTATATGTTTGGGAGGATATTGTTCTAAACACAAACATGTCCCCATTCTAATATTTTTTTATTTGGAACTAGTATTTCGGAAACAAAGATAAATTTGTATTTATGTATTTTGGCAATATATCAATGCCAAGTTTTCTGTTTTTCCGATGTTCAAAGAGCATTTTTTTATAAATTGTATATGTTTGTAAAATTTAATTAAAACCTAAATCGTATAATCTTTAGTAAATATAAATTGCATTGATGGATTGACAAAAAGTGATGAAGTGGAATATTTATAAATTAACCCTTGGACAAACACATGGTTCTGGCCAGGCATATTTCATTTTTGAGCTTTAATTAAACATACTTCTAGTTTATATGCCTGGCCAGACCCTATACAATTTATATGAAATAAATTACACATTTTGGGTTGTTTTTCTGTGAATTCAATGCAAATGTTTACTTGCAGGTAGTTTCTGTGTTCATTTTTCTCTTAATTCTTTCTTTCGTTTGTGATTTTTGAACATCGGCAGTCCGAAATATAATTTTTTTGTGTGGAAACTAAAGTGAAATTATTACTATTATTATGGCAGAGGATTTAGAATTGAAATACGTGAAATACGCGCTTGCGTACAGGCAGCCTTACTGATAATTTCCAACAACAACTATCATCAGCGTTACAGCGTGATTTCGCACTTCACACAGAAGCAGACGAAGAACTAGATTTATTTGAAGACCAAAGCTGTGAAAACACAGATTTTGTGCCCGAAGATGGCCTCGGACATTAAATATGAATTAGAAATTGAAGAAAATGAAATATTCGACAGCGATGAAGAATCCGAAGAAGAAGGTGAGAATGCACCAACTCAAGCTGCAGATGGTTTTTTGCTTGGAAAAGATGGTACCAAGTGGAGTACAGCTGAACCCGCTACAGTGAGATTCCGCCAGCACAATATCATGCGTTTCGGTGGTGGACCAAAAACAAAACTGACCACTCCGCTTGAGATGTTCAAGCTTATCTTTTCACCGAATATTACACAAACAAATCAATATGGAGAAAAAGTTACACGCAAATGGAACGCAGAACATGCAAACTGCACACCACGAGTATGGGTTGATATGACAAGTGTTGAGCTTGACGCTTTTATTGGGATACTAGTGGCTTTTGGCGTCAGTCATAATACTATGCAGCTCTCAAGATTGATGTGGCAAACTGATGCACTTCCAATATTCCGTGCAGCCATGTCATATAGACGATTTGTTACTTTGATGCGCTGTATTCGATTTGACAATAGTCGTACGCGCGCATTTCCTCAACAAACCGACAAAGCTGCTCCCATTCGCGACATATGGAACTTCTTGAATAACAATCTTGCCAGTAATTTTGAACCATACGAAAGTGTAACCATCGATGAGCAGCTATTTCCATACCGTGGGCGCACAAAGTTCACGCAATACATCCCATCAAAGCCCGCAAAGTATGGCATAAAAGTATGGAGGGCATGCGTTGCGAGAACCAAATATCCGTTGCAAGGAAAACTGTACACTGGTAAGGAGGGAGAACAACGAGAGACAAAGCAAGACGAAAATGTGCTCATGAGTTTGGCTAATCGATACACCAACAGCGGCAGAACTATTATTGCTGATAACTTCTTTGCAACATTAGACGCAGCTAAACGTCTTTCGTCGATTGGACTAGCATACGTTGGCATCATTAGATCCAACAGAAGGTGTCTTCCCAAAGATGTGAAAAAAGACAGCAAACGGCCAGTGACTTCAAATATCCGTTGCAAGGAAAACTGTACACTGGTAAGGAGGGAGAACAACGAGAAACAAACCAAGACGAAAATGTGCTCATGAGTTTGGCTAATCGATACACCAACAGCGGCAGAACTATTATTGCTGATAACTTCTTTACAACATTAGACGCAGCTAAACGTCTTTCGTCGATTGGACTAGCATACGTTGGCACCATTAGATCCAACAAAAGGTGTCTTCCCAAAGATGTGAAAAAAGACAGCAAACGGCCAGTGTCTTCATCTGTGTTCGGTTTTTATGATAACCTTATATCACTGCGCAGCTACGTTCCAAAGAAAAACAAAGCGGTAAATATAAAGGGGTTTTCAACAGGGACGCTACAAAAGTAGACCGACAGGGACAGCAAACGACGCCATATTTTTTGCCGCTCTTTTGACATTTCTCTTCAGTAAGGTTTGCCATTTCATGATGGAAAGATATACGAGCCAACAACGAGTCGAAATTATTAAAATTTACTACCGAAATCCCGAGTCAGTGGCCTCAACGTTAAGAGCGCGAAAAATCATCTTCAGCGATGAGGCTCATTTCTGGCTATTGGTCAGACAGCAATCTACACGTACTCCATGAGTCATCATTGCATCCCGAAAAAATTACGGTTTGGTGCGGTTTATGGGCCGGCGGCGTCATTAGGCCGTACTTCTTCCGTGATGATCAAGACCGGCACGTTACTGTGAATGGGAACCGCTACCGTTCAATGATAACCGAATATTTTTGGCCCCAATTGGATGATATGGACCATGGAGGACATGTGGTTCCAACAGGACGGCGCCACAAGCCACACAGCGAATGCCACAATCAATTTATTGGAAAACAGGTTTGGAGAACGTGTTATCTCACGAAATGGTCCAGTCCATTGGCCGCCTCTGTCGTGCGATTTGACGCCGTTAGACTATTTCCTGTGGGGCTACGTCAAGTCTATGGTCTATGCCAACAAGCCAGCGACGATTGATGAACTTCCTACGAATATCGAACGTGAAATTGCAGCAGTATCGGCCGATTTATGCTTGAAAACCGTCGAAAATTGGATTCAGCGTCTGAACTTCTGCAAGCGTGCCCGTTGTGGCCAAAAAACTTTTGTAGCGCTCTTATTGACGGACCCGATACTATCCACTGTGCACTACACCAAGAAAGTTGAAGGCGTAGCAAAATAACCGGAAGCTATAGGCGTTGATACAATGGACCAAATGGTAACGCATTACTCCACAAAACGGTCAACCAGACGTTGGCCATTAGCATTTTTTGCAACATGATAGACGTCATGGGATTAGCCGCTTACATCATATGCAATGAAAATATAGAAGGAACCAGAAAAGAGAAGCGACGATTGTTCTTGAACACGCTGAGTAAACAATTGGTGCTTGCTAATACTGAAAATCGCATGAACAACAACCATATTTTGGGACAACATTCAACCCGTTTGGCCATTGAATCTTTCTTTGGAAGGCCGTTGAATATTTCCAGCAACATGCTGCCTAACCAACAAAGCGGCCCTAGTACACTGAGTTCCAGAAAAGATTGCAGAATTTGTTTCACGCAAGACGAAAAGCTGCGTAGGAAGACAAGTTTTTACTGCACCAAATGCACTAATCCTGTGTGCCAACAACATTCTAAAGTTGATTATACTTGTTTTTCATGCATTCCACAAAATGAATAAAAAACCAGTAAGGAAAGGCTAAAGTCGAGCGGGGCCGACTATACAATACCCTACACCACTCTCGTAATATTGAATAACTCTGAAATATAAATTTTGTAGTTCATGTATAAATTGTTTATTCTAAATTTCAAAACGATTGGATGTTAAATACAGCTTCTATAGAACTAAAGGG
The DNA here is from genome assembly GCA_963930755.1 of Eudasyphora cyanicolor. NCBI lineage: Eukaryota > Metazoa > Arthropoda > Insecta > Diptera > Muscidae > Eudasyphora > Eudasyphora cyanicolor. Next base: position 55,403,002 of record OZ005735.1, read on the forward strand.
CCAAATCGGTGGAATCATATATATGGGAGCTATAGCTAAATCTTAACCGATTGTCTTCAAATTCGGTAGTGTTGGTTCATGTATCAAGAAACTCTACCATTCTAAATTTCAAAATGATTGGATGTAAAATACAGCTTCTTCAGGACTAACGAGCAAAATCGGGCGAAACATATATATGGGAGCTATAGCTAAATCTTAACCGATTTTCTTCAAATTCGGTAGTGTTGGTTCATGGATCAAGAAACTCTACCATTCTATATTTCACAATGATTGGATGTAAAATACAGCTTCTATAGGACTAAAGGGCCAAATCGGACGAAACATATATATGGGAGCTATAGCTAAATCTTAACCGATTTTCCTCAAATTCGGCAATGTTGGTTCATGAATCAAGAAACTCTACCATTCTAAATTTCAAAACGATCAGATGTAAAATACAGCTTCTATAGGACTAAAGCGCCAAATCGGACGAAACATATATATGGGAGCTATAGCTAAATCTTAACCGATTTTCCTCAAATTCGGCAATGTTGGTTCATGGATCAAGAAACACTATCATTCTCAATTTCAAAACTATTGGATGTAAAATACAGCTTCTATAGGACTAAAGGGCCAAATCGGACGAACGATATATATGGGAGCTATATCTAAATCTGAACCGATTTTCCTCAAATTCGGCAATGTTGGTTCATGGATCAAGAAACTCTACCATTCTAAATTTCAAAACGATCGGATGTAAAATACAGCTTCTATAGGACTAAAGGGCCAAATCGGACGAAACATATATATGGGAGCTATAGCTAAATCTTAACCGATTTTCTTCAAATTCGGCAATGTTGGTTCATGGATCAAGAAACTCTACCATTCTCATTTTCAAAACGATTGGATGTAAAATACAGCTTCTATAGGACTAAAGGGCCAAATTGGACGAACGATATATATGGGAGCTTTATCTAAATCTGGACCGATTTCAACCAAATTCAATAGCGATCTTAACAGACGCGAAATACTCTAAACTGCAAAATTTCAGAACGATCGGAGTGAAATTGCGACCTGTAGTCGACGAACAACTTTACATGGACAGACGGACGGACATCGTTAAATCGACTCAGCTAGTGATTCTGAGTCGATCGGTATACTTTAAGGTGGGTCTAGCTGTGTTATTTTCAGGTGTTACAAACATCTGCCGTGAAACAAACTTATAATACCCTGTACCACAGTGTGGTGTAGGGTATAATAAAAATTTTTTTAGACCAAGATAATAAAAAGACCAAGACCAAAATAATATACGAAAAAGACTAAAGACCAAAATAATATACGAACATACTTAGAAATTCAAAGTTACGGTACCCTTTTTGGGGTCTGGCCAGGCATATGTGTTTGTTCGAAGGTTTCAGAATATGTGTTTGACGGGGGGTTAAAAGATATTTTTAGCTATAACGTTTAACACGAAAACTAGGAAAAACTAACTAATATTCGAAGAAGTCAGCAAAGTTTTAAAAATATTTTTTAACTAAAATATATGTATTTGGAAAACTTTTTAAACACATATGGGAAAAAGTTAAAAGTTTTTTCATTGGGGTAATCTATGTTACCCAGCAAAATTTCCCATTACCAAATAACCTGACGGGTAAGCTAAATTCAAATCTAGTAACTGCTTATTATTTGGCCTCCCTTCGAATTATTTTTACGCATGCATGTCATTGGAGGAAAGTGCTTCCACTCAAGCATACCAGAAGCTGAAAAATAACCACTTACCCCCACGCTTACAATTATTAAAAAGTAAGCGTGGACGTAAGTAATACTTTTATGAGTGTGTTTGTGGGTCGTAGATATTTCTGAGTTGCTACTGCTTGTTCACCACCATCAGTGGTGGCATGCGGTGAGAAAGTAGAAGAGCGTAATATTGGGAAGAGCGTAACATTGGGATGAGCGCAACATTGGGTAGAGCGTATAACTGTGAGGGAGTAGTTATCGATTGTTGTCGTCATATGACGAAAAATTTCATTTGCCGGGAGGTGGGATTGAACTCGCGACCTCCTGGTTTCGTAGTTTAGCATCACAACCACTGGCCTACCTCGCGATTCGTAGACAAATCGCTTAATAATCAAGTACAAAAATATAACCCATCAAAATCTTGGTAAGTAAATGTCGTTACCACTTGCGTTACCAGGTAATGATATCTCAATATCGCCAGCATTACTTTCGGTAAATAAATAACGACTAACTAAATTAAAACAAAAGTAAGTTATTATTAGTAATCTAACTTAGAGAATCTAATTTGAACTTATAAACTTTTCTTTAAATGGTTTAACTGAATACCAACTACAACGTATATACGTAAATCATTTAAGTAAAAATCATTTAACGAAATGTTTATAAATAAAAATAAGATTTTTTAAATTAGATTACTAGCAATAACTTATTTTTGTCATTATTTTGTTAGTCGTTATTTATTTACCGAAAGTAATGAGATATCATTACCTGGTAATGCAGCTGGTAATGACATGTACTTACCAAGATTTTGCTGGGTAGTTGTCACTCTTCACGCGTTGTGTACAGATTTCGGTACAAAAGTTGATGGAATAAGATAAACAACAAACATAAAAGTTTTTTCCCAATTTTTTCTTTTATTTTCTTATATACTTTAAAAGATATAAGCACATACAATTCAAAAATGTAGAAAAGACCCTAGACATTTTCATACATTTATTCATTCTTTTAGAGGTTGTGGCCAAACTATTCGTTCTAGAGGTACTGGTCAGTTACAAAAAATACGAGTGACACATGGAGGAAGAAGTTTTTTGGGGGCATTGTTCATGTGAGAAATTAAGTCAAGTATTGTTTGGCATTTCATCATGGAAAGACTTACGCCTGAACAACGTCTCAGATGGTCCATCCGTTGAGTCCAATTTTTGATGACTCGATTATGTTGACCATAAGTTGAGCGAAGTGCACGAAACACATTCCTCACAGAACGTGAATTTTCGTAATAAAGTTGAAAGATTTGTAAACGTTGTTCAGGCGTAAGTCTTTCCATGATGAAATGCCAAACAATACTTAACAAAAATAACATGACAGCATGACACGACTCACACGTGATCTGTCAAAAAAGGCTATTGAAAAAAGTATCTCTACTTGGATCACCCTATATTATGGTTTTAAGCGAATTCATACAATGTAAGTTAGCCCGGATCCGCGAAATTCATAAGAATATATTTTAAAATGTCTTAGTGTAATAATATCACTAAAAAATCCGCGAATTCTCATTCTTTTTATATGAAGTCTTTTAATTTATTATTAAAGGCTTTAATAAATACTAATAATACTGTAATAACTAATACTGTAATCTTACAAAAGAAGTTCATCAAAAAAACACTCAACAAGTAAGAAAGTTCAGTCGGGTAAACCGACTTACGAATCCCCTCACCTTGAGTCCCAAAAAAAATATTCGTAAATTTGATACAAAAAGGTCCATTTGTGTGGGAGGTACCAAAAGGGGCGGGCCAATAACGTCAATTTTTCTCTGGACTCTAGGTACTATAAAAGCATTACACTGTACAAAATTTTAAGTATTTGTATTAAAGATATAAGCTGGTAACTTTTGGTACAAAATGGTCCATTTGTGTGGGAGGTACCAAAAGGAGCGTGACAATAATGCCCCTTTTTCACTGTATTGTAGGTACTATTAAACCATTACACTATACAAAGTTTTAAGTCTTTGTATGCACTGGTAATAAAGTTATAAGCTATTAACTTTTGGTTCAAAATTGTCCATTTGTGTGGGAGGTACCAAAAGGAGCATGGCAATTTCCCCGATTGGAGCACTCTAAATGGGTCAAAGTGGGATTTTTTCCGGGACATCAGAATTTGTTTTAGAGGTATGGTTCCTTCGGCAAAGTTTCTTATTTTGATCCCTAGAATACGATTTTCACTGAGCAATGGGCGATTTTTAAATCGACCCGCCCTAATGTATACCCTCCTCTCTGATGAGGGGATAAAAAATCGTTTCCAAGTATATTTTCTTTCAATTCAAACATATCAAAAATGACGATTTCCCCCATGTATTGGCTATTGTTACATTTGTTATAAGTACCGTATACATGGGGTCACCGGTACGGATAGCCCCTACAGAAATGGGGCCTTGCTTATCGCGATTATGACTTTATTATGTTGTATTGCCAACCAAAAACATGCATGTGTTGCAATATGCTATTACGCTTTAAAATTCTATGTCATTATTTTTTTTATTTGGAATTTAAACGTAAAACTTGTTCTGAGTTGATGGGTTCTACACTGAAACCATAATTGAAGTTGAGGCGAATTATAATCAATAGCAAAAATAAAGTCATATGCGGTTTGTACATATTTTTTTAACAATCAATTGTGGCGGCGAACCGCACAGAACGTAGCTTTGAAAGAGACTCAACCGTTCTCGATCCAGTGGAGAATAGCATCGAAACAGTGATGAATGGCAAAAACAATTTGTTATCAATACACCAAGAGCGGAGAACACAATAGAGTCTATTTGATATACAGACAATATGAAATCAATTTTGCCAGATTGGGTGATATCTCCTCAAATTTTATGTTAAAAATGGGGATACAATTTTTGGGGAAATTATAGATTTATTATTTAAGTTTAACTACACCCAGGAAAATAATTGGTTGGAATTCTATTGTAACAAAATAGTAGTAGCAACAAAAAGTATATTGCCTACACCGTCTGTCGGTTGTATTTATATATAATTAGTTGAAACAACAATAATAACATAGATACGATCAAATGAAAATGCTTGCAACTAAATCGATGCTTGTATCAATCGAATTGAGTTTGTTTTTTTCATTGACACTCGGTTAGTTGTGGTAACCAATTTCAATTTTTCATTATAGTACCATATGCTCGATTTTTGGTTGTGACAACCAATTTTTTATTCTTGACAACAGAAATTGTATCAATAGACCAACGATTATTATTGCAACGAATAATTGGTTACTACAACAGAAAAAATATTAATAAATAATCGTTTCTTGGTTATCCCAATCATTTCCCAAATTTAGAATAATGAAATGTATTTTGGGAAATACAACCTAAAGATTGGATGCTGTTCTTTTACATGATACATGACAAACAAAAAATAAAATTACTCGACATAAAAAATCTTCAATATTTTGTTCAAGAACGGTATAGGTAATCAAAAATAATCTCGTGTGGATAATAATGTGTGGAATGTAGAATATGTTGTGCAAAATGTTTTACATAAATAAAAAATATAAAAATGTGTTTTTTTTTCGTGTACAAAATGTGTGTCAAATATTTCCACATCTCAAAATAGTGATGAATTTGTAATAGGGGTTTTTTAATTTTGTTATGAATTGTTTTATTTTTTGTTCAATAAATAAAATTAACAATTAATGAAAACTGTTTTTAATTAATTGTCGGTAGTATATGACTAACAAATTGTCAGAAAACATTTGGTTGTGGCAACTACAACAGATAATTTAAGCCACCATTTTTGTAGTTGACGCAACCAAATATGATTGTTCTCAACATATAAGCACCAACATATTGGTTGTTCTGATGGAATCGCATGATAGTAGGCAGAACTACCGAAATTCGGTTGGCAAATAATTCGGTTAAGGCAACCAAACTATATTCTGTGTGTAGAGAGTGGCAGCCAAATGCGCTACCACAGAGCCGTAAGGAAAAAACATACGTTTTTTCTAGCCCCTTCCATTGAACCAATTTGATTGCTTTAATTTTGACATCAAGCAGTTCCTAACAGTCAATTATTGCCGTAAGAAGTGCTTGAATGCCGCTAGAGCCATGCCCACATGTTCCAGTTCTTCTGGAACGTGTAAGGTAGTTCTTAGTCTTGCATATTCATATGTGGCCCGGCACCCATATCAGGTGAATATTGAATTGTTCAGCCATCTCGTAAAGAGATCTGCGACTGTCGAGGGCAGTTTTTGAATTTAGGAATATAGTTTCCCGTGATTACATAACAGTCTGTCTATCAAAGAATATATTATTACCGATATTGTTCGGAACATTAATTTTCAGCCATTCCGCTACCTCTTTAATAGCTAAGATTTCTGCCCGGTAAACACTACAGTAATCAGACAGCCTTTTTGCAGTTGATAGCTCAAGTTCCTCCGAAAAGACAATACGAATCTCCTATGTCCAAAATTAACTAAATTTCAATATACATATGAAGACGAAAATATAAAGTATTGGATGATAAGAAAAATAAAATTACAAGAAGAAATAATAAAGGCATAAAAAAATCAAAATATCCTATCGGATACCAGGTACAGAATGAAGTAGGAAGATAAAACAAGGAAAATGATAAAGTAAATAGGACACAGGAACATGGTATAACGGGAACGTAAAATATTTGAACAAGTTAAACTGAAGCGGAAATGAAACGGGGAACAGGGAGTGTCAGGAACGAAATTAGAGAAAATGGATGGTAGGATAGTAACAGAACGAAAACAGGACCAGCGCGTATCAGGAACAGAGCACAGCAGGAAACACGGCGTAGCAGGAGTAGAGCACAGCAGGAAACACGGCGTAGCAGAAACTGATCCTGGCAGGAAAATAAAAGAGCACGGTAGGAACAAAGCATAGTACCGGGTTACAGCAGGGACAGAGCATTAATCTATGTACAGACGATTGTCAGATCGGACAACGTTATCAACCCTGTTAAAGTGCTGCAATTGCACGGTCAGTAACAGATTGTTGGGCAAAGGTGAATTGACAGTTCTGACGATTGCAAGAAAACCTTACAATTTCATATATTTACAATATATTTTGTCAATATTTATATGCAGGATGAACAATAAAAATAGTTTATAGACAGCGTTGCTAATAAAATGATTCTCTGACAATGGCGCCATTGTCACTTGCATAAACTTTGCACATCTAACAATCTGCAAAATATCTCATAATGACTTGTCTGCCAACGTTGCAAGACAAAAATTTTATGTTCATACGGTTGTACGATCACAGGGTTGCATTTTTCTGACGATATTGTTCGATCTGGCAATTGATTATACATAGCTTAACAGAAATAAAGCACATCCGGAGCGGAGGGTGGCAGGGACAGAGCATGGCAATAATAGGACGCAGCAGGAGCACAGCAGAACCACAGAGAGTTGCAGGGACAGATCGTTTAGGAACAGATAGTTGCAGGAACGGATATTGAGCAGGAACATTGTCGGGAAGAGAACATAGCAGGAACAAAGCATGGCAGGAAACTGGAACGTAGCAGGAAACAGAACTGAGCTGACAACCGTGTATTAATATAACGCGAGATAACGTACGACAAATACAAAAAGTAACAATAGTTTACGAAATTAAAATGAAATTAATGATTAGAATAAGAGCCACGCGTTTTATCGTTGAAATCGAGTCGGAAGTTGAGAAGAGAGAGTTTAAAGGGTTGAATCGCTCATAATTATATCTACAAAAATCTATTTTTAACGGAATAAAATTACGAATAGAATGAGCAGCAATATTAAAGTGTAATTCGCTAACTTAATCAGTTCCAGCCGCTTGAAGTAAGTTGGTAAATCAAGAGGGTCACTCCAGCAAAGATCACGTAAGGCATAAATTGGACATGGTTTTTGTACGGATTAAAGCCTATCAACGTAAATTTTATAATGAGTAGACTATAAAACAGAAGCGTATTCAAGAGTAGGCCTAACAAGAGATGTACGAGAACCAAAGTTTCAAGGCGCCACGTTGTTTAGCTTTTTTTGAGCACTCAAAGTAAACGATTTCAGTGAAACATGGAAAATATTGGTCACCGATACTTTCATTTAAAAGGTCTCAGTCCAACCAATATTAAAACCGAGCTAGGTTCTACTTTGAGGAGTCTACTGCTTCGTTTACAACTATAAAATATTGGCAGAGTTTAAATGAGCTGTAAGAGCTGCAAAGACGAACACCGTAGTGGTCGACCAAATGATGTGTCCACGACAGAAATGTTAAAAATCTACAAAATGGTATTGTATGACCGTCGATTGAACACTCGTGAGCTGGTACAAGTCATATGCATTTCAAAAAGTGCTACACATCGCATATTGACGGACAGTTTGATGATGAAAATCTTTGTAAGGTCGGCTAATTTTGGGACCGCACTCGAAAAAAGATTTTTAACCAAGTATATGTCATTCAATTCTTTAGACCATCGTCTGATAAATGATAATAAACTCATAGATTTCGCAACACACGATTCAATGTATAAGTTAAATTCAATTTTGGGCTCAAGAAAAACATCTAGACCATTAATGTTATCAACCTACTCAAGGGTGTAATTGGAAAGAATTTTTTTTAAATTTTTTTCAAATTTAAAAGCAAAGTTTCTGTTACACCAATCCGCCAAACGCAAAAGTTCCTCTTGTCGAGAGGTTATAAACTGACTAAAGATCATTAAAATATAGATTAAATGGAATAGGACCTAGGTGAAGTTACACAAATAATACGAGACAAACAGAGTTTAAAATATAAGAGTAGCAGTGCTACCACAGCCTTCTTTGCTCTTAACTAAGTACAGGGCTTTCCAACATTTATTTTGAATCACCCGGTATTTCGGTAGCAGTCACTTTTGAAGCTTTTATCTTTGACATTTGGCAAGTAGAAACTACGCCATTACTAAAAATGGAACGATGCACGATTCAACAACGCACTGAAATTATTAAAATTCGAAAAATTATCTTGATTGATGAGGGCCATTTCCACGGCTCTATGAAATAACCCCCCAATGAAATAAACCCCCAAAATCGAAAATGAAATAAGTCCCCAAATTTGGGGACTTATTTCATTATGATATAAGTCCCCAATTTGAAAAATGAAATAAATCCCCACATAATGAAATTAGACCCCAAATTTAAAATGAAATAAATCCCCATTTTTGGGGACTTATTTCATAATTAAATAAGACCCAATTTTTAGAGTGAAATAACTACCCAATTTTTTATTTATTTTTTTTTTTAATAATATAAACAAATTTAAGTATAAATTTGCGGCGGAATGAAATTGGGCCCCAGGAAAATACACCCCAATATTTTTATGAATATGGGCCCCAAAAAATAACATATCAAACAACAACAATTTTATTTGGGGCTTAATTTCATTTTTTGTCTGCTTTTTGGGGTTTACTTTCATTTCTTGTCTGCTTTTTGGGGCTTATTTTCATCTGTTAATTTAGAAACAGGAGAGGCTACGCATAAAATATTTGCTCCACGTTGCCTACTTTGGATCCTGTCCATAGGAGAAAGTCTTAAACAGAGGCCGCAGGCCGTAGGCCGTCCAGGAAAAGATTTATAATTAGAAAATAGGTGTATTATTGCTTACTCCCCAGATTTACGAAGAGAATATTTCTTAGTTTTTTTGGGGTTTATTTTCATTTCATGCTGTTTTCTTGATTGAGGTGTAATTTCCTAAATCAGTTTTTGTAACGAAAATAGGCCCCAAATTTGGGGCGTACTTTCATTTTCAATTTGGGGTGCATTTTCTTGGGGTCCAACTTCCGGCCGCCTAAATTTGCATATAATCTTCAATAATACTACGGCAACAAGGACAATTATAATTTTGCAAACCATTGGCAATAGAGTCAGCAAGTAGTTCGTTATTGCATTTGTCGCAAATCTTCAAATGTCTGCATGGCAAAAAATCAATGTTTGGTGCATTTTCTCTATAGACAACACATTCATTTTCATTAGAAGATGTGTTGTAGAATTCTTCTTCAGATTCATCATCACTAGATGATTCTTCTTTGAGGATGTCAGGGATCATATGAAACCTTGAGCAGAAGAACATTATTGCAAACAAAAAGAACATTTTTAAAAATGGTGGAATCACTGTGGAAAGGCGATAAATGGAATACATATGGTCGATTGAGAAAAAATTAGTATAAAATAAAAAATTCGCGCGAATTTTTTAATTTTATACTAATTTTTTCTCAATCAATCATATGTATTCCATTGGTTGCCTGTTCAGTACAAAAGTTATTGCGAAGCTATTCTTTCATGAGAAACCGAAGATGTACGTTTGTTTGGTCTTTAACGGAAGTGTTGTGAATGATTGTGGCAGTGAAAAGGATGGCAACAGAAAGGATACGTGCCAATTTTTTAATTTTATACCAATTTTCGCTCAATCAAACATATCTTTTTGTTTTTTTTTTGGATAAATCCTTTTTTTCTCTATAACATAAAGCAATTCACTATTACGTCTCTTGCCGGCAGTAATTTCGTAATTATTTTTTTTTTGATTTTTACACCTTGAGGTCTTTTAACAAACTGATTTGCTGGTACATATTTATTTAAACAAGTAGTCAATGCTATCAAAATTTCTAATGGTCTATAAATTCGATCGCAGTTTCAGTATATCACATTATACACGTAAAAGAATCTTTGCTCAGAATTATTAATTAATATTATTAATATTTAAAAATATTCTTCCGACTAATTTTAATATTTTGTAACTATAAATTTTCTTTCAGTGCAGCAGAAATTCTTTGCGGTAGTTACGCATGTGGCGAGTACAGTAGTTTTTCTGCATTGAACTCTAATTCTTAATTTTTAAAGATATTTTTTTAAAAATGAAATGAGTCCCCAAATTGAAAATTGGGGATTTATTTCATTGCAAAAAATGGGGACTTATTTCTTATGAAATAACTCCCCAAAATAAAAATGAAATAACTCCCCAAAAAGTGAAACAACCCCCAAATTTAGTTGTTGTTGTTTTCTGTAAAAATTTTTGGGGACTTATTTCATTTTCGATTTGGGGTGTTATTTCATTGGGGGGTTATTTCATAGAGCCGATTTCCACATCGGTGCCTACGTCAACAAGCAAATTTTAGCACCTGGGGCTCGGAAAACCCAAGAGTTATTGTTGAGAAGCCTCTCCATCCTCAACGTGTGACTGTTTGGTGCGGTTTATGGTCCGGCGGGGTCATTGGACCGGGATCATTGGACCGTGTTATCTCTCGAAGAGGTAATCACAATTGGCCACCGAGATCTTGTGATTTAACACCTTGCGACTTCTTCCTTTGGGGCCACGTGAAAGATAAGGTCTACGCCAACAGCCCAGCGCCGATTCAAGACTTCAAAGATAGAATTCATGAGGCTATCGACGACATAGGGCAGCCACTTTGCGATTTGGTTATGGAAAATTTCATAAAAGAATATGGTCCTGTAATCGTGGTCGTGGTGGCCATTTGGCTGATATTGTTTTTCATTATTATCGGCATACCTTCCTCTTTATTATGAAATAAACATCCAATCATTTATCTCAAAAAAATTGCATTTTTCATTGAATACCAAAATAACACCTCTTGTTGGAAAACCCTTTATTTTGAGCTTTCAGATAAGGAACTGTTAAACCACCACATAGCAGACAGGTGTAACTGTTGGTACCTTATTACTCCTGGTGAAACGAACAAGATCCGTATTGGTAGGGTGAACACCAAGACCATTATCGGAAGTCCATCTTGAGATTGTATGAAGGACCTGCTGTAGGATGTATCTAAGAGTACTCGGAAACTTCTCTCTAACAAGTATTGCCACACCATCTGCATAGACAACAACGCTAACACCCATCATCTGCAGAGAAAGCAGAATATTGTTCATGCAGAGATTCCATATCAGATGAGACAGAGCACCCCATTGGGGCGTTCCCCTGCTCACAAATCTATGGAGGTCAGTTGACCTATAGCTGAAATGCGTCTTTTGTTGCCATTAAAAAAGGTGTATAAAAAACAACGTTTTCTAATTTGTTATCGACTGTTACTAAACCACTTTTTCTATGTGAAAATATTAACAGGAATACCGGCTCTATCGGGCTTATATTTAAGAAAATATAGTCAAAGTACTAAAGGATATATCGAAAATTCGGTCCAGCCGTTTAGACGTCTATATGGTACAAACAAACCAACAAACATACATTTTATCCCCTCACCTTAGAGAGGAGGGTATATATCATTTGCTACGAACCAAAAGTGTAACACATCGAATGAGTGACCTAAGACCCTATGTATGTTCGGCGGATATCCGTTTTGGGTCATTTTAAGTCGAATGAGAAATGTCCGTCCGCCCGTCCGTCCGTCTGTCTGTCTGCTGGCTGGTGCGCACGATAACTCTCGAAAGGAGTAACCGATTGGCTTCAAATTTGGTATACACTGCATACAAAGACTTGAAATTTTGTACAGTGTAATCGTTTAATAGTACCTACACTACCCAAATGGACCATTTTGGGGTACCTCCCACACAAATGGACCATTTTGTTCCAAAAGTTACCAGCTTCTAACTTTAATACCAGTGGACATAAATACTAGATATTTTGTACAGTGTAATGCTTTTATAGTACCTAGAGTCCAGAGAAAAATGGGCGTTATTGGCCCGCCCCTTTTGGTACCTCCCACACAAATGGACCTTTTTGTACCAAAAGTTAACAGCTTTTAACTTTAATACCAGTGCATATACTTGCAATTTTGTAAAGTGTAATGCTTTTATAATACCTAGAGTCCAGAGAAAAGTGACCGATATTGGGACGCACCTTTTGGTACCTCTCACACAAATGGACCATTTTGTAACAAAAGTAAACAGCTTTTAACTTTAATACCATTACATCCATTAAAGTTATTAAAGGCAATTTAAATTGATAATAATTTAAATAAAACAAAAACATTTACTAATATTTTTTGAGACTCAAGGTGAGGGGATTAATTAGTCGGTTTACTCGACTAAACTTTCTTACTTGTTCTTCATATGTATAGACACGAAAATTTGAACGTTCAAAAAAAAATATGTTTGCTTTTAGTTTTATGAAATACTCGTAGTATGCCTCAATCTACACAAAAAAATAAGTTTTTAGGTCTCGGACATAAATATTGATCTGAGACCCCATAACGTATACATATATATTCTTAATCGCCTTAAAATTCTAAGACGATTTAGACATGTTCGTCTGGCCGCCTGTTGTAATCACGCAACAGTCCGTGATAATAGAGCTAGGTTGACCAAATTTGGTAGAAATATTTCTTATAGTTGCAGGTTGTTTGGGATTGCAAATGGGCCATATCGGTCAATGTTTTGATATAGCCTACCTATAGAGGTCGCTCCTAAAATGCATCGCAGTAATTTTTTTTTTAAAATCAGATCATATTATGTTATAGTTCACCTATAGATATCGCTCACAAACAGGCTTATTTAAGCCGTAAACACCACTTTTTATACCCTCAGTTTAGTGATACTAGGGTATACATATATCATTTGCTACGGCCAAAAGTGTAACACATCGATGGAGTGGTCTAAGACCCTAAGTATGTTCAGCGGATATTCGTTTTGGTTCATTTCGCATGTCGCATGAGAAATGTCCGTCCGTCTGTCTGTCTGCTGGCTGGTGCGCACGATAACTCTCGAAATGAGTAACCGATTGGCTTCAAATTTGGTATACGCTAATATTTTTTTCAATCTCCGGCTAAGTTCGAAGATGGGCCACATTGGCCCACTCCTTCTGGTACCTCCCACACAAAGGGTTAACGTTCAGTGAAATATTGATTCTTTAATAACATTCATACTACCTATTAGAATCTTCTGCAATTTCACACATTGTACTATTTTATTTGTCGCATTCACCTCGAGAAAAATGGGTGAAGTTGCCACGCTCCTTTTGGTACCTCCCACACAAATTGGACTGCTTATAACTTTAATACAGGTGCATATAAATACGTGAAATTTTGTGTGGTATAATGTTTTTGTAAATGTGTGAAGAAAGAAAAAAGGGCGAAGTTGTCACGCTCCTTTTGGTATCTCCCACACAAATGGACCATTTTGCATCAAAATTGAACTGCTTAAATATAAGTGTATAAAAATACGTGAAATTTTGTACGCTATAATGTTTTTGTAGCGTATATAGTCCCGTAAAAAATGGGCATTATTGTACAGTCCCTTTTGGCACCTCCCACACAAAAGGTCCGTTTTATACCAAAAGTTAACGGCTTATACTCGTAGCTTTAATACCAGTACATACAAATACCTGACATTTTGTACAGTGTAATGCTGTTATAGTGCCTATAGTCCTGTGAAAAGTGGGCGTTATTACCAAGCCCCCTTTTGTACCTCCCACACAAAATGACCAAATCGTACCAAAATTGAATAGCTCGCATCGTTAATATACCAGTGCACATGAACACCTATAGTTCGGAACAGTGCAATGTATTTAAAGACAAGTAAGAAAGTTCAGTCGGGTAAACCGACTTACGAATCCCCTCACCTTGAGTCCCAAAACAAAATTCGTAAATATATATTTTTTTTAATTAAATTATTATCAATTTAAATTGCATTTAATAACTTTAAAGTATGTACTGGTATTAAAGTTAAAAGCTGTTTACTTTTGGTACAAAATGCTGCATTTGAGTGGGCGGGCCAATAACGGTCACTTTTCTTTGGACTCTAGAAACTATAAAAGCATTACACTGTACAAAATTTCACGTATTTGTGTCCACTGGTATTAAAGTTAAAATCTGTTAATTTTTGGTATAAAATGGTCCATTTGTGTGGGAGGTACCAAAAGGGGCGTGGCAATAACGGCCACTTTTCTCTAGACTCTAGGTACTGTAAAAGCATTACAATGTACAAAATTCATGTATTTTTATGCACTGGTATTAAAGTTATAAGCTGGTAACTTTTAGTACAAAATGGTCCATTTGTGTGGGAGGTACCAAAAACTCTAGGTGCTATAAAAGCATTACACTGTACAAAATTTCAAGTATTTGTATGCACTGATATTAAAGCCATAAGCAGTTAACTTTTGTTGCAAAATGATCCATTCGTGTGGGAGGTACCAAGAAGGAAGTGGCCACTTCGTTCATTTTCGACTAACAAACTAATACTATGTGTGAAATTTCAGAAGATTCGAGTAAGTAGTATATAAGTTATTAAAGGTTCAATATTTCACTAAAAGTTAACCCTTTGTTAACTTAAAATAACCCAAAACGGATTTCCGCCGAATATACTTAGGGTCTTAGGTCACTCCTTCGATGTGTTACACTATTGGCTCGTAGCAAATGATATATACTCTCCTCTCTAAGGTGAGGGGATAAAAATACTGTTTACCGAAAAATAGGAGTATTTGTTAAACACCTTATGGTACCTTCCACACAAATTGACAGATTAATTAGTGTAATGTTATATATTACATTACTCACAATGTGAGGGTATACCTTAGTTGGTTTACCCGACTGATACTTTCTTACTTGTTCTAAGACATTTAGCTGCAATTTTGCAGTTTGTATTCAATGTTGGCAAGAATTCAGCTCAATACGAGTAAAATTTATCAAATTTTATTTTGTTGTAGTCCCCTTGTAAATCTAGCTTTTAAAAATGCTATATATTTGAAGCCATAAATATATCAGGTGAAGAGTTTGGCTAAAGAATTTGGGGCCTGAAATTTGACTAAAAATTGCAGCGTTCGTTTTTTTTATACCCTACACCACACTGTGGTACAGGGTATTATAAGTTTGTTTCACGGCAGATGTTTGTAACACCTGAAAATAACACAGCTAGACCCACCTTAAAGTATACCGATCGACTCAGAATCACTAGCTGAGTCGATTTAAGCATGTCCGTCTGTCCATGTAAAGTTGTTCGTCGACTACTGGTCGCAATTTCAATCCGATCGTTCTGAAATTTTGCAGTTTAGAGTATTTCGCAGCTGTTAAGATCGCTATTGAATTTGGTTGAAATCGGTTCAGATTTAGATATAGCTCCCATATATATCTTTCGTCCGATTTGCCCTTTAGTCCTATAGAAGCTGCATTTTACATCCAATCGTTTTGAAATTTAGAACGGTAAAGTTTCTTGATCCATGAACCAACATTGCCGAATTTGAAGAAAATTGGTTAGGATTTAGCTATAGCTCCCATATATATGTTTCGTCCGATTTGGCCCTTTAGTCCTATAAAAGCTGTATTTTACATCCAATCATTTTGATATTTAGAATGGTAGAGTTTCTTGATCCATGAACCAACCCTACCGAATTTGAAGAAAATCGGTTAAGATTTAGCTATAGCTCCCATATATATGTTTCGTCCGATTTGGCCCTTTAGTCCTATAAAAGCTGTATTTTACATCCAATCGTTTTGAAATTTAGAATGGTAGAGTTTCTTGATCCATGAACCATCATTGCCGAATTTGAAGAAAATCGGTTAAGATTTAGCTATAGCTCCCATATATATGTTTCGTCCGATTTTGCTCTTTAGTCCTGAAAAAGCTGTATTTTACATCCAATCATTTTGAAATTTAGAATGGTAGAGTTTCTTGATCCATGAACCAACACTACTGAATTTGAAGAAAATCGGTTAAGATTTAGCTATAGCTCCCATATATATGTTTCGTCCGATTTGGCCCTTTAGTCCTATAAAAGCTGTATTTTACATCCAATCGTTTTGAAATTTAGAATGGTAGAGTTTCTTGATCCATGAACCAACATTGCCGAATTTGAAGAAAATCGGTTAAGATTTAGCTATAGCTCCCATATATATGTTTCGTCCGATTTTGCTCTTTAGTCCTGAAAAAGCTGTATTTTACATCCAATCATTTTGAAATTTAGAATGGTAGAGTTTCTTGAACCATGAACCAACACTACCGAATTTGAAGAAAATCGGTTAAGATTTAGCTATAGCTCCCATATATATGTTTCGTCCGATTTGGCCCTTTAGTCCTATAAAAGCTGTATTTTACATCCAATCGTTTTGAAATTTAGAATGGTAGAGTTTCTTGATCCATGAACCAACATTGCCGAATTTGAAGAAAATCGGTTAAGATTTAGCTATAGCTTCCATATATATGTTTCGTCCGATTTTGCTCTTTTGTCCTGAAAAAGCTGTATTTTACATCCAATCATTTTGAAATATAGAATGGTAGAGTTTCTTGATCCATGAACCAACACTACTGAATTTGAAGAAAATCGGTTAAGATTTAGCTATAGCTCCCATATATATGTTTCGTCCGATTTGGCCCTTTAGTCCTATAAAAGCTGTATTTTACATCCAATCGTTTTGAAATTTAGAATGGTAGAGTTTCTTGATCCATGAACCAACATTGCCGAATTTGAAGAAAATCGGTATAGATTTAGCTATAGCTCCCATATATATGTTTCATCCGATTTGGCTCTTTAGATCCAATCGTTTTTATACCCTACACCACACTGTGGTACAGGGTATTATTTAAGTATAAAATGTCCCAAAGTAAATTTATGTAAACAATTTATACATGAATTACAAAATTTATATATCAGAGTTATTCAATATTACGAGAGTGGTGTAGGGTATTATATAGTCGGCCCCGCCCGACTTTAGCCTTTCCTTACTAGTTAATAATATACTTAAACCAAATTGATCGTTTCATGATTTGCTCCATATCCAAAGATTTTTCCAGTAATACAACTGAATGCAATCCATGGTGGAGGGTATATAAGATTCGGCATGTTCGAACTTAACGCTTTTACTAGTTGTTGTTGCATTGGGTAATCAGTTTAAAATTAATAACGCTAGCGGAGTTCAGTCTATATGTATGTACATACCTATGCCCCAACTCAATGGTACCCGAAGTGATGTTACCTTCATATGCGGTTGCCGGTATTTTCAGTATGTTGTTATCCACATAAGACGTTCCATTGTATAGAACAAATTCAAAGTCGGTTGAGTCTAAAGGTAAGCGAACTTCATTTGTCCAACGTTCCGTATCGAAATTTTTAAACGTTTCTTCGAATATAAGATCGTTTTGGCAATGTTTATTATCGCCAAATGTCACTTCAGTTATGGAGGGCAAACATTGTGACATTGTAGATGATGGTAACGGCGCTTCTGTTGTCGTTGCTGTTATTGGTTCCACATGTTTGCGTTTGTGCTCCACCAAGATGGGATCCTGGATGGAGGTTATATTATTGTTACCCTTCTGTTTTATTACCGTCGTTGCTGTTATTGGTTCCACATGTTTGCGTTTGTGCTCCACCAAGATGGGACCCTGAGTGGAGGTTATTTTAATGTTACCCTTCTTGTTTATTATCAACTTGATGTAGATGTAATCTGTGTCCGCCAGAGAGCGTGTAAATTCTGCGAAAATTCTTGGACCTTCAGACTTTGGAACTATTTTGTTCTGCTGACCAGCTTCAAGAGACTCAAATTCCTTGTTAATATTGACGTTAAAGGACACCCATTGAATATCGGGATCATCTATATAAATGTATTTGGATTATTACTACTCATGAACCTAACTTAGTATTTGCCATAAACTTTACTTGGTATCGATACCAGCAATTTATCATCCACCAATTCCACGTTGGCAGTTTCTGTGGTAAAAACATAATTAAAGGGCAAAGGAATTATAAACAGTATAAAAAAAACAAGTACATCCGATTTGTACATCTTCACGAATTAATTAGGTGGGATTGATGAACAGGTTAGAACAACCTCTTGGAACGTTCTTGAAAAAGAGACTATCAATCGGAGACTAGACGAGAAGATGTTGTTGTATGTATAGCCCCGATGTTGCGGTGACAATTTCTTATCAATTCGTAAAGAGGCGATTGTCAAAATTATAGAGAGAGAGAACAAGAAACTGTGATTTAGTAAATAAAATGAACTGTGAAAACAATTCGAAATCAAAAATCTAGCTAATGTATAGGGTGATCCATTTCGAGGTAAAGAAAAAGCATGTACGAAAGTTTCAGTCGTGTAAACCGACTAAGGTATACCCTCACTTTGTGAGTACTGTAATATGAAATATTACACGAGTTAATCTGTCAATTTGTATGGGTGGTACCAGAGGGGGTTTAACAAATACTCCTATTATTCGCTAAACATTAGATACTTCAAATATATTGCACTGTACCGAATTGTAAGCGTTTATGTGCACTGGTATATTAACCCAGCAAAATTTCTCATTACCAAATAATCCGACGAGTAAGCAAAGTTCGATAATGGTAAGTACTTACTATTTAGCCACTTTTCTCATTATTGTAACATGGGGATGTCATTGGAGGAAAGTACTTCCCAAAAGCATACAAAAAAGTAGCATAATAAGATCTTATTTGTAGCATAGGCATACCACATATATATGTATGTACTTATATTTTCACGATTTTAAGTACTTGAATAATGCATTATCAATTAGTTATAAAATAAGTAGTAGATATGTAGAAATGGCCATTTAAAGTGATTTTTTGCATATTGTCGCGTATATTTCTCGTGAAAAATGTGAACAATTTATATTTATTTTTCATTCAAATCTGCACATAAATCACATATAGCCAAAATTGCATTATATTAAAATTTGCCAAAATTATTTTGATAACAAAAAATCACTTATTTCTGTTATTATTGGTAAGTCATTATTAATAAGACGAAAGTATTGCAGCCAATAATGAGATGTCATTATTTGGTAATGCAGGGAATAATGACAGGTACTTACCAAGATTTTGCTGGGAAGGTGCCATTTTGTGGGGAAGGTGCCAAAAGGAGCGTGTTGACAACGCCCATTTTTCAAAGGGCAATAAGTTCATTAAAAAAATTACACTGTGCTAAATTTTGTTGTATTTTCGAGCATTGGTACGCTATAAGCTCTTAACTTTTTGTATAAAATTGTACATTTGTGTGAGAGGTACCAAAAGGGGCGTGGCAATAACCACCGTTTTCATAGGACTGTAGGCACTATAAAATTTGAAGTATATTTATGCACTGGTATTCAAGTTATAAGCTGTTAACGTGATTCTAACTAGGATATTCTCCCGGCTTCAAGACCATTTTGTTTCTATATTACTGGATCATGATTTCTGAGCCGTGACACTCTTTATCAACAGTTCTGCTGCAATTGTTAACTTTTAGTGCAAAACAGTACATTTGTGTGGGAGGTACCAAAAGGGGCGTGTCAACTACGCCCAATCACTGGACTATAGGTACTATAAAAGTATTACACTGTACACAATTTCAAGTATTTGCATTAGGTGATATTATAGTTATAAGCAGTTAACTTTTGGTGCAAAATGGTCCATTTGTGTGGCAGGTACCAAAAGGGGTGCGGCAACTTCGTCCATTTTTCTCGAGGTAATAGTGACTAAGATACTAATATTATGTGTAGAATTTCAGAAGATTCGAATAAGTAGTATAGAAGTTATTATTAAAGAATTGTATATAAGTACAGGACTCTCGCTAACAAATTGTGCAAGATATCTAAATTTAAAAATTTGGTTTATATGGGCTGGGTCACGCCCATTTGTCCGATCCCGCCCATTTTTGGACCAATCACGTAGATTACAACTAGATATACATACATGTATACACTAAATATATATACCAGATGCACAAAATTACAGCACTCTCGCTAACAAATTGTGCAAGATATCTCAATTTCTAAATTTGGCTTATATGGGTGCAGCCACGTCCATTAGTCTGATTCCTGCCATTTTTGGACCATTACCTACACTGCCACCTGATATATATACACTAAATTGCAGCACTCTCGCTAGCAAATTGTGCAAAATATCTTAATTCCAAAATTTGGCTTACATGTGCGGGGCCACGTCCGTTGGTCCGATGCCGCCAATTTTTGGACCAATCACGTAGACTGCCACCAGATACATATACACAAAATTACAGCACTCTCGCTAAAAAATAGTGCAAGATATATCAATTTCAAAATTTGGTTTATATGGGCGGGGCACGTCTACTTGATACATCGAAAATTCAAGTACCCTATTTTCACCACCCACATGAACACTAGACCATTTATTATTTTTTCGGTACTGATTTCCGGGCCGAAAAAGTTTCCATTTGACCTACAAACCTTCAATAAAAATTTGGTGCCGATCGGATAACGCTAAGGTCTGCCCAAAGTTGTTTCAAAACACAAAACTCACTTTACATGAACAAAATTTGGGTTTTAATCAAATGTCACATGTTCAAGTAATTAAAAAATATTTTATTAGCATGAAAAGTTTTTAAATGATCTTTGAATACAATTTTCTTTCTTACAAGTCGTAAACAATCAAAATCGGCCGAAAAACGAAAATGTTACAGCAGTTTTCATTTGAATTTTACGTCATGACAGGGCATGCACACCGACATGGCCTCAGGCATATATGTACATATCGAGAGCTTATATTCAAAACCCTCTATCTTCAATTTTTGCAAAAATGAGATTTTTATGTTAAAATAATTCGGCATCTATGGTACTAATTTGGAAATAAAAAAAACAAAAATTTAGATTTTATGGTCATTTTTGTAATTTCTCTATCTTACACACTTATTTTTTCTGAATGCAATACCCTCTATCTCTTCATATAACACTAGCCAACAGTCGTTTTGTTATTTGGTTCTAGCATAGTTTTTCTCATTGATTTTGACCTACTGAATACGAAAATGAGTTTTAAAAATGTTTCTGTCGATTGGTTTTCGAGATACAAATTTTTGAACTTTTTTTTTTAAATTTTTGGAGGTACACTGAGCATATCTTTCGTCTTCTTTGACGTATTTGATCCTACTACTACTCAAATTAAAGCAAATTGAGCCGTCTACAACTCATTCTCAGAAAATTTTCAAATCGGGTGAGTAGTTTTGATGTTGGCGGCTTAAAAAGGTTAAAAAACTGCGTTTTTTTAGTAAAAATGTGGCAGAAAAATTCATATAAAATATAAAACGCGATGCTAACAGCGATTTTGGTTTTTTTACGTATAGCTGGCATTTTTCCAAAGAAAATAAGCACTTACTTAACAAAATCTGACAACAAATGGCGGACTTATAATTTTTTTGGTAAAAGACCGAAATTCCGCTATTTCACGATATTTTGATTTTCATTATTTGCACAGCTAACCTACTAGGAGGGATCGAAAAAGCAAGTTTTTTATAATCCTTTTGGAATAGAACGGAACAGTTGCTCCTATACATAAGTTACTTCTGTTCAAAATTTCACCACCCTGGGTTAATGTCTTCTGTTCTGGCAAGGGACGTGAAATTTCAAAAATTTAGTGAAATCAGCAATTTTTATACCCTACACCACACTGTGGTACAGGGTATTATAACTTTGTGCATTTGTTTGTAACACCCAAAAGGAGAAGAAAAAGTCCCATCGTTTATTATACCGATCGACTTAGAATCACTTTCTGAGTTGATTTAGCTATGTCCGTCTGTCCGTCTGTCTGTGCATGTATTCTTGTAATCAAAGTACAGGTCGCAATTATGGTCCGATCTCGACGAAACTTTACACATATCTTTTTTTGGCTCAAGGACGATCCCTATTGAATTTGGTTAAAATCGGTTCAGATTTAGATATAGCCCCCATATATATGTTAGCCCCGATTTGACATATAAGCGCTGTAAAAACTTTATTTTATATCCGATCAGTATGAAATTCGGCAGAAAGAGGTTTCTTATTATATGGATGAACACTATTAAATTTGGAAGAAATCGGTTCAGATTTAGATATAGCCCCCATATATACGTTGCCCGCGATTTGACATGTAAGCGCTGTAAAAACTTTATTTTATATCCGATGAGTATGAAATTCGGCAGAAAGAGGTTTCTTATTATATGGATGAACACTATTAAATTTGGTTAAAATCGGTTCAGATTTGGATATAGCCCCCATATATATGTTAGCCCCGATTTGACATGTAAGCGCTGTAAAAACTTTATTTTATATCCGATCAGTATAAAATTCAGCAGAAAGAGGTCTCTTATTATATTAATGAACACTGTTAAATTTGGAAGAAATCGGTTCAGATTTAGATATAGCCCCCATATATACGTTATCCCCGATTTCACATGTAAGCGCCGTAAATTATTTTATAACCGATCAGTGTGAAATTCGGCAGAAAGAGGTTTCTTATTACATGAAGGAATACTGCCAAATACGGAGAAAATCGGGTCAGATTTAGATATAGCCCCCATATATATGTTACCCCCGATTTTACATGTAAGCGCTGTAAAAAGTGTATTTTTAATCCGATCAGTACGAAATTCGGCAGAAAGAGGTTTCTCATTACATGAATTAACACTGCAAAATTTGTGGGAAATCGGTTCAGATTTAGATATAGCCCCCATATATATGTTACCCCCGATTTGACATGTAAATGCTGTAGAAACTGTATTTTATATCCGATCAGTGCGAAATTCGGCAGAAAGAGGTTTCTTATTACTCAAAGGAATACTGCCAAATTCGGAGAAAATCGGTTCAGATTTAGATATAGCCCCCATATATATGTTACCACCGATTTGACATGTAAACGCTGTAGAGACTGTATTTTATATCCGATCAGTACGAAATTCTACAGAAAGAGGTCTTTTTACATGAATGAGTATTCAGGGAAAATCGGTTCAGATTTATATATAACCTCCATATATATGTTCCTCCTGATTTGGTATCAAAGCGCTATAGAAGTTGTACTTTACTTCCGATCATTAATATTTTCCCGAAAGATGTTTCTCAATTTAGGAACAAATATTGCTTAATTTAGCGATTATAGGCTCAGAATTAGATAATATGTTGCTGCCGATTACTGGTTTTTTTTTGGAAATGTTTTTCAAATGTCACAGCACTTTGCAGTTTTGATAAAATTTTTAAATTAATATTAATAACACAAATATTTCATAATTGTAAAAAACCTATTTACAATACCGTAGGGACGTTTCGTCGAAAATGGTATAATGAAAATGCAGAACATAGAAACACAGGTGCATTTTACGATACGAATTTTGGCAAACCCACTTTACATGTACAAAATTGTTTGGAAAAAACGTTTACATAATTTTTATGATTCTCAGAATTAAAAAAATAAGTAATACACAAATAGTTATTTAATTTTTATGATTGTGGTTGCAGAGTAATATACGCTTCTGAATGTGCGTGGACGCTCTTCGTGTTCCTTTATGACTGCTACTCCGTTCACAGTCAATTAAAGGGAAAAAAGGGAATTACACTTTTTTATTGATGTGTGTTTTCCCGATGGCTACCTGTATCGGATTTTTTTACAGAAATTCCCCCCACATTTGTGAGTGGTCATTATTTGGAAACTTTTCCACAATTTGAAACGCACACTTGCTGAATCAGGTATATAGCCACCCTTAAAAGATGCGCCCATTCATAAGTACCTGTCAGTAAAATATTGTAACATACTTAGTATTTATAGGTGTTCATTTATCGTTTTTTGTCATTCAACAAGTGTCTACGAACGCGAGTAGTACGAGTAAAAAGTGAAACAAATTGAATTTAAGTGCATATAATACCTACCCAACAAGTAAGACAATGAGTAAAAGACTACGTGTGTTCGAGTGTTTGAACAATCCAGACAATTTCTGCAATGTTTGTGGCGAGTTTATAAAGAATAATCACGCACACCCGTTTACTCCAGCAGTGCAATTGCACTATTTGAATTATTTTGGTATTTCACCAAATACCACAGAACCATGGACACATAAGTCGCTATGTGATCTTTGCTATATAATCCTAACCAACTGGGCAGCTGGCGGAAGGTAAGAATTTTTATTTAAACACATTAAGCAAAGCAAATATAGTAATTTATTTTAATTTTAGGCGCCATATGAAATTCGATACACCAATGATGTGGAAAAAGCCGCTATGCCATTCCACAGACTGTTATTTTTTCCTCACCACAAACAGTGGGGTAGGGAGATTTTTAAAATGGAACTACGCTCAAGTGGGATCGTTTGCACTTCCAGTACCACATTCGAATGATGTACCATATCCAGTGTGCCCTGGTGCATCTCTTCAAAAAGCAGAATCGTCAGATCAAGAGTCCGAGTCAAGTGCAAGCGAATTTGGGGCGTGCAGAAAGCGAAAATTACTGTCACAGGCCGAACTAAACGATTGGGTGCGCGATTTTGGTCTCACTAAGGAGAAATCCGAACTTTTTGCGTCTCGGATGGTACAGTGTGGATTTGCGGATTCAGAAGTGAAAGTAACAGCGTACAGGAAGCGTCACCAGCAGTATGCAAAATTTTTTATGCAGCGACATTTCCGGCTTGTTCCAAGAGCTTCACCAAATTCACAACCCCAATGAATGGAGGTTGTTTATTGACAGCAACAAAGAGAGCTTGAAGGCAGTTCTCTTACATAATGGGAATGAAAAGCCATCTCTTCCTATTGCTCATGCGGTTCATTCAAAGGAGAACTATG
This sequence comes from Eudasyphora cyanicolor, assembly GCA_963930755.1. NCBI lineage: Eukaryota > Metazoa > Arthropoda > Insecta > Diptera > Muscidae > Eudasyphora > Eudasyphora cyanicolor. The sequence goes on from OZ005735.1 coordinate 55,428,199, forward strand.
AAACTATGAACATTTTGCTGAAATGCATAGAGTATAGCAAATATAATTGGAAAATATGCGCCGACCTCAAAGTTGTGGCCATTCTGTGTGGACTCCAAGGAGGCTATATGCTGTTTTCTGTGCCTTTGGAATAGCCGCGCTGATGATCAGCATTATATTCAAAAAAAATGGCCGGAACGAACGAAACCTGTAGTTGGAGAAGAGAATGTTCAGCGCAAACCACTAATAGAGAACCGTGAAAATAAAATACTTCCGCCGCTGCACATAAAATTGGGTTTGATAAAAAATTTTGCCAAAAAATTGGACAAAGAAGGTGAAGCTTTTGCCTATTTACGGTCAATTTTCCCTTACCTTTCGCTGGCAAAAATTAAAGAAGGAGTCTTCGCAATACACTTTCTGCATTCTCATTTGGATTTTTTCCCTGAGAATTTAGGAGACGTGAGCGACGAACACGGCGAGCGCTTTCATCAGGAATTGAAGGCTATGGAACGACGCTATCAGGGCATCTATGACACGGCTATGATGGGTGACTACATTTGGACCCTAATACGTGAGACCAATTGCAGCGAATACAAAAAACAAAGAAGAAGTCAGCTGTTTTTCCACATGGCATAAAATGTACAGTTATATCTTTGTTTCTACTCATTTTTTTTGGGCGTTGATTTGGTTAATTTCGTTAGTTTAGCTAACCTGGCACATCCATTTCTAATTGTGCCATACATTGAGTATGTAGTGCTCTAAATAAATTAAAAAATAATATACTAAGACTAATTTGTTTATTTTAAATTAAGTTCAAATGTATTTATTCGTTTGCGTTGGGTAGGTAAGCTGTGCAAATAATGAAAATCAAAATATCGTGAAATAGCGGAATTTCGGTCTTTTACCAAAAAAATTAAAAGTCCGCCATTTGTTGTCAGATTTTGTTAAGTGCTTATTTTGTTTGGAAAAATTCCAGCTATACGTAAAAAAACCAAAATCGCTGTTAGCATCGCGTTTTATATTTTATATGAATTTTTATATGAATTTTTCTGCCACATTTTTACTAAAAAAACGCAGTTTTTTAACCTTTTTAAGCCGCCAACATCAAAACTACTCACCCGATTTGAAAATTTTCTGAGAATGAGTTGTAGACGGCTCAATTTGCTTTAATTTGAGTAGTAGTAGGATCAAATACGTCAAAGAAGACGAAAGATATGCTCAAAATTGTAAGTGTACCTCCAAAAATTTAAAAAAAAAAGTTCAAAAATTTGTATCTCGAAAACCAATCGACAGAAAAATTTTTAAAACTCATTTTCGTGTTTAGTAGGTCAAAATCAATGAGAAAAAGTATGCTAGAAACAAATAACAGAGAAAATTTTGTTATTTGTGACCTAGTGTAATTTGGGACTATTTTTATACCCTCACTTTAGTGTGACGAGGGTATATATCATTTGCTACGGAAAAAAGTGTAACACATCGAAGGAGTGACCTAAGACCCCAAGTATGTTCGGCGGAAATCCGTTTTGGGTCATTTTAAGTCGAATGAGCAATGTCCGTCCGTCTGTCTGTCTGTCTGTCTGTCTGTCTGTCTGTCTGCTGGCTGGTGCGCACGATAACTCTCGAAAGGAGTAACCGATTATCTTCAAATTTTGTATGTGGGAATATTTTCTTCTATCTCCGGCTAAGTTCGAAGATGGGCCATATTGGTCCACTCCTTCTAGTACCTCCCCCACAAAGGGTCAACATTTTGGGAAATATAGATTATTTAATAATTTCTATACTACTTTCTTGAATCCTCTGAAATTCTACACATAGTGTTAGTTTATTAGTCACTATTACCTCGAGAAAAATGGGCGAAGTTGCCACACCCCTTTTGGTACCTCCCACACAACTGGACAATTTTGAACTAAAAGTTAATAGCTTATAACTTTATTACCAGTGCATACAAAGACTTCAAATTTTGTACAGTGTAATGGTTTAATAGTACCTACAATACAATGAAAAATGGGCATTATTGCCACGCTCCTTTTGGTACCTCCCATACAAATGGACCATTTTGTACCAAAAGTTACCAGCTTATAACTTTAATACCAGTGCATACAAATACTTGAAATTTTGTACAGTGTAATGCTTTTATCGTACATAGAGTCCGGAGAAAAATGGGCGTTATTGGCCCGCCCCTTTTGGTACCTCCCACACAAATGGACCATTTTGTACCAAAAGTTAACGGCTTTTAACATTAATACCAGTGCATATAAATACTTAAAATTGTTTACAGTGTAATGCTTTTATAGTTCCTAGAGTTCAGAGAAAAGTGACCGTTATTGGGACGGCCCTTTTGGTACCTCTCACACAAATGGACCATTTTGTACCAAATAAAAAAATAAATAAATGTACTAATATTTTTTTGAGGTGAGGGGATTCCTTAGTCGGTTTACCTGACTGAACTTTCTTACTTGTTTTTTGTTTTTTTTTTCTTTTCTAAAAGATGGTTCTTTGGTGAGAAGAGTATGCTAAACCCGAATTTGGTTAAATTTTTTTAGTCGAAGCTTTAGTTTTCAAATTATGACTATTTTTATATCTAACCTGTGATTCCACAAGAATACCATTTTCTATGACAATTTGAAAATGGATTAAAAAATGAACCCCAAGAAATAAATAATACTTAAATAAAAAATTAATCATTAATTCATTGTTATTATTATTTATTATTTTTATTATAATATGTATAATTATATATTAAAAAAATTTGTGGAATTCATAAATAATTTTTTTTTACTATGCAAAACCCTCTATCTTTTTTTATACATGAAGAATTTTTGAATAGCAATACCCTATATGTTCCATAAAATGGCTCGTGGTGTAAATATTAAAAAAAATATTATTTAGTAGTTCACGTAGTTAGGTGTAGTAAACTTTGTAGAACAAACAATTTTAATTTTCTTTAAAATTAGGGATATAAACGGTTTTTTGGCTCTACTGAACAATTGTGTTTTTTAAGATAGAGGATATTGAATATAAACTGTCGATATGTAGACCTAAGAGCAATCACAATAAAAACCAGTAAGGAAAGGCTAAAGTCGGGCGGGGCCGACTATATAATACCCTACACCACTCTCGAAATATTGAATAACTCTGATATATAAATTTTGTAATTCATGTATAAATTGTTTACATAAATTTACTTTTGGGACATTTTATACTTAAATAATACCCTGTACCACAGTGTGGTGTAGGGTATAAAAACGATTGGATCTAAAGAGCAAAATCGGACGAAACATATATATGGGAGCTATAGCTAAATCTTAACCGATTTTCTTTAAATTCGGCAATGTTGGTTCATGGATCAAGAAACTCTACCATTCTAAATTTCAAAACGATTGGATGTAAAATACAGCTTTTATAGGACTAAAGGGCCAAATCGGACGAAACATGTATATGGGAGCTATAGCTAAATCTTGACCGATTTTCTTCAAATTCGGTAGTGTTGGTTCATGGATCAAGAAACTCTACCATTCTAAATTTCAAAAGGATTGGATGTAAAATACAGCTTCTACAGGACTAAAGAGCAAAATCGGACGAAACATATATATGGGAGCTATAGCTAAATCTTAACCGATTGTCTTCAAATTCGGCAATGTTGGTTCATGGATCAAGAAACTCTACCATTCTAAATTTCAAAAGGATTAGATGTAAAATACAGCTTCTATAGGACTAAAGGGCCAAATCGGACGAAATATAACAACTTTACATGGACAGACGGACGGACAGACATGCTTAAATCGACTCAGCTAGTGATTCTGAGTCGATCGGTATACTTTAAGGTGGGTCTAGCTGTGTTATTTTCAGGTGTTACAAACATCTGCCGTGAAACAAACTTATAATACCCTGTACCACAGTAAATTGCTAAAGTTGTACGGCGACTGGAGAAATGTCCACAAACAAAGTGCAAACAGGAGATCGGATAAATCAAAATTAAACATTTTCAAGGAAAAAAATGGATACTATGTTCGATGTAGCTAGTGCAAACGCCCTGCACGAGATGTGTATAGAAGAAGACAAGAAGTTTTTGTTGATGCAAAGGCAGAAAGGCAGACCAGGGTGCATGGCAGGGGTTGACATGAAATTGTACGGTCGAGAACAGCGATCCGAGCAACGAATACAAAAAGCGGAATCGCAAACGAGAAAGCATTCAGAACGTAACAATCAATCTTGTAAGTTTGAAGTGTTTTACTCGTAATTCCTTAAAACAACTGTTATTGTGTAGTACTCGATACAGTTTACATTAGAAGTGACGATGAAGATGAGTTCGATGATAGCATTTCGGATACGGATATGACATGCGAGTTTCACACCGATGATCACACCAAACGTCTAAGAGGACGACAACATTGGATCTCGTCACGTCTTACAGTAGTCCTTGATAAGGCCAAAGTTAGCTGTTCAGATGCTGTACATACTTTGATAGCATGCGCTCATGGTGTGATAACTGTAATGAATAATGCTGCGACGCCTCTGACCTCTGTTGGTGAGCTTGTGATTAATCGATCTACAATATATGAGCTACGAAAAGAAAATCGTAAGCGAGAAGCGGAGAAGGTGCAAACAGAATTCATTGCAAAAGTAATTTAGTTCAGATCTAAACATATATATAATTTATAGCTTTACGAATCCATCGATTTGTATTTTATTTTTTGTACGTAGATCAATAGTGTACATTCATTGATTATTCACTGGGACGGAAAACTTTTGCCGGAGCTATTCGGCAGAAAAATCGTTGATAGAATAGCAATCATCGCCAGTTATGAAGGCACATCAGAATTTTTGGGCGCTCCCAAAATCCCGGCTGGTACTGGAGAAAATATGGCCAAAGTCGTTCATGATACACTCATCAATTGGGATATTTCTAATAAAGTTTCCGCCATGATTTTCGATACCACGTCGTCAAATACAGGTCAAAACACAGGATCGTGCATTTTGTTGCAGAACGAATTAGATCGAAAATTAATCAAGTTCCCATGTCGTCATCACATAATGGAGATAGAAACATGTGTTTGAGGTTAAACTTTCGGCGACTTGTGGTCCTGAAGTGCCTATTTTTAATCGTTTTGCTGCCGTATGGGTAAGTCTCGACCACAAATCGTTTAAAAACGGACTCGAAGATCCAATTGTACGCTCAAAAATAAGAAATGCTGACTGCGAAGTCATTAAGAAATTCTGCATTAAACAGCTAAATGAAACACAAATACGAGCTGATTACAAGGATCTATCACAATTAACAATAATGTTTCTTGGTGGTGTCGGCGATAACTTCCGAACACCTGGTCCAACATCCCACGCAAGGTTCAGGGAAAAGGCATTTATGCCTTAAAAATATACCTATTTCGAGAGCAGTTTGCATTGACAAAACGAGAGTCCAGTGGACTACGGGATATATGTATTTTTCTCGTGCGGCTGTATGTCAAAGCGTGGTTTACATGCACAAATGCCATACGAGCACCAAATCAAGATATACACTTATTGAAAGACTCTATCGCATATGCAGAAATCGACCGAGATGTGTCTGAAGCGGTTTTGAAGAAATGGAAAAATCATTTGTGGTATTTGGCCCAGAATCAATGGCTTTGGCATTTTTCGATTCGGATGTTTCACTCGAAGAGAAACGAAAAATGGTTAGGCATCTGGAAAACGATCGAAAATTCTCCGACCCGAAACTATTGCTGTGTAATAATTTGAGCGATTTGGTCTCATAAAAAACCAAACATTTTTTCGGTGCTTCTGGATTGAGTACTGAATAATTTACGAATGATTACAACAGAATACTTACGAAAGACGAAGAGCAAAATCTATTTATATTACAGTGCATTGAAGAATATCGTAGAAAATGTCCCTCACATAACAAGTCAGATCTAATATAATATTGAAATAATTGTATTTTTTGTTTTTTTTTTCACCGATCTCAATATTTAAAAACTATTTATTAATTAATAATACAAAGAAATGTAATTTTACTTACTTAAACATACGATTTTTGAATAAAAAAATATTTCCCCTATAAAGTGTGTTCTAAATTTTGAATGAACTTTGGACAGACCCTAGGGTTATCCGATCGGCACAAAATTTTTTATGGAAGTCTTGTAGGCCAAATGGTAACTTTTTCGGTCCGGAAATCAAGGATCGCAGCAATTTTCACTTTTTGCATCATGTGCTATAAACGGTCTAATGAACACATGTAACAGGTGGCGCAAAAGTAATCCTCCTATCAGAAAATGCTATAAATTTTGCGATTGGCCCCTAATGTCAGTTCTGTTCTGACATTTGTGTAGTAAACACGTGCGAAATACACGTTAATAAACAATGTTACGCTACACTGCTCCAGAACGCGGAATATTGCTGACTATTTATTTGACCAATAATCGCAAAATTTATAACATTTTCTGATAGGAGGATTACTTTTGCGCCACCTGTTACATTCTGTAAAAATTTTAAGAAGATCGGTGCAGCCGTTTATACGTCTATACGGTTCAAACAAACAAACCAACAAACACACATTCCCTTTTTATACCCTCACTTTAGTGTGACGAGGGTATATATCAGTTGCTACGGACAAAAAGTGTAACACATCGAAGGAGTGGCCTATTGGGTCATTTTAAGTCAAATGAGCAATGTCCGTCCATCTGTCTGTCTGCTGGCTAGTTCGCACTATAACTCTCGAAAGGAGTAATAGATTGACTTCAAATTTGGTATGTGGTAATATTTTTTTCTATCTCCGGCATATTGGCCCACTCCTTCTAGTACCTCCCCCACAAAGGGTTAAAATGCTGTGAAATATTGATTCTTTAGTAACTGCTATACTACTTATTCGAATCTTCTGAAATTCCACACATAGTATTAGTTTACTAGTCGCCACAACTCTAGAAAAAATGGGCGAAGTTGCCACGACCTTTTTGGCACCTCCCACACCAATGCACCATATTTCACCAAAAGTTAACAGCTCATAACACTGATACCAGTGTATAAAAATACTTGAAATTTTGTAATGCCTACAGTCCAGTGAAAAATGGGCGTTATTGCCACGCCCCTTTTGGTACCTCCCACACATAGGTACCATTTTGCACCAAAAGTTAACAGCTTATAACATTAATGCCAGTGCATAAAAATACTTGAAATTGTGTACAGTGTAATGCTTTTATAGTGCCTATAGCCCTGTGAAAAATTGACGTTATCACCCAGCCCCTTTTTGTACTTCCCACACAAAATGCCCAAATAATACCACAATTTAATATACCAGTGCACATAAATGCTTATAATTCGACACAGTGTATTTTTATTATTAGGTGTATTTGTAAAACCCGTTCTGATACCTCCCACACAAACTGATAGAATAATTCGTGGAATATTCAATATTACATTATTCACAAAGTGAGGGTATACCTAAGTCGGTTTACCCGACTGAACTTTCTTACTTGTTATACCCCCACTTTAGTGATACGAGAATATATATATCATTTTCTATGGGCCAAAAGTGTAACACATCGTAGGAGTGATCTAAGACCCTAAGTATTTTCGGCGGATATTCGTTTTGGGTCATTTTAAGTCGAATGAAAAATGTCCGTCCGTCCGTCTGTCTGTCTGCTGGCTGGTGCGCACGATAACTCTCGAAACGAGTAACCGATTGCCTTCAAATTTGGTATACGGCAATTCTATCTCCGGCTAAGTTCGAAGGTGGGCCATATTTGTCTACTCCTTCTGGTACCTACCATACAAAGGGTTAACTTTTAGTGAAATATTGATTCTTTAATAACATCTATATGTATACTACTTATTAGAATCTTCTGAAATTTCACATATTGTATTATTTTATCACCTCGAGAAAAATGGGCGAAGTGGACCATTTTGGCACAAATGGACCATTTTGCATCAAAATTTAACTGCTTAAAACTGTAATACAAGTGCATAAAAATACTTGACATTTTGTGCAGTATAATGTTTTTGTAGCGCATAAAAAATTGGCATTATTGCACAGCCCCTTTTGGTACCCCCCACACAAATGGACCGTTTTATACTAAAAGTTAACGGCTTATGACTTTAATACCAGTGCATACAAATACTTGAAATTTTGTACAGTGTAATACCGTTATAGTGCCTTCAGTCCTGTGAAACGTGGGCGTTATCACCACTCCCCTTTTTGTACCTCCCACACAAAATGACCAAATAATATCACAATCTAATTTCTCATAACGTTAATATACCAGTGCACATAAATGCTTATAATTCGACACAGTGTATTTATACCCTACACCACACTGTGGTACAGGGTATTATAAGTTTGTTTCATGGCAGATGTTTGTAACACCTGAAAATAACACAGCTAGACCCACCTTAAAGTATACCGATCGACTCAGAATCACTAGCTGAGTCGATTTAACGATGTCTGTCCGTCCGTCCGTCCGTCCGTCCATGTAAAGTTGTTCGTCGACTACAGGTCGCAATTTCACTCCGATCGTTCTGAAATTTTGCAGTTTAGAGTATTTCGCGGCTGTTAAGATCGCTATTGAATTTGGTTGAAATCGGTTCAGATTTAGATATAGCTCCCATATATATCTTTCGTCCGATTTGGCCCTTTAGTCCTATAAAAGCTGTATTTTACATCCGATCGTTTTGAAATTTAGAATGGTAGAGTTTCTTGATCCATGAACCAACATTGCTGAATTTGAAAAAAATCGGTTAAGATTTAGCTATAGCTCCCATATATATGTTTCGTCCGATTTGGCCCTTTAGTCCTATAGAAGCTGTATTTTACATCCGATCGTTTTGAAATTTAGAATGGTAGAGTTTCTTGATCCATGAACCAACATTGCCGAATTTGAAGAAAATCGGTTCAGATTTAGATATAGCTCCCATATATATCATTCGTCCGATTTGGTCCTTTAGTCCTATAGAAGCTGTATTCTACATCCGATCGTTTTGAAATTTAGAATGGTAGAGTTTCTTGATCCATGAACCAACATTGCCGAATGTGAAGAAAATCGGTTAAGATTTAGCTATAGCTCCCATATATATGTTTCATCCGATTTGGCTCTTTAGATCCAATCGTTTTTATACCCTACACCACACTGTGGTACAGGGTATTATTTAAGTATAAAATGTCCCAAAAGTAAATTTATGTAAACAATTTATACATGAATTACCAAAATTTATATATCAGAGATATTCAATATTACGAGAGTGGTGTAGGGTATTATATAGTCGGCACCGCCCGACTTTAGCCTTTCCTTACTGGTTTTATTATTAGGTGTATTTGTAAAACCCCTTCTGGTACCTGCCACACAATTTGACAGATTGATTAGTGTAGTGTTATAAATTACATTACTCACAAAGTGAGAGTATACCTTAGTCGGTTTACCCGACTGAAACTTTCTTACTTGTTTATATATAGATTTTTTGTGCGTAGATTTCGAGTGTACCATAAACATTTGTATATGGGTAAAAATAAAACCTTGGGACCTTGGGAAATTTGTCAGTTACTACGATTGCAACGTCATCCGCATATGCTACGACTTTGCAGTCACAACGTTCTAGATATACATAAGTTTCATTCCGATCACAAGACATCCCTTTTTAAAATTGACTCACTGATATGAAATACCCCATATATATTACTGATGACGTAGATTATGCCCTTAACTCATGTATAAAAGACGTTTGCATCGCATGCATCCGATGTAGCCATGTCCGTCTGTCTGCGCATATTTTCTTGTGATCAGACGAAGGCTTTTCTTGGATTAAGGAAAATTTCTATTGGAAATGGGTCATATCGGTCCAAGTTTTTATATAGCTCCCATATAAAGATCCTCTCCAATTTGTGTGACTTTTGTCCTAGTAGCCACAGTTAACAACCTATACCGCAGATATTATATAGTTTACTTGGTCCTATACCATGGACCGATAGGATGGACGAATATGTAGACAGATAGACTCGGCTAAATCGACTGATTGGAAAGACGCTCATAGCTTTTCCGACAATAGATACATGTCTTAGATTCTACACGAATGCGAAGTCTCTTAATACCGTTTTCCCATCCAATACTGGAAAGGCTAAGTGGTGAAAATTTAGCCACATTCAACAGGTTCCTTCCGAAAAGTCCAGGTTTCTTCCGAAAGACCTGGGATATAGAAGGGGCAAACAACGACCACCTTGTTGATCGTCCCAAATTGTTATGCTGAGGAAATGCTATAGAAAGCTCTTCACTGGGGCAAAGGCCACCAGATCTCCACAGGACAGTGACACATACAAGGCAGAACGCAAGCGGTACAAAAAGAGTTCATAATGGCCCAAAATAAATCCTGGATTGATGTCTGCAGTGGCGTAGAAAGCTCATCCAAAGCCTCAAGGGTACATTAAGACTGGAAAACTTAAATTGGGGATTCCTGTGAAGTGCAGCCAATAGAGGTCGCCAGCGATATTTGATCCGAATCTAGAGTTATTTGGGCTATCAAAAGCATTAAACTTTTTAAGTCGACAGAACCAGACAGACTCGCCGGCGGAGATACGGGCAATGGTTGTGTAGATCACTGACTCAGAGTGATCTATACATGTTGTATGACTCAAGCCTATATGCCAACAAAGTGGAGAGAAATCAACGTTGTTTTAATCCCAAACCGGGAAAGTCGTACCATGCTGGAGCTAAGGATTTCCGGCCAATCAGTCTATCATCTTTTCGCCTTAAAACCTTAGAGATTAATAGATACTAACCTTAGGACTACAATTTATCACAGGCTACTGTCCTATCAACAGCATGCCAACAAGTCCGCCGAAACCGCCCAGCATGATCTAGTCAGCTTTATTGAAGGATCCCTATCTGTTAAGGGGAGTGGGAGCTTTCTTAGATAGACTATACTTAAGGCTTTAGCAACCCTGGTGGTTGATAGCAGTATACGTAAGTTAATTCATAACCTTCTGATTAAGAGAAGCTTTCTAGCAAGCTTAGCTAAGTCAACTGACTTCCATAGATTTGCTCCAAGAGGGAGCTCAGTCTTCTCTGCTATGGAATCTCTCCATGAACAATATTCTGCTTTCTCGGGAGATAGTGCGTGTCAGAGCTATTGCCTATGCAGATGACGTGGCAATAGCTGTTAGAGGGAAGTTTTCGAGTACTCTTAGAGACATCCAGCAGCAGGCCCCTTTACAACCACAAGATGGGCTTCCGATAATGGACTTGGTGTTAAACCGTCAAAATTGGTACTTTTCACCAGAAGAAATAAGGCACCAACAGTTACATCTGTCTCCTTGGGTGTATTGAAGTTCCCTTCTCTGAAAGCGCAAAAAAGTTAAGTATTTTACTAGACATGAAGTTGTACTTCAAACCCAACATTCTTGAAAGAGCAAAGAAGGCTGTGGTAGCGCTATAAGTGTAGCTGTAAAAGGGCAATAGCAAAACGCTGTAACTTGAATTAATTGTACACGGCAGTAGTCAGGACGATAATGCTGTACGGCATTGTAGTCTGGTTGAAAGCTCTGCAGAAATCCATCTTCTGGGCGATACTAAACAAGGTTCACCGAATGGCTACTACTCGTATATGTATCACTGGTGCGCTGAGAATGACTATTTTCTTGGATAGTCAGGCCGCTATCAAGTCCCTGCAATCTACAAGTATATTCCTGAATTCAAAAACTGCCCTCGACTGACGCAGACCTCTGAACGAGATGGCTGAACAGTTTAATACCCATATCCAATATGATATGATATGGGTGCCGGCCACAGGGACATACCAGGGAACTGCAAAGCAGATTAACTTGCATGTCAAGGAATTGCCGGGGAACTGGAATATGTGGACATGCTACTAGCTACCTGCAAGCTCTTATTGGGAGATAGTGCCCTTATAACAACAAATGACAGGTGGTCACTAGTCAGAAACTGCATACATTCCAGCCTGGTGTGGCCCTTCATAAACTCCAAACGCACCAACCCCCTGCTGTTGTTATCGGGACCCGACGTCTCACTCATCGTGTCTGTCATGACGGATCACTGTCTTATTGGAGGAATCACTACAACAGTGTCCGTGTCTTTGCCCCGCCCTCTCTAGAAGGAGACCTTATCCTTAGACTCTCATTTCTTTGGGGAGTGGATGGACGATGTTAGAATCCGCCAACTTTTGAGCATTTTAAATCAATCAAATTGTTTCAACGGGACACAATGGACGTAACACAATGGACGGTATAGTTGAAGTGAGTCTGTTATACAGGCTGCCACTCTAAACATGACCTAACCTAATTGACTAAAAAAGTGATTTTATGTCGTTAATAAAATATGGTTCCATCACTTTTCTTTTTGGATGTTACAAACAATTGAATGAATCAACGGGATAAATACGGTGACGCATTCAATCTAACTCAACCACAACTATTAAAATAGGCCATTGGTGAGCGATATCCGTATTAATACAGTTTAGACATACGAGTAAATACGTACCTATTTCCCAAGTCAATGGTACCCTTGTCAATTCTATCCGGATATACTATTGCGGGTATTTTCAGTGTGCCATAATCCACAAAAGCTGTTCCATTGTATAGAACAAATTCATAATCGTTGGATGACATCAAAGGTATACGAACTTCATTTGTCCAACGCTGCGCATCAAATCTATCAAATTGTTCTTCGAATAGAAGATCACCAAGACAATGTTGTTTCTTTTCGTTATGTGCTACTTCCGTTATGGAGGGCAAACATGATGGCGGTAAAGGATTTACTGGTGCAGGTGTTGTTGATTCCAAGCTATTTATTGCTGTGTTCGCGATGAGATGTTGTATGTTGTAGGAAGTGTACATGTCGTCTATATCGCTTGGAATATCCCTTACCTTAAAGGGACCCAGCTTATGGGATTTCCTTATGGGAGTTCCCTTATTATATCTTATTGCCAACCTAATGTAGACATCATCTGTGTCGCCTAGCCTACGTTGAAATTCGTATGACCACTGGCTGCCCGTAGCCTCTCGAATCATTTGGGTCAGCTGTCCAGCTTCAACACTCTGAAACTCTTTATTAAAATTGATGTGAAAAGTCACCCAACTGATGTCGGGATCATCTAAAGAAATATATTGTGATTTGTTCCATTTTCATATAGAATTATTTGCTACGAAATGTACTTACCTGGTATTGAGACCCGAAACCTATTCGGACCAATTGACTTTAATTCCAAGGGCGGTGGAGAGAAGGCATCATTAAAACTTAAGCGAATTATGATGATCAGCGGCAAAAGTAGAAGAACTCGCGATTTGAACATTTTCCAGAGACAATTGCTACAACACAACAACCTCATAGAACGTCGTCCGTTCTCGGTCCGGTCGAAAATCAATCTTATCAGTTTGCCAAAAGAGAATTTTCGACAAGAAGCTGAGATTTGATACAAACTCTGAAGTAATCAAACAAAAACAAGTAAACAAATTTAAGTCGGGTAAACCGACTAATGTTTACCCTAACTTTGTGAGTAATGTAATATGCAATATTACATTAATTAATCTGTCAATTTGTGTGGGAGGTACCACAAGGGGTTTAACAAATACACCTATTTATTGCTGAACAGTAGATAACATTGCATTGTATATTTTTCACTGGACTGTAGGTGCTATAAAATGATTACACTGTGCAAAATTTCAAGTATTTGTATTCACTGGTATCAAAGTTAAAAGCTGTTAACTTTTAATGCAAAAAGGTCCATTTGTGTGGGAGGTACCAAAAGGGTCCTGGCAAATTTATCCATTTCTTTGAAGGTGGTAGAGACCAATAAACTAATACTATGTTGGTCAGGGTGAAAATTTCCATATGGGGTATTTCATGCCAAGTGAGTGAACTTTTGAAACCGATGTCTTTTAATCGGGATGAAACCTGTATTGTGTTTAGTCCTATTGGGTAATAACGGGTGATCCAAGTAGAGATACTTTTTTCAATAGCCTTTTTTTGGTTATGTATTGTTTGGCATTTCATCATGGAAAGACTTGCGCGTGAACAACGTTTACAAATCGTTCAACTTTATTACGAAAATTCACGTTCTGTAAGGAATGTGTTTCGTGCACTTCGCTCAACATATGGTCAACATAATCGGCCTAATGAGCTTACTATTCGCAACACCATCACCCACCTCGAGACCCATCATTCATTATTGGATAATATTCGACCGAATAGACCACGTCCAGCACGCAGTGAAGAAAATGTAGCGGGCGTAGCTGAGAGAGTACACGAAGACCGTGGAGAGTCGATTCGGCGCCGTTCGCAGCAACTCGGACTGACGTATGGAACGACTTGGCGCATTTTACGTCGAGATCCTAAATTGAAAGCATACAAAATACAGCTTGTGCAAGAACTGAAGCCGCCCGACCTTCCCAAGCGACATCGCTTCGCTCTATGGGCTCTTGAAAAGTTCCAAGAAGATCCGTCGTTTTCGAGCCAAATTTTATTCAGCGATGAGGCCCATTTCTGGCTCAATGGGTATGTAAACAGGCGACCTGTCATAACGCCCAACGGACATAACGGCCAAATTTTTTTTGGGCCGTATGACCTCTCTAGCTGCGCCCAAAAACGAAGGGACATAACGCCCAATTTTTTTATTATATTATTTTGTAATTTTTCTCTATTAATGTGTAAAATCGAATGATTGTAAAAGAAGTAACGGTTCTATAGTTAATTCAGGTTCAGAAATGACTTCGATGGTTGTAATTGAAACATTCATTCAGTTGCTTTTGAAACAGTGGCGAGAATGGGTGATAAGGTTGAATTTCAGCTTGTTGGAGGTGCTCGCAGAAACTGCGAATTAGTTTATACCAAATGCAAAAGGAAAAACCTAAATATAGAAACACTGGCATTTTTTCAATAGGGTATGATATATGGTGATATTAAATCTTAAAGCAATACGTACGATGAAGATAAGAACTTGCAGAAAAGCCGAGTGCAAAGAACCCTACAAGCGCGCGCGCGATTTCTCTTAGAATTCTTTACACTCGGCTTTTCTGCAAGTTCTTAACTACATCACATACATTGCTTTAAGACTTAATATCAACTTATATCATACCCTATTGAAAATAATGCCAATGCTTCCATATTTAGGTTTTTCCTTTTGCTTTTTTGGGAAATTGTGGGGCAGGTGGAAGAAATTTACATTTGATTTAAATTGAACAATATCTTTAAAGTACTTCCAATAAATATTAAAATACCACTTAAATTATTACTACTTATTATTACAAAAACAAAAAAAAGGACATAAAGCCCTGTCAAAAATATGCCAGGGGAATGAAGATTAACAAGGGAATTATAAAGAATCCTCAATTTGATGCCATATTTGTATCGAGCACCTCAAAATAAGACGAAAAATTAACGGACATTTTATCGATATCTTGCATAGTTATCGAGTTCTCGGACGATAAAATTTGAACAAATCTTATTTTTTATAAATATAATATAACGTCCGATAACTCGATAACTAAGCGTGATATCGATAAAATGCACCTTATATATTCTTCTTATTTTGAGCTGCTCTAATTATCTCATCAGATCTAGGGGCCTTGGGTATTATAATCTTCCGTCATAACTCTGAGGCTATATTTTCAAAAAATTCGTATAATTCGGTTAAAAATTAAAAAATGCCGTGTACCTTCTATAATAGAGTAGCTATTCTTAAATTGATTAAATCTACCTATCTGAAGTATTGAATTCTGCAAAAAACTTCAATGCCAAAAATTACGCCCATAAACTAAAAACTTTAAGACGATTGGCGCAATGGTTTTCCAGATTTCGTTTTCAGTATTGGATTCATATGGGTTACGTACTTGCTAATTCGATAAACCTCGAAATATTATTTTTTTTATAAGGTTATGTTTGCCGCTCAACGCCCATTTGACCAATCCTAAATTGTTCTCCATAGATGTGTTTATACAAATTCATCATGTTCAATATCGTAAAATTCGCAAAATGACGCGCCTCTTTGACAAATGCGACTGTCCGATGTTCAATACGTAACCCCAAAATCGTGAAAATCGAACGATCCGTCTTCGAATTATGAGGTTATGTTGTCCGCGAAAGACCCGTTTGTTCAATACAAAATTTTCCTCCATAGCACAGTGGGAGGAATTAAAAAAAAGGGAAATAATTCTGCCGATTTTTAACCAGACAACCGATTTTTGGTAAAGTATAACTACAAATGACCATAACTTTTGTCTCGGCGGGTATATCAAATTGCAATATTTTGCCATCAAATAGCTAATTTTGTTGTCTATTCAGAAAATATAATGAGAAAGGAATCGATTTATAACCGGCTCTAATATATATCAATTCGTAAGAAAGGATCGGGAAAAACAATCAAAAATTTTTTTCGAAGAAAACTTTATAATGCCTTAAAATAAATTAAAAGATTTTTTTTTTAATTTATACGTCTTGACACCAGAAATAGGAAATATTATTATATTTGTAGAAATAAATCCCACAATTGCGAAAATAATTTCGAAAATCCCCAAAAAAGGTAATTTTTGGGTTTTCCCCAAAATCCGTTATACTAAAAGCCGGGCTCAAAATTCATTTTGCAGTTTATCGTATAACACATTACGACATATAAAAATGGTAAAGGTTTTCATATCCAAGCTTTGCGATTATCGAAAATAGAGTATTTTTTGAAATTTTCGTAAAAAATTGTGTAATTTGGAGAAGCGTGGCAACACTATTAATACAATATTTTGACAATATTTGATTTTCGATCTTTTCTCGAAAATATTCTGCAGGAAGTGTCCTTTAAGATAAATATAAATATGTTATACTTTCTTTTTATAAATTCCTCTGTATCTCCAAAATACTACACACACCTTTCCGCAATAAAGTACAAAAATTGCCTATACATATATTGAAAATATAAATTGATATGGCCATAACTTTTGTATAAGTGGGCATATTTAACTGAGATTGTTTACTTTATATAGAAAATTTTTTTGTCAATTGAGAGAAGTTGATGTAAGAGAAATCGGTTTATATTTTGCACTGATATTAAGCAAATGCTAGGACAGGGTCAGGAAAAAGGTGAAAAAATCAATTTTCAAATGCAGACAGAAATGCAAAAACGACATAAAATTTTGAAAAATTAACATATTTCAATGAAGTAGTTTGTAGGTCTTGATATCACAAATCGAATGTAATTCACGAATCATTATATTTCCAAAAGTCAATACCACAATTCCCAAAATAATTTTGAAAATCCCCAAAAATGGGATTTTTTGGATTTTCGCTTATATCTACTATACTAAAAGCCGGGTTTTAGATTCCCTCTGCAGTTTAACTTACAACACCTTACCACATATAAATATGCCAAAAGTTTTAACATTTTAGCTTTGCGATTGGAGAAAATGTGGTTTACTTTTTAAATTTGTGTAAAAAATGGTGTAAATTGGAGAAGCTTGGTAACAATACCCGTGAATATTTTTGACCCATTCTTTCAATGGGAACATTCTGTGGAAAGTTTCCTTTAAGATGATAGTAACTTCTTAAAACTAACTAACTTCTTCTAAAACTCAAAAATACGACATATAAATTTTTCCTAAAAAAAATAAAAAAACTCGAATTTTTTTGAAAATATTACATCAAGTGGCCATAACTATTGTCCGGTTCGGTATATCGAACCAATTTTTTTTCTTTATATCGGAAATTTTGTTGTCAATGTAGACGTTGTTAAGCGAATAAAATTGTTGCATATTCTGCTTCAATATCTACAAAATACTAGCATAGGTTCGGGGAAAAATTAAAAATTCAATTTTCAAATGCAGATATCTCAGTAACTATACATGATAACTGATAGGTGCAAACAAACCTTTTGTAGACCTCAGTTACTAGAATGCACACAGTTACTAGAATACAAACAAATTTGTAAATAAATAGGACGAAAAAGACGAAAGTTACACGCGCTTAAACATTTTGTTTGCCCGAGGTTGCCACTTTTAAGGCCCTGCAGCTCCGCCCTTGTATACCACAGGGGGCCCCAACTCAAAACCTAACTTCTCAAATACCTCTTCTACAAACATGCCAAGTTTGGTCGCAATCGGTTGTCTGGTTAAGAAACGGCAGAATTATTTCCCTTTTTTTTAAACTCCTCCCACTGTGCATAGTATCGAGAGGGTAAATTTTCGTTGTATAGAACTACATATCTACAAAGATTTAGGCCCTTATTCATAAAAATGTAATGAAGGCTTGAAGAACGCTTTAACACTGCTAAAGCGTTCCTCAAACCTTTTTTAACTTTTTATGAATAAGGCCCTTAGGTTTGTTTCTTATAAACGGCTTCTGAAATGATAAAAATAGCACTCACGTTTTTGATAGCGCGAGAACTGACCACTGGACAAAATCCGATTCTGTGAAAAGTCCGGTATTTATACAACACTCGTGTCTATCCATATGCAAAATTTCAGCAGTGTAGCTCTTACTGAAGACTCAGCGGCCAAGTGGTCAAAAATAATTTGGCGTTAAAGCACATCCTTTGGAGATCTGTATCCAAATCAGTTTGTAGACTCAAAGTTCTTAAAAGACTTCATAACTAGTGAAAGAGTGACAATTGCTTTGGTCACCGCAGTTTGACCTCAGGCTGGACATTGAATAGGTGTTTTCGAATCCCCTTTGAGATATGTATGTACATTTACATTTTTACATTCTTAGCTCTTAAAAAACGTTTAAAATTACTGAAATAATGACCAAAAATGTGGTTACTGCTATGGTAGAGTTTCTTGATCCATGGACCAACATTACTCAATTTGAAGAAAATCGGTTCAGATTTAGATATAGCACATTAGATAGCATAGATATACATACACGCAAAGAAAAAATTCGTTTCTGCGAAACGAAGTATTAGACAACTACAATTCTCGTTTACTACGACCGAAATTCTTTTGGTCAGAACAAACAATTGCTTACGTGAAATAAGTTTCTGTCACAACAAACGAAATTTCAGTTCCGGCAAACGAGAATTGTAGTTGTCTAATATTTTGTTTCACAGAAATGAATTTTTTCTTTGCGTGTAGAAGCTGTATTTTACATTCAATGGTTTCGAAATTAAGCATGATAGAGATTATTGATCTATGGACCAACATTGCCGAATTTTAAGAAAATCGGTTCAGATTTAGATATAGCTCCGATATATATTTCGTCCGATTTGGCTACAGAGTTCGAGACATACTACATGTAAATTGTGTAAACAACTGTAGGTTAAAGTATACATTGGATATTTCAATTGTTATATAGTCTTACCAGAGAGGTGTAGGGTATCATATAGACGGCGCCGCCCGATTTTAGACTTTTCGTTCTGGTTTAATTATTAATTTTTGACAAAAACTATATTTTGTGATTATTTTTTGCTCAAATTAAAGCTTATGTCTTATACTTTAAGAGCTTTGTGGTCTATTAGTGGCATGCGACTTGCTTATCTATGAAAATAAAGACAAACATTTAAAAAACAAGTAAGAAATTTCAGTCGGGTAAACCGACTAAGGTATACATACCCTCACTTTGTAATGTAAATATGTACTGGTATATGTACTAAAATTATGAGATATTTAATTTGGCACGTCTTGGCTCTTTTTGTATGGAAGGTATTAAAATGGGTGTGCTAATAACTCTCATTTTTAACAGGACTGTAGGAATTTTATAAAGTTTACACTATACATACATATATGTTGAGTATTTATATGCATTGTTATTTAAGATATAAGCTGTAAACTTTTTGTAAAAAATTTTACGTTTGTGTGGAAGGTACCAAAAGGAGCCTGATAATAAAGTCCGTTTTTTGATAGACTGTACGTACTATAAAAACATTACACTGTACAAAAGTTGACGTAATTCCATGAAAAGTATTCAAGTTGTAATGCTGCTTACTTTTCGTAAAGCCGCTAACTTTTGGTACCTTTGTGCAGGAGATACCAAAAGGGGCATGTCAATTTACCATTGCACTGTGGACAATTTCAAGTATTTGCATGGTATTAAAGTTATAAGCCGTTAACATTTGGTACAAAAAGTCCATTTGTGTGTGAGGTACCAAAAGCGTAGCGGCGACTTCGACCACTTTTCACAAGGTGATAGCGCTTAGCAAAGTAATACTACTCGTATGTGTGGAATTTTCAAAGATTTCGATAGGTAGTATAGATGTTATTAAAGAATTCATATTTCCAAAAATTTTAACGCTTTGTGGGGGAGGTACTACAAAGAGTGGACCAATATGGCCCATCTACGAACATAGCCGGAGATAAGACAAAATATTAACACGTACCAAATTTGAAGTCATTCGGTTACTTCTTTCGACAGTTATCGTGCGCTCCAGCCAGACAGACAGACATGCGGACGGACATTGGTCAAATGACTTAAAATGTTCTAAAACGGATTTCTGCAGAACATACTTGGGGTCTTAGGTCACTCCTTCGATATATACCCTCGTTACACGAACGTGAGGGTAAAAATATAATAATTGTTGATTTTTCGATGTTTTAATTTAAAAATTATAAACATTTTCTTTGAAACCTCTAATGGGATGAAAAATTATATTAAATGGAGATAAAGGCTACTTAATTTAATATTATTTAAGATTTTTTGGACCAATTACGATAAATGGTTCTTCAGTTATGCTAAAGTAGATGTGTATCTTTATTTTGATAGATAAACAAGTCCCATTCCACTAATAGACCACAAAGCTCTTAAATGATATGACCTAAGCATTCTTTTGAGTCAAAAAAATTAAAATTGTAAATACAGATTTTTCGCTATATCTTGTAAGATATCTTTGAAACAAAAAAAAATATTTTAGAAGGAGATTAAGGCTATTCAAGTTACTTTTATTTCAGCTTTCCTGAACCAATTACGATATATGGTTATTCGGTTATGCTTTATTTTTATACCTTTATTTTGACAGATAATCAAGTCCCATCCCACTAATAGACCACAAAGCTCTTAAAGGTAAGACCTAAGATTTCTTTTGAGCAAAAAAAAAAATTAAATTATAAATATCAGACTTTACGAGTACCATAAAATAATAGGTTGAGGTTAGGTTGAAGAGTGAAGACGTTTAAACGTCTCATGTCCATTGACATACACTTAAGCCAGTGGTTCGGCCTGTTGTGCGCTCCTTATTTATGATCTTTTTAGACCTCATGAGTTACAGAAAATCGGTACTAGACACGAATGTTCTCAGTATCTTCCAGTCATATCCTCTGAGATGAGTTAAGTCTGGTAATGTTGGGATCTTGCATGGGTGAAAGCCGGGCAGTGACACAGAAAATGTTCCACCGTTTCGATGTTTTCCCTGCATGCCCTGCATTCGTCGTTTCCTGTTGGTCCTACCATAAAATAATTAAAATATAAAAATTGTCCGATCTTTTTTAAGAGATTTTAATTAAAAATTTATTGAAATTCTCTCAAAAATGGGATTTTTCGCTATATCTTGTAAGATATCTTTGATACCGCTGGTGGTATGGTGGTGGGAAACAAGTTGACCAAAATGTCAATATTGTGAACCCTCCAACTCGCAGAGCCCTTATCCGATCTCGTTGAAATTTTGTGTCATACCTACTATCCAATAGGACTAAACTTGGTTCAAGTTTCTTCCGGATTAGAAGACATCGCTTTCAAAAAATTTACTCACTTGACATGTTATACCCATGCTTATATTTCAGGTAAATAGGTTGAAAAATATGGTCTCTAGAGCCTTAACAAATCTAATCGAAAGGGTCGGTACCAAAACATGGATCGATATGGGACAGTTATAGAGTAGGTAAAGTAGGAATGCTTAAATTTCAGCCGGATCCGTTGAAGCACGTGTTCTCTACAGTATCAAGAATTGAAATCGGATTGGACCTTTATATGGGTCTTTATATCAAGACATGGACCAGTATGGTCCATTTTCACTAGTGCGACTAGTAGATGCAATATAACGTATAAATTCATAAATTTTTGCATAGTTTGCTGAAAAATCGTAAGGGACCTTTACATAGAGGCTGTACCAAGACATAGATCGATACGATCCATTTTGACTAGGACAATTAATGCAATATAAAATATAAACGTTTAAGTTTCAGCAAGATCGATTGAAACATGTTTTCTTCGGAGCATCAATAATTCAAATCGAAAGGGTCTTTCTATGGTAAATTTCAATAGGGATCGTCCCTGGTCCAAAATCCCTGGTAAAGTTTGGATCTTAGTTATGACCTGCACTTTGATCACAAAATATCGACAGACGGGCATGGTTAACTCGACGCAGAAGGTGATTCTATGTTGATCGGTATAATAAAATATAGTTCTGTCTCTTCTCTTTTTGGACGTTACAAACAAATACACAAAGCCATAATGCCCTGCACCACAGTGTGGTGTCGGGTTTCGAATATGTTGCTCAGTTTATTTGTTTACCTACTTTCGTGCTCTCTATTTTGGCAAATGTATAAGAAATTGAGTATCTCATTACCAACCATTCATTGATTGAGCCTAGAACGAGTCTCTTCTGGAACAATGTCCCCGAGAGAAGATGTTCAAATCGTCTCAGCTTCAAACCGTTACTGATTATAATTTGCTTACGAATCCGTTGAATTAAATCTGATTGGCGATAAGTTCCGCTTCTGAATGCCAAGTAAATATGATAAGAAAAACGTATAAGTCTATCGCACCCCACTTTATTATACCCTAAACCACTATTTACAAAGTGAGAGAAATTTAAAAAAGGAAAATAATTCCGCCGTTTTTTAGACAGACAACATTAAACAGACAACAGAATTTTAAGAGATATTAGAGAATTTAGGTTATAAATTGAGGCCTTTTACATCATAGCTTTAGGGCCTCAAAAATTAGGAACTTGAAAAATAAGTTCGTGGTATACCTTCACTAGGGAAGTGGTAAAAATCTCAGACACCTCAAGCGTGAAGACTGACAATGTCGATCTGGATAATCGACCACATCACTACATTATCCAACCGTTCCATTGAAGAAGCTTGTCCAAAATCAAGGTACAAGGGTAAAGCTAAACCACAATGATGGACTTCTGAGCTACAGGCGAGGAAAAATACCTGTAACACGCTATTCAACAAGGCTAAAATATACGTACTAGGGTCACTAATGGCTGCGATGCCTATAAAGAGCAACTCAAAATCTATATGAAGGACGTTAGGAAAGCGCAAAGAATTTCTTGGTATACCTTCACTAAAGAAGTGGTAAAAATCATAGACGCCGCAAGGCTGAGGAATGTACTATCCACAACAATCTGTACATTTATTGACCGATAAATCCAAACTAAGCTGGCCGATTAACAGCTTTGATCCGTTCAAATCACTTAGTCCAGAAGAACATCATACCCTGTCTGGAGAAGATATATGAAGGCTGCATTAAGCCCACGTATATCCCCAATAGATGGAGGGATACCAAAGTTGTATTCATACACAAAGCGGGAAATATATAACACACTAGGCCGAAGGACTTCAGGCCAATTAGTTTATCCACGTACCTGCTGAAAGGCCTAGAAAGACGGTGCGGTAATCAAAGGATGAACTATATACATATTGATTTGATTAATTCAGCGTTTGCTCAATAGAAGACGCATAACAGCAAGTCTCGGGGCAACAACTTCAACGATCTCGGCGAGGAGCAGTACTGTCACCACTTATACAAGGTGGAGCAAAAGTAACCTTTCGATGTTTTTTGGCTGTAATTTAAAAAAAATGAAAAACTTTGATTCTTCTTGTGGATTATTTTTATTTGGTCTTTTAATTTTTTTTACATCAAGTCGAGAATATGATGTCATGTAAATGGCCGCCGCCACAGTTGATTGTCATTTGAGCCCTTTTTATGGCATTTTCCATCACTTTGGCCAAAACTTCCGGCAATAGGTCCTCACATTCTTGACGGATATTGTCTTTAAGAGCTGCAAGAGTCTGAGGCTTGTTGACATAAACCCGCGACTTCAAAAAGCCCCACAAAAAGAAGTCTGGAGCGGTCAAATCTGGCGATCTTGCTGGCCAGTGCAAATCGCCAAAACGGGAGATTAGGCGCCCGGGAAATGCATCCTTCAGCATATCGGTTGTGGCACGTGCAGTGTGTGCCGTTGCACAGTGCTGTTGGAACCACATGTTTTCCAATCCCAATTCATCAAGTTGCGGCAAAAAGAACTCGTTGATCATTCCTCTGTAGCGCTCACCATTCACAGTAACCGTTTCGCCCGCGACGTCTTCGAAGAAAAAAGGTCCGATGACTCCTCCAGCGAAAACAGCACACCATACAGTGACTTTGAGCGGGTGTAATGGCTCTTCGTGGGTTACACGCGGATTTTCAGTGCCCCAGAAGCGTAAATTTTGCTTATTTACGTACCCGCTAAGATGGAAATGGGCCTCATCACTCATGATTATTTTTGATGAAAAATCATCTTCCTCTTGGTGGTGATTAAGGACGGCTTGAGCGTATGTTAGGGCATCTCCTAAATACCGGTGAATGCGTCCTGCGTCTGTCAAACTCGATTTCAAATATATGAAAATGTACTACAGCTCCCGAAATACGCACACGGATACGCCGGATAATTTCAAAAAATCCGAATTTGACAGTGCGCTTACACATAAAAGGAAAGAAAACAAAACAACAACAAAAGAAAACATAAACACAAACAGATGACAAGAAGCATTTTATTTTTTATCTTGGAACAGTGCACGAAGTAGAAAAATATTATATGTTGAATTTTCTGGAAATACTAAATACAAACCGGTAAGAATTTAATATTTTACTATTATAATTTATTTTAAAATGTGCTTTTCAGATTAACAGCGAAGAAACGATTGAAATAGCTGGGACACTGCCCACTTATGGAATACAAAGGAGCCTCTCCACAAATGTGTAAAAATCAAGAAGGGTACAGGGCATGCAATTTCTCTGGAGTTGTCAGCACCAAGTAAATTCCAAAACTTTAAAATATGTGCCAGTATTTTTGTCTTAATGTTTATTCATTCAATAGAAACGTGGGGAACCTATTCATGCTGCTTGGACGCAAGGAATCCATTTTGATTCCGGTCGGATCGAACCCAAGAAAATCGTTAGTCCAGGTGTTTGTTCTTCCTACAATGAAGCATGTGACACGAGCTTGTTCCGAGTTTAGTTTTTATTTCCATAGCTTTACGATGCTGCATTTAAATTCCATGTTCAACGAGGACATTTGGAAATATCAATTGAAACTGGCCAATAAACAATTCTCTACTTTGAAGCATGATTATAAGATAGAATCTGATTTAATAGCGACACTATCATGTGATATAAAACACAATTAGTCCCTACATGGCAAGTGCCGACAGCTTCGATAGATTTGGTTGGCGTTTACAAAGTCAGGAGGAGAATTACAGGTCTTTATATTTTGCACAACCAATAAATAGTTTAAGAAACATAATTTGACTTCAGTGGACAAAACCAACATCTTTAGATACTCCACGATATATTAGCAATGTTTCCGTTCTTCTCTAATGAAAAACAGCATCTTGCATAACAAACAAATGAAAACATATAACTACAATGCTATGAAAATTTTGTAGTTAAAAAACGTTGTGTCATTGGGGTGTATACACAATAATACTGCTCGAATGCAAACTAACAAATTGCTTCAGTGCAACTTCTACAATCTTTTCTTCCGAAAATTTAGTTAGAAAGTTGAGAAGACGAAGAAAAATGAATTGCTGTCGGAAAATGTTTAAAATTCGAATGCCTCCTGGTTTTGGAATATATTTCTATTCCTTATTCTTTGTGGTTTGTCCAGAATATTTTCAAAACATATAGATCATCCATAATATCGATATTGCTCTGAATATCCACTCCAAATGTAGAAAAACAAATTTTTTTTTGAAATGGGGATGATAAATCAGCTGTTTTTTGTTTACTGCGTATTTCGGTACAGCGCGCGTTAAAAATTATCCATCATGCGTTTTTTTGACAGACGCTGACGCATTCACTGGTATTTAAGAGACACCCTTAGACGCGATTGGCGGTCAGCAGCTAACAGCTGATGCACCGTCTGGACTTTGTACGGAAACATCTTAAAATCTTGTACCAAAATTCGCTGTAGAGACCGTCGACTGATACCCATTTGCGTGGCACGTCGTCTGGTCGATGTCGACGGCGCTTCCATGACATCCTCGGCTACAGCAGCAATATTCTCTGCAGAACGGCTACTCCGGTAGCCGGTAGTAGGCGTTGGACGGCCAGGAAATCTGCGACGAAATTCACGTTGTGCCAAAGTCACCGACCGATTATTGGTCAAATAAATAGTGAGCAATATTTCGCGTTCTGGAGCAGTGTAGCGTAACATTGTTTATTAACGTGTATTTCGCATGTGTTTACTACACAAATGTCAAAACAGAACTGACATTAGGGGCCATAAGGAGGTATAAGGTCCAACATGTGGAAAATCCTCGGATAAATGGAACTGAGTTAGTCTTTTCTGAAAGTGCAAAATTCATAGGTTCGATTATAGATAGGAAATTGGAAATTGTCCTTCAAGGTCGCCTCATATGCCCGTAGGAAAGATATAGGGGCAGTTTCGGGGCTCTCTCCTACAATCGTACAGTGGATATTGTTAGCAGTAGTTCGCCAAATAATATTGTACGGCATTGTGGTGTAGTTCAAGGCAACTGATAAACTATCCGGAGCGACTAAAATCGTCGAGTAGATATACTTAGCAGTCGTTCGTCCAATACTATTGTTCGACATTGTGGTGTGGTTCACGGCAACTGATAAGCGATTCGGAGCATATGAGTAGGTGGCGAAGGTAGGCTATCAATGTCTATCAATGAGGAGATGCAAGAACTACGGCCACATGAGGATATAACATTGTCCACCGACCGAGTAGACTATATACCAACGCTGTACATTTTTGAGGGGAACTTTAACACTAAGGTACCTGCCAGTGAGGAATGGGTTGGCAGAATACCAGGAAATAAAAACTATGCCCACTTCTACACATATACATAGTATGAAGCTTGATGAAAAAATTGGCTTCGGATTACACCTTTACGGTTAGATTAGACTTGATATAGCTCACATAATACCATGGTTGGGCCACTATCCACATGTAGGCTTAGGCAAGAGGCAATTAGGCAGTCCAACGAAAGATGGACAGAAATCGGCACCTGTACGGTAGCTAGACAAATCTGGCCAAGATATGACCTGAGAAGGTCGAAATATCTCCTCGCACTAGTATCAGTTCTGACGGGAACTGCCTGATCGGCGAACAAGCCAGTAGGTTTTGGGTATTGACTCCAATGACATCTACAGAAGCTGCGGAGATGAGGTAGCAGTGGAGAGAGCTTTGCTACTTCCCCGCATTGAGTAAATGAGGCACAGTACGGCCTTTTGACCTTTTTCGTGGCAAAAATCATAACTTCTTAACTACACCATTTCCAAATGTAATTCAGAAAATATCAATTGAAATTCAGAAATTCCTTTTGAAATTCAGAACTCGTCACTTAAAATTCAGATTTTCCATTTAATTTTCAGAATTCGTCAATTGAAAATCAGAATTTCCATTTGAAATTCAGAGCTCGTCAATTGAAAATCAGATTTTCCATTCGAAATTCTTTTCCGTTATCAAACAAATCATGTCTTATTTACGTATATTCCATCTAAGCCCCAATCAAAAATAATAAATAATAAGATATGTCATCCCGGAGCGAGTAAGTTGTCAGTTACGAACGAATATCTAAGAGTATACTCTCTAAGAGTATCTATCTATCTCTAAGAGTATACTCTTAGAGATAGAGTCTTACGGTTTGGACCACCTTCAAGAGAATTCTTTGGAGAAGAAATTGGCGCAGCCAGATTTTATTTAGCTGTTACCGTGTAGCGCACGGTGGGCTTACAAAAGCGACATTTTGGAAATTAATGTAAAAACCATAATATCGTACAAACTTCGGTGATCTTGATTTTAAATTAAAGCTGACAAAATTTAGTTCAAAATCTATTTTGGTTACTTGATTGTGTGTTGCTGCGTTTTAAATATATACCCCATTGAAGTTGAAAAATATTTTAGTCAAAATTGCGTTAAAAATCTACAAAACCGGGCAATGTTTTTGAAATTAAAACAAAAACAACTTAAATAAGATAAAATCGTAATCTGTAATATTTTTGAAAGCTGAAGTTTTCCAATAATGGACTTATACAATGGGTCGTCGACTGTTAATACAAGAAAAGTCAAATTAAAAACAAAACATAATCGGTCCACCCTAATAGACATTAACTGCAGAAAAGTTGAACTATATTTCTATGGTTTTTGTAGAAGATGAATAGAAGTTAATGTTAAGTATTCCATTTTTAATAGAAATGAATAATTCGAAAACAAAGAAAAAATTAAAACTAAAATTCGAAAAATTCAGCAAAGTTTTGAAAATCTTTTTTAATAAAATATATTTGGAAATATTCATAAACAATAATTTAATTTGTACTTAAACACATGCTTTATTTGAGAAAATTAGTTCGCAAATATATTTTATTCTAACATATTAACATATGGGTTCTAAATACATATTATTGATTTTCAAATAAAATTTGTTTGCTCGAAAATATATAATATTTAAAAATTTGTATTGCAAGTATATTTTTTTTCGATTCAAACATATCAAAAAAGGCGATTTTGCCCCGTGTACGTACTATAAAAACATTACACTGTACAAAAGTTGACGTAATTCCATGAAAAGTATTCATGTTGTAAAGCTGCTTACTTTTCGTAAAGCCGCTAACTTTTGGTACCTTTGTGCAGGAGATACCAAAAGGGGCATGTCAATTTACCATTACACTGTGGAAAATTTCAAGTATTTGCATGGTATTAAAGTTATAAGCCGTCAACATTTGGTACAAAAAGTCCATTTGTGTGTGAGGTACCAAAAGCGTAGCGGCGACTTCGACCACTTTTCATAAGGTGATATCGATTAGCAATGTAATACTACTCGTATGTGTGAATTAATTATGAAAGAATTAATATTTCAACAAATTTTAACGCATTGTGGGGGAGGTACTACAAAATGTGGACCAATATGGCCCATCTTCGAACATAGCCGGAGATAAGACAAAATATTACCACGTACCAAATTTGAAGTCATTCGGATACTTCTTTCGACAGTTATCGTGCGCTCCAGCCAGACAGACAGACATGCGGACGGACATTGGTCAAATGACTTAAAATGTTCTAAAACGGATTTCTGCAGAACATACTTGGGGTCTTAGGTCACTCCTTCGATATATACCCTCGTTACACGAACGTGAGGGTAAAAATATAATAATTGTTGATTTTTCGATGTTTTAATTTAAAAATTATAAACATTTTCTTTGAAACCTCTAATGGGATGAAAAATTATATTAAATGGAGATAAAGGCTACTTAATTTAATATTATTTAAGATTTTTTGGACCAATTACGATAAATGGTTCTTCAGTTATGCTAAAGTAGATGTGTATCTTTATTTTGATAGATAAACAAGTCCCATTCCACTAATAGACCACAAAGCTCTTAAATGATATGACCTAAGCATTCTTTTGAGTCAAAAAAATTAAAATTGTAAATACAGATTTTTCGCTATATCTTGTAAGATATCTTTGAAACAAAAAAAAATATTTTAGAAGGAGATTAAGGCTATTCAAGTTACTTTTATTTCAGCTTTCCTGAACCAATTACGATATATGGTTATTCGGTTATGCTTTATTTTTATACCTTTATTTTGACAGATAATCAAGTCCCATCCCACTAATAGACCACAAAGCTCTTAAAGGTAAGACCTAAGATTTCTTTTGAGCAAAAAAAAAAATTAAATTATAAATATCAGACTTTACGAGTACCATAAAATAATAGGTTGAGGTTAGGTTGAAGAGTGAAGACGTTTAAACGTCTCATGTCCATTGACATACACTTAAGCCAGTGGTTCGGCCTGTTGTGCGCTCCTTATTTATGATCTTTTTAGACCTCATGAGTTACAGAAAATCGGTACTAGACACGAATGTTCTCAGTATCTTCCAGTCATATCCTCTGAGATGAGTTAAGTCTGGTAATGTTGGGATCTTGCATGGGTGAAAGCCGGGCAGTGACACAGAAAATGTTCCACCGTTTCGATGTTTTCCCTGCATGCCCTGCATTCGTCGTTTCCTGTTGGTCCTACCATAAAATAATTAAAATATAAAAATTGTCCGATCTTTTTAAGAGATTTTAATAAAAAATTTATTGAAATTCTCTCAAAAATGGGATTTTCGCTATATCTTGTAAGATATCTTTGATACCGCTGGTGGTATGGTGGTGGGAAACAAGTTGACCAAAATGTCAATATTGTGACCCCCCAACTCGCAGAACCCTTATCCGATCTCGTTGAAATTTTGTGTCATACCTACTAACCAATAGGACTAAACTTGGTTCAAGTTTCTTCCGGATTAGAAGACATCGCTTTCAAAAAATTTACTCACTTGACATGTTATACCCATGCTTATATTTCAGGTAAATAGGTTGAAAAATATGGTCTCTAGAGCCTTAACAAATCTAATCGAAAGGGGCGGTACCAAAACATGGATCGATATGGGACAGTTATAGAGTATGTAAGGTAGGAATGCTTAAATTTCAGTCGGATCCGTTGAAGCATGTGTTCTCTAGAGTATCAAGAATTGAAATCGGATTGGACCTTTATATGGGTCTTTATATCAAGACATGGACCAGTATGGTCCATTTTCACTAGTGCGACTAGTAGATGCAATATAACGTATAAATTCATAAATTTTAGCATAGTTTGCTGAAAAATCGTAAGGGACCTTTACATAGAGGCTGTATCAAGACATAGACCGATACTATCCATTTTGACTAGGACAATTAATGCAATATAAAATATAAACGTTTAAGTTTCAGCAAGATCGATTGAAACATGTTTTCTTCGGAGCATCAATAATTCAAATCGAAAGGGTCTTTCTATGGTAAATTTCAATAGCGATCGTCCCTGGTCCAAAATCCCTGGTAAAGTTTGGATCTTAGTTATGACCTGCACTTTGATCACAAAATATCGACAGACTCGACGCAGAAGGTGATTCTATGTTGATCGGTATAATAAAATATAGTTCTGTCTCTTCTCTTTTTGGACGTTACAAACAAAAACACAAAGCCATAATGCCCTGCACCACAGTGTGGTGTCGGGTTTCGAATATGTTGCTCAGTTTATTTGTTTACCTACTTTCGTGCTCTCTATCTTGACAAATGTATAAGAAATTGAGTATCTCATTACCAACCATTCATTGATTGAGCTTAGAACGAGTCTCTTCTGGAACAATGTCCCCGAGAGAAGATTTTCAAATCGTCTCAGCTTCAAACCGTTACTGATTATAATTTGCTTACGAATCCGTTGAATTAAATCTGATTGGCGATAAGTTCCGCTTCTGAATGCCAAGTAAATATGATAAGAAAAACGTATAAGTCTATCGCACCCCACTTTATTATACCCTAAACCACTATTTACAATGTGAGAGGAATTTAAAAAAGGAAAATAATTCCGCCGTTTTTTAGACAGACAACAGATTGCGCAAAATTTTAAGATATATTAGAGAATTTAGGTTATAAATTGAGGCATTTTACATCATAGCTTTAGGGCCTCAAAAATTAGGAACTTGAAAAATAAGTTCGTGGTATACCTTCACTAGGGAAGTGGTAAAAATCTCAGACACCTCAAGCGTGAAGACTGACAATGTCGATCTGGATAATCGACCACATCACTACATTATCCAACCGTTCCATTGAAGAAGCTTGTCCAAAATCAAGGTACAAGGGTAAAGCTAAACCACAATGATGGACTTCTGAGCTACAGGCGAGGAAAAATACCTGTAACACGCTATTCAACAAGGCTAAAATATACGTACTAGGGTCACTAATGGCTGCGATGCCTATAAAGAGCAACTCAAAATCTATATGAAGGACGTTAGGAAAGCGCAAAGAATTTCTTGGTATACCTTCACTAAAGAAGTGGTAAAAATCATAGACGCCGCAAGGCTGAGGAATGTACTATTCACAACAATCTGTACATTTATTGACCGATAAATCCAAACTAAGCTGGCCGATTAACAGCTTTGATCCGTTCAAATCACGTAGTCCAGAAGAACATCATACCCTGTCTGGAGAAGATATATGAAGGCTGCATTAAGCTCACGTATATCCCCAATAGATGGAGGGATACCAAAGTTGTATTCATACACAAAGCGGGAAATATATAACACACTAGGCCGAAGGACTTCAGGCCACGTACCTGCTGAAAGGCCTGGAAAGACGGTGTGGTAATCAAAGGATGAACTACGAGTAATTTTGTAGAGAAATTTTGCATTGAAATAAAACACAAATAATATGGACTTCGTATTTTGAAACGAATACAAAATTTTTCGTTATATTATATAAAATTTCAATTAAAAACAAGTAAGAAAGTTTCAGTCGGGTAAACCGATTAAGGTATACCCTCACTTTGTGAGTAATGTAATATATAACATTACACTAAAAATCTGTCAATTTGTGTGGGAGGTACCAGAAGGGGTTTTTTCAAATACACCTATTTTTCGGTGAACAGTAGATTCTTAAATACATTGCATTGTGCCGAACTATAAGCGTTTATGTGCATTGGTATTATTAAAGTTACGAGCTATGTAATTTTGGTATGATTTGGTCATTTTGTGTGGAGGTACAAAAAGGGGTGGGGCGATAACGCCCACTTTTTCAGGACTATAGGCACTATATCAGCATTACACCGTACAAAATTCCAAGTATTTGTATGCACTGGTATTAAAGTTACAAGCCGTTTACTTTTGGTACGAAATGGTCCATTTGTGTGGGAGGTACCAAAAGGGGCTGTACAATAATGCCCATTTTTTTACCGGACTTTAGGCGCTACAAAAACATTATACTGTAGAAAATTGCAAGCATTTTTATGCACTTGTATTAAAGTTATAAGCAGTTAAATTTTGATGCAAAATGGTCCATTTGTGTGTGAGGTACCAAAAGGGGCATGCCAACTTCACCCATTTTTCTCGAGGTAATAGCGACTAATATTCTAATATTATGTGCAGAATTTCAGAAGATTCGAATAAGTAGTATAGAAGTTATTAAAGAATCAATATTTCACTAAATGTTAACCCTTTGTGTGGGAGGTACCAGAAGGTGTAGACCAATATGGCCCATTTTCGAACTCATCCGGAGATAGATAAAAATTTTACCGCATACCAAATTTGAAGTCAGTCGGTTACTCCTTTCGAGAGTTACCGTGCGCGCCAGCCAGCAGACAGACGGACGGACATTGCTCATTCGACTTAAAATAACCCAAAACGAATATCCGCCGAACATACTTGGGGTCTTAGGTCACTCCTTCGATGTGTTACACTTTTTTCCGTAGCAAATGATATATACCCTCGTATCACTAAAGTGAGGGTATAATTAACGGTTTGTGCACGCTTATATTTTTATATCTGCCTACTATAAACGCGGTTGATACTGCCGAAAAAATGTTTTCGAAAAAAATTGGCTCAAAAATTAAAAATTTTGACTTTTGTCCATATTTCATTTACGTCGAGCCAAAAGTGTAACACATCGAAGGAGTGACCTAAAACTCCAAGTATGTTTGGCGGAAATTTGATTTGTGTCATTTTAAGTCATTTGAGTAAAGTCTGCCTGTGTGTCTGTAAGTCTGCCTGCTGGCTGGTGCGCACGATAACTTTCTAACTCTACGAGCCAAAAGTGTAACACATCGAAGGAGTGACCTAAGACCCCAAGTATGTTTGGCGGAAATTCGATTTGTGTCATTTGAGTAAAGTCCGTCCCTCTGTCTGCTGGTTTGTGCGCACGATAACTCTCGAAAGGAATAACCGATTGACTTCAAATTTGGTATGCGGTAATATTTTTCTCTATCTCCGGCTAAGTTCGAAGATGGGCCATATTGGTCCACTCCTTCAAATACCTTCCCCTCAAAGGGTTAACATTTAGTAAAATATTGATTCTTTAATAGTGGCATACTTACTCGAATCTTCTGAAATTCTGCACATATTATTAGTTTATTATTTAGATTCAAATTTATTAAATGCAATTTAAATTGATAATAATTTAATTAAAACAAAAAATGAATAAATTTAAGATATTTGGATTGAATATTTTTTTGGGACTGATGGTGTCGGTTTACCCGACTGAACTTTCTTTCTTGTTTTTCGTATTCGGTCACTCATAAAGGGAAATGTCAATTTGTCCCTTGAATTTTTATTTCGTGAAACCTTTTCTACTCCGTACGCTTCTCTACACCCTTTGTCGACAAACCCGTGTCGCAAGCCTCATGTCGCGGGGACAATTCGCACCGTGTAAATCGGGTCTAACATAGCATATATTCATATATCATGTAATAAGTATAATTGAATATTTGTTTTTGCCGTTTTCAGGTAGCTCCGTTAAAAGTTAACTGGCACTTTAACGTCCCGTTAAGAAAAAAAGGCTTTCACGAAGCACCGTTAAAATATAACTGACTGTTTTAACAGAAAACGAGTCGTTAAATTTAACTGGAATATTTTCACCAGTAATGTGCTTCAACCGGGGAATAAATATGAATTGTCAAAAAAATAAATAAAAGTATTTTAAAAAAGGCTATTAAAAATGTCAGTCAGATAAACCGACTATGTATTCCTTCACTCTGCGAGTAGCGTAATGTAGAATATGGTAGTTTGTGTGAGCCAGAGATGTAAATAGCCATTGCAGATGTGCCTAAAATACGGAATATGAAAAAAATTTAGATGAAAATCATGTTTTCGAAAGAATCTGTCAATTTGTGTGGGGCTACCAGAAAGGGCTCGATAAATGCGACTATTTTGCGCTGAAATTCTAAGACGTTGCACTACGAGGGTTGTTATGTATATATCTGGCCAAGGCAACACTAAGTGTTGCTTGGCGCCATCTGTCATTTCCATTGGAAAGTTTGCAATTTTTTAGCATAAACGTACTCAGAACGTTTTGACGTACGACCATCATTTGTGTTGTTTACAGTGTCTTGAAAAATCAATTTGGCAAACAAATGGAATTAACTCGTGAACATTTTCGTGCGATCATTTTTCACAACTTTCTACGTGGATTATCACGACAAGAGTGCATCGATGAACTTAAATCTTCGTATAGCGATGAAGCACCATCCTATAGCACTGCGAAGAACTGGTTAAATGAATTCAATCGTGGCCGACGCTCGCTCAAAGACGAAGGTCGTCCAAAAACGGCCGTTGTGCCAGAGAACATTGATGCCGTGCGTGAACTGATAATGCAAGATCGTCATGTGACATACCGTGAGATAGAGGCATCCTTGGGCATTTCTTCCACCAGCATACATTCGATATTGTACTGTCTTCTGGTCATAAAATGTAAAACTTTGTGTCTGTTTTTCCCCTTTGTCAGAGTAGCTGGCATGATGGCTTTTAGCGCGACTAAGCTCGCCGGATGGGGGGTTTTTTTCTGACAAAGAGCATTTCTGACAGTATCAACAAAATTAAAACATGCCAGACTTGTAAATAAATGAAAAAATAGAAAAAGGGTCGAAAAGATCAGCTGATAATTTCTGGAACCTCAAGTTCCACCTTGGCAACACCAATGATTTTGCAGGTTGCCCCATACCTACCGCTCTGAGGTGTTGTTACCTTCCTATCCCTTTCTAGTCTTACATTTTAGCCATTAACCCAAAAGTTTTTACCATTGATTACAATTTCCTGTTTTT
Organism: Eudasyphora cyanicolor; assembly: GCA_963930755.1. Classification (NCBI taxonomy): domain Eukaryota; kingdom Metazoa; phylum Arthropoda; class Insecta; order Diptera; family Muscidae; genus Eudasyphora; species Eudasyphora cyanicolor. The sequence continues at coordinate 55,463,923 of OZ005735.1, forward strand.
ATTGTTTCATTTAAGTAAACTACAAACAAAACATGTGTTAATTTAATATGATAATTCTGCACTATTCTCAATATATTATTTAAATAAATTTAAATAAAAACAATTTTTTATTTTCATTTTTGTTTCTTTACAGGTTTTGACGACAATGTAGCCGGAGATGTAAGTATTCCAAGACTAATTTCTTCTGTGATAATACGTTTTCATCCATGTATTTTCCTCTTCTTTTATTTTCAATTCACTTTGTCTGAGACTTTTTTGGCTCAGGGGCCAGGATGGCGAACCGGATTCTCGAGAGGGGAGGTAATGTTTTCTTCCTGATGTCCGTCCGTAGTTGTCTGTCCGTAAGTATGAGTTTGTATGTATAAAAGTATAGTTCTTAAAATAAAAAGGTTCGATTTCGTTTCGTTATTTTATTTTTACGTTCTTTTTTTAAGGTCACCTTACTTAGGCTAAAGGTAGGACATTTAAGATGAGGGACGCGGAAAAAAATATCCTTCGATAGAAAACTAGGAGGAGCTCAACCTTTTCGTAGGTAAGTTCAAAAGGGAAAAAACCCCTGCTAAATGTTGCCTTCAAAAATGTCTACCCTGCCTTAACAATGGACAATTTATTAAGTTTTCCTTTTCTTTTTATTTTCAGAAGTATTGGGACGTCCGTCTGTGGTCAGTATTTTATCACTGTCTCAGGACAGAATTGATAGAATACCTCAACACCACCTGATGGATTGGTGCAGATCGTCTCCAAGGACTGGCTGGTAAATCCCACGTTGCGGCAGAGGAGGAGGACGGTGCTTAATTTGTTTTTATACTTTATATTTTAGTTGTTTTTTGTTTGTATTTGGTTTTATTTTTTTTTTTTTTTTTAAATAAATGTTCACTTAATTTTAATTCTTCTTGATTTTAATTCGATATATTTCAGTTTGTGAATTTTGATATTGTTCTTTTGGTTTAGATCCACAACTTTGTAGGGCTTTGATCATTAAAACCAATTTTGTAAAAATGTAAACCACTTTGATTTAATAAAATTTTCTGTCAAACTTTGATGATTGCCCTTTTTATTAGCATAAAACCACTGGTTTGTTAAGGGGGATTTTTGTTTTTGCTGATGGTCGCACCTCCGTCTGCCAAGAAATTCTCGTCCAAAAAGAAAGATCTTTATGTTAAAAAACTCCCATTTTGGCTCGGTTCCTTTCCAGTCAATCCTCATTATGCATTTTTTTTTTGTATGTTTACCATGAGAAATAACCATGTTGCAGTCCAGACAAGGAAAAACAGCATAGTTGTAATGTATTTTCTCTTTTCTCGGTGCCAAAATTCCCTCCAGATGGCGCTAATAGCATAACCCCTTAAGGCGCACACGACAATATTGCATGAACACCTGGCCGTAAAAAAGGTTTGTTCTCGTTGGACCCCGCACAATTTCACAATCGCTCAAATTGTGCGGCTCGTGTCGATTGGTGCAAAGAAATTTTGAAAAAATGCGATCGCGGTGCTTCAAAAGACGTTTATAAGATCGTCACAGGTGACTAATCTTGGATCTATGCGTATGAGCCCGAAACAAAACAGCAATCGACCGTGTGGGTCTTCGAAGACGAGCCAAATCCAACGAAAGTTGTTCGTGGAAGATGCACTTCGAAGCAAATGGTCGCCTGTTTCTTCGGCAAAACTGGTCATGTGTTCCGCTTGAGCAACGTGGGACGGTCAATTCTGAGTGGTACACCACAATTTGTTTGCCTGAAGTCTTCGGAGAAATTCGAAAAACGAACAAAAGAAGACGACTCATTGTGCACCATGACAATGCGAGCTCTCACACATCGGCTCAAACCAGCGCTATTTTGACCGTCCAAAACGTCGAATTGATGACTTGGCACCCAATGACTTCTTTTTATTCCCGCACATCAAGAAAAAATGCGTGGTCAACGATTTTGGTCGCCAGAAGCGTTTGGAGGTGTCTCAACCGGAGTGGAAAAAGTGCTTCGACAATTGGTTTGAGCGCATGCAAAAGTGTATAAATCATGCTGGAGAATACTTTGAAAAACAATAAAACCATTTTTGATGAAAAATATTCGCATTTTCATTATTAGGCCAGAAATATATATATATAGCAGCCTCGTATTCCATAGTGTGTTATGTGTATTGATATGATTTTACCAAATCATACAAAAATTCTTTTGTGGAAGTTACGAAAAGGGCTTGGCAATAACGCTCATTTTTCACTACACAATAGAATATGTATTTATTACATTGCACACAATTTCAAGTATTTGTACACACAGAATACAGTTTGGTTGCCTCAACCGAATTATTTGCCAACCGAATTTTGGTAGTTCTGTCTACTATCATGCGATTCCATCAGGACAACCAATATTTTGGTTGTGGTATACTTCTGCTTCCATGTTGACAACAATCATATTTGGTTGCGCCAACTACGAAAATGGTGGCTTAAATTATCTGTTGTAGTTGCCACAACCAACTGTTTAAAAAAAAAAAATGTTTGGCCTAGACCCAAAAATTATTTTTTTGCAATATAAAATCAAAACCAAAAATTTTTTTATGGATAAATTTTATTTTAATTTTTTTTTTATTAAAAATACTAATATCGTCGAAGGTACCCTTGGTATTTGCACTATAATTTTTGGAGTATATGCCCGATCAGGGCATACGTTAAATTGAAGCTATTAATGTGGGCTACCAATGTTGGAAATATCTCTTTCACTTAAAAAGAGTGGTTAGTAACAGTCATTAAACAAATTGGAAAAAGTATATTTTTTACAAAAAAAAAATTCCTGGGACGAAAAAAAACATAAAAAAATAGAAAAAAATGGCAAAAATATATTTTATTACATTTTTTAAAAGCTTGCATCCTAGCGAAGAAAATAATGCCTATTTGAAAAACTCTATGAATAAATGTAGAAATTATAGCCCTGTTGGTAGAGGTAAGAGAATTTCAAAAAATCTTTTTTTTTTAAATTTCTGTTTAAATAGCGATTTTATTTGTTACTTTTATTTATATTATGTGCATTTGAGTTTATTTACATGTACAAGTTTCATTAGAAGTAATTGTGAGTTCTTTGTTGACGTTTGTAGATTTCGGAATCGGTTTCTCTAATGAGGAACCAAATATAATCTCCCGTCATTCTTTCATCCCAGTGCCCTTGGTAGCGCCGCTCCATGGACTTCATTTCTTGGTGATACCTTTCCCCATGTTCGTCGCTTACGTCACCAAGATTCTCGGGGAAAAAGTTTAAATGAGAATGCAAGAAATGCATTTTGAGGGACATATTTACACCTGTTGGAATACATAAAGCGAAAAATAAGTTAAAAGAATACATACATATGTGTTATATACATAAATATAGAAAAATATATTTCTTACCAATTTTTTCATACTTTTTTAATAAATCACTAATCATTGTTTCATATTGCGGGCTTTTATTGGATCCAAGGAAATTTGAAACTATAAGCTTAAACGACCTACAAGCTGCAATTTCATCCGACGTTAAAAAGGATTCGAAATTAACATCTTTCATCAGTTTCCTTATTTTAGGCCCATCAAAAACGCCTTCTTCGATTTTTTATAAAAGAAAGACTTTTAAATAAACTTTTTAAATATGAGAGTGAATTTCCATCTTTCCTTAAGGCTTTTACAAAATTTTTAAAGAGCCCCTGCTTAATACTCGTATGCTGTGGTGGCAAAATAATGTTTTCTTTTTGGACGAGAGGTGTGTATTTTATGTTGTTTTCACCCAATGTAATGTCTTTTCTTGTTGGCCATTTCTTTCTTCTATAATGAACTTCGCGAGCTCGGCTATCCCAGAGGCATAAAAACAGCAATATTTTGTATATCCGCCTTGCATTCCACATAACATCCCAACTACTTTTAAATCGCAACAAATTTTCCAGTCATGTTGTTCATATTTTATGTGTTTTAACAATTTAGCCATTGTTTCGTATGATTCCTTAGTGTTGATGGCATGAGCAATGGGAATCGACGGTTTCTGATTTCCGTTGTGCAAAAGTACTGCTTTCAAACTTTCTTTACTGCTGTCAACAAATAACCGCCATTTTTTGAATTGTATGTTTGATTAAGTTCCTCGAACAATCCGGGAATGTCCTTGCAAAAACATCTGTTATCCACAGTTGTATAAAATATATACAACTCTATAATATGATATGTTAACATCTGGGGCCAAAATATTGTACTGTTTCATCCGAGATGCAAGTAGTTCTGCCTTATCTTTGGTCAGTTCCAAATCTTGCACATATATTTCCAAATATTGCACATATATTTCTTCTATTATTGTACTAAACTCACGTCGATTTTTTAATTACATATTTTCCGCAGATGTAGCAGAAATTGTCGGGATCATTTACACATTGAAAAGTTCTTTGCCTTTTACTCACACTTCGAAATATATCTATATAATATTTTTCAGAAAACCGACTTATCTCTTTCAGGCGCTGAATTACACTAATTTATTAATAAGTAATTTCATTCATAAATTCCGGATTTCAGGTCCATAAGTTGCAGTACCTGTAGCTGACATATAGTTTGCTTCGAACGTAGAAACCCAATACATATAATTTTACTACCTGTATATACTACTGGGACGTCCATGCCACTAAAAGGAGCAGCTGAATGGAAACCTCATAAATAAACCAGTAAGGAAAGGCAGAAAGTCGGGCGGGTCTATAGCGCTTTGATACCAAATCAGGAGGAAGCGCTTACATGTCAAATCGGGGGTAACATATACATATATGGGGGCTATATCTAAATCTGAACCGATTTCCCTCAAATTTGGCAGTGTTAATTCACGTAATGAGAAACCTCTTTCTGCCAAGTTTTTTACTGATCGGATATAAAATACAGTTTCTACAGGGGCTATATCCAAATCTGAACCGATTTCTTCCAAATGTAACAGTGTTAATTCATATAATAAGAGACCTCTTTCTGCCGAATTTCACACAGATCGGTTATAAAATACATTTTTTACGGCGCTTACATGTGAAATCGGGGGTAACGTATATATGGGGGCTATATCTAAATCTGAATCGATTTCTTCCAAATTTTACAGTGTTTATTCGTATAATGAGAGACCTCTTTCTGCTGAATTTCATACTGATCGGATATAAAATAAAGTTTTTACAGCGCTTACATGTCAAATCGGGGCTAACATATATATGAGGGCTATATCCAAATCTGAACCGATTTTAACCAAATTAAATAGGGATCGTCCCGAATATATGTGTAAAGTTTCGTCAAGATCGGGCCATAATTGCGACCTGTACTTTGATTACAAGAATACATCTACAGACGGACAGACAGACGGACATAGCTAAATCGACTCAGAAAGTGATTACAAGTCGATCGGTATAATAAACAATGGACCTATCTCTTCTCCTCTTGGGTGTTACAAACAAATGCACAAAGTCATAATACGCTGTACCACAGTGTGGTGTAGGGTATAAAAACCACAAATATTGTTGAATGACCCTCTACCAGAGCGGATCTCATCCAATATAGCTCTCACACTGCATATCATGTTTTATGGAGGGTTACGAACGGCCATAAAACCTCGTCCTCTCTATAATTTTATAATGTCTGACATCAATCCTCATAAAATAAAATGCAAGTGCAATGTCTCTTATATGTCTCTCTCACATATGGCGAATTCAAAACTCGTATAAGCAAAAACATCATTTAAAAACGAAAAAATATGAAAGAAGATTTTTTTGAATTTCCCTAACATTTACAAAATGGCTCATAACTTTTACATCTATCCATAGATTTTTTTTCAAATTGACAGTGTTTTTTTAGTTAGCATGCTGGCTTTTTAAAAATGTGTGATAAAATAATTTTTTCAATTTTTTATGTTTTTTTTGCACCAGAAAAAAAATGTTTTTTAAAAAAAAATAATTTTTTCTCATATTTTTGACGACTGTTACTAAACCAAAGATTCTACGTGAAAGCATATTTGCAGCGTATGTAGCCCCCATAATTTTCTTTAATTTGAGGCATAACACGGCTCAATCAGGCTTATACTTAAATTATGGTCCAAATACTGAATGTACTTTCCATGAAAGCTGGAATTTAAAAAAAATTACCATAAAACATTTTTTTAATATTTTTTGTGTTTGTGACACCTAATTGCACCAGAAACAGTTATCCACATCCCTTGGACAAAAATTTTGTTGCATAGTGTTATTATCCACACGAGATTATTTTTGATTACCTATACCGTTCTTGAAGAAAATGTTGCAGATTTTTTTATGTCGAGTAATTTTATTTTTTGTTTGTCATGTATCAGCAAATGAACAGCAACCAATCTTTCGGTTGTATTTCCCAAAATACATTTAATTATTCTAAATTTGTGAAATGATTGTGGTTATAAACGATTATTTATTAATATTTTTTCTGTTGTAGTAACCAATTATTCGTTGCAATAATAATCTTTGGTCTATTGATACAATTTCTGTTGTCAAGAAGAAGAACATTGGTTGTCACAACCAAATATCGATCATATGGTACTGTAATGAAAATTTAAAATTGGTTACCACAACTAACAGAGTGTCAATGAAAAAAACATCTTAATTCGATTGATACAACCTTCGATTTAGCTGCAAGCATTTTCATTTCATCGTATCATATTATTGTTGTTTCAACTAATTATATATAAATACAACCGACAGACGGTGGTAGCAATATACTTTTTGTTGCTAGTACTATTTTTTTATTGTTACAATCGAATTCGAACCAATTATTTTCCTGGGTGTAGGAAAATAATTGTCCTTTTTGTACAAAATGGTTACTTAGTGGGAGAAGTGTCGTCGCTATCTCAAGGAGATAGCGACAGGAAAGCTATTACAATGTGTGGACTTACAGCAGATTAGGGTGTCTAGTATAGAAAGCCTTTGTGAGGGTAAGATCTACAAAGACTGGACCAATATGGCACGTCTTTGAACTGTGATCGATAAATTGTGATTTGAAGTCAATCAGTTACTCCTTTCGAGAGTTAACGTGCGCATTAGCCAGGCAGACAAAGGGAAGGAGGTCACTGCTCAATTGAATTTAAATGTCGTACAAAGTATTTCCACCGATACTTAGGGCATTCTTAGACTTTTGGTCCAAGCAACTTCGGGCATTTCTCTGGAGAAGAGAAAAGTTGCCTTGTCCCTTCTGGTACCTTCCACACGAGGAATCAAATCATACTGCAGCTGATTATACCATAGATTGAATGCAATAACACATTTTCTTAAAATTTTTAATACAATATTGTGCATAATTTTTCAGAAATTACGAAAAAGAAAATATAAAAATGTCAAAATATTTGAGGAGTCATTCACAATAGTAGCAAACATAATGTTATCTTATGGAAGTTTCCTGAAAACGAATTTTTTAACGGGCCGTTTAAAATGTTCTTTAGACTAACTGTCTGTTAGCAAACTTTTTCAATAAAAATAACTAACGGAGCTACCTGTAAACGGCCGTAAAAACTTATATTTCATTACTAGTTTTCTTCAATATTGTCGAAGTCATTTGGATTAATATCCAAGAAACTTTTCGAACTTTTTCCAAAATAACGACAATGGGTTCTGATAAAGGAGACCAAAAACAAGTAAGAAAGTTTCAGTCGGGTAAACCGACTAAGGTATACCCTCACTTTGTGAGTAATGTAATATTGAATATTACACAAATTATTCTGTCAATTTTTGTGGGAGGTACCAGAGGGAGTTTAAGAAATACACCTTTATTTTGCTGAACTGTATTGTAACCGCCGAATTGTAACCGTTTATATGGACTGGTATATCAACGTTGAGATATTAAATTGTGGTATAATTTGGCCATTTTGTGTGGGAGGTACAAAAAGGGGCGTGGTGATAACGCTCATTTTTCACTGGACTATAGACATTATTAAAGCATTACACTGTACAAAATATCAAGTAATTTTATACACTGATATTAATTTTATAAACTGTTAACTTTTGGTGCAAAATGGTGCATTTGTGTGGGAGGTACCAAAATGGGCGCGGCAATAACGCCCATTTTTCACTGGACTGTAGGCACTATAAAAGCATTACACTGTACAAAATTTCAAGTATTTCTAAACACTGGTATTAATGTCATAAGCTTTTAACTTTTAGTGCAAAATGGTGCATTTGTGTGGGAGGTACCAAAAGGGGCGTGGCAATTTCGCCCATTTTTCTCGAGTTGATAGCGACTAACAAACTAATACTATGTGTGGAATTTCAGAAGATTCGAATACGTATAATAGCAGTTATTAAAGAATCAATATTTCACAACATTTTAACCCTTTGTGGGGGAGGTACCAGAAGGAGTGGACCAATATGGCCCATCTTCGAACTTAGCCGGAGATAGAAAAAAATATTACCACATACGAAATTTGAAGTCAATCGGTTACTCCTTTCGAGAGTTATCGTGCGCACCAGCCAGCAGACAGACAGACAGACAGGCAGACAGACAGACAGACAGACAGACAGACAGACGGACGGACATTGCTCATTCGACTTAAAATGACCCAAAACGGATTTCCGTCGAACATACTTGGGGTCTTAGGTCACTCCTTCGATGTGTTACACTTTTTTCCGTAGCAAATGATATATACCCTCGTCACACTAAAGTGAGGGTATAAAGATATACGTGTATCGGCGTTTTGAAAGATCACTTTGGAATTTTATTTTAGGTGTGTTAAAGTTTCCCCCTTTCGCCTGTTCGGCTTATGAAACTATGTAATCGTTACATCTGAGGCCAATATTTTTGTGGAACATATTAACTCTCCAGATCCCCAACTTAACGGTAATTTTTAGCTCTATTTTAATAAATCGTAAAAACCTCCCTAAAAATGGGGGGCCAGGGAGGAAATGTTCTACAAAAATGTTGGTCATAAAATGTTATTGTATATGTCAGATCACAAAAAGCCCAAAACTTATCACCAAATGTAAGGCATTTGGTGGTCTCTGAATACTCTCTTTTATACTATAAAGTCAATTTGGACTTGCGAAAAACAATTTTAAAAATATACCAGTAAGGAAAGGCTAAAGTCGGGCGGGGCCGACTATATAATACCCTACACCACTCTCGTAATATTGAATAACTCTGATATATAAATTTTGTGATTCATGTATAAATTGTTTACATAAATGTACTTTTGGGACATTTTATACTTAAATAATACCCTGTACCACAGTGTGGTGTAGGGTATAAAAACGATTGGATCTAAAGAGCCAAATCGGATGAAACATATATATGGGAGCTATAGCTAAATCTTAATGGATCAAGAAACTTTACCATTCTCAATTTCAAAACGATTGGATGTAAAATATAGCTTCTATAGAACTAAAGGGCCAAATCGGTCGAAACATATATATGAGAGCTATAGCTAAATCTTAACCGATTTTCTCCAAATTCGGTAGTGTTGGTTTATGGATCAAGAAACTCTACCATTCTAAATTTCAAAACGATTGGATGTAAAATACAGGTTCTATAGAACTAAAGGGCCAAATCGGACGAAACATATATATGGGAGCTATAGCTAAATCTTAACCGATTTTTTTTAAATTCGGCAATGTTGGTTCATGGATCAAGAAACTCTACCATTCTAAATTTCAAAACGATTGGATGTAAAATACATCTTCTACAGGACTAAAGAGCAAAATCGGACGAAACATATATATGGGAGCTATAGTCAAATCTTAAGCGATTTTCTTCAAATTCGGTAGTGTTGGTTCATGGATCAAGAAACTCTACCATTCTAAATTTCAAAACGATTGGCTGTAAAATACAGCTTTTATAGGACTTAAGGGCCAAATCGGACGAAACATATATATGGGAGCTATAGTTAAATCTTAAGCGATTTTCTTCAAATTCGGTAGTGTTGGTTCATGGATCAAGAAACTCTACCATTCTAAATTTCAAAACGATTGGATGTAAAATACAGCTTTTATAGGACTAAAGGGCCAAATCCGACGAAACATATATATGAGAGCTATAGCTAAATCTTAACCGATTTTATTCAAATTCGGTAGTGTTGGTTCATGGATCAAGAAACTCTACCATTCTAAATTTCAAAACGATTGGATGTAAAATACAGCTTCTATAGGACTAAAGGGCCAAATCGGACGAAACATATATATGGGAGCTATAGCTAAATCTTAACCGATTTCAACCAAATTCAATAGCGATCTTAACAGCTGCGAAATACTATAAACTGCAAAATTTCAGAACGATCGGAGTGAAATTGCGACCTGTAGTCGACGAACAACTTTACATGGACAGACGGACGGACGGACAGACATGGTTAAATCGACTCAGCTAGTGATTCTGAGTCGATCGGTATACTTTAAGGTGGGTCTAGCTGTGTTATTTTCAGGTGTTACAAACATCTGCCGTGAAACAAACTTATAATACCCTGTACCACAGTGTGGTGTAGGGTATAATTACAACATTATGAATCCTCTCACCTTGAGTCCCAAAAAAAATTATTCGTGAATGTATTTATTTTTTGTTTTAATTAAATTATTATCAATTTAAATTGCATTTAATAACTTTGAAGTATGTACCGGTATTCAAGTTATAAGCTCGTAACTTTTGGTGCAAAATGATTCATTTGTGTGTGTGACGTCAAAAGGGGCGTGCCAATAACGCCCAATTTTCTCTGAACTCTAGGTACTATAAAAGCATTGCAGAGTACAAAATTGCAAACATTTGTATGCACTGGTATTAAAGTTATAAGCTGTTAATTTTTGGTAGAAAATGGTCAATTTGTGTGGAAGGCACCAAAAGGAACGTGACAAATTTACCCATTCTCGAGGCGATAGCGGGTAAAAAACTAAAAGTATGTGTCGAATTTTAAAAGATTGGAGTAAGTAGTATAGAAGTTATTATATAATAAATTTTTCACTAAATGTTATCTATTTTCGGGACGTACTACAAGTAGTGGACCAATATGGCCCATCTTCGAACTTAGCAGGAGATTGAGAAAAATATTGCCGCATACCAAATTTGAAGTCACTCCTTACTCCTTTCGAGAGTTATCGTGCGCACCAGCCAGCAGACGGACACACAGATGGACAGACGGACGGACATAGCTCAAATGACTTAAAATGACCCAAAACGGATTTGCGCCAAACATTCTTAGGTTAGGTTAGGTTGAATAGAGGAGACGTTTAAATGTCTCATGTCCATGGACATACACTTACATAAGCCAGTGGTTCGGCCAGTTGTGTGCTCCTTATTTATGATTTTTTATACCCCAAGGGTTACAGAAAATCGGTACTAGACACGAATTTTCTCAGTATCTTCCAGTGATATCCTCTGAGATGAGTCAAGTCTGAAAATATGTCCGAACCGAAGTGACACAGAAAATGTTCCATCGTTTCGATGTTTTCCCAGTATGCCCTGCACTCGTCGTTTTCTGCTGGTCCTATGCGATGAAGATGTGCCCGTAAGCTTGAGTGTCCCGTTTGAACACTCATCATATATTATTTTACTAATCTCGATCTTGTTTAGTTTTAGAAAACTACTTGTTTTTTTTCTCATTTGGGCCACCCCACAGAATCGTTGCAGTTGCTCTATTCCACACAGTTTTGTGAGCCATTATAGGCTCACAAACTTGGGTCACTCCTGCGATGTGTTACACTTTTGGTTCGTAGTAAATGATATATACCCTCCTCTCTAAAGTGAGGGAGTAAAAATGGTTTAGGTTTAGGTTAGGGTGGCAGCCGTATTTTTTTTACAAGCTTAACAAAAATAGTGTTACCACGGGCTGAAATGCCCTTCATCGAAACCAACCTGTTTGATATACAAATTTATCGATAGTGCGAATATCGGTACTGGAAAGATCTGTAAGGCTGCCTTGAAAGGCCGACCCTAGTATGTCCAGTCGTCGTTTACTCAGAGCGGGGCAGTCGCTTAGCAAGTGCTCAATGCTCTAAACTTCTTCGTAATCTCCACAGCTTCTGCCGAAGTCATTGGAGTCAATACCGAATCTGTTGGCGTGTTCGTCGATCAAGCAGTGTCCTCTCTGGTGCGAGGAATATTTTGATCTTCTCAGATCATACCTTGGCCAGATTTGTCTAGCTACCCTGCAGGTGCCGATTTCTTGGGGGCCATATCAAAACATGGACCTATGACTACCGTAGTACGTGTGAAAGATTCCGGCTAAAAATAAACCCCAGTTACCAATTACACTGTGCAACAGTGAAAAATACACGGACATGACAGTATAGGTTCGATTCTACTATCAAAGGGTAGTATAACCCTATACTCGGTTTAGCGAAATTGGTGACCAATTTTTTTAAGTATATTTAGCAATAATGTAGCTAAGAATATGCTGAACAAAGTTTCTTAAAATTTTTTTGCGAAAAAAATTTTTTCCTGTACTTTTTTTTTGAAAAACTGTGGGAAAAAATATTTTTTTTTCACCATAACTTTCAGGGACTCTTAATTTTTCACCAACGATGTTTGACAAAATTGTAGCCAACGTAAATCTGAACAACTTTTATGAACATATCAATACTATCTGAATGTGTCTAGGTACCCTAAATAGCTCAAAAAACACATTGTACCCCAAAAATGTTAGTATTTTACTATTATGTAGCAAAAATATATTTTTTTGGTATAGGGTATGTTCAGCAACTTTATAGAAAATACTAAGGCCAATCGGGTCTGTTCTGTAATCACGGCGATTTGATATCACGGTGATTTTAAAATCACCAGCGACTTAAAATCACTTTTGGAGTTCGAAATCACCCGAACATAATTTGAACAATCTTTTTTGGGAGGCTATGAATAATAAACCCGGCGATTTCGAACTCCAACATTGATTTTAAGTCGCCGGTGATTTTAAAATCACCGTGATATCAAATCACCTTGCTACAGAACAGACCCGAATATTTTTGTGGAACATATCACTGTAATTTTTGGCCCTATTTTAATAAATCGTAAAAAACACCCCTTAAAATGGGGAGGGCGAGGATGAAATGTTCTACAAAAATGTTGGCCATAAAATTTTACTATATGTGTCAGAACACGCCAAAGCTCAAAATTTAACATTTATATTAATTTTGTCACTCCGTTTGTAACACTTCTAAATATTGATCTGAGACCCCATAAAGTATATATATATCCTTAATCGTCGTAAAATTCTAAGACGAGTTAGCCATGTCCGTCTGTCCTCCGTCCGTCTGTTGTAATCACGCTACAATCTATAATGCTTGAGCTAGGTGGCTGAAATTTGGTATAGATACTTCTTATAGTTGCATGTAACTTGGGATTGAAAATGGGCGACATCGGTTCATATTTAGATATAGCTCCCATATATAGCATCTAACTTGTTGTGATTCTTACTGTTCTCATCTACTATATTTTTTTTGTGTTTTTCGGCGTTATTTTCGTTAGGTTTGAGTTATTTTCTGAGGTCACATGCTATCCATGGTGGAAGGTATATAAGATTCGGCATGGTCGAACTTAACGCTTTTACTTGTTTGGTATGTTTGAATTGAAAGAAAATATATTTGGGACACATATTTGAATATCAATAAAATATATTTGGAACGCATATATTAATATATTACAACAAAGTATATTTGCAAACTAAATTTCTCAAATAAAATATTTGTTTAAATACAAATAAAACAAGTAGGAAAGTTTCAGTCAGGTAAACCGACTTATGAATCCCCTCACCCTGAGTCCAATAACGGACGTTGTTAACTTTTGGTACAAAATGGTCCCTTTTGTGTGGGAGGTGCAAAAGGGGAATGCCAATAACGCCGACTTATCTGTGGACTCTAGGTACTATTAAACCATTACACTGTACACAATTTCAAGTATTTATATGCACTGGTATTCAAGTCTTAAGCTGTTAACTTTTGGTGTAAAATGGCCAATTGTGTGGGAGGTACCAACAGGGGCGTGTCAGTAACGGTCACTTTTCTCTAGACTCTAGGTACTATAAAAGCACTTTACTATACGAATTTTCAAGTATTTGTATGCACTGGTATTAAACTTAAAAGATGTTAACTTTTGGTACAAAAATGTCCATTTGTGTGGGAGGTACCAAAAGGGGCGTGCCAATAACGCTCACTTTCCTCTGGGCTCTAGGTACTATAAAAGCATTACACTGTACACAAATTTCAAGTATTTGTATGAACTTATATTAAAGCCATAAGAAGTTAACTTTTGGTGCAAAATTGTCAATTTGTGTGGAAGGTACCGAAAGGGGCGGGGCCACTTTGCCCATTTTCTCAAGGTGATAATTACTAAGAAACTAATATGCGGCCGGAAGTTGGACCCCAAGAAAATGCACCCCAAATTGCAAATGAAAGTGCTCCCCAAATTTGGGGCCTATTTTCGTTACAAAAACTGAGTTAGGAAATTACACCCCAATCAAAAAAACAGCATGAAATGAAAATAAACCCCAACAAAACTAAGAAATCTTCTCTTCGTATATCTGGGGAGTACGCAATAATACACGTATAGAAACCTATTTTCTAATTATAAATCTTTTCCTGGACGGCCTACGGCCTGCGGCCTGCGGCCTCTGTTTAAGACTTTCTCCTATGAACAGGATCCAAAGTTGGCAACGTGGAGCAAATCTTTTATGCGTAGACTCTACTGTTTCTAAATTAATAGATGAAAATAAGCCCCAAAAAGCAGACAAGAAATGAAAGTAAACCCCAAAAATCAGACAAAAAATTAAATTAAGCCCCAAATAAAATTGTTGTTGTTTGATATGTTATTTTTTGGGGCCCATATTCATAAAAATATTGGGGTGTATTTTCCTGGGGCCCAATTTCATTCCGCCAAACTAATACTATGTGTGGAATTTCAGAAGATTCGAAGAAGTGGTATAGATGTTATTAGCGAATCAAAATTGTAACCCTTTGTGAGGGAGGTACTGGAAGGAGTGGACCAGTATGGTCCATCTTCGAACGTAGCCGGAGATGAAGAAAAAAAATATTACCGCGTACCAAATTTGAAGTCAATCGGTTGCTCCTTTCGAGAGTTATCGTGCGCACCAGTCAGCAGACAGACAGACGGACGGACATTGCTCAAATTACTTAAAATGACCCAAAATGGATATCCGCCGAACATACTTGGGATCTTAGGTCACTCCTTCGATGTGTTACACTTTTGGCTCGTAGCAAATGATGTATACCCTCCTCTCTAAGGTGAGGGGATAATTATTGTTTAGGAATTTCTCCAAAAATATTTTATTTGAAAAAGATTTTCAAAACATTTGCTGACTTTTTCGAATTGTACCTCCCAGTTACGGTAGCATTAACTTCTGTTTTAAAGCAATCATATCAAAATTTCTGAGTATTCCAAGCCATCATTAGTTGTCATCCTTCAAGTAATTTATTTTGATCCAAGATTATACGATTTCAATTATTATTATTTACTAGCTGACCCGGTGCGCTTCGCTGCCCTCAAAGAGCGTTTCAGTGAAATAAAACCGTATGATATGTTGACACTCTTGATATTACGGCAGTGTTTTCGGGTCATCCTTATTGCACTTAAATGCACAAATTTCGTATAATGCAATACCCGTCAAATCATCTTGGGATGTTACGTTGCTTTTCCTCTGGTGGGGCATATAGATTGCTGTGAAATACAGTCATATCAATTAGTGCAATAATTCTATCAGTATTTATTTTTCTATAACGATGCCACATGCACGTATTCACGCCCTCTAATCCGATTTCTCCCAATTTTGTTGAGTGACTTGCCAACGTTAAAGGCACTTGAATACTAAACACACTTGGTCAAGCGTCAATCTAGATATAATGGTCTCCAGATATTTCGTTTTCATCAAGCGTGTCGTATGCACAGATACTTCCACTGATCAGCTTTTTAATCAGATTCCGTAGAGTGCTATCGACAGCTTCCACTATAAACTTCAAGACGATGAGTGCAACGCCTTTCTATATTTCGTTTTGAGTACTTTGTCCATCGACACTATTTTCATGCAAATTTTCAAAACTGTTCTGCAATGATATTGGACATTTTTCAAATTCACATCTTGGTTTGTATATCTATCTTTTGCACAGATATAGCTCCATCAGAGATATAGCTCCGAACTTCGAATCCAGGTTCTGTAGGAGTACCCACTGTAAATACGATGCCAGATTTTGGTTCAATCATTGGTTGGGATTTTGAGAAGTTTGCTACTATAGTATTCGAAATATTTCATATTTGTATTTTAGGTTGTGTGGGCGGTGCCACGCCCACTGTCACTATCTCCCCAGTTTTCAGCTACATGCCGCGTAATGGCGCCAAGGTCACACATACCCAATTTGGGGAAATTTGCTCCAATAGTATTCGAAATATTTCATATTTGTATTTTAGGTTGTGTGGGCGGTGCCACGCCCACTGTCACTATCACACCGGTTTTTTGCTCCATGATGTGTACTGGTACCAAGGTCACACATATCGAATTTCGAGTATTTTGAAGAAATAGTACCCAAGATATTCCACTTTTAAATTATACGTTGTATCAAAACCGAATATAGCTACGAACCTTCCACACACCAAAAGATATTCTCATGCAGAAATTCAGCAAAATCTGTTCAGCCGTTTTCGAGTCCATCGCGTATCAACGAACACCATTTAATTTATATATATATATAGATTATTTTTAAGAGCATTCTAAAAAGTATCTTTGTATTACCGAAAAATTCAACATAGTTTAGGTATTTTCTGAATACTTAAATGCAAATAAATATTTGTTTCGGAAGAAGTAGTCCCAAATAAAAAGATATTAGGATGTAAACAAAGATTTGATTAGAACAACGACATCCCAAATAAATAATTTTATTTATGTGTACCAAATATTATATGCATAGAGTACATACATATATATGTTTACATATATATGTTTACATATATATGTTATACATATATATGTTTCAAGCCGAATATGTTTGGGACAATATACTACAATCAGCGATTTTTTTTCAGCGTGTAACATTAACTTTTATTTTAAAGCACTAACTTTTAATTTATAAATATTCCAATTCATCACTTGCTGCCAATTCACATCAATGCAATATATCGTTACGGAACATTATCCGATTTAAATTTTAATTTTAAATTTGTAATTTTTTTACAAACATAAAATTTCTAAAAATTTGCACTTTGAGCTTCTGAAAAACAGAAAACTTGCTGTTAAGTTAAGACATTGACATTGATAAAATTATTAATACAATTTAATAATTTTTCGGAAATATTAGTTCCAAATAAAAAAAATATTTGGATGAAAAAATACTTTTGTTTCGAACAACATCCTCCCAAACATATTTGAAGTGTACGCAAACATATGTATGTTTCAAGCAGAATATGTTTGGGACGATTTTTTTCAGCGTGTAACTCGACTTAAAATTTTACGACGATTAAGAATATATACTTTTTGGGGCTTTAGATCAATATTTGAGGTGTGACAAAATGAATATACTCGTACACCCTTATTATGGTGGAGGATATAAAAACACGACAAAACATTTGAAAATTTCAGCTGTATTTTATTTGTGTTTGCCTTAATGCATTATTATTGCAAGGTTGTCGTACATTAATTGTATTTACATATAAATGGGCAACAATGGGCAGTCAACATCAATTGAATATGGTAGAGCAATACTCGTAAGTATTCAATCAGCCTAAAGTTATAGCTACCGAAACTAATAGAAACCTTTTTAGTTATATTCTACCAAAGTTGAAAAACGATCCGTTTTTTTCCAGCTGCGATATTTGGGTAACTAATTCTCATAAGCATTAAACTTTTGTTTCATTTGGTTGAAATCTAGCGTACCTTTCAAATAACATTGAGTTATAGACAATAGTTTGTCTATAACTCAATTTTAAAACATAACATTTCATTTACTTTTTGCTTTTTTCTTGAGAATTAAAAAAATAATCAACTTTGAAGGGTCCAGTAAAAAGCAAAATTTATTCAATTTTGAAAAGGTTTTCGGATTTGTGGCCCATAGAAAGTTCTCTATCGAATGGAATCACAAATGTTACCAAAAGCTTTTATCAAAATTTATTTTTGCCAAGGGTTTCGAGCAAAGGCCCCACAGTGCGACGGTTGGATATGCTGGGATCGGCTTTTCTAGGATGTCTGGCAAAACTTACATTAACCGATGTTCGTATTGATGGTAACATTGTGTGTCAAACTTGTTGATAGGGACCTCAATTGGTCTACGAGTATGTGAGGTGGTAACACCGGCTAACGTAGTTTGATATAGCCCCCACATATTTCTCCGGGCATTGGTTGACAAACATTGGTGAGGGGTATTTTTCTTTCCTTGTTTGGATTGAATCTGCATAACAATCGTTAGACTGGTTAAGGAAAGGCAGATTGATATCCCGGTTTATTCGAAATTCCCCCACTGTGTTGTATCAATTTAATCTCTTTCTTTCTTTTTTGGTAAAAACTTAGGTTTGATTTCAGTGTTATCTTTTGCTCAATTATTTGTGTCTATCTATCAAATATCAGTTTCTTACTCTCGTTCAGCTCTTTGCGAATTCAGAAGCGGACTCTCTACTGCCATCATACCTCGAACGTGATGATAGTCTCTTCTGAAACGACCATATGGATGGTTGTTGTATACCATATTTATAGAATTTTTCTTATTAAAGATGCTCACATCGCGAGTACTTCTACTTTTGCCACTGATTATAATTCGCTTAAGATTTAATTATGCTTTGAACGTAGAATACGTAAAATTGGAAGCGATAAATGATAGATTTCGGGTGTCAATAGGAAGTAAGCAGATATCTTGGAAAATAAATCTATGTACATTAGGGCGGGTCGATTGAAAAATCGCCCATTGCTCAGTGAAAATCGTATTCTAGGTATCAAAATAAGAAACTTTGCCGAAGGAACCATACCTCTAAAACGAATTCTGATGTCCCGGAAAAAATCCCACTTTGACCCATTTAGAGTGCTCCAATCGAGTCCAAATGTATGACCGACCCCCACTCAGTGAAGTGCTCAGTGAAAATCGCATTCTAGGGATCAAAATAAGAAACTTTGCCTAAGGAACCATACCTCTAAAACGAATTCTGATGTCCCGGAAAAAATCCCACTTTGACCCATTTAGAGTGCTCCAATCGAGTCCAAATGTATGACCGACCCCCACTCAGTGAAGTGCTCAGTGAAAATCGTATTCTAGGGATCAAAATAAGAAACCATACCTCTAAAACGAATTCTGATGTCCCGGAAAAAATCCCACTTTGACCCATTTAGAGTGCTCCAATCGAGTCCAAATGTATGGAACCCCCAGGGGGTTCCAGGGGATGTGCCACTGGCATGGGTGGGTCGGGCCTCCAAAGTTAGTGGGGGTCGGTCATACATTTGGACTCGATTGGAGCACTCTAAATGGGTCAAAGTGGGATTTTTCAAAATTTGCCCCTACCCAAAAGTTCGACCCAAATTCCGGGACATCAGAATTCGTTTTAGAGGTATGGTTCCTTCGGCAAAGTTCCTGATCCCTAGAATACGATTTTCACTGAGCTATGACGACTTTTTTTGCCTCCCCACAAATCGACACGGCCTAATGTACATATGTATATATAAATATTAGGGCGGGTTGATTTTTTTTCTTTTAAATCGTATAGCAAAAGCGTAAACTACATAAAATTCTAAGAAAATTCTCCGAAGAAACTATGTATCCAAATTAAAATCCTAATCCGCGCCTCTCGGCTTGAAAATGTATATGCCCGCCTTTGCCAAAAAAATAAATGTTAGAAAAAATAGCTTTTTCCAAAAAGAAATAGAGTTTTCTGAATAAAATGGTTTAGTAAGGTAGTTCTTTTGCACTTTATATCTTTCTACACTCAAAATTTTGTTCATTAAAAAAATATTCACCCAAGTAAAAAATGATTAAAAAAAATGATTTGTCCATTTTGTGTGGGAGGTACCAAAAGGGGCGAGGTAACTTCGCCCATTTTTCTTGAGGTGATAGTGACTAATAAAATAATATTATGTGTAGAATTTCAGAGGATACAAATAAGTAGTATAGAAGTTATTAAATAATCAATAATTCACTTAATATTAACACTTTGTGGGGGAGGTACTAGAAGGGGTGGGTCAATATGGCCCATCTTCGAACTTAGCCGGAGATAGAAACAAATATTACCACATACCAAATTTGAAGTCAATCGGTTACTCCTTTCGAGAGTAATCGTGCGCACCAGCTAGCAGACAGACAGACAGACGGACGGACATTGCTCATTCGACTTAAAACGACCTAAAACGGACATCCGCCAAACATACTGAAAATCGTATGTCTCCTTCGATGTGTTACACTTTTGGCTCGTAGCAAAGTGAGTGAGTGTATAACAAAACATAATATATTTCAAAAAAAGAAAATAATTTAAGCGAAAGAAGAGGAAAAAAAATTTCAAGTCGAGAGGCGCGGATTAGGTTTTGATTTTAGACCCAGGGTTTCTTCGGGGAATTTTCTTAGAATTTAATGTAGATTACGTTTTTGCTATACGATTTTTAATTTTTTTTTTCATCCATACAAATCAACCCGCCCTAATATATATATATATATATGAGAATAAGGCGATTCACATTATATTTTTCTAGATGATCCCGACATCAGATGGGTGTCCTTCAACATCAACATCAACAAAAGGTTTCAGTATGTTGAAGCTGGTCAAATGACCGGAATAGAGCGAGAAGCTAAGGGCAACCAATGGTCATACGAATTTCAGCGTACGCTCGCCGACACAGATCTTATCTACATTAAGTTAGCAATAACGCATATGACGGGTAGGATCTTTAAAAGGCTAGGTCCCTTTATGGTAGGCGATATCCGTAACGGTAATCCTTTAATAGCAGCAACTGGAAAAAAAACAGTGTTTGCCATCCATCACCAACGTGTTAGATGTCGGTAATAAACATTGTGAAGGCGATCTTCTATTCGAAGAAGTGTTTAATAGTCTTGATACGCGGCGTTGGGAAAATGAAGTTCGTCTGCCTTTAATGGCAACATCAGATTTTGAATTTGTTCTATACAATGGAACGGCTCATGTGGATAAAGGCACACTGAAAATACCCGCAACAGTATATCCGGGCAGCATATTCCATGGGACCATTGATTTGGGGGGATAGGTAAGTCTTGCAGAATGTTCTAGTAGTTAGTTTAGGTTTAGGATTTGCAACATAAAGGGTGGGCCATTCAAAATTTTAAATTTGAATCGGATATAAAAAACAGTACTGATAATTTTTTAAAATTTCTGATTTTATTGAAAAGATTGATATTTTTTTAAAATTTCTCATTTTTTTGGAAAGGTTGAACTATGTCATTTAATAATGGTACACAATATCATTCATACGACTACCACGGCTGACTCGGCTGTACCTCATCCGACCAATCCAATTTTTCAGTACATTTTCGATTGTTTCGGGTCGAATCTCTTTAATGACAACTTCGATTTCATGTTTCAAAGCTTCAATTGTCTCCGGATGATTTGCGTAACATTTATCCTTAATGGCACCCCACAGAAAATAGTCCAAAGGGCTCAAATCACAAGTCAAGGTAATCGGTTGTTCAAATTTAAAATTTTAAAGGGCCCATCAAAATTTTCGAACAAAAAACGTAATTTTATTATAGCAACCAAAAATACCAGAAATTTGAGAAAATACCTATTTAAAAAAAAAGACTACAAAATACCCTTCACCATAATTTTTCAAGCAATATATGAATGGCAAAAATGCCGATTAACTCCATAAAAAATATGAGAAAAAAATTGATGACTAGTACAAAATTTGGCATTTATCAAGTGCTTTAACTTTTAAATTTCGAAAAAAAGTAGAGTTATATAGTGGCTTTATCCAACCGTGCTTACCAGGAACTATTAAAACCTAGGTTAGTTTAGGTTAGTGTGGCAGCCGGAGCTACCAGCTCACATATAGCGAGAGAGGACTACCAGCTCACACAGGCTAATTGAGGTCCCTAGTGCTACCACGGGCCTAGTTGCAACTCATGGGAACCTGACATTATTAAACACAGAGTTATCAATAATACATTTATCGGTAGCGGTCAGATCTGCCAGACTTCCGACACATCGTTCCCGATATCCAGACGTCATTTATTCAAAGCGGAACTGTTACAAAATAGGTGCTCAATGATCTCCACTACTGCCAACTTCCTGGTGTATTCGCCTATTAGGCAGTGTCCCGTCAAAACTGACACTAACGTCGGCAATTTTTTCTCTCTAGTGCGAGGAGTTATTTTGACCTTCTCCGGTCGAATCATGGGCAGATTTGTCAAGCTACCCTACATCTGCCAACTTCTGCCTATCTTATATTGGACAGCTTAACTGCCTCTTGTTAATGACACAGGCGCACTAATGGGCTATCCAGTTCCTCCGGATTGTCCCTATGCCCATGTACCTATATGAGCCATCCCGTTAAGAGATCTGGGCCAGGCGAGAGCTGTTTGTGAATTTAAGGATGTAATAGCAAACTGACTATCCGCGTAAATTACGCCGCCAGTGTTGGTTACTATTTTGCGACTCAGCCACTTAGCGATTTCCCTTTTTGTCCTTATTTCAGCTTGATATACGAGTCCCAGCAAAATTTCTCATTACCAAATAATCCGACGAGTAAGCAAAGTTCGGAAATGGTAAGTACTTATTATTTAGCCACTTTTCTCATTATTTTAACATAGGGATATCATTGGAGGAAAGTACTTCCCAAAAGCATACAATAAAGTAGCACAATAAGTACTTATTTGTAGCTCGATTTTATGTACTTGAATAATGCATTACCAATAAGTTATAAAATAAGTAGTAGATATGTAGAAATGGCCATTTAAAATGATTTTTTGCCTATTGTCGCGCATATTTCTCGAAACAAACAATTTCCTCATGCCAGATTCGAATTTCTGATATTGAAAACATGTTGAAATATAAATAAATCTTGTACAATAACCCACATATAGCCAAAATTGCATTATATTAAAATTTGTCAAAATGATTTTGATAACAAAAAATCACTTATTTCTGTTATTATTGTAAGTCATTATTAATAAGCCGAAAGTAATGCAGCGAATAATGAGATGTCATTATTTGGTAATGCTGGGAATAATGACAGGTACTTACCAAGATTTTGCTGGGGTACACTGCATCGCTGTAGAAGACTAAGATCTTGTATGAGTGTAATCCAAAGCAAACTACTCATCAAGCTTTGAACCCATTCATATCTGGCAGGTATCAAAGTTGTAAAGTTTCTCTCGAAGGTGTACACTGTTGGTATATAGTCGATTACCATTGCACAACCATGGGATATCCTCATGTGGCCGTAGTTCTTCTACCTCCAAATTGATAGAAAGTTTAACCTTAATTCCGCTCTGGTTGCAACTTCTCTAGCCACAATAACAATCGGCAGTAAATTAAGTAGGACATGTAGAGGTTCTGTCGCTGTAGTCCCGCTGATGCGCAGCCGGGCAGTTCTCTGAACCTTCATCAGTTGACTGGTGATGAATCGCGTATAAGACGCCGTCCACCACATCACAATGCCGTACAATAGTATTGGAGCCGCGCTGTTCACATGCAAGCTTGGGCCTCGGTAAGCGGTAGTCAGGCATTTCAATGAGAGATGGACAGACATCAACACTTTTAGGGTAGCTAGACAAATCTGGCCAAGATACTACCTGAGAAGATCTAAATATCTTCTCGCACTAGAAAGGAAAATACTGTCTAAGTTAGTGCCAGTTCTGAGGGGACCACTGTCTGATCGGCGAACACGTTAGGAGTTTGTGCCTTGGGTCCAATGACATCTGCAGAAGCTGCGGAGATGAGGAAGAAGTGGAGAGCACCGAGCACGTGCTTTGATACTATTCTGCTTTTGGGGTTGGCCTTTCTAGGAAGTCTGGCAGATTTTGCCGGTAGCGATATTCGTATTATTGATAACTTTTTGTACCAACAAACGATAGTATCAAACAAACGATAAGGCTTATCAGAGCCGGTGGTAGCATGATAATGACTAACGACCTCAATTGCTCTATGTGAGCTGACAACTCTGGCTGCCACCCTAACCTAAACCTAAGAACACAGTGGGGAAATGGAATAAATATTGACATCAGAGTGCTAGGGAATTTCTTGAAACATAAACTAGAAATAGCTAGACATATTTCTTATTTTATGGTGTGAAAATTATCAGGATTATAATGATCTTGAAAGATCAAGTAATTGTGTATTTTTGAAAGAAAGAAGTATTTATAACTGTTTTAAAATACCCTATGAAGAAATTCAATAAAGGGTGAGAGCTGCGAAGACACCAAGTCCTAGCTCCCCCGTTGAACCCATTTGAATGCTTTAGAAAGTTCGGGGATTTTAACATCACCCCAGCCTAATAACTCCCCAAAGAAAATAGAGCCTAAGGTAGCCTGCCGAATTCTAGAGACAGTGGGCAAAGTCATATTAGTTGTTCTAACCTCTTCGTTGCAAACTTCCTGCCTGTCATGACATACACGATAAATTAGACGCATGGTCGCGATAACGACACCTGGGCATTTCGAGTTAAGGCAGGGCCACATGAGCCTGGAATTAATGCATTTTTTGACTAATGACCACCTGTCATTTATAGCCGTAAGGGCACGATCTCCCATGAAGAGCTTGCAGAGGCATGTCCTCATAATCTTGTTCCCCTTTAGCGTGTAAGATCCGGCACCAGGTGAATATGCATACATGAATAACTGTGCAGCCATATCGTTTAGAAATATACGACAGTCGAGAGCAGTTTTTTAATTCAGGAAAGCAGTTTTCAGCGACTTTATAGCAGCCTGACTTAGAGGAAATATTGATACGAACTTTGGCCATAACATTAATTTGCAGCCATTTCGCTACCTCTCTAATAGCTAATATTTCTGCCTGGTAAACACTACAGTGATCCGGAAGTGTTTTTGCAATGGATTGCATATGTTCCTCAGAAAAGACATCCAAAGACCTCTTGATTGTTGAGTTTGGAACCGATTGTATAGAAGTTCGCGAATCTCCTGTATCCTCAGATACAATCATACCAATCTTATCTATCAGGTATAAGAGTGAAATACTTCTTGTCAAAAAGTGTTTAGACATAGTGTAATAAAACATTGCCCGGAATGTCAGGTATTCTGTCTAAATGACACTATGTCCGTAGCTATTTCCTGACCATAGTTCTGTAAGTCTAATCGCAGTGCATGCTGCTTATTGCACTGCTATAATGTAGTATACTGGAAGATACTGAGAAAATTCGTGTCTAGTACCGATTTTCTGTAATTCGTGAGGTATAAAAAGATCATAAATAAGGAGCGCACAACAGGCCGAACCACTGGCTTAAGTGTATGTCCATGGACATGAGACGTTTAAACGTCTCCTCTCTTCAACCTAACCTAACCTAACCTAATGTAGTATAACATTTAGTGCCTCAGTTGGTGTTGTTCTCAGCGCACCAGTGATACATATAACAGCCATTTCCTAAACTTTGATTAGTATCGCGCAGTAGGTGGATTTCTACAGACCTGTCCATCAGATCATAATGAAGTACAGCATTATTGGCCTGACTACTGCCGTATACGGATAATAAAGTATCTGCATAGGCAAGACCTTAATACTCCTCTTCTCCAGAGAAAGCAGAATATTGTTCATGGAGAAACAACTTAGCAGAGAAGACAGAACAACTCCTTGGTGCGTTCTCCTGCTGAAAAATCTATGCAGGTCAGTTGACCCTAAGCTACCTGAAACGCGTCACCTTATCAGAAGGTTATGAATGAACCTTCGTGTATAGCAATCAAGCCCAGGGTTGCTAAAGCCATCATTATAGCGGTTGGATTTATGTTATTGAAGGTCCCCTCTATATTTAAAAAAGCTAGCTTTTCCTTAACAGAGAGGGATCAAGATCATGCCGGACGGTTTAGGTGGACTTGCCCTTGCTGTAGGAAAGTAACTATCTATTAATCTTTCCAGGATTTTAAGGAGAAATGACGGTAGCCTAAATGGCCGTAAATCCTTAGCTCTAGTATGGGCTGTCTTTCCCACTTTTGGAATGAAAACAGTCTTGGTTTCTGTCCATTTTGTTGGTACGAGTATGTAGGTCTGAGTGATACAACATGCGTACTTCTCTCTGAGTCAAAGAGCAATTGTATCAGCCACTGCCTGTACTTCCGCCATCTAGACTTTGTCTGGTGATGGCGACTTAAAATGTTAAAAGCTTTTGAAAGCCTAAAGAATTCTAGATTATAAGATTTTTTCGGAGCTCAAAATCTCAAAGTCCTATTTTTGTGCAATCGGTGGATTTATGCCATAAACTATGCTAGTATATTTCTAGAGATGGTGATCATCCACACATCCGTCCAGTTGTAATATTTACGTTACTTTTTCTTCCAGATGTACAAGCACTGACATTTCTGAGTGCTCCATGACAGCTGATGGGCGTTGTTACATGCCACCGGTTGTAACCGGTCGTATAAATTCTAAAAAATCGTTCAATTTCAATTACGGTCGCATTGAGGTCAAAGCCAAAATGCCCAAAGGCGACTGGTTAGTGCCGCGTAAGTTTTCAACGTAAACCTTTTCTTCAATTCAATTAAATTCAAAACGTTCTAGTGATCTTATTGCAGCCAAGGAAAAGTAAATACGGCAATTCCGGTTATACAAATGGTGAGATGCGAATTGCATTTACGCGTGGTAATTACAATCTAAAATTGAACGACAACAACAATCGGATTGATGGTACGCGTTTATTTGGAGGTGCGTTGCTAAGCAATAATGCCGATCGAAGACATCAATTTATGGAAAATGTCACCTTGGAAGAAGTCGATTTGGCTGCAGGTGCAGAACATTTCGGCAATAAATTTCACGTGTATTTATTAATCTGGAAGCCCGATGAATTGACTCTTTCGGTGGATGGATATGCCTATGGTAGCATACGTACAGATTTCAAAAAGTCCATAAATGAGATAAATTGGCGTTTGGGTAAAGCTGATGCACCACTGGATGAAATGGTAAGCAAAATAGAGTTAAATTCGGCCAGGTCGAACCAATACAAAAGCTTAGACAGACAGATCGACAGATTCCATAGTAAATAAAATAACGAAAATTGGAAAATGTAAAAAATCTGTAGCTTTTATGGCATCAACAATTCAAAAATTGTACAAATGGGTAAAATAATATACAATTCCTGTAGCCTTCAACATGTCAACTGGCATGGGTCATTTTTATCACCAATTGGTGCTACTTTTTGGCGACTTTTATTGAAAAGTCGTCTAAACTCAATTAAATGCAATCATCCAACTTTGGGCATAATCGGTGGAAATTTGTAGCTTCTGCAGCGTCAAGCAGTCAAGGGTCTTTCGTTGGGGAGCTACAAAAAATAGGGCAAATGGTTTTTTTGCAGGGCACATCTAGTCATAATTGTCCATATATTAACACACTAGGTAGATCGGTAGACTGAAAGTAATTTCCAGCTTCTACATTTGCCTTAAGCTGCATTTAATCGCAATTAAACAGAAATGTTCAGATTTTATCCCATTCCGTAGACATATGTAAGTAATATGCAGCTTAATGTAATGTGCATCGTCAGGATGTCAAGACGGGAAGTTTCCTATAAAGAAACCAACGACCATTATTGGTTGGGTATGTATCTACCCAGCAAAATCTTGGTAAGTACCTGTCATTATTCCCTGCATTACCAAATAATGACATCTCATTATTCGCTGAATTGCCTTCGGCTTATTAATAATGACTTACCAATAACAACAGAAATAAATGATTTTGTTATCAAAATAATTTTTGGCAAATTTTAGTATAATGCAATTTTGGCTATATGTGGGTTATTGTAGAAGATTTATTTATTTTCAACAAGTTTTCCAAAAATACGTGCAAGTTGAATTAAAATACCAAAAATATTTACGTATATCGTATGATGTTAGACCATTGAAGAATTTTTCACATGGTTGTTTGGGTTCAGAAATTCGAAATATGCGCGACAATATGCACAAAATTACTTTACACTTTACTACATATCTACTACGTATTTTGTAACTTATGGGTATTGCATTATTCAAGTACTTAAAATCGTGAAAACATAAGCACATATTTATGTGGTATGCCTATGCTACAAATAAGTACTTATTATGCTACTTTATTGTATGTTTTTGGGAAGTACTTCCCTCCAATGACATCCCCATGTTAAAATAATGAGAAAAGTGGCTAAATAATAAGTACTTACCATTATCGAACTTTGCTTACTCGTCGGATTATTTGGTAATGAGAAATTTTGCTGGGTAGTCACAAATAAACACAACTGTTCAGATTTAAGCCCAATCGGTAGACATCTAAAAGTAATTTCCAGCTGCGGAAACTTTAAATATATACACTGATAGAAAAAGCTTCGTCAAAAGTCAGCTAACGTACGGATAATCCTATCTATGAATTTGTTCGTCGCCATAACGAATCTCTGTTTAAGTATACTAGAACAAGAACTATTTAGTGGAATAAAAAACCCCACAGGGTGATTACATATCATCCCTACGATGAATCGTGCTCAAAAATAAAAAAATGATATATACCCTCCTCTCTAAGGTGAGGCGATAAATATGGGGATTTATTTGATTTAAGTGTAAGTGTATATATAACATATAGAAAAAGGGTAACGCATCAAAGGAGTGGCCTAAGACCCTAAGTTTATGCGGAGGAAATCCGTTTTAGAACACATTAAGTCATTTTACTTATGTCCGTCCATCTGTAGGCCTGACCGGAGCGAACGATAACCCTCGAAACTATAGTTTCCAGAGATTAAACAGAGATTCGTCAGGGCGACGAACAAATTCATCAATAGGATTATCCGTACGTTAGCTGACTTTTGACGAAGCTTTTTCTATCAGTGTACTTAGGACTTTTACATATGGAGCAATATGAAAGTGGTGAACTGTGACGATCGTTATTCGTGTGCATGGTTCTGCATATATTTAGGTTTAGGTTAGGGTGATAGCCGGAATTATCAGCACATACACCAAATTGAGGTCACTAGTGCTACCACGGACCCAATAACAGGTATCTCCACTTGATCCTCAACTCCACAGCTTCTGCAAAAGTCATTGGACACAATTCCCAACCACCTAGCGTGTTCGCCGATCAGGCAATGTCTCGTCAGAACTGACACTAACGTAGACAGTATTTTCCTCTCTAGTGCGAGGTGGTATTTTGACCTTATTAGCTCGTATCTTGGTCGGATACGTCTAGCTATACTACACGTGTCGATTTCTGTCCATCTCTCATTGGACTGTCTATTGGCTAAGCCAGTGGCGCACCAATATATTGAAATTCGTGTAGAATTTGTAATGTTGAAAAAATGTTCTAAGCAAATTCATCGGCTTAGCAGTTCCCCAGGATATCCCAATGCCCAGGTACCCATATGAGCTATATATTAAACTGCTCAGCCAATAATGAAAAAAAAGTTGAAAAAATTATTAGTTGAAAAAATGTTCTAAGCAAATTCATCGGCTTAGGGGATATACTTCCTCATTCTGGTATTATGACAATCCATTTCCTTTCTGAGAGGTATCTTAGTGGCAATGTTCGTCTCGAAGTTGTACGCCAATGGTATATAGTCCACTCAGATTATATACCATCGACTACAATGTGATATCTTCATGTGGTCGTAGTTCTTGAACTTTTACATTGACAGACGGCATAATCTTAATACCGCTCCGGTTGCAACGCAGCTTCTCTGGCCACAACATTAATCGGCAGTACTGCCATCCTAAGGAAGAAAGTCGTATCTCCATTTCAGTTGTTTTGAGATACAGGAATGTCACAGGTTTTGTGCGAAATTAGTTCGTTTTCGTTTTTCAAAATCGTATCGTTTTACTTTTTCTTCTACAGCTCTTGTACGTTTTCATGAAACCAAAAGAAAATGAAAACCGAAAAACACTATCAAAAAAATGGCAGCATAAAAATTGGAAACAGCTGCTTCAGCCACCGCCGTCAACAAAATCGGTTCGACTCTAGATTCTGATTGGCGGTAGTGAAGTAAATAAAACATATTAAAGCCCAAGCAATAAATTTGACCAAAATCTTGGCTTGATTCATGTTTTTGTGTTTGCACATTTAAATACATATATAACAATTATTATTATTAAATTGAACATTAAAATAAAAACTTACATTTCATTGATCGAATCTTATTTTTGATGTTTCTTTTTTAGTTTCAGATTGCATTTGCTCTTATTTTTTGTTTGTTTTATGGTTACTTTAGTGGATATAGCACTTCGAAGACCAAAAGTATTAACATTTTCGTACGAAAAGTATATAAATTAGTTTTTTTGGCTCCTACATACATACATGTATTCCAGTATAAAATGTTCTAATATTGCATTAAATCATTTCTGGTGTAAATGGGCCATATTGGGCCAGGACTTTATATTGTACCCCCATTATTAGGTCCCCACCGATTTAAGTTATTTGTTGTCCCAAAAGCCACATTTTACATTTAATCCGGCTGAAATTCAACACTTCTTAGATCATTGGCCCTAATCAAATCGTAGCTATAATGGGGCATATTAGTCCATGTTTTGTTATAGCCCCAATGGAAAAGGTTCCTTTGGAGTTAACTTCTCCCCGCCCTAGAGGTAAAATTTTTCAGTGGATTTGGCCGAAATTTAGCATTTCTATTTTATATACTTTGAAATCATTCCTAGAGAAAATGGTCCCTTCCAATTTCCGTTCTTGACGCAACGGAGAGACAATTGTTCAATCGATTTGGCTGAAATTTAGGAATTTATATTGTCATTCATAGTAAAAATGGGCCATATCAGTGCATGTCTTGACATACCTCCCATACATAGAAGTTTCTTCAGATTGACCTTTTGGCGCTCTAGAGAAAACATATTTCAACCGATATGGCTGAAATTTAGGCTTATATATTCAAATATAAAATATATTCACGTTGTCTAAAATCATTTCTGGTGCAAATGAGCCATATCTAATATTAACTATTTATATTTACTTTCAGTTCTTTCTAACATTGGGCTTATCTGCTGGGGGACATGGAGATTTTCCAGAAGGGTTGAAAAATAAACCATGGCTAAATACATCACCGAGAGCCGTTAAGGAATTCAATGCAAAACGTTCGGAATGGTATCCCACATGGCAGCAGCCATCACTGGAAGTAGATTATATACGAGTTTATGCAGTTTAGAAATTTAAGAAATACGGTTAAAGATAAATCAAATTTGTCTATATTATTCGGGGGACCCGTATTTGATGTCGAGTCGCCATAGCTCGGCACACAATGATTAAATTCTGTCCACGGAAATTTGTTTTATACACACATAGAGAAGAAACGTCGCTGAAAATTGCGGTTATCATGACCATGATCGTCGTGATCATGAACAAGATGAAATTAACAATTTCCAAAGATTTAGCTTGGTCAATGCTAACGAAGAAACAACATCCGAGGAACATGAATTTGTATGGAGTTTCGATCGAACCATATCGAAGCGAGCCCTTAGATCGAACCTTATACATGGCAGCAATGAACGATATTCACACAGTCACGGTCAGTGCATCAATGCATCAATCTCCCGCTACCGTGACAATATCGTTGTCGGAGACCGTCCACCGCCCACAGCAGCTGAAGAAAGCAAAATACCGCGGCAACATGCATATTTCTGGCTAATCTACGTTCAGGACAGAGTAGTCGTTTCAACTCATACCGATTAAGAATACCGATCGACACATATAGCTGTCCACATATTCTTATGATCGAAGTATGCAGGTACAGGGGCAGATGATTCTTATTGAAAATGACAGCATTTGCTGCATTGCAAACCCCAGATCGGTCCATGTTTTGATTTGGATCCCTCGAATTTTGTATTTTCTCAAAAAGTATTTATTTATTCATGAATATCTATTTTGTCCCCTTGAAAGTAATTCCCCTCGGATATAATACACTTCAAATTATCATTTTTTGTGATCTTGTTCAGCTCCTCCTTCGATGCCGTCTTTATCTCCTCAATCGTGGCGTAGCGTCGTCCTTTCATGGGCCTTTTCAGTTTTGGGAACAAAAAATAGGCACAGGGAACAGGGGAATACGGTGGCTGCGGCACCATTACTGTGTTGTTTTTGGCAAAATATTCGCGCACAAGCAACGATGTGTGTGCAGGGGCGTTATCATGGTGCAAAAGCCAGTTTTTGTTCTTCCACAAATCCGGGCGTTTTTGGCGGATTGTTTCGCGCAATTTGCGCATAACTTGCAGGTAATATTCTTTATTGACCGTACTACCCTGTGGCAAAAACTCATAATGCACCACGCTCCTGCAATCAAAGAAAACTGTGCTGTTTTCGTCTGTTGTTGACGTGCTTGGGCGTCCGGCACGCTGTTCGTCCTTCGCATCTTCTCGGCCCTCTAAGAACATTTTGTACCACCGATAAACTTTGCTTTGGTACAAGGTAGCTTCACCATATGCCACAGTCAACATTCGGAATGCGTCAGTGCACTTTATATTGTTTTTCACACAAAATTTGATGCAGATTCTTTGATCCATTTTCTGAAATAGATAAAAATCGAAGACAAGTTAAAACACATCCAAGCACAACAGCTGTCAAAAATTTACTAAACATTCAAAATGGCCGACCTTGTTAGCATAAGTAAGGGACATGAGTACCAACATAACGCTACAAAAATATCACAAATCAAATACACGTAGCCCGCGGAAATTAAAAATTCGCCATATTCTTTGAACATACCTCGTATCTATTCCGATTAAACTTCATAACAATGTAGAGAACCATTTTTTTAACCAATCAGGTCAAAAGTCAAACTGACGAAACATTTGGAAAACAATGCCTGTTTGAAGAAAATCTATGGATGAATGTAGAAATTATAGCACTTTTGGTAAATATAAGAGAATTTAAACAAAATTCGTTTTTTGTACCCCCAATTGTGAAAAAGAGTATATATCAGATGCTGCCAAACCAAAAGTGCAGGTGCAGAGACCCCAAGAATACTTGGCGGAAATCCGTTTTGGACCATTTTAAGTCGTTTTAGCAGTGTCCGTCAGGATGTCCGTCTGTTGGTGCGCACGATAACTTTCGACAGGATTAACCGATTGACTTAAAATTTGGTATGTGTAAATTTTTTTCAATCTCAGTCTAAGATCAAATATGGACTATGTTGAGTACCGCCCTCACGAAGGGTCAAAATGTATGTCCAAATACAAATTTAGTGATATATTGATAATCCCACATATTACACTATGCAACAAAATGTTTGTCCAAGGGATGTGGATAACAGTTTCTGGCGCAATTAGGTGTCAAAAACACGAAAAAAATGTTCCCGGCATTTTTATAAGCGTGCATATCGTGGTGGATGGTACTGAAAGGAGACTAATGTTCGGGTCGATTTACATTCCTTGTAACTCTGATAGATGGAGGGTATATGATAGTCTTTTGGCGGTTCGTGCTTCGGCGGTGACTTGAATGCTAGGCATGTCTCGTGAGGTGATTCCATGACACGAATGGTAATGCACTTTTTGACCGGATAGATCACTATTCTCTGGATGTTGCGCGCATTTCTGATTATATCCCATCTTACCCGAATGCGTCATCATATTTGGACCACTTTATTGTTAGTACAAATTTGATCGATGGGGATAGGACGAACTTAAAGGTTTCCACTTTGCCTACCTTTTCTGACCATTTCCCCTTACGACTTCGAATTATTTCGAACGAACATATGTGTCATTCAGGAATACGAACTGGGAATCCTTCCGCGATGATTTGGTGAGAAGGATTGCAGATCGCCTTCCGGATCCTAACAGGAATCTGTTGAACGGTGAAATTGACGATTTTATAGATGAATTCGTGGCTGTGGTTAACTCCACGAGCGACTTGCATTCCGAGAGGATTGAATTAAGGGGAAGAAAGTTTGTAGTTTCGGATAGAATTAAACATTTGTATAGAATTAAATATGGTTGGCAAAGAGAAATGAAGATGATATATCGCCGGAATTCTGCAGATTTGGTTCGGAGTATGTGTTGTTATCGAAACAGGTTCAACTGATTAGCGTAATTATTAAGAGACAGGTGGAGATTGAGCAGGCCAGTTTGTTTGGACAAAGGCTACGTGATCTTAGACCCGGCCCTACCGCTCACAGAAAGGTGTATGGAATGATTGGTTATAATCGGAATGAAGCTCTTAGGTCTCTATCGGTGAATGGTCAGCCTATTGAGGATGAATCGACAAGGTTGGATGTTTTGAAAAATCATTTATCTGATATTTATAATGGTTCTCCTCCACAACGCGATACCACGGATGTTGAAGAGACGATTGATACAATAATTCTGGAGCAGTGTTCGGCGTAAAGAGAACGTGCCAAAATTGTGTCTGTATTGGTGTGTTTGCACTGAACAAAATTGTTGGTGTTGTTATTATGTGCTGTGTTATACAGAGTGGAAAATTATTTTTTGTGATGTGATTTCCATGATAAGTGGAAATAGGAAATGTACAAAAAACATTTTTTTAAAAAACTTAGAATACCAAATTAAACTAGAACATGTTATATACCTCCCTTCGACAAAAAAAATAAACTAGTGTTATTACCATCACGTATTCTAAAGTGTCCAACTTTTTTTGATTACGGCAAATCAGTCGTATGTAAATTTCGATGGTCATATACTCATTTTATTTTGATCTTCATATACTAAATATTTTTACTGATATATGTATGTCTATCTACAAAATTAAATTTTTATAGGTGTTTTGGTCATAATAAATTTACAATAGAGATCCATATTTTCCCATATGTAACACTTAAATATGCATTCATTATTTTTCTGCATTTCTCATTGCATAGTCTTATGTAATTGTCACATTTTGTCATACGCCGATTGCACATTTTGATGCTCAATATTTGCTCCGCTTTGGAAATATGTATAATTTCTCAGTGTACCAACTATCCGATAAAAAGCCACATGAACCTGCTTTGTTGAACGCTGATGAGCGACTGACACATTTTTTTCTTACTTTTGTGCTCTTTGTTATGCTGTTCGTGTTGTGTACGTGTGAAAACCCGTTTGCGTTCGGGGCTCGGCTAAACCAGCCGCCGAACACTGTTCTGGAGGCTCCCGACCATATCCGTACATTCACGACGGATTGCTCATCTCTCAATACGCATTCCTGTGATAGGCTGGTCGACCTGAATCAGGTAACAGGGTACATAGGATCACTGAACAACAAAAGATCGTCGGGATTGGATGGTATATCCAACTTCATAATTCGAAAACTGTCTACGAAGGCTATCGAATACTTGGCCATAATTTAACAATTGCCTTAACAATGCCTACTTTCCAAGTCCTTGGAAGACGTCCAAGATAGTACCTATCCGAAAGAAGAGAAATAGAGATGACATTAATGATTTGAGACCGATTTCACTTTTGTCTAATTTAGGGAAACTCTTTGAGCATATAATTCGTGGGAAACTTGGCATTGCCGTTAACGATGGTTATATTCCGAATTTACAAATCGGATTTAGAAAAGGGCATTCAACTGTTGATGCCTTATTGAAGTTTCAGAACGACGTCATTACCAACCTACGCAACATTCATTGCACAATAGCTGTTTCTCTTGACGTCGAAAAGGCATTCGATAGGACATACCATAATGGTATTCTGTACAAAATGATTCGGATTGGTTTTGATCCATCAATCATTAAGCTATTTCATAGTTTCTTTTCGGATAGGCGCTTTTGTGTTCAGGGCGATGAATCGTATTCTAACTATGGTGCAGTTAGATGTGGAGTTACCCAGGGTTCCATATTAGCCCCACATTTATATATCATTTTTATGTATCATTTTCCTCATTTTGGATCTAATTGTATAGGGTTACTGTATGCTGATGATAGCCTTATTTACTCCCATAATGAATCCCCGATAGGAGTATTACGCGATATAGCACAACATATTCGCACTGTTAAAGAGTTTTATGATAGTTGGGGAATAATAATACATTTCAGGAAAAGTGAAGCGATTTGTCTGCGTAATGCATCAGGGAAATGTAAAAGATTCGTTGTCCCAGAAAGTAAGCGATTGCGGTTGATCATCGGTAATGAGGAGATTCCTTTTAGGGACAACATTAAATACCTAGGTATTCGATTCGATAAGCTCTTTAAGTTTAATAAGCATGCAAGATTGGTTACACGTAAGGCTAATGGGATACTTGGAGCGTTTTCCAAAATTGTATACAATAAAGAGTTACCGATCAGCACTAAGCTTTTATTATACAAGACCACTATATGACCTGCTATTCTGTACGGTTTTCCTATATGGTTTCATGTATCGCCGACGGTCATGAAGGAAATCGGAGCGGAAAGTTTTGAGATTATGTATTGGAAGGAATTTCGAGATTTGATTCAAGCGATATATCAACGATTATGTTTATAGGCAATCTAAGGTTACACCTATAACTCTATATGCATGTGATATTTTAAGGAAATCGAATCTTTGACCGCGCTCTTCCGGGAACACACAGAGGGTAATGTTTATGAACCGTTTTACTTAAAGTATATTGCTGTGTCCAAAGACTTCATTCGTTCTTCCCATTTTCAAAAACAAAAGTTGTTGTCAAAACATTTTCAAATTCTACTGAAATTACAAAACCCATTAAATCATCAACATAATCAAAATTTAACATATTATAGACAATGTACATTAGGGATAGTAATTTTTACTTTCACGAGATCACGAATCTGCTCTTTGATCTAGAACCTTTCATATAGTTTTGTAGACATAGGGGTTTTGAACATTTAAAAAAAATCATTTCATTTTGCAAATTACAAAACCGCCATATTTCAAAAACTATATGACCAATTTTAGGTCAAATAAGCAGAATCGTGATCACGATACCGAAGTGAATTCAGATCAGCGTCATAGCAGAAAAACTAAAACATATTATTTCAAAAATAATTTTAAATTTAAAAACCAAATAAATTTTTAATTTTTTTTTCATTTAATTTAATTTTTTGCGCTCAATATCTTCAACAGAATAAAAGTTATGGCTGGAATAACCTAATTTTTCAAAATATGCTAACTTTCAAAGTAAGAGTGTGTCCAGATTTACCACGCTTGCACGTGGATAGTGGCGCACCAATATATGCAAATTCTTCGAGAATTTGTAATGTCGTCCCTTTCCTAGCAAGTTCATCGGCTTTGCAGTTCCCCGGGATATCCCTATGCGCAGGCACCCATATGAGGTGTATATTAAACTGCTCAGCCATCTTGTTAAGAGATCTGCGGCAGTCGTGACTAAGACTAAGTTCTTCACAGTGTACTCCGAAGCCAACCTTTTCATCAAGCTTCGAACCATCCGTGTAAAAGTGGAGATGGTTTCTATTACCTGGTATTCTGCCGACCCATTCATCTCTGGCGGGAATCATAGTGATGTAATTTCTCTCGAAGGTGTACACAGTTGGTATATAGTCCACTCGGTCGGTTACCATAGCACTACACTTTGATATCCTCATGTGACCATAGTTCTTGTACCTCCACATTGATAGGCAGTTTAATCTTATTGCCGCTTTGGTTGCAACTTCTCTCGCCACAATTTTAATCGGCAGTATATGGAGTAGGGCTTGTAGAGACTCGGTCGCTGTAGTCCTTAAGGCTCCGCTTATGCTCAGGCAGGCAGTTCTCTGAACCTTTGTTAGTAGGTTGGTGATGCTTAGTTTGTCAATACCGTATAACAGTATTGGACGAACTACTGCTATATATATCCAGTGGACGATTTTAGGAGAGAGTCCCCACCACGACCCTACAGCCTTTTTGCAGGAATATAAGGCGACGTTGGCCTTCCTTACACGTTCCAATACGTTAAGTCTAAATAACATTTTCCTATCTAGAATTATTCCTAAAAATTTTGCACTTTCAGAAAAGACTAGATCTGTTCCATTTATCCGATGTGGAGGGTACACATGTGGGACATTATTCATCCTAGTAAAGAGAACCAATTCTGTCTTGTTGGGGTTAACAACGTTCTAGATCTAGCAGGATATCATTCACCGCTAGGTTCCAAACTAGTGGAGACAGTACTCCTCCTTGCGGGGTCCCTCTGTTTACAAACCTTGTTAGAGTTGTGGACCCTAGACATGCTGTTATGCGTCTTCAGACTTTGAATTAGTCTAATCAAACTAGTGTTAACTTTTAGGTGTGAGAGTGCCGCAATTACCGTATCTGAGTGAATGTTGTTAAAAGCCCCTTCTATGTCAAGAAATGCCACCATGGTGAATTCCTTGAAATGCAGGGACGATTCGATAGTGCTCACAAGTTCGTGCAGGGCTGATTCTGTAGACTTGCCCTTATTGTAAGCATGTTGGTTCCCCGACAGGAGTTTTGTATCCAGGTTTTCCCTAATGAAATGATCTAAAAGCCTTTAAATAGGAAGGAGGATAGGCTAATTGGTCTGAAGTCTTTTGGCCTAGTGTGTGATATCTTTCCTGCTTTAGGTATGAATACCACTTTGGTATCCCTCCATGTACTTTAACATTTTCTGCATTTCTGCTGGAGTGATGCCATCTGGTCCAGGAGACTTGAAGGGCTCAAAGCTATTAATAGCCCAGCTTATTCTGGATCTCTCAGTCAAGAAGCTAGCGACGCTCGCAGTCCACTCGCACTCTTGTTGGTCCTGCTGATCCTCGG
Organism: Eudasyphora cyanicolor; assembly: GCA_963930755.1. Lineage (NCBI taxonomy): Eukaryota > Metazoa > Arthropoda > Insecta > Diptera > Muscidae > Eudasyphora > Eudasyphora cyanicolor. The sequence continues at coordinate 55,502,625 of OZ005735.1, forward strand.
GTTCTGTTACAGAGTTCCCCGGGAAATGTGTGTCGAGCAGTACATTGAGCGACTGCTCGCTGTTTTTGGTCCAGTTATTTGCCTCATCCTGTAAATATCCCACTGTACAGGGTGAAGCAGATAATATCTTTCTCAGCCTAGCGGCGTCGGAGACCTTTTCCACATCACCACAGAAGGTATACCAAGAGCGCCTTTGCGCCTTTCTAAGCTCCTTCTTATAGATCTTGAGTTGCTCTTTATAGGCATCCCAATCATTAGCGACCCCAGTAGATTTAGCCTTATTAAATAGCGTGTTGCAGGTCTTTTTCATAGCCGTTAGCTCAGAAGTTCACCATTGGGGTTTAGTTTTACCCTTGTACCTTGTTTTCGGACAGGCTTCTTCAAGGGATCTATTGAATGATATGGTGATATATTGAATGATATGATCGACCAGATTATCCAGACCGGCTTTGTCATTCGGTTCGTACAGAAGTTTAGAGTTGAGGACTTTCTTGAAATTCTTCTCATACAGGTGCTACTTTGTCTTCCTTACATTTCTGTGGGCGGCAGGTTTAGGCGCTTTTTCCGCGAGTTTGAACTCAATATAATGGTGATCTGAGAATGAGTGGTCGTCCAGTACATTCCACCCAATAATTTTGTATGACAGCCGGTCAGTAGCAAACGTTACGTCGAGTACTTCTTGTCTGTCTTTAATTGTAAAGGTCGGTTTATTACCTATGTTACAAATACTAAGGTTGGTAGTTAGAATAAAGTCAAGAAGCGAATCACCCCTATTGTTTATATCCGTACTACCCCAGATAGTATGATGAGCGTTCGTGTCTGCGCCAATAATCAGCTCGAGCTCGTCAGACGCTGCTTCTTCTACTACTTCCCTGAATAGAGCAGTCGGTACTACAGGTTCATAAGGCAAGTAGCTGGAAACCACCCAATATATGCGATTACCGATCTCCAGGCTAGCAGCTGTTTGGTCTTTACCACTTAAATTAGTCAGGAGAAAGATACTTAGATCTTTCCTGGCCAAAATGCAGGTTCTTGGAGTGCCTTCACAGTTGGCCACAAGCAGTTTAAAGTTGGGTGTCCTAATACCGCACACCCTTCCTCCCACTACGTAGGGCTCCTGTATCAGGACGATGTCTACTGCGCAGCAATATAGCCGCTGAGGCTGCTTTAGCGTGATGGAGGTTAATCTGTAGAATTCTTACCAGCATTGGTAATTGACAGATTAACATCCACCCCGACAAGGGTGTTATCGAACTCTTCGTCCGTATCGTCGAGAAGCATGTCCCCCTCAGTCTCTCTGTGTCCGAAGTAGAGCTTTTGTCCTCAGAGAAGGACGTTACAGATCTCCTGTTAGAGTTGGAGTCACCAGAAATAATAGGCGTGGGTACCTCCACACTTCCAGAAAGTGCCACGGTGGACGACTCACCTTCTGCAGTGGGAGCTATATCCTGCTTGTATATCTTCAAGACTATAGTCTCGAAGCCATATTGTAGGGTTGCACTCGCACTTTGTATATGGGAGGTGGATTCAGCGTTTAGGATAAGATTGACCTGCCGCTTTTTACCATCCGCCTCACCCACCTTGCTGATTCTCCATTTATGGGCCGGCAGACCAGGATTGGAATCTTTTATTATTTCTAAGATGTCAGCCGGGTTGGAGGGCTCTTCTGTAACCCAGGTGATGGCTCTGGGGTGACTAGGGATGTTGTTTTTTTCGACGACATCCAACTGGGCATCCGGCCACACCGCACCCGCTCGACTCAGAGCAGCCTTATACAGGCCTACTGATCTGGCATCACCGAAATATAAGAGCTTTACTCTCCCCTGATGCCATCCTGCGTCGTTGCAGATTGGTGGTTTGCCCGGCATTTCTCTGCGGACATCGAGGTAATGAGCCATAATGGCTGATTGTACATGACTCCATTTGTCCTTGAGGATGGATCCATCTTCACTACTTCTGTCTATAACAGCCATCACTAAACTCTCAGGTGATCTGATTCGTTTTACTTTATTAGCCGTTAACACAGCTGAATTTGTGGCTCTTTCAGCCGACTCATTGGCCTTAGAAGCATCTATGACGCCTTTAGCCCAGGTAAGTGACTCTTTTTGTTTTTCGGTAAGAGCCGAAACCTCAACAGCCTCCAACTTCGTCAAAACTCTGAGCGCTACACGATGCTCATTGTGCTTCCGTTTTGACGGTCGGACATGAAGTTTTCCCCTCACCGCACCACCTGTTGTGAGTACTTGGGGGAGATTTTCACCATTTTTGGTGTGGTCCACAGACACTCTATTACACAGATGTTCCGTCGTGACTTTGTTTACATTTGCGTGAGTTACGAACGAATGGGAATGATTTTGAAACGCGAAAAAAAATAGTTTTCTGGATTCTTTTTTTGGTACTTAACGAACGCTATTAATTTTCTAAATATGATAATTACAAAAAAATCTCGAAAATCGGTCTTAAAATGCACACAAAAAACACTCGCCGAAATCAAATTTCTATTCGTTCGTCATTGATAGAATACTCGCTACGGGACGGAACTTCTTTATAAATCTACTTTCTTTGGTGTGGTCGGCTTTGGCCAAGACCAACGGACGGACAGTCGGACGATTGGGGAACCGCGCTCCATCGGAACATGAAGGCATCCCCGTCAAGAGAATTTATATTTATTTTGTCTGTATTAGACCGTAATAGGTACTACGATGTAGGCCTTACGGACTTGTACAGATTTTGGCTATTGCGTAATAGGTACTGGTAACTATCCGCTATGTGATAAACACGTCCGTTCACTGCGAATGATCAGCAACGATTGTGGGTAAAGAACCAATAGTGGGGGTAAAGAACATAATTTTGTTGACATTCTCTTACATTTACTAACAGCCTGTTTCTCTATGTCGAACGACAGCGATGCGATCGAAAAACAGCTGACTTTAGACCTACAAACTGGCATCAGCCAGTATGTTTGCATTCGCTTTGTCGTTATGATACCTTTTAGTAGGTCTAAAATCAGCTGTATTTCGTTCGCATCGCTTTCTTTCGACATAGAGAAACAGGCTGTAAAATGTCTACATTTATCCATAGATTTTATTCAAATAGGCTTTGTACAACTCGTTGGGACGCTAGCTTGAAAAAATTCGAGCAAAACATTTTTCTTTCGTTTTTTTCTTGACATCAAAATTTTTTTTAATCAATTTTTTTCTAATTGTTTAAAGACTAAACATATGTTTCTACGTGAAAGTGATATTTTCAAAATCTGTAGCCCTCATTATTTCCATTAATTTAAAGGTTAGCCCTGCTTTTCCGAATTTATACATTAACAAATACGGTCCAAACAACTACCAAGAAACCCGGAATTTAAAAGAAAAATAAAAACAAAATTACCATAAATTAATTTTTTTATTTTTTCCTGTTCGGACACCATATTACAACAGAAAATGTTATGCACAGCCCTTCGACAAAAATGTAGTAAACTAATGGCGATTTCTTTTCTGCAAAAAAGTATAATTTTCGTTGCCCTTTTCCCGATTACTGGACTCCTATGCCACATTTTGGAATTTTGCAGTAGAAGCTAAGTCTAGTTCGAGGTACTTCATCAGTTCCAGCTAAAAAGTGCAAATATTTTTCAGAATTTCACGTCGACGGGGCAACATTATTTTCAGAATCCAAATCACCATAATATTAAACTTATAGTGGCTGTTAAAAATTCTCGGAGAGTCAGATGGATTCTAGACTTTTTAAAAAGGCTATCAAACAGAGTACGTGAACGACACACAGAGCTTCAGTGACTGTTTGACAATTGGAGACATTATCCTTACTCTTAGTGAAATTATGAGTGACCGCTTTTACCGAACATTTTCCTACATTTATCAACGGCATTCGATAATTCGAGATCTTCTCGATCGAAAAGCCAATATAATTGTTGTTAGAATGAAAAAGTTAATATTGGATCTAAATAAAAAACTATCCAGATTAGTTTTATAAGAGTTTATTGAAAAAATTTACTAAAATTCGACATAAGTTTATAATATTTGAACGATAATAAAAAACACATTTCGGTTTGGCGCCAAATTAATTTTTTGTAGGCTGTTTTTTTTTTATCAAATCAGAATTGCGTATTCTCAGTATGGCGCCTCAGTTCTATTCGTGGCCCCGAAATTCAAACCTGATTTCAATGAAATTCATTGAAATTTTCTTGTTGTTTAACCTATGACAGACTTAATTTGTATTCCTCCAATTTGAGCTATGTATATTTTTCCCAAAAGCATTATCAATAACAACAACAAAATGAAACAAGATTATATACATCCAAACTGGAAATACACTGGGGTAAACCCACATAAGATAACGAAACCTTTAGGTCAGTGTTGATAACACTGTAAACAGAAGTCACAAAGAATTACTTTTTGAGTCGATTTAGATATGTATGTCCGTATGTCTGTCTGTCCACATATTCTTGTGATCAGCAAAGTACGGACATAAGATTCCTATTGAGAATGGAGAGACCCTCTCGCATTAAAGAGGTTTTATCGCATTAAAGAGCTTGCAGATCGCTAGAGGCATGCTCAGATATTCCAAGTCACCTGGAGCGTCTAGGGTAATTTATAGTCTTTCAAGGTATGTTTCTGTGGCCCGGCACCCATATCAGGTGAATATTGAACTGTTCAGCCACCTCGTTAAGACATCTGCGACAGTTGAGGGCTGTTTCTTAATTCAGGAATATAGTTTCCACCGACATAGGTTAGGTTGAAGAGAGGAGACGTTTAAACGTCTCATGTCCATGGACATACACTTAAGCCAGTGGTTTGGCTTGTTGTGAGCTCCTTATTTATGATCTTTTTATTTTCTCAGTATCTTCCAGTCATATCCTCTGAGATGAGTCAAGTCTGGTAATATGTCGGACCCGAAATGTTGGGATCTTGCATGTGTGAAAGCCGGGCAGTGACACAGAAAATGTTCCATCGTTTCGATGTTTTCCCTGCATGCCCTGCATTCGTCGTTTCCTGCTAGTCCTATGCGATGAAGATGTGCTTGTAAGCTTGAGTGTCCCGTTAGAACACTCATCATCTTACTTATATCGATCTTGTTTAGTTTGAGAAAACTTCTTGTTTTCTTTTCAATTGGGTCACCCCACAGTATCTTTGCAGTTGCTCCCACTGATGCGCTATTCCACACTGTTTTATGAGCCATCTCTGCCCAGTTCTTCAACTCATTCTTCGTGGCTTCGAAAGGTTTCCAATTTTCCAAGTTTATTACTCGAAGTTCTCTGCCAAGCTGTTTGCCCGTTCATTTCCAATCACTCCGTTGTGTCCAGCAAATACGCAATTGACCATGGGCTGAGTAATCATTTATCGTTCTTTTACGGTCCAACACAGTTCTGGATTTGACCCCTTCCGATGTTATTGCCTTAATCGCCATTTGGCTATCTGTGAAGATGTTGGCATATTTAGGCTTTGTGGTGTTACTGAGCCAGTTCACTCACACACTCCGTGCTTGCTCCAACTTCTGCTTGAAATACCGTGTTATGGTCAGGGAGGCGGAATTGAAGTTCGACTTCTGGTTCATCAATAAAAAGTTCCAGAACCGTCCTTCCTCCTCGCTTGGACCCATCCGTGTAGCAGCTGGTTCCACTGGCACATGGGCAAAAGTTCCATTTTCCCAGGAGCGTCTGTCTGGCACAAACGAATCACAGGTAGCTGTAAGCCGCACTTCAGGAATGCGGTCGGAAATTGCTGGCGTTTGAATGTGGCCAACTAGAGTTTCTAAAATCTTCTGATGGTACGACTTGTGGTCTCGATTTATCGATTCACCCATCACTTGTAGACGTCTTGCTGTGAGGGCTGCCTCATACTGTATACGGATGTCTATTGGTTGGATGTGCAGCATTGTCTCCAACGCTTTTGTTGGCGCAGTTCTAAATGCCCCGCTTATGCCTAGACTGCACATACGTTGAATTTTTTGCAAAGGTATTACGTTGCACTTCTTGTCCATTGATGTCCACCACACTACACAGGCATAGGTGATTATTGGCCTAATCACTCTGTTGTAAAGCCAGTGAGTCATATTTGGACTTAGTCTCCATTTTGAAACCATAGCTCTTCTGCACAACGACCAACATCTGTGGGCCTTTGTAACTCTTTCTTCAAGATGATCTTTCCAGTACAGTTTCTGATCCAAGATTACTCCCAAGTATTTTACCTTTTTGGGTATAGCAATTGTCCTATTCAGAAATCGAGGCCGGGTAAAACGTGGGATCTTCGTTTTCCTTGTAAATAGACATATTTCTGTTTTGTCTGGGTTAACATTTAATCCCCTTGGTTGTGCCCAGTTATATGCTATGTTAAGTGCCTCCTCAGCTCTTCTGCATAATAGATTTGGATGAAAGCCCCTTAGAAGTATTACAACGTCGTCTGCATAACATACTGGTTTAAGTCCTTCTTTGGTGAGGGCTTTTAGGAGACTGTGTATCGTCGTATCCCATAGAAGAGACGATAAAATGCCCCCTGAGGTATACCACGATTTACCTTGTCTCTAATTTTTACGTCATATGACCCACAAATAATCCGCCTATTCCTTAGCATATTGTTGATCCAGTTTTTCAGCGCCCGGTCAACCCGAAACTCGTCTAAGGACTGGAATTAGCTTCATTTTTTTTAACAGGAAAGAAGTTAGGCTAATGGGTCGATAAGCCTTTGGGGTCGTATAACTCGCCTTGCCAGGCTTTGGTATGAAGACCACCCTTGATTCCTGCCAGTTTCTTGGGGTATAAGAATGGGTAAGGCATGCAGTGAACACTCCAGACAGATGAGTTGATACTAGATCCACCTGGAAATATTCCATCCGGTCCCGCAGCCATAAAGGGAGAGAAACTTTTTATCGCTTCTTTAACCGTACTATCTGTTATATGCGTAATAGGTACTTGATGCAATACATTTTCATTCTGTAACTGTTCCTCTGTTGGTCCAGCATTACCAGTCGGATAATGAGTTTTCATCATGAGCCTTCCATCCTTTTACCCGTGTCATCCACCAGTGTTTCGGTTTGGACATGAGTTTTTGAGAGGAACTTTTTCATTTTAGACATGCTGTTAACGCTGTCTACCTGCTCACAGAAAAGCCTCCAGGAGTTAAGTTTCGCCGATCTAATAATTTTATTGTATTCTTTGAGTCTTCTGTGGCATTCGTCCCAATAAACTGGTTGTTTTTTACGTCGAGCTCTGTTGCAAAGTCTGCGGATATCTTTATTACGGAAACTTGGGTTTGGCGGTTCCACCGACTTAATAACAGCCCGACTACCAAAGGAAATATTGATACGAACTTTGGTCAGAATATTAATTTTTACTCATTCCGCTAACTCTTTAATAGCTAAGATTTCTGTCTGTTAAACACTACAGTTATCAGACAGTTTTTTTGCACTGGATAGCTCAAGTTCCTCAAAAAATACACCATAGTCCACTTGGCTGGTTTGAAAACGTCTGTGTAACGAATCTCCCATATGCTGTGATACGATCATTCCATAATGATAAAATAGTGAGTGTAATCAACAATGCCAATGCATGTGTCAGGCATTGTGTCTAGAATGAAACTATGTCCGTAGCCATTTCCTGAACATAGTGACAGTTTCCTAAGTCTAATCGCAGTATATGCGGCATATTGCACTGCTATAATGCCTAGCTGCATTAAATGTAGTATAACATTTAGTGCCTCGGTTGATGTCGTTCTCAGCACACCGGTGATACACATAATATCAGCCATTCGCTAACTTTGCTTAGAGCGTTCAGAGCTGCCCTCCAGAAGACAAGAAATCCGTACAGCTATATTTTGAAGACCCTTCGAATTATTTTTACACAAACATGTCATTGAGGAAAGTGCTTCCTCTCAAGCATAGCAGAAGCTGAAAACTATCAACTTACCCCTACGTTTACAATTATTCAAAAGTAAGTAATACTTTTATGAGTGTGTTCGTGTGCTATTGAATATTTCCGAGATGCTATTGCTTTTTCACCAGTGGTGCAATGAGGTGAGAAAGTAGAAAAGAGTAAAGGCCGGGTTAGGCAAACTTAACCGTAATTTAACTTTAGCGCCGCCGTAACGTTGCCCGCTGGAGCAATTACCCAAAACTTCAAAAACGTGCTGTATCACACAGACATTCACAACAAAAATAGCAACAAATTAATTTTATTTTTTATTTATTTGCTACTAATCCGTCGTTTTATTACTTAGTTATCATCACTTTTCAAAAGTTTCGCATACATTTATTCTCTTTTTTTATTATTTTACTAATTTTGTTTGCAAATGCACGTAAACGTACCGTCCAAATCAAATTTCTGCAGATTCAGCCGTCCGTTTACGTTTCGTACCCGTTGGCTAAACGTTTACACTGATTTCAATATATCAGATTGAAACAGGTGATTCGTTACGCTACGGGGGCGTTACGGTTACGTTTGCCTAACCCAACCTTAAAACTGGGAAGAGCGCAATTAGCGATTTTTGTGAAAATATGAGGGCTTGAAATCGCGATCTCCTGGTTTCTTAATTTATCATAATAACCACGGGTCTACCCTGCGATTCATTGGAAGATCGCTTAATATTAATTACGCAATCGAGTATGTCATTATTTGTTGACTGAATATAATGTAGAGGGTAATAAGATGTCATTACTAGGTAATGCAAGTCGTAATGACATGTACTTACCAATATTTTGTTGAGTAAGTATTTTGCGCTTTCAAAGAAGGGCATTTTAAACAAGTAAAAGCATTAGGTTCGGCCATGCCGAATCTTATATACCCTCCACCATGGATACCATGGTGAGGTCACACAAAATAACTCAAACCTAAAGAAAATAACACCGAAAAACACAAAAAATATAGTAGATGAGAACAGTAGGAAAAATATAGTAGATGAGAACAGTAGGAAAAATATAGTATATGAGAACAGTAGGAATAACAACAAGTTAGATGCTATATATCTGAGCTATATCTAAATATGGACCGATATCGCCCATTTTCAATACCAAGTTACCTGCAGCTATTAGAAGTATCTATACCACATAGCTCAAGTACTATATATTGTAGCGTGATAACAACAGACGGACGGACAGACGGGCATGGCTAAATCGTCTTAGAATTTTACGACGATTAAGAATATATATACTTTATGGGGTCTCAGATCAATATTTAGAGGTGTTACAAACGGAGTGACAAAATGAATATACCCCCATCCTATCGTGGAGGGTATAAAAACGCCACGGAGACTGGTGTTACTGTTTGGTTCCTTATATCTCTTGCTGAAAATAACTAGTTCCGTCTTGGTCGGCTTAACACCAAGACTATTATCGTAAACCCATCTTGTGGTCGTATGAAGGACCTGCTGTAGGATGTCTCTAAGAGTACTCTCAATCTTCCCTCTAAGCTAGCTGAAATGCCTCTCTTAATTAGAAGGCTATGAATGAACATGCTATCAATATACTGCTATAAACCTCCTGGGCTGCTAGAGTATTTTGAATCTATCTGGATTTGAATATTTCTAAGAAAGCTACCTCAGTATATTCCTTACCAGAGAGAGATCCTTCAATAAAGCTGACTAGATACAGGACGGTTTCGGTGGATTTGCTTTTGCTGAGGGCATGCTGTCCATAGGACAGTAGCCTGTGATCAATTTTATTCCTAAGGTAACTATCTGTTATATATCTCCAGAGTTTCAAGGACATATTATGAAAGACTAATCGGCCGAAAATTCTTAGCTACACTATGGGACGGTTTTCCCGCTTTTGGGATTAAAACAACTTTGGTTTGGTTGATAAAACATGTGTAGTTCTGCCCGAGTCAGGGAGCAAATATATCATCCACTACCTACAGCCCCGCACGTCGAGACATTGTCTGGTCCTGGCGACTTGAAAGGTTTAAAGCCCCACGAATTCTAGATTCAGTTGCAGTTTGACTGGCGATATCTGATGGCCGCATTTCAAAGAAATCACCAACTGAAGTATTCAATACCTCTTCATAGCTGCCCGGGAAATGTATATCCAGGAGCACTTCCAGTGATTCCTTACTGGACGTAGTACCGGGTTTTTCAATAAGAGCGCTACAAAAGTTTTTTTAAATAAAACAAAAACGGTTTTGGATATCATAAAATTCTTTATTCCTGTGAAAGTGCGTTCGATGCCATTATGTATGGAACTCGATTTCTTTTGCATTGCCACCACGGGCACGCTGGCAGAAGTCCAGACGCTGAACCCAATTTTCGACGGTTTTCAAGCATAAATCGGCCGATACTGCTGCAATTTCACGTTCGATATTCGTGCGAAGTTCATCAATCGTCGCTGGCTTGTTGGCATAGACCATAGACTTGACGTAGCCCCACAGGAAATAGTCGCACGACCGAGGCGGCCAATCGACTGGACCATTTCGTGAGATAACACGTTCTCCAAACTTGGTTTCCAATAAATTGATTGTGGCATTCGCTGTATGGCTTGTGGCGCCGTCCTGTTGGAACCACATGTCCTCCAAGTCCATATCATTCAATTGGGGCCAAAAATATTCGGTTATCATTGAACGGTAGCGATTCCCATTCACAGTAACGTGTCGGTCTTCATCATCACGGAAGAAGTACTGCCCAATGACGCCGCCGGCCCATAAACCGCACCAAACCGTAATTTTTTCGAGATGCAATGATGACTCATGGCGTACGTGTGGATTGCTGTCTGACCAATAACGCATATTTTGTTTATTGACGAAGCCAGTCAGCCAGAAATGAGCCTCATCGCTCATCGACCATAAATTGGACGTATCGCGACCATAATTGAAGAGCGGCAAAAAATATGGCGTCGTTTGCTGTCCCTGTCGGTAGCGTCGTACTTTTGTAGCGTCCCAGTTGAAAAACCCGTTACAAGAACTGTCATATTTCTTGATGTACCCAATAGTGCAAGGTGCTGGGGTTAAATTTTCCGTAACCTTGAGGCTTCGCATGAGCTTTCCACGTCATTACAGAAATCTATCCAGAGAATTTATGTTAAGCCTTTCTCATCTCTTTTTTGCCGCCTGAGTTCTTCCTTATATGTGTCTCAGTCCTGTGTGGCTCTTGGTTCCTTTGCCTTTTTAAAGATAACTAAAGCTAAGTACACACGAATTCCAGATCGGACAATATTGTCAGAAAAATGACGGAGAAATGCAACTCTGTGAACGTACAACTTTTTGTCTGGCAACGTTGGCAGACAAGTCATTGTGAGATAATTTGCAGATTGTTTCATGTGCGATGTTTATGCTAGTGACAACGGCGCCATTGTCAGAAAAACAATGTTGGCAACACTGTCTATAAAATTTGTTTATTGGCAATCCTGCATATACGAGGTATGTTCAAAAAATAACGGGAATTTTTAATTTCCGCGGGCTACGTGTATTTGATTTTTGATATTTTGGTAGCGTTATGTTGGTACTCATGTCCCTTACTTATGCTGACAAGGTCAGCCATTTTGAATGTTTAGTTAATTTTTGACAGCTGTTGTGCTTGGATGTGTTTTAACTTGTCTTTGATTATTATCTATTTCAGAAAATGGATCAAAGAATCTGCATACAATTTTGCGTGAAAACCAAAATATGTTGACTGTGGCATATGGTGAAGCTACCTTGGACCAAAGCAACGGTTATTGGTGGTACAAAATGTTCTTAGAGGGCCGAGAAGATGTGAAGGACGAACAGCGTGCCGGACGCCCGAGATCACAGTTTTCTTTGATTGCAGGGGCGTGGTGCATTATGAGTTCTTGCCACAGGGTAACACGGTCAATAAAGAATATTACCTGCAAGTTATGCGCGAAGCAATCCACCAAAAACGCCTGGATTTGTGGAAGAACAAAAACTGGCCTTTGCACCATGATAACGCCCCTGCACACACATCGTTGCTTGTGCGCGAATATTTGGCCGAAATCAACATAGTAATGGTGCCGCAGCCACTGTATTCCCCTGACCTAGCCCCCTGTGACTATTTTTTGTTCCCAAAACTGAAAAGGCCCATGAAGGAACGATTGTGGTGATAAAGACGGCATCGAGGGAGGAGCTGAACAAGATCACAAAAAATTATTATTTGAAGTGCTTCGAGGATTGGCAAAAACGTTGACAGAAGTGTATTACAGGGTGGCTGATATGTAATGCAACAAAGTAAAGCGCTATATTTTTTTAATTTCTTTTTAAATTTTATTGTTCAAAAGCAAAAAATGTCGGAAATAACATAAAATTTTAGAAACAGTTTAGATTTGTTCGAATTGGCCACCTTTGGCACGAATTATGGCCTTCAAACGGCCGACAAAGCCATCACAGGCCGAAGCGCCGTCTTGAGATGATCGATACTTTGGTATTTTTTAGTGCGAACCTTACTCTCTTAAATGCCCCAGGCGCAAAAGTCCTACGGATTGAGACCCGGAGATCTTGGTGGCCATTGTGCGGTAGAAATGAAGCGAGGAACCTCCTTTTTAAGCCATTCTTGGTTGACGCGTGCTGAGTGCGATGGTGCTGTCCTGTTGGAATGTCCATGGTCTGCGGCCGAAATGTTTGTCTGCCCAGGGCTTCAATACTGTCTTTAGGACATTTTCCCGATAATATTCGGCATTTATTTTGACCCCATGGTCGATGAATACGAGCGGGGAGCGGCCATCGGCCGTTACGGCGACCCACACCATTACCATCGGCGGCGCTTGAGTTCTGGTGGCCAATCGAAGGTGTAAATTTTCAGCTGACCTCTTTGGCAAGTAAAGCCGATCATTTTGTTTGTTCACAAACTGCTCAATTTGGAATGGCTTCTCATCGGAGAAAATCAAATTCGGTAACTGGCCACTTTCGTGCAAGCGAAGCAACTCCTTGGCTCTTTCCAGTCCAACTTTTTTTGTGCATCGGTGAGATCTTGCACTTTTTGGAACTTCAATGGCTTTAGTCCAAGGTCATTTTTTAATATGTGTTGTATCCGTTCTCGCGATATGTTCAGCTCACGAGCAATTTTTCTACCACTGCGGCGTGGATTTCGATCAAATCTGGCCTTCACTTTTCGGATGATTTCTGGTGTTGTTACCGTTTTTTTCGTCCACTTTTTGGACGCGATGCAACACTGCCAGTATCACGGTAACGCGCAATGGTACGAGAAACAAAAGATTTATTCACATTTAAATGCTGGAGGGTTCTAACGATAGCCACTTGTGTTTTTCCACCCATATATAAAGCAATCACACTATCACGCTTGAATTCCATCACGAATAACCTTTTTTCTGAATGCAATAGATCAAAATGCTTTTGTAAGCTTGTAAACAATAAAATGAACTGTCACTGAAATAAATCTATCAGCTATCAGACTAGCGGTTTAGAAATGATAGCAACCTGAAGTTGGTTGCAATACATATCAGCCACCCTGTATATCCGAGGGGAATTACTTTGAAGGGGACAAAATAGATATTCATGAATAAATAAATACTTTTTGAAAAAATACAAAATTCGCAAATTTTTTTGAACATACTACGTATGTACATATTTACAAAATATATGAACTTGTAAAGTTTTCTTCCAATCATCTGAACTCTCAATTCGCCTTTGCCTAACAATCTGTCATTGTCCGTACATTTGCAGCACTTTAACAGAGCTGATAACGTTGTCCGATCTGGCAATCGTGTGTACTTAGCTTAAAGGAGACGACCACTATGGAGATCGTTGTTTGCTCCTTGGCTTAATTTTCGCATATTATGTTTGCAACGAGCAATATGGGATTGCAGTGACTCGTTCCACCATTTCTTGTATGTATATCCCCGATAGTTTGCATCTTCATTTCAGGCCTTTTTGGATCTTCCCACAAAATATTAGAGCGACTTCAAAAAAATAAAAAACGTTACCGATTTTCAATACTTACATGAAAATTTGATAAGTTTTATCCATATTCGCAATTTATTTTGCTTCTGCGATTGTCGAATTACGAGCGTTTCGCAATCAATTTAACCTATAAAAATCCATTTTTTCGTCAGTGCTTGTCACTGCATATTTTTAACGAAATCGAACATTAGACAATGAAAATAGTAATTTCTTACCAAACGTCATTCAAAATTTCAATATATGTATTCCAATACAAAGGTTACTTTTTCATGTTTTTAGTGCAATTTTTAATTAATTTTTTAATAAATCCAAAAAAATTTCCATAATTTTGGCCCGATAAATTATAATTACTGGTACATCGAATAATATATACACATTTGGTTTATCTTTAACTTTATTACTTAAATCTTTAAACTGCATAAACTCGAACATAATCCACTTCCAGTGATGGCTTCTCCCATGTAGGATTCCATTCCGAATGTTTTTTACTGAATTCCTTAATGGCTTTCGGTGCTGTATTTATCCATGGTTTATTTTCCAACCCTTCTGGAAAATCTCCATGTCCTCCGACAGATAAGCCCAATGTTAGATAAAACTGAAAGTGTAAATAATTAGCTAATATAAGATATGGGCCATTTACAATTTATATATAAATATACATATATGCCTAAAAAGCCAGATCTGTTGAAAACCCTTTTTCAACATCTTTTAGGTGTTGGTTAGGTTGATTGAGTGGCTGGCTGCTGCAGTTACCAGCTCACGTAGACAAACGAAGGTTCCTAGTACTACCACGGGCCCAGTTGCCCCTCATCGGAACCAATCTGTTTGATACACAAAGATATCAATAATACGAATATCAGTAGATCTGTCAGACTTCCTGGATAGAAGGACCACGGTGTATCCGACGACGCAGGACAGTAAGAAGCAGGTGGTCTATGCTCTCCACCTGCTACTGATCTTCACAGCAGTCATTTGAAATTTCAGGCAATTTCCCGTCAGAATTAATGATGACGTAGACAGTCTTTTCCTCTCAGGAGCGAGGAGATATGTTGATCTTCCTAGGTCATGTTTTGGTCAGATTTGTCTGGGTACTCTACATGTGTCGATTTTTGACCATCTTTCATTGGCCTGCCAAAGCTTACATGTGGACTGTGAGAATTTGTAATGTCGTCCCTTTCTTATAGCAAGTTCATCAGCTTTACAGTTCCCAGGGATATCCCTATGAACAGGTACCCATAGGAGGTGTATGTTAAACTGCTCAGCCATCTCGTTAATAGATCTGCGGCAGTCGAGGACTGTTTGTGAATTTAGGGATGAGGCCTCCAGAGAATTGATGGCAGCCTGACTGTCTGAGCTATATCCAGACTAGGTTCTTTACAGCGAAATCCGAAGCCAACCTTCTCATCAAGCTTCCAATCATCTGTGTATAACTGGAGATAGTTTCTTTTTTTTGGTATTCTGCCAACCCACTCCTCTCCGGCAGGTATCTCAGTGACAAAGTTCCTGTCGAAGGTGTACACTGTTGGTATATGGTCCACTCTAGCTCTAGAGTGTGATATCCTCATGTGGCCGTAGTTCTGGTAACTCCACATTGATAGACAGTTTAGTATTAATGCAGTTGTGGTTGCAACATCTCTAGCTATAATGTCAGTCGGCAATAGATGGAGTAGGACTTGTAGAGAGAGAGACTCTGTCGCTGTTCTCTTTAAAGTCCCGCTTATGCTTAGACAAGCACTTCTCTGAACAGTCATTAACTGTAGCTGGCGAATCGCTTACACTGTGCAACAGTGAAAAAAATACACGGACTTGACAGTATAGTTTCGATTCTACTATCAAAGGGTAGTATAACCCTATACTCGGTTTGGCGAAATTGGTGACCAATTTTGTTTTATGGGCCTCCAAAGATTCTGAAAATCAGTGGGCCCTCGAAAACGGTGTCATCAGCTTTTGTCCAACATCTACTTCAGACTTGGTGATACCGCTTAACTATGTTTGGCAATAATGTAGCTAAGAATATGCTGAATAAAGCATCTGAACATTTTTCGCGAAAAAAAAAATGTTTCCGGAACTTTTTTTTGATAAAGTGAAGAAATATTTTTTTTTCATTTTTTTCAGCATAACTTCCGGGGACTCGTAATTTTTCACTAACAATGCTTGGCAAAATTGTAGCCTACGTAAATATGAACAACTTTTGCGAACATCTTAATACAATCTGAAAGTGTCTAGGCACCATAAATAGCTCAAAAAAACACATTGTACCCCAAAAATGTAAGTATTTCACTGTAATGTAACAAAAATATATTTTTTTGGTATAGGGCATGTACAGCAACTTTATAGAAAATATTAAGGCCAATATTTTTGTGGAACATTTTAACCCTCTAGCTCCCCCACATAACTGTAATTTTTGGCCCCATTTTAACAAATCGTAAAAAACGATTCTCCCCTTAAAATGGGGAGAGAGGGGATGAAATGTTCTACAAAAATGTTCGCCATACAATTTTTCTATATGTGTCCGAACACACCAAAGCTCAAAACATAACACAAACAGCAAAAAAAGGTCAAAGTCCGAGTGGCCCACTGATTTTCAGAAACTTTGGGGGCCCATAAAAAAAATTGGTCACCAATTTCGCCAAACCGAGTATGGGGTTATACTACCCTTTGATAGTATAATCGAACCTATACTGTCAAGTCCGTGTATTTTTTAAAAAGTGTTCATTTGTTGCATAGTGTTATCAGTTGAGGGGCACAACACCACAGTGCCGTATAGTAGTATTGGACGAATTTGGCCTTCCTTACCCTTACATGAAGAACAATTTCCTCTCAAGGATTGCACCTAGAAATTTTTCAATTTCAGAAAAGACTAGCTCAGTTCCATTTAGCTGTGGAAGGTCCTAATTTGGAAATGTATACTAAATAATAAATAGAAACGGCTCTGCAGAAAACAACATTCTTTCTATACTAAACAAAATTCAGCTCATGGCTGCTATGGTCGTATTCCAGGCCATACTATTTTCGTGAATTTCTCTACAGATGGTTCCAAACTCAACAACCAAGCGGGCATTGCAAAAAGATTGCCTGTTCACTGTAGTGTTACCAGGCAAAAATCTTAGCTACAGAGAGGTACCAGAATGGCTGTAAATGAATGTTCTGACTACAGTCGGTATCAAAGTTTCTTATCCCTGGAAACTATATTCCTGAATTAAAAAACTGTTCCCGACTGTCGCAGATCCCTTAACTAGATGACTGAATTGTTCACTATGCACATGAGTTGGGTGCCGGGCACAGGAACATAACAGCCGATGAACTTGCAAGACTACGAACTGCCTTACATGCTCCAGGGAACTAGAATATCTGGGCATGTCTTAAGCGATCTGCAAGCTCTTCATGAGAGATAGTGCCCTTACGACAATAAATGTCGGATGGTCACCGGTCAGAAACTGCATATATTCCAAACTGACGTGGCCTTGCCTAAACTCCAAACGCTCCAGAGCCCTGCTGTGAGACGTCTCACTTATCGTGTCTGTCATGACGGGCCACTGGTAAAACTTTCGACAACTTTATTTTATTTTGTTATTTCATATGAAATGCATATCATTCTCTTGTGTCTCAAATTCACATTTTCCTACAAACATTGTTTTGGTTATTTTTTCACCTACCATTCTATCCAATGGTGCATCTTCTCCACCCAAACGCCAATCCGGTACATCAACGGATTTTTTGAAATCCGTTTTAATTTTACCATATTGATAATTATCCACCGATAAGAGTAGTTCATTTGGTTTCCAAATTAACGAATACACATGAAATTTATTGCCAAAATGTTCAGTTTCTGTACCGGCTACATCATCCAAAGTGGCATTGGCCATAAATTGATGTCTCAAATTGGCATCTTGTGAGAGCAAAGCACCGCCAAATAATCGCGTACCATCGATTTTAATGTTATTCAATTTCAAATTGAGATTTCCACGCGTAAATCCAATTCGCATCTCTCCACTTTGATAATCTTCTTCGCCATATTTTTTTATTTTGGGCTCCAATAGGATCACTAGAAAAGGATGCAAACGATTAATCAAATAAGAAAAATTGGTATATAAATACTTACGCGGCACCAACCAATCGCCTTTGGCCATTTTCGCTTTGACCTCAATGCGTCCATATTTAAAATTGAATGATTTTTTGGAATTTATACGTCCCGATATAACCGGTGGCAAATATAAATACGGTTTAGCGACCAGGGAGCACTCTTTGCGGATACCGGTACATCTGCAAATATAAGTTAGTACTTATTCTAGGGGTCCAAATGACTTTTTGTGACTTAATCGTCTTATATTAGGGTTAGGTTAAGAGTGGCAGCCTGTATGACAGACTGACTTAAATTATATAATCCACTGTGCTACCACAGGGACGCAAGGAAAAACACACGTTTTCCCCAGTCCCTTCCATTGAACCAATTTTATTGCTTTAGAAAGCTCAAAGGTTGGCTTATTTTAACATTATCCAAGCCTACTAATTCTCCAAAGAAATTAGAGCCTAGAGACAGCGGGGCACAAACACAGAAGGTGTTCTATGGATTCCTCCTCCTCTTCGTCTCCACAGCTTCTGCAAAAGTCAGTTCGCAATCTCTCTGCGTGCCGTCCAGTAAGGCAGGTACTTGTCATGACAGACACGATAAGTGAGAAGTCCTGTCTCGATAACGACAGCATTGCGTTGGTCCGTTTGGAGTTTAGGCAAGGTCACCTCAGCTTGGAATATATGCAGTTCCTGACTAGTGACCACATGCCATTTGTTGCCGTAAGGGCACTATCTGTAGGTATGGCTATTCACCCAGTTTCCCGGGAGCATCTAAGATAGCTCCTAGTCTTGCAAGTTTATCTGCTTTGCAGGTCCCTCTTACGTCTTTGTTGCCCGCACCCATATCAGGTAAATATTGAACTGATCAGCCATATCATTATGAAATCTGCGACAGTCAAGGACAGTTCCTGAATTCAGGAATAGAGTTTCCACAGACTACTATCGGAGAAAATATTGATACCGACTTTGATCAGAACACTAATTTTCCGCCATTCCGCTACCTCTTTACTAGCTAAGATCTTGCGGGTATATAATGCAGTGATACGGCGGGCTTTTTGCAATGGTCATTCGATCATTCCATTCTGATCTATCAGGTATAAGAGTGAGATACTTCTTGTCAAAAAGTGGTTCAGTCATAGCGTAATCAACAATGGGTTAAACCTCAATAAACCATGTTATAATAAAAAGAATCAAAGGGGAGCTTTGAGTATAGCACTACTTTAACCGATACAGCTAATTTTTAAGGATCTGCAACTGTAAGAAATAATTCTGCCAAATTTGATCATCCTACCTGTAATATAAAGGACTGTAGCGTGCTTTTAATGAACAGACAGAGGGACGGACATGGCTAAACCGTCTTAGAATTTTACGACGATTTAGAATATATGTACATATATGCATTATAGGGCCTCAGATCAATATTTTAAGATGTTGCAAGCGTAATGACAATGTTATTATAACCTAAAAAACGTCATGGATGCTGATGAAATCTCAATCTTCATCAATGGCTCAAATATGGAGCCGATCATTGGATCCGATAATCCGATTTCTGATATCTCAAAATCTTCACCAGACTCCCAGACGAATGTACAGTCATACAGGCGGAGATTTACGCCATTAATATTGCCGAAAACCAGATTTTTTAACACGACATCTCTCTAGCTAAAAATCTATGTCGACATGAACTACTTCCTCTCCTTAACCCAAAATTCAGGCTATATTCCTTTGGTGAGCATTGGGGACCTAGATAATTCGGTAAACACACTGGAGGACCAATTGAAAATGGCATTCAGGAAATCATTCGCAAATGCGAACGCGAATTATTCGCATCATTTCAACATTCGCTTTCGCAAAAACCATCTTTGGATTATTCGCTTTCGCAAAAATATATTTCAGTATTCGCTTCTATTTGTTAAAAGTGTTATATCTTCTTATTCGCTTCACACATTTTGAAGATATTAATACCAATGAAAACCTCTTCCACTTCTCTTCAAAACAGTTCAAAAATATGCTTGTCCTTGTGGTAACTGGAGGTAAAAATATGGAATATCCTGGAAAAGTATCAATTTAATTAATTTTTTTGGTACTAGAGTCTCAAACTATTATTCGCTTTCGCGAAAATCCATATTTCACTATTCGCTTTCGCATTCGCAAGAAATATATTTCATTATACGCTTTCACATTCACTTTCGCAAAAGTCACTTTCTTTACATCCCTAGTCTATATAAAAGGTAGATCGGTAGACTCAGCTCTACACTGTGTGTTCCTTTATATCGAACGTGCCTTGGACTTCAAGGTGTTCACGCTTGCAGCGTTCATAGATATAGAAGGTGCCTTTAACAATGAACCAGGTATAGAAGGAGCTGTGGTAAACTGTATTGTCACCATGTTGCATTTCAGAGATACAACGTCGTGTTTTGCAGTGATCAGGAGAGCGACTACGGGACACCTCTCAAGGTGGGGTCGTCACACCACTTTTGTGGTTCCTAGTAGTAATTAAAATCTATCAAGATTGGATTTATCGAGAATTAGACTGTGCGCATATGCTGTTCGGTATTCAGGTATGATGATTGGTATCCAGGTATCGGTATCAAAATTTTTGAGGATTCCCTAATGGTAACATCAAACTGGGCAACTGACTGCTGTTTAAATATTACCCCACAAAGACCGAACTGGCACCGTTCACTCGAAAATATAAAATACCGGATTTTAGATTACCGAAACTTCTAGGAACTACAATTCAACTCTTCAGCTCTGCAAAAATTTTTAGATGCCATACTGGATTGTAAATAACATTGGACTGTGTATAAGGAAGCCCCTAGCAAGAAAGTTTTAGTGGACACCTAGTCATGTTGGGAGTTCATATGCTCCAGATGAGGCTTAAAACCTAAACGCATTATTTGGCTTTACTCAGCAGTGGTAAGGCCAGCTCTGACCTACGGTTGTCATACATTATAAACTATTATACTTTTGATACAAATGTCAAATCTCTGAGTAAATAAAGTTGGACTTAGTTACCTGACGGGAACGATTAAATCCACTACCACAAGATCCTTAAAAGTTATAACTGGTATTCAACCAATTGATTTATTCATAAAAGAGTCTGCAGAACTTACACTGACTCGTTTAGCTCAGCATTACCATCAGTTATCAGTAAAATCCCCGCCATGGCAGAATGGTAGAAAGGAAATGTGGGGTTCTACGATATTAATGGGTTTACAGATGACTCCAAAGTGAGGGAGGTTACTTTCTGTGGTATCATCTGCCGTGAAGTCTCTCTCAGGCTTTGAAGCCGACGCGGCGCAAACCGGCGGCGCGCCATCGCCGATGATTTTTTACAAGCCGGCGCCGCCGCCGATTTTAGCAGCTCATATCGGCTGAAACTCAGCCGCCGAATTTTATTTGGTAAGTCAAGAAGATTTTATTTTTGCAACCATGAACATTTAGAAAGCGACTACTAAGTGATACCTTAGGTTCGGAATTTGCAATATTTAGAGTTAAGTACAAAGCGTAGCGTACAAAGTTTATAAAAAGTTGCTAATGTTAATATAAGATATGGCTATCTTTTATTAACAAAACGAAAATTATAGCTGAACCGATTTTTTCAAAGTCTACGTTCCAAAAAAATTGTTTCCCTCGATTTTTTTTTCAAATTTTCACAGAATATTCGCAAGGGCGTTTAAAATTCATATGTGCAGAAATAGAAGAAAAGCGCCAAAATTAAGAGACCAATCTTAGTATTTCGTCCATAACTTTTAAAAATACTGAGGCCCAAAACCATCGGATCAAAACTCCGGAACGACCCAATTCCTTTTGGCCAAGGATTGTCAACTTAATAACAAATGTATCAACCATTGAAGATTTATTAAACCGATTTTCAATATTATATCAAACTTCCATAACTTTGTGTTAATTTTAAGTTTTTTCCTCTAACGCTAAATATCAAAAAAAAAGCCACTTTTGCAGGAGAATTACATTCGTATTCGTGCGCTTTCGATTGTGGAAAATTTACCGGCTCAGCCGATTGTTGAAAATTGATCGGCTCAGCCGATCAGCCGCCGCCGAAAATTTTGGTCGGCTTCATGGTCTGGTCTCTCTTCGCCTACGTAACGAATGTAGCATCTTCCAAACGGAAATATATCCTATTGCCAAAGCGGCTGAACCCATATCGTTGATGCAAATATATAGAAGCGATATTTAATTTTTCATACATAGCCAGGCCGCGCAGCGCTGTGCTGGGTATGGGTAATGGCCACGAAGATATATTCGGAAATGAAGCAGCTTATAAACTCGCAAGGGCAGGGGCTATTTCCTTGTGCAATGCAGTAGTTGATGTTTACCAACCCCTTTCTTTAATCTACTATGGCATAAAATCAAAATATTGAAACTTATGGCATCAGAGATGGAATTCAACAGCTGGTTGTGATAATACGAAAGCTCTCTGGGTCGAAAAGGAATACAGAGATACCGCTAAGCATGGATAAATCGCATATACGATTGAATGTGGGTATGTATTGAATTGGCTTACCAACTGACGCTGGTGTCACGACCCAGATTCGGAGAGAAGGTATGTTTCATTTACTTTGCCACTATCCGATATTATCATATAGAAGAAACAATATAATGTCTTCCTTTCACTTTCTGGAACAAGACTAACTAAAAGGGGTGGATTCTAATAGACTTTCAAAATTCAGTAAGGCATCAGATCGAAGCTCTGGACTCAACTGAGACATTGTATGGTCTCAGAAGGCGCCGGGTTTAACTTGCCATGTGCCATCCTCAGTCAACCTAACCTAACCAAACATGCTATTGTTCTTGTAAAGGACTGCAGGAGTATCTTCTCGTCTACTTATGGTGCTGTCTCTTCGAAGACCTTAACGACCTAGCAGATGCTCCTCTTAAACCCATCGTCAAATTTATAACAAATCTGCTTGGTTCAGTAGAAGTAAATAAGAAGAACTTCCTTCCAATCTTATATTACATCAACCATCTAATCAGCCAGTCATGTATTTTCCGACAGATCACTTTATTTTTTTTTTTTAAAACTGATAACACAGAGATATTTTCTAAAGAAATTCTAGAGAAACGCATGTACTTACCTATTTCCCAAATCAATGCGTCCATTGAAGATACTGCCCTCATATACTGTTGCAGGTATTTTCAGTTTACCACTGTCAACATAGGCCGTTCCATTGTAAAGAACAAATTCAGCATCTTCCGTATTTGGAGGTAAACGAACTTCATTTGTCCAGCGGTGCGTATCAAACAGATCGAAATTGTCTTCGAACAAAAGGTCGCCTTTACAATGTTTTTTATTGCCACCATCTACTTCGGTTACGGAGGCCAAACATTGTTTATTACTCGCCGTTTCCGGCTTGGGTGTTGTTGTCGTGGTCGTTGTTGAAGTGCTAGTTGAAGTACTAGTTGATGATATGCTAGCTGTTGAAGTGCTACTTGATGGTATCGGATATTTAGAATTACGTCTGCGTAGATCACCGACCGAAAATGGTCCCATCTTATAGTTGTCTACAACCGTATTGTGTAGTACTGCCATCCAAACATACAGCTGGTCTGTACTTGTCAAATAACGATGGAAATCGTGTGCCCACTTCTGATCTTTTGCCTCTCGCTCGAAACCGGAAAGTTGACCGGCTTCAAAGGAAAGAAATTCTTTGTTAAAGTTAACATTAAATGCTACCCATTTGATTTCGGGGTCATCTACAAAAATATGGAGTGTAATATATAGGTAAGTACATACGAGTAATATACAATTTACTAAGAGCTTTACTTGGTATTGATAGGCGAAACTTGTCATCAAACAATTCCAATTGGACCGGTCCTATAGTGAAAGCATTAATGGGTCCTAAATGAACTGCGATCAGTAGTAATGGTCCAATTAAATATGATTTGCACATCATTAACAAAACAATGGCGAGTGGCTACTGCGAAACCTTTCGAAACGATGTTTAAGAAAAGACTGTTGTGTTCCTTTCAGGTTATCGGTGTCACTGCGAATGAAAAGGCAGCAACGGCATTTGCATAGGGCAATTCTGAATTCCATTTCGCTTGTGGTCTTATCAATACGGAAGAGGGCAGGGAGTGATGACCTGATATTTGTAACGTAAAGAATAAAACACAAATGTTAAAACAAGCACCCACATTCATAGGAACATACATTCAGTCAAATTTTTACAGATTATTATATATGTAGCTCCTAAAAATGTGTATATAGCAGCTGATGTGAAGTCTATGCGTTAGACATGTCGTATTTAGCAAATCTTTATGAAATTTGACCAATAAATGAATACAGCCAACTTTTAAGAAATTCTGTACATAATATATAGAAAACCAGTAAGGAAAGGCTAAAGTCGGGCGGTGCCGACTATATAATACCCTACACCACTCTCGTAATATTGAATAACTCTGATATATAAATTTTGTAATTCATGTATAAATCGTTTACATAAATTTACTTTTTGGACATTTTATACTTAAATAATACCCTGAACCACAGTGTGGTGTAGGGTATAAAAACGATTGGATCTAAAGAGCCAAATCGGACGAAACATATATATGGGAGCTATAGCTAAATCTTAACCGATTTTCTTCAAATTCGGTAGTGTTGGTTCATAGATCAATAAACTCTACCATTCTAAATTTTAAAACGACTGGATGTAAAATACACCTTCTATAGAACTAAAGGGCCAAATCGGACGAAACATATATATGGGAGCTATAGCTACATCATAACCGATTTTCTTCAAATTCGCCAATGTTGGTTCATGGATCAAGAAACTCTACCATTCTAAATTTCAAAACGATTGGATGTAAAATACAGATTTTATAGGACTAAATGGCCAAATCGGACGAAACATATATATGGGAGCTATAGCTAAATCTTAACCGATTTTCTCCTAAAAATGTGTATATAGCAGCTGATGTGAAGTCTATGCGTTAGACATGTCGTATTTAGCAAATCTTTATGAAATTTGACCAATAAATGAATACAGCCAACTTTTAAGAAATTCTGTACATAATATATAGAAAACCAGTAAGGAAAGGCTAAAGTCGGGCGGTGCCGACTATATAATACCCTACACCACTCTCGTAATATTGAATAACTCTGATATATAAATTTTGTAATTCATGTATAAATCGTTTACATAAATTTACTTTTTGGACATTTTATACTTAAATAATACCCTGAACCACAGTGTGGTGTAGGGTATAAAAACGATTGGATCTAAAGAGCCAAATCGGACGAAACATATATATGGGAGCTATAGCTAAATCTTAACCGATTTTCTTCAAATTCGGTAGTGTTGGTTCATAGATCAATAAACTCTACCATTCTAAATTTTAAAACGACTGGATGTAAAATACACCTTCTATAGAACTAAAGGGCCAAATCGGACGAAACATATATATGGGAGCTATAGCTACATCATAACCGATTTTCTTCAAATTCGCCAATGTTGGTTCATGGATCAAGAAACTCTACCATTCTAAATTTCAAAACGATTGGATGTAAAATACAGATTTTATAGGACTAAATGGCCAAATCGGACGAAACATATATATGGGAGCTATAGCTAAATCTTAACCGATTTTCTTCAAATTCGGCAATGTTGGTTCATGGATCAAGAAACTCTACCATTCTAAATTTCAAAACGATTGGATGTAAAATACAGATTTTATAGGACTAAAGGCCCAAATCGGACGAAACATATATATGGGAGCTATAGCTAAATCTTAACCGATTTTCTTCTTCAATTCGGCAGTGTTGGTTCATGGATCAAGAAACTCTACCATTCTAAATTTCAAAATAATTGGATGTAAAATACAGCTATTACAGGACTAAAGGGCCAAATCGGACGAAACATGTATATGGGAGCTATAGATAAATCTTAACCGATTTTCTTCAAATTCTGTAGTGTTGGTTCATGGATCAATAAACTCTACCATTCTAAATTTTAAAACGATTGGATGTAAAATACAGCTTCTATAGAACTAAAGGGCCAAATCGGACGAAACATATATATGGGAGCTATAGCTAAATCTTAACCGATTTTCTTTAAATTCGCCAATGTTGGTTCATGGATCAATAAACTCTACCATTCTAAATTTTAAAACGATTGGATGTAAAATACAGCTTCTATAGAACTAAAGGGCCAAATCGGACGAAACATATATATGGGAGCTATAGCTAAATCTTAACTGATTTTCTTTAAATTCGCCAATGTTGGTTCATGGATCAAGAAACTCTACCATTCTAAATTTCAAAAGAATTGGATGTAAAATACAGATTTTATAGGACTAAATGGCCAAATCGGACGAAACATATATATGGGAGCTATAGCTAAATCTTAACCGATTTTCTTCAAATTCGGCAATGTTGGTTCATGGATCAAGAAACGCTACCATTCTGAATTTCAAAACGATTGGATGAAAAATACAGCTTCTATAGGACTAAAGGGCCAAATCGGACGAAAGATATATATGGGGGCTATATCTAAATCTGAACCGATTTCAACCAAATTAAATAGCGATCTTAACAGCCGCAAAATACTCTAAACTGCCAAATTTCAAAACGAGCGGAGTGAAATTGCGACCTGTAGTCGACGAACAACTTTACATGGACAGACGGACGGACGGACGGACATCGTTAAATCGACTCAGCTAGTGATTCTGAGTCGATCGGTATACTTTAAGGTGGGTCTAGCTCTGTTATTTTCACAATAGGTGCTTTAAGGACAGAATTCGCTCTGCAGATTGTCCCTTATAGATTGAAACAACTAATAGGTTTAGGTTAGGGTGGCAGCCAGCTTTGCCAGCTCACATAGACCAACGAAAATGGACATAATTCTGCCATTTCAAAACCACTTATCGTATGGCAATAAAATTTTAGGTGTGTATACAAGAGGTGTTAGAGAGTTTAAGTTCGGAACTTGGGCCCCCTATCTCATACAGGGGCGGAGCTACAGGACCCTAAAGTTGACCACCTCGGGTATACACAATTTTCATCGGCTTCTAACTGAATGAATGGAGTGTCCGGTTTTAGTGGCGTTTTTTTCCTGTGGATACTCCCAGAACAGACCTACAATAAACATTTTATAGGTTGAAGATATCTTGAATAGTTTCCGAGATATGTGGATTTTAAATTTGAATTTTTCATTTATTCGCCTACTTTGCCTTGGAATTTAGACAATATCTCAGTCAAAAGTTCACCGATTTTGTTCGCGTGTTTTTTTATGGATTGCCACTAAAATTTACAATATCATGAAAATCGATAAGATATGTGAAGAAATAAGAAAGTTATGACCCTATAAAGTCAAATTTTTGAAAAAATTTCATTTTTGGAGATTTTTTGGCGAAAAAGGTCCAATTCGTATTTAGGTCTTGTAAAAAAATTTGTTACACAAAGAATATCAATTTTATACTCATTTTAAAGGAGATGTTTCACACAATCTGCTAGAGAAAATCCGAAGTCAAAATTGTAATTGGTGTGGTTGCCAGCCTTCTCCGATTTGGACCTTTTTTTACATAAATTTCAAAAGTTTGATCGATTTTCTCCAATCGCAAAGCCAAATTGTTAAATTTTTCTTTTCATTTACTTGTATTAGGGTGTAACAAAATCGACTGCAAAGGGAATCCCGAGCGCGGCTTTTCATATCGAAGATATAGGACTAAAAGTAAAAAATCCCACTTTTGGGGATTTTTGATGTAAAAAAATTCATCGAAATATATACATTTTTAAGAATTTTATGCCGTATTTGCGTTTTTATCTACATATATGCAAAATATATTTTTTTAATTATAGCCTTCACCACACAAAGTACAGGTTGCAATTATGGTCCGATCTCGACGAAACTTTACCCATATTTTTTTTTTGGCCCAATGACGATCCCTATTGAATTTGGTTAAAATCGGTTCAGATTTAGATATAGCCGCCATATATATGTTAGCCCCGATTTGACATGTCAGCGCTGTAAAAACTTTATTTTATATTCAATCAGTATGAAATTCGGCAGAAAGAGTTTTCTTTTTATATGAATGCACACTGTTAAATTCGGAGAAAATCGGTTCAGATTTAGATATAGCCCCCATATACCTTCGTATATGTTACCCCCGATTTGATTGTAAGCGCTGTAAAAACTGTATTTTATATCCGATCAGTATGAAATTCGGCATAAAGAGATTTCCTTTTATATGAATGAACACTTTTAAATTTGGAAGAAATCGATTTTAGATATAGCCCCCATATATACGTTACCCCCGATTTGACATGTAAGCGCTGTAGAAACTATATTTTATATAAGATCAGTGCGAAATTCGGCAGAAAGAGGTTTGTTATTACTCGAAGGAATACTGCCAAATTCGGAGAAAATCGGTTCAGATTTAGATATAGCCCCCATATATATGTTACCCCCGATTTGACATGTAAGCGCTGTGGAGACTGTATTTTATATCCGATCAGTACGAAATTCGACAGAAAGGGGTATTTTTACATGAATGAGTATTAAGGGAAGTTCGGTTCAGATTTAAAGCTCCATATATATGTTCCTCCTGATTTGGTATCAAACCGCTATAGAAGTTGTATTTTACTTCCGATAATTAAAATTTTCCAGAAAGATGTTTCCCAGTTTAGGAACGAATATTGCTTAATTTAGCGATTATCGTTTCAGAATTAGATAATATGTTTCTACCCATTTACCAATTATTCCAAATTATTATGGCAATGACCCTTATCGCATTGTTAGGGAGGTGTAGGGAATTATATATTCGGTCCCGCCCGACTTTCTGCCTTTCCTTACTGGTTATACCTGTCAATGATTAAGGGCTTCCTAGAAATAGTGCCACAAAACAATATTTTCTAAAAGGTAAATCTTACTAAATTTTATTATTGTTTGATAAACACATGTGATCTACAAGAAATCAGTGCATATTGACTAATATAATAACTAATAAGTACAAGCAGGTAGGGAAAAATTTAAAAAAAAATTTATATATAGACAGAAACGTACATACGGCATAAAATTCTTAAAAATGTATGTATTTCGATGAATTTTTGTTTTAAGTTCTTTATTTTGATATTAGAAATAATAATCAAAAGCAACATGTGGAAATTTCTAATGTAAAATCCCTCAATTCCCAAAAAATACATCAAAAATCCCCAAAAATGGGATTTTTACTTTTCGTCCTATATCTTCGATATGAAAAGCCGCGCTCGGGATTCCCTTTGCAGTCGATTTTGTTGCACCCTAATACAAGTAAATAAAAAGAAAAATTTAACAATTTAGCTTTGCGATTGGAGAAAATCGATCAAACTTTTGAAATTTATGTAAAAAAAGGTCCAAATCGGAGAAGGGTGGCAACCACACCAATTAAAATTTTGACTTCGGATTTTCTCTAGCAGCTTCTGTGAAACATCTCATTTAAAATGAGTGTAAATTTGATATACTTTGTGTAACCAACTTTTTCTACAAGACCTAAATACGAATTGGACTTTTTTCGCCAAAAAAATCTCAAAAATGAAATTTTTTCAAAAATTTGACTTTATAGGACCATAACTTTCTTATTTCTTCACATATCTTATCGATTCTTTTTTTCATGATATTGTGAATTTTATTGGCAATCCACAAAAAAAACACGCGAACAAAATCGGTAATGTTTTGACTAAGATATTGGCTAAACTCCAAGGCAAAGTCGGCGAAAATATGAAAAGTTCAAATTTAAAATCCACATGTCTCGGAAAGTATTCAAGATATCTTCAACCTATAAAATGTTTATTGTAGGTCTGGTCTAGTAATATCCACAGAAAAGACTGTAGCCACTAAAACCGGACACTCCGTTCAAAAGTTAGAATCCGATGAAAATTTTGTATACCCGAGGTGGTCAAATTTAGGGCCCTGTAGCTCCGCCCCTGTATGAGATAGGGGGCCCAAGTTCCAAACTTAAACTCTCCAGCACCTAAAATTTCATCGCCATACGATAAGTGGTTTTGAAATGGCAGAATTATGTCCATTTTAGCCCACTGTGCACCGTTGGTATATAGTTCAGGCGGTCGGTTATCATGGCATAAAATTGTGATATCCTCATGTGTCCGTAGTTCTCATACATCCACATTGATAGACAGTTCGGTTCGCTTTGGTGGCAACTTCTCTCGCCACAATAACAAAGGGCAGTAGGACTTATAGATACTAAGTCGATGCAGACTTCAACGCTCCGCTTATGCATAGGCAGGCAGTTCTCTAAACTTTTGATAATTAGTTTGTAATGGATGTTTATTAGTTGCCGTCCACCGCAGCACTATGCCGTACAAAATAAGTGGACGATTTTAGGAGAGAGGCCCTAAAGCGACCCTATAGCTTTCCTGCAGGAATATAATATCATATTTTCTTTCCTTACAAGTTCCTACACGTGAAGTCTGAATGACAATTTTCTATCTAGAATTATCACTACATATTTTGTACTTTCATAATACACAAGCTCTGTTCATTTATCCGAGGAGGGCCTTATTCTTCTTAGTAAAGAGAACCAATTCTGTCTTGTTTTGGTTAACGCCCAAACCGCTGCTTCTGTCCCATCTAGCCAATTTGTTCAGAACCACCTGTAGGATGTCTCTGAGGATGTTTTCGAATTTGCCAGTTACTGCGATTATCACGCCATTCGCATATGTCACGACTTTGCAGCCACAACGTTGTAGATCACCGGTTTGCATTCACCCCTAGGTTCCAAATTAGTGGAGACAGTACTCCTCCTTGTGGAGTCCCTCTGTTCACAATCCTTGTTAGAGTTGTGGAACCGAGACTTGTTGTTATGCTTCCTCTATTGAGCAGTCTTTGAATTATTCTAATCAACCTAGAGTTCACCCTTCGATGTGACAGAGCCGCAATTACCGCATCTGAGTGAATGTTGTTAAAAGCCCCTTCTATGTCAAAAAAGGCCAACATAGCGAATTCCTTGAAAAGTAGGAACGATTCCACAAGTGCCCACAAGTTCGTGCAGGGCCGATTATGTAGACTTGTCCTTGTTGTAAGCCAAACAAAAAACAAGTAACTTCAACATTACTTAGGCATTAGACCAATCATGTTTATACCAATTAAATACTTACTACAGGATTTTCCAACAAGAGGTAGCTGTCACCTTTGAAGCTTTTATTCTTTGACATTTGACAAGTAGAAACTATGCCATTACTAAAAATGGAACGATACACGATCATCGAACGATACAAAACGATCAAACAAAAAAAACGATACGAACGATACAAAATCATCTTGACTGATGAGGCCCATTTCCACCTCGGTGGCTACGTCAACAAGCAAAATTGTCGCATCGGGGCTCGGAAAAAAGAATTATTGTTAAGAAGACTCCATATCCTCAACGTGTGACTGTTTGGTGCGGTTTATGGTCCGGCGGGGTCATTGGACCTTACTTTTTCGAAAATGAGGTTGGATCAACAATTACAGTGAATAGATGGCGCTATCGAGAGATGACTAATGATTTGTTATGGTCGGAGTTGTATGGTACTGATCTGGACAACGTTTACTTTCAACAAGACGACGTTACGTGCCACACAAGCAACGAAACCATTGCTCTGTTACGGGAAAAGTTTCCGGACCGTGTTATCTCTCGAAGAGGTGAACACAATTTGCCACCGAGATCTTGTGATTGAACACCTTGCGACTTCTTCCTTTGGGGCCACGTGAAAGATAAGATCTACGCCAACAGCCCAGCGTCGATTCAAGACCTCAAAAATAGAATTCGTGAGGCTATCGAGGACATATGGCAACCACTTTGCGATTTGGTTATGGTAAATTTCAGGATATGGTCTTGTAAGCGTGGTCGTGGTGGCTGATGTTGTTTTTCATTATTAACGGCATACCTTCCTCTTTATTATGAAATAAACATCCGATCATATATCTTAACAAATGACATTTTTCTTTGAAGACCAAACTTACACCTCTTGTTGGAAAACGCTTTATTAAATTGTAAAATTTCGAAAACTGGTCCCCTACTAAGTAGTAGATAACCCAACTGGCCGCCTACTAAAGAGTAGATAACCCAACTGGCCGCCAACTGATGAGTAGATAACCTAAATGATATTTTACTAAGTCAACCAATCGGGCCTCCTTACGTTACCTGGCCCTTAAATGCCAGGCACAGCATACGAGTTAGTCACATTTGATAACAATTAAATGTTTAGATAACCCAACTGGCCGCCAACTGATGAGTAGATAACCTAAATGATATTTTACTAAGTAAACCAATCGGTCCTCCCTACTGTACCTAACCCTTCAATGCCAGGCACAGCATATGAGTAAGTCACATTGGAAAACAATTAAATGTTTACTATCAAATCGTTAAACTTCGAAAACTGGTCCCCTACTAAATAGTAGATAATCCAACTGGCCACCTACTTAAGCCGCCAACTCAACTCAACAGATAGCCAAATGTCGATCAAAGCAATAAGATCAGAAAAGGTCAAATCCAGAACTGCGCTAGACTTTAAAAGAACGATAAATGATTACTCAGCCCATGGTCAACTGCGCATTTTCTGGGTACCGGGACACAACGGAGTGTTTGGAAATGAACAAGCAAATAGCTTGACTTCAAAGGGCAGAGAACTTCGAGTAATAAACTTAAAAAATTGGAAACCTTTAGAAGCCACGAAGGAAGAGTTAAGCACTGGGCAGTGATGGCTCACAAAACTGTGTGAAATAGAGCAACTGTAGGAGCAACTGCAAAGATACTGTGGGGTAACCCAAATGAGAAGAAAACAAGTAATAGTTAGTAAGATGATGAGTGTTCTAACGGAACACTCAAGCTTACAAGCACATCTTCATCGCATAGGACTAGCAGAAAACGACGAGTGCAGGCAGTGAAAACATCGAAACTATGGAACATTTTCTGTGTCACTGCCCAGCTTTCACACATGCAAGATCCCGATATTTCAGGTCCGACATATTGCCAGACTTGACTCATCTCAGAGGATATGACTGGAAGATACTGAGAAAATGCATGTCTAGTACCGATTTTCTGTAACTCGTGAGGTATAAAAAGAACATAAATAAAGAGCGCACAACAGGCCGAACTACTGGCTTAAGTGTATGTCCATGGACATGAGAGGTTTAAAGGTCATCTCTATTCAACTGTACCTAACCTAACCTAGACACACTAACTGGTCGCCTACTAAGTAGTAGATAATGGCCGCTTCTAAAGTGTAGATAACGCCACTGGTCACGTACTTGGGGATAGATAACTCAAGTGGCCTGCCTATTAACGAGAAGACAGCTCAGCTGGCCGCCTACTAAGGAGTAGATAACGCAAATGGTACTAAGTCAAACAATCGTTCCTTAACTAGGGAGTAGATAACTGTCCTCCTAATAAGGAGAAGATAAACCATCTAGACGACTACTAAGCAGTAGTAGATAACAACGGCGAATATTAGTATAACTTAACTGGTCGTCAACAAAGTAGTAGATAATCGAAAGTAGTAGTAGTCATCAAATCTGGCATTTATTTTTGAAGAATATGTCTATTTTGAAGATTATGGCTACGTCTCAGATGGTCCAGCCGTTGAGTCCAATTTTCGATGATTCGATTATGTTGACTATAACGAGCCATAACCGCCAAAAAGACGTAAGCGCCACTCACAAAAATTTAGAGGAGAAGGTTTCATTTGCGATTATTTTTTGTTTAAATGCATACGTAATGCATACATCTGTTTAAATAACTGTGAAATATAGTATAAAGGTACATTTTACAACTTTAAATTTCGGAATAATGATGCTCCTTGTCATAAGTAAACGATTTCCCTCAAAAAATTAAAAGTAAGTCATGATGGCGCTTACGTCTTTTTGGCTGTTATGGCTCGATAAGTTGAGCGAAGTGCACGAAACACATTCCTCACAGAACGTGAATTTTCGTAATAAAGTTGAACGATTTGTAAACGTTGTTCAGGCGTAAGTCTTTCCATGATGAAATCCCAAACAATACTTAACAAAAATAACGTGACAGCATGACACGATTCACACGTGGTCTGTCAAAAAAAGGCTATTAAAAAAAGTATCTCTACTTGGATCACCCGTTATAAGAAAGAACTTCATCAGTACAAAAAAGAGTTGGGAAAGGCTCAAATTTAATCCTGGATAGATTTCTGCAATGAAATAGAAAGCTCATCCGAGGCCTCAAAGTTAGTGGAAAATGTTTACCCCAACACCTTGTTATATTGGCATCAAGAAAGATTATTGTTCTTTCGTCCTGCGATGCAACAATAGGGGTTCTCCTTCATACTCATTTCAGGGCAATTCTGAAGAGGCATTGAATGCATTAACCGGGGAGTGCGCCCATTAGAGGCTGCAAGCGATTCTGTAACTGAATCAAGAATTCTAACATAATTGCCTATGAGTGTTAACGTAATTGCCTATGCAGATGACATGGCAATACTTAGCAATTAGAGTGAAGTTTCCGAGAAATTTAAGAGACAGCCTACAACAGGCCATTCATACAACCGCAAATTGGGATTCCGATGATGGACTTAAATCTCATATGGTTTATTGGATGGATACGGCAGTAGTCAAACCGATAATGCTGTACGGCATTGTCGTCCGGTGGATAGCTTTGCAGAAATCAACCTTATGCTCGATACTAAACAAGGTTCCGCGAAAATGGCTGCTATATGTACCACGACACCAACTGATGCACTAGATTCGGTTATGTTAGGTTGAGAAGAGGAGGTGGCCAAATTCCGCCTCATGTCCTTGGACATACACATAAGCCAGTATTCGGCCTGTTGTGCGCTCTAATTGTTAATGACTGGTCCTTGGAAAGTTATTTTAGGAACTCTGTACTATCGACATAGTCTTTAATCGTTTTCCAGTCTACGCCCCAAAGTTGGGGCAAGTCTGGTATAGTATCATTTTCCAAGAAACGGGATCTATTGTTCGCGAACGCTGGGTACTGGCAAAGGAAATGCTCCAACGTTTCGTCATCCTCCCCGCATGCCCTCCATACGCTGTCATCTACAACTCCTATTCTATGTAGATGTGCTTGTAAGCATGTGCTTACTGGTTTCTACCTTGCTCAATCCCAGCAAGGTCTTGGTCTTGTCTTCGTTTGGTGACCCAAACACACAAGACTTTCATTGTTATCCCAACGTTTTCACCATTCCATAGCGTGATATGGGCGTTCTTTGCCCATATTTTTAGTTCAGAACGCGTAACTCCGAAGGGTTTTGCGTTCTCTAGGGTTGTTGTTTGCAAGTCTCTGCTGTGTTCGGAGTAGGCGTTAATCGCCATTTTACAATCTAAAACTGTCCTCGACTTCACCGTTCTAGAAGTTATTGCCCTGATAGCCATTTGGCTATCTCTGAAAATATTCACATTTGTTGGTCTTGTGTTAGCGCCAGGCCAGCTCACACATTATGTAATTGCTCGGACTTCCGCCTGCAGGACTGTGTTATGGTCTGGCAGACGGAATAAGAGTTCGGTTTCCGGTTCCTCGATATAAAGTCCTAGGCCCGTGCTCTCCCCTAGTTTCGATCCATCTGTATAACAGCAAGTTCCAGATGTTGTCTGCACTACAGTTTCATCAACCCAATCATGGTCTCATATTCAGCAACTATTGATTTTGAACTGATGCACTAAATGTTATACCAAATTTGATGTATAGCAATGCTCTATGCCATATGCACTGCTATTAGACTCACTCTGGACTTCTGTTTTTCCTTACGTCCCTGCGGTAGCTCAATGGACTATACTCGTATAGTCTAAGAGAGTCTGTTATATATGCTGCCACTCCAAAACCAACCTTACCTAACCTAACACCCTATTAATATTTTAGGTTGTTGCAAACGGAATGACGAACTTCGTCTATACTCATCCTATGGTGCGATGATCAGCGTCCAACGCCTCTCCAATATCTCTCCCCAAATTGTTGTACATATTTAAATGTGAAATTATGCGTTATCAGTGCAATACCCGCAATGTGTCGACGGAGTCATCAATAATCGCTACAGCCATTCATTCATACAGATTCATCTTTTTTACTCTTCAAAATACATTCAATTCTGGGAACAAAATGATTAAACGTTCGATTCATATAATCTTAAGGAAGATTTATTAAACTGCTTAAAGTGGATTTGAAACCATCTCTTACTCTTTATGAACCAGTAAGGAAAGGCAGAAAGTCGGGCGGGGCCGACTATATAATACCCTACACCTCCCTAACAATGCGATAAGGGTCATTGCCATAATAATTTGGAATAATTGGTAAATGGGTAGAAACATATAATCTAATTCTGAAACGATAATCGCTAAATTAAGCAATATTCGTTCCTAAATTGGGAAACATCTTTCTGGAAAATTTTAATTATCGGAAGTAAAATACAACTTCTATAGCGGTTTGATACCAAATCAGGAGGAACATATATATGGAGCTTTAATATAAATCTGAACCGATCTTCCCTTAATACTCATGCATGTAAAAAGACCTCCTTCTGTCGAATTTCGTACTGATCGGATATAAAATACAGTCTCTACAGCGCTTACATGTCAAATCGACCTCCGCTTACAGGTCAAATCGGGGTAACATATATATGGGTGTTATATCTAAATCTAAACCGAGATTCTCCGAATTTGGCAGTATTCCTTCATGTAGAAAGAAACCTCTTTTTGCCGACTTTCGCACTGATCGGATATAAAATAACATTTTTACAGCGCTCACATGTCAAATCGGGGGTAACGTATATATGGGGGCTATATCTTAATCTGAACCGATTTCTTCCAAATTTAAAAGTGTTCATTCATATGATAGGAAACCTCTTTCTGACGAATTTCATACTGATCGGATATAAAATATAGTTTTTACAGCGTTTACATGTGAAATCGGGGGTAACATATATATGGGGGCTATATCTAAATCCGAACCGATTTTATCCTAATTTGGCAGTATTCCTTTATGTAATAAGAAACCTCTTTCTGCCGAATTTCGAACTGATCTGATATAAAATACAGTTTTTACAGCGCTTACATGTCTAATCGGGGCTAACATATATATGGGGGCTATATCTAAATCTGAACCGATTTTCTCCGAAATTAGCAGTATTCCTTCATGTAATTAGAATATGAAACCTATCTTTGCCGAATTTCGCACTGATCGGATATAAAATAACATTTTTACAGCGCTTACATGTCAAATCGTGGGTAACGTATACATGGGGGCTATATCTAAATCTGAACCGGTTTCTTCCAAATTTAACAGTGTTCATTCATATAATAAGAAACCTCTTTCTGTCGAATTTCATACTGATCGGATATAAAATAAAGTTTTTACAGCGCTTACATGTCAAATCGGGGCTAACATATATATGGGGGCTACATCTAAATCTGAACCGATTTTAACCAAATTTAATAGGGATCCTCCCTGGGGCAAAAAAATTATGTGTAAAGTTTCGTCGAGATCGGACCATAATTGCGACCTGTACTTTGATTACAAGAATACATGCACAGACAGACAGACGGACATAGCTAAATCAACTCAGAAAGTGATTCTAAGTCGATCGGTATAATAAACGATGGGTCTATTTCTTCTCCTTTTGGGTGTTACAAACAAATGCACAAAGTTATAATACCCTGTACCACAGTGTGGTGTAGGGTATAATAAGGCCATGAATCTATACAAACAAAATTGATATTCAGTAAAACAAAGAAGAAATTATTTGATTTAAAGAAATATTGCATTTTATTTTCAGCCAAAACTAACCGCCTGACACACGACGTCGAACGTGTGCTTTTGAATGACTTTTATGCGAAAAACTGCTGATTTTCGACTTACAAAAAATTATCGGAAAGACAAAGCGAATGAAAACATACTGCCTAATACCTGTTAGTTTCTCGCAAACCTGTTCTGTTTTTAGCTTAGAAATCATGCGAATGTTAACGTTGGATATGGGTCAGGCGGTAATAGGTAGAACTTTTCCTTAATTCCTTTATCTCTTATCAGATTTGCTAAAATATATCTTTGTTTTCTTTGTAATTGCCGTTCTTATATCACAAGACAGCCCTGGTTCATATATCGGGTAGGTTTAGGTTATGGGTGACAAACTGTATGACAGACTCACTTCGACTATTTAATCCATAATGCTACCACAGAGACGTAAGGAAAAACATAGGTTATACCTAACCCCTCCCGTTAAAACAATTTGATTAGCTGAGAAAGCTTAAATATTGGCGGACTTTAACATCAGCCAAATATGTCAACTCACCGAAGAAAAGAGCCTTAGGAAGATTCCTATTTGCTACAATGCACTATGGGTAATTTTCCTGATTTTCTGGCCAAAACCCAATTTTTCAAGTTAGTCCAAATCCAAAAAAAATAATATGGTTTAAAAGAAGACACCTTTCGGGGTAAAAACTACATACTTAGTTTTTTCGTAACTTGTTTCATCTTTTGTAAATCAACTGTCAAAGTGGAATTTTATTTTTGGTATTAAAAATTACTGATCTCTTTCCGATTTGAAGCACTTTCTAAGTCGTGAATTGAAATAGACCCAATTAAGCCAAATAAAATATAAAAATTGAACGGAAATCTAATATCATGTACTAATTTCAAGTTTTGTCTTTTTTTAATTTTGACACAAGATAACACTACGCAACAAAAAAAAATTTTTTTTGTGTCCTAGACCTAAAAACTATTTTTTTGTATAGATTGTGGCTGTTATAAAAATTCAAAAACAAAATTTTTTTTAAAAAATTTGTTATTAAAAATATATACTAATATCGTCGAAGGTACCCTTAGTATTTGCACTATAATTTTTAGAGTATATGCCCGATCAGGTCGACTTATACGTTAAATTGAAGCTATTAATGTGAGCTACCAATGTTGGAAATATCTCCTTCACTTAAAAACTGTGGTTTAGTAACAGTCATTAAACAAATTGGAAAAAGTAAATTTTTTTCAAAAAAAATAAAAATTTCAGTATGTATATGAAAACAACTTTGTTAAAAATTAAAGAAGAAGTAAGTGACATGTATTGGGGCGGTTGTAATGGTTGGACAGACAGATCTGTTTCGGGAGCCACCAAACTCTTTGGAGATGGGAATGGGAATTTGGTGGCTCCCGAAACAGATCTGTCTATCCAACCATTACAACTGGAATCGGTTTCTATAATGAGGAACCAAATATAATCTCCCATCATTCTTTCATCCCAGTGCCCTTGGTAACGCCGCTCGATGGACTTCATTTCTTGGTGAAACCTTTCCCCATGTTCGTCGCTTACGTCGCCAATATTCTCGGGGGAAAAGTTTAAATGTGAATGCAAGAAATGGATTTTGAGGGACATATTTACACCTGTTGGAATACATAAAGCGAAAAATAAGTTAAAAGAATACATACATATGTGTTATATGCATAATAGGGCGGGTCGATTTAAAAATCGCCCATTGCTCAGTGAAAATCGTATTCTAGGGATCAATATAAGAAACTTTGCCGAAGGAACCATACCTCTAAAACGAATTCTGATGTCCCGGAAAAAATCCCACTTTAACCCATTTAGAGTGCTCCAATCGAGTCCAAATGTAAGACCGACCCCCACTCAGTGAAGTGCTCAGTGAAAATCGTATTCTAGGGATCAAAATAAGAAACTTTGCCGAAGGAACCATACCTCTAAAACGAATTCTGATGTCCCAGAACTCGATTGGATCACTCTAAATGGGTCAAAGTGGGATTTTTCAAAATTTGCCCCTACCCAAAAGTTCGACCCAAATTCCGGGACATCAGAATTCGTTTTAGAGGTATGGTTCCTTCGGCAAAGTTTCTTATTTTGATCCCTAGAATACGATTTTCACTGAGCAATGGCGACTTTTTTTGCCTCCCCACAAATCGACCCGGCCTAATACATAAATATAGAAAAATATATTTCTTACCAATTTTTTCATAATTTTTCAACAAATCATTAATCATTGTTTCATATTGCGGGCTTTTTTTGAATCCAAGGAAATTTCAAACTACAAGCTTAAACGACCTCATTCGACGTCAAATATGATTCGAAATTCACATCTTTCATCAGTTTCCTTATTTTAGGCCCATCAAAAACTCCTTCTTCGATTTTTTGAAAAGAAAGACTTTTAAATAAACTTTTTAAATATAAGAGTGAATTGAAATCTTTCCTTAAGGCTTTTACAAAATTTTTAAAGAGCCCCAGCTTAATATGCAGTTGTGGCAAAATAATGTTTTCTTTTTGGACGAGAGGTGTGTATTTTATGTTGTTTTCACCCAATGTAATGTCTTTTTTTGGTGGCCATTTCTTTCTTCTGTAATGTAATTCGCGAGCTCGCCTATCCCAGAGGCATAAAAACAGCAATATTTTGTATATCCGCCTTGCATTCCACATAACATCCCAACTACTTTTAAATCGCTACAAATTTCCCAGTCATGTTGTTCATATTCCACAAAACATTGTAATACATTAATTGTAAAGTACTTACCGCATGTTTCCACTACTCCATCGAGATTTACATGGCACGAATTACATAAAATACAGGGTGTCCACGGTTCGTTCATATTTTCAACTCGTATACCAAATTATTGCCCATTTATTTCTTCTATTATTTTACGTGAGTTTACGTCGATTTTTTTAATTACATATTTTCCGCAGATGTAGCAGAAAATAAGAAAAGTGCATGGTTTCCTCGCTAAAATTTTTTAAATTATGCATCGATTTTCTTCGGAATGGTCTCAATTTATTCATAACCTTTCAGAGTTTACGATAAAATCACAAAAATACAATTCTAGATGTTTTTATGAGGCTTTTATTTAAAAATTATTAAAATTTTCTCAAAAATATGATTTTTTGCAGTACTTTGTAAGATATCGTCGAAACCGCTGAACGAATGGAAAATTGTATTATGCGAAGATGAAGGCTACTTAATTCTGAAGTTTGTAAAGCTTACCTGAACCAATTCAGATGAATGGTTCTCTAGGTATGCCATAATATGTGGTTCAACCTCTCTTTTTTCTTAGCCTAAAGGGTTGTCTCTTTAAATTCTCGCGATAAGCTGTGATATGGAAAGAAATTAGTGGTTAAACCACATATAGTGGCATAACTCGAGAATCACTTATCCGATTTGGTTGAGGAAAGTTTTAAAGAATTAAATATTAAGTAGCCTTCGACTTCATATAATACCATTTTCCATCCGTTCAGCGGTTTCGACGATATACGAGTATTACAAAATATTGCAAAATAAATGTGATTTTTATACCCTCACTTTAGTGTGACGAGGGTATATATCATTTGCTACGGAAAAAAGTGTAACACATCGAAGGAGTGACCTAAGACCCTAAGTATGTTCGGAGGAAATCCGTTTTGGGTCATTTTAAGTCGAATGAGCAATGTCCGTCCGTCTGTCTGTCTGTCTGTCTGTCTGTCTGCTGGCTGGTGCGCACGATAACTCTCGAAAGGAGTAACCGATTGACCTCAAATTTGGTATGTGGTAATATTTTTTTCTATCTCCGGCTAAGTTCGAAGATGGGCCATATTGGTCCACTCCTTCTAGTACCTCCCCCACAAAGGGTTAAAATGTTGTGAAATATTGATTCTTTAATAACTGCTATACTACTTATTCGAATCTTTTGAAATTCCACACATAGTATTAGCTTATTAGTCGTTATCAACTCGAGAAAAATGGGCGAAGTCGCCACGTCCCTTTTGGTACCTCCCACACAAATGCACCATTTTGCACCAAAAGTTAACAGCTTATAACATTAATAATAGTGTATAAAAATACTTGAAATTTTGTACAGTATTATGCTTTTATATTGCCTACAGTCCAGGGAAAAATGGGTGTTGTTGTCACGCCCCTTTTGATACCTCCCACACAAAGGTACCTTTTTGCACCAAAAGTTAACAGCTTATAACATTAAAACCAGTGTATAAAAATACTTGAAATTTTGTACAGTGTAATGTTTTTATAGTGTCTATAGCCCTGTGAAAAATGGGCGTTATTGCCACGCCCCTCTTTGTACCTCCCACACAAAATGCCCAAATCATACCACAATTTAATGTCTCATAACGTTTATACCAGTGCACATAAATGCTTATAAGTCGGCACAGTGCAATGAATTTAAAGTATCTAATGTTCAGCAAAAAAAAGGTGTATTTGATAAACCCCTTCTGGTACCTCCCACACAAATTGACAGAATAATTCGAGTAATATTCAATATTACATTACTCACAAAGTGAGGGTATACCTTAGTCGGTTTACCCGACTGAAACTTTCTTACTTGTTTGATAAAATTTTAATATTTTTAAAATAAAACTCCCATAAAATAATCTAAAAATGAACAAATGCTATACTTTTATGATTTTATCGTAAAGTCTGTTCGGTCATGAATTAAACGAGCCCATTCCGAAGAAAATCGATGTAAGTTATAGCTAATTTAGTAAGGTTTTAACTTTAAAACTTTCTTATCGATGTAAAATTTACAAAAACAAACTTTAAAAGCTAAGATTGGAGATTTTACGTTTTTTGACGTCCAGAATCAGAATCTATGCATTAAAACAGAAACCCAAGTGTAATTATTGGTTGGCTTTAAATTTATGATAACCAGATATGGCGAAAATTAAATTAAAACAAGTAAGAAAGTTTCAGTCGGGTAAACCGACTAAGGTATACCCTCACTTTGTGAGTAATGTAATATATAACATTACACCAATAAATCTGTCAATTTGTGTTGGAGGTACCAGAAGGGGTTTTCCAAAAACACGTATTTTTCGGTAAATACATTGCATTGTGCTGAACTATAAGCGTTTATGTGCACTGGTATATTAAAGTTACGAGCTATGTAATTTTGGTATGATTTGGTCATTTTGTGTGGGAGGTACAAAAAGGGGCGGGGTGATAACGCCCACTTTTTACAGGTCTATAGGCACTATAACAGCATTACACTGTACAAAATTGCAAGTATTTGTATGCACTGGTATTAAAGTTACAAGCCGTTTACTTTTGGTACGAAATGGTCCATTTGTGTGGGAGGTACCAAAAGGGGCTGTACAATAATGCCCATTTTTTACCGGACTATAGGCGCTACAAAAACATTATACTGTAGAAAAGCATTTTTATGCACTTGTGTTAAAGTTATAAGCAGTTAAATTTTGATGCAAAATGGTCCATTTGTGTGGGAGGTACCAAAAGGGGCATGCCAACTTCACCCATTTTTCTCGAGTTAATAGCGACTAATATACTAATATTATGTGCAGAATTTCAAAAGATTCGAATAAGTAGTATAGAAGTTATTAAAGAATCAATATTTCACTAAATTTTAACCCTTTGTGTGGGAGGTACCAGAAGGAGTAGACC
The DNA here is from genome assembly GCA_963930755.1 of Eudasyphora cyanicolor. Taxonomy (NCBI): domain Eukaryota; kingdom Metazoa; phylum Arthropoda; class Insecta; order Diptera; family Muscidae; genus Eudasyphora; species Eudasyphora cyanicolor. Next base: position 55,545,891 of record OZ005735.1, read on the forward strand.
AATATGGCCCATCTTCGAACTCATCCGGAGATAGATCAAAATATTACCACATACCAAATTTGAAGTCAATCGGTTACTCCTTTCGAGAGTTATCGTGCGCACCAGCCAGCAGACAGACAGACAGACAGACAGACAGACAGACAGACGGACGGACATTGCTCATTCGACTTAAAATGACCCAAAACGGATTTCCTCCGAACATACTTAGGGTCTTAGATCACTCCTTCGATGTGTTACACTTTTTTCCGTAGCAAATGATATATACCCTCGTCACACTAAAGTGAGGGTATAATTACATTTATGATTTCTTATCTATCTACCTTTTTAACATGTAGGTTGCAGTGATGGAATGAGTTTGCACAACCGTGTATGTAAATTTGACTTTCTATTGGGTGTGGTAATAAGTAGTACGGTTTTGGCCATTACAGAACTTATCACGGTATTTGCAAACGATTAACCTAGAATTGGCAACGACTTAATTAAGTGACATGCGTAGAAATTCAGATGCGTAGTTTGATAAACTGTTTGAAGAATCTACACAACTTGCAAGAAGTTTTGGAATAGAAGCTGCACTACCTAGAAGAGTAGGCACTCAAAAGTATAGGGCTAATATTCCTGGTTAAGATGCCAAGGCGTATTTTAGGACAACATTGCTCATACCATATCTGGACGAAGTAATATCACATTTAAATAATAGATTTTCCGAACATGAAGCTATAATTACAAGTCTGTTTAATATCGTTCCGATACGAGTTGTAAATCTAATAAAGGAAGATAAGTATATGGATTGATTATTGGAAGCAGAAGAATGATATGTCATCAAATGCATTAGATGATATTTCAGTTTGTGAAGAGGACATGTTCCCAAGCGTTTTTACCCTTTTGCAGATACTGGCCACAATACCTGTGACAACGGCATCTGCTGAGCGAAGTTTCTCGACGTTAAGAAGAATAAAAACTTATCTCCGGAACAGAATGGAAGGAGAAAGGCTATCTTATCTGGCTTTGAAGTCTATATACAAAGATGAAGTCAAAATCGATGAAATAATTGATATATTTCTTTCAAAAAAATCGAAGATTACATATTTAACTCTTACGTATTTTATTATAAAAAGTTCTACTGATCTCGTACTAAAGTACACATTTATATTTAGGAATAAAATTCGAATAAAAAACTAAGGAACTTAACTTCCATTACCTACACAATAAACGCAATTTTTTAATTGTTTATCTTTGTTATGGAAAAAAGGTTGGGCCCCCCCGAACCAAAATCCTGGATACGTCCCTGCTTTGTTGGACAGTGTTATTATTAATTACATCTTGCAACTTCATTCTTTTTCACATATTTTTTCTTACATGTATTTCCTTCTATGTGTACTCTAGACCATTTATTATTTTTTCGGTACTGATTTCCGGGCCGAAAAAGTTTCCATTTGACCTACAAACCCCCAATAAAAAATTTGGTGCCGATCGGATAACGCTAAGGTCTGCCCAAAGTTTTTTGAAAACACAAAACTCACTTTACATGAAAAAATTTGGGTTTTAATCAAATGTCACATGTTCAAGTAATTAAAAAATATTTTATTAGCATGAAAACATATTTTTAAATGATCTTTGAATAAAATGTTCTTTCTTACAAGTCGTAAACAATCAAAATCGGCCGAAAAACGTCAATTTACGTCATGACGTTTTACGTCATGACAGGGCATGCATGCACATCGACATGGCCTCAGGCATATATGTACAAATGTAGACGTAAGAGCAATCACAATAAAAAATAGATCATGCATGACATGCGAGTTTCATACCGATGATGACGATGATCACACCAAACGTCTAAGAGGACGACAACATTGGATCTCGTCACGTCTTACAGTAGTCCTTGATAAGGCCAAAAAAGAATGCAGTTCAGATGCTGTACATATTTTGATAGCATGCGCTCATGATGTGATAACTGTAATGAATAATGCTGCGACACCTCTGACCTCTGTTGGTGAGCTTGTGATTAATCGATCTACAATATATGAGCTACGAAAAGAAAATCGTAAACGAGAAGCGGAGAAGGTGCAAACAGAATTCATTGCAAAAGTAATTTAGTTCAGATCTAAACATATTTGTAATTTTTAGCTTTACGAATCCATCGATTTGTATTTTATTTTTTATACGTAGATCAATAGCGTACATTCATTGAATATTCACTGGGACGGAAAACTGTTGCCGGAGCTATTCGGCAGAAAAATCGTTGATAGAATAGCAATCCTCGCCAGTTATGAAGGCACATCAAAATCCCGGCTGGTACTGGAAAAAATATGGCCAAAGGCGTTCATGATACTCTCATCAATTGGGATATTTCTAATAAAGTTTCCGCCATGGTTTTCGATGCCACGTCGTCAAATACAGGTCAAAACACTGATCGTGCATTTTGTTGCAGAACAAATTAGATCGAAAATTAATCAAGTTCCCATGTCGTCATCACATGATGGAGATAGCATTGAAACATGTGTTTGAGGTTAAACTTTCGGCGACATGTGGTCCTGAAGTGCCTGTTTTTAATCGTTTTGCTGCCGTTTGGGTAAGTCTCGACCACAAATCATTTAAAAACGAACTCGAAGATCCAACTGTACGCTCAAAAATAAGTAATGCTGACTGCGAAGTCATTAAGAAATTCTGCATTAAACAGCTAAATGAAACACAAATACGAGCTGATTACAAGGATCTATCACAATTAACAATAAAGTTTCTTGGTGGTGTCGGCGATAACTTCCAAACACCTGGTCCAACATCCCACGCAAGGTTCATGGGAAAAGGCATTTATGCCTTAAAAATATACCTATTTCGAGAGCAGTTTGCATTGACAAAACGAGAGTCCAGTGGACTACGGGATATATGTATTTTTCTCGTGCGGCTGTATGTCAAAGCGTGGTTTACATGCACAAAGTCATACGAGCACCAAATCAAGATATACACTTGTTGAAATACTCCATCGCATACGCAGACATCGACCGAGATGTGTCTGAAGCGGTTTTGAAGAAATGGATAAATCATTTGTGGTATTTGGGCACAGAATCAATGGCTTTGGCATTTTTCGATTCGGATGTTTCACTCGAAGAGAAACGAAAAATGGTTAGGCATCTGCAATCAACAGAACCCGTCGTAAATCTGGAAAACGATCGAAAATTCTCCGACCCGAAACTATTGCTGTGTAATAATTTGAGCGATTTCGTCTCATACAAAACCAAACATTTTTTCGGTGCTTTTGGATTGAGTACTGAATTTTAAAGCATGACCCATACATTTGGGAAGTAAACGAAGATTATCAAGATGCTCTCGATGTTTGTCGTAATCTCTTTGTTGTTAACGACACTCCTAAACGCGGTGTACTATTTATGAATGATTACAACAGAATACTTATGAAAGACGAAGTACAAAATCAATGTATATTACAGTGCATTGAAGAATATTGTAGAAAATGTCCCTCACATAACAAGTCAGATCTAATATAATATTGAAATAATTGTATTTTTGTTTTTTTTCCACCGACCTCAATATTTAAAAACTATTTATTAATTAATAATACAAAGAATTGTAATTTTACTTACTTAAACATACGATTTTTGAATAAAAAAAATATTTCCCCTATAAAGTGTGTTCTAAATTTTTAATGAACTTTGGGCAGACCCTAGGGTTTGTTGATCGGCACAAAATTTTTTATGGAAGTCTTGTAAGCCAAATGGAAACTTTTTCGGTCCGGAAATCAAGGATCGCAGCAACTTTCACTTTTTGCATCATGTGCTATAAACGGTCTAGTGTACTCACATTCTAAATGCCTTTCTTGTAATAAAATTTTAAATGTATTTTTTTATTTACTGCATCTTGCAAGTGCATTTTTAACCACTGTATTGCATTTTAACCCCCTAAATGACATATTCCAAGAAATAGGACTACACACATGTAAGTATGTTCCAAATTTATGACCAAATAAATAAATACTATCGTAATGCATTTTTTAAGTGCATGGGGTTGGCGTTGTATTTGCCCCACCAGTTCCAATTCTTACTGAATGTGTCCTTTACATGCGGCTGACGTTGTGTACAAATTTGAGATCGGTAACTCAACGTTAGGAATTTTTTTGGCCAGAAAATCTGGAAAATTGCCGATAGTGCAATGTCTGGTATAACAATTAGTGGCTCAGCACCAGTGATTCAAATAGCAGCCATACGTTGTTAGTACTGCTGCGAATCAGGTAGATTTCTGTAGAGCTGTCCTCCAGACGACAAGGCCGTACCACATTATCGATCTTACCATATCGAATAAACTATACGCTGGTTAAGACCCCAGCGTTTCCTATTGCCTTTTTTCAGGTTTATAGCGCTTCCACAGCCTTCTATGCTTTTGTACTTAAGAGTACTTGGAAACTTCTCTCCAACAGCTATTACCTCGGTATCTACGACAGACAAAAGCGCTATCACCTACTTTCTCACAAACCTATGTAGGTCAGTAGAAACTGAATTAGCTGAAATGCCTCTTTAAATCAGAAGGTCTTGAATCAACCTTCGTATAATGCTTTCAACCCCGGGGTTGCTAGAGCGATAACAATAGTGGCCGCTTTTATGTTATAAGGCCCCATCTACATCTAAGAAAGCTACAATAGTATTCTTTAGCAGAGTGAAATCCTTCAATAAAGCTGACTAGATCATGCAGGATGGTTTAGGTGGATTGTCCTTGTAGTCATGCTGTTGATTGGATCTGTAATCAATTTTAGTCCTAAGGTAAATATCTATTAATCTCTCCAGTTGAGCCTAATCTATCTCAAATGCGTCTCTTAATCGGAAGGTTATGAGTGATGCACCAGTTATACACATAGCAGCCATTCGCTGAACTATGTTTAGTATCGCGCAGAAGGTGGATTTCAGCAGAGCCATCCACCAGACTGACGCAATGCCTTACAGCGTTATCGGTCCGAAGTGGTTTGAATTCCTTATACCTTTTTAAACCCTGCTGTTAGATTAGAAAATATGTATGAATCCTAGATTAAGAGACTATCCATATAACATTTTCAATACAAAATGAATATTAAACCCAATATTTTATGTTTATTTTTGTTCAATACTTCGTGAAAAGAAAGCAGCTTATTTACAAATTATTTTTGAGCAACAAGCCTTTTTATTTTGATTTCAATAACACTAAATTATCCCTTGGAACTTTTCATTTTTCTCAATCCCACTTTATGTCAGACAATTGTAACTACTTTTAAGAATGACACTGTCTTGTAAAAAACACGGGAACAGAAATGATAAGGCAATACTCGTATATACAGGGTTTTCCAACAAAAGGTGTTATTTTGAATCACCCGGTATTTCGGTAGCTGTCACTTTTGAAACTTTTATTCTTTCACATTTGACAAGTAGAAACTACGACATTACTAAAAATGGAACGATACGCGATTCAACAACGCACTGAAATTATTTAAATTCACTACAAAAATGGTGAAAATCTTGCAGTCACAGTTCGCAAAACTAAAGCATTTTTGGGTCGTCGTGAAGCACCTTGTCGGACCGCAATACAGAAATTGGTGGAAAAATTTGAGCTGTTGGACAAGTTAGTGATGTGAAGAATAAAACCCGTGCGCGTCGCTCAAGAATAACTGAGAATATTGCTGTTGTAGCCCAAAGTGTTGAAGAAAACCCAGGTTTTTCCATTCCTCGTCGTTCTTTGGAATTGGGCATTCCACAAACGTCATTACACCGTATCTTGCTTGGGTCTTAAGGATTATTAAGTTCAGTTAACACAAGAACTCAAGCCGGCCGATCATCAACAACGTCGTGTCTTTGCTGATTGGGTCCTTGAAATGCATGAAAATGATTCGAAATTCCATCGAAAAATCATCTTGACTGATGAGGCCCATTTCCACCTCGGTGGCCACGTCAACAAGCAAAATTGTCGCATCTGGGGCTCGGAAAACCCACGAGTTATTGTTGAGAAGCCTCTCCATCCTCAACGTGTGAATGTTTGGTGCGGTTTATGGTCCGGCGGGGTCATTGGATCTTACTTTTGCGAAAATGAGGTTGGATCAACAGTTACGGTGAATGGATTGCGCTATCGAGAGATGATCATCAACAACGTCGTGTCTTTGCTGATTGGGTCCTTGAAATGCATGAAAATGATTCGAAATTCCATCGAAAAATCATCTTGACTGATGAGGCCCATTTCCACCTCGGTGGCCACGTCAACAAGCAAAATTGTCGCATCTGGGGCTCGGAAAACCCACGAGTTATTGTTGAGAAGCCTCTCCATCCTCAACGTGTGAATGTTTGGTGCGGTTTATGGTCCGGCGGGGTCATTGGATCTTACTTTTGCGAAAATGAGGTTGGATCAACAGTTACGGTGAATGGATTGCGCTATCGAGAGATGATTAATGCTTTTTTGTGGTCGGAGTTGGATGGTATTAATCTGGACAACGTTTACTTTCAACAAGACGGCGCTACGTGCCTTTGGGGCCACGTGAAAGATAAGGTCTACGCCAACTGCCCAGCATCGATTCAAGACCTCTAAGATAGAATTCGTGAGGATATCGAGGACACAGGGCAGCCACTTTGCGATTTGGTTATGGAAAATGTAATGTCCCTGATCGGATTTGATGCAATTTCCTATATTATTTAAACATCGTAGAATTATTTCAGATAAAGGACTGCGGGAGCCTTTGAAGTGCTAGCTATCAGCCGGGCGGGGGAGTTCGGTCCTTTCTCTAAAAAAAATCTTTCATCCATCACAATTAATTATTATAGACTCCCTTTTTATATATTTACCTTTACTTTAATATTGATTTGAATGACTAACTCTATAACCTTGCCCCAAATTAGTCACAATGGAAACACAAAATTCTAACAAAAAAATATCTGCTTTCATCTATCAGATTTCTCACTGGTGTTCTTGTGAGAATACGCCTCTTAACCCTCACCATCCATAGTCCAAAAAGCGCTAACTATAAACATTTGGACCCCTACGATACTTACTTTCTCCTCTTCATGGTTTCACTTTGCAGGAAAACATCTAAAAATTAATTTACCAGGCCATGTGTTGGCTTACAAAAACAAATTTATTCAATCCATTGTCCATTATTATTTAGCAAAAAAAATTATTAATTCAAAAATTAATTTAAATATTTATATTTATCATTATATATCATTAATATATAAAAAGAAATGAGTAAAACAAAGAAAGGAATTAACTGCAAATCAAAATCGACAAAGTTAACATCTGTCCCTTAAGGGGTTAATAGCTCTCGAAAAGAATATGTGTTCATTACTTCTGTTTCATAAAAAAATGGGATTGCAAACAGTTTGCAAAAGATGGATATCAAAACAAACAAAAAAAGATATACTCGCGTTACATATATACGAACATATGTATGTAACGATGTAACCACACTTGTAATGAGAGATCATAAGTGAGAGTAATACTAGTTACAACTGTTATACTCAATTGAGTATTCACCACTAGTGAGCATATTGATAAGGGGAATGATAATAGTTACTTTTTTTTTATAACACTAGTGATCTCTCATTTCTTTCAGTTTAGGGTAATGGAACGGAATGCAAGAGTAATGTAAGACTGATTCAAGAGATTTCTAATTAAGAGACTGCAGTTGTCATTGAACTTACCACCAAAACACGAAGATGAAGAAGGCCTCCTGCATGATGTGAGTGATGGCTGCTGCTAAAATAAAGAGTTATGGCAAATGTGGGGAGCTGTCTCTTGAATACTTCTTATGCTCATGCAATTTTTAGAGAAGTTAAACAAAATCTGAACTCAAAAAAATAGATTTTAAATTAAATAGGGAGAATATTAATACAATTGGTACTTATACATGAGTAATTGTGTTTTGAAGACATTTGTTGTTTGATTATCGATTGTACGGCATTATAACCAGGAGCAACTAATGATGATTTCTTCTCGATGGTTGGCCAAGAGAACCAATGTATGGGTGCAAGTTGAATATCTCTGTGCAACGTATTTATAGGTGATATGTGTTCCAACAGATATCTCTAAGATTGTTATATCACTAAACGTACTTTGGGTTGAGTAGGTTGACTTTGATTTCCTGAGTATTCGCACGAAGTAGTAGGATATGTAGTAGTAGCATATGTTAATGTTGTGTGAATCCGTCCCGGATTTTCTTGATCGTCTTAATGGAAATATGTGGAATTTGGAAATGGCTGTCAGCGTTTCAATATTCTGCCTCTATTAGCCAATCCAATATGGTTGTTTCAATAATTATGGGCCGGTGAAAGAAAAAGTGCACACGCTACCCCGTGGGTAGCGTGGTTCTTCAATATATAATTGGAGCTTCTGAGGAGAATCGATTTTTGTATAAAAATTGCAATCTTGGATTGCAATCTTGGATCTTAAAAAAAACACTAGGTCAGGCACTTATTTGATTTAAACTGGTCTACAATTTCTCACCTTATCCGATTTCATAGAAATACCCAGCAAAAAAAGAGCATCCAAAGAAGCAATAAAAATCCCCAACTTATGATCCGGAAGTTGTTCTAATTTGGATTTTCACCAATGAATTTAACAAGGGGTTGTCGCGCCGGGGAAGTACTTCTTTGTCACCACTTTTGCACAACTCTTTTAAAGCACTGTAAGATTTGCTTTTTTGGTGTTGTATTTATTTGATGAATGTATGTCGTTCTTATTAACATATTTGGGTCCAGAGATTTCATATTTTAAAGGAATACAAATGTTGACATAGGGAAGGTAACGTATAAATAATATACTATTGGCCAAAGAGATCAACGATCATATATATGTATGTATGTTTAGGACATTTGAAGATGTCTGTAATCTGTATGGTGTAGATGGCTCTTGAAAAGTGTGACCCCATAGTGTAATTAACATTCTCACAAAAAAAAGTTTTCCGTAGCCCCGGTTCAGAGAGTAGTAAAGTACCACAGTGTGGTACAGTATGTATGATATGGTATATTTAATTACCACAATTTCTTTTAAAATTATTTAATTATAACCTACACCACACTGTGGTACAATTTATTATGATTTTATTCATTTGCTTCTAACACCAAAAATGAGAAGAGATATATAGAACCATCGTTTATTATATCGATCGACTTAGAATCACTTTCTGAACCGATTTAGCTATGTCAGCTTGTGCATGCGTTCTTGTAATCTATGTGCAGGTCACAAATATAGTCCGATCTCAAAGAAATTTTTTACATATCTTTATTTTGGGACAAGACAATTCGTATTGAAATTGAAAGACAATCCGTATTTCTTTCGTCTACGGCGAACAATCAAAAATCTCTTAACTATTTGAATATCAGTTTAGAACCAGATATCGTAATATATATGAATGTACCTTCGATTTAGCTTATACCCTCTATAGAAGATATAATTTCCTTTCGATAGCCTCACATACTCGCATGGATGTGTACCGTCCTATTTAGCATCTAAGCTCCATAGAAGTCATATTTTAGTCAAATGTACTATATTTTGCACAAAGGATTTTTTAATCCGAGAATAAACTGTCACTAGCAAGGTTGGAAAAGTGTGTTTTCATGTTTTACATCAGAGCATTATTAAATTTGGCAGAGATTAGTTTATAGAATCACGAACACTGCGAAATTTGATAAAAAAAAATGGATACCCTTCAGATAAAGGCCAAATTTAAATACAGACCCATATAGAATTTTGCATCTAAAATAGGTGTCAAACACGATTTACAAAAATCAAAACAGCAACAAGAGAACAACTACAAAGGTTAAATAGATGAATACAGTACGTTCTGTCTAATACAATGTGAGTTACGCCTTTTGTTCTTTATCAAAAACGAGCACTTGATGTTACGTATTTTTTTCTTGAATAAACTCGTGATTTTTTGACGAAAAACTAATTTTCATTTTTTGAGGGTTACGCTCTTGGGTATTTCTGGTGATGCTATATTAACATTTTTGGAAAGTATAAAGTGTTGTTATTAAATTCAGTTTTTATCGCAATCCAATGTACTACAATTCCAAAATTTAACATATTTCGAAGAAAATCAGCATACTTTGAAATGACTTTATGTTATTTTAATCGGCTATGAAAAAGTCAACTTGTAGGTCCGATTTATCGACCTAGTCAACTGAAACGAAATTTAATTGATGAAAAAGTCGACTAGCTTCCAGAACCATTCACTAATTCTGATATAGCCGCCATATAAATATATATTTCGTCCCTTTAGCACTATAGATGCAGTATTTTACATATATATCATAACCCTCATACATATGTTCCTTCCGATCTGGACTTTTATCACTTCACAAGATTTATTTTACATCCAACCGTTTTAAAATTATGAATTCTTGGGTTAATAATTTATATTCCGAAATCACATTTTGGTTAGTTATTTAGAAGAACTTCATTAAATGCCGAAAAAATGTTCATACTTATGAATTGGAAGTACTTATAATGTTATTCTTTTGGAAGTACTTCTTTTATTTTTTGCTGGGTATATGTGCAATTAACCTATTTATAAAGGTTGAATCTTCTCAAAAGTGGTACTTAAAAAAATCACTGAATTTTCTTTTCACAGAAATAAGATTAAACAATATTGGTGTGTTTTCGTGTTAACTCTGATTTGATACAATCACTTTGGAGGTTGGCGTAAAAAGGAAGTTGTTAAGTAATTTGCTTAACTTGTTACCTTGCTATTTTGCCATTTTATCAGGCTGGCAAATGTCGGCGAAAATAAGGCTGTCAAAAAAATAAAAGTAACCGTTCATGCTGCCACAGTTATTGAGTTTGCCCAAAGTTGCAACAAATGGTAGTACCCGTATGTATTTCGTAGATTCATTTATGGCATATATCAGCGAATTCATATCCGTTCTCTGTTTTAATATATCGGATTATATATATGTACATATTTTATCATGTTATAAATTCATAGCATTTCATTGAACTTGAGTGTACTGCACAAGCTATATATACTCGTCCATATGTACGTACGTTAGTCTGGCTTAGAACCATGCATACTCTCTGGTTTGATCTGAAAGTCACCACATTGACGAAATATCAGATCAAAATAAAAAAATAGAAACAAAAAATTGAGAAATATGAATTATTAATCATGGTAACTGTCATTCTTTTTACCGTTTGTTTATTAATAACTTCGTAAACATTGAAACATCATGTCAACGTGAATTTCTGTAACTCATTTGAGTTTTATCGAAATAGGAAAGGAACAACTTTTAGTGCTTTAAAAAAAATTGTATAAAAAAAAGTTTTAGTCGGACACACAAAAAAATCGAAAAAAATCAGATTCTTAGATTATCGGCGAAAAATATAAGTAAATATAAAAAATGTAAAGTGTAAGGGCCTGTTTCTGTAACTTATTATCGTTCGTCTACGGCGAACGATCAAAAATCACTCAACTATTCCGAGAAATCTATAAGTCACAGCAGTTTATAATTCGATGTATCTATAGAAAAGCACGTAAAAAGCTCGTACCTAAAATATTTTTAACCTGCGTTTTATAGAATTCAAGTAATAGTTGAGAGATTTTTGATCGTTCTCCGTAAACGAACGAAAATAAGTTACAGAAACAGGCCCTAAGTCTTGTTAAAATCGGAGAGAACCTTCTTGAAAAGTTTGACAATTATAAGCTATTGTATTGCTAAAGGGAGGCAGTGCAAAAATAAAAAAATACTACTGTGCGAAACGTCCATTACAAACCAAGTAATTCGCTCAAATTTGTAGGCGAATTAACTGGAAAAAGACGTTTACGTTCGTATGTCCTTCGCGTGGAAAGTACCAACTAATTTTCCTTGCATATCTTCCAGTATGTAATAGTGGCTTCCAAGTTTTTCGCGCACCCTAGCCTTCAGGAATACTGGGGCTAATTTCGCATTGAAATGTTTTTCCATATTGCTTTGGGAGAAATTTCGCCGGTAGACCTCTTGCCCAACAGAAAAAGTCTGTTGTCGAACTCGAAGATTGTACTGCTTTTGGTTCTTTTCAAAAAGAATTAAGTATAGTTGATCATCATGTGTTAGTTTCACTGTGGGTTCATTCAAAATATACAATTTCTTCAGGAGTTCGTAAGAAGAAGCGTGCGTAATCATATCAAACCCGAAGAGGGCATGATATGGGGAACAATCTATAGACTGGTGATATGAATTACGTAGCGCACAACTTATAGAAGATAAATGTTCATCCCACTGTCGATGATCATTTTTAAGGTATGCTCGAATGCCTGCTATCAGAGATCTGTTGACTCTTTCAGATGCGTTCGATTGTGGTGAGTACAATGCCGTATACATATGGTTTATGCCGAAAGATGTAAAAAATGCATTTAAGTCATTGGCACGAAATTGACTACCATTATCACTGACGATAGTTTCTGGGACACCATATATGTGAAAAATATGCTTCTGAAGGAAGTCTTGGATGGCTGCGGAGGTAAATTTTCTCAAAGGGCAAAGCCAATGGAATTTGGTCAAATGATCTAAGACGATCAATAAGCCAATAAAACCTGATTTACTGCGAGGGTAGGGGCCAAGGATGTCTATGTACAACCGTTGGAATGGTCGGACTGACACTGAGGGATTGCCCATTGGTGGTTTCATTATCATGTTAGGTGATTTTGTCTTCTTGCAGACTTCACACTCCCTTACGTAATTTCTAACGTCGCGGACCATACCTGGCCAGAAAAAGTGTCTTCTAAGAAGCTCAAGTGTTTTACTCATTCCTCCATGAGCGGAGACTGGAGTATCATGGGCTACGGAAATAGTTTTCTTTCTCAAACGGAGAGGAATCCACAATTTCCAAGCTACTTGTTCCTGGATTTCGTCCCCCGTGTAATGGTGAGTGCGATAATAAACATACTTATCTACGATTTTTATATCTGGGTATTTTGACTGATTTTGTGTTACTTTTTCTTTCAGGCTTTTGTAGTCATCATCATCGAAAAAAGGAGAAGACAAATCAATTTCTGGCTCAGTAAGTTCTACCGCATAAATTTCCTCTGAAGGAATTCTGGACAGGGCGTCAGGAACGACATTATCCTTCCCTTTTCGGTGGCTAATGGTAAACTTATAGCCCTGAAGTTTAAATACCCATCGAGCCAAACGACCGGTCAAATCTGGCTGACGCATAAGCCATACCAAACTTGAATGGTCCGTAATGACCTCGAATTCATGTAGTTCTAAGTAACAACGGAATTTTTTGATCGCTTCAATGGCTGCCAGACATTCTCTCTCTGTGACGCTGTAATTACGTTGCGCCGAGTTTAGTTTCTTGATCATATATGCGATCGGTTTTTCATTACCATCGTCATCTAACTGAACAAGAACTGCCCCGACGCCGTAATCACTAGCATCACAGTGGAGATAAAACTTCTTCAAAAAATTCGGTTTTGTCAATACAGGAGCCGTTGTGAGTAAAACTTTTACTCTTTCAAACGCTTTTTGGGCTTCTCCTGTCCAAACAAACTTTTTCTTCGTAGAAACCACATCTGTAATAGGCGAGACTTCCGTGGAAAAGTTCTGTATGAACCTCCTGTACCATCCTGCTAGGCCGAGGAATCCTCGAACTTGCTTCAAGGTTTTTGGTACAGGCCATTCAGTAATAGCTTTAATTTTTTCATAGTCTGTCGTGATTCCACCGTTCCCTATTACATAACCCAGGTAGTTAACTCTAGTAACACAGAAATGACTTTTTGATATATTTAGGGTAAGATTAGCTTTACGAAATTGGGATGATATTCTCATCAGTACTTCTAAGTGTGTGTGGAAATCTTCGGAGACTATCACCAAGTCATCCAGATATCCGAAGACGCTATGGCGGAGGTCGGGTGGAATTATTTCATCCATTAGTCTGCACATAGTTTGGGCTGCGTTGCACAGCCCGAAAGGCATCACCACAAATTGGTACAGGGGCCTTCCAGGGACTGTGAACGCAGTCAAATATTTCGATTTTTCATCCAAGCCTATTTGCCAAAAGGCGTCCTTTAAGTCCAATTTGGATATAATGTTTGCCTTTGGTAGTCTCGCAAAAATTCCCTCAATATTTGGTAATGGATATGCATCCTTTTCTGTCACTGAATTCAATTTTCATGCGTCAAGGCAAAGTCTTACTTTATTAGGCTTAACGACTAATCTCATCGGAGAACTCCAGGATGAATTAGACGGCTCAATCACTCCTAATTGTAGCATCCTGTCAATCTCCGTAAACATTAATTTCTCCACTGCAGGAGACACAGGGTAAAATCTTTGTTTTATGGGTTGAGCAGAGCCAACATTTATTGTGTGTTTTAAAAGACTTGTACGACCCAATCCCTGGGTCTCGAAATTTGGAAATAAATCTATTATTGTTTGTAACTGACGGCGCTGTGACTCAATGAGAGGATATAAGTTAGTATTTGTTTCTTCTTGAATCTTGCATGTTCCATTATTGGAAGAAATAGTGGAAAAATTCAAATTTGCTAACTGCTCATTTTGGTTAGTTGTACTATTGGATGATATTATATCAAAAGATCCAACAATATTTGGAATTAAATTAAATATTCTACAAAAGTCGATCCCTAAAATCAGTCTTTGGGAAATGCTAGGAATAACAAATAATTTCAATTTCTGAATTTGGTCTTTAAAAGAAATATTTACTTCGAGCCATCCACAAACTTTCTGAGAATTACCGTCCGCAGTTTTTACAAAAGATTTCACTTTGTTGAAATTAGGAAATTTAGAAAAATCATTTAATGCCAGATCAGATCCAATGCAACTTATGTTTGCGCCAGTATCTATAAGTCCATATTCTTCATAATTCAAAAAAGATACTTTTGCGTAGTATCTTAAGTCTTTTGGATGTGATACTATAGTAGATATTAGCAATTTCGTACAAAGCTTTCGCATCTTAAAATATTTTCTGTATCGTACTGTAGAACGTTTAGGTTTTTTTGTAGTTATGGGAGAAATGACTGATACGTTAAAAATTGCATTTCTTTTCTGACAGTACAATTCCCATCTTTTATGATATGGCAATCTGGGATAAATTATCTTCGAAACGTCATCTTCATTGTAATTTTCATTCTGAGTAGGCCTTTTTAATATAGAAAATGGTGTCGAATTCACGGGAACATCAGGAGAATAGTCACATTTGAGAAAACTTTTATTTTTGGGTCTTAAAATTCTAACTTGATCGGAGTTCTTAAAAGACTCGGGATGAAAAGTTACATCTTGTCCACTTGTGGACTCATACATTTGTAGTTTTTTGGAACAGTTTGTTTCCGGTTGGCACATTTTACGCAATTGGGTTTGTATGTATTTTTAGTTCCACATCCGTAACAGAATACTGTTCGGTCTTGAATGCAATCTTGCCAGTGGTGGCCTACTTGATCACAATTCCAACAGGTTGAAATTATTTCAGATTTCTGCAAAGCATCTACAACTCTTTCTGTGTCTTCAACAGGTAAAACAATTTCAGATTCATCAGTAGCTACTTCTGCTACATTTCGACGAGAAATCTGAAATGGATTTACACTTCGATTTGGAAGGTTTTTTCGTACATACTCGTCACTGAAAAATTTTTCTCGCATTTGGACAAGCCTACGAAGATGCGAAATCGAGTGAATTGGTACATACAGTAAATCCTGACGAATGTCTGGACGAAGATTTCGGGCCAAAATTTCTATTAACTCAGCTTCAGACATTGCTCTGGGGAGTTTATCCATCATTGCTGAAACCGAATCAAAAAATACGTCAAACGTTTCGTTAGGCTTCTGTTTTCGGGCACGTATCTCTTCCCTAATATCGAAAGAAGATTTGAATTCTTTATACTGGTTCCTAAGCGCATCACAAAATGAGTTCCATTCAATAGATTGAACCTGCTTGTGATAACGCCAGTACCAGTCTCTGGCTTTGCCTGTTAAAAGGCTGTTTAAATTTCTGCATATAACGCTATAGTCACCATTGAAATAGTCTGAAGTAAGAGATCCTAATCGGTACAAAAACTCTTCCACATTCAAGCCATTAGATGATCCGTCGAACTTGAGATTCCAATTCTGGATTATCGATGTGATCTTGTCCAAAGGCATATTGCTCATGTTGGAATTCAAGAATGACTGTGGAGATAAATTTGAAAAATTGTTCGTCTGTGCATGAGGTGGAATAATATTGTTAGTTTGAGTGGGATTACCTTGAAATTGCCTCTGTTGCAAATTGGAATGATATGGAATATTACTATTTGGTAGTGGCGGATGTTGAGTTTGTTGTAAAGGATTTACTTGATTTTGAAAATTAATGTTGGGATTAGACTGAAACTGATTTGGTCTTTGATTACTAAGATTCGGTTGTTGTTGATAATGTAGATTTTGACTTATTGGTTGGTTATTATCATAACTCTGGTTATGATTTGGACTCGGTACAATATTATTGGAATTTGCATTATTGCACCCGGGGAGAATATTGATGTTTTGAAGTAGCCGTGTCAAATTAGCCTCAATCATTTTATTTATTTCACTGTAATTAACAGTGTTATTATTATTTGTAGGTTGAACTGGGGTAAAAATATGATTTGACGTTTCAGTGTTTCGGCCTGGAGTCACAAGTGTCTCTAAATTATTATTTGTACACCCAGAGAAAAAGCTTCATTCCATCAATGAAATTGTACATTGTATCAATGAAAAGTTACATTGTTTTTGAACCAATGTAAGGCTTCATTGATACAATGTAAAATGTTACATTGAACTAGTAAATGTGTCATAGAAATTTGTTACATTGATGTCATGAAATATTACATTAATGTAATGAACGACTTTCATTAATGTAATGAATAAGTTGCATTAATGTAATGAAAACGTTTCGTTGTTGCAATGAACATGTTTCATTGGTGAAATGAACATGGTTCATCGATGCAATGAACATGTTTCATCGATGCAATGAACATGTTTCATTGATTCATAGAACATGTTTCATTGATTCAATTAACATGTTTCATTAATTCAATTAACATGTTTCATTGATTCAATGAACATGTTTCATTGATGCAATGAACATGTCTCATTGAACATGTCACATGAAATGTACATGTTTCATACCTTTGCTCTGAAATAAAATAGAAAATTAAACAAAATTCTCCGTTTTTTACTGCAATGTTTATTGTAGTACATCAGTGTTTGTTCATAACTTTAAAATCATTTCAATCTGAAAATATAATATAAAAGATAAATAATTAAAATTGTGGGTTTTAAAATAAAAAGACAACTGAAGTTGAGAAAATAAAAAATGAAACAAAAAAAAAATCACAATACAGTTTGTTCTTTTAAATTCGTTTTTTAACTG
Organism: Eudasyphora cyanicolor; assembly: GCA_963930755.1. Classification (NCBI taxonomy): domain Eukaryota; kingdom Metazoa; phylum Arthropoda; class Insecta; order Diptera; family Muscidae; genus Eudasyphora; species Eudasyphora cyanicolor. Next base: position 55,563,224 of record OZ005735.1, read on the forward strand.
CATTTGTGAATTCGTAAATACAATTTAAGTAAACACTTAAACCGCATTTTTACATACTTACTAATTGAAATCCATTCACTCGCTTGTACTGAGGCCAAAGTGAAAAAGCTTAATTAATATTTTTGCTTTTGTGCATAATTTTCGAAATTTGGAATAAGCAGTCCAGGCCAACCTAAAGTCATCTGCGGATAGATTGTCATATCTAATGCTATGTGCGTACATTTCCGCATTTTCCCCAATTTCTAAACAAATAAAAAAATTATAAATAGGAGTGAATGAAAATATGTTTAGGACATAACTTGGTAGAAAGTACTTACCTAGTGTTTTTGGAGTGTTTCATCGTTGAGTTCGGATATGGTTCTTGAAAATTGTTTCTTGTTGTGGCATTTGACATATATTTTCCAACTTCTGTTTTTTCGAACATGCCATTTCAAGCTAGACGTGTCTTTGTATGTACTTCCACAACATCTATAGTTGTCATTTGTTTTAAGAAAATTATATTATTTTAAGTGCTTAAATAGATTTCATTTCTTTCAAATGAAGTACCACACAAAAAACATTTCTCATTCAGTATTTGTTGACATTTTGTTTCACTTTTAATATTTTCACTTTTGAATTTTTTTATTAAAGCGCACAACTACGTCCGTTTAATGTCTATTATAAACTAAATCAAAGGGCTGCTGCCAGCACTCATGCAACAATTGATTCTTCGCCACTGATTTGTTTTGACTCGCCAAACACACAAAAAAATAACTGGATATTTTTTTACGAAGAGTTTGCATAGCAAGGGGTGGGTTGTTGTTGTAAGTTTGCCATAGAGAATTTATTTTCTGGTTGCAACAGCACACCTAATGTATTTAATATTTGTTTATCTATTGATGACAGTTGTGGCACAGTGGTTCAGAATAATTAATATCGTGCACTAAAAACTGTTTAATGTTCGAAATATATTGTGAATACAATTCAGCTTCACGACAATAATCGATTCAAAAAAAATTTAGTTTACAAATTCGTAAACGTAAACAGAATGGATCATGAATACATAAAATTTGATAAAAAAAAACCTTTTGACAATTTTGAATTAATGTACACCGACTGCTGTTTGAATAATAATAATAATTAAATAAATATGTCAGTGCGATTATAAAAGTGTAAAATTATTGCCAAAATGTCATGTTAATTGATAATACATCTAATAATATGAACACCTTGAAATTATTAGTGAATCATATTATTACCAACAAACCACCTTCATTCGACGTTAATGCCACTGTGCGGTGTAGATTCATAGAATTCCGCCTCTCTCTCCTCTCAAACAAATGCAAGAAAACTACGCCGCTCCATCGTTTTCATTGAGCTTGCACGACTCTGATTCACACATCAACATATTACATTTATTACCACACAAACACATTTGTGAAGATATAGGTATGTACATATGTATGTAATGTGACAAACACTTTGTTAGTATATTCACTGTTTAAATTCATTGCTGGAATGAAACTTTACATTTCTATCTATGAATTGTTACATTAATTTAATGCATCAGTTTCATAGACCTCCGTAGAGTATTGTTGTTTAATTAACACCACTACATACTCCTAAAATGTTTATAAAATAGATAAAATATATATATAGAACATCAATATAAAGCTAATTTCATTGTTTATATTCTTCACCGCGCCACTTCATTGCAGCAATGAAACTTTTAAACTTCTATGAAATGTTACATTAATATAAAGAAATAGTTTCATAGACCTTTTTTGAGAATAAAAATCACATAATAAATAGTAAATCTGTTTGTGTAGTATTATTTTGTTTTATTAATGTTAAAATCTTTACACCACTGATAATTTTTTTGTTAATTTTATATAAGTCTTCCTTTTTGTATAAAATGTAAACTTCATACCATCAATGTAAACCGTTTCATTCCATCAATGACACGTCATAAATTGGAAAAACGCTTTAAAGAAACATTTCATTCCCGTAATGGCATTTTCATTGCATCAATGAACACTTTCATTGTATCAATGTAAAATAATTAATGAAACGCGTTCATTGATGCTATGAAGCATTTTTTTTTCAGTGTATGAAGATTCTGAGTTGAAGTCGAAGGATCTTGAAATAAATTTCGAACGGAGCTTCTTGTATTGTATTGTTTGGATAGTGCACCTCTACCTTTACCTCGGGTGCCATGATTTTTGGTAGGTTGAACACTTTTAGCCAAAATTACAAGTTCTTTTAGCTCGCTAAGCTGAGTTGGTCGCTTACACACTGGACATTCAGTAGAATTAGACAAATAAGTTTCGATGCATGATCGATGAAACGGGTGAGAACAATCATTTATCATAAGACAATCATCGCCTTCTGCCATAGTTTCCTTACAGATATACATAGCAATCTGAGGGTTGAATACCAGCTGGTGCCGGAGGAGGAGGAGGCGGCAAGGATGGTGGAGGAGAATTTTCCACTGGCATATTGAAATGAGTTTTCTCAAAAATGTTAAATAATTTTTAGATTATCTGAATTTGACAAATTCCAAAGGCTTAGAAATCGTTTATCATTAAAGGAACAATTATCTAAATTGAAATGAAATTAAATTCTTGAAATGCAGTTATTCAAACACTTAGATATAAATGCAGAATAAAGTTTTATGACGAATTGATCTACTTAATGAAAACAAGTGTATTTCAAATAAATAAATCAAATACTCGTATTAATATCAAAAAAATTTCCAATGCAAAGTCTAAAAAACAGAACCAATACATTTACAGAATTGACATTTCAATTATTAATATCAAAAATTAAACAGTAAAGAATATTAAAATTAACCAATTCAATACGATGATAATAGAAATATTTTAAATATCAATAATTACAATTTGTTTAAAAATATTCGAGCAACCGTTGAAGAAGAGATATGTAAAGATGAAGCAATTGCAGATATAGGACACTCAAATTGGGCTATGTAACTTTACTAATATATTAAATCTCTAGTATTAGGAGCAAACCAACATAGTAATTTTAATTTCTGAACTATATTTTTCCTTTTATTGGTGGTCTTTAAAATGCACTATGCAAAATTAATGAAATCCTAACTCAATATTAGGGTGCTGATAACATAGCTCTACTAATTACCGATTTCTAATGATCTAGCAAAGTTTCAACAGACAAAGAAAATCCACATGAAGTTTTTCATCTGTTCCACGAAATTGTCGACGAATATCTAACGGTTAGCTATCTCGGTCTTTCAAACCCCAAGGTGCCAAATATTCCTGTAAGAATTCGACAACTATTCGCAAAACAGAATCCAAAGTCCATTATGTATCTCCATCCGTGAAATTATTGAAATCTAAAAAAAATATGTAAAAAAAAATATGAAATTGTTAATATGTTTTACTAAAAAAATTAGAGCCGGAAAGACGAGCAACATCTATCGGCCCCACGTTGGGCGCCAAATTTATTGTAATGTCCCTGATCGGATTTGATGCAATTTCCTATATTATTTAAACATCGTAGAATTATTTCAGATATAGGACTGCGGGAGCCTTTGAAGTGCTAGCTATCAGCCGGGCGGGGGAGTTCGGTCCTTTCTCTAAAAAAAATCTTTCATCCATCACAATTAATTATTATAGACTCCCTTTTTATATATTTACCTTTACTTTAATATTGATTTGAATGACTAACTCTATAACCTTGCCCCAAATTAGTCACAATGGAAACACAAAATTCTAACAAAAAAAATATCTGCTTTCATCTATCAGATTTCTCACTGGTGTTCTTGTGAGAATACGCCTCTTAACCCTCACCATCCATAGTCCAAAAAGCGCTAACTATAAACATTTGGACCCCTACGATACTTACTTTCTCCTCTTCATGGTTTCACTTTGCAGGAAAACATCTAAAAATTAATTTACCAGGCCATGTGTTGGCTTACAAAAACAAATTTATTCAATCCATTGTCCATTATTATTTAGCAAAAAAAATTATTAATTCAAAAATTAATTTAAATATTTATATTTATCATTATATATCATTAATATATAAAAAGAAATAAGTAAAACAAAGAAAGGAATTAACTGCAAATCAAAATCGACAAAGTTAACATCTGTCCCTTAAGGGGTTAATAGCTCTCGAAAAGAATATGTGTTCATTACTTCTGTTTCATAAAAAAATGGGATTGCAAACAGTTTGCAAAAGATGGATATCAAAACAAACAAAAAAAGATATACTCGCGTTACATATATACGAACATATGTATGTAACGATGTAACCACACTTGTAATGAGAGATCATAAGTGAGAGTAATACTAGTTACAACTGTTATACTCAATTGAGTATTCACCACTAGTGAGCATATTGATAAGGGGAATGATAATAGTTACTTTTTTTTTATAACACTAGTGATCTCTCATTTCTTTCAGTTTAGGGTAATGGAACGGAATGCAAGAGTTATGTAAGACTGATTCAAGAGATTTCTAATTAAGAGACTGCAGTTGTCATTGAACTTACCACCAAAACACGAAGATGAAGAAGGCCTCCTGCATGATGTGAGTGATGGCTGCTGCTAAAATAAAGAGTTATGGCAAATGTGGGGAGCTGTCTCTTGAATACTTCTTATGCTCATGCAATTTTTAGAGAAGTTAAACAAAATCTGAACTCAAAAAAATAGATTTTAAATTAAATAGGGAGAATATTAATACAATTGGTACTTATACATGAGTAATTGTGTTTTGAAGACATTTGTTGTTTGATTATCGATTGTACGGCATTATAACCAGGAGCAACTAATGATGATTTCTTCTCGATGGTTGGCCAAGAGAACCAATGTATGGGTGCAAGTTGAATATCTCTGTGCAACGTATTTATAGGTGATATGTGTTCCAACAGATATCTCTAAGATTGTTATATCACTAAACGTACTTTGGGTTGAGTAGGTTGACTTTGATTTCCTGAGTATTCGCACGAAGTAGTAGGATATGTAGTAGTAGCATATGTTAATGTTGTGTGAATCCGTCCCGGATTTTCTTGATCGTCTTAATGGAAATATGTGGAATTTGGAAATGGCTGTCAGCGTTTCAATATTCTGCCTCTATTAGCCAATCCAATATGGTTGTTTCAATAATTATGGGCCGGTGAAAGAAAAAGTGCACACGCTACCCCGTGGGTAGCGTGGTTCTTCAATATATAATTGGAGCTTCTGAGGAGAATCGATTTTTGTATAAAAATTGCAATCTTGGATTGCAATCTTGGATCTTAAAAAAAACACTAGGTCAGGCACTTATTTGATTTAAACTGGTCTACAATTTCTCACCTTATCCGATTTCATAGAAATACCCAGCAAAAAAAGAGCATCCAAAGAAGCAATAAAAATCCCCAACTTATGATCCGGAAGTTGTTCTAATTTGGATTTTCACCAATGAATTTAACAAGGGGTTGTCGCGCCGGGGAAGTACTTCTTTGTCACCACTTTTGCACAACTCTTTTAAAGCACTGTAAGATTTGCTTTTTTGGTGTTGTATTTATTTGATGAATGTATGTCGTTCTTATTAACATATTTGGGTCCAGAGATTTCATATTTTAAAGGAATACAAATGTTGACATAGGGAAGGTAACGTATAAATAATATACTATTGGCCAAAGAGATCAACGATCATATATATGTATGTATGTTTAGGACATTTGAAGATGTCTGTAATCTGTATGGTGTAGATGGCTCTTGAAAAGTGTGACCCCATAGTGTAATTAACATTCTCACAAAAAAAAGTTTTCCGTAGCCCCGGTTCAGAGAGTAGTAAAGTACCACAGTGTGGTACAGTATGTATGATATGGTATATTTAATTACCACAATTTCTTTTAAAATTATTTAATTATAACCTACACCACACTGTGGTACAATTTATTATGATTTTATTCATTTGCTTCTAACACCAAAAATGAGAAGAGATATATAGAACCATCGTTTATTATATCGATCGACTTAGAATCACTTTCTGAACCGATTTAGCTATGTCAGCTTGTGCATGCGTTCTTGTAATCTATGTGCAGGTCACAAATATAGTCCGATCTCAAAGAAATTTTTTACATATCTTTATTTTGGGACAAGACAATTCGTATTGAAATTGAAAGACAATCCGTATTTCTTTCGTCTACGGCGAACAATCAAAAATCGCTTAACTATTTGAATATCAGTTTAGAACCAGATATCGTAATATATATGAATGTACCTTCGATTTAGCTTATACCCTCTATAGAAGATATAATTTCCTTTCGATAGCCTCACATACTCGCATGGATGTGTACCGTCCTATTTAGCATCTAAGCTCCATAGAAGTCATATTTTAGTCAAATGTACTATATTTTGCACAAAGGATTTTTTAATCCGAGAATAAACTGTCACTAGCAAGGTTGGAAAAGTGTGTTTTCATGTTTTACATCAGAGCATTATTAAATTTGGCAGAGATTAGTTTATAGAATCACGAACACTGCGAAATTTGATAAAAAAAAAATGGATACCCTTCAGATAAAGGCCAAATTTAAATACAGACCCATATAGAATTTTGCATCTAAAATAGGTGTCAAACACGATTTACAAAAATCAAAACAGCAACAAGAGAACAACTACAAAGGTTAAATAGATGAATACAGTACGTTCTGTCTAATACAATGTGAGTTACGCCTTTTGTTCTTTATCAAAAACGAGCACTTGATGTTACGTATTTTTTTCTTGAATAAACTCGTGATTTTTTGACGAAAAACTAATTTTCATTTTTTGAGGGTTACGCTCTTGGGTATTTCTGGTGATGCTATATTAACATTTTTGGAAAGTATAAAGTGTTGTTATTAAATTCAGTTTTTATCGCAATCCAATGTACTACAATTCCAAAATTTAACATATTTCGAAGAAAATCAGCATACTTTGAAATGACTTTATGTTATTTTAATCGGCTATGAAAAAGTCAACTTGTAGGTCCGATTTATCGACCTAGTCAACTGAAACGAAATTTAATTGATGAAAAAGTCGACTAGCTTCCAGAACCATTCACTAATTCTGATATAGCCGCCATATAAATATATATTTCGTCCCTTTAGCACTATAGATGCAGTATTTTACATATATATCATAACCCTCATACATATGTTCCTTCCGATCTGGACTTTTATCACTTCACAAGATTTATTTTACATCCAACCGTTTTAAAATTATGAATTCTTGGGTTAATAATTTATATTCCGAAATCACATTTTGGTTAGTTATTTAGAAGAACTTCATTAAATGCCGAAAAAATGTTCATACTTATGAATTGGAAGTACTTATAATGTTATTCTTTTGGAAGTACTTCTTTTATTTTTTGCTGGGTATATGTGCAATTAACCTATTTATAAAGGTTGAATCTTCTCAAAAGTGGTACTTAAAAAAATCACTGAATTTTCTTTTCACAGAAATAAGATTAAACAATATTGGTGTGTTTTCGTGTTAACTCTGATTTGATACAATCACTTTGGAGGTTGGCGTAAAAAGGAAGTTGTTAAGTAATTTGCTTAACTTGTTACCTTGCTATTTTGCCATTTTATCAGGCTGGCAAATGTCGGCGAAAATAAGGCTGTCAAAAAAATAAAAGTAACCGTTCATGCTGCCACAGTTATTGAGTTTGCCCAAAGTTGCAACAAATGGTAGTACCCGTATGTATTTCGTAGATTCATTTATGGCATATATCAGCGAATTCATATCCGTTCTCTGTTTTAATATATCGGATTATATATATGTACATATTTTATTATGTTATAAATTCATAGCATTTCATTGAACTTGAGTGTACTGCACAAGCTATATATACTCGTCCATATGTACGTACGTTAGTCTGGCTTAGAACCATGCATACTCTCTGGTTTGATCTGAAAGTCACCACATTGACGAAATATCAGATCAAAATAAAAAAATAGAAACAAAAAATTGAGAAATATGAATTATTAATCATGGTAACTGTCATTCTTTTTACCGTTTGTTTATTAATAACTTCGTAAACATTGAAACATCATGTCAACGTGAATTTCTGTAACTCATTTGAGTTTTATCGAAATAGGAAAGGAACAACTTTTAGTGCTTTAAAAAAAATTGTATAAAAAAAAGTTTTAGTCGGACACACAAAAAAATCGAAAAAAATCAGATTCTTAGATTATCGGCGAAAAATATAAGTAAATATAAAAAATGTAAAGTGTAAGTCTTGTTAAAATCGGAGAGAACCTTCTTGAAAAGTTTGACAATTATAAGCTATTGTATTGCTAAAGGGAGGCAGTGCAAAAATAAAAAAATACTACTGTGCGAAACGTCCATTACAAAAATTTCATGAAAAGGATATGGTCATGTAAGCGTGGTCGTGGTGGTCATTTGGCTGATGTTGTTTTTCATTATTAACGGCATACCTTCCTCTTTATTATGAAATAAACATCCGATCATTTATCTCAAAAAATTGCATTTTTCTTGGAATACCAAAATAACACCTCTTGTTGGAAAACCCTTACCGTTCAAAAGTTATAAAGGAAACGATGCGAAAATTGAACCAAATGGGCATAATCTAACAGCAGGGTTAAATACTTTTTTTAGTTCTTTTCAGTATTTTGTAAAAAAGATTTGGGGAATTTAAAATGTATAGTTAAAAAAAAAATCATAAATACAGGGTGCCCCAAATGATCGAAGGGGTTTGAATTCCTTATAACATTTTGAATATACATTTTTTTTATTTCTTTTCAGTATTTTGTAAAAAAGACTTGGGGAAACACAATTGAACGAGCACGAATATACGAAGCAGAAAATGTCCACCTAGCAAATATGTATTAGCGCAATAAATCATATTTTTGTTGTTTGAAATTTTATTATTAATTTTTTTTTCTAATTTCTAAACTGCATAAACTCGTATATAATCAACTTCCAGCGATGGTTGTTTCCATGATGAGTGCCATTCCGATTGTTTCGAATTGAATTCAAACATGGCTTTCGGTGCTGTATTCAGCCATGGTTTATTATCGGAGTCTTGGGGAAAATCACCATGTCCTCCGGCGGATAAGCCCAATGTTAGATAAAACTGAAATAAATATAAAAATTAGTAACATCAAATAGATATAGTTAGTTATGCATAGAGATTTATCAAAGAGAGATACAGCATAAAATAGAGGACTAGAGAATAGCTACAAAATGTTGCAGGAAAAGTATTTCTTTTCCCAGATCTCCAGATACTACAAAATATTTACATATATACTCTTTCAATAACAAATTTTATATGCAGTCACTATGCTATAATAATCAATTTATAATCAAAACCAGTAAGGAAAGGCTAAAGTCGGGCGGTGCCGACTATATAATACCCTACACCACTAATAAATTATAAATTGTTTACATAAATTTACTTTTGGTACATTTTATACTTAAATAATACCCTGTACCACAGTGTGGTGTAGGGTATAAAAACGATTGGATCTAAAGAGCCAAATCGGATGAAACATATATATGGGAGCTATAGCTAAATCTTTACCGATTTTCTTCAAATTCGGCAATGTTGGTTCATGAATCAAGAAACTCTACCATTCTAAATTTCAAAACGATTGGATGTAAAATATAGCTTCTATAGAACTAAAGGGCCAAATCGGACGAAACATATATATGGGAGCTATAGCTAAATCTTAACCGATTTCCTTCAAATTCGATAGTGTTGGTTCATGGATCAAGAAACTCTACCATTCTAAATTTCAAAATGATTGGATGTAAAATAAAGCTTCTACAGGACCAAAGAGCAAAATCGGACGAAACATATATATGGGAGCTATAGCTAAATCTTAACCGATTTTCTTCAAATTCGTCAGTGTTGGTTCATGGATCAAGAAACTCTACCATTCTAAATTTCAAAACGATTGGATGTAAAATACAGCTTCTATAGAACTAAAGGGCCAAATCGGACGAAACATATATATGGGAGCTATAGCTAAATCTTAACCGATTTTCTTCAAATTCGGTAGTCTTGGTTCATGGATCAAGAAACTCTACCATTCTAAATTTCAAAATGATTGGATGTAAAATACAGCTTCTTCAGGACTAAAGAGCAAAATCGGACGAAACATATATATGGGAGCTATAGCTAAATCTTAACCGATTTTCTTCAAATTCGGCAATGTTGGTTCATGGATCAAGAAACTCTACCATTCTAAATTTCAAAACGATCGGATGTAAAATACAGCTTCTATAGGACTAAAGGGCCAAATCGGACGAAACATATATATGGGAGCTATAGCTAAATCTTAACCGATTTTCTTCAAATTCTGTAGTGTTGGTTCATGGATCAAGAAACTCTACCATTCTAAATTTCAAAATGATTGGATGTAAAATACAGTTTCTACAGGACTAAAGAGCAAAATCGGACGAAACATATATACGGGAGCTATAGTTAAATCTTAACCGATTTTCTTCACATTCGGCAATGTTGGTTCATGGATCAAGAAACTCTACCATTCTAAATTTCAAAACGATCGGATGTAAAATACAGCTTCTATAGGACTAAAGGGCCAAATCGGACGAAAGATATATATGAGAGCTATATCTAAATCTGAACCGATTTCAACCAAATTCAATAGCGATCGTAACAGTCGCGAAATACTCTAAACTGCAAAATTTCAGAACGATCGGAGTGAAATTGCGACCTGTAGTCGACGAACAACTTTACATGGACAGACGGACGGACGGACAGACATCGTTAAATCGACTCAGCTAGTGATTCTGAGTCGATCGGTATACTTTAAGGTGGGTCTAGCTGTGTTATTTTCAGGTGTTACAAACATCTGCCGTGAAACAAACTTATAATACCCTGTACCACAGTGTGGTGTAGGGTATAAACAGCAAATTAGCTGCTGTTAACCAAATTAAAAATCAGAATCAGACGGAGCCGACTATATGATACCCTACACCACCCTTTAAATTTGGTGTCCGAGATCTGAAAACTTTAGATCTAGAGATCTGAAAACCCTCGTTACCCAAATCGAATTTTCTCCAAACATAAGAGTACATGGGGTCTTAGGTCTTCGATGTGTTGCACCATCGTTGCCAATTATGTATACACTCCACTGTAAGGTAAGGGGATAAAAAAGAAAATGGAATTGTGTATTAGCCTGGCAGATGTTCAAACGTGAATGTGTTCATTCTTTGTACACGCAAAGAAAAAATATGGTCACATCAAGCATATTCGCAGATCATTCTTTTATTGTTATAAACCAGCAAGGAAGGTCAAAAGTCAGGTGGGCCATTTACAATTTTCAATTTGAACTACCGATTACTTTGACTTGGGATTTGAAACCTTTGGATTATTTTCTGTGGAGCCATTAAGGATAAATGTTACGCAAGAGACAATTGTAGCGTTGAAAGATGAAATCGGAGTTACCATTGAAGAGCTTCGACCAAAAACAATCGAAAGTATTCTGAAAAATTGGGTTGATCTGGGACTTGGACCTATAACATTAATAACATTGAAAGGATTCTAAGAAAATTTGTACGTTATGTTTTCGATTTGAAAATACAAGATCATGAGCGTGTAACTGAACTTACCCTAGTATTTTTAGGGTGTACTTTTAGGGATTATTTAAACTCGTATTTTACTACATTTTTATAAGATAATGAAAACAGGAAACATTATTAATTCAACGCGTAATGTTCAGATTGATGACCCCTTAATCATTCTACAGCTCTTGAATTTTCATTATTGGTTAGAGTCTACCGTAGTTGGAACTGCCTTCCTAACCGACTGAAAATGTTTTCTTACTCTTATACTACATATAAGAGACACATTATTGATTACTATAACGGCACTCTTCCGTAATACTAACTGGTAACTCTACGCATGTCCTAGCTGTTTTAGGGCCCTTTTTTATAAACACATTTTTCCTCTATTCATATTGCTGGGGAGCCATTTTTAAATCTATAATTATTTTTGTGAACTATTTTATAATTCATAATAATACCTTTTAGTTTAATAAGTTTATTAATGGTGTACATAGTTGATTATCTTACAATACATGTATAAGTGGCCTTTTTGGCTTTCTTTGTATTGATATTGAATAAATAAATAAATAAATTTTTCTGAACTACATTTGGAAATGGTGTAGTAAAAAACACATAGGAGTTTTCGTCGGCGCACCGACGATATATTGGAATATTTTAAAATTGTTTATAACATTATGGCACTTACTAACAAGGCCATTATGGCACTTACTAACAAGGCCATTATGGCACTTACTAACAAGGCCATTATGGCACTTACTAACAAGGCCATTATGGCACTTACTAACAAGGCCATTATGGCACTTACTAACAGGGCCATTATGGCACTTACTAACAAGGCCATTATGGCACTTACTCACAAGGCCATTATGGCACTTACAATCAAGGCCATTATGGCACTTACTAACAAGGCCATTATGGCACTTACTAACAAGGCCATTATGGCACTTACAATCAAGGCCATTATGGCACTTACTAACAAGGCCATTATGGCACTTACAATCAAGGCCATTATGGCACTTACTAACAAGGCCATTATGGCACTTACAATCAAGGCCATTATGGCACTTACTAACAAGGCCATTATGGCACTACTGCCAAGCCAGTCGTGATAGTCATATGAATGATATTGTATTCCATTATTAAATGACGAGGTTCAACCTTTCCAATAAAACCAGAAATTTGAAAACATTATCAGTAAAATTTAAAATGGCCCACCCTTTATATAATACCCTACACAAGAATAAAAAAATATTGTAAAGATTTAACACTGTCTTTTTTCTAATGATAATGATCTGTGCAAAAATGTGTATTTGATAGCGCTTTTATTCAAAACAGTGTTCAGAAAAAAACAGTACGTTATACGATTATACAGTTCCTTCAGAGAACACTAACGTTATTTATTTTTTTATTGCTACTGTTCGCAAAAGCTACCACTACGATAACGTACGGTTCTTAGAACACGACGAACGGTATCACTACGATAACGTACGGGTCATACAACAGTTGATGTTCGGTTCAAAAGAACACTATCACTACGACGTAGTTACGGCTCTGACAACAATATACGAAGGTTCATTCATAACCTTCTGATTAAGAGGCACATTTTAACTAGCTTAGGATCAACTGTCCTTCATAGATTTGTCAGCAGCTCAACGCCCTAGGGTGGAGTTCTGTCTATTTTGCTATGGAATCTCTCCATTAACAATATTCTGTATGCTCTGGAGAAAATGAGTGTTAATGAGATGAGACGCAATAGCGGTTAGATTGAAGTTTCTGAGTATTCTTAGAGACATCCTACAGCAGGCCCTGTATACAACCGCAAAATGGGTTACGGATAATGGTCCGGGTGTGGACCCGGCCAATACAAAACTAGTTCTTTTCGGCAGAAGATATAAATTGCCCAACTGTTGTACCTGTCTTCTTGGGGATATTGAAATTCCCTCCTCTGAAAGCGCAAAATACTTAGGCACTTTACTAGGCAGGAAGTTAAGCCCCACCATCCTGGAAATAGCAAAAAAAGGCTGTAGTTGCGCTATATGGCATTAAAAGGGCAATAGGAAAACGACGGTGTCTGAACCTACGTATAGTTTATGGTTTGTATACGGCAGTAGTCAGACCAATGATGCTGTGCGGCATTGTCGTCTGGTGAACGGCTCTGTAGAAATCCACCTTCTGCGCGATACTGAACGAAGTTCAGTGAATGACTGATATGTGTAACACAAGTGCGTTTAGCACGACACCAACTGAAGCACTAAAGGTTATGCTACATTGAATGTCGGCAGACATTATAGCAAGACAATATACCACATCACATCTACTGCTATTAGACTCTGGTCAGGAAATGGCTACGGACATAATGTCATTCTAGACACAATGTCTGACCTACACGTTTCAGGAGAACTGGAAAATGTGGGCATGCCTATAGAGATCTACATGCTCTTCTTAAGAGATAGTGCCATTACGACAACAAATGGCAGGTGTTCACAAGTCAGGAACTGCACACATTAGAGGCTGTTGTGACCCTACCTAAACTCCAAAGGATCCAACGCCCTGCTTTCGCTACCAAGGCAGGACCTTTCACTTAACATGTCTAGAGATGCGCAGAGAGAATAAGGGGCTTGCGGAATGACTATTTTTGTAAGCTGCAGATACATTGAGGAAGAGAACCAGGCTACCCTAGGCTCTCATTTCTTTGAGGAGTTAACGAACTCGGCTGATGGTTAAAATTATCATTATTTTTCTTGGGTTGTAAAACTAACGACAACTTTTTTGTTTGGAACTTTGGTATGAAATGTATATCATTCCTCTGTCTCAAATTCTCATTCCTTGCTTAAGTGATTTTTTCCAACAAAATTTATTCGGTTATTTTTGCACTTACCATTTGATCCAGTGGTGCAACTTCTCCACAAGAACGCCAATCCGATCCATTAACGGATTTTTTGAAATCCGTTTTAATTTTACCATATTGATAATTATCTACCGATAAGAGTAGTTCATTTGGTTTCCAAATTAACGAATACACATGAAATTTATTGCCAAAATGTTCATTTCCTGCACCGGCTACTTCATCCAAAGTGACATTGGCCATAAATTGATGTCTCAAATTGGCATCGCCCGAGAGCACAGCGCCGCCATATAAACGTGTACCATCGATTTTAATGTTATTCAATTTCAGGTCGAGATTTCCACGCGTAAATCCAATTCGCATCTCTCCGCTTTTATAATCTTCTTCGCCACATATATTAATGTTGGGCTCCAATAGGATCTCTAGAAAAAAGATCGAATCTAATCAATTAATCGAGTATTGAAAAATTGAATTTTAATACTTACGCGGCACTAACCAATCTCCTACGGGCATTTTCGCTTTGACCTCAATGCGTCCATATTTAAAATTGAAAGACTTTTTGGAATTTATACGTCCCGATATAATCGGTGGCAAGTACCAATGCGTTATAGCGGTCAGAGAGCACTCGCTGGTAATACCAGTACATCTGTAAATACATAGGGAGTGAAAGAATTAGTACGTATTAGGGGTCTGAATAAGTTTTTGCCACTCAATGGAATTAATTGCATGAATATCCTAATAAAAAATTATGGCGTATGCAATAAAAGCATTGTTAGCCCTCCTCCGTATGTAATAAAGTCAGCATTGCTGGAACCAGAGACTTTCGGTGCTGAAACTCTACATAACTCATTTGCAAGTTTAGTAGTACGGGCAACAATAATGCTGCCGCACTCTCTCTCTCTCCCTAACATTAAAAATGTTTGTCTAAGGGATGATAAACCAATATAGAAAGGTTAAGGTCGGGCACGGCCGACTACACAATAACCTCCACCATTATTTGCCAAGCAATTCTTGGAGTGCAGAGGTCATCTTACCGCTTATACAAAATTTTTGGACCACTAAGTCACTACTCGAACAGCTTAAAGAAGGCGTGCTTTTTAAATTACCCAAAAAAGGCGACCTCAAGGATCGAAACAACTGGCGTGGAATAACACTCCTTAACATGGTTAATAAAATAATAGCTCACATCTTAGCAAAGCGTATCTCGGACGCAGTTACACCAACACTGAGAAACGAGCAGGCAGGCTTTAGACCTCATAAGTCCTGTATTGACCATGTCAACATCCTACGGGTCATAACAGAGCAGTCAGTCGAATGGCGATCGGCACTATATCTGTGCTTTGTTGACTTTGAGAAAGCATTTGACACACTGGATCACAACGTCATATGGAGTGCTTTAATATGCAAAGGTGTCCCATCTGAACTTATATCCCTGATTCAAAGTCTATATCATCAGGCAACCTGCCGGATCTTGCATGAAAGAAAACTCAGCAAACAGATTTCAGTTGAAGTTGGAGTGCGACAAGGTTGTGTTTTATCGCCACTTCTGTTTAACATTGTCCTCGATACCATCATGGCTAAAGTAATGGCGAATGGCAGAGGTATAAGGTGGGGTCTGGATGGTAACTTAAGTGACCTTGACTACGCAGACGATATCTGCATAATGGCACATAACTTTTATGATATGGCTGCCAAACTTAAGCATTTAGCAGAGATCACGAATGAAGCTGGGCTGAAGATAAATATCAACAAAACAAAAACCCTGCGCATAAATGAAGCAAGAGAAGAGAAATTTAAAATCAACAACAACGAGCTAGAAGACGTGCATTCCTTCTGCTACTTAGGTAGCATCATAACAAAGACTGGTGGTTCTAATGACGATGTTGAAAGCCGTATTTTAAAGGCAAGACAAATCTTCGGCCGACTGAAATCCGTTTGGAACTCCCCAGCCCTATCCCGCCGAGTGAAACTAAAGATTTTCGACACAAACGTAAAATCAGTCCTATTATATGGCTGCGAAACCTGGAACGCTGCCCCACGAGCTATACACAAATTGCAGGTGTTTGCTAATCAGTGCCTCCGAAGAATAATGCGTATCTTCTGGCCATGTATAATCACTAACAACAGACTATGGGCGGAAACAAGCCAACCTCCGATTGTCAGAGAAATAAAGAAACGCAAGTGGAACTGGATCGGCCATATTCTACGAAGACCAGTAAACGACATAACCCGAAATGCCATCGACTGGAATCCGCAAGGCAACCGTAGACGAGGGAGACCCGCACATACATGGCGGCGACAAATCGATATAGAAGTTGCAACCATGAACAGAAGCTGGGGCGAAATAAAATTGCTTGCCCAAGATAAATCACGTTGGAACGTGTTTGTTGAGGCCCTATGCTCCTTATAGGAACAACGGGAACATATGTATATATATATAATATATAATTCTTGGAGGAATATACAGGAGCTATACAAACCATTATTACTACGAACTGATTAAATAGAGTACAAATTTATAAATTTTGCCGTCAAAATGTCAAATTCCCCTGGGACCTTCGTATAGGGGTTACATTAAAATGTAAACCGAAATGACATATTTCTACAAAGTATGTTACAAAATAAAATCTAGAGTCAAAAATTCTGCTAATATCCAAACCGGTTTCAACAATTTGTCCTCTACAAAGTCAAGAATTCAAATCGAAAGGAACTTTTATATAGTGGCTACATAAAAATGGATCTATATGGCCCATTTCCACTAGGAAGGATTATGGACTATGAAAAATCTTAATGCTTAATAAAAGTGTTTGTCTAAGTCAAGTCAAATCGGAAGGCATAATTTTGACTAGGAATGGTATAGGGCCAAATAGACTATAAGCTACCAAATATCATCGATATTGGTGGTTAAATGTGGTTTCTAGGCAAAAATAACTCAAATCAAAGGGGACTTATATGGGGGAGATATAGATCAAAAGTTTATTATACCCATCGGCATTGAGAACCACTTTTTGAGTCAATATTCTTGCGATCACAAATATGAACAGAACTTTGCGAAAATTATCACAATAGATACCATATTTTTATATAGCCTACAAAGATTTCTTTGGATTTAAGGTTATTGCCTATGCAGATGACGTGGCAATATCTGTTAGAGGGAAATTTACGACATTCTTAGAAACATTCTTAGAAACATCCTATAGCAGGCCCATCATACAATCGCAAGATGGACTTCCGATAATGGTCTTGGTGTGACCCGATCAAGACAGAACTTGTTCTTTTCAGCAGGAGAAATAAGGTACCAATAGTTGCACCTGTCTCATTGAAGGTTATTGATTCAATTCTGTGAAAGCGCAAAATATTTTCGTATTTTACTAGACAGGAAATTAATCTTCAAATTTAACATTCAGGAAAGAGCGAGGAAGGCTGTGGTAGCGCTATATGTATATCCATAAATAAGGCAATAGGAAAACGCTGGAGTGTAAACCCGCGTATAGTTTATTAGTTGTATACGACAGTAGTCTGACCGATAATGCTGTACGGCACTGTTGTTTGATCAATGACTGCTATATGTACAGGGTTTTCCAACAAGAGGTGTTATTTTGAATCACCCGGTATTTCCGTAGCTGTCACTTTTGAAGCTTTTATTCTTCGACATTTTACAAGTAGAAACTACGCCATTACTAAAAATGGAACGATACACGATTTAACAAAGCACTGAAATTATTAAAATTCGAAAAATCGAAAATCATCTTGACTGCTGAGGCCCATTTCCACCTCGGTGGCTACGTCAACAAGCAAAATTGTCGCATCTGGGGCTCGGAAAACCCAAGAGTTATTGTTGAGAAGCCTCTCCATCCTCAACGTGTGACTGCTTGGTGCGGTTTATGGTCCGGCGGGGTTATTGGACCTTACTTTTTCGAAAATGAGGTTGGATCAACAGTTACGGTGAATGGATTGCGCTATCGAGAGATGATTAATGATTTTTTATGGTCGGAGTTGGATGGTATTGATCTGGACAACGTTTACTTTCAACAAGACGGCTCTACGTGCCACACAAGCGAAACGAAACCATTGCTCTGTTACGGGAAAAGTTTCCGGACCGTGTTATCTCTCGAAGAGGTGATCACAATTGGCCACCGAGATCTTGTGATTTAACACCTTGTGACTTCTTCCTTTGGGGCCACGTGAAAGATAAGGTCTACGCCAACAGCCCAGCGTAGATTCAAGACCTCAAAGATATAATTCGTGAGGCTATCGAGGACATAGGGCAGCCACTTTGCGATTTGGTTATGGAAAATTTCATGAAAAGGATATGGTCCTGTAAGCGTGATCGTGGTGGCCATTTGCTGATGTTGTTTTTCATTATTAACGGCATACCTTTCTCTTTATTATGAAATAAAAATCCGATCATTTATCTCAAAAAATTGCATTTTTCTTTGAATACCAAAATAACACCTCTTGTTGGAAAACCCTTTATCAATCAAATTAAGATTGCTTTTTCGACTCTCCACGGTCTTCGTATACACTCTCAGCTACGGCCGCTACATTTTCTTCACTGCGTGCTGGACGTGGTCTATTCGGTCGAATATTATCCAATAATGAATGCTGGGTCTCAAGATGGGTGATGGTGTTGCGAATAGTACGCTCAGTAGACCGATTATGTTGACCATAAGTTGAGCGAAGTGCACGAAACACATTACGCACAGAACATGAATTTTCGTAATAAAGTTGAACGATTTGTAAACGTTGTTCAGGCGTAAGTCTTTCCATGATGAAATGCCAAACAATACTTAACAAAAATAACATGACAGCATGACACGACTCACACGTGATCTGTCAAAAAAAGGCTATTGAAAAAAGTATATATACTTTAATCACCCGTTAGTATTACAAATACGACAAGACGATATGAGTCGTCCTCCGGAACATACTGGCGAATGATCAATGACGGAAATAGTATAACACATACGTCAAAACGAAATGAGCAGATTCAAACAAATTGTATTTAAGAAATATTTTTATATAATTCCCCCAAATGAAGGTTCTAACCTAGTTATCTTCCTGGTGCTTTAGTTGTGGAGTTTTTATTCAATCTGTCTGAAATTTAAAATTTATACTAATAGACAACATTTATGGGCCTATTTTTTCTAATTGGGTAATGTTTTACGAAAAGGTATATGTAATATTTTGAAAATATCAAGAAAGTTATAATAAGAAAGTAGCTCATGTTTGTATTTGCCTTAAAGGGAACATCCTGGAGAATCGTTTCGAAAAAAAAATTGGGCCAAAAATTTTTGTTAATATTGCTGCCACGCTTCTCCAAATTATACCATTTTGAGTTTGGACACATTTTTGACATTCGTAAAGCTAGAATATGTTATTTTATTCTGCTCCGGCAAACAATAATTTCTGGCATTTAACAAAAAATTTCGCAAATGTACATCAGACCTACTACATTAAGTGTAAGCCCCCACGATATTGCGTTGTTTTCTCGACTTCGGTGTTTTTTTGTGGCAGATGCATACCCAACCCACTCGTTGGCGTATCATGCACGCTGAAAAAAATTCGTTTCTGTAGTATATTGTCCCAAACATATTCGGCTTGAAGTATACATATGTTTAGGTTACACTCCAAATATATAATATTTGACACCCACAAATATTATATGTTTGGGAGGATATTGTTTTAAATCAAAATATGTTCACATTCTAATATTTTTTTATTTGGAACTAGTTTTTTTGAAATTAATTTGTCTTTAAATATTTTGGCAATGCCTTAATACAAAGACAAGTTTTCTGTTTTTCAGATGTCCAAAGAGCAATTTTTTTATAAATTTTATATTTTTGTAAAACTTAAATCGTACACGGGGCAAAATCGCCTTTTTGATATGTTTGAATCGAAAGAAAATATATTTGGAACACAAATTTTTAAATATTATATATTTCTTAGCAAATATATTTAATTTGAAAATCAATAAAATATATTTGGAACGCATATATTAATATATTACAACAAATTATATTTGCAAACTAAATTTCTCAAATAAAATATTTGTTTAAATTTAAATAAAATTATTATTTAGGAATTTTTCCAAACATATTTTATTTAAAACGATTTCCAAAAGTTTTGCTGGCTTTTTCGAATTTCAGTTTTAATTTTTCCTTGGCTTCGAATTGTACCTCCCAGTTATGATACCATATGCAGCATTAACTTATGTTTTAAATTAATCATTTAAATTTTCTGAGTTAGTATTTCAAGTCACATTTCTTGTCAATCCTCCAATTAATTAATTTTAATACAAGATTATAAGATTTTAATTATTATTTTTACGAACATAAAATATTTCTAAAAAATGACTTTGAATTAGTAAAAAATTTGACACAATTAATGTATTTTCTGAATTCTTAAGTGCGAATAAATATTTGTTTCGGAAATAATAGTCCCAACAACATGTTGGGATGTAAACAAAGATTTCTTTAGAATAACATATTCCCAAATATATACTTTTTGTGTGTTCCCAATATATTCGGAATATGTTTGGGACAATATACTACAGAAGCGATTTTTTTCAGTGTGTATGTATAATCTTTCGTAAATTTAAATTGGATTGATGGATTGACAAAGAGTGATGAATTGGAATATTTGTAAATTAAAAGACATTTTTAGCTATAAAGTTTAACACGAAAACTAGGAAAAACTAACTAAAATTCGAATAAGTCGGCAAAGTTTTAAAAATATTTTTTTAATAAAATATATTTGGAAAGCTTCTTAAACAATAACTTTGTTTGTGTGTAAACACACATTTTATTTGTGAAAGTAAGTTTGCAAATAAATTATGTTCTAATATATATATATGCGTTCCAAATTTCTTGATTTTCAAATAAAATTTATTTGTTAACAAATATATAATATTTAAAAAACTCGTTTCCAAGTATATTTTCTTTCAATTCAAACATATCAAAAATGACGATTTTCCCCCGTGTGGTATAAAAACAAAATATAAGAACTTCTGGCATCCGAGATGGTATTCAACAGCTGGCTGTGAGTATACTAAATCGCTTTGAGATGAAGGATCCATAGAGAATATAAAGACGCTGCTAAGCCTGAATAAAGTATGTACATCTACGGTCTCGATCAGCATATGTTTATAATTGGCTTACGAAGAGATGATATGTGTCGATGGTGTCAGGATCCTGACTCTGTCAAAGATACATTTCATTTCCTTTGCCAATGTCCTATGTAATCCACTTAGACTTCTAAAATCAGATCGCAATTGTAGACTCAACGGAGGGATTGGAGAAGAAGAACTAGGAGGAACCACAAGGGATCGTGTATGGTCTCAGTGGGCGCTTGGTTTCACTCGCCAACCTAACCTATATGCAGTAATGGGTTGATGATAAACTAAAAAAAGGACTCTTGAGTCCGGCTTTTAGTTTAATGGATTGAGGGGAAAAAGTAAAAAAATCCGGTTTTGGCGATTTTCAAATTTATTTTGAGAATTGTGGGATTTACCTTTACAAATATAATCATGTTAGCATTAGCCTCGATTTCTGATGTCCATACGTAGAAATTACCAAAAAAAATTGAAATAGTAAATTAATTTTAAAATTTTTTATGGGCTTATTAAATTTCTGTCTGCGTTTGAAAAAACAATTTTTATTCCCTCAGTTTAGTGTAACGATGGTATATATCATTTGCTACGGGTCAAAAGTGTAACACATAGAATGAGTGTCCTAAGACCCCAAGTACTCGTATGTTCGGCGGATATCCGATTCCGTCCGTCTGTCAGGGTTGTGTGCACGCTAACTCTCGAAAGAAGTAAACGATTGACTTCTAATTTGGTATGTGTTAATATTTTTTCTATCTCGGACTAACTTCGAAAATTGGCCATATCGGTTTACTCCTTCTAGTACCTCCCACACAAAGGTTTAACGTTTTGTTAAATATAGATTATCTAATAACTCCTATACTACTCAACTGAGTCTTATGTAATTACACTCACTGTAATAGTTTATCTGTCGCTATCAAAATTGAGAAAAATTACCGAAGTTGCCACTTCCCTTTTGGTACCTCCCACACAAAGGGGCCATTTTGCACAAAAAGTTAACCTCTTAAAACTTCTATTCTAATGCATGCAAATTCTTGAAATTTTGTGCAGCGTAATGCTTTTATAGCATATACAGTCCAGTGAAAATTTTGCGATATTGTCACGCCCATTGTGGGTACCTCCCAATCAAAATTTCCAAAAAAAATAAACCAGCAATTAAGGGCTAAATTCGGGCGGAGCCAACTATTTGATACTCTACACCACCCTATTGGAGTAGAATAAATAGAAATGTTGTCAAGATTTAACAATATTGTTTCACTAATGATAATGATATGCCTAAAAAATATTGTATTTTAAATCGGGATATAAAAAAATACCAAAAAAACACTTTCCAGTCGACCCACGACCTTGACACCCATGAGCAATATTTTAGCTCTCGTTAAGAGCTATCTTTTTGCTATTGACCGATTTCCGATCCGATGTACCGTAATCATCGGTCCATATTTAGTCAAAAATGATGCCGGTAAGAACGTAGCCGTCAATGGCGACCGTTATCGTGCCATGATAACCGACTATTTGATGCCTGAAATTGAAGCTCGTGATCTCAGCGACATTTGGTTTCAACAAGACGGCGCCACTTCCCACACATCGCATCAATCAATGGATTTATTGAGAGAACACTTCGGTGAGCAGATAATTTCACGTTTTGGGCCGGTCGATTGGCCACCAAGATCGTGGTGTGATCACACGACTTTTAGACGGTGGGGATATGTAAAGTCTAAAGTTTATGCGGACAAACCCGCTTCGATTCAGGCCTTGGAGCAAAACATCACGCGTTTCATTCGTCAGTTACCAGTCGAAATGCTCGAACGAGTCATCGAAAATTGGACTCAACGGATGGACCATCTGAGACGTAGCCGCAGCCAACATTTGATAGACATAATCTTCAAAAAATAAATGCCAAAGAATGTTCTTTCAAATGATAATAAACATTCCCCATTCAATTTGAATTTTCTGTGATTTTTTCTCTAAAAAAAGTAGGGAACCTCGAAATGGATCACGCTATATAGCCTTGAATGCAAAATCGGAATACAGTTATATATAGACGATATATCTAAATCTGAACCGATATTCTTAAAATTTACCAAGTAACGTTCTTAGCTCAAGAATCTGTTATCTGCTAAATTTTATAAATTTCTCTTCAAAAATGCGAATTCAATAGCCTTTATATGCAAAATCGAAATAAGGACCATATCGCGACCTAAGGAAGAAAAGGCGCTAAGTCAACTTTTTTCCTAAATGTAATTTTTGAAGCGGAACGCAATATTATTTGACTATGCATCGGTTTGGAAAAAAAAAGTAAAAAAAAAATTATGCTTTGTCATCTTTGAAAGCAGAATCGTAAAAGCGCTATGTCCATATACCCTTTATAAAAACACACATATACAGTAAGTATTTTGCCTCTCCTGTAAAATTTACAATATTGGACTCCTTTACACTCTTAGGTCGCGATATATAAACCTGAACCGATTTTCTTAAAATTCGGCATGGTATATTGCGGCACAAACTTTTTTGTATCAAATTTCGGGAATATTTGAGGCTAACAATGGCTTCTACGCCGCTTAGATGCCAAATTGGGATGCACATATAAAGGGTTTTCCAACAAGAGGTGTTATTTTGGTATTCAAAGAAAAATGCAATTTTTTGAGATAAATGATCGGATGTTTATTTCATAATAAAGAGAAAGGTATGCCGTTAATAATGAAAAACAACATCAGCAAATGGCCACCACGATCACGCTTACACGACCATATCCTTTTCATGAAATTTTCCATAACCAAATAGCAAAGTGGCTGTCCTATGTCCTAGATAGCCTCACGAATTCTATCTTTGAGGTATTGAATCTACGCTGGGCTGTTGGCGTAGACCTTATCTTTCACGTGGCCCCAAAGAAAGAAGTCACAAGGTGTTAAATCACAAGATCTCGGTGGCCAATTGTGATCACCTCTTCAGAGCAATGGTTTCGTTGCTTGTGTGGCACGTAGCGCCGTCTTGTTGAAAGTAAACGTGTCCAGATCAATACCATCCAACTCCGACCATAAAAAAACATTCATCATCTCTCGATAGCGCAATCCATTCACCGTAACTGTTGATCTAACCTTATTTTCGAAAAAGTAAGGTCCAATGACCCCGCCGGACCATAAACCGCACCAAACAGTCACACGTTGAGGATGGAGAGGCTTCTCAACAATAACTCTTGGATTTTACGATCCCCAGATGCAACAATTTTGCTTGATGACGTAGTCACCGAGGTGGAAATGGGCCTCATCAGTCAAGATGATTTTTCGATGGAATTCCGGATCATTTTCATGCATTTCAAGGACCCAATCAGCAAAGACACGACTTTGGTGATGATCGGCCGGCTTGAGTTATTGTGTTAACTGAACTTTATAAGCCTTAAGACCCAAGTCTTTATGCAAGATACGGTTTAATGACGTTTGTGGAATACCCAATTCCAATGAACGACGAGGAATGGACAAACCTGGGTTTTCTTCAACACTTTGGGCTACAGCAGCAATATTCTAGGTTGTTCTTGAGCGACGTGCACCCGTGCACGTCACATCACTAACTTGTCCCAAAAGCTCGATTTTTTCCACCAATTTCTGTATTGCGGTCCGACAAGGTGCTTCACGACGACCCAAAAATGCTTCAGTTTTGCGAACTGTGACTGCAAGATTTTCACCATTTTTGTAGTGAATTTTAATAATTTCAATGCGTTGTTGAATCCTGTATCGTTTCATTTTTAGTAATGGCGTAGTTTCTACTTGTCGAATGTCAAAGAATAAATGCTTCAAAAGTGACAGCTACCGAAATACCGGGTGATTCAAAATTACACCTCTTGTTGGAAAACCCTGTATATGGTACACAGAAAGAAAAATGACATACTAAATTCAAGTAAAAAATTCTTAATTTAAGCCGAAATCGTACTTAAAAATTTAAGTACGTTCGTACTAAGTTTTTCTTAAAACAAGTATAAATCGGCTTAAAATGAAAAAATCAAGCGCTGTAAGGCTTACAATAAGTATATAATGCTTGAATTCAAGAAAAAAATTCTTGAAAAGGAAAATTAAGCCTAATATGGCTTGAAGTAAGAAGAAAAAGCTTACTTTCATCACTAAGAGGCAGAGCAATTATAGAGCATAATAAAATTATCCTCTCAACCACTCTCATTTAAGTGGTTGATTTTGGCTGAATCAAACACACACGCATATAAATCGACGAGATGTATATGTATAAACATTTGTGCGCAACCATATCCAATTCGTTTCTCTTTCAAGCGGTGTTTGCGAATTCATTACTTGGTGTGATTTTTTATGATTTAAGTTTTTTGAAGTTGTTAATAATTCTTGTTCGTCTGGTTGATGCTATTCCTTTTATGTTTCATATTTAAACCGAATAATTACAGCAAATCTTTTACTTTTGCTGTCAAGCTTTTGACATACCATTTTAAAGAAATTGCATTCTTTGCAATGCAATGGCAAAAATGGTATAAGTAATATAAATGGTACATAGGTACAAAACGAACGAAAGCACAATAAATCTAGTATGATCAGGCTTAAATCAAGTATTGGTTAGGCTTAAGTCAAGAACTGATCAGGCTTGATTTAAGTATTGGTTAGGCTTAAATCAAGAACTGATCGGGCTTAAATCAAGTATTATAAGGCTTAAATCAAGTATTGGGCAGGCTTAATTCAATCAAAATTTTCTTCATTGAAGCCCGTTTCGGACTCAAATCAATTCCATAAAATTCTTAAATCAATCGCTTTATGCTTGAAATAAGAATATTTCGGCTTAAAATGAAGCCTTATCAGGCTTACTAAGCGCTAAGATTAAGAATTCAGGGCTTAAAAATCCGTACTTGATTCAAGTATTTTGTACTTGGTTTTAGAAAATCCGTATTTA
The DNA here is from genome assembly GCA_963930755.1 of Eudasyphora cyanicolor. Lineage (NCBI taxonomy): Eukaryota > Metazoa > Arthropoda > Insecta > Diptera > Muscidae > Eudasyphora > Eudasyphora cyanicolor. The sequence continues at coordinate 55,589,621 of OZ005735.1, forward strand.
CCGTACTTTTGACACCGCTACGGCTTGATTCAAGTACGGATTACTCAGTTTTTCTTTTTGTGTATGTACATATACATATGTATATCAATTTGAACCGATATTTATGAAAATTGGCAGAGGTAAATACTGCAGCATACAACATTCCCGTGCAAAATTACATAAAGAGATACCAGAAAATAAAGCATTTATCTATATCTATACACGGGGCAAAATCGCCTTTTTTGATATGTTTGAACCGAAAGAAAATATATTTGGAACACAAATTTTTAAATATTATATATTTCTTAGCAAATACATTTTGTTTGAAAATCAATAAAATATATTTGGAACGCATATATTAATATATTACAACAAATTGTATTTGCAAACTAAATCTCTCAAATATGTGTTTAAATACAATTAAAATTATTATTTAAGATATTTTCCAAATATATCTTATTAAAAAAAGTTTTCCAAAACTTTTGCTGACTTTTTCGAATTTCAGTTTTAATTTTTCCTTGGTTTCGAATTGTACCTCCCAGTTATGATACAATATGCAGCATTAACTTCTGTTGTAAATGAATCTTTTCAAATTTCTGAGTATTCGAAGCCATCATTAGTTGTTAATCCTCTAAGTACTTTAATATACGATTTCAATTATTATTATTTATTATTTTTACGAACATTAAAAATTTCTAAAAATGTCACTTTCAATTACTGAAAAATTTAACACAATTTATGTATTTTATGAATACTTAAATGCAAATAAATATTTGTTTCGAAATAACAGTCACATTGGGATGTTAACAAATATTTGTTTAGAACAATATCTTCCCAAATACACAACTTTTGTGTGTACCAAATATTATATGTTTAGAGTGTACCCTAAACATGTATATGTTTCAAGCCGAATATGTTTGGGACAATATACTACAGAAGCAATTTTTTTTCAGCGTGTATGTATATATAAAAAGAAGTGTACATTTTGATTGCCACTCCATAAAGGTGGGTACTATGTTTTTTCAGCTTGAAAAAAATCCACAAAATGTTATTTCAAGTTGAAAAATGGAACGCTTTTTTACTAAGGTCGCATTGCATTTTCCACATTATTACACGGAGGAAAATCGCTATTTTTGATATGTTTGAATTCAAAGAAAATATACTTGGAACCAAAATTTTTAAATATTATATATTTTTGAACAAATATATTTTATTTGAAAATCAAGAAATTTTGTTTGGAACGCATATATTAATATATTACAACAAAATATATTTTCGAACTTACTGTCACAAATAAAATTGTGTTTACAAACAAACAAAGATATTGTTTAAGAATTTATCCAAATACATTATATTCAAAATAATATTAAAACATTGTTGACTTCGGCAATTTTTAATTTTGTTTTACCTAGATTTTGTGTTATACTTTATAGGTAAAAATGTCGTAAGCAACATTTTCTTTTGTGTTACAGCACTTATTTTTAATTTATAAATAGACCAATTGTCAATCCATCAATTTGTCGTTACCCAAGATTATAAGATTTACATTTTAATATTATTTTTCAAACATATACAATTTCTAAAAAATTAAACTTTAAATTTCTAAAAAAAACTGAAGACTTTCCTTTAAATTAAGGCATCAATACATTGCCAAAATAGTTAAATACAAATTAATCATTGTTTTGGAAATAATATTTCCAAATAAAAAAATATTGGGATGGAAACATAATTTTGTTTAGAACAACGTCCTCACAAACAAATTATATTTGTGAGTGTCAAATATTATATATTTGGAGTTTACCCTAAACATATGTATGTTTCCAGCAGAATATGTTTGGAACAATATACTACAGAAGCGATTTTTTTTCAGCGTGTACATATAGTTACATGTCCTTCCAATGTTTTGCACTTTTTTGCTTTGCTATCCAATCTGAATTTCGCTCTTCTCGTTTATTCAATATACATAATTATTTTCTGTTCCAAAGCTTTGCATTAGTTTTCTTTCAGATAATTTAATATTGTATGCTTTAATAGGAAATTTTATCGCTAAGATTGACAACAATTGAATTTCTCGCGGACAAACATGAATATAAATAAATAGGAGTACAATGCTGGCGGCATTCAATTTGTTGCGGCGTTCAATTAATTTGTAGTGGATCAAAACGTCAATTTCTCACGTTGAAAAAACATAGTACCACAAATGAAAAAATTTCACTCATTTGTTCACAACTTTGATTTTTGTATGGGATTTCAGCGTGAAACCGGAACATAGTACCGTGCTTAACTCGAGAACGGCTGGATAAAATAAAAAAATGGCTGAATACATGCATTGTAGAACATGCAATGAGGATGGTTTTTAAAATATTTTCGTTTGGTCTAGATGTGGTGATTTTTCTCAACATTAGTCATCTATATATATATAAAATTGGATGTGTGTATGTATGTAACGTATGGACTCCAAATAGGCGGGGCCGATTTTGATGAAATTTTCAGGGAATCTTCAGAATATTCAGGCGGGTGACATAGGCTATATTACTTCTTGGTTAAGGGGGCGTGGCCCCGCCCATATAAGCCGATTTGGAGTTATGATGTCGGAAATCTGAAGTCTGGCGCAACGAAGTGGACCGGGTACGCTAGTACACATAAAATGTTAAATCAAAGAAAAAAAAACGTTTGGGCGACGTTTATAGAAAACATTGTTCTTTGTCTCAAACGCTCTACTTTTCCCGTAACGGTTGAAATATTTGCGGCGAATGCAAAAGATTATCGTAAACGTAGTTTCTCTTGCTGTAAACGATAAACGATCATTCTTTCATTCCAAAATTTTCGTAATTTACTTTTATGGTAAACGAAAAACGTTTACCGAACCATATTGTATTTAAAGCTGATTGAATATATTAAAGAGAGTTGAGAGAATAAAGAGCTAAAGCTGTTTTCATTTTGTGAGAGTGCGGTTTTATAGCATTTTTATTATGTATATGACGGAATAATATGTGCAGATATATGTGTAGAGAACTCAAAAGATGCAGATGTGTGTGTATACAACACAAAAAGCAACGTTTCTGCAAAAAGATGGAGATGTGTGTGTACAAAACACAAAAAGAAACGTTGCAACGTTGTATACATGTTTTCCGCGTTTTATTTTGATGCTTGTCAGAGCTCAAACACAGACATTTCCGTATAAAATCATTGTCTTTCTTAAAGGGAAGGTCTTGTTGACCCTTACTGTAATATTTTACTATTGTAGTACGTATAAGGAAATTTCAGAAAACTTTCTGTCATCCAGCCAAATTTTAGCTAATAAAACAGTTCTTTCAATTTTTAAATGCACTCAACTACGTAAAACATAGTTTCAAATACTCCGATTTAGTAATGTAAATCACACTCTTTTAGTTTAAGTACAAAGAGTACATGACCAATTGAAAATACAAAATAATAAGTCGATCTAGGTTTTCTAGTCATTCACCTACAAAATATATCGCCCAAATATGTATACATACATATGCACCGATCCGATCTCATTTATTATTTGACGCGGAACTCACTTTGTTAACATAATAACGCACACGATAATACGCGCAAAGAAAAAAAAACGTTTGGGCGACGTTTATAGAAAACATTGTTCTTTGTCTCAAACGCTCTACTTTTCCCGTAACGGTTGAAATATTTGCGGCGAATGCAAAAGATTATCGTAAACGTAGTTTCTCTTGCTGTAAACGATAAACGATCATTCTTTCATTCCAAAATTTTCGTAATTTACTTTTATGGTAAACGAAAAACGTTTACCGAACCATATTGTATTTAAAGCTGATTGAATATATTAAAGAGAGTTGAGAGAATAAAGAGCTAAAGCTGTTTTCATTTTGTGAGAGTGCGGTTTTATAGCATTTTTATTATGTATATGACGGAATAATATGTGCAGATATATGTGTAGAGAACTCAAAAGATGCAGATGTGTGTGTATACAACACAAAAAGCAACGTTTCTGCAAAAAGATGGAGATGTGTGTGTACAAAACACAAAAAGAAACGTTGCAACGTTGTATACATGTTTTCCGCGTTGCTTTATTAACAGACGGTGGTGGATATTTATTTATCTGCATCACCCCCTCCGTACTGTTATACAATTTCATAACAGGAATGCAAAGTTGGTACAATTGTACTTTTTTGGTACATTTTGAGCTTCGAAAGTACCATTGTACTACCGCGACCAATTTGGTACATTTTTGTATTTTTTGTTCATCAAATTAATGTCGATGTTATGTACGGATGGAATGGACAAAAGATACCTATAATTGCAATAATACGAGGATTATAAGATCTGAAATTATACAGGTCCAATCCATATTTCCCAAAGGATTTCTTCATGAAAAAATTAACTTCAAGAAATTAGTCCTGTGACCGGTCCCTGATGGGTAATCAAAGGTCCCAGTTTCCGTCCCAATATATAGTAGGACCATGTCCCTTTTATAACAGTTTGTCTTCTGATGTGACAATTTACTCGCTAGGACATGTCTGGGACCACACCTCAGAAGACGTATTTTGTATTTGAACTATCGTACAATGTCTGTCTTAGGAATAGTCCCAAACAACATGACTTGACATATAAATAAATATATTTTAAATTTCCATTTACAAATCCCAGGACTTATTATATCAAGACCTGGTACTGATCTGATCCCCCACGGACTGATTGATGTCAATTGTCAAATTTAGATGTACCAAACAAAAATTTCCAGTGAAATATACTTTTAGAAGTTTAAAAATAAATGGTAAATAAATTATATGATAAATTAATTGGTTTTAAATAGCAATTATCCTGTAAATGATATTATAATACAGGTATTCTTAGAACTGGACTCGAATATTTCACGTTTGTTTACATAAAAAAGGAGCAGTCGGTAAACCGGTCCCTATACTGAAGGGATCTATTGTACGAGTGTAATGCTTGTAATAAATTTAGTGTACATTTCTATAAAAACTCATTGGGGCCGATACTGGTATATATCAAATTTGAAGTTGTCTCGGGATATGTGAATTTATATTAATTTCCACCAATTTATCATACAGTTCATCTAAGAAGCTTTTAATATATTATCGAAATTCAAGCAATTGTTATAAAGTTAAAAAAAAATACAAAAATGTTGGTACTGTGGGAGTCAAAAAAGTACATTTTGTCCAAGTGAAAAGTACAAAAACCAAAATGCTATTTTACATCCCTGTTTCATAACAGGGATGTAACGAGTGTAATGCTTGTAATAAATTTAGTGTACATTTCTATAAAAACTCATTGGGGCCGATACTGGTATATATCAAATTTGAAGTTGTCTCGGGATATGTGAATTTATATTAATTTCCACCAATTTATCATACAGTTCATCTAAGAAGCTTTTAATATATTATCGAAATTCAAGCAATTGTTATAAAGTTAAAAAAATACAAAAATGTTGGTACTGTGGGAGTCAAAAAAGTACATTTTGTCCAAGTGAAAAGTACAAAAACCAAAATGCTATTTTACATCCCTGTTTCATAACATTTGCAATCGTACTCAGCATGCGTAGAGTCGTATGCTGGTGGGCCTTTAGTTTTGTACTGGCGCTTGTGGTGTTCGGTATTAGCGCGCGTGTGTGGCAAAATTAAAAATATTTTTATCAGTGAACTCAAAATGATTTAATTCAAAGAATTAATTAAACCAAATATCTAAATTATCGGAGGTGCGATATCCAGTGATGCCAACTTTTTCCGAAGCAAAAGCGTAATGAATAATTGAAAAAGCGCAAAAGCGCGTAAATTCCAAACAAAATGGCGTAAAAAGCACTAAACTATATTATTTTTACTTTAGTCAGGCGGAGACAGAATAAAAAATATTTTTCGAAAATCGTTATCAGTTTTGTTTTCCTAATGAAAATAATATTTCCAAAAATTTGTATTTTATGGCGCTTACATTCAAAATCAGGATATAGACACATACAGGGGACATACTCGAATCTGAAGCTGAACCTATTTTCGTCAAATTTTACGTTTCTATTTATTTCAAGAATCTGATATCTGTTGAAAATTATAGAGATCTGTTGACAATGTCGATTTTAAAGCGGTATATAGATGTTATGGAGTCTATATCTAAATATGAACCAATTTTCCTTAATTTTGGCAGTGTTCATTCCTGGTTGAAGGAACCGCTATATACTAAACTGTATGTAGATCTGATGAGAAATGGGTATTCTATTGCCCTAAGCATTAAAAGATTTAAGCCTGCAAAAAATATCGTAAAATTTGCCAGAGTTTATGATACGCTCAAACTACTTTCCTATACCAAATTTAGTAAAGATTTGATACAAATTGTGGCGTCTATGCCGCGTAGATGGCAAATCGGGATGTACATACATATGGTGAAGCAAAATAGTCAAATTACTTTATGTTACCAGATGTGATCTGACAAATGTACAAAAAGCGTCAAAAGCACTAACGAAAAATTTGAAAACTGACTGAACACTTTTCGCGTATTGGGTAGTCTGAAAAGCAACTAAATCTGCACTAAGTTGGCATCCCTGTATGCAACATTTTTCACCCGCAGTTTTTCATGTTATTTTCTGATGTAGTTTAGTATTCTATTCATGGACGTGGAAACTTTTGAATTGTCAACATTAGGGTCAGAATATTGACTTATAAAATTCACTTTTGACTAGAAAGTTTGATATATGGTAAGATAACATCTCGCTTTGATCCATACAATGGACTACTACATTTTTAATATGTTCTAACATACACGCTTTCTTATTTACAGTTTGTCTACAACTCAATTAGAATATAGCAGCCAAATAATACCAGAGGTGTTTGTCGGGGAGCTCCCGGGTACATTTTACTAAAAATTGTGACATCTTTGATCATAAACATATTAAATACCATAATTCAATCAAATCATTCATTTGCGACAATCGTTTTCTCATTTATTGTTAAACTGACATTGCTTGGGACAAACACAATAACCGTTTGCAACAAATGTTTCACAGGTTTTGTAATAAATATAAATAATTTACGATAAGTACACTAACCGTTTGCTATAAACGTTTCTTTGGGTTTTGGGATAAACATAAATTGTTTGCGACAAACATACACCACAAACGAAATTCATTTGTCTAATTTTTCGTTTGGGAGTAACGAATTTTTTCTTTCCTATCACGCCAACTTTTGACCCCGCCCACATTTTTTATTTTTTAAGATCCATCTGCGGCCAATAAGCTATCATGTAAAGGAAACATTTTGAAAATCGGTTCAGTAGTTATTGCGTGATGGCGCTACAAAGAATTTGTCTACGTTTTTATATCGGGTCCGTCAATAAGAGTGCTACAAAAGTTTTTTTAAATAAAACAAAAACGGTTTTGGATATCAATGAAATTCTTTATTCCTGTGAAAGTACGTTCGATGCCATTATGTATGGAACTCGATTTCTTTTGCATGGCCACCACGGGCACGCTTGCAGAAGTCCAGACGCTGAACCCAATTTTCGACGGTTTTCAAGCATAAATCGGCCGATACTGCTGCAATTTCACGTTCGATATTCGTACGAAGTTCATCAATCGTCGCTGGCTTGTTGGCATAGACCATAGACTTGACGTAGCGCCACAGGAAATAGTCTAACGGCGTCAAATCGCACGACAGAGGCGGCCAATCGACTGGACCATTTCGTGAGATAACACGTTCTCCAAACTTGGTTTCCAATAAATTGATTGTGGCATTCGCTGTGTGGCTTGTGGCGCCGTCCTTTTGGAACCACATGTCCTCCATGTCCATATCCATTGGGGCCAAAAATATTCGGTTATCATTCAACGGTAGCGATTCCCATTCACAGTAACGTGCCGGTCTTGATCATCACGGAAGACGTACGGCCCAATAACGCCGCCGGCCCATAAACCGCACCAAACCGTAATTTTTTCGGGATGCAATGATGACTCATGGAGTACGTGTGGATTGCTGTCTGACCAATAGCCAGAAATGAGCCTCATCCCTGAAGATGATTTTTCGCGCTCTTAACGTTGAGGCCACTGACTCCGAATTTCGGTAGTAAATTTTAATAATTTCGACTCGTTGTTGGCTCGTATATCTTTCCATCATGAAATGGCAAACCTTACTGAAGAGAAATGCCAAAAGAGCGGCAAAAAATATGGCGTCGTCTGCTGACCCTGTCGGTCTACTTTTGTAGTGTCCCTGTTGAAAACCCCTTTATATAGGGTGATCTAAGTAGATATACTTTTTTCAATAGCCTTTTTTGACAGATCACGCTTCGTGTCATGCTGTCATGTTATTTTTGTTAAGTATTGTTTGGCATTTCATCATGGAAAGACTTACGCCTGAACAATGTTTACAAATTATTCAGTTTTACTATCAAAATAATCGTTCGCCAATTGCGCTAAGTCCATTTTTTTAAATCCAAAAAAAAAACACTTTCCAGTCGACCAACGATCTTGACACCCATGAGCAATATTTTAGCTCTCGTTGAGAACTTTCTTTTTGCCATTGACCGATTCCCGATCCGACGTACCGGAATCATCGGTCCACATTTCTTCAAAAATGATGCCGGTGAGAACGTAACCGTCAATGGCGACCGTTATCGTGCCATGATATCCGACTATTTGATGCCTGAAATTGAAACTCGTGATCTCGGCGACATTTGGTTTCAATAAGACGGCGCCACTTTCCACACATCGCATCAATCAATGGATTTATTAAGAGAACACTTCGGTGAGCAGATAATTTCACGTTTTGGGCCGGTCGATTGGCCACCAAGATCGTGTGATACCACACCGTTATACTATTTCCTGTGGGGATATGTAATGCTCGAACGAGTCATCGAAAATTGGACTCAACGGATGGACCATCTGAGACGTAGCCGCAGCCAACATTTGATAGACATAATCTTCAAAATCTTCAGGCGCAAAAGTCCAACGGATTGAGATCCGGAGATCTTGGTGGCCATTGTGCGGTAGAAATGAAGCGAGGAACCTCCTTTTTAAGCCATTCTTGGTTGACGCGTGCTGAGTGCGATGGTGCTGAGTCCTGTTTGAATGTCCATGGTCTGCGGCCGAAATGTTTGTCTGCCCAGGGCTTCAATACTGTCTTTAGGACATAACCGATAATATTCGGCATTTATTTTGACCCCATGGTCGATGAATACGAGCGGGGAGCGACCATCGGCCGTTACGGCGGCCCACACCGTTACCATCGGCGGCGCTTGAGTTCTGGTGGCCAATCGAAGGTGTAAATTTTCAGCTGACCTCTTTGGCAAGTAAACCCGATCATTTTGTTTGTTCACAAACTGCTCAATATGGAATGGATTCTCATCGGAGAAAACCAAATTCGGTAACTGGCCACTTTCGTGCAAGCGAAGCAACTCCTTGGCTCTTTCCAGTCTAACTTTTTTTTGTGCATCGGTGAGCTCTTGCACTTTTTGGAACTTCAATGACTTTAGTCCAAGCTCATTTTTTAATGTGTTGTATCCGTTCTCGCGATATGTTCAGCTCACGAGCAATTTTTCTACCACTGCGGCGTGGATTTCGATCAAATCTGGCCTTCACTTTTCGGATCATTTCTGTTGTTGTTACAGTTTTTTTTCGTCCACTTTTTGGACGCGATGCAACACTGCCAGTATCACGGTAACGAGCAATGGTACGAGAAACAAAAGATTTATTCACATTTAAATGCTGGAGGGCTCTAACGATAGCCACTTGTGTTTTTCCACCCAAATATAAAGCAATCACACTATCACGCTTGAATTCCATCACGAATAACTTTTTTTCTGAATGCAATAGATCAAAATGCTTTTGTAAGCTTGTAAACAATAAAATGAACTGTCACTGAAATAAATCTGTCAGCTATCAGACTAGCGGTTTAGAAATGATAGCAACCTGAAGTTGGCTGCAACACATATCAGCCACCCTTTATTAGAACAAAATATATGGTTTAGTGTATAAAAAGCCCTCATAATTTCCTTGCATTTAACGCATATCCCGGCTCTATCTACATACATATACTCGTATATATAATTTGAAAAATACCATAAAAACATTTAAAATTTTTTTTCCTGTTTACGATACCAAATTAAACCAGAAAACGTTTGCACATCAGCAACTTTTTTGTGGAGCCGCTCTATTACACAGTCGATCTCCCCCTTTTTTGGTCTCACATTTCTTAAGTTTCAAATATTGTGATTCATAGATTGTCGGATAAACCTCTAAATGAATCTGTATCGCCTTTGTGTATAACGGCCAACACATATAACGGTAAAACTCTGATAACACTGAGATATACATACCTATTCCCCAAATCAATGCTTCCACTCGCTATGTTGCCGCCATATAATGATGCAGGTATTTTCAGTTCACCACTGTCCACATAGGCCGTTCCATTGTAAAGAACAAATTCAGCATCTGTCGTATATAGAGGTAATCGAACTTCATTTGTCCAGCGGCGCGTATCAAACTGATTGAAATTGTCCTCGAACAAAAGGTCGCCTTTACAGTGTTTATTATCGCCACAAGCTACTTCGGTTACGGAGGCAAAACATTGCTTAGATCCAATGTTACCAGGACTCGTCGTATCTGGTTTGGGTGCTGCTGTAGTGGTGCTAGTGCTAGTTGTTGGTATTGGATAATCAGGATCACCTGTCCGTATCGCACCGACTGAAAATGGTCCCTGCTTATCGCGGAATATAACCTTATTGTATTGCAATGCCAACCAAACGTACATCAGATCCGTATTTTCCAAAGTACGTTGGAATTCATACGTCCACTGCTGATTTTTGGGCCTTACCACTAAACCGGCCAGCAGACCGGGCTCAAAAGCACCAAACTCTTTGTTAATGTTAACATTAAAGACTACCCATTTGATATCGGGGTCGTCTAGAAAAATATGGCGTATAATATATATGTATATATATATAAAATTTTCAAAGGAATTTACTTGGTATTGATAGGCGAAACTTATCATCAAATATTTCCAATTTGACCGGCCCTATAGTGAAAGCATCTGTGAGTCTTAATTTAATTAGTATCAGTAGCAATGGCCCGACTAAATATGATTTGACCATCTTTACGAAACATATGCGAATGTCTACTGCGAAACCTTATTGCGGACTTGACTTTCACGGCGAATACGACGACAACCTTTTGCAACGATGTTTAAGAAGAGACTGTTCTCAGTTCTGAGTCTCACTGTGAAAGGCAGCCGGCGCGCAGTTACGTAGGAGAATTGGGGGAATTCCACTTCGTTTGAAGTCTTAAGGCCCAACTATAATATGCATAAGCTAGCTTAAGCAACTGTGCGAATGCATGAAATCGTATGTGCCAAACTATAATGTACTTAAGTAAACTTTTCGTTAAGTTCTCTCAGCTCTCTCTCAGTTCCCATTTGCTTAAGCAGGGTGCGAAACTGAACGCACTTTCCGTACGGAATTGCTTATGCATATTATAGTTGGGCCTTTATGATTGCGGAAGAGGGCAGAGAGAAATTACTTGATATTTGGTAGAAAGAAAAACAAGAATAGAATAAATATAAATATAAGAAGAAAGTAAGCTGATAAAGTGGAACAAATACTAGAAACGTTTAGGAACGTTTTTCCTTCAAATTCTGCAAACACATAAATAAACAACTAAAAACCACTAAGGAAAACTCCAGTAAGGAAAGGCTAAAGTCCGACTGTACAATACCCTACACCACTTTCGAGTAGAATAAGCAAACAGATTGTGATTCTAAATTTTAAATTTAAACTGGCAACATTCGAAACTACGAATATTATCTTTCGCATAGAAGGAAATTGTTATTTTGTTGCAATATATAAATCTGAACCGATTTTCTTCAAACTTATCAATGATCGTTTCTGTAGCAAAAAACTTCTCTCTGCGAAATTTCATAACGATCGGATTTTAAATAAAGCTTCTAAAGGGTCCGCCATCTAACGTTTTTTTTCAACTAGTGCTTATTTCGTGAATGGTAACACTTAGCTCATGTCTGATTTGACAGATAATTAGTTTTATCCTTCCGCTGAACGAATATGGTTGTGTATACGCTTGAACAACGCTGGGAAATATTGCGACATTACTTTAAAAATCATGGTAATGTTGCAGAATCATCAACATCAAAAATCATCTTTTCAGATGAAGCTCATTTTGATCTTGGCGGGTATGTCAACAAACAAAATTGTGGCATTTATAGCCGATACACCCAAAACGAGTCACTGTTTGGTGCGGATTTCGGTCCAGAGGCATAATTGGGCCATTTTTTTCGAAAATGAGCAAGGAGTGGCCGTTACAGTCAATGGCGATCGTTATCGGGCCATGTTGAACGAATTTTTGTTCACAAAAATGTAAGAGGAGGATATTGGCAACATTTGGTTTCAACAGGACGGCGCTACGTGCCACACAGCCGAAGCTACACTCGATGTTTTGCGCCCTGTTTTTGAAGATCGCATTATCAGCCGCAGAGCTGATGTCGTTTGGCCACCTCGGAGCTGCGATTTGACACCGCACAGTGGGCTAAATTGGAAAAAAATTGACATAATTCTGCCATTTCAAAACCACTTATCGGCGATATGGCGATATGATTAGGTGTGTATACAAGAGGTGTTAGAGAGTTTAAGTTCGGAACTTGGGCCCCTATCTCATACAGGGGCGGAGCTACAGGACCCTAAAGTTGACCACCTCGGGTATACAAAATTTTCATCGGCTTCTAACTTTTGAATGGAGTGTCCGGTTTTAGTGGCTACAGTCTTTTATGTGGATACTCCTAGACCAGACTTACAATAACATTTTATAGGTTGAAGATATCTTGTATAGTTTCCGAGATATGTGGATTTTAAAATTGAATTTTTCATTTTTTCGCCGACTTTGCCTTCGAGTTTAGCCAATATCTCAGTCAAAAGTTTACCGATTTTGTTCGTGTTTTCTATAGATTGCCAATAAAATGTATAATATCATGAAAAAAAGAATCGATAAGATATGTGAAGAAATAAGAAAGTTATGGCCCTATAAAGTCAATTTTTTGAAAAAATTGCATTTTTGGAGATTTTTTTCGCGAAAAAAGTCCAATTCGTATTTAGGTCTTGTAGAAAAAGTTTGTTACACAAAGTATATCAAATTTATACTCATTTTAAAGGAGACGTTTCACAGAATCTGCTAGAGAAAATCCGAAGCCAAAATTTTAATTGGTGTGGTTACCACCCTTCTCCGATTTGGACCTTTTTTTACATAAATTTCAAAAGTTTGATCGATTTTCTCCAATCGCAAAGCTAAACTGTTAAATTTTTCTTTTTATTTATTTGTATTAGGGTGTAACAAAATCGACTGCAAAGGGAATCCCGAGCGCGGCTTCTCATATCGATGAAATAGGATTAAAAGTAAAAAAATCCCATTTTTGGGATTTTTGATGTATTTTTTGGGAATTGAGGGATTTTCCATTGGAAATGTCCACATGTTGCGTTTGATTATTATTTCTAATATCAAAATAAAGAAGAATTTTATGCCGTATTTTAAGAATTTTATGCCGTATTTACGTTTCTGTCTATATGCAAAATATGTTTTTTAATTATACCCTACAGCACACTGTGGTACAGGGTATTATAACTTTGTGCATTTGTTTGTAACACCCAAAAGGAGCCGAAATCGTTTATCATACCGATCGACTCAGAATCATTTTCTGAGTTGATTTAGCTATTTCCGTCGTCTGTCTGTGCATGTATTCTTGTAATCAAAGAACAGGTCGCAGTTATGGTCCGATCTCAACGAAACTTTACACATATTTTTTTTGGCCCAAAGACGATCCCTATTGAATTTGGCTAAAATCGGTTCAGATTTAGATATAGCCCCCATATATATGTTAGCCCCGATTTGACATGTCAGCGCTGTAAAAACTTTATTTTATATCCGATCAGTATGAAATTCGGCAGAAAGAGGTTTCCTTTTATATGAATGAACACTTTTAAATTTGGAAGAAATCCATTTTAGATATAGCCTCCATATATACGTTACCCCCGATTTGACATGTAAGCGCTGTAAAAATGTTATTTTATATCCGATCAGTGCGAAATTCGGCAAAAAGAGGTTTCTTTCTACATGAAGGAATACTGCCAAATTCGGAGAAAATCGGTTCAGATTTAGACATAGCCCCATATATATGTTACCCCCGATTTGACATGTAAGCGCTGTGGAGACTGTATTTTATATCCGATCAGTACGAAATTCGGCAGAAAGAGTTTCCTTTTATATGAATGAACACTTTTAAATTTGGAAGAAATCGATTTTAGATATAGCCTCCATATATACGTTACCCCCGATTTGACATGTAAGCGCTGTAAAAATGTTATTTTATATCCGATCAGTGCGAAATTCGGCAAAAAGAGGTTTCTTTCTACATGAAGGAATACTGCCAAATTCGGAGAAAATCGGTTCAGATTTAGATATAGCCCCCATATATATGTTACCCCCGATTTGACATGTAAGCGCTGTTGAGACTGCATTTTATATCCGATCAGTACGAAATTCGACAGAAAGGGGTGTCTTTACATGAATGAGTATTCAGGGAAAATCGGTTCAGATTTATATATAACCTCCATACATATGTTCCTCCTGATTTGGTTTCAAAGCGCTATAGAAGTTGTACTTTACTTCCGATAGCTAAAATTTTCAAGAAAGATGTCTCAATTTAGCAACGAATATAGCGATTATCGTTTCAGAATTAGATAATATGTTCCTACCCATTTACCAATTATTACAAATTATTATCGCAATGACCCTTATCGCATTGTTAGGGAGGTGTAGGGTATTATATAGTCGGCCCCGCCCGACTTTCTGCCTTTCCTTACTGGTTATACCTGTCAATGATTAAGGCTTTCCTAGAAATAGTGCCACAAAACAATATTTTCTAAAAGGTAAATCTTACTAAATTTTATTATTGTTTGATAAAAACATGTGACCTACAAGAAATCAGTGCATATTGACTGATATAATAACTAATAAGTACAAGAAGGTAGGGAAAAATTAAAAAAACATATTTTGCATATAGACAGGAACGTAAATACGGCATAAAATTCTTAAAAATGTATGTATTTCGATGAATTTTTTTTTAAAGTTCTTTATTTTGACATTAGAAATAATAATCAAACGCAACATGTGGACATTTCCAATGGAAAATCCCTCAATTCCCAAAAAATACATCAAAAATCCCAAAAATGGGATTTTTTTACTTTTAATCCTATTTCATCGATATGAGAAGCCGCGCTCGGGATTCCCTTTGCAGTCGATTTTGTTACACCCTAATACAAATAAATAAAAAGAAAAATTTAACAGTTTAGCTTTGCGATTGGAGAAAATCGATCAAACTTTTGAAATTTATGTAAAAAAAGGTCCAAATCGGAGAAGGGTGGTAACCACACCAATTAAAATTTTGGCTTCGGATTTTCTCTAGCAGATTCTGTGAAACGTCTCCTTTAAAATGAGTATAAATTTGATATACTTTGTGTAACAAACTTTTTCTACAAGACCTAAATACGAATTGGACTTTTTTCGCCAAAAAATCTCCAAAAATGATTTGAAATTGACTTTATTATATAACTTTCTTATTTCTTCACATATCTTATCGATTCTTTTTTTCACGATATTATACATTTTATTGGCAATCTATAAAAAAATACGCGAACAAAATCGATAAACTTTTGACTGAGATATTGGCTAAACTCGAAGGCAAAGTCGGCGAAAAAATGAAAAATTCAAATTTAAAATCCACATATCTCGGAAACAATTCAAGATATCTTCAACCTATAAAATGTTTATTGTAGGTCTGGTCCAGGAGTATCCACAAAACGCCACTAAAACCGGACACTCCATTCAAAAGTTAGAAGCCGATGAAAATTGTAGCTTTGTTCCTTTACCTACTACAAGTTACTACTTTTACCATTTTTACTAGTTTTACTTCAAAAAGCGTTCCTTTACTCAAAAAACTAGTAAAAATAGTAGACAATTTTAAGAGAGAACATTCAAAACGTTTTTCTCTTTTACTACTTTTTTACTAGTTTTTACTCCACAAATTTTTCCGAGTAAAAGTAGTAGCATTCAAAATACATTGAAAGTAATATAACAGAAACTTCAAATAGAAGAAATTTTTCTGTGCTTGCTATTTTTACCAGATTTCCGTTCCCGTACTTTTTAAAAATATGTTCACTCAGAGAGAATTTTGAATTATTTCTCTTTTGCTAGTTTTACTATTAAAAAAGTAAAGGAACAAATCTTGTGTATACCCGAGGCGGTCAACTTTAGGGCCCTGTAGATCCGCCCCTGTATGAGATAGGGGGCCCAAGTTCTGAACTTAAACTCTCTAACACCTCTTGTATACACACCTAAAACTTCATCGCCATACGATAAGTGGTTTTGAAATGGCAGAATTATGTCCATTTTTTTCCATTTTAGCCCACTGTGCTATGGAACATTTTCTGTGTCACTGCCCAGCTTTCACACATGCAAGATCCCGATATTTCGGGTCCGACATATTGCCAGACTTGACTCATCTCAGAGGATATGATGAGAAAAATCATATCCTCATAAAAAAAAAAGAGGAAATACTGAGAAAATGCATGTCTAGTACCGATTTTCTGTAACTCGTGAGGTATAAAAAGAACATAAATAAGGAGCGCACAACAGGCCAAACCACTGGCTTAAGTGTATGTCCAGGGACATGAGAGGTTTAAACGTCCTCTCTATTCAACTGTACCTAACCTAACCTAGATAACTCAACTGGCCGCCTACTAAGTAGTAGATAATGGCCGCCTTCTAAAGTGTAGATAACGCCACTGGTCACGTACTTAGGGATAGATAACTCAAGTGGCCTGTCTACTAACGAGAAGATAGCTCAGCTGGCCGCCTACTAAGGAGTAGATAACGCAAATGGTACTAAGTCAAACAATCGTTCCTTAACTAGGGAGTATATAACTGTCCTCCTAATAAGGAGAAGATAACCCAACTAGACGACTACTAAGCAGTAGTAGATAACAACGGAGAATATAACCAATAAGAGAATATAACATCAAATCATTCCCGATCGAAACCAATTGGACATGATAGTACAACAAATTGCGTGTCATCACATCTTTCCCCATCGAAACCAATTGGACATGAATGTATACCACCAAATCAAATATATCAAATATATATAAATCCCCAAAGAGTTTTGCAAAGTTAGCTCGAATTTATGTTGTATAGGCATTTGAAGTTAGACTTTTTAGTAAAGTTTCCAGACTGTATTAATAAGGCCTCGAAAAAGGCCCTAAGACCCACAGATAAGCCTCATGTCCCAAACTACAGCCATGGAGCAACCCACGACCGTCATGGTAGTCTTCTCGATTAGATATGCTGATGAAGTGCTGCAGGAAGCTCATTAACAAGGCAATAAATATATGAAAGAACTTCTTCAGTACAAAAACCAGTAAGGAAAGGCAGAAAGTCGGGCGGGGCCGACTATATAATACCCTACATCTCCCTAACAATGCTATAAGGGTCATTGCCATAATAATTTGGAATAATTGGTAAATGGGTAGAAACATATTATCTAATTCTGAAACGATAATCGCTAAATTAAGCAATATTCGTTCCTAAAGTGAGAAACATCTTTCTGGAAAATTTTAATGATCGGAAGTAAAATACAACTTCTATAGCGGTTTGATACCAAATCAGGAGGAACATACATATGGAGCTTTAATATAAATCTGAACCCATCTTCCCTGAATACTTATTCATGTAAAAAGACCTCCTTCTGTCGAATTTCGTACTGATCGGATATAAAATACAGTCTCTACAGCGCTTACATGTCAAATCGGGGGTAACATATATATGGGTGTTATATCTAAATCTAAACCGAGTTTCTCCGAATTTGGCAGTATTCCTTCATGCAGAAAGAAACCTCTTTTTGCCGACTTTCGCACTGATCGGATATAAAATAACATTTTTACAGCGCTCACATGTCAAATCGGGGGTAACGTATATATGGGGGCTATATCTAAATCTGAACCGATTTCTTCCAAATTTAAATGTGTTCATTCATATAATAGGAAACCTCTTTCTGACGAATTTCATACTGATCGGATATAAAATACAGTTTTTACAGCGCTTACATGTGAAATCGGGGGTAACATATATATGGGGGCTATATCTAAATCCGAACCGATATTCTCCGAATTTGGCAGTATTCCTTCATGCAGAAAGAAACCTCTTTTTGCCGACTTTCGCACTGATCGGATATAAAATAACATTTTTACAGCGCTCACATGTCAAATCGGGGGTAACGTATATATGGGGGCTATATCTAAATCTGAACCGATTTCTTCCAAATTTAAATGTGTTCATTCATATAATAGGAAACCTCTTTCTGACGAATTTCATACTGATCGGATATAAAATACAGTTTTTACAGCGCTTACATGTGAAATCGGGGGTAACATATATATGGGGGCTATATCTAAATCCGAACCGATATTCTCCGAATTTGGCAGTATTCCTTCATGTAATAAGAAACTTCTTTCTGCCGAATTTCGCACTGATCCGATATAAAATACAGTTTTTACAGCGCTTACATGTCAAATCGGGGGTAACATATATATGGGTGCTATATCTAAATCTGAACCGATTTTAACCAAATTCAATAGGGATCGTCCTTGGGCCAAAAAAAAAGATATGTGTAAAGTTTCGTCGAGATCGGACCATAATTGCGACCTGTACTTTGATTACAAGAATACATGCACAGACGGACAGACGGACATAGCTAAATCAACTCAGAAAGTGATTCTAAGTCGATCGGTATAATAAACGATTTCTTCTCTTTTTGGGTGTTACAAACAAATGCACAAAGTTATAATACCCTGTACCACAGTGTGGTGTAGGGTATAAAGAGTTGGGAAAGGCTCAAATTTAATCCTGGATATGTTTCTGCATTGAAATAGAAAGCTCACCCGAGGCCTCAAAGTTATGGAAAATTTTTACCACAACACCTTGTAATATTGGCATCAAGAAAGAATATAGTTCTTTCGTTCAGTGATGCAACAATGGGGGTGCTCCTGCGTACTCATTTCCCGGGCAATTCTGAAGAGGCATTGAATGCATCAACCGGGGACTCTTTTGAAGTGCGCCCATTGGAGGTTGCCAGCGATTCGGTAACTGAATCAAGAATTCTTTCGGCTATCAAAATCTTTAAAGGTCAGGGCCAGACAATGTCCCACTGGCGGAGCTACAGGCAGTGGCTGATACAATATCTCCCCGACTCATAAAGATCTATACTTGTTGCATCAATCAGGCCTACATACCAAATGGAAATAAAACAAGTTTGTCTTCATCCCAAAAGCTAGCTGACTAACCTTCATAGATTTGTCAGCAGGGAACGTCCCAAAGGGGTGCTCTGGAATCTCTCCATGAACAGTATTCCGATTTCTGTGGAGAAGACGAGTGTTAACGTAATTGCCTATACAGATGACATGGCAATACTTAACTATTCGAGTGAAGTTTCCGAGAAATTTAAGAGACAGCCTACAACAGGCCCTTCACACAATCGCAAATTGGGATTCCGATGATGGACTTAGTGTTATCCAGAAATGCCCTTCTCTGAAAGCGCAAAATAATTAGTTAATTTAATAGACAGGAGGTTGAACTTCAAATCCAACATTCTGGAAAGAGAAAAAAGGATGTGGTAGTGCTATATACCTTTTAAAGGGCAACAGAAAAACGCTGGGGTCTGAAATCTCGTATGGTTTATTGGATGTTTGTCGTCCGATGGACATCTTTGCAGAAATCAACCATATGCGCGATAGATGCCAAGGCATCTGCTTTCTCGTTACCCCTTACTTCGGAATAACCAGGCACCCATATGATGCATATAGTGCTGTGTTCGGAGTAGGCGTTAATCGCCATTTTACAATTTAAAACTGTCCTCGACTTCACCGTTCTAGAAGTTATTGCCCTGATAGCCATTTGGCTATCTGTGAAGATATTCACATTTGTTGGTCTTGTGTTAGGCCAGCTCACACATTCTGTAATTGCTCGGACTTCCGCCTGCAGGACTGTGTTATGGTCTGGCAGACGGAATAAGAGTTCGGTTTCCGGTTCCTCGATATAAAGGCCCGTTCTCTCCACTAGTTTCGATCCATCTGTATAACAGCAAGTTCCAGATGTTGTCTGCACTACGGTTCCATCAACCCACTCATGGTCTCATATTCAGCAACTATTGATTTTGAACTGATGCACTAAATGTTATACCAAATTTGATGTCCCCTGACATTATAGCAATGCTCTATGCCATATGCACTGATATTAGACTCACTCTGGCCAGGAAATAGTGTCATTCTAGACACAATGTCTGACTTCTGATTTACCTTACGTCCCTGTGGTAGCTCAATGGACTATACTCGTATAGTCTAAGAGAGTCTGTTATAGATGCTGCCACTCTAAAACCAACCTTACCTAACCTAACATCCTATTAATGTTTTAGGCTGTTGCAAACGGAATGACGAACTTCGTCTATACTCATCCTATGGTGCGATGATCGGCGTCCAATGCTCTTAAATATACTCGTATATGTATTTTTACAATATGCATGCAATATCTCTCCCCAAATTGTTGTCTTTAAATGTGAACTTATGCGTTATCAGTGCAATACCCGCAATGTGTCGACGAAGTCATCAATAATCGCTACAGCCATCCATTCATACAGATTCATCTTGTTAAGTCCAGATTCACACTTGCAATTTTTTTCTGCTGAATTGCAGTGTTTGTGGCAGAGGAACGCAGTCGGTAAGGGGGGAGAAAAAAATCTTCCGTACTCGCAATTTGTTTGCAATACGTTTTGCGTTCTCTTTCGCTGTTAAGTTTTCGACATTTCCACACTGCTTTTCATTTAATATTCGTTGTTTTGTGCTCGGTTCAACATACATATGTATGTAAATTTGTGCGACATACATTTTAATAAAATTTAATGAGTTTTAATGAACGGTGAAAATAAAAAATTGTCGAAACAGAATACATTGTCTGAACGCAAATGCAATTTCAAAAGAGAATTGCAGAAAAAAATTGCAAGTGTGAATCTAGACTTACTCTTCAAAATACATTCAATTCTGGGGAAAAAAATGATTAAACGTTCGCTTTAGAGTTGTGTAGTTCGTGATCGAACTAGTTTAATTTAACGGGTCACTTTACTGAACGGTACGAACTAGTTCACACAATTCGTTCTTTTCAGCTCAATAGTTCAACCCTGTCATTTCGTTCTCTCTTCTTTCTCATTTCACTCTCTCTTCTCAGCTGTTATGTGTTGTTTCCATTTTTATGTCATCATGAATGTCCCTGCAGCTAAAATCATTTCTAGTTGCGTTTTGAACCAGTCATAGGCTAGTTGCAATGTGACCCATGCAAGCACATTCGCATCGCTGCCCGCAAAAACGATTATCTGAGCTGCTTAACTGTACTTGCTTGGTACCTACATGGTGGTTGCAGATCGACTCGTTCGTCTCTCTGCAGTCAGCAGCAGAAAAATAAGCAAAAATTATTGAACTGCTTTACGAGTAAAGGCCGGGTTAGGCATACGTAACCGTAATTAACCTTTACCGTTGCCGTAACGTTGACCGTTTGAGCGATTAGCCAACGTTGAGATAACGAGTCATATGTTCTGACTACAACAACACATAAGTAAACAAAAATACCGCGATTTCTTTTTGTTTAGGTTTATTAAAAATGAAGTTAAAAAGATTGTTTATAAATTTGTGTGTTTTTAAATCTGTGGAGAATTTACAATTAAAGTAAATCAAGAAAATATCGTCTGATAAGAAGATGGGGTGGACGTCCTATAAACAATGACTGAGTTAACTACGCCAAAGCAACGGATTAGACCGGCAGAGATATAACAATAACACCACTGTATGTCAAATATTGCTTTAACCTTATTCCAAGTTGGGAAATATTAACATTCTATTCTTTAAAATTGTAGATATTTGGGTCACGGTTGTTCCATACAATCGATTGCATGGAGTCACAGGCGGGGGAAACAACAATGCGAGATATTATTTTAGAATACAATGAAGTTTTGTGGCGCTTGCTTTCTCCGATTTAATTAAGTGAACCAACTACACAGCAGCACAAACACATTGCCAATGATTTTCAACGAATGTGGGATATGCCGAATTGTGTGGGAATCGGTGATGCTAACTATACATTCATATCAGTTAATGTTGGATGTTATGGCAGCCAACACGATGGGGGTATGTCCATTAAACTTATATTTAATCATAATCTATTTTAATACAAACAATTTCCATTTCTTAATTTAAATTAAATACAGCTATATTCCAGTACTCTCCGTTTGGCCAATCAGTTATTTTATGTACAGTACCTGTACCTCCTAGTAAACCATTATCGTCAGCATCCTCTGAAGCCTTTCCTCATTTTTTTATTGGCGATGCGGCAATCCTTGGAGGAATATCCTTGGTCTGAGGAATATCCTTGGTCTAAGTCAACAACTATAGACGAGCTCAGAGACAACACCCAACGCGAAATTGCCAACGTTCCGGTCGAAATGTCGCTGTTGACGAGCTCGTGGTAGTCATATGACCGAAATTGAATTTCATTCTTAAAATGTAACATTTGCACTACACCTGGAACAAATTTGAACTCAATATCTTAAATATTCTGTGTTTTATTAATACTTTTACTTATGTCTATTTCCATTGAAGAGGGACTCAGCCAAATCCAATCCAATCTCTATCTATAAATAAGTCTACGTTTGTAAAGACGCTTATATTGCTGTCAAATTCACCCACAATGAAGAAGATTGGCGCAATGATTGTCTCGTACTGTCGCCAAAAGAATCCTGAAGCAGATTATAAATTTAATTTTTAATGGAATCAGCCGCGATCTTCATAAAACTCACCTGTGACGCCCAGCTCCTTGCCAATTTGCTTCCAAGCTTCTCGCTTTTTTTTCAGATATCCTATATGCTAGATTATATTTATTGTATAAATGCTCGTGCAGCTGCACCAATGAAATCAAATATTCGTCTTTCATGTTTATTTGCACTTTTAAACAACAAATAATTAATAAGTTATTTTCTTTGCTTTTCTCGGTGAACATACAATTGTAATTGTAAATAACATGTTGTATCAGCTGTTGTCAAATTGTACGTAAACGGAACGTCCAATTCTAATTTCAACAGATTCAGCCGTCCGTTTACGTTTCGTTTCCGATGGCTAATCGTTTACACCGACTTCCATATGACAGATTGAATCAGCTGATTCGTTACGCTACGGGGGCGTTACGGTTAAGTTTGCCTAACTGGGCCTTAAGTACTTGCTTGGTGGTGACAGAGTAAATGTTTCTCTCTCCCACCACCATTCTCTTGTACTCTCTTATTCTCAAATTTGAGAAGAGATATATATGTATTATATTAATATAGTAATAACTGAACTAGATATTAACTAGTAATGAATTGTAAACAAATGAACTAGTTGGATGCCTATGACAAGCCAATGTTAAAATCGATAGTTCGTTATATGAAAAAAGGACAGATATGTTACTAGTTTGAAGTAAAAAGCAACTAGTATATTTCTATATACAAACTAGTCATTTTGGCTGCAGGGGTAGGATTCTTCCTATAGAAATGCGTTTGTATATTTAATTCATTCCATTCATGTTCCAATCAGATTCCTTTAATAACGGCTGATTTGAACTGGTGATCTGAACGAAACAACTGCCGAACTATCGAGCTGTTTAGGGAAAGTGAGCTGGTGAGCTTAGCTAAAGAGACGGTGATCTTTAGCTCACTGAAGTGAACTATTGAACTAAATGAACGAACTAGTTCACTCAATTGAACTGAACTAAAAAGAGCGATCACTTAAATGAACTTAAGTGTCCAACTCTAGTTCGCTTCATATAAACTTAAGGAAGATTTATTGAACTGCTTAAAGTGGATTTCAAACCATCCCTTACTCCTTATGAATAAGGCTACAAATCTATACAATCAAAATTGATATTCAGTAAAACAAAGAATATATTATTTGATTTAAAGAAATCTTGCATTTCATATTCAGCCAAAACTAACCGCCTGACACACGACGTCGAACGTTTACTTTCGACATACAAAAAATTATCAGAAAGACAAAGCGAATGAAAACATGCCTGTTAGTTGCTCGGTAATAGGTAGAACTTTTCCTTAATTCCTTTATCTCTTGTCCGATTTGTTAAAATATATCTTTGTTTTCTTTGTAAACAGGGGGCCTAATTGCCGTTCTTATATCACAAGACAGCCCTGGTTCATATATCGGGTAGGTTTTGGTTATGGGTGACAAACTGTATGACAGAGTCACTTCGACTATTTAATCCATAATGCTACCACAGAGACGTAAGGAAAAACGTAGGTTATTCCTAACCCCTCCCGTTAAAACAATTTGATTAGCTGAGAAAGCTTAGATATTGGCGGACTTTAACATCAGCCAAGTATGTCAACTCCCCAAAGAAAAGAGCCTTAGGTAGTTTCATAAGACGAATAGCAGTATATGCTGCATATTGATTTGTTACAATGCACTATGGGTGATTTTCTGGCCAAAACCCAATTTTTCAAGTTAGTCCAAATCCAAAAAAAATAATATGGTTTAACAGAAGACACTTTGGGGGTAAAAACTACATACTTAGTTTTTTCGTAACTTGTTTGACCTTTTGTAAATCAACTGTCAAAGTGGAATTTTATTTTTGGTATTAAAAATTACTGTTCTCTTTCCGATATGAAGCACTTTCTAAATCGTGAATTGAAATAGAACCAATTAAGCGAAATAAAATATAAAAATGGAACGGAAAGCTAACAACATGTACTAATTTCAAGTTTTGTGTTTTTTTTTTTAATTTTGACATTATGTTTGACAATAACACTACGCAACAAAAAATTTTTTTTTGTGTCCTTGACCTAAACACTATTTTTTTTGTATAGATTGTGGCATACTGTTATATTTATAAAATCAAAAACAAAAATTTTTTTATGGATACATTTTTTTTTTAAAAATTTTGTATTAAAAATACTAATATCGTCGATTTTTGGAGTATATGCCCGATCAGGTCGACTTATACGTTAAATTGAAGCTATTAATGTCAGCTACCAATGCTGGAAATATCTCTTTCACTTAAAAACAGTGGTTTAGTAACAGTCATTAAACAAATATGAAAAAGCAGATTTTTTTTTCAAAAAAAAAAAAATTCCTGGGACGAAAAAAAAACATAAAAAATAGAAAAAAATATTTTATTCCAAAATAATGTCAATTTGAAAAAAATCTATGGATAAATGTAGAAATTATAGCCTTTTTGGTAGAGGTAAGAGAATTTCAAAAAATCTTTTTTTTTATTTCCGTATAAATAGCGATTTTATTTGTTACTTTTATTTATATTATGTGCCTTTGAGTTTATTTACATGTACAAGTTTCATTAGAAGTAATTGTGAGTTCTTTGTTGACGTTTGTAGATTTCGGAATCGGTTTCTATAATGAGGAACCAAATATAATCTCCCATCATTCTTTCATCCCAGTGCCCTTGGTAACGCCGCTCGATGGACTTCATTTCTTGGTGAAACCTTTGCCCATGTTCGTCGCTTACGTCGCCAAGATTCTCGGGGAAAAGTTTAAATGAGAATGCAAGAAATGAATTTTGAGGGACATATTTACACCTGTTGGAATACATAAAGCGAAAAATAAGTTAGAAGAATACATACATATGTGTTATATACATAAATATAAAAAAATATATTTCTAACCAATTTTTTCATAATTTTTCAACAAATCATTAATCATTGTTTCATATTGCGGGCTTTTATTGAATCCAAGGAAATTTGAAACTACAAGCTTAAACGACCTCATCCGAAGTCAAATATGATTCGAAATTCACATCTTTCATCAGTTTCCTTATTTTAGGCCTATCAAAAACTCCTTCTTCGATTTTTTGAAAAGAAAGACTTTTAAATAAACTTTTTAAATATAAGAGTGAATTGAAATCTTTCCTTAAGGCTTTTACAAAATTTTTAAAGAGCCCCAGCTTAATATGCAGTTGTGGCAAAATAATGTTTTCTTTTTGGACGAGAGGTGTGTATTTTATGTTGTTTTCACCCAATGTAATGTCTTTTTTTGATGGCTCGGCTATCCCAGAGGCATAAAAACAGCAATATTTTGTATATCCGCCTTGCATTCCACATAACATCCCAACTACTTTTAAATCACAACAAATTTCCCAGTCATGTTGTTCATATTCCACAAAACATTGTAATACATTAATTGTAAAGTACTTAGCGCATGTTTCCACTACTCCATCGAGATTTACATGGCACGAATTACACAAAATACTAGGTGTCCACGGTTCGTTCATATTTTCAACTCGTATACCAAATTATTACCCATTTATTTCTTCTATTATTTTACTAAACTCACTTCGATTTTTTTAATTACATATATATTTTCCGCAGATGTAGCAGAAATTGTCGGGATCATTTACACATTGAAAAGTTCTTTGCCTTTTACTCATACTACGAAATATAACTTTATACGAGTAATATTTTTCAGAAAATCGACTTATGTCTTTAAGGCACTGAATTACACTAATTTATTAATAAGTAATTTCATTCATAAATTCCGGATTTAAGGTACATAAGTTGCAGTATCTGTAGCTTACATATAGTTTGCTTCGAAAGTAGAAACCATATAATTGTACTACCTTATATACTAATGGGATGTCCATGCCCCTAAAAGGCGCAACTGAATGGAAACCTGAGCGGATCTCATCCAATATAGTTCTCACATTGCATATCATGTTCTATGGAGGGTTACGAACGGCCATAAAACCTCGTCCTCTCTATAATTTTATAATGTCTGGCATCAATCCTCATAAAGTAAAATGCAAGCGCAATGTCTCTAATATGTCTCTCTCACATATGGCGAATTCAATATAAGCAAAAACATCATTTAAAAACGAAAAAATATGAAAGAAGATTTTTTTGAATTTCCCTAACATTTACAAAATGGCTCATAAGTTTTACATCTATCCATAGATTTTTTCAAATACACAGTGTTTTCTTCGTTAGCATGCTGGCCTTTTAAAAATGTGATAAAATATTTTTTTCGATTTTTTCTATTTTTTATGGTTTTTTTGTACCAAGGAAAAGGTGTTTTTTTTTAAAAAGCAGAGTTCGGAAAACAACACTAAGGAACGGTTCCTTAGCGTTCTGTACCGTTTCTTCGTCGCGAACGGAACAGTATCGCAACCCTTACAAGAGAACAGAATACACTAAACATTTTTTTAGTGTTACTGTTCGCGAACGGTACCACTACGATAACGTACCGTTCTTAGAACACGACGAACGGTATCACTACGATAACGTACGGTTCATAGAACAGTATCACTACGTC
This sequence comes from Eudasyphora cyanicolor, assembly GCA_963930755.1. Classification (NCBI taxonomy): domain Eukaryota; kingdom Metazoa; phylum Arthropoda; class Insecta; order Diptera; family Muscidae; genus Eudasyphora; species Eudasyphora cyanicolor. Next base: position 55,617,041 of record OZ005735.1, read on the forward strand.
GTAGTGATACTGTTCTTTTGAACAGAACAATAACAGTATCACTACGTCTAGCGTTCCGTTATTTTTTATTTTCTACACCACAGGTCGCAAATATGAAGCAATCTTAATGAAAATTGGTACATAGTTATTCTTTAACCCAGGAAAGATCCCTATTTAAAATGGGACATATCGATCCATACTTTGATATAGCCCCCATACGAAGGTCCCTTTCGATAAGACATATTTACTCTCTAGAGAGCGCACTTTTTAAACGATCATGTCGAAATTTTAATATATGTTCATTCTATTACATTCGATCATGCCTAGTGAAAATGATGCATATCGGTCCATATTTTGATATAGCTCCCGGACAAAGAGCGCATTTTTTAACCGATCATGCCGAAATTTAAATATATGTGCAAATACAAATGCTAAATGCAATAGAAACATTTAATCATGTCTAGTGAAAATGAGGTATATCGGTCCATATTTTGATATAGCCCCCATACAAAGGTACTTTGAATAAGACATATTTAAGCATATTTTAACCAATCATGCTGAAATTTATATATTTGTACTTTGTATTACATTGTGATCACGCTGATGTAATAGAAAGTACAAATATTTAAATTTCAACATTATCGAAAGGGACCCTTGTATGGGGGCCATATCAAAGTATGTATCGATATGCCCCATTTTCACTATTTAAATTTCGCATGATCGGATAAAAAATACGTCCTCTATAACGTAAATATGTCTTGTCCAAAGGGTGCTTTGTATTGGGGCTGTATGCATCATTTTCACTAGGCATGATTGGATGCAATAGAATGAACATATATTAAAATTTCGGCATGATCGGTTAAAAAATGCGCTCTGTAGAGCGTATATATGTCTTATCGAAAGGGACCTTCATATGGGGGCTATATCAAAGTATGGATTGATATGCCCCATTTTAAATAGGGATCGTCCCTGGGTTAAGAAATAACTCTGTACCAATTTTCATTAAGATTGCTTCATATTTTCGACCTGTGGTGTCGAATATAAAAAAGAACGGAACGCTAAAAGTAGTGATACTGTTAGTGTTCTTTTCAAAAGAACAGTATCACTACGATGTAGTGATTTGTACAGTGTAATTCTTTTATAGTAGCTAGAGTCCAGAGAAAAGTGGTCATTATTGGCACGCCCGTTTTAGTACCTCTCACACAAATTGACCATTTTGCACGTAAAGTTAACTGCTTATTGCTTTAGTGCCAGTACATACTTTAAATTTATTAAATATGTAGGTGATTTCACGTAAACTGACCCCATCACACATAAAAAAATAAATCAGATTTTTGCAACAAAAAAATACCATTACGGACATCACGAACAACTGAATTTTAGAAATTCATGAAGAGTTAATGAAATTTAGGAATAGTTTTTTTCCTAGCAATGAGTTTTCTATAGGTTATTATAAAATTATTGGAAGCATTAATTTTACTGTTGTTGTCTCATGTCCATGGACATACATACACTTAAGCCAGTGGTTCGCCCTGTTGTGCGCTCCTTATTTATGATTCTTTATACCTCGCGAGTTACAGAAAATCGGTACTAGACTCGAATTTTCTCAGTATCTTCCAGTCATATTCTCTGAGATGAGTCAAGTCTGGTAATATGTCGGACCCGAAATGTTGAGATCTTGCATGTGTGAAAGCCGGGCAGTGACACAGAAAATGTTCCATCGTTTCGATGTTTTCCCTGCATGCCCTGCATTCGTCGGTTCCTGCTAGTCCTATGCGATGAAGATGTGCTTGTAAGCTTGAGTGTGCCGTTAGAACACTCATCATCTTACTAATAGCGATCTTGTTTAGTTTCAGAAGACTTCTTGTTTTCTCTTCATTTGGGTCACCCCACAGTATCTTTACAGTTGCTCCTACTGTTGCGCTATTCCACACAGTTTTATGAGCCATCACTGCCCAGTGCTTCAACTCATTTTTCGTGGCTTCGAAAGGTTTTTCAAGTTTATTACTCGAAGTTCTCTGCCCTTTGAAGCCAAGCTGTTTGCCCGTTCATTTCCAATCACTCCGTTGGGTCCTGGTACCCAGCAAATACGCAATTGACCATGGACTGAGTAATCATTTATCGTTCTTTTACAGTCCAACACAGTTCTGGATTTGACCCTTTCCGATGTTATTGCTTTAATCGTCATTTGGCTATCTTTGAAGATGTTTGCATATTTAGGCTTTGTGGAGTTACTGAGCCAGTTCACACACTCCGTGATTGCTCGAACTTCTGCTTGAAATACCGTGTTATGGTCAGGGAGGCGGAAGTGAAGTTCGACTTCTGGTTCATCAATAAAAAGTCCCAGACCCGTCCTTCCTCCTCGCTTGGACGTATCACAGGTAGCTGTAAGCCGCACTTCAGGAATGCGGTCGGATATTTCTGGCGTTTGAATGTGACCAACTAGAGATTCTAAAATCTTTTGATGGTACGACTTGTGGTCTCGATTTATCCATTCACCCAGCACTTGTAGAAGTCTTGCTATGAGGGCTGCCTCATACTTTATACGGATGTCTATTGGTTGGATGTGCTGTATAGTTGGTGCAGTTCTAAATGTCCCGCTTATGCCTAGACAGCATATACGTTGAATTTTTGCAAAGGTATTATGTTGCAGTTCTTGTCCATTGATGTCCACCACACTACACAGGCGTAGGTGATTATTGGTCTAATTATGCTCATATAAAGCCAGTGAGTCATATTTGGACGTAGTCCCCATTTTGAACCTATAGCTCTTCTGCACAACGACCAGCATCTGTGGGCCTTTGTAACTCTTTCTTCAAGATGATCTTTCCAGTACAGTTTCTGATCCAAGATTATTCCCAAGTATTTTACTTTTTTAGTTATAGCAATTGTCTAATTCAGGAATCGAGGCCGGGTAAAACGTGGGATCTTCGTTTTCCTTGTAAATAGACATATTTATGTTTTGTCTGGGTTAACATTTAATCCCCTTGGTTGTGCCCAGTTATATGCTATGTTAAGTGCCTCTTCAGCTCTTCTGCATAATAGATTTGGATGAAAGCCCCTTAGAAGTATTACAACGTCGTGTGCATAACAGACTGGTTTAAGTCCTTCATTGGTGAGGGCTTTTAGGAGACTGTGTATCGTCGTAACCCATAGAAGAGGCGATAAAATGCCCCCCCCCCCCTCCCTCCTGAGGTATACCACGATTTACCTTGTCTCTAATTTTTATGTCATATGACCCACAAATAATCCACCTATTCCTTAGCATATTGTTGATCCAGTTTTCCAGCGCCCGGTCAACCTGAAACTCGTCTAAGGACTGGATAAGTGTATCGGTCTGTACATTGTTAAATGCGCCCTCAATGTCTATGCAAACAGCAAGTGTATACATTTCTTTACTTAAGGACTCTTCTATGTGGTGCACTACCTCATGCAGAGCTGTTTCCTGACTGACCTTCCTTTGATATAGGCGTGTTGTTTGAATTTTAGCCTGTCATCCGCTATTTTACTTTTGACCATGTTATCAATTATTCGCTCCATTGTTTTTAACAGGAAAGAAGTTAAGCTAATGGGTCGATAAGCCTTTGGGGTCGTATAACTCGCCTTGCCAGGCTGTGGTATGAAGACCACCCTAGATTCCTGCCAGTTTTTTGGGGTATACTAATGGGTTAGGCATGCAGTGAACACTCCAGCCAGATGAGTTGATACCAGATCCACATCGTTCTGCAGACATGCTGGAAATATTCCAACCGGTCCCGCAGCCTTTTTAACCATATCATCTGTTATATCCGTAATAGGTACTTGATGCAATACATTGCAATACTGTTGGTCCAGCATTACCAGTCGGAAAATGAGTTTTCATCAAGAGCCTTACGGATACACTGGATACACTAATGTTTCGATCCTTTTACCCATGTCATCCACCAGTGTTTCGTTTTGGACATGAGTTTTTGAGAGGAACTTTTTCATTTTAGACATGCTGTTAACGCTGTCTACCTGTTCACAGAAAAGCCTCCAGGAGTTCCGTTTCGCCGATCTAATGATTTTATTGTATTCTTTAAGTCTTCTGCTGTAGTCGTCCTAATATACTGATTGTTTTTTACGTCGAGCTCTGTTGTAAAGTCTGCGGACATCTTTGCCAATCGAGCGAATTTGTCCTGTCACCCAGGGTTTCTCATAGGCAGATTTCCTTTCTCGAAGTGGGCAACTATCTTCGAATGATTTTACAATCTTCTTCACATTGATATCAATGTCTTCTGCACATAGATAATCGCGTGTAGGCTGCCCCAATCGATTTCTACGTAGATTTCCGAAATTAGTCCAGTCGGTCTTAGCCTTATTACGGAAACTTATTGGGTTTGGCGGTGACCGTGCAATTTTAAACCATATATAACGGTGGTCTGAATAGGAGTGTCATCCGAAATCCTCCACTCATGGATCTCATCAATAAGATTTTCTGAACATATCGTTATATCTAATACTTCTTCCCTAATTTTGTTAACAAAGGTTGCAGTGTTGTTTATGAGGTCATTTGTATAAGGGCGTGTCCAATTTTATTGGTGTTAGTACTACCCCAAGCGATATGATGGGAGTTGGCGTCACACCCAGCTAATAACTCATTACTTGTGTGTTTGGATTCCCTCACCAGACGTTGCAATTCCGACGTAGGTGGCAATGTCGGCGCATCGAATGGCAGATATATTGACGCCAGGTACATATTTCCATTACCTTGCCTCAGCACCGTTGCGTCCGATATTGACAACTCTGGAGAGAAAAGAAAACATAAGTTTTTATGGCACAAAATACAAGTCCTTGGACGAGTACCTGTGTTAGCGTAGAAAAGGTTATAGTTCACATGGTTTAATCCAGTAACCTTGTTGCTAGTTGTCCATTGTTCCTGGATCAAGGCAATATGAACCCTGCCTTTATTTATGATGTCCATCAGAGCTTTGGATGCTGTCTCGCTCCGTTGGAGGTTTATCTGGATGACCTCAATCATTGTCTTTCCAGTAAAAGGTTCTTTTGGGGGTCTATCCTATCTGGTGGTACTCCCTCATTATTTGGTAGTGTGTCATTCTCCTCCTTTCGTTCACTACCTATTACACCATCTTCCAGTCGACAATTTTGGGAGGCGGTGTTATTTTTTGTCGCTCCCTCATTGTTTTGAATCGTTTTGTGGCTCTTTTTATGTTGATCACCAGCTTTGCTGGGAACTTCCTGCAAAAGTGGCGGTAGTATTGGTGAACTGGTGGTGTTATTGCCTGCTTCCACATGAGTTTTTGGCAGTGTCTCACTTGTCTCCATCCCTTCACTACCAGTGTTTGCCTCTTCAGACAGTACGTTTGGACTCGATTCATCTGTCCTGCCAATCGTAACCTTTCCAATTTTGAAAAAGACTGTCCAGATCAAGAAGTACGCCATGCCCTTCGTCAAGATTTTTCTGGATTCTGGGTCTATGCCCAACACGAGGAGAGTACCCTCGGTATCATCCTTCCTATAGAAGACTTCCCACTTTCTCACGGAATGTTTTGAATTCTGTTTGCCAATGATGTCGAGTATGTACTCTGAGAACTTACTTATAGAACTACCTTATATAGGGTCGTTTTTATGAGTTCAGGAATATCGCTTTTCCTTACCAATTTTAGCTTTACGCCGTCCCAAGGTGAGGGGAAGGTATCCACAAGTTTTACGAGGACAGCATCAAAACACCCCTCTCAAACTTGCCACTCATTAGATTCGAGGACGTACTCCGCTACCCTCGTATAGACCAAATCTTCGAAGTTACTCTTTTGGTCTTCGAGGATTCTGCCAGATGCACTACTGCTATCAATTATGGCATAGCATAGATCGTCTCGAAAATGTTGTTTAGCTATATTATAATAAGATGGTGGCTTCTTACCCTTCTTTATGGCCAATTGATTTTTCCGTGTCTGTAGAGTCTTTTAGTTTAAAACCTCATCCTTAACGGATGATTTTATTGACTTGACCTGCGTTACTGGGTCAACTTTACCGCCCACGATCGAAGGACCCAGACTAGAGACCTCCTTTTGTGTGGTTACGTTAGGCTTCTCCGAATTACTGGAAGACGGCGAGCCCTCTTTCTTCTTAGTCACTTTCACAGCGCTATGTTCTTCGGGAGACCTGACTCTTTTAGCGGCCTCCATGTTTGTGTTGGAGGTAGAATTGTCAGGTTCATCCCGTAATAGGTTCTGTCGGTTCAACTTATTCAGTTTCCTTATTTGTGCCCCTGACAGTCTCTTTGAGTTAGCAACAATAGTGATATTGTTTTCATTTGATGATTCAGATTCATTTGATGACTGGCTTTTAAAGGCTGGGGTTGCTTTGAGCCCCAGGTGGGTTCTGCTTTATCAGCCTGCGGCTGGATGTGTTCTTGTTTCATTTTCGACTACGTGATCCAAGGCACCAAAGCTCGTAGAAGTTGCTTGCTCACGATTGTTCGATAACGACAACACATGACTCGTGAGTGAATAAAAGCTTGTCGCCGGCACTGGGTTTTCCCTCCCTGCGCCGTCGTCTCCTTCGTCTTTTTTGTTTAATCATAAATTGGTTGGGGAAGACACCCCCATAACCAGTATTAGCCCGTAATTGGTACGTCGTTATAGGCCTTCCAGACTGAGCTCAGAAATTTCTGTCCAGAGACAGAAAATCTGGAAAATTACCCATAGTGCAATGTCTGGTATAACAATTAGTGCCTCAGCACCAGTGATTCAAATAGCAGCCATACGTTGTTTGTACTGCTGCGAATCAGGTACATTTCTGTAGAGCTGTCCTCCAGACGACAAGGCCGTACCACATTATCGATCTTACCATATCGAATAAACTATACGCTGGTTAAGACCCCAGCGTTTTCCTATTGCCTTTTTTCAGGTTTATAGCGCTTCCACAACCTTCTGTGCTTTTGTACTTAAGAGTACTTGGAAACTTCTCTCCAACAGCTATTACCTATTACCCTCTATAAATAATGGTGATTTCGATTCTGAAAAAAATGTTGCCCCGCCGACGCGAAATTCTGAAAAATATTTTCCCTTTTTTGGAGGAACAATTAAACTTAGCTCCTGTCTTTCTAATGTCTTTTTGTAGGTCGCAAATCAGCGGTTTTTCGCATAGAAGTCCTACGAACGTTCACGTTCAACATCGTGGATCAGTCGGTTATTGGCTCAGTTAGTTTAGTTCTCAATGCACCAGTGATACACATAGCAGCCATTCACTGAACTATGTTTAGTATCGCGCAGAAGGTGGATTTCAGCAGAGCCATCCACCAGACTGGCGCAATGCCTTACAGCGTTATCGATCCGAAGTGGTTTGAATTCCTTATACCTTTTTAAACCCTGCTGTTAGATTAGAAAATATGTATGAATCCTAGATTAAGAGACTATTTGGTCCATATAAAATTTTTCATACAAAATAAATATTTAACCCAATATTTTATGTTTATTTTTGTTCAATACTTCCTGAAAAGATAGCAGCTTATTTACAAATTATTTGAGCAAAAAGGCTTTTTAATATCTTTTAATTCAATAACACTAAATTATCCCTTGGAACTTTTCATTTTTCTCAATCCCACTTTATGTCGGACAATTGTAACTATTTTTAAGAATGACACTGTCTTGTTAAAAACACCTGAACAGAAATTATAAGGCAATACTCGTATATACAGGATTTTCCAACAAAACAGTAGAAACTACGCCATTACTAAAAATGGAACGATATGCGATTCAACAACGCACTGAAATTATTTAAATTCACTACAAAAATTGTGAAAATCTTGCTGTCACAGTTCGCAAAACTACAGCATTTTTGGGTCGTCGTGAAGCACCTTGTCGGACCGCAATACAGAAATTGGTGGAAAAATTCGAGCTTTTGGGACAAGTTAGTGATGTGAAGAATAAAACCCGTGCGCGTCGCTCAAGAATAACTGAGAATATTGCTGTTGTAGCCCAAAGTGTTGAAGAAAACCCAGGTTTGTCCATTCCTCGTCGTTCTTTGGAATTGGGCATTCCACAAACGTCATTACACCGTATCTTGGATAAAGACTTGGGTCTTAAGGCTTATAATGTTCAGTTAACACAAGAACTCATGCCGGTCGATCATCAACAACGTCGTGTCTTTGCTGATTGGGTCCTTGAAATGCATGAAAATGATTCGGAATTCCATCGAAAAATCATCTTGACTGATGAGGCCCATTTCCACCTCGGTGGCTACGTCAACAAGCAAAATTGTCGCATCTGGGGCTCGGAAAACCCAAGAGTTATTGTTGAGAAGCCTCTCCATCCTCAACGTGTGACTGTTTGGTGCGGTTTATGGTCCGGCGGGGTCATTGGACCTTACTTTTGCGAAAATGAGGTTGGATCAACAGTTACGGTGAATGGATTGCGCTATCGAGAGATGATTAATGCTTTTTTATGGTCGGAGTAGGATGGTATTGATCTGGAAAACGTTCACATTCAACAAGACGGCGCTACGTGCCACACAAGCAACGAAACCATTGCTCTGTTACGGGAAATTGGCCACCGAGATCTTGTGATTTAACACCTTGCGACTTCATCCTTTGGGGCCACGTGAAAGATAAGGTCTACGCCAACTGCCCAGCATCGATTCAAGACCTCAAAGATAGAATTCGTGAGGATATCGAGGACACAGGGCAGCCACTTTGCGATTTGGTTATGGAAAATTTCATGAAAAGGATATGGTCGTGGTGGTCATTTGGCTGATGTTGTTTCTCATTATTAACGGCATACCTTCCTCTTTATTATGAAATAAACATCCGATCATTTATCTCAAAAAATTGCATTTTTCTTTGAATACCAAAATAACAACTCTTGTTGGAAAACCCTTTATTACCATTCAAAAGTTATAAAGGAATCGATGCGAAAATTGAACCAAATCGCCATAATCTAACAGCAGGGTTAAATACTTTTTTTTAGTTCCTTTCAGTATTTTGTAAAAAAGATTTGGGGAATTTAAAATGTATAGTTCAAAAAAAAATCATAAATACAGGGTGCCCCAAATGATCGAAGGGGTTTGAATTCCTTATAACATTTTTAATATACATTTTTTATTTCTTTTCAGTATTTTGTAAAAAAGATTTGGGGAAACACAATTGAACGACACGAATATACGAAGCAGAAAATGTCCACCTAGCAAATATGTATTAGTCCAATAAATTATAACCTCATATTTTTGTTGTTTGAAATTTTATTATTAATTTTTTTTCTAATTTCTAAACTGCATAAACTCGTATATAATCAACTTCCAGCGATGGTTGTTTCCATGATGAGTGCCATTCCGATTGCTTCGAATTGAATTCAAACATGGCTTTCGGTGCTGTATTCAGCCATGGTTTATTATCGGAGTCTTGGGGAAAATCACCATGTCCTCCGGCGGATAAGCCCAATGTTAGATAAAACTGAAATAAATATAAAAATTAGTAACATCAAATAGATATAGTTAGTTATGCATAGAGATTTATCAAAGAGAGATACAGCATAAAATAGAGGACTAGAGAATAGCTACAAAATGTTGCAGGAAAAATATTTATTTTCCCAGATATCCAAAATATTTACATATATACTCTTTCAATAACAAATTTTATATGCAGTCACTATGCTATAATAATCAATTTATAATCAAAAACAGCAAATTAGCTGCTGTTAACCAAATTAAAAATCAGAATCAGACGGAGCCGACTATATGATACCCTACACCACCCTTTAAATTTAGTGTCCGAGATCTGAAAACTTTTTTTTATGTGTTGAGGCCAAAAATATTTTCTGCTAAGATAAGTCATCCGACCTAAATATCAAAATCTGTCAGTTACGAACGAATAGAAATGAATTGTCTCACGCAAAAAATAGTTTTGCGCGAACATAGCTTGAACTTCTTTTTCACGAAATTTTGCAAAAAAAATCGGGATAATTGGTCTGAAAATACGCGGAAAACTGCACTCGTTACCCAAATCGAATTTTCTCCAAACATAAGAGTACATGGGGTCTTAGGTCTTCGATGTGTTGCACCATCGTTGCAAATTATGTAGACACTCCTCCGTAAGGTAAGTGGATAAAAAAGAGTAAGAAAATGTCAGTCGAGTAAACCAAGAGATATATAAAATGGAATTGTGTATTAGCCTGGCAGATGTTCAAACGTGAATGTGTTCATTCTTTGTACACGCAAAGAAAAAATATGGTCACATCAAGCATATTCGCAGAACGCTAAACGTAGTGATACTGTTGATGTTCTGTTCAAAAGAACACTATCACTACGACGTAGTTACGTCTCTGACAACCCTGGCAGTTGATAACAATATAGATTCATTTATATTATAAATCTAGAATCTAGACCAGCGATGGGCAAAAGCACTACCCGGGGTTTTTCCTCTCACGTGTACATGAGCACACACATTGAATGAGATTTCACTATCATTCAGTCGCGCTTTGACTAGAGTTGTGTAGTTCGTGAACGAACCAGTTCAATTGAACGGGTCACTATACTGAACTGAACGAACTAGTTCACACAACTCGTTAATTTCAGCTCAATAGTTCACTATGTTTTTTTCTTCAACCATATCATTCTGTTCTATCTTCTCTGCTGTTATGTGTTGTTTCCATTTTTAAGTCATCAACAATGTATGATTCCTATACAAACGCCTATTTATTAGTTTTTCCAACTCTTCCATTCCAATTAGATTCCTTTAATAGCGGCTTATTTGAACTGGTGATCTACTGAACGAAATGAACTGATTAAGAAGTGTGAGCTGGTGAGCTAAAGAGCTGGTGTGCTAAAGTGAGCTGTTGAACTAAATGAACGAACTAGTTCACTCAATTGAACTGAACTAAAAAGAGCGATCACTTAAAAGAACTATAGTGCCCAACTCTAGCTTTGACATTCGATCGACGAGGTGGTGTCGTCGCTTGTTTCTTAGCGTGCACATAAAGAAAAAATGTATGATAAATTGCAGCAACATTTTTTGTTTGCTGTATTTTTCCGACAAATGCGTTTTCACGCGTAAAATTGTATGAACATTTTTTTACAACGGTAGAAGCATATCTGACATTCTTTGTATACCTAAATATTGCTTATAACATATTAAAAAATTTAAACATTTTTAAATACACAGAACCAAAAAAAGTTGGACACTTGAAAATTTTAAATACAATAAATAATAAAAAAATTACAACTGTTCAACTTTTCTTTTTGCTTTGGAAATTCTTTTTTCTTTATTACCTATCAAATTAAATTTGCTAGTAACTAAAAATAATATTTCTCGCAGTGCGCTAAGAGAGCGTTGGCACTTCTCACAAATACAGACGTACGATATTGAATTTTGTGGAAGTATGTGTGTGCCCATCGCTGTTCTAGACAATGAGAAATGATCAAGCAACCGAAAATAAATGCAATTGTTTGCTTGATTGATCATATATGTTTATATATGGGCTATATCTGAATCAGAAACCTTCTGTACCCATTTCAGTAAGTCATAGAGTTAAAAAGAAAGTTCTTGCAAAATTTGATAGTGATCTGAGCATAATTGTGACCTGTATTTGGTAACAAGAATACATTTACAAACAGACGGACGGACAAAACCAAACCAATTCAGAAAGAGATTCTAGGTCGATAGGTATAATAAACGATTGTTTGGGTCACCTAATGTAAGGTATTATAAAACAATTTAAAAAGCAACAGTGTAGTTGTAGGATTTCAATACATTTTATACACACTAATAAACACAGGTTTTTATACCCTCACTTTAGTGTGACGAGGGTATATATCATTTGCTACGAAAAGAAGTGTAACACATCGAAGGAGTGATCTCAGACCCTAAGTATGTTCGGCGGATATTCGTTTTGGGTCATTTTAAGTCGAATGAGCAATGTCCATCCGTCTGTCTGTCTATCTGTCTGCTGGCTGGTGCGCACGATAACTCTCGAAAGGAGTAACCGATTGACTTAAAATTTGGTACGTGGTAATATTTTTTCTATTTCCGGCTAAGTTCGAAGATGGGCCATATTGGTCCACTCCTTCTAGTACCTCCCCCACAAAGTGTTAAAATGTTGTGAAATATTGAATCTTTAATAACTGCTATACTACTTATCCGAATCTTCTGAAATTCCACACATAGCATTATTTTATTAGTCGCTATCAACTCGAGAAAAATGGGCCAAGTTGCTACGTCCCTTTTGGTACCTCCCACACAAATGCACCATTTTGCACCAAAAGTTAACAGCTTATAACATTAATACTAGTGTATAAAAATACCTGAAATTTTGTACAGTGTAATGCTTTTATAGTGCCTACAGTCCAGTGAAAAATGGGTGTTATATTCACGCTCCTTTTGGTGCCTCCCACACAAAGGTACCATTTTGAACCAAAAGTTGACAGCTTATAACATTAATACCAGTGTATAAAAATGCTTGAAATTTTGTACAGTGTAACGCTTTTGAAGTGCCTATAGCCCTGTAAAAAATGGCCGTTATCACCACGCCCCTTTTTGTACCTCCCACACAAAATGGCCAAATCATACCAAAATTTAATATCTCATAACGTTAATATACCAGTGCAAATAAACGCTTATAATGCGGCGCAGTGCAATGTATTTAAAGTATCTACTATTCGGCGAAATATAGGTGTACTTGTTATAAACCCTCTGGTACCTCCCACACAAATTGACAGAATAATTCGTTTAATATTCCATATAACATTACTCACAAAGTGAGGGTATACCTTAGTCGGTTTACCCGACTGAAATTTTCTTACTTGTTTGAAATTATGATGGATACTTCAGTAAAAGATACATGTTAATGTTGTTTGGTTCATTTATGCATTTTTTATTCATTTTCCCAACAATATTCACTTTATCTTTCAAAAGGACGGCAAACATAACTATAACTATAACATAAATAATGAATTTTTCTGATCGTCTGATTTGACATTTCATTTCGTTCGTTGTTGTCTTATAAGAACCAAAATGTTGGCGATAATTGAAAGCTTCTTTGTTTATATCCAAAACAAGGTGTGCAAAAACCAAAAATTACATTCGCTTGACATTTGACGTGCGAAGTGGCAAAAAAGAAGTTACAAAAACAGGCCCTAAGAGGCATACTTTAACTAGCTTAGGATCCTTCATAGATTTGTCAGCAGCTCAACGCCCTAGGGTGGAGTTCTGTCTATTTTGCTATGGAATCTCTCCATAAACAATATTCTGTATGCTCTGGAGAAAATGAGTGTTAATGAGATGAAACGCAATAGCGGTTAGATGGAAGTTTCTGTGTATTCTTAGAGACATCCTACAGCAGGCCCTGCATACAACCGCAAGATGGGTTACGGATAATGGTCCTGGTGTGGACCCGACCAATACAAAACTAGTTCTTTTCAGCAGAAGATATAAATTTCCCAACTGTTGTACCTGTCTTCTTGGGGATATTGAAATTCCCTCCTCTGAAAACGCAAAACACTTAGGCATTTTACTAGGCAGGAAGTTAAGCCCCACCATCCGGGAAATAGCAAAAAAGGCTGTACGAGTAGTTGGGCAATAGGAAAACGACGGTGTCTGAACCTACGTATAGTTTATGGTTTGTATACGGCAGTAGTCAGACCAATGATGCTGTGCGGCATTGTCGTCTGGTGAACGGCTCTGCAGAAATCCACCTTCTGCGCGATACTGAACGAAGTTCAGTGAATGACATATCGTCGGCTCAATGCTATTTTGTTCCATACGCCATTTTGTATGATCGGAGAAAAACGCAATTTATTGTTTGAGTAAAAACGGGACTGAAGAGTTATACACTTTTTATTTCATAGGGTTCCCAACAGTGTTTGTATGATTCTCATGCATTTCTATGCCATTACATCCAAAAGTAAGCAAGTTATAACAATTTTTGTACTTGGCATTTTGGTCCACATCCACTTTTAATATTTTTTCGTATTTGTATTACATGAACCACAAAAAGGGTCGGTATGGAAGGACACTAATTTACATATTGTGATCGAAAGAACGTAAAATACTGCGTGAAAAATATAGGGCGATAGAAAATTTGAGACATAGAACAAAAATATCGAAATTATTTCCCGTTATTCAGAGTAAAAGAAATTTACCCTACCAATATCTCGAAAACTAGGCGAGATAGGAAAAAAATGATTGCAGATTCTGAAAGAGCATGCTTGGAACCCATATTATCAACTCCTAACTCAAAAACACACAAAAATGGCGTATGGACCAAAATAGCATTAAGCCGACGATATGTGTAACACAAGTGCGTTGAGCACGACACCAACTGAAGCACTAAAGGTCATGCTAAAGGTCATGAATGTCGGCAGACATTATAGCAAGACAATATACCACATCTACTGCTATTAGACTCTGGCTACGGACATTTTAGACACAATGTCTGACCTACACGTTTCAGGTGAACTGGAAAATGTGGAGATCTACATGCTCTTCCTAAGAGATAATGCCATTACGACAACAAATGACAGGTGTTCACAAGTCAGGAACTGCATACATTAGAGGCTGATGTGGCCCTGCTTAAACTCCAAAGGATCCAACGCCCTGCTTTCGCTACCAAGGCAGGAACTTTCACTTAACATGTCTGGAGATGCGCAAAGAGAATAAGGGGCTGGCGGAATGACTACTTTTTTATGCTGCAGATACAATGAGGAAGAGAGCCAGGCTACCCTAGACCCTAATTTCTTTGAGGAGTTAACAAACTCGGCTGATTGTTAAACTTATCATTATTTTTCTTGGGTTGTAGAACTAACGACAACTTTTTTTGTTTGGAACTTTGTTATGAAATGCATATCTTTCCTCTGTCTCAAATTCTCATTCCTTGCTTAAGTGATTTTTTCCAACAAAATTTATTCGGTTATTTTTGCACTTACCATTTGATCCAGTGGTGCATCTTCTCCACCCAAACGCCAATCCGATCCATCAACGGATTTTTTGAAATCCGTTTTAATTTTACCATATTGATAATTATCTACCGATAAGAGTAGTTCATTTGGTTTCCAAATTAACGAATACACATGAAATTTATTGCCAAAATGTTCATTTCCTGCACCGGCTACTTCATCCAAAGTGACATTGGCCATAAATTGATGTCTCAAATTGGCATCGCCCGAGAGCACAGCGCCGCCATATAAACGTGTACCATCGATTTTAATGTTATTCAATTTCAGGTCGAGATTTCCACGCGTAAATCCAATTCGCATCTCTCCGCTTTTATAATCTTCTTCGCCATATTTATTAATGTTGGGCTCCAATAGGATCACTAGAAATAAGATCGAATCTAATCAATTAATCGAGTATGGAAAAATTGAATTTTAATACTTACGCGGCACTAACCAATCTCCTTCGGGCATTTTCGCTTTGACCTCAATGCGTCCATATTTAAAATTGAATGACTTTTTGGAATTTATACGTCCCGTTATAATCGGTGGCAAGTACCAATGCGTTTTAGCGGTCAAAGAGCACTCGCTGGTAATACCAGTACATCTGTAAATACATAGGGAGTGAAAGAATTAGTACGTATTAGGGGTCTGAATAAGTTTTTGCCACTCAATGGAATTAATTGCATGAATATCCTAATAAAAAATTATGGCGTATGCAATAAAAGCATTGTTAGCCCTCCTCCGTATGTAATAAAGTCAGCATTGCTGGAACCAGAGACTTTCGGTGCTGAAACTCTACATGACTCATTTGCAAGTTTAGTAGTACGGGCAAAAATAATACTGCCGCACTCTATCTCTCTCCCTAACATTAAAAATGTTCGTGTAAGGGATGATAAACCAATATAGAAAGGTTAAGGTCGGGCACGGCCGACTACACAATAACCTCCACAATTATTTGCCAAGCAATTCTTGGAGGAATATACAGGAGCTATACAAACAATTATTACTACGAACTGATTAAATAGAGTACAAATTTATAAATTTTGCCGTCCAAATGTCAAATTCCCCTGGGACCTTCGTATAGGGGTTACATTAAAATGTAAACCGAAATGACATATTTCTACAAAGTATGTTACAAAATAAAATGTAGAGTCAAAAATTCTACTAATATCTAAACCGGTTTCAACAATTTGTCCTATACAAAGTCAATACTTCAAATCGAAAGGAACTTTTATATAGTGGCTACATAAAAATGGATCTATATGGCCCATTTCCACTAGGAAGGATTATGGACTATGAAAAATCTTAATGCTTAATATTCACCCAGATCGGTTGAAAAAGTGTTTCTCTAAGTCAAGTCAAATCGGAAGGCATAATTTTGACTAGGAATGATATAGGGCCAAATAGACTATAAGCTACCAAATATCATCGATATTGGTGGTTAAATTTGGTTTCTAGGCAAAAATAACTCAAATCAAAGGGGACTTATATGGGGGAGATATAGATCAAAAGTTTGAGTCAATTGAAGTCCAATATTCTTGCGATCACAAATATAAACATAACTTTGTGAAAATTATCACAATAGATACAACATTTTTATATAGCCTACAAAGATTTCTTTGGATTTAAGGTTATTACCTATGCAGATGACGTGACAATATCTGTTAGAGGGAAATTTCGGACATTCTGAGAAACATCCTATAGCAGGCCTATCATACAACCACAAGATGGACTCCCGATATTGGTCTTGGTGTGAGCCGACCAAGACAGAACTAGTTCTTTTCAAAAGGAGATATAAGGTAGCAATAGTTGCACCTGTCTCCTTGAAGGATATTGATTCAATTCTGTGAAAGCGCAAAATATTTACGTATTTTACTAGACAGGAAATTAATCTTCAAATTCAACATTCAGGAAAGAGCGAGGAAGGCTGTGGTAGCGCTATTTATCCATAAATAAGGCAATAGGAAAACCCGTGTATAGTTTATTAGTTGTATACGACAGTAGTCTGACTGATAATGCTGTACGGCACTGTTCCACATATGGTAGACAATTATTTTTAATAAAAATCAATGCATATACATATATTTATAGAGATTAATATTAAAAAATAAAATTGACACGACGAGGCGAAATAAAAAAAAATCGTCTAATACTGCGTTATCATCTACTGGAATGTCTCGATGAATATTCAGGGAAGCCAATCCATTTAAACGATTTTCAGTCATGCTTGGCCTCAACTAATTTTCCAGGCGACGCAATGTTGAAAAAGAGCATTCGTTTGTCGCTGTAGTCACAGGTAACGCCGCCATCACTATCAATTTTTTTGAACGTTTGGATATGCAACTATATTGATGAATATTTTTCAAATAATTATACCCTACACCACACTGTGGTACAGGGTATTATAAGTTTGTTTCGCGGCAGATGTTTGTAACACCTGAAAATAACACAGCTAGACCCACCTTAAAGTATACCGATCGACTCAGAATCACTAGCTGAGTCGATTTAACGATGTCCGTCCGTCTGTCCATGTAAAGTTGTTCGTCGACTACAGGTCGCAATTTCGCTCCGATCGTTCTGAAATTTTGCAGTTTAGAGTATTTTGCGACTGTTAAGATCGCTATTGAATTTGGTTGAAATCGGTTCAGATTTAGATATAGCTCCCATATATATCTTTCGTCCGATTTGGCCCTTTAGTCCTATAGAAGCTGTATTTTACATCCAATCGTTTTGAAATTTAGAATGGTAGAGTTTCTTGATCCATGAACCAACACTACCGAATTTGAAAAAAATCGGTTAAGATTTAGCTATAGCTCCCATATATATGTTTCGTCCGATTTGGCCCTTTAGTCCTATAGAAGCTGTATTTTACATCCGATCGTTTTGAAATTTAGAATGGTAGAGTTTCTTGATCCATGAACCAACATTGCCGAATTTGAAGAAAATCGGTTAAGATTTAGCTATAGCTCCCATATATATGTTTCGTCCGATTTTGCTCTTTAGTCCTGTAGAAGCTGTATTTTACATCCAATCATTTTGAAATTTAGAATGGTAGAGTTTCTTGATCCATGAACGAACACTACCGAATTTGAAGAAAATCGGTTAAGATTTAGCTATAGGTCCCATATATATGTTTCGTCCGATTTGGCCCTTTAGTCCTATAAAAGCTGTATTTTACATCCAATCATTTTGAAAGTTAGAATGGTAGAGTTTCTTGATCCATGAACCAACATTGCCGAATTTGAAGAAAATCGGTTAAGATTTAGCTATAGCTCCCATATATATGTTTTGTCCGATTTGGCCCTTTAGTCCTATAAAAGCTGTATTTTACATCCAATCATTTTGAAATTTAGAATGGTAGAGTTTCTTGATCCATGAACCAACACTACCGAATTTGAAGAAAATCGGTTAAGATTTAGCTATAGCTCCCATATATATGTTTCGTCCGATTTGGCTCTTTAGATCCAATCGTTTTTATACCCTACACCACACATGCTATTATTTAAGTATAAAATGTCCCAAAAGTAAATTTATGTAAACAATTTATACATGAATTACAAAATTTATATATCAGAGTTATTCAATATTACGAGAGTGGTGTAGGGTATTATAAAGTCGGCCCCGCCCGACTTTAGCCTTTCCTTACTGGTTGTTTATAATTTTCTTCATTTATTGCCATTTTAGATGGAAAAAACATTGATTCCACGGTGTTTCAAAAAGCGATCTTCGAGATGAGTGATGAATAAATCTAGATATGGAATATAGGACGAAATCTTGTAATATTCTTCAATATTTGTTGCATCAACATTGCAACGATGACTTTGTCGGGCCGCAATCCTAGGTTTCTTGATTTGAATGTCTTGTTCTTCACAAAATATTTTAATAGACGAAAATATCGCTCCAAAATGGCGAGTAAAATTTTCCATCAATTCGTTTTTCGTATTTTCTGCCAGATGGACGGCTTCAGCTAAATCTTGATTTTCACCTTGAAGAACGCGACTTAATGATAATGCCAAGCAGTAAACTGAATAAACTACGTGGACAGAAACTTGAAAATCCAACGTTTTTATAGCCTTCAACAACTGAAATGCAGATGTGGTAGTTTTCTGATCAGACCAGGTGGTGTAGATGCATTCCAAAGCCTCGATAACGGCTACTTGTAGGTGAAGATATATTTCAAGAGACTCATGTTGTTCTACCCGTCGAGTTGTGCAATACCGCTTTAATTTTGCATTTTAACATCACGGAGATTGCTGTTGTTAGAAATTGCTTCTATTTGCCTTTTAGGATATTACAAAAAGTGCTATATGGTTTGGATAGTGCCGAGACAATTTCTAATTGGGACTACTTTGCATGCGTAACTTACAACCAAGTTGAAGCTGTGAGCTGCACAATGTGAATACAGTGCTAAGCTGCACTTTTCTTGTATATATGCTTGCGCCCCACGAAATTCTCCGTTCATTGCTCTTGCGCCGTCATAGCATTGCCCCAATAAATACTTACAAGCAATGCTAGAAATTTGGATCAAATTTAGAATAACATCAGCCAAACCTTTTCTATCGAAATGTTTTGTGGGAACGAAACTCAAAAATCTTCGCAAATTTTATATCGCCCATCGTTTTCGTTAAGGTACCGGATACACACTGAATCTTGCCTAACGCCTGAAATATCAGCTAATTCGTCCACCATGACGGTAAAGCTTTGGAATTATTGATTCTCTTAATAAGTAGTCGGTGTCTTATATATACACCCAGGAAAATAATTGGTTGGAATTCGATTGTAACAATAAACCAGTAAGGAAAGGCTAAAGTCGGGCGGTGCCGACTATATAATACCCTACACCACTCTCGTAATATTGAATAACTCTGATATATAAATTTTGTAATTCATGTATAAATTGTTTACATAAATTTACTTTTGGAACATTTTAAACTTAAATAATACCCTGTACCACAGTGTGGTGTAGGGTATAAAAACGATTAGATCTAAAGAGCCAAATCGGATGAAACATATATATGGGAGCTATAGCTAAATCTTTACCGATTTTCTTCAAATTCGGTAGTGTTGGTTCATGGAACAATAAACTCTACCATTCTAAATTTCAAAACGATTGGATGTAAAATACAGCTTCTATAGAACTAAAGGGCCAAATCGGACGAAACATATATATGGGAGCTATAGCTAAATCTTAACCGATTTTCTTCAAATTCGGTAGTGTTGGTTCATGGATCAAGAAACTCTACCATTCTAAATTTCAAAATGATTGGATGTAAAATACAGCTTCTACAGGACTAAAGAGCAAAATCGGACGAAACATATATATGGGAGCTATAGCTAAATCTGAGCCGATTTCAACCAAATTCAATAGCGATCTTAACAGCCGCGAAATACTCTAAACTGCAAAATTCCAGAACGATCGGAGTGAAATTGCGACCTGTAGTCGACGAACAACTTTACATGGACAGACGGACAGACATGGTTAAATCGACTCAGCTAGTGATTCTGAGTCGATCGGTATACTTTAAGGTGGGTCTAGCTGTGTTATTTTCAGGTGTTACAAACATCTGCCGTGAAACAAACTTATAATACCCTGTACCACAGTGTGGTGTAGGGTATAAAAATAAAAGCAACAATCATGAAATCGAAAGCACTGTGTTAAGCGATATTTGCATAAAAGTTTTGTTTTTTTTTCGTGTAAAATGTGTGTCAAATATTTCCACATCTCATAATAGTGATGAATTTGTAATATGGGATTTTTAATTTTGATATGAATTGTTTTGTTTTTAGTTCAATAAATAAAATAAAAATTAATGAAAACTGTTTTTAATTAATTGTCGGTAGTATATGACTCACAAGTTGTCAGAACAACCAATTTTTTAAAACAGTTGGTTGTGGCAACTTCAACAGATAATTTAAGCCACCATTTTCGTAGTTGGCGCACCAGATATGATTGTTGTCAACATGGAAGTAGAAGTATACCACAACCAAAATATTGGTTGTCCTGATGGAATCGCATGATAGTAGACAGAACTACAAAACTCGGTTGGCAAATAATTCGGTTGAGGCAACCAAACTGTATTCCGTGTGCACAAATACTTATAATTTATGACAAATATTTATAATTTCATTGTGAACACGATTGCTTATATACATACGCACGATACCTTAGCAAGGCTCTAAAATTGCCATCATTTGGAATAGTTTCCTTTGAATCGATTCTACCTGTATCACAACTTCCTCTTAGTGCTAAGCCTTGTCGACCACAAAGGACTACTATTGCTTTCAAATACCTTCTATTTTCATTTACGACCTGCTTTTCTTGAATTTGTGATTGTTTATCGATGGACGCTGTGGCTTACTTCGAGTGATGAGTGGTGGCGAAATATACCCAGTGCTTTTTTCCAATTACACTATGCAACAACATTTTTGTCCAAGGGAAGTGGATAAGAGTTTCTGGTGCAACTAGGTGTCACAAACACGAAAAAAATATAAAAAAACATTTTTATGGTAATGTTTTTTTTTTTTACTCCAGCTTTCATGGAAAGTACATTCAGTATTTGGACCATAATAAGCGTGATTGAGCCGTGTTATGCCTCTTATGAGGGCTACATATGCTGCAAATATCGCTTTCACGTAGAATTTTTGGTTTAGTAACAGTTGTCAAAAATATGAAAAAAAAATTTTTTTTTTTAAAAAAACACTTTTTCCTCGAAAAAACCGTAAAAAATAGGAGAAAAAAAACGAAAAAATATTTTATTACATTTTTAAAAAGCCAGCATGCTAAAGAAGAAAACACTGTCTATTTGAAAAAATCTATTGACAGATGTAAAAGTTAAGAGCCATTTTGTAAACGTTATGGAAACTCAAAAAAATCGTGTTTCATATTTTTTCGTTTTTAAATTATGGTTTTGCGTATATTGAATTCGCCATATGTGAGAGAGACATATAAGAGACATTGGATGAAGGCATTCCACGATTGGAATTCTTAACGCCATAGAATTTATTTGGTAATTTGGGTTTATTTACGAGTATACCCGGAAACCTTTACTCGAACAACGTTCGTTATAGATCTATGTTTTAATATAGCTCCCATTCAAAGGCCCCTCCCGATTTGACTTCTTAATGCTATTGAAATTAAAAATTTCAACCGATCGGGCTGAAATTTGGGTTTATATATGAACGCTTCACACGAATAAAGATCATAATTATAGATCCATGTTTTGATACAGCATCCACACAAAGGTCCCTCCTGAATTGACTTCTTAATGCCATAGAAAGCACAAATTACAACAAATCGGTCTGAAATTAGGTTATTTGGGTTTATTTATACCCGGAACCCTCACACGAACAACGGTCAAAACAGATCAATGTTTTAATATAGCCCCATACAAAGATCCCTCTCAACACAAGTATTATACCTAATATTGATTTATGATCCAGGATATAAAAGATTCGGAATGGCCGAACATAATGTCGCTTTCACTTGTTTATTTTCCTATTGCCAAAAATATTTGCTAGTGTAAAGATATCTACCGATTTGACGCTCTAGGTGACACATATTTTACCGATCTATCTTATATTTAATATATTATGTAAATCCGTTCACGTAGGACCCTTTGATCAGACTTCTTGAAAATTGTTTAACCAATTTGAATAATATGTATGATATTACTCGTACATTTTATTTTGTCTAACACCACTCCTAGTAAGAATTTACTATATCGGTTCAAATTTTAATATAATACCTCAAATGAAGGTCAAAACCTATGAGATCCCTCTGAGGTATGCTTCGGTCGAAAAATAATGCTCTGCTCTGTTTTTGGTTTAACGATTTCACCAACTGAACGATTGCGGTGATTTGTCTGTCCCTTACCCTACTCAGCGATCCGTCCTCCGGAACTTTCTAGCTTATGACAATGGCGGTAATATAGCGTGATCCATTACGAGGTTCCCTACGTTTTTAGAGAAAAAAAACAGAAAATTTAAATAATAAATAACAAACGTTAGACTTGTAATCCCCACAGGAAAAAGTCTAACGGTGTGATATCTCACGATCTTGGTGGCCAATCGACCGGCCCAAAACGTGAAATTATCTGCTCACCGAAGTGTTCTCTCAATAAATCCATTGATTGAAGCGATGTGTGGGAAGTCATCAAATAGTCGGTTATCATGGCACAATAACGGTCGCCATTGACGGTTACGTTCTCACCGCCATAATTTTTGAAGAAATATGGACCAATGATTCCACCGGCCTGGATGAAGTGGCAGCTCTTGAATCTCTTCAGATTGCTCTTCGTCCCAAATGCGGCAATTTTGCTTGTTTGCATACCCATTGAGCCAGAAATGGGCCTCATCGCTGAAAAAAATTTTTGAAGAGCCCATAGAGCGAAGCGATGTTGCTTGTGAAGGTCGGGCGGCTTCAGTTCTTGCACAAGCTGTATTTTGTCGAATATTATCCAATAATGAATGCTGGGTCTCAAGATGGGTGATGGTGTTTGCGAATAGTACGCGCAGTAGGCCGATTATGTTGACCATAAGTTGAGCGAATTGTACGAAACACATTCCTCACAGAACGTGAATTTTCGTAATAAAGTTGAACGATTTGTAAACGTTGTTCAGGCGTAAGTCTTTCTATGATGAAATGCCAAACAATACTTAACAAAAATAACATGACAGCATGACACGACTCACACGTGATCTCTCAAAAAAGACTATTGAAAAAAGTATATCTACTTGGACCACCCGTTAGTATTACAAATACAAGACGATAGGGTCGTCCTCCGGAACATCCTGGCGAATGATCAATGACGGAAATAGTATCACACATACGTCAAAACGAAATATGCAGATTCAAACAAATTGTAAATATTTAAGAAATATTTATACCCTACACCACACTGTGGTACAGGGTATTATAACTTTGTGCATTTGTTTGTAACACCCAAAAGGAGAAGAAATAGACCCATCGTTTATTATACCGATCGACTTAGAATCACTTTCTGAGTTGATTTAGCTATGTCCGTCTGTCCGTCTGTGCATGTATTCTTGTAATCAAAGTACAGGTCGCAATTATGGTCCGATCTCGACGAAACTTTACACATATCTTTTTTTTGGCCCAAGGACAATCCCTATTGAATTTGGTTAAAATCGGTTCAGATTTAGATATAGCCCCCGTATATATGTTAGCCCCGATTTGACATGTATGCGCTGTAAAAACTTTATTTTATGTCCGATCAGTATGAAATTCGGCAGAAAGACGTTTCTTCTTATATGGATGAACACTGTTAAATTTGGAAGAAATCGGTTCAGATTTAGATATAGCCCCCATATATATGTTACCTCCGATTTGACATGTAAGCGCTGTAAAAACTGTATTTTAAATCCGATCAGTGCGAAATTCGACAGAAAGAGGTTTCCTATTATATGAAGGAATACTGCTAAATTCGGAGAAAATCGGTTCAGATTCAGATATAGCCCCCATATATATGTTACCCCCGATTTGACATGTAAGCACTGTAAAAACTGTATTTTATATCCGATCAGTGCAAAATTTGGCAGAAAGAGGTTTCTTATTACACGAAGGAATACTGCTAAATTCGGATAAAATCTGTTCAGATTTAGATATAGCCCCCATATATACGTTACCCCCGATTTGACTTGTAAGCGCTGTAAAAATGTTATTTTATATCCGATCAGTATGAAATTCGGCAGAAAGAGGTTTCTTATTATATGAATGAACACTGTTAAATTTGGAAGAAATCGGTTCAGATTTAGATATAGCCCCCATATATACGTTACCCCCGATTTGACATGTAGGCGCTGTAGAGACTGTATTTTATATGCGATCAGTACGAAATTCGACAGAAGGAGGTCTTTTTACATGAATGAGTATTCAGGGAAGATCGGTTCAGATTTATATTGATTGTTCCTCCTGATTTGGTATCAAACCGCTATAGAAGTTGTATTTTACTTCCGATCATTAAAATTTTCCAGAAAGATGTTTCTCAATTTAGGAACGAATATTGCTTAATTTAGCGATTATCGTTTCAGAATTAGATAATATGGTTCTACCCATTTACCAATTATTCCAAATTATTATGGCAATGACCCTTATCGCATTGTTAGGGAGGTGTAGGGTATTATATAGTCGGCCCCGTCCGACTTTCTGCCTTTTTTTATAAACATAATTCCCCCAAATGAAGGTTCTAACCTATTTAACTTCCTTGTGCTTTAGTTGTGGAATTTTTATTCAATCTGTCTGAAATTTAAAATTTATACTAATAGACAAAATTTATGGGCATATCTTTTTTTAATTGGGTAATTTTTTACGAAAAGGTATATGTAATATTTTGAAAATATTTCTTTTGAAATAAGAAAGTAGATCATGTTTGTAATTGCCTTAAAGAGAACATCCTGGAGAATCGTTTCGAAAAAAGAGTGGGTCAAAAATTTTTGTTAATATTGCTGCCACGCTTCTCCAAATTATACCATTTTTAAGTTTGGCCACATTTTTGACATTCGTAAAGCTAGACTATGTTCTTTTATTCTGCTCCGGCAAACAATAATTTCTGGCGTTTAACAACAAATTTCGCAAATTTACATCAGACTTACTGCATTCACTTCGGTGTTTTTTGTGGCAGATACATACCCAACCCACTCGTTGGCGTATCATAGTATAAAAACAAAATACAAGAACTTCTGGCATCCGAGATGGTATTCAACAGCTGGCTGTGAGTATACTAAATCGCTTTGAGATGAAGGATCCATAGAGAACATAAAGACGCTGCTAAGCCTGAATAAAGTACATCTACAGTCTCGATCAGCATATGTTTAGAATTGGCTTACGAAGAGATGATATGTGTCGATGGTGTCAGGATCCTGACTCTGTCAAAGATACATTTCATTTCCTTTGCTAATGTCCTTTGTAATCCACTTAGACTTCTAAAATCAAATCGCAATTGTAGACTCAACTGAGGGATTGGAGAAGAAGAACTAGAAGGAACCACAAGGGATCGTGTATGGTCTCAGTGTGTGCTTGGTTTCACTTGCCAACCTAACCTATATGCAGTAATGGGTTGATAATAAACTAAAAAAAGGAATCTTGAGCCCGGCTTTTAGTTTAGTAGATTGAGGGGAAAACTAAAAAATCCGTTTTTGGCGATTTTCAAATTTATTTTGAGAATTGTGGGATTTACCTTTACATATATAATCATGTTAGCATTAGCCTTGATTTCTGATGTCCATACGTAGAAATTACCAAAAAAAATTGAAATAGTAAATTAATTTTAAAATATTTTATGGGCTTATTAAATTTCTGTCTGCGTTTGAAAAAACAATTTTTATTCAATCAGTTTAGTGCAATGAGGGTATATATCATTTGATATGGGTCAAAAGTGTAACACATAGAAGGAGTGTCCTAAGACCCCAAGTATGTTTGGCGGATATCCGATTTGGATAATTTTAAATCGAATAAACATTGTCCGCCCGTCTGTCAGGCTAGTGTGCACGATAACTCTCGAAAGAAGTATCCGATTAAGTTCATTCGTGGTTCAATTTAACAAACGTTAACACAAAGGGTTAACGTTTTGTTAAAAATAGATTATCTAATAACTCCTATACTACTCAAAAGTCAATTACATAAGACTAATTACATGCACTGTAATAGTTTATCTGTCGCTATTGCCATTTTGCACAAAAAGTTAACCTCTTATAGCTTCTATTCTAATGCAATGCTTTTATAGCATTTCCAGTCCAGTGAAAATTTTGCGATATTGCCACGCCCATTTTGGGTACCAGCCACTCTAAATTGCCAAAAAAAATAAACCAGCAATGATGAGCTAAAGTCGGGCGGAGCCAACTATTTGATATTCTACACCACCCTATTGGAGTATTATTCTACTCCATGTTGTCAAGATTTAACAATATTGTTCCACTAATGATAATGATATGCCTAAAATATATTGTATTTTAAATCGGGATGTAATTATATGCCGAGACTATATATAAATCTGAAGCGATTTTTTTTAAATTTGTTAAGTTCATTCGTGGTTCAATAATGAATTTTAAATGTTATGTTGAAAGGGGATTATAACGGGTGATCTAAGTAGAGATACTTTTTTCAATAGCCTTTTTTTGACAGATCACGTGTGAGTCGTGTCATGCTGTCATGTTATTTTTGTTAAGTATTGTTTGGCATTTCATCATGAAAAGACTTACGCCTGAACAAACCCGCTTCGATTCAGGCCTTGGAGCAAAACATCACGCGTTTCATTCGTCAGTTACCAGTCGAAATGCTCGAACGAGTCATCGAAAATTGGACTCAACGGATGGACCATTTGAGACGTAGCCTCAGCCAACATTTGATAGACATAATCTTCAAAAAATAAATGCCAAAGAATGTTCTTTCAAATGATAATAAACATTCCCCATTCAATTTGCATTTTCTGTGTTTTTTTCTTTAAAAAAGTAGGGAACCTCGAAATGGATCATGCTATATAGCCTTGGATGCAAAATCGGAATACGGTTATATATAGGCGATATATCTATCTGAACCGATATTCTTAAAATTTACCAAGTAACGTTCTTAGCTCAAGAAACTGTTATCTGCTAAATTTTATAAATTTCTCTTCAAAAATGCGAATTCTATAGCCCTTATATGCAAAATCGAAATACAGGTATGTAACTATAAGGACCATATATAACCATATATATAAATCTGAACCGATTTTCTTCAAATTTGGCATGGTTTATTGCAGCACAAACTTTTTTGTATCAAATTTCGGGAATATTTGAGGCTAAAAATGGCTTCTACGCCGCTAAGATGCCAAATTGGGATGCACCTATAAAGGGTTTTCCAACAAGAGGTGTTTTTTTTTTGGTATTCAAAGAAAAATTTCATTTTTTGAGATAAATGATCGGATGTTTATTTCATAACAAAGAGGAAGTTATGCCGTTAATAATGAAAAACCAGTAAGGAAAGGCAGAAAGTCGGGCGGGGCCGACTATATAATACCCTACACCTCCCTCACAATGCGATAAGGGTCATTGCGATAATAATTTGGAATAATTGGTAAATAGGTAGGAACATATTATCTAATTCTAAACCGATAATCGCTAAATTTTGCAATATTCGTTCCTAAATTGGGAAACATAGTTCTTGAATATTTAAATGATCGGAAGTAAAGTACAACTTATATAGCGCTTTGACACCAAATCAGGAGGAACATATATATGGAGGTTATATTTAAATCTGAACCGATTTCCCTGAATACTCATTCATGTAAACAGACCTCTTTCTGTCGAATTTCGTTCTGATCAGATATAAAATACAGACACTGATCGGATATAAAATAACATTTTTACATGTCAAATCGGGGTAACTTATATATGGGGGCTATATCTAAATCTGAACCGATTTCTTCCAAATTTAAAAGTGTTCATTCATATAATATGAAACCTTTTTCTACCGAATTTCATACTGATCGGATATAAAATGCAGTTTTTACAGCGCTTACATATCAAATCGGGGGTAACATATATATGGGGGCTATATCTAAATCTGAACTGATTTTCTCCAAATTTGGAAGTATTTCTTCACGTAATAAGAGACCTCTTTCTGCCGAATTTCGCACTGATCGGATATAAAATACAGTTTCTACAGCGCTTACATGTCAAATCGGGGGTTACATATATATGGGGGCTATATTTTAATCTGAACCGATTTTCTCCGAATTTAGCAGTATTCCCTCATGTAATAAGAAACCTCTTTCTGCCGAATTTCATACTGATCGGATATAAAATAAAGTTTTTACAGCGCTTACATGTCAAATCGGGGGTAACATATATATGGGGGCTACATCTAAATCTGAACCGATTTTAACCAAATTCAATAGGGATCGTCATTGGGCCAAACAAATGATATGTGCAAAGTTTCGTCGCGATCGGACCATAATTGCGACCTGTACTTTGATTACAAGAATACATGCACAGACGGACAGACAGACAGACGGACATAGCTAAATCAACTCAGAAAGTGATTCTAAGTCGATCGGTATAATAAACGATGGGTCTATTTCTTCTCCTTTTGGGTGTTACAAACAAATGCACAAAGTTATAATACCCTGTACCACAGTGTGGTGTAGGGTATAACAACATCAGCCAAATGGCCACCACGACCACGCTTACATATCCTTTTCATGAAATTTTCCATAAACAAATCGCAAAGTGGCTGAAAATTTCCGTATGAAATCATTTTCTTTCTTAAAGGAAAGGTCTTGTTGACCCTTACTGTAATATTTTACTATTGTAGTACGTATAAGGAAATTTCGGAAAACTTTCTGTCATCCAGCCAAATTTTAGCTACTAAAACAGTTCTTTCAATTTTTGAAGGCACTCAACTACATAAAGCATAGTTTCAAATACTTCGATTTAGTGATGTCACCCTCTTTTAGTTTAAGTACAAAGAGTACATGACCAATTGAAAATACAAAATAATAAGTCGATCTAGTTTTTCTAGTCATTCACCTACAAAATATATCGCCCAAATATGTATACATACATATGCACCGATCCGGTCTCACTTTGACGAGGAACTCACTTTGTTAACATAATAACGCACACGATAATACACGCAAAGAAAAAACGTTTGGGCGTCGTTTATAGCAAACATTTTTCTTTGTCTCAAACGTTCTACTTTTCCCGTAACGGTTGAAATATTTGCGGTGAATGCAAAAGTTTATCGTAAACGTAGTTTCTCTTGCTGTAAACGAATATTCTTTCATTCCAAAATTTTCGTAATATACTTTTATGGTAAACGAAAAACGTTTACGGAACCATATTGCATTTAAACCTGATTGAATATATTAAAGAGAGTTGAGAGAATAAAGAGCTAAAACTGTTTTCATTTTGTGAGAGTGCGGTTTTATAACATTTTTATTATGTATATGACGGAATAATATGTGTAGAGAACTCAAAAGATGCAGAGGTGTGTGTATACAACACAAAAAGAAACGTTGCACCGTTTCTGCAAAAAGATCTAAATTATCGGAGGTGCGATATCTCGCAAATATACTGCGGACTCCAATTTAATGTTATAGGTAAATGGTAAATGAAGACATGTGGGAAAATAACCAGATAGTTAATACCAAAAAAATGGATGAAATATTGAATATTTTGTGGAAAGCCGGAGTAACAAAAAAAAATAGATTTGTACAGAAACTGAAGCCATCTATTGCTTTTGTTAACGACTAAAGCGTGGTACTATGTTCATTTTTCGCGTTGAAATCCCATATAAAAACAAAGTCGCGAAAAAAACTGCGAAATTTTTTCGTTTGTGGTACTATGTTTATTTCAACGCGAAAAAGTAACATTTTGCGCCACCACAAATTTAACGCCGTTACAAATTGAACGCCGCAACAGATATAATGCCGCCACCGTCACACTGCCATTTGTTTATATTTATTTTTGTCCGCAAGAAACTCAACTGTTGTAAATATTAGAAATAAAATTTCCTAATAAAGAATAATAAATTAAATTATCTTCCGAAATAAAGAAAAATAATGCAAAGATGTGATAGGAAAAATAATTATGTTTATGGAATAAACCAGAAGAGCGAAATTCCAATTGGATTGCAGTACAAAAGCAAACAAAATGTGCAAAACACTGGAAGGACATATGTATAACTAAATGTAATCATGTGGAATTTGTCTTGTAATTAGTTATGTACATTTATGTTTAGAACAATTGTGTGCAAAAGCCTGGAGAAACATTATGGACAGCTAACGCTACCAAAGCAGTAGGACAATGGAATTGGACAGTGCCTGTGATCTCGATTTGGAAATGGTTGTAAAGAACATACATACGAATAGTTAGTTCTTGCCAGCCATGGAAGTTGGAAGAAGATATTCCGTTTATGAATGGAAGTATAATTTATATACATACATATGTCAAAAAAATACTGTGCAACTCGTTTTTCTGTCGACAAATTCAACAGATGTTTTGTGTTAACATCTTCAAGTAGTACTACCCTGGCTTTTGGTGCCTCACAAGCATCGCCATCGCATCAACACAAAAATAAATAAATATGTCAAAAAATATAATGTAAATCCTTAAATATAATAATAAAAAATCTTTTTCGGTTCATCAAAACATCTTTTTATTTATTTATATTCGTACAACAGTAGGAAATTATTTTGTTATTTATAACATTGTACTACCCCGGCTTTTGATGCCTTACATACATCGCCACCGCAACAACACAAAATAAATAATTAGCACAATGATCTCCAACAATATTTCCTTTCTGAAATTTAAATTAACTATTTTCTAAGTCGGCATTATTCCAAGTAATTGTTTATTGATTAGAAAGTTAACTTTTGTTTGGTTTCAAGAATATTAGCAAAAAGAAAAAATGCATATACACACATACATACATACATATAAAAGTGACACTTTGACACACACACTTCCAAACTTCAATGCGACTTTAGTAAAAAAGCGTTCCATTTTTCAACTCGAAATAACATTTTGCGAAATTTTTTCGTGCCGAAAAAACATAGTACCCACCTTTACTTGTTATTTTTCCACACGCCTTAAATTGTGAATAAGCAAACTAAAATCATTAACAATCAATCATCACACGTTTAGGTATTAATGCTGCTAATGGTAATTGTGAAATAAATTTATTCAGGCACAATACAACTGGATACTTCTGGAAACTGCTGATATTTTCAACAATAAACAGTTAAACTTTGTTTTTTTAATGACACTATGCAATACGATTTTTCACCCGCAGTTTTTCATGTTATTATCCCCTCACCTTAGAGGGGAGGGTATATATCATTTGCTACGAGCCAAAAGTGTAACACATCGAAGGAGTGACCTAATACCCCAAGTATGTTCGGCGGATATTCGTTTTGTGTAATTTTAAGTCATTTGAGCAATGTCCGTCCGTCCGTCCGTCTGTCTGTCTGCTGGCTGGTGCGCACGATAACTCTCGAAAGGAGTAACCGATTGACTTCAAATTTGGTATGCGGTAATATTTTTCTCTATCTCCAGCTAAGTTCTAAGATGGACCAAATTGGTCCACTCCTTCTAGTACCTCCCCCACAAAGGGTTAACTTTTAGTGAAATATTGATTCTTTAATAACGTCTATACTACTTACTCGAATCTTCCGAAATTCCACACATAGTATTAGCTTATTAGACCTCAAGAAAAATGGGCGAAGTTTCCACGCCCTTTTTTGTACCTCCCACACAAATGGACCATTTTGCACCAAAAGTTAACAGCTTATAACTTTAATACCAGTACATAAAAATACTTGACATTTTTTAAAGTGTAATGTTTTTATAGTGCCTACATTCCGGTAAAAAAAATGGGCATTATTGTACGGCCTCTTTTGGTACCTCCCACACAAATGGACCGTTTTGCACAAAAAATGAAAAGCTTATAATGTTAATACCTATGCATACAAATACGTAAAATTAATTGTGCTATAGTGTCTACCGATCAGTGAAGCAATAACGCTTTTGGAGGTACCAAAAGCGTTATTGCTTCGCCCCTTTTGGTACCTCCCACATAAATGAACCATTCTGCACTAATACCAGTACATACACATACTTGATATTTCGTACAGTATAATGTTTTTATGGCACCTACAGTCCTGATACAGTTCTGATACTTTCCACTCAAATAGATGATATTAATGCAGTTTAAATTGATAATAATTTAATTGAAACAAGAAAATAAATAAATTTACGAATAATTCTTGGGACTCAAGATGAGGGGATTCTTAAGTCGGTTTACCCGACTGAACTTTCTTACTTGTTTTTTGATGTAGTTTAGTCAGTGTTACCATAAACATTTTTCAGAAAGGAGGACATTCGTGCCAGAAATTGAGGACATTTGTGACAATTACAAAGGGCTCTTAGAACCTTACGAGGACACTTTAAAAAAAAAACAGTAATCTAAAAAAATAAACATTTTGTTATAATAAAAATTTATTTTTTAAAGACAAAGTCTTATATTATAATTCTACATGTAGTATGTATTGCGAATAAGGGTAAAATTTGTCAATGTTACAAAAGAACTCTTGGATAAAAAACAAACGACTAGATTCGTTGTAAAACATACACACAAGTTATTTAAAATCAGATCAATAAATTCTATTTATATTACAAATATGTAATTATATTCCCAGAGAGATCAATTAATTAAGGCAGTCTACTTTTAATTACTTAGCTGAGGAAGATATGTGCTTTAGCAGAGACGGCTTTGAAAACTAATACTTATAAAATTCTATAGAGACGTACTTTTTGTCAGTGCAAATTATAGATTTTACCGATTCAATTTATAGACATTTCCTTTCATCTGTACATTGCTCGTTACTCAGGGAGAATAGTCTGTCCACACTGCTGTATGTGCCTGGTATAGCGAAAAAACTGTTTAAAAATATATTAACAAAAACCTATTGACGTAAGTCGTAATGAAGTCCCATTACAGAAAAATAAAAACTGAATTTTCTCGAAAGTCTGATTAACTAATAAATTTCACCGTCATCCGTTCAAACGAAACTTTGAATAATCAAAACAAAAATTGTTTCAACACTATAAAAATACATTTGAATCAGTATCAAAAGGAGGACAAATCCGACATTTTTGAAAAATTAGGGAAGACGGGAGGACAATGGTAAAAAATGAGTACATGTCCTCCGAAAGGAGGGCGTATGGTAACCCTGAGTTTAGTATTCTATTCACGGACGTGGAAACTTTTGAATTGTCAGCATTTGGGTCAGAATATTGACGTATAAAATTCACTTTTGACTAGGAAGTTTGATATATGGTAAGATAACATCTCGCTTTGATCCATACAATGGACTACTACATTTTTAATATGTTCTAACATACATGCTTTCTTATTTACAGTTTAGTCTACAGCTCAATTAGAAGATAGCAGCCAAATAATAGCAGAGGTGTTTGTCGGGGGGCTCCCGGGTACTTTTTACTAAAAATTTTGACATTCTTGATTATAAACATAATTTTTTAAAACGTATTAAATATCATAATTCAATCAAATCATCTTTTGCGACAATCGTCAAATCGACAAACGCAATGACCGTTTGAAACAAACGTTTTACAGGGTTTGGGATAAACAATAACCGTTTGCACCAAATGTTTCCCAGGGTTTGTAATAAATATAAATCATTTACGAACCGTTTGCTATAAACGTTTCTTTGGGTTTTGGGATAAACATAAATCGTTTGCGACAAACATACACCACAAACGAAATTCGTTTGTCTAATTTTTCGTTTGGGAGTAACGAATTTTTTCTTTGCGTCTAGTTATTTAATTCGTATGATACGAACCATGATTACTTGTCGCGTTCCTAACGTTTCTGGCGAATTGACCACTTATCCTATCACGCCAAATTTTGGCCCCGCCCACTTCTTTTATTTTTTAAGAACCATCTGTGGCCAATAAGCTTTCATATAAAGGAAACATTTTTAAAATCGGTTCAGTAATTATTGCGTGATGGCACTACAAAGAATTTGTCTAAGTTTTTATATATAGGGTGATCTAAGTAGATATACATACTTTTTTCAATAGCCTTTTTTGCCAGATCACGTGTGAGTCGTGTCATGCTGTCATGTTATTTTTGTTAAGTATTGTTTGGCATTTCATCATGGAAAGACTTACGCCTGAACAACGTTTACAAATT
This sequence comes from Eudasyphora cyanicolor, assembly GCA_963930755.1. Classification (NCBI taxonomy): domain Eukaryota; kingdom Metazoa; phylum Arthropoda; class Insecta; order Diptera; family Muscidae; genus Eudasyphora; species Eudasyphora cyanicolor. The sequence continues at coordinate 55,651,635 of OZ005735.1, forward strand.
ATTCAGTTTTATTATCAAAATAACACTGTACAACAATTTCAAACTTTTTTCAAAATAACAGGGTTCTGTCAGTGGATTCTGGTAGAGGAGACCAAAAAAATATATACGTGTATCGGCGTTTTGAAAGATCACATCGGAATTTAATTTTAGGGGTGGTTAAAGTTTTCCCCCCTTTGCTTGTTCGTGCAGAATATCGGTATATAAAACTATGTGTTATGTTCATCTGAGGTGTAGGGTATCTTCAGCAACTTTGTAGCAAATGTTAAGGCCTATGTTTTTGTGGAATATATTAACCCTCTAGCTTCCCCCCATAACGGTGATTTTTGCCTATATTTTAACAAATCGTAAAAAACTCCCCTAAAAATGGGTGGAGCGGGATTGAAATATTCCACAAAAATGTCGGCCATAAAATTTTACTATAAGTGTCAGAACACACCAAAGTCCAAAACTTAACACAAACTCCAAAAAAACGCCCAAATTTAAGATAGCCTGTTAAGGGTTAATTTGTTATTCCTCGCAGCTCTGAAGAGAAGGTTCTTATTCAACAACTACCAAGAGTACTTTTGTTCTTCTTCATTATTTCTGTCATTATATTTTTGTCACTCAAAATTACCATAACGGAACTTTTGAGTGGCACGTTACTTATGAACGTTAACGTTTGACATCGTGGGTCAACCAGTTAATCTTTTTATTTTCTTACAATAGTCTACAAGGGAATTTGTAAGAATAATAATGACTGACTGTTTGGGAAAACTTGACAGGTTTTCCTACGTCTGTGGCAAGCATACCCTTATGGAACATAGGGTTTCATTTTTTAGGGTTTCATTTATATTAAGTTTATTTTGAACTGGAAGTTTTTCCAGATGAGCCATGGGTGCCAAAACATATATGCCGAAATTGCTATATCGGTTTGATGCTGTGGTCTAAAGGTAATACAAGTTTTGATTTATATTTGATTATACATATATATTTATATTTTGATTTTCAGTTTTCAACTGAAACTGATGAGCATGGCGAACGGTTCCATCAGATATGTCTTCCTATTGAAAAACGCTATAGAGGCAAGAGCACTTTGTCACTTATAGCAGATTTATGTTGGACATTGTTTGATAATGGCGTCGAATTGCCAAGAGTGAAAAAAAGTGAATTAAAAATAAATGAACTTATGTATTTAATAAGTACTTCTCCTTGTATATGTGTTATTAATAGATTTTTTGTTTATAGTCCTGAAATATAATTTAATATAAAATAAATATTATTTAATTGTAAAATAAAATCATTATTTTTTTTGCATCTCTCACATCAACCCCGAAAAAACCAATTTTTAAAGACCTTTTTAGTACTAACACTATATTTAGTTATAATTAACCCTTAACAGGAAATCTTGTATTTGGCCGGCTTTTTGGTGTTTGTGTTAAGTTTTGGGCTTTGGTGTGTTCTGACATATATAGTAAAATTTTATGGCCGTCATTTTTGTAGAACATTTCAACCCCGCCCCACCCATTTTTAGGGGAGTTTTTTACGATTTGTTAAAATATAGGCAAAAATCACCGTTATGGGGGGAACCTAGAGGGTTAAAATATTCCACAAAAATATAGGCCTTAACATTTGTTACTGAAGATACCCTACACCCCAGATGAACAGAACACTTTGTTTTATATACCGATATTCTGCACGAACTAGCAAAGGGGGGAAAACTTTAACCCTTCCTAAAATAAAATTCGGATGTGATCTTTCAAAACGCCGATATACGTATATATTTTTTTGGTCTCCTCTACCATAATCCATTGACAGAACCCTGTTATTTTTTTTTTTTGTGTTGTACTGTGTAATCGTTCGTCCATTTTTTTAAATCCAAAAAAAAAAACTTTCCAGTCGACCAACGACCTTGACACCCATGAGCAATATTTTAGCTCTCGTTGAGAGCTATCTTTTTGCCATTGACCGATTCCCGATCCGACGTACCGCAATCATCGGTCCACATTTCTTCAAAAATTATGCCTGTGAGAAATTGAAATTGAAGCTCGTGATCTCGGCGACATTTGGTTTCAACAAGACGGCGCCACTTCCCACACATCGCGTCAATCAATGGATTTATTAAGAGAACACTTCGGTGAGCAGATAATGTCACGTTTTGGGCCGGTCGATTGGCCACCAAGATCGTGTGATACCACACCGTTAGACTTTTTCCTGTGGGGATATGTAAAGTCTAAAGTTTATGCGGACAAACCCGCTTCGATTCAGGCCTTGGAGCAAAACATCACGCGTGTCTTTCGCTAGTTACCAGTCGAAATGCTCGAACGAGCCATCGAAAATTGGACTCAACGGATGGACCATCTGAGAAGTAGCCGCAGCCAACATTTGATAGACATAATCTTCAAAAAATAAATGCCAAATAATGTTCTTTCAAATGATAATAAACATTCCCCATTCAATTTGAATTTTCTGTGTTTTTTTTCTTTAAAAAATTAGGGAACCTTGAAATGGATCACCCTATATATAGAGATAATTGAAATCTTATCAATTTGGATCAAAGAAAATTACTTGGAAGATTAACAACAAATGATGACTTCGAATACTCAGAAATTAAATGATTGATTTAAAACATAACGATAATATGTTTGGAACATAAATTTTTAAATATTATATATTTCTGAGCAAATAAATTTTATTTGAAAATCAATAAAATATATTTGGAATGCATATAATAATATATTAGAACAAAATATATGGTTTAGTGTATAAAAAGCCCTCATAAGTTCCTTACATTTAACGCATATCCCCACTCCTATCTACATACATATACTCGTATACATAATAAGAAAAATAACATAAAAACATTTAAAAATTTAAAAAATTTTTTTCCTGTTTACGATACCAAATTAAACCAGAAAATGTTATGCACATCAGCAACTTTTTTGTGGAGCCGCTCTATTACACAGTCGATCTCCCCCTAATTTAGTCTCACATTTCTTAAGTTTCAAATATTGTGATTCATAGATTGTCGGATAAACCTCTAAATGAATCTGTATCGCCTTTGTGTATAACGGCCAACACATATAACGGTAAAACTCTGATAACACTGAGAGATACATACCTATTTCCCAAATCAATGCTTCCACTCGCTATGTTGCCGTCATATAACGATGCAGGTATTTTCAGTTCACCACTGTCCACATAGGCCGTTCCATTGTAAAGAACAAATTCAGCATCTGTCGTATATAGAGGTAATCGAACTTCATTTGTCCAGCGGCGCGTATCAAACTGATTGAAATTGTCCTCGAACAAAAGGTCGCCTTTACAGTGTTTATTATCGCCACGAGCTACTTCGGTTACGGAGGCAAAACATTGCTTGGATCCAACGTTACCAGGACTCGGCGTATCTGGTTTGGGTGCTGCTGTAGTGGTGCTAGTGCTAGTTGTTGGTATTGGATAATCAGGATCACCTGTCCGTATCGCACCGACCGAAAATGGTCCCTGCTTATCGCGGAATATAACCTTATTGTATTGCAATGCCAACCAAGCGTACACCAGATCCGTATTGGCCAAAGTACGTTGGAATTCATATGTCCACTGCTGATTTTTGGGCATTCCCACTAAACCGGTCAGTTGACCGGCCTCAAAAGCACCAAACTCTTTGTTAATGTTAACATTAAAGGCTACCCATTTGATATCGGGGTCGTCTGGAAAAATATGGCGTATAATATATATGTATATATGGGTGCACAATATAAAATTTTCAAAGGAATTTACTTGGTATTGATAGGCGAAACTTATCATCAAATATTTCCAATTTGACCGGCTCTATAGTGAAAGCATCTGTGAGTCTTAATTTAATTAGTATCAGTAGCAATGGCCCGACTAAATATGATTTGACCATCTTTACGAAACATATGCGAATGTCTACTGCGAAACCTTATTGCGGACTTGACTTTCACGGCGAATACGACGACAACCTTTTGAAACGATGTTTAAGAAGAGACTGTTCTCAGTTCTGAGTCTCACTGTGAAAGGCAGCCGTCGCGCAGTTACGTAGGAGAGTTGGGGGAATTCCACTTCGTTTGAAGTCTTATGATTGCGGAAGAGGGCAGAGAGAAATTACTTGATATTTGGTAGAAAGAAAAACAAGAATAGAATGTATATAAATGTAAGAATATCGTAAGCTGATACAGTGGAACAAATAATAGAAATGTTGAGGAACTTTTTTCCTTCAAATTCTGCAAAAACATAAATAAACAACTAAAAACCAGTGAGGAAAAGACCAGTAAGGAAAGGCTAAAGTCCGACTTTACAATACCCTACACCACTTTCGAGTAGAATAAGCAAACAGATTGTGATTCTAAATTTTAAATTTAAACTGGCAACATTCGAAACTACGAATAGAAAGACTTACGCCTGAACAACGTTTACGCGTGTCATTCGCCAGTTACCAGTCGAAATGCTCGAACGAGTCATCGAAAATTGGACTCAACGGATGGAACATCTGAGACGTAACCGGGGCCAAAGAATGTTCTTTCAAATGATAATAATCATTCCCCATTCAATTTGAATTTTCTGTTTTTTTTTTTTAAGTAGGGAACCTCGAGTTGGATCACCCTATAGTTATGACACAAAGTTTCAACATGAACCGTTAAGCACTGCTCGAGTTGGAGCGTGCAGAATTTTGGCACTGTGTCAACGGTCCTTTTTTCCCGGAATTATGCATCGATTTTCCCCAGTTTGATTCATGACCGATCAGACTTAATAATTGTGAATTTTTTCGATATTTTTAAGAGGTTTTATTTTAAAAAATTATTAAAATTTTTTCAAAGAAAATGGGAGTGTTTTGCAGTATATTGTAAGATGTCTTTGAAACCGCTGATGGGACATAGTTATGGATGTGGAGGCCAAAGTTTCTGACTGCTATTCGCTTGGAAGTGGCCAGAAACGATTCCTTCATTGGTCAGAACAAGCAGCTCACTACTTCCGGTATTATACGAAGTATGTCATGGGCAATGACTTTTTGTAACTCTCCGTAAGCTAGCTAGAGTGAGAAGGCGAAAGATCGGGCAGCCTGACAGCCTCTTTTACAAACTGGGTGTATTATTTTTCCCCTGATGGCGGATGATCCAATATTTAATGGACAAACACAAATCCACAATGGTGGATAAACACAAAAGAATCGAAAATCCGGCTTCGACGCACTGTCAGCATCTGATCCATAATGGTCGGCTGTAACATCACTCCCTGGTACAATTCAAAACCCAGTTGCCTCCAGCCACCGTTATAAAGTCAATGAAAATACAAAATAAATAAATAAAACCAGTAAGGAAAGGCAGAAAGTCGGGCGGGGTCGACTATATAATACCCTACACCTCCCTAACAATGCGATTAGGGTCATTGCGATAATAATTTGGAATAATTGGTAAATGGGTAAGAACATATATATGTAGATATATCTAATTCTGAACCGATAATCGCTAAATTAAGCACTATTCGTTCCTAAATTGAGAAATATATTTCTGGAAAATTTTAATGATCGGAAGTAAACTACAACTTCTATAGCACTTTGATACCAAATCAGGAGGAACATATATACGGATGTTATATATAAATTTGAACCGATTTTCCCTGAATACTCATTCATGTAAAAAGACCTCTTTCTGTAGAATTTCGTACTGATCGGACATAAAATACAGTCTCTACAGCGCTTACATGTCAAATCGGGGGTAACATATATAAGGGGGCTATATCTAAATCTGAACCGATTTTCTCCGAATTTGGCAGTATTTCTTCATGTAGAAGGAAACCTCTCTTTGCCGAAGTTCGCACTGATCAGATAAAAAATAACATTTTTACAGCGCTTACATGTCAAATCGGGGGTAACGTTTATATGGGGCCTATATCTAAATCTGAACCGATTTCTTCCACATTTAACAGTGTTCATTCAAATAATAGGAAACGTCTTTCTGCCGAATTTCATACTGATCGGATATAAAATAACATTTTTACAGCGCTTACACTTCAAATCGGGGGTAACGTATATATGGGGGCTATATCTAAATCTGAACCGATTTCTTCCAAATTTAACAGTGTTCATTCATATTATAAGAAACCTCATTCTGCCGAATTTCATACTGATCGGATATAAAATAACATTTTTACAGCGCTTACACTTCAAATCGGGGATAACGTATATATGGGGGCTATATCTAAATCTGAACCGATTTCTTCTAAATTTAACAGTGTTCATTCATATAATAAGAAATCTCTTTCTGCCGAATTTCAGACTGATCGGATATAAAATAAAGTTTTTACAGCGCTTACATGTCAAATCTGGGCTAACATATATATGGGGGCTATATCTTAATCTGAACCGATTTTCGCCAAAAAAAATATATGTGTAAAGTTTTGTCGAGATCGGACCATAATTGCGACCTGTACTTTGATTACAAGAATACATGCACAGACGGACAGACGGACATAGCTAAATCAACTCAGAAAGTGATTCTAAGTCGATCTGTATAATAAACGATGGGTTATTATACGTTACAAACAAATGCACAAAGTTATAATACCCTGTACCACAGTGTGGTGTAGGGTATAAAAACAGAAGGAGGAATGAAGCCCGAAGATTCTTTAATAAGGTCATAACCCAAACTACTGGCAATGGAACAGGGCACCACTTCTGTAAGGATAACGATGGAATTCTGGACCTACAGACTATACTTACAATATGGACAGATCATTTATCTCTCCTTATTCCGGAGGGTACAGTGCACAATGAATTAATCGAAGAGATATATGAAGACGACATCAATTGCCCACCTCATAATCTAGATAGGGTCAGAACAACCATTTCGCGGCCTATCAACAGCAAAGTCGCAGGATGGATTACCGGCGGAGCTATTCAAGGCTGGTGGTGAGAGACTTTTGGAAGGAATGCATCAGTTCATATGCAACATCTGGTTAGGTGAATGTATGCCTGATGACTGGACCCTCAGTGTAAAATGTGATCCGAGTGTATGCGCTAACTATCGTGGAGTAAGCCTTTTGTCCATTGCATACAACATACTGCCAAACATAATTTGTAAGAGGCTAAAACAGTACATGTGCGAAACCAATGGGGCGTATCAATATGGTTTTGGGCCTGGAAAGTCGATGAAGGACCAAATATTCACTCTTTGAAAAATCCTGGAGAAAACACAAAAAAGCAGATCGACTCTTACCACCTCTTTGTCGATTATAGGGCTGCCTTCGATAGCCTGATACCGCGACAACTTTATGAAGCAATGTCCGAGCTTCATATTCCTGAACAAACTCATACGGCTCTGTAGATCCACACAGATCCACAGTCAAGATCGGGAAGAACATGACCGAACTCTTCAGCACGATCCGAGGCCTAAGGCAGGTAGATAGATACCTTATCGTACGATCTCTTTATATACGAGTATTAATGGAGGTCTTTATGAGGAAGGTCCAGTGAACCTTGATAAGACCATCAGCAGCAAAAGTAATATGCTGCTGGGATACGCGGATGATATAGACATCATTGGACGAAATTTGCGCGAAGTTACTGCGGTCTTGTCTAGAATTGAAAGGAGAAAGAAGGAGTCGAATAAAATGGTCCTGACAGTTAACGAAGACAAGACAACGCGTAAACGTCGATAACCGTTGCAACTTCAAGGTAGTAGACGATTTTATCTACCTCGGCTCTGCCGTAGACAAAAATAACGATATCAACCTAGAAATCAAACGGAGAATAGCGCTTGGATACAGATGCTACTTCGGACTTAGTAAGCACTTCCGTGATAAAGCGCTATCTAGAGAGACAAAGTTCCAGCTTTATCCGACTCTCAGACAACCAGTTTTGCTTTATGGCGTGGGTCATATCGCAATCAGATATAGATAAGAAACAGCGCAGGGAATATTTGAGAGAAAAATGCTCCCGAAAATATATGGTCCTATAATAGACAATGGCGAATATCGATGACAAATGAACAGCGAGCTGTTACATTGTGTATCAAAATATAGCGACTGCGCTGGCTTTGCCATGTCATCAGATTGGACGAAAATGTACCAGCTCGAAAATTGTTTGAAAACGTATTCGAAGGATAGGACGACCAAAACTTCGGTGGAGAGATCAGGTCGAGAATTCCCTGCAGACTTTTGGTGTCTCCAAATGGAGACAAAGGGCGGAGAAATATGTCAAATTCGTTTAGTTAAGGTCAATAACCCACCCCATAGGTTGTAAAGGACCACCTAAGTAAGTAAGTAAGATGGAATGAAAAACTGACATTAGAAGAAGATGAAGGTTTCATAATTTAAATTTTTTTTAAAGCTTTCCTAAACCAATTAGGATAAATGATCCTCGACTTATGAGTGGTTCAACCTCTACCTTTTTAGATTTTTATCTTTATTTTTATCTGATATATAACAGGTCCCTTCCCACTAAAAGACTTAAAGGTACTTAAACGAAATGACCTAAGATTTCTTTTGAACAAAAAAATCTAAAATAAAAATATAGGTTTTTACAAAAATGTCAAAACAAACTTTAATTTCGCAAAAAAAATCACAAGTAAATATTTATGCGAATTTTTTAATTTTGGGCAAAATACAATAGGTAATTAGTTATAAGGATGGGAAAAATAGGTCGTTCGACCAAAATTTTAAAATTTAACACCCTCCCACTCGGACAGTCATTAAGCGATCTCGTTGAAATTTTGTATCATACACTGATAGAAAAACCGTTCGTCACCATGACGAATCAGCTTCGTCAATTTATCTTCGTAATGGTGACGAAAAGTTTCGTACTTGCGATGTTTTTGTGCGTCAATAGAAAGAACACGATCATCAACTCATGTTTTTGGATATTTCGAAATTCGTCGAGGGAACAATAAGGTTTCATTCCCACGACGAAAATATTTATTTGACCATTTTGCTGAAAATATGATAAAACGAAGCAATCAATTTATAGTTTGTGCTTAATTGTACTGTTCAATATGCGTTCTGATTACATTAGTTAAATAATTTGTTGTAAAAGTTCAATTTCAAAAATCTTATAATGGTGATGAATGGAGTTCGTCGTGGTGATGAATGGGATTCGTCGTGGTGATGTATGGGATTCGTCGTGGTGATGAATGGAATTCGTCGTGGTGATGAATGGAATTCGTCGTGGTGATGAATGGAATTCGTCGTGGTGATGAATGGAACTCGTCGTGGTGATGAATGGAATTCGTGGTGATGAATGGGATTCGTCGTGGTGATGAATGGTCTTCGTCGTGGTGACGAATGGGATTCGTCGTGGTGATGAATGGAGTTCGTCGTGGTGATGAATGGTCTTCGTCGTGGTGACGAATGGGATTCGTCTGTTAGCAAATATATTACTTGATGAGATTGTTTTTGATTTAAAGCATCAGAAGTAATGAATACTTCTCGTTCGTTTGCTTTAAGACTTTCCTGATAAGAACTGCGTTTCGAACCGAATAACCACAACTGAACCCAAAGCAGTCAAGTAATTCTATTTTCCATACCGTTTTTAATGGTCTAAAACCAGAAGAATATTTATTGAAATTTTTAAAATTTAAATAGGTAGGGTCATGAATTCGTCGTGGTGATGAATGGAGTTGGTCGTACTGATGAACGGGATTCGTTGTGGTGATGAACTCGATTCATCGTAGGAATGAAATCGTCCTGAGGACGAAACAGAGATTCGTCATGATGACGAACAAATTCATCAAGAGGATTATTCCGTACGTTAGCTGACTTTTGACGGAAAAATAATCGTGATGATGTACAAATTCATCATCATGACGAAGCTTTTTCTATCAGGATAGGACTAAACTATCGAATAGGACTAAACATGGTGCAAAATTCATCCCGATCAGAGGACATTGCTTTTCAAATTTGACTCAATTTACATAAAATGCCCCATACATATTATTTATCGTCGCAAAATAAGACGATTTAGCCATGTCCGTCCTTCTCTTACATATAATATATGTAATATATTACAAAATACATAATATATATAGAAATATACCTTATAATTGCAGTTCGTTTCCGATTGAAAATGAGCCAAATCGACTGAAGTTTTGATAAAGCTTCCCCGTATATCGCTTCCAAACATACTTCTTTATGTAATATAAAATCCCTTTTCTAAGCAATAAAGCTGAAACTTTGCAAGAATGCATCCCAACAAAAATTTCCCTAATAATATAATATTTTATTATAGTCCCCATACAGAGTTCGCGCTGTAATATTCTTATTTTAGCCATAAATACGAGTACCACATTTTCCAGTCGTGTTGTTTGAAATTTTACAGTTTGTGTTTTATTTATACAAAAAATTATGCACAACGGAAATTTACCATATCGGCCTACGTCGCGATATAGTCGCTATGAAGAGGTCGCCGTAAAATATCTTTGGTTAAGCCATAGATGCCACATTTTCTAACCAAATTATTATCTTTTTATTATCCCCTCACCTAAGGAAGGAGGATATATAATATTTGCTAAGATGCCAAAAGTGTAACACATCGAAGAAGTGACCTTAGACCCAAGTATGTTTGGTGGAAATTCGATTTGGGTCATTTTATGTCATTTGATCAATGTCTGGCTGCCTGTCTGCCTGTCTGTGTGTCTGCCTGCTAGCTGGTGCGCACGATAACTCTCGAAAGGATTAACCGATTGACTTAAAATTTGGTAAGCGGTAATATTTTGCTCTATCTCCGGCTAAGTTCGAAGATGGGCCATATTGGGCCACTTCTTCTAGTACGTCTCCCACAAAGGGTTAACATTTAGTGAAATATTCATAAGTTGTCACTCCCCTTTTGGTACCTCCCACACAAATGGAACATCTTGCACCTAAAGTTAGCTCCCTATAGCTTTAATATCAGATCATACAAATACTTGAAATTTGTATAATCTGATATTAGTCCAGTGAAATATGGGTGTTCTTGGAACACCCCTTTTGGTAGCTCCCACACAAATGGACTATTTAGCACCAAAAGTTAACAGCTAATAACTTTAACACCCGTGCATACTTTAAAGTTATTAAAAGCAACTTAAATTGATAATAATTTAATTAAACCAAAAAAAATCATAAATTTAGGAATTTTTTTGGGACTGAAGGTGAGTAGATTCGTAAGTCGGTTTACTCGACGGAACATTCTTACTTGTTTTTTTTTTTAAAGATAAAATCGAAACTTAACCACTCCCGGCCCACTGTAGCCAACGATGAGAATGCTGGAAACTAAAAACAAGTTTTGACATGGTCAAACGTCCGCTCTTAAATATAAATGTACGAGTATTTTTGCAATATTTTCTCTCTCCATAGATTGTTGTCGTTTAGTTTGAACTTAAGCGTTATCTGTGAAATACACACAATGTGCCGACTGCGACATCAGTAAAGCGACACAGTCATCCATACAGTTTCATTTCGTTTGTACTCTTCAAAATACATTCTATTCTGGGAATACAATTAAATAAAGATGACTTCGGCTTCGTCTTGTTGTGGAGCTGCAATAACATTCGTAATATGTGTTTTAATCACGAAGTTGTGTTCGGCTTATGAGATACCCAGTGTAAAATTGGAATTATTGAACAATGGTTTTGCTTTAAGCCTAACAGGTATGCATATGTATTGGTACTTGTATATCCCTCAAAAAAAATATTATATTATTTCGTCTGATTTTCGTAGAATTATACATTTTTTGATTTTATATAGTTTCTTTTATTCATTATCAAAATAAACAATCTTCGACAAAATGATAATCAAAAATATGTCAATAGAAAATTTTCGAAGAAAAATCCGAGTTTGAATGTTATCCCACAAAGGCAGGAAATTCCAAAAATTTATTAAAGCAGAAATCTATACAGAAACAAGTTAGAACGGTAGTAAGTTCCGCAGGGCCAAATCTATATGTAAATACCTTCCGTCATGGATTGCATTCAATTCTATAACCGGAAATACTTTGAAGTGGAAACGAAGTAAATCATGGATCGATATGGTTCTTTTAGTAGCGAATTCTGTTAAAAATAACATAAAATTAACAAAGTTTCAGCCAAATTAGAAAATGTTGCATCTATGACTTAATTAAAGATATTTTAGAGCGACCTCTACATGTGGACTTTATTAAAATGTAGACAGAAATGGTACAATCCCGCTGTTGTTTATTTATTATTTTTAATTTTTAAATTAATAAAACACAAACTGCAAAATGTCATAGAGCGGAATATGAGGTATTTGTGGGCTGAATAAAAATATATTTAAGAGCGACCACTAAATGGGAACTATAAAGTAGTACGAACTAATTTGGGTAATTTATATTGTGATTGATTCTTGTCAAAATATAATACAAACTGCAAAGTTTCAACTAAATTACTTAAAAAATTAGGATTTTATAGCATAAATAAGAATGTTTGGAAGCGACCTCTATAGGAGAGCGATATCAAAACATTAACCAATACGGATCATTTTCAATCCTAAATAACCTGGAATTATAAGAAATGTTTCTACAAATTTTTAACAACCTAGCGCTATTATTACGAACCCTAAGTGATTTCAACAGACAGATGGACAGACAGACATTGTTAAATCGTCGTAGAATTTTACGACAATCAAGTAGAGATACTTTTTTCAATAGCATTTTTTTGACAGATCACGTGTGAGTCGTGTCATGCTGTCATGTTATTTTTGTTAAGTATTGTTTGGCATTTCATCATGGAAAGACTTACGCCTGAACAACGTTTACGCGTGTCATTTGCCAGTTACCAGTCGAAATTAGAGTTGGGCACTATAGTTCTTTTAAGTGATCGCTCTTTTTAGTTCAGTTCAATTGAGTGAACTAGTTCGTTCATTTAGTTCAACAGCTCACTTTAGTGCACCAGATCTTTAGCTCACCAGCTCACTTTACTTAAACAGTTCATTTCACCAGTTCAAATAAGCCGCTATTAAAGGAATCTGATTGGAACATGAATGGAAGAGTTGGAATCACTAATACAAAGGCGTTTGTATAGGTAGAATCATACATTGATGATGACATAAAAATGGAAACAACACATAACAGCAGAGAAGAGGGAACGAAAAGATATGGTTGAAGAAAAAAACATAGTGAACTACTGAGCTGAAATTAACGAGTTGTGTGAACTAGTTCGTTCAGTTCAGTATAGTGACCCGTTCAATTGAACTAGTTCGTTCACGAACTACACAACTCTAGTCGAAATGCTCGAACGAGTCATCGAAAATTGGACTCAACGGATGGACCACCTGAGACGTAGCCGCGGCTAACATTTGATAGACATAATCTTCAAACAAAAATTTTCGAGTACATCAACTTTCGATGTTACCAGTAGATCTTTTTTAAAACAATTACGAAGTAACATATAACGTTGTTTTTTAAATAGGATTTTATTCAAAAATTTGAATCTCAAATAAAATTTTTTTTTGGTAAGTGCTAAATTTGACGCCTGCAAAAATTCATCATACTGTCCGTAGTCGTTAATCTATTCCTACGACGAATAGATTAACGAGATTCCTACTGTCCCTGATGATACTACTGATCTGATGATTGGGACTGGACCACGATCCCAGATGGGCCACCAATCCTGGACTTTCTGCATATTTGCACTGTATAAGCAACATTTTTGAACCGATCTGTATAAAAATTTACAGAGAAAAGTCTCTTGATACACTTAGATACAATATTAAATTTGAGGAGAATAGGTTCAGATTTAGATATAGCCCCCATATACATGTTACCTCTGATTAACATGTAAGCGCTATAGAAACTGTATTTTATTTCCGATCAAAACGAAATTTGTCAGAAAAAGGTATCTTATTACATTAATGAACACTGCGCAATTTGGAGAAAATCGGTTCAGATTAATATATAGTCCCCATATATATGTTACACCCGATTTGACTTGTAACTGCAGTAGAAACTGTATTTTATATCCGATCGTTACAAAATTTGGCAGAAAAATGTTTCTTAATTTAGGAACCAATACTGCTCAATTTGGGTTCAGATTTAGACATAGCCGCATATACTCTGATTTTTTTCTTTCATTTGAATGAGTATAATGTATTACAACACATACTTACATATATAAATATTTGTCTTGAATTTATTAAAACCGCATTAGGCGTAGCGTCATATCGCCCAAAACCATGTATGTCATAACGCTCAAAAAGCGACATATCGCCCAAAATAATTACCTGGGAATGTCATATCGCCCAAACGCAATGTCAGAAAGCCCAAAGTTTTTTTGAGCGATATGACATTTCAATAAATATAAAATGTTGCAAAGCTAGCATTACAAAAGAACTGTAATAATATAATTCATCATGTAGCGGTGACATATACTGATTTGCCTCCCCAAAGACGATTACGCAAACCAAAGTGCATTTGCGTGGGTCTTAAAGATTTTCTCCTCTGGGATATATCAAAAGACGGCTACATTAGACATGACGGCTACGGCTAATTTTAGACATCACTTGAAATTTGGAATGTCAATGATTTGAAGACAACCATTCATTCACGATACGGACTGCTATTTTTGTCTAAGTAAACATATTGGAGTAGGAAGGATCATTCGCTGGAATTACTCTGAAGTAAAATATTTCACTTTGCCAGTTGCACATTCGGAAACAATACCAATTCCCAAGTGTCCAAGTATAGCTAACAGCCTAATTACGGAAACATCATCAAGTTCAACTGAGTACTCAACTCTGAGCGATTCAAGTTTGAGTCAGAAGTCATCGCTTTTAAATCAGAAATCGTCGATTCCCATTGTTCATGCTGTCTCTGGGATAGCCGTGCTCGCGAAGATCTTTACAGAAGAAAGAAATGGCCAACAAGAAAACACATTACATTGGGTGAAAACAACATAAAATACACACCTCTCGTCCAAAAAGAAAACATTATTTTGCCACCAAAAATCGAAGAAGGCGTTTTTGATGGGCCTAAAATAAGGAAACTGATGAAAGATGTAAATTTCTAATCATATTTGACGTCGGATGAAATTGTAGCATGGAGGTCGTTCAAGTTTGTAGTTTCAAATTTCCTTGGATCCAAAAAAAGCCCGCAATATTGAACAATGAAACAATCGCTATTTAAACAGAATTAAGAAAAAGAATTTTTTGAAATTCTCTTACCTCTACCAAAAGGGCTATAATTTTTACATTTATCCGTAGATTTTTTTCAAATAGGCAATATATTCTTCGCTAAGATGCAAACTTCTAAAAAATAAAATAAAACTATTTTTTTCGATTTTTTTTCTATTTTTTATGTTTTTTTTCGTCCCAGGATTTTTTTTTTATTTAAAAAAATCTACTTTTTCCAATTTGTTTAGTGACTGTTACTAAACCACTGCTTCTATGTGAAAGAGATATTTCCAACATTGGTAGCCCACATTAATAGCTTCAATTTAACGTATAAGACCTGATCGGGCACATACTCCAAAAATTATAGTGCAAATACTAAGGGTACCTTCGACGATAATAGTATTTTTAATAAACTTTTTAAAAAAAAATGTATCCATAAAAAAAATTTTGGTTTTGATTTTATATAACAGTATGCCACAATCTATACAAAAAAATAATTATTAGGTCTGAGGCACAAAAAAAAATTTTTTTTTTGTTGCATGATGTAATCGGATTTCTATTCATTGTGTTGAGGCTAATAATAACTACAGTAAATGCAAATATGTTGAATATTATTATTAGTTCAAACGGAAACTAATTATTCCAACTATTCAAAGAGAAATACTTAATGTGCATTGCCTTGGTGGTGTCGGGCATTATATAGTCGGCTCCGCCCGACTTTAACCTTTCCTTACTGGTTATATTCCGTAATGTGTTACACTGTAAGCATTCAGTATAGTAGTTTTAGGAAAAAAATTAGGTTTTTGTGGATTTTTCAATTTATTTTGCGAATTGTTGGATTTACCCTTTCAAATATAATAATGTTGGAATTAAACTCGACTTCTGATGACAATAGCTACAAATTACAAAATAACTACAAAAAAAAAAAAGATTGATTTTATGGATTTATTGAATGTCTGTTTGTTTTTAATCTTTTATCATTTTTTCCCAATCCCGGATAAAAAATGCGCTCTCTAGTGCGTAAATATGTCTTATCGAAAGGGACCTTCGTATAGGGGCTATATCAAAGAATGGACCGATATGCCCCATTTTAAATAGGGATCGTCCCTGGGTTAAGAAATACCAATTTTCATTAAGATTGCTTCATATTTGCGACCTGTGGTGTCGAATATAAAAAAGAACGGAACGCTAAACGTAGTGATACTGTTAGTGTTCTGTTCAAAAGAACAGTATTACTACGACGTAGTGATACTGTTCTATGAACCGTACGTTATCGTAGTGATACCGTTTGTCGTGTTCTAAGAACGGTACGTTATCGTAGTGCTACCGTTCGCGAACAGTAACACTAAAAAAATGTTTAGTGTATTCTGTTCTCGTGTAGGGGTTGCGATACTGTTCCGTTCGCGACGAAGGAACGGTACAGAACGCTAAGGAACCGTTCCTTAGTGTTTTTTCCGCACTCTGAAAAAAATTGCTATTTGATGAACTAATTTTACCATCAGATATACCCACTAAGACAATGTCATGGCCATTTGAAGTTATGCTGCCCAAAAAAATATTTGTTTTGCATTTTTCCACTTTTTTTATTTTTGATAAAAAATATTTTTTTTGGAAATACAAAATATAAATAGCAATTTTTGTTAATTCAAAAAGTTTATGTGAAAAAATCTTCATATGTTCTGCCCTGATATCAATAAAATACTCGGGAAAAAAATGTAAAATTAAATTTGCAATTGAAAATATCATGGAAACTATAACTCTTAGGTGTAAAAAAGCTTTTGTAGACCTCGGATAGTAGAACGAATAACGAATCAGACAAGAACAAAACATTTCACAAACCCGAGGTATCCAACTAACCTCCGGCCCTGTATACCATAGCCAGCGCTACCGTTGGGAAATTTCAAAAAGGGGCACAAAAAGGGTATTTTTTCGAAAAAAGGGGCAACCGATCATTAAAAAAGGGGGAACAATTTTAAGGTTTTTATTTAAAGAAAACAACAATAAAAAACAAAGCTTAACATAAAAAATAAGTAGGTAACATTAAAAAATGCATTCATTTACACTAAAACTAAACAAAAAATACAATGTTATACAAAACTTCTTATGATGTATACTAAATATATTTTATCACATACATTTCTTTATTTATAGTTACTTTTTTGTAACTTTTTTTTTTATACTTTCTTATTAGATCTGTGCTTGGGGCAGATGTGTTTTGTATTGAGTTTTTTTGATCTCACAATAAATCTGTTTAGAAAAAAGCTTATAATATTTATGTACATCAACCTAATGAAAAATAAATTGGATTTTTTTTATAAACACATATATTGTTACAATTAAGAAATCACTCAAATTAATTGTATTCCGAACGTAGCGCGTTAGGCATTTCCGTACGTTAGTACGAAAGTGTTGTCATAAGAGTATAAAAAGCAGATTTTTTTTAAGAAAAGCCAAAACGTGGCACAAAGAAGCGAAAAGGGGCACATTTAGTATTAAAAAATAAAAGGGGCGCAAAAGTAGCACGGCTGAAAAAAAGGGGCAAATATGCCACTTTAGTCGCACAACGGTAACGCTGACCATAGCCCAAAATTAAACATAAATTCTCCAATACCTTTTCTATAAGCGTGCCAAGTTTTGTCGCAATCGGTTGTCTGGTTAAGAAACGCCAGAATTATATCAATTTTGTTATTGCTCACACTGTACGTTGGAGTCTGAACCCACGTATAGTTTTCTACGGCAGTACCTAGTTAGGCCGATAATATGGCATTTTCGTCAGATCTGCGCGATACCAAATAAACATTCTGGAAAGAGCCAACATGGCTTTTGTAGCTCTATATACCAGTAAAACGGCAATAGGAAAACGTTGGGGTCTGAACCCACGCATATAGGATTGTGTATCACTGGTGCGTTGAGAACGACTACAACTGAGTCAGTATGCGCCTGACCCACGATGTCAAACGTTAACGTTCGCATGACTTCTATGCAAAAAACAACTGATTTGCGACCAACCAACAGGCATCAGACAGTATGTTTTCATTCGCTTTGTCCTTCTGATGCCTTTTTGTAGGTCACAAATCAGCTGTTTTCGAATAGAAGTCATGCGAACGTTTACGTTCGACAATGTGGGTCAGGCGTTAAATGATATACAACATTTAAATCCTCCAGACATTTTAGCAAGGCAATATGCCGCATCTACTGCTATTAGACTCAGAGAACTGCCACTCTGGTCAGGAAATGGCTACGGGCATAATGTATAATGTTGAACTGGAAAATGTGGATATGCTTGTACGACCTTCAAGCACTTTCGATAGATAATGCCCTTACGGCAACAAATGACAGGTGGTCACAAGTCAGGCACTGCATACATTCCAGACAGGTGTGCCCCTGCCTAAACTTCAATCGCTCCAAGCCCTGCTGTCGTTATCGAAACCGACGTCTGACTTACCATGTCTGCCATGAAGGGTCCGCCTGATTGGAGTCACGCAGAGAGATTAAAGGCCCTGCTAAATGACTTTTGCAAAAGCTGTAGAGATGAAGTGAAGGGAAATCAACAGAACCCCTTCTTCGTTTGTGCCTCACTCTCTCAAGAAGGCGGCAGGTTACAGCTCTCTTTTCTTTGGGAAGTTGGCGGCTAGATAAAATACTCGTACACGAACTTTTGAGCTACCTAAATTAATCAAATTGGTTCAACGGTACGTCCTTGTGGTAGACTAATGGATTACACAGTCTAATGGTGTTTTCTTTTCTAAAAAAAGATGTTGCCCTGTCAGAGAGCAGCATTTTAATAATGTCGCCTACACCCTCTTGTACTGCTGCATATTTTATGGTCAGAATCGATAACAAATATGCAAAAAACTAGCCTTTTAACTCACTAAAAGTAAACTAAAAACAAAGAATACTCCACGGCGCCGCCTAAATAAAGCATCTGACCAAACTTCATTATAAAAAAGCACGCACGAACCTAGTCATGTCCTTCTATCTGTCCGTTAAATTAAGTCAGTAATAATAGAGCTAGGTTGATCTAATATGGCAAAAATATAGTTGCAGATCGTTTGATATTGAATATGTATGAACCACTGTATCGTTTATGTTAGCTCCCCTACATAGGTCGCTTCCAATCTGGAACTAGCTATTTTCTTTGCTCCTAAGCCATCCCCAGGGAAAATGGGCCATATTTTGACGCACTTTTTGATATAACCCTTATATAAATGTCTCATCCGATTTGATAGCCCAGTACGCTAGAGGCCACATTTTTTAACTGACCTAACTCTTAGCAACTAATTTGCCGAATTATGAAAGTTGCTATTTTATTTGGTCCAGAACTAGAAAAAAATACTATGTTTTCATATAGCCATCTTATAAAAGTCCATTGGATTGATCATCGCAGTTTTGAGAGAACATCATACTGCATCTCTGCCCCACCAATCTACTGAAAAGGGAGCTAAGCTTTTTGCTGGCACCTTTTTAAGGCGACTATACACAGCAGGTCATCTTTAGAGAGTAAACAATTGTAACAGATACAGCTTATTGATCGAAAAGGATTTATTGTTCTTACCGAGATATTAGTAAAAGACATAAATGTCGTATTATTTGTGAATATTTTATTTCATTCAATGTGATTTTATCCTCATACCCGTATAAGACTAAATAATTATTTTTTAAAATTTCAGGTGATCCAGGTATCAAAAAAGTTTTATATGTCGTCAAGATTAACGACAAATGTCCCGGTTTCATGGATCTAATATTCGAGCCACAAACCGTTTGGACAACAACACAGTTATCTACGCCTCTAAATGCCAAAGATAAATTAAATATCTCCATTTTAGTGGACTATAATGGAGAAGCTTATAGATCCTCGCAATATATCATAGTTGGTGAAAATAAAAACAAAGCTATTGTTGCCGCTACAAACTCCAACCCTGGTCAACAAACTAAATGTGAACGGAACCCAATACATCCGGGAAATTGTGAATCAGCTCAGACCGTAGTACCGACTATACCAAATATCTGCAAAAATCAATTAGTTTTCGAAGAGAATTTCGATGGTACGGAAGTCGATACAAAAAAATGGTCATTCGATATAAGAACCCTTTTAACTGGTCGGCAAACAGAAGAATTCGCTTTATACGATAGTCAAAGGGAAAATATTTTCCTCGGAGAAGGAGTTTTAAATATCAAACCTACATTTACGCGGGTCGATAGACGAAGTGCTGCCATAAATTTTAGATCCCGCTGTACTCCGGTAGAAAATGTCATCAGCGAATGTAAAGTAATGACCCAACTTCCACTGTTGTATGTGCCACCGGTAAATTCATCTAACATTAATACGAGAAGTACTTTTAAATTTAAATATGGCCGAGTGGAAATCAGAGCTAAGCTACCGAAAGGAGACTGGTTACTGCCATGTAAGTAAATATAAAGAACGGACTTCTTAACATTTACCTTATTCCCAAAAGGTTTATCAAATTTTTCTAAATGATAGTTGGAGTAAAGTTGGGCGAAGCCTACTGTATAACACCCATCATATCTCCCTCATTTCAAATCCGATATAGTCATTAATTTACAGCCAGTTCCGTTAGACAAATTAATCTCTAGATCTTCACGAAGTCAACCCGGAGCTAGACCACATATATATAGGGATATTAACATGTATGCGTGATTATTGTTGACCCATTTTAATTTAAAATAATTGTATGAAAACAAGTATAATTTCAGCTAGATCGACATGTTTATATGGAGGGTTATATCCATAGCCTGGACCATATGCACCATTATTATAAGTGTTATATCTAGTAGTATGACAACAAGTATATTATATTTTCAAAAAATATGTATCAGTTCAATTTGATTTTTTTGAATTAAAATATTAACGAGGAAATTCTCCTTTTTTTAAATAAAGATATAATTTCATATTTAACATTTTGGTGTCAGAAGTGGGATAACCATGGTTTTGGGTCAAGAGGAAACCCAACAATTAACAGAAATGTTTGCAAACGCTTTAAGAGAGATTTCACAGCAACAGAATACAAATGCACAAGCAACCGCATCTAGCAAACCACCACCATTTACCATCTCGGAATTTAAATCAACGGATACATCATCAGTCGAAGACTATTTTCAGCGTTTTGACCTGGCACTGAAGCTCAGTAAAGTGGCGACCGATGATCATCACACATATGCTCGTGTACATATGGGTGTGCAATTAAATGATGCGTTACGAATTCTTATTCATCCCAAGGATCCTCAGAACTGTTCATATGAGGAAATGAACAATATTTTAATCGCACATTTTGACAAAAAGAGGAACAAATTTTCTGAAAGCATAAAATTTAGGCGAATTATACAGGAAAAGGACGAATCTATTGCGGATTTTACGTTAAGACTCAGAAAAGCTGCTAAGTATTGTGAGTATGGGGCGTTCCTTGACAGAATGCTTACGGAACAATTGCGATGAAATTATCGCAAAGAATCCAACTACATTTAATGAAGCATATGAAATTGCACATTCCTTGGAGGTAACACGCCAAACCACTACAGACAAGAAGACACATGTGCAAGAATTAGTTGAGCCCACGAATGAACTGGGATATGCTCTTGCGCAATTTAAGAGGAAACCTGCACAGAGTGGAGTTAAGGAGACTAGAAGTGAAACATCATTAACATGTTATGGGTGTGGTGGTAAACATCTTCGAAATCTTTGTAAATTTCGTTCCGCGAAATGCTTCGCGAAAGTCCGGTCATAGTGCAAGAGTGTGTAAGGCCGCTACAGCTCAAGTAACAGAGGAACGGCCCGACGAGATGTACGATTCTGTCCAATGCCTGAATTCCGTAAACGTAGTGAAGAATAAATCTATTGGAAAAAAGATAATTCGAGTGGTCATCAATGGCTGTGATGTGGATATGGAACTAGATACAGGTGCCCCATGTGGAATAATAAGTAAGAAAACTTTACAGAAGATAAAACCAGTAGATCGACTTCTAAAAACGGACAGACAGTTTTCAAGCTACACAGGGCACAAAATTCCATGCATCGGTCGCGTACCCGTCGGTGTTAAAGTAAGAGCGAAAAATCGTAGGTTAAATATCTACGTCGTCGATGGCAACTTCGAGTCCCTTTTTGGGAGGGAATGGATTTCACACTTTGTAGATGACATCGATATAGGCGAGCTGTTTAGTCCCCATTTACATGGTACTTTTTTTTAAGTAACTTATCGGCTTATTCTCTTTTGAAAAAGTATTTACGTTCACACGCGTACTTTTTTTTCAATACTTAACTTATTTTCATTTGTTTTGTTTCGGTTTTTCCTGTGTGAATTGTTGTTGTTCCCAAGAGCGAAAAATCGTAGGTTAAATCTCTACGTCGTCGATGGCAACTTCGAGTCCCTTTTTGGGAGGGAATGGATTTCACACTTTGTAGATGACATCGATATAGGCGAGCTGTTTAGTCCCCATTTACATGGTACTTTTTTTTAAGTAACTTATCGGCTTATTCTCTTTTGAAAAAGTATTTACGTTCACACGCGTACTTTTTTTTCAATACTTAACTTATTTTCATTTGTTTTGTTTCGGCTTTTCCTGTGTGAATTGTTGTTGTTTCCAAGTGCGAACGAAAAACACAAAACGATGAGTACGATAAGTACGAGTACGGCATACTTTTTTTCCCCCCGTTTCCGACTGCCTCTCTCGCCCACAAAACGCCGATAAGTATGCTTAATACTTAAAAAAAAGTATCATGTAAATGCAGACTTACGGACGCCGATCAGGTGAATTCAGTAAAGGTGGCTACACCAACGTTAACCGTGAAACAGAATCTAGCATTACTACAGCTTTTACGTAAATACGAAGATATCTTTAGCAAGTCTGCAGGGAAACTCAAGGGGCCTCCTGCGAAGTTACATTTAAAACCGGGGTCGACACCTGTTTTCACGAGAGCCCGGGATATTCCATTGGCCCTGCGGGATGCGTACCCTGCCGAAATTGATTCGAAGATTAGGGCGGGGCTATTTTAAAATGTTGAGTACTCGGAGTGGGCGTCGTCAACACATGTGGTGACAAAGAAAAATGGCAAGATACGAATTACGGGTAATTATAAACCCACATTAAACCCGAGAATGATAATAGACGAACACCCTATACCGAAAGTGAAAATGATATTAAATAAAATGGACAACGCCAAATTATTTTGCCATTTAGATATCACCGACGCATACTCCCATCTAACCATAACTGACGAATTCGCACATGCACTGACTCTAAATTCACCGACACATGGTCTAATCCGACCAAAGCGTGCAGTATATGGCGCGGCAAATATACCAGCAATTTGGCAAAGAAGAATGGAAAGTGTACTACAAGGTGTTCCTAATATCAGTAGTTTTTTTGACGATATTTTGGTCCATGCTGTAAACTTTGATGAAATGATTTCCAATCTTCAGATTACTTTAGAGAGGCTTAAAGATTCTGCACTTCGACTGAATAGGTCAAAATGCGTATTTGCGGCACCTGCAGTTGAATTCTTGGGACATAAAATCGATGGAAATGGGATACATAAATCGGATAAACATATAGAAGCTATCCGCGATGCTCCAAGACCAACGACAATGGAAGAACTGCAATTATTTTTGGGCAAAGCATCGTACTACAATTCATTCATTCCGAATTTGTCTACTAGAAGCAGACCTCTGCGAAACATCTTTGTGCAGGACACATTTGTATGGACCTCCGAGGCGGACCAGGCCTACGACGATATTAAGAATGCATTAATTTCTCCGGAAGTTCTACTCCCGTATGACCCCAAGCGACCGTTGTTGTTAGCAACCGATGCCAGTCAGGTGGGACTGGAAGCAGTCCTTTCGCACCGTTTACATAATGGACAAGAACGACCAATAGCTTATGCATGTCGTACTCTGACAGCTACAGAACGGAAATATCCACAGATGGACAAAGAGGCGCTGGCAATAATTTGGGCGGTACAGAAATACTTTTTATATCTTTATGCACGTCATTGGACATTGATTACGGACCACAAGCCTTTATCTCAAATACTTCATTCTGATAAATCATTGCCCGTATTATGTATTAGTAGAATGGCCTACTATGCTGATTATCTTAGTAACTTCGATTTCGACATTGTTTTTAAGCCAACCAAATCCAATTTAAATGCTGATTTTTGTTCCCGAATGATAAACCCCGATTCCGTTACACGGTTGTATGAGTCACGTGTAGATCAATACCAACTACTAGAAGATGATGGCTTCGATTATTTTATCATAAAACAGATTCAACAACTGCCGGTGAAATCATATCAGATTGCAAACGAAACGAGGAAAGATGCTAGGTTAGGAGAAATAGCAAGATTGCTGGAGTCCGGCAAGTGTCTGAGAAAGTGCGGGTATAAGGCACCCGAGGCGAACTATAAACAGACAGGAGGGTGCTTAGTATTTGAATTTTGATGGATCTACATTCGGCACATTTAGGCATCGTAAAGATGAAGGGGTTGGCCCGATCTTTCGTGTACTGGCCAGGGTTGGATTCCGACATTGAACAAGTGGGAAACACCTGTGTCGATTGTTCTAAATATGCAAATAACCCCCCTAAATTTAAGGAACATCACTGGGATTACCCCAAGGGCCCATGGGAGCGCATACATATAGATTATGCTGGCCCATTATTGGGAACGATGTTTTTAGTGATTACGGATGCGTTTAGTAAATGGGTTGAAGTAAAACTAACTAGATCTATTACAGCAAATGCCACTATATCAATTTTGGATGAACTCTTATCCTCATACGGAGTACCGATTACCATCGTTTCAGATAATGGCACAAATTTCACATCAATGGAATTCAAGAACTTCTTGCAGAATGTAGGTGTAAAGTATCATAAATTAACGGCACCCTATCATCCATCGACAAATGGTCAAGCCGAACGCTCGGTACGCACTATTAAGGATGCTCTTAAATCAATGGGCACAAACAAGAATGGCATACAGAGTAATCTAAACGAGTTTTTACGTCAGTACAGAAATGCCCCACACTCCACCACTGGTCAGTCACCAGCTCAACTGTTTTTTGGAAGATCCCTACGTACGCGCCTCGACCTAATTTTTCCGCAAGAGGTGTCAACTTTGGTTACACAGAAACAATACATGAAATTCGATGCAAATTTCCGCAACTTTAATACGGAAGATAACGTGTGGTTTCGATCGGAAAATCCACGCATGGACAAGTGGGTGCAAGGAACCATTCTGCACCGTCTAGGAGATTTGCATTATCACATTGCTTACAATGGCAAACTGTAAAAAAGTCATATTGATCAGATAAGGAAGATGGCACGTGAAGAAACAGAACCACAGGAAGAAGGTACAGATAGAAGACGTCAATGGGACAACAACCGATATTCGCATAAAGGACGAGACGAAAATGAAGAAAGTCGTTTTATCCACTATTATCCTAAGGACTCGGTTACAGAGAATTCTACGGATGACCCAATGCATCGGGAGAGAACTATCGAGAATACTATGGGCGATTATTTAACTCCGTTTGTTAGAACTTGTCAACTTTGTGCACACCCAAGAGCCCCACCTATCGAGAATACTATGGGAAATTCTATCGTACCAGACGATTCATGTTCAACCGATTCTTTAACTCCTCCAGTTAGACTCCAGTTTGTGCACAGCCAAAAACCCCAGTAAGAGCTAAATCTACTACGGAACAACTACTTCGGAGATCAACTCGAATGAAGAGGCAGCGACTAGTATATTCTCCATAGATAGTCTTGCGGAAGGGGGAAGAAATGTTATATCTAGTAGTATGACAACAAGTATATTATATATTTTCTCATTCGCCATAGGAAACTGTTTTTATTATTCTAACTTTTTCTGCTTTCAAAAAATATGCATCAGTTCAATTTGATTTTTTGAATTAAAATATTAACGAGGAAATTCTCCTTTTGTTTAAATAAAGATATAATTTCATATTTAACAATAAGAAATTATTTTAGGCTAAATCGAATATAAATGCCAAAATTTAAGCCTAATCGGTGAGTGATTTTAGAAATAATAAATCAGTAAGGAAGTACTACAGTTAGGCGGGCCCAGTTGCTCCTCATCGAAACCAACCAACAACAACCGACAAGATCTGTCAGACTTCCTAGAAAGGCCGACCCCAGAATACTCGTATCCAGACGTCGTTTACTTAATACGGACATTAAAGAAACTCCACCACACCATTTGCAGAAGTCATTGGCTTCAATTCTCGCCGATCTAGCGTCATAACTAACACTAACGCAGGCAGCCTCTAGTGCGAGGAGATATTTTGACCTTCTACAGGTGTCGATTTCTGTTCATCTCTCTTTGGACTGCCAGACTACATCTATATATATATATATATATATATATATAGTCCACTCGGTCGGTTACCATTGTGCTACACTGTGAGTACCTCCACTTTGACAGTTTAATCTTAATGACGCTCTGGTTACAACTGCTCTAGCCACAATATCAATCGGCAGTAGATGGTATAGGACTTGTAGATACTATGTCGCTGTAGTCATTAAAGTCCAACTTTCGCTTAGGCAGGCAGTTCTCTAAACCCCCATTAATTGACTGGTGATGGATAGCTTATTAGTTGCCGCCCACCACACCACAATGCCGTAAGTATTGGGAGAACTCGTGCTATGTATATCCAATGGACGATTTAGGAGAGAGGACCCCTTGTGTCCCTAATGTTTGTCTACAGTAATATTAGGCTACGTACTCGTATGCCTTCCTTACCCGTTTAAATAAATTAAGTCTGAAGGACTATTTCCTGCCAAGGATTGTGAGATATCTCTCCCGCTTTAGATATGAATAACACTTTGATGTCCATCCATCTACTGAGGATCGCATCTTATTCCACTTGGTCCTTCCACCGGAGTCTTCCCTGTTTGCTCTTTCCGTGGTATTTGTCATCCAACGCCATTCTCGCTGGAGCGTTCGCTGTCATTCGACCAACATGTCCTAACCAGCGCAATCGCTGTATTCATGTCGGAAACACTTAGTACAGCTTACGATTCGTCCGATGTCTATACTCTCCGTGCACGTAGATGGACACATCAATTGTACGAAGGATCTTTCTCCCAAAACTGCTTCATCGGCTTTCGCAAGTACCCGGTGTTTCGGCGCCATAGAGAATCACAAGTAATATAGGGGTCAGAATATTTAATATCGACCTATGTACATAGTTAGTTTTTGGCTAAAATGTTTATAAACAGTTGTAAATAGATAAAATAAAATCTCACTATAATTCTTTTTTTCAAAATTGTTCTTTAAAAAAATTGTTATGGGTATTTTAATTTTAGAAAAAATTAAACAATATGGGTTTTTCGATTTTTTCAAATTTACACAGAATATGCGCCAGGCTCTCACAAATCCAAAATAGTAATTGAATTTTTGAGACTCAATATTTGTAAACGTTATGGACGAAATATGTACTAACACTGGTCTGGCGATTTTTGACGTTTTTTCTGTTTCTGCACGTACATATGTACTTATATGTATCTAGGAACTAGGGATGCAACGAAAGTGACTTTAGCGGAAGCGAATATTGAAATATATTTCTAGCGAATACGAATAGTGAAATATGCATTTTTGCGAAAGCGAATAGTGAAACGAATAATAGATTGACCCTTTAGTACAAACAAAATTAAAGAAATAAATAAAACATATTAAAGCAAAAAAAAATAAAATTGGCCAAAATCTTGGCTTGATTAATGTTTCTGTGTTTGTCCCTTTAAATATGTAACAATTATTTTGTATTAAATTTAACATTAAAAAAAATATATACGAGTAGCACTTCGAAGAACAAAAGTATTAACATTTTCATACGAAAAGTATTTGAAATAGTTTTTTTGCTTGAATAATATTTGAATTAATTCAAATATTATTCATACTTAATCTTTAGTAGATTTTTTGACTTTTCTGGAGTTTAAATTACTAAAAACATACATTTCACATCAGATTTTGTGAACTTTTTAAACCGAAATTTATTTTTCGGTTTACGTTTTCTGTAGAGGCTAAAAACGTTTTCGATTTCAAAAACGTAAATTCTTGTACGAATTTGCACTCTGTGACATGCCTGATAATCCAATTATTTTCCTGGGTGTATTCTAAAGCATTCCGGAAAAATAACCCAAATCCGTCCATGTTTTTATATAGTTTACAACCGTTTCGGCTAAAATTTGACAGTAAGGTTAGGATAGTAGGTTAGGTAGTGCTGTAGAGTTGTGTGGTATCATATAGTCGTCCTAGTCCGATTTTTAATTTTCCTTACAAAGCAAGGCAATTTTTCTAAGCAATGTCAAAGTTTGTAGGAGAGAGAGGCAGAGAGCTTTTTCCGCCTGCCTCACTCTCCTACAAACGTTGGCACTTGCCTGGTGTGATTCAGTACCTATTAGTTTAAGTTGTATTCTATATTTTTTAAATATTCTTGTAATTCATTTCAGATATAATACTACAAAATTATGGTACTTTTGATAAAAAGCAAATACGCATTGCTTTCGCCCGCGGCAATGAAGAACTGATGACGACACTTAATGGTACTCAAGATATCGGTGGACGTCGTCTATATGGTGGAATTGTTAAAGATGTCGATGAATATGATACTGATTTTAAACAACATTATGGAAGTGAGCATTTTGGAAATAATTTTCATATTTATACAATGACTTGGAGTAAAGATAAAATTTCCATGGCTGTGGATGGAGTAAATTTTGGAGAAATTCATGATAATATGAATGAGTTCAATGAAGAGGTTAGTAAAATAAACTGAAAATAATTTATAAATTTGGATATATGAAACTCCCATTTGGATTTAATCTTCAAATTCGAAGGTCTGAAGGTATAATAGTTTCAGCATGCTTTCGAATTGCATGCACGCTTTGCTTGAAAAAAATTACTCTGCTCTAATTTACATGCTCATACATAATTATGTATCTCATTTCAGTTTTTCATATCACTGGGAGTATCAGCTGGCGGTCATCTCGAATTTCCCGATAGTTTAGTAAATCCTGCCGAGAAACCTTGGCAGAATACCTCACCCAAAGCTTTAGGAGATTTTTGGCAGAGCTTAAAAGACGGGAAATTTACCTGGATTGGCGATAGTCAAAACATGCAAATCGATTATGTGAGAGTGTATGCAGTGTAAAACTTAGGGAATTATAAATTGTTTATGGGAATTATAAATTCAGAGTAGGTTTTAAAATCAAATCGGACGTTTTTGGTATATTATGAATATGTACATAAGAATTCCCCAAAAAAATACCATAATGTAGAAATCTAATTGAAGGTTTGCGCTCACCGCACCGCTATATGTGACGCTACGAAGCAGTTTTTTAATAAAAAATAAAGCCGTAAGTTGATTTGCATTTACCAATACAATAATAATAATAATATTGTTTACAAGATAGTTATTAGTATAAAAATAAAATATTCACATAGGGCGTCAACGAATTCTCTCCATCTATTTCTATCTGTGGCTTGGGATTTGAATTTGTTCCATGTTTTTTGAACTCATTCGCATTCCGATCTGACACATCAAATCCAAGCATTCCTGGGTCTACCTCTACTTCTTTGACCTTGTGGGTTCCAGTCAAGCGCCATTCCCCCAATTTCATCTGTTGGACGTCTGAGAATGTGTCCTATCCATGTCCATTTCCTCTTGCGGATTTCTAATGAGACAGGCTTGTTGTCTGTGTTTTGCCAGAGATTCTCATTCGAGATCCAATTCGGCCAATAGACCCTAACAATCAGTCTAAGACATCGATTGAAAAAGTTTGTACTTTATGTTGGGTGTTCTTTGTCAAACTCCACGTTGTACAACCCTAGAGCAATACTGATGTGACACAGCTGTTGAAGATTCTCAATTTAGTTTTCTTGGATATGGGTAATTCCACCAAAAGGTCCACCGTGATCAAAAAAATTAAAGCTATTAAAATCACATTAAGGTAATTTATTATTATACAAAAGTATTCAAATTTTTAATAAAATGGAGAAATTTCGAATGTATTTACACAATATATTAAGAAAAAAAACAATTGCGTAGTGGCAAATTGTAGTTTTGGTTCATTTAAGCATTTTTATTGCACCTTTTTTTAAAATTAACCTCGTAAATGGAGTCTTATGTAAAAAGAGGCTTATTATAAATAATCTTCCTAAGAGCAATATTAATCTTAAATAAAAGTGCCGAGGCAAAAGGAATGAGAAATAACGGTAATTTTTGGCTTATCTCTACTACAAATACTATTGTCACGTTCGACACCGAAAAGAAGCAGTAGTTGTCAGTAGACCAGAAATATTCAAAGCAAGTGCGTCAAACTATTGGTACAAATATAATTTGTATAAAATACCAACATTCAAAAAAAAATCAGTTAAAAAAATTATATAGAATTTTTTTTGTATCCGTTTGAAGTTTGCCACGTTCGACACCGTAAGTGAAAAAAAATTAACTTCACGACACATAATTTTATTTCATCTACGCCATTTTCAACTGTAATTCGAAAAAAATCAATTCAATTTCGAATAAGATAAATTGAAATTCGAAGATTCCATTTGAAATTCGAAAAAAATCAATTGAAATTCGAAAAAAATCAATTGAATTTCGAAACACATCAATTGAAATTCGAAATACATCAATTGAAATCCGAAACAAATCAATTGAAATTCGAAAAACATCAATTGATATTCGAAATACATCAATTGAAATTCGAATTTTTCCATTTGAAATTCGTAATACACCAATTGAAATTCGAAAAACGTCAATTGATATTCGAAATACATCAATTGAAATTCGAAAATGTAAACAAATCTGCACATTATATTGGGTAGAATAACACATTTGCTGACTAAGTCCTTACATATAATGTGAGGTGTAATTAGTTGAAACCAAACATATTTAAATATTTTAATATTAAAGGTTTAACACAGACAAATTGTATCACTTAAATGCTACCCCGTCTAATATACAGGATTGATTTTGTTTACATTTTTCGAATTTCAAATGATGAATTTCGAATTTCAATTGATGTTTTCCGAATTTCAATTGGTGTATTACGAATTTCAAATGAAAAATTCGAATTTCAATTGCAATTTTACGAATTTCAAATGATGTGTTTCGAATTTCAATTGATGTGTTTCGAATTTCAATTGATGTTTTTCGAATTTCAATCGATGTTCTTCGAATATCAAGTGATGTTTTTCGAATTTCAATTGACCTTTTTCGAATTTCAAACGGAATATTCGAATTTCAATTGACCTTTTTTCGAATTTCAAATGGAATATTCGAATTTCAATTGACTTTTTTCGAATTACAATTGAAAATGGTGTAGTATTTAAGCTATAATAATTGAGCTAGATGACTGAAATTTGGTATAGAATCTTCTTATAGCTACAGGTAACTTGAGATTGAAAATTGACACTATCGGTCCATTTTTTCATATAGCCCCCATATATAGCATCTCCCTGATTTGACTTCTTAACGTCATAGAGGCCACAAATGTCAACTGATAGGACTGAAAATTGGTAACTGGTGTTTATATATATCCGAAATCCTTCACACGAACAATGATATAGCCCTTATACAAAGGACCTTCTGGATTTGTCTTCGAAACGGCATAAAAACCTCAAATTTCAACGAATTGGTCTAAAATATGGTATAATGAATTTATTTAGTCATGGAAAAAATGTCGCGTTCGAACCAACACAAAAATTAAATTTAAAAAAAACCAGTAAGGAAAGGCTAAAGTCGGGCGGTGCCGACTATATAATACCCTACACCACTCTCGTAATATTAAATAACTCTGATATATAAATTTTGTATAAATTGTTTACATAAATTTACTTTTGGGACATTTTATACTTAAATAATACCCTGTACCACAGTGTGGTGTAGGGTATAAAAACGATTGGATCTGAAGAGCCAAATCGGATGAAACATATATATGGGAGCTATAGCTAAATCTTTACCGATTTTCTTCAAATTCAGCAATGTTGGTTCATGGATCAAGAAACTCTACCATTCTAAATTTCAAAACGATCGGATGTAAAATACAGCTTCTATAGGACTAAAGGACCAAATCGGACGAAAGATATATATGGGAGCTATATCTAAATCTGCACCGATTTTCTTCAAATTCGGCAATGTTGGTTCATGGATCAAGAAACTCTACCATTCTAAATTTCAAAACGATCGGATGTAAAATACAGCTTCTATAGGACTAAAGGGCCAAATCGGACGAAACATATATATGGGAGCTATATCTAAATCTGAACCGATTTTCTTCAAATTCGGCAATGTTGGTTCATGGATCAAGAAACTCTACCATTCTAAATTTCAAAACGATCGGATGTAAAATACAGCTTCTATAGGACTAAAGAGCCAAATCGGACGAAACATATATATGGGAGCTATAGCTAAATCTTAACCGATTTTCTTTAAATTCAGCAATGTTGGTTCATGGATCAAGAAACTCTACCATTCTAAATTTCAAAACGATCGGATGTAAA
This sequence comes from Eudasyphora cyanicolor, assembly GCA_963930755.1. NCBI lineage: Eukaryota > Metazoa > Arthropoda > Insecta > Diptera > Muscidae > Eudasyphora > Eudasyphora cyanicolor. Next base: position 55,684,258 of record OZ005735.1, read on the forward strand.
ATACAGCTTCTATAGGACTAAAGGGCCAAATCGGACGAAACATATATATGGGAGCTATAGCTAAATCTTAACCGATTTTCTTTAAATTCAGCAATGTTGGTTCATGGATCAAGAAACTCTACCATTCTAAATTTCAAAACGATCGGATGTAAAATACAGCTTCAGTTAAATCGACTCAGCTAGTGATTCTGAGTCGATCGGCATACTTTAAGGTGGGTCTAGCTGTGTTATTTTAAGGTGTTACAAACATCTGCCGTGAAACAAACTTATAATACCCTGTACCACAGTGTGGTGTAGGGTATAACTACCCAAGATATTTCTATTAAACAGAGAGGATTCAACAACTTCATTATTTTTTAACATGTTACAATTTTCATCTTTAACATATTCTTTGTAATTTCGCTGAATCCCGTGTTTTTAAAGATGTTCACGAAAACTACTTCTATTATTGTCGCGTTCGGACCGCTCCTTTTTTTGTCCTTATTTTCTAATCAATACTTCGCCTAAAAAAGACTAAAACGCCAGTGATAGTACTATTAACGAACTATAAGATTATGTAAAAGATGAGTCTAAAATATGTTTTATTCTGACCTTTTTATTACTTTGAATGTGTACGACGGTCACGTTCGACACCTTGGAATTGCCCATATGTTATTTGCTCACCAAATATTATGTAGCTTGCAAAAAGCTACTCGTGCTTTATTAATACGGTCATTGATACTCGTATCCTCTGATGAACCGCCGACCTTGGATACGTTACACCCAAAGTAACTGAAGATTCAACATCTTAAAAATAATAGTATCGTCTATTGTGAGGGGGTTACAGTTTCTGTACCTACCCAGCTAACAAAATTATCCGACTTTGTCTGACATCCGACATGACTGCACATAATCGGATCGCTTACGACGATTCTTACCGACTTCGGACCGAATTGTGTCCGATAAGTCTGAGGGAATTTGGTGTTTTTTGTTCCGACTGTTTTCAGCAATATCGTAACGTTTTCTGAACGGTATGTCTGAATGATATCGGAATTCAGAGTGTGTTGTACTTTTTTTTTACAGCGTATGTGTGCCTGTGTGTTTTTTGCTCATAAACATTTTTTGAGGAATTTTGTGTGGCACCGTTAGATAAGCAACCACCAATTGTATGCTGCTTTGTTCTTTGGAATTTTTGTAAGTTGTAAGCATTGAATTATTCTTGTTTTCTGAAAAGTACAACTTATTTATGTTTTTACCACTAAGCATTGAATTCGTTTTTTTCTGAAAACTAAAACTATTAATAAAACTAGTAAAAAATACTCAAAACTGTAAAATTTATTAAAACATCACAGGGAAAGTAGTATTGACTTGGTAAGAATTCGATCCAAAATCGGACCGCATTATCGGCAAAAGGGTCCGAATTTTGCGTGACATTGGTTAAGAATTCGGTCCGAAATCGGTCCGACTCACTGGGGAAAAATATTCTAATTTTATATGTAATTCGGCAAGAATTCGATCCGAATTGTGTACGTTATTCGGTAAGAGTTCGGTACGGCTTTTCTAATTTCCCACGTACGACACGTTTGCGCAAGCATCAGATTTCCCTCCGACGTGTCGTTCCGACAACATGACAACCACTTCATGTTTTTTTGGTACCGATTTCGGTCCGACAACGGATACGATATCGGATGATTTATCCGATTGTCGAACAGATTTCGGACCGAAATCTGAATATTTTGTTAGCTGGGTATGTGCATGATTTTAGTTGTGCGGCAATTTATCTTTAGCCCCACTTTTCTTGCAATTTCTGCTAATTTCACCAGTTTGGTTTGGATGTCAACAAAACGATGGGCCATCAGACAGATATCATCGGCATAATCAATGTCATTTATATATTCGTTCATATTCCATCGTATGTCATGAGGTGCTTCTCTGTTTGTTTCTTCCATCACGCCGTCTAGATCATAAACTCTCAACTACTAGATGTTCCTTCCCTCTCTTAAGCAAATTTCTCGAGTTACGAACGATTAAATTTTTGACATTAGTAGTTAAGAGAAGAAAGAGCACAAATTTGTTTTTATTTTTTATACATATTTTTGGCATTTTTCTCAAACAACATGGCGCTGTAGTGTACTTATGTCCAAAATATTTTTGTTGGACATTTTTTCCTGAAACTCGGAATATATGAATTTTCGAATGAAATTTTAATGAATAACAAACTAAAACATAACGATAATAGCGGGCAGGACAACGTCTGCTGGGGTCAGCTAGTTAGATATAAATTGCCATCAAATGAAATTCTAAAAAAATTTATTTCAAAACCATTTACAATACATATGAGACTTGAGGTATTGATGGTGATGCTCAAGTATATAAACTATTAAATGACTAAAATTTATTACTACATTGTAATATATATAGATGGCATGCATAATTATTTTAAATGTTTAGAAGTTACACTAGTCCGACCGACGAACCTAAAATTCTATATAAAAAGTACAAGTACATTAAATATTAATTTTAAGGTCAACCAAGGCCCCATTTGGAGTTTTTCATCGTCATTCGTAATAGTTTGACCCTCTAGTATCAACAAAATTAAGGACCTTAATTGATATTCTTCAAGGATTAAGAAGTTTTTTCTATATTCTGACCTCCTGGCACCAAAAAAGAAACGTGAAGCGGTTAAGAAGATATTACACTTTTAACAAATGGTATTTTTAGAAAAAACCTGAGATCTGTACCATAAAAACTACAACGAAATTTGAAAACTAAAACTTTATTAAAATCAAAAGGGGTAATTATTAAAATGTGTGTTTTTTTCATTCAATTCGATTCTGCAGTTTTTTATATATTTGACTTGTTTTCAATAAAAATAGTTTTATGTGGGGTTAAGTTGGGGATTTTCTTGTGATTATTTGGGGATAACAGCAATTTTTTCTGGCAACCCTGATTGATGTGGTGAACGGTCTGCTTACTTTGTCCCCATTTACATGGTACTTTTTTTTAAGTAACTTATCGGCTTATTCTCTTTTGAAAAAGTATTTACGTTCACACGCGTACTTTTTTTCAATACTTAACTTATTTTCATTTGTTTTGTTTCGGCTTTTCCTGTGTGAATTGTTGTTGTTTCCAAGTGCGAACGAAAAACACAAAACGATGAGTACGATAAGTACGAGTACGGCATACTTTTTTCCCCCCGTTTCCGACTGCCTCTCTCGCCCACAAAACGCCGATAAGTATGCTTAATACTTAAAAAAAAAGTATCATGTAAATGCAGACTTTGCCATTAAAAAGCACAGTGCACCGCGTGTCCTCACACAATAATTTTATAAGAGTAACAATCTTTTCAGGTATGCCTTTACAAGTTAATGCTGACCACAGTTAGTTGCGATTGACCGTATCGAAAGCTCTTTCAAAATCAACGAAGAGCAAATATAAATGGGATTTGTACTCTACCGATTGTTCTATAATTATTCGTAGGGTATTGATATGATCAGCACACGATCGACCAGGTCTAAAACCAGCTTGTTCCTTCCGCAGTGATTGTTCCACCACTGGTTGTATTCTCTGTAGAATAAGGGATGCCATCACTTTACCAATACTGTTTAACAGAGATATTCCCCTCCAGTTTTCGGATGGTATTCGGTTATTCACCCAAGCATCCCGAATAAGTGCTGTTATATGCTCCGTTTGCGTTGTGAAACCATATTTCAGATGTTGTCCTGTCTAGCTGATTTGAAGTTTTTCATTTGCATCGAAGCTGCAATAACTTCTGCGTTCGTTGGTGGTTCCTTTGGAATCTCTCTTCTAGGGTTTCGTCGAGCTACATTACCGGTGTTACCATAGAAGGTTCCTTCATCATTTCCGGTGGTGGATTGCGAGGTGAACAATTCCCGACATCTTTCAAGTTGTTGATCAGTCCTTGTAAAGTCTGATCCGTCACACTACCCCTGATGTTATTTCCACTCAACTGTTTGATTGCTGAATACACACCTCGTAAGTTCCAGTATTAGCAGCATATTCTGCCTGACTCGCTTTATCATTAACATATTTTTTTCTCTATCAGAACGCACCACATACTTTACACTTTTGGACGATCTTTTGTATTCGCTTTTTATTTGCACCTTCAGCATGGGCGCCTTTGTACGAATAAGATTGTTATGCAGATTCTTCCGATTTTGGATTTCCGTCCAAGTTTGGGGAGTTATCCATGGTTTTATTTTATTTTTCTTTAAGCCGATTGTTGATTTTGCAGACTTTTCCTAAATCAGAACCGACTCTGACCAATTTCTTCCCAGGTATGAAAGAGTCATTATTGTCAAATTTTAGCACGATCGGAATGAAAATGCGACCTGTACTTAAGGAACAATTTTAAATAGACGGACAGACAAACGGTGTACTTTAAAGTGGGTCTAGTCCCAGTATTTTTAGGTGTTAATTAAAATAAATAAGTGAAGCGGCGTTAAGATCTGACATGCCGAATTTTGCATACCCTCATCCTAGGTTGAATGTCAACTGTTTTTGATTCTTTGAAATTTGTTGGGTTTGTTGCGTTAAGAAGTAAAATCTTGAGGTATCTTTATGTGAGGGCTATATCAAAACAAGGACCTATGATGACCATTGTTCGCCTGAAAGGTTCTGGATATACATACACCCAAACTACCAATTTTCAGTTCGACCAGTTGAAATTTGCAGTCTCTATGGCGTTAATAAGTCAAATAGGCTGCAGGTAATTTTCAATCCCAAATTACCTGCAGCTATAACAAGTATCTGTACCAAGTTTCAGTCATCGAGCTCACTTATTGTAGTACTAAGTTTGTACTAGAAGTAGTTGCAAGTATAATTCATGTGGAGGTTTACTGTTTGTGAAAAATTATTATTTGTAACAAAAGGAGGACAAATCCATCATTTTTGAAAAAGGAGGGAGGACGGGAGGACACTGGTTAAAAAGGAGGACATGTCCTCCGAAAGGAGGAAGTATGGTAACCCTGGGTGTGCATGTAGCGTTTCTTTATACTGAGAACATACTGAAGGATCCTTCAGACGTTCAGTGTTATACTTCTCCATCTTCTTGCGATTCATATTTATTCAATCGAAAAGTAGCGACGAGATGATTATGATCGCTATCAATGTCCGCACCACGCCTGGCTTTAACAGTCAGCAGGGAGCCTAAGAAAGATTTGCTCACGATTACATGGTCAATTTGGTTGTGTGCGTTTCCATCAGGGGAGTTCCACGTATACTTGTGTATGTTTCTATGCGGAAATCTAGTACCACCTATAAATAGGCGGTTCCTTGCACAGAAATCATCAACAAGCCTATCGCCGTTATTATTACGTGTGTTGCCAAGTCCATTTTTGTCCATTACTGCTTGTAGATTTGAGCTGTCACAGCAACCTTTGGCATTGAAATCGCCTAACAATATTTTTAATCACCAGCTGGTAGAGAATTACATACATATGTAAGTATTCTAGGTTTTCCAACTTCCCTCTAGGCAGGGGAAAACTTTCGCCTTCTCACATTAGCTATCAATCAACTGGATGTCAATATGATATTTCCAGGGAATACTTGGTCTGGGACCGGAAGTAGTGAGCTGCTTGGGAAATTTAGCAAATGAATCACCCCTGGCTATTCCCAAGTGAATAGCAATCAAGAAGCTTTCCGTACCGAAGTACACATCTGTGAAAGTCTCCACTCCACTTAACGCTAATGAGTTTTTATAAATTGACGGCAATAAGGCAATAACTGTCGGTTAGCACTAACGGTGCCTTAACCCAGATTCCTGAAAACGTGGTAAAACGGGTTTTCGAAACTAAACAACATTCAACTTTTCCGAAATTCGTACTTTAAGGAAGTAAATATAACAAAAAGGGATAAATATTGAACCACCGCCAAATGCTAACAACATGAACTAGAATCGTAAAACTTGGTGTTAGGGTAACCCTTAATATTCATATTTATCCGGAATTTTGAGGTAAATGGGACAAAAGGTATAAATAGTGTATCAGCGCAAAATCAAAAGGTATAGAACTCGAATAGTTACATTCGATGTTAGGGTAAACCTGGAGATTTAAACTCGGAATAAAAAACAGGGGTTCGAAATTAAAACTTAAGAGATAAAATTGTAACAAAAGAAATAAAAATAAAAAGTTGACCTAGATTGACACCAAAACGGCTAATGAGGTTTTGTTCAGAATCATTCCCTTCTATTCGTCCAAGAACAGATCAAAATCGGATCTTCTTCTTTTCGCAGTAATCGCGAAATGAGTATTTTAACCAAAGAGACAAACTTAATTATTTTATTTTTTAGAGATATCGCCGGTATTTAGAACTGAATCAGAATATTGGCAAAAATGTTTATAAGCTGTTACAAATAGGTAAAATAAGATTTCGGTATAACTTTTTTTTATTTTTTTTTTTAAAAATTTTATGGGCATTTTAATTTTTAAAAAAAAATAGTTATTGCATTTTATGAAATTTGTAATTTCAAAGTTTACTTTGTTTTAAAGAGGACACAACGCGCTATTTTTCAGAAATGTTTGAACATTTTTAAAAAAATTTTTACGAATTTTTAAAAAAAAAATTTTGATTTTTTTTTTTGGAAAAACCTTTGTTACTCTTCCCTCGATTTTCTATGGTTGCTAGAGAAGTTGCAACCAGGGCGGCATTGAGATTAAACTTCCGGAGAACAAAAGGACCATTTTCCCGGGAAACAGTAATACTTACCATTTGCAAAAGGCGCCATAAAATCCTTGGGAAAAAGAATATTTTTTTTCGAAATTTGTACAAAGGTAGCAAAAATGGTGACCTCTTCCTCGTAAAAACTAGTAATTGTTTTTCGATATTCTGACTTTTTGAACAGAAAATAGAACATAAAGAGGTCCAATAATGGCAATTCTCTCCTGGGATGGGGTAGGTTAGGTTAAGAGTGGCAGCCTGTGACACCGACTCACTTAGACTATCCACTCCATTGCGTTACCACAGGGACGTAAGGGAAAACATAAGTTATCCGAATCCCAATTGAACTAATTTGATTGCTTTAAAAAGCTCAAAAGTTGGCGGATTCCAACTTCAGCCAAGTTAGCTTACTCCTCAAAGTAATAAGAGTTCAAGGTTTTATGCCGCCTTCTGGAGAGAGCGGGGCACAGACAAAGAAGGTGTTCTATTGATTCCTCTTCTGCAAAAGTCATTATGCAAGACCTTTCTCTCTCTGCGTGCCGTCCAATAAGACAGTGACCTGTCATGACAGACACGATAAGTGAGACGTCCGTTCTCGACATCGACAGCAGTGCTTTGGTGCGTTTTGAGTCTAAACTAGGCCATGCAGTTCCTAACAAGTGACCACCTGTCATTTGTTGCCGTAAGTGCACTATCTCTCAAGAGCAGCTTGCAGGTTGCTAGAGGCAAGCCTACATGTTCCAGGTCCCCTGGAGCGCGTAAGGTAGTTCCTAGACTTGCAAGTTCATCTGCCTTGCAGTTCCCTGGTATATGCCTGTGCCCGGCACCCATATCAGGTGAATATCGAACTGTTCAGCCATCTCGTTAAGAGATCTGCGACAGTCGAAGGCAGTTTTTGAATTCAGGATTATAGTTTCCAGGGACATGATAGCAGCTTGAGTACATTGGTCATCACATTCATTTTCAGCCATTCCGCTACCTCTTTAATAGCCAATATTTCTGCCAGAGATAAGGCAGTCTTTTTGCAAGTGATAGCTGAAGTTCCTCAGAAAAGACACCAAAGCCCCCTTGATTGTCGAGTTTGGAACCGTCCGTATAGAAGTTAATAAATCTCCTCTGTCCTCAGATACGAACATTCCATTCTGATCTATCAGGTATAAGTGTGAGATAGTCCTTCTTAAAGAGTGGTTCAGTCATAGTGTAATCAACAGTGCCCGGAAGGTCAGGCATTCTGTCTAGAATGACACTATGTCCGTAGCCATTTCCTGACCATAGTGACAGTTCCCTGAGTATAATTGCAGTACATGCGGCATATTACATTGCTATAATATCTAGCGACATTAAAGTCATTCTCAGCGCACCAGTGATATATATAGCAGCCATTCGCTAAACCTTGTTCAATATCGCACAGAAGGTGGATTTTTGCAGAGCTGTCCACCAGACGACAATGCCATACAGCATTATCGGTCTGACTACTGTCGTATACAACCAATAAATTATACGTGGGTTCAGACCCCAGCGTTTTCCTATTTCCTTTTACAGGTATATAGCGCTATCACAACCTTATTTGCTCTTTCCAAAATTTTTGGTTTGCAGTGCAGCATCCTGCCTAGTAAAATACCTGGTGAAAAGAACTTGTTCCGTCTTGGTCGGGTTACTCGTAACACCAAGACCATTACCGGAAGCCCATATTGCGGCTGTATGAAGGGCCTGCTGTAGGGTGTCTCTGAGAGTATCCTGAAACCTCCCTCTAACTATTGTCATGTCATCCGCATATGCAACAACTCTGACACCCATCTACGTATACTGCTGTCAACCCCCAGTGTTTCTAACGCCGTATGAACGGGTTTTGATTTCGTTTCTAAAATTATTACACTCCGTAAATGCGAAAATATCGCATTTTCCACACTCAGCCCAGTCCACGATGTGGAGTATTGCACCGTCAAAAAGCAAACCTCAGAACTAAACCTAATTGAAAGCGTACATCCTTAATGTACTATCAAATGGTTGCGCCATAATGTAGGTATAGGTTTTACTCACCGCACGATTTTTGTTCGATTGTTCGCATGCAAGATGCGAAACTAGCTGTGGGTGCAGGGGTAATTTTTAAAATGTCGCAACATGATGTGGTGATATTATTTTTCAGAAACGAAATCACCATAAGAAAGCTACCATAGTATATTCCTTAAAGCTGACTAGATCATGCAGGGCGGTTTCGGTGGACATGCCCTTGTAGGCATGCTGTTGAGTGGACAGTAGTCTGTGATCAATTTAATCCTAAGGTAACTATAATCTCTCCAGAGTTTTAAGGAGAAATGACGGTAGACTAATTGGCTGGAAATCTTTAGCGTGATTGATACAACATGTGTATATCTCTCTGAGCCAGGAAGCAATTGTATCAGCCACTGCCTGTAGCTCCGCCGGCGAGACATTGTCCGGTCCTGGCGACTTAAAAGGTTTAAAGCTTTTGATAGCCGAACGAATTCTAGATTTGGTTTCAATCTCGTTGGCAACCTCTGCTGGCTGTACTTCAAGGGAATCTCCAACTGAAGTATTCAATGCCTCTTCAGAGTTGTCAGGGAAATGTGTATCCAGGGGCAGTCCCAGCGATTCCTCACTGGATTCCTCCAGGAACTATCATCTTTCTTGATGTACGTACCCAATAGTACAAGGTGTTGAGGTTAAAATTTTCCGTAACCTTGAGGCTTCGGATGAGCTTTCTACGCCACTACAGAAATCTATCCAGGATTTATTTTGAGCCGTTCTCAACTCTTTTGTACCGTTTGAGTTCTTCCTTGTATGAGTCCCAGTCCTGTGGGGCTCTGGTGGCATTTGCCTTATTGAAGAGCTTCCTACAGCACTTCCTCAGCATAACTAATTGAGACGACCACTATTGCGGTCGTTGTTTGCCTCTTGGCTTCTGTTTGGGACAAGCGGCATTTTCACTTCAGGACTTTTTGGAAGAGACCTGTTGAATATGTGCATAAATGTTTCTCAATTAGCCTTCCAAATATTGGGAGGGAAGACGGTATCGGAAGGCTTCGCATTTAAGCAGAAGCTAAGAGTGTCCAAAACTTTCCAATCAGAAATCCTTCCACTTAAATTCTCGGAGACAAAGGTGACATCGAACCTACCTTTATTACTTTCTTGTAATAAAGTTAGGGTCATGCCCTCTATTGCAAATATGATATATTCGATAAGTAACTCGCCCATGTTGTTGATGTCAGTACTTCCCCACATATGATGGTGTGCATTGCCATCACTACACACAATTAGGTCCTTGTTCTTCTAGTTTGCCGCTCCTACCACTGATTTCAATGCACAGGGTGGCGTCTCATTGTTATGTGCCATATAAACGGATGCCAACCAAACATGAGAATTTTCTTACTAGAGACTGGCTGATACTATTTCTTCACTACTAAAAGAAGGTATATTATAAGGTCGTTCTTGGCAAGTATACAGGCTATACGTCTTCCTTGAAGCAGCTTAAACCCTGGTGTCCTGAGCCAACAAACCATATCTCCATTCAACGTGGATTAGGACCAGGTCAGCCCCTCCTTGCATCATAAGGACTTTTAAGGCAGGTTTATCTATAGGAACCGGACCGTTGTCAGATTTCGCCATCACTATTACATTTGTCTCGTCATCGTGTGTCCGCTGGAAGCTCATCCTCACCGGATTCATCCTCACAGGATTCATCCTCACAGGATTCTTCCGAACCCGTGATGAAGGGCTTCTCGACACATCCAGACACATTGGTAGAGGGTGAAACGCAAGTTCCCGCCAGATGCTGATCTGATACTTGCCAAGAAGGCGGTTCTTCTTTAGACACTACACCAGTTTTATCTGGACGAGTATTTTTCGAATTTCCTCCCTCATCGCTCTTGTAAACCTTAAGTCGAATTTTGCTGAATCCATATGAAACCATGCCTTCGGACTTGATGAGGTGGGGTAGAGACTCGGCATTCAGTATAAATACTGCGTTCATCCGATGACCATCCGACTCATCCAATCAACCGACCTTCCAGTTGGAAGCTCGGAATCCAGCGCCACACCCGGCCAGATTTCGCCAATTTTCTTCAATGCGCAGCGATAGCACTCAACAGAGCGCATATTACTAACTCGTATTAGTTTTATGCGGTCCTGATACCAGCCTGCGTCGGCACAATTAGGGCCGGACCAGGCATATCCGTACTCGATCTCACTCCACCTACTCTTGGGGATGTTGCGGTCTTCCTCTCTCCTTTTGATGACCGCCAGTATCAAGCAGTCCTTAGTAACATCACCGAAGGACCGAGGAGCAGCGTTACCACTAAACCCTTTGGTCCTTTTTGATGCCGGCGGTTCATCTGAAGAACGCTGCCTTTTTATTGACTGCTGTCGCATGGATGTTGATGTGGTATCCTGTTCTTCAGAAATACTACTTCAGGGATTCGCTCTGCTTGTTGGTCAGTGATACAGGATCGGCTTTCTCAGAGATACAGGATCGTCTTTTCCTGAGAGCCATGCGCCGATCATTAAACTTCCACTTTGATGGAAGGGTATGCTTTCCAAAGGAAACCGAAGTGTCAGGTAATGCTGCCGTCTTAGAAGAGGTATTTGGATCACTTGGCTTGTTTCCAAGCCAAGGTTTAGATCCTCGTGTATTTGTCGTAGCCGTCGTCGTATTCGTTGTAGTTGTATCGTTATCAGTTCTTGTATTAGTAGTCGTATCGTAAAGTGTTGCATATTGGTCCCACGAGTGTGGGGGTAGGGTAGGTCCATCACGTCATAGTCCCCAAAAACGTGACAAGGACTGGGTCGTTGCTGAGGAGTCCATGTCTCAGCAAAAGCTGCCGTCAAAACACAGTCTCTGGTAACACCTGACTACGAACCGAAAAGTCCGATGAGCACGGTACGCATAACACTCCGTGCTTAGGGGAGTTTGTATTAAGAATAACCAATACTGTAGGGAAGAAACATGTCCACCACGGCATAACCCGGTATTGCGGCAAGGACTGGGTGGCACAACATCGGAAATACAGGCGATTACCCCTGACTGCGAATAATAAACCGATGGGCACGAGAAAAGTGACAGTCTCTCTGTAAAGAAGGCTTACCGCCTGAACCAAGATGTCGAACGTTAACGTTCGCATGACTTCTATGCCTGTGTAAATAAATAAGTTATATAACAACCTTCACAGTTGCTTGTTATACAACAAAACAAATCCTTGGTTACATGTTTACTACATCACTATGGTTGCAACAACTAAGGGGAAATAATAAATCCTTGCGAATTATTTAGTCTGTTGGCAATTCAACTACTAACGTGTGATTTTCAAAAGAATTTCCAAAAAAAAAAGAAATAATAAAAACACTTACATAAATACATACATACATACATATACTTACATATTTTTTGTCAATTTCAAAATATTCCAATATAATAATCCACTAAAATGCCTTGCTTTTCGGCATGTGATAGACGTTCGGCACATCAGTTCTCACAGCCCACAAGTCGAGCAAAAACCGCCGTGCGTCATGGCTCGGACATACGTTTGCCCAGCTATGCCTACAAAAAGGATGTGGCATTCAATCAATGCAACGATGTCTTCTATACCCAAGGTATAGCGCCAAAAGCCTCCAAAAAGTACCGCCTCAAAGATGAGCGTAAAGTTTCAATACCTCCCAAGGAACTGGAACGTCTGAGGGCTGCCTCAAAAGTGGTATCGATTGAGGAACGTCTGGATGCTCTAATGAAACGTGAAGAGGAGGCCAAGCGTTTGGAATTAGAGGCGGAGCGTACCAAACAACGTTTTAAGGAGATGGATGAGGCTCGTAAAAATATCGAAGCTGAATGCACCAAGGTCTCAGCTTTCGAAGAGGGTGTGGACCAATTACGTATTCTAGAAAGAGCTTTTCTCGCCAAACACGAACAGGAAGAAGAGGTTAAAAAGGCCAATCGCATAATACTGGAGGCAAAATGTCATGCTGTTCGTGATGCCCAGGTTCAAGAGAAAACCCAGATTCATCGTGAACTGCGCCACGATGAGCAGCGTTTGGAACGACAAGTCATAGAGAGTGCCATTAAAGCTCTTGGCGAAGAAGACGAAAAATTCAATCGACTGCATGAAAATAAACAAAAATACGCCGATGATATCAAAAAACAGCTTGACGAGCGGGAAAATCTGCGATTCATGGAAGCCGAGCGAATCGAAGAGGAAGCTTTAATGCTGCGCAAAGCCAACGAAGCCATAAAACGTGACGAAGAACGTCGTCTAAAGGACTCACAAGAGAGAAGACGAAAATATCGCGAAGACTTGGCCAAGGTTGTGGAAATGTCTACGCAATTCCGCAAAATGTTATGGCAACAGGAGCGGGAAGCTGAAATGAAGGTGGCCGCCTACATGAAGGAAAAGGCCGAGCGCTTGCGAGCCCTGCACAATGAGAAAATGTTAGCCAAACAGGAATTCGAACGCAAACAGCAACGCATCTACTCGTTGGCCGAAAAGATCCTTCAATCGAAATCAGATCGCGAAGAGATGTCCTATCTCCGGGAACAAGAGAAAATAGAGCGGGAGTATCGACGCAAAGAACGCGAAGCCGCCGTGCGTAAAAAACAAATCGAAAAAGACTTGGCCGAAGCCCGTGAACGACAAATGCAGGAAACCAAACATCGTCAAGCTTTACAAATCGCCAGAGCCGAACAAGACTTCAATACGCTCATTGAACGCCTTAAGCAGGAGGAGGCCAAGGAGAGGAAGGCCCAACAGGAGCGGGAACGTAAACGCGTCATATATCGCCTCGATATTGTACGACAAATGGGCGATAATGAAATGCAACGACAGCGCCTCAAAGATTTGGAGAAATCGCAGGCCTCAGCTTGGCGTGAAAGCGAGAGGCAAAGGGATGTCAACATCAGGGCTGTCATCAATGCCAAATTGGCGGCCATGCGGGATGCTTGTCTGCCGGAGAAATACATTAAAGATGTGGAGAAACAATTGTCGCGCATTATTGGCGGTCGTCAGGGTAACAATTAGGCAGCAACTCAGGAAAACACAGAACTCAATGCAAAATCAACTGCCACGAAAATTATTTCATAAAATTAAAGAATGGCGACAAATCCGTCCTTTGTCTTTAAAATAAGTACATTTTGTACTCAAAATACATATAATTTCATTAATATTAGGTAATTTTTTTTTTAATTTTAGATACAAAAAGTACTTATTTCAAAGACTAAGGACGTCTTTGGCCCCAATCTTTAATTTTAAGACAAAATTTGTTTCTATGTACGCAGAAAAATAACAACTAAAAAATTGTTGCTACCTTCAATTAAAATTAATGCGGAATTGTTCTACACAAAAACAATTATCGGTTACTTCAGACAATTAAAAAAATCATTAAAAATATTGTTTTATTCATTTAAAAATATTTGATTAAACAAAATAATTTAAGCCGCTAAATCAAGAACTGTGTTTACACTTTTGCAAATAATTAAAAACCATAATTACTTTCAATTAATCCGGAATTATGTCTGCAAAAAAATCAATTAACTAACGGCAATTAAAAAATGATTGGATATGTTAAATCTTCAATTAAAAATATAATGATTAAGTTAAGAAATATGTCTTGACAGAAAAAAAATCACTGAATCATTAATAATTCTTGAATCAATTAGTTTTTTAAATGAAAAAAATATATATAAATAAAATAACGCAGTTAAGAAATGATTGGAAATGTTGCCATCTTCAACTACGAATTAATTGATTCAGTTAAGAATTATCTTCAGAATTATTTAAAATTAGTGATTTAAATAATTATATTTTAATCAATTAATTTTGTAATTGAAGATGGAAATCATCAAAAATTGTCAATTATTTTTTAATAAGGTGTGACTTGGAAATAAATAAAAATATTTACTCACTAAATAAAAATAATCATTCAATTTTATTAACTGATGATTGCAATAATTTACAAAAAAATTAATTATGGCATTTTTTTGTGAGGACTGAAAACTTTGCAACTTTTAACTAATTGAATGAATTAATCAGTTAATAACAATATGTAAAAACAAAAATTAATTCCACTTATCACAACATTTTTTAATGTATTAACAACATTTTTTAATCTATTAAAAATTAAAAAAAAAAAATTCAATAACTATTTTATTCTTAAATTTTAATCTCTATAATCTTTTGGCAATATTGCTTGCGTCTTTCAATGACCCCCAGAAACACGAATTAATTTGTATGAAATAAACTACAATAATAAAAATAGAATAGAATAAAACCTCTCTCTCCTACAAACTTGTTTGGAAAAAATTGCCTTATTTTTTTTTATTCGAACGGTCCCAACGCATCCACTCTTAACCGCCCCTTCCGACCGAGGGGGCCACATCCCCATGACGTAGGGATTGCGTACACACCATGATCCGGACCATGGCGGGTTAATAGTAGAGGTGGAAATACCAGCTACAGAAAAATTTCAACAGCCGGCACATGCAAAAATTCAAAAGTTTGTGTAGTGAACCTCTAAACAAAAAAAATTAGTCTACTTACACATTAAAAAAAGAGATTATTCTGGATCTAACTGCATCAATTTCTACATCAATGTCAATAACATCATATAAAGTGTTAAAATCCACGCACATTCTACGAATGGGCTCTGCCGATGCATAATTTGTACGTTGACAATCAATATGTAATAATTGGTAACATTTGGAATGTCTATATGGTACATTGAATCCAATCCTAGACAGAATAAAATTAGAGGTCACATCACCATTGATAACATTCAGGACCATGGTGTTGTTCAGCATAATACGTCTACTCTTAAGAGTAGGCAGTCTTATCAAACTCAACCTTCTCCTATAGGGTGGAAGACTAAAATCACTATTCCAATGAAGATGTCTTAAAGCGAATAATAGAAACTGTAGAAACGCATATGTTTACATTTCTTTAGATTAAAGCCATGCTATTTATATCACACCAATTTCCAAAACTAACCAAATCATTTTGAAGGAGCATTGAGTCTTCACATGTTTTATAAGAATAAAATATCTTAACATCAGCAAATTAGAACTAGAAATTGAATCTGGCAAATCGCTGATGAATAGCAAAAACAGAATGGGACCACTATGGCTACCTTGGGGAACCCCAGATGGAACCAAAATCGGATCAAAACAGGATCTACAAATTTCACAATCTGAATACGTCTATCAACATAAGACGATATCCAACGCACTAAGTTGTTACTAAAACCAATAAGATCTAGCTTATGTATTAAGAGTTTGTGATTGACTCTGTCGAAAGCTCGACTAAAATCCGTATAAATCACGTCCGTCTGATTACCAAGAACAAACTCGTTTATAACCTGAGAAGAAAATTGCACTAAATTTGTCACAGTTGAGAGACCTTTTCGAAATCCATGTTGAAATGTTCTTAGAATAGACTATACTTTATGAGATAAAATCTCAGTAACCATTTTCTCAAAAAGTTTTGGAATTATACTTAAATTTGCGATTCCACGATAATTCCCCATATCAGTGTGGCTACCAGATTTATTGTGTGAAACTCGACTTACAAAATCGATGCCTTCATTCCAAAGTATGACAAGTCGACTTATCATGTTTCAGGGGACAATGCGTTTCTAATTTCTAAATATGTATGGGGAAATCCACGACAAATAGACGGTTTCGAAAAAATTTCGACTTTGTGGAATTTTTTATCGACATCGATAAAAAAAAGTGTATTGTGGCACCTATAGCGATTTTTTACAATGAATCTTTTTGTCAAATACATCACCTAAAAAATCCATCGATTTCAACTACATTTGATATATAGTTATTTTGTTGGGAGATTATCAGGGGTAAGAGTATCAGCCGGGTGACGGGTGTTTTGGACGAAATACTTCCTGAAGTGTCTCCTTTATTTTGTTCTTTGGCGTGGAACATCTAGTCCGAAGCCTTAAAGTCACAAGAACAGTGGCTAGCAGCGAATATTTTTTTTTAAAAATTAAAAAATATACTCGTATAAATAATTTTAGGCCCACTTCCATCCAAAGCTAATATGTTAAAGAATTAATAAGAGTTTAAAATATAAAAAATTCGCAAAAATCGGAGAGTAAAACTTAAAAATCCACCCAAACATATTTTTTTTAAAAAGTGCCGAAAAATGCCTACATTTCAAAAAAAAGATTTTTCAAATCGGAGATTAGCTTAAGATGTTATGACCAAAAATCCGACACACAGAGTGATATCTTAACAATTATTTAAATATAGATAACTTCTGAACGAGTTTTCGGAAAAATCTCAAAAAATTCCACAAAGCGTTTCTTCAGGTGTACTAAATAAAAATAAAACAAGTAAGAAAGTTTCAGTCGGGTAAACCGACTAAGGCATACCCTCACTTTGTGAGTAATGTAATATTGAATATTACACGAATTATTCTGTCAATTTGTGTGGGAGGTACCAGAATGTTTTTAACAAATACACCTATTTTTCGCTGAACAGTAGATACTTTAAATTCATTGCACTGCGCCGAATTATAAGCGTTTATGTGCACTGGTATAAACGTTACGAGATATTAAATTGTGGTATGATTTGGCAATTTAGTGTGGGAGGTACAAAAAGGGGCGTGGCGATAACGCCCATTTTTCACAGGACTATAGACACTATAAAAACATTACACTGTACAAAATTTCAAGTATTATTATACACTTGTATTAATGTTATAAGCTGTTAACTTTTGGTGCAAAATGGTACCTTTGTGTGGGAGGTACCAAAAGGGGCGTGGCAACAACGCCCATTTTTCTCTGGACTGTAGGCAATATAAAAGCATAACACTGTGCAAAATTTCAAGTATTTTTATACACCGTTATTAATGTTATACGCTGTTAATTTTTGTTGCAAAACGGTGCATTTGTGTGGGAGGTACCTAAAGGGACGTGGCAACTTCGCCCATTTTTCTCGAGTTAATAGCGACTAATAAACTAATACTATGTGTGGAATTTCAGAAGATTCGAGTAAGTAGTATAGTAGTTATTAAAGAATCAATATTTCACAACATTTTAACCATTTGTGGGGGAGGTACTAGAAGGAGTGGACCAATATGGCCCATCTTCGAACTTAGCCGGAGATAGAAAAAAATATTACCACATACCAAATTTGAAGTCAATCGGTTACTCCTTTCGAGAGTTATCGTGCGCACCAGCCAGCAGACACACAGACAGACAGACAGACAGACAGACAGACAGACGGACGGACATTGCTCATTCGACTTAAAATGACCCAAAACGGATTTCCTCCGAACATACTTAGGGTCTTAGATCACTCCTTCGATGTGTTACACTTTTTTCCGTAGCAAATGATATATACCCTCGTCACACTAAAGTGAGGGTATAAAAATGGGAAAAATCAAAACTGACATTTTTTGAAACCGTAGATTTGTCGTTAAATTCCCCGTATATAATATACATACATACATACATATTTACAAATATACACAATCGCATAAATGAATCACTTCAAAAAAAATACCTACTACACAACTTGTGACCCTCTAAACAACTGTCCTCTTAAAAGATGTAAATAAGTCGTTGTTAAACTGCAATTTCAAATACCTTTGCATTGTTTAATTTATAGATACATATTTATAAATAAATGAATTGAAATGAACATACAGTAATAATAATACTATTAATATTATAAAATCGTTTGTTTGTTGACACATCACGCCCAAACAGCTGAACCTATTTATGTTAATCTTGGTGGACAGATAGACCAACACCCGGAAATTCAAATAGGCTACTTTTATTTTCGATTTCCGCAAAGTGATTTTTGAACACTTGACCGCTGAGACTCCTGTTAGAGCTAGATAGCTGAAATTGCACACGCATAGACAGGAGTGCTGCGTAAACCACGGACTACTATGTACCTAGTCATTTTCGGCCTGTGGTCAGTTCTAGCGCAATGAAAATCTTGAGTATTGTTTGTATCCTTTCAGAAGCCTATTAAAAGATACAAAATTTTAAACTTTGTAAATAAGAAATACTATACACGACAAATATATCCGCGAAAAATAATTTTGAATTATTTAACTATGGGCAGTGTAGCAGTGACCAGAACAATTTTCATTTAAAATTTTGCATATAAATACTGACCTCAAAGGAGATGCGATCGATAACAACTATTCGACGCCCGGTTTAAATTTCGAAACATGCAACGTAGAAATCATTGTATGAAATATGCAATGGTAACTATAATAAACTATTTGATTTCCCGAGACGCGTTTTGCTAAATTTGAACAGTTGTGACCAAAATAATATATTTTTCTTTAAGGTGTCGATTAAGCGCTGAAACACATTACGAGGGCTCGGTAGGATACATTCACACGAGCTCCTTTCCAATTTGGTCTGAGTCTGATCGCGAATATTAAACCCAATTTTTATGATCGGCGAATGATCAAAAATAAACTTTTAAAATATTGGCGTATCCTTCCACCAAGTTTTAAGAAAGTAGGTCAGGCCTGTAGACGTCATAATACTAGAATATGAATCAGCTTCAAAATTGTACTGTTTTGATGTTATAGTTTAGTCCGAGTTTTTAGTTGAATATCTTCAAGTTTGGATCACGATGTTAAAAGACAAACCGGGCAAGGCCGGGTGTTAAAATGCTAGTACATTCATATGTATATTAAACTATAATACGATTATAAAAAAGAATTTAATTTATATAGCAGATCTATGTACTAAATATCTATTTAACTTAGGAGAGTAATGTTCGAAGTGGTCGACGACGACGACACATCTCAAAATGTTTTGCCATTATTCTTCTTGGAACCATTATTACGGGAATTCTGGCTGGACTTCTTGCGTCGTTTCTCCGATGACCAGTCGACATCATCCTCATCATCGCTGCCGGCATTTGTTTGCAAGTATGATGACGATGATGATGAGCTGGCGCTGTTACTCTCCTTTGTGGCCAGACGACGGCTAGCAATGCGTGACGATATACGACCCATACCCATGCACTTTTCTAAGTGTGGGGCAAAGCGAGCTGCCGATACCGGCCTATCACAGTTGGGGCAGGTGCAGTCCATAGGTTTCTTAGCGGTGGAAATGCCAAATATATCGAAATTTGGCATATCAACAATGCGAAATGTAGTCTCGGTTTCATCCTCAGTCACACCATCCAATGCGGTCAGATTGCCAGTCTTGCGTAAATGATGGATTTCGAGAAAAACACCAACAACGGCATCATCCAACAGCGATTGGTACAAATAGTTGGCAGCTTCGTCGAGATTTTTGGGGTCCTTCACAACTTCTCGATAGGACTTGAGAATGGCAGATGTTGAGGTATTTGTCTGTGAATTGTTGTTAGACTTTTCGTTAGCAGGAACTTTAGACGTTGAGGAGGATGAATTTGTAGAGGATTTGCTGGATACAGCAGCATTATTATTGCCGGTTGACATCTCCTTAACAATAATCTCTGGAGATGTTTGTCTGTATGCGTTAACATTTTCCACTTTGACAGTTCTTCTGCTCTCTCCACCCAAGGTATATTGAACAAGGTAGCCAAGGTATATTGAACAAGGTAGCGTACAGCGAACAGCTGATTTTCTCGCCATTTTTTCAGAGCTCAATGAACTGTCAAAGTCATGGATGACGTTTGATTGTTTGTTTACATTTTGTTGTTGGGAGCGTTTTAAAAAATAGTGTACAATCAAACAAAATTCACGCAAATTAAAACTTATGTAAATTGTATTTAATATTTCCTATATTTAAATGTAAATAAAGCAAAGTGTGTATGTGTGATATCACATAACTTTATTAATTTCGTTTTAAAGTTCTATTGATGTCATTATAAATGGAATATAATATCTTGCAAATGTATGCCACGGTTTCGCAGAGTCGCGAATCCGTAATTTCGAATTTTCCCTGACTTTGGCACATGAGACAAGCTGAATTTTACCGATGTTAAGGGTTGTGTTGGCTGTTATGGTTTGTAGATTGTTCTCATAGACGTGCCACTTAACAAAACTCCACAAAAAATTCTAATTGGGTCACATCGCACGAAATCGGAGGCCAGTTCACATCACCTCCTCGTGAGAT
The DNA here is from genome assembly GCA_963930755.1 of Eudasyphora cyanicolor. Classification (NCBI taxonomy): domain Eukaryota; kingdom Metazoa; phylum Arthropoda; class Insecta; order Diptera; family Muscidae; genus Eudasyphora; species Eudasyphora cyanicolor. The sequence goes on from OZ005735.1 coordinate 55,705,003, forward strand.
GACGATGCCATGTAGCATGAGTTGTGTGGCTATGGCGCCGTCCTGTTGGAACCAGCGTCCATATCATCCAATTCAGCTCAAAAGAAGTTGGTAAGCCCCAAATCCACATCAAACAGCAACTTTTTCAATTTGAATTGGACGTTCTTGGAACTCTTGTTTGTTCAATTTTGTCATCAACAAAAGGTAAACTAGGCGGAAGACAGCACCCATTTTCATAAAACTGAATAATTGATGGACAATTCAACAATTCAACATATTTGTATCAACGGAAAACTTTGTTATTAAATTAAAAAATATATATAATACGCTCAATTCTTTTTACATTATTCGTTCATCATATATTTTAATAAATGGTCCATATACATATGTACGAGTGTGTATTTTCTTATAACATGAAAAACTTATTTCCTAACTAGAAAATAAATACAACCTGAAAATTGGTTTTAACATGAGGATTAGCTCTTCAACCCAAAGTCCTCTACGTCATCAGGAGGCCCATTCTGCCCAAAAGGATCTTGATGTCGGAATTTTGAGTTAACCCAAAGTCCTCTACGTCATCAGGAGGCCCATTCTGCCCAAAAGGATCTTGATGTCGGAATTTTGAGTTAATTCCATTGCACGAGAGGCCGGCCGTCTTCAATTTTATGCATTTACTGCTCCATTTTTTCTGTTCTGCCTTTTTACTGATATGGGTGATATGTGTGACACGTATGGCCGCATTCAGCTTATGCCTCTCGCTACTCATTTGTAAGGGCAAGCTCTGAAGAGACAAACCTTTTAAAAAATGTATTCCAAAGAAGTAAAATCGTTGGAAAGCTCGACCGGGCAGTATTGTATTATATGCCATCCATCATCAATGCTACTCAATACTGTAACAGCAAAATCATCTGGGTGCCACGAAGGATAATGACACTATCCTTCCGAGATTAAAATGAGGAAATTATTTAAATTTTATAGTTCCTTAAAGACAAAACTTACATTGTGTGTGTATCCAAATACAAGAGAAAACTTGTTATACTGAATAAAATTGCAGTCACCAGATTTACTTTAAAGGGTAATTGCAATAAAAATATTAGTAAAAATTATCCTTTTGAAAAAAAATCAAATTTCAAATAAAAAATGTATTTGACAACCAATTGTTGGTCAGCTGTTCGAGTCGGCTGCCTATTTTGACAAGCTATTGTACGAAAATAATGTACAGGGTTGTATCCCAGTTTTGTTGTTGGGCAAGTGATTTTACCTTATATTATTGTATCATGGCTCCCAACAATAAATTGTAAACAAACAATCAAACGTCATCTATGAGTGGCCGTTCATTGAGCTCTAAAAATATGAAAATCAGCTGTTCGCTGTACTCTACCTTGTTCAATATACCTTGAATATACCTTGAATCTGCCATTCTAGAGCTAATGTCAAACAAGGAAGAAGAAGGAGCAGCAAGAAGTAAACAATAATAAGTCATTTATTAAAAATTTCATTGACTATATTAATTTTGCACTGCAAATCAGGCGCACATATGGCTTAAAATGCTTCTCAATGAAAAGGAGCAAAGGTATAAACTTTTTGTGGAAAAGCTATTGAAGCGCTGCCAAGAAATACAAACAGAAAATGAAAGATGTGTTCTCAGGTGAGATGAACATTTTTACTTTAAAAACAAGCCCTACATCATATTTTTTCAATTCAGAGTAAATAATGTGAAGAAAATGATCCGAAGACGTAATCGCGATGTGGAAATCTTAAAGGCTAGATTAGATCGACATAATGATGCATGGAGAAGTCTGCCCATGATCGCTCCACATCCAAAACGTAAAATCGAACAGAAAAGAGGACCCAAACCTAAAAATAAGGATAACAGTGCAGTGGAGCCGGTCATCAAAGAGAAGAAACCGCGAAAGCAACGTGTGAAAAAGTCTGCTAGCGATGATAAGCTACTGATTGCAGGAGCGGCGGGAAGTACAATGACGGCTGTAGATGTTCAAGACTTGCTTTATCAGGAGAGTCAGGCCCAGCAGCTTTTAATGATGCAGCAAAGACAAATGAATTTGAAAAATGATCAATTGCTTTGAAATCATTAGATTTCAGGGATTATTTTAAACAAATAAAAATAAGTAGCTATAAACATTTGTTTATTTCACAAAAACTATCCGAGGAAGTGGTAAAACTTTTTTATCCCTGTTACCGCCGATTTATTTTCTATTCCTTTGTTGCCCTTTTGTTTGTTTACCAATTCGGTCATATGTACATACATACATGTGCGTAGCCCTTTGATATACATTAGGCATGTTTTCGTTACAAGCTAGCAATTTTATGGTGATTTCGTTTATGCAAAAAAATTTCTTTCTAAATTTTTCACTGAAACCGCATTTTTAGCTTCGTTTGTAAAAATGGCGCAGCCGTATGGACGGGTGTTGATTTAGTTTGCAAAATTATTACACTCCGCAAATGCGGAAATATCACATTTTCCACACTCAGCCGTCTCGTTAAAAAGCAGACTTCAGAACCAAACCTAAATGAATGCGTACATTCTTAATGCACTACCAAATGGTTGCGCCATAATGTAGGTATGGGTTTTACTCAACGCACGATTTTTGTTCGATTGTTCGTATGCAAAATTAGCACAGGGTACAGGGGGAATTTTAAAAATGTCGCAAAATAATGCGGTGACATTATTTTTCAGAAACAAAATCACCATAAATAAAACTTTGTACAACGTTAACTGTACGATTCTTGTGTCTTACTTACTAAGCGGTAAATATTCGATTTCCGTTGACCTAATTAACGCTGATTACGACTTTAAAGTGCCGCGTAACGCGTGCTTAGATGAAACAAAGATAAGTCCGTGAAAACCTTTTAATAATAATAAAAACGATTGAAAACTTTTTAAAATCTATTTCACATATAAAGCACGCAATTTGCATTAATTCGTTTTGATTTCGTTCCGGACTTTCAATTATCTTTTGCAAATTTATTATGTATACGGTGAGAAGTGAAACTTAAACAATAAAATACACAAGACTTCCTTTTTCAAACTCCCGACTGCCGAGAATAGGGAAGCATAACAAACAGAGCATGGAGTGGATGGTTGACACGTTACTATAAAAATTCTATTCAGCTTGTCGCAAGCGTGCCAAACGCTGTGTCAACTCATCTTGTTCTTGCGATACCTGTGTGGAGGCTCCAATAGTCGAGGATTGAACCCCACTGGGTAGTTCCATGTTAAGTTCCAAGCTAAAAAAGTATACAACAGCAATGTATCACAAAAAATATGTCACAAAGAAAGTATTTGCATATGCTTCATACCCAGCTTCGTCGGCCACTTGCTGCAAGAGGTTATCAACATCGCCTTGTGGCACCGAGGTAGTCGTGGTATCGGACATAGTATTTTCCATAACAGAACTTTGTACATCCAGATCTTCGAATTGCTGCTCGAATTTCTCCATAAGTGTAGAGATTTTTTCTAAATTCATACCCTTCATGGCAGCATCCATTGCTTTCACCACACCAGCCATTGATCCCGTAACCTTTCGTGTGGTCAGAGCTGATTGGACACGACTAGCGACAGCATCAACGCGAGCACTCATTCTCAAATAATTCACTGCCTGATTCTTTTGTCTTATTGCATTTTCTGCATGTATTCGAGCGACATCCATGTTACCCTTCTGTATGGCCTTTTTAGCCTTAGCCTTCTCAAGCTTTTCCTCCTTTTCACATTTTTTGCTGTTGCGTTCTAGCTCCTTTACAGCAAATTTTAAATTAAATAAATGCTCTGAACAACGACAGGAAGAGGTAGAAAATAAGAAATGAAATCATTGCAATAGTATTAATTACACGCATTTTTTTTACTTACTTTCCATTTGCGCAGACGACATTTCGTTCCCCAGTTTGATAGATTTCTTCTTCGAACCACAAAAAAAAAAATTGATTTCTGTTCAATTGGCGAAAAACGAGATTTTCCGTCGTTTTTGTTAACAAAATAATTTTGTCTGATTCATGAATCACTTGTTTTTCATCGATTCCTCTTTCTCTCTATTTTCTCTGTGGTACGTCATTTTTATCATTGTGAGCCATGGTACAATAATTAAAGGTAGTGCCACTTGCTCAAACACAAATTCAACCCTGGTGGTGTTGTCAAACTCAATTGATTTAAGGCCGGGTTAGGCATACGTAACCGTAATTTATCTTTACCGTTGCCGTAACGTTGCCCGTTTGAGCGATTAGCCAACGTTGAGATAACGAGTCATATGTTCTGACAACAACAACACATAAGTAAACAAAAAAGCCTCGATTTCTTTTTGTTTTGGTTTATTAAAAATGAAGTTAAAAAGATTGTTTATAAATTTGTGTTTTTAAAATCTGTGCAGAATTTACAATTAAAGTAAATCAAAAAAATATCGTCGGATAAGAAGATGGGGTGGACGTCCTATAAACAATGGCAAAGAGATTAGCAATAACGCCACTGTATGTCAAATATTGCTTTATCCTATGATTCCAAGTTGGGAAATATTAACATTCTATTCTTTACAATTTTAGATATTTGTGTCACGGTTGTTCCATACAATCGATTGTATGGAGTCACAGGCTGGGGAAAACAACAATGCGAAATATTTTTTTAGAATACAGTGAAGTTTTGTGGCGCTTGCTTTCGCCGATTTATTTAAGTGAACAACTACACAGCAGTCCCTCTTCAGCCAAATCCAATCCAATCTCTATCTATAAATAAGTCCACGTTTGTAGAGACGCTTATATTGCTGTCAACTTAACCCACAATGAAGAAGATTGGCGCAATGATTGTCTCGTACTGTCGCCAAAAGAATCCTGAAGCAGATTATAAATTTAATTTTTAATGGAGTCAGCCGCGATCTTCATAAAACTCACCTGTGACGGCCAGGTCCTTGCCAATTTGCTTCCAAGCTTCTCGCTTTTTTTTCAGATATCCTATATGCTGGATTATATTTATTGTATAAATACTCGTGCGACTGCACCAATGAAATCAAATATTCGTCTTTCATATTTGCACTTTTAAAAAACAAATAATTAATAAATTATTTTCTTTACTTTTCTCGGTGAACATACAATTGTAATTGTAAACAACATGTAGTATCAGCTGTTGTCAAATTGTACGTAAACGGAACGTCCAATTCTGATTTCAACAGATTCAGCCGTCCGTTTACGTTTCGTTTCCGTTGGCTAATCGTTTACACCGACTTCCGTATGACAGATTGAATCAGCTGATTCGTTACGCTACGGGGGCGTTACGGTTAAGTTTGCCTAACTGGGCCTTTAGTCGATATTCACACTTGCAATTTTTTATGCAATTCTCTTTTGAAGTTGCATTTGCGTCAAGACAACATATTCTGTTTCAATAAAAAAGTTGGGGATAACACAATTCAATTTGAAGAAGACAATTGCAGTTATTTCAATCATTCTGGAAAATTCTCCCACGAGTACACGGAGAATTTTTTGCGCTTTTTATTGTTGTTTTCACGGCGTCACTTGTTGTAGCTGTTTTTTCCACAGACCTTAGATTGTATAGATGTGCCGTCCCCGAGCGAGTAAGTTATCAGTTACGAACGAATAAAAATTTCAACGAGTAGGACTTCAAAGAGTGATGTTTTACGAGGATTGCGGACCGATTTTCCCGAATTTTTAGTAATTGTCACAATTAAAAAATTAATATCAATCGATTAGTGCAAAAAAAGTTCAAACAATGTTCGCGGAAACCTGTTTTTTCGCGTGTGACAATTCATTCCTATTCGTTCGTAACTGATAGATTTTGACGTTTCTGGCTGACGGCACATCTATACAATCTAAGGTCTGTGGATTTTTCTGGAAATTTCGATTTCTAAGAATTGGTGTTACCGAATTGTCAATTTCTTCGGTTTTCTTTTCCGATGAAGGAGGAGGATTATAAGGATCAACCTCCACCACCAGGTGGTAGGGGGAGGAGGGCTGGTGCAGATTTTCTGGCCGGCGGAGATGAGGAAACTGACGAGTGTGAGGCGAGAAGAGGACGTGTTCAGAGGAATGTTGCCGGGAGGATTCCCGGTGCACCCGTTGACACGGTACGATCGAGAAGCAGTAGTCGGAAACCGGAACAAAGCAAATCCGGCAATTTAAGCGACGTCGAGTAATGCAGGAGGGGTGGTCAACCCTTTCAAGAATACTCGTGTTGTAATGGTATCGGGCGGGGATGCCGCCGGGAAGAAGGCTTTTGCGAACGCACGTTATGATGACGAACATGATGGACCCTTTATTGTCTACGTGGATACCATCTCACAATCGGATAACCGTAGACCCATCAATGTGCTCTCTTTGAGCAGGATTTTCAGGAAATTGGATATCAAGAATATTCTAGAGGTATCGAAGATCGGATATGAGAGATGCAAAATTCTTTTTAATGTCGCCCTATCGGCCAATGCTCTGGTAAGTGATATGCGCCTTCAAGATGAAGTCTTCTGCCCGAAGATTTTTGAAAGTTTCGTGTCGAAGTGGGGTATGCTCTATGACGTACCGTTGGACCACACGATTGAGTTTTTGGTGGATGAAATCTTTCTGATCAGCAGAATAAGAATGTTCAGAGTCACAAGATCGGAAGGAGGTGTTCCCGTAGACACCGATCGGGTGAAGATTTTATTCAAAGGTACGAAACCCCACCATCAGTCCGACTACACCGTGGTACGGTGTCATACAAGGTGAGAAGTGCGATTCCTTCCGGACAGTGCTATGGGTTTTTCCGTTTCAACCATTACGCGGCCCATTGTAAACAGAAGGTGAAATGTCGTCGAAGCTGTTTTACGAGCCAGCTATTTTTGGTTCAAATCCGGAGTGCCCGCTTTTAGGACTATCTTGAAAACCTTGGATGTTACGGCTGGTGTTCTTACGGTGCCAATCTTGATAGCCGGGGGTTTTAATGCGAAGGCGGTTATGTGGGGAAATGCCGCGACCGACAATAGAGGCGACTGTCTACGCGAATTTATCAATGTTTCAGAGTTTATTTGCCTGAATAATGGTGAACCCACTTTTAGATTGGGATATGATTATTGTTCGGCCATTGACGTTTCCTTATCGAATTCACTTGATGCAACATCTTCGTGGAGGGTACTACCCCACAAACTAACTAACAGCAATCACCTTCCGATATTAATGGAGCTTTTTGGTCCAGTGGATACAACACCAAGGTCGGAGGTTAACCTGAATGGTGTATTTAAGGCCCTGCTCCCTGGGCCTCTGGATAGTCAGATGAAGATTGAGATAACGCGTTTCACTGACGAGAACAACTTGCTACCCGCTAGGTCCTATGCTTTCAGGCCTTACAGATCCACCTCTAACGGAGTCAATCCCTTTGGGTGTTGAATTTCACTATATACTGGGTCATGTCGGTATCCGCGCTAATAAGACCGCTGACTTAGAGGCCAGACGTGCCGTGGACGTGGGGACGCACTGGGACCTCGCATGGCCGATGAAGGATGCCATATTGGAGATTGAGGCCCAACTACGCGACCAGTGGACAGCTGAATATACTAATTTTGCATCATAAGCTAACTCGCACTATTTCAAAATTTTCCCTCGACTTTCGAATAAGCCTTGGTTTCAACATCTCGGTATTGGACGAACTAACGTAAAAACACTCAACCGTATTTTGAGTAACCATCGTTTCTGGACTAACACTCTCGCCAAATTCAATGTGGTTTCTTCAGCTGGCTGTGACAGCTGTGGCGTAGCAGAAACTCCGGAGCACATACTATTTCACTGTACGCGGTACACGACACAGAGGGCGACGTTTCCTTGTTTCAATGGTATCTACACAGTTGAGCAGTTCATAGATATACATGGCATTGGCGGCATTGCGTTTTTTTGTAAATTCTTGGATTTGATTGAGGTGTAGCTTTGAGCAGTTGGCGTTGTAGTAGATTTTCATTAGGGTTGTTGTGGAATCCGATTGCTGTCGGAATCGAAATTGAAATCGAGATAAACAATAACTTTCTGTGACACCAAATTTATTTTTTTTTCTCGTTGTGGAATTCGACTGTGTCCGAATCGGAATTGATATCGAAAAAAATAACCTTCTGTGTTATTTTTTTTCTCGGTTTCAATTCCGATTCCGACAACAATCGTATTCCACAACAATCCTGATGGAAATCAGTGCAAACGATTAGCCAAAGAAAAGGAAACGTAACCGGACGGCTGAATCTGCTGAAATTTGATTTGGACGGTGCGTTTACGTGCATTTGCGAACAAAATCAGCAAAACAACGAACTATAAGGCCCTGTTTATATCATGCAATATCTGTCAAAAATACGGGCGACTAGTCTTTTAGGTGTGAGGAGAAACACAATTTTTATAAAAAATATTTAAAATTATTTATTTTAAAACAATTGGCGTCTTTCCTGAAGAAATATTTTTTCAGACTGACGTTTCAATTTATGAAACGAGAAAATATTTGATTACAAAAAGTCAAGACAACTTAGTTACATTTTACAAGTAAAAAATTAATTTCATGGAACAAGTAGGACAACCCTACAATACTCCCCTCTGAATTTAAACTATGGTTATTAATTAAAATAAAATTAGATTAAATTTACAAATAAGGAGTTAAAAATCGTATTCGCTAAAAGCAGCTTTCAGTCTATCAATGTTTTCAAATTTCTCATTAATCTTGACTTGGAAATATTTGTGATTTCGTTTAAAAACTTCTAGGGTCCGGCATATTTGTTTCCCAAGGCCTTGGTTCTTGAATCAATTTTAACCCATACGTGAGTACATGTTGAAAGGTCCTTGCTCACAAACGGTTTCGATCTCGAATGAACTGTAGTGGGTGTTGGTTCAAAACGAGACATTGCATTTCGAAAAGTTGCGATGAATGAAGATGGGTTTTCCAACTTCGGTGATATGAAAAAATCACCTGTTAACTTCAAAACTTCACCGTAAACCATCTCTGCAACTGACGATTTTAGATCTTCCTTGTAACTTGCACGTATTCCCAGTAGAACTGGACCGAGCTATGTTGTCCATTGCGCATTTTCAGAGCAACACAAGCCTGTTTTCAAGGTTCTGTGGAATCTCTCCAATAAACCATTGGTTTGAGGGTGATATGACGTGAAGACTCGATGGTGTATACCTAACGACTGTGTTAATTATTTCATCAGACTGGATAAAAATTGTCTACCTCTATCCGAAATTAATCTACATATCCATCCATTGAAAAACGTCTTGCAAATTGTTTCCGCCTTTATATCTTGAATAGGAAAGGCTTCGGGCCAGCGACTAAAGCGATCTACGCACGTCATGATTTTCCATCCGATGGAGTTAATGGTCCGACTATGTCAATATGCACCTCGCTAAATCGGGGACTACTTACTGGTATGCTCGTAATAGGACTCGACGTATGTCTAGAAACTTTAATTCTCTGACATGCAACGCAGTTTCGAACTATCACACCAATATCCTTATTCATAGAGGGCCAAAAGAATCTTTGTGATACCATCTTCCTTGTTGTTCTAATTCCGCCGTGAGCTAACTTATGCACCTAGTTGAAAACATCATTTCTAAATCAGCTGGAATGTATGGGCGTATGATTCCGATGGAAACTTCGCAGTAGATTTGATAGTTTCCGTTTGGAAAATTGAACACATTTAAGGTGTATGATCAATCTTTAGCAAGTAACTCTTTTAGTTGATCATCTTGCTGTTGTAGCTGTGCTAACCTGCAATAATAAGGTCCTGTGACGCTGACTTGCTCGATTCTTGACATAGCATCTGCTACAACGTTCTCTGTCCCAGATATAAGGTGCTTGGGTTCCAGCTCCATTTGGTAGAAATTAACGGTAAAAATTTATAAGTGCCAAAAATTGTCGTAGTGAATGAATTGTTGCCGGCCGTTTATAATCAATAATAGATCCACTTTCTTTTTCATTGGACGAACTCCCTGTGATGTAATTTTATGCCCAAAAAATGGATTTCGTGCACGCCTAATTCGCATTTGCTTGCATTTATAACTATCCCATATTGTTTGAACGATCCAAAAGATGTTCGATGTGACGTATGTGTTCTTCATGAGAGTTAGAGAAAACAAGGACTACGACGAAATTTAATCCTCTTACAACTTCGTCCATAAATCTCTGAAATATTTGCGCTGCGTTACTTAAACCGAATGGCATTCTAAGGATTCGAATAAACCAAATGGTGTTCTGATAGCAGTCTTTGGGATTTTAGCTTCGTTTACCGGTATCTGATAATATGCCTTCATCAGATCAAACTTCGAAAATACACTGGAATTTTCCATCCATCTGATTTGCGCACCATGTGTAAAGGATTAGACCAACTACTATTACTAGGTCGTATAATGCCCTTTTCCATATTGAAACTCGGTTTTTGCTGCTTTCAAATTTTCAGGATCGAGCCTTCGTGTCCGAGCTTTAACTGGACTTCCCTGAGTCGTTATGTGATGAAAAACCTGATGGGTACTTTGAAAGTTGTTGTTGTTCTGCGAAAGTAACTCTGGATATTTTTTCAATAAGGCATGGTATATGGATTCACCTGAGACCATCTTAATTCCAATATTTGAGTCATCCAAAGTGGAGGTAGGAGATTTCAATAAAGTATTACTGTACTGTGCACTGGTCAATTTGATTTATCATTATTTGGGTCAACTTCGTCGGCGTTGCCGGTATGCTGGCGTTCGCGCGGCTATGGCTCGTCGGCTTGGGGTGGTGTTCTTGCCGGCGTTGTGGACGTTGACACAGAGACAAAAAATTTAATCATACCGGGCTTTCACGAAAGGACAAACATTAAAGAAAAGGGGGTACCCGAAATAAGACGCACGAAAACGGAAGGAAAACACAAAGGAAAGTAACCTACGTATGCACTCACGAACACTTCGACAAATAAAAAAACACTTTCCCTGGCTGATGTAGAGCCAAGGTTGGCCCTCCCACAGAAACCACTATTGGTCTCACCATGATGCCTCTCTTAACTTTTTTTTGGCATCCCAAATTCGACCCTTTACTTACCCCTCATTTACCCCTTCCCTACCACCATTCAAAAGGCTTTAAGCCAAACACGTTTTAAATTCCGTTTAAAACGTTACAAAATTCCATTATTTTATTAAATGTTTGGTCTGAATGAAGGGCTCTAATTTTATTTACATCATCCTCCGTAAATGAATATGTAAATTTAAAAGAAATAGGCGTAGCATTATAAAAAAACTCCAAAAAGAAAATATTAATAAGCAATAAAACTAAGGCGTTTATGTAAATTTTTAATAATACCGCAAATTCCAAAAAATATTATTGCTAATTTCTATTTTTTTCCTGTGTATCTTTCCAGGAATGACAAATCGTATATTGGCCCAGGATTATGGTGATACCAAAGTGACGGACATCGGCCACTGAATGAATATGAAAGGAAGTCAGGAAATGTCAGATTCCCCGGCGGTAAGGATGAAAATTCGGCAAGATTATTTGTCTTCAATTCACGTGGGGTTTTCTTCTTCTTAATGTAATTAATTTTCTTCTTTGCAGGAAATTGATGATGTGGATGATGTTGGGAACAGGCTGAAGATTCGCGCTGGATTTTTGACCCCCAAATGGTGTCGTCCGTATATATCCGTCTGTCCGAATAGTATGTAAGTATTCTTTCTTTTGTCTCAAGTATATTAATATATATTTGTATTTTTGTTAATAGTTTATTATTATTATTTTCTTCAAATGGTGGTCATTAATGGTTTTTACTTTTCTTCCAGGCGGAACAACCAATTGGGTTTCTTTTACGGGCCTAAAAATCACCCTAGCAATCCTCTACGGAACTCTACCCTGGCCTGAGCTCAACCCCGAGTACACTCGCGCACTTTCTCCACTGATTCTGAAAAAGGTCTGTATGTAAAATCTGATGACCAGAATTGGTTCTACCTTCTAACCACTTTCTTTTCTTTTTAATTTACAGCACTCAAATATATACACATATATTTGTCCGTCCGACCGTACGTGTGTCTGTACGAGTGTGAACGGTGAAGTTTGGTCTGGTTGTTTGGGGATACCATGCATGCCAGGATTGGCTATGCGAAACAGCTGCTCCCTCGTTGGATTGGATCCGGTGTTGCAGTGGCTCCCGCTGGTGTAGTATTTAAAATTTCAAAAAATCTGCGCCTGTGATAGGTTTTGGGACACCAGCCAAAATAAAAACCCATTTAAAGTCCCTTCTTAAACCCAAATCCAGAACAATCAATTTTTCACCATACATTGAAATGGGGAAATTATTAGCAGCATATAAAACTAATTTTGAAGGATTTTTTGAATACTTGCATGGAAAAATTGAAATATCAGCTCCCGAATCAATTAAATATGAAATTTTGGACCGGCGCTCAGTAATAAATAATCGACTATTACAATTAACACCACTGTGAGGCACCGAACTGTCACATGCTGGTCCAATTAGTTTTTTGAAGACGAAAACTTACATGGATTGACACATTTATAAGCTTTTTGGGCAAACCGCCAATGGTACCAGCACAGACCTGAATCCTTGCGGCTTCTTGACTTAGACCGAGAATCTGTTGGTTGATTTTCAACGGATCGGTTTCTTTGACGTTGACGAGAATGGCGTTCGAGTGCGTCGATACGCGTAATAATTTGGTCCAGTTTTTCCGACACATCATCAGAACCATGATTTGCTTGGGTTTTTGAAGAAACTGCACAAATTGATGTTGAATACTGTTCACAAATTTTGTCTGCTATACCGGCGAGATTGTCCAAATCTGCTGTATCAGTCACAGCAAGAATACATTTGACTTTTTCTGGTAAGCGTTCCATTGTACGCATCATCTCATTGCTTACCCTGGAGCCAGCGAGTGATTTCATTTTGTGTAGAAGATGTGAAGGTTTTTGATCCCAAAGCTCTAAACCATTTAACAACTTCTTCAACTGTCCTTCGTCTGATTCTGCAAAATGTTTGACGATTCTTGCTTTCATCGCTGCGTATCTTCCGATGGTCGGCAGGTTAACTATTATATCCTTTACCACGTAGAGCATAGAAGGATCAAGATGGCTCAAAAGATATTCGTACTTCGTCGTATCTTGGGTTATTCCATTTAAATTGAAGCTGGATTCAACTTGAAGAAACCAAATTTCCGGCTCTTCACGCCAAAACGGGGGCAACTTAGCAATTCTTGCAGCAAAAATTTGCGACGCATTTGTATTTCCAGAATTCACATGCTCCTGTTCTCTTGATGCTTGCGTATCACCACCAGATTGCGATGAGCGGGCGTTGTCTTGAGACATTTCATCACGTCGGGGTCACCAAATTGAGGAGAAACACAATTTTTATAAAAAATATTTAAAATTATTTATTTTAAAGCAATTGTCGTCTTTCCAGAAGAAATATTTTTTCAGACTGACGTTTCAATTTATGAAACGAGAAAATATTTGATTACAAAAAGTCAAGACAACTTAGTTACATTTCACAAGTAAAAAATTAATTTCATGGAACAAGTAGGACAACCCTACAGGTGCAAACGAAGATCGCACGACAAAATTAACATCAAGCAGGGATGGAAAATGAATTTTTTGGAAAGTTCTAAACTAATGGCGCATTCGTTTCTGCAAAAAAGTGAAACACTTCCATTGCACTTTTCTCGAAAACTGCACTATTGTATCACTTTTTTTGAAATTTGGAAATTTTAATTGTGCTAAATTCGAGTAACTTAATCAATCAGTGATGATTCTATCGCTTATATTTCTGCTTACATTTACACACGAGTGTCATAGGCTGCTTAATCGGTGCGATCACGTTTACAAAGTAAGGAAAGGTGTTAGTAAGAGCCATTTCAATTGCACTTACGTTATAAGTGGAGTTATAAGTAAACCTAATCGCATCATGTAGAGTATTATTAACTCAAAACTATTATTTTATTTACCAACATTAACAATGTCAACAACCAGGAAAAAAACTCTTCCCGTACTCGGGCTCAACCTTCTGTGTTTTTCATTCTCACACGGGAAAGCCGAAACAAAAGTACGTCAAGCTGAAACAAAAATACGTCGTGTGAACGCAGAGGAGAATCTGCTTATAAAAATATCCTCGTGTGATTCACAACAAAGAAAAAAATGTTCCTATTTACACGGGCTGAATGTTCAGCAGGTTATCGTCGTTTCGTAGGAGAGAGAGGCAGTCGGAAAGAGGGGAAAAACTCTCCCTTACTCGGGCTCAACGTTTTGTGTTTTTCATTCGCACTTTGAAACAACAACAATTCACACGCGAAACAACAACAAAACGCAATGAATAGCCGAAAGAACACTACGACGTGTAAACGCAAAGGCAATTTTAAAAGAGAATTAGCGGATAATCTGCTGAAAAAATATCCTCGTGTAAATCTGCACAATAGGATGAAATTTGAGCTTGATAGACGCCGGACGCTTTCACTGGTATTTAAGAGATACCCTTAAGTTTGCGTTTACACGACTTAAGCCTGGGTTAGGCAAACGTAACCGTAACGCCCCCGTAGCTTAACGAATCAGCTGATTCAATCAGACATATGGAAATCAGTGTAAACGATTAGCCAACGTAAACGGACGGCTGAATCTGCTGAAATTTGATCTGGACGGTACGTTCACGTGCATTTGCAAACAAAATCAGTAAAAAGAAAAAAATTATGCGAAAATTGTGAAAAGTAATGATGAATAAGTAATAAAATAATAAATTAGTAGCAAATAAATATTAAATAAAATGAATTTGTTGCTATTTTTGTAGTGACACTTTTTTGAAGTTTTGGGTAATTGCTCCAGCGGGCAACGTTACGGCGGCGCTAAAGTAAAATTACGGTTAAGTTTGCCTAACCCGGCCTTTAACTGTAACTTAACTTTAGCGCAGTCGACAAAATTGTAAAATGATTATATTATTTTATATTTTCTTGCTCTTATTTTAATATTTTATTAGTTATTTATCGTTCCATTTCAAACGTTTCACATAAACGTCTTATTTTTTCGTTGTTTTGCTGATTTTGTCTGCAAATGTATGTAAACGTACCGTCCAAATCAAATTTCAGCAGATTCAGCCGTCCGTTAACGTTTCGTTTTCGTTGGCTAATCGTTTACACTGATTTTCATATGTCAGAACGAATCAGCTGATTCGTAACGCTACGGGGGCGTTACGGTTACGTTTGCCTAAAGGCTGGGTTAGGCAAACGTAACCGTAACGCCATCAATGTAAACGATTAGCCAACGAAAACGTAAACGGACGGCTGAATCTGCTGAAATTTGATTTGTACGGTACGTTTATGTGCATTTGCAACCAAAATCAGTATAATAATGAAAAAAGAAACATATTATGCGAAAATTTTGAAAAGTAATGATGAATAAGTAATAAATTGATAAATTCGTAGCAAATAAATATAAAATAAAATTAACTTGTTGCTATTTTTGTTGTGAATGTCGGAGTCATATGGCACATATTTGAAATTTTGGGTAATTGCTCCAGCAGGCAACGTTACGGCGGCGCTAGTTTAATTACGGTTAAGTTCGCCTAACCCAGCCTTAACCCAGTCATTAATTTTGTTTCGGCCATTCTTTGTGAATTGTTGTTGTTTCAGAGTGTTGAGCCCGAAAAGTCTGAGTACGGGAAAGTTTTTTCTGGCCCGTTTTCTACTGCCTCTCTGCCCAACAAAACGCCGATAATCTGCTGAACATTCAGCCAGTGTTAAAGCTGGGTTAGGCAAACGTAACCGTAACGGCCCCATAGCGTAACGAATCAGCTGATTTAATCTGACATGAAAATCAGTGTAAACAATTAGCCAACTGAAACGAAACGTAAACGTAAAATGATAACTTGGTAGCAAATAAATATAAAATAAAATTAATTTGTTGTGAATGTCTGAGTGATTCAGCACGTTTTTCAACTTTTGGGTATTTGCTCCAGCGGATAACGTTGCGGTGGCTCTAAGGTTAAATTACGGTTAAGTTTGCCTAACCCGGCCTTAAATCGGGACCAAGTGATACTACCTGGTAATTGTATCATAGTAGCAAATGTCATTAGTGCCATTGTTCGTAGAAGAGAGTGACAACAAGGGAGAAAGAAAGAGTTAGAATTATTTGCTTTTTTCTGATAGTGCCACGCAATTGTTATAATTTGGTGTCGGTGATATTCAACAAAAGTTATTCAAAAAAAATATTTTCCGTAAAGATACAACTAAACCTTAGTGTATCTACCGGAAGGTTTGAGGAGATTTATCGTTTCTACCCGAGAAAACACTAATTGTAGAAAATGGGATCAGGACAAAGTGTAGAGATCCCGGGTGGTGGTACTGAGGGTTACCACGTATTAAAGGTACATATGACAACTTTTACAGATAAAAATTATTTTTCTAACACTAGTTCTTAAAACGCAAAGGTTCAAGACAATTCTCCTGGCCAGAAGGCAGGCCTGGAAGCTTTCTTCGATTTTATAATTGCTATTGCTGGTACGAGATTGGATCAAGATAACGATATGTTGAAGGAATTATTAAGACAAAATGTCGATAAGCCGGTAAAATTGATAGTCTATTCCAGCAAAACCCAAACTGTTCGTGAGTTAACGATGACACCTTGTCAAGGGTGGGGTGGTCAAGGTTTGTTGGGAGTTAGCATACGTTTCTGCTCATTCGAGGGTGCCAACGAACATGTTTGGCATATTTTGGAGGTTTATCCTGATTCTCCGGCGCAGCTGGCCGGACTGAGGGCCTACTCCGACTATGTCATTGGTGCTGATGCTATACGGCACGAGAATGATGATTTATTTACACTGATAATGACGCATGAACAACAGCCATTAAAAATGTACGTGTACAACATTGATGATGATGCTTGTCGGGAAGTTACCATTAAGCCCAACTCCAATTGGGGTGGTGAGGGTGCTTTGGGTTGTGGTATTGGTTACGGTTATCTTCATCGCA
Source organism: Eudasyphora cyanicolor (assembly GCA_963930755.1). Classification (NCBI taxonomy): domain Eukaryota; kingdom Metazoa; phylum Arthropoda; class Insecta; order Diptera; family Muscidae; genus Eudasyphora; species Eudasyphora cyanicolor. The sequence goes on from OZ005735.1 coordinate 55,721,920, forward strand.
TCCCTCTTCAAGCTGGAAGTGCAGCGGTTGCTCAGCCTCCAACAAGCATACCAACTCCAACTTCGGCTCCAGCTATTGCCGCAACGCCCGTTCCAGTTATACCGGCCACCTCGACCACTGTAATTGCTCCCACTTTGCCTTATGTGCCTCCTTTAAGCAATACTTTTGCTCCTGCGACTATTGCAACGGCCACGTCGGCAACAACTACCGCCAATCAGCAACAAAGTGTGTTCAAACAATATTTCAATCCTGACGATAATTCCCCGGACTTGATAACGGGAGTGGAACAATCACAAGGTGCTGCAACAAATGAGACTGGTACGGCTAATACATTGCCACCAAAAGAGCAAGTAGAAACAATAGCGGAGACTGCGCCTGCGACTCCTCCTCAAATTCAACAAGTACAGGATCCGGCGCAAGTAGTGACATCACCTGAAAGCTTTCAAGTACCCCCAACACAAGTACCAACTATGCCACCAGCATCAGTTGCCACCACATTACCACCACCATCAAATCTATATATACCGGGTGTAATAGAAGCCCCAACCACGGTTAATGCTGCTTCAAACATTCAATTACCATACCCCCAGGCTACGGCTCCTCCACCACAAATGCCACCAAATATGAGCGCTCCAATACCCATGTATGCTACTGGTGTTCAGCAACAATATATGTCGTCTCCAGCTGCACTCTCATATCCTGCGGCCCAAACTATTGCCAGTTATCCGCAAATGCAACCATCTATGGGCGGCCTTTATCCAACACAACAAACTCCTATGCCTCCTCAAATGGCGACTTATCATCAGCAACAGCAGCAACATCAACAACAGTCCATAGTACCCGTGATGGCCCCAACGACAGTACCAGCCCCCTCTAGTTTACCGCCACCTCCTACATCAGCCTCATCCGCATTTACTAATTAAGTTCTTTTGTAATTTAAATTGTATTTTTTTGTTTTGTTTATTTCGATATGTTGTCGTTGCTTTATCTCTCTCATACTTTCTCTCTTGTTAACTATACATAGTTGTATTACATACATATACCATATTTCCTGTTTATGTATGTGGGAAAGTAGGGCTCTCATTTGTTTTCTTGATTTTTATTTTCCCCCCGATTTGCTTTACACTCCATAAATATGATTTTGATTATTTGTTTAAGAAATAAAAATAATTTGCAATGTTTTTCTCTGAATTTTATAATATATACATATAAAAATATATTTATCGTTATATAAAAGTAAATGCTTTATAAAGAATTTTTATTACTTTATTACAAGAAATTTATATGTATGTACACTTCATAAAAATAGTTTAAAGAAAAATGTACTGCTATAAAATATCATCGAAAAAGATGTCACAAAATCTTAAAAAAATATTGTTTTCATTGAATGCTGAGATTTTCTCCGAATATTTCTATATTGCATATAATATCGAAAATTATATATATCGTCGCCTGAAATCTAAAATGACGTAACCCACATATTTATGCTTTTTCAGGAGAAGAAAAATACAAAGGAGGGTAATTTTAAGATTTTAACCACATTTATGGATTTTCAAACTATTAAGGCGAAATCAAATAAAAAATCTAGTCCAATTAGTGGTGGCGTATATTCTGAATAAAAAATAAAATTTTGTGAATCTTTTTTAATGATCTTGTTTGCTGTGACGCCATTTTGAATTTCACTCATAAAATGGTTAATTTTAGATATTGAACTCTGAAATTTTGTAGGAATTTGTAGTCTAATAGACTATAATCAATCATAAAATTTATTTAGATTTTTTTGATTTTACATCATTTCAGATGACGATATGTATTTGACATCGAAAAAACAATAGTTAAGGAATTTATATTTCCTCTAATACTTTATTTGTAAATATGTACATACATACATATGTACTTAAAAATATTTGTATACAATTATTGAATATTCGCAAGGAAGGGAAAGGCAAACAAAAAATTTAAATTTGTTTTGTTTATGTTCGTTAAGGGGTAGAACATTATTTTTTAATACAATTTTCTGCATTTATATGCGATCTCCCATTTTTCGGAATTCAACAGTAATTGTATATCTGGGACAATCAATAATTATAAAAAACAATGCGTGTACTTACATATATTTTAATGTTAGGATTTGCCCATGGATTTTCATCGGATAAGTGATTTGTTTTTTCTATTTGAAAATTTCTCGAAACTTTGGACTATTCCATTTTCATTAATTTATTTATTTAATCAAACTGAGCCTACAAAGGCCATATGTTGATTGATTTACAATTCATAAGCTTTACATATTCATAGCATATAGCAAAGAATTTCTTGACTTCCAAAATTTTTTTGGAAGAAATTGAGATTTTCTTATTTTTGTGGCCACTAAGAGACAAAAACTGCCTGCCAAACGAATGTTTTATTGTCGCTCGTTTCATATTTCAAAGTTGTTGTGAAGACCAATAAAATACGAGAAACTTTCGACCCTTCTTTATGACCAAGAAGATTGTACTTGAAAATACCAAAATTAAAAACCATAGTAACCAAAAGTTGTTTATTCCAATAAATTAATTTAAACTTCACAAACATTTTCTAGTGCAATCGTAAAACGTTACGTTTTGAGAAAGACCAATTTAAAACAATCTAAATACAAATGACTAATTTTGTATTCCCCGAGGAGTTAACCAATTTCATTGAAAGCATTCGTCCTTTCGAAATTCGAGATGTGGGTTCCGAAAAATGGCTCGATGTCCACGAAATGATAATAAAACTCAGCCAACAAGCTACACTGGAAGCAGCCGAACATCGTGAGGAGGAAGTCAAAGAAATGTTAATATCTCGTGATAAGTTGAAGGTTCTATTACATGAAGCCTATTGCGTATTTTTGTGGAAAACTAAAGTTCTGCCTCATCTCTTGGATATCGATCCCAATCCGTCAGCAACATTTCTAATTTATACGGTATTATTTCATGAGGGTGCTGTTATTACACTTCTAGATGTTGCCTTGTATCATGCTAGTGGTTGCGAAGCCCTACAGGATACGGCGCTAGATTTAATCGATTATTGTGCTCAAGGTGTTGCCCAAGTCATAGGATTGGTAAGGTGAGAATAAACCTATAAAGCGTAATATCGACTCCAAATTACGTAACTTTAAGGGAGCGATTGCATTAAAAACAATTCGAAAAATTTAAATTGAAAATTTTATCGAAAATTTGTATATCTTCATTGAATGCACTTTAAAAATTTATCATCGACGAAAACAACTTGCGCCGAATAATTTCGATCCGCTAAATGGAATGGCATTGATGACTGATTACACTAGATTACAAAATACATATAATTTTCTGGTAAAATTTGGTATCATAAACACCAATAAAATAACTAGGATATTCTCCTGGCTTTAGACCATCTTTGCCTCTATAATATTACAAATTTTTATAGTTATTTTTTTATTTCGAGTTTAATAATGATGCATATATAAATTCCCACAAACATTAACTTTTTTGAAATTTGTGCGAAATAGGAATTTCTAAATATGAAAAAAAGGAATAATTTGTTGTTAGGCCATTTGAATTTCGTTAATAAATTCACGATTTTGGATAGTAGGTCGCTACCAATTTGTCAGAATGTGTATTTTGATGCAGGAAAAGGATCGTAAAAAAATATTTTATTCCACATATCGATACATCCATTCTAAAACATGCTAAGTCGACTTAGCATGTTTTTAGGGAGATTTCTTTTTTAATTTATTTATTTATTTATTAATCAAAAAACCCCTCAGGGGGATATACATTGATAGAACATTATTAAACATTAATTAGTCCTAAAGTAAATTGAGTAAATATTGATCAAAACTTAAACCTAACTAAAATAAAACCAGTAAGGAAAGGCTAAAGTCGGGCGTGGCCGACTATATAATACCCTACACCACTCTCGTAATATTGAATAACTCTGAAATATATATTTTTGTAATTCATGTATAAATTGTTTACATAAATTTACTTTTGGAACATTTTATACTTAAATAATACCCTGTACCACAGTGTGGTGTAGGGTATAAAAACGATTGGATGTAAAATACAGCTTCTACAGAGCCAAATCGGATGAAACATATAAATAGGAGCTATAGCTAAACCTTACCCGATTTTCTTCAAATTCGGCAATGTTAGTCCATGGATCAAGAAACTCTACCATTCTAATATCAATACGATTGGATGTAAACTACAGCATCTATAGGACTAAAGGTTCAAATCGGACGAAAGATATGTATGGGAGCTATATCTAAATATTAACCGATTTTCTTCAAATTCGGCAATGTTGGTTTATGGATCAAGAAACTCTACCATTCTAAATTCTAAAACGATTTGATGTAAAATACAGCTTCTATAGAATTAAAGAGCAAAATCGGACGAAACATATATATGGGAGCTATAGCTAAATCTTAACCGATTTTCTTCAAATTCGGCAATGTTGGTTCATGGATCAACAAACTCTACCATTCTAAATTTCAAAACGATTGGTTGTAAAATACAGCTTCTATAGGACTAAAGGGCCAAATCGGACGAAAGATATATATGGGAGCTATATCTAAATCTGAACCGATTTCAACCAAATTATGGATCTTTACAGCTGCGAAATACTCTAAACTGCAAAATTTCAGAACGATCGGAGTGAAATTGCGACCTGTAGTCGACGAACAACTTTAAATCGACTCAGCTAGTGATTCTGAGTCGAACGGTATACTTTAAGGTGGGTCTAGCTGTGTTATTTTCAGGTGTTACAAACATCTGCCGTGAAACAAACTTATAATACCCTGTACCACAGTGTGGTGTAGGGTATAAAAATCTAACGCACTTTATTCTAAACCAAAACAAGATGTTAAACCTAATGGAAATTATTGTCAGCGAGGCAACACGATATTTGAACGCAGGGGTTAATAGTAAGGTAATAAGAAATATAAAACTACTAGCTGGACCCGGTCCACTTCGTTGCCCCAAATTTCACTTTAATGAAATAGGAAGATATCATGTGTTTCGTACAAGACTATCGATAGCCACAGATAAAAATGTGATTACCTTGTCCAAAATGTGACAACCTTGCCCAAATAGGTGATCTCAATCGCCAACTTTTGTGTTGAGCCACGCATAGTTCTGTCTTGATTGGTTCAATGGTTCTCCAGATATTTCGTTTTCAATATGGGAGTCATTGGCGATATCGCCAATTTTCTATAGGGTCTTACATATTGCTATCAAATACATGCACAGCACATTTATATACAATTGTGGCTGAATATTTATGTACAAACCAAATAGTTCTGAAAATATTTCGTTTTCAATAATGGAGTCACGTGGACAGGGCCACTCCCACTTGTCCAATATTGCAGTGAAATACTCTCGCGTAAAAATCAAAGACGAATGGTGTAATGGTTTTCTAGATATTTCGTTTTCAATAATGTAGTCGCAAGGGAGGGTACACGCCCTCTATCCGATATCTCCAACTTTGTGTTGAGTCACGACAGTTTGTTCTCGAACACTCTCGCTAACAAATTGTTCAAGATATCACAATTTTAGCATGTCACCAGATGCATACACTTAAAATTACAGCACTCTCGCTAACAAATTGTGAAAGATATTTAAATTTTAAAGTTAGGCTTATATGGGCGGTGCCACGCCCATTATTCCGATTTTTGGTCCAATCACGTAGACTACCACCAGAAACATATGCATAAACTTACAGCACTCTCGCTAACAAATTGTGCAAGATATCTTAAATACAAAATTTGGATTATATGGGCTGGGCCACGCCCATTGGTCCGATCCCGCCCATTTTCGGACCAATCACGTAGACTGCCACCAGATACATATGCACCAAATTACAGCACTCCCGCCAAGTAATTGTGCAAGATATCTCAATTCCAAATTTTGCCTTGTATGGTCGGGGCCACGCCCATTGGTCCGATCACGCCCATTTTTGGACTAATAACGTAGACTACCACTGGATACATATGCACAAAATTACAGCACTCTCGATAACAAATTGTGCAAGATATCTCAATTTCAAAATTTAACATTTATGGGCGGGGCCACGACCACTGGCCCGATTTCGCCGATTTTTGGATTAATCACGTAGACTGTCACTATATACATATACATACACAAAATTACAGCACTCTCGCTAACAAACTGTGCAAGATATCTCAATTTCAAAATTTGGCTTATATGGGCGGTGCCACGCCCATTGGTCCGATTCCGCCCATTTTTGGAACAATCACGTAGACTGTCACCAGAAACATATACACAAAATTACAGCACTCTAGCTAACAAATTGTGCAAGATATATCAATTTCAAAATTTGGCTTATCCAGCCGTTTAGACGCCTATACGGTACAAACAAACACACATTCTTCTTTATATATATAGATTTAGCGAATTGAGTTATATCTAGATGTTAATTATTTGACACCGAGTAGTAACGTGTTAAGGCTTTTTTAATCCAAATTAATTTCAGTCAAAATTTGTGTGTTTATCCGTGAAGCCAATCAAAAGTTTTTCACAAAACAGTACAGGTCACTCGATTTGCGTAATAAAGGAATTCCACACAAATTTAAAAAAACATCAAACTTTAATCGCCTCTCCTGAAAAACAACCATTCTTTGCACTCTGAATTGTTTAGAATGGAGGTATCGATATCAAAAGTTACGAGGCGGTCCCAAAATTAGACGACCTGACATATTGATGTCGGTAGTAGTTTGAAAAAAATTACTCTCGTCGCAACCTTTTAAAACATATGTATTTCGCAAAGGCAGCATGCTTTCCTTCCCAGACACGGTGTTCACGGTTTATGTCACCAGCTTGAAGAGATTCTAAGACATAATCTACAACTTAGAAAACACTCTCTAGTCCTATCGGAGGACATTGAGGCGTTCGACAAAATTGTATATACTCAAGTTATAATCGAACTACATCAAATGGGCGTACCCGGGAAATTGCTGAAAGTGATCAAATCCTTCCTCACCGGCCGTAGAATAACAGTTAAAATTTACGGATTCCTCTCAGGAAAACATCATCTGCAAAACGGTGTGCCGCAAGGTTCACCATTGTCCGTGGTGTTGTACACTATATATGCCAACTCTCTGGCCAGTGCGATAGGCGACTTACCCGGCATAGACTACGTTGGCATTTATGCAGACAATATTTTTGCAGTTGCCTCCGGTGATCCGACAACCACGGTAGTTAACTTAAAAAATCTGAATGCAGAAGTTCAGCAATGGGCTGAACAAAGAGGTGCGACCATTCCTATAAACAAGGCCGAAATACTGCATGTTTGCAGAAAGAAGAAGTGTCATTGACATCGACACAGATGAAGATTATTGGCATAATATTCACTAAGAAATTACTTTGGAATGAACATTCAAGGCTTGTTGCGGCTAAATTAGGCAAAATAAATAATTTGTTACGACTTATTTGTACTAGGTTTAAAGGTCCTCACATCAACACTGCCCTGGACATTTGCAGAAGCTTGATATATGGAACTGTGCAGCACGGTATAACCTTATATGGCTGGACATCCAAGGGGAACATGAGAATGTTGGATACGTCCATAAATAACTGTTTTCGGACAGCCATGGGATTATTACGAGCAATTCCAACGGTCTTTAAGAGTGGAGGGTAATTTCCAAAAATTCCAAGACCTATTGGAGAAATGCTCATCAAGCTTAGCGTCTAGATCTATAACCACATGTGCAGACGGTCTACATGGAGATTTTTGGAAACATCTTACATCATCCGCGAGAAAACAATCATCCATTGGAAACATAATAGATCTACTAAGAAAATTAGACATCCGTATTCCAGATAGACCAGATACATGCTCCAGAATACCTGAATCGATCTCAGTAGATGACAGTCTTTCTGCGTTCAAGAAAGATAGCGTCAATCCAGAGGTCTTCAAGCACCGATTGGCTGGAAAAATTGAGGATTTCTCCCCGAGCCTGATTTAGTTTACTGACGGTTCCTGCATGGATGCGAGATCTGCATATTCAGTAGTGGAACAAAAAACCAAAGACACATTTATACACCAAGGTCGGTTACCAGATGGCACAGGCATTTTTATGGCGGAAATGGCGGCGATTAAGTTTTCCTTAAACCATGCGAACCAGCTTAACCGGAAAACATTAATTTTTATTGATAGCCTCAGTGCCATTAAGGCTCTGAGATATGGCAAAATGACATCGTCAACAACTTATTTCTTGATTAAAATATTGGCGCAACTATTATTATATTATGAATACCATTCCATATCGGTATACAAGGTAATGAGTTTGCCGATCAGTCGGCCAGAGGCGCAATAAATCTTGATAATATCACCGACATACCTTGTTGCCTAGGTTAATAATTAATCAATTAATTGCGGAAACAATCGCCAATAATTGGTCACTATCTACTACATTCTTAAGAGAACACGATCAAAAGCATTTCCGACCAAAATATTATAAGTCGTTAACCAGAAGGCAATGTATTACCATGGCTAGACTAAGGGTTGGTAAAACCTTATTTAACACCCAACACTATTATACAAGGACGAATCCATTAGAGTGTACATTCTGTAACGTCACACTGACGATATCACTCATTCTATGTGAATGTAGCCACTTCAGACTGCTTAGACCGCTTGGTGAGATTCTTGATTGCAGTTGTAGCACTATGTTGACTAGGATCCACGAAAGCCTTTTAGTGCTTAATATTCGGGACGTTGTAATCTGAACATTACGAGTTAACTTAATAAATGACAATTCTTGTTAGTTTTATTCACGAACCAATGTTCGTTATGTTTAATGTTTAAGTCTCTCTTCTGTTTTTCTCTTAATGTGTCCAGTTTTCTTATGTGAATCGTCTTGTTCTTGTTCACTTGGCTCTCGTAGAGAGTGTTCTCGCTTTGTGTGAGTAAGTCTATGTCTGTCCTGTCCAACAGTCTATCAAGCTTGCTCTTAGTTTTCCCTAAATTCTCTTTGTTTTTGTTGATCTGTTTGTGTTTGTGTTGTATCAATAGCTTAAGTCCCTGCAAACATTTTCTATCGCGGAAGCCACTAAAGCGTCACTACAAGAAGTTGAAAATCATCGCTTTCTTATCTAAGAAGTGACTGCTGTCGGGAAGAAATGTGCCACTTCTGCGATACACCCAACAAGTAACTATTCAGTGACTTCCACAAGTGAGAAAAGCGATTGTGTGCAAAAGCAAAAAAAACATTAAACGACAACAGTCGCCATGAGAGAACTGAGAGTCATGAGAGTTAATTAAGGAGATGAAATATAGATAGTTGTTTTTGTTGTTATGATTGGATTGTCTGTTCGGCTTGAGGTCCGTAATAAATGAAAGACAATACTTTTATTTTTTATTTATTTTTCTTTATTTACCCAATATTTCGGCCAACTTCGTTGGTCATCATCAGGGGGAATCTATCACACAAAAACACGAATTATTACAATAAAACAATGACAATAAAAACATTGTTACGATAAGTATTTACATTTAATATTGTTGTCACAAATATAGTCCTTTACTATGTGAGCTTTCGTTAGTTACTGTCTAATTTTCCGTTTATGTTTTTCTATTGTATGCCTGTAGATTTGAGCACAGCCGTCAGTGTCTCTCTTAAAATTTAGTCTCTTTTCTGGTGAAACATCGATGATATGTAGCATCTCTAACGTGTATCTCCTTCCGTAATGTCTCTCTTGCGTTAGTATCTCAACGTCGTCAAAGTTAGGTTTGTGTCCGGTTGTGGTACAATGTGCTGCAAGGGCAGTTTTTTGTTCAATGGGTTTGTGAAGAGCTTTCTGATCCGATCTGTGAGATGATAGTCTAGTTTTAAGTTTTGTTTTAGTAGTACCGACATATACCCTCTGGCATATGTCGGACTTGTCACCATTACACTTTATTTTGTAGACAAGATTTGACTTTTCCTCCTTTTTTACTTCAGATTTGGTTTGGCTGAACAGTTGATTTACTGTAGTATGCGCTTTGTATGCTAGTTCAAAATGTTCTTTGTCATAAATGTCAGAATGTTTTAACCTTTCGGAGAGTCCAGGGATGTGGGTCATTGATTTATACATTTTCTTTGGTTTTTCTTCTTTATCATTTTCTTTCCTTCCTTCTTTGTTTGTTGCTCTTTTCAGAAGATTGTTTATCAGTTTGTCCGGAAAGTCATTCATGCGTAAAATATTTATAATTTTATATTTATTCCTATTGTGATAATCCTTGTCGATGATTTGTAAGACTCGATTTATAAAATTATTCGCCGTATTTATTATTATCTTTCACCAAAATTTCAGGTTTTCCTATTTTCCTTATCTTATAAAAATGGAGTAGAATACGAGAGTTTAGATAATCCCGAAAAGTACACGCTAAAAATACTGGGGTGAGTTCAGTTACACGGTCATGATCTTATGAAAACATCAAGCAGTCGACTTTTACACTTTTCGACTTTTTAGTATAAAAAGTCGACTTTTCGATTTTATTAATGAATATGCGAATATTTTTAGTTTTCTTCAATAATTTGTAGTAAATACCAGGAAAATAAAAAACTGATAATGATCGGATGATCAGAAATTCGCGGAAGTCCTTCCATAAAAGTCCAAATAAACTTAAACAGAAAAAAAAACAAAATAATAAAAAAGTGTTTTGTCAAGTTCAATTGCATTTTATTAATTATTTATTTTTATTCCCTCCACCATAGGATGGGGGGTATATTCATTTTGTCGTTCCGTTTATAAAGTATATATATTCTTAATCGTCGTAAAATTCTAAGACGATTTTGCCATGTCCGTCTGTCCGTCCGTGGTAATCACGCTACATTCCGCAATAATAGAGCTAGGTTGATCAAACTTGGTACAAATACTTCTTATAGTTGCAGGTTGTTTGGGATTGCAAATGGGCCATATCGGTCCATATTTAGATATAGCTCCCATATACATATAGCATCTAACTTGTTGTGATTCCTACTGTTCTCATCTACTATATTTTTGTGTTTTGGCTGTTATTATACCCTACACCACACTGTGGTACAGGGTATTATTTTCTTTAGGTTTGAGTTATTTTGTGAGGTCACATGCTATCCATGGTGGAGGGTATATAAGATTCGGCATGGACGAACTTAACGCTTTTACTTGTTAAAATTAAACTTATAGTAAATATAAGATTAAGTATATGATCTAGCAATTGGCTACTGTGGCCATCAGCTAATACATGTTTATGAAATGTAGATTAGTTTCACATTCAAAAGATAATTGCATTTTATATGTGATACTTATTCACGGAACATGTCCAAATCAATTGACCCTACAAAAAGGCTTATTTAAATCGTTTAGAGATATTTGACTCCGTATTTGTGTGGCGATAAGACGAAAGAAACCCCTAATCCAATACTTTATATGCTCGTGACTGTATTGGAATATCATTCTCATCAATATTATACATTGTTTGGATCCGGCCAAAACGTCAATTTTTGTATCTTATAGAATTTTTAGGCCAAACTATTTATAACTATAAAAAAGAATGTATATAGTTTTGGCATACACGAATCATGTGTATTCATAATATCACGCTTATTTTTAACTTGAAATTGGTCCGATATTGGTGTTGATGCAACTAAAAAAAGGTTTTTGTTCTGATCCACAACGTGCTATTATTCATTTTAGCAAAATGTAAGTAATATAAATTTGATAATAATCGTTAATGAAAAAAGTCGAAGAAGTCGACATGGAAGTCAGCCATTCAAAAAGTGCTATACATCGCATATTGACGGAAAATTTTATGATGAGAAATCTGTGCGCAAGATGGGTGCCGCGTTTGCTCACAATCGAGACAATGCACCAGTTCACACATCCAGTATTGCGATGGCCAAAATCATTAAATTAAAGTGCGAATTGTTTCAGCACGCATCAGATCTACATAGCTCTCTCAGATTATTTTTTGTTTCCAAACATGAAAAAATGGCGCGGCGGAAAATTGCCAGCAATGAAGAAAGGTGTATCGAGCTAAAAGGAGATTATGTTGAGAAATAAAGAAGAAATATTCTCATAATGTAAGGAAGAAAACAATGCCTATTTGAAAATAATCTATGGATAAATGTATGACCAACATTGTAAAAGTAAGCGAAACTAAAAAATGACATATGCATCATTTGACCATCTTCTTTGGGAGAGAGGCGTTTGGTTGCAAAATTGTAAGTGTTTGTATGCACAGGAACCATGTTATAAGCCTTTAACGTTTTGTTCAAAATCATACACTTGTTAGAGTTGTGTAGTTCGTGAACGAACTAGTTCATTTGAACGGGTCACTTTACTGAACGGTACGAACTAGTTCACACAACTCGTTCATTTCAGCTCAGTAGTTCAACCCAAAAATAATAAATAATAAGATATGTCATCCCGGAGCGAGTAAGTTGTCAGGTACGAACGAATACAAATTTCAACGAGAAGGACTTCAAAGAGTGAGGTTTTCCGCGGATTTCGGACCGATTTTCCCGATTTTTTTTGTAATTGTCACAATTAAAAAATTAATATTAATCGATTAGTGCAAAAAAAGTTCAAACTATATTCGTGGAAAACTGTGACAGTTCATTCCTATTCGTTCATAACTGATAGATTTTGACGTTTCTGGCGGACGGCACATCTGTCTAATTTAAGGTCTGTGGTTCCACAGTTCATTACATTCATCTTCCATTCAGATTCGATTAAAAGCGGCTGATTTGAACTGCTGAACTAAAGAGCTGTTTAAGTAAAGTGAGCTGGTGAGCTAAAGAGCTGGTGAGCTAAATACCTAGTGAGCTAAACAGCTGAAGTGAGCTGGTGAACTAAATGAACGAACTAGTTCACTCAATTGAACTGAACTAAAAAGAGCGATCACTTCACAGAACTAAAGTGCCCAACTCTACCACTTGTATTGGAGGTACTAAAAGGGACGTAGCAAGAACGCCCATTTTTCACGGGACTATAGGTACTGTAAAAGCATTACAATCCAAACGGATTTGTATGGGCTGGATTCGAAGTTATAAGCCGTTATCATTTGCACAAAATGACCCATTTGTGTGTTATTAAAGCATTAATATTTCACTACATTTTGACACTTGGTGAGGCCAGATGTAGAAAAAATATTAACTTGTACCTAATTTGAAGTCAATCGGTTAGTCATGCTACACCCGAGGCAATTTTTCCAAGCAAGTGTCAAAGTTTGTAGGAGAGAGACGCAGAGAGCTCTTTCCGCCTGCCTCTCTCTCTCCTACAAACTTTGACACTTGCTTGGAAAAAATTGTCTTGTGTGAATGTGGACATACTCCTATCGAGAATTATCGTGCTCACCAGCCAGGCAGAAAGACAGGCGCACGGACAGATATTGCTCAAATAACTTAAAATTCCGCCAAATATACTTAAGGTCACTCCTTCGACGTGTTACAACACTCTTGGCCCGTAGTAAATGATATATACGCTCAATACGTACAATAGTGTGGGTATAAAAATAAGATTTTGTTTAAATCCTCCTACCTCTACTTAAAGAGTTAAAATGTCTGCATTTATACATAGATTTTTGTCAAGTTGGCATTGCTTTTTCTTTAGAATGATGGCTATTGAAAATGTTATAAAATATTTTTTGACGATTTTTTCTATTTTTTATAGTTTGTTCGAGCCAGCAAAAAACATTTTTAAAAAAAAGATTTTTAGTATTTCTTTTATTCAATCTGCTTTCATAGTACATATTTTGTTTTGCACTTAATTTTTAAAAAAAAAAAATTCATATACTGAAAACAGCAAAAACGATCTTACGCCAGTGTAAAAAGTACAAAAACAAAACCAATGTTTCTACGTGAATGATATATTTCCAACATTTGTAGCACTCGTTATTACCTTAAATTTAAAGCGTATCCTGGCTCTATCAGGCTTATATTCTTCAGATATGAAAATTTAATTAAAAAACATTTCAAAACTGATTTTTGGTTTTTGAGATTATCATATCCCTCAATCTACACAAAAAAGATTTTAGGCCTGAACACAAAAACAATTTTTTTGTTGCTAGCGCTATTTTTTAATTGAATTTAGTCAAAAATATGTGTGCCATTAATAGGTTTTGTTTAAATGAAAATTTGACTGACATTATAAGTATTTTTTCTCGCTTGTCTTTAAAGCGTGGGTCATCACGAAAATTACGAAAATGTTGATGTGGACGAGGCCATACTCAGTGAATTGGAACGTCAAAAACGCGACTTAGTTTATAAAATCGGTTTACGCTGCATATCCATTCTATACTATTTGGCGGATAACATCAATTCTCTACCTTTAAGTGCCAACCGACGTTTAGTTGTTACCCATGATATTATCTGGTTGTTGGCGGATTTATTACAATTTCGTCCTTGGCAAAGAAAAACTAAAAAGGGACTAGAAAAGTATATAGACGAGAGATGGGTGACGGTACAAGGAGAAGCAGTTGCAAAGGTGACCAAACATGAAGCCCAAACATGGTTTTGTTTGCGTCAATTGTTGTTCAATCAAAATGTCATGCGATGCTACGAATTGAATGAGGAAAGGCGTAAACATTTGGGCAAGGTATATATATATACAATATAGATTATAATAACCACATAATCAATATTTCTGCTAAATAATATATTTCCTATAATTTATAGTGTTTAGGAATACTTTATGAATCCCTATTAGACCAATTGCCGCCTCTGATTGATCTCAAACAATTTCTCTGTCAGCTAACCATGACGAGTACTCAAACTAGCCAGGCGAGCGTTTCGAAAAAATCCACTTTGATTTTGGAAGAACTTCCCGAAATCCAAGAAAATCTTATTGCTGAGGCTGCAAACTATGGAGGATTTCTGGGCATAGCTCAATTACAAGAAACAATTTTCTTAACCAACGAAAAGGATCACATCTTTAGTGTTGCTCAACGTTTAAATGTCGCCTACAATACTGATTTACTGGCTGAATTGGAGGAAAAAGCAACAAAAGTTCAACAGTCATCTGACTGTGATGAAAAGCCTAGGGATAATCATAAGTGTAACAATTGTTTGGGCGAGGCTGAAAAGAAGTGCTCACAGTGTAAAACTGTTTACTATTGTACAAGGTAAGAAATTGCTCAGCCGCTTTGTCTTGTAGAGGGTAAGTAATTTATGTATTGAAATTAGGCTTACATGAAAGAGTTTCGAAAACTATAAACAAGAAAAAAATTTCAGTCGAGTATACCGAAAAGGAGGGAAGAAAGTTCGAAAATTTTCGAAAAAGTTGTCTAAAATACAGAATACGAAAACATTTAGATGATTGCTACAGAAGTTGTGGAGAAATTATATGAATCGAATGAATGTTTCAATTATTGTTGGGGGGTACCAGAAGGGGTTTGACAAATACGCCCATTTATTCAAACCCTGGACAGTATATACTTCAAAGACATTGCACTCTACCGAATTGTAAGTGTTTTTGTGTACACTGGTATTAAGGTTATGTTCTATTCAACTTTGATTTGATTTGTCCATTTTGTTTGTGAGGTACCAGAAAGCAATATCGCTCATTTTCACTGGACTGTAGTATTAAGTATTTGTAAGTAAGTATAGCGTGATCCATTTCGAGGTTCCCTACTTTTTTAAAGAAAAACACACAGAAAATTCAAATTGAATGGGGAATGTTTTGAAAGAACATTCTTTGGCACTTATTTTTTAAATTATGTCTATCAAATGTTGGCCGCGGCTACGTCTCAGATGGTCCATCCGTTGAGTCCAATTTTCGATGACTCGTTCGAACATTTCGACTGGTAACTGGCGAATGACACGCGTAAACGTTGTTCAGGCGTAAGTCTTTCCATGATGAAAAGCCAAACACTCAGTCGCCGCCTGTCGTAGCGAACGGACAAGTTATCGCAGAGCGGATAGTTTTTAACCTATTACGCAATACCTATTCACTACCTACTACGCAACCAGGAGGTTTGTTGTTTATAAAGCGTAGGTTGAATTGGATGCATCGGTCTCTGGACAGATATTTCTGAGCTCAGTCTGGAAGGCCTATACCGACGTACCTATTACGGGCTAATACTGGCTATGGGGGTGTCTCCCCCAACCAATTTATGATTAAACCAAAAAAGACGAAGGAGATTACGGCGCAGGGGAGGAAAAACCCAGTGGCGGCGACAAGCGTTGATTCACTCACGAGTCATGTGTCGTCGTTATCGAACAATCGTGAGCAAGCAACTTCTACGAGCCTTGGTGCCATCCAGCCGCAGGCAAAACAAATGATAAGACAGATGAAGCAGAACCCAGCCGGGGCTTTAAGCAACCCCAGCCTTTAAAAGCCATTGGGGACTCTGACTCTGAATCATCAAATGAAAACAATATCACTATTGTTGCTAACTCAAAGAGACTGTCAGGGGCACAAAGAAGGAAACTGAATAAGTTGAACCGACAGAACCTATTACGGGATGAACCTGACAATTCTACCTCCAATACAAACATGGAGGCCGCTAAAAGAGTCAGGTCTCCCGAAGAACATAGCGCTGTGAAAGTGACTAAGAAGAAAAAGGGCTCGCCGTCTTCCAGTAATTCGGATAAGCCTAACGTAACCACACAAAAGGAGGTCTCTAGTCTGGGTCCTTCGATTGTGGGCGGTAAAGTTGACCCAATAACGCAGTTCAAGTCAACCAAATCATCCGTTAAGGATGAGGCTTTAACCAAAAAGACTCTACAGACACGGAAAAATCAATTGGCCATAAAGAAGGGTAAGAAGCCACCGTCTTATTCTAATATAGCTAAACAACATTTTCGAGACGATCTATGCTACGCCATAATTGATAGCAGTAGTGCATCTGGCAGAATCCCCGAAGACCAAAAGAGTAACTTCGAAGATTTGGTCTATACGAGGGTAGCGGAATACGTCCTCGAATCTAAGGACGAACCACCAATCGAAGTAATGAGTTGCAAGTTTGAGAGGGGTGTTTTGATGCTATGGCTGGCATCACAACGCTGCGCTGGTGTCCACGTAAAACTTGTGGATAGCTTCCCCTCACCTTGGGACGGCGCAAAGCTAAAATTGGTAAGGAAAAGCGACATTTCTGAACTCATAAAAACGACCCTATATGTTAAGGGATGTCCCAGTAAGTTCTCATCAGAGTACATACTCGACATCATTGGCAAACAGAATTCAAAACTTCCGTGAGAAAGTGGGAAGTCTTCTATAGGAAGGATGATACCGAGGGTACTCTCCTCGTGTTAGGCATAGACCCAGAATCCAAGAACAATCTTGTCATGGCGAAGGGCATGGCGTACTTCTTGATCTGG
Organism: Eudasyphora cyanicolor; assembly: GCA_963930755.1. Classification (NCBI taxonomy): domain Eukaryota; kingdom Metazoa; phylum Arthropoda; class Insecta; order Diptera; family Muscidae; genus Eudasyphora; species Eudasyphora cyanicolor. The sequence goes on from OZ005735.1 coordinate 55,739,219, forward strand.
ACAGTCTTTTTCAAAATTGGAAAGGTCCCGATTGGCAGGACAAATGAATCGAGTCCAAATATACTGTCTGAAGAGGTAAACACTGGTATTGAACGGATGGAGACAAGTGAGACACTGCCAAAAACTTATGTGGAAGTAGTCAATAACACCACCAGTTCACCAATAGTACCGCCACTTTTGCAGGAAGTTCCCAGCAAAGGTGGTGATGAAAATAAAAAGAGCCACAAAACGATTCAAACCAATGAGGGAGCGACAAAAAATAACACCGCCTCCCAAAATTGTCGACTGGAAGATGGTGTAATAGGTAGTGAACGAAAGGAGGAGAATGACCCACTACCAAATAAAGAGGGGGTGCCACCAGATAGGATAGACTCCCAAAAGAAACTTTTACTGGAAGGACAATGATTGAGGTCATCCAGATAAACCTCCACCGGAGCGAGACAGCATCCAACGCTCTGATAGACATCATAAATAAAGGCAGGGTTCATATTGCTTTGATCCAGGAACCATGGACAACTAGCAACAAGGTTACTGGATTAAGCCATGTGAACTATAACCTTTTCTACGCTAACACAGGTACTCGTCCAAGGACTTGTATTCTGTGCTATAAAAACTTATGTTTTATTTTCTCTCCAGAGTTGTCAACATCGGCAAAACGGTGCTGAGGCAAGGTAATGGAAATATGTACCTGGCGTCAATATATCTGTCATTCGATGCGCCGACATTGCCACCTACGTCGGAATTACAACGTCTGGTGAGGGAATCCAAACACACAAGTAATGAGTTATTAGCTGGATGTGACGCCAACTCCCATCATATCGCTTGGGGTAGTACTAACACCAATAAAAGGGGACACGCCCTTATCGAATTTTTGAATACAAATGACCTCATAACTCTTAACATAGGAAACACTGCAACCTTTGTTAACAAAATTAGGGAAGAAGTATTAGATATAACGATATGTTCAGAAAATCTTATTGATGAGATTCATGAGTGGAGGGTTTCGGATGAACACTCCTATTCAGACCACCGTTATATAAGGTTTAAAATTGCACGACCACCGCCAACCCCATAAGTTTCCGTAATAAGGCTAAGACCGACTGGACTAAATTCGGAAATCTACTTAGAAATCGATTGGGGCAGCCTACACGCGATTATCTATGTGCAGAAGACATTGATATCAATGTTAAGAAGATTACCGAGGCTCTTGTAAAATCTTTCGAAGATAGTTGCCCACTTCGAGAAAGGAAATCTGCCTTTGAGAAACCCTGGATGACAGGACAAATTCGCTCGATTGGCAAAGATGTCCGCAGACTTTACAATAGAGCTCGACGTAAAAAACAATCAGTATTTTGGGACGACTACCACAGAAGACTCAAAGAATACAATAAAATCGTTAGATCGGCGAAACGTAACTCCTGGAGGCTTTTCTGTGAACAGGTAGACAGCGTTAACAGCATGTCTAAAATGAAAAAGTTCCTCTCAAAAACTCATGTCCAAACCGAAACACTGGTGGATGAAACGGGTAGAAGGATGGAAACTATAGAGGATACCGTAAGGCTCTTGATGATAACTCATTTTCCGACTGGTAATGCTGGACCAACAGAGGAACAGTTACAGAATGAAAATGTATTGCATCAAGTACCTATTACGGATATAACAGATGGTATGGTTAAAGAAGCGATAAAAAGTTTCTCTCCCTTTAAGGCTGCGGGACCGGATGGAATATTTCCAGCACTTCTGCAGAATGAGGTGGATCTGGTATCAACTCATCTGGCTGGAGTGTTCACTGCATGCCTAACCCATTCGTATACCCCAAAAAACTGGCAGGAATCAAGGGTGGTCTTCATACCAAAGCCTGGCAAGGCGAGTTACACGACCCCAAAGGCTTATCGACCCATTAGCCTTACTTCTTTCCTGTTAAAAACAATGGAGCGAATAATTGATGACATAATCAAAGGTAAAATAGCGGATGACAGGCTAAAATTCAAACAACACGCCTATGTCAAAGGAAGATCAGTGGAAACAGCTCTGCATGAGGTAGTGCACCACATAGAATAGTCCTTCAGTAAAGAAATGTATACACTTGCTGTTTGCATAGACATTGAGGGCGCATTTAACAATGTACAGACCGATACACTTATCCAGTCCTTAGACGAGTTTCAGGTTGACCGGGCGCTGAAAAACTGGATTAACAATATGCTAAGGAATAGGTGGATTATTTGTGGGTCATATGACGTAAAAATTAGAGACAAGGTAAATCGTGGTATACCTCAGGGGGGCATTTTATCGCCTCTTCTATGGGTTACGACGATACACAGTCTCCTAAAAGCCCTCACCAATGAAGGACTTAAACCAGTCTGTTATGCAGACGACGTTGTAATACTTCTAAGGGGCTTTCATCCAAATCTATTATGCAGAAGAGCTGAAGAGGCACTTAACATAGCATATAACTGGGCACAACCAAGGGGATTAAATGTTAACCCAGACAAAACAGAAATATGTCTATTTACAAGGAAAACGAAGATCCCACGTTTTACCCCGCCTCGATTCCTGAATAAGACAATTGCTATAACTAAAAAGGTAAAATACTTGGGAGTAATCTTGGATCAGAAACTGTACTGGAAAGATCATCTTGAAGAAAGAGTTACAAAGGCACACAGATGTTGGTCGTTGTGCAGAAGAGCTATAGGTGTAAAATGGGGACTACGTCCAAATATGACTCACTGGCTTTACATGAGCGTGATTAGACCAATAATCACCTACGCCTCTGTAGTGTGGTGGACATCAATGGACAAGAAGTGCAACGTAATACCTTTGCAAAAAATTCAACGTATGTGCTGTCTAGGCATAAGCGGGGCATTTAGAACTGCACCAACAAAAGCGTTGGAGACTATACTGCACATCCAACCAATGGACATCCGTGTAAAGTATGAGGCAGCCCTCACAGCAAGACGTCTACAAGTGATGGGTGAATGGATAAATCGAGACCACAAGTCGTACCATCAGAAGATTTTAGAATATCTAGTTGGTCACATTCAAACGCCAGAAATCTCGGACCGCATTCCTGAAGTGCGGCTTACAGCTACCTGTGATACGTTTGTGCCAGACAGACGCTCCTGGGAAAATGGAACTTTGGCCCATGTGCCAGTGGGAACCAGCTGCTACACGGATGGGTCCAAGCGAGGAGGAAGGACGGGTCTGGGACTTTTTATTGATGAACCAGAAGTCGAACTTCACTTCCGCCTCCCGGACCATAACACGGTATTTCAAGCAGAAGTTCGAGCAATCACGGAGTGTGTGAACTGGCTCAGTAACACGACAAAGCCTAAATATGCCAACATCTTCACAGATAGCCAAATGGCGATTCAAGCAATAACATCGGAAAGGGTCAAATCCAGAACTGTGTTGGACTGTAAAAGAACGATAAATGATTACTCAGCCCATGGTCAATTGCGTATTTGCTGGGTACCAGGACACAACGGAGTGATTGGAAATGAACGGGCAAACAACTTGGCTTCAAAGGGCAGAGAACTTCGAGTAATAAACTTGAAAAATTGGAAACCTTTCGAAGCCACGAAAAATGAGTTGAAGCACTGGGCAGTGATGGCTCATAAAACTGTGTGGAATAGCGCAACAGTAGGAGCAACTGCAAAGATACTGTGGGGTGACCCAAATGAAAAGAAAAGAAGAAGTCTTCTGAAACTAAACAATATCGATATTAGTAAGATGATGAGTGTTCTAACGGGACACTCAAGCTTACAAGCACATCTTCATCGCATAGGACTAGCAGGAAACGACGAATGCAGGGCATGCAGAGAAAACATCGATGGAACATTTTCTGTGTCACTGCCCGGCTTTCACACATGCAAGATCCCAACATTTCGGGTCCGACATATTACCAGACTTGACTCATCTCAGAGAATATGACTGGAAGATACTGAGAAAATTCGTGTCTAGTACCCATTTTCTGTAACTCGTGAGGTATAAAAAGATCATAAATAAGGAGCGCACAACAGGCCGAACCACTGGCTTAAGTGTATGTCCATGGACATGAGACGTTTAAACGTCTCCTCTCTTCAACCTAACCTAACCTAACCTAACAAAAATAACATGACAGCATGACACGACTCACACGTGATCTGTCAAAAAAGGTTATTGAAAAATGTATCTCTGCTTGGATCACCCCTTATAACATTACACTAATTAATCTGTCAATTTGTTGTCAAAACGTTGTAAACGTTGTTCAGGCGTAAGTCTTTCCATGATGAAATACTAAACAATACTTAACAAAAATAACATGACAGCATGACACGACTCACACGTGATCTGTCAAAAAAAGGCTATTGAAAAAAGTATCTCTACTTGGATCACCCGTTATTTGTAAGCACTCATTTCATAGTTATAAGCTGTTAATTTTTTTGGGTTAGTGTCATGATACCGGCTTTGATAGTATTTTCCTCTCTAATGTGATGAGATATTTTGACCTCCTTAGGTCGTATCTTGGCCAGATTTCTCTAGCTACCCTACAGGTGTCGATTTCTGTTCATATCTGATTTGACTGCCTGGCTATCTCTTGTATATGCCAAATCTGGCACGTGTACAGTGAATATATTCAAAGTTTTCGATAATTTGTAGTGCCGTCTCTTTCCTAGCATTTTCATCGGCTTTGATCGCCAGCTAAAGCCAAATTAATCCATTTTAATTGAGGCAGTTGTACTTCTTCGGTTGAGCATATAGTTCGTTTCAAATCAATGCCCTTAAGATCCACAGATTCACTGATGATGACACGCCTTTTTTCCCGCTTCGGCAGCATTGAATTTTCCAAATTCAGATTTAATGGCAGTCTTAATCATATTGTGATAGGTAGTCATGACTTTTTGGATTTGTTCAACTTCCGTTTTCTTTTGGGCGGAGGCATTTAATTCGTAGTATATTAAGACAGGGTCAGTGGGTATCAATTGTGCTTTTTTCTTAAGCTTCTGGACACGATTGATGACTTCAAGAGTCAAACCTTCTTCGAGAAATTCCTCATTGGGTGTCATGTCCAACAGAACCAAAACTTCATTATCACTGTGAGCTTCAAAGTTGGCACCGACTTGTCCTGAAATGCAATAGATAATGCGCACCTCTTCCAATTCGACACGTTGTTTTTCAATTTCGAAATAGCCTTGACTGACGTATTTTTGGATTTCTTCATCTTTGAGGGCTTTAATGGCGGCCATGACGGATTTGAAGTTGCCCTTCAAACGTTGACAAAGTGTCTGTAAGAAAAATAAATTAGATTGCTGACACTTTTAATTTGTATATCTCTCTGCTTTACCTTATGATCGGGTTCTGCTCTTAAGGTAACACCATATTTCTCCTTATCCGAACTTAAGGTCAATTTGGCACATTCAATTCACTTAAAATGAAGTCTTCCAGACTCTTAATGGCCTCCAAGCACTTTTGATCTTTGTGTATGACAATAATTTCAGAAACGGGATATTTCACAGGCAGTGTACGTCGATCACGCATTAAACGACCCAGATCCACCACAGCTCTAATAAATTTACGATTTGATGTGGGCATCATTTGATAATGAACTGAGTCAGCATTTTCAGTGGCTGCTTTAGGTTGGAACAAAACCAAACGCTTGGATATATATTCGGCCAATAAGGGTGTGAAGGGCGCCATCATTTTGGTCATGGTAAAGAGAACATCGTATAAAGTATCCAAAGATTGTACGCACTCATCGGTGCCCAACATACTATATTGAAATAAAGGCAAAATAGTAATAAAAATAAAAGATTTAGAAAGAAATTGCTCCAATTCTTTAATGCTGGCTACACACACCATCTCCTCGTTATTCATCCCAATGGGTATGGGTGTACCCCAATAGCGATTTCGACTAATAGCCCAGTTACGAGTCTCCTTCAACCAATTACCAAAACGTTTCTCCTTAACAAAATCAGGTACTCAATATGTCTGAGAACTGCAAGACAAGAGATTCTTCGACATATGCTCTACTCGTACAAACCAAGGGATATCATATCCCTGTGCCCAACTACCCATATGAGGTATATGTTAAACTGTTCAGACATTTCGTTTAGAGATATGAACTTACTACACAAGGCGAATAAAAACAACAGCTATTGGACAACAAACACATATACTTCTACTACGACAACAACACGTCCCCACGATAATCGGATCTTTGCTCCGGAACGACAGCTAGGCCAGAGATTGTCAACTCAGCGAAAGCTGTTTAAAACATACATATGTTTTTTCCCCAAGTGAGCAAACTATGCCAGCAACTTTGCTCGCCTTAATATGGCTGACCATGGCTGGAATCGAACAGAATCCTGGCCTCAATTCCCATGAGGTCACGATCTGTTCTGAGGTCACGATCTGTTCTGTGTGCCACCATCATCTATCGCAACCTTACTCAGGTCCTGTGCAATGGTTGCCACAATTGGTGCCACTTGAGAACATGTTCTGGGTTGGCCAGTCCTGATGGCCGATTGTTGTGCACCGCTGCAGCAAGCTGGGAACACTTCTTTTGTAAATCAGGCACCCTCTAATGGTTAATCAATATCACAGGCCAGCAACACAGACATAATCCACTATATATGCTCTGTTTACAATAGAGAGATTTACAAGAACATAACATCAGTGAAGTGTAACGGCTGCAAAAAATGGTGCCGCATGCGACGCTGTACCAAACAGCGTTCACGTGGACAATGGAATGCTAATTTCATGGCTGACTGCTGCACTAACAATGCAGCAATTAACATTCCACCTCCCAACACGAATAACCCAACACCAAACAGCAGGCGAACACACACAGCCACTAACACCACCGAATGTACTAGCACAACAATCCACAACTCCTCCAACTTTATCCACCAACAGAAATGTCTTATCACTAACAAATCAACACACAACTAACAGCAATAGCCCATCCCCCTTTTCATCACCCAACACACAGCAAGTTCAGCCACGATCTCAATCACCACACACATAATCTCCCACCTACAACATTCACAACAACCTCACGTCGATCTTAGTGAACTACAATCTTTCCGGTTCATGCAACTTAACTGCATTTCATGTTCGTAAACAAGATCTTGATTGCTGCTATCCAGGAGTCTAAACTCACCAATGATTGTTGGATCGCGGTCCACGGGAACTACATTATAGTTCGGAAGGATAGAGAAAAGAACCATGTCGGACGTCTTGCATTTATAATTGACAGAAATGTATGTTTGTTGAACCTTCCCGCCCCTCAATCCCCGGACCCGTTCCTTGAGTCGCTGGCTGTCTCGGTTCTTTCAGGAGGTGAAAAACTGGAAATAGTCAACATGTACATCCCGCCCGTAAATAGCATTGGAGCCAGTTATCACCCCTCCATCGATCATCTACTTAAGGGGATAACCGACTGTTACTTGGCGATTTCAACGCTCATCATGATACATAGTACTCCCAGCACCCATCCGACACCCGTGGCAACTCCATTGCGGAACAGATAGACGCTTCGGACTTCTCCGCACTGAATGAAGGCTTCTCCACAAAAATAACAGCTAACTGTCGAAGCTCCTCTGACATCTCCATCGTCAACAACATCACGGCAAACTATGGTCGCCCTTGCCTCAGATCACATACCGATCGTGATCACGGTGGAGAAGCCTAGCGACTTTGTGGAGCAGGATAATCGGGCGTTCATTAACCACAATAAAGCCAACTAGCGTGGCTTCATAAACGCCATTGACGAAGCCATACGTCATTTGCCGCACCCTCATATGCCTGACAGGGGAGAAACTGTTCATAGCGCACCCCACCAGGCTGAAGAGGGCAATAAGAGCTATCTTCGAAACTGCAGGAAGACGAACACAAAACTGTCACGCTTCATCGAAGGCAAAACCATCGAAAGCTCTTGGCTCCATGGTCATGGTGAAACACCTTGGACCCGCAGCAATTTTTTACCTCGCGCAAACTCTGACACTGTCAATAAATAAGTCAGTTATTCCAGAAATTTGGAAATCCGCAAGAATTATTCCACTTCCGAAAGCTGACATACCGGCCAATCGAGGTGAATCATACCGAATATCATATTGCGAATGGATTGAATCAGACCAGACCCGCCGCTCGCACAGTAGTCGCGGCCGTAGACTTGTCGAAGAAAATCTAATAGACGTGATTCTGGAATGGAGGGTCTCTAAAGAACATTCTTTTTCTGATCATCGTTACATAAGGTTTAAGATAGCACGGCCACCGCCGAACCCAATAAGTTTCAGAAATAAGGCCAAAACTAAATGGACAAAATTCGGGAAGCTAATTAGAGAAAGACTAGGGCATGGACTTTTTGAGTGCCTAAGTGTTGAGGATATTGACACTAATGTTGATTACATTACGGATATATTATTAAGCCAAGAGAAGCCTTGGATGACCGGTGAGATTCGCAACATTGGGAAAGAGGTCCGGAGACTTTACAATAGGGCACGCCGTAAAAAATCTCCAGTATACTGGGACGACTACCATAGAAGACTCAGAGAATATAACAAAATCACAAGAACAGCAAAACGAAACTCCTGGAAGCTATTCTGCGAACAGGTCGATAGCGTTAACGATGTTTCTAAAATTAAAAAGTTCCTCTCAAAAACCCATACCCAAACCGAAACAATGGTAGACGATATGGGCAGAAGAGTGGACTCAACCGAAGAGATGGTAAGACTTTTGATGAACACCCATTTTCCGCAAGGTACGACGGGCCAGACTGAGATACCGAACTACAGTGAAAATGAAGAACAACTAAGTTATATCATTACAGACCATATGGTCAAAGAAGCCGTAAGAAGCTTTTCACCATTTAAGGCACCAGGACCTGATGGAATATTTCCGGCACTACTACAGATGGAGGTGGATTACATATCAACTCATCTAGCCGCTATTTTCACAGCATGTCTAAAATTCGCATACACACCGAAAGCCTGGCAGGAGGCAAGGGTAGTTTTCATACCTAAACCCGGCAAGGCAAGTTATGCAACCCCTAAGGCTTATAGACCAATAAGCCTAACATCGTTCTTACTCAAAACCATGGAGCGTATAGTGGATACCATGATTAAAAGTAAGATACCAGGCGAAATGCTAAAATTTAGACAACATGCCTATGTTAAAGGGCGATCGGTGGACACCGCCCTACACGATGTAGTACACAATATAGAAGAATCCTTCAATGGAAAGATGTATACACTTGCGGTATGTATGGACATTGAAGGGGCGGACCGACACACTCATCCAATCCTTAGACCAGTTTCAGGTGGACCGGGCTCTCCTAGACTGGATAAGCCACATGCTAAGGAATAGATTGCTAAATTGCGGGTCCCACGACATAAAAATAAGAGACAGAGTAGCACAGGGAACACCACAGGGCGGTATATTATCACCACTCCTGTGGGTCACTACTATAAATAGTCTTCTAAGGATACTAACGGATGAAGGACATAAACCAGTCTGTTACGCAGACGACGTTATAATACTTCTGAGGGGGAGGAATCCTAATCAACTTTGTAGAAGGGCCGAAACGGCTCTAAAAATTGCATATGGCTGGGCTCGACCGAGAGGTCTAAATGTAAACCCAGAAAAGACAGAGATATGTCTGTTCACAAGGAAAACGAAGATTGGTCAGTATGATGACCCACATTTCCTAAACAAAACAATTCCAGTTTCCAACAGGGTTAAATACTTAGGTGTAATCCTGGACAGGAAACTAAATTGGAAGTGCCACATAGAAGAACGAGCAAACAAAGCTCACATATGCTGGGCACTATGTAGAAGAGCCATTAGCTAAAATGGGGCCTTAATCCAAGTATGACACACTGGCTCTACAAGAGCGTAATCAGACCTATTTTGACTTACGCATCAGTAGTGTGGTGGACATCAATGAAGAATAAGTGCAACATAATGATATTACAAAAGGTCCAACGAATGTGTTGTCTCGGCGTAAGCGGGACAATGAGGACCACATCCAGTAGGGCATTGGAGACGATCTTGAATATCCAACCAATAGAAATACAGATTAGATATGAAGCTGCCCTCACGGATCACATGTCATATCATCAAAAGATAGCTGAGGTAGTGACGGTGGATTTAACTGACATATCATCAGTATCTGACAGAATACCTGAATGATCAATGGTTGCTGAGTGTGAGACCATGATACCAGACAGACAATCCTGGATTGATGGAACCGTAGTACAGACAACATCTGGAAATTGCTGTTATACAGATGGATCGAAACTAGGGGAGAGAACGGGGCTAGGAGGAACCGGAAACCGAACTCTTATTCCGTCTGCCAGACCATAACACAGTCCTGCAGGCGGAAGTCCGAGCAATTACAGAATGTGTGAGCTGGCTTGGGGCTAACACAAGAGCAACAAAAGTGAATATTTTCACAGATAGTCAAATGGCTATCAGGGCGATAACGTCTAGAACGGTGAGGTCGAGGACAGTTTTAGATTGTAAAATGGCGATTAACGCTTACTCCGAATACGGCACTATATGCATCATATGGGCGCCATTGCGGAGTAAGGGGTAACGAAGAACGCCCATATCACGCTATGGAATAGTGAAAACGTTGGGAAGACAACGAAGGTCTTATGGGGTGACCCAAACGAGGACAAGACCAAGACCTTACTGAGATTGAGCAAGGTAGAAACTAGTAAGATCATGGGTGTCCTTACAGGACACACATGCTTACAAGCACACCTACATAGGATAGGAGTTGTAGATGATAGCATATGTAGGGCATGCGGGGAGGATGACGAAACGTTGGAGCATTTCCTCTGCCATTGCCCAGCGTTCGCGAACTTTAGATCACGTTTCTTAGGAAATGATACTATACCAGACTTGGCCCAACTTAGGGGCGTAGACTGGAAGAAGATTAAGGACTATGTCGACAGTACAGAGTTCCTAAAATAACTTTCCAATGACCTTTATAAATAATAACAATTAGAGCGCACAACAGACCGAATACTGGCTTACGTGTATGTCCAAGGACATGAGGTGGAATTTCACCGCCTCCTCTTCTCAACCTAACCTAACCTAACTTGTCGAAGGCCTTTGACACAGTCGACTATTCTGTACTACTCGACGATGTCATAAATTCCACTTTGCCTAATAGTATCAAGAGGTGGCTTGTTAACTATTTATACGGCAGGCAGGCGTACGTAGAATTCCGAGGAAGAAGATTAAAAGCTCGATAAAGATGGGTGTCCCGCAAGGTAGAGTTCTCTCCGCTCTTATTCAACCTTTATCTTGCCAAACTACCTGCGCCGCCGGATTGATTGAAGATTCCAGTCATCAGTGCCAGTCTCAAGCTATCTGGCCACCATTCACTCCTTTATGAAAGAGAGAAATCTTGAAATGTCGCCGTCAAAATCAACTGCAACTATTTTCACGTCATGGTCCAAGGAAGTGAGGAGGACACTTGACATATGGTAGAACAATGGTAGAACAATAGTAGAACAATGGTAGGACAATTCCAACAGTCCAAAACACAAAAATCCTTGGTGTTGTCTTTGACAACCTCCTCACTTTCTCAAAGCATGCCGCTCACGACAAAACCAAGGTCCAAGGAAGAAACAAGGTACTCAAGGCACTTACGAGTACAAACTGGGGTAAGGACAAGGACACGCTTGTTACTACTTACAAAGCGATAAGCCGTTCAGTCCTTAATTACTCCGCCCCTGTATGGACTTCCTTCCTGAGCGACACGCAGTGGAGAGGGTTCCAAACGATACAAAACAATGCGTTTCGCATCGCAACCGGATGTGTCAAGATGACGAGTGTGGATCATCTTCACGAGGAGAAGAGGTTACTGTCAGTGCGGCAACATAATGTGTTGCTTACCAGACGTACCTTTTGGCATGCCATTTGCCTGGTAACCCCAACCATCACATAGCCCACAGACTTGCGCCCGATTAATCTGTGGGTCCAACCAATAGAAGTGGCGCACTTTCTCAACCTCCCCACACCGCACCTTAATCCTCATCCCACATCAACATCACCATCATCCTAATAACACACTGACACACACATCATCCGAATAATTGTAAATCCCCAAACAACAAATATATCATTGAACCATTTCAGGGAAAAACATATGGAGATATCAAACGAACTCTTACAACAACAGACACTTTTATTATTTTTTTTTATACGAACGGTCCCAACGCAGCCACTCTTACCCGCCCCTTCCGACCGAGGGGGCCACATCCCCATATCGTAGGGATTGCGTACACACCATGATCCGGACCATGGCGGGTTCAAAGTAGAGGGTGGAAATACCAGCTACAGAAAAGTATCAACAGCCGGTACATGCAACAATTAAAATATTTCTAGTTATATAGACACACAAAAAACTTCTACCGAATACAATAGCATTATATATTACACATTTATCTACATACTTCTCTTATTGCCATTATTTCGACTTGATGGACTGTGCAGTCTGGTAGTCTGTGGGCTATATGAAGACTAAGTTCTTTACAGTGTAATCCGAAGGCAACCTTCTCATCAACTTTTTCCTGATATTCTGCCAATCCAGACGTACCTTTTGGCATACCACTTGCCTGGGCACCCCAACCATCACATAGCCCAAAGACTTGCGCCCGATTAATCTGTGGGTCCAACCAATAGAAGTGGCGCACTTTCTCAACCTCCCCACATCCCACCTTATTCCTCATCCCACATCAACATCAACATCACCATCATCCTAATAACACACTGACACACACACACATCTTCATACGAATAATTGTAAATCCCCAAACAACAAATATGTATATGGTTGAACCATTTCAGGGAAAAACATATGGAGACATCAAACGAACTGTTACAACAACAGACACTTATCTACTTCTCTTATTGTCATTATTTCGGCTTGATGAACTGTGCAACAATCTGGTAGTCTTTGGGCTATATGAAGACTAAAGGCAACCTTCTCATCAACTTTTTCCTGATATTCTGCCAACCCAGACCTCTCTGGCAGGCATCTTAGTGGCAATGTTCCTCTCGTAGGTATACACCGTTGGTGTATAGTTCACACGTCGGTTATAGTGTGATATCCTCATGTGGCTGTAGATCTTGTGCTTTCACATTGATAGACAGTTTAATTTTAATGCCTTCTGGTTGCAACTTCTCTAGCCACAATATCAATCGGCAGTATATGTTGTATCTGGGAAAAGATCTTCTTAACCTCACAAAGATGGACTTGCTTAATGATAGGCACGTTGACTGGTCACTGTAATGTTTGGCCCTTTGCTGTCTCTACTATTTATCAATGATTTACCAGATTCAATTATTAGTTCTAGATTACTAATGTATGCAGATGATGTTAAGATAATTTATTCTCGTAACACATCTGATGATTCTTTGTTTTTTTCAAAATTATTTAGACAACTTTGGTTACTTGTGTGAAATTAATTGCATGGACCTTAATTTGAAGAAGTGTAAACATATGTGTTTCTCTAGATCGAAATAGATTCCATCTACATTCAGTCTCCTTGGTTCAAATTTAAAAACTGTTGAATCCTTTGTGGATCTTGGTATATTAATGGATCTTAACCTTAACTTCAATAATCACATAATTGCAATGGTGAACAAAGCTTATGGCGTCCTTGTCTTCATTAAGCGATGGTCGAAAGAATTTTCAGACCCATATGTAACGAAACAGTTGTATACTTCACTTGTTAGACCTTTTCTAGAATATGGATCTGTTGTTTGGGACCCCCAATATGGGATTTATGTTGATAAAATTGAATCCGTTCAGAAACAATTCTTATTATTCGCTTTGAGGCATCAGCATTGGAGTAGTGATTTTGTTCTTCCACCCTATACTAATAGGTTGAGCTTGATAAGATTACCTACTCTTAAGAGCAGACGTATTATGCTGAACAACACAATGATATTGAAGGTTATAAATTGTGATGTGCTTTCTAAGATATGGTTTAATGTACCATTCAGATCTTCTAGATATTACCAATTATTGCATATTGATTTTCAACGTACATTGACTTTAATGTAGGAATAGATATAGTAAAATCTAGAATCATATCTTATTTAAATCAGTAGTGTAGTGCTGTTTTATGTGTGTTTTTTATTTAACTAAACAAAATTAGACACTTTTTATGTATGTATGTATATACCGGCTGTTGATATATATTCTGTAGCTGGTATTCCACCCTCTATGGTTCGGATCATGGTGTGTACCCAATCCCTACGTTATGGGGATGTGGCCCACGCGATCGGATGGGGCGGGTAGGTGTGGCTGCGTTGGGAAAGTTCGTAAAAAAATTGATCACTAACATCAAGGTGGCAGCATGATTCTGCCGACTACTGTAAGGATGAAGACAATCGAACACCTTCAATGTCCTACTCTATCAAGACGAAGACATCGCTACCTAGATAATAACACGATACAAAATCTGGTATCTCTGTCATCCCACGATATTGATAGAATTATGGGTTAAGTATGGTTTGACAACATACATCTGCATCGACAGGCGAGGTTTTGATACTCCCCCTCCCCTGAAAAGCCCTCCCTCCTATCTCTTGCTTATCCTCATCACCTTCTTCATTTTCTTCGTCCTATTCCCCTTCTTTAATTTATCTTCATCTTCTCAGGACATACACAATGGTCTCCGAGTGAAGTGGTGCACACTAGCAATGGTTGTGTGCCGCGCGTCCTTAACCTAACCTAAAGCTCCACTTATGCTTAGGCAGGCAAAGACGATTTTTAGGGCCAAAAAATTTGACATGACGATTTTTGCCCCGAAATGATGATTTCTTATGATATGGAAAAAACAAACATGTATAATTGGCCTTTTTTGGCTTTCTTTGTATTGATATTGAATAAATAAATAAAATAAAATAAAATAAAATAAAATAAAAAATAAACTTACAAATTCTTCATATATTATATATTTTTATACCCTCACTTTAGTGTGACGAGGGTATATATCATTTGCTACGAAAAAAAGTGTAACACATCGAAGGAGTGATCTAAGACCCTAAGTATGTTCGGCGGATATTCGTTTTGGGTCATTTTAAGACGAATGAGCAATGTCCGTCCGTCTGTCTGTGTGTCTATCTGTATGTCTGTCTGTCTGTCTGCTGGCTGGTGCGCACGATAACTCTCGAAAGGAGTAACCGATTGACTTCAAATTTGGTACGTGGTAATATTTTTTTCTATCTCCGGCTAAGTTCGAAGATGGGCCATATTGGTCCGCTCCTTCTAGTACCTCCCCCACAAAGTGTTAAAATGTTATACTACTTATTCGAATCTTCTGAAATTCCACACATAGCATTAGTTTATTAGTCGATATCAACTCGAGAAAAATGGGCCATGTTGCTACGCCCCTTTTGGTACCTCCCACACAAATGCACCATTTTGCACCAAAAGTTAACAGCTTATAACATTAATGCCAGTGCATAAAAATACTTGAAATTTTGTACAGTGTAATGCTTTCATAGTGCCTACAGTCCAGTGAAAAATGGGTGTCATATTCACGCCCCTTTTGGTACCTCTTACACAAAGGTACCATTTTGCACCAAAAGATAACAGCTTATAACATTAATACCAGTGTATAAAAATACTTGAAATTTTTTACAGCGTAATGCTTTTATAGTGTCTTTTGCACTGTAAAAAATTGACGCTATTTCCACGCCCCTTTTTGTACCTCCCACACAAAGGTACCATTTTGCACAAAAAGTTAAGAGCTCACAGCATGAGTACCAATGCACGAAAATGCAACAACATTTTGCACAGTGTAACGCCTTTGAAGTCCCTATAGCCCTGTAAAAAATGGCCGTTATCACCACGCCCCTTTTTGTACCTCCCACACAAAATGGCCAAATCATACCAAAATTTAATATTTCATAACGTTAATATACCAGTGCAAAAAACGTTTATAATTCGGCGCAGTGTAATGTATTTAAAGAATCTACTATTCAGCGAAAAATAGGTGTATTTGTTAAAGTGCCTCCCATACAAATTGACAGAATAATTCGTTTAATATTCCATATTACATTACTCACAAAGTGAGGGTATACCTTAGTCGGTTTACCCGACTGAAACTTTCTTACTTGTTTTTAATTCCTTCGGGTATAATTTACGGTAATATTTATAAAAATTGGAAATGTTAGACAAATTTTGAAATATTATGGACGATCATTGAAACAAATAAAGTCGGAGGTCGTCATTGAAACAAAAAAGTCTCTGTTACTGGGTTATGTTGCAGAATCGGTAGAGGTAATTGCAAAGTGCCGATTTTTAGCCATTGAGGTCAATACTCGTATGTATGATTTTGGGTAAATTTTAACGCTAATAGCCAAATTTTACAAAGTTCGCCAATAATTCTGCGAATCGATCTAGGTAAAATTAAATACATATTAATTCAGACTAATCAGTTGGCACTTGTGGTTTCAAATGCGTCAAGAAGTAGAATGTACTGGAAACTTTTGTATGGGGCTATATAAAACCATGGATCTACGATGGACCATGTTGGTGTGAATGGTTCTATGCTGTCCATGGCTTCTATGAAGTAAATAAATAAAATCGATTGGGATCCTTCTATTAGAAGTATGTATGTATATCTAAATATAATATGTATAAAATATGTTCAAGAACATGAGATCGGTTCAGAAACTTTGATTAAGTTCATTTTGAGGATTCGCAAAATCATTTGAGAGTACCTATGAATACTTATCTGTCCCTGAAACATGATCTTCGCCTGAAAAAAACGCAAAAACTGTGTGTAACTGGTAAATTTTTGTGTTGACGATTTCGAAAATTTATTTTGACAATTTTTGTGCCCCTATTTTGACGATTTAAGTTCAAATTCGTATGGCAACACTGCTTGTTTGGGTTAACACTGATACCACTGCTTCTGGCCCTTCTGGTCAATTTGTTCAGATCCACATGTATAGTATTTGCCAGTACTGCAATTAATACTTCATCCGCATAAGCCCGAAATTGCAGCCACACCGTTCTAGAACTAACAGGATTCAATTCAATGAAATGTAGAGACGATTCGATAGTGTCGACCATTTCATGCAGGGCCGATTCTGTAGACTTTCCCTTGTTGTATTCATATTGGTTTCTCGATGAGTTTCATATCCAGGTTTTCTCTAATGAAACAGCCTGACTTGTATATACTAAATCAAAGACAAGTAAAACCGGAATAATTTTTTGAACAACTATTTCGGTGTAATAATTGATGAAATCTATTTTTTGCTTTAGTTAAGCATAGAATTGTTTGCTATAATTTGCATTTTATTCTTTTATATCGTACTTCTTTAATTTAATAAAAAAAGATAATTTTATTTTAAATTGATAATTTATTTGTTTAGAATAAATTATTTAATTTTAAACTCCTTTCGCTATACTACATGGTTTTAGTTTCCATATACATTTATTGATTTTATGCTCGAGTTCCATTAAATTGAGTTACGAAATAAAGTGGTAACATTGCGCCAAAATCAAATGAATAAGTTTGGGATTCTTATCTATAGACATAAATTTGCAAATACATATTATATGCTCTTTAAAGCTACTATAAATGAAGTTAGGATACATTAGTTATATACATACATACATACATGCTTTAGATCTCTAAATTTTCGCCAAAAATAGATGTGAGTATTTACTAGATTTTATCAGTATATATGTATATTATAGCCTTTATGATATTACACTAATAGTTTTAGTATGTATGTATGTCGTGATTAAAAAACTATTATTCATAATAATTTATGAAACGTAAATATATAAGTTTTTCAATTGAAAAAAGCTCTATAAAACTTTTATGAATTATTATGAATATACCGGCAGACCTTAATATTTAATTAATTAACTTATAGTATATAGCTATACGAGTATATTAGGATATTAGCTTTGTTTAGCATTGATGTACGTTTGGGATTTCTTTAATTTTAATAAATTGTTTGCTTTGTACCGCTAGGTAAAATCAACATATTTATAGCTAATGTAATTTTATAATTTACATAACATAGTTATTGCGAGTACTATTATAAAGTTCAGTAACGGCATTCTCTACTATTTTAAAAGCTATAATGCAAAACTTTGTTTTCGCCTTTTTTCAAGAATTACACGAAATATTTCAAAGATACAAAACATCGAATTAGTTAATATTTGTTTCTTTGCATTCATGAATATTAATAGTACTGCAAAAGATATGCCTTAATACACATTTATTCACAATGTTTCGATTGGATTTGTTCTTGCTGTTTTCTGAATCGAGGCTTTGCATGAATGAAAATCTCAACTGAAATCAAAGGTGAATAGCGTCACCAATGTTTAGTTTCTTTTAGTTTCCAATAAATGATTCCAGATCATCGCATTTCGCCTTGCAATTATAATGTTTGTTTGCTTGCTTTTTTTATTCGGTCTGCAAATCTTTTATGCTATTTATATTCTCCCAATAAATGATTTTGCGGGGGAAAAATCCATACTTTTTCACACAGCTTGTGTAGATTTCAGTAAGTTAGAAAGCTTTATGTAGCCTTTTTAGAGAAATTTCTCAGTGACTTCGATTTACGCATTTCTCTGGCTATCTAAATTTATAAATTGAAGAACTGTTGATGCTAAATAGTTATTAGACATCATTGTATCTGTTTTTCACAAAAACAAAAAAGCTAATAGGACTAAAATCGGACTGGTCAAATAGATGATCCCACACCACAATTAACAGTGCTTGGCGCCTAACATGTGTCCTTCAAGCGTGTAATAAAAAGCCACATCGGAAGGCATATAATGCCAGTATTTCGGCCAAACCGGTTGAGAAATGTGTATTCTAAATGTTTCTGGGAGCCATATCGTTATGTGGACCGCGATTGTCCTATTTTTCTTTTAGATAAAAAAGTCGGTTACAAAATCTGTTATTGGAACCGAGAATAAGTCAAGTTGAAAAATGTGTCCTCTAGAGAACCTATAAATCAAATCGGAAGGAACGTTTTATAGTGCATAAAGAATGAATCTTGGCGGAGATCTGTATATGGAGGCTATACCTAAACATGGGGCATATGACCGACTTTTTAGGAAAGATCGAACTTCCAAAATTTCAGACAGATCGGTTGCAAAATGTGGCCCATAGAGGATATACAAATCATATCGATAAGGACGTTAAAATGGGCTCCTTATCAAGACTTGTCCGACAAGACCCATTTTTTTCTCGAAATAGTTATTGGCAAAATAAAATGCTAACTGCCAAAGTTCAGCCGTATCGGTTGTAAAATGTGGCTTCTAGGAAACATAGCAATTAATATAGGTAAAAATGATATACACAAATATAAAAATTTATATATAATATATAAAATTTCTAGCTGACCACATCAGACGATGTCCTGCCCGTCCTGTTTGGGATGTGAAAATAATTCTAAAACACAAATTACCCCAAAGTGAATATATTGTTCAATTTTCAGCCCATTCGCTTTTGTGGTTTCGGAGATTATGCGTACAAAGGATTTTATATATGTATAAAGATAGGTAAATATGACCTATTTTTTAAGGAATGGTTAAAATTTAATATAAATTGTAAAGTGGTCAGTCCTGTACCCTGTACAATAATGTGATGTCTAGGAATTACAAAAAAGGATAGGTTTGTAGAGTTCAATTTAGCAGAGAGTTTGGTGGATGTGACGACTCCGACAGGCTATCGTATCATTCCCGTTCTCTGTAACTACATTTGAATTAGGTTTTAATCAACAGAATTTTGAAACTAGCTTCTACTTTTCTATACCATTCTAAAGAGCCGAATCATATTAACATACCGTCGGCTTAATGCTATTTTGGTATATACGCCATTTTTGTGTTTTTTGAGTTAGGAGTTAATTATATGGGTTTGAAGCATGGTCTTTTAGAAACTGCAACGATTTTATTCCAGTCTAGTTTTCGAGATATTGGTGGGTAAATCGATTAAACTCTGATTTCGATCACAACATGTAAATTACTCTCATTCCATACCGACCCCCTTTGTGATCCATGTAATACAAATACGAAAAAATATTAAAACAAAAGTGGATATGGGCCAAAATGTTATGTACAAAAATTGTTATAACTTGCTTCATATTTATTGTAATGGCATAGAAATGCATGAGAATCATACAAACACGGTAAAGAACCCTATGGAATAACAAGTGGGTAACATTTCAGTCCCGTTTTTTACTCAAGCAATAAATTGCGTGTTTCTCCGATCACAATAAATGGCGTATGGAACAAAATAGCATTGAGCCGACGATACATATGTATCAAATTTGATAATGTTGCTGTTTCACCCTCAATAGCTGCCTAAATAAAGCTGGCCAAAAAATCCAATTTGACGTATTAAGAGCAATTCATTGCAATAACCTCTCTGTCCACGTAAATGCGACAGTTTTACTCTTCCTTTAAAATGTAGGGAACTTCCATTAAGTCCACTTCTTTTCTATAGGCCATCAAATTTTAGGTGTGTTCGTTTTCAAAGTATTTTCCTTAAAGCCATGATTGCTATTTGCTTGCCTTAAATACATTTTTTTTTTAAATGAGACTCTATTATCCTCCGCGAGATATTTTTTTACATTATCCTCTAAATCGTACGTTGATTTTTCCAATGGACTTGTGTTTTACTCGCACAAAGGTGCTGCTGTCATCACATTTCTTAGGTATTTCTGCTGCAACAGTTTACTCCTTTGTGTAACTACTGCCTCCCCGAGGTGAACCGCTATCATTATTCGAGGAGGCCGTATTCAAATAATTATAAATTAGATTAAACAATAATAGAGATAGGCATTCTTTTGCCTTTTGCAGCGTATTTTCTTCGACCATAGGTATATAAGGATGCCTTTTAATGAAACCATTTAACCACTCCTCATCGGCTGATCCATTTATGGACCATGTTGGAGGCATTGTCTTTTGATTTTTATGAGCTATGAGATAAGCAAATTTCATAACATCGTTACGACCGAGATCATATTTCAGCTGGGCCAATGTTTTTATGTATTCGGCTAGGAAGATTTCTTCTTCATTGCTAAATACAACATCCACTTGTTTATATGAGGTGGCGACGGCGGCGTTAACATCTTGTTGTATTACTTGCGTCGTTGTTACTTGTTTGCGTTTTTTATAGTGCCTCCATAGTGTGGTTTTCGCCACCATATGCTTCTTTGCAGACATTTCAATAGTCATTCCTTTTTCTATATCGAAAATTGCAGCGTTAATGTTTTCGATATTCATTATTGGACGCTTTATAAGACCGGATTTACTCTTGGGCATAGTTTACTTTTAATGTTTTTATTAGGAACTTAATAACAAACGTCAAATTTGCGATGACATTCGACGCCATTTGTAGAAAGCAAAAAAACAATGGGGAGAGGTAGAGACTTTGGTCCACCCTGTATTGCCAACATATGATATCATAAATATAGCATATTCGTTAAAAACAGGTGTTAAAAGGGTTTAATTCCGTTTTTAAATATTTGGATGAATGAAAATTTAATTAAATTAAAAATGTACATAGCAATAGGTTAGGTTAGGATATTAGTATGTTTATATATTTGATTCTGTATCCACTATTGCAGTTTTGATACATGCAATTCATGTTTTTTGCAGAAAATTGAAATTGAAAATTGAAGAATCCGGTATTGTACCGACGAAGAGAAAAACGTCGTGCAGACCTTGATAAATCATTGAAAGGTCTTCACATTTTGTTCAACATGGTTAAACTAAATAAAAATTTCAGAAAATCGCAGCAGACCACACAGGAGCAGCCCAGAAATTGATGATATATTTTACTGATGGAAAATAACACCCTTTTAAATTAAATCATAAAAACAATATGTTCAGACCACCCCAACTTTTGCTCTGTTGCTTGAAATTTTTTTTACTTTTAATCAAATTGAAATCATTTAAGGAGTGTCTGACCAATTCGTCACACCAACCGGTTGGACGGTAGAGAAAGTTGCTTGTGGGCAAAGTTGGTATATAAAACAATTATATTTTGTAATGAGAACTATGTAGTTTTATTTATTTGTTTTGAAAATTGTATGTATGA
This sequence comes from Eudasyphora cyanicolor, assembly GCA_963930755.1. Classification (NCBI taxonomy): domain Eukaryota; kingdom Metazoa; phylum Arthropoda; class Insecta; order Diptera; family Muscidae; genus Eudasyphora; species Eudasyphora cyanicolor. Next base: position 55,761,307 of record OZ005735.1, read on the forward strand.
AAGGACAAAAAACAGTTTTTATTGTTGTTACATCAAAAATGGACGTTACACTAAAGACATTTGGTCATTGGAGTCCCTGATTTGCACAATCTGCAACGCCCTTTTTCACCAAATACTACCCAATGATCCTCTTTATCATACCGCTTTGTATCTGGAGGGTTCGGCTGAAACCTATACTTCTTACTACCTTGCGAAGACACACTATTCGAGGGAGAGATACCAACTGAAAAGTTTGATTTTTATTTTCTGCATTCGATGGTCGGTCTCGTTTTCTTTGTAAAAATCGGCAGAAGTGGAATAAATGTGCATTAGTAACTTCCAGTTGAAAATGTATCAGTGGAATATGTTTCTTGTTGTTTTGAAACAGATGAAGATGTTTTCTATAAAGCAGCCACGCATTTGTAACTGATGTACCTAGGCACCAATAGAAGATTCTTATGTACCACTTTCTTGAGCGGTACATCTTGTACAGCACATCTTGTACAGCTCCATGAGCATATCTCCCATGTTAACACCTGCCATGCCTTTATCATAAATAGCAACAATCGCAGGGGTTGAGACATTAACGTAAGCTTTTTCTTTTGGGCTCTAACGTTTGCAAACGTCTACATGTTGTTGTTGTTGTTGTTCTATACGCGAATATACTAGTTATTATCAAACAACTTTAGACATTCTAGGTTATAATTAGTTTCACATTTCAGGTCAAAATATCCTCTTCCCCGTTTTTTTTAGTTCAGCATCTGAAAGCAACTGGCAATTGCTAATTCGGTTTTTACGTACCGTACCTGTTCGAATATGCCCATTTCCTTCAAAGCAATAAGAAGACTTACTGACGTAAACAAGTTGTCGAAATAAAGTTTTTAGTTTTTGTGTTGGGTAAAATTTTGTGCCAGATAAAGGAAGTTCCAACGCAAGTAAACCTTTTCAAACCCCATTTGTGGGCCTTAGCTGGATTATATTGTCTGTAAGTTGAACGACCTATAGCGAAAACACGTAGCACTACTAACTGCTACAACAACAACCTATAGCGAAGACTAACATGATAATATGAATTTATATTGTTATATAAATGCAATTATCTACTCATCTACACTTTGATGCTCATACTGAGGTAGCTTATTGAAGTTTTCCTTGATGATATTTAGGTCAGGTTAGGTTGAATAGAGGATATGTTTAAACGTGCGCTCATTATTTATGATTTTTATACCCCACGGGTTACAGAAAATCGGTACTAGACACGATTTTTCTCAGTATCTTGCAGAAAATGTTTCGATGTTTTCCCTGCATGCCCTGCACTCGTCGTTTTCCGCTAGTCCTATGCAATGAAGATATTTATGATATTTAGTAAAGGGCGTATCTTGTGCAGCTTGTCATAATTTAAATCTCCCTTATTAGGCTGTTTTCATTAAAATGTAAGCATTTTTAATATTTTCAAACCGGCCGCGCGTCTTTGAGTATGCTATAGCCGTAGGCCTTATATATTTTGGGCCCATGCCATTTTAAACTGGGGCAGTTTGAAAACACCTAAGTAAAACAAAGCATCAATATAACGTCTTAATACATCGTTAGTACATTTAAGCTTAATGCCGAGTTCCTCTAGTCCTTACAAATCACTTTGCTGTGTGATCAAATCAATAGCTCGAGTATCAAAAAAGTTACAGAAATATTCAACTGGTGTCAGAACGTCATCTAGTTCCATGAAATTATCTTCTTTTCAAACATCTTTCCATTTCTTCTGGTCAACCTTTTCAAAGCACGTATCAACAGCAAAAAAAGATTCTTGGTCGCATTCTTCCGCAATTGTGTTGTCAAGAAGGATCTCTATGCTTTCTCCTCTTTCCACAATCCCTTCCAAATTCATCTCCAGCACTGCAGAAATATCTTCCACCTCATCCCCGCTTTCCTCGTCAGCCTGTATATGATTGTTTGTACGAAAAGCGGGCTAAAGTGCAGTTTACGGGGGCTGTGTCAGAAATTAAAAATTCTTCACCACCCCTCCAAAATGACCCAAAAACTCAAAAATTAGGTCAAAACTTGTTGGTCGGACCCATGGGGCCCTCAAAAGAAAAGAATTGACCCGGTCCCAGAGAGGAAATAGCCAGTAGATTAAAAATATGCAAAAAAATGTCAACTCCCTATAGGAAAAATGTACCTTGGGCTCACATACGTTAATTCGTGTAAAAAAGGCACCTTGTTATGATTTTTGTTGTGACGAAACGTTTAAAATTTTTTGATTGAAACCAATGGTACATTAAAGAATAACTTGCAAAGTTTATGATGTAAAATTTTCATAAAAAAGATATTAAAAAATATGGCAACGACTGCATTTTTTCATTTCATTTCATTTATTTCATACATTGTAATACAAAAGCCTATAAGGCCAAATATTTATGTGGAAGCGTCTCGAAAAAAAAGTGGAAATGCGGTGCCCTTCATAACTCGATACCGGATCATCAAAAATTAAAAAAATACATTTATTTAGTTATAGCCAGGTAACGCTGTCGAGTTTTTTTTTCGAAATTTAAATTTTTCGACTTTTGGGAACACTGAATTGAAAAATGCTATTGGAGAAAAAATCGAATAATTGGTTATTGATAAAAAAAAATCAAATTAAAAAATACTCGACAGCGTTACCTCGTAATTTATGTAAAAAAATAGTGTTAAATATTTTAAAAGGTTCGGTTCAGTAGTTTTTGAGTTATGAGAAGCACCGTCTTTAAAAACATGGGTTGTGGGAAAAATGCTTTAAAATTTTTTTGATGTACTGAGTCACGTATGAGGCGCGGTTGCATAGACTGCTGTATCTTTGTCAGTTTAGCTCCGAGTCACCTCAAATTTTCACACAATATTCTTGAAAAGTTCTCTATTCAGAAAAAAATAAAAAAAAATGCAAAAATAAGTTTATTGACGTTATTTCCTTTCGTTTGAGTATATTGGCCCTGTTTTTGGGTCTTGAGGGCCATGGATTTTGAAATTTTCTCTTCGAAATTCGTAATCTACGCAAAATTTCCTTTAAGTTGGTAGCATGATATGTGAATCCAATTTGGGTGTTTTCAATTTTTTCTTAATTTTCAACTTAGCAAATCGAAATTTCACTACCCATTCCATTTTAAGGTGCTATGGAATTTGTAGTCAATCACCCCTGTTCTGGAACTCACTTCACATTCATCTCACTTCTCACCTATACTTCACAGGACGAATAGCGAGGTGTCTGGCAACTGCAGAAAGTATTGGCTGCCTAACTTCTGCTTAAATAATGCCTAGCATGTGATTTGCCTTCCATGTCATACTTTCAGGCGTGATAGCGACTTTTATAATATCTCTTTTTTAAGACATTTCACGTGAGATGCTCCAAGTGAGTGCCAGAACTTACCCGAATATGTTATTCTAATACATATTATTTAGGATTCTGCGTTAGTATTTGAAATTACCTTGCATTTGTGTCCAAACAATTCCTTCGCATCTTGAAACTGTAATCTGATTTTCTATTTTTTTTGCTCTTACAGGAAATGTCAACTGGATGATTGGCCCAAACACAAGACCACTTGTATTAAAATGTAATCTTGGGGAACAGCAACATCCATTCATACCACCCACAACAACGAGGAATAACTTGTTTTTTTCAGTAGTTTTATCCAAAACACTAATCGACACAAACTTAGTTTTTTCTTTTTTTTTCAAATTTTGTTTGTTTTATTATTAAAAACGTCTCAACACATAAAAAATGTTGTTTCACCTTTAAATCTATTGTTTTTATTTAGTCACTTTTTGTTGTTGTAGTTTTGGTTGATGTGTTTTTGATAAAAACAAAAACAAGCAGCATCGTTATCATCAACTGAACCCCATCACAGACTAAACTGAAACAGTTTAGCTGTTTTGTCTGAGGTGCTCCTTGACGACATCCAAAGCTTGGGTCTCCTCACCGAAGTCCTTGATGACAACAACGGAACAGCCGCAAACCTTACGGGGCTTGCCCTCCTTGTCGATTTTGCACAAACCGGACCATTCACCCAATTTCTTGTGGGAATCGACACGGATCAAGGGAATTTGATGTTCGTGACAGAGGGCAGTAACGAGCTTCTTGTAGTTGGGTTCGTCAAAAGACTCAGCCAAGATACACAAAACAGCCTGACGCCTAGAAACAGATAAAATACAACGTGATACAGTATTATTTTAGTGGGGATATGTTTTTTTTGGGTACTTACTTGTCCAAAGCTTTACAAGCTTGGTGAATACCATGAACAAGGCCATCAGCGATGAGGGACTTCTTCAAAACTTCTTGTAAAGCTTGATTAATGTCCATGGCTCCACCAACCACGGGAGCAGCAGAGGGAACATCTCTGTTAAAAGAAAAATAAAAGCCTTTGTTTAAAATTTGGCAAAAACCAAATAATATTATCACAATCTGTTACTTTATTTCATCTGTACGCAAGCTGAGGTTTACTTTTGTCAACGGTCACAAGTTTCTTTCAATTTTTTCGATTGTTTTCAATGTAAACATTCTATCAGCCTTTCATCTTGCATACACGGAATTTCCACCATTATTTTATACTTACACGTCAACGTCAGCCATTTTTTAATGTATTTGTCGTCCTTGCACTGAAATTACAGAACATTTCACATATTATTTCATTGATGTTCATCATATTTAATAATTATATTTTGTTTAGGCTTCGGAAAAAAATTATTGCTTTCGTACCTTTTTGACAACCGGAAAGAAAGAGAGGTGATTTTTGCAGCCAACTTCATGTTGTTATTTTTTGACATTTTCGTTGAGTTTTTGACATTAGCAGAGATGTGTTTAGTAGGCTTATTGAGGTGGTATATAAAAGCTGAAGACTCTCGCCTCTGTATACCATTTGTACGATTTATCGGTACGATTTGTAGAAAATAGAAAAACACAAAAAACATTTTTTTAAATATATTTATTGGATGTTATGACTTATCGCCTGAATAACGATGTCTAACGTTAACGTTCGCATGACTTCTATGCGAGAATCAGCTGATTTGCGGCCATCTAATAGAGAACAGGCATTCGCTTTAGTTCTGATCCCTTTTTATAGGCCACAAAAAAATATGTTTGTCGCATAGAAGTAATGCGAACGTTGACGTTCGACATCGTGGGTCCAGCAGTTAGTTAGTTTTTTTACAAAATGAACATAAGACCCATAGATTTTTTCACTTTTTCGGTCGATTTTAGTATCTCTGTCCTTTAGTGTGATCTAATTGCAAGTCTCATATACAGGGTTTTCCAATAAGAGTGATATGATTTCTTGGAAAAATATCACACTTATTTTAAGGAAATTCAAAAGTTTTTTATTTAATGTGAAGTACAATCGATACAATTAAGTTCTAAATAAAACGTCATTCAAATGGCCTCCACGACTTCTTCTGCAGGAACGAATTCGATGAACCCAATTTTCGAGCACTTTTTCCACTAAATCAAGTCGTATGTCATGAATGGCACGTTCAATATTGACTTGTAAAGCTTGTAGAGAGACCGGTTTATTTCGAAAGACCAAAAAATGGACAGCATCATTTTCAAATGTGAACGGAAAGTTTATTTTTTCTTAAAAAAATGGACTTAGCGCACGAAAAGTTGCCATTGGAGAACGATTATTTTAATAATAAAACTGAATAATTTGTAAATGTTCTTCTTGTTCTCCATGATGAAATTGTAAACTCTACTGAATACAATGAAAAACAAATGACAGGTCATGACATATTACAAATGGCCGAAACGTCACTTCAAAACAGACTTTTACAAATTGGCACAGAGACTTTTCTTGGATTACCTTTTGCATTTTGCAAATGTTCCATATCAGTCAAAGTTATTATAAAGCCCCCTATAAAAATCGAATGGGGCTGAAATATCACATGTAGTATATAGATTATTTTTTCCCAAGCTATTCCTAGCCACAATAGCCCATTTGGGTTAATGTTTTCATATAGACCGCATAAAAGGTCCCTTCGGATTTAAAGATGTTGCTCCATAGAGGCTGTGGATGTAACAGATTGACTGAAGTTCAAACAAAACGATTATTGCATAGAATCGCTATAGCTGCCATATAAAGATCACTTCCGCTTTGACTTCCTAATGCTCTAAAAGACAAATTCTTCAACCGAAGATCTGTTTGAAAAATAAGCCTTCATATTTTAGTTCAGTTCAAAAATTGTTCCCGGTTATAATGGGGCTTACTGGTCCATGCTTGAATATAAGTATCCCTGCCGACTATACTTTTTGGTGCTCTGGACTGAGAGAATTTTATGCATTTAGTTTTATAGTTTAAAATTAAAATCTTTCCTTGTGAAAATGTGTCATACCGGATAATTTTTTTGATATAGTTGCCAAAAGAGTAGTTTTGATAAGTATTATTAATAATCTAAGGGTCACATTTTTAACTGATCTGTCTGGAAACTATGATTTTTGAACATTGTTATATAACGAATAACGCCTTTTCTGGCAGACATATTTAATTGTTTTTGCATAACATCAAAATCAAAATATGCCGCATTGGTGCAATACAAATGAGAGGGCTTCTCAAATTGCTACTAACAAAAATTTAATATATAAATTAATAAATTATTAATTTATTTATTAATTATTTATTGTTTAATTTATAAAAAATGCTGGTACCTCAAATTGGCGCCACTAAAAAATGCTGGTTCCTCAAATTGCGGCCACTTAAAAATGCTCGTACCTCAAATTGCAGCTATTAAAAAATGCGTATACACCAATGTATATTTTTAAGGCTTATATACATTGGTGTATATTTAAGGCTTTTTCTAGGAAATTGAAATTTCATTTCAATATGAAAACAAACCTATAAAACAAATTACAAAAATATAAGCTCATCTCCTTACTTTTTTAATGGCCTAAACGCCTAATCGCAGTCAAACTGAAAAAAGGGTACAAATGCTTGCAGGCAATTAATTATTTTATAATATATACTTTTATTTCTTTTCAAGCACTTTTATTGAACACCAATCCCAAATATCTTGTTTATTTCATTGCCAAAGCCACTTGATATTGCTGTTGTAGCTTTTGAACCGATTCACGATGTTTTCCCATATCCTTTTCAACACTTTCCAAAGTATCTGTAGAACTCTTCAATTCTTTGGAAATGTATTCGATACGTTTTCCAACGTTTTGACGGGATTCTTCGAGATCTTGCTTCACCAGAACTGGACCGTACAGCTTGTAGACCTTATTGTCGGGCACCAAGAGATTCAATTCATCCAGAACACACTTGTTTTCATTCAACTGACTTTCTAACAAAGTGCGTTGTTTTACCAATTTCAGACATGCTGCGAACATACAGAGATAAATTGCCATTCTCATGGTTAAGGAGGGTCGGTCACATTAGGTTGCGATTGATACATACTTTTTTGCAGGTTTTGGTAAGCTTCTAATTCAGATTGTAACTTCTTTACCAAAGCGGCACTATTTTTATCCATTTTGTAAGAATTTATCAGTATATTTTAATTGATTTTCATTAAATTTAAAGCAGATGCTTATGGCCAAGGCAAATAATTTTTTTGTGGAATTCAGAGTTGCAAATTAATGTAGAAATACCAAAAATATGATTCAATGAATCATCATATTTTTTGCAGCTATGGGAAAACATATGATACACTCTAAAGAAATTGATAGCGTGGTACAAAATAACAGAGTTGCGTTACGACGAAGGTACGACATTAGGTGCAGCTTCACACGAGGCAATTCTTTCCATGCAAGTGTCAAAGTTTGTAAGAGGGAGAGGCAGATAGCTCTTTCCGCCTGTGGGAACCAGGGGCCTAAAGGCTGGGTTAGGCACATATAACAGTAACGCCCCCGTAGCGTAACGAATCAGCTGTTTCAATCTGACATATGGAAATCAGTGTAAGGACCTGTTTTCATCATGAGACTTCGTCGCGCGATCTGTCAAAAACACATCCCTGGGCGACTAGTTTTATAAGTGTAAACGAGGATCGCGCGATTTTGAGAGAGGATTGCAAGACCCCGAAAGAGGATCGCACGGCAAAATTGACATCCAATTACAAGCAGGGATGGAAAATAATTTTTTTTAAAAGTACTAAACTAAGGGCCTTGTTCATAAAAAGTTAAAGAAGGTTTGAGGAACGCTTTAGCAGTATTAAAGCGTTCTTCAAACCTTTATTAAATTTTTATGAATAAGGGCCTAATACTTTTTAAGCTAAATTAATTTAAGGAAAATAATTTTCAAAGTATGAAATTGCTTCTTTTTTCGTGAACATTAGGCGTGTTTTCGTTACACCATAAGTGCTTAATTTGTATGGGGAGCTAAGCACTTTTAAGCACTATTAGTTCCCGATGAAGTTTGGTGCTTGTGTTCATGTCTTAATCGAGTATCATATGGCATCCCATTTTTGAGAGATTTTATCAATTATTGTGAATTAACGGGAAGAAGAAGAACAAAAATGGGAAATTATTTTAATATTTGCAAAAGAGTGTAAACAATTGAACATAGAATAGTAAATATATGTTTTATAAATACTTTTCACGAATTTTTTTGTCTGTTTCGCACTGTTCTTTCTTCGCAACTCATGACACCATTGCTACCAGATAGTGAAAATCCGCCACTTATTGCTTATGTGCCAGTTAGTGGAAGTCAGTTGTTTTCGTGGCAAAGTGCTAAACTAAAAGTGCTAGCTTGTAACGAAAACATGCCTATTGTTATGATTTGTTAGATGATTTTGCGTTTTTATACCATTACAGCAATTATTATTAGACATTTCGCTTATAGCATTTTTTAAATATAATTTTAGAGAATTGTCATCGCTATTCCAAAAGAATACTTCAAATTAGTGATTGTGTTCCGCAAAATATTCGGGTGTGTTCTGGCACTCACTTGGAGCATTTCACGTGAAATGTCTTAAGAAAGAGGTGTTCTAAAAGTCGCTATCACGTGATAAAAGTCGCTTAAAGGCCAGAGTAGATCGAGTGAATGTTAGCGGTCTACTGCGCACCCATAATGATTATGTTGTGTAAGCTGCCAAAATCATTTCAAAGCTACAAATTTTCAAGAAGTTATGCTGGAGAGTATGCAGTGAGGTTATATTTGTTTAATAACGCATACCAAGTCCTAAGTCGTGTCATTTTTTATTTTAGTGCAAAGTCATACCTACATGAATTGGGTATATTTAAAGATGTAAGTGTTCACATTGACGTTAGTCGATGTGATAACGCTTCTCCCGATGGTTATGAGGTAACATTCAAAGGTTATGAGGTAACATTGTGGGTTCTGTTGGTACAGAAGTCGGCCAAAATGAGGGATCTCTGCGTACTGAATTGACCATACCCAACTTGTTTGGTAGAGGAGAGAGCATTTCACTACAAGGATCATACAGCAGTAAACGTGCTAACGATATACAATTGAAATTTTGGAAGTCATTCTTTCATACAAAGCTTGTGGAAAATAGACCAGAGTAAGTAACAAACACAAATGCCAATTTGATGAAAACAATTTGACCAACTTATTCAAAAAACCTTTTCAGAATTTCGTTTTCCCTATTTCGACATCTGGATCGATTTAATGTTAGCAAATTTCATTTTCATTTAATTTTTTCATTTATTTAATTATAGTAATATAAACAAGCCAATATGGCCAAAATTCTTATATTAACTTTATACTAATCGATTAAATAATTAGGTACTACACTCAAGTAATCACTCATCAAGCGATACAATTGAGAGATAAAACAAGCGTTAAGCTTAACATGATATAGCTACTCACAAATCGATGTGTTATACACATATAGTAAAAATAATAAACTAAAACTAAAAAAATAAGAAAAATAGCCAAAAGATATTTATCTGAATGCAACAAAATAACACAACACTCTCGAGGCTATGTAGCGCAAGTTCATCCCATAGATTTTACTACATAGTAAAAAAATCCATACTAGGAAAAGCAGGGGGAAAACAGAGTGAGAGAGTTAAAATAAAATTGAATTTCTAAGCTAGATTTTACTCGAAGATTACCGAGTAAAAGTAGCACCAAAAGTGTAGCACGCAGAATACAATGTAGCACGCAGAATACAATCGATTTATTGAAGGAAACATTCGATGAGCGCATAATTTCGCGGAATGGACCTGTCAATTGGCCACCAAGATCGTGTGATTTGACACCATTGGATTATTTTCTTTGGGGATATGTGAAGTCGCTCGTCTACGCCAACAAACCAGAAACGTTAGGGGAATTGGAAGCCAACATTCGTGGCGTTATTGCCGACATACGGCCCCATATGCTCCATATGCTACGGTAAGTATGAGTACGGCATACTTTTTTTCCCCCCGTTTCCGACTGCCTCTCTCGACCACAAAACGCCGATAAGTATGCTTAGTCTGCATTTACATGATACTTTTTTTTAAGTATTGCATACTTATCTTGTTGGAACTTTTTGCCATAAGTCTTTGTGCCATACGTTTGGCACTCTTTGTGCCAAACCGCAGCCGTAACAATTATATGACATTGTCAATGTCACATTCACATATGTATGTCACATTCACAACAAAAATAGCAACAAATTCATTTTATTATTATATTATATATGTACTTATTCATCATTACTTTTCAATTTTTTCGCAAAATTTTTTTCTTTTTACTGATTTTGTTTGCAAATTTCAGCATTTTGTCATTTGCCGGAAAGGGGCAAAATTGTCCCCCATGGTTATCTATCTGTCTGTTCGCCGATAATTTTGCCCGGCTCCTAACTTCTAATGAATTTTTGCATAGATACAGAAAATAGAAAATGCAGCAGAGAAAAACAAAATGGAGAATGTTATTGGAGAATGAAATTGGAACTTGTGGCTTTTAAATTAAATGAAATTTATGAAATATGAGCCTCGTTTGTAATAAAACGCAGTCTACGTAAGTTTATACATATGCATAATCATTTCAACGCCTGTTTTGTATTCATTTTTCGTATTCGTATTTTTGTATTCAAAATTTTTATACCCTATACCACACTGGTACAGGGTATTATAACTTTGTGCATTTGTTTGTAACACCCAAAAGGAGAAGAAATTGACCCATCGTTTATTATACCGATCGACTTAGAATCACTTTCTGAGTCGATTTAGCTATGTCCGTCTGTCTGTCTGTCCGTCCGTCTGTCTGTCTGTCTGTCCGTCTGTGCATGTATTCTTGTTGTTGGTACTCTGAATAGAGAATAATCTCTATTTCCTACCGTAGAAGGATCATCCCTCCTTCCGCAAACGATACATGCTCTGATGTCCGACATTTTTTAACTTTGACAATAACTTTGAAAAATACGCAACAACTTGGTGTGATGACAATACGCAAACAAGTGAGCGATTATTCCTTGGCAAAATGGACAGGACACATTTTAGACAGGGCACATTTTCGACAGGGCACATTTTCGACAGGGCACATTTTGGACAGGGCACATTTTCGACAGGGCACAAATGGACAGGACACATTTTCGACAGGGCACATTTTAGACAGGGCACATTTTCGACAGGGCACATTTTTTGATTTGACCGTATGGTATGGCATGGAAGGCAAATCACATATTAGGCATTATTTAAGCAGAACTTAGGCAGCCAATTATTTCTGAAGTTTCCAGACACCTCGTTATTCGTCCTGTGAAGTATAGGTGAGAAGTGAGATGAATGTGAAGTGAGTTCCAGAACAGGGGTGATTAATAGTAATCTTACAGTTCATATTCTCTTCATATAAATAAAAATTGGAAAATAAACACATTTTGAGAAAATGCTGTCTTCCGTACCTAGTTACCAACGACATAAATTGTACTCAAATTAATTAAATTTATTGCGATAGAAAACTCCGAGAGTGTGTGAACTAGGAAAACAATATGTCATTTGATTTGTATCTATATAAATAACTTCTAAACAATAGATATTTCAAATAAAATAGTACTGAAACGGTCGTGAGGATACGTTGGTACTTTTGAAAGTGAAAATGTACTGAAAAAAGTAACAAAGTACTAACTTTTTCCATCCCTGTTTGTTGTACGACTTTGTTGCGAAACCAATTTTAGGGCATCTCCTAAATACCGGTGAATGCGTCCTGCGTCTGTCAAACTCGATTTCAAATATATGAAAATGTACTACAGCTACCGAAATACGCACACGGATACGCCGGATAATTTCAAAAAATCCGAATTTGACAGTGCGCTTACACCAGAGAACGAAGCCAGCCAGGTTTTAGCCGATAAGCCGCCGAAGGCGATTTTTTTTTGTTGAGCCACGCCGCCGCCGTTCTCATCGGCTCACACCGGCTTAAAATCGCCGCCGTTGTAATTTTTTAATTACGCCTTTCATTTATATACGACCAAACTCGTACATGTTCGTGCATATACATATGTATTAAAATTTATGTGTGCATGTATATGGTGTATTTTTATGTAAAAAGTTTCACTTCCCTGCAGCTCAAATCATTTCTAGTTGCGTATTGAACCAGTCATAAGCTTGATGCAATGTGATCTCATTAAAAGAAAACAAAACAACAACTAAAGAAAACATAAACACAAACAGATGACAAGCAGCATATTATTTTTTATCTTGGAACAGTGCACGAAGTAGAAAAATATTAAATATTAAATTTGGTGGAAATACCAAATAAAAACTGGTAAGAATTTAATATTTTACTGTTATAATTTATATCAAAATATGTTTTTCAGATTAACAGCGAAGAAATGATTGAAATAGCTGGGACACTGGCCACTTATGGAATACAAAGGAGCCTCTCCACAAATGTGTAAAAATCAAGAAGGGCACATTGCAAGCAATTTCTCTGAAGTTGTCAACACCAAGTAAATTCCAAAACTTTAAAATATGTACCACCATTTTTGTATTAATGTTTATTAATTCAACAGAAACGTGGGGAACCTATTCATGCTGCTTGGACGCAAGGAATTCATTTTCAAGAACACATTTTGATTCCGGTCGGATCTGTAGTGGCCTATATGTGCACCCAAAAAAATTAGTTTGCTGTTAATAACAAACAACGTCTGCTAATTTTTAGCAAACATTTTTTCTGCTAATACAGCACATTTACTGCTGTAACAGCAAAAAGTTTGCAGTTTTGCATTAGCAAACGCACTGCTGAAAAATTTGCAGTTTGCTGAAAATTTTTGCTGTTAATCAAAATATGTGAAAATAAGACAAAAGTTGCAATAATTTACATGATAAAGTTCAACTACCATTGAAAATCAAAAAGGTTAAGGTCATTCGTGCGATGAGAAAAGTATATTTAAAAAAATTAAATAATTATTCGGCGATATCTATTTTCCGAGTTACGGTTCTCAATATTTTTATTTTTTCATTGGATTTTAAAAATAATGGAAATAGGAGTCTATTAAAACTGCAAAAAGTAAAACACAAATCGATAACGAATATGATTTGACGATTTCAAAATCTTAGTTCCGGACATAGTCCGAATTTACACTAGGCAAGTTTTTTTAGCAGCTTATCATCAAATTATCTTTTGAACTTGCACGAATAACTCAAAACGTTCAGGGAGAGTTTTTTCCCCCCTCTTGCCGACTGCCTCTCTTTCCTACAAAACGCCGATAATCTGCTGAACATTCAGCCAGTGTAAATCCGGACATACAATTAAAATTAATCTATTGTGTTTAGATTTTAGTTTCTAATTTTTTATACATATTTTAATAAACCAAAGCTAAACATTAATATTTTATGTGCGATTTGTAAAAATGTTTATAAAGTCTGATTCACACAACGCAATTTTATTTCAAGCAAGTGTCAAAGTTTGTAGGAACGATACAGAGAGCACTTTCCGCTTGGAAGAAATTGCCTCGTGTGATCTAGAACTAAGTATTGTGTATGCAAAAAAAGTTAAAAAACGAGAGAATTCCTAAAGGCTTAGGGTGAGTATTAAGAGAAAATTTCGCAAGATTGTATCATTCTGTGCAAAGACGATTTTTATACGGTTTCCACGGCTATTCCTGCGTGTATTGTTGTTGTTTCAAAGTGCGAATAAAAAACAAAACGTTCAATCGAGTACGAGAGTTTTTCCCCTCCCTTTCCAACTGCCTCCCCTACAAACACCATTAAACCGCTGATAAAATTGCCTCGTGTAAATTGGGACGAACATAGACACCTCAACACACCCGGTAATTCGGCGTCTCTCTCTGTCAAACTTTGACACTTGCTTGGAAAAAGTTGCCGGGTGTAAATCTGGACATAGAGGCATACGGAAGATAATGTTCAGATTCACACTCGGCAACTTTTTCCAAGCAAGTGTCAAAGTTTGATGGAGAGAGAGGCGGGCGGAAAGAGCTCTCTCCAACAAACTTTGGCACTTGCTTGGAAAAGTTGCGGAGTGTGAATCTGAACATTATCTTCCGTATGCCTCTATGTCCAGATTTACACCCGGCAACTTTTTCCAAGCAAGTGTCAAAGTTTGACAGAGAGAGACGCCGAATGGGGAAAGTAGTTTCTTGTACTGGCAAATCGTTTTGTGTTTTTCATTCGCACTTTGCTGCGTGTGAATCGGGACATAGACATGCTTTATGACGGAAAAAAGAAAATTAAAAAAGCGGCGTTTAATTTATATTCCTTACCACTAAAACCAATTTTTTTCCATTAAAATGTGCTTGCGATAAGTTACACATATATTCATATTTGTGCAGATGACAAAATCTCACATAAAATGTTTATTTCGCTTATCAAAAAATATTGACAGACGTAATATGCTTTCACTAGCATTCAAGATTGCCTCTTTGACAGACATCGTGCGCCGACGACGGCTATTTAAGTAACACCCTTTGAAGAATAAAATATTTTACGCCGAACAAATTGAATTGGATTGAAATTTTCGTTCTGTTTGTTAATTCGCATTAAAAAAAAGCATTCCGCGAAGATAATGCAAATGATTTTAATAAGTAAAACGGTTCCGGGACAGCTTCGACAACGCTTACAAATGGCTAAAGAAAAAAAGGCGAAATTGTGTATGCCTTGGAGGATCAATTAATCAAGTTGCAACAGGTAAGCGTACACAAATTGGAAATTTCTCTATGATTGTGTAAGTCTTATTTCTGGTTGTTTTCATGATTCTCAGCAAGCTCTATGGCTCTGGACATGTACAATTACCGTGTATATAGGGTGAACCCAATTGGCTAACGCGTAGGAGTCACTGATCATCATACGGTCTTGGAGAACATCAAATATAACCAAAGGTCGTACGATGTATGTTCTTTATTGTTATCATTCGGACAAAAATAAGATAGTTATAATGCCAGTGACCGGTAAGTATAGTGTGTAGATGCTCCTATTTAATTTTCTAAATGATTATATTTTTTGATCAAGCGTACACAAATGCACATAAAGGACCATGTTATCAATTAATCAAGACGCAACAGGTAAGCGTACACAAATTGAAAATTAAATGTACTATGATTATAAGACTTAATTCTGTTTGTTTTCAAGATTCTCACCAAGCAGTGTCCTATTAAAATACGGGTATAAAAGATGATCTGAAATTTCGTAGCAACTACAATGTATAAATTCAGATAACTTGTGTCATGGATGGACTAACCATTTATTTCCTTGTCTACTTTTCCAAATCGCATACAACTCTTGGAAGTGTGACCCTAATGATAATACCTGCAACAACTCGTAAGTATTTCTTTTCCTTTTTGTGATTTGTTTACCGAAATGGCAACATTGATTATTTACTCTATATGTTCCAACGATGGTCGCTAATATCCGAATCACGAAGCAACCTTTTGGCTCCAAAAATCTCAGGATAATTTAGTTTAATTTGGATGTAATCCATGGATAAGATCATTTTGCCCAATGATATGGCTCTGGACATGTACAATTAGATACCGTGTCCATAGGGTAAACCCAACACATTGGCCAATATTGACAGAGTTCGCGTCGATGTCGTACGATTTATGTTCTTTATATTTATCCTTCGGACAAAAATAAGATAATTGTTAATGCCAGTGACCGGTAAGTATTGTTTGTAGATACTCCTATTGCTATTCAATTTTATTAAATGATTTATTTTTCATTTATATTTTTAGATCAAGCATACATACAGATTTCACAGTTCGAAACGCTTATCAATACATGGGCTGAATAACTTCAGGTTGGAGTCCTGGTTGATATACTATTCTCAAATAGCAGGAAAATATAAAATTTGTATTTCTTTTATTAAAATAAAAAAGAAAGAAACGTATGCTAGAATAACAAAAATAGTTTGTTCTCCCAGCCGCTTTTTTCTGTTAAATAATAGCAAAATTGTTTGCTAAAATGACTGTTCTAGTTTGCTATAGTAACAGGCAAATTTATGTGCTAAAATAACAACCATAGGGTTGCTAAAATAACAGACGAAGTCTGCTTTCCTTTTTTCAGCAGACACAGACTGTTGAAACAACAAACATTTTTGCTAATGATACTCACAAAATTCTTTGAGTGTGGACATGGTATTTCACTACCTTTTTTGTGGATTATTTAAGACGTAGTTAAGAAGTACGAACTTTGTCAACCATGTAAACTATTCATTCTTGTTCTTCCTCTCTTTTTGCGCAGTCATCGCATTGCATCAAAGTTTTCACGATTTCATTATCATTTCATGTATATTATTAGAATAAGTTAAATAAAGCGTTTATTATATTAAACATTATATAGCCGGTTTATTCATTCATTAAACTAACCACGAACGGCTATAGTGGTGACCCCGACGTGATCGTAATACACACATGAGATGAACGAAGACACAGGCACCGAGAAGACAAGCACATCCGTGGGAGCAGGCCAGACTCCGGACACTGCTGGACAAGAAGTGGCGACTTCCCCGATGTACGGAAATTTTGTAAGCAGAGTTTCAGTGAAAGTACCACCGTTTTGGTCTGATCACCCTGAAATCTGGTTCGCACAAGTAGAAGCTCAGTTCGCCGTTTCAGGCATCGCGGCTGACGAAACGAAATACAGCACCGTCATAGCAGCGATTGAATCACAGGTGTTGGTGCAGATTTCGGACGCTGTCCTCAAGCCGCCTGCAACAGGAAAATACGAATTTTTGAAAAAATGCATCATCGAACGCTTCTGTGAAAGCGAACAGAAGAAAATACAGAAATTGCTGTCCGACATGCACCTTGGCGACAGGCGACCTACACAATTATTGAACGAGCTCCGTAGTCTTGCGAAGGATAGGGTAAGTGATGACTTCCTGGCATCATTGTGGCTTCAACGACTACCACAGAATGTTCGTGCCATTCTCCAAGCCTCCAACGCGGAGCTGTCCGAATTGGCGAAACTGGCGGATAAGATTTTGGAGGTGAGTGATTATCGACAACTCGACGCTGTGTCCACATCCACGACACCGAACGAAGCCACCTTATTGCAAAGAATTGCGGTTTTGGAAGAACGTTTGGAGAAATTAACACGCTCTCGTTCATCCAGTCGCTCATCGAATCGTAAGAAGAGCCAACGTAGTGCTACACCATCGGCGGAGAAATGTTGTTGGTACCACTGGAAGTTCGGCGAGGCCGCTACAAAGTGCCGCCAGCCTTGCGAATTCCATTCAAAGCCAAAAAACTAGTTACCGTGGCTGGTGCATTGTCCAGCGCACCACGCCGAATTACAGTGGCACGTCTTACATTGCTGGACAACGATACAAAGGTGAAGTTCTTGATCGATACGGGGGCTGACGTTTCCGTTTTGCCACCGCGTTCATGTGACAGAAACGTCACATCGAATTCAGTAACATTATTTGCAGCTAATGGCACCCGTATTAAAACATATGGCGAACGTCGTCTCAAGTTATCTCTTTCATTAAGAAGAGTCTTCGAATGGAATTTTCTCGTGGCAGATGTTTCAACTGCCATAATAGGTTCTGATTTTCTCAAGCACTTCGATTTACTTGTGGATATTAAGCAGAATCGTCTCGTCGATCGCAGGACTTTGCTGCACGCTAAGGATGACACAGTATATTCATGTGCACCCGTTATATCAACATTCAATGCCGAACACATATTTTCACGACTGCTATTTGAGTATAAAGACATCACCGTGTTAAGCAGCAACCGAGATCGAGAGTCATTGCAGACGGACGTTACACACCACATCGTTACGGGTGGCCCAGCGGTGTCTGCCCGACCACGAAGGCTGCCACGTGAGAAATTCGCTGCTGCCAAAAAAGAGTTTGAGTTTTTGGTGGAGTAAGGTATTTGCAAGCCATCCAAAAGTAATTGGGCAAGCCCCCTTCATATGGTAAAAAAGACGAACGGGGAGTGGCGGCCGTGCGGTGATTACCATGCGCTTAATGCGCAAACTTTACCAGATCGCTACCCTATTCCTTTTTTGCATGATTGTACTCACATGCTCCATGGCAAGTGTATATTTTCTGTGCTAGATTTGCAAAAGGCGTACCACCAAATACCCATAGAATCCTCCGACATACCTAAGACGGCGATAACAACACCATTTCGGTTGTTCGAGTTCAACTACATGACATTTGGATTGCGGAATGCTGCTCAAACTTTTCAACGCCACATCAATTCTGTTTTTCACGGCATCGATTTTACATTCGCTTATATCGATGACATTCTCATTGCATCATCTAGTGCGGACGAGCACGAGAAACACCTGAGGATTGTTTTTGATCGGCTACGTAAATCTGGTTTGGCAGTAAACGGCAGCAAATGTGTTTTGGGCAAGTCCGAAGTTAAATTTTTGGGACACACTATAACACCGAACGGCATTAAACCACTAGAAGAGAAAGTGACAGCAATACGTGATTATCCCAAACCTAAAGTTGCTAAAGAACTTAAGCGGTTTCTGGGGATGATTAATTTTTACCGCTCCTTTCTTAGGAATGCAACGCGCAATCAAGGAAAATCTCTCATTTCGGACAACGTCAAAAACGACACGACGCCAGTTGTTTGGGACGATGAAGCCACAAACGCATTTGAGGCCTGTAAGGAGGAATTAGCAAACGCCATCATGCTTTGTCACCTGTCGCCCAACGCAAAATTGTCTTTGTATACAGATGCCTCTAGTGAAGCTGTTGGCGCAGTTTTACACCAGACTGTAAATGGTAAGGTCCAACCATTGGGATTTTATTTCAAGAAGTTAACAGCCGCACAAGCAAAGTACAGTACATACGATCGGGAGCTGTTGGCCATTTATCAGTCAATAGACCATTTCCGGCACTTGTTAGAGGGCAGACAATTCACGATATTGACCGACCACAAACCGTTGATATATGCTTTCGCCCAGAAAGGCGACAAGACACCACCAAGGAGAGCGCGCCAACTGGACTTTATTAGTCAGTTTTCGACCGACATACGACACTTGCGGGGAGATGAAAATGGCGTTGCCGATTTTTTGTCCCGAATAAGTTCGATAGACAGCCCGGATTTTGAGGCCTTGGCGAGAGAGCAAGGTCGCGATTCGGAATTGAAGCAAATTATAGAAACCGATAGTTCAACGCTAAAACTGAAAAAGGTTGATTTTCCGAATTCGACCGAGACGCTGTATTGCGATACCACTAACGACAAAATTCGACCATTCGTACCACGAACTTTTCGTCGTCAGGTAATTGCGAAATTACATGACCTGTCCCACCCTGGACGAAAGGGAACGCAACGAATAGTTGGAGAAAGGTATGTATGGCCTGGTATGATGAAAGATATAGCACGTTTCGTCAGATAATGCATACCGTGTCAGCGAAGCAAAATTTGTAGACACACGAAAACACCTATTGGAAATTATGAGCCAGTCGAGGCCCGTTTTGATCATATCAACGTGGATATTATTGGACCACTTCCAGTCTCCAAGAACCAACGGTATTGCCTCACGATCATTGACAGATTGACGCGATTTCCAGTGGCCATACCAATTACTGATATAACTGCAGAGACTGTTGCTAGCGCTCTGATCGAGGGATGGATATCTTTGTTCGGCATACCTCTTCGTATATCCACCGACTTGGGACGACAATTTATATCATCCGTTTTTTCCGAATTAACAAATATTTTGGGAGTACAGCATCTGAAGACCACTGCTTATCATCCGCAAGCCAATGGCATGATCGAGCGATTCCACCGCACGTTGAAGGCTGCCATCAAGTGCTACAACACAGACGACTGGACGGCAGCGTTGCCATTGGTTATGCTTGGCCTACGCACTACTGTGAAAGAGGACATAAATGCGAGCCCAGCGGAGATGTTGTTTGGTTCCCAACTACGAATTCCTGGGGAATTTGTACATGCGGGTAAAGTCAAAGCTAGCGAATCCGACTTCATTAAAAACCTTCGTAGGCAGATGTCATCGTTGCGTCAGTATTCAACTTCACATCATGGCGAACCTAATGTGCACATCGATCGCAATTTGCAAAACTGTAAGTTTGTTTTTATACGCATTGATAGAGTTCGAACTCCTTTGGAAGCGCCATACGAGGGCCCCTTCGAGATATTGAAGAGGGGTGATAAATTTTGTAAAATCAAATTGGGACAACGGAATGTGAACGTATCTAATGACCGTCTCAAACCAGCATTTATCGATATTAACGACACAACTCTAGCTGCTTCTAGGAACCCGGCCATTGAGGAAACGACATCTCTTGAAAGTCCTAATATGTCGAGTGGTCAGCCGCTTTTTCAACACGAACCCCAACCAACACCAGAGACCCGACTAACGAGAACTGGCCGGCACGTTCGATTTCCGGCAAGGTATCTCTAGAGGGGGAGCCCTGTAGTGGCCTATATGTGGACATGGTATTTCACTACCTTTTTTGTGGATTATTTAAGACGTAGTTAAGAAGTACGAACTTTGTCAACCATGTAAACTATTCATTCTTGTTCTTCCTCTCTTTTTGCGCAGTCATCGCATTGCATCAAAGTTTTCACGATTTCATCATCATTTCATGTATATTATTAGAATAAGTTAAATAAAGTGTTTATTATATTAAACATTATATAGCCGGTTTATTCATTCATTAAACTAACCACGAACGGCTATAGATCTAATCTAAGAAAATCATTAGTCCAGGTGTTTGTTCTTCCTACAGTGAAGCATGTGACACGAGCTTGTTCCGAATAGTTTTTATTTCCATAGCTTTACGATGCTGCATTTAAATTCCATGTTCAACGAGGACATTTGGAAATTGTTGCGCAGGCCATGTCCGCATATGTCAGCCACTGTGCCCAAGTAGATGCCTCCTTACCTAACAAAAAAAAAAAAAGAAAACGACAATAATTATTACTCCCAAAAATAATTTCAAAAGAAATAGGAAAATACATGTTTCCCTTACCTGCTTTGTCCGTCCATGACTTTTCTTGTCAAAATCAATGTGGTTCCGGCAGCTGGTCGTAAGATAGGCTTGAACATATGTTGCGGCGTTGCCAACGAACACCACAAATCAAATTGGAAAACGTCGCTAACTACAGGGTGTATCATGAAAATTGTTGAACATGATAGGGTTGCCATACATGAATAATTGGGAAAATTCATTCATATACAAATAACCGCCAAAATAGTATTGTGAAATTGTTGTTGCGATAGTTGAGGGAAGATCTGGCGGAAAAGCTCAATGACAAGGGCGCGAAAATGAGCATAGATGAGTGAGGGAGAGAGTTGTTGACAAGAGAGCTATAAAAGGAGGTAGTAGAGAGAATGAAAGCACAGTGTGTGAATAAGTAAAGGGCAGTACGGGTGAATCAAAAAGTAAACAGTGAAAGAAAAAGTTACAGCTTATTGTAAGTGAAAAGTTTTATTGCAATGGTATCTGATTAAAAAAAAATATATGTTCACAGAATCAGTGGGAAAGCGCTGAAAAGCCGAGTTTCTCCTCAAGCCGAGTAAAAATTCTTGGGAATTTAAAAGAAGAAAGTGAGTGTTGTTTTTTTTTGTAGGATGTTTATTGAGAAATGTAACTTACAAAAGAAAAATATTTAAACATTGAATTTAGATTCCCTACGGCTGTCCAAAGAGAGTTAATTACTGGGCGGATATCTTCGAGGATTTTCCATCATTACATCCGAGGAGTAAAGGCACATACCTAAGGATATATGAGAAGTATTAGCGGCATAGAAATAAAAAGAAAAAAAAAAACAGCATAAGTTATACTCACCGGATCCAAGGTAGGCCAAAATCTCGTTAAAAACCCCCTGATAAAAGTGTTGTGTCACCCGCCAAAACGACCCTTATAGAAGCCAAATACCGTGTGGCTTAAGCACACAAAATAAATTCATATCATTGCGGCCAACAAATCCCTACGAAAAGAAGAAAAAACATAAAAATCTAGCTAGAAAAAAAAAAAGAAACAAATACTAATAAGAAATATATAAAACCTGAAAAGGAAAAAAAAAACCTGAAAAGAAACAAAATACAAACTAAAACCTGAAAAGGAACAAAAAAACCTGAAAAGAAACAAAATACAAACTAAAACCTGAAAAGAAAAATATACAAATAAGAAGATACAAAGGTCCTGAAAAGAGATAAATAAATAGTTGTTAGTGAAATAAGTGTTATAATTAGATTTAGTGTATGTGAAGCGTTTTGTGTAAGGGCTAAAATACTAAAGGAGTGATTGGTTGGATACTTCCAAAAGAGTACAAATTGCGAGGAAAAGTTGTGTAAATTAAAGGCTGCGAAGTGGCAGTAATACTTTTCTCTGATAAGTGAGCTCATTTAGGCAGGGTTAGGTGCTGATTCGAGATTGGCGCGAAAACAGCTAAGCGTCCTTTATCTTCAGCCCCAATTTGTAGACTAGAAGGAAGCAAGTTGAGTAAAGCCAACTGGAAGAGAAAGAAAATTAGTATTTTGGTTCAGTTAGGGAATTTTTTTTGTTGTTAATTGTGAACTGTCTACAATAGGATTAAGAATTTATAATAATTATTTTTTTCATTATTGTTAAATAGTTTTTTTTACTGAAAAAGGACAAAAAAGTATAATTAGAATAGTGAGAAAAGACCATATAGTTAAGAATAAAAAAACAATTTAGGATTAGTTTTTTTTTAATAAATATGTAATTTAATGTTTGTGAAGAAACCGAATATGTGCTAATTTTGTTTGTTTTCAGGGGTAAAGTGATGGAACGGTAAGTTGGGGTAATTTATGGTGTGTGTGGTAGAATGGGATCCTACAGAATTATGACGAGGAAGCTAGGATCAAGGAAGGGTGGGCTACGGCGGGAAGTTCCACCAAATCTTCCTGATAATAATATTGTGCGTTTTTGGGTAATTTTTTGTTTATTAGTGTTTCAAATTTGTGTTCGGTCACTGGGCTAGAGATGGCGGGATGGAACCTTCCCTGAAGTGCTTCTGAGCTGCCGAGACGCCATCTCTAGTGCCGTGAGGTGTTCCGCAACAGAATGGCGCCCAATTAAAGCAAGAACTTTCTATTCAAATAGAAAGAAAAATCAAAAGAATATATGACAGCTAAATATTCAAGATTATATAGACCAATAAGAAAAAAATAATAGCCCAATGGGGATGAAAACACACTAATACAAAGATTCTTGTTGTAGCCTAAGATCATTTAAGTGATCATTAGAAGTGCAATATAGGAATAAGATAGTTTTAGTGTAGATTTAATTCTCAGTTAGTGCAATTTGGGAGAGTGCAATATCATAATTGTGAAAATTTTTATTAATTGTTTGTATTGTGAATTGTCCCATTTTTAATTTTGACGTAGTAGTTTCCGTTTGAATATTTCAAAATTTTGTTTCAATGTTTTTGTTTTGATGTTAGGGAATGGTGCAATATCCTCTCTGAATGGAATGTTCAGAGGAAAGAGTATTGGATAATCCCGATCTCTTCTAGCCTTTTGATCATATAAAAATGAACAAAAAGTAGTAGGAGAGACCTCGAAATCCAAATGGTGAAACAAAACCATATACATATTAGATTAAAGACTGACTTGCGTGCAATATTTACATCATTCTCGTTATGAGAGCGTCGTTCGATAATGCTTTACAAAATAAAATACCACACACACATACTCCAACATACAACCGTCACCGAACCCCTAATTTTATGTTTTGATTGTTTGATTTATGTTATATGTTTCTGTTTTCGTCAAAATTTCTGATATTAGTTAACCAATCCGACTTTACATTGCGCAAAATTAGCCAATTTTTGTTCTTAGTCCAAGAAACGTTTTTTTTGAATGAATACTCCTCAGGAGCGAAAAAAACAGAAGAGTCGAAGAAAGAGAGAAAGGGCAGAGGCATTTAATTTAAACAGATCTACCCCAGTAGTAAAAGAGAAATATTTGAGATCTGACGCCCGAAAACAACGAGAAATGGCTAGTAATAACAATCAAGAGCTAATTGATGTTGAGATGGCCAATGCCCAAAAAGATGTAAGGTTTCAGGGAGTACGTCCGAAGAATTCTCAGAGAAGGTCACATCCTATAGACGCTGTTAGGGATATGCCCGTCGATGATGTAGGCCCAGGTGTGAGACAAATGGTACAGGAGAGTGTGAACAATCTCCAATATAACATTGAAAGCGCAATCCGACAACGAATTGAAGGAGCTATACAAGAGCGTATTGACAGAGAAATGAGCAAGTTCACCGCTGTTGTCGACAAATTAAATGAGTCTGTTAGGTTACTTTCTTTAAATCGTAACGCCCCAGCTAGGGAATCAAATGCTAGGTCAGGAAGTACGTTAGAGCAAGTAGCCCAAAGCAGATCCCGAGAGGGAAATGCATCCTTTTATAGAGAACTTGGTACTAGCTCAATACAACAACAAAACTCAGCTTCAGACCGCTCTTTTCCACCTCAACAGGATTTGTACTTTCCACCGCAGAATGTTGTCCCACAATCTAACCCGCAACAACAATTTGCCGAACATCCACCTAATCTAGGAAACGAGAGACCCCATGAGTGGCAACCCAATGTATTCCAAAATCAGGTCCAAAGTAGATACCAGGATGTCCCTCAAAATACCGATCAACCCGAGATCAGAACCAGTAGGGTAGAAAAATTTGGCCTTATTTTTGATGGGAATCAAAAGAGAATGTCTGTGGACGAGTTTGTGTTTCGTGTGAAATATCTACAATCACAGTATAGGATTCCTGATTCTGAAATGTTGAGGGATTTTCACCTACTGGTTAAAGGCTCTGCCTGGGATTGGTTTTGGCTTCAAGTGAAGACGAATCAATTTACTAGTTGGGATGCTTTAACGCATTCTTTAATAGCCCATTATCAGGCACCATGTTCCCATCTAGAAATAATGAGGGACTTGGTCGAGAGGAAACAACAACCAGGAGAATCAATTGATGAATACTTCTATTCCCTAAGTAAAATTCGGTCAAAATTAGTGCAGCCTATAACGGAATATGAAATGATACGAATAGCAAAATTGAATCTAAAGGAAACCCTATGCAAAATGATGTTTTCTGTTAATGTCTCCTCAGTTGAACAATTGCGAGTACAGTGTTTAGAGGCAGAAAGACTATTTTCGCGTAAAGAGTTTAGAATTAATCAAGCCCCACCAAGAACTCAGCGATTTGTCAATGAAGTTTATACTGACCAGGACAATTATTACGAAAGCCGTGAAAGTGTAGAAAATCCCGAGGTTGCAGCCATGTCAGGACTAACATGCTGGAATTGTGGGGAACCAGGTCACACATTCATGGAATGTAGATCTAGCGAGTGGCGAAGATTTTGCTATCGCTGTGGCAAACCGAATGTGATCACGCCACAATGCCCAAACTGCAAATCGGGAAACCCGAGAAGGAACGCTGGAATCCCGGGGGACCAACGTTCGGGAGAGAACCCCGCGAAATAAATTACAGGACCCTTCGTCACTATTTGCCACTAGAAACTAGAGAGAAGTACTATGAGGGGGCAAGGGAAAGAATCTTTAGAGAGGAGATAATTCCAGATAATAAGACCGACACAAACACAGAAAAAGAGATCCAACATTTAGACATTGAAACCTCTAAAAAGGTATTAAAAATTAGAAAGAAAGCTAAACAAAGAAGGGAATTAAGGAAAGACATCATAGAATCCATGATAAAATGTGGAAATCAGTCCGATAATAGACCGTATGCCATTATTGATATACATGGGAAAGAAATGAAAGGCCTACTAGACTCAGGGGCATCCGTTAGTTTACTTGGAAAGGGATGTCGTGAGTTCGTTGAGGAAGTAGGACTGGATATCAAACCCTATTATGCAAAAGTCAATACGGCAAGTGGCAAACAATGTAGAATATTAGGCAAAGTGCAGGTTTTGGTCACTTATAAAGATAAAACTGAAAACGTATTATTCTACTTGTGCCCTGATCTCGAACAACCTATATACTTGGGCGTAGATTTCTGGCGAATTTTTAGCATAGCACCCGAGGTTATACAAGCTGATGAACTAAATTTAGAGATACTGAAAAACCATTTTAATAATGAAAAACAAAAGACCCATGAACTTACTGCAAAGCAACAAGAAAGGTTAAATAATATCATAAAAAAATTTCCAGCTTTTGAAGTAAAAGGACTTGGTTGTACCAAGTTGGAAAAACATGTTATACAATTGGAAAAGGGAACAGTGCCAGTAAAAGAGAGACATTATCCGTTATCACCGGCGATGCAAGACATCGTTTACACGGAAATAGACAAAATGTTGGAATTAAGAGTCATAGAAGTGAGTGAAAGTCCGTGGAATAATAGGATAACCGTAGTTCGTAAGCCGGGGAAAAACAGAATTTGTCTTGATGCAAGAAAAATCAATGCTGCCACAGTCAAGGACGCTTATCCCTTGCAAAACATTGATGGAATCCTGAGTCGCATTGACCAAACCCATTTCATTAGTAGTGTCGACCTGAAACATGCCTTTTGGCAGATAGAGCTGGAAGAAGAATCCAGACAATATACTGCATTTACCGTACCAGGTAGGCCTCTATATCAATTTCGGGTGATGCCCTTTGGTTTATGCAATGCGGCTCAGCGACTTTGTAGACTGATGGACAAGGTGATTCCTGCCCGGCTTAAGACGAACGTGTTTGTCTACTTGGACGACCTCTTAATAATTTCGGAAACGTTTGAAATGCATCTAGCAATGCTAGAACAAGTTGCCAAATGTCTAGAAGATGCGGGATTGACAATTGGCTTGAAAAAAAGCATGTTTTGCTTTCAGGAACTCCGGTATTTAGGGTTCATAATAGGCGGGGGAGTGCTTAAAACAGATCCAGAGAAAATAAACGCAATTAAGGACATTAGAAGCCCTAAATCTCCAAGAGAGGTGAGAAGTTTTTTGGGCACTGCGGGATGGTACAGACGTTTTATCAAGGATTTCGCCTCTATCGCGGCTGCCCTAACCGATACTTTGAAAAAGAATGAAAAGTTCCGTATGACACCTCAGAGTATAGAATCTTTTGAAGGCTTAAAGAAAGCCCTAACATCAGCTCCTGTTCTGCGACATCCGGACTTCTCCAAGCCCTTTTTTATACAATGCGATGCTTCTGACGTGGGAATAGGGGCTGTATTATTTCAGAAAAACGAATCAGGTCACGAAAATCCAATTGCATTTTACTCTCAGAAGTTAAACAAGTGTCAGAGGAACTACTCCGTCACAGAAAAGGAATGCCTGGCGGCCGTATTAGCAATCAAGAGGTTTAGACCTTACGTAGAAATGATGAGATTTACAATGATAACTGACCACGCCAGCCTAAAATGGCTTATGGGCCTGAAAGACTTAAATGGAAGGCTGGCAAGATGGTCACTGCAGTTACAGTCATTCGATTTCGCGATCGAACACCGTAAAGGTAAAGATAATGTTGTAGCCGATATGCTCTCCCGAATGCCTGTAGCTGGGGAACTATCCGAGTTAACGGTAGACCGGGTATTTGATTTCGAAACGACGGAGTTTGAGAGCAAACAGTATTTGGACCTATGCGAGGAAATAAAAACGAACCATGAGCGATTACCAGACCTAAGAATTCAGGATGGGATGATTTTTAAAAGAACCGAGTTTGATAGAGAAGAATTCTCAGAGAGTAATTGGAAATTGTGGGTTCCGGAGAATCTAACGTCTACTCTGATTGAAAAAGCACATAATCCAACTACTGCTGCGCACGGAGGAATTACGAAAACCCTAAATCGATTGAGACAATTTTATTATTGGCCAAACATGGCGGTTCAAGTTCGAAATTTTGTTTCTAATTGCCAAATCTGCAAGGAATCAAAACCTTGTAACCAACATGTGCAACCGACAATAGGGGACGAGGTCATTACTGAACGCCCATTTCAGAAAATTTATATCGATTTCCTGGGGAAGTATCCGCGATCAAAAAGCGGGAATGCATACATTTTCATTGTTGTCGATCACCTCACAAAATTCACGTTTCTAAAAGCGATGAAAGAGGCCACAACCACAAATGTTACAACATTTTTGATCCAAGAAATTTTTCATAAGTTCGGGGTTCCCGAAACCATTCATAGCGATAACGGTACCCAGTTTACTTCAAAGCAATTCACTGAAATGGTCGAAACATATAAAATAAACCATATAAAAGTAGCTCCGTATGCTCCGCAATCCAACGCTTCTGAAAGGGTTAACCAATCCGTACTAGCAGCAATCAGGTCATATTTAGAGAAAGATCACCGAGATTGGGACCTGTATATTTCAGAGATTGAATGTGCTTTGCGAACAGCTATACACACGGCGACTGGTACAACCCCATTCTTTGCCCTATTTGGTCATCATTTCTATACGAATGGGACTGATTACAAACTCGCCAGGAGACTAGGATCCTTATCGGACCATCAATTGAGAAATGTGGACAAACAGGATAGATTACAGATTATACGTGAGAAAATACGTGCCAATATGCACCACGCATATGAGAAAAGTGCAGAGAGATATAACCAACGAGCACGTACTCTGAAGTTGGTGCCAGGGCAAGAAGTATTTAAACGAAACTACGTCCTAAGCGATTTCAAGAAAAACTTTAACGCTAAGTTTGCACCGAAATTCGTAAAATGTCGCATAGTTAGGCCGATTGGTAATAATATTTATGAGATTGAAACCGTCCAAGGGAAATCTATAGGGACTTGTCACGCAAAAGACATAAAACTATAAAATCTGTGATATAGTACTTGGAAACTAAACTGTGATCATACATGTGCAATATATTTTCATTAGGACGTAAGGATATATGTTTGTGTTACGTCCTATATATCTGTACATGTACTCGTGTTTTAATAGTTTCTACGTTCAGGAAAACTTGAGCATTTTAACTCCATGGAAGAAATCACAGTTAGGGTAAGGAATCTCTTGAAAAATCTGACTCACAAGTGGCATCTAATCGAACAAGATCTCGTGTAGTGTAACAATTGTAAGCCTAAGAATTCCAGAGTGCATGTGCACAACTCGCATTATTAAACCATATATGGAGACCCCTTAAGCAGTGCGGCGATACTATGTCATAACGTGCTGAAGTCTTTAGGCCAATGGCTAATAACCTTTTATTGAAAATGAACGGCAAAACTGTTCCACAATGACGGGATCGGATCGAATTAGACGGCACAAAGTACGTCAAAAAAGTAAAAAAAGGAGATCGAATAGAAAAATAATGTAAGAGATTCCACCCCGCCTATTCTATCTGTAGTGTGCGTATGAAACACGCTCGTTTGTCCTAATTAGAAAACCCAATCAGAAAAATCGTTCCTAACATTTTAAACCGAATCAATCACAGAAAGAAAATAAAGATCTAAGGAAATTTAGAGGGATAGAGAAAGATATAAAACCTATGCACTCGTTTGGAGTTAGAAGACCCACTTACAAATTACTAAAACCAAAATCCCTTCGTAGCAGTATCCGTAAATTAAATTAAATTAAATTAAATTAAATTAAATTAAATTAAATTAAATTAAATTAAACTAAATTAAATTAAATTAAATTAAATTAAATTAAATTAAATTAAATTAAATTAAATTAAATTAAATTAAATTAAATTAAATTAAATTAAATTAAATTAAATTAAATTAAATTAAATTAAATTAAATTAAATTAAATTAAATTAAATTAAATTAAATTAAATTAAATTAAATTAAATTAAATTAAATTAAATTAAATTAAATTAAATTAAATTAAATTAAATTAAATTAAATTAAATTAAATTAAATTAAATTAAATTAAATTAAATTAAATTAAATTAAATTAAATTAAATTAAATTAAATTAAATTAAATTAAATTAAATTAAATTAAATTAAATTAAATTAAATTAAATTAAATTAAATTAAATTAAATTAAATTAAATTAAATTAAATTAAATTAAATTAAATTAAATTAAATTAAATTAAATTAAATTAAATTAAATTAAATTAAATTAAATTAAATTAAATTAAATTAAATTAAATTAAATTAAATTAAATTAAATTAAATTAAATTAAATTAAATTAAATTAAATTAAATTAAATTAAATTAAATTAAATTAAATTAAATTAAATTAAATTAAATTAAATTAAATTAAATTAAATTAAATTAAATTAAATTAAATTAAATTAAATTAAATTAAATTAAATTAAATTAAATTAAATTAAATTAAATTAAATTAAATTAAATTAAATTAAATTAAATTAAATTAAATTAAATTAAATTAAATTAAATTAAATTAAATTAAATTAAATTAAATTAAATTAAATTAAATTAAATTAAATTAAATTAAATTAAATTAAATTAAATTAAATTAAATTAAATTAAATTAAATTAAATTAAATTAAATTAAATTAAATTAAATTAAATTAAATTAAATTAAATTAAATTAAATTAAATTAAATTAAATTAAATTAAATTAAATTAAATTAAATTAAATTAAATTAAATTAAATTAAATTAAATTAAATTAAATTAAATTAAATTAAATTAAATTAAATTAAATTAAATTAAATTAAATTAAATTAAATTAAATTAAATTAAATTAAATTAAATTAAATTAAATTAAATTAAATTAAATTAAATTAAATTAAATTAAATTAAATTAAATTAAATTAAATTAAATTAAATTAAATTAAATTAAATTAAATTAAATTAAATTAAATTAAATTAAATTAAATTAAATTAAATTAAATTAAATTAAATTAAATTAAATTAAATTAAATTAAATTAAATTAAATTAAATTAAATTAAATTAAATTAAATTAAATTAAATTAAATTAAATTAAATTAAATTAAATTAAATTAAATTAAATTAAATTAAATTAAATTAAATTAAATTAAATTAAATTAAATTAAATTAAATTAAATTAAATTAAATTAAATTAAATTAAATTAAATTAAATTAAATTAAATTAAATTAAATTAAATTAAATTAAATTAAATTAAATTAAATTAAATTAAATTAAATTAAATTAAATTAAATTAAATTAAATTAAATTAAATTAAATTAAATTAAATTAAATTAAATTAAATTAAATTAAATTAAATTAAATTAAATTAAATTAAATTAAATTAAATTAAATTAAATTAAATTAAATTAAATTAAATTAAATTAAATTAAATTAAATTAAATTAAATTAAATTAAATTAAATTAAATTAAATTAAATTAAATTAAATTAAATTAAATTAAATTAAATTAAATTAAATTAAATTAAATTAAATTAAATTAAATTAAATTAAATTAAATTAAATTAAATTAAATTAAATTAAATTAAATTAAATTAAATTAAATTAAATTAAATTAAATTAAATTAAATTAAATTAAATTAAATTAAATTAAATTAAATTAAATTAAATTAAATTAAATTAAATTAAATTAAATTAAATTAAATTAAATTAAATTAAATTAAATTAAATTAAATTAAATTAAATTAAATTAAATTAAATTAAATTAAATTAAATTAAATTAAATTAAATTAAATTAAATTAAATTAAATTAAATTAAATTAAATTAAATTAAATTAAATTAAATTAAATTAAATTAAATTAAATTAAATTAAATTAAATTAAATTAAATTAAATTAAATTAAATTAAATTAAATTAAATTAAATTAAATTAAATTAAATTAAATTAAATTAAATTAAATTAAATTAAATTAAATTAAATTAAATTAAATTAAATTAAATTAAATTAAATTAAATTAAATTAAATTAAATTAAATTAAATTAAATTAAATTAAATTAAATTAAATTAAATTAAATTAAATTAAATTAAATTAAATTAAATTAAATTAAATTAAATTAAATTAAATTAAATTAAATTAAATTAAATTAAATTAAATTAAATTAAATTAAATTAAATTAAATTAAATTAAATTAAATTAAATTAAATTAAATTAAATTAAATTAAATTAAATTAAATTAAATTAAATTAAATTAAATTAAATTAAATTAAATTAAATTAAATTAAATTAAATTAAATTAAATTAAATTAAATTAAATTAAATTAAATTAAATTAAATTAAATTAAATTAAATTAAATTAAATTAAATTAAATTAAATTAAATTAAATTAAATTAAATTAAATTAAATTAAATTAAATTAAATTAAATTAAATTAAATTAAATTAAATTAAATTAAATTAAATTAAATTAAATTAAATTAAATTAAATTAAATTAAATTAAATTAAATTAAATTAAATTAAATTAAATTAAATTAAATTAAATTAAATTAAATTAAATTAAATTAAATTAAATTAAATTAAATTAAATTAAATTAAATTAAATTAAATTAAATTAAATTAAATTAAATTAAATTAAATTAAATTAAATTAAATTAAATTAAATTAAATTAAATTAAATTAAATTAAATTAAATTAAATTAAATTAAATTAAATTAAATTAAATTAAATTAAATTAAATTAAATTAAATTAAATTAAATTAAATTAAATTAAATTAAATTAAATTAAATTAAATTAAATTAAATTAAATTAAATTAAATTAAATTAAATTAAATTAAATTAAATTAAATTAAATTAAATTAAATTAAATTAAATTAAATTAAATTAAATTAAATTAAATTAAATTAAATTAAATTAAATTAAATTAAATTAAATTAAATTAAATTAAATTAAATTAAATTAAATTAAATTAAATTAAATTAAATTAAATTAAATTAAATTAAATTAAATTAAATTAAATTAAATTAAATTAAATTAAATTAAATTAAATTAAATTAAATTAAATTAAATTAAATTAAATTAAATTAAATTAAATTAAATTAAATTAAATTAAATTAAATTAAATTAAATTAAATTAAATTAAATTAAATTAAATTAAATTAAATTAAATTAAATTAAATTAAATTAAATTAAATTAAATTAAATTAAATTAAATTAAATTAAATTAAATTAAATTAAATTAAATTAAATTAAATTAAATTAAATTAAATTAAATTAAATTAAATTAAATTAAATTAAATTAAATTAAATTAAATTAAATTAAATTAAATTAAATTAAATTAAATTAAATTAAATTAAATTAAATTAAATTAAATTAAATTAAATTAAATTAAATTAAATTAAATTAAATTAAATTAAATTAAATTAAATTAAATTAAATTAAATTAAATTAAATTAAATTAAATTAAATTAAATTAAATTAAATTAAATTAAATTAAATTAAATTAAATTAAATTAAATTAAATTAAATTAAATTAAATTAAATTAAATTAAATTAAATTAAATTAAATTAAATTAAATTAAATTAAATTAAATTAAATTAAATTAAATTAAATTAAATTAAATTAAATTAAATTAAATTAAATTAAATTAAATTAAATTAAATTAAATTAAATTAAATTAAATTAAATTAACTTAAATTAAATTAAAAATTAAAAATTAAAAATTAAAAATAAAAAATTAAAAATTAAAAATTAAAAATTAAAAATTAAAAATTAAAAATTAAAAATTAAAAATTAAAAATTAAAAATTAAAAATTAAAAATTAAAAATTAAAAATTAAAAATTAAAAATTAAAAATTAAAAATTAAAAATTAAAAATTAAAAATTAAAAATTAAAAATTAAAAATTAAAAATTAAAAATTAAAAATTAAAAATTAAAAATTAAAAATTAAAAATTAAAAATTAAAAATTAAAAATTAAAAATTAAAAATTAAAAATTAAAAATTAAAAATTAAAAATTAAAAATTAAAAATTAAAAATTAAAAATTAAAAATTAAAAATTAAAAATTAAAAATTAAAAATTAAAAATTAAAAATTAAAAATTAAAAATTAAAAATTAAAAATTAAAAATAAAAAATTAAAAATTAAAAATTAAAAATTAAAAATTAAAAATTAAAAATTAAAAATTAAAAATTAAAAATTAAAAATTAAAAATTAAAAATTAAAAATTAAAAATTAAAAATTAAAAATTAAAAATTAAAAATTAAAAATTAAAAATTAAAAATTAAAAATTAAAAATTAAAAATTAAAAATTAAAAATTAAAAATTAAAAATTAAAAATTAAAAATTAAAAATTAAAAAATAAAAAATTAAAAATTAAAAATTGAAGAATTAAAACTATCTAATATTTTCATCCTACTGGGTTGTTTGCAACTTCGTCACTTTGTTCTTATTTATAAGCACACGTACGGACCCATGTACATATGTACATGATTATGCCTTGGGATATGTATGTACATCCATACATGTGCATATATGGAGTATGTCAATTTGTATTGCGTACTCACCATTATCATTAATGCCCGGCTGAAGTCTCAGGGTGTGAGAGTTCCCCACGTTGAAAGCCCACAGCGCACACCGTGGATACCATCCGAGCCTCGGAATCCCCGGAGTTTTGTTGCGCAGGCCATGTCCGCATATGTCAGCCACTGTGCCCAAGTAGATGCCTCCTTACCTAACAAAAAAAAAAAAAGAAAACGACAATAATTATTACTCCCAAAAATAATTTCAAAAGAAATAGGAAAATACATGTTTCCCTTACCTGCTTTGTCCGTCCATGACTTTTCTTGTCAAAATCAATGTGGTTCCGGCAGCTGGTCGTAAGATAGGCTTGAACATATGTTGCGGCGTTGCCAACGAACACCACAAATCAAATTGGAAAACGTCGCTAACTACAGGGTGTATCATGAAAATTGTTGAACATGATAGGGTTGCCATACATGAATAATTGGGAAAATTCATTCATATACAAATAACCGCCAAAATAGTATTGTGAAATTGTTGTTGCGATAGTTGAGGGAAGATCTGGCGGAAAAGCTCAATGACAAGGGCGCGAAAATGAGCATAGATGAGTGAGGGAGAGAGTTGTTGACAAGAGAGCTATAAAAGGAGGTAGTAGAGAGAATGAAAGCACAGTGTGTGAATAAGTAAAGGGCAGTACGGGTGAATCAAAAAGTAAACAGTGAAAGAAAAAGTTACAGCTTATTGTAAGTGAAAAGTTTTATTGCAATGGTATCTGATTAAAAAAAAATATATGTTCACAGAATCAGTGGGAAAGCGCTGAAAAGCCGAGTTTCTCCTCAAGCCGAGTAAAAATTCTTGGGAATTTAAAAGAAGAAAGTGAGTGTTGTTTTTTTTTGTAGGATGTTTATTGAGAAATGTAACTTACAAAAGAAAAATATTTAAACATTGAATTTAGATTCCCTACGGCTGTCCAAAGAGAGTTAATTACTGGGCGGATATCTTCGAGGATTTTCCATCATTACATCCGAGGAGTAAAGGCACATACCTAAGGATATATGAGAAGTATTAGCGGCATAGAAATAAAAAGAAAAAAAAAACAGCATAAGTTATACTCACCGGATCCAAGGTAGGCCAAAATCTCGTTAAAAACCCCCTGATAAAAGTGTTGTGTCACCCGCCAAAACGACCCTTATAGAAGCCAAATACCGTGTGGCTTAAGCACACAAAATAAATTCATATCATTGCGGCCAACAAATCCCTACGAAAAGAAGAAAAAACATAAAAATCTAGCTAGAAAAAAAAAAAGAAACAAATACTAATAAGAAATATATAAAACCTGAAAAGGAAAAAAAAAACCTGAAAAGAAACAAAATACAAACTAAAACCTGAAAAGGAACAAAAAAACCTGAAAAGAAACAAAATACAAACTAAAACCTGAAAAGAAAAATATACAAATAAGAAGATACAAAGGTCCTGAAAAGAGATAAATAAATAGTTGTTAGTGAAATAAGTGTTATAATTAGATTTAGTGTATGTGAAGCGTTTTGTGTAAGGGCTAAAATACTAAAGGAGTGATTGGTTGGATACTTCCAAAAGAGTACAAATTGCGAGGAAAAGTTGTGTAAATTAAAGGCTGCGAAGTGGCAGTAATACTTTTCTCTGATAAGTGAGCTCATTTAGGCAGGGTTAGGTGCTGATTCGAGATTGGCGCGAAAACAGCTAAGCGTCCTTTATCTTCAGCCCCAATTTGTAGACTAGAAGGAAGCAAGTTGAGTAAAGCCAACTGGAAGAGAAAGAAAATTAGTATTTTGGTTCAGTTAGGGAATTTTTTTTGTTGTTAATTGTGAACTGTCTACAATAGGATTAAGAATTTATAATAATTATTTTTTTCATTATTGTTAAATAGTTTTTTTTACTGAAAAAGGACAAAAAAGTATAATTAGAATAGTGAGAAAAGACCATATAGTTAAGAATAAAAAAACAATTTAGGATTAGTTTTTTTTTAATAAATATGTAATTTAATGTTTGTGAAGAAACCGAATATGTGCTAATTTTGTTTGTTTTCAGGGGTAAAGTGATGGAACGGTAAGTTGGGGTAATTTATGGTGTGTGTGGTAGAATGGGATCCTACAGAATTATGACGAGGAAGCTAGGATCAAGGAAGGGTGGGCTACGGCGGGAAGTTCCACCAAATCTTCCTGATAATAATATTGTGCGTTTTTGGGTAATTTTTTGTTTATTAGTGTTTCAAATTTGTGTTCGGTCACTGGGCTAGAGATGGCGGGATGGAACCTTCCCTGAAGTGCTTCTGAGCTGCCGAGACGCCATCTCTAGTGCCGTGAGGTGTTCCGCAACAAAATATCAATTGAAACTGGCCAATAAACAATTCTCTACTTTGAAGCATGATTATAAGATAGATTTTGATTTAATAGCGACACTGTCATGTGATAAAAAAAAACACAATTTAGTCCCTACATTTCAAGTGCCGACAGCTTCGATAGATTTGGTTGGCGTTTACAAAGTCAGGAGGAGAATTACAGGGGTTTACATTTTACACAACCAATAAAGAGTTTAAGAAACATAATTTGACTTCAGTGGACAAAACCAACATCTTTAGATACTCCACGATATATTAGCAATGTTTCCGTTCTTCTCTAATGAAAAACAGCATCTTGCATAACAAACAAATTAAAACATATAACTGCAATGCTATGGAAATTTTGTAGTTAAAAAACGTTGTGTCATTGTGGTGTATACACAATAATACTGCTCGAATGCAAACTATCAAATTGCTTCAGTGCAGCTTCTACAATCTTTCCTTACGAAAACTTAGTTAGAAAGTTGAGAAGACGAAGAAAAATGAATTGCTGTCGGAAAATGTTTAAAATTCGAATGCCTCCTGGTTTTGATATATATTTATATTCCTTCTTCTTTGTGGTTTGTCCAGAATATTTTCAAAACATATAAATCATCCATAATATCGATATTGCTCTGAATATCCACTCCAAATGTAGAAAAACAAAATTTTTCTGAAATGGGGATGATAAATCAGCTGTTTTTTGTTTACTGCGTATTTCGGTACAGCGCGCGTTAAAAATTATCCATCATGCGTTTTTTTGACAGACGCTGACGCATTGACTGGTATTTAAGAGAAACCCTTACGTGTGATTTTGAAAAAAATCGGGAGCAAATGCAAATTCTCACTAAGTCCGGATTTACACTAGGCAAGTTTTTTCAGCAGCTTATCATCAAATTCTCTTTTCAACTTTCCTCTGCGTACTCAAAACGTTCAGGTAGAGTTTTTCCCCTCCCTCTTTCCGACTGCCTCTCTCTCCTACAAAACGACGATAATCTGCTGAACATTCAGCCAGTCTAATTCTGGACTAACCCGGCCTTAATTCCCGCATCCGTTTCGTATCCATTACGTGAGACAATTTTGTTGAAGCAAGTGTCAATGTTTGTTGGTGAGAGAGAGAGAGGCATGCGGAAAGAGCTCTTTGCCTCTCTCTCTCCAACAAACTGACACTTTCTTGGAAACAAATTTCCTCGTAAATCACACAGATTACTTCTCTATTGTAATAATATTAAAAATTAAAATTAAAAATTGCGGATTTGCGGAAGTAAAAACCAGACAAAACACCGATCTCAAAAATCTAAACTTTGGAGGGAAACAGCGGACACTTTAATTGGGTCACAAAAACCTGAGAAGACTCATTTCGGCAAATATAGAATAACTAGTTTGTAGGGAATTCGTGTATCTTTATTTCCCAAGTTGTATCATTTTCCTGGGTCTATAGGAGCAGAGAACGAAGCCAGCCAGGTTTATCCGAAATCAAGCCGAAAAGCCGCCGCCGCCGATCCATTTTTGGCGTGCTCAACAAAAAAAAAATCGCCTTCGGCGGCTTTTCGGCTTGATTTCGGCTTTATTGTGCAACATAACAGATACACATTTATTGTACAACTTAGTTGGAAGTATGAGCACTGTGTAAAAATAGATTTTTCCCTTAAAAATTAAATCGAGCAAAAGAGAAATAATTCAAAAATGTTCTGAAATTAAACATGTTTGCTGTACAAACGTATATCTGACAAATCTAGAAAGATCTGATAGACTTCTTCTATTTGAAATTTATTCCAAAATATTTTGAATGTTAGTACTTTAACTCGTCGAGTAAAAACTGGTAAAGGAAAAGACATTTTGTAAATTCTCTCTTAAATTTGCCTAATACTTTTACTAGTTCATTGATCGAAAAAGTAAACACAAAGTTAAATTAGTTTTCTAATTTTTTTCTTTTTTTATAAAAATATATTTATCAAATTATATGAGTACCCCCTGTCCTATGCAGGAGGGGGCGAAAAGACGACACTTTACCGGTAACATTTGACAGATTTCCAAGTGAAATGTTCAAGCCAGTGCTGACCTCAGCGTTAAATTAAATGCTTCCTGCTTGTCTGCGACCACTTTAAAAAGGTATATCACTTAAAAATATATATATATAAACAGAAAATTGCGTAACTTACCTGACTAATAATATGTTACTTCTTTTTAAAATGTCACTTTTCCGCCAATGATTGGATTTCCGAAATTGTTTATGCCTTGGAGTATAGAAGGCACAGGACTGAAAATATTGAACGGTGGATGGGTGTTTACGATTTCATTATGAAATTCATAAGGGATGTGGCCATGATACAATTACAAGGTAGTCGCAGTTGCCCAACAACAACAAAATATCAACTCTGTTCATACCTCGGGTGTTTCTGGTTGTCAAATTGAATCGAAGTGTCAAAACTACCACATTCATTTTTGACATGTAAATTATAGTAAATTATGAAGGAAGGGAATTCGAGAATCCGGGACGATGTGTTTCTTCATCTCACAATGGGGAGATACCCCAGATGCCTTACTCGCTCTAAGGTACTGCAAACAGAGAGGCGACATTATAGATTGTATAACCAATACGGTGGACAGCAGTATATGCCGAAATTATCATTACAATGTCCACATTAATACCGGGCCTGAAATTGGTGCGGCGCCAACCACCAAAGCCTATACCCGCAATTTATTTCCCTGGTTATGTTTCTTTTGGTGATGTCGGATAGTCGATTGCCAATACAATCCAGACGTCAAGAAATCATTAGAGGCCTATCAAATCTGAAAAGTTCTAGGATTGGATTCCAAGAAACGTGAGTTGGTCAAAGAGCTGTACCTGCAAAAATCGCTCTTGGGAATGGGACGCGTCTACATCTTTGCATCTGCCTTGAGGGCGCCTTAAAAGTGAAAGAATTGATATATATACATATACATATATCGAGGGCATATACATTTTTAATATGTTTGTCCAGGATATTTAATATAATATAAACATTTTGATATAACAAAAATGTAATAGGCATATGTACTCGTATATACTTTTTTAAATTGAATAAACGTAAATTGGAATATAAAAAACCATTCTGTTTATTACAGAGATATTACAAAAAGTCAGTACAAATTGCAGAAAATCAATTATACGAGTATACTCAAAGTTGAATTAAACATAATAATAAATATCAATATCTTGGAGTACTGCGGCATTGATATTTGTTCATCTACCTTAAATACGCCTAGTTGAAAAATCACTGAATGATTGGCTTTTATCTTCGAGATCTGTCTCCAAAACTTGTTCTTGTGGTTCAGTTGGTGCACAAATGAAGCAGATGTTGTTGCCATTTGGGCTTCGTAGCAACTTGTAGCTACGTGATATTTTTGATATTCGATTGTTTAGGGCGATTCGTCTAATTCGATGACAAAATGTCTGTTCTACTGATTGTTTTACGTGGTCCGGTTTAAACCAAATGCATTAATTCATTGGAGCAAGTCACCTCGGGCAAAAGACATCCCATTATCATCTGGGAGGAAGGTGTTTAGGACACGAAATCCTCCTCAAGAAATCTGCAAATTCCGCGCACCGTCGATAGGTATTCTCTGGTACTGTTGTCCTACCACATTGCAATTCTCCGTGGCTGTGATGCCGACTATCCGCGTAACTTGGCCAAATCGGTAACAGTTGTAAAATAATATAAAAAACAGATATATATTTTATTAATTTTGTCTGCAAACAATATTTTTAATGATGTGCTCCGTAAACAATGCAAACGTAAACAAAGCAAATGTCAACGATGCGTTTGACACTTTCTTGACAACCAAAAACACCCTCAAGAAAAAATTGTAAACATCTGATTGCTGTAGACTACCTTCTAATTGTATCATGGATGTGGCACATAAAGAACCACGTCATCAAATTATCAAGTCGCAACAGGTAAGCGTACACAAATTGCAAAATAAATTCACTATGATTGTGAAGGCTTATTTCTGGTTGTTTTCACGATTCTCAGCATGCAGTGTCATATTAAAAACCTCTACTTAAATACGGCTACAAGGATGAACTAAAATTTCCTAGCAAATATATGCTGCCCATAGAGAACTTGTGATAGCGATGGACTAGCAATTTATTTCCTTGTCTACTTTTCCAAATCGCATACCTCTTGGAAGTATGACCCTAATGAAAATACCTGCAACAACTCTTAAGTATTTTTTTCCTTTTTGTGATTCGTTTACCGAAATGGCAACATTGATTTTTTACTCCATATGCTCCAACGATGGTCGCTAATATCCGAATCACGAAGCAACCTTTTGGTTCCAAAAGAAAAACTCGGGATAATGTAGTCTAATTTGGATGTAATCCATGGATAAGATAATTTTGCCCAATGCTATGGCTCTTGACATAAACAATTACCGTGTCTATAGGTTGAACCCAACACATTGGCCAACATTGACAGGGCTCGCGTCGATGTCGTACGATTTATGTTCTTTATATTTATCCTTCGGACAAAAAGAAGATAATTGTTAATGCCAGTGATCGGTAAGTATTGTTTGTAGATACTCCTATTGCTATTCAATTTTACTAAATGATATATTTTTCATTTATATTTTTAGATCAAGCGTACATACAGATTTCACAGTTCGAAACGTTTATCAATACATGGGCTGCATAAATTCAGGTTTGAATCCTAAAAAAATTGTATTTCTTTTATTAAAATACAAAAGAAAAAGATATACGTCTTTAAAAATAGTTTGTTCTTCCAGCCCCTTTTTTCTGTTAAATAATATAAAAATTGTTTGTTAAAACGAATGTTTTAGTTTGCTATAGTAAGTAGCAGGCAAATTTGTGTGCTAAAATAACAACCATAGGGTTGCTAAAATAACAGACGAAGTCTGCTTTCCCTTTTTCAGCAGACACAGACTGTTGAAACAACAAACATTTTGCTAATGATACTATAGCCGTTCGTGGTTAGTTTAAGGAATGAATAAACCGGCTATATAATGTTTAATATTATAAACACTTTATTTAACTAATTCTAATAATATACATGAAATGATGATGAAATCGTGAAATCTTAGATGCAATACAATGACCGCGCAAAAAGAGAGAAGAACAAGAAAGAAAACTTTACATGGTTGACAAAGTTCGTACTTTCTAACTACGTCTTAAATAATCCACAAATAAGGTAGTGAAATACCATGTCCACATATAGGCCACTACAGGGCTCCCCCTCTAGAGATACCTTGCCGGAAATCGAACGTGCCGGCCAGTTCTCGTTAGTCGGTCCCCGGGTGTTGGTTGGGGTTCGTGTTGAAAAAACGGCTGACCATTCGACATATTAGGACTTTCAAGAGACGTCGTTTCCTCAGTGGCCGGGTTCCTTGAAGCTGCTAGAGTTGTGTCGTTAAAATCGATAAATGCTGGTTTGAGACGGTCATTAGATACGTTCACATTCCGTTGTCCCAATTTGATTTTACAAAATTTATCACCCCTCTTCAATATCTCGAAGGGGCCCTCGTATGGCGCTTCCAAAGGCGTTCGAACTCTATCAATGCGTATAAAAACAAACTTACAGTTTTGCAAATTGCGATCGATGTGCACATTAGGTTCGCCATGATGTGAAGTTGAATACTGGCGCAACGATGACATCTGCCTACGAAGGTTTTTAATGAAGTCGGATTCGCTAGCTTTGACTTTACCCGAATGTACAAATTCCGCAGGAATTCGTAGTTGGGAACCAAACAACATCTCCGCTGGGCTCGCATTTATGTCCTCTTTCACAGTAGTGCGTAGGCCAAGCATAACCAATGGCAACGCTGCCGTCCAGTCGTCTGTGTTGTAGCACTTGATGGCAGCCTTCAGCGTACGGTGGAATCGCTCGATCATGCCATTGGCTTGCGGATGATAAGCAGTGGTCTTCAGATGCTGCACTCCCAAAATATTTGTCAATTCGGAAAAAACGTATGATATAAATTGTCGTCCCAAGTCGGTGGATATACGAAGAGGTATGCCGACCAAAGATATCCATCCCTCGATCAGAGCGCTAGCAACAGTCTTTGCAGTTATGTCAGTAATTGGTACGGCCACTGGAAATCGCTAGAATCTATCAATGATCGTGAGGCAATACCGTTGGTTCTTGGAGACTGGAAGTGGTCCAATAATATCCACGTTGATATGATCAAAACGGGCCTCGACTGGCTCATAATTTCCAATAGGTGTTTTCGTGTGTCTACAAATTTTTCTTCGCTGACACGGTATGCATTCTCTGACGAAACGTGCTATATCCTTCATCATACCAGGCCATACATACCTTTCTCCAACTATTCGTTGCGTTCCCTTTCGTCCGGGGTGGGATAGGTCATGTAGTTTCGCAATTACCTGACGACGAAAAGTTCGTGGTACGAATGGTAGAATTTTGTCGTTAGTGGTATCGCAATACAGCGTCTCGTTCGAATTCGGAACAGCAACCTTTTTCAGTTTTAGCGTTGAACTATCGATTTCTATAATTTGCTTCAATTCCGAATCGCGACCTTGCTCTCTCGCCAAGGCCTCAAAATCCGGGCTGTCTATCGAACTTATTCGGGACAAAAAATCGGCAAAGTCGTTTTCTTCTCCCCGCAAGTGTCGTATGTCGGTCGAAAACTGACTAATAAAGGCCATTTGGCGCGCTCTCCTTGGTGGTGTTTTGTCGCCTTTCTGGGCGAAAGCATATACCAACGGTTTGTGGTCGGTCAATATCGTGAATTGTCTGCCCTCTAACAAGAGCCGGAAATGGTCTATTGACTAATAAATGGCCAACAGCAGCGATCGTATGTACTGTACTTCGCCTGTACGGTTGTTAACTTCTTGGAATAAAATCCCAATGGTTGGACCTTACCATTTACAGTCTGGTGTAAAACTGCACCAACAGCTTCACTAGAGGCATCTGTATACAAAGACAATTTTGCGTTGGGCGACAGGTGACAAAGCATGGTGGCGTTTGCTAATTCCTCCTTACAGGCCTCAAATGCGTTTGTGGCTTCATCGTCCCAAACAACTGGCGTCGTGTCGTTTTTGACGTTGTCCGAAATGAGAGATTTTCCTTGATTGCGCGTTGCATTCCTGAGAAAGGAGCGGTAAAAATTAATCATCCCCAGAAACCGCTTAAGTTCTTTCGCCACTTTAGGTTTGGGGTAATCACGTATTGCTGTCACTTTCTCTTCAGTGGTTTAATGCCGTTCGGTGTTATAGTGTGGTCCAAAAATTTAACTTCGGACTTTCCCAAAACACATTTGCTGCCGTTTACTGCCAAACCAGATTTACGTAGCCGATCGAAAACAATCCTCAGGTGTTTCTCGAGCTCGTCCGCACT
Source organism: Eudasyphora cyanicolor (assembly GCA_963930755.1). Taxonomy (NCBI): domain Eukaryota; kingdom Metazoa; phylum Arthropoda; class Insecta; order Diptera; family Muscidae; genus Eudasyphora; species Eudasyphora cyanicolor. Next base: position 55,805,590 of record OZ005735.1, read on the forward strand.
AGATGATGCAATGAGAATGTCATCGATGTAAGCGAATGTAAAATCGATGCCGCGCAAAACAAAATTGATGTGGCGGTGAAAAGTTTGTGCCGCATTCCGCAATCCAAATGTCATGTAGTTGAACTCGAACAACACAAAGGGTGTTGATATCGCCGTCTTGGGTATGACGGAGGATTCTATGGGTATTTGATGGTACGCCTTTTGCAAATCTAGCACAGAAAATATATACTTGCCATGGAGCATGTGAGTACAATCATGCAAAAATGGGATAGGGTAACGATCTGGTAAAGTTTGCTCATTAAGCGCACGGAAATCTCCGCACGGCCGCCACTCCCCGTTCGTCTTTTTTACCATATGAAGGGGGCTTGCCCAATTACTTTTGGATGGCTTGCAAATACCTTGCTCCACCAAAAACTCAAACTCTTTTTTGGCAGCAGCGAATTTTTCAGGTGGCAGCCTTCGTGGTCGGGCAGACATCGCTGGGCCACCAGTAACGATGTGGTGTGTAACATCCGTCTGCAATGACTCTCGATTTCGGTTGCTGCTTAACACGGTGATGTCTTTATACTCAATTAGCAGTCGTGAAAATATGTTGTCGGCATTGAATGTTGATATGACGGGTGCACATAAATATACTGTGTCACCCTTAGCGTGCAGCAAAGTCCTGCGATCGACGAGACGATTCTGCTTAATATCCACAAGTAAATCGAAGTGCTTGAGAAAATCAGAACCTATTATGGCTGTTGAAACATCTGCCACGAGAAAATTCCATTCGAAGACTCTCCTTAATGAAAGAGATAACTTGAGACGACGTTCGCCATATGCTTAAATACGGGTGCCATTAGCTGCAAATAATGTTACTGAATTCGATGTGACGTTTCTGTCACATGAACGCGGTGGCAAAACGGAAACGTCAGCCCCCGTATCGATCAAGAACTTCACCTTTGTATCGTTGTCCAGCAATGTAAGACGTGCCACTGTAATTCGGCGTGGTGCGCTGGACAATGCACCAGCCACGGCAACTACTTTTTTTGGCATTGAATGGAATTCGCAAGGCTGGCGGCACATTGTAGCGGCCTCGCCGAACTTCCAGTGGTACCAACAAAATTTCTCCGCCGATGGTGTAGCACTACGTTGGCTCTTCTTACGATTCTATGAGCGACTGGATGAACGAGAGCGTCCTAATTTCTCCAAACGTTCTTCAAAAATCGCAATTCTTTGCAATAAGGTGGCTTCGTTCGGTGTCGTGGATGTGGACACAGCGGCGAGTTGTCGATAATCACTCACCTCCAAAATCTTATCCGCCAGTTTCGCCAATTCGGACAGCTCCGCGTTGGAGGCTTGGAGAATGGCACGAACATTCTGTGGTAATCGTTGAAGCCATAATGATGCCAGTAAGTCATCACTTACCCTATCCTTCGCAAGACTACGGAGCTCGTTCAATAATTGTGTAGGTCGCCTGTCGCCAAGGTGCATGTCGGACAGCAATTTCTGTATTTTCTTCTGTTCGCTTTCACAGAAGCGTTCGATGATGCATTTTTTCAAAAATTCGTATTTTCCTGTTGCAGGCGGCTTGAGGACAGCGTCCGAAATCTGCACTAACACCTGTGATTCAATCGCTGCTATGACGGTGCTGTATTTCGTTTCGTCAGCCACAATGCCTGAAACGACGAACTGAGCCTCTATTTGTGGGAACCAGATTTCAGGGTGATCATACCAAAACGGCGGTACCTTCACTGAAACTCTGCTTACAAAATTTCCGTACATCGGGGACGTCGCCACTCCTTGTCCAGCAGTGTCCGGAGCCTGGCCTGCTCCCACGGATGTGCTTGTCTTCTCGGTGCCCGTCTCTTCGTTCATCTCATGTGTGTATTACGATCACGTCGGGGTCACCACTATAGCCGTTCGTGGTTAGTTTAAGGAATGAATAAACTGGCTATCTAACTAATGTTTAATATAATAAACACTTTATTTAACTAATTCTAATAATATACATGAAATGATGATGAAATCGTGAAATCTTAGATGCAATACGATGACCGCGCAAAAAGAGAGGAGAACAAGAAAGAAAAGTTTACGTGGTTGACAAAGTTCGTACTTTCTAACTACGTCTTAAATAATCCACAAATAAGGTAGTGAAATACCATGTCCACATATAGGCCACTACAATACTTACAAAATTCTTTGAGTGTAGTAGAAAAGGTTTATGGTTATCACCTAACCATTTTGTTTGAGCGGATGATGAAAAGTGATTTTTGCAGCCTCGTACAAATTTGAAGTGTTCTTTTGAGTGTGGGACACCATTGAGTTATTCTATTTTAGATTTAAAGTTTTCATTCATTTTTTAAGTTTTTAATTGCCTATATGAGTTTCTGGGTATTTACGTTGTTGTTTATGTTGAAGGTTTTTTGGGCCTCCAAGAGTCTGTGGAGTTTTCCCAACATTGGTGTCCCACCAGTATTTTGGTATGGTAGTGTTTTTGATTACATACGTAGCCTTTTTAATTTCAGATCCACATTTCTAAGTCCATTTAAGAGTTTTTGTTTTTTCAAAAAGTATTTTCCTTTAATAGTTACGTTTTTAATGGGGAAGTGGTGACTACCCCCAAACGTTGTATTGTAAACTTCCCATGACAAATCTTGGTTTAAGTTTGTAAAAGACAGGTCTAGAACTGAGCCTGTTGTATCTTGGAGACATTTTTTTAAAGTAAAATTTCCAGTATTTAGAGTACGAAAATTAGACGAATCAAATATTATTTTTTTAGCTTTTCCGCGTTGAGAACTGAACTGGGACACGTGTTAGATTTGTAGCTTGGTTTGTTGTTTCCCAAATACGAATGTCAAAAGGTGTATTAAAAGGGATGTTTTAAAAATGTATTTCTTTTTTTAAAGTATCGCTACTTCTCCATAATTATCTGATCTTTTTTTTGATACTATGTTATAGTTATGGATTGTTGATGAATTTTGACTTTTATCTCTATTGAATGAATTACTTTTGATTTTTTTCTTTTTAGGTGGGTTGGAATCACAACTGTCTTGATCTTGGGTTGAGCTTTTTTGGTTTTTAATTGTACTGGCTGTAACTATGGAATTTTTAAATTTATTCAGGACATCTAAAGCTTCTGTGATTTGTAAAGAGGTAAGAATCTTCGACATTTGATTTGCAAGAGCTGATAGAGTTTTTTCCAGGTCCGAGACTCTGGAAAAGCTGGGATGACTGTAGATTGGTACCGATGAGGACATTACCAGAGGGCGGGTACATATTTTGAGTTTTGAGCTTAACAGGGGTTAATTTAGGTGTGGCAAACAGTATTACCGTTCTGCGACTAAAGGGGCAATTTATATAAGAACCTTAAAAACGTGTCACTTAATATGATGAACGAGAGCACGTTTTTTCGAAAAATCCCCCTTTTAACATTTTCTGCAAGGTATATTGAACAAGGTAGCGTACAGCGAACAGCTGATTTTCTCGCCATTTTTTCAGAGCTCAATGAACTGTCAAACTCATGGATGACGTTTGATTGTTTGTTTACATTTTGTTGGGAGCGGTTTAAAAAATTGTGTACAATCAAACAAAATTCACGCAAATTAAAAATAATGTAAATTGTATTTAACATTTCCTATATTTAAATGTAAATAAAGCAAAGTGTGTATGTGTGATATCACATAACTTTATTAATTTCGTTTTAAAGTCCTATTGATGTCATTATAAATGGCAAATGTATGCCACGTTTTCGCAGAGTCGCGAATCCGTAATTTCGAATTTTCCATGACTGGCGCACGAGACAAGCTGAATTTTACCGATGTCCAGGGTGTGTTGGCTGTTGTGGTTTGTAGATTGTTCTCATAGACGTGCCACTTAACAAAACTCCAAAAAAAAAATTCTAATTGGGTCACATCGCACGATCTCGGAGGCCAGTTCACATCACCTCCTCGTGAGAGGACTATGCCATGTAGCATGAGTTGTGTGGCTATGGCGCCGTCCTGTTGGAACCACATGTTAGTGTCCATATCATCCAATTCAGCTCAAAAGAAGTTGGTAAGCCCCAAATCCACATCAAGCAGCAACTTTTTCGATTTGAATTGGACGTTCTTGGAACACTTGTTTGTTCAATTTTGTTCATCAACAAATGGTAAACTAGGCGGAAGACAACACCCATTTTCATAGAACTGAATAATTGATGGACAATTCAACAGATGTAGCTTGAACAATGTTGCAGCTAACAACTTATTATTTGTATCAACGACAAACTTTGTTATTAAATTAAAAAATATATATAATACGTTCAATTCTTTTTACATTATTCGTTAATCATATTTTTTAATAAATGGTCCATATACATATGTACGAGTATGTATTTTCTTATAACATGAAAAACTTATTTCCTAACTAGAAAATAAACACAACCTGAAAATTGGTTTTAACATGAGGAGTAGCTCTTCAACCCAAAGTCCTCTACGTCATCAGGAGGCCCATTCTGCTCAAAAGGATCTTGCTGTCAGCATTTTCAGTTAATTCCATTGCACGAGAGGCCGGCCGTCTTCCATTTTATGCATTTACTGCTCCATTTTTTCTGTTCTGCCTTTTTACTGATATGGGTGATATGTATGACACGTATGGCCGCATTCAGCTTATGCCTCTTGCCACTTATTTGTAAGGACAAGCTCTGAAGAGACAAACCTTTTAAAAAATGTATTCCAAAGAAGTAAAATCCTTGGAAAGCTCGACCGGGCAGTATTGTATTATATGCCATCCATCATCAATGCTACTCAATACTGTAACAGCAAAAACATCCGGGTGTCATGAAGGATAATGACACTATCCTTCCGAGATTAAAATGAGGAAATTATTTCAATTTTATAGTTTCTTAAAGACAAAACTTACATTGTGTGTGTATCCCAATACAAGAGAAAACTTGTTATACTGAATAAAATTGCAGTCACCAGATTTACTTTGAATGGTAATTGTACGTAAGTTTGAAATATTGGAAAAAATTATCCTTTTCAAAGAAAATCAAATTTCAAATAAAAAATTTATTTGACAACCAATTGTTGGTCAGCTGTTTGAGTCGGCTGCCTATTTTGACAAGCTATTGTACGAAAATAATGTACAGGGTTGTATCCCAGTTTTGTTGTTGGGCAAGTGATTTTACCTTCCATTATTGTATCATGATTTTCTGGCATGAAAAATGTGTAAATATTTTTTTTACAGTGCATAATATGATGGTAATGCAGTTGTCTCTTTTCCTCTCCTTCTTTCGACCAAAAATACAACACTGTGTATTTGCAACTCAGCAAATTTATTTGCATCATTTCGATCCGGCATCATCGCTAAAGATTGACAAACGAAAAACGCACTGTAATTGTTGAAGAAAGAAGAGATTTTTTGCAATACAATTTACACGGATTTGTAATAGAAATATAAGAGGTAATCTAATTAAATACAAAACAATTAAAACTTATTAAATGAATACTCATGTTTTGCTATATATTTGCAGTTTTTTCCAGGAAAAAATTGATAATAAAACATCAAGATGCCAAGTGAAGCCGCAAAAGCCGAAAAGAAGCCCGCACCCGCCTCAAGTGATAAGAAGGACGAGGATCCCAAGGCAGCTGCGGATAAGAAAGACCCTTCTAAAGATGAAAAGGAACAGGAGTTATCCGACGAAGATCAACAGCTGCAGGAAGAACTGGATATGCTTGTGCAGCGTCTGCAGGAGACGGACACCAAATTGTATTTGCCTGCATTGGAAATGATGGCAAAATTAATAAGAGCTTCAACCACATCGATGACATCGGTGCCTAAACCTTTAAAATTCATGAGACCTCATTATGAGACGATGAAGACGCTGTACAAACAAATGCCCGATGAGAAGACACGCTATTTGTGTGCCGATGTTATTTCGGTGTTGTCCATGACCATGGGTAGTGGCAAGGATTGTTTGGCCTATCGCTTTTTGTGTGATAGAACCCAAAAGATTGGTGAGTGGGGCCACGAATATGTGCGTCATTTGTCCGGTGAAATAGCAGCCCACTACCTGGATACTTCTGGTGAATTCCGCGCCCAACTAATAGAATTGGTTAAACAAATCATACCCTACAATATGGAGCACAATGCTGAGGCCGATGCTTGTGATTTACTGATTGAAATTGATCATTTGCATTTACTTCAAGACTATGTGGATGAGTCTGCATATCCCAGAGTTTGTTTGTATTTACAATCTTGCTATCCCTATGTTCCGGAACCGGACAACACCATTATTTTGGAGACAGCATTGCAATTGTCACGTAAATTTAACCAATACACACAGGCAATGCGTTTGGCTTTGATGTTGAACGATATGGACAAGATTACGGAGATTTTCAAAGAAACTAAGGATTCTGCGGTACAAAAACAATTGGCATTTATGTTGGCACGCCAACAAGTTTGCTTGGAATTAGATGAATCATTTCCGGATTATGATGATCTAATGGAGATAATGTCCAATGCCAATTTAAACAAACATTTCTTGAATTTGGCTCGAGAATTGGATATTATGGAACCTAAAACTCCGGAGGATATATACAAATCACATTTGGATAATGCCAGAACAAGATTTGCTTCGATTCAGGTAATATTATTATACAAAAATAACGGCAATTCTACACTCAATTACACCTAAATTGACGAGATCGGTTCCTCATTGTATTTTTGGATAAAATTGCTTTACAAAGATTTTTTCAAATAGCAGATTCTTGCGACATCACAAAGGTCATGAAAGTAGCCTTTAGGACAAAAAAATATGAAGCCGGACCCCGTTAATTGCAATATTATACTCAAATTATAGAAAAAAACTTTGTTTCCTTGCCTTGATTTAGAAAGGTCACAAGAAATATGACTAACCGACGAAACTAAGATATACATAAATACAATCGATTTTTTTTTAATTTGGCAGAATTTTTGCTTCAGAAGACTGATGTCTGCTTAATTCCTTTACACGCAAAATACTGATTTGTATAATGCTTCGGAAGGAACAGTGGTCCTAAATCTAAATTTATAATTTTCTATTGGGGAACTCCTTTCTGCCAAATTTCAAAATGATCCGGGGTAAAGTACAGTTTCTATAGCGCTTATATAACAAATCGGAAGGTTATTTCTATAACTTAATATATTTTAACTAGCTGACCCCAGCAGACGTCGTCCTGCCCGTCCTGCCCGTCCTGTTTGGGATGTATTGGTTTGTTATTCATTGATATTCCATTAAAAAATCATATATCCCGAGTTTCAGGAAAAAATCATAAAAAAATACATTGGCCATATGTCCACTACAGCGCCATCTACCGGAGACATACATACAAACTATTATCAAAACAAATCAGTCAAATCGCTCTGGAAATGCGAATTTTGCAAATAACTTGACCACTCTGCAATTTATCGCGGTGAAAATAATTCTAAAACACAAATGACCCCAAACCGAATATATTGTTAAATTTTCAGCCCATTCGCTTTTATGGTTACGGAGATCATGCGTTACTAACAAATGTACAAAGGATTTTATATATAAAGAAGATAGAGATAGTCTTAAGGGAAAAAGTTCTTCGACGAAACTACGTATCTACAGAAAGACGGACGTACATAGGTTAGCCCATTCTGAAAAGTTAATAAACGATAGGAATTATAAACCATAAATTAAACATATTTTTTTTCCTAAATGACCAGAGCACTCCTACGATCGTCGATATAAAAATTGTTTCTCTTTCCAGGTTGATTCAGCTAAACAAAATCTTGCTGCCAGTTTTGTCAACGGTTTCGTTAATGCTGGTTTTGGTGTCGATAAGCTACTCTCCGAAGACGGAAACAAATGGCTGTATAAAAACAAAGAACATGGCATGCTCTCGGCCACCGCCTCTTTGGGCCTTATTCTTTTGTGGGATGTCGATGGTGGTTTGACCATGATCGACAAGTATTTGTATTCCACCGAAGACTACATCAAATCTGGAGCTCTGCTAGCTTGTGGCATCGTTAATTGTGGCATACGCAACGAAGTCGATCCTGCCCATGCTCTACTCTCCGATTATATCCATAATCAAAATACCTCCATGCGTATAGGAGCTATTTTGGGTTTGGGCATTGCTTATGCTGGCTCGAATCGTTCCATTGTTATTGATACTTTGAAGACTGTCTTCTCAACACCACCCAGTGTGGAAATTATGGGTATTACTGCACTGTCGCTGGGCTTAATTGGTGTGGGCTCCTGCAATGCTGAAATCACAGAGATTCTATTGCAGACCATCATGTTCCTCACCAAATCGGATTTGAAGGACACATTTGCCCGCTTTCTGTTCTTGGGTTTGGGTTTGCTTTACTTGGGCCGCCAAAAGGCCACTGAAGCTGTTATGCTTACCCTGGAGGTTGTTGAGGAGCCCTACAAATCAATGGCCACCACCATGGTTGACATTTGTGCCTATGCTGGCACTGGCAATGTATTGAAAATCCAACAACTGTTGCACATTTGCTCAGATCATTACGAGACATCGGCGAGCAGTGAAAGTGACGATAAGAATAAGAAAGATAAAAATAATAAAGAAAAGGTAAATACTCTTAGAAATTAAGAAAAATGTAGTGAATTTAATTTGCAATTCACATTTTTCCAGGATAAGGCCGAAAAGGAGAAAGAAAAGGAGAAGGATCTCTCAGCCACCCAGTCTATCGCTGTTTTGGGAATTGCTCTCATTGCTATGGGTGAAGATATCGGTGCTGAAATGGCCTATCGTTCATTTGGCAATTTACTGCGTTATTGCGAACCCTGTATACGCCGCGCCGTTCCATTGGCTTTGGGTTTAATCTCTGCCTCCAATCCTAAACTCAACATTTTGGATACATTGAGCAAATTCTCCCACGACAGTGATGCCGAAGTCGCCCACAATGCCATTTTTGCTATGGGTCTTGTTGGTGCAGGCACCAATAATGCCCGTTTGGCCGCCATGCTTCGTCAACTGGCTCAATACCACTCAAAAGATCCCAGCAATTTGTTCATGGTGCGTATTGCCCAAAGTTTAACGCATTTGGGTAAGGGCACTCTCACCCTCAGTCCCTATCACAGCGATCGTCAACTTATGAATCCGATGGCCGTTGCTGGTCTCATGGCTGCTCTGGTGTCACTGCTCGATGTTAAAAATCTCATTTTGGGACGTTCACACTATCTGCTTTACACTTTGGTGCCAGCCATGCAGGCTCGCATGCTGGTTACATTCGATGAAGATCTGAATCAATTGCAAGTGCCCGTACGTGTGGGTATGGCTATCGATGTTGTGGGGCAAGCTGGTAAACCCAAAACAATTACCGGATTCCAGACGCACACCACACCCGTCCTTTTGGCCATGGGCGAACGTGCTGAATTGGCCACAGAGGAATATATTGCTCTAACACCCATTATGGAAGGTTTTGTTATACTTAAGAAAAATCCCAATTATGTAAAATAAGTGGCAAAATATCTAATGCAAAGAAATTATAAATTGTATTGTACTACTACTACGAAAACTCTGTATTGTGCTTTTCTTCGATTTCTAATCTGTAACTCTTAAGGCTTTTTTTGTATAAGGCTTTTGGCATTACAAACATCATCAATAACAACAAAAAATTGCTATGGCTGTACATGGCCAAACAACACATTGATTGTAATTTTAATTCGAGTCCTTAGTGATTTACAATGAGGACATTAAAATAAAATTATATTTTTTTTTTAATTTTAATTTAGAATGTTCGTGGTTTATTTAATTATTTTATTCTAAAAGGCTTTCTTTGAAAAAGAAATGAAAACTGATGGCATATCCTTGCCTTTAGAGAAATTGTAGGGAATTTTAAACATATTTTTTCAATTTGTGTGTATGCAAAAAGCGTGTATTAGCTTTATTTCAAAATTATTCACAGACTTAACAAACTTCTAGAATTTTCGTTTGAATTTTGAAAATCTCTTTCTCCTTATCGATTTCATCGAAATCGATGCTTTCGATGGCTTCAGCTTTCTTAACGAATTCCATAATTTCCTTTTCAAATTCCTCGCTATCAAAACTGTCGAAGATTTCTCTGATCTTTTTCGCTTCAGCGGTGGCATTTTCCTTCCCATAATTCTCGATAATTTTTAATAATTTCTCAGATAACTCCAAGGATTTCTGGAAACAAATTCCTTTTTTTGTTTTGTAGTCGTTGTAAGCTGTAAGGTATTCCTCTAAATCGTTTCTGTACATAGCGTAGGCTTCAGTATTTGGAATTTCCTTAAGTACCGCTGTCACAAGAGGTCCAGAAACTTGCGCCAAATGCTTAATAAGATCAAGTGCGGAATCAAAACCCTCTGCAATTGCATCTCGTCTGAATCGTCCAAGAACTCCAGCTAAGGATACCTTAAAATGAGAATTAATTTTGCTTATCATCCGGAAGATGTAACTTCAAAAACTCTTACATGGCTCATTATAGCAATGGATAGAATTATGAATACGACTTTCATGTTTCTCTCCGTACAGAAGTTGCCTCTCTGGTGTATTTAATTTTGTTTCTATTTTGGCTTTCCGCCAAGCTCAGTATTTATAGGGAATCAAGCGATATATACATATCCGGTTTAGTATGAAATACAAAAAATTAGTTGCGATGAGATTAAAAGGTATATATTTTACGAATTAACAACAATAAAGAAGTACATAGCTGAATTTTATATTTCGACAGACATCAAATTTTCAAGTAATAGCGCCAAATTATTGTGGGCTACATTTGTGCGACGTATATACTCCAACCGGTCTCTAACATGGTCGAGATTTAACAAAATTTACAGTTTTAGAGAAAAGGGGGAAGGGCGAAAGCGCGTAGAGTGCGCATCTACAATTTATACTGGTTTAGTTTCAAATTTACCAAAAAGGCCACAAATGTTGGTGATTTGGACACAATCAAAATGATATTATTTATTTCATACCACTTCTAATAAAGCGATTCGAATGTACACATTTGTATTAATTTTTTTATTACTTTTCTCGATAACCAAGAAGCAACACAGATTATTAAAATATGTATGACTAGTTATAATAAATTAATTGCATTCGGGATTTGGAATGGAAGCATTGCAAGGAACATCAAAAATAATGCCTATTATCAAATATGTTAAATGCTAAATACAATAGACTTTTAAACTTCTCGACTGAACACAATGAAAACAGTTAATAAATACATAAATCGATATCTTCATTCCGAAGTATGCTAAGGCGAAAATGTTAGATTTTCAGGAGGGGAATTCAAAGATTTTCAGAAATTTTAAATTTGTCTGGAATATAATTTAGAATATTTAGAACTTTAAAATGCATCTGTTTAAAGACATGCTATGTCGACTTAGCATTCCTTAGAATGGAAATGAATGAAATAAGTAAATGAAAATTGTCACTTACAATTACAAAAAAGTTACTAAAGGATATTGGTTAGTACTGATTTTCATTGTAAAAATGTTCTATATATTATTATGAAAAAAATCCTATAAAGTCTATGAGAAATGCGCAGTATTTAAAGATTTTTCTAAAGATAATAATTACAAAAAATGCTATATACATACAATCTCTCCTCAATTAAAAGAACTAGATAATAATTCTCTACGTTTTACAATTGTCAACAGTCTTAATCTATATTTTTTGTACAAATACGAGGACAACAATTATCTAAAAAATATACTACAACATTTAATAGTCTAAAAATTGGTGGTTGATGTTTTATGTTTGTTGGTGCTGGTTTGCAGAACATTTGAAACGCTTGCTTTTTTTGTTTCGAGTTCTTAGCGATATAAGCCAAGTTGGGCATTCAATTCAGTTTCATCGATTTCTTTCATATTTAACTCTGCTTCTTGCTTTTTCAGTAGCTCAAATATGGCAGCCAACTGTTCCCTTTCGATTCTGAAATAAAATGAAAGTGTTTTGTATTAACCGGAAAGTGGAATTGTGTTTGAAAGCATTTTTTTTTGGAAAACCTGCCGTCAGTTTATAAATTTGTAGATTATATTAGATCTGACCATATCCACCAATCATTAGATCTGCCGTAAATTGTCATATATTAGCCTCGAGATATAACTATGTTTAGGTTAAGGTGACAGTCGGAGATACCAGCTCAGATAGACCAATTGAGGTCCCTAGTGCTAACATGGGCCCAGTTGCCCCTTATCGGAACCAACCGCTTTTGATACACAAAGTTATCAATAATACAAACATCGGTATCGGCAAGATATGCGTGGGTATATAATCCACTAGGTCAGCTACCATTGCGCTACAGTGTGATATGCTTATGTGGTCGTAGTTCTTGTATCTCCACATTGTTAGACAGTTTAATCTTAATGCCGCTCTAGTCACAATATCAATCGGTAGAAGAATGGAGTATAACTTGTACATACTATGTCGCTGTATTCCTTAAAGCCCCGCTTTTGTTTAGGCAGGTGGTTCTTTGAACCATCATTAATAGACTGGTGATGGATCGTTTATCAGTTGTAATCGACCACAACAGAATGCCGTACAGTAATCTTGGGCGAACTACCGCTATGTGTGTACACATATCCAATGGACGATTCAGGAGAGGCCCCAACCTTCCCCTATGGTTTTCCTACAGGAATGTAAGATGACGTTGGCCTTCCTTAACCTTTCCAAGACATTAAGTCTGAAACACAATTTCCTGTCTAGGATTGTACCAAGATTTTTTGCACTTTTAGAAAGGACTAGCTCAGTTTCATTTAGTCAATTTGGTCATCTGGTCAATTTGTTCAGAGTCTCCTATATAATGTCTCTGAGTACAACCTCCTCCGCATACGTCTCGACTAAGAGGATTCCATTCTCCCCTAGATTTAAAATTAGTGGAGGCACTACACCTCCCTAAAAGCCCCATTAATTTCAAGAAAGGTCACCGTAGTTAATTTCTTGAAATGTAGGGACGGTTCGATAGTGCACACCAGTCCATGCAGGGCCGATTCTGTAGATCTGCTCTTGTTGTATGCATGTTGGTTTCCCGACAAGATTTTCGTATTTAGGTTTTCTCTAAAGATTATAAGCATCTTTCTAGGCCTTTTAATAAAAGCGAGGATATACAAATTGGGATGAAGCCATTTGGAGTAGTGTGTGATATCGTTCTTGCTTTGCTTTGGGTATGAATACCACCATGTTGCTAAAGGTATGTCCACTTTTTCTAGTTTTCTAGTCATATAACTAGTTCCCTTCCTACATCAGGTAAATATAGTCCGATTCAATAATATATATCTAATTATATGTAGCTTTAGTTAAAAAATCCATATCTAGTTATATCTGGTCAGATATGATTCTTACCTTCTTTCTTCCTCCAGTTGATCTCTTGACAGGCGGGCCTCTAATTCTTTAACCCTCTTCGATTTCAGTTTACTAACTAAACCATCTGCATGCATTTCCTCATCGTCATATTCATCATCACTATTACATTCATCATAGTCGTCTTGCTCTAAACGTCCCTCTCCCGTTTGTTCTTTCGGAAAATAATAGTTTTCTATTTCCGATTCATCACTTTCAACGTAACCCTCTTGAATATCCTCCACAAATTCTTCTTCCTCTTCTTCGTCACCTTCCGTGAAGCAAGCTTTGCTTTGATTTATGTTATCCTATTAATATAAAGCAGGCCATACAAAATAATGTCAATCAATATCGAATCAGATTCTTACATCCTTGAGAAAATTGCTGTAATACAAGGCAACAATAACGGCCAAAAATGCTGTGGCTATGCTGACCAAGTAAATGTTGGAAACTCCGTCAAAGATGGAATCCGTAGATGCATAATTATACATTTTTTTCTTCGTAAAATTACGAAAACCTTTGGCCAAATAAAAATAAACAAATAATAAAAACAACTGGTGCGCAGAGTTGGTTATTTTCGTAACGGGGAAATCAAAATGTCAAAAAACAGTGTTGCCAATTCAGACTTTTACAAAAGCGGCACTGTAGAATAAGGGCCTGTTTTTGTAACTTATTTTTTGCCACTTCGCACGTCTATTAGCAAGCAATGAAATTTTTGGTTTTTTCACACTTTGTTTTGAATGTAAACAAAGAAGCTTTCAATTATCGCCAAAATTTTGGTTGTTATAAGACAACAACGAACGAAATGAAATGTCAAATGAGACAATCAGAAAATTTCATTCGTGTCGGTTATGTTTACAGCACTTTTGAAAGATAAAGTGAACTTTGTTGGGCAAATGAATGAAAAAATGGATAAATGAAGCAAAAAACATATGCACCATAATTTCAAAAATTTCTGTTTATTGTTTAAAATGTTTTTAAATCCTACAACCACACTGTTGCTTTTTGCATTTATTCAAAAACGACAGTGCCTGGGTAGCATTTATTCATAATACCATAGCATTTATTCATGACCCAAACAATCGTATAATATACCTATCGACCTAGAATCTCTTTCTGAATTGGTTTGGTTTTGTCCGTCCGTCTGTTTGTAGATGTATCCTTGTAACCCAAGAACTCGTCACAATTATGCTCAGATCACTATGAAATTTAGCAATAACTTACTTTTTAACTCATGGACTTACTGAAATGGGTGCAGAAAGTTATATGTACATAATACATTCAATCAAGCAAACAATTGTATTTGTTTTCGGTTGTTTGATTACTTCGCATTGTATAGAATCAGCTGTTGCTACTTTTACTGCTGTTGGATAGGGTTGCCCCCGTTCTGATATTTTTGTGTAGAAAAAGCTTTAAGAAATGTCAATAAAAACATGATGGTAATATTGGTCTTTGACAGAAAGGCGATGAAGAAAAGAGCTTTCTTACCCGAACGATAAGTGAACCAAATTAAAAACATGATTGCTTGGGTGAGAATAAGAAGAAAATTATTGCTTGCGTAGTCCCCATTTACATGGTACTTTTTTTAAGTAACTTATCGACTTGTTATCTTTTGAAAAAGTATTTACGTTCACACACGTACTTTTTTTCAATACTTATTCTTATTTTCATTTGTTTTCTTTCGGCTTTTCCTGTGTCAATTGTTGTTGTTTCCAAGTGCACAAAACGATGAGTACGATAAGAACGAGTACGGCATACTTGTTTTCCCCCCGTTTCCGACTGCCTCTCTCGACAAAAAAACGCCGATAAGTATACTTAATACTAAAAAAAAAAGTATCATGTAAATACAGACCTAGTGTGTCAAGGGTCTAACATATCTACATACCACGGTAGGATGCGTGGAGGTACGGGGTCTGTTCAATTGAAAAGGTTAATTTTAAAATTTCTCGGGCTACGTGCATTCGATTAGCGCTTTTTTGTTTTTTTTTATCTTGGCACACTTGTCTCGAACATATGTTCTTAATTGTTTGTGTTTAGTTTCTTTGTGAGAGACACAGTTAGACGAATTTTACTTTTCGGGCATTTACCACATGTATTCAGATGTTAAATTATTGAATACTTGGCTGGTAAGTAGCCTCTAATAATTGTGTTATCTACTTCGTACAGGGTCAATTAATTCATTTTCCTTTAGAGGCTGGGGAGCCATACTTTTAATATTACTCTAGTTCTTTTTCTGAATGTCATACAATACCATAACATTGTATTCTGCGTATTACACCTTTTATTTTAACTCTCTTTTAGTTTACTCCCTGCTTTTACTAGTATGGATTTTTTTTACTAGTAAAAAGTTTGGGATGAACTTGAGCTACATAGCCTTGAGTGTTGTTTTTTTGCTGGCATTCAGATAAATATCTTTAGGGTATTTCTCTTTTTTTAGTTTACTTTTATTATTATTTTTACTATTTGTGTATAACATATCGATTTGTGAGTAGCTATATCATTTTAAGTTGTTATTATTTCTGAATTGAGTCACTTGATGATTGATTACTAGAGTGTAGTGCCTAACTATTTAATCGAAATTAGTATAAGGTTAATATAAGACTTTTGGCCATATTGGCTTGTTTATACAGCGTGATCTATTTAGAGGTTCCCTACTTTTTTAAAGAAAAAAAAACAGAAAATTCAAATTGAATGGGGAATGTTTATTATCATTTGAAAGATCATTCTTTGGCATTTATTTTTTGAAAATTATGTCTATCAAATGTTGGCCGCGGTTACGTCTCAGATGGTCCAATTTTCGATGACTCGTTCGAGCATTTCGACTGGTAACTGGCGAATGACACGCGTAAACGTTGTTCAGGCGTAAGTCTTTCCATGAAGAAATGCCAAACAGTACTAAAGTTATTATGGAGAATCGTCGAATCACTATGCCAAACAATTTTTTTTCGGAAATTTTGGGCATGATGCGTGTGGCAGCGAAATTCGTTCCAAAATTGTTAAATTTTAAACAAAAAACCGTCGCATTTTCGTATTTCCCAGATTTGGCCCCCTGTGACATTTTCCAGTTCCTAAAATTGAAGAGACCCATGAAAGGACGGCGTTTTGTGACGATTGAGAAGATGAAATCCGATTCTCCGATCAAGCAAAACACGTCTAACTGTTATCTCACAAACGAACTAAACTAACCACAAACAAACTCAATTAAGAACATATGTTCGAGACAAGTGTGCCAACATAAAAGAACAAAAAAAAGATAATCTAATGCACGTAGCCGGAGAAATTTCAAAATTCACCTTTTCTAATTAAGTCAACCGTTGTCGTTCATAGTTTTGTGGCAGCACCAAGACCGCCGTGTTTGAATGACAAACAATCTGGCAACGTTGTAACGAACCAGAGGAGGAGAAAACGACAGCTGATTCCTAGAGAAGTCTTCGCCGTCAACGGTAGCATTTTTAGTAATACTTCGTAAGATTTTGTGAACCAGTTTTAATAATAATAAATAGAATTAGATAGTTGTTAAATGTAAATACGAACGTCTTATTACTACATCGGCAAATATAGTTTAACAAGAAGTCAGTGATTTTTAATCTGTTCTGAACGCTGTTCTTATTCTAACGGAGTTACCAGATTATCAATAAATACACTGTTATAAAATACATACTATAGAGGGGGGCCTTCAGTAACATAAATCCAGCCGCTATAATTACGGTTCTTGCAACCCTAAAGGTTGGCAACAATATACGAAGGTTAATTCATAACCTTCTGATTAACATTTCTGCTCACTTATGGTTAGCTGACCTCCATAGGGGGTGTTCTGTCTCATATGCTATTGCATCTCTTCAAGAACAATATTCTGATTTCTCTGCAAAAGATGAGTGTTAGGCTTATGCAGTACAATAATTTTACCAGTATTCTTAGAGACACCCTACTGCAGGTCCCTAATACAACCGAAAGATGGGCTTCCGATAACGGTCTTGGTGTGAACCCGACCGAGACAGAACTAGTTCTTTTCAACAGGAGGTATAAGGTATCACCAGTTAGGTTAGGTTAGAGGACGCGTAGTGTACTACTAATTTGGTGGGCACTACTCCACTCGGAGACCGAAAGGTCCATTGTGTTAGTCCTATAAAGAATTAAAGATTTGGAGAATCAGTAGAAAAAATAATAGATTGAAAAATGAGAGGGAGTGGAGGAGGGCCCCAATAAGGAGTGAGAAGAGCGGAAATTAACAATAAATAAATTAACAATAAATGTTAATAAAACTAAGTGTGTAGTCTTCAACAACCAACGAAATCAAAATGCTGAGTATAATATTAGTGTTCAAAATAAGGAGTGAGAAGAGCGGAAATTAGCAATAAATAAATTAACAATAAATGTTAATAAAACTAAGTGTGTAGTCTTCAACAACCAACGAAATCAAAATGCTCAGTATAATATTAGTGTTCAAAATAATATTGTTACATCAAACAATCAATTACTTCACTAGGCTTTGAAATTGATCGTCATCTCCAATTTACTTCGCATATAGCGCATATTTGTTCTAAACTAAATTTAATACATACTAAAAAAGTTATACAGCCTTAATGTTATTTTGCCTACACAAATTAAATACATGCTAGCTCATGCTTTGCTTTTGCCTCATGTACTGTACGGTATATATGGAACCAACAGAGCGAATATTAATAGACTCTCCTCATGTTTTGGTAGGCGCTGTAGACGTGATCAGCGTTGCCGTTTTGGTCATTTCCGACCAAATTTGGTCGGATGGATTTGAAATTTTTATATTTGGTCGGATGGTCGGACCAATTCCATTTTGGTCGGTTTTATTCTAGAAAATTTAATTCGTATTATAATGCAGAATAATTTAATAAAGTTTAATATCAAAGTAAATTACTGAAGGTTAAAGCCATTCACCGTTTGGAATACCCTCAAATGACGATTATGAATTCCAATATTTATGTTGATCGCTGAAAGCAGTATCGTTCGAAATTGTAGACGAAATTATTGTAATAAAAATAAGTTTGAAAGTATTTATTTCAGGTTCGACAAATGTGTTTTGTAGTAGTCTAAAATATCGGACTGGGGAAAGAATTTATGCTTTCACTCCTGTTCTGTATTCCGAGAGCGGATTTAAACTGAAATTTTGGTTGGCAAATCTCAACATAATTGCGAAATTTTATTTATTTACATTAAGCCTTTAGTAAATATAAGATTAATAAGGAAGAAAGTGTTGACGTATGGCAAAAGTATGTCCCATCTGAAGTTGGGAAATGTTCTTATCTTACTTTTATCAATATTAGTGGGATATATCGGAGCAATGATCTTGGGGTTTATATAATTGTAGTGTTGAATGAATTTATTGTTGTCCGAATAATGTTCCGTAAGCAAATTTCTTTTTTATCCTGTTTTTAAATAATTCCAGAGTCCGCATAATTGTTATCAGTTATAGACCGATGTATTCAGGGACCCAGCAACGAATAATTTTGTTTTTGTTGGCTATTACTAAATCTCTAATTTTATTAATAGTAGTCCAACTGTTGATAGCTAGATTTAAGATAGACTATCGGTAAAAATTATAGTTTATCGTTTAGTATCCTTGACTAGTTGTATAGCATGTTGAAATTTTGTTTTATGCTGAAATTTTGTAAATTTCGAAACTTCACAAATTTTTTTAACTTTTCAAATCCTACAATTAACGAAATTGCGTAATTTAGTATTATATAACTTATAAGCATTCGTCATAAATTACGTTTTAACGTTGAAGTCTGCTCAAGAAATCGGAACTTGTTGTGCCTTTTTATGTAAAATTGTTCATCCACAATCGATATCGTCGTTTAACTGACCAAGTCCTTTTGTCAAACTAGGCCATACCACTTCAGCATTTTCTTTGTTTTCAGGCTATCTTGGGAATTTGACGAAGATATTTATTCTTAAAATACAAAAAATATCGAAAAGCAACAATTTTACTGAAGGACGATATATGTATTAAGATTTAGCGACGTTCCCCTCATTTAGATAGATATTTTTTATATTACATAATTTATTGCGATACATGATTTTGGGTATGTACGATTCTGACGGGCCACATTTTTACTTGTTTTAAAATACATTCAATACTAGCATTTTTATGTTAATTAATTTTTCGAAACATTCCAAGTGTCTTCAAAATCTGAAAAAGTTGTCACCAAACTTTTCAAGATACCAACAACTTTAATTTTATAAATTTGGTCGGCTACTACGGATTTTGGTCGGTTTTAAGGAAAATTTTGGTCGGAAAATTTTTTTCCAGTGGCAACACTGGACGTGATTATGCATTTTTCAGTGAACAGTTATTAGGCTGTTCTTTCGAACGATTCTTAGAAATAAGGTGCCTTAGTTTCTTTTTCTCTCTTTTTAAACATGGAGAACCTATATATTTGTTAAATTTTTTCCGCTTCCTGAATACTAAAAGAAATTCACAAATTCTTATAGAGCACTATAACAGTCATATCTTTGAACTCTCTTTTAGAATTCGAGTGGCTAGAATATGGAACTCATTACCTCCTAATGTTAAGACTTTTTCAGTTTGTCCTCAGACATTTAAACATAAATTGCTTACCTATTTTAATGAGCGATCCCATTAATGGTTTGATCTATGATTTGTCATTGTCAACTATTTTCACCATTTATATTATATATATCAACCTAAACTCTTTCATATATTGTTTAAAAAATGTGCGTTAGGAATTGTATTATTTTACTATTACATATTTATTATATTTATTTAGTTTTTTATTATATACTATACTGAATTTTTAAAGCTTATGTTTTGTTAATCTATCAGCATATGGTCCTTGAAGGCCCCGTTTGATTAAATAAATAAATGAAATGAAAAAAGAAATGCTGTATTAAAAGAGGAGAGGGCAGAAAAGTTCTTGCAATAGACAATGCCGTTTAGGCAGATGGATGAGCGGTTGTCATCCCCAGCCACTTCAATTGAGGATACTGACGATTTTATGCGATGATAGAGAAAGAAAAGGACATTGGCAAAGGAGGTGCTCGATCGTTTCAAGTTTCTCTTCGTATGTAAAAAGACGACAGTAGTCATCGGTGTCCCATTGCCACTTTGATGTAAGTGTTCTAACGTTACAGTGGCCTGTGAAACACCCACTAACAGTCCCTTGTTCTGCATTGTGACATAAGAGGCCAGAGAGACCTAGCGATTTTACAGTCCGGTCTGGCTAACCAATTCTGGTTAACTTGATCGCTGTAGAAGCGCTCTATCATGCCGAAGAACTCACACATTGGTGGATACGGTGATGACACCGCACTAGTGGTTTCCATCGCCGACCCATTCCGTGCGAGCTCATCAGCCTTCCGTTGATATTGACGTTAACAGTTAATTTTTGCATTTCTAATATGCAATCATTCACTAAATTGGATTTAATGACGTTGAAGTTCAGTGCCTTCAGAGCAGCTTGACTATCAACATAGATAGTTAATTAAACGCAAGGTAACCAGGATGACAAAAACCCCCGCCTGAAAGACACTGCAGGTGTCTGGCAACTTATAAGATCTGCTAATGCTAAGAGATTCACTAAAGATGTCAGTCCCCGTTCCCACATCCATCTGTGTAAATCGCGTGACCACGAAAGGGGAGATCACCATCCAGCCAATCTGATCTAGAAGGGATCGTCGTGTCCAACCTTGT
Source organism: Eudasyphora cyanicolor (assembly GCA_963930755.1). Lineage (NCBI taxonomy): Eukaryota > Metazoa > Arthropoda > Insecta > Diptera > Muscidae > Eudasyphora > Eudasyphora cyanicolor. The sequence goes on from OZ005735.1 coordinate 55,826,590, forward strand.
GGAGAAATTCAGAACAGGTGGCAAATAATCAGTTTGACCTTTTAGAACCCTCAGCCTGGGTCTGTTAGATGCCTCATTAAGGATCTTTGAGTGTCCGTAGTCTGAGTTACGCCACATAAGTGATTCGCGGAGTCTAATAGCACACTTGGTGGCGCTACACTTAATATATTGACCTATCGGTTGAAGGTTTAATAAAGTGTTCAACTCCGCTTGCGGTGTACTCCTCGCGCCGGTTATGAATAGAGAAGCAATTCTTTGAATTTTCTCTAAAGATTTTAGCTGGTGTCTATATCCAGTTGCTTTCCACCACACTACTGAACCATAGGTGAGGATGGGACGCACAATCGCGGTGTAAATCCAGTGGATAGTACTTGGGCGGAGCCCCAACTTTTACCTATGGAACCTCTGCAGGAGTAGATTGCATTCAGTTCCTTTTTGACTCTTTTCTTAGAGTTACTTTTCCAGTCTAATTTCTGATCAAGTATGACGCCAAGGTACTTAGCCTCTGAAGACAGTTTCAACTCCACCCCGTCGAGAATGGGTTTATGGACAAATTCTATCTTATTTTTCCTAGTGAATATGACTAGCTCTGTCTTAGTTGTATTAATACCTAGCCCGTTGGCCGTTGCCCATCTAGACAGCTTCCAAAGAGAACTTTGAATATGATCAGTAATGGTTGAGAGGAATTTGCCTCCAACAATGATAACAATATCGTCGGCATATGCGACAACTTTCACTCTATCTTTCTCGGATGATCTAAGTATCCCGTTTATGACAAGAAGCCCCAGGAGAAGAAATAGAACCCCTCCCTGTGGTGTACCTCTAGTCACTAATGGAACCCTCTGCTAGAGTTGAGTTGATGATCCTGCCTTTCAGTATTGTGTCAATCCAGTCAACCAGCAGAGGGGGTGTGCTCACATTCAACAAAGATTCGTGTATGGATTCAAAATTCACATTATTAAAAGACCTTCAATATCTAAGAAGGCTGTCAAAGTGAATTCGATTTTCCCCGGGTTATTTTGAATGTAACCAACCACGTCATGAAGAGCACTAGTGAGTGGTTGGGGTTTCCTGCTAGTCTATGGTTTTCTGGAAGGGATATCTGGTTTCCTACCTTGAGGTCTTGAATAGGGCTTGAAACTCATTCCTTGCTGGTCTAGACCCAGAGGGTTCTTTACCACCAGAAGTTATTACGCTCTAGAAGAAGACTCTGCTACCTAGGTGACTTTACGATCGAAGATCTCGAAGCTCTGTCATCGCAAACAATCGTCAGCATCATCAACTATATTAGCTGCCTGAAGTGGCTGAGGATGACAACCGTTCATCCATCTGCCTAAATGGCATTGTCTACTGCAGGAACTTCTCTACCTTCTATCCTCCTCTTTTAATTCAACATTTCTTTTTTCCGCTCTTCTCACTTATTATTGGAGTCCCCCTCCACCCCCTCTCATTTTTCAATCTATAATTTTTTCTGCTGTTTTCTCCAAATCTTCAATTCTTTACAGGACTAACACAATGGACCTTAGGTCTTCGAGTGGAGTGGTGCACGCCAAATTGGTAGTGTACTACGCGTCCTTTAACCTAACCTAACCTATTACGCTCTGTTGGACTTGACTGTTAGGTGTTAACTTTCCTGCTTCGTTTTCGGCGGTCACATGCTGACGCCTCTTCGCAGCAGCGTGTGACTCCTCGTTCAACCTCGTCCGTTTTACAGTATTCTGTAAAGCAGAAGATCGTATTGAGGCCGCAGCTTGCCGTGAGGTTGAGGGACTTTCGAAAAGAGGCAGAAAGTTACTGCTAGTATCTTGTTTGTTAGCATGTGTGGTCTTTTGTGAGTCAACACTGATCTGTACCTTTGGAGGTAGATTAGTGGGAGTTGCTGTCAGGCTACCACAGAGGGCGTAGGAGTTGCAGTATCAACCAGGGAAGTGAGAGAAGAAGGTTTCAGCGGGGATTTCAACAGAACTGATCTCTTCAACATGGCGGGATGTCGTCGCTCATGTTGAAGAATCGTGTTCCTGTTTTCTCTGATGAAACCCTTTTCTCTCATCGTTAAATCGGTCTCGCACTTACCTTCAAACTTGCGAAGATAAGAACAAGCCCTGTGATAGGCATCTCGATTCTTTTTTGCAGATGACTTACTTCTTCCACTTTAAGGGAGTTTACTCACAGAAGATCCTGAGTCTAAAGCTCCTTGTCGGGTCAGAGTCAAGCCACCGACACTTGAAGGCTCCTTAACCACGGAAAGTGGAGTCGGTGAAGTAGCAATGGCATTGATCGCGACTGCAGCCTTGTTTGCCACCGGCGTAGATTTGTCTTGCCTACCTCTATCGAATTTCGGGGCATAGATAACCGTAGTTTCTAAATCCTCACTCCCCAATTCTGACAATTGCTGACAGAGCATATTTCATTTCATTTATTTATTTAATCAAACGGAGCCTGCAAAGGCCATATGTTGATAGATTTACAATTCATAAGTGTCAGCGACTGCAGGCAGTTGTCAGTGAATGCCGAGAAAGAGAGGACGTTTTTCAACGACTACCACAACTACTGAATTCTTATTTTGTATTTTTCTAATTAAAACTTTTTATTTCAATAAACCACTAATTAAAAACCGAAACGCCGTCTTTGACAAATTCAGAAGTGGGATTAGAACGATTCTGAGGATGAATTTTATGTCTGGGATGAAATAAAAGTTTTTACGTCGAGAAAAAAATACAAAACAAAGATAAGAGGCCGATTTTATGATTCGGCGTAACAAAAGTGACAAGATTTTGCAAAGCCGAACAGGAGAAAATCTGATAAGAAGCTGCACTCACATGAATAGATGAGTAGGATAGCACTAAAGACACGGACAGTAATAAGTTCTACTTAAAAAGTACGAGTGAGTAGAACAGCAACAAGGTGAAAAGTGGCAACAAGGCACAAGGAAAAGAAAACACTTTGTACGAAAACGAAAGGAAAAAAACGGTTTTCAGTACAAGAAGGAAAAAGATTATTGTTGGACGACAACGAGGCAAGCGACTGGTGATGAAGGGAAAACAAGGTCCGGTCAGGAATGCAATATCGTCATTTTTAGAAAAAAATGAAGGTGAAACTACGTTCGTTGAAAGTTGCACAATTGGATAAACTTTTAAAGGAAAGGAATTTGGCACGTTCCGGAAACAAGGCGGAAAAGATTGCTACGCTGATGGCTGCGTGTGGTGCTGATGATGTGGAAATCGACGATGCTGAATCGCAAGACGATTTCTTGGGATTTGACGAGGTTGCACCAAATAATGGTTCTTTGGAGGTACAGATGACGGAACTAAAGCACGTGGTAATGTCTCTGGCACAAAGTGTGCGACAATTATCGATTAATTCTGGAAGGGCTGCTTCGACAGCGAATACACAAGGTCGGACTAGAGCTGAAGAGGTTCAACATCGGGATTCCGATTCCGGACGACAGGCCTTGTCGCGGGAGGTTTCCGCAAGTACGTCTGGGTGCCTAAAAGACTGTATAGTTATGATTCCAGATTTCGACCCCATTAAACAAAGCGTCACATCTATACAATTCGTTGACAAGATCGAGAAACTCCGGCAGTTGCACGGCTGGTCAGACGATACAATTTTATTTGCAGTACACCATAAGATGAAGGGAGTGGCTAAGTTGTGGATAGATGCTCTTCCTGTAATGGAGTCATGGGCTGACTTCAAACGACTTTTTTTGAAAGATTTTCCATGTAGGGTGAGTATGGCTGACGTTCATCGTGAATTAATGGCACGCAGAAGGAATAATTCAGAGTCTCTGGTGGAATATTATTATTCAATGTTGGCTATTGGAAGGAGAGGAGACGTCGACGATATATCTATATTGTCGTATATCATCAACGGACTGAACGACAGTAGCCTCACACGAACTCTACAGGCCATGAATCTGCAGAACTGTAATGATTTGCTTAGATCTTTGGAGAACTTACCACAAAATTCCTGTAAGAAGCTAATGATCAGAGGTGACGACCAGGTGAAAAATGTTAGCCCTGAATGTGGCACTGTGCGTAAGGGACAGAAATGTTATAATTGCAACGCTTTTGGCCACATTTCCACAGCTTGTCCACAGCCTCTTAGAAAGTCCAAATGTACAATATGTTACAAAATTGGCCACGATGCGACACATTGTAAGACTAAGGGAGCAACTTGCGGCAATGACGGAGGAGATCACCGTGGATCATTGTTCCCCCGTCATGAAGGATGTGAGCATAAATGGTGAAAAGTTTTTGGGTTTCGCTGATACTGGAAGTGACTTTACACTTATGAGTGTAATGCTCAGTTCCAAGAGATGCTGTTATTCAACCAACATCGAAAAGGATGAAGGGCTTTGGCGGATCCGTAATAGAGGTTACTGAAATGTTTACGTGTGAGGTGGTGGTCGACGACGAGTCGGTGAAGGTCTTTATTTACATCATTCCCAACGAGGTGATGCCATATGATGTTCTGTTGGGTAGAGATCTATTGTGCAGAAACGATAAGCGCCTCACGATTGAAGCTGGTGTCTTAAAAGTTGAATCGGTAACATCTAACGTTTTCAATATTGGCAATTGCGTCAGTGAAAAGGAGAGAGTTAAATTGAGAAATCTTCTACTGGATTATAAGGACTGTTTCTCAGAGGATTTGGAAGCTTTGGGACGTTGTAAGAATACGTGTATGGACATTTCCCTTTCCACACATAATCCTGTAGTTGGCAAGCGGTACCAGGTTCCATTCAGTCAAAGGCAAACATTGTCTGAGGTAATTGACAAGTTACTGCGGTGTGGTATTATTCGCCAAAGTAAGTCCCCATACGCAGCATCAGTCTTGCTGGTAAAGAAGTCAAATGGTGAGAGCCGTATGTGTAATGATTATCGGGCTCTGAACGGGGTAACAATCAGGAAACAATACTCAATGCCTGTGGTCGAGGAACAACTCTCATCTTTAGCTGGAAATAAGGTCTTTACAACTTTGGACATGACATGAGGGTATTACCAAATTCCCATCAAGGAAGATTGCAAGAAATATACCGCTTTCCTCACTCCGGAGGGGTTATACGAATACAATGTGATGCCTTTCGGTTTGAAGAATGCCCCTATGGTCTTCCAAGAAATGATCACCCAAATAATACGGAAATTGGAACATCGGAAAAGAATCGTAAGTTACGTGGACGAGGTGATAATTCCAAGCAAGACGGTTGAGGAAGGAATCGTGATTTTGGAGGAGTTTTTGGCTGCCATCAGAGATGAGGGACTGACCTTAAGACCATCGAAATGTGCTTTCATGCAGGAGAATGTGAATTTCTTGGGACATATCGTGAATTCAAGTGGTATAAGCCCTGGTGAGGAGAAGACAAGATGTATTAAAGAATTTCCAAGGCCAGAAAATGTATCGGACGTACGTAAGTTTCTTGGAATTACTAATTTCTTCCGCAAATTTGTACTACACTATGGACGGATAGCAAGCCCTTTGACAAGACTTCTGAAGAAAGACGCCGCCTTTACATGGCAAGAAGAAGAAGAGTCATCATTTATTCAATTAAAGGCTGGAATTACATCTGAACCAGTACTTGCTATATTTGATCCAAGTAAAGAACATGAGGTACACACAGACGCAAGTTCGATTGGATTGTCTGGAATCTTATTACAAGCAGAGGGCACGGAAATCCGGCCAGTTTTCTACTATAGCCGAAGGTGTACGGAGTCTGAAAGTCAATACGCCAGCCATGAACTCGAGGTACTGGCCATAGTGGAATCAGTGGAAAGGTTTAGAATATACTTGTTGGGAAAATGTTTCCGTATTGTGACGGACTGCAATGCAGTAGCAACGACAAAGGCAACATCTCCGCTGCCACCACGTATTGCTAGATGGTGGTTTAAGTTGCAGGAGTTTGACTACGAATTGGTTCATCGATCTGGAGCAAAGATGATGCATGCGGATGGCATGAGCAGAAGCCCGACATTACCTCCTAGGGAAATGCAAACAGTTGCTGAGAAGGTATTTGCCTTAACACCGGATTTGACAGATTGGGTATATCAATTGCAAATGTCCGACGATAAATTGAAACATATTTTTGAAGTTCTTAATTGCCATGTTGGAACTGATAAAGACGAATTTGCCCAAATCAGGAATGATTATGTTGTGGACCATGGCAGGTTATACCGGAAAGTCGATAATACTAGACGTTTGGTTATACCAGAAAGAGTTCGATGGCGGGTCACCAAAGCCTGTCACGATGATTTGGGTCATTTTAGTGTGTATAAGACTCTAGGAAGACTGCAAAGAGATTTTTGGTTCCCAAGGATGCGTCGGTATGTGAAGTCATACATTTTGTCCTGTCCAGAATGCTGTTATAACAAAGTTAAAGGTGGAAAGCAAGAAGGTGAATTACATGTTGATGACGTGTTGCCGATACCGTTCAGAAGCATTAACATTGACCACTTAGGGCCATTTCCAAAAGGCAAAAGGGGAAATCAATACGTACTGGTGATCGTCTGTTCCTTCAGCAAATACACTATTATAAGGCCAACGAGAAATACGAAGACAACTCCAGTAATTGCGGCTCTGCAAGATATAATGGCTATTTTTGGACAACCTCTCAGAATTATATCCGATAAAGGTACCGCATTCACCTCCAAGGAGTTCCAGGCATTCATTGATAGAAATGGCATTAAGCATGTGCAGACAGCTGTGCGGACACCAAGAGCAAACGGTCAGGCTGAAAGAGCGAATCAGACATTTTTAAGCGCTCTGAGATGTTTGAGTGATACAACCAAGGAATGGGACACCAAGATTTCGACTATTCAATGGAGTATCAATTCCCAACCAAATTCTACATCAAAGTTTAGTCCAAACGAATTAATTTTTAATTTTAATCCACGAGATGTTAGCTGCAATCGGATCATCCAGGCTTTAAATGACGAACCCGACCTGGAAACTAATGTACAGGAGAAACGACAGCAAGCGGCATTTAATATAAACACCCAAAGAGCAAGGTGGAAACTACGTTATGATAGTCGTCACACAAAACCTACGCAGTACAAGGAAGGCGATCTGGTAGTTATAGACTGTGTTCCACAACCTACCGGAGAATCACACAAATTAGATCATAAATATAAAGGCCCGTATATGGTAACGAAAATTATAGGTAATGACCGATACCTTATAGAGGATCTACCGGATTTAACATTGAAGCAAAGGAAATACTGCAATGTTATGTCAACGGATCACATGAAACCATGGTGCTATGGTGGTCCAGACCTTGAGGTCGATGAAGAGTGTGTCGATGAGTCTGATAGCGAGGACAATGCGCCCAGGGTGGACGAGAAGTCAGGAGAGGCCGAGTTGTCAGCGACTGCAGGCAGTTGTCAGTGAATGCCGAGAAAGAGAGGACGTTTTCCAACGACTACCACAACTACTGAATTCTTATTTTGTATTTTTCTAATTAAAACTTTTTATTTCAATAAACCACTAATTAAAAACCGAAACGCCGTCTTTGACATAAGCTTTACAAACTCGTAGCATTTAGCAAAGAAAAAACTTAAAACATTAATAATATAATAACAAATATAATTCCTAACGCACATTTTTTAAACAATATATGAAATAACAATTTGAGTTAATATAATTTAAATGGTGATAAATAGTTGTCAATGACAAATCCTAAAACAAAATATTAATGGGGTCGCCCATGATAATAATTAAACAATCTATTTTTGAAAGTGTGAGGGCGAACGGAAAAGTTCTTAATTTTAGGAGGTAATGAGTTCCATAATCTAGACTCCCGAATTCTATAGGAGAATTCAAAGATGTGACTATTGAAGTGCTCTATAAGAAGTTGTGAATTTCTTGCAGTATTCAAGAAGCGGCTTATTCCTTATTTCTAAAAATCGTTCGAAAGAACAGCCTAATAACTGTTCACTGAAAAATGCATAGTCACGTCTACAGCGCCTACCATATACAAATCGAAGGATACCATGAAAACATGAGGAAAGCCTGTTAATATTCGCTCTATTGGTCCCCATATATACCTCAGTACATGAGGCAAAAGCAAAGCATGAGCTAACATGTATTTAATTTGTGTAGGCAAAATAACATTAAGGCTGTACAACTTTTTTAGTATTAAATTCAGTTTAGAACAAATATGTGAAGTAAATTGGAGATGATGACCAATTTCAAAGCCTAGGGAGATAATTGAATTGGTTGAAGTAACAATATTATTTTGAACACTAATATTATGTTCAAAATTCAGATTACGCTGATTGTTGAAAATACACACTTAGTTTTATTGACGTTTATGGATAATTTATTGCACCGAGCCAAATCGCAAATACGTCCTATATCACCATCTAGGTACGAAACACAGTCATCAATGGTTCCAGAGCTGCTTGAATAAAACAGCTGAAAATCGTCAGCATATATTGCTAAATTTGAATGTCGAACACAAAGATGAACATCATTTACATACAACATAAACAAAATTGGCCCCAGTATAGAACCTTGAGGAACTCCGGCGGAGATTGGGTTTATATTCGAACTACGGTTATTACAGTGTACATATTGCGAACGGTCTGACATAAACGACGAAACAAGTTTGAAAGAGGCATTAGACAACCGGAACTGATGGTCAAGCTTATAGCAGAGGATGTTGTGATCGACAGAATCGAATGCTTTACTCAGATCAACAGCAGCAAGAACTCCTGGATTTCTCCTATCAACTGTACACCAGTACGGAAATTTCTCTGTTCAGCGAGTCGATGTCCCTGAGCTATATTCGGACGGACAATAAAACTGCTAGGTAGGGGACTGGAGCAATTTGAGATGGAGACCGGACTAACAGAAAGACAGTCAGTAGGCATTGTTTTGGGATGAAACCCTAATGCTACTGGTAATTGTTGTAGTTGTAATGGTTGTTTGTTTTTGTTGTTTTATTTGAGTTCATAATTTGGTCCCACGAGTGTAGGGGAAGAGAGGTCGGTCATAGCATAGCCCCCATTTCTATGGTAAGGACTTGGCGAAGAAGCCTAAGAATACTCGAGGCTCCGTTCAAACATAGTCATTTACCCCCGACTACGAAATTTTAATAAACATCGACAGGCACAGGGTCACATAGCACCTCGACATTGGAGGGATACTTTTATAGTAGAGTATCACTACTATATCTAGCAAATGGAGCTATAGAGGAGGCCCACGGTGGAAGGGAATTACCTCGTATAAATGTTTTGCCTGAGGTTTATACGAGGTTACAAGTGTCTCCTTTGGGAGTATTGAAATTCAGTAAAATGAAAGCCCAAAATACTTAGGTATTTTAATAGACAGGAAGTTGAACTACAAACCAAAAATTCTATAAAAAGCAAATAAGGCTTTGGTAGTGCTTTATATTTATAAAAGAGCATTTGGTAGTATACGGCAGTAGTCAGATCGACAATACTCGACGGCATTGAGACTCAGTGCAATATGCCGCGTGTACTGCGATCAGACTTAGGGAACAGTCACTATGGTCAGGAAATGGCTACCGACTTATGGCGAATTCTTTTCTGCAAAAAAGTGCAACATTTCCATTGCCCTTTTTCTGAAAACGGCACTTTTGTGATACTTTTTTGAAATTTGGTAATTAAGGTAATAGTGAAGTTTTCGGAAAAAGGGCAATGCAAGTGTTGCACTCTTTTGCAGAAAAGAATTCGCCATTAGTGTCATTCTACATACAATGCCTGATCTTCGAGCATTGTTGATTACACTGAACCACTTTTTGACAAGAAGTGTCTCACTCTTTTACCTGATAGATCAGAATGGAAAGGTCGTATCCCAGGACATAGGATATACGTTAACGTCTAAACTCAACAACCAAGTGGGATTTGGTGCATTTTCTGAAAAAAATGAGCTATCACTTTGACAGGTAGAAATCTTAGCTATTAAAGAGGTAGCGGAATGGCTGAAAATTAATGTTCTAACCATGTCGGTATAAATATTTTCTCTGATAGTCAGGCTGCTATTAAGTCCTTTTATTCCTCCATAAATGTTTAATATTGACCTGACGTGGGTGCCGAGCCACACCAGGGAATTCCAAGGCAGATGAACTTGCAAGACTAGGAGCTAACTTACGCGCTCCAGGGGAACTGGAATATGTGGACATGCCTCTAGCGACCTACAAGGTCCTCTTGAGAGATAGTGCCTTTTACGGCAACAAGTGACAGGTGGTTACTAGTCAGGAACTGCAAACAACAAGGTTGATCTGGCCCTGCCTAAACTCCAAACACACTCCTATTGTTTTCGAGACCGGACGTCTCACTTATCGTGTCTAAGTGAGTCTGTTTTACAGGCTGTCACTCTTAACCTCCTAACCTAACTACTTTTAATATAAATGTATTAATTTTTTATGCGTATACTGAAGAACATTGAAAATCAATTGTCTCTCAACATTTTTTCCAAACTGGTATACAAAAAATTATTGCCTAAAGCTGAACACACATAGCTCCTGGATTGCTGACATTTTTTGAAAAAGCGTAAATAGACGTTAAAGATTATGACAAAAAATATAATTTTCAAAAATAATAAGATTTTGTAGTAGAAAAACACAATGTTGCACATGGCAAAATGTTAATAAGACCCGCATTACACGCTGCGACATGAGGCTTTCGACACGGGTTTGTTGAAGAAGGGCTTAGAGAAGCTTACGGGGTGGAAAATGTTCCACGAAATAAAAATTCAAGGGACAAATTGACATTTCTCTTTATGTGTGACTAAATACGAAACACAAATTCAATAAAATAAATGTGAGTGAACGAATAAAAAACATAAATTTATCCCCTGGTTGCTGAAACAACAGGCTCACCGTCTAAACGAGCCTGCTTTTACGTAGGGACTTTAAAAGAGAATTCAAAAAAGTCGCAGGGACAAGTTGCGCCGTGTTAATTGGGTCTAAATAATACCTAATGTTGTCTAAAAATTTTACAAATTGCATTAGAATCGATTAACACATAACTTTTTTGTAAGACCTCAAGTAATTTTTATACATTTTCTAAAGTCAAAATTCCGATAAAAATTACAAATTAAAATATTTTATATATAAAATTCACAAAAAGTAGTAATATATTTATTAAATGTACTCACGGCTTCCCTGGAAGGTCGCTATTGGGAAAAAATTAGGGAACATAACTATTAAGAATGGTATACAAATTTTGATATAGACCCCATAAAAAGGTCCGCTCCGACTTCAATTATTTTTGTCCTAGAATCATCATTTTACAATAAATCCGGATCAAATTTGGCAGTTTATAGCTTATTTTGCCCTATACCATTCCTAGCTAAAATTGTCCATGTTTTGATATAGCCTCCATATAATAGTCGCTTCGGACCTTCTCCACACCGTTGATGTCCCCATTCACATAATTTCAAATTTCCATCGTTTTATAGTACAGTTGTTGTACAGAAGATATACATATTACACGTTGTAGTTTGAATAATAATAACCTACAATTTTATTAATTTCAAATGAATTTTTTTTCACATTTCAGTACATTTCAATTTATTATTTCAACTAATTCTAAAAAAATAAATAAAGTATTTTGTAATAAATTAAATATACAATTACATACGTTTTAAAGAAATATGTATAAGGAATTCAGAATGAAAAAAACTATTTTTAGAATGAATAACATAGGTAAATAAAGTAAAAGTGTTGCAGAAATTAATGTTTTTGTGAAAAATATAGTATAATTTCAACTGTAATTTCAATTTATATTAATATTGTAAAAATTAAAAAATAATAATAGTTTGATAGATGATAGTTAGATAGGTGTTTATTATGTCGAATTTAATATAATAAAATAAATGTTTTTAGATATTGTTTATTAAGCAGAATCTAATATGTCAAAATCCAAAAAATTATTTGAATTTCTTTTTTGTCTGTCCTTTACCAGAAAGTAATATACCCGTATTCATGTTTAAACATTGTAAACTGAACCAAATTCTTCCCCGAAAATAAGTTGTTTTAAATAAATTATATAAAAAGGCCTCTATGAAATGGGTAAAGACATCGAAATGTTCTACATAATTATTTCTCGTATAATTTTATTTTGTTTTTAGCTTCTTTCCTAAAATTTACAACGATGTTGTTTTTGAAAAATTATGGTCAAGTCGTAGACTTAGGGAGAATTCATTCTTGCAAAGATTAGTTCAATCCAACTGACGAGCAGAGTATGAAGCCGCCGAGCCGAGCCGCCGATTTTAGCCGACCTTTTTTCATCAGCCGAAGCCGCCGCCGATCTTTGCGGCTAAAATCGGCCGAAACACAGCCGCCGTTCCATAGAAAAACTTTAAAATATGGATAGATACAATTTACATTTTTGATAAGCAAATAGCTATATAGCAGATATATCGTCCCCTTAATAGAAGAATAATGTGTACGCATATACACTATTATTTTTTATTGCATTCTAAGAATCTACGCAATTGGTTCTATATCTGGTGAAATTCTACTTCAACAAATTGGGTTATTGGGTGTTTGGAATTGTTCGTTAATAAATAATAATATCGAGTTTCAATTTCACAAAAACTTCAAACATGATTTTCTTGAAACGACAAATAAATTACACTATTCATTTATTGGACGATATGGAAGTGAGTGATTTTCGTTTTGATTCGTTTATTGTCACAAGCGGGAGCTTAACATGTCTTAAAAATCATAATATTGATAGTAATAGAAAAATAATTATAAAAATTCTTTTTTAAAGGTTATTATTTTTTATTTATTACTAGATTATTATCATATAGAGATATATATTTAACATATAAATTAATACCTCCATTCTAAAGAACCAATCAAGTTATGCTCAAAACAGTAGAGGTCATTCTATTTAAACCACAAGGTAATTAAACACAAATTTAAAATTTCACTAAAACGTCGATTCGCCTCTCCTGGAAAAAACCTGTTTCGACTTAAGCTATGTATAGACGAATGGCGGAAAATGGCGCCATTGTCAGAAAATAATTGTATTGGCCTCTGTCTATAAAATATTTTTATTGGCAATCCTGCATATAAATATTTACCAAATATATTTTAAATATATGAAATTGTAAGGATTTCTTGCAATCGTCTTCACCTTTGCCTAACAATCTGTCATTGTCCGTACATTTGCGGCACTTTAACAGGGTTGATAAAGTTGTCCGATCTGACAATCGTCTATACATACACAGTTTGAAAATAGAATATATCATAGAGCCGCCTAGCGGCATGGAATCGATGATTTTTTCAACTCTCATTATCTTACAATTAACTTTAAAACATCTATTATTTAAGAATAAATACCTGAGCTTAACTTTTCAACTATTACTTTAATTGTTAAAATGTCTATCATAGAGCCGCCGTATGTCAATTTTATGTCGGCTTAGCCGACTAGCCGCCGCCGCCGATCTATAATTTTCAATGGCAGCCGCCGCCGCTAATTTTGGCTCGGCTTCATTCTCTGCTGACGAGTTGGCGGAAAGTGTGGTGGTGAACATACACAATAAAGCAAGAAAGGAGATTTAACGAACCCAAATTATTGACACGGGATCACCGTACTCCGGTCATAGCACATACATATAATTGCCAACAGGATATCTGACAAAATTAAAGCAGCTCTTAGGTAGACTTGTGTCGAACTAGTTCACTCGTTCTCGAACTCGTTTAATTAGGGTGACCAGACAAAAAATTACGAATATAATCATCATATCGAACATTTCGCTAAGTTTGTTCAGGTTATTATTATGAATTTTAGCATTGCTTGTAATAATACTCAAAAGGAGAATTTTTTTATCAGACGCTATGAAATAATTTGAAAACATTCCAGTATGAGGGTCACTTTTTCATTTCATTATTTTAATACAATCGCCCTTATTCCAGTTGGCGTCGTCGACGTCGATTCTTAGTCGACACTGTTTAGATTGACGACTTCATAAATTTTGAATTTTTTTAAATATTTTTAAGTTATAAAAAGGGTTTTTGTTAGTTCTTGGATATCAAAAACATTCGTTTTGGCGTAAAGATGATAAAACTAGAACTTCACAGATATGACGAAAATGATGTGACGACGTCGACGAACGCCAACTGGAATAAGGGCGAATTTGTAATGCATTTTTTGATAAATAGGAAATAACTTCACTATAATGGTCCGATTTTCCCTTTCAATGGCTCATTATAGAACTGCTGATTACCAGACACCATGAAAACATCTTGACTACAACTGTTCTATCAACTGGTTAAATCCTGTGAATCGGAATATTGTATTATTCCAGCCATGCTCTTAGCTATTTTTGTGTAAAGTTTCAGTTAAATAGGTATCAGAGGGGGATCTAGAAGTCGCAAATAGCGTGGAAGATAATCAAATGCTTTATTATAACATTGAACATTACACATTATAAGCAAAGTATGCGCCAAAATGCGATTCAAACGGCCTCAGCCGCCGCCCCGTATGAAAATTTTAAAATATTAATTGATAAAATGTACACTTTTGATAAGCAAATTACCATATAGCGGATATATGGAAAGTGTTTTCCGATTTAATTCTTTTATTGTCACAAGAGGGCGCCTAACATGTATTAAAAATAACAATTTTGATAGTAATAGAAACATAATTATCAAGAAATAGTTTTGCTTTTGACTATCGTGTTCGAGATCGTTGCTGTAAACAAACCATCTATGAAAAAAGAAGAGTAAGAAATGTGTGAAATTTATTAAGGCTGGCTACTGGACGATATCGTTCCGAAAGCCATTAAGCAATCTCATCGACATCTTGGGCAAATACCCCGTCAATAATTGGCACAATATAAGAGTATAAATTAATTGAGAACTGCTTATAGAAAATCTCATATCTCCAAAAATCATAATCTTTAAAGGAAATAATATGATTTTTTCTTTATTATTGGATTATGTATATAGATAAACAACCAAAAAGGATTAAGAAAAATAAAAAAATCGATGGAGTAAGTCAACACAGCTTGTTTTAATGGACATTGCATTTCAAAATTGTATTTATTCAAAATTATCTAGTCAATTTCTTCAAACCAATTAAAACTTAACCTCAAAACAGTAGAAGTCATTCAAATTAACCGCCTGACCCACGAAGTCGAACGTTAACTTTCGTTGCATTCTATGAGAAAAAAGAGCTTATTTGCGACCCACTAACAGTCATCAGATCGCCAATGCGAACGAAAATCTATGCGAACGTGCACATCGCACATTTCAGTGCACATCGGGGCCACTAACTTTTCTTTGTGTCACCTAAGTCAAAAGCACTTACTTGTATTTTCGTTGTTGCGTCCAATACAAATAACAAATTGAAAGGAAAATAAAAGGTATGTTAAAAAAAATATAATCAATATTCTGCATTTTAAACAAATATATGTACATATCGTCGCATGGATGACCACCTGCAGTAACTGACATTTTCAAAATTGTTCAGGAGAGCAGTTTTTCTGTTTTTGAGACAATGTCCATTCTTCCCCACGGCGTAATATTTATTATATTTCCACTTTGCTTTTCTTATTGTGTACTTAACTCCATCTTTTTCAATATTATTAACAAAAAAATAAAAAAATTTAATTATAATGCATGTTTTTCATAAACAATGCAGATACGTCACTTTGTGGGAAAAAAAATATAATTAGGATGGTAGTCCTTGCTATATAGACGTGCAATATGGAAGGGTTTTTCGAAATTTTGTGCGCACAATGGGTCAAAAAGAAAAAAATATGGTATCACAGCCAAATCCAAACGGCTGGAGCTAGAATTGCAACATTTCGTGTGAGGGTAACGCCTAGGGCGAAGATTCGGTATGAATCACAATTTTTCGAAATTAAAAAAAATAACGCGCACATTGGGAAAAAGGGATAAATATGGCACCAAAGCCAAGTCCAAATGGCAAGAGCTTGAATCGTCTAATTTGGCTTGAGGGTAGCCATTGGAACGTAGACTAGACACAAGGAGTTTTTTAGGCAAAAATGGTGGAAAAAATGATAAATATTGTGCAGTGGGACAAAACTATGTTGGATATGGTACAGTGGGGCAAAAAGTGCAAAATATGATACAGTGGAGGAAAAAATTTAAATTTGTGCAGTGGGTCAAAAATGTGTTAAATATGGCACAGTGGGGCACAAAATTTTAAATATGGTACAGTGGGGGAAAAAAATTAAATTAGTGCAGTGGGTCAAAAATGTGTTAAATATGGCACAGTGGGGCAAAAATGGTAAAATATGGTACGATATGGCAAAAAGGGTAAAATATGGTAGAGTAGGGCTAAGGGTGCGAATTTAGCTTTTGGAATATACAGTATGTTTTTCTCTTAATACATACTTATTTATTTATTTATTTATATGAATTACAATACAAAGTAAATTTATATTCTAATTTTAAGGTCCAGGGAAAAGCCGGGTTACAAAGACCATATGGCTAAATGTTTGCAGCGACAGACCAGAGCCTCTGGTGGGAATCGAACCCACATCCCCCAAACTCATAAGCGAGTACGCTACCAACTCGCCTACTGGGGCTCTCTAATACATTCTTATAGTGGCACTGTGATGCAAAAACGATTAAATGGTGTACAGTTGTGGTTTAATGGCATTTAGAGGCACATAACGGAAAAGGTATAAATACTGTAATCTTTAGATTATCCTAGCGGGTGACATAGGCTATTTTAGTTATTTATTGAGGAGGCGTGGCCCCGCGCAAATAAGCCAATTTGGAGTTATTATTTTCTTAGTGATTCCTACTGTTCCTACCTACGAATGGATTATCGAGTTTCCTACTGTCGTTATCTGATGATTGGGACTGGACCGTGATGCCGTTTCGAACGCAATAGGTCCAAAAATGGGCAACGAGGGTGCTGAGTCCAGCAAGTACTCCATAACATTTTGCAATAATGAACAAACATTTCGGGAAAACGAAATATTAAGTGACGTATTGCACTTACGTCTCTTGGTAAAATTTTTTTTGGCATTGTGTCAGTTACGTCTAGAATCATTTACCGTTTTTTGATAAAACGGTAATATATATATGCATAAAATTTATACACACGTTGTACTTTGACTAGACCAATCGAATGGCGGCCTTAACTCAATTTCTGAAAAATGGTCAGTTACGTCGGTTGGTCATCCAAGCGACGATATGTGTATACATTTCAGCGTAAAAAAGTTAACCCTACAGCAACTGAAGTCATGGAGGAAAATCAATGGCACCATGGAACTGTTTGTGGGCATCTCAAGAACATTATGTATGCCCCGTAAATACCTATTTGGAATTTGCACATCATTCACTTCCAAAATGATGTGCAAATATATTTTTATTTTGTTATATTGTTTGTTTACTTTATTCGCCAAATTAGCAGTTTAAAGAGAAAATTTTTAGATTCTTGTTGAATTGGTACCATTTTCAGGCACTCACAATACGTAAGGCTATGCGAACGAAAACTCAGATCGCTATGTCGTGAGAAAGTGAGTGACTGGCTATCGATCGCTTAGATCGTCTGTCGACGGTAAATAAAAGAGAATTGCACACAAGTTTAAAATTTCGTATTTCTGTACGAACACTTCGTAAAATGCAAAAATGGCTATCATGGAGCCGCTGAGTGCCAATTTTATGTTGGCTAAGTCATCTACCCGCCGCCGCCGCCTATTTTGGCTTGGCTTCATTCTCTGCTAGGAATTCATTTTAAACTCATGGTTTCTTCAAGAAATATTCTTAAAATTTTCCGTAGATTTCATTTTTGCCTGACGCTTTGTTCTTACTTACCAATCACAACGTTAGATATTGTACCATAGTATGTGGGGAGGGATATATTTTGAAACGGCTTTAGTCGTTTTTACGTCCAATTTTAACTTAGACTGGACATGAAATAGGTGTTTTTGCATCTCCTTTGAGCTCAGTATATAAATATGTTTACATTTTTAGATTCTTAGCTTTTAACGAACTTTTAAAAACATTGAAAAAATTAAAATTGTTTTGGCCTCTGTTACACTTGTTACACTGACCACAGTCTGAGGATTCAATATTGCTTTTCGCGTGTATATTTGTCGTGTTATTTTGGCGTCAGAACTGACCATAGGCCAAGCAAATTATTACATTAGAAGCCCGTGGTTTATACAACACTCCTGTCTATGCGTGTGCAAAATTTCGGTTCTCTTGGCATCAGCGTCCAAGCGATCAAAATTCACTTGGCGAAAAATCGAAAATCAAAGTAGCCTATTTCAAGAACATCGCACAGAGGTATTTTGGATGCAAAAAAGCAATTTTTTTCAAAAATCGAATGATGAATTTCTACTTAGAAGTGTTCCAATAAGATAAATCTATAATTTGTTTTCGTAAAAAATATTAGTTTGTTAAAGAAAAACTCCAGTGAAATCACCTAAATATTGTATTGCAACAGAGTAGCTTATGCGTGTAAAATATTTTGCTGCTAAAATTTAAATGTCGTTATTATTGAAAATGGTTGAATATATAGTTTGGGAGATATGGAATAAATAAGCTCGTTCTTCTGACTGCAACGAAATCAAGGACGAGATATAATTTTTTAAATTTACGCAAAAAAATCCAGTCTTTCACCGTCTGCTGAACAAACTTATAAATATTATGAAAGAGGATTATCAATTTTATGATGCAGGGTGCAGGGGCGTGGCCAATTTAGATGAAACTTGGCATGCATATTTTGTTTATTGTAGGAAGTGCATGTGCCAAATTTTAAGACTTTTGCTTAAATAGAAAAATTTTTATGAGAAAAAATCGATTTGGACTTTACTTCGGTGGGCATGGTCGATTTTGATGAAATAATTTTTTTTCTTAATTTAGTCAACTCGGTGCCAACTTTCAATGATCTAGGGCCACTCCTTAGTTTTTGCACAAAAATGTTTGAAGCCCTACAACTGTGAGTCGTTTAGGCATGATTCTGGAACAAATAAACAAACTATTTTATTAAATTAATGGGATAAGAAAATTCATTTTTTTTCCAAATAATAAAGTTAATTAAAAAATATTAAAATTGCATAAAAAATAATAAGAACATAAAATAATTAATAAAAAAATAATTATTATTACTAATAGAGGGTTTGTAATTTTTGTAATCTCTTGAAACGTAGCAGTTTTTTTAATAATTTGTTTCAGGTGTTTCTATTTGAAACATTCAACGATAACATTTTAAAAATAACTTTTCTACTTTCACTGTCCTTAAAAGTGTACTTTTTAACATAAATGGTTGAAATTCCCCTCTTTCATTCGATATTAGAAAATGGATTTTAGAAGGGCAATTCTTAAAAATTTAAAGATTCTGTAAAATGGACAAACGATCACTAAATATAAGAAATAAGGAACAATTTATCTTTGTAATAGGATATCTCTAATATAGAGACAATACAAAGACATCATTTTAATAAGTTTTGCAATAGCTGTCGTTCCTTTTTATAATTTTTTTTTCAGATATTTCTATCGGAAACGTTACAGGATAACGTTTTAAAATGATGTTTTCCATCTTTAATAAATGGTAGAAAATTATTCTATTGTAGTAGGGATGATGAAAATCATTTTAAAGTGGTTATTCTTGAAAATTTAAAAGTTCTGTAAAAAGGACAATCGATCGCGAAATTAAAATAAAACTAAGTACGCAGTTTGACAACTAGTGGTCTACAGTTTCATTGGTTTGCAAAGTATCGTTCATGCAAGATAAATCTAGCACATGGTGTGATTTATATGTATACAGTATTTCATTGTATTTAATTTTTCCATGAGAATTTCGTTTTTAATAAAACTGTGACAATTCAACTTCAATCAAACTAAAGAATATAATTATTTCAAATTAAAAAATATTTAACGCCTGACCCACGATGTCGAGCGTTAACGTTTGCATGACTCATTGGTCTGGCGGTTAAATTGCATACAAAGAATAATTGAAAAATTTATGAAGTTTTCAATTCTAAAACATTATAATTTTTGTAGAAACGTATTACTGCTCCAATTGATCTAACCCCACATTTCAGATTTTAATTTTCTTTCTTTCATTTGAGTAAAACAAACAAATCTCCAATAATTCAGTTTTTTTTTAATTTGACCAATTAAAATTGTCTTTCATGGAGAAAGAACCTATTTAAATTAGAAAATCATTAAGAAATAGATTAAATCCCTTAAAGAGAATTAAAAATTAAAAAAAGAAACTATCAGGTTTTTTCTATTTAATCTCTTTTTTTTCCTAAAATCTATATATAAAAGAGTGTCTGTTTGTGGGTTTGTTTGTTTGTTCCGTATAGACGCCTAAACGGCTGGACGGTTCTTCTTGAAATTTTCACAGAATGTACATGTTGGGGGTGGTGAAAATAGGGTACTTGAATTTTCGATATATCAAGTGGGTGTGGACCCGCCCACATGGGTCAAATATTGATATTGAGAAAATTTTTTAGCTAGAGTGCTGAAATTTTGTGTGTATGCATTTAGTGGCAGATCATGTGAATTTTCCAAAAATGGACGGAATCGGACCAATGGGCGTGGCCAAATTTTGAAATTGAGATATGTTGGACAATTTATTAGCGAGAGTGCAGCAAATTTTGTGCATATGTATCCGGTCGCAGTCTACGTTATTGGTCCAAAAATGGGCTGGATCGGACCAATGGGCGTGGCCCCGCTCATATAAGCAAAATTTTGAAATTGGGATACCTTGCACAATTTATTAGCGAGAGTGCTGTAATTTTGTGTACATATACATATCTGGTAACAGTCTACGTGATTGGTCCAAAAATGGGCGGGATATATGCCAAATTTTTGAATTTGATATCTTGAACAATTTGTTAGCGAGAGTACTGCATTTTAGTGCCTATGTATCCGGTGGCAGTCTACGTGATTGGTCAAAAAATTGGCGGGATCAGGCGTGGCCCAGCCCTTATAAGCCGAGAGTGCTGTAATTTGGTGTATATGTTTCTGGTGATGGTCTACGTGATTGGTCCAAAAATGGGCCAAATTGAAATATTTCACACAATTTATTGGCGAGAGTTCTGCAATTTTGTGTTTATGTATTCCACGTTATTGGTCCAAAAATGTGTGGGATCGGACAAATGGGCGTGGCCCCGCCCAAATGTCCACGTCTACGTGATTTGTCCAAAAATGGGCGGGATCTGACTAATGGGCGTGGCCCCGCCAATATAAGAAACATTTTGAAATTTAAATATCTTGCGCAATTTGTTAGCGATAGTGCTGGTATTTTGGGCAAATGTATTTGGTGGCAATATTCCTGATTGGTTCAAAACGAACGGGATCGCAAATCTAAATCTGGACCGGGTCCAGCTAGAAGTATAATAAAGAACGATAATATTCAAATTGAATCCGATTGCTAAAGTCAATGTAATATAAGCAATTAAAATATGAAAATATGAAACCCTTGACAATGGCAGTGTTATAAGTTGTTCACTCATATCGGAATTTGAGTTAATATTTATATCTATATCTTATCTATATATATAAAAATGGAAAAATGTTTGTATGTATGTATGTGTTTTATAAACGCTTAAACTACTGGACCGATATTAAAATTTTTTCTTTTGTTTGAAAGCTATTTTGTCTGAGATGGTTTTGGAAAAATTTTTTTGCAAAAAGTGGGGCAACGAAGTGGACCGGGTCCAGCTAGTCTAATCATAAAAAATGTAACTCATAGTACCAGCGTTTGATAAAGTATGATAAAAATGGTGCTTTAGAAATTCGGGTTTTAACACTTTTTAAAAACCTGAATTTTATGAAAGCCGGTGGACGTTTTATAACTTTTAGGAAAAACAGTAAAAACCGGCACGGGGTTTTCTTGCACATTTAAGATAGTAGGAGAAATACAGCATTGAAAAAACGTTTCTCATTATAAAAAAATAAAATGGAAAAGTCGGTACAGATTTAGATATGGACTGCGCACGAAAAAAATGATGCATGATTTTGGCTTTATAACTTTTTTGCTATTTGATTATTAAAGGCGCCATTTGTCGTTTTCATTTCATTTATTTAATCAAACGGGCCTTCAAGGGCCATATGCTGATAGATTAACAATTTAATAATGTGAATGTCATCAAAAACAGCGTGGGTATAATTAGCTCAATCGACAAGTTATATATTTAAATATGGTTAGCAAACAACAAACAAAAATCGTGAACGGATTATAAAAAAGTTCCAAGAACATTAATGTTCTTCTAAAAAAATGCTAGGAAGGGGGTGATGACTTAGGTTTATAGAGTCACAAGAAGACTTAATTAACTCTTAACCATTAATAGGAAACCTGGAAGTGGCAGAAAAAGAGGGTTTTCAGACCTCAGAAAGGTTAAGAAAATAATAGTCATTTTGAAAAAGAAGCATAACGTTTCGGGAAAAATGATGCATATATGACAAATTGCTCGGAGACTTTTGCAAACAAATTGAAAAAAGAGACTGATCAGAAGACATACAAATACAAATGGCGCAAGGTAGAAATTCAAAAAAGAATTGTGAAGTAATAGAGTTATGGAGTACGAATATTGCAAAAAAAAATCTTTCAAAGAATGATTGCTGAATCATGGATGATGAGATTTACGTGTTATCTGACTTTTTGCAATTACAATGTCAGGAGTTTTATATTGCTTATAGTAGGCAGAATATTGCAGAAGAGCTTCGTGTACAAAAGAAGTCTACGTTTCCCAAAAAGTTTTTAGTATAGCTAGCTATTTGCACATTTGGAGAAATAAACATCATATTCCTTGCCATGGCAGCCATAAATATGGGTAACTTCCATTTATAAGAAAATACGACGTCTCTACAGTTTTCTGGCCGGATATCTCGTCTTGTATTTACAGCAATCGTACTCAGTCAAACTAACCTAACCTATGAGCTATGTTATTTTTGCGGCACCCTGTGTAAGAATATACAGTTTTTGATCTGGGAAAACAGTTATTGTTGTAAAGGTAGCTGTTGTAACATCTTGGGGACGCTGAGGTGATAATCTTAGAGATTTTTTTAATACAGACATAGCTTCTGCATACTATGTATGCATGTCAGATCATCGCGGGGTTCCGTAATGTTATTTGTCCATCATTCTCAATGATGTTATTTACTACTCTTCTCCACTAGATAAGGCTTAATTTATGTTTATAGTTGTTGCTGTTGTAACAGCTTGAAGACGGTAATGCATATACGGGCTTAGGCTTCGGCATATGTTTATTCATTATAAAAATCAGCAAAGTATAAAAATCCCCTATTGAAATATTATAAAATCATTTGTTTGTTTGTTCCAGCATCGCGCCTACACGGCTGACCCAATTTTCTTGACACTTGTCGGACAGATAGGCCAATATCAGGAAATTAACTTAGGCTTCTTTGATAGCATGACCGCTGAGTAGAGTAGTGTAGTTCGTAGTTTGATCGCACGACCACTGAGTAGAGTTGTGTAGTTCAATAGAACGGGTCACATTACTGAACGGTACGAACTAGTTCACCATGACTATTTTCTTCAAATCATTTCGTTCTCTCTACTCAGCTGTGTTCTCAAACCGTCAAAATAAATTTTCGAAATCGTGAACACAAAAATCTACCAGTTACGTACAGCTTTTTAGTTTTTTCTGGCGAAGAGCATGTTTCAGAGATAGAGGTGAACAAATTTAGAGAGCCGATCTCTCTCTCTTTCTCTCTTAAAACGCAATAATAATCAAATTTGACGAAAACTTATTTTATACATATCAATTTCTTAGGATTTAAAATGGTCCATATTTCGATATATGTATTCCTCAAAGAAGGATCCCAATCAATTTTATTTATGTATGTACGTCATAGAAAAATGCATAATAGCATGGTTTTATTAGCCCACATACAAATGTTCCGATTCGATTCTTGGCTCTTTAGAAACCACAAGTACCAACGAATTAGTCTGAATTTTATATAATTTTACCTGAAAAAATCTCAGGATTAATGGTGACCGTTATTATATAGAAACCACGTAACCGACTGGACTGTAATTTGGTTATTTGTGTTAAATTTTACCAAAAAACATTTATACGATCTCATTGCACAAATTCGACAATTTGTATTTTATTTTACACAGAACCATTTCAAGAAGCAATAAACCTCATTGTTCCACATATTTCTCATACAAAAAACAATTCCTTCCAATTGGGCTAAAAAATTACAATTTCCTCTACCGATTTGGCAACTTAACAAAATTCCAGAGACATTTTCTGTTATGTATTTGAATGCGATCTACTACCAATTTTATTTGCCTTATTCTAACAAACAAAGTAAGCCCGGGACCGTCCAATGTAAAACCCTTTTGAGAGGGGTTTGAACGAATCCGACCACTATGCAATGTTATTGTCAAGGGATCAAACCCGCCACACATGGGTTAATATTTTTTCTCAGGTTATTTGCTATATCAGCCTATGTTTAATTTGTGACAGATTTATTTATTTCAAAAAGTATATTTCGCATGAGAGTTTCTTTTTCTTTGACCTTGTAGAGTTAGATCAATTGTGCAATAATATTAGGAGGAGTTAGAATAATAAAAAATAAATAAAAAACTAATATCTCTAAAAATAAAAATAAGTAATAATTTAAAAGAGAAGTAGAAAATAAGCATTGCTACGAACTATGTTCTGTAGTAATAACATGTAATACAGAAATTATATGATATTATATTAAAAAAAGGAGTATTATCCATTTCTTGGGAAAACAAAATTGAAAGCAGTAATATTGATATTGAAATTTGGCTTGAAATCTTAAAGATATCCATCTATCTTTCAATATAATATCAAAGACAAACGAGTCTATTTTAAATAGGAACGCTTACATTTCATCAGCTATTCATTTTGTTGTGTTTTCTTTTGTACATTTCGTGTTTCCTTTTTTCTTTGTAATTCAGTTTTAATTTCTCTTTGTAGACGACATAAAAGGTAAATGAAATTTTCCACTCATCTTGTTTCGCCTGTCGCCGCTGCATTGTTGATGAATTCAAAATCAGTCTCTAATAAATCATTCCAATTGCCATTTGGCTGTATATGCTCGTGTCCCGCTGTTGCTTGGGGATGTAGCTGTTGGGCGACTTCAAAGCCATCCTCATTGTGTGACAGTGTTTGGGAAAATTTCTGGCATTGCAAGTAGAAGTTTTTTAACATATTTTCATGCAACAAATGATCATAAAGTTTGAGCTGAAATGCCACCTTCTTGGCTATCATCAAACGATATTCTTGGCACAAGGGACGAGCATAAGGATTTGAGGAGATCTAAAAAGTTAAAAATGATCAATTATAATTTAAATACCTATCATTTTGTTTAGAATTTACTTACATTTACACCCGATTCAGTTTCAAAATATATTTCCGATATACTAAAGACATTCTGCACAGTTTCCTCCAAGGATTTGTTGCTTTTATCTCCCGACACCAGACAATAGGCTACAAAGGTATCAAATATACCCGCTAAATCCAACTCGTGACGATGTTTGAAATGATCTACCACTCGATGGCTGTAGTGTACAGCTTTACGTGGTCGTTCTGATTCGAGTATTAAACGAAACTCTTTGAAAATTTTACCTAAATTCAATATATCGAATAGGAAAATGGTTTTCGGTGTTGCAATGGCTATCAACGATGTTTTGCGATGTCTTGCCGTTTGCACGGGATCGATGAGTAGACCAATCATCGATTGCGATTTTATATCTGCAATCGCTTTGTGGTACTTTTGATCGGTCTGTGTTATATACACCAAAGAGTCGTATTGTGTTTGTAGCAATTGGAAGTCCAGCGTGGACAATTGTATACTGAATCCTCGGCATTGTTCTTTGCTGCTTACAGAATGATCGCGTTCTTTTTTTCGATTCTCTTCCAAATCTATTAAAAGCTCTTCAGACTCGTTTGTAGAATCACTTGAATTTTCACCATCTTTTTCAACAATAACTTTAATACTTTTCAATTGTTGATAGGCTAACATTTGTGGAGATTGAAATGTAAAATTTGTTTTGACATCTCGTACATTTTCCAACTCAAGCATTAGATGTTTCGTATCAATGTAAGAAAGTGTACCCATCAATAGTTCGCGATTTGTTTCAATTAGGAGCATCTGTCCTAAAGATAAGGATTTTACTAGCTCCACAGGTGATGTCATTTTGTACTCTTGTGTTATCTAGGCTGAAAATAAAAAATACATATATTATAAAATAGCAAATTTTTAAACCTTAGAAGTTATTGTTACAGAAGGTCCTAAGGATTTCAGGCCATAGTCTATCGTAATTTCTCCTTAAAAATGGAAAGATTAATTTATAGTTATCTTAGACTTTATGCTTCTGAAGGTATACAAGCAGTGCGGAACCATGATCGCTAATAATTTCTGGAGGCTCTAACACAAAGGAGTTACGATTGCATGTTTTCGGACACTGAGGGCTGTGAGAAGTTTCCGGACTCTTCCACGCACCTGATGGGGACATGCTCCTCGATGATAGGGACGAGGAGTTCTATAACATCCTTGTTGCGGTGGAGGTTAATCTGTTGGCTATAATGATAGTAGGAATTCTACAGATTAACCTCGATAACGCAAAAGCAGCCTCAGCGGCTCTATTGCTGCGCCTGTCCACAAGTGTTATACGGGAACGATACGTAGTAGGAGGGAAGGTATGTGGTATCAGGACGTTTTGGCCAGGAAAGATCAAAACATTTTTCTTTTACCTAATTTCATTAGTAAAGAAAGAGCTGCCACCCTTGAGATGGGTAATGGACGGATTGCCTCCTGTTACTTGCCTTATTAGTGACAGTACCGTTAGCTGTCCTCAGGGGAGTAGTAGAAGAAGAAACCTCTGATTAGTGTGAGCTGATAATTGGCACAGACAAGAACGCTCATCATCCTAACGGATACAAAAAATAGGGGTGAGTCAGTTATTGACTATGTTCCATTTTGTAACAAGGACAATTAACCGATTTTCACAAATAAACAGAAAGGAAGTATTCGACATCACTGACTCCCTGTCAGACAAGATTATTGGTTGGAATGTACTGGGCGACCACTATTTCTCTCACCATTATATGGAGTACTAGCTCCATATAACCCGGTCCACTTCGTTGCACTAGTTTTCAGATCCGTCCATTTTTGGACCAATCACGTAGACTGCCACCAGATACATTTACACAAAATTACAGCGCTACCGCTAAATAATGTGCAAGATATTTCAATTTTTAAAAAATTGGCTTATATGGGCGGATCCACGCCCATTGGTCCGATCCCGTCCATTTTTAGACCAATTACATAAACTGCCACTAAATGCATAAACTTAAAATTTAAGCTTCTAGCTAAAAAAATTTCTCAGACGATATGACCAGCCATGTAGACGTCTATACGGAACAAACAAAAATACATTCTTTTTTATAAAGGGTGGTTAAATTGTAAGGACCGATGTTGAATGTGAACCACACCTAAACGTCAAGTTTTTTCTGCATTTCATTTGACATTTCTTAATTTCAGACTAACTCAATTTGAAAATGGGCGTTCAAATCAAAATACATTTCCTGCAATTCGTGATGTTTTTTTGATCAGCATAATCGACCAAATGTGTCCACAATCGGAAGAATTGTGCGCAAACCGGGTCTGTAGGAGATGTGAAAACAAGTGTGCATGCTCGCCCAGTTCGTTTGATGCGGCTTATGTGTTGCCGACGTCATCGGGCCATACTTCTTCGAAATGAGGCCGGTCAGGCAGTTACTGTGAATGGTGTTCGCTATCGTGAGCTGATAACGAACTTTTTATGGTCCGAATTGGAAGATATGGATGTGGACAACATGTGGTTTCAACAGGACGGCGCCACTTGCCACAAAGCTAACGAAACAGCGATAGATCAATTTGCCGCCAAGATTTGATTTGACACCGTTGGACTTCTTTCTTTGGGGTTATTTGAAAGAAAAGGTGTACGTCGATAAGCCAGCAATAATTCAAGAACCTCAATTATGCCTCAGCGTCATCGAAAATTTGGACCATGCAGATGAGCCGCCGAGGTCGCGGCGGCTATTTGGTCGATATGTTGTTCCATACATAATTTAACCATACCAATATTATCATAATAAAAAGAAATGACAATAATTTCCTAAACAATTTGTGTTTTATTCAAAATCAACATGGGTCCTTATAATGTAACCACACTTTATATAGAAGATATACATATTTAAACTCGCTGAAAACCTGCTGTCCACAGAAATATGATGAAGACACCTGTATGAGAAAATTTTTAAAAAAGGTCTTAAATTCTTTACGAACCCAATGACAGAGGCGATCTGGCTAATCTGGTTGAACACATCTTTCAATAGTTCTCCTGTCCAAAACCAAGGTACAAGGGTAATACTAAACAGTAATGGTGGACTTCTGAGCTAGTGGCCAGGAAAAAGACGTGCAACAGTCTATTCAAGAAGACCAAATATACTGGGGTCACTAATGACTGTGATGCCTATATAGAGTCAACATCTATAAGAAGGAGCATAGGAAAGGGCCTTCTGTGGAGAAGGTATGAGACGCCGCACAGTGGTTCAGAATCGTTTTTTACTGACAAAAACTCTGTAACTTTGGAACCTTTAGAGATATTTTAGTAATTTTGTTTAGTAATTTTGTTCGTCAGGTAACTCCTTAAGCTTTTCGCCAGTTTTTATTTCAATAAAATCGGGTCAGCAGTTATTGAGGAATTCAAGGTCAAAGTTGAACTTTTGATTTTTTTAATATTTATTTATTAAAAGAATGTCATACGTTGATAAATAAACCATTTTAATAATACATTTTGTAAAACTTAAAAAAAAAATTTCGACAAAACAATTTCGTCGATATTTAAAAAAATACCTTGTATAGCAAACTTTTTTATATTTTGTATTTGAACAACAAGGGAAAGCTTTTATTTTTTACTTATATATGTAACAAAAACAGTAAATTATAATATTTATTCGTTCGGTTGAAAAATTGCCCAAAAATATTCCATATTTTGTTCCGTATTATTTCTGTCCTCTAGCAGCCCTCTTGCATCTTCATCTAAGTCCCGATGTTCTACTTTCCATTGATTTCGAATGCTGGAGATGAGGGAATCTGACGTTGCCAACAAAATATTAAATAGATCTTCGTTTGTACAATTTCGAGATATTTTTCTGGTATTGTGCTGTCTATAAAACCTGTAATCCTTATTTCTTTTTTCCTTCCTGGGCTTCCTCTGATAGATCTCAGATTGGTACCAAATGATGCCTAATGACATCTCCTCCATGATAAAAAATTTTGTAAACTGTTGCAGACATACATATTTCTCCATGAATGTTTGGTATTGTATATTCGTGCAGTTTTCTTGGTATATTCATTAAATTTGTTTAGCATAAATTTATTTATGGCACGCAAGTACATCGATAATTGTTTTAATTTTAAATCTTGAAATGAGATTTATATCAACAGGCTTTTTCGGGATCAGAAAAGAACCTTCTTGCTGTATTCCTATCATTGGTATTGCCTGAACCTTTTTTTTGGTTGGTCTATAATCAACCCACATTTGAGAAATTCATCCTGAACATGTTTCTTTTTTAAATTTCATAAATCCTTGTTGGTGTCGTTGTTTCTTATTGATCCAAATCATAACTGATTTTAAGTATGTGTTCCATAAATCGTATTCTTGTATGTAGTGGCGATAATCCAAATTCATATGCATCAGTATTATCTGATTTCTGATTCTCCGGAACTTGGTTTAATTTGCTTGATGTAGATTGACATATAATGCAACTGGATGAAGCCTTTGTGTCAGTCAAAGCCTGGCCAACTTTTCCATCGTCAGCACTTATTGGTAGTTAACTTCAATTGTCTGGCCTTCAATTTCTACTTCTATGGCTGCAGTCTTATAATTTGGGTTCTTATTCCATTGACTTCTCTTTTAATGATATCATGAGTTTATTTTAAAAATGCAAATTTGATTGGTCTGCAGTATTTCGTAGAAGATGGTGTTTGATTTTTCCAAATATCCTTTGTCTGCATCGTACTGGTCGAAGGTTCCGAGTCTTCCAAATTCTTTATCAATTGCAATGGCACAAATGAACACCATTTAAGTTTAGGTTTAGGATAGGGTGGCAGCCGTTAGGCTGCCTAGAAAGGCCGACCCCAGTAGGTCCAGTCGTCGTTTACTCAAAGCGGGACAGTCGCATAGCAAGTGCTCAATGCTCTCCACTTCTTCCTCATCTCCACAGCTTCTGCAGAAGTCATTGGAGTTAATACCCAATCTTCTGGCGTGTTCGCCGATCAGGAATTGTCTCGTCAGAACTGATACTAACGTAGATAATTTTTTCCTTTCCAGTGCGAGGAGATATTTTGACCTTCTCAGGTCGTACCTTGGCCAGATTTGTCTAGCTACCCTACAGGTGCCGAATTGTGTCCATCTGTCGTTGGACTGCCTGATTGCCTCTTGCCTTATCCAAAGCTTGCACGTGGGTAGTGGCGCACCAATATAAGCAAATTCTTCGAGAATTTGTAAAGTCGTCCCTTTCCTAGCAAGTTCATCGGCTTTGCAGTTCCCCGGGATATCCCTATGCCCAGGCACCCATATGAGGTGTATATTAAACTGCTCAGCCATCTCGTTAAGAGATCTGCGGCAGTCGAGGGCTATTTGTGAATTTGGCATCCAGAGAATTGATGGCAGCCTGGCTGTCCGAGTAAATGATAACGCCAGTGTTGGTTACTATGTTCCGACTCAGCCACTTGGCGACTTCCCATATTGCCATTATTTCAGCTTGATAGGTATCTGGTAGTCTGTGAGCTATATCCAAATTAAGTTCTTCACAGTGTACTCCGAAGCCAACCTTTTCATCAAGCTTCGAACCATCCGTATAGAAGTGGAGATGGTTTCTATTTCCGGGTATTCTGCCATCCCATTCATCCCTCGCTGGTATCATAGTGATGTAGTTCTTCTCAAAGGTGCGCAGCGTTGATATATAGTCCACTCGGTCGGTTACCATAGCACTACACTTTGATATCCTCATGTGACCGTAGTTCTTGTACCTCCACATTGATAGGCAGTTTAATCTTAGTGCCGCTTTGGTTGCAACTTCTCTCGCCACAACATTAATCGGCAGTATATGGAGAAGGGCTTGTAGAGACTCAGTCGCTGTAGTCCTTAACGCTCCGCTTATGCACAGGCAGGCTGTTCTCTGAACCCGTGATAGCAGGTTTGTGATGGTTAGTTTGTCAGTTGCCGTCCACCATACTACAATGCCGTATAACAGTATTGGACGAACCACTGCTATATGTATCCAATGGACAATTTTAGGAGAGGGCCCACCGCGACCCTACAGCTTTCCTGCAGGAATATAGGGCGATGTTGGCCTTCTTTACACGTTCCAGTACGTTTAGTCTGAATGACAGTTTCCTATCCAAAATTATTCCTAAAAATTTTGCACTTTCAGAAAAGACTAGATCTGTACCATTTACACGAGGAGGAGGGTCCACATGAGGGACATTATTCATCCTAGTAAAGAAAACCAATTCTGTCTTGTTTGGGTTAACACCCAAACCGCTGCTTCTGGCCCATCTAGCCAACTTGTTCAAAGCCACCTGTAGAATGTCTCGGAGGACGTTTTCGAATTTGCCACTCACTGCGATTGCCAGGTCGTCCGCATATGCCACGGCCTTGCAGCCACAACGTTCTAGATCTAGCAGGATTTCATTCACCGCTAGGTTCCAAATTAGTGGAGACAGTACTCCTCCTTGTGGGTTCCCTCTGATTACAAACCTTGTTAGAGTTATGGACCCTAGACATGCTGTTATACGTCTTCTGTTGAGTAGTCTTTGAATTAGTCTAATCAAGCTAGAGTTCACCTTTAGATATTTAGCATCTGGGTGTATGTTGTTAAAAGCCCCTTCTATGTCAAGAAATGCCACCATGGTGAATTCTTTGAAATGTAAATGTGATATGCTCGACCAGATTATCCAGATCGGCTTTGTCATTCGGTTTATAAAGAAGTTTAGAGTTGAGGACCTTTTTAAAATTCTTCTCATACAGGTGCCACTTTGTCTTCCTCACATTTCTGTGGACAGCAGGTTTAGGCATTTTATCGGCGAGTTTGAACTCTATATAATGGTGATCCGAGAATGAGTGATCGTCCAGTACACTCCACCCAATAATTTTATCTGACACTCGGTCAGTAGCAAACGTTACGTCTAGTACTTCTTGTTTGTCTTTAATTGTAAAGGTCGATTTATTACCTACATATGTTACAAATACTTCGGTTGGTAGTTAGAATAAAGTCAAGAAGCGAATCACCCCTATTGTTTATATCCGTACTACCCCAGATGGTATGATGAGCGTTCGTGTCTGCGCTAACAATCAGCTCGACCTCGTCAGACGTTGCTTCTTCTACTACTTCCCTGAATAGAGCAGTCGGTGCTACAGCTTCATAAGGCAAGTAACTGGAGAACACCCAATATATGCGATTACCGATCTCCAGACTAGCAGATGTTTGGTCTTTACCACTTAAATTAGCCAGGAGAAAGATACTTAGATCTTTTCTGGCCAAAATGCAGGTTCTTGGAGTGCCTTCACATTTGGCCACAAGAAGTTTAAAGTTTGGTGTCTTGATACCGCACACCTGTCCTCCTATCAGGACGATGGATCAGGACGATGTCTACTGCACCTGTGGACAGGCGCAGATATAGAGCCGCTGAGGCTGCTTTAGCGTGATGGAGGTTAATCTGTAGAATTCTTACCATCATTGGTAATTGACAGATTGACATCCACCCCGTCAAGGGTGTTATCGAACTCTTCGTCCGTATCATCGGGGAGCATGTCCCCGCCAGATTCGTCAAAGAGTCCGGAGACTTCCCTCAGCCCCTCAGTATCCGAAGTAGTGTTTTCATCCTCAGAGAATGACGTTACAGATCTTCTGTTAGAGTTAGAGTCACCAGAAATAATGGTCGTGTGGACCTCCGCACTTCCAGAAAGCCTTGTATCAACCACGGTCGACGACTCGGCTTCCGCAGTGGGAGCTATATCCTGATTGTATACCTTCAAGACTATAGTCTCGAAACCATATTGCAGGGTTGCACTTGCACTTTGTATATGGAAGGTGGATTCAGCGTTAAGGATCAAATTGACCTGACGCTTTTTACCATCCGCCTCACCCACCTTGCTAATTCTCCAATTATGGGTCGGCAAACCAGGATTGGAATCTTTTATTATCTCTAATATATCAGCCGGGTTGGAGGGTTCTTCTGTAACCCAGGTGATGCCTCTAGGGTGACTAGGGATGTTGTTTTTTCGACAACATCCAACTGGGCTCCCGGCCACACCTCACGCGCTCGACTCAGAGCAGCCTTATACAGATCTACTGATCTGGCATCACCATCTGGCTTTACTCTCCCCTGATGCCATCCTGCATCGTTGCAGACTGGTGGTGTGCCCGGCATTTCTCTTTCGACATCGAGGTAATGAGGCATTATGGCGGATTGCACATGGCTCCATTTGTCCTTGAGGATGGATCCATCCTCACTACTTCTGTCTATAACAGCCATTACTAGACTCTCCTTCGCCACTTCATTGAAGGGCTTGGTGAGTGTCCTGTTGATGGTGACATTAGGGCCTCTTGCCTTTTTCGAAGGCAGGGGTTCATAAGGTGATCTGATTCTTTTGACTTTATTAGTCGTTAACACAGCTGAATTTGTGGCTCTTTCAGCCGGCTGAGTGGCCTTAGAAGCATCAATGACGCCTTTGGCCAGGTAAGTGACACTTTTTGTTTTTCGGTAAGAGCCGAAGCCTCAACAGCCTCCAACTTCGTCAAAACTCTGAGCGCTATCCGGTGATCATTGTGCTTCCGTTTTGACGGTCGGACATGACGTTTTCCCCTCACCGTACCACCTGTTGTGAGTACTGAGGGGAAATTTTCACCATGTTTGGTGTGGTCGGCTTTGGCCAAGACCAACGGACGGACAGTAGGATGATTGGGGAACCCCGCTCCATCGGAATGCGAAGGCATCAGCGTCGAAGAATTTATTAATTTCTGTTTTAGCCCGTAATAGGTACTACGATGTAGGCCTTCCAGACTTTGTACAGATTTTTTTTTGCGATTGCGTAATAGGTACTGCGTAATAGATTTTAACTATCCGCTCTGTGCTAAACACGTCCGTTCACTACGACTGATCAGAGGGTTAAAAAATTAACCCTCTATCGATAATAGTTTGCGAGAAATGACAATTTCCTTCTACAAAAATATACAAAAATTAGGTTTTTTTTTTCAAAATTACATAAAATATTTGTTTTCAGCAGCACACCACGCCCACAATAATAAATATTTTGATCTTATTTTTTGGCTACCCTAGTCTCAATATGTTTGCTATTGAATGACATTAAAATTTTAGAAATCGGCGATGACAAAAAATTTGACTTGAGTGCTCAATGCTCTCCACATCTTCCTCATCTTCACAGCTTCTGCAGAAGTTATTAGAGTCAATACCCAATCTTTTGGCGTGTTCGCAGATCAAGCAGTGTCCGGTCAGAACTGTTACTAACGTAGACAATCTTTGCCACTCTAGTGCGAGGAGATATGTTGATCTTCTCAGGTCATACCTTGGCCAGATTTGTCTGGCTACCCAGCAGGTGCCGATTTCTGTCCATCTTTCGTTGGACTGCTTGATTGCCTCTTGCCTAAGCCAAATCTTGCACGTGGATAGTAGCGCACCAATATATGCAAATTCTTCGAGAATTTGTAATGTCGTCCCTTTCCTAGCAAGTTCGTCGGCTTTGCAGTTCCCCGGGATATCCCTGTGCCCAGGCACCCATATGAGGTGTATATTAAACTGCTCAGCCATCTCGTTAAGAGATCTGCGACAGTCGAGTGCTGTTTGTGAATTTAGGGATGTTGCCTCCAGAGAATTGATGGCAGCCTGGCTGTCCGAGTATATGACAACGCCAGTGTTGGTTACTATGTTGCGACTCAGCCACTTGGCTACTTCCCATATTGCCATTATTCGGCTTGATAGACACTGCAGGTATCTGGTAGTCTGTGAGCTATATCCAAACTATGCTCTGCACAGTGTACTCCGAAGCCAACCTTTTCATCAAGCTTCTAACCATCCGTGTAAAAGTGGAGATGGTTTCTATTACCTGGTATTCTTCTAACCCATTCATCTCTGGCGGGAATCAGTGATGTAATTTCTCTCGTATGTGTACACTGTTGGTATATAGTCCACTCGGTCGGTTACCATAGCACTACACTTTGACCATCACACCACATTGCCGTATAACAGTATAGGACGAACTACTGCTATATATATATATCCAGTGGACGATTTTAGGAGAGAGGCCCCACCGCAACCCAACAGCCTTTTTGCAAGAATATAAGGCGACGTTGGCCTTCCTTACACGTTCCAATACGTTAAGTCTAAATAACAGTTTTCTATCTAGAATTATTCCTAAAAATTTTGCACTTTCAGAAAAGACTAGATCTGTTCCATTTATCCGAGGTGGAGGGTCCACATGTGGGACTTTATTCATCCTAGTAAAGAGAACCAATTCTGTCTTGTTTGGGTTTACGCCCAAACCGCTGCTTCTGGACCATCTAGCCAATTTGTTCAGAGCCACCTGTAGAATGTCTCGGAGGACGTTTTCGAATTTGCCACTCACTGCGATTGCCACGTCGTCCGCATATGCCACAACCTTGCAGCCACAACGTTCTATATCTAGCAGGATTTCTTTCACCGCTAGGTTCCTAATTAGTGGAGACAGTACTCCTCCTTGTGGGGTCCCTCTGTTTACAAACCTTGTTAGAGTTGTGGACCCAAGACATGCTGTTATGCGTCTTCTGTTGAGCAGACTTTGAAATAGTCTAGAGTTAACTTTTAGATGTGACAGTGCCGCAAATACTGCATCTGAGTGAATGTTGTTAAAAGCCCCTTCTATGTCAAGAAATGCCACCATGGTGAATTCCTTGAAATGCAGGGACGATTCGATAGTGCTCACAAGTTCGTGCAGGGTTGATTCTGTAGACTTACCCTTATTGTAAGCATGTTGGTTCACCGACAGGAGTTTTGTATCCAGGTTTTCCCTAATGAAATAATCTAAAAGTCTTTCCAGACCTTTCAATAGGAAGGAGGATAGGCTAATTGGTCTGAAGTCTTTTGGCCTAGTGTGTGATATCTTCCCCGCTTTATGTATGAATACCACTTTGGTATCCCTCCATCGATTCGGGATGTATGAAAGCCTGATACAGCCTACATAAATTTTCTCCAGCCAGGGGATATGTACTTCAACATTTTCTGCATTTCTGCTGGTGATGCCATCTGGTTGAGGTGACTTGAAGGGCTCAAAGCTATTAATAGCCCACCTTATTCTGGATCTCTCAGTCAACATGCTAGCAACGCTCGCACTGTTGTTGGTTCTGTTGATGAGTTCCCCGGGAAATGTCTGTCGAGCAGTACATTTAGCGATTGCTCGCTATATTACCGCAGACCCTTCCTCCCACTGCGCAGGGCTCCTGTATAGAGCCGCTGAGGCTGCTTTAGCGTGATGGAGGTTAATCTGTAGAATTCTTACCATCATTGGTAATTGACAGATTAACATCCACCCCGACGAGGGTGTTATTGAACTCTTCGTCCGTATCATCGAGAAGCGTGTCCCCGCCAGATGCGTCAAAGAGTCCGGAGACTCCCCTCAGCCCCTCTGTGTCAGAAGTAGAGCTTTCGTCCTCAGAGAAGGACGTTACATATCTTCTGTTAGAGTTGGAGTCACCAGAAATAATGGGCGTGGTACATCCGCAATCAAATTGACCTGCCGCTTTTTACAATCCGCCTCACCCAACTTGCTGATTCTCCAATTATAGGCGGGCAGACCAGGATTGGAATCTTTTATTATTTCAGCCGGGTTGGAGGGCTATTCTGTAACCCAGGTGATGGCTCTAGGGTCACTAGGGATGTTGTTTTTTCGACAACATCCAACTGGGCACCCGGCCACACCTCACCCGCTCGACTCAGAGCAGCCTTATACAGGTCTACTGATCTGGCATCACCGAAATATGTATAAGAGCTTTACTGATGCCATCCTGCATCGTTGCAGATTGGTGGTTTGCCCGGCATTTCTCTACGGACATCGAGGTAATGATCCATAATGGCTGATTGCACATGGCTCCATTTGTCCTTGAGGATGGATACAACCTCACTACTTCATCATCATCACTAGACTCTCCTTCGCCACTTCATTGAAGGGCTTGGTGAGTGTCCTGTTGATGGTGACATTAGGGCCTCTTGCCTTTTTCGAAGGCAGGGGTTCATCAGGTGATCTGATTTTTTTTGACTTTATTAGCCGTTAACGCAGCTGAATTTGTGGCTCTTTCAGCCGACTGATTGGCATTAGAAGCATCTATGACGCCTTAGTGACGCCTAAGTGATTCTTTTTGGTTTTTGGTAAGAGCCGAAACCTCAACAGCCTCCAACTTCGTCAAAACTCTGAGCGCTATCCGGTACTCATTGTGCTTCCGTTTTGACGGTCGGACATGAGGTTTTCCCCTCGCCGTACCACCTGTTGTGAGTATGGGGGGGAAATTTTCAACATTTTTGGTGTGGTCAGCTTTGGCCAAGACCAACGGACGGACAGTAGGACGATTGGGCAACCCCGCTCCATCGGAACGCGAACCCGTCAACGAATTTATTAATTTTATTGTCTGTATTAGCCCGTAATATGTAGGCCTTCCAGAATTTGTACAGATTTTTATTTTTTTGCGATTGCGTAATAGGTACTGCATAATAGATTTTAACTATCCGCTGTGCTAAGCACGTCCGTTCACTACGACTGATCAGCAAAGACTCTCAATATTTAAAGCAACGTCACCAGCATACAATAAAACATATGAATTGTGTGGCTTTTCAATTATTTAAGTCTAATAAATTAAAAGAATTTCTATGAAATTAATGTGGAACATCTTTTCCTGCAAAAAGTTAGGCTTAGACAACATTTTACATTTAGAAGTTCGTATAAGGAACTATTCTTTTTGTTAAAGTGGGAATTGTCTTTTTTTAAATACTGCAGGATTCGCTTTTACAGTGCATCTCTGACGTCCGAAAAATCCAGTGCTAACTTTACAACATCCAAAGAATGAACAAGCTGGCATGTTGCAGGAAAAATTTAATATTATGAATCGTTGTTGTAGCAACATGGAGACGCTAATTATGAATTCAGAATCTTTGCCATTTAAATGAAAACCTTTAAAATAATATATTTCATTTGATTCATCGATTATCACCTTCAAATAATCGGAAATGCGTCATGAATATTGTTTTTACAGCTCTTTAACTGCGTTGTAAAATTACGCCGTCACATCGTATATCGGTGTTATCATTTTGACGCTGTTACAACGCTTTAATCCCACCGTGTGATGACGGTTCACAGTGCTTTCACGACGCTTTGAGGATGGTATTTTTCTGGCCGGGTATACTACCACAGAATTCTTTGCACTTTCAGGAATTTTGAATTTAAAGTTTAACTTCCTGCCCAGTAAAATACATATGTATGTTGCGCTTTCATAGAAGGGAATTTCAATACAGCCAAGGTGGCGGGAGAAAACAACTAGTTCCGTCCCGGTTGGGTTCACAACAAGACCATCGGAAGCCTATTTTGCGGTTGTATGGATGTCTCTTAAAGTACTCTTAACCTTCCCTGTAACAGCAATTGTCACGTCATCTGCATACACAATAACCTGAACGCACATCTTCTCCAGCGAAAGCAGAATATTGTTGTGGAGGGATTCCATAGCAGAGACAGAACACCCCCTTGGGGCGTTTCCCTGCTGACAATTATACGGGTGTCAGTTGACATCCGCGTCTCTTAATCAGAAGATTATGAATGAACCTACGTACTCGTATACCAAAGCTAACATTACTATTCCTTAACAGATATGGATCCTTCAATAAAGCAGACAGATCATGCAGGCAGACAGTAGCCTGTGATAAATTTTAGTCCTAAGGTAACTATCTATTAATCCAGGGTTTTAAGGAGAAATGGCGATAGACGAATTGGACGGAAAACCTTAGATCCATTAAGGGACGCTTTTCCCGCTTTTGGGATGAAAACAACCTTGGTTTCTCTCCATTTTGTTGGTATATAGGACTGATTGGTACAGCATATATATATATATATATATCTGAGCCAGGAAGCAATTGTATTAGCCACTGCATGTGGCCCCCCTGGCGAGACTTTGTCTGGTCCTGGTGACTTAAAAGGTTTTGTTAGCCCAAAAAATTTATAGATTCGGTTACTATGTCGCTGGCGACCTCTGCTAGCTGCACTTCAATGCAATCCCCAGTTAAAGTATTCAATGTCTTTTCAGAGTTGCCCGAAAAATTTGTATCCAGGAGTACGCTGGGAGCGGTTCTTCACTGGACGTAGTCCATGAACTAACATCTTTCTTGATGTACCCAATAGTACAAGATGTTGAGGCTAAAATTTTCCGCCACCTTGAGGCTTCGGATGCGTTTTCTACGCCACTACAGAAATCTATCCGGGATTTTTTTTAGCCTTTCTCAACTCTTTTTTGTACCGCTCGAGTTCTTCCTTATATGTGCCCAGTCCTGTGGGGCTCATGGACGCATCAGTATAAATACTGCGTGCCTCCGAAGCCTATCCGCCTCATCCAATCGACCGACGTTCCAGTTGTCCAGTTGGAAGCCCAAGATTGCAAACCTTAAGTCACGGATTCCACATCGGCTGGTATAGCCGGAATCCATGCAGGTGCCCTGCCCCGAGGAGCAGCGTTACCACTGAACCCTTTGGTCCTTTTGGATGCCGGCGGTTCATCTGGAGAGAGCAACCTTTTAATAGGCTGCTGCTGTATGTATGTTGATGCGGTATCCTGTTGTTCAGAAATACTCAGTGCCCACATAAGGATTCTCTCTGCTTGTTGGCCAGATAAGTATGGTCGGCTTTTTCAAGCCTCTTGAGGATCTTGAGAGCCATGCGCCGATCATTAAAGTTCCTCTTTGAAGGACGGATATGCTTGCCATAGGAAACCGAAGTGTCGGGAAATGCTGCCGCTTTAGAAAAGATATTTGGATCACTAGGCTTGTTGCCAAGCCAATGTTTAGATCCTCGTGTATTTCTTGTAGTTATATCGATTAGTTGTTGGTGTTGTATTGTGTCTGTTGGGTATTGATTTATTTATAAAAGAATCTGCGGAACTCACTATAACTCGGCAAGCTCGGCTACAACTTTTGTTAGGCACCAGCTCTAAACATACTTGTATAGACGGCCATTCTATAGTTTGCCCCGTATTAAATTACGTTATCAGACGCGACTTAATAGATAAAGGCTTTCTCTCGTGCGTTAATTGCTTCCAATAAAGTTTTAAAATACTAAAAAAATTGGTCAAAATTGTTTATTCAGATTTAATAGATTTGTGGTTATCTTCCAATCAAAGAGAAAATATTTCTGTTCTATAATCTTTTATAAAAGAAAAAATTGCAATATTTTCAACAGAAGACGATGGTAATGATGCTACCTTAGCTTTAAGTATTATTCTCTTTTATGTTTTTTACGTAAACATCCTGATGATGCAATTCACGAAAATTGCGAAATATCGATATAAAAATATAAATAAATAAATCACTCAAAAAAAGACCTCGAGCTTGAAAATCATTTATTCTAATTGTTAATAAAAAGGTTGAATAATATACACAAATTATGGGAAAAAAAATAAAGTCATTTTATGAAAAATCGACGCGTTTAAAGAGTTGTTGTTATTGTCAAAATTTGAAAATTCACGTTATTTTCAGAAAATTGTTCTGGAAGCAACCCTAGTTGATAAGGCCATTTATTCAGTAAAACAACAACATAAAAGTTTGACTGTGCAAGAAAACTGTAAATGTTACGAAGTTAGGTTAGGTTAATGTTACGTAAATACCGAAAACATTTTTGAATTCAGCGCGTCATAATCCATTTAGAAATGAAGTTTCATTGTATTCTGACAACTCCTTTTAATTTTCTTAATGTTGCGATGTTGGATATTAGTGCTAGGAGAGCCGCTTTACTATCGACAAATATTCCTATACGATCTGTTGTATTATTCTGCTGTGGTATTTTAAATGCTTCCTTTATGGTCATTATCTCCGCCTGAAATATACTGCAATACTCAGGAAGTTTTAATGAGTGTAATACGTGAGCTTTCTCGGACTCATGAACTAACGCCACAACTCATTTTGGAGCCGTCCGTGTATACCTTGGTGTCGTATCCCGTCAACGGAATTTCGCTATACCACTCTGTTCTACTAGCGAAATGGCTTTTCGAATGTCATTGGAAGAGTTCAGAAGTGTACTGTGGTTATTATTTCTCTGGGATGTTTATGAAGGATACGAGCATGTCACTATGTTCTATCTTCCTAAATTCCCTGAGCGTGTAATTTTGTGGCCTGCATGCCGCACTAAGTTTTATGGCAATATGTGCATCAGCGTGTTGAGGATTTCGGCAGGACCCGTCATGAATTAGTTGATAAAGATTTTCTCGTTATAATCCCAATTTGTTAAGCGGACGAATTGGCCTTGACGATTTTGTTGCTGATGTAAAAAACCCTGACGAAGTAGAAGATATTTTTCATTTTCTTTGCCAAAGTTCAATTTTATCTTACAGAAGAAACGTGATACTGGGTTAAATTTTCTTTTAGGAATTGGCTGAACCTAAAACGTTGGACCCTCTAAGACTTCTACGATTCACCAAGGCATCGGATCGAAACTCTAGAGCTAATTGACATTGAAGAAGAAGAAATAGGTATATGAGGAAACAAAATGGATGAATTGTCTCAGTGGACGCTTTGTCTCATTCGCCAAGCGTCATCCTCAGTTAACCTAACCTAATTAATAGAGACAACAATAAATTGAATGTCATTTGTTTAAGCAAGAATGACGCCATCCGAAGAAAGCAACTAATTACAGCAATAATAACTCCACCACTAATTCTAACAATGCGATCTTTTATGTATGTATATTAAATATTCATTGGGACAAAATTTCAGAATGAAATAACTATGAAATAACTACGGAGCCATTAGCATAGTCATTCTTCTTTATTTCTAAAAGTAAATACCTCGTTTTTGCAGCGATGAGGAACTGTTTAATTTTTGTAAAAAAAGTCAGTATTTGTATTTATTTTTTTGTAGAAATTCTGAACTCACTGCTTCATTAGCTGTGTTGAACTTTTTTAACAAAGAAAAACAATTCAGCATATGGCACTGCAAATTTAAAACGGTAACCCATTTTACAGTTAGAACTAGGGTTGCCAGGTGGTGATTGTGAAATTACTGGACCCTCAACAAAAATATCCTGAATTTACAAAAAATTCCTGAACAAAAAAAATTAAATTACAAAAATTAATAACATAACAAAATGATTATAAACGTATCTAAATGTGAAGCTATTTTCTACATAGATCTAGAAACTCTTCTCTGTCAAATTTAATAATGACTTATACAGTACTTTAATACAAAATCGGAGGAACATATATATATATAGTGTTGTGGCTATACGAGTATGTATATACATATGAACTTATTTTCTTTAATCGTGTCTGAGTTCGTTTCTGCACCAAGAATCTCCCCACTGCTGAATTTCATAAGGGTTGAAAGGAAAATAAAGCTTCTATAGGTCTTTCATGCCAAATCGGAAGAAACTTATGTATATTGGGTGGATATATCTAAATCTGAACCTAATTTCTTCCAAATTGGCAGTGTTTATTTTTATACCAAGAACTTCTCTCCACCAGATTCGTAATGATAGGATGTAAAACAAAGATTATAATAGGAAGGGCCATATCTAAATCCCTGATTTTCTTAAATTTGACATAGATTAGCGCTTATCGGAATGGACATACATATATATAACCACTTAAGTCGAGTTATGTCATTTTCGTGTTGTTTTTTTTGATAAATGTATTAATTTGTCTATGATCTACCCACTGATATCTAACATTTGCGAAAATAAGCGTTTTGAGCATTTTTTGTCGCATGGAAAATTTTCACTCCCAAAACTTGTATATGCTGCCCTGAATACTTTTATTTTTCGACTTACGTGGTTATTTGTGAAAACCACAGATATATGGGAGCTACATCTAAAACTGAACCGATATTGTCCATATTAACTGGACGAATAAAATACTGTTCACAAAATTGCATGAATATCAAATGAAACTATAACTCATAATTTCCGAATATCAAATGGGATCGTCCTAAGGGCAAAATAAATGTATGTGCAAAATTTCGTTGAGGTCGGACTTATATTGCGATATACCCTAAAATATACACTTTATTTTATACACTTTATAATATACACTCTACATTAACAATTTGTTTCATTTATATTTTATTAGATATTTTTTGGATTAGTTACCACTTTAATATTTCCTGAACAAATAAATTTTTTCCTGAAAACTGAACAAGACCCAAAAAACTGAACAATTCAGGAGAATTCAAGGCATCTAGCAACCCTAGTTAGAACTAGTGTTGTAAAAAATCTTCTAATTGTGGGTACCCGTGGGAAATTAATTTCGGAAGTCGTTCCTCTCCTAAAGACTGATGAAATAATTCCCTTTTTGTAACTCGATTTTTGGTTTCGATTATTATGACTAATTTTTGTAATTAGTATAAGCGATATGTTGAAGTACATAATTTTAAGAAACAAATATTATGTAAGTTATTTCGTAATAATGATAAATGTTAGCTATATGCATATTTACCCATTTTATTAAGGATTTTTTCAAATTTAATGAACATGAAATGTAACAATAAAATCTGTTGAAGTCTTTTGTAAGATTACAAAAAGTCCACCGAAAGCGGCCAAACAATGCCGAATTGAACAGTACGTATGTATGTATATACAGTATTTTTTAACAAGCTGCATTTCATTTATAACTTCTTAAATAGGCAGTTCCCCAGGATGTATCCAGGGGATCGGTTGAGTGTTGACAAATGCAAACCTTTATAATACAGGGCAATTACATTTCGCACACGTCTATGGCAGAATGATTGCTTTGCTTGTTCGCAGAAAATCAGGGCAAACGCAGAGACAAAACGGCTGAGAAGCTCCGATTTATTTCTAATAATTTCGACTATTTTAGCCTAGGCCAGAAGCAGAGGTTTGAGCTTTAAGCCAAGTAAGGCAGAATTGGCTCTTTTTAATAAGATGTATAGGGATTCGCGTGTGGTCCACGCTAAGCTAATGGAACACTGTGATATTTTTTTCCGAAAGTGCAAAATGTTTAGATGCAATCCTATACAGGGAATTTTGCTTCAGACATTATGTATTGGAACGGGTAAAGAAAGCTGAAGTGGAATTGGATATACATACATAGCAGAGTGGCATCAAAACAAAAGTTCGTGTTGTTCAAATCTTATATGAAAATTGTGTTTTTTTAAGTATATTCGCAAAATATTCCGTTTCTGCGATCGCGAAATTAGGGGCTATTTGCGGTTTACATAACCTCTATAAATCGGGGTTTCCCTTAATAAAACTGTAATTTTGTATTACTTTTAGCAATTGAACACGAGACATTCTTTAACTTCCTTTAATGTCTCGACGTGACTTCCTTTAAAAATATTGCAAACTAAAGTAAATTTTTGTAAAATTTTTAATGCTTTTTTTTTACAAAATCGGAAATAACTTGTTCAATTTTGGTCGGATTTTCTCTATTCATAACTCGTTATAGAACTGCCGATCTCACTATCTAATTTTTATAAAAAAATTAACTCTTTCAAGGCCCTAAACTTTATATTTAATTGTTAGTCCCAAATGGGTTAAAGCGAATTA
The DNA here is from genome assembly GCA_963930755.1 of Eudasyphora cyanicolor. Taxonomy (NCBI): domain Eukaryota; kingdom Metazoa; phylum Arthropoda; class Insecta; order Diptera; family Muscidae; genus Eudasyphora; species Eudasyphora cyanicolor. The sequence goes on from OZ005735.1 coordinate 55,871,355, forward strand.
ATTGTCATAAAAATGATCCTATTCATGTTCATTATTTAAACCTTAAAAGCTGAAATTTTTAAGAAGTTGAAAATTTTGTAAATTTTTCTATAAAATTATTTAAATTCAAGTGAAAATAAAAATTCAAATTCGAAAAATATAACAATTGTTCTAGCTTAGGACACATATTTCGAATAAAATTTGCTAAATGGTTATTTTTGTGATTTCAGCTTTTGCGGTTGAAATAATTAGTGTAGGATTTTTTTATGGCAATTAATTCGTTTTAAAATGGCCCAGTTTTTAATGTCCAGTGGTTAATTTCTAAAAGTAATAAAAATTTACAGTTTTATTAAGGCAAAACCCGATTTTTAGAGGTTATGTAAACCGCAAATATCCCCTAATAATTAAACCAAATTCAAAAGTTTTTTATTTAATGTGAATTACAGTCGATACAATTAAGTTCTAAATAAAACGTCATTCAAATGGCCTCCACGACTTCTTCTGCAGGAACGAATTTGATGAACCCAATTTTTTAGCAATTTACACTAAATCAAGTCGTACGTCATGAATGGCACGTTCAATATTGACTTTAAAAGCTTGGAGAGAGTCTGGTTTATTTCGAAAGACCAATGACTTCAAATAACCCCACGAGAAATAGTCTAATGGTGTTAAATCACAACTTCTTGGCGCCCATTCAATATCACAATTTCTTGAAATAATCGAATCTACAAACTTTTCTCGTAACAATTCAATTGTTTCATTTGCTGTGTGACACGTAGGCACAATGGCAAAAAGGTAGCTCTTAACGAGAGCTAAAATATTGCTCATGGGTGTCAAGGTCGTAGGTCGACTGGAGTGTTTTTTTTTCGGATTTAAAAAAAATGGACTTGGCATCATTTTCAAATGTGAACGGAAAGTTTATTTTTGCTCTAGCTCCTTAACGGCACAGTCTGATAGGAGGGCAAGTAGCAAGATTCAAATTTTATTCTTCAGAAGATCTGTGCAGAAGCTGTGAAAACGAAGAGGTGGTGCTAGTAAAACATAACCATTGTGTGTCTCCTCCAAACATGTGAAAGAAACATTGCCCACTTTGGGCTGCGGTTCTTGAGCTGGTAAATTTAGTTTATGTTATACTCTTTTTAAGGTATTTACAGTGTTTCAATGGGAGGCACTAAATTAGTTGCTAGCCAGTGGGCTTTAAGCCCAAAAGGTTCTGATCACCGTCTTTCATCACAACTAACTATCGCATTTCGTTTCTTCTCCTTTTTCCCTTCAAAAACGAACATAGTAACCGAATGTATATGGTTACTTGTGTGTTTCGTTCATCGATAGGAATGACATTGTTAATTTAACCCTACTGTAACTGTGCAGTAGGCGAGCAAACACTATGCGTAAACGGTTTTGTAATGTTTGAGAGTTGACAGTTATTCCGCGGGACATTTTTTACATTTCTTATCCATTAAATAATTGAGACGAAAAAAAAACAGAAACTCATGGTGGACGGGGGCTTAACGTCTTTCCTAACAAAAGTATGTAGAGCCCTGGCACTGTTTAATTAAAATTGATTTCATGCTCACGATACCACAAATTTGTTGATTTTTACTGTTATTTCTTAACTAATTATATTAAATAGTTTACCGGCTCTATTTTGCTAATTTGTTTCGCAAACAAACAAAACCAAAACTGAGAATAAACAAAAACACATGTCATTCAACCGAAGCCCACAGATATTGCTTTGACGGCGTTAACAGTTCGCTTGCAGCGCCGACATTTTATCTGCAGGGGCAGCGAACAGTGTTCTGCCGGTCGCACTGTGGGAGAAACATTTTCACTGGTATTTAAAAGATATCCTTACACTGGTTTCCATATGTCAGATTGAAGGCCGGGTTAGGCATACGTAACCGTAATTTATCTTTACCGTTGCCCGTTTGAGCGATTAGCCAACGTTGAGAAAACGAGTCATATGTTCTGACAACAACAACACAAAAAAGCCGCGATTTCTTTTTGTTTAGGTTTATTAAAAATTAAGTTGAAAAGAATGTTTGTAAATTTGTGTTTTTTTTAAATCTGTGCAGAATTTACAATAAAAGTAATCAAGAAAATATCGTCCGATAAGAAGATGGGGTGGACGTCCAATAAACAATGACTGGGCGAAAGCCGGGCACTAGAATGCATATGGCAGTTTTTAATTTGTTATTAACATTAATAAAATAAGAATTAACTACGCCAAAGCAACGGATTAGACCGGCAGACCGGAGAGACTAGCAATAACACCACTGTATGTCAAATATAGCTTTATCCTATGATTCCAAGTTGGGAAATATTAACATTCTATTCTTTAAAATTGTAGATATTTGGGTCACGGTTGTTCCATACAATCGATTGCATGGAGTCACAAGCTGGGGAAAACAACAATTCGAAATATTATTTTAGAATGCAGTGAAGTTTTGTGGCGCTTGCTTTCGCCGATTTATTTAAGTGAACGAACTACACAACAGTACAAACACATTGCCAATGATTTTCAACGAATGTGGGATATGCCGAATTGTGTCGGAATCTGCGATGCTTATACATTCATATCAGTTAATGTTGGAAGTTATGGCAGCCAACACGATGGGGGTATGTCCATTAAACTTCAATGTATTTATAATATATTTTAATACAAACAATTTCCATTTCTTAATTTAAATTGAATACAGCTATATTCCAGTACTCTCCGTTTGGCCAATCAGTTATTTTAGGTACAGTACCTGTACCTCCTAGTAAACCATTATCGTCAGGATCCTCTGAAGCCTTTCCCCATTTTTTATTGGCGATGCGGCGTTTCCCCTGAGGAATATCCTTGGTCTAAGTCAAAAACTTTAGACGAGCTCAGAGACAACATCCAACGCGAAATTGCCAACGTTCCGGTCGAAATGTGTCCAAGAGTGGTGGAAAATTGGGTCCAAAGAATAGATCGCTGTTGACGGGCTCGTGGTGGTCATATGACCGAAATTGAATTTCATTCTTAAAATGTAACATTTGGACTACACCTGGAATTTGAACTCTATATCTTAAATATTCTGTGTTTTATTAATATATAAAATCCTTATGTCCTTAATGGAAAACCCTTTACTTATGTATATTTCCACTGAAGAGGGACTCAGCCAAATCCAATCCAATCTCTATCTATAAATTTGTCCACTTTTGTAGAGACGCTTATATTGCTGTCAAATTAACCCACAATGAGGAAGATTGGCGCAATAATTGTCTCGTACTGTCGTCAAAAGGATCCTGAAGCAAATTATAAATTTAATTTTTAATGGAGTCAGCCGCGATCTTCATAAAACTCACCTGTAACGCCCAGCTCCTTGCCAATTTGCTTCCAAGCTTCTCGCTTTTTTTCAGATATCCCATGTGCTGGATTATATTTATTGTATAAATACTCGTTGGACTGCACCAATGAAATCAAATATTTGTCTTTCATGTTTATTTGCACTTTTAAACAACAAATAATTAATAAATCATTTTCTTTACTTTTCTCGGTGAACATACAATTGTAATTGTAAACAACATGTAGTATCAGCTGTTGTCAAATTGTACGTAAACGGAACGTCCAATTCTGATTTCAACAGATTCAAGGCCGGGTTAGGCATACGTAACCGTAATTTATCTTTACCGTTGCCGTAACGTTGCCCGTTTGAGCGATTAGCCAACGTTGAGATAACGAAGATGTTTTGCTGTGTTCGTAAGTAAGTAAACAAAAAAAGCCGCGATTTCTTTTTGTTTAGGTTTATTAAAAATTAAGTTAAAAAGATTGTTTATAAATTTGTGTTTTTTAAATCTGTGCAGAATTTACAATTAAAGTAAATCAAGAAAATATCGTAGGATAAAAAGATGGGGTGGACGTCCTATAAACAATGACTGAGTTAACTACGCCAAAGCAACGGATAAGACCGGCAACGAGACTAGCAATAACACCACTGTATGTCAAATATTGCTTTATCCTATGATTCCAAGTTGGGAAATATTAACATTCTATTCTTTAAAATTGTAGATATGTATTTGTGTCACGGTTGTTCTATACAATCGATTGCATGGAGTCACAGGCTGGGGAAAACAACAATGCGAAATATTGTTTTAGAATACAGTGAAGTTTTGTGGCGCTTGCTTTCGCCGATTTATTTAAGTGAACAAACTACACAGCAGTACAAACACATTGCCAATGATTTTCAACGAATGTGGGATATGCCGAATTGTGTGGGAATCTGCGATGCTAACTATACATTCATATCAGTTAATGTTGGAAGTTATGGCAGCCAACACGATGGGGGTATTCCATTAAACTTCTATTTAATTATAATCTATTTTAATACAAACAATTTCTTAATTTAAATTAAATACAGCTATATTCCAGTACTCTCCGTTTGGCCAATCAGTACCTGTACCTCCTAGTAAACCATTATCGATCGTCAGCATCCTCTGAAGCCTTTCCTCATTTTTTTATTGGCGATGCGGCGTTTCCCCTGAGGAATATCCTTTGTCTAAGTCAACAACTATAGACGAGCTCAGAGACAACATCCAACGCGAAATTGCCAACGTTCCTGTCGAAATTTCGCTGTTGACGGGCTCGTGGTGGTCATTTGACCGAAATTGAATTTCATTCTTAAAATGTAACATTTGCACTACACCTGGAATAAATTAGAACTCTATATCTTAAATATTCTGTGTTTTATTAATACTTTTACTTACATATGTCTATTTTCATTGAAGAGGGACTCAGCCAAATCCAATCCAATCTCTATCTATAATAAGTCCACGTTTGTAGAGACGCTTATATTGCTGTCAAATTAACCCACAATGAAGAAGATTGGCGCAATGATTGTCTCGTACTGTCGCCAAAAGAATCCTGAAGCAGATTATAAATTTAATTTCCAATGGAGTCAGCCGCGATCCTCATAAAACTCACCTGTGACGCCCAGCTCCTTGCCAATTTGCTTCCAAGCTTCTCGCTTTTTTTTTTTTCAGATGTCCTATATGCTGGATTATATTTATTGTATAAATACTCGTGCGACTGCACCAATGAAATCAAATATTCGTCTTTCATGTTTATTTGCACTTTTAAAAAACAAATAATCAGGGTTGTTGTGGAATCCGATTGCTGTCGGAATCGGAATTGAAATCGAGAAAAAAAATAACTTTCTGTGACACAAAATTTATTTTTTTTCTCGCCGTGGAATTCGACTGTTGTTCGAATCGGAATTGAAATCGAAAAAAATAACCTTTTGTGACACCAAAGTTATTTTCTTTCTCGATTTCAATTCCGATTCCGACAACAATCGGATTCCACAACAACCCTGAATAAATTATTTTCTTTACTTTTCTCGGTGAACATACAATTGTAATTGTAAACAACATGTAGTATCAGCTGTTGTCAAATTGTACGTAAACGGAACGTCCAATTCTGATTTCAACCAGCGTTACCGTTGGAAAATTTCAAAAAGGGGCACAAAAAGGGGATTTTTTCGAAAAAAGGGGCAACTGATCATTAAAAAAGGGGGATCAATTTTAAGGTTTTTATTTAAAGAAAACAACAATAAAAAAACAAAGCTTAACATAACAAATAAGTAGGTAACATTAAAAAATGCATTACACAAAAACTAAACAAAAAATACAATGTTATAGAAAACTTCTTATGATGTATACTAAATATATTTTATCACATACATTTCTTTATTTATAGTTACTTTTTTGTAACTTTTTTTATACTTTCTAATTAGATCTGTGCTTGGGACAGATGTGTTTTGTATTGAGTTTTTTTTGATCTCACAATAGATCTGTTTAGAAAAAAACTTATATGTTTATGTACATCAACCTAATGAAAAATACTTATCCATATATTTATTACATTTAAGAAACCACAAGCAAAACAAATTGGATTTTTTATAAACTCCGACCGATTCGAAAAAATCAATTTTCACCATATATTGTTACATTTAAGAAATCACTCAAATTATTTGTATTGTTGCATAGACGCCAATAAGATGAAACGGTGGAAATAAATTCTCATATGCATACACATACAAAAGATAAATGTAAATCGTTTTAGCATATTCGTATATCCCATTAAATAACCTAATTCAGAACGTAGCGCGTGAGGCATTTCCGTCCGTTAGTACGAAAGTGTTGTTATAAGAGTATAAAAAGCAGATTTTTTTCAAAAGCCAAAAAGTGGCACAAAAAATCGAAAAGGGGCACATTTAGTATCAAAAAATAAAAGGGGCGCGATAGTAGCACGGCTGAAAAAAAGGGGCAAATATGCCACTTTAGTCCACAACGGTAACGCTGATTTCAACAGATTCAGCCGTCCGTTTACGTTTCCGTTGGTTAATCGTTTACACCGACTTCCATATGACAGATTGAATCAGCTGATTCGTTACGCTACGGGGGCGTTACGGTTAAGTTTGCCTAACTGGACCTTCAGCCGTCCGTTTACGTTTCGTTTCCGTTGGCTAATCGTTTACACTGATTTCCATATGACAGATTGAATCAGCCGATTCGTTACGCTACGGGAATTCGTTACGCTGCCTAACCCAGCCTTTACACGGGACAACGGCGGCTGATTTTCTAATTATCTTTTGAACTTTCCTTTGCGTTTACACTGTTTCAGCTATTTGTATGTGAATTGGCTATTTTATCCAAGCAAGTGTCAAAGTTTGGAAACAATTGTCTTGTGTGAATCAATAGATGATCCGTCCGACTCTTTAAAAAGTGACAGTTACAAACGATTAAATTTTTGACATTTGTTTTGCTCTCTTCGAGTTATTTTGGCATTCTCTTGTTAGCTCTCGGGATTTCATTTGCTGATTTAAAGATGTGTTTTGCCAATTTTATTTAAAAAATCAATTGAATTTGCTCCAAATGTGCTTGTAAAGTGAATTGTTTGAGGAAAAATGCAAAAAATATGAATATAAAATAAAAACAAATTGGTGCCCTTTCTTCTCTTAACTCTAATGTCAAATCTAATGTTAATCGATCGTAACTCGAGAAATTTGCTTAAAAGTCGGAAGGAACATTAGTTAGATGGGTATACATTATGGCTAGTCACTTTTTTAACTTTTTTGGAATATCAAATTGCTCCTGATATTACCGTGTAGGGCGTGTAAAAACATGAAGATGAATGCGCTTTTATATTTTTAAAATTGCACAAAAACCTTCCGCGCCGATTGCAATTACTTATGCTCGAAACCGAATTTTTAGTTTTGAATTTTTTCCTGATTTTCAAATGTGAGAAAAAAATTGTTTATAATAAGTCTGCTAAATCGCGGATCTTAATTTGCTTTGATATCGTCACCACGAATCTGCTTTTTAATCTAAAATTGGACAGTTTTTGAGATATGGCGGTTTTAAAATTTGCAAACTAAATATATGTATATATTTTTTAAAGAGTAAAACCCCTATATGTCCAAAACTATGTGACAGATGCACAGCAAATTATTAAATGGCGATATTTTAAAGAATGTTTATGGCAATGTTTTTGTTAAATTTTTAAATCAGAACAGTATATTCAGCGTGCCTCAAGCTGTAGAAAGTTGGCCTAGATTGACGCCAAAACGGCTAATGAGGTTTTGTTCAGAATCATTCGACCATGAAGAGATCAACATCGGATCTGCTTCCTTTTGGAGAGTAATCGCGAAATGAGTATTTTAAGCCAAAGAGACAAACTTAATTACTTTGTTTTTATGGATTCCAAAAAATTCGCAATGTACTAATATTGCAAATATCGCGGACACAACAAAACATCTTAGAAATGCTCATATTTAAAGGAAATTATGTTATATTTCTAAATATCTGCGATTTTCTTTACAAAAATAGAGTAATTAAAAAATCGCAGATTTTCCTTACAAAACAATGTAATTAGTAAATTTGTCTCTTTGGGTAAAAATACTGTTTTCGCGATAACTCTCCGAAAGGAAGCAGATCCGATTTTTATCTCTTCATAGTCGAATGAAGAGGATGATTATAAACAAAACTTCATTTGCTGTTTTTGGCGTCCATCAAGGCCAACTTCCGCTTGAGGCACGCTGTATATAATGTTCTGATATAGAAAGCTAACAACAAAAAATTGTTAGAAACAGTCTTCCAAATACCGCCATTTAATAGTTTGTTGATCACGAATCTGCTCTTTGATCAAGAATCTGTCATATACTTTTGGAGATATAGAGGTTTTGTACATTAAAAAAAAAATATTTTGCAAATTTTAAAACCGTCGTATCTCAAAAACTGTATGACCAATTTTAAATCAAAAAGCAGATTCGTGATCACGACATCAAAGTGAACTAAGATCCGCGACTTAGCAGACATATACAAATTTATTTTTTCTCAAATTTTAAAATCAGGATAAAATCAAAACCAAAAAATTCGGTTTCGAGCATCAGTAATTGCATTTGTGCGGAAGGTTTTTGATCGCAAAGTAAAAAAAGGTTTATTTGTAATTAGTTCATCATCCCCGACATCGTAGTGAGATGAGCATTTGCCGCAAAAAAAAGTGACTAACCCTAGCATACATACATACACCGCAAATTTTGTTGATATAAAATCGGAATACCAACAAGTAAAAGCGTTAAGTTCGGCCATGCCGAATCTTATATACCCTCCACCATGGATAGCATGTGACCTCACAAAATAACTCAAACCTAAAGAAAGTAACACCGAAAAACACCAAAACATATAGTAGATGAGAACAGTAGGAACAATAAACAGTAGCAATCACAACAAGTTAGATGCTATATATGGGAGCTATATCTAAATATGGACCGATATAGCCCATTTGCAATCCCAAACAACCTGCAACTATAAGAAATATTTATACCAAATTTTATCAACCTAGCTCTATTATTGCGGACTGTAGCGTGATTACCACAGACGGACTGATGGACGGACGGACATGGCTAAATCGTCTTAGAATTTTACGACGATTAAGAATATATATACTTTATGGGGTCTCAGATCAATATTTAGAGGTGTTACAAACGGAGTGACAATGAATATACCCCCCATCCTATGGTGGAGGGTATAAAAACATTGGCATCTGAGATGGAACTATGTCGTTAAAGTTCGCATGACTTCTATGGACATAACAACCTCGGTAAACACATGCATATAATTGACCTAAGAAATGACGACTTGTGTCGCTGGTGTTAAGACGGCAGCAGTCATATATATTCTCCAGCAATGGCATGGTGCACTTCATCGAACTAATCCTAATCCACCAGATTAGTCAGGATTTATCGGTTAACAATTTAGCCACATTCGTGGCTAACTCGCTTTTTTGTTGGTCCTGCTGTTCCTCGAGTTCCGTCAGGGAGTTTTCAAAACAAAAATTGTAAAATGATCCCAAAAAACAGGAGCTGAATGTATATTTCCTAGAGGATAAACATCGTCTGTAGTCAATGCCCTGGAAGTATGCGATTAAGGTTTAACACTGCGCATTGCGAGAGGACAATCGGACTCGTGAGGTGGAAAATTGTTTGTATATGGTCGAAGTCACCAGGACAGGAGTAAACCGCATTCATGTACGCAATAGATTATAACATCGATGCTTCCGAAGATTTGGCAGTGGGATGGCTAACTGGTAACATGAGTTAAAACTTTAGAGGATGGGACGATAATAATTGGTTGCTTTACGTTTTCAGGCAACATTAATTTTTCGAATAAAACCATATGCTTCAATGTATATCAGCATCGCGGAACAACCTTTTGGCTCCAAAGAACTCAGCTATTTTAGTCTAATTTGAATGTAACCCATGATGGATGGTACGAATACGAAGACTCGCATAATCGACCATATTGTGTGGCTCTGTGTAGAGTGAAACCAATTGGCCTACATTGAAAGTGTGCACGCTTCACAAGGTCGCTTTAAGCAAAGATCGTGCGATTAATGTTCTTCATATCTGCCAAAGGAAGATAGTAAATGCCAGCGAACGGTACGTATTGTTTGTAGTTCCCCCTATGACAACGCCTTTCGTAGAATGTTTCGAGGACACCTGCCCCTAACGTACAATTGTGCAATATATCGCAATCGGCGGGGCCACGGCCATTGGTCCGATCCCGCCCATTTTTGGACCAATCCCGTAGACTTCCACCAGATACATATGGACAAAACTACAGCACTCCCGCTTGCAAATTGTACGAGATATCTCAAATCGGTACTAGACACGAATTTTCTCAGTATCTTCCAGTCATATCCTCTGAGATGAGTCAAGTCTGGTAATGTATCGGATCCGAAATGTTCGGAACTTGCATGTGCGAAAGCCGGGCAGTGACACAGAAATTGTTCCATCGTTTCGATGTTTTCCCTGCATGCCCTGCATTCGTCGTTTCCTGCTAGTCCTATGCGATGAAGATGTTCTTGTAAGCTTGAGTGTCCCGTTAGAACACTCATCATCTTACTAATATCGATTTTGTTTAGTTTCAGAAAACTTCTTGTTTTCTTTTCATTTGGGTCACCCCACAATATTTTTGCAGTTGCTCCTACTGTTGCGCTATTCCACACAGTTTTGTGAGCCATCAATGCCCAGTGCTTCAACTCATTATTCGTGGCTTCGAAAGGTTTCCAATTGTCCAAGTTTATCACTCGAAGCTCCAAGCTGTTTGCTCGTTCATTTCTAATCACTCCGGTGTGTCCTGGTACTCAGCAAATTCGCAATTGGGCTGAGTAATCATTTATCGTTCTTTTACGGACCAGTGTTCCGTTTTCCCAGGAGCATCTGTCTGGCACAAACGAACCACAGGTAGCTGTAAGCCGCACTTCACGAATGCGGTCGGAGATTTCTGGTGTTTGAATGTGACCAACTAGAGATTCTAAAATCTTCTGACGGTACGACTTGTGATCTCGATTTATCCATTCACCCATCACTTGTAGACGTCTTGGTTGGATGTGCAGTATAGTCTCCAACGCTCTTGTTGGTGCACTTCTAAATGCCCCGCTTATGCCTAGACAGCACATACGGTGAATTTTTTGCAAAGGTATTACGTTGCATGTCTTGTCCACTGACGTCCACCACACTACACAGGCGTAGGTTATTATTGGTCTAATCACGCTCATGTAAATCCAGTGAGTCATATTTGGACGTGTCCCCATTTTGAACTATAGGTATTCTGCACAACGACCAACATATGTGGGCCTTTCTAACTCTTTCTTTAAGATGATCTTTCCAATACAGTTTCTGATCCAAGATTACACGCAAGTAATTTACCTTTTTAGTTATAGCAATTGTCTTATTCAGGAATCGAGGCCGGATAAAACGTGTGATCTTCGTTTTTCTTATGAATAGAAATATTTCTGTTTTGTCTGGGTTAACATTTAATCCCCTTGGTTGTGCCCAGTTATATGCTATGTTAAGTGCCTCCTCAGCTCTTCCGCATAATAGGTTTGGATGTATGGCCCTTAGAAGTATTACAACGTCGTCTGCATAACAGACTGGTTTAAGGGCTTTCAGGAGACTGTGTATCGTCGTAACCCATATAAGAGGCGATAAAATGCCCCCTAAGGTATATCACGATTTACCTTGTCTCTCATTTTTACGTCATATGACCTACAAATAATCCACCTATTCCTTAGCATACTGTTGATCCACTTTTTCAGCGCCCGGTCAACCTGAAACTCGTCTAAGGACTACATAAGTGTATCGGTCTGCACCTTGTTATATGCTCCCTCAATATCTATGCAAACAGCAAGTATATACATTTGACCATGTCATCAATTATTCGCTCCATTGTTTTTAACAGGAAAGAAGTTAGGCTAATGGGTCGTACAACTCGTCTTGCCAGCCTTGGGTATGAAGACCACCCTTGATTACTACCAGTTTTTTGGGTATAAGCATGGGTTAGGCATGTAGTGAACACTCCAGTTAAATGAGTTGATACCAGATCCACCTCACTCTGTAGAAAAACTGGAAATATTCCATCCGGTCCCGCAGCCTTGTAGCGAGAGAAGCTTTTTATCGCTTCTTAAACCATTCCATCTGTTTTATCCGTAATAGGTACTTGATGCAATACATTTTCGTTCTGTAACTGTTCCTCTGTTGGTTCAGCATTACTAGTCGGAAAATCAGTTTTCATCAAGAGCCTTACGGTATCCTCTATATTTTCCATCCTTTTGCCCGTGTCATCCACCAGTGTTTCGGTTTGAACAAGAGTTTTTGAGAGGAACGCTTTAATTTTAGACATGCTTTTAACGCTGTCTACCTGGTCACAGAAAAGCCTCCAGGAGTTACGTTTCGCCGATCTAATGATTTTATTGTATTCTTTGAGTCTCTGTGGTAGTCGTCCCAATATACTGATTGGTTTTTACGTCGAGCTTTGTTGTAAAGTCTGCGGACATCCTTGCCACTCTAGCGAATTTGTCCAGTTATCCAGGTTTTCTCATAGGCAAATTTCCTTTCTCGAAGTGGGCAATTACCTTCGAATGATTTTACAAAAGCCTCCGCAATCTTCACATTGATAGCAATGTCTGGCCCAGTTTTTACGAAAACTTATTGGGTTTGGCGGTGGCCGTGCAATTTTAAACCTTATAACGGGTGATCCAAGTAGATACTTTTTTCAATAGCCTTTTTTTGACAGATCACGTGTGAGTCGTGTCATGCTGTCATGTTATTTTTGTTAAGTATTGTTTGGCATGTCATCATGGAAAGACTTACGCCTGAACAACGTTTACAAATAGTTCAACTTTATTACGAAAATTCACGTTCTGTGAGGAATGTGTTTCGTGCACTTCGCTCAACTTATGGTCAACATAATCGAGTCATCGAAAATTGGACTCAACGGATGGACCATCTGAGACGTAGCCGCGGCCAACATTTGATAGACATAATCTTCAAAAAATAAATGCCAAAGAATGTTCTTTCAAATGATAATAAACATTCCCCATTCAATTTGAATTTTCTGTGTTTTTTTTTTCTTTAAAGAAGTAGGGAACCTCGAAATGGATCACCCTATATAACGGTGGTCCGAATAGGAGTGTTCGTCCGAAACCCTCCACTCATGAATCTCATCAATAAGATTTTCTGAACATATCATTATACCTAATATTTCTTCCCTAATTTTGTAAACAAATGTTGCATTGTTTCCTATGTTAAGAGTTATGAGGTCGTTTGTATTCAAAAATTATTGAAGGGCGTGTCCCGTTTTATTGGTGTTAGTACTACCGCAAGCGATATGATGGGAGTTGGCGTCACAACCAGCTAATAACTCATTACTTGTGTGTTGGGATTCCCTCATCAGACGTTGTAATTCCGACGTAGGTGGCAATGTCGGAACATCGAATATTTCCATAACCCTCCCTCAGCACAGTTGCGTCCGATGTTGACAACTCCGGAGAGAAAAGAAAACATAAGTTTGTATGGCACAAAATTCAAGTCCTTGGACTCCGTTCACTACCAGTGTTTGCCTCGTCAGACAGTATATTTGGACTCGATTCATCTGTCCTGCAAATCGGGACCTTTTCAATTTAGAAAAATACTGTAAAAATCAAGAAGGACGCCATGCCCTTCGCCATGACAAGATAGTTCCTCATTATCATCCTTCCTATAGAAGACTTCCCAGTTTCTCACGGAAAGTTTTGAATTCTGTTTGCCAATGATGTCGAGTATGTACTCTGATGAGAACTTACTGGGACATTCCTTGACATATAGGGTCGTTTTTAAGAGTTCAGGAATGTCGCTTTTGCTTACCAATTTTAGCTTTGCGCCGTTCCATGGTGAGGAGAAGCTATCCACAAGTTTTATGAGAACTAAATGAAGCCAAATGAGTTTTCTTCACGTCTAACTTAAAAGTGCCTCATGAAGCCAAATGAGTTTTCTTCACGTCTAACTAAAAAGTGCCTCATGATGCCAGCTTTAGCATCGTTGTGATGCCAGCCTTAGCATCAAAACACCCCTCTCAAACTTGCAACTCATCACTTCGATTTGTGCTTCATCCTTAGATTCGAGGACGTAATCCGCTACCCTCGTATAGACCAAATCTTCGAAGTTACTTTTTTGGTCTTCGGGGATTCTGCCAGATGCACTTCTGCTATCAATAATGGCATAGCATAGATTGTCTCGGAAATGTTGTTTAGCTATACATATTAGAATAATATGATGGCTTCTTACCCTTCTTTATGGCCAATTATTTTAACGTGTCTGTAGAGTCCTTTTGTTTAAAGCCTCATCTTTAACGGATGATTTGGTTGACTTGATCTGCGTTACTGGATCAACTTTACCGCCCACGATCGAAAGACCCCGACTATGTAGAGTCATCCTTTTGTGTGGTTACACTAAGCTTCTTCGAATTACTGGAAGACGGCGAGTCCTTTTTCTTCTTAGTCACTTTCAAAGCGCTATGTTCTTCGGGAGACCTGACTCTTTTAGCGGCCTCCATGCATGTGTTGGAGGTAGAATTGTCACATTTATCCCGATTCAGAGTCCCCACTCGCTTTTAAAGACTGGGGTTGCTTAGAGCCCCACCTAGGTTCTGCTTCATCTGTCTTATCTTTTTTTTTGCCTGCTGCTGGATGTGCTCTTGTTTCATTTTCGACTACAGGATCCAAGGCACCAAAGCTCGTAGATGTTGCATGCTCACGATTGTTCGATAACGACGACACATGACTCGTGTGTGAATCAACACTTGTCATCAGCACTGGGGGTTTCCCTCCCCTGCGCCGTAATCTCCTTTGTCTTTTTCGGTTTAATCATAAATGTTGGGGGGAGACACCCCCATAGCCAGTATTAGCCCGTAATAGGTACGTCGATATAAGCCTTCCAGACTAAGCTCAGAAATTGCTGTCCAGAGACCGATACATCCAATTCAACCTACGCTTTAAAAACAACAAACCTCGTGGTTGCGTAGTAGGTAGGTGAATAGGTATTGCGTAATAGGTTAAAAACTATCCGCTCTGCGATAATACGTCCGTTCGCTACACCCGGACCCGGTGCACTTCGTTGCCCCATATTTCCGATCCCATAAATGTTTGGACCAATCACGTATACTGCCATCAAATGAATATACAGAGATTACAGCACTCTCGCTAACAGATTGTTGAAGATATCTCAATTTAAAAAATTGGCACACATGGGGCCACGTCCATTTCTTCCATCCCGCCCATTTTTGGATCGGTCCAGCCGTTTAGAGGTCTATACGGTACACACAAACAAACCAACAAACACACATTCTCTTGATTGTTTACTGATGGATAACTATTTTTGCCCCATTGTACAATAGTTAACCCTTTTTGCAACACTGTGTCACGTTCAACCCTTGGTCTCACTGTACCATATTTAAAAATTGTTGCCCAATGTACCATATTTAACAAATATTTGTCTTACTGTATCATAGTTACCAGTCTCATATAGTATTATATGAGACTGATACAGTGGGGGGAAAAGTATTAAGTATGGCAGCGTGGAAACAAATTTTAAATATGGTACTATATGAGACCATATTTTCTCCACTGTACCATTTTTGTCCACTGTACATTATTTAACCGTTTTTAACCCACTGTGCTACTAAAAGCATAAAAACTCTTCAGATCTCACGTTTAAGTTCCAATTTTTCAAGATTGTTCCATTTTTGGCCCATGCCCCATAATAATCCGTTTTGTCCCACTGTGCCTCTTAAAGATAGAATTTTTAAAAATCACTTCCGATATCTATATAGCATAAGTTCCAAAGCAACCCTTGCACAATGGGACCATGTTTAACATTTTAAACCCACTGTACCATATTTTACAATTTTTGCCCCACTGTGCCCCATCCGTTTCCCTTAGGACGAAACGCCCCTCGCTTCAATTTTCGTTTCTAACTCTAGGCGTTAAATTTGGCGGTGATACCATATTTATACCTTTCTGACCCACTGCGTTCCTAAATTTTTTAAAAAATCACTCCCTCTTTCACACAAAATTTCGAGATTCTGGCTCTTGCCACTTCGATTTGGTTGTGATATCACATGTATACCTTTTTACCCCACTGTACGCGTCAATGTTCAAATTTCTAAAAATCCTATCAATTTCTGAGTCTACCTCATAAGAGCTACCCTCACACCAAATTTCACGATTCTAGCTATTCCGTTTGGATTTGGCGGTGGAAAGTTATTTATCCCTTTTTGCCCCACTGTGCGCTCAAAAGTAAACATTTCGAAAAATCCCGCCTTATTACATGTCTACGGCCCAAAGACTACCCTCCCAACAAATTTCCTGATTCCAGCTTCAGCCGTTTAAGATGTGTGATGATCAGTCAGTCAGCCAGTCAGTAACACAACAATTTTATGGCACTTGTACAGATTGGGACAACTTCAACTAGTACAAGAGTGATGTTAAGAAGACGAAACGAGCACCATAACTAAACTTCTGCAATTCCCTAGAAGTAGTGAATGAGACATCAGGACCATATGCAATTATTCCAAGAATGATCCAACGTGTAGGGCCAACTGCAATATAACTGCTGTCACCTATTTTCAAAGCGCGCCTGAATCTAAACTTCATAATGAGCCGGCGGAGAGAGGTCAAAGTGGAGGGAGATCATAAAGCAGGTAAGCGGAGTCACTCAACACCGAAAGACTATAGGGCAATCTGACTTTCATCATTGTTTCTAAAGCCTTTGGAGAGACTGATGTACATGGGTCAGAATATTTAATATCGAACTATGTAGTTTATTTTTGGCTAAAATGTTTATAAGCAGTTACAAATAGGTAAAATAAGATCTCGCTATCATTTTTTTAAACAAATTTTATGGACATTTTTTGAAAAAATTACAAAAATTAGTTTTTTTACGAAATTTGTAATTGCTCTCGAACGGCTGAACTGAATTTTGCAAAGTTTACTTTGTTTTTTATGATAGTTTTTTTTCACAAAACCTTTGTAGAAAGAATTGCCCCTCCCTCTTAACTTTTGTACTATTGGGTATTTCGAACCAATTTTTTTCTCGTCATATACACGGGGCAAAATCGCCTTTTTTGATATGTTTGAATCGAAAGGAAATATATTTGGAACACAAATTTTTAAATATTATGTATTTCTGAGCAAATAAATTTTATTTGAAAATCAATAAAATATATTTGGAACTCATATATTAATATGTTACAACATATAATATTTGCAAACTAAGTTTCTCAAATAAAATATGTGTTTGAATACAAATAAAATTATTGTTTAGGAATTTCTCCAAACATATTTTATTTCATTCATTTCATTTATTTCGTACAAACTTGTAATTCAAAGCCGTCTGGCCAATTAAACATAAATTACAATATGCATATAACAAAGCTTTTTAACCAAGGGTAAAAACTACTCATTGGTAAATAATGATATGTTGATTTGTTTAAACCTAATTAATATATAAGGAATAAATAATATAAATACAGATTGGGTATACAGAAAAGTATTTAGGATAACTAAATAGCTACTCAGTTTGTAAAATCCTAATATGTATAAGGAAAAATTTATAGTGTTCCATAAAATAGAAACATTATTTAAAGATTTTTTACGTAGCTTTAATTAAGCGCAATTTTGCATAACAACAAATAAAAATGTTATTATTGAAAGTGGTGAAGTAGCCTATTGAAGAGTGTAGGGAGCGAAATGCTAAAATTTTCCATGTCATTGGGTAATGAATTGTAAAGTCGTGCTACTCTTACTAGAAACGATTCATTCATGGACAACCCTAGGAATAAGCAATTGATTTCTCCTAGTTGAATGGCAAAATACCATCGATTAACACAAAAAAGAGGAGACTGACTTTTAATCAGTTTATAAAAAAAACAGAAGTAAGCGTAAATTTACAAATGCATCAAAATTACAGCCCAACAATTTCGTTACATAGGGCGTCACATGAACACGCCGGTTCAGTCCATATACATACCGCGCCACCCTATTTACAGCCAGATGTACTAAATGCATGTTACCGTGTATAGTGCCAGAATACACTTCTAAACAGTATAGAACTATGGGTAATAGCAAACCATGTGCCAGCCTCTCTTTAACAAAAAGAGGCAAAGACAAATCGGTACCATAAAGATTTTTTAGCGAAATATTTTCGAAACTTTTGTTGAATTTTTCGAATTAAAGTTTAAATTTTTTTTGGTTTCGAATTGAACACCCAGTTATAATACAAAATGCAGCAGTAACTTCTGTTTTAAATCAATCATTTAAAATTTCTGAGTATTCTAAGCCATCATTAGTTGTCAATCCTCCAAGTAATATATTTCGATCGAAGATTATACGATTTAAATTTTTACGACTGAAAATTTTCTAAAAAATTAGGTTTGAATTACTGAAATATTAAACACAATTTAGGTATTTTCTGAATACTTACTTAAATGCAAATAATTATTTGCTTCGGAAAACAATCGTCCAAAGTAAACACATATTGCGATGTAAACAAAGATTTGTTTAGAACAACATCTTCCCAAACATAAATTTGTTTGTGTGTACCAAATACTATATGTTTAGAGTGTACCATAAACATATATATGTTTCAAGCCGAATATGTTTGGGACAATATACTACAGAAGCGATTTTTTTTAGCGTGTAGGACATTTTATTGCCCATCCAGACATGTTGATACGGCTGAATTCGATATATATTGGTCTCCGATATTTACAAAATACTAGCACACGGTAAGGGAAAAGGGATAAAAATCAATTGCAGATATTATCATAACTATACGAGATAATTCTGATGTGTAAAAAGTTTTTTTGTAGACCTTAGTTAATAGAACTCACAAAAAAGAAATTTTATAAATCGGAAGAGAAACACGAGTGGCTAACTTTGAGGCCCTCTAGCTCCGCCCCTATCTGACATAGGGGGCCCAAGTATAAAACTTAACTTCTCTAACACCTCTTCATCTACCATGCCAAGTTTGGTCTCAATCGGTTGTTTGAAATATTTCCTCTTTTTGTATTCGTACCACTGTGCAGTGTTTTGCAAAAACAGGCGAAAATTGTCAGACTAGTCTTGGTATTTCGTCCATAACTTCTCTCAGAGAGTGCGACGAATATTCTGTGAAAATTTGAAGAAAATCGAGGGGGGGGTCAATTTTTCCTACAAAGATTTTTTCAAAATAAAAACATTCGTAAAAAAATTTTCAAAAAATTTTTTTAGAAATTGTTAAAAAATTATTTACAAAAAATTACGCATTGTGTCCTCTTTTAAACAAAGTAATTTGCAAATCGGTTCAGGCGTTCCAGAGTCTGATGTAGCGAGCAAAAAATTTTTGAAAATGCTACTAAAAAAACTACTGAAAACGCATTGGATGTTCAGTTGGCTTCAACTCCTGAACCAATTGGACTTTGTATGGCGTCATACCAAGGTCTTTATCCAAAATTCGTCTCAATGATGTCTCCGAAATGTTCAATTGTTGAGAACGACGTTGAATTGATGTTGATGGCGCTTCACGCACACTTTCTGCCACAGCAGCAATATTCTCGGGTGTACGCACTGTTTTTGGCTTTTCACGCTTTGGTTTATCGATGAGGATGCCAGTTTCTTTCACTTTTTCACAAGATAACGAACATACGGAGCTGACGGTGCTTCTCTTCTTCCAAAATCCGTACGCAATTTTCGCACACATTCTGCAACATTGCCATGATTTTCAAAGTAATGTCGCAATATACACATATTCGTTCAGCGGAAGGATAAAACTAATTATCTGTCAAATCAGACATGAGCTAAGTGTTACCATTCACGAAATAAGCACTAGTTGAAAAAAAACTTTAGATGGCTGACCCTTTATATAAACCAATAAACAAAGTCGTGCGGGTCCGATTGTATAATACCCTCCACCTTTCCTTGTAAACCAATGCCCGGAGAAATACTCATATCGATACCTCCATTCTAAAACATGCTAATTTGACTTAGCATAGTTTTAGGGATATTGCATTTTTAATTTCTAAGTATTCCAAATATATAGTCAAAATTTGGTGTTTATCCGTCAACCCAATCAAAAGTTATTCACAAAACAGTAATGTCATTCGATTTGCATTGTAAAGGAATTCCACACAAATTTAAAAAATGCATCAAACTTTGATCGCCTCTCCTGAAAAACTACCTTTTTGCACTTTGCATAGTTTAGAATCTTCATTCTTATCGATATGTAGGGGAAATTATTACAATGAATTGCTGCAGGTTAAATGGAGTAAATTTCCAGGCACATAGTTTCAAAAACGTAGGATTTTTGCGGCTAAGAAGTGAAAAATTGGTTTTCTAGGGGACCGTTATATATAGGTTATATCCAAAACATGTTACGATGTGCCCCATTTTTGCTAGGAACGATTAAGTGCAATATAAAATATAAATATATAAATTTCAGCCAGATCAATTGAAAAATGTGTTCTCGAGGCAATTTTTTCCAAGCAAGTGTCAAAGTTTGTAGGAGAGAGCGCTCTTTCCAACAAATTTTGAACTTTATCAACTCCGTAAAAGTGTTGACAATGTACAGATTGTTAAGCTATGTACACACGGTTGTCAGATCTTACAATGATAGATTGTTAGTAATAGGTGAATTGTCAGTTCAGACGATTGCAAGAAAAGATTATAGTTTCATATATTTACAATATATTTCGTAAATATTTATATGCAGAATTGCCAATAAAAATATTGTATAGAAAGTGTTGCCAATAAAATGTTTCTCTGACAATATCGCCATTTTAAATGCATAAACTTCGCACATCTTTTGTCGAATGTATTGACGATGACTTTTCTGACATCAATGCAAGTCAAAAATTTTACGTTCACAGGGTTGCATTTTTGTACATTTTGCTGACAAAATTGCTAGATCTGACCACCGTGTGTACATAGATTAATTCGTGAACTATATGCAAGTGCAAAATGCAGAGTACGTTACAAAGGAGATGAATGTGCACCCTTCGAGACCAACATAGGCGTCAACCAGGGCAGGATTCTGTTTCCCACACTATTTGTACTGCTTCTAGACTGTGTGATCCAGCAAACAAACGGCGAAGCACCATATGGCATCCGCTGGAACATGAGAGAGTTCCCATACGACATAGATTACGCAGACGATATTTGTCTTTTCGCTCATAGTTTTGAAGATATCCAAAATAAATTTCACGCCCTATTTAAAAACGTCAATAAAGTCGGGCTAAAAATCAACACGAAGAAAACCAAATTAATGCGAATTGGCACTTACAAGACTTCACCACTCACATTGAAGGAGGAGATAGTCGACGATGTAGACGTTTTCAATCATTAACCAGTAAGGAAAGACAGAAAGTCGGGCGGGGCCGACTATATAATACCCTACACCTACCTACCAATGCGAAAATGGGCATTGCGATAAGAATTTGGCAGTGTTCATACATGTAATAAGCAAACTCTCTCTGCCGATTTTCGTACTGATCGGATATAAAACACGGTTTCTACAGCGCTTACATGTCAAATCGGGTGTAACATATATATTGGGACTATGTTAAAATCTGAACCGATTTTTCCCGAATTTGGCAGTGTTCATACATGTAATAAGAAAACTCTCTCTGTTAAATTTCGTACTGATCGGATATAAAACATGATTTCTACAGCGCTTAAATGTTAAATCGGGTGAAACATATATATGGGGGCTATATCTAAATCTGAACCGATTTTCCCCGAATTTGGCAATGTTCATACATGTAATAAGAAAACTCTCTCTGTTAAATTTCGTACGGATCGGATATAAAACACGATTTCTACAGCGCTTAAATGTTAAATCGGGTGAAACATATATATGGTGGCTATATCTAAATCTGAACCGATTTTCCCCGAATTTGGCTGTGTTTATTCATGTAATAAGAGAACTCTCTCTGTTAAATTTCATACTGATCGGATATAAAACACGATTTCTACAGCGCTTAAATGATAAATCGGGTGAAACATATATATGGTGGCTATATCTAAATCTGAACCGATTTTCCCCGAATTTGGCAGTGTTTATTCATGTAATAAGAAAACTCTCTCTGCCAAATTTCGTACTGATCTGATTTAAAATACAGTTCCTACAGCGATTACATGCCAAATCGGGTGAAACATATATATGGGGGCCATATCTAAATCTGATCGGATTTTCTCCGAATTTGGTAGTGTTCTTTCACGTAATAATAAAACTCTCTCTGCCGAATTTCATAAAGATCGGATGTAAAATGTGGTTTCTACGGCGCTTGCATGTCAAATCGGGTGAAACATATATATGGGGACTATATCCAAATCTGAACCGATTTTAACCAATTTCAATAGGGATCGTCCTTGGGCCAAAAAAGAGCAATATGCTAAATTTCATCACAATCGGACCATAAATACGACCTGCACTTTGATTACAAGAATACATGGGCAGACGGACAGACAGACGGACATGGCTAAATCGACTCCGAAAGTGATTCTGAGTCGATCGGTATAATAAACAATGGGTCTATCTCTTCTCCTTTTAGGAGGGTATTATGCACAAAGTCATAATACCCTGTACCACAGTGTGTTGTAGGGTATAAAAATCACTTGGAGCGCATATGTTAATATATTACAACAAAATATATTTGCGAACTTAATTTCTCAAATAAAATATGTGTTTATAAACAAATAAAATTATTGTTCAGAAATTTCTCCATATATTTTATTTTAAATAATTCAAAACTTTGCTGAAATTTTTGAATTTCAGTTTTAATTTTTCTTTATTTCGAGTTGTGTCTTACAGTTAAAAATTGCATTAACTCATTATTCATTTCAAAACATTCCAAGCCATCATTAGTTGTCAATATATCGAGTAATTTATTTTATGTAAGTTAATCGATTTAATTTATAAAACAATTTTACGAACATTTAAAATTTCTAAAAAAAATAACTTTGAATTACTGAAAAACTTAAAACTTGCATTAAATCTTCATTTCGCAAATAATAGTTCCAAATAAAAAATAATTGGATGGAAACAAAGATTTGTCTAAAACAATATCTACCCAAATATATAATATTTGTTTGAGTTAAATATTACATATTTAGAGAGTACCCTAAACATATACATATATGTTTTAAGCAGAAGAATATGGCGTGCAAACAACATATCGACCAATGCAAAATTGAAAATCGTTGACTGTAGCGTCAAATCAGTACTTCTGTACGGTTCTACCACCTGGAGCTCTATTCAACATTCCCGAAGAAAACTACAAACGTTCCACAACAAATACTTAAAGCAAATTCTTCGTGTATGCCTACCGAATGGGTCACAAACAGTCAATTACTTTCAAATGCTAACCCCAAACCAATTGAATACGAAATCTGCAGACGTAAACGGACATGGATTGGCCATATATTGAGAAGGCCATCTGATGATATTGCGAGACAACCGCCCGATTGGAACCCGCAAGGCCATAGAAATCCTGGCAGGCCTCGAAATACTTGGAGTCGGATAGTAAACATCAAATGTTCGTCTCGTAAGATGACATGGAACCAATTAAAAATTCTAGCAAATGGCCGAGTAAAGTGGAGAGAATTTATTAACGCCCTTTGTTCAACATGAACATTAAATCAACATTTATTTTCTGCGTTGTGTAATGAAAGTAAAATTACACCATTTTCAAATGTAATTCGAAAAAAATCAATTGAAATTCGAAGATTCCATTTGAAATTCGGAAAACATCAATTGAAATTCGAATATTCCATTTGAAATTCGAAAAAGGTCAATTGAAATTCGAAAATCATCAATTGAAATTCGAAAAACATCAATTGAAATTCGAAACACATCACTTGATATTCGAAGAACATCAATTGAAATTCGAAAAACATCAATTGAAATTCGAAACACAGAAATTGAAATTCGAAACACATCATTTGAAATTCGTAAAATTGCAATTGAAATTCGGAATACGTCAATTGAAATTCGAATTTTTCCATTTGAAATTCGTAATACACCAATTGAAATTCGGAAAACATCAATAGAAATTCGAAATTCATCATTTGAAATTCGAAAAATGTAAACAAAATCAATACTGTATATTAGATGGGGTAGCATTTAAGTGATACAATTTGTCTGTGTTAAACCTTTAATATTAAAATATTTAAATATGTTTTGTTTCAACTAATTTCGAATAAATATTCATAAAAGATAAGATCATCTATATGTTTTCGGTTCGTCACATTATATGTTAAGATTTAGTCAGCAAATGTGTTTAAATAAATTCTACCCAATCTAATGTACTGATTTGTTTACATTTTCGAATTTCAATTGATGTATTTCGAATTTCAATTGGTGTTTTTCGAATTTCAATTGGTGTCTTACGAATTTAAAATGGAATCATTCGAATTTCAATTGATATATTTCGAATTTCAATTGATGTATTTCGAATTTCAATTTCTGTGTTTCGAATTTCAATTGATGTGTTTCGAATTGCAATTGATGTGTTTCGAAATTCAATTGATGTGTTTCGAATTTCGATTATGTATTTCGAATTTCAATTGATTTTTTTCGAATTTCAAATGGAATCTTCGAATATCAATTGACCTTTTTCGAATTTCAAATGGAATCTTCGAATTTCAATAGATCTTTTTCGAAATTGAATTGATTTTTTTCGAATTACAGTTGAAAATGGTGTAGATTTAAATAAAGGAAGTGAAAAATAATATTTGCCTTTTATGTTTTCAGATATTAGGCTATTTTGGTCTGGTTTTTAAAGTATATTACTTAATTTTTTTCCCTCGACGTTTCATTGGTCTTTTTCAACTTCTTCAGGGATATTTTATTGAAAAACTTTTATGACAAATAGAGAAAACATAAATTAAAATCATTGTTTATCATATTGTTTACAATTTAACATTTACTAGCACAATAACATTTAAAAACAACAGAAATTACATTAAATTATAAACAGATCAAAAACACGGTTGTTAGCTTAGGCTTCCAATTACTACTGTGTATGGATATTGCGTTGATATTGTCTTTGTCTACTTTCGTAGTCATTGCTTTAGTCATCTGTTGTTGTATCAGCGTTACCAGACGATAAGTTTAAACTTATTTTCAAGTTTTTTCAAATGAAAAATAGCACTTTTAAGTTTTTTCTTCCACAAATAAGTTATTTTAAGTTCTGTAAGAATTTAATATTATACATATTATTATCTCAGAAAAACACAAAACCATTTAATTTAGTTTTACAGCCTGTTTCTCTATTTCGCACTATTCGAAAGCGATGCGAACGAAAAACAGCTAATTTTAGCCCTACTAACTGGAATCAGCCATTATGTTTGCAGTCCCTTTGTCGTTCTGATACCTTTTAGTAGATCTAAAATCAGCTGTTCTTCGTTCGCATCGCTTTCGTGCGAAATAGAGAAACAGGCTGTTAATTTAAAATTTTAAAAAATAAATCGCTTACTTCAAAGTGGAAGAATACGAATAAATTTACTATAAATTCGAAAAGAAATACACACACATTTTTTAACAAAATAAAAAATAATTGGAGAAAAATATTTTTTCTAATTTAAGGGCTTCGAGACTGCATTTTCCGGCGGAATGTACCAAGGAGTCTTTTGCTCAGGAATAATTTCTACTATGGATCATACCCTTCTTTTATGAATTCTACAATAATTGTTTTGTAACATATACCCACATATATCCACCAGATTTTATAATGATTCGACTATATTCCAATATGTTCGTGATTCCAGAAATATGGCCCATCGCCAATTGGTTAGTCTCTATTTGTCTAATTACGATTTAAAAACAGAACTATATTAAGCGTATCAAAGGAAGAAGCATTTTTATTACTATTTAATATTGAATTGCTACGATTTTAGATTTTTTTATAAAATACTAGCTGGACCCGGTCCACTTCGTTGCCCCAGACTTCAGACTTCAGATTTCCAATACCGTTCATTTTTGGACTAATTACGTAGACTGACACCAAATATGTATGTACAAAATTACATTGATCTCTCTAACAAATTGCTTAAGATATATCAAACACAAAATTACAGCACTCTCGCTAATAAATTGTGCAAGATATATCAATTTAAAATATTGACTTATATGGCCGGGGCCACGCCCACTGGTCATATCCCGCCCATTTTTGGGTCAATCATATAGACAACTACCATAAACATATACACAAAATTACAGCACTCTCGCCAACGTAGACTGCCAACGGATACATATGCACTAAATTGCAGCACTCTCGCTAATAACACTATGCAACAAATGAACACTTGTTGAAAAATACACAAACCTGACTGTATAGCTTCGATTCTACTACCAAATGGTAGTATAACCCTATACTTAGTTTCGCGAGATTGGTGACCAATTTTTTTTTATGGGCCTCGAAAGATTCGGAATATCAGTGGACCCCTTGAAAAAAGGTGTCATCGGTTTTTGAGCAACAGCTACTTCAGACTTGGTGATAGCGCTTAACTATATTTGGCAATAATGTAGCTAAGAACACTTTGAACAAAATCTGTTAACATTTCATGCCAAAAAATTTTGTTTTCATGCTCTTTTTTCCAAAAACATAGGATTAAATTTATTTTTTTTCACTTTTTTCGGCATAACTTTAAGGGATCGCTGATTTTTTACTAACAATATTTGGCAATATTGTAGCCACGGTAAATCTGAACAACTTTTATGAACAAATCAATACAATCTGAACGTGTCTAGGCACCTTAAATAGCTCAAAAATCCACATTGTACCCCAAAAATGTAAGTATTTCACTGTTATGTAACAAAAATATATTTTTTTGGTATATGGCATGTACAGCAACTTTATAGAAAATATTAATGCCAATATTTTTGTGGAACATTTTAACCCTCTAGCTCCCCCACATAACTGTAATTTTTGGCCCCATTTTAACAAATCGTAAAAAACACCCCTTAAAAGGGGGATGGCGGGTATGAAATGTTCTACAAAAATGTTCGCCATACAATTTTACTATATGTGTCAGAACACACCAGAGCTCAAAACATAACACAAACACCAAAAAAAGGGCAAATTCCTGATGGTGCATCAATGTTAGTCGTACGATCTAGTGGTTGAAGCAATGAAGATACCAGTAAAGAACGTTGTTGACTGGAATTTGACCGTTTTTTGGGTTTTTGTGTTAAGATTTGGGTTTTGGTGTGTTCTGACACATATAGTAAAATTTTATGGCGAACATTTTTGTAGAACATTTCATCCCCGCCCTCCCCCTTTTAAGGGGTGTATTTTACGATTTGTTAAAATGGGGCCAAAAATTACAGTTATGTGGGGGAGCTAGAGGGTTAAAATTTTCCACAAAAATATTGGCCTTAATATTTTCTATAAAATTGCTGAACATACCCCATACCAGAAAAATATATTTTTGTTACATAACAGTGAAATACTTAAATTTTTGGGGTACAATGTAGATTTTTGAGCTATTTAAGGTGCCTAGACACGTTCAGATTGTATTGATATGTTCATAAAAGTTGTTCAGATTTACCGTGGCTACAATATTGCCAAATATTGTTAGTAAAAAATCAGCGATCCCTTAAAGTTATGCCAAAAAAAGTGAAAAAAAAAATAAATTTAATCCCATGTTTTTCGAAAAAAAGTGCAGGAAAACAAAAATTTTTTGGCATGAAATGTTAACAGACTTTGTTCAACGTGTTCTTAGCTACATTATTGCCAAATATAGTTAAGCGCTATCACCAAGTCTGAAGTAGCTGTTGCTCAAAAACCGATGACACCTTTTTTCAAGGGGTCCACTGATTTTCCGAATCTTTCGAGGCCCATAAAAAGAAATTGGTCACCAATCTCGCCAAACTGAGTATAGGGTTATACTACCATTTGGCAGTAGAATCGAACCTATACAGTCAGATCCGTGAATTTTTTGCACTGTTGCACAGTGTAATTTGTCCAACATATCTCAATTTAAAAATTTGGCTTATATGGGCGGGGCCACGCCCATAGGTCAGATCCCGCCCATTTTTGGACCAGTCACGTAGACTATCACCAGATACATGTGCACCAAATTACAGCACTCTCTCTAACAAATAGTGCAAGATATCTCAATTTCAAAATTTGGCTTATATGGGCGGGGCCACGCCCATTAGTCCGATCCCCCCCATTTTTGGACCAATCACGTAGACTACCACCAGATACATATGCACATAATTACAGCACTCTCTCTAACAAATTGTACAAGATATCTCTATTTCAAAATCTGACTTATATGGGTGGGGCCACGCCCTTTGGTCCGATTCCGGGTATTTTTTAAACAATCACGTAGACTACCACCAGATATATACAGGGTGGCTGATATGTATTGCAACCAACTTCAGGTTGCTATCATTTCTAAACCGCTAGTCTGATAGCTGACATATTTATTTCAGTGACAGTTCATTTTATTGTTTACAAGCTTACAAAAGCATTTTGATCTATTGCATTCAGAAAAAAAGTTATTCGTGATGGAATTCAAGCGTGATAGTGTGATTGCTTTATATTTGGGTGGAAAAACACAAGTGGCTATCGTTAGAGCCCTCCAGCATTTAAATTTGAATAAATCTTTTGTTTTTCGTACCATTGCTCGTTACCGTGAACTGGCAGTGTTGCATCGCGTCCAAAAAGTGGACGAAAAAAAACGGTAACAACACCAGAAATGATCCGAAAAGTGAAGGCCAGATTTGATCGAAATCCACGCCGCAGTGGTAGAAAAATTGCTCGTGAGCTGAACATATCGCGAGAACGGATACAACACATATAAAAAAACCAGTAAGGAAAGGCTAAAGTCGGGCGGTGCCGACTATATAATACCCTACACCACTCTCGTAATATTGAATAACTCTGATATATAAATTTTGTAATTCATGTATAAATCTATCTTCTATATATATAAAAATGAAACGGTCCATCTGTGTAATGGCATCACGTCAGAACGGCTGAAGCGATTTGGATGATTTTTTTTTTATTCGATTCTAAATTTTCACGAGATGGTTTATATAGAAAAAAAAATTAATTGGACAAAGGGGCGTGGTACCTCCCATACAAATCGCAGGTTAAAAATCCGATATTTCTGCTCCTATTATAGGTATAGTGCTGAAATTTTGTTTGTATGCATTTAATGGCAGATTATGTGAATTTTCCAAAAATGGGCGGGACCGGACCAATGGGCGTGGCCCCGCCCATATAAGCCAAATTTTGAAATTGAGATATTTTGCACAATTTGTTAGCGAGAGTGCTGGAATTTTGTGTATATGTAAACGGTGGCAGTCTACGTGATTGATCCAAAAACGGGCGGGATCGGCCCAATGGGCGTGGCACCGCCCATATAAGCCAAATTTAAAAAATGTGATATCTTGCACAATTTGTTAGCGAGAGACCTGGAATTTTGTGTATATATATCCGTTGGCGATCTACGTGATTGGTCCAAAAATGGGCGGGTTCGGACCAATAGGCGTGGCCCCGCCCACAATGACCAAATTTTGAAATTTTTATATCTTGCACAATTTGCTATCGGGAGTGCTGCAATGTTGTGTATATGTATCTGGTGGCATTCTACGTAATTGGTCAGAAAATGGGCGGGATCGGACCAATGGGCGTGGCCCCGCCCTTATAAGCCAAATTTTGAAATTGATATAACTTGCACAATTTTTTATCTAGAGTGCTGTCATGTTGTAGATATGTATCTGGTGACAGTCCACGTGATTGGTCCAAAAATTGGCGGGATCTGACCAATGGGCGGGCCACCGCCCATATAAGCCAAATTTTGAAATTGAATTATCTTGCTCATTTTGTTAGCGAGAGTGTTGAAATTTTGCGTATATGTATCTGGTAGCAGTCTACGTGATTGGCTTTCAAATGGGCGGAATAGGACCAGTGGGCGTGGCCCAGCCCATATTTTGATATATCTTGCAAGTATTATATAGGAAATACATGAACAAAAATGCTCGGTATGCGATAATTACAGCTGCTCACTCCAATACAATCGCAATATGATAATGTGATGCAATATCAATGAAACAAGAATTTGGAAATTTTATAAGTATACATTTCTATTTTCTGGACTTTCCACTGAATTCGGTATTTTTTCATTCAGTGAATTTATTACTAATACCAGTAAGGAAAGGCAGAAAGTCGGGCGGGGCCGACTATATAACACCCTACACCTCCCTAACAATGCGATAAGGGTCATTGCGATAATAATTTGGAATAATTGGTAAATGTATTTTGAACCGATAATCGCAAAATTAAGCAATATTCGTTCCTAAATTGAGAAAAATCTTTCTGGAGAACTTTGTAATGATCGGAAGTAAAGTACAACTTCTATAGCGCTTTGTAACCAAATCTGGAGGAACATATATATGGAGGTTATATATAAATCTGAATCGATTTTCCTAGAATACTCATTCATGTAAAATAGAAACCTGTTTCTGTCGAATTTCGTACTGATCGGATATAAAACACAGTCTCTACAGCGCTTACATGTCAAATTGGGGGTAATATATATATATATGGGGGCTATATCTAAATCTGAACTGATTTTCTCCGAATTTTGCGGCATTCCTTCATGTAATAAGAAACCTCTTTCTGCCGAATTTCTTACTGATCGGATATAAAATACAGTTTCTACAGCGCTTGAATTTCAAATCGGGGGTAACATATATATGGGGACTATATCTAAATCTGAACCGATTTTCTCCGAATTTGGCAGTATTCCTTCATGTAATAACAAACCTCTTTCTGCCGAATTTCGTACTGATCGGATATAAAATACAGTTTCTACAGCGCGAATTTTGACATGGGCAGCGAAGCGCACCGGGCTCAGCTAGTTGTTTACATAAATTTACTTTTGGGACATTTTATACTTAAATAATACCCTGTACCACAGTGTGGTGTAGGGTATAAAATCGATTGGATCCAAAGAGCCAAATGGGATGAAACATATATATGGGAGCTATAGCTAAATCTTAACCGATTTTCTTCAAATTCGGTAGTGTTGGTTCATGGATCAAGAAACACTACCATTCTAAATTTCAAAATGATTGGATATAAAATACAGCTTCTTCAGGACTAAAGAGCAAAATCGGACGAAACATAATATGAGAGCTATAGCTAAATCTTAACCGATTTTCTTCAAATTCGGTAGTGTTGGTTCATGGATCAATAAACTCTACCATTCTAAATTTCAAAACGATTGGATGTAAAATACAGCTTCTATAGAACTAAAGGGCCAAATCGGACGAAACATATATATGGGAGCTATAGCTAAATCTTAACCGATTTTCTTCAAATTCGGTAGTGTTGGTTCATGGATCAAGAAACACTACCATTCTAAATTTCAAAATGATTGGATATAAAATACAGCTTCTTCAGGACTAAAGAGCAAAATCGGACGAAACATAATATGAGAGCTATAGCTAAATCTTAACCGATTTTCTTCAAATTCAGCAATGTTGGTTCATAGATCAAGAAACTCTACCATTCTAAATTTCAAAATGATTGGATGTAAAATACAGCTTCTACAGGACTAAAGAGCAAAATCGGACGAAACATATATATGGGAGCTATAGCTAAATCTTAACCGATTTTCTTCAAAATCGGCAATGTTGGTTGATGGATGAAGAAACTATAACATTCTAAATTTCAAAACGATCGGATGTAAAATACAGCTTCTATAGGACTAAAGGGCCAAATCGGACGAAACATGTATATGGGAGCTATAGCTGAATCTTAACCGATTTTCTTCAAATTCGGCAATGTTGGTTCATGGATTAAGAAACTCTACCATTCTAAATTTCAAAACGATTGGATGTAAAAAACAGCTTCTATAGGACTAAAGGGCCAAATCGGACGAAAGATATATATGGGAGATATATCTAATCTGAACCGATTTCAACCAAATTCAATAGGGATCTTTACAGCTGCGAAGTACTCT
Source organism: Eudasyphora cyanicolor (assembly GCA_963930755.1). NCBI lineage: Eukaryota > Metazoa > Arthropoda > Insecta > Diptera > Muscidae > Eudasyphora > Eudasyphora cyanicolor. Next base: position 55,903,198 of record OZ005735.1, read on the forward strand.
AAACTGCAAAATTTCACGATCGGAGTGAAATTGCGACCTGTAGTCGACGAACAACTTTACATGGACAGACTCAGCTAGTGATTCTGAGTCGATCGGTATACTTTAAGGTGGGTCTAGCTGTGTTATTTTCAGGTGTTACAAACATCTGCCGTGAAACAAATTTATAATACCCTGTACCACAGTGTGGTGTAGGGTATAATGAGCTTGGACTAAATCCATTGAAGCTCCAAAAAGTGCAAGAGCTCACCGATGCACAAAAAAAGTTAGACTGGAAAGAGCCAAGGAGTTGCTTCGCTTGCACGAAAGTGGCCAGTTACCGAATTTGGTTTTCTCCGGTGAGAAGCCATTCCAAATTGAGCAGTTTGTGAACAAACAAAATGATCGGGTTTACTTGCCAAAGAGGTCAGCTGAAAATTGACACCTTCGATTGGCCACCTGAACTCATGCGCCGCCGATGGTAATGGTGTGGGCCGCCGTAACGGACGATGGTCGCTCCCCACTCGTATTCATCGACCATGGGGTCAAAATAAATGCCGAATATTATCGGGAAAATGTCCCAAAGACAGTATTGAAGCCCTGGGCAGACAAACATTTCGGCCGCAGACCATGGACATTTCAACAGGACTCAGCACCATCGCACTCAGCACGCGTCAACCAAGAATTGCTTAAAAAGGAGGTTCCTCGCTTCATTTCTACCGCACAATGTCCACCAAGATCTCCGGATCTCAATCCGTTGGACTTTTGCGCCTGGGGCATTTTAGAGAGTAAGGTTCGCACTAAAAAATACCAAAGTATCGATCATCTCAAGACGGCGCTTCGCCGGGAATGGGCCAAAATACCGCAGAGCCACTTTCGTGCAGCGTGTGATGGCTTTGTCGGCCGTTTGAAGGCCATAATTCGTGCCAAAGGTGGCCAATTCGAACAAATCTAAACTGTTTCTAAAATTTTATGTTATTACCGACATTTTCTGCTTTTGAACAATAAAATTTAAAAAAAAAATTAAAAAGCGCTTTACTTTGTTGCATTACATATCAGCCACCCTGTATGTACAAAATTACAGCACTCTCGCCAAAAAATTGTGCAAGATATCTCAATTCAAAAATGTGACTTATATGGGCGGGGCCACGCCCATTGGTCCGAGCCCGCCCATTTTTTAACCAGATACATATGTACAAATTACAGCACTCTCGCTAACAAAGAGTTCAAGATATCTCAATTTTAAAATTTGTCGTATGTGGGCGGGGCCACGCCCACTTGATATATCGAAAATTCAAGTACCCTATTTTCACCACGCCCCACGCCCCACGCCCCACGCATATACATTCTGTGAAAATTTTTAAAATTTGGTCTATGTGGGCGGGGCCACGCCCATTGGTCCGATCCCGCCCATTTTTGGACCAATCACGTAGACTGCCACCATATACATATACACAAAATTCCAGCACTCTCGCTAACAAATTGTGCAAAATATCTCAATTTCAAAATTTGGCTTATAGGGGCGGGGCCACGCCCATTGGTCCGATACCGCCCATTTTTGGAAAATTCACATAATCTGCCACTAAATGCATACACACAAAATTTCAGCACTCTAGCTAAAAATTTTTCTCAATATCAAAATTGGACCCATATGGGCGGGTCCACGCCCACTTGATATATCGAAAATTCAAGTACCCTATTTTCAGCACCCCCTACACATGTACATTCTGAGAAAATTTCAAGATGATCGGTCCAGCCGATCCGATCCAAACACACAAACAAACTCACAAACAAACCCACAATCAGACACTCTCTTTTATATATATAGATATAGAAGAAGATAGAAGAAGATATAGATATACGAGTAGATAGATAAATAATAAGTTTTTTGGTGGCAAAATAAGTTTTTTCTTCGAAAATTTTAAGTTTTTGCATTCTTAAACTTTCTAGTGTAAGTCGTCTGTTTTCTCTCCTCTCTTTATCTACAATTCTTGTGTTGTCAAAATCAGCAGTTTTCCACTCTCAATCATATGTCATAATGCGGTTGTCATCTCCTTTTTATCCCCTCACCTTAGAGAGGAGGGTATACTCGTATATCATTTGCAACGAGCCAAAAGTGTAACACATCGAAGGAGTGACCTAAGACCCTAAGTATGTTCGGCGGAAATTCGTTTTGTGTCATTTTAAGTCGTTTGAGCAATGTCCGTCAGTCCATCCGTCTGTCTGTCTGTCTGCTGGATGGTGCGCACGATAACTCTCGAAAGGAGTAACCGATTGACTTCAAATTTTGGTATGCGGTAATATTTTGCTCTAAGTTCGAAGATGGGCCATATTGGTCCACTCCTTCTAGTACCTCCCCCACAAAGGGTTAACTTTTAGTGAAATATTGATTCTTTAATACCTTCTATACTACTTACTCGAATCTTCTGAAATTTCACATATAGTATTCGTTTGTTAGTCGCTAACACCTCAAGAAAAATGGGCGAAGTGGCCACTCCCTTTTTTGTACCTCCCACACAAATGGACAATTTTGCACCAAAAGTTAACGGCTTATAACTTTAATACCAGTACATACAAATACTTGGAATTTTGTACAGTGTAATGCTTTTATAGTACCCAGAGTCCATAGGAAAATGGGCGATATTGGCACGCCTCTTTTGGTACCTCCCACACAAATGGACCTTTTTGTGCCAAAAGTTAACAGCTGCTAACTTCAATACCAGAGCATACATATTCTTGAAATTGCGTATAGTGTAATTCTCTTTATAGTACCTAGATTCTAGAGAAATGTGGCCGTTATTGACACGCCCCTTTTGGTACCAACCATACAAATTGAGAATTTTACACAGTTAACAGCTTATAACTTCTATACCAGTGCATATAAATACTTGAAAATTTGTACAGTGTAATGCTTTTATAGTACCTAGAGTTCACTGAAAAGTATTACGCCCACTTTTGGTACCTCTCACACAAATGGACAATTTTGTACCAAAAGTTAACATATTTTAACTTTAACAGTGAATATGAATACTTGAAATTTTGTACGCTAACACCTCAAGAAAAATGGGCGAAGTGGCCACTCCCTTTTTTGTACCTCCCACACAAATGGACCATTTTGCACCAAAAGTTAACGGCTTATAACTTTAATACCAGTACATACAAATACTTGGAATTTTGTACAGTGTAATGCTTTTATAGTACCTAGAGTCCAATCAAAAATGACCGTTATTGGCACGCCCCTTTTGGTACCTCCCACTCAAATGGTCCATTTTGTACCAAATGTAAACAGCTTTTAACTTTAATACCAGTACATACTTTGAAGGTATTAAATGTAATTTACGGCCTGTTTCTGTATTTCTAAGGAAAGTCTCTGCGAACGAAAACCAGTCACTCACTATCGTCTGGAATTTGGTTTCTCTAAGGTTCGTTCTTTCGTTCGCCGGGCCTTACGTCAATGACGTTAGCCATTTACCAATTGGATAATAATGTAATTGCCATATCAATAATTTCACAACTTCCGGTCTAAAAAAGCACACATATTTGTATGGTCGACCTTAGAAAATACACCTCTGTATCCTTTACATGATCGGTGGCCAAAAATCAACCCTGGGTGAGTTAGCTGAGCTGATCCAACACTCTCATTTCTTTCTCTCTCTCTCTCTCTCTCTCTCTCACGTCTCTCTCATTGTGCACTGATGAATTTTTTCCATCTTAGCGAGCTGCCAATTTTGACTTGTTTATGCTTAAATATGTAAACATATGTATACAATTTTATTATTATTTAATTGTTTTTACCATAATAATGCTAATATATACTTGTTTTTGCTTTTAATAACGTTTTTCTGTCATTGTTCCTATCAGTCGACAAATAAAATAACGTGGCTCGATCTGACATTTGTGTTCGCCCAGATGACAGCAAAGAGAGATAGAGAAACCAAAATTTACACTGAAATGATTACGTTTTCGTACGAGTTCATTATCGTGCGACTTGTCGTTGTGATGGTAGTTAGTGAAACCCAAATCAGCTGTTTGTCGTCTGGCAGGCGAAAGAAAGCAAAATTTTAAGTTACAGAAACAGGCTGTTAAAGTCATTAAATGCAATTTAAATTGATAATATTTTAATTAAAGCAAAAAATTAAATTTCCGAATATTTTTTTGGGACTCAAGGTGAGGGGACTCATAAGTCGGTTTACCCGACTGAACTTTCTTACTTGTTGTTTATGTCTGTTTTGTGTTCAGCCATTCCGACACCAAGTGATCGTTTTGTTGTGTATGTGTATATATTGTCGCAGTTTTCGTTTTCTATCCCCTTGCATCTGATTTCAAAGACGACGTTATGTTGTTGCTGTTTGTCTATTGGTTGTTTTGTGTTCGTGAATATTGTATTAAGTGATTTGTTGTATTTGCGGGCGAATGAAACATTCTCTTGTGTTATTACTGCTTTTAGTTGTGTTGTTTTCCGTTTTCTGTTTTTAGTGCTAAAAAAGATACTGTGCTTTGAGTTGCCAACTCTGCGCAAATTAATCGTCGAAAGCCAACGAAAGACGGAGCTCATTTAGGTTTGAGTCTGAATAATTATTTCCGGTGTCGGTTAAAGATTTAGCTACGCTGCCTCTGCTTTTTCTAATATTTCGTAGTTAAACCTGTAGGTGGCACTAACCAAAGAGGGTAAATTACACTATGCAACAGTCGTGACAATATTATTTGTTGAAGCATTTTGGCATTCTGAAATAAAAAAAATGAAAATTGAAAAGATTTTACAGATAATAAGGAAACAAGCTGCAAGTGATTTTCAAAATAAAAACGTTCTATAAACCTCCAATAAAGTATTACGAATCGGGTTCATAATGTTTACTTTCAGAAAAATCGTAGATATTACACAGAATATATGTTTCATTGTTTTTCACTCAAAGAAACGTCATCTTTATTTTAAACAAGAATTTATTCACAATGACCCATACTTTATTTAAATAAATGTTTCTTTGGAATTAAGAAAATGTTATTTATAATCTTTTTTGAATGAAAGAAGTTATTCTTTCTATTAATTAACAACAGTTTTAGTTCATTGAAACATTCAGATTCACCAATTTAATTCTGAATAGTTTTTCAGAGAAAAAGGCCCACAAAGACTTTTTCCTTTGTGTTTATGGTTGTCCCTTTCAGTGATTTAAAAAAAAAGTTTACACTTATAATGATATACATACAACCATAAAAACATTGTAAAATCGTATTAGGTGAATTAACTCGGGACATAAACTAACAGTGATTTCCCCCCAAACCAAATATCAATAACATTTAGATAAAACTATAAAGAAAAACCATCGAATTTACAAAAAAAAATAAATAATTCAAAGTGTTCGTTTTCTAAAAAGCTTAACAGAATCGTTAAACCAAATGCAATTGCTGGGGAGAAAACAGTTAAACCAAGATAGATAACTCCACAAAGATATGAGAGCATAAGCCTTTTTGCAAGTGATAGCTCAAGTTCCTCACAAAAGACATTCAAAGCCCACTTGGTTGTTTAGTTTGGAAACGTCTGTATAGAAGTTGACGAATCTCCGATTTACTGGGATACCATTCCATTCTATCAGGTATAAGAGTGGGATACTTCTTGTCAAAAAGTGGTTCAGCCATAGTGTAATCGACAGCCTACTTTGCTCTTTATAGAATGTTGGATTTCAAGTTCAACTTTCGGTCAAGTAAAATACCTAAGCATTTTGCGCTTTCAGATGAGGGAATTTCAAAACCCCCAAGGAGACAGGTGCACCTGGTGCTACCTTATTTCTCCTTGTGAAAATAACTAGTTCCGTCGTGGTCGGGTTAACATCAAGACCATTATTGGAATCCCATCTTGCGGTTGTATGAAGGGTCTGCTATAGGATGTCTGTAAAAGTACTCTCAAACTTCCTTCTACCAACTATTGCCACGTCCTCTGAAAAGGCAACGACTCTGACACTCCATATCCAGAGAAAGCAGAATATTGTTCATGGAGATATTCCATATCAGAGGAGACAGAAACCCCCCCTTGGGACGTTCCCCTGCTGACAAATCTATGGAGGTCAGTTGACCCTAAGCTATCTTAGGTTAGTAGCTAACGCATACTAACATCAGCCCCTAGTGTTGCTAAAGCCGTAATTATAGGATTGATGTTATTTAAGGTCCACTCTATACATAAGAAAGGTTCCGTAGTATATTCCTTAACGTATGGGGACCCCTTAACAAAAGTGACTAGATCATTCAGGTCGGTTTCGTTGGACTAGCCCTTGCCGTAAGAATGCCTGTTGATTTGACAGTAGCCTGAGATCAGTTTTAGCACTAAGGTAACTATCTATTAATCTATGCTGGAGTTCAAGTGAAATGATGATAGACTAATTGGCCGGAAATTAGGGAGTCAGGGAGCAATTGGAGCAAAAGTCTGGTCCTGGCGATTTAAAAGGTTATTCGGTTACAATCTCGCTGGCGCCCTCTGATGGTTTCACTTCAAAGGAATCCCCAATTAAAGTATACAATGCCTCTTCAGATTTGCCTGGGAAATGTGTATGCAGGAGCAATACCTGCTATTTCTCACAGGACGTAGTTCAGAACAGCGATCTTTCTTGATGTACCCAATAGTACAAGGTGTTGAGGCTAAAATTGTCGGTTACCTACTACAGAAAGCAATTTTTTGTTCTCCTTGAGTTCTTCCTTATAAGAGTCCTAGTCCTGTGGGGCCCTTTGACTTATTAAAGAGCATCTACATCACATCCTCACCATAACTAATTGAGACGCTTGGCCAAACAAAAATCCCTCCACTTAAATTCTCGGAGACAAAGGTGATAGCTTAATCCCTGGTGTCCTAAGCCGATAAACCATATCTCCTATCAACCATGGTTCCTGAATTAGGACCCGGTCATCCTCACCTTGCATCAGAAGGGCTTTTAAGGTAGCTGATGCAGCCTAAGAGTGGTGGAGATTTACATATCTGTAGAAGCCAGACCATATAAACGGAGGTCAAACAAACATGAGCGTTTTTTAACTCAAGGCTGGCTGCTACTATGTCTTCGCTACTAAAAGAAGGTAGAAGGTATATATTACGGATGTTTTTGGCAAGTTTATAGTCATAGACTGTGTTCGCTAGAAGCTCAACCTCAGCGGATTCATCCCCACAGGATTCCTCCGATCCCGTGATGAAGAGCTTCTCGACGCATCCAAGCACATCGGTAAAGGGTGAAACACATGTTGCCGCCAGATGCTGCTCTAATACTTGCGAAGAGGGAGGTTATTCTTTAGATACTACACCAGTGTTATATGGAGGGGTCTTTTTCGAATTTCTACATCATCGGTCTTGTACACCTTAAGTCGGATTTTGCTGAATCCATATGAAGCCATGCCATCGGACTTGCCGAGCTGGGGTAGAAGAGACTCGGCATTCAGTTTAAATACTGCGTGCCTCCAGCAAATCGGCCGACCTTCCAGATGCCAGTTGGAAGTCCGGGATTGAAAATCTGCAGCATATTTGTGATGGAATCGATGCATGTGCACCGGGCCGAGGCGGAATGTCATACTTGTTGACAGCATTCAGTGTCGAACCTTGCCAGATTTCAGCAATGTTCTTCAAAGCGCAGCGGTAGCACTCAACAGAGCGCACTTTACTAAACCGTATTAGTTTAACGCGGCCCTGATACCGGCCGGCGCACAGTGGGCTACAATGGACATAATTCTGCCATTTCAAAACCACTTATCGTATGGCAATGAAATTTTAGGTGTGTATACAAGAGGTGTTAGAGAGTTTAAGTTCGGAACTTGGGCCCCCTATCTCATACAGGGGCGGAGCTACAGGGCCCTAAACCAGCTACAGGGCCCTAAAAGTCCAATTCGTATTTAGGTCTTGTAGAAAAAGTTTGTTACACAAAGAATATCAACTTCTATTCATATAGAAGTTATAGGACTAAAAGTAAAAAATCAAATTATTGGGGATTTTTAATGTATTTTTTGGGAATTGAAGGATTTTCCATTAGAAATTTCCACATGTTGCGTTCGATTATTATTTCTAATATCAAAATAAAGAACTTTAAAAAAAATTCTTCGAAATATATACATTTTTAAGAATTGTATGCCGTATTTGCGTTTGTATCTATATGCAAAATATTTGTTTATACCCTACACCACACTGTGGTACAGGGTATTATAACTTTGTGCATTTGTTTGTAACACCCAAAAGGAGAAGAAATAGACCCATCGTTTATTATACCGATCGACTTAGAATCACTTTCTGAGTTGATTTAGCTATGTCCGTCTGTCCGTCTGTCTGTCCGTCTGTGCATGTATTCTTGTAATCAAAGTACAGGTCGCAATTATGGTCCGATCTCGACGAAACTTCACACATGTCTTTTTTTTGGCCCAAGGACGATCCCTATTGAATTTGGTTAAAATCGGTGAGATTTAGATATAGCCCCCATATATATGTTAGCCCCGATTTGACATGTAAGCGCTGTAAAAACTTTATTTTATATCCGATCAGTATGAAATTTGGCAGAAAGAGGTTTCTTATTATATGGATGAACACTATTAAATTTGGAAGAAATCGGTTCAGATTTAGATATAGCCCACATATATACGTTACCCCCGATTTGACATGTAAGCGCTGTAAAAACTTTATTTTATATCCGATCACTATGAAATTCGGCAGAAAGAGGTTTCTTATTATATGGATGAACACTATTAAATTTGGAAGAAATCGGTTCAGATTTAGATATAGACCCCATGTATATGTTACCCCCGATTTGACCTGTAAGCGCTGTAAAAACTGTATTTTATATCCGATCAGTGCGAAATTCGGCAGAAAGAGGTTTCTTATTACATGAAGGAATACTGCCAAATTTGGAGAAAATCGGTTCAGATTTAGATATAGCTCCCATATATATGTTACCCCCGATTTGACATCTAAGCGCTGTAGAGACTGTATTTTATATCCGATCAGTACGAAATTCGACAGAAGGAGGTCTTTTTACATGAGTAAGTATTCAGGGAAGATCGGTTCAGATTTATATTAAAGCTCCATATATATGTTCCTCCTGATTTGGTATCAAACCGCTATAGAAGTTGTATTTTACTTCCGATCATTAAAATTTTCCAGAAAGATGTTTCTCACATTAGGAACGAATATTGCTTAATTTAGCGATTATCGTTTGAAAATTAGATAATACGTTTCTACCCATTTACCAATTATTCCAAATTATTATGGCAATGACCCTTATCGCATTGTTAGGGAGGTGTAGGGTATTATATAGTCGGCCCCGCCCGACTTTCTGCCTTTCCTTACTGGTTTAATTATACCCTGCACCACACTGTGGTACAGGGTATTGTAACTTTGTGCATTTGTTTGTAACACCCAAAAGGAGCCGAAATAGACCCATCGTTTATTATACCGATCGACTCAGAATCATTTTCTGAGTTGATTTAGCTATGTCCGTCTGTCCGACTGTCTGTGCATGTATTATTGTAATCAAAGTACAGGTCGCAATTATGGTCCGATCTTGACGAAACTTTACACATATTTTTTTTTGGCCCAAGGACGATCACTATTGAATTTGGTTAAAATCGGTTCAGATTTAGATATAGCCCCATATACATATATGTTAGCCCCGATTTGCCATGTAAGCGCTGTAAAAACTTTATTTTATATCCGATCAGTATGAAATTCGTCAGAAAGAGGTTTCTTATTATATGAATGCACACTCTTAAATTCGGAGAAAATCGGTTCAGATTTAGATATAGCCCCCATATACCCTCGTATATGTTACCCCCGATTTAATATGTAAGCTCTGTAAAAACTGTAATTTATATCCGATCAGTATGAAATTCGACAGAAAGAGGTTTCGTTTTATATGAATGAACACTTTTAAATTTGGAAGAATTCGGTTCAGATTTAGATATAGCCCCTATATATACGTTACCCCCGATTTGACATGTAAGTGCTGTAAAAATGTTATTTTATATCCGATCAGTGCGAAATTCGGCAAAAAGAAGTTTCTTTCTACATGAAGGAATACTGCAAGGACCCCTATTGAATTTGGTTAAAATCGGTTCAGATTTATATAGCCCCCATATATATGTAACCCCCGATTTGAAATGTAAGCTCTGTAGAAACTGTATTTTATATCCGATCAGTGCGAAATTCGGCAGAAAGTGGTTTCTTATTACTCGAAGGAATACTGCCAAATTCGGAGAAAATCGGTTCAGATTTAGTTATAGCCCCCATATATATGTTACCCCCGATTTGACATGTAAGCGCTGTGGAGACTGTATTTTATATCCGATCAGAAAGAGGTCTTTTTACATGAATGAGTATTCAGGGCAAATCGGTTCAGATTTATATATAACCTCCATATATATGTTCCTCCTGATTTGGTTTCAAAGCGCTATAGAAATTGTACTTTACTTCCGATAATTAAAATTTTCCAGAAAGATTTATCAATTTAGGAACGAATATTGCTTAATTTAGCGATTATCGTTTCAGAATTAGATAATATGTTCCTACCCATTTATCAATTATTACAAATTATTATCGCAATGACCCTTATCGCATTGTTAGGGAGGTGTAGGGTATTATATAGTCGGCCCCGCCCGACTTTCTGCCTTTCCTTACTGGTTATACCTGTCAATGATTAAGGGTTTCCTAGAAATAGTGCCACAAAACAATATTTTCTGAAAGGTAAATCTTACTAAATTTTATTATTGTTTGATAAAAACATGTGATCTACAGGAAATCAGTGCATATTGACTGATATAATAACTAATAAGTACAAGAAGGTAGGGAAAATTAAAAAAAAAATTGCATATAGACAGAAACGTAAATACGGCATAAAATTCTTAAAAATGTATATATTTCGATGAATTTTTTTTTAAAGTTATTTATTTTTATATTAGAAATAATAATCAAGCGCAACATGTGGAAATTTCTAATGGAAAATCCCTCAATTTTCAAAAAATACATCAAAAATCCCGAAAAATGGGATTTTTAACAATTTAGCTTTGCGATTGGAGAAAATCGATCAAACTTTTGAAATTTATGTAAAAAAAAGGTCCAAATCGAAGAAGGGTGGCAACCACACCAGTAAAAATTTTGGCTTCGGATTTTCTCTAGCAGATTCTGTAAAACGCCTCCTTTAAAATGAGTATAAATTTGATATACTTTGTGTAACAAACTTTTTCTACAAGACCTAAATACGAATTGGACTTTTTTCGCCATAAAATCTCCAAAAATGAATTTTTTTCAAAAATTTGACTTTATAGGGCCATAACTTTCTTATTTCTTCACATATCTTACCGATTCTTTTTTTCATGATATTGCAAATTTTTTTATTGGCAATCCATAAAAAAACACGCGAACAAAATCGGTAAACTTTGGACTGAGATATTGGCTAAACTCCAAGGCAAAGTCGGCGAAAAAATGAAAAATTCAATTTTAAAATCCACATATCTCGGAAACTATTCAAGATATCTTCAACCTATAAATTGTTTATTGCAGGTCTGGTCTAGGGGCATTTACAGAAAAACGCCACTAAAATCGGAAACTCCATTCAAAAGTTAGAAGCCGATCAAAATTTTGTATACCCGAAGTGGTCAACTTTAGGGCCCTGTAGCTCCGCCCATGTATGAGATAGGGGGCCCAAGTTCCGAACTTAAACTCTCTAACACCTCTTGTATACACACCTAAAATTTCATCGCCATACGATAAGTGGTTTTGAAATGGCAGAATTATGTCCATTTTTTCATTTTAGCCCACTGTGCGGCGTCCACGCAATCTGGGGCCGAACCCGGCAGTTCCTCAAGAACATAGAAGAAAACCGAGCTCAGTACGTACTTTCGCTCCACTTGCTCCAGGGGATATTACCTTTTTTCTTTCTCTAACATCAGTGAAGGACCGAGGAGCAGCGTTTCCACTGAACCCTTTGGTCCTTTTGGATGTCGGCGGTTCATCTGGGGAGCGCAGCCTTTTAATAGGCTGCAGCTGTGTGGAAGTTGACGCGGTATCCTGTTCTTCAGAAATACTCCGTGCTCAGTTTAGAGATTCTCTCTGCTTATTGGTCACAGATGCAGGGTCGGCTTTCTCAAGTCTCTCAAAGATCTTAAGAGCCATGCGCCTAACGTCAAAATTACTTCTTGAAGGACGGGTAGTGTTAGGTAACGCTGCTGCATTAGAAGTGGTCTTTGGGTCACTAGGCTTGTTGTCAGGCCTAGGTTTGGATCCTAGTGTAGTGGTCGTATTAGTATCGTTATCAGTTCATGTATTCGACATTTTTCCAATCATTTTTTCAAATTTCTGTTTTTATTGGAAAATTTGATCTTTGTCCATTATTAAATGACACATTCATATGACTACCACGACTGGCTCGGCAATTGAGAAATTTAGGGATGGACTCAGGTATGGACGGGCCATTTAAAATTTTGCATTTTAATCGCCTATGAAAAAAGTACTGATAACTTTTTTAAATTTCTGGTTTTGTTGGAAATGTTGAACTTTGTCATTTAATAATGGAACACAATATCGTTCATATGACTACCACGACTGGCCCGGCCGTGCCTCATCCGATCATCCCAATTTGGCAGTACATTTTCGATTGTTTCGGGTCGAATCTCTTCAATGGCAACTTCGATTTAACGTTTAAATGCTTCAATTGTCTCGGGATGCTTTGCGTAACATTTATCCTCAATGGCTCCCCACAGAAAATAATCCACAGGGCTCAAATCACAAGTCAAAGTAATCGGTAGTTCAAATTTAAAATGGCCCACCCTTTAAGTGGTCCCATATACAGATTTTTTTTTGATTTGACTTCTGGACGCTCTAAGGTTAAAAATTTTCACCCGATCTGGCAAACATTTTGTGAAAACGTATACAATTATACTTTATATTGCCTAAAATCGTTCCCATTGGAAAATGATCCCTTATATAAAGATCCCTTCCAATTACACTTCTTGACATCCTAGAGAATGCATTTTCAACCGATCTGACTGAAATTTATACATTTATATTCCTTGTGAAAATGAGGCATATCTCCCCATATTTTGATAAAGGTCCCTCCGATTAGACTTTTAGGCGCATAGAGCAAAAAACAAAAATATCCTTTGCTTTTGACGACAAATCCTAATCGTAATTTCCTTTGGAATTTACACAACAATCTCATAGAAATAATTTGCTCTTGTACATATTATAATGACACTTTACAAATCCGTTTTGGTAGCATTTTATGTTAAAATTAGCTTTTACTGGAATTTGATAGGATCATTAAATACATTAAACTAATGCCACAAAACCGTTGAGAATTACAAATTCCCGTCGCATATTTTCCCCTAGTCTCATCTAGGAAAATGCCCCAGCAAAATATGTGGGAGGGATATACGTACATAAGTACAAAAAGGCGGTGGGTTTTCTTTATTGGCTTTCCTTTTTAGTTTGTACAATTTTCATTTATCATGTACAAATACTTTATGCTGCAGTTTTGTAAGTTTTTATATTGTTTTGTGCCGGGTGAACATTGACATTTTATTGTGTCGACGTGACTGTCGGAAAATTTCGAATAGAGCAAATACGCGGGTATAAGTATCTTTTTATATAAACAATTCGTGATGGGAGGGGGCGGCTGTGTTACAAGTGGGAACAAACTATTTACACAATACTTTACCACAAAAGTTTTGGCAAAAATTCATATTAGGATGTGGTATACGAGTATATTTTAGATGAGATAGAAGCTATGAAGTTTATATTAAAACATGTTTCAAATTATTTAGAGGTAATTTGTGAAAGGCATTTTAATTTTTAAATCTGTTTTATTTTCTCAACTTATTGAGGTTTTAATTATAATTTATTATCATTCTATTCTATATTTAAAACCAGTAAAGAAAGGCTAAAGTCGGGCGGGGCCGACTATATAATACCCTACACCACTCTCGTAATATTGAATAACTCTGATATATAAATTTTGTAATTCATGTATAAATTGTTTACATAAATTTACTTTTGGGACATTTTATACTTAAATAATACTCTGTACAACAGTGTGGTGTAGAGTATAAAAACGATTGGATCTAAAGAGCCAAATCGGATGAAACATATATATGGGAGCTATAGCTAAATCTTTACCGATTTTCTTCAAATTCGGCAATGTTAGTTCATGAATCAAGAAACTCTACCATTCTAAATTTCAAAACGATTGGATGTAAAATATAGCTTCTATAGAACTAAAGGGCCAAATTGGAAGAAACATATATATGGGAGCTATAGCTAAATCTTAACCGATTTTGTTCAAATTCGGTAGTGTTGGTTCATGGATCAAGAAACTCTACCATTCTAAATTTCAAAACGATTGGATGTAAAATACAGCTTTTATAGGACTAAAGGGCCAAATCGGACGAAACATATATATGGGAGCTATAGCTAAATCTTAACCGATTTTCTTCCAATTCGGCAGTGTTGGTTCATGGATCAAGAAACTCTACCATTCTACATTTCAAAATGATTGGATGTAAAATACAGCTTCTACAGGACTAAAGGGCCAAATCGGACGAAACATATATATGGGAGCTATAGCTAAATCTTTACCGATTTTCTTCAAATTCGGCAGTGTTGGTTCATGAATCAAGAAACTCTACCATTCTAAATTTCAAAACGATTGGATGTAAAATATAGCTTCTATAGAACTAAAGGGCCAAATCGGACGAAACATATATATTGGAGCTATAGCTAAATCTTAACCGATTTTCTTCAAATTCGGTAGTGTTGGTTCATGGATCAATAAACTCTACCATTCTAAAGTTCAAAACGATTGGATGTAAAATACAGCTTCTATAGAACTAAAGGGCCAAATCGGACGAAACATATATATGGGAGCTATAGCTAAATCTTAACCGATTTTCTTCAGATTCGGTAGTGTTGGTTCATGGATCAAGAAACTCTACCATTCTATATTTCAAAATGATTGGATATAAAATACAGCTTCTTCAGGACTAAAGAGCAAAATCGGACGAAACATATATATGGGAGCTATAGCTAAATCTTAACCGATTTTCTTCAAATTCTGCAATGTTTGTTCATGGATCAAGAAACTCTAGCATTCTAAATTTCAAAACGATTGGATGTAAAATACAGCTTTTATAGGACTAAATGGCCAAATCGGACGAAACATATATATGGGAGCTATAGCTAAATCTTAACCGATTTTTTAAAATTCAGCAATGTTGGTTCATGGATCAAGAAACTCTATCATTCTAAATTTCAAAACGATCGGATGTAAAATACAGCTTCTATAGGACTAAAGGGCCAAATCGGACGAAACATATATATGGGAGCTATAGCTAAATCTTAACCGATTTTTTTCAAATTCGGCAATGTTGGTTGGGAGCTATAGCTAAATCTTAACCGATTTTCTTCAAATTCGGCAATGTTTGTTCATGGATCAAGAAACTCTACTATTCTAAATTTCAAAACGATTGGATGTAAAATACAGCTTTTATAGGACTAAATGGCCAAATCGGACGAAACATATATATGGGAGCTATAGCTAAATCTTAACCGATTTTCTTCAAATTCGGCAATGTTGGTTCATGAATAAAGAAACTCCACCATTCTAAATTTCAAAACGATTGGATGTAAAATACAGCTTTTATAGGACTAAAAGGCCAAATCGGACGAAACATATATATGTGAGCTATAGCTAAATCTTAACCGATTTTCTTCACATTCAGTAGTGTTGGTTCATGGAGCAAGAAACTCTACTATTCTAAATTTCAAAATGATTGGATGTAAAATACAGCTTCTACAGGACTAAAGGGCCAAATCGGACGAAACATATATATGGGAGCTATAGCTAAACCTTAACCTATTTTCTTCAAATTCGGTAGTGTTGGTTCATGGATCAAGAAACTCTACCATTCTAAATTTCAAAATGATTGGATGTAAAATACAGCTTCTACAGGACTAAAGAGCAAAATCGGACGAAACATATATATGGGAGCTATAGCTAAATCTTAACCGATTTTCTTCAAATTCGGCAATGTTGGTTCATGGATCAAGAAACTCTACCATTCTAAATTTCAAAACGATTGGATGTAAAATACAGCTTCTATAGGACTAAAGGGCCAAATCGGACGAAAGATATATATGGGAGCTATATCTAAATCTGAACCGATTTCAACCAAATTCAATAGCGATCTTAATAGCCGCGAAATACTCTAAACTGCAAAATTTCAGAACGATCGGAGTGAAATTGCGACCTGTAGTCGACGAACAACTTTACATGGACAGACGGACGGACGGACAGACATCGTTAAATCGACTCAAAGAGAAATAAAAAACTCGAATTTCATGTAACGGGTGATCCAAGTAGAGATGCCTTTTTCAATAGCCTTTTTTTGACAGACCACGTGTGAGTCGTGTCATGTTATTTTTGTTAAGTATTGTTAGGCATTTCATCATGGAAAGACTTACGCCTGAACAACGTTTACAAATCTTCTTCTTTATTTGCCAATTCGATTTTCGAATTTTAGCGACCAATACAATTAATTTTGTGAATTCTATAGATTTTCAGCAACTCCGCAAAAGCATCTCTATCTCTCTCTTCGCTCAGAAGTCTCCTCACATCTCTGAAGCCACGTTGTTTCCTTTCTTCCTCTAACAGGCCTTCCTGGAATATTCGCTCACATTATGGTTTGCAATAGTTTATATTTTGGATTCCTCATAATATGTCCCAGGTACGATGTCTTCCATCTCTTTATATCGGTAACCAACTCCTTCTCGCAGTGCATTTTTCTCATAATATGTCCCAGGTACGATGTCTTCCTTCTCTTTATAGCGGTAACCAACTCCCTCTCGCAGTGCATTTTTCTGAGTATTTCTGCATTAGGTACAAAGTCAGTCCACGGTATTTTGAGTACCCGTCTATGTATATATCCAGATTTCAAATGCCTCTAATCTTTTTATGTCTGCTGATTTTATGGTCCATGTTTCCACTGCGTATAATAGAACTGACCATACATATGTCCTAATGAAACGTGATTTTGTCTGAAGATTGATATCATGACTTGTGAGTATTTTTCTGTATTTAAAAAATGCGTCTCTTGCCATTTCTATACGACATCTTATTTCCTTTGAACAGTCCCATCGGTCGTTGATATTAAATCCGAGATATTTAAAATACTTCACTCTGTCGATATATGCGTTTTGTACATTTAGGGTGGCATTGTTGTAACTATTTTTTTTGCTAATAATCATATATTTAGTTTTCCGTATATGTATTGATTTTTAGACCGTACGCATGGCTGTATGTTGCGAGTTTGTTCATCAGATATTGAAGTCCGGACATACTATCGGCCAGTATGGTGGTGTCATCGGCATATCGTATGTTATTAAGGAATGTACCGTTTATATACAGGGTGGCTGATGAATATTGCTAAATTATGAAACTCAAATAACTTTTTTTCAGTTTATGGAATTCAGTTTTCTTTTATTCATGTTAAAGCTCATTAAATTTAATTAAATATAGCTTAAATTTATGGAATTTAAATGCCCCCCCTGCTCGTTGATGCATGTGCGGCATCTTACCAAAAAGTTGTTCATTACTGCTTGGAGAGTTGAGACGGGAATAGCCGCAATTATTTCTCGAATGGATTGCTTTAGTTCATTCAAATTTGTTGGTTTTGCTTTGTAGACTACCTGTTTGCAATAACCCCACAAGAAAAAGTCAGGTGAGGTCAGGCGACCTTGGGGGCCAACGGAATGTGGAGTTTCTGGATATCAGCTTATTGGGAAATTTTCGCCGCAATTCTGTCATAACAGGCCGGGCTATGTGAGGAGTTGCACCATCTTGCTGAAACCACACAGAGTTGAAAGAAATTCTCATTCGGCGTAATTCTGGAAAAAACTCTCTCAACATGCTCAAGTAACGGCCTCAGTAACTGTAACGGTGTGACCGTTTTCTTCGAAGAAGTAGGGCCCGACAATGCAGCGTGATGAGACTGCACATCACACTGCGACACGAAGTGGATGCAATTCCGTCTCATGGAATATCTGTGGGTTGGAAGCACTCCATATTCGACAACTTTGTTTATGTTGCCGTTTAAATCGAAATGGGCCTCGTCAGACATGAAAAGACAGTTCAACATGTCTTCCACCATATGAAGCATCTTCTGGCAAAATTCCAAGCGAATCGGGAAGTCTGCTGAGTTCACTTTGTTGGCCATTTGCATTTTATATGGGAATAACTCCAAATCTTTGTGCATAATTGACTGCAATGACTGTCTGCTTATACCCATTTGAGCAGATAAGGTTCTTGTCGAAACTCTTGAATTGTTTTGTATGGCATCAGCTACAGCAGCGATTGTTTCCTCCGTCCGAACCGAAGGGTTTCGATGGTAAGGTCTTCTTCTTGACTGTCCCATGCTCGGAAAAATTGTTAACAAGTCTCTTTATGGTCCATCTGCTCGGAGGATTGCCGCCAAACGTGCCCCTATACTCTCTTTGAACCGAAACTACGGACTTCAGTGTGTAATAACGGCGGACAATCCAAATTCTTGTTTCCAGTTATCCATTTTTGTTAAATCTAAAAATCAATCTGCAAAATAAAAAAAAATTAACCAGATTCATTAAATAGAAAAAAAGTTATTAATTTTTTTATGGTAGCAGCTTTCATCAGCCACCCCGTATAATGACACTACAAATCGGTTGTTAGGCTGATCGTTACCTGCTGCTGAGAAGGAGGTAATATGAATAGCTAGTTCGAAATATTGTAGCCATGTTCTAATATGTGCTGCGCTCGGTATCCCGCAGATGATTCTAACTGTCACTCTGCATCTCATTGTACTCTTCGTAGATCGTGTGATGGGATGGGAATCGACCGTTCATAGACCGAAATTTACCTATGAAGTATTGTGAGAGGCAATGTGCAAGTCTAGTTATTCAGATTTTCTAGTCACTGCCCAAAGACGTGCTGCGATCTGTATTACAGATATCGAATCCCCCCAAGGGCGGGACTAGCGCTAGGAGTTTACCTCGACTCTGCTCTGCTAAAATCTTAAAGAAATCGTTTTGTATAAATCCCCATGGCACGGCCCAGCTAACAATCTTTCTTTATCTACAACCCATCAAGGACGGAACTATCGTCTAGGAGCTTACCTGGAATTGGAGTTGGCTCTGTTAAAACTTCAGCAGACAAGTCGCACAAAGGTCATTGTTGCCAGACGAATTTGACCGAAAATCAACATGGGGGTACAAAAATCGTCAAAATAAATTTTAGAAATCGTCAACACAAAAATCTACCAGGAACTTACAGCTTTTGAGTTTTTATGACGAAGGACATGTTTCGGAGATAGATATGTTTTAATTGGTACTCTCAAATGGTTTTTGGGGTTCCTCAAAGTGAACTTAAAATGAATCTTGTTGGCGGATCTCACATTCTTGAACGACATTAATAAATTAATTCGACGGAAACATATCTCATACATAATAATATCTTACGTTTGAAAATAGTCTTGCTCATAAAATATTTATTTTATTACGTCATGAAAGCCACTATCTTTAACTTATTGGGACGAAGTTTGACAAAATGCATATTACCATTCACGTCAACAAGGTCCAGTGTAGATCCATTGTTTTATACAGTCCCCATACGAAGGTTGCATTAAATTGAAGTTCTTGGCGCATTAGAAATCACTAGTATCAACCGATTAGACTGAATTTTGACAATTTAATATTATCTAAAACAACTCAAAGGAAGACTGAAATTTGGTTATTTGTGTTTACTTTTACCCATAATCATTCATTGGTCAACATTTTTGTATAGCTCCCACGCGATGTGACTTTTTAGCGCATTAGAAACCACAAATACCAATCGATTGGGCTAAAATTCGGCAATTTGTATTTCATTATACCTAGAACTATTTCAAGGAGCAAGTGACCCCATTGGACCATATTTCGGCATAGTCCCATACAACTGTCAAAACCGATTTGAATTCATAGCTCCAAAGAAAAAATGGCCTTCCAATTTGGCTTAAAAATTATATATGTGATTTATTTTAGCTGGAACGATTCGTTGTAATTTCCTGCCAATTTTACAACATAACAAATTGTAGAGAATTTTCTTGTTATGTTATTGAGTGCGGTCCATAATATTTGAGACATTTTCTAACATTTCTGATTTTTATTTTAAAATGATAAATGGGAGTGTAAATATATCTCGAAAGGAATTATAAAAAAACCTGTAATATAAGAACAATTTCTGAAGTTTTCCTTACTTTTTTCATATCAGAAAAAATCGTCATTTCGGGGCAAAAATCGTCAAATCGTCATGTCCTATTTTTTGGCTCTGAAAATCGTCATTTCAGGCAACACTGACAAGGGTCCTTAAGGTAATCATTTTTTATGGACGACCATGACACCGCCTAGCATATTTACTACCCATCAAAGATGATAATGGATGGAACTAGCGGCTGGGAGCTTACCTCGACTCTGAGCCGGATCTGCTAAAACTTCAGCAGACAAGTCACACAAGCATCCTTAAATAAATTGTTCTTTATGAACGCCCATGGTCCCGTCGAGTAATGTTCTTTCCTTATCTACTACCCATTAAAGATTATTAGGGATAGAACTGACAGCCAGGAGCTTTATTCGGCTCTGAGTTCGGATTTGCTACTACTTCAGAAGACAAGTCGTACAAAGATCCTTAAAGAAATATATTTTTATGGACGACAATGACCCCGCCTAGCTAGGTAATTTCCTAATCTACTTCCCATCAATGATGATCAAGAAAGTCGACGCCAGGAGCTTACTTCGACTCTGATTCGGCTTTGCTAAAACTTCAGCAGACAAGTCACACAAGCAACCTTAAAGTAATGTTTTTTATGAACGCCCATGGCCCCGCCCAAAGGTCTTCACTTATCTATAACCCATCAATGATTGATTAAAAGGAACTGGCGGTCAGGATTTTATATGGACCCTAAATTAGGTTAAGCGGACGAATCGCTCAAGGGTCCTTAAAGAAATAAATTTTTATGAACGACCATGGCCCCGCCCAGTGTGATGTATGAAATTTCGTTTTGATCTATTCTTATTATTATTGTATTTAATAAAATATTTCGGTTAATACCGTTTATTCTCCTCCCAAATCTATATCTACTTAATGTGCCTTAACTTGTAATACAATATGCTCCCGAATGCATTCCAATTTCCGCTACCGTTTCAAATCCAACCAGCAGTTGTCACAGAAATCTTATTATATTTGTAGAAAAAAATCATACCAAATAAGATACCATCGCCCAATTAGACGAACAATTTTCACTAGAGTTGCAGAAACTTTTTTCAGCATCTGCAGTGTTTACTCAGCATGAAGAAATTTAATTGACATTTTGTTACTTGGCACACTTTTTTCCCGTTGAGGTCCTTCCGCCTCATCATCATCAATGACGGAAACAAGAAATTCTCATACAATTAATTTAAAACTGACAACTTTTCTAAAAAAAAGCAGGAACATGAACAAAATCGTGAATCGTTTCTTCTTTTACAACACCAGCTTCATTAAAAAAGTAGAAATTTTCATAGCTAAACGCAAAAAATATGAATGCAGCAAAATTTTTGCTAAAGAGCCGATTGAAAAAAAGACAACGATGGTTCATTAGTGTCGATGTCACAAAGGACAGGTGGGCGATGCAGCGAAAAACAGGAATCGTAATGAATCTGCGTAAAATCAGTCGGAGCTATGAACGGAGGGAGTGAGATATTTCGCTTAATTAAAGCACAGAACAGAACTGAATAGTGAGAGATAGCTTAATTTTGAAGAACAAGTTTCGCTACCGACAACTTCCAACTTCAACCAGGTGAATAATGAAGTCTAATATATTTTGCATGACAATTTGCATAGCATCATCGCACGTCCCCTGTCTTTCAATCAAGCGTTGCAAGTACAGGGCACAGTATTTTAATAAACGAAAATGGCATATACCAGACTGAGAAGGGAAGATAAATAAGTCTACTGCCATCTTAATAAAGAGCAATTGGTGTGGGTTTCACTTTTGAATATTTAGACCGATTTAGCTTGAGTACAAATATCACTAACGTTTTGGACAGATATTACTTCTTTTGGCTGACTATCAGCAGTCGAGCCGACTATATGATATGAAATCCCAATATACTCGTATATTGCAGACTCTAAATGTTGTTCAGGATTAGGGAGATTATTATGCTATATACCATGGATACTAATGGACATTATTGGGGGTAGGAGTATACTGGCAGTCGGAACTACTATCCACTATGGACCATATATCTACCTCTGAGTAACGACGACGCTATCGTTACTGATCAGTCGTAGTGAACGGACGTGTTTATCACAGAGCGGATAGTAAAAAAACCTATTACGCAGTCGCAAAAAAGCACAATGAGCACCGAATAGCGCTCAGAGTTTTGACAAAGTTGGAGGCTGTTGAGGTTTCGGCTCTTACCGAAAAACAAAAAGAGTCACATACCTGGGCTAAAGGCGTCATAGATGCTTCTAAGGCCAATTAGCCGGCTGAAAGAGCCACAAATTCAGCTGTGTTAACGGCTAATAAAGTCAAAAGAACCAGGTCACCTAATGAACCCCTGCCTTCGAAAAAGGCAAGAGGCCCCAATGTCACCATCAACAGGACACTCACCAAGCCGTTCAATGAAGTGGCGAAGGAGAGTCTAGTGATGGCTGTTATAGACAGGAGTAGTGAGGATGGATCCATCCTCACGGACATAACGGAGCCAAGTGCAATCAGCCATTATGGCTCATTACCTCGATGTCCGTAGAGAAACCACCAATCTTCAACGATGCAGGATGGCATCAGGGGAGAGTAAAGCTCTTATACTTCGGTGATGCCAGATCAGTAGCCCTGTATAAGGCTGCTCTGAGTCGAGCGGGTGAGGTGTGGCCGGGTGCACAGTTGGATGTTGTCGAAAAAACAACATCCCTAGTCACCCTAGAGCCATCACCTGAGTTACAGAAGAGGCTTCCAATCAGGCTGACATATTAGAAATAATAAGAGATTCCAATCCTGGTCTGTCGGCCCATAATTGGAGAATCAGCAAGGTGGGTGAGGCGGATGGTAAAAAGCGGCAGGTCAATTTGATCCTTAACGCTGAATCCACCTCCCATATACAACGTTCAAGTGCAACCCTTCAATATGGCTTTGAGACTATAGTCTTGAAGGTATACAAGCAGGATATAGCTCCCACTGCGGAAGGTGGGTCGTCCACCGTGGTTGATACACGGCTTATTTCTGGTGACTCCAACTCTAAAAGAAGATCTGTAACGTCCTTCTCTGAGGACGAAAGCTCTACTTCTGTCACAGAGGGGCTGAGGGGAGTCTCCGGAAACTTTGAAGCATCTGGCGGGGACACGCTTCTCGATGATACGGACGAAGAGTTCGATAACACCCTTGTCGGGGTGGATGTTAATCTGTCAATTAGCAATGATGGTAAGAATTCTTCAGATTAACCTCCATCACGCTAAAGCAGCCTTAGCAGCTCCATTGCTGCGTCTGTCCACAGGAGGAAAGGTGTGCGGTGTCAGGACACCCAATTTTAAACTGCTTGTGGCCAACTGTGAAGGCACTCCAAGAACCTGCATTTTGGCCAGGAAAGATCTAAGTATCTCCTGGCAAATTTAAGTGGTAAAGACCAAACAGCTAGTCTGGAGATCGGAAATCGCATATATTGGGTGGTCTCCAGTTACTTGCTTTATGAAGCTGTAGTACCGACTGCTCTATTCAGGGAAGAAGTAGAAGAAGCAACGTCCGACGAGGTCGAGCTGATTATTGGCGCAGACACGAACGCTCATCGTACTATCTAGGGTAGTACGGATATAAACAATAGGGGTGATTCGCTTCTTGACTTTATTCTAACTACGAACCTAAGTATTTGTAACATAGGTAATAAACCTACCTTTACAATTAAAGACAGACAAGAAGTACTCGACGTAACGTTTGCTACAGACCGGCTGTCAGACAAAATTATTGGGTGGAATGTACTGGATAACCACTCATTCTCAGATCACCATTATATTGAGTTCAAACTCTCTGAAAAAGCGCCTAAACCTGCCGTCCACGGAAATGTGAGGAAGACAAAGTGGCACCTGTATGGAAAAGTGAGGAAGACAAAGTGGCACCGAATCGAATGACAAAGCCGGTCTGGATAATCTGGTCGAGCATATCATTCGGTAGTTCCCTTGAAGAAGCCTGTCCAAAAACAAGGTACAAGGGTAAAACTAAACCCCAATGGTGGACTTCTGAGCTAACGGCTATGAAAAAGACCTGCAACAAGCTATTCAACAAGGGTAAATCTACTGTCGCTAATGTTTGGGATGCCTGTAAAGAGCAACTCAAGATCTATAAGAAGGAGCTTAGGAAGGCGCAAAGACGCTCTTGGTATACCTTCTGTGGCGAAGTGGAAAATGTCTCCAATGCCGCAAGGATGAGGAAAATACTATCAGCTTCACCATGTACAGTGCGTTACTTACTACAAAAAACAGCGAGCAGTCGCTGAATGTACTGATCGACACATATTTCCCGGGGAACTCTCTAACAGAACCAGAGGATCAGCAGGACCAACAAGAGGGCGAGTAGACTTCAAGCGTACCAAGGTTGTTGACTGAGAGATCCAGAATAAGCTGGGCTATTAATAGCTTTGAGCCCTTCAAGTCACCTGGACCAGACGGCATCACTCCAGCAGAAATGCAGAAAATGTTAAAGTACATTATCCCCTGGCTGGAGAAATTTTATGTAGGCTGTATAAGGCTTCCATATGTCCCGAATCGATGGAGGGATACCAAAGTGGTATTCATACCTAAAGCGGGAAAGATATCACACACTAGGCCAAAAGACTTCAGACCAATTAGCATATCCTCCTTCCTATTGAAAGGTCTGGAAAGACTCTTAGATTATTTCATTAGTGAAATCCTGGATACGAAACTCTTATCGGGGAACCAACATGCTTACAATAACGGGAAGTCTACAGAATCAGCCCTGCATGAACTTGTGAGTACTATCGAATCGTCGCTGCATTTCAAGGAATTCACCATGGTGGTATTTCTTGACATAGAAGGGGCTTTTAACAACATTCACTCAGATGCGGTAATTGCGGCACTGTCACATCTAAAAGTTAACTCCAGTTTGATTAGACTAATTCAAAGTCTGCTCAACAGAAGACCAATAACAGCATGTCTAGGGTCCACAACTCTAACAAGGTTTGTAAACAAAGGGACCCCACAAGGAGGAGTACTGTCTCCACCAATTCGGAACCTGGCGGTGAATGAAATCCTGCTAGATCTAAAACGTTGTGGCTGCAAGGTCGTGGCATATGCGGACGATCTGCCAATCGCAGTGAGTGGCAAATTCAAAAACATCCTCCGAGATATTCTACAGGTGGCTCTGAACAAGTTGGCTAGATGCGCCAGAAGCAGCGGTTTGGGTGTTAACCCAAACAAGACAGAATTGGTTCTCTTAACTAGGATGAATAAAGTCCCACATGTGGACCCTCCACCTCGGATAAATGGACAGATCTACAGGGTTGCCCATATTCGACGGACCCATGTTTTTTTAAAAAAAATCAAAGAAAAAAATAAAAATTTGGCGGTTGGCAATCTTAATCATTTAATTTGTTCCAAGTAGATTTGTTTACATCAATTTTTGAATATGATATCTCTCAAATGGCCGCCTCTGGCGTTGATGGCGTATTGTGCCCTTTTTGCAGCATTTTCCATCGTTTTCGCCAACATTTCGGCCGGAATAGCGGCTATTTCTTCACGAATGTTGTCCTTGAGCTCTTCTACGGTCCTTGGCTTGTTAACGTAAACCTTTGACTTCAAATATCCCCACAAGAAGAAGTCAGGCGGCGTCAAATCGGGCGAACGCGGTGGCCAGTCCAAATCACCAATTTTCGACATCAAACGGCCCGAAAACAAATTCTTCAGAAAATCGATTGTTATGCGACTTGTGTGCGGTGGAGCGCCGTCTTGTTGAAACAAGAACTGCCTCATACGCTTTCGACGAATAATTGGCATCACAAAATTGGTCATCATGTCGCGATAACGCTCCTGGTTGATGGTAACAGCATGGCCATTTTCGTTTTGGAAGAAAAACGGCCCAATGACCGTTTTCGCACTAACGCCGCACCAAACTGTGACTTTTTCGTCATGAAGAGGCAATTCTTGAATCTCCTGAGGATTTTCAGTGGCGTAAATACGGCAATTTTGCTTATTTACGGTCCCATTCAATGTGAAATGGGCTTCATCGGACATGATAATTTTGTTCCAAAATTGCTCGTCATCATCGGCCATTTCGATGACTCGTTGGGCCCATTCAAATCGACGAGGCTTGTCCGCAGGCAACAATCTTTGCGTCAATTGAATTTTGTACGGGAACAAATGCAAATCAACGCGAATAATCCGTTGTAAAGTGGACCGAGCCATGCCCAACTGCTGAGAACGGCGTTTTTGGTATGTTCTTGGGGACCTCTCAACACTGGCTCGTACGGCAGCGATATTCTCGGCCGATCGCCTTGGTCGACTTTTATTTGGCCTCTTCGGATTAGAAAGAGCCTCACCAGTCGAACATTTTTCGTATAAACGCTTAATGGTGTTCTTAGAAGGCGCACTTCTCACATTTTTTAATATTTTAAAAGCACGTTGAGTTTTCACAATTGACTTCTTCTGTTGAATGTAAATTTCAACTATATCAGAGCGCTCGCGTGGCGTGTATTGTTCCATGGTAAAAATCTGCTTGGACTGACGCTTCAAACGCGGTATGTCATTAAGCGATCTGACATCTCTGTCAAAAGTTATGGCGTTGCCAGATGGGTCCGTCGAATATGGGCAACCCTGTAGTCTTTTCTGAAAGTCCGTCGAATATGGGCAACCCTGTAGTCTTTTCTGAAAGTGCAAAATTTTTAGGAATAATTCTAGAAAACTGTTATTTAGGCTTAACGTATTGGAACGCGTAAGGAAGGCCAACGTCGCCTTATATTCCTGCAAAAAGGCTGTAGGGTCGCTGTGGGGCCTCTCTCCTAAAATCGTCCACTGGATATATATAGCAGTAGCTCGTCCAATATTGGTATACGGCATTGTGGTATGGTGAACGGCAACTGACAAACCAACCATCACCAATCTACTAACAAAGGTTCAGAGAACTGCCTGTCTGAGCATAAGCGGAGCCTTAAGGACTACAGCGACCGAGTCTCTGCAAGCCCTACACCATATACTGCCGATTAATATCGTGGCGAGAGAAGTTGCAACCAAAGCGGCAATAAGATTAAACTGTCTATCAATGTGGAGGTACAAGAACTTCGGTCACATGAGGATATCAAAGTGTAGTGCCATGGTAACCGACCGAGTGGACTATATACCAACTGTGTACACCTTCGACAGAAATTACATCACTATGATTCCCGCCAGAGATGAATGGGTTGGCAGAATACCAGATAATAGAAACAATCTCCATCTATCAGTTAATGGTCAGTTAGCATAAATATCTGTCAGAAAATGCTTACCTACGTTTAGCAACATTAATTGTAAGATAATGTTCTGTCAGAACCATTAACTGTCACATAATAGTCGACAGAATCATTATAGTCAGTCAGAATAACTATCTAGCAGATAGTGATCGGCTAGCTCCATTATCACGCAGTGAGCGGTCGGTCAGACCATTATCACTGAATCCGGTCGATCAGGACCATAGCAGGTAGTGACTGATCTGAAATAGTATCTGCATATAGTGGTCGGCCAGGGATATTATCTGTGGTCGGTTATTACCTTGCAAGTGATGGCAAGACAAGCAAATTGACTGGCAGAAAGTGGCCAGTCAGGACTGTTATCTGTCAGATAACTATAAGATATTAATTTTCTTTCAGGTAGTGGACTAATATCAGTCAGATAGTGTACTAATTTCCAACGGTTTCGAACAGTAACTGTGAAATATTAGTCTTCCAAGGCCTTTATCTGTAAATATTAGTCTTCCAGGGCCATTACCTGTCAGATAGTAGTCGGTTAGGACCATAATCTGGCAGATAGTGGTCGATTCGGACCATTATCTGGCAGATGGTGGTCGGTCCGGACCATTATCTGGCACATAGTGGTTGGTCAGGAACATTATATGACAGAAAGTGGTCTGTCAGGACCAGTGGTTGGTCAGGACCATTATCTGGCAGATAGTGGTCGGTCAGGACCAATATCTGGCAGGACCAATAGTGGTCTGTCAGGACCAATATCTGGCAGATAGTGGTCGGTCAGGACAAATATCTAGCAGATAGTGGTCGGTCAGGACCAATGTCTGGCAGATGGTGGTCGGTCAGGGCCATTATCTGGCAGATGCTTGTCGGTTAGGAGGATATTTTACGCTATTTGGAACTTTCATAAAGTTATTTTAAGATTTTTGTGCCTTCCAAACACTGTTCTTTAACACATCACCTTTTTCTTAACCTACTCCCACCTCTAGTGCTAGCAGGTAAAAATCAGAAAAAAAGGTATGATAAAGTTTGCCCGATTTTTCAGAAGCAATTGTTATGCACTGCATATTTAAATAAAGGAAAGAGATGTCTAGCAGAATGAATTCAAGGGGGAGGAGGGAGAAATAGTTTAATGTTTTAGCCATCTCTGGCACTATACACTATACTCCCAAGTCACGACTACAACTGGTCACGTCTCATTTTCTCGTTCTATTGCTATTGAAGTGAAAACGCTCGGGTTTCAACCGCTATAAAGGACCCCCAAAAAATAGAAGACCAAATTGCATTTTACTTATTCTGTTTGCATTTAATTACGTATTTTACCCTGTCACACTTCCATGTCCGAACTCCAGAGTTTTTGTTATGAAATTCAATTTTAATTTGGAGCATGTGTTTCCGGTTCTACTTCCCTACCTCCTAGAGAAAAGAAAAAAAATGTTGTGAATTTTTCGTAAAATTGTTTTAATTTAGTTTTAATTTGCTCAGTTAGCACGCAAAGGAATATTTTTAGCCAAAAATTTCGTTATTTCAAAGGAGTGTTGTGTAAAAAGTTTAGGGTCTAAAGAATTTTTTGCAATATTTTTATGAACAATTGAATTAAATAAGGGAGGGACGATGTTGAAATGGAATAAAACAATGTATGTATGTGTGTGGAGTTTTAACAAAATTATTTTTTTATTTGAAATGAGATTTTCCTCCCTTCCCTCCCGTTGAACTAATCCGATTGCTTTGAAAATTCCTGATTAAAGAAATGTTAGCGTATTTGTCACTTCAGTTTCTGCAAAAATCATTTCTCAAGGCCGTAGGTGTCCGTGCACGAAGACAATGACCCATTATGACAGACACGATAGGAGTACGTATGTCGTCCTCTCCCGATAATGACATCAGTGTGTTGTGCGTTTCAAGTTTAGACAAAGTCACATTGGCTTGGAATGTATAAAATTCTTGATTAATGACCACCTTCCGAAAATTGACATAAGAGGACTGTCACTCAAGAAGAGCTCGAAGGTCGCAATATACATGCCTACATATTCCATTTGACCCGGATCATATCAAGTAGTGCCTAGTTCCCTCGAATGTTGTCCTGCATCCATATCAGTGAGGTAGTGAACTTCTCAACAATATCGTTAAGACATCTGCGGTTGTTGAGGGCTGCTCTTGAATCCAGAAAAGTCTGCCAGGCTATCGGAAAATATATTTATAGCAACCTTTGTAAGAAAGTTATATCTTAGCTATTCTACTACCTTTCTAATAGCCACAGTTTTAGTCTGGTAAACGCAGTGATCAGGCAGCCTACGATCTATAGATAGCCATAGGACTTTCTAGTAGACCCGAGGATATATGGGTATAGAAGTCTACAGTGTGTCCAGAAATCTTAGATCTTAGAGAGGTAGCAGAATGGCTGAGGATTAATGTTCACAATAAAGTCGGTATCAATATATTCTTTGATAGTCAAGATGTGTATAGGCCACAAGGACATATCATGGAACTGCAAAGCAGATGAACTTGCAAGATTAGGAACTCCCTTTCATGCTCCAGGGGACCTGGAATATGTGCACATGCATCTAGCGACCAGCAAACCTCTATTGAGAGACAGTGCCCTTATGGCAAGAAATGACAGGTGATCACTAGTCAGGAATTACAAACATTCAAGTCAAGGTTGTGTGGCGCTGCTTAAACCCCAAACGTACTAAACACTCTGCTGTCGTTATCGAGACCGGACGCCTCAATTATCACGTCTGTCGTGACGGCTCACTGCCTTATTGAACGGCACGCAGAGAGATTGAAGGTCTTGTGAAATTATTTTTGCAAGGGGGAATAAATAGAAGAGGAGGTGGCTGTACCCCTGCCGCTAAAGTTCGCAAACTTAGCTGATGTTACAATCCGCCAACTCTTGAGCTTTCTAAAGCAGTTAAATTGGTTAAACGGGAGGGGCTAGGAAAAACTTAGTCTAAATGAGCCTGGCTGCTACAAACATAAATCCTGCTGAAAACAACTAGTTCTGTATCTGGAAACATCCCTCTAACCGCTATTGCCACGTCAACTGCAAGGCAATAACACTAACATTCATCTTCTACAGAGAAAGCAGAATACTGTTAATGGAGAGGCGACAGAACATTCCATTAAGGCGTTCCTAGATAACGGTTAACAACTATGGATTAATATTTCAGAGGTTGTAAGAAGAAACGATAACTGACTAACTGCACGGACACCGTTAGGTCCTGCATGGGAGACTTGTCGGTGTTGGCAATGAAGGTAACCTTCAGGTCACAAATCAGCACCTGTAGGGTAGCTAGACACATCTGAAAATGTCAAAATGTCTCCTAGCACTATAGAGGAAAATATGTGTAAGTTAGTGTCAGTTCTGACGAGACACTGCCTGATCGGCGAACACGCCAGAAGGTTAGGTTCCAATAACGTCTGCAGCAGTTGTGGTGATGAGGAAACAGTAAAAGGCATTGATCACCTGCTTTGCTACTGTCCCCCATTAAGTAAACAACGTCTGGATATACTGGAGTCCGCCTTTCTAAGAGGTCTGACAGATCTTTCCGTACGATTGATAAGTTCGTTTATCAAACAGGTTGGTTTCGATGAGGGGCATCTGAGCCGTGGTATCACTAGGGACCTACTTTTGTATATTTGATCTGGCAAAGCTGGCTGCAACCGAAAGAAAAATCCCCTTTAATTTCTTTGCATTTAGATGGTACATAGAACTGTTTCATACTGCATTTATCCCGCAAATGAGACGTTGTCTGGTCTGGCGACTTAGGTTAGGTTGAAAAGAGGAGACGTTTTAACGTCTCATGCCCATACACATACACTTAAAATGGGGGGTATATTCATTTTGTCACTCAGTTTGTAACACCTCTAAATATTGATCTGAGACCCCATAAAGTATATATGAGGATGTACTTTTGTGTTTTTTCACAATTTGAGAAAATAATTTTATAGGTATGTCCTATATATTTAACCCGAAATTTTGGTGCATTATGAAAGACGTCAAGATTAGTCATTGCCCTATATAGGATTCAAAAATGTACCTCTAATATATTTTGAATAAATAGAAAAATTGAAATGGAATAATCAAGATTTGACGCGGCTGATTGGAATAATCAAGTTTTGTTATGTGCTCCAGAGGAATAATCATGTTTCGATTTAAACTACTGTCTTAATAATGCCACTTTCTTAATAATGCCAAGTCCCGGAGGTGGACTTAAGTGGATAACTGGCCTGTTCAGCCGTTCTTTGAAAAAAAGATTGGACCCTTATGCACTAATGACATCTGTGCGTTGTTGTTTCTGGAGTAAAAGATTGGGTCCCAATGTTGCAATTATGTTAAGATTTTTATACCCTCCACCATAGGATGGGGGGTATATTAATTTTGTCACTCCGTTTGTAACACCTCTAGATATTGATCTGAGACCCCATAAAGTATATATATTCTTAATCGTCGTAAAATTCTAAGACGATTTAACCATGTCCGTCTGTCCGTCCGCCCGTCTGTGGCAATCACGCTAGCATTCACATGCTATCCATGGTGGAGGGTATATAAGATTCGGCCAGGCCGAACTTAACGTTGTTTCTTGTTATCTTTGGCGTAGTGGTGTTATATTACTTATCCGAGACAACAACCGGCTTAGTACTACTTGTAAAATCACATAACATAGCCGAGGCGACTACCAGTTTAGTACAGTTTAGTTCTTACGGACACATTGTGGCCACGGGTTTTGTACTTTAAGAACTTTAAGTTCTGACTGAAAAATTTGCGGATAAAACATGTTGTGTTTCAATTTAGACAATATCGGTAATAAACTTCTGGAATTATCATATTTTGTTCCAAAAATACATATTTTAAATGGGTAAAGTCATTTTGTATCTTTTTTTCCGGTGTAATTATAAATATTTCGCAAAATTTTATTTTCGCTGAGTATTGAAATCAATGCTACCAAACAAAAAAGAAGAAAAAAATCATTTCTGTAAAAAGTGGAATAGTCAAGTTTTGAAAAGTACCTCCTCATATATTCTTAATCGTCGTAAAATTCTCAGACGATTAAGCCATGTCCGTCCGCCCGTCCGTAGCGTGTTGTAATCACGCTACAGTCCGTAATAATAGAGCTAGGATGATCAAATTTGGTAGAAATATTTCTTATAGTTGTAGGTTTCTTGGGATTGCAAATGGGCTATATCGGTCAATTTGGTTGATATAGCTCCCCTATAGAGGTCTCTCCAAAATACGGGTATTGAGTCATAGATACTAAATTTTGAAAGCAATTTAGCAGAAACTTTGCAGTTTGTATTATATTTTGACAAGAAATCATCTCAGCAAAAATTTTACAAATCAGTTCATATTTTGTTATAGTCACCCTATAGATGTCGCTCCAAAATATATGTATTTAAGTCATAAATACCATATTTTCTAAGCATTTTGACTGAATCTTTGCAGTTTGTATTTAATTAAGACAAGAATTCATCGCAGTAAAAATTTTTTAAATCAGTTTATATTTTGTTACAGTCTACCTATAGATGCCGCTCCCAAAAATGCTTATTTAAGCCATAACACCACATTTTCTAAAAATTTTAGCAGAAACTTTGCAGTTTGTATTCCATTTTGGCAAGAATTCATCTCAATAAAACTTATACAAATCAGTTTTTATATTGTTTTGGTCCCCATGTAGATCTAGTTCTTAAATATACTAATTTAAGACATAAATTTTTCAGCGTTCGTTGTTATACAATACACCACACGGTGGTCCAGGGTATGATGAGTTTTTGCATTTGTTTATTATACCGATCGACTTGGAATCACTTCCTGAGTCGATTTAACCATGTCCGTCCTCCGTTTGTCCGTCCGTCTGTAGATGAATTAAGCACAGTTCTCTTTTTTGGCCTAAGGACGATCCCTATTGAAATCAGACAAAATCGGTTCAGATTTAGATATTACCCTTATATATATGTTACACCCGATTTGACATGTAAGCGCAATAGAAACTTTATTTTGTATCAGACCAGTACGAAATTTGGCAGGGAGAGTTCTCTTATTACAACACTGCCAAATTCTTATCGCAATGCCCATTTTCGCATTGTTAAGGAGGTGTAGGGTATTATCCATATCCAAAGATTTTTCCAGTAATAGAATTGAATGCAATCCATGGTGTAGGGTATATAAGATTCGGCGTGGCCGAACTTAACGCTTAAGAGTTAAAGAAAATCGGTATTTGACTCGAATTTCCTCAGTATTTTTCAGTCACATCCTCTGAGATGAGTCAGATCTGGTAATTTGTCGAACCCAAAGTATATATGCGAAAGCTGTGCAAATGTTACATCATTTCGATGTGTTCTCTGCATTCGCCGTTATCGACTTGTCTTATTCTATGCAGATGATCTTGTAGGCTTGAGTGTTGGAACACTCATTATCTTAATAGTCTCGATCTTGTTTAATTTCAGTAAACTACATGTTTATACAGGGTGGCGCAATTGTTTTGAAATTTAGCATGGTAGAGTTTCTTGATCCATGGACCAACATTGCTAAATTTGAAAAAATCGGTACAGATTTAGTTGTGACTCCCATATACACATATGTTTCGTCCGAATTGGCTACAGAGACAAAGACGTACCAAATGTAAAATAAAAAAAATTGCTGAAGTATACATTGGATATTTCAATGTTATCCAACTTACTAGAGTGGTGTAGGGTATCATATAGTCGGCACCGCCCGACATTAGCCTTTCCTTACTGGTTTTGCACTGTACCTGTTCCTCTATTAGTCTAGGAATTCCAGTCAGAAAGTGAGTTTTCATTAAGCGCCTTATGGTATCATCTATTCATTCTATCCTTTATCCGTATCATCCACCAGTGTTTCGGCTTAGATGCGAGTTTTTGATAGGAACTTGATTACGTTGGTAACGCTATATACTTGTTAAGCTTCCAGGAGTTACGTTTTGCCGAGTTAATGATTTTATTATATTACTTGAGCCTTCTGTGGTAGTCGCCGCAATATACTGTTAGTTTTTTACTTCGTATAAAGTCTGGGGACATTCTTCCCAATCGATCGAATTTCTCCCGTCATATCTCATGGGCTGATTTATTTTCTCGAATTGGGTAACTTTCTTCGAATGATTTTACAATTTCGCTGGCGGTATTTTAATGGAAACTCCAACACTTCCTGCTCACAGCTGGCTGCGAAATTATGGTATCTCATTTATATTTCCTTCCACTTTTCCATATTTGATAAAGTGATGCTGATTCCCGATTTTAATCAATCCCGTTATCGGATTTCCATCACTGGAATCTTCTCTATACATCTCTTCTCTATACATCTATTCGCTTAACACGGGTGAGTAGAGCGCGAATTGCCTTTGGACGGTGGTTCTTGTGTTGGCTACCTTGCTTCGGCTATCTCTCTCTCCTCAGCGATCATCACTCGTTGTTCTGCACAGCAGTCGCGCACATCTCTTATCGTTAAGCTCACCTACGGATCGTCAGTGCTGCCAGTTTAGGGGATTTATCCCCAATTTGGGGATTTTTCTTCACGAATGGGGATATATTTTTTGGTTTGGGGATCCGGGGATTTGACGGGGGTTGCAATTTTTTTTAATTACATGTCTTTATTTATGTTAAAATTTGTATTTTCTGTTAAATCTATTTTTTTTAGAAAATGCGTCCGTAAAAATAAGTTCCTACAAAAAGTAGCTTGACTCGCAGTGTATTAGAGTACTACTTAAATATACAACCTGTAGTAATTGCCAATATGTATTGCTATAGATATTTATAAATCTTAATTGAAGCCAAATGCGGCTTATAAAATTCTTCCGAGACGACAATTAAACAATTTAAGCTAATTTTGGAGTAAGGTTTACTAGTAACAGGATTCTGCTGGTCCAACCCAATTTTAAAGAACTGGAAAATCAGTGTGTTATCAATTATTTAGCCCATTGGCAGAAATGATCAAACTTTTAATACCAAAAACATGTAGAAAAAAATTAGATGATATTTGATAATTTGACAACGTACATTTTGTACAAACAAAATTAATTTTAATACAAAATACATTGAATTGTAAAATACATCATTCACATAAGTTAAAATATTTTCTGGGGATTTTTTTTGGGGATGAGAAATCTTTTTTTGGGGATTTAGGGGATAAAAAATAAAAATTTGGGGATTCGGCACTAAAAAAACTGGCAAGCCTGCCGATCGCATCTCTGGACGTTTTACTCTCGCGCCGTTGCGGCTTTACGATCATCACTCACTGTTCTGCACTTTAGTTCTCCTACTAATCGCATATCGTGCCGTTTGGACCTCTGCGGACCCCGTGCATCGCTGGCTCTGCCTACTACATATTCAATAAAGCTCTGCCTTTATTATAATATTAAAAAAACAAAAACTAAATCCTACCGCTTTATTTTATTTATCTCGTTTTCGCTAATCGACCTCTTTGCTTGGTACGCAAACAGTTTCCATACCCCAAAAGCCTATGTTAATAAACCATAGTGTAAAATATGTATATCTACTCATAGATAAATATGTGATAATTTGCTCTTTGCTATGTAAATTTAATAAAATGTTGGTTTTTAAGCCCCCCCATGCTAACAAATAATTAATGGTCATTGAATATTAAATGTTATCTGCAAATATGTGCTCGTGCATCAGAAACCTCCCTACGGACAGTAAAGTGATTATACTCAGGTCGTTTAAAGGTGAACATGCACTCAGAGAATAATATAAACACACATAATTTTCAACTAAATGAAAAAATATATAAAAATACAGCTCTCTTCTGCTAAAACGGTAGGGTTATATTGAAATATTTCTCAGAGATCTTGAGAAATTCACATATAAAGGCTGCGCCATTTGAAATTTTAAATTTAAATCGGTTATGAAACAAAATTACTGATAATTTTTTCAACTTTCTTGTTTCATTGGAAAGGTTGAACTTTGTCATTCAATAATGGAATACAATATCATTCATATGACTACCACGACTGGCTTGGCAGTACCTCCCATCAACCCAATTTTTCAGTAAATTTTCGATTGTTTCGAATCTCGAATCTCTTCAATGGCAACTTCGAGTTAATGTTTCAACGCTTCAATTGTCTTAGGATGCTTTGCGTAACATTTTCCCTAAATGGCTCGCCACAGAAAATAATCCAAAGGACTCAAACCACAAGTCAAAGTAATCGGTAGTTCAAATTTAAAATTGTAAATGGCCCACCCTTTAAATAGTAGTCAAATATAACCAAATTTTTTTTAATGTACTTAAATCTATATGCATATGGTTAGCTTCGAGTCAAGTTAGACAAGTAGTAGAAATGTGTGAAACCACAAACTGTTCCACATTCAAATGTGGTGTGGTAAGTGCCCCAAAATGCAACGAATGCAGTTCAACCTACCAGGCGACCGACCGGCCTACACAAGCTCAGGCACAACCTAGCACAACACACACTACAACTGCAGATGCAAAATCCAGTTAAACCTACTTCTACTAATGCCTCTGTGCGTAGGGAAGGCTAAATATATATTCTTAAATATACTAGTATACTCATGGACATAAGAGTGCCTCATGAAAATGGATGCCAACAGAATTTCAATTTGATTTAAAGAGTATCAATTTGTCTTGGACACCTCAAAAATAAACACAACTTGTTGTTAATATCTGGGTCACATCAGATTTACAAATGTGGCTGGTTAACATAAAGTTTCCTTGGGGACCTGTGCAAAATGATTAGCGTACCATCAATTTGTGCTCAATACGCAATATCATGGCCATTCGGTCAAGTTGTAAGGATGCAAACTGAACGACTCCAAACGACCACTCAAATACTGGAAGTAGGATGTGAAGCCACAAGACAAAGAGGAAGAAGGCGCTTGATATAGGAAAAATTGTTAGCTATAACTTTCAGAAAACGCAATATAAACCCAACAAACGCGAGAACTATAGCCACAGACCGAAATATATGGAAACGTCTTTGCGAAAATCGCCTCTTTGTAAGGTAAACGGGAAATGTATAAAATATGTAAGAAATAAGAAGGTTCCAGACGAGAATCTCTCGACCAACATGACGAAATAGACTTTCAACAATGTCAAAGTAGCTCCGCATTCATATAAATTAATAAAATTAATATTTCTTTAACAAACCGAATTTGAAGAAAATCGGTTAAGATTTAGCATTAGCTCCCATATATATGTTTCGCCCGATTTGGCCCTTTAGTCCTATAAAAGCTGTATTTTACATCCAATCGTTTTGAAATTTAGAATTGTAGAGTTTCTTGATCCATGAACCAACATTGCCGAATTTGAAGAATATCGGTAAAGATTTAGGTATAGCTCCCATATATATGTTTCATCCGATTTGGCTCTTAGATCCAATCGTTTTTATACCCTACACCACACTGTGGTACAGGGTATTATTTAAGTATAAAAAGTCCCAAAAGTAAATTTATGTAAACAATTTATACATGAATTACAAAATTTATATATCAGAGTTATTCAATATTACGAGAGTGGTGTAGGGTATTATATAGTCGGCCCCGCCCGACTTAACCTTTCCTTACTGGTTTGGGAATGCTGTTGTATTGTGGATAAGATTTAATGAAAATACCTTTAAATTTTGTGAAAATATATCCAGGCGATTTCGAGTTATGACCATTCAAAGTTAGTCTTTTTTACTAATAAATGCAAATAACATTACGATGATAAAATGTATATACTACAATGCTTGTAGAATTCGCGTTTGTTGGTGAAATTCGACCGGACTTTGTAACATATAATAAGGTTATATTCATCTTAATTTTTGTGTATAAGACGTATTTCTAACGTCTTTAAATAAAGAGATATTTCGAAGTAAAAACACAGTTTTTTTAGTTTTTAAAAAAAATTATCCACAGTAAATAGAATACATCTTTTTTTGGATCACGTGGGATCACTACCATATGACATAGAGAAGATAGGTGACTTAGTGATGAATCCAACTGTACCTAGTTTATCTGCGACTTTTTGCGATTATGGCAGATTTTTGTATTTTACATATTTGCTTTTTTTACTTTAAATATAGAAAATATGTGTGGGAGCTACTTCTATCTATAAACCGACTTTCCCGAAACAAATAGACCAATTTTCTTTTGCGAAATTTCGGCAAAATCGGATAATAAATACGTCCGATACAAGTCCGGCTGCAAGTTTGTAGTGTCCTACAATCAAAACTAGCGACCTTATTAATATTATTAAGATTATATGTGTCATTTTTATAGTTCACTTCGTCTACAAAAACCATACAAATATAGTTAAACTCTTCTGCAGTTAATGTATATTAGGGTGGACCGATTATTTTTTGTTTTTAATTTAACTTTTCTTGTATTGACAGTCGACGACCCATTGTATAAGTCCATTATTGGAAAACTTTCAAAAATATTGCATTACTGTTTTAATTTCAAAAACATTGTCCGGTTTTGTAGACTTTTAACGTAATTTTGACTAAAATATTTTTCAACTTCAATGTGGTATATATTTAAAACGCAGCAACACACAATCAAGTAACCCAAATAGATTTTGAACTAGATATTGTCAGCTGTAATTTAAAATCAAGATCACCGAAGTTGGTGCGATATTATGGTTTTTACATTAATTTCCACAATGTCGCTTTTGTGCGCTACACTGTAACAGCAAAATAAAATCTGGCTGCACCAGTTTCTTCTCCAAAGAATTCTCTTGAAGGTGGTCCAAACCGTAAGACTCTATCTCTAACGGTATAGTCATGAGATAGAAAATACTGTTATGCGCGCGTATTTGCCACATTTTTCCCATTGGGCGACATCTGGACATACTGTGGTCAGACTTACTACGATGTCTGACAGATCTCGCCGTAGGTTCCGATGACGTTTAACTGGGCTCGTGGTATCTCAATTGGTGTACGTTCGCTGGTAACTCCGGCTGTCACCCTAACCTAGCCTAGTATACTGAGCAAGGTCCAAAGAATGGATAGTCGGGCGAAGAAAATGAAGTAAATCGCCATAATTTAGGGAACTTTTGTGGGAATTACAACAATGGTCAGGAAATGACTAAGGTAATTCTCTAATTCTCTTCGGGGTGCCTGAAATTGCAGCTATAACTCTATATAATTACTCGTTATCCGAGCCACACTTCAACAAGAAGTACCATACCAGACACGGATGAATGTAGAGGCCACAGGTGGTATGATATGTGTGGACTTTGAAAAAGATTGGTTTTCGGCAGATCAGTTGGTATGTAGTTGGAGACGCAATGAGGAACAGGGAACTATTATATAAGTGCCTTGTGTCAGGGTGGAGGACAAGATGGTCAGAGTGTGACAGGGTGCTTGCGACGTACGCTTTTGTACGTGACGCGACGTTTGTTATGAACGCTCAGATTCGCTTCGGTCTGAGTCGTGGGTCAAGACTCTTTCAACACATGACCAGACATGGTCTCCCTCAATGAATTTTTGCATGCGAGAAGTCTGTCCGACATTCTGGACTGTGGTTGTGGGAGAGGACCTGAAGACTGGCGGCATGTGGTTATGGAATGTACACACTATGATGGTGTTAGGGATTTAGGTAGCATGGGAATCTTCTACTCTCAAGGGGTGTGGGATTTCAATAGGGTCGTAGAGAAAGATCGGACGTTAAGCGCTATGTGCGGTTTTGCTCGGATTCTTTACAATAAGAAAATAATTAGAGACGTGTAGTTGAGGTGACTAAACTACAAGATCGTAGGATTTACCTGTTAAGTCAGATGTTCTGTTATCAATCTCGAAGTGTGGTACAGAATGTTCGTGTTTATTGTTGTTTTGTGTTGAGTGGGTCACTGACTTTTTAGTGACTGTGTGTTGTCGAATTGCTACACACATATGGTAATTTTTCATATGTGGATTAACGCACAGTGCGGTAAGGCCATTGCGTCTCGTACCCACTGAAATCCAGAACAACTCTGACAGTTTCCAGAATGTTTGTATAGTAAAATCGGTAACATTTTGCGTTTTCGGCGAGCGGAGCTTATATACTCTCAAGGAAACAATTTGATCGGTCAGTAGTCCCGCCTGCTGTTGTAGTCTCTGATTCTGGGGCGTCCAATAGATTTGACTCACTTGTTGACATGAGCGATCAAGTATCAATGGAGTACTACATCCGTCGTGCAAACGGGGTCGTATTAACTGTGGATGCTGTTGCTGCGATGCTTGATGATGGATCATGGTGTTGGAGGAGGGTTCCCTCACCGTTATATAACCATAACTGACTCCGGGCATTGTCTGCAGCTGATGGGGCCGTATGTATTGTGGTTGGGCATACAATTCTGTGGCTGGTGAATAGGCGGTAATGATTTGTGCAGGTTGTAATTTGTCACCATCTACCAGAATATACTGCGTGGGAGCCGGCGAGAAGGCACTTTCGGGTCTTTGCAAGGTACCCTGGCGTATATAGACGGGTTTCAACTCGGGTTCTCTTCGGACCAAATACTGTGTGGGTGCCGCAACCATACTTCGTTGGGGAATTTCATATAATTCCGATGGATTCGACTGTAGACTGCCTCTCTTCACTACATGGGCATAAATGGGAGAATTGGTATTGGGATCGGTTATAATTTCCTGGGCTATTGGTACAAAATGACCTGCGGCTGGAGCTGGTAAGCTGTGCATGCGTTGTGGAACCTGGGGAGCGGAATACATACGCGAAACGGGCTTCTGGTGTACTACATTCAGTACCTTATAACTTCTGCTGGAAAGTGCTACTTCTATCATGGTCGGGTTCGCATCATGATCATGCGGATGCTTCAGTTTGGCTGATTAAACCCTACATGGCTGTTTCGGGGTGTTTGCCCCTTGCTGTAATCATGATGTAGGTTGATCAATGTTAGTTCTGAGATCACCATCAATTAATCTCTCCATTATCGTCATATCTTTTAATGAGATAAAACGATAGACTAAACGGCCGGAAATCTTTAGATCCTTTGTGCAATGGTTTTACCGCATGGAGAATGAAGTCAACTTTAATTTCGCTGGTGTACATGACTGCAACCATTTTAGAGCTCTTTGAGCCAGCGAACCAGTATATCAGTCAATGCCTGTAGCTTCACCGGCGAAACATTGTCTGGTACTGACGAATTAAAAGGTTTAAAGCATTTTCATAGGCCAACGATTTTATTAAGTCATTCTAATGTTCGACTGCACGAATGTATATGAGTAGTTACTCGTAGTTGTGGTAAATGAGTGTTGCAGTTGTAGTGTAAAGTTGTATGTGCAATTGGTTTGTAGATGGTGCCAAGGAAGTAAGAGTAGCTCGAAAAAATTAGGTCCTTAAATTTGTTGGTTAAAGTTAAACCAAGTTTGCCACATTTGTTTGCACCCCAAATTGCAACAAATTTGTGAACAATGTCAATGATGTTGCGAATGACGATGATGTTGAAAATGCATTTGATGCGATACACACAAAAACAACGCACTACTAACACATATAGCAGCCAAATATTGGAATAGTGTATGTAGTTGATTTGTTTCAATGATTGTGTAAGTGTTTTTGACACTCCGAAAAATATTTAATAAAGATAGCTTTAAATTAGGGAAAATTGGCAATTATTTAAAGATATTAATCTTTAAAATTTAAAAAATGATCTTTAAATTAATTATATTACGTGCTAGAATTGAAGACACAAGGTAATTAACTGCAGAAGATATACATAAATTAAGCACAATGTAAAAAAAAAAATCAAAAATATAATATATGTATTAGTAAAATATACTTGATTCAATGTACATAGGTATATGCACTTGATTCAAAGATTAGCTCAACCTTATTTGCCAGACAATTTTTCTTTCAGTGGAGTGTGTTGATAAACTGGGCTTTAATCAAAAGTGACCCACTTAATGAAATACACATTTATACCTCGTTCTCTCTCGGTCGATTTGTGTGCATGTATATATATGTTTGTGAGTGTGCGTATATTTTGCAATTAGTCCAATTTAAAACAACAACGACAAAGATGTATACATATATACATACAAATAGTCATAACATTTTGAAGTGGTAGCACCACTGCTAAAGTACCGTACCTCTGCCATTGGAGAGCAAAGTGTACTGCTCCATATGTGAGTATAAACCGAAAGCCAATTAAACAGTGACGCAAGTGTATGTGTATAATCTACAAACACAATTGCATCATTCGTATGACTACTTTGGGAAAGTGTGTTCCAATCAAGCCGTGATTGAGGTTTGAGATTGATCTTTGGTTTTAAGATACCAGTTCGATGATCGTCATGACACAGACACAGGTCTTGAGATATTGATTCTTCTTCCTTTTCTGCAATATTCTTTTCGCAAGAACTGCAGTCTCCTTAGGTACCGTCTAACAACGCAGTGACCCGTCATGACAGATATGATAAGTTTGACGTTTGGAATGTATATTATCAGTTTGGAATGTATATTATTCTTGACTACCTGTCATTCGTTGGCTAGAAGTGCTCAACCATCACGTTAAGAAATCTGCAATAGTTGAGAAACCAACGCGGTTTTCATTCCAATAGCCGTCCCATACAGGCCGGCCGATTAGGCTATCGTCATATCTCCTTAAAACCCTGAAACCCTCTATATAGTAATAGAGTTTACATTAGGACTAAAATTTAAATTAAAATTTTAGCAAGCTTTACTGAAGGATCTATATCTGTTAAAGAATAAACTATGGTAGCTTTTTTTAGATATATGTAAGTAGAGGGGGCCTTCAATAACATACACCCAGCCGCTAGAATTACGACTCTAGCAATCCGGGGGTTGATAGAAATATATATAGGTTCATTCATAACTTTCTAATTAAGAAACGCATTGCAGCTTGCTTATGGTCAACTGACCTCCATAGATTTCTTAGCTGGGGAACGCCCCAGGGAGGTGTTCGGTCTCTTCAGCTATGGAATATAGCAATATTCAGTTTCAGTTGAGAAAATTAGTTTAAAAGTTATTGACCATACAGAAGTCGTGGCAATAGCTGTTATTTTCCGAGTACTCTTGGAGACATCCCACAGCAGGGCCTTCATACAACCGCAAGATGCGCTTCCGATTATGTATGGTCTTGATGTGAACCCGATTAAGACGGAACTTATTCTTTTCAG
This sequence comes from Eudasyphora cyanicolor, assembly GCA_963930755.1. Classification (NCBI taxonomy): domain Eukaryota; kingdom Metazoa; phylum Arthropoda; class Insecta; order Diptera; family Muscidae; genus Eudasyphora; species Eudasyphora cyanicolor. The sequence goes on from OZ005735.1 coordinate 55,946,767, forward strand.
CAGGATATATAAGGCAGGATATATAAGGTACCAAAAGTTGCACGTGTCTTCTTTTGGGGTATGCAAATTCTCTTCTCTGAAAGCGCAAAATACTTAGGTATTTTATTATACATGAAGTTAATATTCAAACCCAACATTTTAGAAAGAGCAAAGCGCTATACGAGTATAACTGTAAAAGGGCAATATCAAAACGATGGTGCCCGAACCCGCGTATAGTTAATTGGTTATATCAGTAGTCTCCGATAATGCTGTACGACATTGTCGTCTGGTGGACAGCTCTGCGATACTGAACAAAGTCCAGCGAATGGCTGGTGTATGTATCACTGGTGCGCTGAGGCACTAATTGTTATACTACATTATATCCGATATATATTATAGCGAGGCAACATGCCGCATATACCACAACTGTCACTCTGGTCAGGAAATTTCTACGGACATAGTGTCATTCTAAACACAATGTCTGACCTTCCGGGCGTTGCTGATTACACTATTAATGATCCACAAGAAATTTTTCACTCTTAAATCTGATAGATCAGAATGGAAGGGTCGTATCCCAGGAAATATGAGATTTGTTAACTTCTATGCAGACGATTCCAAACTCAACAACCAAGTGGGCCCCTGTTTTTTCATTTCTGAGGAACTTGAGTTATCCATTGCAAAAAAATGACTGATCACTGTTGTGTTTACCAGACAAAAATCGTAGCTAGTAAAGGGATAGCGGAATGCCTAAAATGAGCCATTAATATTTTCCCTGATACTCAGTCCCTGCTATGAAGTCCCTGAAAACTATATTATGCGAGATGGCTGAACAGTTAAATATTTACCTGATATGGGTGCCTGGCCACATGGACATAGTAGGGAACTGCAAAGCAAATTAATTTGCAAGACTGCGAGCTTTCATTGAGAGATAGCGACAACAAATGACAGGTGGTGACTAGTCAGGAACTGTATACATCCCAGACTGCTGTGACCCTGCCTAAACTTCAAACGCACAAACGCCCCTGCAACGCGTTACTGAGACCAGGCGTCTCACTTATCGTGTCCGTCATTAAGCAGATAGATTAAAGCTCTTGCGAAATGACTTGTTCAGAAGCTGTGGAGACGAAGAGGAGAAGGAATCAATAAAACACCTTCTGTGTCTGTACCCCTAGGCTCTTATATCTGTTAGGGAGCTAACTTGGCTGATGTTAAAATCCGCCAACATTTCAGCTTTTTAAAGCAATGAAATTAGTTCAACGGGAGGGGCTAGGGATAAGTTATGTTTTCCCTATACGACCCTGTGGTAGTACAACAGTCAACATATATAGTCTAAGCGAGTCTGTTATGCAGTCTGCTACTCTTAAACTATATAGCTGCCTGATACCGACTTTAGTCAGAACAATAATTCTCTGTCATTTTGCTAGCTACACTGATCGGGTTGTCTATTTGCATTTGGACCTAGGGCTTGGACGCCCTTCATTGGAAGCAACATGAGTGACACACGAAGCCATCAATGTTACGGACGTCGGCTCTGGCCAATCTGGAAGGTTTTCTAAGAAAACTCATGGGAATCAGCATGTGCGACACAGAAAGCGATCAATGCTATGGATGTCTATCTGCCAGGTTTTCTAAGAAAACTGATACCGTATATCCAGTCCGCCGTCGATTAGTGCGTGACAGAGTAGATTTTTTTATATTCTACTAGTTTACATACTCCTCTTGAGTTTCAATGCTCAGTCTTTTGGCATAGTCTCTGTTTAGACAATGTCTAGTCAGAATCGATATTAATAGGGGTTTTATGTGACCTTCTCCTTTAAGGTCTTAAATACAATAACCACAATGCGGGCTTGACCCATAGGGAATTCCGCATACGCATTCTCCTTCCTGTACCTAATCAAGGTTACATTTGTATGAATGTAATCCATATCCATTGGTCAGTGGATATGCTGATCTATGGGTTAAAGCACACGATTGCTGTGTAACTTTACAACGAGACGAAGTTCTATCCTGTAGTGGTTGCCCAAACATAGCAACCACAAAACTTCCCATATTGCCGTTACTAACTGATAAGGCTCTATGATCGCTGATCGCCCGTGGTATCAGATTAAAATTCCCAGCTCATATGTGGTCAGCGATTAATTGTAAGGATATCGGCACTAGCTAAATGCTAAAATTCCAAAGAAACCTGATACTAGTATATCCAGAAGCTATTGGAATGTGGAAGCTGTTCCTCGATGGAATAGAAGCAGAGTTCATGCTGAATGCTTTCTACTTCTTCCACATAAATGATGAGTTTCAATACACAGTCTTTGGCAGAATCGATACCAATCGATGCTGCTGAAGCAGGCTATGTTGTACCCAGATCTTCCCAGCCATCCGGAAGTGTCTAGGTCTAGGTCTCCCCAAAAGTTATTTAACAGTCTCAGCCCTATGAGTCATAGCTTGCATGTGGACAGTGGCACACTAATAAGTGGACATCTTCAAGTGACAAAAGTTGTTTGCTTAGGAAGGAAGAGGGGCAGAGTAGGTGCTGCACGTTTTCTCTTCTTGATAAACGCATCTTCCACATAGTTCTTGAGTTTCAATGCTCAGTCTCTAGCAATGGTCGCTGATTGCTGTGCCTATCTAATACTAGAATATATATTTTGACTTTCTCAGGTAATATTTTGGCCAGCGAATGTCGGCATTGTCCAGATCTGTGAAAGCTCATCCCAGGGACAGAGTAAATGCTCGACTGTCTCTGCTTCTTCCTAGTCCCTGAAACATCTGCAGCAGACATGAGTTTCAGTAGCCTGGATTTAGACAGCCAGCGAATGTCGGCATTGTCCAGATCTGTGAAAGCTCATCCCAGGGACAGAGTAAATGCTCGACTGTCTCTGCTTCTTCCTAGTCCCTGAAACATCTGCAGCAGACATGAGTTTCAGTAGCCTGCATTTATACAGTGTCTCGTCAGCATCGATACCAAGGTCGACAGATTTACGGTATCCAATGCTTCTGAACGATCAATGAGAAAGAATCTGTGAGTCTTTTTCAGAAAACTTATCCAGAGCAGACTAGATGCTCAACGCTTTCTATTTCAAACTCGTTTACGCATTATACATATAAGTCATGAGTTTCAACGTCCAGTATGTGTCTCGACAGAATCGATACCAACGTGCTAGGAGATATCTTGACCTTCACAGGTCTGCCCTAGTCTGCAGATGTCTAGGTCTGTCCCTAAGTTAGTTATCATTCGTAGTCCCTCTTGTCTGAGACACAGCTTGGACGTGGACAGTGCTGCACCAATAATTGCAAAATCTGCTAGTACTTGGAGTATCAGTCGCTGTTTGAATAGTGCTACAGCGACCGAGTCTCTACAAGCCCTACTCCATATACTGCCGATTAATATTTTGGCGAGAGAAGTTGCAACCAAAGCGGCAATAAGATTAAACTGCCTATCAATGTGAAGATACAAGAACTACGGTCACGGTATCAAAGTGTATTGCTATGGTAACCGACTAGAGTTGACTATATTCCAACTGTGCACACCTTCGAGAGAAATTACATCACTATGATTTCCGCCAAAGATGAATGGGTTGGCAGAATACCAGGTAATAGAAACCATCTCCACTTTTACACGGATTATTCGAAGCTTGATGAAAAGGTTGGCTTCGGAGTACACTGTGAAGAACTTAGTATGGATGTATCTCACAGATTACCAGATACCTGCAGTGTCTATCAAGCCGAAATAACGGCAATATGGGAAGTCGCCAAGTGGCTGGATCGCAACATAGTAACCAACACTGGCGTTGTCATTTACTCGGACAGCCAGGCTGCCATCAATTCTCTGGAGGTAACATCCCTAAATTCACAAACAGCCCTCGACTGCCGCAGATCTCTTAACGAGCCGAGCAGTTTAATATGTACACCTCATATGGGTACCTGGTCATATGGATATCCCGGCGAACTGCAAAGCCGATGAACTTGCTAAGAAAGGGACGACATTACAAATTCTCGAAGAATTTGCATATGTTGGTGCGCCACTATCCACATGCAAGCTTTGGCTTAGACAAGAGGCAATCAGACAGTCCAACGAAAGATGGACAGAAATCGGCACCTGCAGGGTAGCTAGACAAATCTGGCCAAGATATGACCTGAGAAGATCAAAATATCTCCTCGCACTAGAGAGGCAAATATTGTCTACGTTAGTGTCAGTTCTGACGGGACACTGCTTGATCGGCGAACAAGCCAAAAGATTGGGTATTGACTCCAATGACTTCTGCAGAAGCTGTGGAGATGAGGAAGAAGTGGAGAGCATTGAGCACTTGCTATGCGACTGAGTAAACCGCTCTGAGTACACGACGACTGAACATACTGGGGCCGGCCTTTCTAGGCAGCCTAACAGATCTTTCCAGTACCAATATTCGTACTATCGATAAATTTGTATAGCAAACAGCTTGGTTTCAGGTTGATTGACCTAAATTGGTCTATATGAGCTTGTAAAAAAATACGGCTGCCACCCTTACCTAACCTAACCTATCAGTCGCTGTTTGAAAAGTGCTGGGCCGGAGTAAAGCAGATACTAAACACTTTCTACTTCTTCTTTGCTGGCGCAACTTCAGCGTAAATCTTGACTTTCAATGGTCAGTTTTTTTGCATGGTCACCGAGTAGACAGTATCTTGTCAGAATAGATACAACATCGATAGATTTTTCTTATACAGTGCTAAGAGATATTTTGACCTTCTCGGGCCATATTGTGGTCAGTGCTTAATGGTACGAATGTCGGCACTGGTTAGATTTGTGAGTATTCCTATGAAAGCTGATTACAGCATATCCAGATGCTGTTTGCATGGTGTGGGACAGGATCAGAGTAGGTTATCAAAGCTTTCTTTGTCGTCCCCGAAACTTCTATCGAAGTAATAAGTTTCAGTACGCAACATCTTGGCAGGTGTACGAAGAAGATAGTGTCCCTGTAGAATCGATACCAACGTATACAGATTATTTTTTAGATATTTTGACCTTCTTAGTTTATATTGTATCCATACGTTCCTAGCAACCCTACATGTGTCAAAGGCTGTCCATAAATTCATTGAAAGCCTCAGTCCTTCTTGCCGAAGCCATATGTAGCTTATACTCGTACGTGGTCGGTTTTGTATAAATAAGTGCTAATTCTTCAAGAATAAGCATTGTTGGCAAGTTCATCGGCTCTGCTGTTAGAGGGAAGTTTGAGAGTACTCTTAGAGATATCCTACAGCGGGCCCTTCTTAAAACCGCAAGAAGGGCTTCCGATGATAGTCTAGGTGTTAACCTGACCAAGGCGGAAGTAGTCTTTTCACCAGGAGAAATAAGGTACCACCTGTTACACCAGTCTCTATGTAATAAAAAATTCCTGCTCTGAAAGCGATGGAGGGATATCAAAATGGTATTTTACCCAAAGCTGACGCACACACACTAGGCCAAAGGACTTCAGGCCAATTTGTCAATCCTTGTTTCTACTGAATTGTCTGGAAAGGCCTTTGAATTATTTCATTAGAGAAAACCTGGATACCATACTTTTGGCATGAATTTGTAGGTGCTATCGAGTCTTCCCTACATTTAAAGAATTCACTATGGTGGCCTTAACAATATACCCCGTAAAGAACATAGTCTTTATATACTCGTAGCGAACAGACCATCAGATACTTAGAGTGTCTGTCAAACCTAAAAAATAGTAATAAGGAAAGTCGCAACATAACGACCAAAACCGGCGACGTCATTTACTCGGAGAGCCAGCCATTAAATCTCTGGAGTCTACATCCCTAAATTCATAAACAGCCCTCTACGGCCACAGATATCTTAATGAGAAGGCTGAGCAGTTTAACATATACTTCATATGGGTACCTGGATATAAGAATATCCCGCGGAATTGTGTCCAAGGACTTCTGCATAAACTGTGGAGAGGGGAAGAAGTGGAGAGCAAACAGTTTGGTTTCGATGAGCGGCAGTTGAACTTGTGGTAGCACCAGGGTCTATGTTAGCTGGTAATTGCGGCTGTCACCCTAACCTAACCTAAACCTTTTACCTGGCCCCCAGATGTGCTGAATACCAACTGCTTCTGCTTCTCAATGGCTGTTTCTGATTTAAGAATAGTTGAATTTGTTGAAGAGCTTTCAGCAGGTTTTTCTCAATAGTGATTTCAATTTCTGTCTGTGACAGCCACTTCTAATAGGAAAGGATTTACATGTTGAGAGAAATACAAAAACTTGAGATACAGAGAGCGATGCGATAAAAGATTAATCAAGATGAGATATAGGGTCACTGCAGTTGATGGTGAGCTGTTGTCACTTATACGCCTAAATGAGTATTATTTGCCAGTTTCTATATCTCACGTTTCTGGGAATGGTACATTGTCTGTGAGTATTTAACTCTGTATACTGGTAACCAGAAAACGATTGCTCGTCTGCAATCCTCTAGACCCCTATCCCTAAATATATCTGAGGGAGAGAGAGAGTCAGTAACTCAGGTGCCATAAAGAACTACTTGTCAGGATTTATTTAGGAAATTCGGTTATTGTCCGTGTTACAGATACAAATTTTTAAAACCATTTGCAAAACATTTTGTTTCCAAAAAAATCTTATATTGATATTAAAAATTTGGACCCATTCGTATTTATTTATTTTTTTCCACCCCACTGGACACACCCTTTCGCACATGTATTTGCTCCAAAACTACAACATGAGCTTAAGCTAAGTAAAATGCAATTTTATACAATTTGGATCATGATAAATATTTAATTGATAACAAAATGACCAACAGTTGAAAATTGCAACACAATGTATTCACACTCTTGCCATACGTTGACAACGCCGCACTCATGTGAGATTGTGCAAATGTACGCGTGGCATCTATGGGCGATGGCACAAGTGTCAAGGAGGGGGGCGGTGTTCTGGTAGAACACACAACTATGACTATATACCTTTTTTGGTCACCATTACACATTGTACACATCGCACAGTTGTTGACCAACATAGCGCCCTTGGCTATTAGGTAACAGTGGTTTTCGTAGATGAAATTGAGGCTTTAACTGTAGAAGGTTTGACAAAATGTAGGTAGGTAAAAGTACGCTTAGTAATTCTGCGTCATTAGCAACAAAAACCTAGGAAAGAGAACCACCCTTCAGGATATATTCGCTTAAGTACTGTAGTAAGTAAGTAGTATAGAAGTTATTAGAGAATCAGTTTTTCACTATATTGTAACCCATTGTGGGGTAGTTGACAATATGGCTCATCTTCGAACTTGAGGTATTAAAAACATTCCCACATACATACAAAATGTGAAGTCAATAGGTTGCTCCTTTTGTGAGTTATCGTTCGCACGAGACAGACAGGCGGGCGGACATTGCTCAAATGGCTTAAAATGGATTTTCGCCGATCATACTTGGGGTCACAGGTCACTACTTCTATGTGTTACACTTTTGGCACGTAGCTGATGATATTTGCCATCCTTCACTAAAGTGAGGGTATAATGATAGGACAGAAAGGTTCCAAATAGCGTACCCTCTCCGAGTGATAACTGAAATATGAATGGAGTTTCGTAATATTTGCATTTAACTGTAAAAAGGTGACAAGAAGATACAAACGGGGTACTGTCTTGTCGAGTTTAAATTATGTAGAATTTTTGAAATTCGTAATTTCTGTGCCGCAAAATAGGCCCAAATATTAGGCAGTAATTGAAAATTGAAAACAAGTCGCACTTATTAGAATAAAAAGGGAACACAAAGTCCCAAATGCGATACATTCTCTTTCAGATGAAAGTATAAAGTGTACTGAGGTAAAAATTTTACAAAAACGAGGAATGAAATTTTTATGAAGGAATTAACTTTTTTTAAGTATAAATGGGAAATAAAGGCTTAAATACTGTACCCTCTCTTAGAGATTAAATAGTGATGGAGTTCCGAAATAAGTACTTTCTAAAAAATGGGACAAGAAGAAACTAATACTGTAAAATCTTCAATATATCTTCAATATATTGGTGTAAAAAACCCACCCTTTTCAAGGGATAAAATTATATTCTTTGGCACAAAAACGCGTCAAAAAGTCCGCATTGGCGGTACCCTCTTGTAGAGATGCAAGGTTTTCAAAATTAGTACTTTTTGAGCTAAAAATGTCGCAAAGAGGGCCAAATATTCTCCCCTTTTCTATAGGTAAAATAGTAATGAAGTTTCGATATATGTTCTTTTTGAGTCAAAAGGGGACAAAGAAGGTATAAATATGGTATTCTCTTCTAGAGAAGCAATAATAAGAGATTTTCGAAATTCGTGCATTTAGGAATAATATGGGGACAAAAATACCCTCTCCTAGAGACGAAAGTACGATGGACTTTAAAAAATAGTATCTCTAGAGATGAAATTATTGTTTTTCGAAATTCGTACTTAATAAAATGCGGTACTCTCTTCTGCAGTGAAAGTATGACGGACTTTCAGAATTATTACATTTAGAGGTAAAAGGGGAAACATATTCTAAATACAACATTATCTCCTAGAGAAGTTCCGAAACAGGTATTTTTTGGGTAAAAAGGTGGGAAAATTCATACTTTTTGTGAAAAAACGGATAAAATGGGCAGAAACATTTGGAGGTATCTTTAACAAACTTATCTTATATCTTTTTTGAGTAAAAAGGGAGACATGAAGTCCCATGTGTGGTACTCTCTTCTAAAGAAGTGTAGTGCATAGTAAAAATGGGACAAAAGGGTATCGAATACTGTGCTCTCTCCTAGAGAATAAATATTAATGCATTTCCAAAATATGTACATTTTGTAGTAAAAAGGGGATAAAAATGCTCATATGTGGCGTCTTATTCTAGAAATATTCTTAATCTATTAAGAATGGGACAAAAAGTCCCAAGTTTGGAACTCTCACCGATGTAGAGATAAAAATAAAAGCAAATGATATGGAATTAAACTTAATTTTCGAAATTCATACTTTTTGTGGGGAGGAGCGAACAAAATGGGCCAAACTTTTACTTGGTATCTGTAGAAAAAATTAGAACTTTTCCGCTAAAAGGGGCATATAAGCCCGAAGTGGCCGTACTCTCTACAGTGTAATAGACTTAAAAAATTTACTTTTTTAGATAAAAACGGAACGCAAAGGACCGATTTACTGTACCATCTCCTAGAGATTAAATTGGTGTACATTTTGGTGTAAAAAGGCGCAAATATGGTACTGTCTTCTAGAGATTAAATTATAGGGTCCCCAAATAAAATTACTAACCAAATATTAGGCGTAAAAATATGGTATCCTCTTCTACGAATCCACTAATAATGTCTTTTCGAAACTCGGACTATTTTGCCATTAAATGGGGACACAAACTCACAGGTATGGATGAAGGTATAATGGACTTTTAGAATTAGTAATTTTCGAGGTAAAAATGGGAAATAAGGACCTAAATACTGTAACCTCTCCAGGAGAGTAATCAAGTTCCGAAATATATACTTTTGAAGCTAAAAGGCGGACAAAAAGTTAATAATTATAATATACTCGTCAATATATTGAAATAAAATATCCTATTATAGGGATGAAATTACCATACATTTTCGTAATTCTGTGATAACAAGATGAAATAATAGGCCAAAATATAAGGTGGTATTTTTGAAATAAATTCGATAGTGACAGTACTCTCTCCATTCAAACATAGTACTTTTAGAGGCAAAAATTGGACAATGAGGGTCCCACTTCCGTCCCTCTCCTAGAGATTAAATATTGATGAAGTTTCCAAAATATGTACTTTTTGTGATAAAAAGGGGCCAACAAATTTTACCGAATTTTCGATATTAGTACATCTTGCGGCAAAAAGCGGACAGAACGGACTATTACTAGTTAGTATAATTAAGGTGTTATCTTTGACAAAAATTATAACTTTTTGGATATAAAGGGAACATAAAGATCCAAGTGGGGGTACCCTCTCCTAGAGATGAATGTATGTATCCTGACTACTAAATTATAAACATTTTCGAAATGCATACAGAATGCGGCAAAAGCCACATAAAATGGACTCAATCAAATATTAGATTATATCTTTGGGATAAATTCGTACGTTTTTTTAATAAAAAGGGGACTTAAAGTCCTAAGTGACGGAATCTTTCTCATAGAGATGATAATATAATTGAGTTGTAATTTCTCCAAAAAATTGAAGTGTAATGAACTTCCAAAATTAGTACTTTTTAAGAGAAAAATGGAAATGGACCATTATCAGAATTGATATATCATCTCCTAAAGACTAAATTGTGATGGAGTTCCGAAACATGTACATCTTGTGCTAAAAGGGGGACAAAAAAGACCGCTATATGGTACACTCTTCTAGAGCGCATTTTTACTGTTTGCTGTAAAAGGAGGAAGACAGAAAGAAGGTGGTACATTTATTCAAATTCGTAATTTTTGGGGATAAAAGAGGACATAAGGTCTAAAGTGGCGGTATTCTCTCCTAGAGCCGAAAGTATAATGGGGCCCTTCAAAATGAGTACTGTTGATGTAAACATAGAATAAATGTCCTTCTCAAAGAGGATCCAATGTTGAATATTAATGACGTTCCGAGAATGTATTTTATTGAGGTAAAAAGGGGACAAAAGAGACCCAAATATGGTAGCTTATTTTATTTTAGTATTTTTTGCGTCAAAAGGGAACAAAACGGACTAAATAGTAGTCAGTAATATTAAGGTGGTATCTTCGACAAAAGTATTCCTCGTAAAGAATTACTATAGATCGATCACCTCTTAAAGAGCGATATTCTGTCAAATAAAAGTACACCACGATTTGTTTTTGACTTAGCTTTTTGGGATTAGTTCAATGGAGCATAAAGTCGCAAGTAGCAGTACTATCTCCTAGGGATAAAAAGTACAATAGATTTTCTAAATTTGTATTTTTTAAAACACAAGTGGGATAAAAAGGCCAAATTAGTATACTTTTTCATAGAGAAAAATTATTGATGGAGCTTTGAAATATGTATTTTTGGTTTAAAATGCCCCAAATATGGTCCTCTATTTTAGAAATGCATTAATACTGAATTTGCGATATTTGTATCTTTTGATACAAATGGACCATAAATTCTTAAACGGAAATAAATTCGTAATTTTTGGTATAAAGTCCCAAGTGGCGATACTCTACACTCTTTGATGGAAGTATTATGAGCTTTCAAAATTAGGTAAAAATGTGAAAGATGGGGCCACAATACTGTACCCTAGAGATTTAATTGTGATGGATTTCCAAACTATGTACTATTTGGGACAAAAAGGGATAATTAAGTGCAAACAAGCATTCCTCTCAGAGGGATTAACTTAACAAAATTCGAAATTTGAAATTTTTTGGGATAAAAAGGGGACAAAAAAGTAACAAGTATTATGACTTGAAAAGAGAGTACTTTTTGAGGTAAAAATGTAACAGAAAGGTCCCAAAAGTGTGCCGTATCGTAGAGAATAAATATTTATGTCGTTCCGAAATGTATAAAAATGAAATTGGATTGCATTTTCGAAATTCGTTTTTAGTGTGGACAAAATGGGCCATAATATTAGGTGGAAATATTTATGCAGTATCTTTGACATAAACTCGAACTATTTCAGATAAAATAGGTGGCATAAAGTCCCAAGCGTTGTACCCTCTCTTAGAGCTGAAAGTGTAGTGCACTTTCAATTAGTACCTTTGAGTTAAAAATTACGCAAAATGGACAAAACTATTGTAACCTCTTCTAGAGACGAAATACTAATATAGAAAAGGGGATAAAACGGCCCAAATATAGCTTCCCTTTTATATTTCGTTTTTCTCTTAATTTTCGAAATTGGTCCTTTTTGTAGTAAAAAGAGGATAAAATGGACACAGTATTAGGTGGTAATAACGGGGTTCATTCCTTGAGATAAATCGACTTTTTTTTGGATAAAATTGGGCATAAATTCCCATGCAGCAGTACTATCCTCTAGAGATAAAAGTGTAATGGACTTTCACAATTAGTACTTTTTCCGCCTCTCCTTGAAAAAAGGGGAAAAGACCCAAATATGGTCCTCTATTTTAAAGATGAATTAATAACGAATGTTTGATATAAGCTGTTTTTGCGCTAAAATGAATATAATAAAAAAATTTAATATGTACCTGTAGCGATTCTTTCCGAGGAAAATTTTCATCAAAACAAGCAGTCAGTATCCGTTTCGATTTCCCAGCAAAATATGTGGGTTAATGTTTGTTGCATATTTTTTTTAATATTATATATTTTATTTTATAATTTTCTGTTTCCTTCAAACCACTTTGCGTCCAGTATCTGGGTCTCCAAGCGACAAAGCAACAATTCGCCCTGCCCCCTTCCACACAGAGAATATCCATTGTACCCAACACTGTTGATTGTTTTTGTGGAAACTGCAGAAAACCCCCCTTTATTGATGAAAATGCAAATGACAGAGTGAAAAATGGTAATTGTATATATGTTACACGAATCCAAAAAAAAACACCAAAAAATGTAAAAAGTTTTTAAAAGAATTCAAATATACATTGAGGAAATATATGCACAGGAAAATTGTCAACCTTAATGGTGTTCGCCACACCCATTATCCATTACCATGAACGACGTCGTCACACTCCAATGCTCATCAACAATGTAATATGATGCACCTTCGAACTGTTGTAACCATTTCCATGCACCCATCTGCAGGAAGATGCAGCATATGTTGGCTAAGAGCCAAATAGGGTACTCATGTGACACAATTTATTGTCGCAAGCATTCTAATGAAAAATTCATACCATTAAATGACAATGGGCTTAAGTTTTTTTCCTGAGAGTCACAAAATTGTTATTTGCAGTGCAAAATTCCATTAATATTAAAATATTGAGTGCAGTAGATATTATGACACCATTCCTTGAATGGTGTATATTTTGTAAACATTATTAGTTCATCTGAAGGAGATTGTGTCATAATTTAGACCCTTCCCTTCCATTTTTAATTCTGGAAAGCAATAAGTTCGTAAATGCATCATTAGTTCATCTCATGACTAGAGTACCAACATTTAGTCATTTTTGTAAACTTTTAACTATGTTGTTATATGGTAGGTAATATACTTTGGCCCTATTCGTCCCATTATTTTATTCAGAATGTAACATTTATGAAAATGCATTATTATATCATCTCGTGAAGGACGTTCCATATTTGGGCCTTTAAAACTTCAAATAGTACACATTTTGAGAATGTGCCAATATTTGGTCCCTTTTACCGCAAAAGTACGAATATCGAATATCGAAACTCGAATAAGAAACTCTACCATTCTACAGCTTCTTCAGGACTAAAGAGCAAAATCGGACGAAACATATATATGGGAGCTATAGCTAAATCTTAACCGATTTTCTTCAAATTCGGCAATGTTGGTTCATGGATCAAGAAACTCTACCATTCTAAATTTCAAAACGATTGGATGTAAAATACATCTTCTATATGACCAAAGGGCCAAATCGGACGAAAGATATATATGGGAGCTATATCTAAATCTGAACCGATTTCAACCAAATTCAATAGCGATCTTTGCGATGTTGCGTTACTAATGAATTATTATATACGCTTAAAGCGTATAATAAATAAATATGTATTAAAAATTATAAAAATATTTTGTTTATTAGTGCTTATTTGTGTGATATTCGAGGGTATGATGTAAGTACTTATTTTTGGGATATTCGAATATTTGGAGAAAGTACTTATTTGAAGGACATTTGAATGTTTGGAGTACGTACTTATTTGTGGGATATTCGAATGTTTGGAGTAAGTACTTATTTGTGGGATATTCGTATGCTTGCGCGGAAGTACCTACCTCCAATGACATCCCTATGTAAAAATAATTCGAAGGGTGGCTAAATTGTAAGTGGTTATCAATTTTGATTTCAGCTTACGCGCCAGGTTATTTGGTAATGAGATATTTTGCTGGGTATCTGTCGTTTTCTAGAAAAACGCAATTTCGACGAAATTTTCTAGAGAAATGAAATTTTGCAGACATTTTCAACTTAAGATAATTTACTTAATATTAACGAATTTAATTATATCTAAGTGCAAAATGTACTAATGTTAAAAAATAAGGACGTCTTTGCCGGCAATCATTAATTTTAAGACAGGTTTTTTTTCAGGGCAGAAATATCAAAATATCAAAATTTTCAATAAACCTTTTTTCCGACAAAATTCTTAAAATAAATTATATCGACGAAATTTTCACCCAAATTGTTTGAAAAAAAGGCAAGTTCGAAGGAATTGCTTAGAAAAAAAATATATTCTGTCGAAATGGTTGCACCTTTGCCAAAATATTCTATAAACCGCAATTTCTATTACATTTTCAATGAAACTCCATTCACGACAAAATTTTCTAAAAAATTCCAATTTTAAAAATGAAATTTTGCTAAAATTTTTTATAAAAATGCAATTTCAACTAAATTTACAATAAAATTACAAAGAAATATTTAAGAAAATATTAATTTAGGCAAGATTTTTTAGTGGGGTACAATTTCGTAAATTTTGAAGGAATATTTTGAATGGTTCGATGAAATTTCTATGTCGACAAAATGTTTTATAAATATGAAATTTAGACAAAATTTTCCCGACAAAAAAAATCAATTTTCAATTAAAAGTCACTTTCGACAAAATTGTCAAAATATGCGATTTGAAAAAATTTTATAGAAAATTAAATTTTGGAGACATTTTTCAGAAATTTTGAAGAAAAATGTAATTTTCAACGAAATTTTTTAAAAAGTATTTGATTCTGACAGAAAACAGAAAACAAAAACAACGATCTCGAACTCAATAGTCAAAAACAAAACTATGAAAAGTCACAACAGATCGAATAACAAAAACAAAAAACAATGCTGACGAAATTGTTTAAAAAACAATTTTGACAAAAAAATCCGGAAAAACTGCGATTATACGATAATTTTCGATATGATAATTTTTTATGCGATAATTCTGAATGAAAATTCATTTACGTAAAAATGCAATTTTACAAATTAAATTTTGTATAAAAATGCATTTTCGACTAAATTTATAATAAATACCCAACTTTAATGAAATTTTCAAGGAAATATTAATTTTGGGCAAGATTTTCTAAAAGAATACAAATTCGTAAATTTTAAAGGAATTTGAATAAAATGACATGTTTTTCCACAAAAATGAAATAGATGACATTTCTGAAAATACGTAATTTCGACAAAATTTTCTAGAAAAATTTAATTGGGCATAATTTTCGGGCAAAAAAACAACATTTGTAATAAAAATTTATTTTCGATAAAATTTTCAAAAAATTTAATTTTGAAGAAATTTTATAGAAAAATTTTGTTTTCAACGAAATTGTTATAAAAATGCAATTTCGAAGAAATTGTTTAAAAATAGCAATTAAAAAAATTTATAAAACTGAACTTTTTTATTAAATTTTCAATGAAAATCAATTCACGATGACATTTTCAAAAAAAAAAAATTCAACTTTAAAATTAAATTTTGTACAGTGTGGTTCATATTAAACGCACGATGTTAATTGTAAATAAAACAAAAAGATTTCAGAGAATTTGTTTAATATTTTTGATCGTGCGTTATGGTTGGACCACCGTTTGTAAAGTTATTGATTATCAAAAATGTTTTTTTAAAAAAATAAAAATTTTGAAAAAAAATCTATAATACATAAATCTATCTATTTACATAAAATTTTCAACAAAACTCCATTTACTATCATTTTTTTAATAAAATGCAATTTTAAAAATAAAAAGTTGTTGAAATTTTTTGTAAAAATGTAAATTTCCACTAAATTTACAATAAGTATGAAAAATATGAAATGCAATGTCTATGAAATTTTCTAGAAAAATTAAATGTTGACTTAATTTTCTCTAAAAAAACCAAGTTTCAATTTAAATCTATTCGATAAAATTTTCAAATAATGCAATTTTGAAGACATTTTCTAGAAAATTTATATTTTTAAGAAATTAAAAAAATTAAATTTTGAAAAATTTTATAGGAATATTTAATTTTCAACGAAATTGTTTATAGAAAATTCAATTAAGACGAAATTGTTTAAAACTACCAATTTTGAAAAAATCTATAAAACTGAGATTTTTATTAAATTTTTAATGAAAATCAATTTACGACGACATATTCTTAAAAATGCAACTGAAAAATTAAATTTTGTACAGGGTGGATCATATTAAACGCACTATGTTAATTGTAAATAAATGTTTTCAGAGAATTATCTTAATATTTTTTTATCGTGCATTATGGTTGGACCATCCTTTATAAAGTTATTGTTTATAAAAAATTTAGTTTTAATAAAATTGTTTTAAAAATTACCAATTTTGACAAATTTTTCTATAAATTTTCAACGAAAATCCATTTACTACGAAATTTTTTAAATAAAGTGCAATTTTAAAAACCAGTAAAGAAAGACAGGAAGTCGGGCGGGTCCGACAATATAATAACCTACACCTCCCTAACAATGGGAAAATGGGCATTGCGATAAGAATTTGGCAGTGTTCATACATGTAATAAGAAAACTTCCTCTGTCAAATCGGATGCAACATATATATGGGGGCTATATATAAATCTGAACGGATTTTCTTCGAATTTGGTAGTGTTCATTCACGTAATAAGAAAACGCTCTCTGCCGAATTTCGTACAGATCGGATGTACAATACAGTTTCTACAGCGCTACATGTCAAAATCGGGTGAAACATATATATGGGGCTCTATCTATGGGGCTCTATCTAAATCTGAACCGATTTTCCTCGAATTTGGCATTGTTCATTCATGTAATAAGAGAACTCTGTCTGCCAAATTTCGTACTGATCTGACATAAAATACAGTTTTTACAGCGCTTACATGTCAAATCGGGGGTAACATATATATGGGGCTATATCTAAATCTGAACCGATTTTGACCAATTTCAAAAGGGAAATAGGGCCAAAAAAGAGCACAGTGCTAAATTTTATCACAATCGGACAATAAATACGACCTGCACTTTGATTACAAGAATACATGGACAGACAGACAGACGGATATGGCTAAACCGACTCAGAAAGTGATTCCAAGTCGATCGGTATAATAAACGATAGGTCTATCTCTTCTCCTTGTGGGCGTTACAAACAAATGCACAAAGTCATAATACCCTGTACCACAGTGTGGTGTAGGGTATACAAAATAAAATGTTGTTGATGAAATTTCTAGAAATATGCAATGTCTATGAAATTTTCTAGAAAAATTAAATTTTGACATAATTTTCTCTATAAAACACAAATTTTCAATAAAAACGTATTCGATAAAATTTTCAAATAAAATTTTTAAGAAATTTTAAAGAAAAATGCAATTTTGTAGAAATAGAATAGAAAAATGTGAATTTTCAACGAAACTGTTTTTAAAAATGCAATTCTGAAAAATTTCTTTAAAAATTAAAAATTGTGACAGTATCTTTATATATAAAATCCTTTGTACGTTTGTTAGTAACGCATGATCTTCGAAACCATAGGGCTGAAAATTGAACAATATTTTCAGTTTGGCATAATTTGTGTTTTAGAATCATTTTCACAGCGATAAATTGCGGAGTGGACAAGTTATTTGCAAAATTCGCATTTCCAGAGCTATTTGACTGAAATTTAAAATATACGTGTGGTTTGTCCTGATAATAGTTTGTATGTATGATTCTAAACGGTAGATGGCGCTGTTGTGGACATATGGTCAATATACATTTTATTGATGATTTTGTCCTGAAACTCGAGATATATGCATTTTTATACCCTACACCACACTGTGGTACAGGGTATTATAACTTTGTGCATTTGTTTGTAACACCCAAAAGGAGAAGAAATAGACCCATCGTTTATTATACCGATCGACTTAGAATCACTTTCTGAGTTAATCTAGCTATGTCCGTCTGTCTGTCTGTCTGTCCGTCTGTCTGTCCGTCTGTCCGTCTGTGCATGTATTCTTGTAATCAAAGTACAGGTCGCAATTATGGTCCAATCTCGACGAAACTTTACACATATCTTTTTTTTTGCCCAAGGACGATCCCTATTGAATTTGGTTAAAATCGGTTCAGATTGAGATATAGCCCCCATATATATGTTAGCCCCGATTTGACATGTAAGCGCTGTAAAAACTTTATTTTATATCCGATCAGTATGAAATTCGGCAGAAAGAGGTTTCTTATTATATGGAAGAACAATATTAAATTTGGAAGAAATCGGTTCAGATTTAGATATAGCCCCCATATATACGTTACCTCCGATTTGACATGTAAGCGCTGTAAAAACTTTATTTTATATCCGATCAGTATGAAATTCGGCAGAAAGAGGTTTCTTATTATATGAATGAACACCGTTTAATTTGGAAGAAATCGGTTCAGATTTAGATATAGCCCCCATATATACGTTACTCCCGATTTGACATGTAAGCGCTGTAAAAATGTTATTTTATATCCGATCAGTGCGAAATTCGACAAAGAAAGGTTGCTTATTACACGAAGGAATACTGCTAAATTCGGAGAAAATCGGTTCAGATTTAGATATAGCCCCCATATATATGTTACCCCCGATTTGACATATAAGCGCTGTAAAAACTGTATTTTATATCCGATCAGTGCGAAATTCGGCAGAAAGAGGTTTCTTATTACTCGAAGGAATACTGACAAATTCGGAGAAAATCGGTTCGGATTTAGATATAGCCCCCATATATATGTTACCCCCGATTTCACATGTAAGCGCTGTAAAAACTGTATTTTATATCCGATCAGTATGAAATTCGTCAGAAAGAGGTTTCCTATTATATGAAGGAATACTGCCAAATTCGGAGAAAATCGGTTCAGATTTAGGTATAGCTCCCATATATATGTTACCCCCGATCAGTACAAAATTCGACAGAAGGAGGTCTTTTTACATGAATAAGTATTCAGAGAAGATCGGTTCAGATTTATGTTAAAGCTCCATATATATGTTCCTCCTGATTTGGTATTAAACCGCTATAGAAGTTGTATCATTAAAATTTTCCAGAAAGATGTTTCTAAATGTAGGAACGAATATTGCTTAAATTAGCGATTATCGTTTCAGTATTAGATAATATGTTTCTACCCATTTACCAATTATTCCAAATTATTATGGCAATGACCCTTATCGCATTGTTAGGGAGGTGTAGGGTATTATATAGTCGGCCCCGCCCGACTTTCTGCCTTTCCTTACTGGTTTAATGAAATATCAATGATTAACAAACCAATACATCCCAAACAGGACGGGGCAGGACAACGTCTGCTGGGATCAGCTAGTATTCTATAAAACTATTAGGTTTTTAATGAAAATCCATTTTAAATTAAATTTTGTATAAAAAATCTCGACGATCTTTTCTACAGCTGTGCTTCACGTACAAAATCTTCAAATAAATAATTAAAAATTATTTTTTTCTTATAATACAATTAATAAGAATCAAAACGGTAAGATTAAAAAACGCAGCAAAATGTGAGACAAAGTAAAAAAATTAAATCGCAATAGATTTAACCTCTAATATTTATACCCAACACCACACTGTGGTACTGGGTCTTATAACTTTGTGCATTTGTTTGTAACACCCAAAAGGAGAAGAGATAGACCCATCGTTTATTATACCGATCGCCTTAGAATCACTTTCTAAGTTGATTTAGCTATGTCCGTCTGTCTGTCTGTGCATATATGCTTGTAATCAAAGTACAGGTCGCAATTATGGTCCGACCTCAACGTAACTTTACACATATCTTTTTTTGGCCCAAGGACGATCCCTAATTTAAAATCGGTTCAGATTTAGATATAGCCCCATATATGTATATGTAAGCCCCGATTTGACATGTAAGCGCTGTAAAAACTTTATTCTATATCCGATCAGTATGAAATTCGGCAGAAAGAGGTTTCTTATTATATGAATGAACACTGTTCAGTTTGGAAGAAATCGGTTCAGATTTAGACATAGCCCCATATATACGTTACCCCCGATTTGACATGTAAGCGCAGTAAAAATGTTATTTTATGTCCGATCAGTGCAAAGTTCGTAAAAAAGAGGTTTCTTTCTACAGGAAGGAAGTTACTAATTCGGAGAAAATCGGTTCAGATTTAGATATAGCTCCCATATACGAGTATATGTTACCCCCGATTTGACATGTAAGCGCTGTAGAGACTGTATTTTATATCCGATCAGTCCGAAATTCGACAGAAGGAGTTCTTTTTACAAGAATGAGTATTCAGGGAAAATCGGTTCAGATTTATATATAACCTTCATATATACGTTCCTCCTGATTTGATATCAAACCGCTATAGAAGTTGTATTTTACTTCCGATCATTAACATTTTACAGAAAGATGTTTCTCAATTTAGGAACGAATATTGCTTAATTTAGCGATTATCGGTTCATAATTAGATAATATGTTCCTACCCATTTACCAATTATTCCAAATTATTATGGCAATGACCCTTATCGCATTGTTAGGGAGGTGTAGGGTATTATATAGTCGGCCCGCCCGACTTTCTGCCTGTCCTTACTTGTTTTGTTTTGAATTTTTTTTTAAATTAAAATGTTATATTCCACTAGGTATATTAATTAATTACTTTTTCGTAAAACCTTCTTAATTAATTTTTGGAAATTTTACTCCGTTATTGGAGATTATAACATATTGTGCTCATTATCCCCTCACCTTAGAGAGGAGGGTATATATTTCATTTGCTACGAGCCAAAAGTGTAACACATCGAAGGAGTGACCTAGGACCCTAAGTATATTCGGCGGAAATCCGATTTTAAGTCATTTGAGCAATTTTCGTCCGTCCGTCTGTCTGCTGGCTGGTGCGCACGATAACTCTCGAAAGGAGTAACCGATTGACTTCAAATTTGGTATGCGGTAAAATTTTTCTCTGTATCCGGCTAAGTTCGAAGATGGGCCATATTGGTCCACTCCTTCTAGTACCTCCCCCACAAAGGGTTAACTTTTAGTGAAATATCGGTTCTTTAATACCTTCTACACTACTTACTTGAATCTTCTGAAATTTCACACATAGAATTAGTTTGTTTGTCGCTAACACGTCATGAAAAATGGACGAAGTGGCCACTCCGTTTTTGGTACCTCCCACACAAATGGACCATTTTACACCAAAAGTTAACTGCTTATGGCTTTAATACCAGTGCATATAAATACGTGAAATTGTGTACAGTGTAATGCTTTTATAGTACCTAGAGTCCACAGAAAGGTGGCTGTTATTGGCACGCCCTTTTTGGTACTTTCCACACAAATGGACCATTTTGTACCAAAAATAAACAGCTTTTAACTTTAATACTTACATACATAATTTAAAGTTATTTAATGCAATTTAAATTGATAATACTTTAAATAAAAAAAAAAATAAATAAATTTACATAATAATTACGAATAATATAAATCGGTTTACCCGACTGAACTTTCTTACTTGTTTTTGAATATCAAAAAGTATGAAATTCAAATATTTATTATAATTCCATCTTTAAGAGAGGTCTATAGTTGGGCCGGATTTCCACCGAACATCATAGGGTCGTAGGTAATTCCTACATACGATGTGTTATACTTACTTTTTCCTAGTTTCATATTATATACAAACTTCCTCCACTAAAGTGAGGATATACAAATGTGGTAGAGGTTCCACAAATAAATACTACCAACTTTGAAAGATATAGAATCAGACAGATAACGGTACCATATAGTCGACTCCGACCGATTTTAGATTTTCTTTAATGGTTTTTAATAGGTTTTGTTCGACCATATTTAGCTTAACAAAATTTAATGTTAAATATGTAATATAATAATTTCATAAGTATTCATTTTATTATAGGAATTCCTATTTAATTTTGAATTTAAACATTCAAAATTTTTGTTAAATTTTCTTTTGTAATTGTTTTAAATGTGCTCAAAATATATTGTACTCCCGGAATTCTTGTATAATTTTATAGACAAGCAATAAATACAAATGTCCGTGATACTAAATCCCATTTAATTTACATCAATCACTCACTTCTTCAATTCGTATCATTTGAAAATATCCCCCACCAGTATTTGCAATATTACAATTGTCTACGAAAATAAATAAATATTTGTATTCATTGAAACAATAACTTACAAATAATTACCCTCATTCATTTCAACAAATGTCTTTTTGCAATACAATTCTTATGTGTAAAGAAATTTGAACAATAAATTTAAATATTTAGTGTCTCCCTTTCTTAATACGTCGTAGCATTGCTATTGTTTAGGGCTTAAGCAATTAACGAAATAGTTCAAATGTTTAACTGGGATGTCTGCACTGAACCATTTATGCGTGTGTGTGTCTTCCTCAAATTTTCCAAATATCTACATATCGATACCTCCATTCTAAACTATGCTAAGTGTAAAAAGGCACTTTTTCAGGAGAGGCGATCAAAGTTTGACGATTTTTTAAATTTGTGTGGAATTCCTTTATAATGCAAATTGAATGACCTGTACTGTTTTGTGAATAACTTTTGATTGGGTTGACGGATAAACACCAAATTTTGACTGAATATAATTTGGGATATTTAGAAATTAAAAATACAATCTCCCTAAAAACATGTTAAGTCGACTTAGCATGTTTTAGAATGGAGGTATCGATATGTACCCGCAAAAGACAAATTGAAAAATTCCCTATAATGACAGTCTTTCTTCACAAAGCAACCTAATGTTGTGCGCCTTGATGGACAGTAGTACATGGTATGTTTAACTAGCGAGTAAGATTAAAAGTAAGCCGTCTTTTTGTATTAGATTAAGTGATTTGGAAATAATAAATGGCTAATTTTGAAAACTGAAAACTGAACAAAGCAACCTAAAGGTAAGTACAGACGATTTGCAGATCGGACAACATTGCCAGAAAAATGGCGGAAAAATGCAACCCTGTGAATTTGCAACCGTGTGAACATAAAATTTTTGTTTTGCAACGTTAGCAGAAAAGTCATTGCGAGATAATTTGCTGATTGTTATATGTTCGAAGTTTATGCATGTGACAACGGCGCCATTGCCAAAAAATCATTTTATTTGCAACACTGTCTATAATGTATTTTTATTGGCAATCCTGCATATAAATATTTACAAAATATATTGTAAATATATGAAATTGTAATGTTTTCTTGCAATCGTCTGAACTGTCAAATCACCTTTGCCTAACAATCTGACATTGCCCGTATATTTGCAGCACTTTAACAGGGTTGATAACGTTTGCCGATCTGGCAATCGTCTATACTCAGCTTAAGTCATTTCATATAGAGCTGCGCACCACCCTGACGTATACTTAATGCGAATGTGAATGAGGAGAGGGAGCATTTAACGATGCTCATACGCAATGCGATACACAAAGAGCTATGCGAGAATCGTGGAGGAGACCCTCCCCATAACAGAGTAATGTGAAGAAATTTGAATACAAAATTTAAAAAAAAAAATGATATTTATGAAGGAGGGAACTTAAAAGCCCTTATGTTACAAAAAAGGGTACGGACAAGGACTATTAAGTAATTTATCTAAAGAACCCTATTCTCGACAAATTGGCTTCAAATTTGGTACGCAGATGTTGTAAAAAATAAACAATGTATATATCCTATATAATGTATAATCCTATTATAATATTATAAAATTATATTTGTTTGTCTGTTGCCGAATATACCAACTGTGTACACCTTCGAGAGAAATTACATCACTATGATTCCCGCCAGAGATGAATGGGTTGGAAGAATACCAGTTAATAGAAACCATCTCCACTTTTACACGGATGGTTCGAAGATTGATGAAAAAGTTGACTTTGGAGTACACTGTGCAGAGCTTAGTTTGGATATAGCTCACAGACTACCAGATACCTGCTGTGTCTATCAAGCCGAAATAATGGCAATATGGGAGGTCGCCAAGTGGCTGAGTCGCAACATAGTAACCAACACTGGCGTTGTCATTTACTCGGACAGCCAGGCTGCCATCAATTCTCTGTAGGCAACATCCCTAACTTCACAAACAGCCCTCGACTGCCGCAGATCTCTTAACGAGCCGAGCAGTTTAATATACACCTCATATGGGTGCCTGGGCATAGGGATATCCCGGGGAACTGCAAAGCCGATGAACTTGCTAGGAAAGGGACGACATTACAAATTCTCGAAGAATTTGCATATATTGGTGCGCCACTATCCACGTGCAAGCTTTGGCTTAGGCAAGAGGCAATCAGGCAGCCCAACGAGAGATGGACAGAAATCGGCACCTGCAGGGTAGCTAGACAAATCTGGCCAAGGTATGACCTGAGAAGGTCAAAATATCTCCTCGCACTAGAGAGGAAACGATTGTCTACGTTAGTACAGGTTCTGACGGGACACTGCTTGATCGGCGAACACGGCAAAAGATTGGGTATTGACTCCAATGACTTCTGCAGAAGCTGTGGAGTTGAGGAAGAAGTGGAGAGCATTGAGCACTTGATATGCTACTGCCCCGCTTTGAGTAAACGACGACTGGACATACTTGGGTCGGCCTTTCTAGGCAGCCTAACAGATCTTTCCAGTACCGATATTCGTACTATCGATTAATTTGTATATCATGAGGGGCATTTCAGCCCATGGTAACACTAGGGACCTAAACTGGTCTATGTGAGCTTGTATAAAAATAATACGGCTGCCACCCTAACTAACCTAACCTACACAACTGGCTACTGACCAGTTGTCAGTTCTAGCGTTATCAAAAACTTGAGTATAGTTTTTGTCCTTTCAGACGCAAAGATACAAAATTTTAAACTTTGTAAATATGAAGTACTAAAAACGACACATATATATTATCACTTCTCACATTGCGGCCAGTGTAGCAGTGACCAAAACCAATGTTCATTATATCACAGCTTTTTAACGGTTCTCAATCAAAAGTTATTCACAAAACAATAGAGGTCATTCGATTTGCACTATAAAGGTATTACACATAAATTTAAAAAATTAATCACACTTTGATCGCCTCTCCTGAAAAACTACCTTTTTATACCCTACACCACACTGTGGTACAGGGTATTATGACTTTGTGCATTTATTTGTAACACCCAAAAGGAGAAGAGATAGACCCATTGTTTATTATACTGTTCGACTTGTAATCACTTTCTGAGTCGTTTTAGCTATGTCCGTCTGTCTGTCTGTAGATTTATTCTTGTAATCAAAGTACAGGTCGAAATTATGGTCCGATCTCAACGAAACTTTGCACATATCTTTTTTTAGGTCCAAGGACAATCCCTATTGAATTTGGTTAAAATCGGTTCAGATTTACATACAGCTCCCATATATATGTACCTCCGATTTGGTATATACATATGTACTGTATAAGCAACATTTTTGAACCGATTTGTACAAAAATTGACAGAGAGTAGTCTCGTGATACACTTAGATAGAGTGTAGAAACTGTATTTCAATTCGTCAGAAAGAGGTTTCTTATTACATGAAGGAATACTGCCAAATTCGGAGAAAATCGGTTCAGATTTAGATATAGCCCCCAGATATATGTTACCCCCGATTTGAAATTCAAGCGCTGTAGAAACTGTATTTTATATGTTTCTTACTACATGAAGGAATACTGCCAAATTCGGAGTAAATCGGTTCAGATTTAGATATAGCCCCCAGATATATGTTACCCCCGATTTGAAATTCAAGCGCTGTAGAAACTGTATTTCATATGTTTCTTACTACATGAAGGAATACTGCCAAATTCGGAGAAAATCGGTTCAGATTTAGTTATAGCCCCCATATATATTAGCCCCCACATATATTAGCCCCGATTTGACATCCAAGCGCTGTAGAGACTGTATTTTATATCCGATCAGTGCGAAATTCGACAGAAAGAGGTTTCTATTTTACATGAATGAGTATTTAGGGAAATTCGATTTAGATTTATATATATCCTCCATATATATGTTCCTCCTGATTTGGATACAAAGCGCTATAGAAATTGTACTTTACTTCCGATCATTACAAAAGTCTCCAGAAAGATGTTTCTCAATTTAGGAACTAATATTGCTTAATTTAGCGATTATCGGTTCAGAATTAGATATATCCACATACATATGTTCTTACCCATTTACCAATTATACCAAATTATTATCGCAATGACCCTTATCGCATTGTTAGGGAGGGTAGGGTATTATATAGTCGGCCCCGCCCGACTTTCTGCCCTTCCTTGCTGGTTGCACTTAGCATTATTTAGAATGGAGGTATCGATACGTGGCTTTCTTCAAGCCCCTTTAGATCTGCCTCTGTATCAATAAAAAAAATAATATCTCCAATAGCTTTGCAATATTTATTAGAAGTTTCATCGAAATCGACCCACGATTGCCCACGACGCAAATATTTCCATTTTTCATATTCTTCCACTGTGCAATGTTGCAAAATTTGAATCGCAATTAACAGCAAGCCAACAGTTTCATTTATAGTACCAAAAAGGGAAGGTTAGTGTTTTGATGCTTGGTGGGGTGATGAGTGTGGATGAATGGTAATTTAATTTCATTTGAATGCACAAGTGTTTCTTGCTATTGTTATCATTTGGGAAAATTCGTTGGCAAATGCTCTCATAATTTTAAGCCTATTTATGTTCTCTGTGTACCAGCGAGTGAGTGTTGTATCATGACATGGCTTTTCTAAATGAATCTCACTCTTAGCAGTATATCTCCCTACTGCTATGAATATATTTGGATTTGTTTATCTCTCTCTGTATGTGTATGTGTTGATATCTCTACTGCTGCAATGGATGGCGGGAGGCTTAAAATGATCTCCCATTGTTCGTATGACAGACTTAACGCTATTCCCCAAATGCTCATATTTTGTTTAATGATAATACAGTGTTTATTGTTGCTTTTGTTGTTTTTCGATTTTAGAATTCTGCCCAGAATTTATAACATTGTTATGCTAATAACCTAAGTACATACGAGTACACAACATTGTATGTTAGTACTCGTACGGATGGATGAATTGATGTGTTGGCATGTTATTGTTGTCATCTCTCTCTGTGTATGAGTGTGTATGTGTTTTGTTATGACACAAGCATAAACAACTCTATTATTATCCTGACAACATGTTGTGGTTAAAGAGAATATTTGCAAAATATAGTGGGACAAAATTGGTAAATAGAAAGGATTTGCAGCTTTTAACTAAATGCAGGAACGATACAAATTAAACCCAGTAGGGCAAGAGAGACTATATGATACCCTACACCTCCCTTACATTGTGCAAGGGGGCATTTTGATGATAATTTCGAATAATTTTGTTGTGTTAAACACCTTTTGTAAAGCACTGTTAAATGCGTGAATTTTAATATTGGTTCGACCCGACTTTAAGCGTTTGTTAAAGTGACATTTGCTTTTTCTTATTTAAAAGAAAAAAAAATATTATAAGACTGATTTTGAATATATTTTGTAGAAATGGTTTAGTTTAAAATAAGAAAAAAATACGTTACTGTGCCTTCTAGAACGTGTTTATGTCAAAACGGAATGTACGATTAAATGGGAGGTATATAAAAACGCGGAGCTATTAGTCGCATTTTTCTAGGAAGAGTTAAGGGCATTGGGCAACATAAGCTGCACCTTATCCCAAACATTTTTTAAGGCTTGGTTCCTTTTTTCGGGCAGTACTTTGATTGTCACAGACGGACGGACATGGCTAAATCGACTCTGGGCATGATTCGGTTCAGATTTAGATATAGCTCCCATATATATCTTTCGTTCGATTTGGCCCTTTAGTCCTATAGAAGCTGTATTTAACATCCAATCGTTTTGAAATTTAGAATGGTAGAGTTTCTTGATCCATGGACCAACATTGCCGAATTTGAAGAAAATCGGTTAAGATTTAGCTATAGCTCCCATATATATGTTTCGTCCGATTTGGCCCTTTAGCTGTATAGAAGTTGTATTTTACATCCAATTGTTTTTAAATTCACCATGGTAGAGTTTCATAATAAATACATGGACCAACATTGCCGAGTTTGAAGAAAATCGGTTCAGATTTCGATATATATAGCTCCCATATATATATTTCGTCCGATTTGGCCCTTTAGCCCTATAGAAGCTGTAGTTTAAAACCAATCGTTTTGAAATTTAGGATGGTGGAGTTTCTTGATCCATGGACCAACATTGCCGAATTTGAAGAAAATAGGTTAAGATTTAGCTACAGCTCCCATATATATGTTTCGGCCGATTTGGTTGCAGATGCAGAGGTGACGTACCAAATGTAAATTGTGTAAACAAATTTTAGTTGAAGTATACATTCTTATCTAATCTTACTAGAATGGTGTAGGTTATCATATAGTCGGCTTTGGCCTTTCCTTACTGGTTTTATTGTTTCATAAAAGACCAAAAACTTTTAATCTTGCAAAACCACAACACAAGAATGCAAATTGTACAAAATTCACTAGTGATATGTAAACAATGATGTTGATTTTGAATAAAACACAATTATTTAGGAAATTATCGTAATTTTTTTTTATTATGATAACACAGTGCGACAAAATAAACTCAAGTTGAGAAGCAAATGACGCGATACTACTTTTCCTGTAGGTCTTGTCGAGTAAAACACGAATATTTTTTTGGAAATCCCCGGACACCCCCAAAATCCGGATTTACGGGTAAAAAACCGATTTTCTTGCCTTTTTCCACTTTAACGCCTATAACTTTGTTAATTATTAGCCCATTTTCAATCTCTAAAAGAATTTGGAAAGAAGAGAATTAGACCTTTCGGACGATGTATATTTTGTTTATTTAAAGCTGTAGGAATATAGGTTTAGGCAAGAAAATCTGTTTTTTACCCGTAAATCCGGATTTTGGGGGTGTCCGCAAATTTCGTAGAACAAATGTTGTTCTACTTGCCAAGACCTACAAGAAAAATAGTATCGTGGTTTTTGGACTTTCGCACTGTGTAATATTGGTATGGTTCAATTATGTATGGAACAAAATATCGGCCAAATAGCCGCCGCGACCTCGGCGGCACACATCCATCCGATGGTCCAAATTTTCGATGACGCTGAGGCATAATTGAGGTTCTATGCCGTTAACGTGCCAAATTATCTCATCCTTTAGCTCTTGAATTGTTGGTGGCTTATCGACGTACACAGTTTCTTTCAAATAACCCCAAAGAAAGAAGTCCAACGGTGTCAAATCACATGATCTTGGCGGCCAATTGACATCGCCACGACGTGAGATAACACGGCCATTGAATTTGTTGCGCAAAAGAGCCAATGCTTCGTTAGCTGTGTGGCCAGTGGCACCGTCCTGTTGAAACCACATATTAAAATCGAATAGATTTTCTAAAATTAGTATGTTAACATTTTCTGCCATTTTATCTATATAAATGTAAATACTGAAACTGTGATTTTAAAAATGATAACTATAATAAGGCGTATAACTACGAAACGTGTCAATCTTGGGTGTCTACACTAAAATTTCTTGCACTGATTGACCATTTTTAACGTTCTATATTCTAAAATTGGTTTTGCCACGAGCGGTGAAAGCTTACTGGCTCAACGAAAGGAATAAATATGACATTACAAAATCTAAACAGATTTTCATCAACTTGGATCAAAAACCTCATTTTTGCCAAATTAAGGCTGAACCTATTTTTTCCCAAATTTATCAGCATTTATTCCTAAATTAAAAAACTTCTTTCTGCAAAATTGTTAATGAAAAGCAGTAAGGATGTTAATCGGGAAATCCCTATCCCAAAAAGTACCGAATCCTGAGATTTTTGAAGATCGATTTATTTGGCAAATGAATTCTGCTTGCTACTAGGGTTGCTATTTATATTTCGGGTGCTGGCAATACTAATGTTGCCAGATGAAAACTGGAACTTCCATTGGAAAGTTTGACATTTTTGCATAACTTCACTCAGAACGTTTTGTCATTTGAGTGTGAATTGTTTTGTTTACAGTGTGTTGAAAAATTCTTCTCGGTCAAAAAATGTAATTAACCCGGGATGGAATCAGGGGAGCGTAATGCTAATATTATATTTCGGTGATGCCATAGTCGAACGGATGAGATGTGGCCAGGCGCCCAGTTGAATTTTGTCAAAAAAACAACATCCCTAGTCACCCTAGAGCCATCACCTGGGTGACAGAAGAGCCTTCCAAAACGGCTGACATATTAGAGATAATAGAAGATACCAATCCTGGTCTGCCGACCCATAACTGGAGAATTAGCAAGGTGGGTGAGGCGGATGGTAAAAAGCGGCAGGTCAATTTAATCCTTAACGCTGAATCCACCTCCCATATACAACGTGCAGGTGTAACCCTGCAATATGGTTTCGAGACTATAGTCTTAAAGGTATTCAAGCAGGATATACATTCCACTGCGGAAGGCGAATCGTCTATCGTGGTTGATGCACGGCTTCCTTGAAGTACGGAGTTACCCACACCAATTACTGGTGACTGGTGACGCTAACAGAAGATTTGTAACGACCTTCTCTGAAGACGAAAGCACTACTTCTAACACTGAGGGGCTGAGGGGAATCTGCTGACTCTTTGATGCATCTGGCGGGGACATGATACGGACGAAGAGTTCGATCACACCCTTGTGGGGGATTCTAATCTATCGATTACCAATGATGGTAAGAATTCCATCACGCTAAAGCAGCCTCAGCGTCTCTATTATCTACTGCACCCCTATTTACAGGTGCAGTAGACATCGTCCTAATATAGGAGCCCTACGTAGCAGTAGGAAGGGTTTGCGGTATCGGGAGATACACTTTAAACTGCTTGTGGCCATCTGTGAAGGCACTACAAAAACCAGCATTGTGGCCAAGGAAAATTTAAATATCTTTCTCCTGACTAATTTAAGTGATAAAGACCAAACTGCTGCTAGTCTGGAGATCGGTAATCGCATATATTGGGTGGTCTCCGGTTTCTTGCCTTATGAAGCTGTGGTACCGACAGCCCTCTTCAGGGAAGTAGTAGAAGAAGCAACTTCTGACGAGCTCGAACTGGTTATTGGCGCAGACACGAACATTCATCATACTGTCTGAGGTAGTACGGATATTAACAATAGGGGCGATTCGCTTCTTAAGGAATTTAAGAATTTAAAAAAGGTCCTCAACTCTAATCTTCTGTACGAACCGAATGACAAAGCCGGTATGGATTATCTGGACATATCACCACATCAGTTCTCTTAAAGAAGCTTGTCCAAAAACAAGGTACAAGGGTAAAACTAAACCTCAATGGTGGCAACAAGGCGAAATCTACTGGGGTCGCTAATGATTGGGATGCATATAAAGATCAACTCAAGATCTATAAGAAGGAGCTTAGGAAGGCGCAAAGACGCTTTTAGTATACCTTATACGGCGAAATGGAAAAGTTCTCCGACGTCACTGGGCTGGATGAGGCAAATAACTGGACAACAAACAGCGAGCAGTTGCTTAATGTACTGCTCGACACACGTTTCCCGGGGAACTCACCAACAGAACCTGATGATCAGCAGGACCAACAAGAGTGCGAGTGAACTGGGAGCGTCGCTAGCTTGTTGACTGAGCGATCCAGAATAAGCTGGCCTATTAACAGTTTTGAGCCTGGACTAGACGGCATCACTCCAGAAAAAATGCAGAAAATGTTGAAGTACATTATCCCCTGGAGAAAATGTATGTCGGCTGTATCAGGCTTTCATACATCCCGAAACGATGGAGGAATACCAAAGTGGTATTCATACCCAAACCGGGAATGGTATCGCACACTAGGCTAAAAGACTTCAGACAAATTAGCCTATGCTCCTTCCTGTTGAACGGTCTGGAAAGACTTTTAGATTATTTCATTAGGGAAAAACCTGGATACAAAACTCCTGTCGGGGAACCAACATGCTTACAAGAAGTCCCTGCATTTCAAGGAATTCAAAATGGTGGCATTTCTTGACATAGAAGGGGCTTTTAACAACATTCACTCAGTTGCGGTAATTGCGGCACTGTCACATCTAAAAGTTAACTCTAGTTTGATTAGACTAATTCAAAGTCTGCTCAACAGGATTGTAAACAGAGGGACCCGACAAGGAGGAGTACTCTCTCCCCTAATGTGGACCCTAGCGGTGAATAAGATTCTGCTAGATCTAGAACGATGTGGCTGCAAGGTCGTGGCATATGCGCACGACGTGGCAATCGCGGTAAGAGGCAAATTCGAAAACGTCCTCAGATACATCTCACAGGTGGCTCTGAACAAGTTGGCTAGATGGGCCAGAAGCAGCGGTTTTGGCCTTAACCCACACAAGGCAGATGAATAATGTCCCCCATGTGGACCCTCCTCCTCTGAATGGAACAGATCCAGTCTTTTCTGAAAGTGCAAAATTTTTAGGAATAATTCTAGACAGGAAACTGTTATTCAGAACGGTCACATGACGATCACATGACGATATCAATGGGTAGTGCTATGGTAACCGACATAGTGGACTATATACCAGTGGTGTACATTTTCGAGAGGAATTATAGCGTGGTCCATTTCGAGGTTCCCTAATTTTTTAAAGAAAAAAACACAGAAAATTCAAATTGAATGGGGAATGTTTATTATCATTTGAAAGAACATTCTTTGGCATTTATTTTTTGAAGATTATGTTTATCAAATGTTGGCCGCGGCTACGTCTCAGATGGTCCATCCGTTGAGTCCAATTTTCGATGACTCGATTATGTTGACCATAAGTTGAGCGAAGTGCACGAAACACATTCCTCACAGAACGTGAATTTTCGTAATAAAGTTGAACGATTTGTAAACGTTGTTCAGGCGTAAGTCTTTCCATGATGAAATGCCAAACAATACTTAACAAAAATAACATGACACGACTCACACGTGATCTGTCAATAAAAGGCTATTGAAAAAAGTATATTGAAATAAAAGATTGGGTATTGACTCCAATGACTTCTGCAGAAGCTCTGGAGATGATGGGAAGTTCGTAGGAGAGAGCGGCTGAAGGAATAGAAAGGGGATTCGTCCCTTTCCCCCTCTCACTAACGAACTTCCAATTAGTCGTAAGTACTGTTGCCCCGCAAGCCATTAGATGCGACAGCGCGAAATTTCTGCATCTTAGAGAATGTTCTTAAAAGACCCTTCAATATCAAGAAAGGCCAACAAAGAGAATTCATGCAGGGCCAATTCTGTTGTATGCATTTTGGTTTTCTGACGAGAGTTTTGTATCCAGAATTTCTCGAATGAAATAATCTAAGAGTCTTTCCAGAACTATCAGCAGGCCTAGCGTTAGATATCTTCCCCGCTTTAGGAATGAATACCACTATAGAGCTTCGTTCAGTTTCTCCAGCCGGGGGATGGTGTACGTCTTCATTTTCTATTGGGGAAATGCCACCTGGAGAACGTGCTTTGAACGATTCCAAGCTGTTAACAGCTCTGATAAGTCTGGATAGAATAATGCTGATGAGCTGTAATTACTAGGTAATGCGGATGGTAATAACCTATACATATTATGAGTGTGCTGGGCTTTTCATTTGGTAAGAACTAGTGCTATTGCTAGTCCCACTGTCCTCATATTAACATAATTATCAACAGATTTTGGCCACATCATCATTGTTTTCACAGTCATTGTCATTGTGTGTTATGTCAACTGTGATAGTGGATCATAATTTTTGCAAAGCTATTGTGGGATAATTTATGTAGTTGTTTCCCTTCAGTTTCTTTTTGATGATGCAATGATTAGTTGGCTATAATAAAAGTGCAGTTTTTTCAGTAATTGTTGTCATAATTTTTATTGATGTGCGAATTATAGTGAAATACTAACAGAAATCGGCAATAAATGTTTGCAAAATTGGCAATAATATATGTCTGTCAACATACGATGAATTATCGAATAATAAAAATACCATAATTATGTGGGGGAAATAATTCATAATAATGGTAAATTGTGAAATTTATTGCGGTTGAGCTATATTTTTATTATGATATTAACAATATGCTTGCATTGAGTTTCTGTCGTTATTTAAAGCAGTAAACGAAAAAATCCTCTTTATTGTCACCAAAGTTGAAGGTAAACAACTCAGTCATCGCCATATAGAAGTACTCGTCTTTGTAGTCGTTCAATTTTACTGAGTTCAGTAGAGGCTTAGAATCTTCTGAATGGCATTCGGTATTCTCTAGACATCTTTTTGTGCTATTTCATGAAGCACAGAAAAAGAAACAGCAGAGCAGAACAAGGACAACGGCTGAAAGGGTTGGCCTTGTTTTTATGCAGCAATGCTAATGCTCTACATTCAAACATTCAGTATTGAAACAGGTGGATGAATAAACAAGTAATGAAAGGAAAAAATCGGGCGGAAGCGACTGTATGATATCCTACACCACCTTTTGAGAATAAGAAATATTTTCAAATTTGACCAATATCAGTTAGATGCCAAGAGGGAAGATTCTTTCTTTATTTATATACTCGTATATGAATTACTATACAAAGAAAATATATATTCTAATATTACGGTCCAGGGAAAGGCCGGATTACAAAGACCAGGTGGCTAGAATTTTGCAACGACAGGCTCCGACCCACGAGCTCAAAACTAATAAGCGAGCACGCTACCTACTCATCTCCTGGGGCGCTCACGAGTCTTACGATTATATATAGAAGAGTTAGAAACACAGGTAAATCTGTGCATATTTCAGAAATCTCTGTAGCGCTTAAATACAAAATCGGGATAAAACCACAAAGGAAGGGCTAAAATAAGGCCGGCCGACTATATGACATTTTATAGGGTGATCTAAGTAGAGATACTTTTTTCAATAGCCTTTTTTTGACAGATCACGCGTGAGTCGTGTCATGCTGTCATGTTATTTTTGTTAAGTATTGTTTGGCATTTCATCATGGAAAGACTTACGCCTGAACAAAGTTTACAAATTATTCAGTTTTATTAGCAAATTAATCGTTCGCCAATTGCGCTATGTCCATTTTTTTTAAATCCAAAAAAACACTTTCCAGTCGACCCACGACCTTGACACCCATGAACAATATTTTAGCTCTCGTTAAGAGCTATCTTTTTGCCATTGACCGATTCCTGATCCGACGTACTGGAATCATCGGTCCATATTTCTTCAAAAATTATGCCGGTGAGAACGTAACTGTCAATGGCGATCGTCATCGTGCCATGATAACCGACTATTCGAAATGGATCACGCTATATCCCAGCAAAATCTTGGTAAGTACATGTCATTACCACCTGCATTACCAGGTAATGATATCTCATTATAGCCAGCATTACTTTCGGTCAATAAATAATGACAAAAATAAGTTATTGTCAGTAATCTAATTTAGAAAATCTTTTTTTATTTATAAACTTTTCGTTAAATGATTTTTACTTAAATGATTTACGTATATACGTTGTAGTTGATATTCAGTTAAATCATTTAAAGAAAAGTTTATAAGTTCAAATTAGATTCTCTAAGTTAGATTACTAATAATAACTTATTTTTGTTTTAATTTAGTTAGTCGTTATTTATTTACCGAAAGTAATGCTGGCGATATTGAGATATCATTACCTGTTAACGCAAGTGGTAACATTTACTTACCAAGATTTTGATGGGTTATGTTTTTGTACTTGATTATTAAGCGATTTGTCTACGAATCGCGAGGTAGGCCAGTGGTTGTGATGCTAAACTACAAAACCAGGAGGTCGCGAGTTCAAACCCACCTCCCGGCAAATGAAATTTTTCGTCATATGACGACAACAATCGATAGCTACTCCCTCCCAGTTATACGCTCTACCCATTGTTTCGCTCATCCCAATGTTACGCTCTTCCCAATTTTACGCTCTTCTACTTTCTCACCGCATGCCACCACTGATGGTTGGTGAACAAGCAGTAGCAACTCAGAAATATCTACGACCCACAAACACACTCATAAAAGTATTACTTACGTCCACGCATACTTTTTAATAATTGTAAGCGTGGGGGTAAGTGGTTATTTTTCAGCTTCTGGTATGCTTGAGTGGAAGAACTTTCCTCCAATGACATGCATGTGTAAAAATAATTCGAAGGGAGGCCAAATTATAAGCAGTTACTAGATTTGAATTTAGCTTACCCGTCAGGTTATTTGGTAATGGGAAATTTTGCTGGGATATGTGATGTTTTAATAATGATGTTTTCTTAATAATAATGATGTGTCAAAAGATTTATATTTTATGGAGCTTAGATTCAAAATCGGGATATGAGTAAATAAAGGATCCATTTCTAAATCTGAAGCGTGGTTTAAAAATCTTTTATCTCATTAATGCGGATATAGGTATATACGTAGTATATTCAAAAAAAACTTGCGAATTTTGTATTTTTTCAAAAAGTATTTATTTATTAATGAATATCTATTTTGTCCCCTTCAAAGTTATTCCCCTCGGATATAATACACTTCTGCCAAAAGTTTTTGCCTATCCTCAAAGCCCTTCAAATAATCATTTTTTGTGATCTTGTTCAGCTCCTCCTTCGATGCCGTCTTTATCTCCTCAATCGTAGCGTAGCGTCGTCCTTTCATGGGCCTTTTCAGTTTTGGGAACAACAAATAGTCACAGGGGGCTAGGTCAGAGGAATACGGTGGCTGCGGCACCATTACTTTGGTGTTTTTGGCCACATATTCGCGCACAAGCAACGATGTGTGTGCAGGGGCGTTATCATGGTGCAAAAGCCAGTTTTTGTTCTTCCACAAATCCTGGCGTTTTTGGCGGATTGCTGCGCGCAATTTACGCATAACTTGTAGGTAATATTCTTTATTGACCGTACTACCCTGTGGCAAGAACTCATAATTCACCACGCCACTGCAATCAAAGAAAACTGTAAGCTCGGGCGTCCGGCACGCTGTTCGTCCTTCGCATCTTCTCGGCCCTCTAAGAACATTTTGTACCACCGATAAACGTTGCTTTGGTCCAAGGTAGCTTAACCATATGCCACAGTCAACATTCGGAATGCGTCTGCGCACTTTATTTTGTTTTTCACACAAAATTTGATGCAGATTCTTTGATCAATTTTCTGAAATAGATAAAAATCGAAGACAAGTTAAAACACATCCACGCATAACAGCTGTCAAAAATTAACTAAACATTCAAAATGGCCGACCTTGTCAGCATAAGTAAGGGTACCATGGGTATCAACATAACGCTACAAAAATATCAAAAATTAAACATACCTCGTATACGTAAATATGAACCGATTTTTTTAAAGATATCAAGTGCCGTGCTAATTTCAAAACTAGTACATTTTAAAAATTTTTTTTGGAAAATTTGGATTTTCTAACCTTACGTGCATAATCGGAATGAACATATGCAGGACCACCCTGTTTGTTTATACCCTCACTTTAGTGATACGAGGGTTTGTATCATTTGCTACGGGCCAAAAGTGTAACACATCGAAGGAGTGACATAAGACCACAACTATGTTCGTTTAAAGTAATTTTAAGTCGAATATACAATGTCCGTCCGTCTGTCTATCTGGCTGGTGCGCACGATAACTCTCGAAGGAGTGACCGATTGACTTCAACTTTGCTATGTGGTAATATTTATATTATAATATATCTCCGACTTATGTAGTTCGAAGATGGGCCATATCGGTCCACTCCTTCTAGTACCTCCCGCACGAAGGGGTAATATTTAGTGAATTATTGATTATTTAATAACTTCTATACTACTTATTTGAATCCTCTGAAATTCTACACATAATATTAGTTTATTTGTCACTATCACCTCGAGAAAAATGGGTGAAGTTGTCGCGTCCATTTTGGTACCTCCCACACAAATGGTCCATTTTGCTCCAAAAGTTATCTGCTTATAACAATAATATCACTTCCTGCAAATACTTGAAATTTTGTACCGTGTAATGCTTTTATAGTACCTATAATCCAGTGAAAGTGGGCGTAATTGGCACCCCCCTTTTGGTACCTCCCACACAAATGTACTATTTTGCCCCAAAAGTTAACAGCTTATAACTTTAATACCAGTGCATACAAATGCTTGAAATTTTGTGCAGTGTAATGCTTTTATAGTACCTACAGTCCAGTGAAAAACGGGGGTTATTGCAACGCCCCTTTTGGTACCTCCCACCGGGGACGTATCCAGGATTTTGGTTCGGCTGGGGGGTGGCAACCTTTTTTTCCATAACAAAGATACACAATTAAAAAATTGCGTTTATTGTGTAGGTAATGGAAGTTAAGTTCCTTAGTTTTTTATTAGAATTTTATTCCTAAATATAAATGTTTACTTTAAAATATATCAATTATTTCATCGATTTTGACTTCATCTTTCTATATAGACATCAAAGCCAGATAAGATAGCCTTTCTCCTTCCATTCTGTTCCGGAGATAAGTTTTTATTCTTCTTAACGTCGAGAAACTTCGCTCAGCAGATGCCGTTGTCACAGGTATTGTGGCCAGTATCTGCAAAAGGGTAAAAACGCTTGGGAACATGTCCTCATCACAAACTGAAATAGCATCTAATGCATTTGATGGCTTATCATTCATCTGCTTCCAATAATCAATCCATATACTTATTTCAGCTAAAACAGATTTTGCTGAATATTTTAAATCGT
Organism: Eudasyphora cyanicolor; assembly: GCA_963930755.1. Lineage (NCBI taxonomy): Eukaryota > Metazoa > Arthropoda > Insecta > Diptera > Muscidae > Eudasyphora > Eudasyphora cyanicolor. The sequence goes on from OZ005735.1 coordinate 55,985,231, forward strand.
TTTTGTAAAAAAGTGTGACTTCTTCGAAATCTTCCTTTATTCGATTTACAACTCGTATCGGAACGATATTAAACAGACTTGTAATTATAGCTTCATGTTCGGAAAATCTATTATTTAAATGTGATATTACTTCGTCCAGATATGGTATGAACAATGTTGTCCTAAAATACGCCTTGGCTTCTGAACCAGGAATATTAGCCCTATAATTTTGAGTGCCTACTCTTCTAGGTAGTGCAGCTTCTATTCCAAAACTTCTTGCAAGTTGTGTGGATTCTTCAAACAGTTTATCAAACTCCGCATCTGAATTTCTACGCATGTAATGGAAAAAATCTCTTGAAACGAACGGGATTTTTTTCTTAACATAAATTCAAGTATTATCTTAAAACTGTTTAATAAATTTCAGTAATACATGAACTAGAATTTAGGAAAATCAGATACTTCTAGTAAAAATTTACTAAATTATTTTTGCGAAAAATATTAAAGGTTTCCTCGACGTTAGGAAATCCTTCTTCAGCAAAAGTGATGATTTACCAAATGGTAGGAAATGTTTGCTTGGCGGATGGAATTTTAAGTAAGTAAAATCATTTCCTATTTTCGAGTATGTGACCAATTTGTTATATCTTTGAAATTAGTTCAATTTACTCACTGCAAGTAAAATTTCCTAGTTTATAGAAAAATTGAATTAAAAATGGATAAAAATCTGGAACTAAACTGAAGTATAGATTTTACACGCATACATGATCCTAATTTTTCAGAGTGTACCACACTGTGGTACAGGGTATTATAAGTTCGTTTCATGGCAGATGTTTGTAACACCTACAAATATTACGGCTAGACCCACCTTAAAATAAACCGATCGACTCAGAATCACTAAATGAGTCGATTTCACCATGTCTGTCCGTCCGTCTGTATGTCTGTCTGTCCATATAAAGTTGTCCGTTGAGTGCAGATCGCAATTTCACTCCAAACGTGCTGATATTTTACAGTTAGGAGTTTTTCGTAACTGGAAAGAAGCATATTGAATTTGAAAAATCGGATCAGATTTAGATATAGCTCCAATATATATGTGTCGTCCGATTTTGCCATTTAGCCCTATAGAAGCTCTATTTTATATCCAATTGATTTGAAATTTAGCATGGTAGAGTTTATTAAAATATAGACCAAATTGCCGAATTTGTAGAAAATCGGTTCAGTTTTAGATATAGCACCCATATATATGATTTGTCCGATTTTGATTTTTAAAATTAAGCATGGAAGAGTTTCTTGATCCAACATTGCTCAATTTGAAGAAAATTGATTCAGATTTAGATAGCTCCCATATACATATATATTTCGTCCGATTTGGCTCTTTAGCCCTATGGAAGCTGTAGTTTACATCTCATCGTTTTAAAATTTATCCTGATAGAGTTTTTTATCCATGGACCAACTCTGCCGAATATGTTTCGTCCAGTGGCAGAGACGTATCAAATGTTAATTGTTTGAAGAAATTTAAGTTGAAGTATAAATTGGATATTTCATTGTTATCTAATCTTACTAGAGTGGTGTATTGTATCATATTATTTGTTTTAAATAAAATTTAATTATAACCGGTGTTCGTATAAAGGTACCTCACTGTATATATATCGGCTGTAAATAAATCTGCCGCCATTTTTATAAAATTCTGCAGAGTTTTTTATTGGCTCAAGCAACTTTCCTGTGTAAAATTTCGTTTAGATTTGATGCAAAATGTGGCTTCTATACTGGATAGATGCCAAATTATGTACATCCCAACATATAGTCATCTGCAAAGAGAAAGGGCGTACGAGTATCATAATATTTGAAAATTTTACAGGAGAAGCAAAAAAAAAAATAAAACCAGTAAGGAAAGGCTAAAGTCGGACGGCTATATAATACCCTACACCACTCTCGTAATATTGAATAACTCTGATATATAAATTTTGTAATTCATGTATAAATTGTTTACATAAATTTACTTTTGGGACATTTTATACTTAAATAATACCCTGTACCACAGTGTGGTGTAGGGTATAAAAACGATTGGATCTAAAGAGCCAAATCGGATGAAACATATATATAGGAGCTGTAGCTAAATCTTTACCGATTTTCTTCAAATTCGGCAATGCTGGTTCATGAATCAAGAAACTCTACCATTCTAAATTTCAAAACGATTGGATGTAAAATATAGCTTCTATAGAACTAAAGGGCCAAATCGGACGAAACATATATATGTGAGCTATAGCTAAATCTTAACCGATTTCAACCAAATTCAAAAGCGATCTTAACAGCCGCGAAATACTCTAAACTGCAAAATTTCAGAACGACCTGAGTGAAATTGCGACCTGTAGTCGACGAACAACTTTATATGGACAGACGGACGGACGGACAAATCGACTCAGCTAGTGATTCTGAGTCGATCGGTATACTTTAAGGTGGGTCTAGCTGTGTTATTTTCAGGTGTTACAAACATCTGCCGTGAAACAAACTTATAATACCCTGTACCACAGTGTGGTGTAGGGTATAATTAAAAATTTTGTCGTTAGGAAAACGGGGTTTTCAGGATTATACCCAAACATAACGATGCATACATTAATTCACACAAACATGAATAAACAAACATGAATTGTTTCTGACAATTGAGAAATAGGAATTTTTAATTATGAAGAATGAAATAATTTGTTGCTAGGCCATTTGGAATTTCGTTAATAAATTCTCAATTTCTGATAGTAGGTCGCTAAAAATTTGTCAGGATGTCTATTCAGTGTACCGAATTCTATCAAAAACTGAATTTCTATTTTTCTTGTTTTATGGCTCTTTTGCGCAACAAATTCAATGGCCGTGTTATCTCAATTTGTGGCGATGTTAATTGGCCGCCAAGATCATGTGATCTGACACCGTTGGACTTCTTTCTTTGGGGTTATTTGAAATAAACTGTGTACGTCGATAAGCCAGCAACAATTCAAGAGCTAAAGGATGAGATAATTCGGCACATTAACGGTATAGAACCTCAATTATGCCTCAGCGTCATCGAAAATTTGAACCATCGGATGGAGGTATGCGGCCGAGGTCGCGGCGGCCATTTGGCCGATATTTTGTTCCATACATAGTTGAACCATACCAATATTATCATAATAAAAAGAAATGACAATAATTTCCTAAATAATTTGTGTTTTATTCAAAATCAACATCGGCTCTTAAAATTTAACCACCATTTATATGGTGGGTATATTTGCCTATTTCCAGGAAATTTGGCAGAGCTCATTACTTTATCATAAAACTTTCCTTAGCTACATTTCATAAGCGGCTCTATTGCTGCGCCTGTCCACAGGTGCAGTATACATCATCCTGATCCAGGAGCCCTATGTAATAGGAGGACGAGTGTGCGGTATCAAGACACCAAACTTTAAACTGCTTGTGGCCAACTGCGAAGGCACTCCAAGAACCTGCATTTTGGCCCGAAAATATCTAAGTATTTTTCTCCTGACTAATTTAAGTGGTAAAGACCAAACAGCTGCTAGTCTGGAGATTGGTAATCGCATATACTGGGTGGTCTCCAGTTACTTTCCTTATGAAGCTGCAATACCGACTGCTCTATTCAGGGAAGTAGTAGAAGAAGCAACGTCTGACGAGCTCGAGCTGATTATTGGCGCAGACACGAACGCTCATCATACTATCTGGGGAAGTACGGATATAAACAATAGAGGTGATTCGCTTCTTGACTTTATTCTAACTACCAACTTAACTATTTGCAACATTGGCAATAAACCGACCTTTACAATTAAAGACAGACAAGAAGTACTAGACGTAACGTTTGCTACTGAGCGGGTGTCAGACAAAATTATTGGGTGGAATGTATTGGACGACCATTCATTCTCAGATCACTATTATATAGAGTTCAAACTCGCCGAAAAAGCGCCTAAGCCTGCTGTTCACAGAAATGTGAGGAAGGCAAAGTGGCCCCTGTATGAGAAGAATTTTAAAAATGTCCTCAACTCTAAACTTCTTTATGAACCGAATGACAAAGCCGGTCTGGATAATCTGGTCGAGCATATCACCACATCATTCAATAGTTCCCTTGAAGAAGCCTGTCCAAAAACAAGGTACAAGGGTAAAACTAAACCTCAATGGTGGACTTCTGAGCTAACGGAAAGGAAAAAGACCTGCAACAAGCTATTCAACAAGACGAAATCTACTAGAGCCTTTAATGATTGGGATGCATATAAAGGGCAACTCAAGATCTATAAGAAGGAGCTTAGGAAGGCGCAAAGACGCTCTTGGTATTCCTTCTGTGGCGAAGTGGAAAAAGTCTCCGACGCCGCAAGGCTGAGGAAGGTACTATCCGCGTCTCCTTGTACAGTGGGGTATTTGCTGGATGAGGCAAACAACTGAACAAAAAACAGCGAGCAATCGCTAAGTTTACTGCGCGAGCGTCGCAAGCTTGTTGACTGAGAGATCTAGAATAAGCTGGGCTATAAACAGCTTTGAGCCCTTCAAGTCACCCGGACCAGACGGTATCACTCCAGCAGAAATGCAGAAAATGTTACAGTACATTATCCTCTGGCTGCAGAAAATTTATTTCTTGACATAGAAGGGGTTTTAACAACATACACCCAGATGCGGTAATCGCGGCATTGTCACATCTAAAGGTGAACTCTAGCTTGATTAGACTAATTCAAAGACTACTCAACAGAAGACGCATAGACCCAAGACATGGTCTACAACTCTAACAAGGTTTGTAAACAGAGGGATCCCACAAGGAGGAGTACTGTCTCCACTAATTTGGAACCTAGCGGTGAATGAAATCCTGCTAGATCTAGAACGTTGTGGCTACAAGGTCGTGGCATATGCGGACGTCCTGGCAATCGCAGTGAGTGGCAAATTCGAAAACATCCTCCGAGATATTCTACAGGTGGCTCTGAACAAGTTGGCTAGATGGGCCAGAAGCAGCGGTTTGGGTGTTAACCCAAACAAGGCAGAATTGGTTCTCTTTACTAGGATGATTAATGTCCCTCATGTGGACCCTCCTCCTCGGATAAATGAAACAGATCTAGTACTTTCTGAAAGTGCAAAATTTTTAGGAATAATTTTGGATAGGAAACTGTCATTCAGACTAAACGTACTGGAACGTGTAAAGAAGGCCAACATCGCCCTATATTCCTGCAGGAAGGCTGTAGGGTCGCGGTTGGGCCTCTCTCCTAAAATTGTCCATTGGATATATATAGCAGTGGTTCGTCCAATACTGTTATACGGCATTGTGGTATGGTGGACGGCGACTGTCAAACTAACCATCACAAACCTGCTATCAAGGGTTCAGAGAACTGCCTGCCTGCCTGTGCATAAGCGGAGCGTTAAGGACTACAGCGACTGAGTCTCTACAAGCCCTTCTCCATATACTGCCGATTAATGTTGTGGCGAAAGAAGTTGCAACCAAAGCGGCACTAAGATTAAACTGCTTATCAATGTGGAGGTACAAGAACTACGGTCACATGAGGATATCAAAGTGTAGTGCTGTTGTAACCGACCGAGTGGACTATATATCAACGGTGCGCACCTTTGAAAGGAACTACATCACTATGATACCAGCCAGGGATGAATGGGATGGCAGAATACCCGGAAATAGAAACCATCTCCACTTCAATACGGATGGTTCGAAGCTTGATGAAAAGGTTGGCTTCGGAATACACTGTGAGGAACTTAATTTGGATATAGCTAGCCGAAATAATGGCAATGGCAATATGTGAAGTCGCCAAGTGGCTGAGTCGGAACGTAGTAACCAACATTGGCGTTGTCATTTACTCGGACAGCCAGGCTGCCATCAATTCTCTGGAGGCAACATCCCTAAATTTACAAACAGCCCTCGACTGCCACAGATCTCTTAACGAGATGGCTGAGCAGTTTAATATACACCTCATATGGGTGCCTGGGCATAGGGATATCCCGGGGAACTGCAAAGCCGATGAACTTGCTAGGAAAGGAAAATATTGGTGCGACACTATCCACATGCAAGCTTTGGCTTAGGCAGGGATGGTCCGTCGTAAACTGTGACGTATATGACATACATTTGAGACGTATTCGACATACGTATATAACGTCGTAAACCTAATGTCGGAAACTTGACTTTGTCACTAACAGTAAATAATTAGCAAATCAATAGAAAAGAAAAAATATTTATTTTAAACTTTCAACTTTATATATTGGTTCAAATAAATTATTATTTGTTTATAAATTAGGTATATTCTTCACTCGAATCTCGAATCTCTTCAATGCTCAAAGTTGTCTTTTTTCGCGTATTTTAAGTGAAAAGTAAACTTCCATCAACTTTTTAGATCGTTCCGATTCTAATAGATTTCGAAAATCAGCATGCACATGAGACCGAATGGAGAAAATGCCTTCTAATTATGCAGTTGACGCTGGGATCATCAGTAATATAAGAGCAAATGATGCCAATGCGTTATGTCGACATTTTGCCATATTCCAGAATAAGTCAGGCCTTCTATTTTTTTGAAGCAAGCACAGGAATGGGTGGGGTGTCAAAGTTTGTTGGAGAGCGGCAGACAAACTACAAACTTTGATATATGCTTTGAAAAAATTGTCTCGTGTGAATCAGCACTTATATAATATTTTGCAAAAAAAAACTGAAACTGAACGATTTACGGCCGTTTTCAGGTAGCTCCGTTAAATGTTAACTGGTACATTACGGACCCGTTAAGAAAAAATGATTTCCATGAAGCTCCGTTAAAATTTAACTGACAGTTTTAACTGAAAATAAGTCGTTAAATTTACATGGTATATTTTCACCAGTTAAGTGCTTTAACCGGAGAAAAATATGAATTGTCAAAAAAAAAATATTTAAAAAAGCCAGTAAGGTCAATAGGCATAGCAAAGATTCATAAAATAGGGAATATAAAAATGTTTAGATGATTCATGGGGCAATTGTTTTGGAATTAATCTGTCAATTTGTGGGGGTACCAGAAGGGGATCGACAAATTCGATTATTTTGCACTGAACAATGGGTTCTTGTAAGACAATGAACGTTCTTGTAAGACAATGCAAGCGTTTGTGTGCACTAATATTAATGTTTCGAGCTACTAAATGTTGGTCTAATTTGGCCGCATATTGCGGAATGTACCAAAAGGGAGTGGAGTCACTAGGATAGGCTATGGGCCCTATCAAAATGTACACTGCATACAATATCAAGTATTTGAATGTAATGGTCACTTTTTGTGGGAAGTACCAAAAGTTACACAAGATTCGGGTAAAGAGTACTAGCTGAGCCTGGTCTACTTCGTTGCCGCTGATTTCCGATCCCACCCTAGATACATATACACAAAATTCCAGCACTCTCGTTAACAAATTGTGCGAGATATCTCAATTTCAAAATTCAGCTTATATTGGCGGTGCCACGCCCATTGGTCCGATTCCGCCAATTTTTGGACCAATCACATAAACTACCGCTAAATGCAGCCATTTAGCCGCCTATACGGAACAGACAAGAAAAATGTAAAGTCTGGAAGGAGTGGGACAATTCGGCACGTCTTTAATCCACCTATCACATGAAGTCAATCGGTTACCCCTTTCGAGAGTTAAAGTGCGCATCATGCAGACAGGCAGTCGGAAGAAGGGCAACGCTGAAGTAATTAAAATGTCCTCAAAAGTTTTCTTTCAATACGTATATCATTCATCATTCATTCAGACGAAATACGTGCATATGTATGTATGTATATCCTCCTCCACTAAAAATGGTCTCCAGTCCCTTCTGCTACCTTCCTCGCAAAGCAGCCAAATCATACTGCAACAAAATAACTCATATGTACGAGTATATTCAATGAAATAACACTTTTTTAATATTTGATAAACACATTGTGCCCGATTTTCAGAAATTAAAAAATATATAAATATGTCAAAATATTTTAGGAGTCATTCACAATAGTAATAAACTTAAAGTTATCTAACGGAACCTTCCTGAAAACGAATTTTTTAACGGGCGTTTAAATTGTTCGTTAGGCTAACCGACTGTTAGCTAACTTTTCCAATAAAAATAACTAACGGAGCTACCTGAAAACGGCCGTTATTGTTCGTCAAGAATATAAATTAAATGGTCTACAAAAGATGTGAAGAAAAGTGAATTTTATGATCTGAAAAGATGTGCCTGCCATTGTTGAAAAACTAGATTTATCGCCGAAAGTAGTTGATTTTCCGATTTGAATTTAAATAATGTTCGGGTTGTACACTATATCATACCATTGCGTAAATATTGGTATTCGATGAAAAACATATATTTTCTCAAAAAAAATTATATAAAGTTGTATCTCGTATTTCGATTAGTTTTTATGTGGTGTCTACCAAATTTTTACGTGAAGGGATGAAGTCTGCAGCGTCCTTATAATTGATATAACAGTTTACGACTTTTCATACATTTCAGACGGGTTTATGACGTATGTGACGTTTACACCTTTCTGACAGTCGTAAACCTACAAAATCATGTCGTGGACCATCCCTGGGCTTAGGCAAGAGGCAATCAGGCAGTCTAACGACAGATGGACACAAATCGGCACATGTAGGGTAGCTAGACAAATCTGGCCAAGGTATGATCTGAGAAGGTCAAAATATCTCCTCGCACTGGAAAGGAAAAGATTATCTACGTTAGTATCAGTTCTGACGGGACACTGCCTGATCGGCGAACACGCCAGAAGATTGGGTATTAACTCCAATGACTTCTGCAGAAGCTGTGGAGATGAAGAAGAAGGAGAGCATTGAGCACTTGCTTTGCGACTGTCCCGCTTTGAGTAAACGACGACTGGACCTACTGGGGTCGGCCTTTCTAGGCAGCCTAACAGATCTTTCCAGTACCAATATTCGTGCTAGCGATACATTTGTATATCAAACAGGTTGGTTTCGATGAAGGGCATTTTAGCCCGTGGTACCACTAGGGACCTAAACTAAACATTTCATAAAGATCTGCTGAGAAAAAAAGCTTATGTATCGCTTTAATTCCAAATCGGGATCTAAGCGATTTTAAACAATAGCGTGAGATGGACAGACGGACGAACAGACAGACATTGTTAAATCGAATCAGCTAGTGCTTCTGAATCGATCAGCATTTAATTAAGTCAGTTCTCTATCCGAATGCACGATTAACGTGTTCGCAGTCCATCAAGTTAGCCACAGAGACAAAAGAGTCTAAATTTCGTATACGTGAAGTTATTGAAATTTATATTTTGTACTCATATTGCCTAAAGTATCTCCAGTTTTTTATAAAATCTTCACAAAAGTACGATAAGTTACGATAAGACTTTTCAAAATTTCTCTCAGAAATTGTTCGATGGTTATGAAAATTTATTACATTTTCCTACTGTCTGTCAATGTGCATGGAGTGTCATAAAGATCTGCTAAAAAATAAAGTTTTTGTACCGGTTAAATTCCAAATCGGGCTGCACATATGTATTTACGGGGTCTATATATAAATATGAACAAATTTTTACCAAGTTCAATAGGCTGCGACTTTTATACAAGAAAGTGTTGTGTACCATATGTATATCATAATGATCAGAGTAAACTTGAGATCTGTAGTAAGATGGACAGACAGAGGGACATAAATGGTAAAATCGATCGGTATACTTTAAGATGTGTCCATAAGCAGTATTTTTTTTGTTGAAAATGCAAACTTGTATACTGCAGTGCATTCAATTTAAGGTATTTATATATGCTTAACTCGTTCAAAGGCCTTCAAGCTAACCGCAAAGCCAAATTGCTTGAGAAGCTCTGTGTAGCGTTTACATTTCCAATTCGAAGTAATTCAATTTTTGGAATTTATGCTTCGTTTTGCCTCAAAGAACTTCTGGATTTTCATAAGGTGCTTTCATAAGTACGTCTCACGATTTGACTATTCAAAATTTCTCTCAGAAATTTTAAAATATAATTACCTTAAATAAATTGGAAATTGCTTACACCTCATAAGATGCCAGCATTATTTTGTGTATTTATACCCTACACCACACTGTGGTACAGGGTATTATAACTTTGTGCATTTGTTTGTAACACCCAAAAGGAGAAGAAATAGACCCATCGTTTATTATACCGATCGACTTAGAATCACTTTCTGAGTCGATTTAGCTATGTCCGTCTGTCCGTCTGTCCGTCTGTCTGTCCGTCTGTCTGTCTGTCCGTCTGTGCATGTATTCTTGTAATCAAAGTACAGGTCGCAATTATGGTTCGATCTCGACGAAACTTTACAAATATATTTTTTTTGGCCCAAGGACGATCCCTATTGAATTTGGTTAAAATCGGTTCAGATTTAGATACAGCCCCCATATATATGTTAGCCCCGATTTGACATGTAAGCGCTGTAAAAACTTTATTTTATATCAGATCAGTATGAAATTCGGCAGGAAAAGGTTTCTTATTACATGAATGAACTCTGTTAAATTTGGAAGAAATCGGTTCAGATTTAGATATAGCCCCTATACATATATACATTACCCCCGATTTGACATATAAGCGCTGTAAAAATGTTATTTTATATCCGATCAGTGCGAAATTCGGCAAAGAGAGGTTTCTTACTACATGAAGGAATACTGCTTAATTCGGAGAAAATCGGTTCAGATTCGGATATAGCCCCCATATATATGTTACCCCCGATTTGACATGTAAGCGCTGTAAAAACTGTATTTATACCCTACACCACACTGTGATACAGGGTATTATAACTTTGTGCATTTGTTTGTAACACCCAAAAGGAGAAGAAATAGACCCATCGATTATTATACCGATCGACTTAGAATCACTTTTTGAGTTGATTTAGCTATGTCCGTCTGTCCGTCTGTCTGTCTGTCCGTCTGTCCGTCTGTGCATGTATTCTTGTAATCAAAGTACAGGTCGCAATTATGGTCCGATCTCGACGAAACTTTACACATATCTTTTTTTTGGCCCAAGGACGATCCCTATTGAATTTGGTTAAAATCGGTTCAGATTTAGATAAAGCCCCCAAAGATATGTTACCCTCGGTTTGACATGTAAGCGCTGTAAAAACTGTATTTTATATCCGATCAGTATGAAATTCGGCAGAAAGAGGTTTCTTATTATATGGATGAACACTATTAAATTTGGAAGAAATCGGTTCAGATTTAGATATAGCCCCATATATACGTTACCCCCGATTTGACATGTAAGCGCTGTAAAAACTTTATTTTATATCCGATCAGTATGAAATTCGGCAGAAAGAGGTTTCTTATTATATGGATGAACACTATTACAGTTGGAAGAAATCGGTTCAGATTTAGATATAGCCCCCATATATAGGTTACCCCCGATTTGACATGTAAGCGCTGTAAAAACTGTATTTATACCCTACACCACACTGTGATACAGGGTATTATAACTTTGTGCATTTGTTTGTAACACCCAAAAGGAGAAGAAATAGACCCATCGTTTATTATACCGATCGACTTAGAATCACATGTAAGCGCTGTAAGCGCTGTAAAGCGCTGTAAAAACTTTATTTTATATCCGATCAGTATGAAATTCGGCAGAAAGAGGTTTTTTATTATATGGATGAACACTATTAAATTTGGAAGAAATCGGTTCAGATTTAGATATAGCCCCCATATATATGTTACCCCCGATTTGACCTGTAAGCGCTGTAAAAACTGTATTTTATATCCGATCAGTGCGAAATTCGGCAGAAAGAGGTTTCTTATTACATGAAGGAAAACTGCCAAATTTGGAGAAAATCGGTTCAGATTTAGATATAGCTCCCATATATATGCTACCCCCGATTTGACATCTAAGCGCTGTAGAGACTGTATTTTATATCCGATCAGTATGAAATTCGACAGAAGGAGGTCTTTTTACATGTGTAAGTAATCAGGGAAGATCGGTTCAGATTTATATTAAAGCTCCATATATATGTTCCTCCTGATTTGGTATCAAACCGCTATAGAAGTTGTATTTTACTTCCGATCATTAAAATTTTCCAGAAAGATGTTTCTCACTTTAGGAACGAATATTGCTTAATTTAGCGATTATCGTTTCAGAATTAGATAATACGTTTCTACCAATTTACCAATTATTCCAAATTATTATGGCAATGACCCTTATCGCATTGTTAGGGAGGTGTAGGGTATTATATAGTCGGCCCCGCCCGACTTTCTGCCTTTCCTTACTGGTTTTTTTTATATTATAATGTTGAATTTTGGCTGTATGTACTATAGGGTACTTATTTAATACGAGTAGCAAAAAAAACAACTTAAGCCATGTAAACAAACAAATACATACCAATATGTGCATAGCAATTCCAACCGACATTCATACATATATCTATACACTGCTGTTCTGACAATCACTAAAGTGGAATCCGAAATCTACTTTCAAGCGAAACAACAGTAATAGGATTTTCAGTGAAAGTTGTGTCAAGGCATTCTCAAAGTGGTGTTCGAGCCAACCCGCCGCCCGCCACTTGTTGCTGCCAGGAACTTGCCTGGATGCTCGACTGCATGCACATAAAAAGGATTACATTACTATAAACAAGAAAAATAAAATGAATACTCATAGTCGTGCAGGGATATGTGAACGTATGAATGCTCCAACATGAATGGAGTGCATCAAGGTCCTTAATATAGCGTACTTCGGCAACAGATACTTAAAGTACTGTAATAGACTGCTGAACATTTTTTATACAGATAAAAATAGCAAGTGATGGAAGGCTTCGAAGTATATATTTGATAGGAAAATATTTCAAGGATGTTCATTGAAGACGAACATTTTTTTTAACAAATTGTAACTTATAGTCGGTTTTTATATGAAGTATGTACTAAGAAAAAGTAGCGAACTATAGCTCGAAAATTAATTTTGACAGACAAAATCAATAAAAGTTTGCTACGTAAGGTTAGTTACGTTTAAATATTATTAAAGTAGAAAACGAAATAGGGAAGATTTTTGAAGTAGCTGACGCTCACGTCATACTCTTTAACATCAAAAGCAATTATGTATCAAATGTCGGTTATTAGGATTCTATGCGATATAGGTTAGGTTTGGTTAAGGGTGGCAGCCTGTATAACAAACTCACTTAGAGCATAGAGTCAATTATGTTACCACAGGCAAGGGAAAACATAAGATATGCCTAGCCCTGCCGTTGATTGCTTGATTGCTTTAAAAAACTCAAAAGTTGGCGAATTTTAATATCAGCGTTGTTAACTAACTAAGAAATGAGAGCCTAAAGTTGCAAGCTGCCTTCTTGAGAGAGCGGGGCGCAGATTCAAAAGGTGTTCTAATGATTCCTCCTCCTCATCGTCTCCACAGCTTTTGCAAAAGTCATTATGCAAGACCTTCAATCTCTCTGCGTGTCGTCTAATAAGGCAGTGACCCGTCATGACAGACACGATAAGTGAGACGTACGATCGCGTTAATGTCACCGGGCGATGGTGCTTCACATCAGCCTGGAATGTACATATGTAGTTCCTGACTAGTGAGCACCTGTCATTTGTTGCCGTAAGGGCCAGAGTATGAAGCCGCCGATTTTAGCCGCCGCCGATCTTTGCGGCTAAAATCGGCTGAAACACAGCTGCCGTTCCATACAAAAACTTTAAAATATGGATAGATACAATTTACATTTTTGATAAGCAAATAGCTATATAGCAGATATATCGCCCCCTTAATAGAAGAATAATGTGTACGCATATATACTATTATTTTTTATTACATTCTAAGAATGTACGCAATTGGTTCTATATCTGCTAAAATTCTACTTTCACAAATTGGGTGTTTGAAATTGTTCATTAATAAATAATAATATCGAGTTTCAATTTCACAAAAACTTCAAATATTATTTTCTCGAAACGACAAATAAATTGTACACTATTCATTTATTGGGTGGACGATATGGAAGTGAGTGATTTTCGTTTTGATTCGTTTATTGTCACAAGCGGGAGCTTAACATATCTTAAAAATCATAATATTGGTAGTAATAGAAAATTCTTTTTTAAAGGAAATAAGAGGATTTTTATTTATTATTAGATTATGTACATATAGAGATAAAAATATTTTCGGAAAAAAATCAATGGAGTATTAAAGAATAGTATAACATATAAATTAATACCTCCATTCTGAAGAATCAATCAAGTTAAGCTCAAAACAGTAGAGGTCATTCTATTTAAACCAAGGTAATTCCACACAAATTTAAAATTTCACTAAAACGTCTTAAGCTATGTATAGACGAATGGCGGAAAAATGCAACCCTGTGACCGTACAACCGTGTGAACATAAAATTTTTGTCTTGCGACGTTGGCAGAAAAGTCATTGTGAGATAATTTGCAGATTGTAATATTGGCCACTGTCTATAAAATATTTTTATTGGCAATCCTGCATATATGTAAATATTTACAAAATATATTTTAAATATATGAAATTGTAAGGGTTTCTTGCAATCGTCTACACCTTTGCCTAACAATCTGTCATTGTCCGTACATTTGTGGCACACAGGGTTGATAAAGTTGTCCGATCTGACAATCGTCTATACATAAATTTAGCATACTTTGAAAATAGTGTATATCATAGAGCCGCCTAGCGGCATGGAATAGATGATTTTTTCACCTCACAATATCTTACAATTAACTTAAAAACATCTATTATTTAAGAATAAATACCAGAGCTTAACTTTTCAACTATTACTTTAAATGTTAAAATGTCTATCATAGAGCCGCCGTATGTCAATTTTATGTCGGCTTAGCCGCCTAGCCGCCGCCGCCGATCTATAATTTTCAATAGCAGCCGCCGCCGCCAATTTTGGCTCGGCTTCATTCTCTGGTAAGGGCACAATCTCACAAGAAGAGCTTACAGATCACTAGAGTTATGCCCACATCTCCAATCCCCTGTAGCGTGTAAGGTAATTCCTCCTCTTGCTTGTTCATATGCTTAACAGTTCCCTGTTATGTCCCTGTGGCCCTGCATCCATATTAACTGAATATTGAACTGTTCAGCTATCTCGTTAAGAGATCTTCGACAGTCCAGGACAGTTTTTGAATTCAGGAATATAGCATCCTGACGATCAGAGAAAATATTGATACAGACTTTAGTTAGATCATTAATTTCTGCGTGCTGTTACCTCTCAAATATCTAACATCTCTACCTGGGAAACACTGCAGTCTGTTTGCAAAGGATATTTAAAGATCCTCCCAAAAGGCACCAAAGCCCACTTGGTTGTTGAGAATGGAACCGTCTGTATACCATATGTCATTTTCTCGCGAAGAATTACTATGAGTCTCCTTTCAACATATTTATGAAAAATTAACAGATTAACTTTTATTAAATTTAATTAAAATTAAATTAAAAAAAAAATAAATTTGTCATAAAATTAAAGAAATGCTCCAAAGATGTCCTTAGTCTTCAAAATAAGTACATGTTGTACTTAAAATTAAGAAAATGTACTTAAAATTAAGTAAATTACTTAATATTATTGAAATTTCTATATTTTAAGTACAAAATGTACTTATTTTAAAAACGAATGGCGTCTTTGGAGCATTTCTTTAATTTTATGACAAATTTTTTTTCAGTGTAGTGACCAACACTGGCGTTATAATTTACTGGGACAGTCAAGTGCCATCAATTCTCTGGGGTCCACATCTCTAAATTCACAAACAGCCTTCGACTGCCGCAGATCTCTTAACGTGATAGCTGAGCAGTTTAACATACTCGTACACTTCATATGGGTACCAGGGCATAGGGATATCCCGGGGAACTGCAAAGCTGATGAACTTGCTAAGAAAGGGACGACATTAAAAATTCTCCAAGAATTTGTATATATTGATTGGTGCGCCATGATATCCACATGCCAACTTTGGCTTAGGCAAAAGGCAATCGAGCAGTCCAAAGAAGGATGGGCAGAAACCGGCACCTGCATGGCAGCTAGACAAATCTGGCCAATATACGAGCTGAGAAGGTAAACATTTCTTTTCGCACGAGAGAGAAAAAATACTTAGAGTCAGTTCTGACCGGACACTGTCTGGTCGGCGAACACTTCTGAATCCAGAAGATCACCTGCTTTGGTACTGTCCCTTATTAAGTAAACGACGTCTGGATATACTGAGGTCGGCCTCTCTAAAAAGTCTCACAGATCATTCCGGTACCGATATTCGTACTATTGATAACATTGTTTATCAAACAGTTTGGTTTCGATGAGGGGCATCTGGTCATCGTGGTATCACTAGGGACCTACAGGTCTATGTGAGCTGGCAAAGCTGCCTGCCACTCTATAACCTAACTCTAACCTAAACCTAATTATCTTTATAATCTAAACAACAACATTTCCAAGGCTTGTACCACGCTCCCGTCGTGTAGAACCCAACAGATCTGTCGATCTTAACAGGGTTCTGTTTAAAGTATACAGGCTTCACGCCTTCTATGCTACTGCCTGCTACTGGAAGCAGCTTAAATCGTCTCAACCGTGGCTTCTGGATAAGAACCACATCTGCATTTGGAACACTTTTAATAAAACCCCCCGCTATTGCTCCGCTGTATTTCTTGGCATTTAATGGTTGAGGGTATTATACAGACCGTCCCGACTGACTTTAGTATTTCCTTGCTATTTTGAATTTAATTCGTAATGTATGTATTTTATAAGTGGCAAGAAAATGTACTAAAAATGAATATTTAGCTTGTGTAATCTCTTAAAATTCCTGCAGTCTAATATTCAGTTCCCTATGAATATGACAACAAGTCTTCTTATTATGGATCAGAAATATTCTTGAAATTTCTTTGAAAAAAACGAACAATTGTCTCCACTATTATCTTAAATTGCAGCATTTCTTTTGAATGGAATGTTCCCTTCAAAGCTTTGGCTTTCCATGTGCTTACTTTATATGTGTTTTGAAGTAAAACCTTTATTTATAACATTGCAATTTTCCTTTGCTATCGTCAGAAAATATTACATCTTAGATCACCCCCACCACCTCTTTGTAAATGGAAGTAGAATTCTGCCATTCATCGTCAGCTGTTTTTTCCTTGTCTTTTTATAGCATAGCTTACCTTCATACATATTTATACCCTCACTTTAGTGTGACGAGGGTATATATCATTTGCTACGGAAAAAAGTGTAACACATCGAAGGAGTGACCTAAGACCCCAAGTATGTTCGGAGGAAAACCGTTTCGGGTCATTTTAAGGCGAATGAGCAATGTCCGTCCGTCTGTCTGTCTGTCTGTCTGTCTGTCTGTCTGTCTGTCTGTGTGTCTGCTGGCTGGTGCGCACGATAACTCTCGAAAGGAGTAACCGATTGACTTCAAATTTGGTATGTGGTAATATTTTTTTCTATCTCCGGCTAAGTTCGAAGATGGGCCATATTGGTCCACTCCTTCTAGTACCTCCCCCACAAAGGGTTAAAATGTTGTGAAAAATTGATTCTTTAATAACTGCTATACTACTTATTCGAATCTTCTGAAGTTCCACACATAGTATTAGCTTATTAGTCGCTATCAACTCGAGAAAATTGGGCGAAGTTGCCACGTCCCTTTTGGTACCTCCCACACAAATGCACCGTTTTGCACCAAAAGTTAACAGCTTATAACGTTAATAACAGTGTATAAAAAAACTTGAAATTTTGTATAGTATTATGCTTTTATATTGCCTACAGTCGAGGGAAAAATTGGCGTTGTTGCCACGCCCTTTTTGGTACCTCCCACACAAAGGTACCTTTTTGCACCAAACGTTAACAGCTTATAACATTAAAACCAGTGTATAAAAATACGTGAAATTTTGTACAGTGTAATGTTTTTATAGTGTCTATAGCCCTGTGAAAAATGGGCGTTATCGCCACGCCCCTTTTTGTACCTCCCACACAAAATGCCCAAATCATACCACAATTTAATATCTCATAACGTTTTTACCAGTGCACATAAATGCTTATAATTCGGCACAGTGCAATGAATTTAAAGTATCTAATGTTCAGCGAAAAATAGGTGTATTTGATAAACCCCTTCTGGTACCTCCCACACAAATTGACAGAATAATTCGAGTAATATTCAATATTACATTACTCACAAAGTGAGGGTATACCTTAGTCGGTTTACCCGACTGAAACTTTCTTACTTGTTTAAAGCATCTTTTCATCGAAAATGTATAAAAATTTTCCCGTTAAATCAATTGGTTGTTTTTCTTGTTTTTATTTCTTCTTCTCGTTGTGTTAAAATGTTGTAAAAAATGGAAAATAACTTTAAACTTACGCGATAGCATCGTTGTGCGGAGGAAGCTCCAGGGAATGCATTATAGATATACTTACTTTTTTTGTACCGTTAATACGTAATAAGGATATGTTTTTTTGTTGCTGTGAAAAGTTCGAGGAAGGCGAATAACTATCGTCAAGTTGCAATTGCTGATATAAACTTTAATGAAGGTTGATTTAAGGTAGAAGAAATTGCTTTCCGTAAAAAATGCATTAAATAAATGTTGAGGAAAACATAGATGTTGTAAACATTTAAAAAGCTGGGGTATATCAAGGAGGTAAATTCTTGTGAAAAAGAAGATGAAGGTTAAATTTAAAACCACATTCATTTGAGAAGTTAAGAAAGAAAGACAGTACAGGGAAAATTCTAGTAAATGAACCCTTACGATGGAAGGTTTTTGGCCGCCCGCAGGAAATGACCGTCGAGGGATATTTTGTCTAAATAAACGGAAGAATTACTGATTAGAAAATTTTAGAAGTTCATAGTGTGTAACGTGGCGATACACGGACTTATTACACAGTACAACACAAAAAAAAATAACAGGGTTCTGTCAATGGATTATGGTAGAGGAGACCAAAAAAATATATACGTATATCGGCGTTTTGAAAGATCACATCGGAATTTTATTTTAGGGGGGGTTAAAGTTTTCCCCCCTTTGCTAGTTCGTGCAGAATATCTGTATATAAAACTATATGTTCTGTTCATCTGAGGTGTAGGGTATCTTCAGCAACTTTGTAGCAAATGTTAAGGCCTATATTTTTGTGGAATATATTAACCCTCTAGCTTCCCCCCATAACGTTGATTTTTGCCTATATTTTAACAAATCGTAAAAAACTCCCCTAAAAATGGGTGGAGCGGGGTTGAAATGTTCTACAAAAATGTCGGCCATAAAATTTTACTATAAGTGTCAGAACACACTAAAGCCCAAACTTAACACAAACACCAAAAAGCCGGCCAAATTCAAGATTTCCTGTTAAGGGTTAATTTAGATATTATATAGTGTTAGTACCAAAAAGGTCTTTAAAAATTTGATTTTTCGGGGTTGATGTAAGAGATGCCAAAAAAATAATGATTTTATTTTACAATTTAATAATATTTGTTTTATATTAAATTATATTTCAGGACTATAAACAAAAAATCTATTAATAACGCATATACAAGGAGAAATACTTATTAAATACATAAGTTCATTTATTTTTAATTCACTTTTTTTCACTCTTGGCAATTCGACGCCTTTATCAAACAATGTCCAACATAAATCTGTTATAAGTGACAAAATGCTCTTGCCTTTATAGCGTTTTTCAATAGGAAGCCATATCTGATGGAACCGTTCGCCATGCTATCAGTTTCAGTTGAAAACTGAAAATCAAAATATAAATATATATGTATAATCAAATATAAATCAAAACTTGTATTACCTTTAGACCACAGCATCAAACCGATATAGCAATTTCGGCATATATGTTTTGGCACCCATGGCTCATCTGGAAAAATTTCCAGTTCAAAATAAACTTAATATATATCCTCCACTTTGCTCGTAAAAAAATGAAACCCTATGTTCCATAAGGGTATGCTTGCCACAGACGTAGCAAAACCAGTCAAGTTTTCCCAAACAGTCAGTCATTATTATTCTTACAAATTCCCTTGTAGACTATTGTAAGAAAATAAAAAGATTAAGTGGTTGACCCACAATGTCAAACGTTAACGTTCATAAGTAACGTGCCCCTCAAAAGTTCCGTTATGGTAATTTTGAGTGACAAAAATATAATGACAGAAATAATGAAGAAGAACAAAAGTACTCTTGGTAGTTGTTGAATAACAACCTTCTCTTCAGAGCTGGGAGAACAGGCTATCTTAAATTTGGGCGGTTTTTTGGAGTTTGTGTTAAGTTTTGGGCTTTGGTGTGTTCTGACACTTATAGTAAAATTTTGTGGCCGACATTTTTGTAGAATATTTCAACCCCGCTCCACCCATTTTTAGGGGAGTTTTTTACGATTTGTTAAAATATAGGTAAAAATCACCGTTATGGGGGGAAGCTAGAGGGTTAATATATTCCACAAAAATATAGGCCTTAACATTTGCTACAAAGTTGCTGAAGATACCCTACACCTCAGATGAACAGAACACATAGTTTTATATACCGATATTCTGCACGAACAAGCAAAGGGGTGAAAACTTTAACCCCCCCTAAAATAAAATTCCGATGTGATCTTTCAAAACGCCGATACACGTATATATTTATACCCTCACTTTAGTGTGACGAGGGTATATATCATTTGCTACGGAAAAAAGTGTAACACGTCGAAGGAGTGACCTAAGACCCCAAGTATGTTCGAAGGAAATCCGTTTTGGGTCATTTTAAGTCGAATGAGCAATGTCCGTCCGTCTGTCTGTCTGTCTGTCTGTCTGTCTGTCTGTCTGCTGGCTGGTGCGCACGATAACTCTCGAAAGGAGTAACCGATTGACCTCAAATTTGGTATGTGGTAATATTTTTTTCTATCTCCGGCTAAGTTCGAAGATGGGCCATATTGGTCCACTCCTTCTAGTACCTCCCCCACAAAGGGTTAAAATGTTGTGAAATATTGATTCTTTAATAACTGCTATACTACTTATTCGAATCTTTTAAAATTCCACACATAGTATTAGCTTATTAGTCGCTATCAACTCGAGAAAAATGGGCGAAGTCGCCACGTCCCTTTTGGTACCTCCCACACAAATGCACCATTTTGCACCAAAAGTTAACAGCTTATAACATTAATAACAGTGTATAAAAATACTTGAAATTTTGTACAGTATTATGCTTTTATATTGCCTACAGTCCAGGGAAAAATGGGTGTTGTTGTCACGCCCCGTTTGGTACCTCCCACACAAAGGTACCTTTTTGCACCAAAAGTTAACAGCTTATAACATTAAAACCAGTGTATAAAAATACTTGAAATTTTGTACAGTGTAATGTTTTTATAGTGTCTATAGCCCTGTGAAAAATGGGCGTTATTGCCACGCCCCTCTTTGTACCTCCCACACAAAATGCCCAAATCATACCACAATTTAATGTCTCGTAACGTTTATACCAGTGCATATAAATGCTTTTAAGTCGGCATAGTGCAATGAATTTAAAGTATCTAATGTTCAGCAAAAAAAAGGTGTATTTGATAGACCCCTTCGTGTACCTCCCACACAAATTGACAGAATAATTCGAGTAATATTCAATATTACATTACTCACAAAGTGAGGGTATACCTTAGTCGGTTTACCCGACTGAAACTTTCTTACTTGTTTTTTGGTCTCCTCTACCAGAATCCACTGACAGAACCCTGTTATTTTGAAAAAAGTTTGAAATTGTTGTACAGTGTTATTGACCTTCCTTTTACCGCAAAATTTAACCGCTATCCCCTATACAAAAACAACTATCAAACAACCGACCTACAATCAACCACACAACTAGGGTGTCCAAAACCGAGACCGGTTATCCGGTAAACCGGCTTTACAACCCAAACCCGTAACCGGTTTCTTAAAAAAATGTAACTTTCGGTTAACCGAGAAAGCCGGTTATTCCATGTCGGTTAACCGGTTTTTTTATTTATTGTTTAAAACAAAAATTAAAGTATTGATATATCAACATTTGTGAGCTTTTTCAACGTCAAGTTACATAAAAAATTAAAAGAAAAATCGTTTAAAAATAATCATTTAAATTGTATTATATTTTTAAGATATTTGTTACGGGAATTGCCCGAGCGCAAAGTTTCCACGGAATTTTGAACACCAAATACAAAACTCGATATTTCGAAGCAAATGTTCTATATTTAAGTATTAAAATTCCTATTAAAAGGCAAAGAAATTATACGTTTATAAAGGAATACACAATGTGTTATTATACTTATACTAACCTTTTGGTATGAATATAAAGCGCAAATTATTTAAATATTCGAAATTAAAATTAAAAGATCTTTATATGATTTTTTTGAAACAAAGATATAAAAGTTGTAACCACAAATCAACTTTTCTTATTTCTGCAGAAAAGGCGCTTGCATTCGCTTGAGTTTACTTTTATCTTTTGACATTACATTACTTGACGAAAAACAAAAAATACAACTAATCGATAAGTACGCCACAAATAAATAAATCGATAACTTCATAAACAACATGGCGTTAATATTATTATAAAACATTCTAAATGATTTATTATTTTTTTAAGGAAATTTCAGAAATATAGTACTTTCTTTTTAAAGTAAACAAAAAATTAAACCTATAATATACGAAATAATAATAAATTTTTGTTTACTAATTTTTACTACAAATGATTGTATGTTGTTTTTTGTTTTACTATAAACATTTAATGAAATTTTAATCACTTTCGTATATTATTTAAAAAGCGGCCTTAAAACCGGTTAACCGGTTTCGGCAAAAAATTATAACCGAAAACCGGGTTTTAAAAAAAATAATATTTCGGTTAAACCGGAAACCGCTTTTTCGAAATAACCGGTTTTTTGGACACCCTACACACAACGCACAACCAGCTTCGGTCTGGAACAGCTTCGGTCGATGGATACTTTGATGACTGCGGTCTATAGTTACTACGAGAGCTTCGGCCGATCTTAAATATGACATCTTCTGTCGATCATTGTTCCGACGACTTCGGTCGATCGTTTCATCGACAACTTCAGCAGATCGTTACTATGGCATCTTCGGTCGATCGAGACAGCATCCTCTAGATAGTTACTGCGACAGCTTCGGTCGATGGTTACTACGAGAGATTCAACTGACAGTTACCACAACGATGTGGTTAGATCGTTGCCCTGGCGATGACGATTGTCCGTAAGTATATGTAATAAATTAGACTTAAATATCCGAACGCGACAAGCAAAACTGCAGTCCATATCTACGAAAGATTGAGCCTGCAGATTACAGACATTCAACCTGAACCTATCAGTATATAGCGAGCCCAGTGATGAAACTTTGGTAGTGGCATCCTCATCGACATTAGAGCCGTCAACACGAGTCCTGTACATATTTAAGGAGCATATCCCCCTGTACCTGTGTCAGTGTCTGGTCTACGCTTGTTAATACAGTCGGTGGTACCCGGTATCACAACTTGCAGTAAAAGAATACACGCCGAAACCGCGGCGTCCAAACAACCCGAACCGAATACCGATACGGAACCACAGGCTTCATCGTGCCACCCACCTCATTAATTCCAGTTGACCAGCTTAAGGTTCCAATATACATACTTCCGAGGCCAGTGGTAGTAGAGTATTCATAGATATCACAGGTATACACACATTTTGGTGCCTATACTTTTTGAACTGATAGTAAATTCGACCTCCTGAATGCGAATCTGCAGACGGTTTTTGCCTAGCAGCTCCCGTTTTCATGTTATGGGGTAGGGTGTTGCATTGTGAAATAATTGTGAACAGAAGAAAGTAAAACATTTTTTGTCGTGTATTCACCACATATATAACAAAATTGCTCGGGATGATTTACACAGACTCCGTGGCTAAACGACATTTTTGAAAATTAGCTCTCAATCACTTATAGTCTCAATCACTCACGTCCGAACTATCAGAACCGAATACCGAAACACCGCATCGACTTCACCAAAACTTACCGATACCGAACCACAGAATTCATTGTGTCTTCCAACCTATTAATCCTAGTTGACTAGCTTGAGATGCTAATCAACAGGGTTGTTATAATAACCATCTGATTCCAACGACCATAAGATCCCGATTACCTACAATTCGACAAAACAAAATCGTTCAAACACGAACTTTCCGATACACTTTAAAGAGATAATCGTGGATGTTCTCGATCACCTTCAAATCGACATACTCGTACACGCTACAACGACAGTCTGGACTTCATGGCTAGTTCAACGAGCCGATCCGAGAATAACGATCCTAAGTAGTATCTTGTAGTCGTCAATCTTATCTTAAAGCACAAGTAGATAGTGAATCATCAATAAAACCTGTATTGATAGCCCTAGTCAGGGAAAATCCTCGTCTTCGTATTTCTTGAGGCTTGTGTGTCCTTAGGACGTCTGGATTTAACTTAGCCTTCTACAAAACCACGTTAGAAGCTTTTCCGACCATAGATATATTAGCTTTTGTATAGGTACATGATAAAGCCTTATAGCTCCGTCTTCCTCATTCAACAGGTCTTTTCCAGAAAGACCTGGAATGAAGGTGCGAGCTATCGGTGATATGGATGAAACGGTGGAACGAGTCACGACAACCCTAAACTGATCGTTTCAAGTCGCATGTCAGAGAATGAATCCAAGGGGAAAAAACGACCGTCAGTGTGCTCGCCTCAACTAGTTATGCTGAGAAAAGTTTGCAGGAATCTTTTTCATAAGACAAAGACCACAAGAACTCCATTAGGCTGGAAATAACTCAAGCGGTACCAAATAGTTTTTGACCTATTATGCAATACCAATTCACCTACCAGGTACTCGTCCAAGGACTTGTATTTTGTGCCATAAAAACTTATGTTTTCTTTTCTCTCCAGAGTTGTCAACATCGAACGCAACGGTGCTGAGGCAAGGTAATGGAAATATGTACCTGGCGTCGATGCGCCGATATTGCCACCTACGTCGGAATTACAACGACTGCTGAGGGAATCCAAACACACAAGTAATGAGTTATTAGCTTGTTGTGACGCCAACACCCTTCATATCGCTTGGGGTAGTACGCGTACTAACACCAATAAAAGGGGACACGCCCTTATAGAATTTTTGAATACAAACAACCTCATAACTTTTAACATAGGAAACAATGCAACCTTTGTTAACAAAATTAGGGAAGCAGTATTAGATACAACGATATGTTCAGAAAATCTTATTGGTGAGATCCATGAGTGGAGGATTTCGAATAAACACTCCTATTCGGACCACCGTTTTATAAGGTTTACAATTGCACGGCCACCGCCAAACCCAATAAGTTTCCGTAATAAGGCTAAGACCGACTGGACTAAATTCGGAAATCTACTTAGAAATCGATTGGGCCAGCCTACTCGCGATTATCTATTTACAGAAGACATTGATATCAATCTGAAGAAGATTACGGAGGCTGTTGTAAAACCACTTCGAGAAATGACAGCACAAATTCGTTCGATTGGCAAGGATGTCCGCAGACTTTATAACAGAGCTCGACGAAAACAACAATCAGTACATTGGGACATCTACAAAAGAGGACTAAGAGAATACAATAAAATTAGATCGGCGAAACGTAGCTCGTGAATCTTTTCTGTGAGCAGGTAGATAGCGTTAGCGGCATGTCTAAAATGAAAAATTTCCTCTCAAAAACTCATGTCCAAACTGAAACACTGGTGGATGACAAGGGTAAAAGGATAGAAACTGGAGAGGATTCCGTAAGGCTCTTGATAAAAACTCATTTTCCGACTGGTAATGCTGGACCAACAGAGGAACAGTTACAGAATGAAAATGTATTGCATCAATTACCTATTACGGATATACCAGATGGTATGGTTAAAGAAGCGATAAAAAGCTTCTCTCCCTTCAAGGCTGCGGGAACGGATGGAGTATTTCCAGCACTTCTGCAGAATGAGGTGGATCCGGCTCATTTCAGTGGAGTGTTCACTGCATGCCTTACCCATGCTTACACCCCAAAAAACTGGCAGGAACCAAGGGTGGTCTTCATACCCAAGTCTGGTTATACGACCCCAAAGGCTTATCGACCCATTAACGTAACTTCTTTCCTGTTAAAACCAATGGAGCGAATATTTGATGACATCGTCAAAAGTTAAATAGCGGATGACAGGCTAAAGTTCAAACAACACGCCTGTGTCAAAGGAAGATCAGTGAAAACAGCTCTGCATGAGGTTATGCACCACATAGAAGAGTCCTTCATTAAAGAAATGTATACACTTGCTGTTTGCATATACATTGAGGGCGCATTTAACAATGTGCAGACCGATACAATTATCCAGTCCTTAGACTAGTTTCAGGTTGACCGGGTGCTGAAAAACTGGATCAACAATATTCTAAGGAATATTTGGATTATTTGTGGGTTATATGACGTAAAAATTAGCGACAAGGTACATCGTGGTATACCTCAGGGGGCATTTTATGGCATTTTCTATGGGTTACGACGATAAACAAGAGACTGTGAAAGTCCTCACCAATGAAGGATTTAACCCAGTATGTTATGCAGACGACGTTATAATACTTCTGATGGGCACTTAACATAGCATATAACTGGGAAGAACCAAGGGGATTAAATGTTAACCCAGACAAAACAGAAATATTTCTATTTACAAGGAAAACGAAGATCCCACGTTTTACCCGTCCTCTATTCCTGAAGTGCGGCGTACAGCTACTTGTGTTTCGTTTGTGCCACAGACGCTCCTGGGAAAACAGAACACTGGCCCATGTGCCAGTGGGAACCAGCTGTTACACGGATGGGTCAAAGCTAGGAGGAAGGACGGGTCTGGGACTTTTTATTGATGAACCAGAAGTCGAACTTCACTTCCGCCTCCCTGACCATAACACGGTATTTCAAGCAGAAGTTCGAGTAATCACGGAGTGTGTGAACTGCCTCAGTAATACCACAAAGCCTAAATTTGCCAACAGCCTTACACATAGCCAAATAGCGATTAAAGCAATAACATCGGAAAGGGTAAAATCCAGAACTGTGTTAGATTGTAAAAGAACGATAATTGATTACTCAGCCCATGGTCATGTGCGTATTTGCTGGATACCAGGACACAACGGAGTGATTTGAAATAAACGGGCAAACAGATTGGCTTCAAAGGGCAGATAACTTCGAATAATATAATTGGAAACCTTTCGAAGCCACGAAGGATGAGTTGAAGCACTGGGCAGTGAAGGCTCAAAACTGTGTGGAATAGTAGGAGCAACTGCAAAGATACTGCGGAGTGACCCAAATGAAAAGAAAACAAGACGTTTTCTGAAACTAAGCAAGATCGAGATTAGTAAGATGATTAGTGTTCTAACGGGACACTCAAGCTTACAAGCACATCTTCATCGCATAGGACTGGCAGAAAATTACTAATGCATGGCATGCAGGAAAACATCGAAACGATGGAACATTTTCTGTGCCACTGCCCAGCTTTCACACATGCAAGATCCCAATATTTCGGGTCCGACATATTACCAAACTTGAATCATCTCAGAGGGTATGACTGGAAGACACTGAGAAAATTAGTGTCTAATTCCAATTTTCTGTAACTCGTTAGGTATAAAAATATCATAAATAAGGAGCGCACAACAGGCCGTACCACTGGCTTAAGTGTATATCCATGGACACGACACGTTTTAACGTCTCCTGTTTTTAACCTAACCTAACCTAATCTACATAATTCATATCATATAAAAATTATCGCGAAATAATAAAAGTCAACAGTTTTTTTGCTCTTCTGAAAAATTGGGTTATTTAATTTGGCAGTTTTTGGATATAAGCCCTATATATATATGTTCTAATCGATTTGCCACCTAATCATTATAACGGGGTTTCTATTAAGGACATAACATTAACTTTGCCAGAGCCCAATCGGAGAAGTTTCGGCGTTTCATTTGTTCAAGTGGCTTTAGTTCTTGAGTCAGTTTGGTCTTATAAGTATGAAGGCCAAGATCTTTTCGCAAAACTTACACTTACGGCTGCGATATTTTCGAGCGGTACGGCGTCCTTTGGCTCCGGAACATCCAAAAGTGAAAATTTTGATTCAAATCAAAATTGGAATATGGAAAATGGAAACCATCGACTCAGAATTTAATTTGTAATGATTTCCAAACGTTGCACGTAAGTGAACTTTACAATGATGGAAATGTTGACTTCGACTAAAGTTTTGACACTAAGGATCATTAAAAAGTGTGCGTTGACATAATTGTTATGTCCCTATTAGAAACCCCTATAGAATCTTAACTTTTCTATTATTACTAAATTATGTAGATTTAATTTTCTCGAACCTAGAAGGAATACTGCCAAATTTCGTCAAAATCGGTTCAGATTTAGATATATCCCCCATATATTTGTTCCTTCCGATTAATGCCTCTTAGCGCTATAGGAGCTGTATTGTATCTCCAATCATTTTGAAATTTGGGATAGTGATGTCTCTTCATCCACAGACAATCGCTGCCGAATTTGAAGAAAATCTGTTCATATTTAGATATAGTCCAATAGGAGTATATACCGATTTTCATCTATGCGCTATAAAATCCTCATTTCTCAATAGAAATTTAGCAGATACAAGTTTGTTGGATCAACAGCAGCTGTCTAATTTAAATAAAATCGGTCCAGCTGAAGATATAGCCGCAGTATAGAAATATATCCGGTTTCAAATTAAAATTCAGTATCATTTGATAAACAACATTGATAAAACTTGACAATATTGCTGTACGGGTTGCTATATATATTTCTGGCCTAGGCGACACTAAGTGTTGCCTGGCGCCATCTGACATTTCCATTGGAAAGTTTGACATTTGTTAGGATAAACGTACTCAGAACGTTTTGACGTACGACCATCATTTGTGTTGTTTACAGTGACTTGAAAAATCAATTTGACAAAAAATGGAATTAAGTCGTGAACATTTTCGCGCAATCATTTTTCACAACTTTTGACGTGGATTATTATGACAAGAGTGCTTCGATGAACTTAAATCTTTGTATGGCGATGAAGCACCATCCTATAGCACTGTGAAAAACTGGTTTAATGAATTCAATCGTGGCCGACGCTCGCTCAAAGACGATGGTCGTGAAGGTCGTCCAAAAACGGCCGTTGTGCCAGAGAACATTGATGCCGTGCGTGAACTGATAATGCAAGATCGTCATGTGACATACCGAGATAGAGGCATCCTTGGGCATTACTTCCACCAGCATACATTCGATACTGCATGAACACCTGGCCGTAAAAAAGGTTTGTTCTCGTTGGATCCCGCACAATTTGACAACCGCTTAAAAAAGGCTCGTGTTGATTGGTGCAAAGAAATTTTGAAAAAATACGATCGCGGTGCTTCGAAAGACGTTTATAAGATCGTCACAGGTGACGAATCTTGGATCTATGCGTATGAGCCCGAAACAAAACAGCAATCGACCGTGTGGGTCTTCGAAGACGAGCCAGATCCAACGAAAGTTGTTCGTGGAAGAAGCATTTCGAAGCAAATGGTCGCCCGTTTCTTCGGCAAAACTGGTCATGTGGCGACTGTTCCGCTTGAGCAACGTAGGACGGTCAATTCTGAGTGGTACACCACAATTTGTTTGCCTGAAGTCTTCGGAGAAATTCGAAAAACGAACAACAGACGAATAATTGTGCAATGCGAGCTCTCACACATCGGCTTAAACCAGTGCCTTCTTAACCGGCCAAAACGTCGAATTGATGGGTCATCCGCCGTACAGCCCTGATTTGACACCTAATGACTTATTCTTATTCACTCACATGAAGAAAAAACTGCTTGGTCAACGTTTTTCGACGCCTGAAGCAGCTGTCGAAGTGTTCAAAAACCATGTTTTGGAGGTGAATTTTCAACACACTGTAACCAAAACAATTCGCGCTCAAATGACAAAACGGTCTGAGTGAAGTTATGCTAAAAAATGTCATACTTTCCAATGGAAGTTACAGTTTTCATCTGGCAACACCAGCATTTCCAGGACCGAAATATAAATAGCAACCCTCTATAGTTATTCTGCTATAAAATCCTCAATAGAAATTTAGCAGATAACAGTTTGTTGAATCAAAAACAGCGACTGTCTAAATTCAAGAAAATCGGTCCAGCTGAAGATATAGCCCCAGTATATAAATATATGCGGTTTGAATTTAAGCTGTATCAAATTATAATTCAGTATCATTTGTTTATCAACATTGATAAAACGTGACAATATTGCTTCTTACATATTGATAGCGTACGGCGCAAAAAGGTGGTATCAAGAAATAAATAAAAAGAAATAAAAACACAATCGAATTTCAGTATATCGTCGGCTTAATGCTATTTTGTTCCATACGCCATTTTGTATGAACGGAGAAAAACGCAATTTATTGTTTGAGTAAAAACGGGACTGAAGAGTTACACACTTTTTATTTCATAGGGTTCCCAACAGTGCTTGTATGATTCTCATGTATTTCTATGCCATTACATCCAAAAATAAGCAAGTTATAACAATTTTTGTACTTGGCATTTTGGTCCATATCCACTTTTATTTTAACATTTTTTCGTATTTGTATTACATGGACCACAAAAAGGGTCGGTATGGAAGGACACTAATTTACATATTGTGATCGAAAAAACGTAAAATACTGAGAGAAAAATATAGGGCGATAGAAAAATTGAGACATAGAACAAAAATATGGAAATTATTTCCCGTTATTCAGAGTAAAACAAATTTACCCTACCAATATCTCGAAAACTAGGCGAGATAGGAAAAAAATGATTGCAGATTCTGAAAGAGCATGCTTGGAACCCATGTTATCAACTCCTAACTCAAAAAACACGAAAATGGCGTATGGACCAAAATAGCATTAAGCCGACGATATGGTAAATTAAAAATGGGGGATCTTTATTCTTTTCAAACAACAAAATTGGGGGGTGAGTATTACCGTGTGCGAGTGTTAGTTCACGAAAACGCGAGCGCTCGAATCGAGAGTAAAACGACAAGTGTGCATAAATACGAGAGCCTAGAAGAAGCAAGGTGTCGACAGCAACAACCTCTGCTTGCGGGAAGTCCCTCTCTACATCCGTACATGCGAATATCGTCCCGGGAGAGGCGGAGAGAGATACAGCGCTGGAAGTCTCCCCTTACAATCCGTGCCATGCGAATATCGTCTTGGGAGAGTGTGTAGAGAGATTCTTTTCAATCCCTCTACGATCCGTGCTGAGCGAATTCGTCCCAAGAGAGTCGAAGGAGAGCACCATACGCTGAAACGCCCTCTCACAATCCGTACAAGCGAATATCGTCCCGGGAGAGTTGTAGCAGAGACTTCTTCTCCTTCAACCCGACAGGGTTGCCAATCAACGAAGGAAATGCACAAGCTGGGGAAGTTGTGCGGCAAGTTCGCGAACTTAAACACATATTCTGCTCTAATAACATTTGCCTTTCTTTCTTGTTTTTTGATTACATTATGTCTGCATCACTTTTAGACAAGAAGTATATATTTATTATACCTGATAGATAAAATTTTTAGCATCACAGAACCTAGGAGATTCGTGAAGTCCTACATAGACTATTGCAAACTCAATAACCAAGTGCGCTTCGATGTGTTTTCTAGAGCTCTCCATTGCAAAACGACTGCCTAATCACTGCTGTATTTAGCTAATAGAAAAGTGGAAGAGTCGCTGAAAATACATTTTCTGACTAAAATCGGTCAGTCAGGCTACTATAAATTCCATAGAAATGAAATAGCTAAACAATTTAATTTTAATCTGATTTTTAAACTAATGTAAATAGACTGTATATTCATGTGGTTCTAAGGCTCTAGAGACCGCTCTTTGTGACTATATATACACGGGGCAAAATCGTCTTTTTTGATGTGTTTGAATCGAAAGGAAATATATTTGTAACACAAATTTTTAAATATTATATATTTTTGAGCAAGTAAATTTTATTTGAAAATCAATAAAATATATTTGGAACGCTTATATTAATATATTACAACAAAATATATTTGCAAACTAAATTTCTCAAATAAAATATGTGTTTAAATACAAATAAAATTATTGTCTAGGAATTTATTCAAATATATTTTATTTAAAAAAATTTTCAAAATATTTGCTGAATTTTTAGAATTTCAGTTTAAATTTTCCCTTAGTTTCGAATTGTACCTCCCAGTTACAATACCATATGCAGCATTAACTGCTGTTTAAACCAATCATTTCATTTCTGAGTTAGTATTCCAATCCTCCAAGTAATTTGATCTAAGATTATACGATTTCTATTATTATTTATTATTATTTTTACGAACACTAAAAATTTCTATAAAAAAACTTTGAATTAGTAAAAAATTAACACAATTAACGTATTTTCTGAATTCTTTAGTGCTAATAAATATTTGTTTCGGATATACTTGTCCCAAAATAAAAACATATTGGGATGTAAACAAAGATTTGTTTAGAATAACATTTTCCCAAATATATATTTTTTGTGTGTACCCAATATTATATGTTTAGAGCGTACCCTAAACATATATATGTTTCAAGCCGAATATGTTTGAGACAATATACTACAGAAGCGATTTTTTTTCAGCGTGTATATATATAAATTCCTTTTGTTCCTATAAGTAGCATAGGGCTCTTTGTGACTGATCTGACTAAAATGTTGTTATTTGCATTATATTTTGACCAAAGAAATATAATGCAAATTAGAAAAAATTATCTATTACTGTCAACATTTATCACATTCTTAGTAATTCATAGTAAGTTAAAAGTAAAACCAAAGCGTGGGTTTTGTCCTTAAATTTTGTTACCATCTGAATTGAATTATTTGTGTTTTAGGATTAACATTTTACAACCGATTCGGCTGATAAATGGTTGTATTGTATTTTATCCAAAATTTATAACATTGGACATTGTCTTCATTTTATGACATACAATTCAAATTACTTTATAATCATTAATCATCATTTCATAATTTTCTTTAAAAATTTAACCACAAAAACGCGACAAATTGTTCGTGCTCTGCACATTAAGCATTCTGTCTTCTTGTGACGATAATTCTCTTTGTGAAATTCTTTTTGGCAGTTCCAAGGCAAACAAATGGCTTACCTATTGCTTTGTAAGTTTGTAACGAAGGAATAATGTAGTCATTATAAATGATTAAGTGGCAACGATGGCAGAGTATGTGCATGTGGTTGAGCGGGGGAATGAGTGAAACAGAATACCTCTTCTTTTTGGCAAAGTAACTTAAATCACTCCCGCCTCCATGTTCCCGCATCAGCTATGCATTAAGACACTTTTCGAAAAGTGATATACACGTGGAAAATTTCTGTGACAAATGCTTTTTAAGTTTCTTATGTCAATTTACCTTACCACTTTCAGCAACCCTCACTAAAGTTAATTGTATGAAGTTAACTGCAAAGGTGCTGCTGTTTCCACCGTTTGAGTAAGTGAATACTGCCACAGCATATGTGAATACTCTGCTTTTTTATTTTGTGAAATTCCTTTAGTTTTTTGTGAATTTGAAATCAAAGGAATACCACACACTGACATGACAAACGACCAAGTAAATTGACAAAAAGAACTGGTATACCACCACCATAATACAAACACCCACATTGAGGGACATTTAAGGATAGCAAGTGTGTTTGTAGACGTCGAAAATCCACCGCATTAATACATGCAAACATTTGCCGCGGAGCTTCAAGAAATGCAAATAAGCCGTTAACCATGAAACAATGTTTGGAGGTCTTCAAGCCGCTGATAGGGTTGCCAAACTGAATTGTAATTACTTAATCTGGCGAATAAGTTGTGTGATGATGACGATATGGCCAATGGAACATATTCGCACGATTTTTGGACTTTGGTCACGATTCTCCCATTCCAGTCCACTGCGTTAACTGTTCCTTGCCAGATCCCGATACTTCGGGTCCGATACATTACCAGATCTGACTCATCTAAGAGGAAAGTGAAAGATGCTAAGGAAAATCATGTCTAGTACTGAGATTCTGTTACTCTTGAGGTTGAAAAGGATAATATATAAGGGGAGCTCAACGGGCCGTTCTACTGGCATAAGTGTATGTCCATGGGACATCTCTTCTCTTTCAGTTCAGTTAGATTAACTTAGACTGTTCCTTTGTCTAGGATGTCAAGTGGTTGAATCATGACTCATCCATGGTTACGAAACGACACAAAAACTCGGCTTTATTGCGTTGAAACATCACCAAACACTCTATTGCAATATCATCACTTCGCTGTTCCATTGTGAGCAATCGCGGCATCTGTCCACACAGCTTTCACA
This sequence comes from Eudasyphora cyanicolor, assembly GCA_963930755.1. Lineage (NCBI taxonomy): Eukaryota > Metazoa > Arthropoda > Insecta > Diptera > Muscidae > Eudasyphora > Eudasyphora cyanicolor. The sequence continues at coordinate 56,019,354 of OZ005735.1, forward strand.
TCTTAAAATTGATGGTTAACTTTTGAGTAATCTTCGTTTATTCGACCACATAGTGAGCAAGCGCGGCACCCATCTTGCACATAGCTTTATCATCTTCAAATTTTCGGTCAATATGCAATGTATTGCATTTTTTGAAATGCATATTTCAGCTAGCTCACGCACTTTAAGCCGACGATCATCCAATACCATTTTGTTTATTTACTTAACCATTTCTGGTGTGGATACCTGCATTTTTGGACCACTACGGTGTTCGTCTTGACAGTTAGTTCGGACTCGATTAATCTCTGCCACCAAATATATTATAGCCGTAAGTGAAGGAGCAAAATCTAGCTTGGCTTTAATATTGGTTGGACTGACATTTTTCAATTGCACTTTCAGAAAAGACTAGTTCCATTTAAACGAGGAGGATCCACATACAGAATGTTATACTTCGTAGTAAAGAAAACAAATTCCTTCTCGTTTGGTTTACCGTCCAAACTACTGTTTTTAGCCCATTTAGAGCCAGAGCCACCAGTAGAATGTCTCTGAGGACGTTGGGGGATTTGCCAGTTACTACAATTGCAATATCGTCCGCAGATGCAACGAGCTTGCAGCCACAACATTCTAGGTCTAACAGAATTCCATTCACCGCTAGATTCCAGATTAGTGGAGACAGCACTCCTCCTTGTGAAGTCGCTCTTTTTACAATCCTCATCAGAGTTGTGGCCCGTCACTTGCTGTTATGTTTCTTCTGTTGAGTAAATGCTGAATTAATCAACCTATAGTCGACCCTCAGAGGCGAGTTCTCCGCAACTAACTAATATATTCAGAGTCACCTGTAGAATGTCTCTGAGACGTTGGGGAATTTTCCAGTTATTACGATTGCAATATCGTCCGCAGATGCAACGAGTTTGCATCCACAACGTTCCAGGTCTAACAGAATTATATTCACCGCTAGATTCCAGATTAGTGGAGACAGCACTTCTCCTTGTGAGGCCCCTCTGATTACAATCCTCATTAGAGTGATGCTACGTGTCTTATATTGAGCAAATGCTAAATTAGTCTAATAAATCTATAGTCGACCCTTAGATGCGAGTACGCCGCAATTACCGCATATGAGTGAATGTTATTAAAAGTCCCGTTCTATATCAAGAAGGGCTACAATAGAGAATTAGTTGAAATGTAGGGATGATTCGATAGTACTTACAAGTTCGTGCAGGGCAGATTCTGTAGATTTTACTAAGCACTAGGGGAAATTATGTGTCAATTTATCTCATTCGATGTGTTACACGTATGGCCCATAGCAGATATATACCCTCCTTCACAATAATGTGTATATATACAAGTAAAATAAATTTTTTGAAATTCTCTTACTTATTCTACCAAAAGGATTGTAATTTCCTTAAGGATTAATAATTTTTTCCATAGATTTTTGCAAGTTGCCATTATTTTCTTCGTTAGGATGTCATTTGAAAAGAATCTATTTTTTGAATTCTATAAATTACTATTACTAAACCACTCTTACTAAACTTCGACATGTAAGAGATATTTCCAACATTTGTAGCCATCATAATAGCCTAAAACATAATGTGTATTCCTCTATCGGGCTTATAGTCAAACTATTAAATGTACAGCTTTTCGCAGAAAAAGGTTTTTGCAACAATGAAAACAAAATAAATGTTTTCTTTACTTCACAACACAATCTCTACATATACCTTTTCCAGCGAATTTCAATAGCTTCGATACCCTGTTTATAGTAAGAACTATCTAACTCCTGAAAATAGACATCAACCCTAACCTCCACATCTTTATTGCTGACAAATCTTTTTCCGCCGATACATATTTTTCAATTTTGTAAACAAAAAATAATCAGAAGGTGCTAAATGAAGTAAATCGAACTTTATTTTATTGATTTTGGCCATCGCAATAGTGGATGTGTGAACTGGTGCGTTGTCTTGGGTGCATCTTGCACTACGGGAAATTATGTGTCAATTTATCTCCGTCTACTGATCTCAGCCCTGGTTAAATTGTCACCTATAATCGATCTGATCATGTAGAGAGTGATTGGTATAAGTTAATTAAGGCACTAAACAATATTTCTGGATGTGGTATGTCATCATACGACTGCATTAGAGAAATCTACTTCTTAGTATACGACAAGTTGATTTAGCTACTCCCTAGTAGAGGACCATTTCGGTTAGTAGAGGGCAAGTTGAATTATCTACTCCTTAGTCGGCGATCGCTTACTACAGACTGGGTTGTCTAATTCTTAGTAGATGGTTAGTTGGGTTACTTACTCCTTAGTTGACAAATAAATGGGATATCTACTTCTATTTACATGACCAGTTGGTTTATCTACGTCTAAGTAGAGGGTTAGTTGGGTTATCTATGATTGATTGTATTACCTACTCCTTAGTCGAGTTACAGTTGTGTTATCTAATCATTAGTAAACGAACAGTTGGATTACCTTCTCCTTAGTATAGGGTTAATTGGGTCACTTGCCCACAAATGGGTAATTTACTCCTTGGTAATCTACTCTACTCTTTAGTTCAGATACAGTTGGGTTATCTAATCATTAGTAAATGACCAGTTGGATTACCTATGCCTTAGTTGATGACAAATTGTACTATCTACTCTTATCTTCAGATACAGTTGTGTTATCTAATCATTAGTAAATGACCAGATGGGTTATCTACTCCCTCCTAGAGAGTTCGTTGGTTTATCTACTACTTATTTGACCACAAACTGGGTTACCTACCCTTAGTTGAGATACAGTTGGGTTATCTAATCATTACTAGATGACCAGTTGGGTTATCTAATCATTACTAGATGACCAGTTGGGTTATCTACACCTTAGTAGTATGTCAGTTGGGTTATCTATTCTTTAGTAGTTGACCAGTGGGACCAATTTTCGAAGTTCAACGATTAAATAGTAAATATTTATTTTTTTTCAAATGTGACTATGCTCTCTGACATTGCAGGTTGAGGACCTCAACTTGAGGTCCCTTGGTATACTTTTAGATCAGTACTTGAATATATCACAAGGTTGCAATTCACCGCTTCCAATGATAAAGACATGTCAAAGTTATCGATTGTTTTCATATAATATCACCAAGCCAATCTATTGGCTGAACATTCTAAGAGTATAATAGATTCCTTAAACCAAACAGTTTGCCGAGTCTGTTGGTGTTACAAATTCTACTGCCAATTATGAAACCGAAAACCACGTTATTTTAATAAAGATGAGATAATCTGGAGAACGTTCCTTACTCTTAAAGAGTCTGGCGAGCGACTGTTTTCAACTTGTTCAATTTCCCGCAGACTTGTCTATCTCAGGAAGTATCTGAATTTATGGAATCTCATAAATAGTTGTCTTAATGGAGAACTTCCTACGGGAAGCGTAATTCCAAATGACTGAATGTTACGTACCCATGACTTCTATCATTGATCTGATACCGTGAGAATTGTTTGAAATACACCAAACAATATGGATCGATGGGGTCATTTATTATCTGATTGCTTTAGATAACTATCATTTCCGAAGATAAATGATACTTCTGCCGTGACAGATATTGTAGAGGTCACTTTATGTTCACCTCCAATGGCAAAACAATGTTGAAGTTGCTGCTGGCGAAGACTGGCCATAGTCCGGCTTCTACATATAAACACCATCCAAGGCTGCATTCACCGCCCTAACAGCGCTCCTGCTGCAAGAATAGGCAGATGTATATATAATCCAGGAACCGTGGTTGAATGTAGATATGGTTTATGGACTGAGAGCGCCAGGATATAGGCTGCATCAATATGTAGGTAATGTAAGACATAGAACACCTTTTTAAATTATTATTTTTGTGAAACAGTTTACAAATGTTTTAAAAATGTTTGGTTCATTTCTCAATTTAAACAATGTTTTCGTCCCAAAATGTCTTCTGCAATAATTCATTGGCAAGCAATACAATTCACTGGCAACCCTGTCAACACATAAACTCAGAAATGGATCCGTCCTTTCAATACATTATTTAAGCTAATTGACTTTAAAACAATTTAAAAATATCCCTTAAAAGAGCAATGATTATCCAAGGAAAGGGTTAAAGATTGTCTAACATTCCTCTGTGCTACACTTCACGAAGAAAGAAGTCCTTTAGCTAAAAGCAAATCTGAAAGCAACACCGTCTACACCAACCTTCAAGATGCATTCGTACCGATTGTGGGACTTTATGTATTATCCAAATATTGCCTTGAATTTGGCCATGGTTCAGCCATTTACTTGGAGTACAGAAATGGGCCAACCTTGTCACTCCAGCCCTCAGGGAAATGGCCTGAAATGGCTACTAATAAAAGTTTGGTTCATTTTTGGAGCTGTGAATTTGATTTATCAAAATTTTGGCATGATTATAAGTTTGTTGGCACCTCAATTGGCAAATTTTGCCGATGATGTTCAGCTGGTGGCACAAATATCCGAAACAGGTGGCATAATGGGTCTTACACTGGTTGCCGTTTGCAAGATGTTCGTCCTGTTTTGGCATGGCCAACGGATATCCAAGTTGTTGGAGGAGTTACAGGAAATGTTTCCGCGTGAACACGAGCAGTTGGGTAAGTTGTTGGGTTGGAGTTAAGGGGAGAGTGTGTGACAAATTGGAAGAAATTTCATTAGTATGTCTGATGATATACATATATGTTTATGCAGAATTATTTTCTTAACTATTTAGTAAATTGAAAGCAAACTGCACAGTTTCAGCTAAATTGTTTTAAGAATGTGGTATCTATGTCTCAAAAACCATATTTTGGAGCGACCTCTATATGGGAGCTTTATCAAAACATTGACCGATATAGCCCATTTGCAATCCCAAATGACATGCAACTATAAGAAGTATTTCTACCAAATTTGATCAACCTAGCTCTTTTATTACGGACTGTAGCATGATTTCAACAGATAGACAGGCGGACATGGCTAAATCGTCATAGAATGTCACGTTGATCAAGAATATATATGTATACTCATTATTTCAAGGTGTTGCAAACGCAATGACAAAGTTAGTATACCCCCATCCTAAGATTTAGGGTATAAAAACAGTTCAGATCATATATTCAATTCAAATTTTGGGTGGGGTAAGTAATGCAAGTAATGCAAGGGGCGAAATATAAAAGAATATAAATAAAACGCAAGAGTTTAGTATTTCCTCTCACAATCTGTACAATGAGAATATCTTCCCGGGAGTGTCGTAGCAGAGGCCTCTCATCCTTCAATCGACGAAGGAAATGCACTAGCTGGGAAATGCACAAGCTGGGCGACAATGTTACGAACTTAAATAATGACAGTCTACGTAATTGGACCAAAAATGGGCGGGATCGGAAATCTGGGGCAACGAAGTGGACCGGGTCCAGCTAGTAGAATATAATATAATAGATAACCCAATTAGTCGTCAAATAAGGAGTCGATAACTTTAAAAGGAACGGCTAAAGTCGGGCGACTATAAGATACCTACACCACTCTAGTAAGATAGATAACAATGAAATATCGAATGTATACTTCAAATAAATTTGTTTACACAATTTACTTTTGGTACGTTTCTGCCTTTGTAGTCAAATCGGACGAAACACATATATGGGAGCTATATCTAAATCTGAACCGATATTCTTCAAATTTGGCAAAGTTAGTCCATGGATCGAGAAACTCCACCACGTTGAATTTCAAAACGATTGGATGTAAACTGCAGCTTCTATGGGTTAGCTAAATCTGTACCGATTTTCTTCAAATACGATAATGTTGGTTCATGGATAAACAAACTCTACCATCCTAAATTTCAAAACAATTGGATGTAAACTACAGCTTCTATAGGGCTAATGGGCCAAACCGTACGAAACATATATATGGGAGCTATATCAAAATCTGAACCGATTTTCTTCAAATTCGGTAGTGTTGGTTCATGGATCAAGAAACTCTACCAGGCTAAATTTCAAAACAATTGGAAGTAAAATACAGCTTCTATAGGGCTAAAGTGTCAAATCGGACGAAACATATATATGGGAGCTATATCTAAATCTTCAAATTCAATAGGCTTCTTTCCAGGTCCAAAAGTTTCTTAACTGCAAAATTTCACCTCGAACGGAGTGAAATTGCGAACTGTACTCGACGGATAACTTTGGATGGACGGATGGACAGACATTGTTAAATCGACTCAGCTAGTGATTCTTAGTTGAAAAAAAATTGAATTGTATCCACATAGTCTTTATAAAATTTAAATAAAATAATAATACTGTGCTCGAAATGGACACTTTAAAAATTAAAGCAGAAAGGAGACCCTATGGATATACCTACATATATTCGACCTTGCTGAATCCAATGGAGCTAGCCGTTTTTCTAGGTTAGCTCTTGTTTTAGCGATATTCGACCACAAAGTTTGCAAACAAATCGGAGAAGTTAGTTATTTCGGAGGTGATTTTGAAGTGGACGACTTCCGAAATCGCGCTTCAGTCCGAAGAACGAAATAAAGGGAACCCTTCGAGAATTATTCCTCTCGAAATAGTCAATCACGCTTCTCATCCCTTTACCCCCGAGTGCAAAGTGCAATCAAATCTTACCATATGTCAAACGACATACAAATCGTCGTAATTTTTAGTTTGTGTCTTTGAGAAAAATGTTCCTCGCGAAAAATTACTATGAGTCTCCTTTCAACACTTTTATGAGAAAATAAGAGGTTTCACAATTTAGCAGATTTTGTTGGTTACCTTTGAAATTTCCATTAACACAAACCAAAAAATAATTTACAAAAATTAAAGTCAAAAAATTTTATTTCAAATATTTTCTACTATGAGCAGAAAAATACACAAATTATGTAATAACTCGAAGTTGAGAAAGGACTTATAGTATTTTTTTCGCGAGGAATATTTTCTTTGGGCTGATGCGTATATTCCGAAGTCTTCCACTTCAAAATAACCAAAGAGATAAGTCACCTCTCTGATTTCCCAACAAACTTTGTGGTCGAATATCGCGAAAACAAGAGCTAACATAGAAAACCGGCTAATGCCACTGGATTCAGTATGGCCGAAATAGTTATATCCATAGGGTGTCCTTTCTGTTACATTTTTGGACTAGCACAGTGTAATTAAAGGTTATTCTTTGCAATTATATGAATGTCTTTCTTATGTCGGAACATTTCATTTAATATGAAAGGACAAATCGTCATTATAATGTCTATAATTTACAGCAAACAAAATTCACACAATGTTTTCCAAAATCAATGTAAACGTACGAACCTATTATTTGAGTGTAGCAATGGATTTTATTTTTCAAACCACTATAGGAATGACTTGTTGGAACATATTCTGCGATTTAGTAACGGTATAATTAAAGTTTGTTTCGAAAGGAACTTTTTTTCATGGCAAATATGGTGATTACGGCACTTTTAAAACAAACTTGTTTGTTGAAAAGTCAATTAGCTTGAAAAATGTAAGAGTATTTGTTGGCGGGTAGAGAGCATAATTTCCGAAATTGTTTACGGGTGTGTTGACAGAGTTGCCAACTACTTAATATTGCACTGTGGTCCAGGGTATTGTGAGTTTGAACACCCCCATGGGAATTGATGGAAATTGATTTAACCATGTCCATCTGTCCGTAGATGTAACCTTGCAATGAAAGTGCAAGTCGTAATTATATTTTGATTGTGATGGAATTTGCTCATCGGTCTTTTTTTTAGCCCAGGGCCGATCCATGTTGAAATTGGTAAAAACCGGTTTAGATTTATATATAAATATATAGGAGAGCCAAAATACCTTTTTTCTCGCTAAAAAATTTAAATTCGTTTTGATACTAAATGTACATAGTTGAGTGTTGGAAAAGTCTTAAAAAAATGGATTAACATGGGAGTGTCGTATATCGGCCGATAGATAATGATTAGCTGAATACATTTATACTGTTATTCAAGAAGGCCAAAGATATACCAGTATGTTCCTCCGATATGAAATGAAAGCGCTGTGGTTGGTGTTGCATTTTACAAAAAAAGAAAAACACTTCCAAAATAAAGCAATACTCGTATAATATAATTGGCAACCATGCCAACTCACCCATAAACCGGAAACGTTTCCTCTAATTTCAAAGCAAGACATTATTTAAGCTAATTGACTTTGAAACAATTCAAAGAAATTCCTTAATAGAGCGATGATTACCGAAGGAAATTGTAAATATATTGTAAACATTCCTTAGATACACTTCACTGTTAAGAAGTCCGTTGTCTAAACGAAAAAAAAGAAAAATTAACTGTCTACAGCTACAAGTACCTGCAACATGCAATCGTACCGATTGTGGGACTTTATGTACTATCCAAATTTCGCCTTGAACTTGGCCATGGTTCAGCCCTTCACTTGGAGTGCAGAAATAGATCAACGTTGGTACTCCAGCCGTCACGGCTGTGGCATGAAATGGCTTCTGATTAAAGTGTGGTTTATTTTTGGATCTGTGAATTTGGTTTATCAAAATTTTGGCATGGTGATAAATCTGTTGGCACCTCAATTGCTAAATTTTGCCGAAGATGTTCAGCTGGTGGCACTAGTATCCGAAACAGGTAGCATAATGGGTCTCACAGTGGTTGGCGCTTGCAAGATGTTCGTTCTGTTTTGGCATAGGAAACGGATATCTAAGTTGGTGGAAGAATTACAGGAAATATTTCCGCATAAAACTGAACAGTTGGGTAAGTTGGGTTGGGAGGGTTGATTATGAGAGAGACTGTGACAAATTGAAGGAAACAAGTAAGATATATCTATATATATATATAAAAACGTAGACAAATTCTTTGTAACGCCATCACGTCAGAACTACTGGACTGATTTTAAAAATGTTTCTTTTATATGAAAGCTTCTTGGCCACAGATGGTTCTTAAAAAACACAAAAAGTGGGTGAGTTCAAAAGTGGGCATGGAATTATTTAAAATGTGAATATCTCAGAAAGTATTGATCGTAGAATAACGAAATTTGGCACATACGTTACTCGAGCTATTATCTAACAATGGACGGGATCGTATAAGTGGGTGTGGAACAAGTGGGCGTTGTAATGTTTGAAAATTTCATATCTCGAAAACTATTAGCAATAGAAGAACGAAATTTGGATAGTTAGTTATTGGGGTCAATATTAGTACTTTCACCAAAGTGGCGTGACAATATTTAAATTTTGAATATCTCATAAACTATTTATGGTAGAAGAACGAAATTTGTTTTGTAAGTTATTGCAGATTAATCTTAACATATAGAAAGCGGGCGGGGTCAAAAGTGTGCGTGGCATTATTTAAAATTTAAATATCTCAGAAAGTATTGATCGTAGAAGAACGAAATTTGGTACACACGTTATTAGAGCTATTATCTAAAACTTCAATGGACGGGATCGGATAAGTGGGTGTGGCAAAAATGGGCGTAGCAATGTTTGCAAATTTTTGTATCTCCGAAGCTATTACCCATAGAAGACCGAAGTTTGGATAGTTAGCTATTGGGGTCAATATTAGTAATTTCACCAAAAGTGGGCGGGATTGAATAAGAGGGCGTGCCAATATTTACATTTTGAATATATCAGAAACCATTTATCGTAGAAGAACGAAATTTGTTTTGTATGTTATTGGAGTCAATATTAGATTAGATATAGCTCAAGAACAATAAAAAATGGGAGCGGTCAAAAGTAGGCGAGGCATTATTTAAAACTTGAATACCTCAGAGTGTTGATCGGATAGCGAAATTATTATTGAAAACTTGACAAACAAAATTTAAAATTCAATATCTCGGGAACTATTGACCGTAGAAGAATGCTATATGGATTGTATGTTATTGGAATAATTATTAGTAATTTCACCAAAAGTGGTCGTGATAGGAGTGGTGGTCAATTCACAAGAAGCGTTAGGAATGGTACAAGTATTCGTGGTTCATATCAAACGAAGTAAATAACTATTATCGAATACCCATGTGTATACGGTGTAATTTGATGCGCGTTCTTATGTTACCAAAGTGAGTTCCCCGTCAAATAATGGTTAGGATCGGACCGGTGCATATGTATACATTATTGTACAAATATGTATACATATGCATACATACTTAATAGGTGAATGACTAGAACAACTAGATCGATTTATTATTTTGTATTGTTACTTGGTCATATACTATTTATACTTAAATAAAATGAGTGTGAATGACATTACTATATCGGAGTATTTGAAACGTTGTATTATGATGTCCAGTTCCTTTAAAAATTTGCAGAACTGTTTTATTAGCTAAAATTTGGCTGGATGACAGCAAGTTTTCTGAAATTTCTTTAGACGTACGAAAAAAGTAACATATCACTGTAAGGGTCAACAAAACTATTTGAATAAAAATGGGAATGGAAATGATTTTATACTGAAATTTCTGTGCTTGAGCTCTGACAAACAGTGAAGATAAAGGGTAATAAAAATTATTTTGTTATAAATGTTCCCATGCGAAGCAGCGGGTATCTAATATTATTGATGAAATATTTTCGGATGCATTTTTGATCTTATAAGAAAAAGTATTTTTATTAACACGCACATTGATAGCTTCATTATAAAAAATGATAAGACAACCTATCTTGCATTAAAGTGCATTACATTTTTAAATTATAAATATTCTAAATTATATTCTTTCAAAATTTGTTTGCTGTCTATCGTACCTAACCTACCTAACCTACCTAACCTACCTAACCTACCTAACCTACCTAACCTATCTAACCTACCTAACCTACCTAACCTACCTAACCTACCTAACCTACCTAACCTACCTAACCTACCTAACCTACCTAACCTACCTAACCTACCTAACCTACCTAACCTACCTAACCTACCTAACCTACCTAACCTACCTAACCTACCTAACCTACCTAACCTACCTAACCTACCTAACCTACCTAACCTACCTAACCTACCTAACCTACCTAACCTACCTAACCTACCTAACCTACCTAACCTACCTAACCTACCTAACCTACCTAACCTACCTAACCTACCTAACCTACCTAACCTACCTAACCTACCTAACCTACCTAACCTACCTAACCTACCTAACCTACCTAACCTACCTAACCTACCTAACCTACCTAACCTACCTATCCTACCTAACCTACCTAACCTACCTAACATACCTAACCTACCTAACCTACCTAACCTACCTAACCTACCTAACCTACCTAACCTACCTAACCTACCTAACCTACCTAACCTACCTAACCTACCTAACCTACCTAACCTACCTAACCTACCTAACCTACCTAACCTACCTAACCTACCTAACCTACCTAACCTACCTAACCTACCTAACCTACCTAACCTACCTAACCTACCTAACCTACCTAACCTACCTAACCTACCTAACCTACCTAACCTACCTAACCTACCTATCCTACCTAACCTACCTAACCTACCTAACCTACCTAACCTACCTAACCTACCTAACCTACCTAACCTACCTAACCTACCTAACCTACCTAACCTACCTAACCTACCTAACCTACCTAACCTACCTAACCTACCTAACCTACCTAACCTACCTAACCTACCTAACCTACCTAACCTACCTAACCTACCTAACCTACCTAACCTACCTAACCTACCTAACCTACCTAACCTACCTAACCTACCTAACCTACCTAACCTACCTAACCTACCTAACCTACCTAACCTACCTAACCTACCTAACCTACCTAACCTACCTAACCTACCTAACCTACCTAACCGATATTATTAGAAAAGTTCAAAGTTTCAAAATAAAAAATGGTGTCCCTAATTACGTGGCCACCACTGTACATAGAAACATACACTATCTTCTTAAAAGATAAGACGTCTCACTTTGCGTGTCTTTCATGACGGGTCACTGTCTTTTTGGACGACACGCAGAGAGACTTCATGTCGTGTGAAACGACCTTTGGGGGAAACTAGGCTGATGTTTGCATCCGCAGTCAGTTTGGTTCAACGGGAGAGACTACGCAAATCTAAAATTGTTTCTCCAATCTCTGTGGTACCACAATATACTACTCGTACGTGGTCTAAGTGAGTATGAGTACATTTCCTATATTAGAATACCCTATTGGTCCAGCTAAATGAAGTACATGGTGACCGCGGCTCCTCCTCCAGTGTAACTACAAAGTTTGTTTTGGAAAAAAAGGTTTTTTTTAATAAATACATACATAATAAATGAGTATGAGTACATTGCCTATATTAGAATACCCTATTGGTCCAGCTAAATGAAGTACGTGGTGACCGCGGCTCCTCCTCCAGTGTAACTACAAAGTTTTTTTTGGAAAAAAAGGTTAGTCAATTCGGGGCAGAATTTGAAGCATAAGTCTTTTGGAATATACGCATCCGACTTGGGTCCCTAGTGAGGAATTGTGTAGATTCCAAGCGGATATGGCTCTGCACAAACTCTAAGTGCGCCAGGTCTTTGCTTTAGAGGCAGAACTTCGCCATGATGGTTCACTGGACGACGCACAAAGAGACTTTAAGTCTTGACAAATAACTTTTGCAGGAGCTGCGAAGATGAGGAAGAATCGCTAGAAGACTTTATATGTGGTTCAGCAAATCTGCATGTCTGTAGGTTGTTCAAATATCATGTATGAATACCATAAACCAATTTCAAGTATTCTGAATCCATAGGTGACAACCATTTTCGTAGGTTAGCTCTCGTTTTGAAGATTTCTTGCTACAACGTTTGGTCGGGAGGTAGGAACTGTGTACATTCCAAGCTGATGTGGCCCTGCCTAAACTCGTTGCGCATCAACTCAGTGCTGCCATTATCGGATGGCAGGATGTATTATTAATCATGTCTACCATGACGGGTCGGTGGACGAGACGCCGTGAGACTTAAAGTCTTGACAAATTACTTTTGCAGGTTCTGCGGTGTCGAGGATGAAGAGGAATCGCTAGAACACCTCTAGCAAAAATTTAATTTTCTTAAGTAGAAATTTCCTATATGTATTTTCTCCTGACATTTAAATCAATTTGTCTCTTTTTATTTCTGGTACTTTCTGCGATAATCAACCACTTCATTTCTTATTTGTGTGGCAGAACTCACTCTCTCTTATATTCCACACTGAATTTGAAAGATAAATGAGACATTATTTTTCCTCAACATCTATCGGCTTGTCTTTGGACTTCATCGCACAACATTTGATAAATTTGTTTTGTTTTATTTCTTTCAGATACCCACAGCCTGTATCGCGTTGGCCACTTTGCCCACTCGTCACGCACTCTAATGAAGCGAACAACGATATTTTTCCTGTTTGCCTTTTGCTTTTACAATTCCCTACCCATTGGAGAATTGCTGTACGAGTATTTGTCACCGGACAGGCAGATTATGTATCGCTATCAATCGAACACCTGGTATCCGTGGCAAACGAAGGATAACGCCAAGACTTGGTGGAATTTTGCAGTGGCCTACTTGTGTCAGGTGCAATCCTCACTGACAGGAGTCGCATTTATAATGGCCGGTGAATTTATGTTGTGCTTCTTCATCACACAAATGCAAATGCATTTCGATTATTTGACCAATGCCTTGAGGAATCTCGATGCCGCTTCGGTGAAGGCAAATACAAAATTGAAATGTTTAATTATTTATCACATAAAACTATTGAGGTGAGTGCATTGGAGGAAAGAGAGAGAGAGAGAGTGATAACTTAAATAATCTTACGTTGGAAATGGTTAATGGAAAATAACTTTTCTTCTTTGCGCAGATACTCCGAGGAAATTAATTTAATTTTCAATATATCGTTTCTGGTGAATTTCATTACGTCGTCAATAGCCATTTGCTTAATGGCTTTTTCCATGGTCATGTTGAGCCTGGCTCATACATTTAAGTATTCGGTGGGATTGCTGTCGTTTCTGGTATTCAATTTCTTCATCTGTTACAATGGCAGTGAGTTTACAGCGGCGGTAAGTGAAGTCTTCGAGGGAAGATTGCCAAACGAGTACTTGAGTGTATAAACACTTGAGTACTCAATTTCATCGGTCATTCGGTTATTTAAAAATTGTAGTACTCGTACGCAACTCTGAAGAGCTATTGAATACTTCAGAGCTGCAGCCAACAGTGGTCGCCAGATTGTAACTAAATATAGGATTCTTTGGGAAATAAAAAGCTTTAAACCATTTGAGTCGCAAGGAGCAGTTAGGATCTGTAGGCTGTGGCTGATACAAGGGCTCATTGTCTCAAGGAGCTATATACTCGTATGTACATGTTGCATCAAGCAGTTTATATAAAATAAGACAAACCGAGGTTGTCTTCATTCCAAAAGCGGGAAAGCCGTCCCACCCGGGACCTAAGAATTACCGACCGATCTCTTTATAGTCCTTTCAGCTTAAAACCTCATAGCGAACACATGCGTCTTTCCCACCAACAAAATATCTACAGCAATGACAAATCCACCGAAACCGACCTGTATGATCTTGTCAGATTTATTAAAGGATCTCTCTCAATCTCTTTCTGTTAATTAATATACAAATGTAGCATTTTCAGATATAGAGAGGGTCTTCCATAAGATATATCCAGCCGCAATAGTATCAGCTATAAAAACTTCTGATTAAGGTACTTAGCTTAGGGTCGACTAACCTCCATATTAGGAAAACATCCAAAGGGAATGTTCTGTATCCTCTACTATGGAATTTTTCCATGAACAATATTCTACTTTCTCTGCACAAGATGAGTGTTAATGTTATTGCATATACATACAGATGACGTGGCAATAGAGTTAAGAGGGAAGTTTCCCAGTACTCATATATACATCTTTAAGGAGCACAAAATAGACCGATCCACTGGCTTAAGGGGGCTTTCGATAATGGTCTAGGTGTGAACCCGACCACGACAGAACTGGGTTTTTTCAGTGGGTTCTATAAGGTACTAACCTGTCTCCTTGGGAGATTTTGTAATTCCTTCTTAGATATTTTATTTGAGATGAAGTTAATCTTCAAACCTTCATAAATTCTGGATTCTAATGTAGTACCGCTATATACCTATGAAAGTGTCATAGGGAACCACTGGAGTCTGAACCAGCGTACTAGTTAGATCGATAATACTGTATGACGTTGTCGTCTGGACGGCTATGAAGACATCGAGCTTCTCCGCGATACTATATAATTTTTAGTGAATGACTGATATGTTCATCACTGCTGGATGAGTCTAAAGGTTATTGTCTATGGCGGATCGGGGGAAATTTCTGAGTACTCGAAGAGATATCGTAATGACCGAGCAATGATCACACCGATAATGATCTTGGCGTGAACCCGAGCAAGACAGAATTAGTTCTTTTCCGTAGGAGATTTAAGGCACCAACTTTTGAACCTGGCTCCTTGAGGGTCATTACTTAGGAATTTATAATAGACATGAGGTTAAACTACAAAAGCCAACATTCTGGACAGATCCTAAAGGGTTATGGTAGCGCTATAATCTCATAAAATAGCAACAAGGAAACGCCGGAGTCTGAACCCGCGTATAGTTTACCAGTTGTATACGGCGTTAATCAGACCGATAATATTATGGAGCCGTCACTCTGCAGAAATCCACGTTCTGCTTGAAATAAAGTTAAGCGAATGACTTGTCTGTGTATCACTGGAGCGTTGAGAAGGACACCGACTGAGGTGCTAAATGTTATACTACATTTAATGCCGCTAGACATTATGTCAGGGATATATGCCGCAGCTACTGCTATTAATCTTGGAAAATTGTTATTCTGGTCAGGAAATGGCTACGGATGTAGTGTCATTCCAGACACAATGGCTGACCGTCCAGGCGCTGTTATTTACACTATGACTGAACCACTTTTTGACCAGAAGTATCTCACTCTTGTACCCGATACATTAGAAAGGATTGATTGCAAACCAGGAGATAGTTCCTTCTTCTATACAAACAATATAAAACTCAACAAACATTATTTTCTTACGAAATAATAACAGTTGTATGTACCAGCCGGAAATCTTAGCTATTGGAGTGGTAGCATAATGACTGAGAATTAATGATCTGACTAAAGTCGGTATCAATATAAGTCCCTGGAAACTGTCTTCCTGATTTCAAGAACTACCCTCGAATGTATCAGATCACTTAATGAGTTTGCTGAATAGTTCAACATTTACCCGATTTGGGTGCCGAGCCACATTGAACTTCAACGCTGCAAAGAAGAAGTAATTTCAAGACTAAGAACTGTCTTACATGTTCCGTATGAACTGGAGCATGTAATATCCATTGCGAAGACCCTGTCTGATCATGGTAGTGTTTACCAGGCAGAAATCTTAGCCATTAGAAAGGTAGTAAAATGACTGAGAATTAATGTTCTGACTAAAGTCGGTATCAGTAGTGTCTTTGATAGCTATAAAGTCTCTGGATGCTGTCTTCCTGATTTCAAAAACTACACTCGACTGTTGCAGATCTTTTAATGTGATGGCTGAACTGCTCACTACTTACCTGATTTGTGTGCCGAACCACTGGAACCTTTCGGGAAACTGAAATGCAGATGAACTTGCAAGACGAGGAAATACCTGACAAATGAAGAAGCATATGTGGATATGCCATTGGATACATGCAAACTCTTCTGAGAGTTAGTGCCCTTACGGCAACAAATGACAGGTGGTCACTAGTATGAAACATCTGACATGATTGCTAACTTCCCAAATAAATGTTAGCCTGGGATAACCCGTCATTTCTTAGAGAGAGCGGGTCACAGACACCGAAGGCACTGATTCCTCATCGTCACCGCAGCTTCTGCAGAAGTCATTTCGGAGTCAGTCTCCCTGCGCGCAGTGACCAGTCATGACAGGCACGAGAGTTGTGAGGTGATTGGTGCTTTTGGAGTTTTAGCAGGATCATAGTAGCCTGGAATATATACAGTCCCTGGCTAGTGACTACCTATTATAGCAGTCTTTTGGCAATCAATTAATAGAGATGAGTTAAGACCGATAACGAAATCAGTGCTTTAGTGCTTTTGGAGTTTTGGCAGGGCCTGAAATGTAATTATGCAGTTTACGACTAGTTTTAGGTTTAGGTTAGGTGGCAGCCGTAATTTTTTTTTACAAGATCACATACAAGATCACATGAAATGCCCCTCATCGAAACCAATCTGTTTGATATACAAATTTATCGATAGTACGAATATCGGTACTGGAAAGATCTGTTAGGCCGCCTAGAAAGACCGACCCCAGTATGTCCAGTCGTCGTTTACTCAAAGCGGGGCACTCGCATAGCAAGTGCTCAATGCTCTCCGCTTCTTCCTTATCTCCAGAGCTTCTGCAGAAGTCATTGGAGTCAATACCCAATCTTTTGGCGTGTTCGCCGATCAAGCAGTGTCCCGTCAGAACTGATACTAACGTAGACAATCTCTCTAGTGCGAGGAGATATTTTGATCTTCTCAGGTCATACCTTGGCCAGATTTGTCTAGCTACCCTGCAGGTGCCGATTTCTGTCCATCTTTCGCAAATTCTTCGAGAATTTGTAATGTCGTCCCTTTCCTAGCAAGTTCATCGGCTTTGCAGTTCTCCGGGATATCCCTATGTCCAGGCACCCATTTGAGGTGTATATTAAACTGCTCAGCCATCTCGTTAAAAGATCTGCGGCAGTCGAGGGCTGTTTGTGAATTTAGGGATGTTGCCTCCAGAGTATTGATGGCAACCTGGCTGTCCGAGTAAATGACAACGCCAGTATTGGTTACTATGTTGCGACTCAGCCACTTGGCGACTTCCCATATTGCCATTATTTCGGCTTGATAGACACTGCAGGTATCTGGTAGTGTGTGAGCTATATCCAAACTAAGTTTTTCACAGTGTACTCCGAAGCCAACCTTTTACGACTAGTTAGTACCTCTCATTTTTTGCCGTAGGAGCACTATCTCTCAAGAAGAGTTTGCAGGTCGCTAGAGGCATACTCTCATATTCCGGTTCCCTCTGACTCTGAACAACCTGTCATGTAATTTCATCTGCTTTGTAGTTCCCTGGTATGTGCCATATGGTCCCGCGTTCAAATCTGGTGAATATTGAATTATTCAGCCATCCCGTTAAGAGATATACTACTATAGAAAAATATATGATACCAACTTTAATCGGAACATTGTACTAGCTCTGTAATAACAGTCTTTTGGCAATGTAATAACAGTCTGCAGTTCTTTAGAAAAGATACCAAAGCCCTAAAGTTAGTATGACAAATATGAGTTTAGTATGCAACTGAGTCTCACTTAGAAAATGCGGTTCATTATGAAACCACAGGGCGTAAAGAAAAGGGTTAGACTTTCCTACCCCCTTCCGTTGAATATATTTTATTGGATTAAAAAGCTCAAGAGTTGTTGGATGTTAAACTTAGCTATGTATGTTAACCTTTCAAGGAAATGCGTGTCTACCGTAGCCTATCCCCTGCTTGAGAGAGTGGGTCTACTGATCTCTCATCACCCTCCTCTTCATCACTTTAGCTTCTGCAAAATACATTTCCCAAAACCTTTAATCTCTCTGTGTGCCGCCCAAGAAGGCAGTGAGCCCCCATGACGTAAACGATAAGTGAGACGTCCCGTCTCGGTAACGACATCAGGTTGCATTTGGAGTTTAGGTAGGGCCTCATCACTCTGGAATGTGCAGTGACTTCTAATGACCACCTCTCATTTGTTACCATAAGGACTCTACCTCTAAAGAAGAGCATGTAGGTCGCTAGAGGTATGCCCACATTTTCCAGTTCCCATCGGGGCGTGTAAGATAGTTACTAGTCTTGTCTTGTAAGATAGTTATTATGCTTTAAAAATGCCTGATATATCCCTGTGGCCCGGCATCCTAATTAGATGAATATTGCACTATTCCGCCATCTCGTTAAGAGATCTGCAACAGTCGCAACCGTTTTTGAGTTAAAGAAGACCGTTCCCAGTGACTTTGTAGCAGAGCATATACTGATACCGACTTTAGTCAAAACAATTATTCTCAGCTGTTCTGCCAGCTCTCTAACAGCTAGGACTTCTGGCTGGTAAACACTACAGCAACCAGGCATTCTTATCACAATGGATAATTCGAGCCCACTTTGTTGCTGAGTTTAGTAAAGTCTGTATAGAAGTTCAAGAATCTCATATGTCCTGGAATAAGACAATTGTTTCTGATCAATCAGGTACTTCTTGTCAAAAAATGATTCAGTCATAGGGCAATCAACATAGCTCGGAAAGTCGGACATTGTGTCTAGAATGACACCATGTCCGTAGCCATTTTCTGACAAGACTGTCAATTACCTTCTAATGCCAGTAGATGAGGCTATTGCCTTGCTAGAATGTAACATTTAGTTGGTGTCTTTCTCGTCGTACTCGTCTCGTCGCTGAACTTTATTTAGTATCGCGCAAAAGGTGGATTTCTGCAGAGCTGTCCACCAGTTTAAAAATGCTATACAGCATTACCGGATTTACTACTGTCTTATACATCCCACAATCTATTGTAAGCGGCTTTAGATCCCAGCGATCCCTTTTTTTACTCTTTCCAGATTGTTAGATTCAAAGTCTAATGGGGCCCGCAGACGATTAAATTGCTTGACATCAAATTCGTGTACCTGTTCACACCTACGACACAAGCAGTCACACCTGCATCACACCTACGACAAATATACTCACATTTTCACTGACATTGGTACGTTGCTTGTCAAGTAAATTTGATCGTCTGCGGGCCACTTAACTTTCAGTCTAGGAAAATACCTAAGTAGTTTGCGCGTTCAGAGAGGGAAATTTCAATTCCCCCAAGGAGACAGACACATCGGTTGGTACCTTATAACTTCCGCTGAAAAGAACTATTTTTGTCTTGAAGAGGTTCGCACTAATACCATTATCGGAAGCTCATCTTGTGCTTGGAGACATCCCCATAACCTCTATAGCCGCGCTATCTGCATTTGCAATTACTATAAAGACCATCTGCTCCAGAGAAAGCAGAATACTGGTTGAGGAGAGATTACAAAGCAGAGGAATAAGATCGACCCCTCGGACCGCTCCTTAGCTGAAGCAACTATGGAGATCAGCTGAAGCCACGCTTGCTTAAATGAGGCTCTTAATCAGAAGGTTCTGAATGAATCAGTGTATGTTGTTACCAACTCCTGCAGGGCTGCCAAGGTAGTAACTATTCTGGCTAGATTTACATTATTGTTCCTATTGGTTCCTTCTATGTCTAATTAAGCTACCATTGTTTACTGCATAACTGAGATAACCTTCTACATATAAATCTGTCTAGCTCATCCACGGTGGATTCGGTAGATTTGCCCTTGCTGTAGGCATGCTGTTGATTGGACATTAGTCTGTAATCAATGTTAGTCCTAGGAAAATTATCGATTAATCTATCCAAGATTATACGGCACTATTTGCCTCTTAATCGGCGTTACAGAAATACTCGTAAATAACAATAATAATAATTCAAGGTTTTAGGGAGACATGGCGATAGAGTAATCGGCTGGAAATCGTTCGAGTTATTTAAATATCGATACCTCCATTCTTAAATATGCTTAGTGCAAAAAGGCATTTTTTCAGGAGAGGCGATCAAAGTTTGAATTTTTTAAATTTGTGTGGAATTCCTTTATAATGCAAATCGAATGACCTGTACTCTTTTGTAAATAACTTTTAATTGGGTTGACGGCTTAGCATGTTTTGGAATGGAGGTATCGGTATGTATTTGCTTAGTACTAAGTTTTATATTCGTAAACTTATCGTCTTTGTAATCAAACTTGATATGATTGAAGTATAATCGCGAATATCGTAAGCGCCATGTGTAAGCGCCGTGTGAACAAAAACAATTTGTAATTAATTAAATACATAAAATTTATAATATAAATTTTTTTTATAAAATAGCTGTGTCTATAATGAAACGTTTGTTACGATTTTTTGACCATTTTAATTTTGTCGTTTAGAACGTTATTCGCAATTATGCTTCAATTAATTCATGTTTCTCTTCTACTCATTTTTAGAATGATGAGCTGATGCCTGCTGCTTTCTATAATAATTGGTATGAAGGAGATACGATTTATCGTCGCATGATCCTCATCTTTATGATGCGTTCTTGTGAATCGAATGTCCTACGAGCCTATAAATTTACCACAGTTTCAATGCCGACATTTATGGCTGTAAGTTTTTCTCATTATTTTAGTGCTGATGTAGATTATTTAATGATTATATCATTATGTTTTTAACACAATACTTTTCTTTTTTAGATATTGAAGTTTTCTTACCAACTCTTTACGTTTGTACGAGCGGTGGGTTAAGCTTTTGTTTTTATTCATATGTTTCTATTTGTTGTTAATGTTATAATAAAGCAATAATTATTCCTAAATTCAAATAAATTGTGTGAATATGCATCCTATATTTTGAATAAATAAATTCTTGGATTCCGAATTGAAATTTTAGACAATTGAACTACGCATTCACATTTCGTCATCCGAAAATTCTTTGCTTGGACCTGAAAATTTTTTTGTTTCAAACTAATTTTTATTTTTAATAAAAGAAAATTACTCGTATGTGGTTACTACTAAAATGAAGCAGTACCGTCCAAGTGTTGACATGAATTTTACGTTATGAGAAATGGATAGTGTATCTCCTCACATAAACGGATTTTACCTTAGTAGTTTTCTGGAATATCGGAATATGACAATCACGTAAATGGTGATCTAAGTAGAGATGCTTTTTTCAATAGCCTTTTTGACAGATCGCGTGTGAGTCGTGTCATGCTGTCATGTTATTTTTGTTAAGTATTGTTTGGCATTTCATCAAGGAAAGACTTACGCCTGAACAACCTTTACAAATTATTCAGTTTTATTGTCAAAATTCCACAAATCAAAAAAAAAAATAACACTTTCTAGTCAACCTACGACCTTGATACCCATGAGCAAATATTTAGCACCCATGAGCAAATATTTGGCGTTAAGAGCTATCTTTTTGCCATTGACCGATTCCCGATCCAACGTACCGGAATCATCGGTCCATATTTCTTCAAAAATGATGCCGGTAAGAACGTAACCGTCAATGGCGACCGTTATCGTGCCATGATAACCGACTATTTGATGCCTGAAATTGAAGCTCGTGATCTCGGACAAGGTTAGGTTAGGCGGACAAGGTTAGGTTAGGTTAGATAAGGTTAGGTTATGTTAGGTTAGGTTAGGTTAGGTTAGGTTAGGTTAGGTTAGGTTAGGTTAGGTTAGGTTAGGTTAGGTTAGGTTAGGTTAGGTTAGGTTAGGTTAGGTTAGGTTAGGTTAGGTTAGGTTAGGTTAGGTTAGGTTAGGTTAGGTTAGGTTAGGTTAGGTTAGGTTAGGTTAGGTTAGGTTAGGTTAGGTTAGGTTAGGTTAGGTTAGGTTAGGTTAGGTTAGGTTAGGTTAGGTTAGGTTAGGTTAGGTTAGGTTAGGTTAGGTTAGGTTAGGTTAGGTTAGGTTAGGTTAGGTTAGGTTAGGTTAGGTTAGGTTAGGTTAGGTTAGGTTAGGTTAGGTTAGGTTAGGTTAGGTTAGGTTAGGTTAGGTTAGGTTAGGTTAGGTTAGGTTAGGTTAGGTTAGGTTAGGTTAGGTTAGGTTAGGTTAGGTTAGGTTAGGTTAGGTTAGGTTAGGTTAGGTTAGGTTAGGTTAGGTTAGGTTAGGTTAGGTTAGGTTAGGTTAGGTTAGGTTAGGTTAGGTTAGGTTAGGTTAGGTTAGGTTAGGTTAGGTTAGGTTAGGTTAGGTTAGGTTAGGTTAGGTTAGGTTAGGTTAGGTTAGGTTAGGTATAAGAGCCCGAAGATTGTATACCAGATCAAGAGGACGCCAAACAAACCAAACACATCACCAAGTGTACAAGACAAAAAAGAAAATTCTGAGCCAGGCGATAAAAAGAAGTAAAAGACAGTGTTTCTTAGAGATATGCGACGACCTAGACTCAAACCCATGGGGACTAGCATATAAAATTGTTAAGAAGAAGCTTAAATGCTTAAATGCATCGCCACCGAAAGAAGCCGCTGTTCTCGATAGGATTGTCAAAAATCTTTTTCCTGAACAGACACCTCCTTACTGGATGGATCATACCAGCAGTGTATCAGTTACACCTGTTCCAGTTACCGTTCCTGAAGTTTTGAAAGTAATTTCAAAGTTCAAAGATAAAAAATCACCGGGTCCTGATGGAATCCCCAACCGGGTACTAAAGGAATTTGTTAACACTTGCCCGAACCAAATAATGCTGTTAATGGACACATGCTTGCAAAGAGGCTCCTTCCCTAAAATATGGAAAAGGCAGAAGCTAGTTCTTCTGCCTAAGGACAAGAAACCGGCTGAAAACCCATCATCCTACCGACCATTGTGCATGATTGATACGTGTGGTAAATTATTAGAAGGTCTAATATGTGGACGGCTAGAAGAGCATATTGAATGCATTGATGGCCTGTCAGAATTCCAATTTGGATTCAGGAAACGAAAATCTACAATGGATGCAATAAAAATAGTAGTTAACACAGCTGCGACTGCTATCCAAGGAAAAGGCGGAAAGCACGGCGGAAAAGAATATTGTGTGGTAGTAACACTTGACGTGAAAAATGCTTTCAACACTGCAAAATGGGATGAAATTGTAAATGCGTTGCAACGTATCAATACTCCATCCTATCTCGTGGAAATTGTCAAGGATTACTTTAGAAATAGATATCTGTCTTATGACACTGACGAGGGTCCTAAGGACTACAAGTTAACAGGAGGTGTTCCACAGGGTTCGGTGCTTGGACCATTATTATGGAACCTGATGTACGATGGTGTACTGAGACTACATCTACCAGACAACGCTAGGATTGTTGGTTTCGCGGATGATATTGCACTGGTGATAGTGGCAAAATACCTAGGAGAAGCAGAAACGGTAACGAATTCAAGCGTTAAATTGGTTCAATCCTGGCTTAACAAAGCAGGATTAACGTTGGCAGAACACAAGACTGAAGTCGTACTGATTAGTAGCCGCAAAGTGATGGAGGAGATACAAATTTTAGTTGGTAATTGTTCTATACGCTCCAAACCCTATCTAAAGTATCTTGGAGTGCTGATCGATATGAGACTATCATTCAAACCACACCTGATCTACATTAGTGAAAAAGCTAGAACGACGTTTATGGCTATATCTCGTTTAATGCCAAATACTAGAGGCCCAAAGTACTCCCAACGGAGATTGTTAGCAGGGGTTGTCAGAAATGTCATCCTGTATGCAGCTCCAACGTGGTCCCAGGCGATGAAATACCAATCATACAGAGATGAAATCGCCCCAGTATATAGGTTGGCGGCCCTACGAGTATGTTCGGCTTATCGGACGGTGTCGGATGCGGCGGCTTTGGTGATGGCAAACATGATACCTATTGACCTGCTTGCTAGTGAGACAAAATATGCTAACGACCTAAAATCAACGACAGCAAATATGACCCATGCGGAGGCCCAACGAATTGCAAGGGACAAATCCATCCATGATTGGCAAAACAGGTGGACGACATCCAGTGATGGGCGATGGACGTGTCGACTAATCCCCAATTTAAGAGTATGGCTGGATAGATCATATGGAGAATTGGACTACTTCTTGTCGCAGATGCTGAGCGGCCATGGTAGCTTCAAATACTACCTACATCGCATCGGCCGAGAAACAGACCCATTTTGCCCAAATTGTGAATATATCGTAGAGGATGCTGAACATGTTTTGTTTGAATGTCCTCGGTTTACAAATCGGAGGCTGCAGTTGGAGGAATCGCTAGGAGTTGCTTTGACTCCGGACAACTTAGTTGGTTTTATGCTATCCTCGCAAAGTAATTGGCAGTGTATAGCGACGTTAATTAGGTCCATTATGACCGAATTGTGCGAGCAAGAAAACTTACGACGAAGAAATGTTAGATAGTGATGGATCTTGAAGATCTTCCCCACCCTGTGAAGTAATACCTAAAGGTGGTCCCACAGGGCTGAATGGACAAGTGTAGAGGTGTTTTTAGCGGGTTAAAGTCCCGCACTATTTGCCAACTCCATCAGGCAAATGTCTTTCGACGATTTTCACCTCATTATAAAAAAAAAAAAAAAAAGGTTAGGTTAGGTTAGGTTAGGTTAGGTTAGGTTAGGTTAGGTTAGGTTAGGTTAGGTTAGGTTAGGTTAGGTTAGGTTAGGTTAGGTTAGGTTAGGTTAGGTTAGGTTAGGTTAGGTTAGGTTAGGTTAGGTTAGGTTAGGTTAGGTTAGGTTAGGTTAGGTTAGGTTAGGTTAGGTTGAATAGAGGAGACATTTAAATGTCTCATGTCAATGGACATACACTTAAGTCAGTGGTTCGGCCTGTTGTGCGCTCCTTATATATGATTTTTATACCCCACGGGTTACAGAAAATCGGTACTAGACACGTATTTTCTCAGTATCTTCCAGTCATATCCTCTGAGATGAGTCAAGTCTGGCAATATGTCGGAACCGAAATATCGGGATCTTGCATGTGTGAAAGCTGGGCAGTGACACAGAAAATGTTCCAGCGTTTCGATGCTTTCCCTGCATGCCCTGCACTCGTCGTTTTCTGCTAGTTCTATGCGATGAAGATATGCCTGTAAGCTTGTGTGTCCCGTTAGAATACTCATCATCTTACTATTCTCGATCTTGTTTAGTTTCAGAAAACTACTTGTTTTCTCCTCATTTGGGTCACCCCACAGTATCTTTGCAGTTGCTCCTACAGTTGCTCTATTCCACACAGTTTTGTGAGCCATCACTGCCCATTGCTTCAACTCATCCTTCGTGGCTTCGAAAGGTTTCCAATTTTCCAAGTTTATTACTCGAAGTTCTCTGCCCTTTGAAGCCAAGCTGTTTGCTCGTTCATTTCCAATCACTCCGTTGTGTCCCGGTACCCAGAAAATACGCAGTTGACCATGGACTGAGTAATTATTTATCGTTCTTTTACAGTGTAACACTGTTCTGGATTTGACCTTTTCCGATGTTATGCGGATGTGCGATGTTATGCGGACAAACCCGCTTCGATTCAGGCCTTGGAGCAAAACATCACGCGTGCCATTCGCCAGTTACCAGTCGAAATGCTCGAACGAGTCATCGAAAATTGGACTCAACGGATGGATCATCTAAGACGTAACCGCGGCCAACATATGATAGACATGATCCTCAAAAAATAAATGCCAAAGAATGTTCTTTCAAATGATAATAAACATTCCCCATTCAATTTGAATTTTCTTCACCTTCAAACGAGATAGTCGTTATTCCGAAGACTTAATGGTTTAAGTGGGACTCCCAATTCGAAGGACACAAGAATTACATATGTCGGTATCTTTAGTGATTACTTGGGTCTTACAGCCTCCAGTATACCTGTAGTATCTTCCAGGCGGAAATCTTTGTTACAAGTACACTTGAAGACCTGCACTTAGCAAAGCTTAAAGCCTAATATAGTGGAGTCACTTCAATCTACATAAATTGTCAAACAGGTCTAAAATAATTGACGTCCAATGTTTTTAAATTCATGGCACTAATGATTTCTGATTGGACCTATTGGATCTATCTGGAAATATTAGATTATGTTGGGTCCCTGATTACAGTGATGTAGTCGTCAACGAGGAGGCGCACCTAGTGCACACAAAGAGTCGGAGATGGAAATCTTAAAATCCAATATGCTACCATTTCATCAAGTCAACTTCTTCTATACATAGAACTATGTTTAGATGACTGGAATTATCGTCAACAATTTAGGGACGTTTGTATGTAGTCCACTCGTTTTTTTGATGGTCCAATGTTTCGCGAGTTCTGTCAGCGAGTTTCCCGGGAAATGTATGTCCAGCAGTATCTGTATATGTGGCCTTGTTGAATGCCTGTTACTGTTATCTTTCCTAGTATGTAGCTCAAGAGTCCTCCATTTTGGTTAAGTCTTACAATTGAACCTTGGTTTTCTTCAAGGGAATTACTGAAGCATGTAGTTATGAGGTCGACCAGATTATCGAGGATTGATTGGGAGTCTTCTCAAATTTCTGTTTATGGCAGGTTTAGTTATTTTTTTAGCGAGTTTGTACTCTGTTTATCCAGTACTGTCCACCCAATAATTTATAGATAGTACTGCCATTGTGTAAGAGTCTGAGACTGCAGAAATTATTGGTGCAGATGGCCCTGCTCTTCCAGACTTCTGGGTGGTAACCAAGGTTAATATCTCACCTTCTATAATGGGAGCTACGTTTGCCTGTTGTAAGTAAGGGGTGGATTCAGCATTAAGGATCAAATTGATCTGTCCCTTGGCCTTACTTATCTAGACAATTCTCCTAATATGGGTGGGCAGACCAGGATTGCAAACTTTTACCCTCTCGAGAATGTCAGCCGAGATGGATGATTCTTCTGTAAACCAGTTGAGGTCTCTGGGAAGACAAGGGATGTCGGCTTTCTCAACAACATCCAACTTGGTGTTCGGCCAGACCTCGTCTACTCGACAGCCGAGATGGATGATTCTTCTGTAAACCAGTTGAGGGCTCTGGGAAGACAAGGGATGTCGGTTTTCTCAACAACATCCAACTTGGTGTTCGGCCAGACCTCGCCTACTCGACTCTGAGCATTTTTATTCAGGTCTACCGATAATACAATACAGATAGTTATGAACTTTATTCTCCCCCTGATGTCACCTACATCGTTGCAGATTGGTGATGTGCCTGGCATCTCTGTAAGGAAAGCGAGTCAGTGGGCCATATTTAAGTGTTTGGGATTGATTCCACATGTTTTCAGTTGTCCTTAGGGATGCTAATCACATAACTGCAGTCTTTAACGACCATCACTAGACTTTCCTTCCTGAAGGTTTTGGTGAGGGTCCTGATGACTGTGGCGTTATGGCCTCCAGCATTTTGAAGGCAGGTATTCATCAGGTGATCTGATTTTTTGGTCATTATTTAGCCGTTAACACCACTGAAATTGTGGTCCTATCAGCCGGCTGAGTGGCTTCAATGACGTTCTTAGCCCATGTATATAGAAGCTTCCAACCGCGGAAGAACTCTGCACGAAAAAAAAAAATTCGTTTCTGCGAAACAAAATATTAGACAACTAAAATTCTCGTTTGTCGGAACTGAAATTTCGTTTGTTGTGACAAACTTATTTCGCGTATGCAATTTTTTGTTCTGACCAAAAGAATTTCAGTCGTCGTAAACGAGAAATGTAGTTGTCTAATATTTCGTTTCCCAGAAACGAATTTTTTCTTTGCGTGTGAGCGCTATCCGCTGATTGTTGTACCTGCTTTTTGTCGGTCAGACCTGTCCTGACCCCTTTTTAATGTACCACTTGTTGTGAGCACTAGCGGGGAACTTCTTTATCGGGTTTGTTCGACATGAGCCAAGACCAACGGACGGAAAGTATGACAACTGAATACACCCTTTCCATTGAAGAATCAATGCAGTTGGATTCAGAGCCCAGAGACCGCGTTTGTTTTTGTTGTATAGTTAGATTTTTGTTATCCATATAGTTCCCATGAGTGTAGGGGAGACACAAGTCTACAACAGCAAAGCCTCCGGTACTGTGGAAAGAACTGGGACCGATTAACCCTGACCGCAAACGATGTACCAATTGGCAAGAGGTCGCCGGTGTTAGGCGGGCTCGTTTTAAGTAAAGGGTCCGCCAAATAACTTTTTTTTTGAAAACATCGCGCAAAACATCGAGTGTAGCTGTGTGGCACGTAGCGCCGTCCTGTTGAAAACAAATCTTGCCAATATCCTCCTCTTCAATTTTTGTGAACAAAAATTCGTTCAACATGGCCCGATAACCATTGACTGTAACGGCCACTCCTTGCTCATGGCCCAATTATGCCTCTGGACCACAATCCGCACCAAATAGTGACTCGTTTTGGGTGCCCCAAATGCGACAATTTGTTTACATACCCGCCAAGATCAAAATGAGCTTCATCTGAAAAGATGATTTTTTTTGGCAAAATCGGCATCTTCTGTAAGTCGATCGCTCCCAGCGTTGTTCAAGCGTTGTTCAGCGTTGTTCAACCATATTCGTTCAGCGGAAGGATAAAACTATTTATCTGTCAAATCAGACATGAGCTAAGTGTTACCACTCACGAAATAAGCACTAGTTGAAAACGTTAGATGGCGGACCCTTTAGAACCACCAATTGGTAGACTATTTGGCGTTATTCAGAGTGCACTACATGGAAGCGGTCTACCGTTACACCCCTAAGGGTTACAATTATTGACTATAGAATGACTGTCTGTAAAGGAAACCAAACCAATTTGTCCATGGGTTTTAGATCCGTCAGTGCAACAATGCGGGTATTTCTTCATGTCTGGTAAACTTCCTCTCCATTCCTGTGTGGGTGGTTCTCTGGTATTATATTTCTTATCAAACTCTGAGTTTGATAAACATTGAGAAGCATCTCACAATCACAGCCATTCTTTCACAGACAATATCTGGAACTGCAACGAGTCTTTGTCAGTTCTCTTATGTGCAATTTTATAATAGGCAGTTCTTTGTAACTCCCTCAATTGTATATCATAAGTAAGTAAAAATCGCCATCTTCCACAATTCTGCCGTTTACATGAGTAGAGTGCAGTTGTGGCTTGTTTACATGTTCCATAATATTGAACTTCAAGTACACTTTTCTTTTTATAACAGCAGAGTGCTGGTGCTGGAATATATATACATCTCTCAAGAAGAGGTTGCAAGTCGCTGGAGTAATTCCCACATATTCCAGTTTCCCAGATGTATATAAGGGGAATTGGTTCTAAGTCGGGCAAGTTCACCTGCTTTGTAGTTCCTTTGTATCTCCATATGCCAAGGCACCCAAAGCAGGTGACTAATGAACTGTTCAGACATCGCGTTAGGATATACATATGTAACTAAGAGTGTCTCTAATCTGTTGAACTTTCTGGGGAGTTCGCAGAAATTATTCAGACCCACCCATTCTTGCTAACAGCGGTGGTAATACAGATGTTTAAATTTCGGAGTTAGAAAGTACCCCCATTTTTGCAAGTCTACTGTGCTTCTTCATTTGTATGCGTATCTTTAGTGCCAGATACCCAGCCCAAAGTTATATTGCGCTGTTCCTTGAGAACCCTCAGCTCTCTGCGTCAGCAGCTGGCTAGCTTCCACCTGCTGTTCCTACTGAGTATTACTTATAGAGCTGCTTGGCTATCTACGCTAATATTCATCTTAAATATTTCGAAATTTATTCTTCTGCATTATTAAATGCAAATATTTATGACTGTCTTGATTTCCTAAAGGATTAATGCAATGTGCTGCAAATTTAACCGTTTTTTGTTTTTCAATCTTATTCTGAAATTGTTTAATTTGTAACAAAATTTAATTGCTTCTCTGACATCAAATTAAAGCCTAACTCAGTATCTTTGTTAAAAGATTATAAGTATAAATTATTTTTTTATTTTTCTTTTTCTTCTTCTTAATCTCTACTGATGTTATTTTATCTCTTGTCCTTAACAATGATCCTACTTTTCTTTGCAAAGCCTTCTTTATTTCGAAAGTGCTCCATTACAGTTTCATTCAATCTTGTAAATCCTCTCTGCAACAAAGCAATTTCCATCCAACTAATCCTTGTGTCAGTCATAATTTTATCTTTTTTTGTCGTAGTCATTTCTCTGGCTTCGTCCTCTTTGACTACTTGCAGTTTCGCCTTCATCCATCCGTAAGACTTCAATTTGTTATTTTGTGTCTGTAAGCATAATCTAAAATTTGCAATCATGTCGCCTAACTTTTACTTTGTGTCTATTGTGCCAACTTAGCAGCCATCTCCTGAGTGTTCTTGTCGCCAAGGATTTCTTTTCATTTCGTACCTTTGTCGTCCTTGTGGGTCAGCAAATTTTATGCATTCCATAAGAATGCACATAAATGAGAATTTTCCCAAACGAGTTTAGGTTTTTTGTACAGACGAAAAACTACTTCAGATAATCTCTTAGATTGATATGACATACTGTGATGGTGATACTATAAAATATTCAAACGATATTACATACCAAAGGAAAACATATTTGATTTACCAAAAAATCTTCAAGGTTTAATGTATCAAAAATTAAATTGTCAAGGAACATCTATAGAGTGGCCATTGTTGTGTATGATAAATTCTTAATAAATTTGCATAAAGTATACGTTTAAATCTGAGGAATCCCTACGGGAAATGAAGCGACAATTTACCTGAGTCTACTGATAACAGTACTTGTTCAATTACAATCTATCACTAATCTGATAACATAGGATTGATGCGTAACAATTAATGAGGGTTAAAGGCACCAAAGACCAGAATACCAGTTGGGTTATACATAAAGGGTGGTCGAACCATAATGCATGATGTTAATTGTGAGTCACACCTTAACGTCAAGTTTTTTGCTCAGCTTAATTTGACATTTGTTGGTTTAGTGTTTGACACATTCAACCATGTAAGGGTACACAATTGAACAGCGCTTTTATATTGTTGAAGCCTTTTACGAAAATGGGCGTTGAAATAAAAATGCATTTCGACGACGACGAGGCACACTTTCACCGCAGTGAATTCGTTAACAAGCAGAATTGCCTCATTTGGGCAAATGATAATCCGTGAGTGATTGTTGAAAAGACGAAGCATCGAGATAATAACGGATTTCTTGTGGAAAATTGAGGATATGGACCTTGCCGATATTTGGTTCCAACAGGATGGTGCCTCTTGCGAGAAATTCAATGACCGTGTTATCTCACGTCGTGGCGATGTTAATTGGCCGCTACGATGTGTCATGTAGTTGGACACCGTTGGACTACTTTCTTTGGGGATATTTAAATGAAAAGTGTACACCAATAAGCTAAGAACAATTCAAGAGCTAAAGGATGAGATAAAATCGGCACATTAACGACATTGAACCTCAATAACGTCTCAGAGTCATTGATAAAATATGGACCACCGAATAAAGGTATGCCGCCCATATTTTATTTCACACATAATTGTCATAGGCCCTTCTACCATGATAAAATGTATTAAGATAATTCTCTAAAATATTGTTGTTTTATTTACAGTTAACATCGTGCATTTGGGATGGACCACCCTTTATATTCTTAGCAGATGACTAGTTGGGTTATTTTCTTCTTAGTAGACGGCCAGAGGAATTATCTACTCCTTTGTAGAAGTTCAGTTGGGTTATCTACATACACTTTAGTCCACGATCGGTTATCTACTCATTAGTTGACGACCAGTTGGGTTATCTACGTCTTAGTTTACGACCAGATGGCTTATCTACTCTTCAGTTGACGGATTGTAGGGTTATATTCTCGTCAATAAACGACCAGTTGTGTTATCTATTGCTTAGTAGGCGATCAGTTGGGTTATCCACTTTTTATTAAACGACCAGTTGGAGTATCTGCTCGTTATTAAGTGACTCGTTGGGTTATCTATTCCTTAATAGACGACCAGTGATGTTATCTAAACTTTGTACATGAACAGTTAGATTATCTAATACTAGCTAGTGGGGTTATATACTTTAATAGAAAACCAGTTATGTTATCTACCCCTTAGTAAATGATCAGTGGGGTTATCCACTCTGTATTAAACGGCCAAGTGGGTTATCTACTTCTTATTAGATGACCAGAGGGTTTATCTACTGCTTGGTAGATGATGAGTTGGGTTATCTACACCTTATTGGAGAAAGAGTTTGTTTATCTAGTCCTTATTAGACGACCAGTTGGGTTATATACTCCTTATTTGACGACCAGTTGTGTTATCTACTCCTAAATTGACGGCTAGTAGGGTTATATACTTTAATAGACAACCAGTTTGATTATCTACTCCTTATTAAACGGCCAAGTGGATTATATACTTCTTATTAGATTACCAGTTGGTTTATCTACTCCTTATTAGACGACCAGTTGGGTTATCTAGATATTGCCAGTTGGGTGGTATATCTTGTTGGGATATGACCAGTTGGGTTATTTACTGCTTTGTTGGCGGACAGTTGGCTTTTCTACTCCATAGTAGACGACCAGTTGGGTTATCTACTCCTTAGTTGGCGGCCAGGTGAGTTATCTACGCTTTAGTCGACGACCAGTTGCGTTATCTAGTCCATTGTTGACTACCATTTCGGTTATCTACTACTGAGGTGTAAGTCTCTTCTTTCCAAATTAGTTTTGAAAAAAGTACTAGGCGTTGTTGTGCAAGCAAATCAATTTTTCCGGATTTTGGGGGTGTCCGGCAAATTTTATAGAATAAACGTTTTACTCGCCAAGACCTACAACTAAAATAGTATCGCGGTGTTTGGTTTTTGGACTGTCGCACTATGTTATCTACTCCTTAGTAGGTTTATAGACTCCTTAGTATATGACCAGTTGTTTTATATACGTACTCCTTACTTGGTTTATATACTCATACTACTTAGTTGACGATTGGCTTATCCACTCCTTAGGTGACGGCTAGTAATGTTATATTCTTCTTAATATACGACTAGTAGGGTTATCTGCTCCTTAGTTGACGAAAAGTTGGTTTATAAACTCCTTAGTGGACGATCAGTTGGGTTATCTACAGCTTTGTATACGACCAGTTGTGTTATCTACAGCTTTGTATACGACCAGTTGTGTTATCTACACCTAAGTAGACGACCAGTTGATTTATTCACAACTTAGTACACGTCTCTTTGTGTTATCTATCTCTTAGTAGATGACCAGTATGTTTATCTGGTTCTCATTAGACGACCAGTTGGGTTATCTTCTCCTCGATAGACGATCAGTTGTTTTATCTATTCCTTAGTAGAAGACCAGTTAAAGTGTAAGGTTATGTATATATTATTTTAATCTAGTACTTTTTAGTGTCATAAGGTGGAAATTCACCACCTCTAATAACAACGTCATATTAAAGTTATCGGTTGTTGTCATATAAAAGGGACAATCTGTGATACGATCCGGAATTTATGAGTAACTGCCCGTTTATAAGGTCTTATAAGTAAATGGATACGTATAGACATTGTACACATATAAGAGTATAACAGCAAAGACTTCAAAACTATGTCACTAGTATTCTTGAAACTATTTTCGTCGGATAAAAATCTTTATAATTTCTTCTTTTTGATGTGAAGTTTTAAATTTTATTGCGATTACGTAGTCCAAAATATTGTACCTAACACTCGTTGCCGGATAGCTCATGCAGACAAGCTTATATTCGTTAAATTTTCGGAGTACCCACAAAATCACTGTATTTGACAACGCCTTGATTGAGACCAAAAGAGAGTTTCCGTAGAATGATATGCAATGTTCTTCACTGTGCTGACCAATAAGAACTGAATTCTGACTGATTTCTCTCTCTTACCCTATCGCATTCGCATGGGTATTCTGTTGCTGGCATAATACTTGAATATGAATGCGCTCCGCCTATTATTCGCTAATTATCAACACAATTTCAGTCATGTGGGCCGGATAAAAAAATTGGACTACAGTTAGAATTCTTGGAAACCTATCAAATTTAAATACACTTGAATTTCAGTCTTATCAAAATAGAAATTTAAAAAAAATGTTTTCACTTCAAACATTTTAAAATCTTATCATCGATTAGAACCCAACAATCTACGATTACGCTTTCCCAGAAATGAAATTGGTAAGTACTTCAGCGCGTGATTATTGGAATATGCAAAAAGCAATTATTACTGCAAAAGAAAAACAAAGAATTTTTATTTGTTTATTAATTAAGATATAACTATGTACTAGTGGCGAGCGACTTAAATTATCTCGGTAGAGTATTAACTGCGTCTGGAGGATCAGAAGTGGATATTTGCTTACCGACTGAATAGAGCGAGGCAAGAATTTAGAGCCCTAGAGGAGGTCCAGAAGACATAGAAGATACAGGGAAACATTCCTATATTCTGCAATAAGACTATTGGTAAAACTCAACCATTCGTCAGCGGATGTCTTCGACTAATATTGCCGATTCAGTGGCCGAATATAATATCGAACCAAGCTTTGTACGAGAGATGTTAGCAATAACCTATGAATGCTGATATCAAAAATATGAAGTGGCGATGAATAGGGCATATGCTGAGAAATCCAGAAGGAAGTATTGTCAAAGAAACCCTAGAATGAAACAAACAAGGCTGCCGCCGCAGATGAAGACCAGCTCAAACATGGAGACGACAAGTTCCCGACAAACTAAACAAGGCTCAACAAGTAAAAAGGGTTCGACAATGTTACGGGTACTAATAAACTCATTATACCAAATTTCAGACTTATTCGTTGAAATTTGGGGTTTTTGGTTTTTGATTTTATTACTGGAAAATCTTTGGATATGGAGCAAATCATGAAACGATCCTCTTTGTTTAAGTAAATTATTAAAAAAAAAGCGAACGCTGCAATTTTTAGACCGCAAATTTTTTTAGCAAAACTCTTCACCTGAAAAATGTGGTATATATGGTTTAAATAGCTTTTTAAGAGCTACATCTACACTGGGACTACAACAAAATAAAATTTTATTTGTATTCATTTTATTGAGATGAATTCTTGCCAAAATAGGATATAAACTGCAAAGTTTCAGCTGAATTTCTTAGAAAATGTGATGTTTATGGCTTAAATAAGCCTTTTTGGCAGCGACATCTATAGGAGGACTATAACAAAATATAAACTGATATAAAAAAAATTTCTGCGATAAATTCTTGTCGTAATTAAATACAAACTGCAAAGTTTTAGTTAAAATGCTTAGAAAATATGGTATTTATGGCTTAAATGCGTATATTTTGGAGCGACCTCTGTATGGAGACTATAACAAAATATGAAACGATTTGACAAAATTTTTGCTGTGAAGAATTCTTGTCAAAATATAATACAAACTTCAAAGTTTCTGCTGAATTGCTTTAAAAATGTGGTATCTATGGCTCAAAATCCGTATTTTGGGGCGACCTCTATAGGGGAGCTATATCAAAACATTGACCGATATGGCCCATTTGCAATCCCAAACAACCTGCAACTATAAGAAATATTTATACTAAATTTGATCAACCTAGCTCTATTATTACGGACTGTAGCGTGATTACAACAGACGGACATGGCTAAATCGTCTTAGAATTTTACGACAATTAAGAATCTACACGGGGCAAAATCGTCTTTTTTGATATGTTTTAATCGAAAGAAAATATATTTGGAACACAAATTTTGAAATATTTTATATCTCTGAGCAAATAAATTTTATTTGAAAACCAATACAATTTATTTGGAACGAATATATTAATATATTAGAATAAAATATATTTGCGAACTAAATCTCTCAAATATAATATGTGTTTAAATACAAATAAAATTATTGCTTAGAAATTTCTCCAAATATACTTTACTTAAAAAGATTTTCAAAACTTTGCTGACTTTTTCAAATTTCAGTTTTAATTTTTTCTTTAATTCGAATTGTACCTCCCAGTCATAATACCATAAGTAGCATTAACTTCCTTCCCAAGTCATCTTTTGTTGTCAATCCTCCAAGTAATTTCTTTATATCCAACATTATACGATTTCAATTGTTAATATTTATTATTTTTACAAAAATCTAAAAAAAAAACTTTGAATTGCTGAAAAATGTCACACATTTAAGTTATCGATATATTTTCTGAATACTTAGGTTGAAGAGAAGAGTTAGGTTAGGTTCAAGAGTTCTGAATACTTAAATGCAAATTAATCTTTGTTTGGGAAATAATAGTCTCAAATAAAAACCAGTAAGGAAAGACAGATAGTCGGGCGGGGACGACTATATAATACCCTACACCTACCTACCAATGCGAAAATGGGCATTCCGATAAGAATTTGGCAGTGTTCATACATGTAATAAGCAATCTCTCTCTGCCGATTTTCGTACTGATCGGATATAAAACACGGTTTCTACAGCGCTTACATGTCAAATCGGGTGTAACATATATATAGGGACTATGTTTAAATCTGAACCGATTTTCCTCGAATTTGGCAGTGTATGAACACTGTAATAGGAAAACTATCTCTGTTAAATTTCGTACTGATCGGATATAAAACACGATTTCTACAGCGCTTAAATGTTAAATCGGGTGGAACATATATATGGGGGCTATATCTAAATCTGAACCGATTTTCCCCGAATTGCGCAGTGTTTTTTCATGTAATAAGAGAACTTTCTCTGCCGAATTTCGTGCAGGTCGGATGTAAAATACGGTTTCTACAGCGCTTTCATGTCAAATCGGGTGAAACATATATATGGGGACTATATCTAAATCTGAACCGATTTTCCCCGAATGTGGCAGTGTTTATTCATGTAATAAGAGAAGTCTCTCTGCCAAATTTCGTACTGACCTGATTTAAAATACAGTTCCTACAGCGCTTACATGTCAAATCGGGTGAAACATATATATGGGGGCTATACCTAAATCTGAATGGATTTTTTCCGAATTTGGTAGTGTTCATTCACGTAATAATAAAACTCTCTCTGCCGAATTTCATAAAGATCGGATGTAAAATGTGGTTTCTACAGCGCTTACATATCAAATCGGGTGAAATATATATATGGGGACTATATCCAAATCTGAACCGATTTTAACCAATTTCAATAGGGATCGTCCTTGGGCCAAAAAAGAGCACTATGCTAAATTTCATCACAATCGGACCATAAATACGACCTGCACTTTGATCACAAGAATACATGGACAGACAGACGGACAGACAGACGGACAGACAGACAGATGGACAGACAGATGGACAGACAGACGGACATGGCTAAATCGGCGCCACGAAATAACCCCCAAGTGAAATAACCCCCAAGCCGAAAATGAAATAACCCCCAATGAAATATGCCCCAAATGAAATGAAATAACGCCCAAAGATTAAATGTGAAATAAAGTCCAAATTAAATGAAATAATAGCCAAATAATAAATGAAACAACCCCCAAAAAATATTAGTTAAATCAAAAATAAATAATTCCCCCAAAAAAAGTGAAATAACCCCCAATGAAAAAAACCCCAAACAAATGAAATAAACTCCAAATTAAATTTATTCGTCTAGACAAATATTTTTTTGTGCAATATACAGGGTTGCCCATATTCGACGGACCCCATGTTTTTTTGGGCCCATTCCAATCGACGAGGCTTGTCCGCAGGCAACAATCTTTGCGTCAATTGAATTTTGTACGGGAACAAATGCAAATCAACGCGAATAATCCGTTGTAAAGTGGACCGAGCCATGCCCAACTGCTGAGAACGGCGTTTTTGGGATGTTCTTGGGGACCTCTCAACACTGGCTCGTACGGCAGCGATATTCTCGGCCGATCGCCTTGGTCGACTTTTATTTGGCCTCTTCGGATTAGAAAGAGCCTCACCAGTCGAAAATTTTTCGTATAAACGCTTAATGGTGTTCTTAGAAGGCGCACTTCTCACATTTTTTAATATTTTAAAAGCACGTTGAGTTTTCACAATTGACTTCTTCTGTTGAATGTAAATTTCAACTATTTCGCGTGGCGTGTATTGTTCCATGGTAAAAATCTGCTTGGACTGACGCTTCAAACGCGGTATGTCATTAAGCGATCTGACATCTCTGTCAAAAGTTATGGCGTTGCCAGATGGGTCCGTCGAATATGGCAGACCCTGTACATAATTTTTCCCGAAAACAGTTTGTAGTATTTACAGAAACGCTTGTTCGGAATCCCCAATAGGCCGACGAAACAAATTAGAATAAAAACTAATGGGAATACCTGCAATTGCAAATTGATAGAAACAACGTTTCAACTGCTTTGCAACTGAATGTTGGAACAGAAAATATAAGAAAATAGTAATCCTGGCGAAAAATTAAAAAAAAATGTTTCTGAACTATTTTTTGTAATGCATTACTATTTCTTGACGTTTGAAAACTTTTGGCATATAATACATGAGAATTCATGAAAACTTTTGGAAGAGAATTCTCTTCCAAACTATTTCACATATGAATTTCAGTTCTCTTCCAACACTTGAAGAAAAAGTAATGCAGACGAAAAATATGTTAAAAAATCGCTGCGATTTGTTGACCTATTTTTCGTCTGCATTATTATTTCTTCATGCTTGAAAACTGTTGGAAGAGAACTAAAACTTCGTGTGTGAAATATGTTGGAAGAGAAAACATGAATAGGAATTAATGGAGACGAAAAATAGGTTTAAAAATCGCGGCGATTTTTTGACCTTTTTTTCGTCTGCATTACTATTTATTCATGCTTGGAGACTGTTGGAAGAGAACTGAAACTTCGTGTGTGAAATATGTTGGAAGAGAAAACATGAATAGGAATTAATGGAGACGAAAAAAGGGTTAAAAATCGCGGCGATTTGTTACCTATTTTTCGTCTCCATTAATTCCTATTCATGTTTTCTCTTCCAAAATATTTCCATAAAATTTTCTGACATGAAGAAATAGTAAAGCAGACGAAAAATATGCCAAAAAATCGACGCGATTTTTGTCTCTCTGTTTCACTTGCTTTATCTTTTCTTCAATTTTTCTCTTACAGCAGTATTCATTCTTAAATTGTTAAAAGGGAACAAACCCAATCAGTTCCTTTACTGATCGGCTCTCTAGCAAAATATTCCCAAATCTTATTTTACTTACCATTTCCAAACATTTAAAGCTTATCAATTTCATGATATAATGCAATCGTACCATCTGGTATGTTTTCTGTAATCTGCTATCCATGACTCTACAACTTAAATTTACCTATTTGTTATAATTTAAAATTTGTAAATTTTCTTCTCTGAATCACTATTAAGAACTGATTACTACTCTCAAGATCCACCCTAAAGTTACCCCGTTCAATATGTTCATTCGATTCTCACCGCCTAACGACAAGGAAGCGATATCTAACAATTTTATTATTAAAAACTTTCCTAAATTTTATTTTGAATGTCAATGAAGTAATCCCCAAATAAAATGAAATACGGCCCAAGAAAAATTTGATTTCGATGAAAATGAAATAAATCCCAAACAATGAAAAAATCCCCAAAACCCAAAATGATAAAATAAATCCCAAATTCATTTTATTTTGGGTTTTATTTCATTTTGGTCTTAGTAAAAAAAATTAAAAAAACTTGAAAAAATGAAATGAAACCCAAAGTTAATGAAATTTCACCCAAACCCAATTTTGAATCTTTTTTTTGGGTGTTATTTCATTTTCGGCTTGGGTGTTATTTCACTTGGGGGTTATTTCACTGCGCCGGCTAAATCGACTCAGAAAGTGATTCTGAGTCGATCGGTATAATAAACATCTATCTCTTCTCCTTTTAGGTGTTACAAACAAATGCACAAAGTCATAATACCCTGTACCACAGTGTGGTGTAGGGTATAAAAATTGGATAGAAACAAAGATTTGTTTAAAACAACATATTTCCAAATATATATTTTTTGTGTGTAAAAAAAATATTATATGTTTAGAGTGTACGCTAAACATATATATGTTTCAAGCCGAATATGTTTGGGAGAATATACTACAGAAGCGATTATTTTTCAGCGTGTATATACTTTATGGGGTCTCACATCAATATTTAGAGGCGTTACAAACGGAGTGACAAAATGAATATACCCGCCATCCTATGGTGGAGGGTATAACAAATTTTCTATTAAAAAAAATTTCCATTAAATTTTCGATAAATAAAAAATTTCTAAGAAATTTTAAAATAAATATAAAATTTCTATGAAATTTTAAAATAAATATAAAATTTCTATGAAATTTTCGATAAATAGAAAATTTCTATAAAATTTTCGATAAATAAAAAGTGTCTATGAAATTTTCGATAAATTAAAAATTATAAGAAATTTTCTTCTTGCCACCTTGGTAGCACCAAAACAAACTGAACTAAATAAAACATAACAAGTTAAAAACGTTAAGTCTTATATACCCTAAACTATGGATTACATTCAATTCTATTACTGGAAAATCTTTGGATATGGAGCAAATCTTCAAACTATCCTTTTTGTTGAAGCAAATATTAAAAACCAGTAAGGAAAGGCAGAAAGTCGGGCGGGGCCGACTATATAATACCCTACACCTCCCTAACAATGCGATAAATATTATCTAATTCTGAGCCGATAATCGCTAAATTAAGCAATATTTGTTCCTAAATTGAGAAACATCTTTCCGGAAAATATCAATGATCGGAAGTAAAGTACAACTTCTATAGCGCTTTGATACTAAATCAGGAGGAACATATATATGGAGGTTATATATAAATCTGAACCGATTTTCCCTGAATACTCATTCATGAAAAAAGACCTCTTTCTGTAGAATTTCGTACTGATCGGATAAAATACAGTCTCTACAGCGCTTACATGTCAAATCGGTGGTAACATATATATGGGGGCTATATCTAAATCTGAACCGATTTTCTCCGAATTTGGCAGTATTCCTTCGAGTAATAAGAAACCTTTTTCTGCCGAATTTCGCACTGATAGTATATAATATACAGTTTCTACAGCATTTACATGTCAAAACGGGGGTAACATATATATGGGGGCTATATCTAAATCTGAGCAGATTTTCTCCGAATTTGGCAGTATTCCTTCGATTAATAAGAAACCTCTTTCTGCCGAATTTCGCACTGATCGGATTAAAAATACACTTTTTACAGCGCTTACATGTAAAATCGGGGGTAACATATATATGGGGGCTATATCTAAATCTCAACCGATTTCCCTCAAATTTGGCAAAATTAATTCATGTAATAAGAAACCTCTTTCTGCCGAATTTCGTACTGATCGGATTAAAAATACACTTTTTACATCGCTTACATGTAAAATCGGGGGTAACATATATATTGGGGCTATATCTAAATCTGAACCGATTTTCTCCGAATTTGGCAGTATTCCTTCAAACCTCTTTCTGCCGAATTTCACACTTATCGGTTATAAAATAAATTTTTTACGGAGCTTACATGTGAAATCGGGGATAACGTATATATGGGGGCTATATCTAAATCTGAACCGATTTCTTCCAAATTTAACAGTGTTCATTAATATAATAAGAGACCTCTTTCTGCTGAATTTCATACTGATCGGATATCAAATAAAGTTTTTACAGGCTTACATGTCAAATCGGGGCTAACATATATATGGGGGCTATATCAAACTCTGAACCGATTTTAACCAAATTAAATAGGGATCGTCCTTCGGCCAAACAAAAGATATGTGTAAAGTTTCGTCAAGATCGGGCCATAATTGCGACCTGTACTTTGATTACAAGAATACATCTACAGACGGACAGACGGACATAGCTAAATCGACTCAGAAAGTGATTACAAGTCGATCGGTATAATAAACAATGGATCTATCTCTTCTCCTTTTGGGTGTTACAAACAAATGCACAAAGTCATAATACCCTGTACCACAGTGTGGTGTAGGGTATAAAAATGAACGCCGCAAGTTTTAGTTAAATTTTAGACCCCACATTCTTTAGCCAAACTTTTCATCTGAAAAATTTGGTATTTTTGGCTTACGGGGACTACTACAAAATATAAACTGACTAAATTTTTTGAGATGAATTCTTGCCAAAATGGAATACATACTGCAAAGTCTCAGCTAAATTGCTTAGAAAATGTGGTGTTTATGGCTTAAACAAGCGTTTTTTGGAGCGACATCCGTAGGTAATATTCAATATTTTATTACTCACAAAGTGAGGGTATACCTAAGGCGGTTTACCCGACAGAAACTTTCTAACTTGTTTTGATTACTGTTACTGAACCAAAGTTTCTAAAATAGAGTTGTCAATTTAAAGTTTTCCACCTTGAAAGCAAAGAGGCTTTATTTAAAGCCATCGTATCAAAATACCGAATTTATTTCTAAAAAATCTAGAAATCATATTTACATAATTAGTTGTAGAACTATTAATGACGTGCATAAATTTGCAAGTATAGGAATATATTTATATATGTATATTTGGTATTATCAATCAATACATGACAATATATTTCTTATCACTGATTACACTATGCCACAGCTACATACGGTGTTCTTTAATTTAAATTTGAAATTTACAATAAAAAGAATTTACAATTCATATATGAACATTATCAAGTTTTGATATATTTTGGAATCCAAACATCTAATATCAGTTTGAAGACCCAAATGTTCTGAATAAAGTTTTTACATCGTCATTGTGGATTAAGTACAGATAACAGAAAATAAAACCAGTAAGGAAAGGCTAAAGTCGGTCGGTGCCGACTATATAATACCCTACACCACTCTCGTAATATTGAATAACTCTGATATATAAATTTTGTAATTCATGTATAAATTGTTTACATAAATTTACTTTTGGGACATTTTATACTTAAATAATACCCTGTACCAAAGTGTGGTGTAGAGTATAAAAACAATTGGATCTAAAGAGCCAAATCGGATGAAACATATATATGGGAGCTATAGCTAAATCTTTACCGATTTTCTTCAAATTCGGCAATGTTGGTTCATGAATCAAGAAACTCTACTATTCTAAATTTCAAAACGATTGGATGTAAAATATAGCTTCTATAGAACTAAAGGGCCAAATCGGACGAAACATATATATGGGAGCTATAGCTAAAACTTAACCGATTTTCTTCAAATTCGGTAGTGTTGGTTCATGGATCAAGAAACTCTACCATTCTAAATTTCAAAACGATTGGATGTAAAATACAGCTTTTACAGGACTAAAGGGCCAAATCGGACGAAACATATATATGGGAGCTATAGCTAAATCTTAACCGATTTCAACCAAATTTAAGAGCGATTTTAACAGCCGCGAAATACTCTAAACTGCAAAATTTCAGAACGATCGGAGTGAAATTGCGACCTGTAGTCGACGAACAACTTTACATGGACAGACGGACGGACGGACGGACAGACATCGTTAAATCAGCTAGTGATTCGGAGTCGATCGGTATACTTTAAGGTGGGTCTAGCTGTGTTATTTTAAGGTGTTACAAACATCTGCCGTGAAACAAACTTATAATACCCTGTAACACAGTGTGGTGTAGGGTATAAAAATATAGTTTTTGCAAAAAATATAAGAAATGATTTGTTGCTGTATACTGTTAGCTTTCGGGGATTTTTGGCATTATTTAAAAAATATAAAGATGTACAATGAAATAT
The DNA here is from genome assembly GCA_963930755.1 of Eudasyphora cyanicolor. Taxonomy (NCBI): domain Eukaryota; kingdom Metazoa; phylum Arthropoda; class Insecta; order Diptera; family Muscidae; genus Eudasyphora; species Eudasyphora cyanicolor. The sequence continues at coordinate 56,063,280 of OZ005735.1, forward strand.
GAAATATTCAAAATGTTAGCTTTACATATTTTGAAATTAAAATATCCGATATCAATTCTAGCATTTAGTTAAATCGGCTTTGTGGATTAAGTGCAGCGGGAAGTAAATTTTTTTATTTTCCTAAAAATTGAGAAAGTTTTTGTTTTAGTTGCACAGTGTTAACTTTCGGGGATTTTTTGGCAGTATTTTATGAGACCCCCCAAATTAATTAATATGTAGATTTTGATTGGTTAGTGATTTCGCTATTCGTCTACTGCTCGTCCGATGTTCGTTTTTTGCTTTAACCAATAATAATGGATTAGTTAACATTTCGTCATTTTGCTGAATTCTTGAAAACCTTATCGCACGTCACTTATATCAGCATTCGAAATAAAATGAAATTGATATACCCTCCCGCAAAAGAAAGGGGTGTGTTGTCATTTCGTGTGCAAAATGCAAAATTTTGTGAGTTAATAATAATCTCAGCTATGTGTCACACAGATCGGCTCAGAATTATGTATATGTATATACATAGCTCCGATATAGAAGCCACATTTTGCAACGAATTTTTGCAAAATTTATCATGGGGAAATTGGGAGCTCAAAACCGGACAATGCCATGCTCCGACGGTCTCTTTTGATATCTGTGCCCAGCAGGAATTTTCCGGTCTACTGGAAAAGGTAAACACATCTCCGAACAGTGGCGACATTTTGTTGGTAATGTAGGTATTATGGGAAAACACGAGATCTATTCACAGATACAGCGAAAAACAATTTGGTGATTGGTGGATAAATTTTTCCACACAATGTTACATGGATATCTCCCAATCATTTAAAAGCTAATTACATTGATCACATAATGAAGAACTGTCAATAAGTAAAAAAATGATTATTCTGCTCCCCCTTGCCAAAAAGTAAACCGATTTGTTTCAGAAGTAGAGAAAACCATAAACAACATAAACACAAAACAGACACTCATCGTTATTGGTTACGTGAACATTGACATCTCAAGTGAGAACAGAACAGCAAAGAACTATGTTGATGCTCTCATGGCAAACGCATAAGAATGTATCGTAAACGAAACGACAAGAGAAGACATAAACAAAAATATATACAACAAGTAAAAGCGTTAAGTTCGGCCATCTTATATACCCTCCACAATGGATTGCATTCAATTCTATTACTGGAAAACTCTTTGGATATGGGGCAAATCATGAAACGATCCTTTTTGTGTAAGCAAATTATTAAAAAAAAATAGTAGGGAAAAACTAGTCGGGCGGGGCCGACTAAATAATACCCTACACCTCCCTAACAATGGGAAAATGGGCATTGCGATAAGAATTTGGCAGTGTTTCATACATGTAATAAGAAAACTCTCTCTGCCGAATTGTGTACTGATCGGATATAAAATACGGATTCTACAGCGCTTATATGTCAAATCGGGTGAAACATATCTATGGGGGCTATATCTAAATCTGAACTGAATTTCCCAGAATTTGGCAGAGTTCACTCATGTGGACTTCAGAGCTAACGGCTATGAAAACGACCTGCAACAAGCTATTCAATAAGGCTAAATCTACTGGGGTCGCTGATGATTGGGATGCCTATAAAGAGCAACTCAAGATCTATAAGAAGGAGCTTAGAAAGGCGCAAAGGCACTCTTGGTATACCTTCTGTGGTGAAGTGGAAAAGGTCTCCGACGCCGCTAGGCTGAGGAAGATATTATCTGTTTCACCCAGTACAGTGGGATATTTACAGGATGAGGCAAATAACTGGACCAAAAACAGCGAGCAGTCGCTCAATGTACTGCTCGACACACATTTCCCGGGGAACTCTGTAACAGAACCCGAGGATCAGCAGGACCAACAAGAGTGCGAGTGGACTGCGAGCGTCGCTAGCTTCTTGACTGAGAGATCGTCCACTGGATATATATAGCAGTAGTTCGTCCAATACTGTTATACGGTATTGTGGTATGGTGGACGGCAACTGACAAACTAACCATCACCAACCTACTAACAAAGGTTCAGAGAACTGCCTGCCTGAGCATAAGCGGAGCCTTAAGGACTACAGCGACCGAGTCTTTACAAGCCCTACTCCATATACTGCCGATTAATATTGTGGCGAGAGAAGTAGCAACCAACGCGGCAATAAGATTAAACTGCCTATCAATGTGGAGGTACAAGAACTATCGTCACATGAGGATATCAAAGTGTAGTGCTATGGTAACCGACCGAGTGGGTACACCTTCGAGAGAAATTACATCATATGATTCCCGCCAGAGATGAATGGGTCGGCAGAATACCAGGTAATAGAAACCATCTCCACTTTTACACGGATGGTTCGAAGCTTGATGGAAAGGTTGGCTTCGGAGTACACTGTGAAGAACTTAGTCTGGATATAGCTCACAGACTACCAGATACCTGCCGAAATAATGGCAATATGGGAAGTCGCCAAGTGGCTGAGTCGCAACATAGTAACCAACACTGGCGTTGTCATTTACTCGGACAGCCAGGCTGCCATCAAATCTCTGGAGGCAACATCCCTAAATTCACAAACAGCCCTCGACTGCCGCAGATCTCTTAACGAGATGGGTGGCTAAATCGTCTTAGAATTTTACGACGATTAAGAATATATATACTTTATGGGGTCTCAGATCAATATTTAGAGGTGTTACAAACGGAGTGACAAAATGAATATACCCCCCATCGTATGGTGGATGGCGGGGGGGGAAATGTTAAACCAGACAAAACAGAAATATATCTATTTACAAGGAAAAGACAGATTCATCCTTTTATAGTGCCTCGATTCCTGGATAAGAATATTCCCATATCCAAAAAGATAAAATACTCGGGATTAATCTTGGATCAGAAACTGATCATATTGAAAAAAGAGCTACCAAGGCCCACAGATTTTGGTCGTTGTGCAGAAGAGCTATAGGTTCAAAATGGGGACTACGTCCAAATATGACTCACTGGCTTTATATGAGCGTGATTAGACCAATAAAAACCTACGCCTCTGTAGTGTGGTGGACATCAATGGACAAAAAGTACAACGTAATGCCATTGCAAAAAGTGCAACGTATGTGCTGTCTAGGCATAAGCGGGACAATTAGAACCGCACCAACAAGAGCGTTGGAGACTATACTGCACATCCAATAGATATCCGTATAAAGTATGAGGCAGCCCTCACAGCAATATGTCCATATGTAATGGGTGAATGGATAAATCGAGACCACAAGTCGTACCATCAGAAGATATTACAATCACTGGTCGGTCATATTCAAACAACGGACATCTCCGACCGCATTCCTGAAGTGCGGCTTATAGCTACCTGCGATTCGTTCGTGCCAGACAGACGCTCCTGGGAAAACGGAACACTAGCTCATGTGCCAGTGGGAACCAGCTGCTGCACTGATGGATCCAGGCTAGGAGGAAGGACGGGTCTGGGACTTTTTTATTGATGAACCAGAAGTCGAACTTTATTTCCGACTCGCAGACCATAACACAGTATTTCGAGCAGAAGTTCGAGCAATCACGGAGTGTGTTAACTGGCTTAGTAATACCACAAAGCCTTAATATGCTAACATCTTCACAGATAGCCAAATGGCGATCAAAGCAATAACATCGGAAAAGGTCAGATCCAGAACAGTGTTAGACTGTAAAAGAACGATAAATAAGTACTCAGTCCATGGTCAACTGCGTATTTTTTTGGGCACCGGGACACCACGGAGTGATTGGAACTGAACGAGCAAACAGCTTGGCTTCAAAGGGCAGAGAACTTCGAGTAATAAACTCGGAAAATTGGAAACCTTTCGAAGCCACGAAGGATGAGTTGAAACAAACATACAGTGGGGTGACCCAAATGAGAAGAAAACAAAAAGTTTTCTGAAACTAAACAAGATCGAGATTAGTAAGATGATGAGTGTTCTAACGGGACACTCAAGCTTACAGGCACATCTTCATCGCATAGGACTATCAGAAAACGACGAGTGCTGGGCATGCAGGGAAAACATCGAAACGATGGAACATTTTCTGTGTCACTGCCAAGCTTTCACACATGCAAGATCCCGATATTTCGGTTCCGACTTATTGCCAGACTTGACTCATCTCAGAGGTTATGACTGGAAGATACTGAGAAAATTCGTGTCTAGTACCGATTTTCTGTAACTCGTGAGGTATAAAAAGATCATAAATAAGGAGCGCACAACAGGCCGAACCACTGGCTTAAGTATATGTCCATGGACATGAGACGTTTTCTTGGAAACAGTAAGAGCGAAAACTACAGACAAATTATTGCTGAATTATTGAAAAATTAAATATTAAATATTATATATTTCTGAGCAAATAACTTTTATTTGAAAATCAATAAAATATATTTGGAACGCATATATTAATATATTACAACAAAATATATTTGCAAACTAAGTTTCTCAATAAAAAATGTGTTTAAATACAAATAAAATAATTGTTTAGGAAATTTATCCAAATATATTTTATTTAAAATAGATTCTCAAGACCTTTTGCTTACTTTTTAGAATTTCAGTTTACATCTTCTTCTTAGTTTCGAATTGTACCTCCCAGTTACAATACCATATGCAGCATTAACTTCTGTTTAAATCAAACGCTTCAAATTTCTGAGTCATCATTCATTGTCAATCCTCTAAGTAATTTATTTCGATCCAAGTTTATACAATTTCAATTAGTATTATTTATTATTTTTACGAACATTAAAATGTCTAAAAAAAATATCTTTGAATTAGTAAAGAAATTTAACACAATTAACGTATTTTCTGAATTCTTAAGTACAAATAAATATTTGTTTCGGAAAAAATAGTCTCAAATAAAAACATATTGGGATGTGAGCAAAGGTTTTGTTAGAATAACATTTTCCCAAATATATATTTTTTGTGTGTGTACCCAATATTACGAGTATATGTTTATAGTAACATATATATGTTTCAAGCCGAATATATTTGGGACAATATACTACAGAAGCGATTTTTTTCAGCGTGTACCAAAGAGCAGTATAACCCTATAGTCGGTTTGGCGAAATTGATGACAATTTTTTTTTTATGTGTCATCAGCTTTTGTCCAATAACTAATTCAGACTTGGTAATACCGCTTATCTATATTTGGCAATAATGTAGCTAAGAATATGTAAAACCAGTAAGGAAAGGCTAAAGTCGGGCGGGGACGACTATATAATACCCTACACCACTCTCGTAATATTGAATAACTCTAATACATAAATTTTGTAATTCATGTATAAATTGTTTACATAAATTTACTTTTGGATCTAAAGAGCCAAATCTGATGAAACATATATATGGGGGCTATAGATAAATCTTAACCGATTTTCTTTAAATTCGACAATGTTGGTTCATGGATCAAGAAACTCTACCATTCTAAATTTCAAAACGATTGGTTGTAAAATACAGCTTCTATAGAACTAAAGTTCCGAATCGGACGAAACATATATATGGGAGCTATAGCTAAATCTTAACCGATTTTCTTCAAATTCGGTAGTGTTGGTTCATGGATCAAGAAACTCTACCATTCTAAATTTCAAAATTATTGGATGTAAAATACAGCTTCTACAGGACTAATGAGCAAAATCGGACGAAACATATATATGGGAGCTATAGCTAAATCTTAACCGATTTTCTTCAAATTCGGTAGTGTTGGTTCATGGATCAAGAAACTCTACCATTCTAAATTTCAAAATGATTGGATGTAAAATACAGCTTCTACAGGACTAAAGAGCAAAATCGGACGAAACATATATATGGGAGCTATAGCTAAATCTTAACCGATTTTCTTCAAATTCGGTAGTGTTGGTTCATGGATCAAGAAACTCTACAATTCTAAATTTCAAAACGATCGGATGTAAAATACAGCTTCTATAGGACTAAAGGGCCAAATCGGACGAAAGATATATATGGGAGCTATATCTAAATCTGAACCGATTTCAACCAAATTCAATAGCGATCTTAACAGCCGCGAAATACTCTAAACTGCAAAATTTCAGAACGATCGGAGTGAAATTGCGACCTGTAGTCGACGAACAACTTTACATGGACGGACGGACGGACGGACATCGTTAAATCGACTCAGCTAGTGATTCTGAGTCGATCGGTATACTTTAAGGTGGGTCTAGCTGTGTTATTTTCAGGTGTTACAAACATCTGCCGTGAAACAAACTTATGATACCCTGTACCACAGTGTGGTGTAGGGTATAAAAAAGTTTCTAAGCATTTGATGCGAACAAAATTTTTTTCTCATACTTTTTTTTTCCAAAAGTAAAGGAAAAAAAAATATTTTTTCAATTTTTTCAGCATATCTTTCAGGGACTCGTAATTTTTGACTTACAATGTTTGTCATAATTGTCGCCAAAGTAAATCTGAACCACTTTTGTGAACATATCAATACAATCTGAACTTGTCTAGGCACCCTAACTAACTCAAAAAACACATTATACCTCAAAAATGTTAATATTTTACTATTATGTAACAAAAATATTTTTTGGTTCAGGGTATGTTCAGCAACTTTATAGAAAATATTAAGGCCAACATTTTTGTGGAACATATTAATACTCTAGCTCCACCACATAACTGTAATTTTTGCCCCCTTTTTTAACAAATCGTAAAAAACACCACTCACAAGAGTGGAAGTTGGTGCATGTACGAGGGATGATGATTACTTATTGTCTTTTTTTTTAGATATGTGCTTTTAGCAAACAGTTCTCGTTTAATGTTAGTTGGCTGTGCGAATATATTCCAATAATTGACTGAAGTAATCGTTGTAATAAGGATTTTAACAATGTTGTTTTCATATACTGAAAACAACAATAACGTTCTTAAGCCTAAGTGCAAAAACAAAATATGTACTATGAAAGCAGATCGAATAAAACAAAAAAAAAAACAAAAACTTGAATTTCCGAATAATTTTAAAAAGATTCGGGCAAAATTTTATAATTACTATAGGTAATTAGTTACATGGATGGGAAAACAGGTCCTTTTGATCAAAATGTCAAAATTCAACATCTCCAGGTCGGACAGTCCTTAACCGATCTCGTTGATCGGTTAAGGACTGTCATAACTAATATCAAATAGGACTAAACATGGTGGAGGTTTCATCCCGATCAGAAGACATCTGTTTCACAAATTGACTCATTTGACATACATATATACGAGTAATATACAAACAAATTGTTTGTAGAATAGATAGATAAACCAGTAAGGAAAGGCTAAAGTCGGGCGGTGCCGACTATATAATACCCTACACTACTCTCGTAATATTGAATAACTCTGATATATAAATTTTGTAATTCATCTATAAATTGTTTACATAAATTTACTTTTGGGACATTTTATACTTAAATAATACCCTGTACCACAGTGTGGTGTAGGGTATAAAAACGATTGGATCTAAAGAGCCAAATCGGATGAAACATATATATGGGAGCTATAGCTAAATCTTAACCGATTTTCTTCAAATTCGGCAATCTTGGTTCATGGATCAAGAAACTCTACCAATCTACATTTCAAAACGATTGGATGTAAAATACAGCTTCTATAGAACTAAAGGGCCAAATCGGACGAAACATATATATAGGAGCTATAGCTAAATCGTAACCGATTTTCTTCAAATTCGGCAATGTTGGTTCATGGATCAAGAAACTATACCATTCTAGATTTCAAAACGATTGGATGTAAAATATAGCTTCTATAGAACTAAAGGGCCAAATCGGACGAAACATATATATGGGAGCTATAGCTAAATCTTAACCGATTATCTTCAAATTCGGTAGTGTTGGTTCATGGATCAAGAAATACTACCATTCTAAATTTCAAACTAATGATTGGATTTAAATTACAGCTTCTACAGGACTAAAGAGCAAAATCGGACGAAACATATATATGAGAGCTATAGCTAAATCTTAACCGATTTTCTCCAAATTCGGTAGTGTTGGTTCATGGATCAAGAAACTCTACCATTCTACATTTCAAAACGATTGGATGTAAAATACAGCTTCTATAGAACTAAAGGGCCAAATCGGACGAAACATATATATGGGAGCTATAGCTAAATCTTAACCGATTTTTTTCAAATTCGGTAGTGTTGGTTCATGGATCCAGAAACTCTACCATTCTAAATTTCAAAATGATTGGATGTAAAATACAGCTTCTACAGGACTAAAGAGCAAAATCGGACGAAACATATATATGGGAGCTATAGCTAAATCGTAACCGATTTTCTTCAAATTCGGTAGTGTTGGTTCTTGGATCAAGAAACTCTACCATTCTAAATTTCAAAACCATTGGATGTAAAATACAGCTTCTATAGGACTAAAGGGCCAAATCGGACGAAAGATATATATGGGAGCTATATCTAAATCTGAACCGATTTCAACCAAATTCAATAGCGATCTTAACAGCTGCAAAATACTCTAAACTGCAAAATTTCAGAACGATCGGAGTGAAATTGCGACCTGTAGTCGACGAACAACTTTACATGGACAGACGGACGGACGGACAGACATGGTTAAATCGACTCAGCTAGTGATTCTGAGTCGATCGGTATACTTTAAGGTGGGTCTAGCTGTGTTATTTTCAGGTGTTACAAACATCTGCGGTGAAACAAACTTATAATACCCTGTACCACAGTGTGGTGTAGGGTATAACAAGAATTACCGAATATTTTTAAAAAGATTCGGGCAAAATGTTATTATTACTATAGGTAATTAGTTACATGGATGGGAAAACAGGTCCTTTTGATCAAAATGTAAAAATTCAACATCTCCAGGTCGGACAGTCCTTAACCGATGTCGTTGATCGGTTAATGACTGTCACAACTAATATCAAATAGGACTAAACATGGTGGAGGTTTCATCCCGATCAGAAGACATCTGTTTCACAAATTGACTCATTTGACATATATACGAGTAATATACAAACAAATTGTTTGTGGAATAGATAGATAAAACCAGTAAGGAAAGGCTAAAGTCGGGCGGTGCCGACTATATAATACCCTACACCACTCTCGTAATATTGAATAACTCTGACATATAAATTTTGTAATTCATGTATAAATTATTTACATAAATTTACTTTTGGGACATTTTATACTTAAATAATACCCTGTACCACAGTGTGGTGTAGGGTATAAAAACGATTGGATCTAAAGAGCCAAATCGGATGAAACATATATATGGGAGCTATAGGTAAATCTTTCTAAATTTCAAAATGATTGGATGTAAAATACAGCTTCTACAGGACTAAAGAGCAAAATCGGACGAAACATATATATGGGAGCTAAAGCTAAATCTTAACCGATTTTCTTCAAATTCGGTAGTGTTGGTTCATGGATAAAGAAATTCTACCATTCTAAATTTCAAAATGATTGGATGTAAAATACAGCTTCTTCAGGACTAAAGAGCAAAATCGGACGAAACATATATATGGGAGCTATAGCTAAATCTTAACCGATTTTCTTCAAATTCGGCAATGTTGGTTCATGAATCAAGAAACTCTACCATTCTAAATTTCAAAACGATTGGATGTAAAATACAGCTTTTATAGGACTAAATGGCCAAATCGGACGAAACATATATATGGGAGCTATAGCTAAATCTTAACCGATTTCCTTAAAATTCGGTAGTGTTGGTTCATGGATCAAGACACTCTACCATTCTAAATTTCAAAATGATTGGATGTAAAATACAGCTTCTATAGGACTAAAGGGCCAAATCGGACGAAACATATATATGGGAGCTATAGCTAAATCTTAACCGATTTTCTTCAAATTCGGCAATGTTGGTTCATGGATCAAGAAACTCTACCACTCTAAATTTCAAAGCGAGCGGATGCAAAATACAGCTTCGATAGGACTAAAGGGCCAAATCGGACGAAACATATATATGGGAGCTATATCTAAATCTAAACCGATTTTCTTCAAATTCGGCAATGTTGGTTCATGGATCAAGAAACTCTACCATTCTAAATTTCAAAACGATCGGATGTAAAATACAGCTTCTATAGTACTAAAGGGCCAAATCGGACGAAACATATATATGGGAGCTATATCTAAATCTGAACCGATTTTCTTCAAATTCGGCAATGTTGGTTCGTGGATCAAGAAAATCTACCATTCTATATTTCAAAACGATTGGGTGTAAAATACAGCTTCTATAGGACTAAAGGGCCAATTCGGACGAAAGATATATATGGGAGCTATATCTAAATCTGAACCGATTTCAACCAAATTCAATAGCGATCTTAACAGCCGCGAAATACTCTAACCTGGAAAATTTCAGAACGATCGGAGTGAAATTGCGACCTGTAGTCGACGAACAACTTTACATGGACAGACGGACGGACGGACGGACAGACATCGTTAAATCGACTCAGCTAGTGATTCTGAGTCGATCGGTATACTTTAAGGTGGGTCTAGCTGTGTTATTTTCAGGTGTTACAAACATCTGCCGCGAAACAAACTTATAATACAGTGTGGTGTAGGGTATAAAAAGTTTGAATCTTTTTTTTCTAGCAGATATCCCGATAACTATAGAATATAATCCAAGAGAGTTTTTTCCCTATTAATAGTGTCCACATATTTCCACATTCTGCAATATACTTATATGATCAACAACGCAAACCCCTAGGACCATTGTCTCCTCCCCTGTATGTTGTAGAAGTTCATATGCAGAATGGCAGATTTAGTTATCTTTATGGCAAATCATGGCCATCGGTAGCTCAGTGATTATTGCATTACACTTGGATCCCGAAGGTGCTGGGTCCGATTCTCAAGGAGGACACTAGAAAAATTTAAAATCAACATTTAATCATAATTCGAGAATGTTAATTCACAACCGGACAACATTGAGTAGATGAAATCAACATAAGGTTCCCGCTATAATCGGATATATGCCGGAACGAATTCTGTAATATAAATAGACTTAAGGATTATCAACTCAGCGTCTCAAAGCTGATACAACAACAACCTCGCTATGGATAGTGCTTAGCGATTCTTCACCAGTCAAGTAAGCTATATAAACTGCAACCAAAGTGGAATTAAGATTAAACTGAGAACCACTACTACCACACGAGGATATCACATTGAAGTGCAATATAACCGACCAATTGGACGATATTCTAGCAGTGTGCAACCTTGGGGGAACACTAAAAAATGGATAAAGTGCCAGGGATGAATGGGTTCATATAATACCAGAATATATATACCAATTCAAATTCTATACAGATGGTTCTTAGCTTGACGGGAAGACTGGCTTGATATAGCTAGCCGACTATCAAATACTTGCATGTCTGTCAAATCGAGAGTCGCCAAGTGGCAGAGTCGCAAATTTGTAACCAACACTGACGTCGTCATTTACTCGGAGAGCCAAGGTTTCCTTTAAATCTCTGGAGGTTACATGCAGTTTAACATACACCTTATATGGGTACCGGGGCAAATCCGATAATCTTGCTATGAAAGGGACGACATTACAAATTCTCGAAGAATTTGCCCATATTGAAGCGCCGCTGTTCACATGCAAGCTTTGGCTATCTACTTAAATAATATCTCCTCTCACTGGTGTGTCTTACTGGACTGTCTACGTTAGTCTCAGTTCTGAAGGGATACTGCGATTGGCCTTATTAAGATATCTGGATATATCTTACACGTACCAATTTTCGTATTGTTTATAACTTTGTGTATCCAACAAGTTGATTCCGATGTGACGCAGCCCAGCCCCTTGGAAGCACTACTGACCGTAATTGGTCTATGTGAGCGTGTGCCTTCGACTGCCACTATAACTCAACCAAATGGTTATAGTATGATTAGGAAAAATTATCAACGTTTAGAAAATATTCACTTTCTAGAGTGCCTGAGCAAATTGTACACTTTAGCCCACGAAATGACAAATATAGTGTACCCATTTTCTTTTGCAGGAGGGCGAGAGACAAGGGTTCCAAGAATTGTTAGCTCTTAAACCATACATTGGTTATTGTTACTATTGGTTAGTGCAGAAACAACCAAAAAAACGACCATCCGACGAGCAGTAGACGAACAACGAAATCAAAATCTGTAAATAAATTTGGGGGATATCATGAAATCGCAGCCAAAAAAAAAATCCCCGAAAGCTAAGAAAATACAAAAAGATAATTATTTTTCTGGTATTTTCTGCAAAGAATCATATTATTTACTTTTTTCCCGCTTAACGTAATCTACAGTGACGATGTACAACTATATTCAGCTCATTAGTATCTTGAACTTTTTGGATTTTAGCATTTATACTAAATAAACCAGTAAGAAAGGCAAACGTCCGGAGGAGCCGACTATATGACACCCTACACCAAAGTATTAGAGCGGAATAGTTTCTCTAAACCTGAAATGACTTCCTGTTAGAAAATTTGTTTTTTTTTTAAAGACGATGTCTTCTGATCCGTATGTACCTTGCACTATGTTTAGTCCTATTGGATTGTAGTTATGGCACAAACATTTCAATGAGATCGGTTAAGGACTATTGTAGTTGGAGGGTGATGAATTTTGACATTTTGGTCAAAGGGCTTTTTTCTAACAATATAACTAATCAATCATCAATATTTAGAAAATGTTGCCCAACGTGTTCTCGATAGCTATTTCTTCAATATTTTGAAGAAAATAAAAAATTCGGAAAAAATTGTGGTCTAAATTTTATATTTACATGACCGATTAGACTTTACGATGAAATAATGAAAAATGTCTAAATTGAGCATCTGTCGATATTTTATGAGGTTTTAATTAACAATTAATATATCCCAATATCTTTTAAGATATCTTTGAAACCACAGATAGGAAAAAAAAAGTATATTGGGAGATACTACAGCTAGACCCGTTTTAAAGAATACCGATCGACTCAGAATCTCTAGCTGAGTCGATTTAACTATGTCTGTCTGTCCGTCCGTCTGTCCAAATAATGTTATCCGTCGAGTGCAGGTCTCAATTTCACTCCGATCGTGCTGAAATTTTGCAGTTAAGAGTCTTTCGTACCTGGAAAAAGCCCATTGAATTTGAAGATAATCGGTTCAGATTTAGATATAGCTCCCATATGTATGTTTCGTCCGATTTGACAACAGATGCAGAAACGTACCAAATGTAAATTGCGTAAAAAAATTTAGTTGCAGTATACTTTAGCTTTTCCTTACCGGTTTTAATTCCTTCCACTGTGCGCTGGTCCAATACTATTGATTTAAAATGCTGAAGAGATGGCAGATCTTAACATCAGTCAAGTTATTCTTACTCTCCAGAGAATCTTGAGCCTACGGAGACCGTTCTTCTTCATCACTGCGACTTCTGCAAAAGATCTTGACGCGATTGGAACTTGATTCTACTAGCTCCATATCAGCATAACATCACACCCTGACAGTCGGTCACAAAGGAGTTGGAGTTAGCATTGTCCTGAGGTATGTACATGTATATAAAATGTGCTTAACGGGATCTTATTAACTTCTCTGGACGCTTTCTTGTTGCTGATAATTAATAAATTGAAATATCTGAGCTAAAATCCCTCAGAGCACATTTATATTCTTTTATTAAAATTTTTATATATTTTTCGAAATGATTACATTTTAATTTTCAATGATATTATTTTTTATGTTTTACATTTTTCATAGAATATAAATATTTTCAAGACTGCAGCAAATGTGATTCTTAAGGAATTCCTTCTATAGTGGGGGTCATATAAAGCGGCGTCCCACAAATATTTCAGTCTTCCACTTACAAGTGTATTGCAAAAGCGTGTCCGTAGAATGATAACCAGTATTCTTCGAAATCTTATCTTAATTAGTATCCATATCATCAGACATTTCTATTTAAATCAAACAATTTCACACTTAAGGGTTTTTCAAATCTTATCTGGCATTAAAATGATCAAAACTACTTTTTAATAGTTTTAAGAAAATACACTCGACGGTGATTCACCGTATGGAAATCAAACAAACAAATAAATTGAATTATTACTTTGTGAATGAGAATTTCAAAATATGCATATCTCCTAACAATGCTAAGTAAATAGAAATAGAAGTATGATAAGCCTCAAATGAAATGCCAAATTATTATAAATTAACGGTGTAGAAAGTTTGCCAAATCAGTTAATTGTCTACCTTTGTGAATTGAAGGTGGAAATAATGGCCGGTAACATGGGGTCTATAGCGGTGTTGGTGGTGGCATGTTTGCTGTGTGCTAGCTTTACAGAGGCTCGCCGGTTTTCCTTGATGTTTGGAAATTCCCAGGAAGAATCTGGTGAAATACAGCGTCATGAGTTGAAACAGCGTGAAAGTAACGATGAGCGTAGTCATAAGGATCATCATGGTCACCACCATGGAGATCACAATAATCATCATCATGGTCATGGCCATGATAAACCATGGGGACCACCGTCGTGGAATACCACTTGGAGTCCACCTGTGAATAATTCGACACCTTCATGGAATTCCACATGGAGTCCACCTGTAAATAATTCAACATGGAGTCCACCTATAAATAATTCGACACCTTCATGGAATTCCACATGGAGTCCACCTGTAAATAACTCGACATGGAGCCCACCTTCTTGGAATACCACCTGGAGCCCTCCTATAAATAATTCGACACCTTCATGGAATTCCACATGGAGTCCACCTATTAATAATTCAACATGGAGCCCCCCATCTTGGAATACCACATGGAGTCCACCTGTAAATAATTCGACACCTTCATGGAATTCCACATGGAGTCCACCTGTAAATAACTCGACATGGAGCCCACCTTTTTGGAATTCGACATGGAGTCCACCGTCTTGGAATACCACCTGGAGTCCACCTATAAATAATTCGACATGGGGCCCGCCTTCTTGGAATACCACCTGGAGTCCACCTATAAATAATTCTACATGGGGCCCGCCTTCTTGGAACACCACCTGGAGCCCACCTTCTTGGAATTCCACATGGAGCCCACCTTCTTGGAATTCCACATGGAGCCCACCTTCTTGGAATTCCACATGGAGCCCACCTTCTTGGAATACCACCTGGAGTCCTCCTATAAATAATTCAACACCTTCTTGGAATACCACCTGGAGTCCACCTATAAATAATTCGACATGGGGCCCGCCTTCTTGGAATACCACCTGGAGTCCACCTATAAATAATTCTACATGGGGCCCGCCTTCTTGGAACACCACCTGGAGCCCACCTTCTTGGAATTCCACATGGAGCCCACCTTCTTGGAATTCCACATGGAGCCCACCTTCTTGGAATTCCACATGGAGCCCACCTTCTTGGAATACCACCTGGAGTCCTCCTATAAATAGTTCGACACCTTCCTGGAATTCCACATGGAGTCCACCTTTAAATAATTCAACACCTTCTTGGAATACCACCTGGAGTCCACCTTTAAATAATTCGACACCTTCTTGGAATACCACCTGGAGTCCACCTTTAAATAATTCGACACCTTCTTGGAATTCCACATGGAGCCCACCTTCTTGGAATACCACCTGGAGTCCTCCTATAAATAATTCGACACCTTCCTGGAATTCCACATGGAGTCCACCTTTAAATAATTCGACACCTTCTTGGAATACCACCTGGAGTCCACCTTTAAATAATTCGACACCTTCTTGGAATTCCACATGGAGCCCACCTTCTTCCAACACCACATGGATCCCACCATCTTCTAATACCACCTGGAGTCCACCTTCCTATAACTCGACCTGGAGTCCACCTTTATACAATTCGACCTGGAGTCCACCTTCATATAATTCAACCTGGAGCCCACCTTTTTATAACTCGACCTGGAGCCCACCTTCCTATAATTCAACCTGGAGTCCACCTTCATATAATTCCACACGAAGACCATGGGGACAGTAATTCGATACCTAAAAAACAGCAAAAATATAAATATGATATCTACGATTATTACATATATTAACAAAAAAGGAGATTTTTAAGTGATTCAATTTTTTTTAAATTTTACAAATTCAATAAAAATTAAATATGAAAATTTATTTTAATTAATATACAAGATAAATCGATCTCCATGATTAATGGCAAATATTGAAAAGTTCATTGTTTTCACGACTCCTAGAGATAAAATGAAAAAATCTGAGAATGTTAAAATCTAAAATATGCACAGAAAAAATTCTATCCACAGAAGTAAAATTTTAGACAACTACACTTAGTATTTACGTCCAGCGAAAATTCGTTTTTTGATTATAAAAATTTATATCCCAGAAAAACTGAATTTAAAGCTAATGAAATTTCTGTTTGCCGCAAATACATAGCCCATTTGTTTCTGCTGTGATTGACGCCCTACCCTTCCAATGGGAGTTTAAGGAACACATATTTGTCTAAAAATGTTGTTTGTGTGGAAATAATTTTTTAACACAATTATCTTCGGGTACAATTTTTTGAAAAAAGCCTAAAAAAAACTTTTGTCGAATTTTGTGATGAAAATAAAAAACGCGAAATTTGTTAACAATATAGAGGTGAGGTGAGAGGTGACTTTAGCGTACCGAATTCAGTTGAAATTGAGTCTAATATATATTGCGTAAGATAAATGTTATCCAGTGGTCATTTAATGTCCATTCTTTAGACATTTTAAAGGCCGTTTTTGTTAAAGCTGGTCCTTATAATTTGGGTGCATTTTTACATCACATCTAACAAATGTATTCAATCATAATAGACGTTTACTACGTATAATGCTGCCGATAAAGTAAAATGTGGTATGAAGTGTTATTAGAAAAACACGGAAATCTAAATGTCCGTATCAAGAGTACAAACTTTTTATTCTTGAATATATATAACAACAAAATGTGCAATATTTAAGATACAAAATATTTCAAAACGCAGCTAGAGAAAGTTGCAAAAAATGCAAATCTCTGTGAAAATTTCAAATTTTTGCAGCATCCGAAATCGTTTTGCAAAATATAAATTACTAGTTATATGTAGCATCTACGCTTCATGTATATGCAAAAATTCAACGTAATCCGTACAGTAGATCTCAAGAAAATTAAAAAACAAAAATGTGGCATGAGCGGACATTTTAGGTCATAACTTCTGCGAAAATGAAAATTCTGCAAAACTACTCAAATTGTATTTTTTATTTGCCCTCCGGACCACGCATACCAATTTTCATCACAAAATTCGACAAAAGTTTTTTTTAGGCTTTTTTCAAAAAATTTTACCCTTCAGTAGTGAATTTTCTTTTGAAATGACTCATTTCAAATTTTACTTGAACAATCAAAATTTGACGACATACTCCACCAAATTCCCCTTTTCATATCTATATATTTCACCAGTTTAGACTACATAGGTAAAATTGCACATAATAAAAAATATTTTCTTTTGTTGACGCAATTATTTATTGACTTGTATTATTTAGTTTTGTGATTTGTCATCAATCATAAAATCGTAATGAGTTTTTTGTTTTTATCGCTGTTTGTTGATATTTATCTTGGTGGCCCTGGAAACAAACCCATAGCTTTAGCTTCTTTATCATCGCAATAGTTTTTCGGTATTTACTTAATTTTTGTATAGGGTCATTATCGATTTGGGTTGGGTTCTTTTCCTGGAATTTGATATTTGATTGATTTCGTTATTTACTTGTTGTTCGTATGAAATGATATTTTAGTTCGATATGGACATTATGGAAATAGTTGTAAAGTTTTCTCATGTTAAAAGAAATGAAAAATTTCTGAAATATGCTACGTCCATTCATCTTATTCCCAATTTACATTATTTATTCTAAAAAAAGTACCTTTTTTTAAATGTCTTAAGGTTAGTATAAGTATATAACTTTTAGTGCCAGGGACTGACTGCAGCACCGTCGGCGAGACATTTTTTTGACCCTGACTATTAAGAATGTTAATTGCGCAGCGGATTTATATGTAACAAAAAAAACGTTTTTATTTATCGAAGTCCAAAAACGAGAGAGTGAAAAATATGGATAATATTTTTCACATCAAATATTTTTCAATTGCAAATGTTTATTATGTTTTCAAATGTACAATTGTACAAAGCGTTTATATCTAAAGTACAATATTTGTTTATAAATTGTTTGCTAACACCCCTTCTCAATTTAACAAATGTTGTACAAAAGATGTCTAATATACACCAAATATTATAACAAAAAAAAATCAATTACAAAATCCAATTACATTTCTAAATTTAGTATTTTTAATTTTCTGTAGCGGTTTAGTGAAAATGTCAACTAACATATTTTCTGTTGAGCAATATTCGTAGGTAATTCTTTCGGATTTCAGCAAGTCTCGAACAAAATAATATTTAATATCAATATGCTTGCTTCTTGGATTTATTTTTTCTTCTTGTATAATCGTCAAACAGCTTCGATTGTCCTCGTATATTACATGGACAGATGTTTCAATTCCAAATTCGGTCATTAGTTGACAGATCCGTATCATCTCTTAGGATGCTTCAGCTAGAGCTACTAATTCAGCCTAATTCAGCCTGTAACATTGGTTTGTTTTCTACTCGCATAACTTATAGTAGCGTCGCCAAGTTTAACAACAAATCCACTTCTAGACTTTCGATCATTAGAATCCCCGGCCCAGTCAGCATCAGCATATCTATTAAGATCTAAAGTTTCTTTGAACAATTTTAAATCTTTGCTTGCCTTGAGGTAGCTAAAGATCCGCTTTACTTCCGACCAATCTCTTTGACTAGGCTTACCAACTTTTCGGGAAAGTATTGATACAGCAACAGATATATCAGGACGAGTATTGGTTGACAGGTAAAAAAGGGATCCGTCGGGCATTTTAAATTCATTTATAATCTGATTGATGTAGCTCTCTTGACTTAACTGGAAAATACCGTTTTCATTACGACTAATTTCAATTTCTAAATATGATTTCAGATCGTCCAATTCTGTTATTTAGAAATTTCTTTTTACAGTTTCACTTACATTTTTAATTACATCATCATCTGCGCTAGCTATTATTATATCGTCCACATAAACGATATGCTCGTCTTGTCCTTTTACATAAAGACATGGCTCTGCTTTTCCCCTTCTGAATCCAGAATTAATTAAAACATCATTTAATCGTAGAATCCAACAGCGAGCCGACTGCTTTAATCCATAGATTAAAGCAGTCAACTTATATACCCAATTTTCTTTCCCTTTTCTATAAAGCCCTCGCGTTGCCGTATGTAAATTTCCGGATCTAATTCGTCATTCAAGAAAGCTGTCTTTACATATATGTGCTTCACTTTCATGTCCTTGAAACTTACCACTGCTAACAAAGTTCTTAATGCTGTTTGTTTTACGATTGGCGCTAACACTTGATCATAATCCATATTTTTGCGAGAAACCTTTTGATACAAATCTTGCTTTGTATCTTTTACCACCGTCTACTGTATTCTCTTGTAAACCCACTTACATCCTATTACATTTGCACAAGCTCCCAGGTTTGGTTATCATGCATTGAATTACATAGTCTCTTCCTGCATAGCTTTCAACCATTCTTTGCTATCAGGTCTTGATATAGCTTCTTTGTAAGTTGCAGGATCTTCTGAAAATCTAACCTTAAAACCGTACCATTTAGGAGGGACACATTTATTAATTCTTGAAGTAAAGTCTTTCGGCAGTTTGAGCTGATGTTACATTTTGTTCTCCCTCAGGTTCACTTGAAGACGATGTTGATTGTTCTTCTTCAGCTAACTCATAACCTTGAAAATTTTCCGAAATTACCGATTCTACATCATTAGATTTTTCTTCTTCTTCCAATTCAGAATTTGAGTTTTCCAAAGGAACATTAACATTAGCTTCAGATAGTACTTTATATTTCTTTAAAATTGTTTCCTTTTTAATAATTTCTGGCTCAACAAATTCTACATCTCTGCTAACAATTATTGCATTAGTATCTGTATTTATTAAACGGAATGCCTTCGATTCTTCACAATAACCAACCAAATTATATTTGATGGCAACATAATCTAATTTCCTCCTCTTTATACCCTACTCCACACTGTGGTACAGGGTATTATAAGTTTGTTTCACGGCAGATGTTTGTAACACCTGAAAATAACACAGCTAGACCAACCTTAAAGTATACCGATCGACTCAGAATCACTAGCTGAGTCGATTTAACGATGTCCGTCCGTCCGTCTGTCCATGTAAAGTTGTTCGTCGACTACAGGTCGCAATTTCACTTCGATCGTTCTGAAATTTTGCAGTTTAGAGTATTTCGCGGCTGTTAAGATCGCTATTGAATTTGGTTGAAATCGGTTCAGATTTAGATATAGCTCCCATATATATCTTTCGTCCGATTTGGCCCTTTAGTCCTATAGAAGCTGTATTTTACATCCAATCGTTTTGAAATTTAGAATGGTAGAGTTTCTTGATCCATGAACCAACACTACTGAATTTGAAAAAAATCGGTTAAGATTTAGCTATAGCTCCCATATATATGTTTCGTCCGATTTGGCCCTTTAGTCCTATAGATGCTGTATTTTACATCCGAAATTTAGAATGGTAGAGCTTCTTGATCCATGAACCAACATTGCCGAATTAGAAGAAAATCGGTTAGGATTTAGCTATAGCTCCCATATATATGTTTCGTCCGATTTTGCTCTTTAGTCCTGAAGAAGCTATCATTTTGAAATTTAGAATGGTAGAGTTTCTTGATCCATGAACCAACACTACCGAATTTGAAGAAAATCGGTTAAGATTTAGATATAGCTCCCATATATATGTTTCGTCCGATTTGGCCCTTTAGTTCTATAGAAGCTGTATTTTACATCCAATCGTTTTGAAATTTAGAATGGTAGAGTTTGTTGTTCCATGAACCAACACTACCGAATTTGAAGAAAATCGGCTAAGATTTAGCTATAGCTCCCATATACATGTTTCGTCCGATTTGGCCCTTTAGTCCTGTAGAAGCTGTATTTTACATCCAATCATTTTGAAATTTAGAATGGTAGAGTTTCTTGATCCATGAACCAACACTGCCGAATTTGAAGAAAATCGGTTAAGATTTAGCTATAGCTCCCATATATATGTTTCGTCCGATTTAGACCTTTAGTCCTATAAAAGCTGTATTTTACATCCAATCGTTTTGAAATGTAGAATGGTAGAGTTTCTTGATCCATGAACCAACACTACCGAATTTGAAGAAAATCGGTTAAGATTTAGCTATAGCTCCCATATATATGTTTCGTCCGATTTGGCCCTTTAGTTCTATAGAAGCTATATTTTACATCCAATCGTTTTGAAATTTAGAATGGTAGAGTTTCTTGATTCATGAACCAACATTGCCGAATTTGAAGAAAATCGGTAAAGATTTAGCTATAGCTCCCATATATATGTTTCATCCGATTTGGCTCTTTAGATCCAGAACTTTATGTGAATTCCAGCATCGTTTAACATACATCGAGCCATATCCATCAAACTCCGATTTTTTCTTTCAGCGACTCCGTTTTGTTCAGGAGTATAAGGAGCAGTAAGTTGATGATGCATACCCTTTGATTTTAGGTGTCTTTTCATATTCGCATTACAAAATTGTCCACCATACATATACTTTTCAGACGCTTTCCGAATTGATTTTCTGTCATTTCAATGTACTCCTTTATTTTATCAAAAGCCATGTCCTTGGTTTTTATAAAATAAATATGACAATAACGACTGTAATCGTCTATCATAGTAAGAAAATACCGGTTACCATTCGGAGTTGTATTCTGCATTGGATCGCATAAATCAGCATTGACTAATTCCAGAGCCGCTTTCGATCTGGACTCCGAAACTTTAGGAAATTGTTTCCTCGTTATTTTGATTGAAAGCATACTTCGCACTCGGATGAACAGGAAAATTTCTTGATGTTAATTCAAGTAGCCAGACCTTCATTAGCATTTGTCTTGATCGATTGGATATTTCTGTGTCCTAATCGACGATGCCAAATATGAATACATTCTCCTTTGCTATCACAAACTTTATTTGCAATTTGGCTTTGATTAACCTCATATAAGTTATTTCTCAAATTAGCTGTGGCATGAACATGACCATTGAACCAAAATTGAACAAAAATTTGAATCGGAATGCACTTCAAAACCTTCTTGAGTTATTTTTCTTATTGTTAATAAACTTCCATCTAATTCCGGAACATACAAGACATCTTGAACTCGAATCTGTTCATTCTGAGAAACCAAAACACATTCGCCTGTCCCACTTGCCTTTAATTCAGAACCATCTGCCAAATAAATAGTCTCATTTGGTTGCTTATTCAATTTCTTCAAAGAATTTTCTTCGCAGCACGTATGGCATGTTGCATTCCATTCATTGTTTGTTCTTTTTGAGGTAACACCGAAACAAAGATTTTGATTTTAATTATTCTTCGCTATTTTTGCACGATTTGCATACGATTTCTTCTTCGGACAATTTTTCTTCATGTGGCCCATCTTACCACAGGAAAAACATTTCGGGTTGAACTTCCTTTGTGTTTTGAACGCTACTTCAGACGTTTGATCCGCACCAGATTTTCTTTTATATTCTTGAGGTAACTTTTCCTTCACCAGATCTATTGTCAAATCTGTTTTTGGGCGTATTTCCAATGAAGAAACCAAAGTATTGTAGTCCTCTGGCAGACTTCCAAGCAAAAATGCAAACGTTTTGTTTTCTTCAATTTCCTCACCAAGGTCATTCAAACGATCCACAATATTTAAAAATTCTGTGATGTGCTCTTCCATCGATTGACCTCTGTGCAATTTTTCAAGTTCGATTATTCATGGTGTTACTTTAAGGCAGTCTTCTTCTTTGCAGTCTTTAACTTCTTGATATGAATCCTTTGAGATTCTTCCGCTGCTAAACCGATTGTTGTCCTTGCCTTTCCATCACGAATTAGCCATTTTGCTTTTGGAGCGCTTGGTGCTTCTTTAATGATGATATCCCATAGTTCTCGTTCCAGCAAAAGCAGCTCCATATTGAATTTCCAATTATGGTAGTTGGAATTCGAGAGTTTTGGAAATTGCACATTTGTACCATTCGTTTTTAGAAAACGTTGAGAAACACAAATTTAAATTTTACTCAATACGAATGAATAACCGCGATATAAACCACGTAAACGAAGGCCCATAATCTATTTTGAAAGTTAATTGCGCAGCGGATTTATATGTATCAAAAAAACGTGTTTATTTATAGAAGTTCAAAAACGAGAGAGTGAAATATTGAAAATATTTTTCGCATAAAATATTTTTCGCATATGTAAAATATTTTTCTTTTACAAAAACATATGCACACTATGTTTTCAAAAGTACAAAGTGTTTATATCTAAAGTACAATATTTGTTAATAAATTGTTTGCTAACACTGACGACTTAAAAGATTTAAATGAAACTACAAAAATCGACAAAGTAGCCAGGACCAGAAAATATGAAGCTATGAAAAGCTTTAAATATTTTAAGTCGTCGGGGCCAGAAAATGTGTTGCTGGCTGTGCTCAAAGAGTTATAACTGCTTGTACCAAGCACGCTGGATTGGGGTAATGCTAAGCTATTCGATGCAGTATCTAAGTATTTCCGGACTATTAGTCTATTATGTTTCCTCCGTAAAACCTTGAATAGAATAATCGACATGCATGCCTAATATAACTGCAAGTTCACCGAAACCGCCCTGCACGATATAGTCAGCTTTTCACAGGGTTATCTCTCACTTATGGAATATGATCTTTCTTGAACATAAACGAACTGTTAGTCTATTGTCATTTCACCTTAAAACCTTTTATATATTAATAGGCATAAATGCCTAGAACAAAGACAAATTCACCGAAAACCACCCGTACTATTACGGGTGATGAACCAGAAGTCAAACTTCACTTCCGCCTCCCTGACCATAACACGGTATTTCAAGCAGAAGTTCGAGCAATCACGGAGTGTGTGAACTGGCTCAGTAACAAGACAAAGCCTAAATATGCCAACATCTTCACAGATAGCCAAATGGCGATTAAAGCAATAACATCGAAAAGGGTCAGATCCAGAACTGTGTTAGACTGTAAAAGAACGATAAATAAGTACTCAGTCCATGGTCAACTGCGTATTTTTTTGGGCACCGGGACACCACGGAGTGATTGGAACTGAACGAGCAAACAGCTTGGCTTCAAAGGGCAGAGAACTTCGAGTAATAAACTCGGAAAATTGGAAACCTTTCGAAGCCACGAAAAATGAGTTGAAGCACTGGGCAGTGATGGCTCACAAAACTGTGTGGAATAGCGGAACAGTAGGAGCAACTGCAAAGATACTGTGGGGTGACCCAAATGAAAAGAAAACAAGAAGTCTTCTGAAATTAAACAAGATCGATATTAGTAAGATGATGAGTGTTCTAACGGGACACTCAAGCTTACAAGCACATCTTTATCGCATAGGACTAGCAGGAAACGACGAATGTAGGGCATGCAGAGAAAACATCGAAACGATGGAACATTTTCTGTGTCACTGCCCGGTTTTCACACATGCAAGATCCCAACATTTCGGGTCCGACATATTACCAGACTTGACTCATCTCAGAGAATATGACTGGAAGATACTGAGAAAATTCGTGTCTATTACCGATTTTCTGTATATATATAAATAAGGAGCGCACAGCAGGCCGAACCACTGGCTTAAGTGTATGTCCATGTCCATGGACATGAGACGTTTAAACGTCTCCTCTCTTCAACCTAACCTAACCTAACCTAACCTATGTGGACTACTTTAGAGAAAGTTATCTCTCAGTGAAGAAACTTACAATAAGAACAATCTTAGACATATGTGGAGCAATTAATAAAGCCAACAATTACGACTCTTGATAACAGCACACGAAGGTTCAGCCAGAATCTTATCAACAAGTAAAGCATTTCAGTTCGCATAAGGTCAACTCATCTCCATAGTTTTGTCAAGGGGAATTCTTTCTCTTCTGCTATGAAATCCCTCCATGAACTGCATTCTGGGCACATTATTCTGGAAAAGATGGAAGTTAATGCTGTTGCCTTCGAAATTCATGTGTAGATAGTGGTTAGAGGGCAGTTTCTAAGTACTCTTAGAGGTCGGTCGACTGGGCGAGGCGGATAGGGATTGAAAGCACGCGGTATTTATACTGAAATACTGAATCTCTGTACCACCTTGTCAAGTGAAATCCGGCTAAAGGTGGACAACACTTGTGCAGTATCTAAAGATGAAACTCGCTCTCGGCAAATGACCACATCTGGTGGAAACTGGCGTCTCCTACTTTCCCGATGCTTTTTTAAGCATGTAAAAGCATTACGTCAAGGTTCGGAAGAATCAATTTTATTTGTTCTTTATTTGAATTTCTATACACAAGGCTTATGTCTCATACGAGTATTGCAGTAAAAAAAATGTTTACAATTGTACAGAAAATATAGATGTTTAGATGAGTTATTTAAGTTATTAAAATTATGGATACTAAACATAAAACTAGAAACAATAGATGGATTGTATAATTGTATAAAACAATAAAGTTTCCGCTTTAAAAGCCCTTCTGAGGAGGGGCGGACGGTAATATAAGACATAGGTTAGGTTGAAAAGAGGAGACGTTTAAACGTCTCATGTCCATAGACATACACTTAAGCCAGTGGTTCGGCCTGTTGTGCGCTCCTTATTTATGATCTTTGTATACCTCAAGAGTTACAGAAAATCGGTACTAGACACGAATTTTCTCAGTATCTTCCAGTCATATTCTCTAAAATGAGTCAAATGGTAATATGTCGGACCCGAAATGTTGGGATCTTGCATGTGTGAAAGCCGGGCAGTGACACAGAAAATGTTCCATCGTTTCGATGTTTTCCCTGCATTCGCCGTTTTCTGCTATTCCTATGCAATGAAGATGTGCTTGTAAGCTTGAGTGTCCCGTTAGAACACTCATCATCTTACTAATATCGATCTTGTTTAGTTTCAGAAAACTTCTTGTTTTTTTCTCACTTGGGTCACCCAACTGTATCTTTGCGGTTGCTCTATTCCACACAGTTTTGCGAGGCAGTGGCCCAGTGCTTCAACTCATCCTTCGTTGCTTCGAAAGGTTTCCAATTTTCCAAGTTTATTACACAAAGTTCTCTGCCCTTTGAAGCCAAGCTGTTTGCTCGTTCAGTTCGACCATGATGGGCTGAGTAATCATCTATCGTTCTTTTACAGTCTAACACTGTTCTGGATCTGACCTTTTCCGATGTTATTGCTTTAATCGCCATTTGGCTATCTGTGAAGATGTTGGCATATTTAGGCTTTTGTGGTGTTACTGAGCCAGTTCTCACACTCTGTGATTGCTCGAACTTCTGTTTGAAATACTTTATGGTCTGGGAGGCGGAAGTAAATTTCGACTTGTTGTTCATCAATAAAAAGTCCCAGACCCGTCCTTCCTTCTAGCCTGGACCCATCAGTATACCAGCTCGTTCCCACTGGAACATGGGCCAAAGCTCCATTTTCCCAGGAGCGTCTGTCTGGCACAAACGAATCACAAGTAGCTGTAAGCCGCACTTCAGAAATGCGGTCGGAAATTTCAGGTGTTTGAATGTGACCAACTAGAGATTCTTAAATCTTCCATTCCATTCACCCACCACTTGTAGACGTCTTGCTGTGAGGGCTGCCTCATACTGTATACGGATGTCTATTGGTTGGAAGTGCAGTATAGTCTCCAACGCTGTTGTTGGTGCAGTTCTAAATGCCCCGCTTATGCCTAGACAGCACATACGTTGAATTTTTTGCAAAGGTATTACATTGCTCTTCTTGTCCATTGATGTCCACCACACTACACAGGCGTAGGTGATTATTGGTCTAATCACGCTCATGTAAAGCCAGTGAGTGATATTTGGACGTAGTCCCCTTTTGAACCCATAGCCCTTCTGCACAAGGACCAACATCTGTAGGCCTTTGTAACTTTTTCTTCAAGATGATCTTTCCAGTACAGTTTCTGATCCAAGATTACTCCCAAGTATTTTACCTTTTTAGTTATAGCAATTGTCTTATTCAGGAATCGAGTCCGGGTAAAACGTGGGATCTTCGTTTTCCTTTAAATAGACATATTTCTGTTTTGTCTGGGTTAACGTTTAATCCCCTTGGTTGTGCCCAGTTTTATGCTATGTTAAGTGCCTCCACAGCTCTTCTGCATAATAGATTTTGATGAAAGCCACTTAGAAGTATTACGTCGTCTGCATAACAGACTGGTTTAAGTCCTTCACTGGTGAGGGCTTTTAGGAGACTGTGTATCGTCGTAACCCATAGAAGATGCGATAAAATGTCCCCCTGAGGTATACCACGATTTACCTTGTCTCTAATTTGTACGTCATATGACCCACAAATAATCCTGCTATTCATTAGCATATTGTTGATCCAGTTTTTCAGCGCCCGGTCAACCTGAAACTCATGTAAGGACTGGATAAGTGTATCGGTCTGTACATTGTTAAATGCGCCCTCAATGTCTATGCAAACAGCTAGTGTATACATTTCTTTACTGAAGGACTCTTCTATGTGGTGCACTACCTCATGCAGATCTGTTTTCACTGATCTTCCTTTGACATAGGCGTGTTGTTTGAATTTTAGCCTGTCATCCGCCATTTTACTTTTGACCATGTTATCAATTATTCGCTCCATTGTTTTTAACAGGAAGGATCTTAGGCTAATGGGTCGATAAGCCTTTGGGGTCGTATAACTCGCCTTGCCAGGCTTTGTTATGAAGACCACCCTTGATTCCTGCCTTTTTTTGGGTATAAGAATGGGATAGTCATGCAGTGACCACTCCAGCCAGATGAGTTGATACCAGATCCACCTCATGCTGCAGAAGTGCTGTAAATATTCCATCCGGTCCCGCAACCTTAAAGGGACCGGTTGAAATATTCAATTAAGCATTGCTCTCTGCATTCTATAAAAGTAGCTGTAGAACTAGCGCCAAAACATAAATTCGTCATTGTATTTTTTCCTTCCGGAATATAATTTTTTCTGGATTTTCTAATGGATAACTATATTCCAAAAATCCGCGAAAGTAAGCGAGTCTAAAAGTAGAACTGTCAAACTGTCAGCCTAATTCCAAAAATCTCAAAAAGGAAGCGAGGCTATCGAAAAAATCTGGTTCGCTTAAATACTTAGTAGAAATTAGCGTTGATGAGTGGGACCGTTGGTGGTGCAGAGAACTAGCATGCGCTGTTTTGAACTACAAAAATAAAATTATAAATAAAAATAAAAGAAATAAAAATAAAAAGGAAAGAAAAAATATTTTTTTTTAATTTTTCTAATGCAGTGAAAATGCCCTAAAAATAAGGCGTTCCTTTTTCAGCAGTTCAGAATTAGTTCCGGAAGTCTCATCCCTTTATAAAAAGAATAGGTTAGGGAAGCGAGTGGGGAATTAGTACGCACAAAGCCGCTTAATTCCCTACTCGATTGCTTTCTCGGAAAATTCATTACTGGGTGTCTACGTGCCTAAAACGAGCCTTAATATTTATTTTCTTCCTTCATTTTGTAGCGAAGACAATGTTTCAGTCAGCCTTGAGTTAGAAAACTCCCATGTTTGGTAGGTCTCCGTTTATATGGCACCATGGCATTGAGACGCTACCCTGTGCAAACGCCAAACGAAAAGAGCAAATACCTAATTGTGTATAGTGATGTCAATGCACATCATATATCTGTGAAAGTACTGAACTATATCAACGACATAGGCGAATTACTTATTGAATATCCCTACGGGAACAGCTGTGTCAATTAACCTGAACTTACCAATCACAGGACTGGTAAAATCGTTTTCAAATAGTTCAAGCTAAATCTAGTTCTACGACTATTGCAAGTAAAATTTTCAGTAGATGAATAATTTGGGGTTTCATTTATAAAAGGGTAGATTGTTTATTTGGATAATTTTTATATTTTAGGATTGACAGATTCGTGTTTGACGAAAAACAAAAAAAATTAAAACCTACATTTTGTCTTGTAAACATTGTTTACAATTTGAGCGGCGGCTAGCTGGTTGGTGTGTAACTCAGCTAGCTAGCTGGTTGGTGGCTTTGATACGCCATGTCGAAAAAAATAATTTAATTTATTGGAAATAGTTTGTGGTTTAAAGTAAAGACAAAACGTCAAAATATAATCAGTTATTGTGAAAAAGGGATAAAACAAGTAAGAAAGTTTCAGTCGTGTAAACCGACTAAGCTATACCCCCACTTTGTGATTATATGAATTATATTATATGATTTGTAAGCGTTTATGTGAACTGGTATATTAAAGTTATGATCTATTCAATTTTGGTATGATTTGGCCATTTAGTGTCGGAGGTACCAAAAGGGGCGTGGCAAATTCGCCCATTTTCACTGCATTGTAGGTACCATTAAACAATAACACTGTACAACATTTCAAGTATTTATATGCACTCTAGTTATAAGCTGTTAACTTTTGGTGCAAAATAGTACTTATGGGTGCGAGGTACCAAAAGAGGCGTGCCAACTACGCCCAATTTTGACTGGACTATAGGTACTATAAAAGTATTACACTGCACAAAATTTTAAGTATTTGCATGAGGTGAGTATTGTGTGTGTTTAAATATTAATCTCGCAAACATTAAAAGATTTAAAAAAAACAAGTAAGAAAGTTTCAGTCGGGTAAACCGACTAAGGTATACCCTCACTTTGTGAGTAATGTAATATTGAATATTACACAAATTATTCTGTCAATTTTTGTGGGATGTACCAGAAGGGGTTTAAGAAATACACCTATATTTCGCTGAACAGTAGATACTTTAAATACATTGCACTGTGCCGAATTGTAACCGTTTATATGGACTGGTATATTAACGTTGAGATATTAAATTGTGGTATAATTTGGCCATTTTGTGTGAGATGTACCAAAAGGGGCGTGGTGATAACGCTCATTTTTCACTGGACTATAGGCATTATAAAAGCATTACACTGTACAAAATTGCAAGTAATTTTATTCACTGATATTAATGTTATAAACTGTTAATTTTTGGTGCAAAATGGTACCTTTGTGGGTACCAAAAGGGGCTTGACAATAACGCCCATTCATCAATGGACTGTAGGCACTATAAAAACATTACGCTGTACAAAATTTCAAGTATTTTTATACACTGGTATTAATGTTATAAGCTGTTAACTTTTGGTGCAAAATGATGCATTTGTGTGGGAGGTACCAAAAGGGGCGCGGCAATAACGCCCATTTTTCACTGGACAGTAGGCACTTTAAAAGCATTACACTGTACAAAATTTCAAGTATTTCTAAACACTGGTTTTATTGTTATAAGCTTTTAACTTTTAGTGCAAAATGGTGCATTTGTGTGGGAGGTACCAAAAGGGGCGTGGCAATTTCGCCCATTTTCCTCGAGTTGATAGCGACTAACAAACTAATACTATGTGTGGAATTTCAGAAGATTCGAATACGTATAATATCAGTTATTAAAGAATCAATATTTCACAACATTTTAACCCTTTGTGGGGGAGGTACCAGAAGGAGTGGACCAATATGGCCCATCTTCGAACTTAGCCGGAGATAGAAAAAAATATTACCACATACGAAATTTGAAGTCAATCGGTTACTCCTTTCGAGAGTTATCGTGCGCACCAGCCAGCAGACACACAGACAGACAGACAGACAGACGGACGGACATTGCTAATTCGACTTAAAATGACCCAAAACGGATTTCCGCCGAACATACTTGGGGTCTTAGGTCACTCCTTCGATGTGTTACACGTTTTTCCGTAGCAAATGATATATACCCTCGTCACACTAAAGTGAGGGTATAACAAGCGGAAGAATACGTAGGACTCTTAAGCACATAAATGAGGAAGCACTACAGTGTTTCGATTCGCAAAATGATTTTTCTGTTCCAAACAATGAAAATGGTTTGATGAGCATTCGTGAGACACGTGACGCAGGAATAAATGACGATTCAACTGATAGGGAAATCGTTCCTCCCACGCCAGTTCGCAATATTTTAACTGAAAAACTAAAGCATTGATATACAAGGAACCGACCGTCCCGAAAGGCTATCGAGGATTTACTAGCTCTGCTTAGGAGTAAAAATTTAAATGTTCCTCTCAGTCTAAAAACATTGGTTCCAAACGATAGTGAAATTTTCATCACAGATATTTCACCAGGCGTTTACATACACATAGGCATATTGATGCAACTGCAATCACAGAAATTGTGGTGGATATTAATATTGATAGACTGCCTCTTTCTAAAAGTTCTCGGACACAATTGTGTCCACTTTTGCTTAGAATAGTAAATGCTTCAAATATACCCTAACCTAACCTAAGTATACCCGTAATTCCAATTGGTATTTATTTTGGTAAAAAGAAACCTGAAAACATTTCATTAACACTGGTGTGCACAATTTGTAAATATTTATGAGAGGTTTATGCAATTAATTTACTTTATAAAAACCGTTTTATACCGGTCCAGTTTCCCGTAGGGATATTATAAGTACTAACCTTGTGATTTGTAATAGAGGGTTTGAACCTACCTTCATTCTAGAAACAGACAGGATGTGTTCGATGTGTTTAAGTGGAAGGATTTCTGATTGTAAAGTTTAGGACACTTATAGCTTTTCCGACCAAAAATATATTAGCTTCTGCATGAATACAAAGTCTCCTAATTAGGTTATGTTAGGTTGACACGTTTAAACGTCTCATGTCCATGGATATACACTTAAGCCAGTGGTTCGGCCTGTTGTGCGCTCCTTATTCCCCATGGGTTACAGAAAATCAGTACTAGACACGAATTTTCTCAGTATCTTCCTCTGAGATGAGTCAAGTCTGGCAATATGTCGGAACCGAAATATTTGGGGTCTTGCATGTGTGAAAGCTGGGCAGTGACACAGAAAATGTTCCATCGTTTCGCTGTTTTCCCTGCATGCCCTGCACTCGTTGTTTTCTGCTAGTCCTATGCGATGAAGATGGGCCTGTAAGCTTGAGTGTCCCGTTAGAACACTCATCATCTTACTAATCTCGATCTTGTTTAGTTTAAGAAAACTACTTGTACTAATAAATAGTCTTCCCACCCAATGTTAGGAAGGCTAATTGGGAAATATTTAGGCAAATATTCAACAGGTCTCTTCCAAAAAGTCCTGAAATGAAAATGCAAACAATCCGGGATATAGAAGAAACGGTGGAACAAGTCACTGTAACTCTTAACGACTCGTTACAAGTCGCATGTCCTAAACTAAAGCCAAGCGGCAGCAACGACCGTCATGGTGGTCGTCTCAATTAGTTATGCTGAGGAAGTGCTGTAGGAAGCTCTTTAATACGGCAAAGGCCACCAGAGTACCACTGGACTGGGAAACATACAAGAAGGAAAAGTGTTGAGAAAAGCTCAAAATAAAACCTGGATATATTTTTGTATTGGCGTAGAAAGCTAATCCGAAACCTCAAGGTTACGGTAAATTTTAGCCTCAACACCCTGTGCTATTGGGTACATCTATAAAGATAGTTCTTGGGCTACGTCCAGTGAGGAATCCTAAATAATTTGTGTTTTATTCAAAATCAACATCGGCCCTTAATATTTAACAACACTTTACAAACTGAGTGACAAAATGAATAATCCCCCCATCCTATGGTGGAGGGTATAAAAAGCTGGGGTCTGAACCTGTGTCTAGTTTATTGTTTGTATATATGCAGAAATCCACTTTCAGCGCGATACTAAATAAAGTTCTTCGAATGGCTGGAAAGTGTATCACTGGTGCGTTGAGGACGACACCAATTTAGGTACTACATGCTATAATACATTTAAAGCCGGTAGACCTTATAGCAGTTCTATTTACCGCAGTCAATGCTATTACATTTAATAAACTGTGACTCTGGTCAGGATATGGACCTTGGAGACATTGTTGATTACACTACGACGGAACTACTTTTTGACAAGAAGTATCTATCTTGAAATCCTAAAAGACCGGAATGCAATAAACGCATCCAAGAAAATATAAGATTGGTAAACTATTATTCTGACGGTTCCAAACATAAAAACCAAGTGGAATCTATGTAGTGTTTACCGGGCACGAATCTTAGCTATAAGAGTGGTAGTTTAAGAAGTGCATCGGTTTCAGCTTGATGTGCCCTGCCTAAACTCCAAGCGTACTAACAACCTGCGACTGCACGTCTCACTAATCACGTCTGTCATATTGAACGGCAATCCACTAGAGATGTAGCAGAATGTTTGAGAGTTAATATTCTGACTTAAGTCGGTATAAAGCCCCTGGAATTTGTCTTCATAAATTTAAGAACTGCCCTCGACTGTTGCAGATCTCTTAATGAGATGGTGAACAGTTCAATATTCACCTGATTTGGGACCGTGCCACAGGGACATTCCGCGGAACTGCAGGACACACACTTTTACAGGACTAGGTATAGGGAACTGGATCCACTAGCGACTTGCAAGCTTTTCTTGAACGATATTGACATGATGGCAATAAAAAACAAGTAAAGAGGGATTAAGTTCGGTCATGCCGATGTGAATGGCATATATGTATATGTATAATCTGACATTTGTTATAATAAACTTGTTATAACAAATGTCAGATCAATTCGTTAAAATTCGTGGTTGTTCTTGCGTTAAGAAATCAAATCTAGAAGGACCTTTGTATGGGGGATATATCAAAACATGGACCGTTGTTAGTGAAATGTTCCGAGTATAAATAAACCCTAGTTACCAATTTTCAGCCCGAACGGTTGAAATTTGTGATATTTATGGCGTTACGAAATCAAATCTAGAGGGACCTGTGTATGGGGGCGATTTTAAAACATGGACCTATGACTACCGTTGTTCGTGTGAAGGATTCCGGGTATAAATAAACCCTTTTTAACAATTTTCCGGCCGATTAGTTGGAATTTTTGATCTTTATGGCGTTACGAAATCAAATCTTGAGGGACCTTTGTAATGGGGCTGCTTCAAAACATGGACCTATGACTACATGGACTTCAAAACATGGACCTATGACTACCGTTGTGTGTGAAGGATTCCGGGTATAAATAAATCCAAGTTACAAATTTTCAAACCGATCAGTTGGAATTTGAGAATCAGAGAGGCCTGGCGATAAAAAGTCAAATCTAGAGGGACCCTTGTATGGGGGCTATATCAAAACTTGGACCTACGATCAGTTGACATTTGTGATCTGTATGGCGTTAAGAAATCGGGCAAATGCTATATATGGGGGCTATATCAAAATATAGATCGATATTGCCAATTTTCAATCCCAAGTTACCTGCAGATATAAGAAGTATCTATGCCTAATTTCAGCCACCTTGATAAAGTATTATAGGTTGTAGCGTGATTACAACAGACGGGCATGGCTAAATCGTCTTAGAATTTTAAGACGATTATGAATATATATACTTTATGAGGTCTCAGATCAATATTCAGGGGTATTACAAACGGATTGACAACATGAATATACCCCCAATATTCTGGTGGAGGGTATAACAAGTAAAAGCGTTAAGTTCGGACTGGCCGAATCTTACATATATACTAGGGCGGGTCGATTTAAAAATCGCCCATTGCTCAGTGAAAATCGTATTCTAGGGATCAAAATAAGAAACTTTGCCGAAGGAACCATACCTCCAAAACGAATTCTGATGTCCCGGAAAAAATCCCACTTTGACCCATTTAGAGTGCTCCAATCGAGTCCAAATGTATGACCGACCCGCACTCAGTGAAGTGCTCAGTGAAAATCTTATTCTAGAGATAAAAATAAGAAACTTTGCCGAAGGAACCATAACTCTATGGTAATGGCGACTTTTTTTTGCCTCCCCACAAATCGACCCGGCCTAATATATACCCTCCACCATGGATAGCATGTGAGTGGTTTCGGGCACAAATAAAGTCATATTACAAAATTTCAGCCCGATTCGTTGAAATTTGTGGTTTTTGTTGCGTTAAGAAGTAAAATCTAGAGGGACCTTTGTATCGGGGGCTATATCAAAACATGGACCTATTGCTACCGTTGTTCGTGTGAAGGTGCGGGTATAAATTAACCAATTTTACCAATTTTCAGTCCAATCAGTTCACATTTTTGTGCTCTATGGCGTTAAGAAGTCAAATCGGACAGATGCTATACATGGGAGCTATATCAAAATGTGGACCGATATAGCCCATTCTCAATCTCAAGTTACCTGCAGGTATAAGAAGTATCTATACCAAATTTCAGCCACCTAGTTCAAGTATGTATTATAGATTGTAGGGTGATTACAACAGACAGACGGATGGACGGACATGTCTAAATCGTCTTAGAATTTTAAGACGAATAAGAATATTCACACCTTATGTGGTCTAATATCAATATTTGGAGGTGTTAAACCCCATCCTATGGTGGAGGGTATACAAATATGGTAAATATATAGTACATGAGAACAGTAGGAATCACAATAATTAAGATGCTATATATGGGGGCTATATCGAAATATGGACCGATATTGCCCATTTGCAATGCGAAGTTACCTGCAGCTATAACAAGAATCTGTACCAAATTTCAGCAACCTAGCTCAAGTATTATAGATTGTTGCGTGATTACAACAGACGGACGGACAGACGGACATGGCTGAATTGTCTTAGAATTTTAAAACGATTAAGAATATATATACTTTACGGGGTCTCAGATCAATATTTAGAGGTGTTACAAACGGAGTGACAAAATGAATATACCCCCATCTTATGGTGGAAGGTATAAAATTGACGTATACCTTGGATTATAAAGAAGCTATTCTTAAATGGATTATATCTACCTATCTGAAGAATTGAATTCTGCAAAAACTTCAATGCCAAATATTATGTCCAAATTGGCTGGGTAATGTCGAAACAACCCCTTATATAAATCTGAACCGATTTTTGCCATTTTCAATAGGGTTCGTCCGTGAGCCAATAAAGACATGTGTGCCAAATTTCGTTGCAATAGTGCTATAATTACGTACTGAACTCTGATTACAAGAATAGGCAATTTAATTTTCAATTCTTTAAAACCATCTAAACCACTTAATTGTATGAAAATAAAAATCATATATTGCTTAGCACCCTTGCTTTGCTTTAATTTTTCAAAAATAAAATGAAATTTTTCTAAAGAACGTTTTCGATTTTAGACTCAAGTTCGAAAAATAAGTTATTCACATCAAAATCCCGCAGTTCGGGTATAAATAGCTATGGAAAAAGTAAGAAAGTTTCAGTCGGGTAAACCGACTAAGGCATACCCTCACTTTGTGAGTAATGTAATATTGAATATTACACGAATTATTCTGTCA
Organism: Eudasyphora cyanicolor; assembly: GCA_963930755.1. Classification (NCBI taxonomy): domain Eukaryota; kingdom Metazoa; phylum Arthropoda; class Insecta; order Diptera; family Muscidae; genus Eudasyphora; species Eudasyphora cyanicolor. The sequence goes on from OZ005735.1 coordinate 56,099,478, forward strand.
ATTTGTGTGGGAGGTACCAGAATGTTTTTAACAAATACACCTATTTTTCGCTGAACAGTAGATACTTTAAATTCATTGCACTGCGCCGAATTATAAGCGTTTATGTGCAATGGTATAAACGTTACGAGATATTAAATTGTGGTATGATTTGGCAATTTAGTGTGGGAGGTACAAAAAGGGGCGTGGCGATAACGCCCATTTTTCGCATGACTATAGACACTATAAAAACATTACACTGTACAAAATTTCAAGTATTATTATACACTTGTATTAATGTTATAAGCTGTTAACTTTTGGTGCAAAATGGTACCTTTGTGTGGGAGGTACCAAAAGGGGCGTGGCAACAACGCCCATTTTTCTCTGGACTGTAGGCAATATAAAAGCATAACACTGTGCAAAATTTCAAGTATTTTTATACACCGTTATTAATGTTATAAGCTGTTAATTTTTGGTGCAAAACGGTGCATTTGTGTGGGAGGTACCTAAAGGGACGTGGCAACTTCGCCCATTTTTCTCGAGTTAATAGCGACTAATAAACTAATACTATGTGTGGAATTTCAGAAGATTCGAATAAGTAATATAGTAGTTATTAAAGAATCAATATTTCACAACATTTTAACCATTTGTGGGGGAGGTACTAGAAGGAGTGGACCAATATGGCCCATCTTCGAACTTAGCCGGAGATAGAAAAAAATATTACCACATACCAAATTTGAAGTCAATCAGTTACTCCTTTCGAGAGTTATCGTGCGCACCAGCCAGCAGACACACAGACAGACAGACAGACAGACGGACAGACAGACAGACAGACGGACGGACATTGCTCATTCGACTTAAAATGACCCAAAACGGATTTCCTCCGAACATACTTAGGGTCTTAGATCACTCCTTCGATGTGTTACACTTTTTTCCGTAGCAAATGATATATACCCTCGTCACACTAAAGTGAGGGTATAAAAAGATATGGTTACTTTTTTCTTCTCTAGTTTGTGCACTGTTATTTATTCGCAATTATTGCTATGATCTGATTCTAATTTTTGCAGACACGTGTAACACAAGTGAGACCAACTCAAATCAATTACGCATAAGTACTAATTCTCCAAATACTATATGTGTAATTCAGACTGATTGACGGGCATAACGATAACAAACAAGTAGCCAATAATACGAACGTCATACGGCATGTACTTGGAATTATAATACCTTGTCTGAATGATTAAAAGACAAACTTGGAGAATATATAAACAAAGAATTATATTATTTATTTGGAATTAGTTTATATACTCGTACATGTGGGGGTAGTTGGAAAAATATATTATGACTAATGCAAAGAAAAAGGAATTTAGAAAGGAGGGACAAAAGATGTTGCCATTAGAATTTATACTTTACAAACAAATATTCTTTGTCAAAATACAAAAAACGGCAAAAATACAATTCAAAAAATATTTTCTGTAAGGTATAAATTCAAAGGGCCATGTCTTTTGTCTCAGCTGGTACCTATCTATATAATTTTCGCAGAATGTATATGTGTATGGCGTGCTGAAAATAGGGTACTTGAATTTTCGATATATCAAGTGGTCGTGGACCCGCCCATATGGGTCCAATTTTTATATTTAGAAAAATTTTTAGCTAGAGTGCTGAAATTTTGTTTGTATGCATTTAGTGGCAGATTATGTGAATTTTCCAAAAATGGTCTGAATCGGACCAATGGGCGCCCATATAGGCCAAATTTTGAAATTGAGATATCTTACACAATTTGTTAGCGAGAGTGCTGAAATTTTGCGTATATATATCTGGTAGCAGTCTGCGTAATTGGTCCAAAAATGAGAGGCATCGGACCAATGGGCGTGGCCCCGCCCATATAGGTCAAATTTTGAAATTAAAATATCTTACACAATTTGCTAAAGAGAGTGCTGAAATTTTGCGTATATGTATCTGGTGGCAGTTTAGGTTATTTGTCCAAGAATGGACGGGATCGGAGAATGGGCGAGTTCGCACCAATGGGCTTGGCCCCGACCATATAGGTAGCATTTTGAAATTGAGATATCTAGCACAATTTGTTAGCGAGATTGCTGTAATTTTGTGTATTCATCTGGTGACAGGCTACGTGATTGGTAAAAAAAAAATTGGAGGGATTGGACCAATGGTAGTGACCCCGCCCACATGAGCCATGTTTTGAAATTGATATATCTTGAGAAATTTGTTAGAGAGATTGCTGAGTTTTGTGTATATGTATTTGGCGACAGTTTACGTTATTAGTCCAAAAGTGGACGGGATCGGAAATCTGGGGCAACGAAGTGGACCGGGTCCAGCTATATACTTATATAATGGCAATAGTTTTTCATCAAATAGCTAATTTTGTTGTCTATCCAGAAAAAATAATGAGAAATCAGCAAGGTATGAAGCCGACCCGGCGCAAAACGGCGGCGGTGCCGTTATCCAGGAAAAATAATGAGAAAGAAGTTGGGTATGAAGCCGACTCGGCGCAAAACGGCGGCGGTGCAGCCGCCGTCCTTTTTTTCAACCGGCGCCGCACTGTGGTTCAGAATTGAATTTTACAAGCAAAAAGTAAATTTTTTGTAATCGCCGATTTCTAAAATGTTAATGCCATTCAATACCAAACATAATGAGACTAGGGTAGCCAAAAAATTAGATCAAAATATTTATTATTGAGGGCGTGGTGTGCTGCTGAAAACAAATATTTTATGTAATTTTGAAAAAACGTAATTTTTGTATATTTTTGTAGAAGGAAATTGTCATTTCTCGAAAACTAGTATCAATAGAGGGTAATTTTTTTTACACGTGGTTTGTTATAATATATTTCCACAGGTACTATATTTTAGCATCAAGAGACTTCAAGAAGATTTTGGTACCATAAGAAAGGTGAACGTGTCCTCTTTAAGCCTATATATACTTTTGTACCTGCCCCGACCAGCCTGTAGAACTCTATTTCAATTTTAATGAAATTTTTCGAAAAAAAATTTATTGTTCTTTTTATTTTACCTGTTCATATAACGATGTTGACATGACATATTTACCATATTTATGACAGCTTAACACTTTTTTAGTTTTTTGGGTAATTTTTTATTTCACCTATGTTTATGCTACTTATGAACAGAGTATGACACCATACATGTAAGAAAGTTATAAAATCCAGTGGTATTCGAATACATAGGCTCTATGAAATAACCCCCCAATGAAATAACCTCCCAAATCGAAAATGAAATAAGTCCCCAAAAAATTTTACAGAAAACAACAACAACTAAATTTGGGGGTTTGTTTCACTTTTTGGGGAGCTATTTCGTTTTTATTTTTGGGGGTTATTTCATAACGAAATAAGTCCCCAATTTTTTGCAATGAAATAAATCCCCAATTTTCGATTTGGGGACTTATTTCATTTTTAAAAAAAATACTTTTAAAATTAAAAATTAGAGTTCAATGCAGAAAAACTACTGTACTCGTCACATGTGCAATTACTGTAAAGAATATTTGCTGCACTGAAAGAAAATTTATAGTTACAAAATATTAAAATTAGTCCGAAGAACATTTTTAAATATTAATAATAATTTCAATTAATTAATCCTATTATTAATATTATAAAATCGTTTGTTTGTCTGTTTGTTTGTTTGTTTGTTTGTTCCAGCATCACACCTAAACGGCTGAACCGATTTTCTTGAAACGTGGTGGACAGATAGACCAATGCCTGGGAAGTGCCATAGGCTACTTTGATTTCCGATTTTCCGCCAAGTGATTTTCGACCACTTGAACACAGAGGCTCCTGTTAAAGCTAGAGAGCTGAAATTTTGCACACACATAGACTGGAGTGTTATATAAACTACGGACTACTCGCTTAATCATATTTCGGCCAGTGGTCAGTTGTAGCGCTATATTTGTATATATGAAGTACTATAAACCGCAAATATATACGCGAAAAATTATTTTGAATTATCTGAATGTGGTCAGTTTAACTGTGACCCGAAAAATTTTCATTATTTCTCTGATTTTAAAAGTTCCTTAAGAGCCAATGATTTACAAATTAATGTACAGGCTGATCTCAATGGTCATGCGAAAACAACAATTCGATGTCCAGTCTTAGGTCAAACCGGGCATAAAACCGCGTCTTAAAATTTTTAAAGCCTTTTCAAAATATATCGCTCGCCACTTACTGTGGTAACCTATCTAACATCGTCAATTCGGTCACTTCTCCGAATGTGGTCAGTCTAGCAGTGACTAAATCAATTCCCAAACTTTCTGTACTTTAATAGTCCTTTAAGAGCTATAATCCTAATAATTTATGTTTGTATACATACTGATCTCCAAGGCATGCGATTTTACACCAAGCGACTTTTGACCGCTTGACCATTACGGTACCTTTAAGAAGTAGGAAGCTTAAAATTTTGCGTTGGTATAGACTTGAGTGTTGTATACCCTTCGGACTATTCACACAGTCGTTTTTGACACGTAGTCAGTTGTCGCGCTATCAAAATTTTAAATATTTTTTTGTAGGTATTTCAGAAGCGCCTAAAATGATACACAGATAAAATAATATGTATGTAGTACTATGCCCGATAAATGCAATTTTGAATTCTACGATTGTGGTCAGTTAAGCAATGACCAAAACCATTTTCAATCTTTACTGGCTTTCAAGATTCTTTAAGGGGCACAAAGTTAAAAGTTTGTAAATATAATAATTTTGAATTCTCTGACTGTGGTCAGTGAAGAAGTGGCCAAAACAATGTTCACTATTTTACAGATTGTAAAACTTCTAACCCCTGTTCAAAATATATCTCTCACCACTTAATGTGGTAAGATATACATATATAACGTTGTCAATTCGGTCAAATCTCAGACTGTGGCCAGTGTAGCACTGACCAATGCAATTTCCACTCTTTCTGTACTTTAAAGGGCCCAAAATGGCAATGTTAATACAAATTCAAGCGACTTTTGGCCGCTTGACCGTTGCGACTCATATAACAGGTAGAAAGCTAGAAACTTCAGTGTGGTATACCCTACGGACTATTAACATAGTCGTTTTTTGGCCAGTGGTCAACTCTCGCGCTTAAATTATACAAAGATAAAATAATATGTAGTATACACAGGAAAAAACAATTTTGAATTCTAAGATTGTTGTCAGTAGTGACCAAAGCAATTTTCATTCTTCCACTACATTTCAAAATTCTTTAAGATTTTTTCATTCTTCCAAGAAAAATCCCATAAAGATCTGTGGAGCTGCACATATATGTGCATAAAACGATCTTCAAGAAAATGCGTCGTCCGGCCTGAGGACAAGAGGTACACAAAAACGGAGACATAATTTTTAAAAGTCTTTTCGAAATATATCGCTATATACACCGGTAATATTTAAACAAAAATGTATACGAAATTTGAAACATACATGGCATATTATACATTTGTTTCTCAGTCACTTCTTTGACGACCTCTTGACCACTGACCCCATAAAAGTATTAATTTGAAAGTTTGCACACATATCGTACATTTGAGGTTGTGCTTTCATATTTACAGAATTTTTTACTGTTGTCAGTGAATTTGTTTGAGTTTTTGAGAGCATCTGGAGTTTGATAGACTTTCAAGTAGACTAATCCTGGATGTTAAACAAATTCTTAATGATCGGCGTATGATCAAATATTCGAAAGCATTTGTAAACCAAAGATTTTAAATACGTATTTTTACATAAATTTTGCTATAGCCAACATTTTTTTTAGTTTTTGTGTCCTTATTTTTTATTCAAAATCAAAAATAATACTAATGTTTGGATCACTGTTTTCAAAGACAACCCGGGCATCGCCGGGTATTTAAGTGCTAGTAATAATATAAATTAATAATTCTGAGCAAAGATTCTTTTACGTGTATAATGTGATATACTGAAACTGCGAGCGAATTTATAGACCATTAGATATTCTGATAACATTGACTACTTGTTAAAGTAAATATGTACCAGCAAATCAGTTTGTTAAAAGACTTCAAGGTGTAAAAATCGAAAAGATTGCCGGCAAGAGACGTAACAGTGAATTGCTTTATGTTATAGAGCAAAAACTGATTTATCAAAAAAAACAAAGGGATATGTTGGATTGAGCGAAAATTGGTATAAAATTAAAAAATTCGCGCGAATTTCCAACATAGCCTTTCTGTCGCCATCCTTTCACTACCACAATCATTGCACAACATTTCCGTTAAAGACCAAACAAACACACATCTTCGGTTTCTCATGAAAGAATAGCTTCGCAATAACTTTTGTAGTGATCAGGCGACCAATAGAATACATATGGTTGATTGAATTAGTATAAAAACCAGTAAGGAAATGCTAAAGTCGGGCGGTGCCGACTATATAATACCCTACACCACTCTCGTAATATTGAATAACTCTGATATATACATTTTGTAATTCATGTATAAATTGTTTACATAAATTTACTTTTGGGACATTTTATACTTAAATAATACCCTGTACCACAGTGTGGTGTAGGGTATAAAAACGATTGGATGTAACGAGCCAAATCGGATGAAACATATATATGGGAGCTATAGCTAAATCTTTACAGATTTTCTTCAAATTCGGCAATGTTGGTTCATGGATCAAGAAACTCTACCATTCTAGATTTCAAAACGATTGGATGTAAAATATAGCTTCTATAGAAGTAAAGGGCCAAATCGGACGAAACATATATATGGGAGCTATAGCTAAATCTTAACCGATTTTATTCAAATTCGGTAGTGTTGGTTCTTGGATCAAGAAACTCTACCATTCTAAATTTCAAAATGATTGGATGTAAAATACAGCTTCTACAGGACTAAAGAGCAAAATCGGACGAAACATATATATGGGAGCTATAGCTAAATCTTAACCGATTTTCTTCAAATTCGGTAGTGTTGGTTCATGGATCAAGAAACTCTACCATTCTAAATTTCAAATCGATTGGATGTAAAATACAGCTTCTATAGGACTAAAGGGCCAAATCGGACGAAAGATATATATGGGAGCTATATCTAAATCTGAACCGATTTCAACCAAATTCAATAGCGATCTTAACAGCTGCGAAATACTCTAAACTGCAAAATTTCAGAACGATCGGAGTGAAATTGCGACCTGTAGTCGACGAACAACTTTACATGGACAGACGGACGGACGGACGGACGGAGCTAGTGATTCTGAGTCGATCTGTATACTTTAAGGTGGGTCTAGCTGTGTTATTTTCAGGTGTTACAAACATCTGCCGTGAAACAAACTTATAATACCCTGTACCACAGTGTGGTGTAGGGTATAATTAAAAATTAGTATAAAATTAAAAAATTCGCGCGATTTTTTTATTTTATACTAATTTTTTCTCAATCGACCATATGTATTCCATTGGTCGCCTTTCCACAGTGATTCCACCATTTTTAAAAATGTTCTTTTATTTGCAATAATGTTCTTCTGCTCAAGGTTTCATATGATCCCTGACATTCTCAAAGAAGAATCATCTAGTGATGATGAGTCTGAAGAAGAATTCTACAACACATCTTCTAATGAAAATGAATGTGTTGCTATAGAGAAAATGCACCAAACATTGATATTTTGCCATGCAGACATTTTAAGATTTGCGACAAATGCAATAACAAACTACTCGCTGACTCTATTGCCAATGGTTTGCAAAATTATAATTGTCCTTGTTGCCGTAGTATTATTGAAGATTCTATGCAAATTTATATTTAATTTTGTTTATATTACTGAAAAAAAATAAATAAAGAAATTGGGGAGTTATTTCACTCTGAAAATTGGGTCTTATTTCATTATGAAATAAGTCCCCAAAAATGGGGATTTATTTCATTTTAAATTTGGGGTCTAATTTCATTATGTGGGGAATTATTTCATTTTTGAAATTGGGGACTTATATCATAATGAAATAAATCCCCAAATTTGGGGACTTATTTCATTTTCGTTTTGGGGGGTTATTTCATTGGGGGGTTATTTCATAGAGCCGAATACATACACAGTTGTAAAATTATATCCAAGCTGAAACTATCAAATTTTAGAATATTAAAAAAATGGAGATCTTCAGATATAAAGAATTATCCGAAGAGTATTTTAGAAACAAACAAGTTGGATGGAATAAACATAATTTTATAAGACCTTTGCAATATGGTGAGAGGGCGAACTTACTGTCCAAGTATCTTCAGAAAGTAAAAATCAAAACAATTGTGGGAGACCACCAAAATCACTCGACAACTGTAGCGATAGATCTAAAAGGCGGAAACTTAAGGATATCAATGAAGAAATCGGATGCGAAACTATTGCAGAAAGCTTGCTACATCAATTGCGATCACAAAAAAACACACAAAAGCCGAAATTCTTGAAAAGGTTTTAAACGCTAGTCCTCTGAGAACAAAACGGATTATTAAGAGTATTCCAACTCCAAGCGATGAAAAACAGTTCTCAAATGAAGAGGTATTAGCATTATTTTTGGATTTGAAGTTAACAAAACACCAATATACATACACAGCTGAGTTACGTGCGATAGAAAAAGGCTCAAATCTGTATCCATCATATCCTCACACACCTTCTGCTAAAAAGGACTGTTTGCCACCAACGGACACTATTAAAATAACATCGAGTTCGACAGAGGTAAAACTTCAAGACCTACTTAATCTACAGCTCAACGCTTGCTACAATCATTCAAAGGACATGATTTGAAGAAATATGGGAACTGCAAGTTAACTCTCTTTTGCAGATGGGGATGTGATCTTCTTCTTCTGGATAAAAACAATACAAGCAATCTGTACGTGAAAATACTTCAGATGCATATATGTTCATGGTGTCATTTGTGCCATTGCGATTGATAAAGAATTTGGAAGACTCGGAACCTTCGACCAGTACCATGCAGACGAAGGGTATTTGGAAAAATCAAACACCACCTTCTACGAAATACTGCAGACCAATCAAATTTGAATTTAAAAAAGAAACTCATGATACCATTAAAAGATGTCAATGATATAAGAACCCAAATTACAAGACTGCAGCCATTAGAAGTAGAAATTTAAGGCCAGACAATTGAAGTTAACTACCAACTAGTGCTAACGATGATAGATGGAAAAGTTGGCCAGGCTTTGACTGACACAAAGGCTTCATCCAGCTGCATTATATATCAATCTACATCAAGCAAATTAAACCAAGTCCCGGAAAAATCAGTAGATAATACTGACGCATATGAATTAGAATTATCGCCACTACATACAAGAATACGATTTATACACGAAAAGAAAAAATTCGTTACTCCCAAACGAAAAATTAGACAAACGAATTTCGTTTGTGGTGTATATTTGTCGCAAACGATTTATGTTTATCCAAAAACACAAAGAACCGTTTATATCAAACGGTTAGTGTACTTATCGTAAATGATTTATATTTATTACAAACCCTGTGAAACGTTTGGTGCAAATGGTTATTGTGTTTGTCACAAGCAATGCCTGTTTATCCCAAACCCTGTAAAACGTTTGTTGCAAACGGTCATTGCGTTTGTCACAAGCAATGTCAGTTTAATAATAAATGAGAAAACGATTGTCGCAAAAGAATAATTTAATTGAATTATGATATTTTATATGTTTTATAAAATTATGTTTCTAATCAAAAATGTCACAATTTGTAGTAAAATGTACCCGGGAGCTCCCCGACATACACCTCTGCTATTATTTGGCTGCTATCTTCTAATTGAGTTGTAGACAAAATGTAAATAAGAAAGCGTTTACAGATTTTAATTTGTTTACAGATTTTAATTTCACTTCATTTACCATTTACCTATAACATTAAATTGGAGTCCGCATTATATTTGCGAGATATCGCATCTCGGATAATTTAAATTTTTTGGTTTAATTAATTCTTTGAATGAAATACATATTTTAAAGTTCACTGATAAAAATATTTTTAATTTTGCCACACACGTGCACAAATACCGAACAACACAAGCGTCAGTACAAAACTAGAGGCCCACCAGCATACGACTCTACGCATGCTGAGTACGATTGCAAATGTTATGAAATTGTAAAACAGTGCGGAGGGAGGGATGCAGATAAATAAATTTCCACCACGGTCTGTTCATAAAGCAAAGCGGACAAACATGTATGCAACGTTTCTTTATGTGTTTTGTACACACACATCTCCATCTTTTTGCAGAAACATTGCAACGTCGCTTTTTGTGTTGTATACACACACACATCTGCATCTTTTGAGTTCTGTACACATACATCTGCACATAATATTCCGTCATATAAATAATAAAAAACTTATAAAACCGCATTCTCACAAAATGAAAACAAGTTTAGCTCTTTGTTCTCTTTAATATATTCTATCATGTTTAAATACAATATGGTTCCGTAAACGTTTTTCGTTTACCCTAAATGTAAATTACGAACATTTTGGAATGAAAGAATGTTCGTTTACAGCAAGAGAAACTACGTTTAGGATAAACTTTTGCATTCACCGCAAATATTACAACCGTTACGGGAAAAGTAGAGCGAAAAATGTTTGCGATAAACAACGCCCAAACGTCTTTTTTCTTTGCGTGTAGAACACATACTTAAAATCAGTTATGATTTGGACTTTGGACATACAGGATCAATAATAAACAATGACACCAATAAGGATTTAAAAAATTTTAAAAATAAACATGTTCAGCATGAATTTTACAAATGTGGGTTGATTATAGACCAACCAAAACAAGGATCAGGCAATACCACTGATGGGAATACAGCAAGAAGCTTCTTTTTTGATCCCGAAAAAGCATCTGAAATACCTGGCGTTGATATAAATCTCATTTTAAGATTTAAAACACAATTAGCGATGTAAGGGTTTTCCAACAAGAGGTGTTATTTTGAATCACCCGGTATTGCGGTAGCTGTCACTTTTGAAGCTTTTATTCTTTGACATTCGGTGGCTACGGAAACCCAAGAGTTATTGTTGAGAAGCCTCTCCTTCCTCAACGTGTGATTGTGCGATTTATGGTCCGGCGGGGTCATTGGACCTTACTTTTTCGAAAATCAGGTTGGATCAACAGTCACGGTGAATGGATTGCGCTATCGAGAGATGATTAATGAGTTTTTATGGTCGGAGTTGGATGGTATTGATCTGGATAACGTTTACTTTCAACAAGACGGCGCTACGTGTCACACAAGCAACGATATCATTGCTCTGTTACGGGAAAAGTTTCCGGACCGTGTTATCTCTCGAAGAGGTGATCACAATTGGCCACCGAGATCTTGTGATTTAACACCTTGCGACTTCTTCCTTTGAGGCCACGTGAAAGATAAGGTCTACGCCAACAGCCCAGCGTCGATTCAAGACCTCAAAGATAGAATTCGCGAGGCTATAGAGGACATAGGGCAGCCACTTTTCGATTTGGTTATGGAAAATTTTATGAAAAGGATATGGTCCTGTAAGCGTGGTCGTGGTGGCCATTTGGCTGATGTTGTTTTTCATTATTAATGGCATACCTACCTCTTTATTAGAAAATAAACATCCGATCATTTATCTCAAAAAATTAAATTTTTCTTTGAATACCAAAATAATACCTCTTGTTGAAAAACCATTTATTTCGCGGGATTCGTTATATTAAATATAATTTCGATTAAAAAATGTTTTGTTTCACTTTATTTTTGCAAATAATGAAGGCACAGCGAATATTTTGACATATCCTGATAGAAATGCGAGTGGTCTACGATTGTAAGTTTTGTTTTCGCAATTCCGCTCAAAATTGCATGTTATAGAATTTTTTAAAATTTCAATTTGGAACCGCCATAACTTTCGCGCCCCTCAATGAAATCAATTCACAACAACGATTACTGCAAATGCTCGCAATAAATTTTTCCACAAAATATTTACTCAAAAATTAAAAAAAATTGTCTTTTGCCCCTATATATCATATACAATTATACATATATAGCGGGATATTTTTTTACTCGGAATGTTACTAAATTTATAAATCAAATCAACGTTTCTTTATGAAAATTGGCGTTGTCGCACAATATCCGACTTTAATTAACTTAAAAATAAGTGCAGTATAACCTCTCTAATCCGGACACTCGATAGTCCGAACTATCCAGTAATCCGGACATCTGAATGATCCGGACAATTTCGAAATTTTACCTCTGTAGTCGGGACATCAATATGATTTTGTGTTTGTTTTTAAGTTTTTTTATCGTTATTATACCTTTAGCCAAAAAAATAATTATGTAGTGGTTCTGGGAAATGATAATTTTTTTCAAAGTAACCGGTGGTTGCCAAAGTTCAAAATTTGTAATGAAATTGGTGCTTGGAAATATGAGGCGAAAAATTATAATGTTTAAATCTGCTGTATTATTATTAAAAACCTTCGAGGAAGTGGAACTTAACTCTGCTCTATTTTTGAGGGCTCTTCCAACAACAACGTTTTTAATTCAGCTCCAGGCAGAAAAATGTCAGCAGATAGATTTTCCTTCCTGGTAACGAGCCTGGATCTTATACGTTGCCTTTCCTTTTAATAGGTAAGCATGAAAATCCATGAACGTTTAAACAATTTTTACTTCTTTTGTATATAAGTCTACAAAAAAGGCTGGATATCGACTTCCGTTTTTGAAGATTGAAGAAATTTCTGATAAATGCTAAGAAGCCGCTGATAGCACTTCAGTTATTGGGTAAGGCTCCATCACAAGAAAATGAAATCAATACGGAGGATTACACAGAAAGAAAATGGGACCATACAAATCTTTAATTTCTTGTTCACCACTGATGATGTTATAGTTCCGTCAGTTATGTCAAACGAAAATATTGAAAAGGACATAGACTCCATTGTAGTCTTGAAGAAATTCACTCTTTTTTGTAGACAAATAAGAAAGCAGCCGAACCCTTTCAAGTGCTATTTTATAGTTTGAGAAAGTAATAATATTTCTAAAAGAATTTAAAAACAGATCTAAAAAACTGCAAAAAGATAAGTGTAAAAGAGTCGATTGCATTTATTATTTATCTTTTTCTTTTTAAGAAACGCGTTTCTTAATTAAATATGAAAATATGACCCACTTTCGAGTTTTGTACTGTAGTCCGGACAATTCAGTAATCCGGACAAAGGTCGAAACTATACCTGTCCGGATTAGAGAGGTTATACTGTACATACTTATTTATGTCAATACCAATAAATCATTATTTGCTGACTAAATATAATGCAGAGGGTAATGGGATGTCATTACTAGGTAATGAAAGTGGTAATGACATATGCTAACCAAGTTTTTGCTGGGTACTGGAATAATCATTTCGGCAATCTTGTTTTCAAAGGGAAAACCAAATATTTAAAGTGTAAACACAAAGTCGCATTTCAAATCCTAACGGTTAAGAATATATGGGATTGTAGCTTCCTCGAAGGAAGAAAATAATGTGTTTCAAGACTGAATGGTATATTGCTTCTTCCATTTCTTAATTTTGCTTTCTATCGCAGCCTTGACCAAATTAAGAAAACTAGAAAGTTACTACGAAACTTCACTGTTTTTTCTTTGTTTCCTTTACGTTATTCCTCGTGGGAACATAGGGCATCAACAATGCATTTATAATAATCTCTATCATTGAAATTTTTTTTGATATCATTCCATGTAACATTTTTTTTGAGGTTGTTTTAGAGCGATCTCCTCCATGTCATTTAAGGGCGACCTTGTCTCCTTCGTCCTTGCGGATTCCAATCCAAAGCCATTCTTGTAATTGATTCTGGCGCCTTCTGCAATGTATGCCCAATCCATCTCCATTTCCTTCTCTTGATCTGTGACTCTATGGGATCTTCTTTGGTAACATCCCATAAGCAAACGTTGGTGATTGCTTTAGGCCAAAATATTCCACAGATGATTCGAAAGCATCTATTTATGAATGTTTGAAGTTTATGTATGGTGGCCATTGCCACGTTTCACTTCCAAATAGCAGAGTTGATTTCACACAGGCATTAAATATCTTTATTTTTGTAGCTCGGGTAATTTGTTTGTTGCACCAAATTTTTCGGAGTCGTCCAAATGCTGCTCTCGCCTTGTTTAATCTGTTGTTTACGTCAGCATCTATCTCACCATTTATTGCCATTATGCTCCCCAGGAAGCAGAATGTTTCGACAAACTGAATGCGCTGACCACTAATCACAAATTGGGTGTTCGTTTTGTTGTTCACTTAATAACAGAAAAATAATAAATAATTGAGTTTGATACAGCAATGCAAAAAATGTTCAAAGAATCACCTTTTGATTTGACTAAAATAAATGAAGGAGGCTCAGATTTATTGAACCAATTTCCAACATTGAAACTAAACATTCATAACGATTCTTAAAATTTTGTATAAATTTAACGTTTTTTCTTTTAATTGTAAATATCTTTAAGCGCAACTTTTAGCAGGAAAATAACATTTGTGCGTCATGGGAACATGATCAGTACAGCCGATTGTTGGAATCTGCCGCCGTCATTGCCTGCAAAGCAGTCGGTATGTATCCGGATTTGTTGGAAAGAGCAGGAAAAACTTAAAAAAGAAAATATTTTCAAACGTTGATGGAATCATTATAAATCCATTAAATAATTAGAAATTAATATACTTCAATTATTCTTTTGTAATGTGTAAGTGTTGTACACATTTATAATATAACTAGCGGGACCCGGTCCACTTCGTTACCCCAGATTAAAGATTTCCAATCCCGTCCATTTTTTGACCAATCACGTAGACTGCCATCAACTACATATATACAAAATTACAGCACTCTCGCTAACAAATTGTTCAAGATATATTATTTTCAAAATTTGCCTTGTATGGGCGGCACCACACCTATTCCACCATATACATATATATACACAAAATTACACCTCTCTCGCAAACTAATTGTGAAAGATATCTCAGTTTCAAAATTTGGCTTATATAGGCAGGGCCACGCCCGTTGGTCCAATCTGAATAATTTTTGGGACAATCACGTAGAATACCACCAGATACATACACAAAATTCCAGCTCTCCACTTCCAAACTGTGGCTTATATGGGCGGGCCACGCCCATTGGCCCGATCCCGCCCGTTTTTGGACCAATCACGTAGATCGCCAACAGATATATATACACAAAATGACAGCTCTCCCGCTAACAAATTGTGCAAGATATCTCGATTTTATAATTTGCTTAAAGGGGCGGAGCCACGCCCATTGGCTCGACCCCGCCCATTTTTGGACCACGCACGTAGAATGTCTTCAGATATATGTATACAAAATTCCAGCTCTTTTACTAACAAATTGTGCAGATATCTCAAATTCAAAATTTGACGTGTATGCGTCCAAGCCCATTGGCCCGATTGCGCCCATTTTTGGACCACTCACGTAGACTGACACCAGATATATATACACGAAATGACAGCTCTCTCGCTAACAAATTGTGCAAGATAAATCAATTTTAAAATTTGTCTTATGTGGACGGGGCCACGACCACTTGATATATCGAAAATTCAAGTACCCTATTTTTACCACGAAAATTTCAGGAAGATCGGTCCAGCCGTTTTGACGTATATACGGTACAAACAAACCAACCAACCAACAAACAAACAAACTAACTAACTAACAAACACACATTTTTGCTTTATATATAGATTATATTTAAATATAAAGGAAAATCCCACAATTCCCAAAATAAATTCGAAAATTCCCAAAAAAGGAATTTTTAGCTTTTCCCCGGGCTCAAAATTCCTTTTGCAGTAACAAAAAAGGCAATTTTGTCCTGTGCACATATAGCTTACTGCAACTTTCATGCTATTTTTAATAATAATTAATATTTTTTTGGTGTATTTATTCACATAAGCCTTCGCACGAGCAACGATGGCCATAGTTTTGATATAGTCTCCAAGCAAAGGTCCCTCTATATTTTGCTTCTTAACGCAACAAAATCAAAAATTTCAACGAACCGAGCTGAGATTGGTATTACACGCAAAGAAAAAATTCGTTTCTGCAAAACGAAATATTAGACAACTACAATTCTCTTTTGCCGGAACTGAATTTTCGTTTGTTGTGACAGAAACTTATTTCGCAATTGTTTTTTCGGACCAAAATAATTTCAGTCGTCGTAAACGAGAATTGTAGTTGTCTAATATTTCGTTTCGCAGAAACGATTTTTTCTTTGTGTGTATGAGCTTATTTGTACCCGAAACCATTCACATGCGATTAGTTATGTCAACTGGGAAATACCGATCCCGAAAAATCGAGGGATTTTTTAAAATGATTTCCGGGCTATTTGACTAATAACACTGTGTGTGCAAAATGCACTTTGACAAGTAAGAAAGTTTCAGTCGGGTAAACCGACTAAGGTATACCCTCACTTTGTGAGTAATGTAATATTGAATATTACTCGAATTATTCTGTCAATTTGTGTGGGAGGTACCAGAAGGGGTTTATCAAATACACATTTTTTTCGCTGAACATTAGATACTTTAAATTCATTGCACTGTGCCGACTTATAAGCATTTATGTGCACTGGTATAAACGTTATGAGACATTAAATTGTGGTATGATTTGGGCATTTTGTGTGGGAGGTACAAAGAGGGGCGTGGCAATAACGCCAATTTTTCACAGGGCTATAGACACTATAAAAACATTACACTGTACAAAATTTCAAGTATTTTTATACACTGGTTTTAATGTTATAAGCTGTTAATTGTTGGTGCAAAAAGGTACCTTTGTGTGGGAGGTACCAAAAGGGGCGTGACAACAACACCCATTTTTCCCTGGACTGTAGGCAATATAAAAGCATAATACTGTACAAAATTTCAAGTATTTTTATACACTATTATTAATGTTATAAGCTGTTAACTTTTAGTGCAAAATGGTGCATTTGTGTGGGAGGTACCAAAAGGGACGTGGCGACTTCGCCCATTTTTCTCGAGTTGATAACGACTAATAAGCTAATACTATGTGTGGAATTTCAAAAGATTCGAATAAGTAGTATAGAAGTTATTAAAGAATCAATATTTCACAAAATTTTAACCCTTTGTGGGGGAGGTACTAGAAGGAGTGGACCAATATGGCCCATCTTCGAACTTAGCCGGAGATAGAAAAAAATATTACCACATACCAAATTTGAGGTCAATCGGTTACTCCTTTCGAGAGTTATCGTGCGCACCAGCCAGCAGACACACAGACAGACAGACAGACAGACAGACAAACAGACAGACGGACGGACATTGCTCATTGGACTTAAAATGACCCAAAACGGATTTCCTCCGAACATACTTGGGGTCTTAGGTCACTCCTTCGACGTGTTACACTTTTTTCCGTAGCAAATGATATATACCCTCGTCACACTAAAGTGAGGGTATAAAAATGTAACCTCGATGAAAACTATGTACTCCGCATAATTTCGACCATCTAAATCGAATTGTATTAGCAGTTTCTTCCTTTGACATCGGGTTTTCCCGATGTTTAGCTACAAACTTTGTTGGGCAAACAAAAAGGTTAGTAAATTCAGAAACAATTTTAGTATAGAAATATTCGGAAAAAATATTCCATGTCAAAGAAGGCAATAAAGGAGATGCTTTAAGAAGTATTTCTCCCAAAACACCCGACAACCCCGCTCATCCCCTGACAACTGAAAATCTCCCTCCAAAAATAAAGATATGTCAAAAATCGTCGAAGTCGATGGATTTTTTGGATGATGTATTCGACACAAAGATTCCTAGTAAAAAATCACTGTAGATCCCCACAATGAATTTTAATGGAAACCCAGTGGTTTTTATAAATATATATCGTATTTATCCACAGAATTACTGGGTAAACAAAGTGGCAAGTAAATTCAGACACAATTTTGGCATATAAGGATTCGGAATAGAAATTACATGTTAAATAACGAAATACAGGAGACACTTCAAGAAGTATTTCTCCCAAAACACCCGGCACCCTCGCTCTTCCCTGTTAAACTGAAAATCTCCCTGGAAAAATTATGATATATTAAAAGTCGTCGGAATCGATGGATTTTTTGGATCATCTATTCGACACAAAGATTCCTAACAAAAATCACTGTAGATCTCCAAATGCACTTTAATCGCAACCCAGTGGTTTTTATACACGACACCACACTGAGGTACAGGGTATTACCAGGCATTTTTTTGTAACGCCTCAAAAACAAAGATATAGACCCATTGTTTATTATACCGATCAGCATAGAATCATATTTTGAGTTGATTTAGCCATGTCCGTCTGTCTTTCCATATATTCTTCTTAGAAAAGTGCAGGTCGCAAACATTTTTTAGACTAGGGACGATCCCTATTGAAAATGGGGCATATCGGTCCATGTCTTGATATAGCCCGCATATAAAGGTCCCCACCGATGTCACTTCTTGACCTTCTAGAGAACACATTTTTCAATTTATCTGCCTGAAATTTAAGAATTATAACTTTATATTTGTGATGAGCGATTTCTTCTTATTGTTATTCAAATTTAGGCATGAAACAAGGCACGGATTTGGTTGCTGGGTTAATTACAATATCAGCTCAGATGTTGTCTGGTTGGTTACACCAATGCAATATATGGGTCATAAAAGATATATATAGATGAATAGCGAAGGAGTATACTATGCTGGAAAGACGTTGAACTAAGCCTCGTTTAACGCGCTTTCTAAGCGAGGTTCGAGTAAGCTTTGCGTGGTGCGATGGATGCGTGTTCGCTTCTCATGGCGTGAGGTCCCGGGTTCGATACGCGGTGACACTCGTTTTTTCTTTCCTTCGAATTTTTTTCATCATCTCTATAGATTGGCAGAAGTAATGCCCTTGGCGACAGCGAATATATGGGAAGACAATTATATACTTGTAATTTCTGGACAACGGTAGGCGGATGTAAACGAATGCACAAGTAAAGTACATAGTAATAAACCATGCACATGAAGGCAAGCATTTACGCGAACCTCTTAGACAGGGGAAGGAGGGTGCGAGAGTGAGTCAAACTGGTCTCCCGTTTGTTTGCCCCGCTATTTTTAGAACAGCCTATCTACTTTCTAGTGGTGGGTCTGGACATAAGCAGACACACATTTCGGAGTTAGGCTTCAAGCAAACATCTCCAATAAAAAATTGCATATCGATCGGTTCACTACGAAGTTTGGAAGTAAAGCTCGACAAAGACGAATAATAAAACTAGCATTGTCCGTGTATAGTGATTTAATTAATCAGTCTTTTGTGATACAATATTGAGGCGCAGCTCTATTTTTTTTCTCCCCTATATTAATCGGTATTATGGAATTAGTTTAATAAAACCATTAACAAAGAATGTAAAAAGGTATTTATCGAAATTTGATTTAATGCCATGTGACCACTAAAAATAAAGAAACAAATTATTCAGGTTAATTACTGATGGTTTTACGGTCTATCTATGTTGTGCAAACTCAAAGTAAATCGCAGCGAGCTTACTTCGTTTTCAAATAAATCCAAAGTGCATAGAATCAACCAGCACAGGTAATTATGAAATATGTAAAAATGTTATCCGTGGTGTTTAAAGAAAGAACCTTCACACAAAACCAATTGCGGTTTCTTAATATTGCTATCCGGAGTGGAATTCACACATAACGGTGTACTTATAGTCCGACCGACAGCGAGAAGTTTTATTACATATACCGTATAACCTGACTAGCTTGGTGAAGGAGGTTTTGTCCCTATATGTGCCATGTAAAGAAGCTGTATATAAAGAAGTAAAATTCATTCACCAAATCTGTAAAATAGGCACTGAACCTCCCATAGAGAATACAGCCTAGAAGGATGTTTAACACGTGATAAGTCTGGTACCCTCTGTCTATTTGAAACAACACCAGATCATATTACATAATTTTACATACGTATTTGAGAGTAATAGTCATAGCTTTTACTAGGAAAATTTGCGAAGTTTATAAATTAACCCCATAAAGCAAAATTTTGGTCTCATCCCAGAGCTTCAACATAACGTTCAATATACATATATCACATTCAGCATCACCGACTATCGTGATCATCGAGCCCTCGGCGGTCAACGACAAAAATCTCCAGGAGAGTGGTAAGTGATGACGCAAATAAATTAGTAGATATTGTTAATAGTGCTTCGAAACCTAAAAAAATCGCAAATCGGAAATTTTGTAATCTTTGCAAAAAAAAAAATGTAAATTTATTCATTCCTACTTTAACACTGTCAGACCTATATCTCGAGAAACGGTACATACTTGAGAGAGATACGGCATTCATTTACAATACGAAAATTTAAAATCGTGCTATTCTAGGAAATCTAGTACGTAATTTATCAGAACATTTATATTCTTTTTTCATTTTCGAAATTACTTTCTTACTTACACATATAAATCTTTGATAGAAATTATTTTGTAGAATTTCTCCCAAATTTTAACATATTTCTTTCAACTACTCATTTTCCTCAGTGCCCTTGATAATATAAATTAACTCATATCAGGTACCATGTTGGAGTTCGATTCGAACCCTTCATTTTTGTTTCATGTTAGAGTGTAAAATATATTTTTGTAAATAGATACATAAAAAAACCACAACAAATGTTGAATTAATAAAAGTTGTAAAGTGGAAATCGAAATGATTAACTAATGGTGTTTTCTTTTCTAAAAAAAGATGTTGCCCTGTCAGAGAGCAGCATTTTAATAATGTCGCCTACACCCTCTTGTACTGCTGCATTTTTTATGGTCAGAATCGATAACAAAAATGCAAAAAAGTAGCCTTTTAACTCACTAAAAGTAAACTAAAAACAAAGAGTACTCCACGGCGCCGCCTAAATAAAGCATCTGACCAAACTTCATTATAAAAAAGCACGCACGGACACACGCGTGCGTGTGTCCGTGCGTGTTTTTTCGCAGATGTTTTTTCGCTCGACGCCGAAAAAACATCTGTTTTGTATGGCAGCGTCCAAAACGAAACCCTTTCACAGTGCAGCATTTATTTTACAATCGAAGACAAAAAGGCATTTTTGGGGCGAAAGGCATAAAAAATGTAGCATTTTTTGGCACAAAAGAAAACACCATAAGTGTTCTATTCTTGCGTTCATGCAGAGGTGATGTAGGGAAAGGGTAATGAAATAAATATTACATTTGGGATCCTGATAAGTATTGTCGCCATTAAGATCATGGCGTGGATAGGGTAAAGCGTCATGATATTCCTTCGGGGAATATCATGACGAGTGTTTGTTTACTTATTTTTTTTTATTTTAGTTCTCCTCATAACTTTAATGGGCATTTTATTTTAATATGGTTAGGAACGGTCCATGTAAAATAGTTTCAGTTTAGTTGAATATTTCTCTTACATCTAACGGGAGTCTATAATAAAATATATGTATGTCAAGGATTGTGTCTCTACAAGATCAATAGGACCCGGTACACCCGCCCGACTGCAAGCTAGCATCAAAAAGGCTCCCATTGTCCTTATCGATCAAGTAAAGAAACCTCCAACAACTTTCCAGCTAAGATGCATTCCATGATCCAAAAGATAGCAAAGGCTAATATGACAATAAACTATTTTCGTTAAGCACTAGCTTTAAAAAAACGCTTTTGGACATTACCTAGTCGCCCCTAGTACAAATTGGGTACATCGGTCTGTGTTTTGGTATAGCCCCGATATAAAGGTCCCCACTATGTCACTTCTTGACGCCCAACAAAACAAATTTTTCATTTGATCTGGCTCAAATTTAAGAATTTATTAACCAATTAAACAAGGTGTGGGGTGGTAATTCTCATAAACTTTGTTAAGTCGGGAATACTTAGTGTCGGCTTTATACATCCGAAGTCATGGATCCCCATCGCTAAGAAGACGATGTGTGGCACGACCGCAGTCGAAAATACCCGACATAAAACGATTGCGATTAATCCAACTTATATTTAGAGCTTACCTTTAATAGTAGCGTTCGCGATTCGTTTGCTCTCGCGATTCTTTTGCTTCCGCGACTGGTTCGCTCGTAGCTAGTTTAACCGTATTCGATTCTCTTAGAATACGTGACCTACAAAGTCGAAGCGAAGGCCGAAGCCGAAACGAAGACCAAAGCCGAGGCGAAGACCAAAGCAGAAGGGAAGACAAAAGCCGACGGAGACGATAAAAACCGAAGCCAACGGGGAAGAACAAAGCGGAAGCGTGAACCGAGTCTGAGGCTACAGACCATTACGAATTGAAACAACCAACCACAACTGAAATCAATCGATGACTTAAGAAACCGCCGACCAGACTGAAGCCGAACCGAAGTACCCGAATATGAACCCGAAATACTCCGAGCCGCCCGCATCTCTTTTAAGTTCACATTGCACATCCTATTATTGTACGAAATACATAAAAAATGGTGAATTGTAAGCCCAATTGGGTTAAATACTCGTCTTCTCACATAAGGTTCATGAGTCCTTAGGGCAAACTCTGGTAACCACTAAACTCAGCTCAGCTCATACAAAATCCTCGTTATACAGTGTAATATATACATATATGAAGAAGTTTCTTATAAAATGTTACGTAATTGATAGATACGCCCTGTTGAAATGTATACCAATAAAGCTAATTGTCAATATCAAAAGCCATTGAATTAGTCCGGTGAAAAATTCAAAATTTGGAAAAAAAAATAGAAAATGTATCATAAATTTAAATATATACTAGCAGACTTAAAACAAGGACATAAATGGAGTTTATGTTCCACAAAACGAAGAATATTTTACTATACTCTTTCAAATTTCCTAAAAATCCTAATATAAAATCTAATTTGTATCGACAACGCGATGTGATTCTCACAAAAAACCGAATTAATCAAACTGATCTCTTGATTTGAGAAAAATAATTTTCGTGGTTTCATTATAGAAAATTTAACGTCAAAAATAATTCAGACGAGCTGAAATTTGATCGAAATGATTCCATAGCTATGATATTATGAAGTGTATAGAAGTCAGTCCAAAGTTTATTATAAACTTTATATATTCTAACAAAAGTTAATATATATTTTTGTTGTTTTTGTCTTTTTTTAAAACACGAATTATAAATTTACACCAATTTATTCATGTAAACAAAAACTGAAACTGAACTAAAATGATCATGTTTCATTTCGAAATTACACATTAATAAGAATGCAAAAAATTTCCCAATTTATCACGAAATTCCGAGAGACAGAAAAATTTTAGCGATCCCGAAAAATCCCGGGACTTGCAATTTCAAAATCCCGAATTCCGGGATCTATGCAAACCAAACCCGCTTGACATCTCTACATGCGATCCATGGTGGGGGGTGTCTACGATTCGTCATGGCCGAACTTATTACCGTCCATACCTGTCTGTTAATTAAGCAACCATTCCAAATATCCACATAAAAGGCATGTTTTCGTTACAAGCTAGCGATTTTAGTTTAGCACTTTGCAACGAAAACAACTGACTATCTGGTAGCAATGTTGTCATGAGTTGCGAAGAAAGAACAGTGCGAAACAGACAAAAAATCCGTGATATGTATTTATAAAACATAAATTTACTATTCTATGTTCAATAGCCTACACTCATTTTGCAAATATTAAAATAATTAAGACAGGACAGGACGATTAAGACAGGAACACAAGCACCAAACTTCATCGGGAACTAATAATGCTTAAAAGTGCTTAGCTCCCCATACAAATTAAGCCAGTGTTCGGCGGCTGGTTAGGCCGAGCCCCGAACGCAATCGGGTTTTCACACGTACACAACACGAACAGCATAACAAAGAGCACAAAAGTAAGAAAAAAATGTGTCAGTCGCTCATCAGCGTTCAACAAAGCAGGTTCATGTCGCTTTTTATCGGAAAGTTGGTACACTGAGAAATTATAATTATTTCCAAAGCGGAGCAAATATTGAGCATCAAAATGTGCAATCGGCATATGACAAAATGTGACAATTACATAACACTATGCAATGAGAAAGGCAGAAAAATAATGAACGCATATTTAAGTGTTACATATGGGAAAATATGGATCTCTATTGTAAATGTAAAATGTATTATGACCAAAAACACCTATAAAAATTTAATTTTGTAGATAGACATACATAAATCAGTAAAAATATTTAGTATATGAAGATCAAAATAAAATGAGTATATGACCAACGAAATTTACATACGACTGATTTGCCGTAATCAAAAAAAGTTGGACACTTTAGAATACGTGATGGTAATAACACTAGTTTATTTTTTGTCGAAGGGAGGTATATAACATGTTCTAGTTAAAACGATCACACCAATTCACATTATACTTAGTCAGTAAAAAAATAATTTTCCACTCTGTATAACACAGCACATAATAACAAAACCAACAATTTTGTTCAGTGCAAACACACCAATACAGACACAATTTTGACACGTTCTCTTTACGCCGAACACTGAATTAAGCACTTATGTTGTAACGAAAACACGCCTAATGTCATTATTGATTGATCTATTTATTCTTTTGCATACTTTTAGGAATATGTGAAAAGCGCACCTATATAATTATCGTAACAATCATCAACGTTTTTTTACTTTCAAATACATAGATTATAAAAACAAATAAGAAATTCATGAGTGGTGAATTTATATTCGGTTTATTATACCCACAATTTAGTGGAGGAGGGTATAAGTATATCATTTGCTATGTGTCAAAAGTGTAGCACATCGAAGGAGTGACCTTAGAGCAATGTTTGTCCGTCCGTCTGTCGGGCTGGCTGGTGTACATGATAACTCTTGAAAGGAGTAATGGATTGACTTCAAATTTGGTATAAGTATATCATTTGCTATGTGTCAAAAGTGTAGCACATCGTAGGAGTGATCTTAGCAACAACATACTCGATTAAGACAGGAACACAAGCACCAAACTTTATCGGGAACTAAATAATAATGCTTAAAAGTGCTTAGCTCCCCATACAAATTTAGCACTTATGTTGTAACGAAAACACGCCTAATGTCATTATTGATTGATCTATTGATTATTTTTAAAGCATACTTTTAGTAATATGTGAAAAGCGAACCTATATAATTATCGTAACAATCATCAACGTTTTTTACTTTCAAATACATAGATTATAAAAACAAATAAGAAATTCATCAATGGTGAATTTATATTCGGTTTATTATACCCTCAATTTAGTGGAGGAGGGTATAAGTATATCATTTACTATGTGTCAAAAGTGTAGCACATCGAAGGAGTGACCTTAGAGCAATGTTTGTCCGTCCGTCTGTCGGGCTGGCTGGTGTACATTAGATAGGGTCATAAAAAAAAGTTGCGTTTGTCACCCCCTAGATTTGAAGATTATTCGAAGACAATTTCAGAAAAAAATTTTTTAATTTTTTTGTTGCACCCTACATACCGCCCTTTTAGTTTTCTTTATCCTGTGTTGCTATTTGAAGTCCGATCGTAACGGGATGTATACCGTTGTTCACGTTTTGGAAAGGGCTATATTTCGTCCAATGGCCATTTTTGACTCCGAGGTCAAATTCGATAATTGACCTCTGTTATCTCTTTTTCTACCCCCCTTATTTGGACTTATTTTGAAACGATAATAAAGGCATTTAAAAATAATTAAACTTTCGTCTTTAAAGTACTCAGTTTTATTCATAAACAAAAAAGTTACATAGGGTTCACAATTGTAAAATATATGCTGAGGTCAAATTCGACTAGTTTCTTTTGGTCTCGTTTCTGTCTCACTCTCTCTCGCAGACACATGAATAACCCAATGCCACAAACACACAACGACTATGGCGGTTCTTTACAGCATCAACAAATTAAATTTGCGGGATTCTCTAACAAATTTTGAATCTTTTTTAAGGAAGAATATAAGAATACATTCACTTTGTTTTCCCATTCACCCTACACTCCACCAAAATAGTATTTTTTCCACTAATTCCTGATTTAATCTAGTATGATATTTTTGTATGATACGTCGATGATCATCTCTTGACAACGACAACACTTCTTCCTTACTTCAGTTTTGAATCCGAAGTAAATTTTTACTAGTGACTTCAGTTATTTGATTTTCAACCCCCGTAAATAACACTTATTTTGAAACGCATGGGAAGGCATTTGTATGTAAGTTAAATATGGTGTTCAAACAAATTAATAATGTCTATAACATTTTATTAATAATTCTCTATAACGTGTTGTTGTTATTTATTGTTGGTCTGTGCTTTTGTTATTCAGTCAGAATTTATTTGGTTTGAGACCATATGTTCCATTTACTTTCTGTCTATTCTATTCTGTCTATTCTGTCTCTATAACTTATTTGCTTATGAATACATTTAAAATTTGAATCAGCTATAAAAAAAATTTACTGATAGTTTTTTCGAATTTCTGTTTTTTATGGAAATGTTGAACTTTTTCATTTAATAATGCAACACAAAATCATTCATATGACTACCAAGACTGGCTCGGCAGTACCTCATCCGCTCATCCCAATTTTTCAGGACATAT
This sequence comes from Eudasyphora cyanicolor, assembly GCA_963930755.1. Lineage (NCBI taxonomy): Eukaryota > Metazoa > Arthropoda > Insecta > Diptera > Muscidae > Eudasyphora > Eudasyphora cyanicolor. Next base: position 56,125,877 of record OZ005735.1, read on the forward strand.
TCTATTGCTTCGAGTCGAATCTCTTCAATGGCAACTTATGGTGATTTCGTTTCTGAAAAATAATATCACTACATCATGTTGCTACATTTTAAAAATTCCCCCTGCACATACTGCTAATTTCGCATTTTGCATGCGAACAATCGAACAAAAATCGTGCGGTGAGTAAAACCCATTCCTACATTATAGCGCAACCATTTGATAGTGCATTAAGCATGTACGCTTTCAATTAGGCTTGGTTCTGAAGTTTGGTTTTTGACGGTGCAACACTCCACATCGTGGACTGGGCTGAGTGTGGAAAATAGATATTTTCGCATTTGCGGAGTGTAATAATTTTACAAACCCGTTCGTACGGCTGCACCATTTTTACAAACTAACCTAAAAATGCGGTTTTAGTGTAAAATGTAGAAAAATTTTAAAATTTTTTTACACAAACGAAATCATCATTAGTTTTCATGTTTCAACGCTTCAATTGTCTTTGGATGCTTTGCATAGCATTTATCCTTAATGGGTTCCCACCGAAAATAATCCAATGGACTCAAATCACAATGCAAGGTAATCGGTAATTCAAATTTTAAATGGCCCACCCTTTATAGTGAAAGTAGAAAATCTGGTAAAAAATCCAAAGTGACGTATGGAAGAAAAGTAGACCTTATAGAGATGATCCACGAGGTATCATACGTAAAGATAGGATAATAAATATGGAGTCAGTGGCAAAAATACTATTTTAGTGGAGTGTAGGGTGAATGTGAAAACAAAGTGATTTTATTCTTCCTTAAAAAGCTTCAACATTTGCTAGAGAATCCCGCAAATTTAATTTGTTGATGCTGGACCGAACTGCCATAGTGATTGTGCGTTTGTGGCATTGGGTTATTCATGTGTGTGTGAGAGAGAGACAGAAAACGAGGTCAAAAGAAACTAGTCGAATTTGACTCCAGCATATATTTTACAATTTTAAACCCTATGTAACTTTTTTGTTTATGAATAAAACTGAGTACTTTAAAGACAAAAGTTTAATTATTTTTAATTGCCTTTATTATCGTTTCAAAATAAGTCCAAAACAAGGGGGGTAGAAAACGAGATAATAGAGGTCAATTATCGAATTTGACCTCGGAGTCAAAAATGGCCAGTGGACGAAATATAGCCCTTTCCAAAACGTGAACAACGGTATACATCCCGTTACGATCGGACTTCAAATAGCAACACAGGATAAAGAAAACTAAAAGGGCGGTATGTAGGGTGCACCAAAAAAATTAAAAAAAAATTTTCTGAAATTCTCTTTGAATAATCTTCAAATCTAGGGGGTGACAAACGCAACTTATTTTTCTTGGTTGGGCATCGACCCTATCTAGTGTACATGATAACTCTTGAAAGGAGTAATGGATTGACTTCAAATTTGGTATGTGCTAATATTTTTGCTATCTCAGGCTAAGCGCGTAGATGGGCCTTATTGGTCCACTCCTTAGAAATGCCACCATAGTGAATTCCTTGAAATGTAGGGATGACTCGATAGTACCCACATGTTCGTGGAGGGCAGATTCTGTATACTTGTCCTTGCTGTAAGCATGTTGGTTTCCCGAGACGAGTTTTTTAAACAGGTTTACTCGAATGAAAGAATCTAAAAGACTTTCCAGACCTTACATGAGGAAGGAGGGGGCTTATTGGCCTGAAGTCCTTTGGTCTAGTGTGCGATATCTCTCCCGCATTGGGTATGAATACCACTTTGGTATCCCTCCATCGATTGGGTATGTACGAGAGTCTAAAACACCCTTCATAATTTTTCTCCAGCCAGGGGATAATGTACTTCAACCTTTTCTACATTTCCGCTGGAGCAATGCAGTCTGGCCCAGGTGATTTAAAAAGCTAAAAGTTGTTAATCGCTAGCTAAATCGTGGATTTCTCAGTCAACAACCTAGCGACGCTTGCAGTTCAGTCGCTCTCTTGTAGACATTTAAAAAACGTATTACATTTTGTACGGATTCGTAATTTTCAGGACTTCACCTCAAAGTTAAAATTGGTTTCATCCATTGTTGATAAATGTGAACTAGCTCTAGAAGACCTGTGTTCTAAAAGTACCCTAGATATTTGTACTGGTTTAAAAGTACCTTGGTTGATGTATTTTAAGTTGGTTTATAAGGTTCGGTTTGTTTTTCAGTTTTTGGACTGTAAAGGAAAGTCAAAATTGCTTCTAGTCATAGACCTGTCCTGCTTCTAGTCATTGACCAGTCCTTTAGCAGACAGATATTTTCTGCGGTTTGTTACATAGTGTAAGTTTTGACGTAGGGTATATATAAACTTTCAAGCAGAATTGATTTTTTTAGATCTTTATGTTAAGTTTGATAGAGACTTCTCATCATCGTCTGTGTAGAAGTTATTAGCAGTATTTGTATGCCTTTCACCATAGGATGGGGGTATATTCATTTAGTCACTCCGTTTGTAACACCTCTAAATATTGATCCGAGACCCCATAAAGTATATATATTGTTAATCGTCGTCAAATTCTAAGACGATTTAGCCATGTCCGTCCGTCTGTTGTAATCACGCTACAGTCCGTAATAATAGAGCTAGGTTGATCAAATTTGGTAAAAATATTTCTTATAGTTGCAGGTTGTTTGGGTTTGCAAATGGGCCATATCGGTCAATGTTTTTATATAGCTCCCCTACAGAAGTCGGTCCAAAATACGTTTTTTGAGCCAAGATACCACATTTTTAAAGCAATTTAGCAGAAACTTTGCAGTTAGTATTCTATTTTGACAAGAATTCATCACAGCAAAAATTTTGCTAATCGGTTCATATTTTGTTATAGTCACCTCATAGAGGTCGCTGCAAAATATACGTATTTAAGCCATAAATACCAAATTTTTAAGCATTTTAACTGAATCTTTGCAGTTTGAAATTAATTAAGACAAGAATTCATCGCAGTAAAAAGTTTTTAAACCAGTTCATATATTGTTATAGTCCACCTATAGATATCGCTCAAAAAAAGCTTATTTAATCCATAAACACAACATTTTCTAAGAAATTTAGCTGAAATTAAATTAAATTATTTAAAAGTTCTACACATCAATAGTTGGTTATAACTACGAGTATAAGTATATAGAAGATAGTACTGACAATTGATATCCCTAGGATATGAGGATCAATTTAGGTGCTTACTCCATTTATGGTGACAAATCAGAGCGATAATACTTAATATGTAGAAGTATGTTTTTGAAATTTTTTGGATATATATTTGTTTCTATTTACCTAAGTTTTAATATGTTATCAGCCCTAACTCATGTGAATCAATTTCTTATCACTGAAATAAAATCGTTATTTATCGATTTTTTTTGTCTGATTATTTTAAAATAAACAGTCATCATTTAATTTCATATTGAGGTCTTAACTATCTCTCGTGGTACCAGGCACACAATCACTTGCAAGAAATGATTTGCATTTTTTGTTCAAATAACATTTTTAAGCAAACACACGAATGAAAACAAGTAAAAGCGTTAAGTAATTTTATTACTGAACAACAGCGCTGCCAGTTTAGGGAATTTATCCCCAATTTGGGGATATTTTTTGGTTTGGGGATCCGGGGATTTGACGGGGATTGCAATTTTTTATAATTACATGTCTTTATTTATGTTCAAATTTGTATTTTCTGTTAAATCTATTTTTTTAGAAAATGCGTCCGTAAAAATTATGTCAAAAGTTCCTACAAAAAGTGGCTTGACTCAGTGTATTAGAGTACGACTTAAATAGACGACCTGTAGTAATTGCCAATACGTTTTTCTATAGATATTTATAAATCTTAATTGAAGCCAAATGCGGTTCATAAAATTCTTCCGAGACGACATTACGACCAATTTAAGCTAATTTTGGAGTAAAGTTTTCTAGTAACAGAATTCTGCTGATCCAACTCGATTTTAAAGAACTGCAATCGCTTGTGTTAAACCTTGGATGTACTTTAAAAAAAATTCAGTGTGTTATCAATTATTTAGTCAATTGGCAGAAATTATCAAACTTTTAATAACAAAAACGTAAAGTATGACGAATTTCATACTGATCGGATATAAAATACAGTTTTTACAGCGCATACATGTGAAATCGGGGGTAACATATATATGGGGGCTATATCTAAATCCGCGCCGATTTTCTCCGAATTTGGCAGTATTCCTTCATGTAATAAGACACCTCTTTCTGCCGAATTTCGGACTGATCGGATATCAAATACAGTTTTTACAGCGCTTACATATCAAATCGGGGGTAACATATATATGGGGGCTATATCTAAATCTGAACCGATTTTCTCCGAATTTAGCAGTATTCCTTCATGTAATAAGAAACCTCTCTTTGCCGACATTCGCACTGATCGGATATAAAATAAAATTTTTACAGCGCTTACATGTCAAATCGGGGGTAACGTATATATGGGGGCTATATCTAAATCTGAACCGATTTCTTCCAAATTTAACAGTGTTCATTCATATAATAAGAAACCTCTTTCTGCCGAATTTCATACTGATCGGATATAAAATAAAGTTTTTACAGCGCTTACATGTCAAATCGGGGCTAACATATATATGGGGGCTATATCTAAATCTGAACCGATTTTAACCAAATTCAATAGGGATCGTCCTTGGGCCAAAAAAAAGATATGTGTAAAGTTTCGTCGAGATCGGACCATAATTGCGACCTGTACTTTGATTACAAGAATACATGCACAGACAGACGGACAGACGGACAGACGGACAGACGGACAGACGGACAGACGGACAGACGGACAGACAGACAGACGGACATAGCTAAATCAACTCAGAAAGTGATTCTAAGCCGATCGGTATAATAAACGATGGGTCTATTTCTTCTCCTTTTGGGTGTTACAAACAAATGCACAAAGTTATAATACCCTGTACCACAGTGTGGTGTAGGGTATAAATACATCATTCGTATAAATATGTATTTATTATGGTATTTATGGCTTAAATACGTATATTTTGGAGCGACCTCTATAGGGTGAATATAACTAAATATGAACCGATTTGCAAAATGTTTGCTGTGATGAATTCTTGTCAAAATAGAATACAAACTGCAAGGTTTCTGCTAAATTGCTTTAAAAATGTGGCATCTTTGGCTCAAAAACCGTATTTTGGAGCGACCTCTGTAGGGGAGCTATATCAAAACATTGACCGATATGGCCCATTTGCAATCCCAAACAACCTGCAACTATAAGAAATATTTTTACCAAATTTGATCAACCTTATTACGGAGTATTATTACGGACTGTAGCGTGATTACAACAGACGGACATGGCTAAATCGTCTTAGAATTTTACGACGATTAAGAATAAATATACTTTATGGGGTCTCAGATCAATATTTGAAGGTGTTACAAACGCAGTGACAAAATGAATATACCCCCCATCCTATGGTGGAGGGTATAAAACATACGAGTACAAACAATTATTCTATAAGTATACAAGTTTCAACATCTGAGGTGTTCCTTTCGACAAGAGATGAACTCAGAGGTCTTATTCTATACTAGAGCCGACCTATGAGGTCTTCTTCCACAATAGATTCGTCCTCTGAGGTCTTCCTTTAGACAAGAGATGAACTTTTTATACCCTTCACCATAGGATGGGAGTATATTCATTACCAAATTTTCTAAGCATTTTAACTGAACCTTTGCTTTTGGTATTCAATTAAGACAAGAATTATCGCAGTAAAAATTGTTTAAATCAGTTAATAATTTGTTATTGTCCACCTATAGATATCGTACCCAAAAAGGCTTATTTAAGCAATAAACACAACATTTTCTATACATTTTAGCTGAAACTTTGCAGTTTGTAATATTTTTACAAATAACATTTTATTTTGTTGTAGTCCCCGTGTAGATGTTGCTCTCAATAAAGCTATTTTAAGCCGTACACGGAGGAAAATCACCATTTTTGATATGTTTGAATTCAAAGAAAATATACTTGGAACCAAAATTTTTAAATATTATATATTTTTGAACAAATCTATTTTATTTGAAAATCAAGAAATTTTGTTTGGAACGCATATATTAATATATTACAACAAAATATATTTGCGAACTTACTGTCACAAATAAAATATGTGTTTACAAACAAACAATGGTTTTGTTTAAGAATTTATCCAAATACATTATATTTAAAAAAATGTTAAAACTTTGTTGACTTTGGCAATTTTTAATTTTATTTTTTCCTAGATTTTGTGTTACACTTTATAGGTAAAAATTGTCGTAAGCAGCATTTTTTTTGTTTTACAGCACTAGTTTTTAATTTATAAATAGTCCAATTGTCAATTCATCAATGCTATTTTTCGTAACCCAAAATTATACGATTTACGTTTTTCAAACATATAAAATTTCTAAAAAACTAAACCTTAAATTTCTAAAAAATTTAAAACTTTCCTTTAAATTAAACACTGTTTTGGAAATATTATTTCCAAATAAAAAAATATTAGGATGAAAACATAATTTTGTTTAGAACAACATCCTCACAAACATAAAATATTTGTCAGTGTCAAATATTATATATTTGGAGTGTACCCTAAACATATGTATGTTTCCAGCAGAATATGTTTGGAACAATATAATACAGAAGCGATACCAGATTTTCAGGAGATGAGTTTGGCTAAAGAATTTGTGGCCTAAAAATTGCAGTGTTCGTTTTTTATAAATAGCTTAAACAAAAAGGATCGTTTTATGATTTGCTCCATATTCAAAAATTTTTCCAGTAATAAAATTGAATGCAGTCCATAGAGGAGGTGGTATAAGATTCGGCATGGCCGAACTTAACGCTTTTATTTGTTCTACACTAGAGTCGACCTCTGAGGTCTTCCTCTATACTAGAGTCGACCTCTGAGGTCTTCCTCTATACTAGAGTCGACCTCTGAGGTCTTCCTCTATACTAGAGTCGACCTCTGAGGTCTTCCTCTATACTAGAGTCGACCTCTGAGGTCTTCCTCTATACTAGAGTCGACCTCTGAGGTCTTCCTCTATATTAGAGTCGACCTCTGAGGTCTTCCTCTATACTAGAGTCGACCTCTGAGGTCTTCTTCTATAATAGAGTCGATCTCTGAGGTCTTCCTCTATACTAGAGTCGACCTCTGAGGTCTTCCTCTATACTAGAGCCGGCCTCTGAGGTCTTCCTCTATACTAGAGCCGACCTCTGAGGTCTTCCTCTATACTAGAGTCGACCTCTGAGGTCTTCCTCTATACTAGAGTCGATCTCTGAGGTCTTCCTCTATACTAGAGTCGACCTCTGAGGTCTTCCTCCATAAGAGTCGACCTCTGAGGTCTTCCTCTATACTAGAGTCGACCTCTGAGGGCTTCCTCTTTACTAGAGTCGACCTCTGAGGTCTTCCTCTATACTAGAATCGACCTCTGAGGTCTTCCTCTATACTAGAGTCGACCTCTGAGGTCTTCGTCTATACTAGAGTCGACCTCTGAGGCCTTCGTCTATACTAGAGTCGACCTCTGAGGGCTTCCTCTATACTAGAGTCGACATCTGAGGTCTTCCTCTATACTAGAGTCGACCTCTGAGGTCTTCCTCTATACTAGAGTCGACCTATAAGGTCTTCGTCTAAACTAGAGTCGACCTCTGAGGTCTTCGTCTATACTAGAGTCGACCTCTGAGGTCTTCGTCTATACTAGAGTCGACCTCTGAGGTCTTCGTCTATACTAGAGTCGACCTCTGAGGTCTTCGTCTATACTAGAGTCGACCTCTGAGGTCTTCGTCTATACTAGAGTCGACCTCTGAGGTCTTCCTCTATATTAGAGTCGACTTCTGAGGTCTTCCTCTATACTAGAGTCGACCTCTGAGGTCTTCCCCTATACCAGAGTCGACTTCTGAGGTCTTCCTCTACACTAGAGTCGACCTCTGAGGTCTTCCTCTATACTAGAGTCGACCTCTGAGGTCTTCCTCTATACTAGAGTCGACCTCTGAGGTCTTCCTCTATACTAGAGTCGACCTCTGAGGTCTTCCCCTATACTAGAGTCGACCTCTGAGGTCTTCCTATATACTAGAGTCGACCTCTGAGTAGAGTGATCAAAAAACCGGATTTTTAGAAAAAATAAAAAACCGGTGGATGGTTTATTTAACTTATAAAAAACCGGTGGACGGTTTTTTTCTTCGAAGAAAACCGGGGAAACCGGTAGAACCGGTTTTTTTCTGCATAACAAAACAGTATGAAAATTGCCGTTTGAAAAACATTTTCCTTTTTTAATAACAAACCAGTAAGGAAAGGCAGAAATTAGGTCGGGGCCGACTATATAATACCCTACACCTCCCTAACAATACGATAAGGGTCATTGCGATAATAATTTGGAATAATTGGTAAATGCATACGAACATATTATCTAATTCTAAACCGATAATCGCTAAATTTAGCAATATTCGTTCCTAAATTGAGAAACATCTTTCTTGAAAATTTAAATGATCGGAAGTACAACTTATATAGCGCTTTGATACCAAATCTGGAGGAACATATATATGGAGGTTATATTTAAATCTGAACCGATTTCTCTGAATACTCATTCATGTAAACATACCTCTTTCTGCCGAATTTCGTTCTGATCGGATATAAAACACAGTCACTGATCGGATATAAAATAACATTTTTACAGGGCTTAAATGTCAAATCGGGTAACTTATATATGGGGGCTATATCTAAATCTGAACCGATTTCTTCCAAATTTAAAAGTGTTTATTCATATAATAGGAAACCTTTTTCTGCCGAATTTCATACTGATCGGATATAAAATGCAGTTTTTACAGCGCTTACATATCAAATCGGGGGTAACATATATATGGGGGCTATATCTAAATCTGAACTGATTTTCTCCAAATTTGGCAGTATTCCTTCACGTAATAAGAGACCTCTTTCTGCCGAATTTCGCACTGATCGGATATAAAATACAGTTTCTTCAGCGCTTACATGTCAAATCGGAAGTTACATATATATGGGGGCTATATCTTAATCTGAACCTATTTTCTCCGAATTTAGCAGTATTCCCTCATGTAATAAGAAACCTCTTTCTGCCGAATTTCATACTGATCGGATATAAAATAAAGTTTTTACAGCGCTTACATGTCAAATCGGGGGTAACATATATATGGAGGCTATATCTAAATCTGAACCGATTTTAACCAAATTCAATAGGGATCGTCTTTGGGCCAAACAAATGATATGTGTAAAGTTTCGTCGAGATCGGACCATAATTGCGACCTGTACTTTGATTACAAGATACATGCACAGACGGACAGACGGACAGACAGACAGACGGACATAGCTAAATCAACTCAGAAAGTGATTCTAAGTCGATTGGTATAATAAACGATGGGTATATTTTCTCTCCTTTTGGGTGTTACAAACAAATGCACAAAGTTATAATACCCTGTACCACAGTGTGGTGTGGGGTATAAAAAGGCGATTTTTTAATATTAAATTTTTAAAAGCGATGTCTTCTGATCAGGAATCTTGCACCAAATTTAGTCCTGTTGGATAGTAGTTATGAGTTGGATTGTGATGAATATTGTCATTTGAGTCAAACGGTCCTTTTATCTCATACTTATAACTAATTAGCTATTGTATTAAGAAACATTTTCCAAAAGTGTTATCGATAGTCTCTTCTTCAACCTTTTAAAAAAATTAGCTAATATATTTTCATTACTTTTTTGCAAAATTAAACTTTATTGAAATTTTGGTAAAAACCTATGTTTTCATTTTTGATTTTTTTGCTCAAAAGAAAGCTTAGATAATTTCCTTTAAAAGCTTTGTGACCTATTAATGGGATGGGACCTGTTGATCTATCAAAATAAATATAAACCTCTGAAAAAAATTAACGTTCAACCAAACATTTTAGCATTTCAGATGGGAAAAACAACCGTTTGACAAAAATGTCAATATTTGACACCCTCCAACTCGGAAAGTCCTTAACCGATTTCGTTGGAATTGTGTCTCATAACTACTATCTGATAGGGCTACTTGGTGCAATTTTCATCCCGACAGAAGACATCCCTTTTAAAAATTAACTCACTTGACATGAAATTCCCCTTATGTAGTTTAGTCAAGAAAATATTAATATTTCGGGATATTAAATAGAATATTTAATAGAGGTATTAAATCTTTATACATATATATTTTATATACACACTTTAGTGCAGGTGGGTATATACGAGTATACATATAAATATATAAGAGTATACACTAGTCGGTTTACCCAAATGAAATTTTCTTACATGTTTTTGTTTCGGTTTGGAAGTGGGAGAATGCGTTTACTTTTCACATAACTTCTGCGCATATGAATCATTTATTTTCTTTAAATTTTTGTAATTTGTATAGAAATTGGTGAATGGCTTCGGATTCTAGCAAAGTTGCCGAGTCTTTTTAGGCCATATAAGGAGATCTTTCATATTATTATCTTAATTTGTAATATTTTGTATATAAAGTTGTAAATAATTTTTAATATTTTAGTGATAATAAAAAAACCGGAAAACCGGTGGAAACAAACGAAAAAAACCGGTTGCACCGGTTGTTCGAAATTCATGATTTTGAGAAAAACCGGGGACGGTGGAAGCAAAAAACCGGTGGGCCGGTTTATTTTAAACCGGTTTTGATCACTCTACCTCTGAGGTCTTCCTCTATACTAGAGTCGACCTCTGAGGTCTTCCCCTATACACTCAGAAAAAATTGAACCCAAAGATAAGTTAAAATGAACTAAACTTCAGGAAAATTAAACTTCATATGGCGCTAAAGCAATTTTTTCCCAAATCAAGTTCACATTTGTCCTTAATATTAGCAAATATTTTGAACTTAGTTTTAGTTAATACTAACTTGAATTTAGTAAATATTCCTTTATATCTAGTTCAATTGAACTCATATTAAGGAAAAACCAGTAAGGAAAGGCTAAAGTCGGGCGGTGCCGACTATAAAATACCCTACACCACTCTCGTAATATTGAATAACTCTGATATATAAATTTTGTAATTCATGTATAAATTGTTTACATAAATTTACTTTTGGGACATTTTATACTTAAATAATACCCTGTACCACAGTGTGGTGTAGGGTATAAAAACGATTGGATCTAAAGAGCCAAATCGGATGGAACATATATATGGGAGCTATAGCTAAATCTTTACCTATTTTCTTCAAATTCGCCAATGTTGGTTCATGAATAAAGAAACTCTACCATTCTAAATTTCAAAACGATTGGATGTAAAATACAGCTTTTATAGGACTAAAGGGCCAAATCGGACGAAACATATATATGGGAGCTATAGCCAAATCTTTACCTATTTTCTTCAAATTCGCCAATGTTGGTTCATGGATCAAGAAACTCTACCATTCTAAATTTCAAAACGATTGGATGTAAAATACAGCTTTTATAGGACTAAAGGGCCAAATCGGACGAAACATATATATGGGAGCTATAGCTAAATCTTAACCGATTTTCTTCAAATTCGGTAGTGTTGGTTCATGGATCAAGAAATTCTACCATTCTAAATTTCAACACGATTGGATGTAAAATACAGCTTTTATAGGACTAAAGGGCCAAATCGGACGAAACATATATATGGGAGCTATAGCTAAATCTTAACCGATTTTCTTCAAATTCGGTAGCGTTGGTTCATGGATCAAGAAACTTTACCATTCTAAATTTCAAAACGATTGGATGTAAAATACATCTTCTACAGGACTAAAGGGCCAAATCGGACGAAACATATATATGGGACCTATAGCTAAATCTTAACTGATTTTCTTCAAATTCGGTAGTGTTGGTTCATGGATCAATTAACTCTACCGTTCTAAAGTTCAAAACGATTGGATGTAAAATACAGCTTCTATAGAACTAAAGGGCCAAATCGGATGGAACATATATATGGGAGCTATAGCTAAATCTTTACCGATTTTCTTCAAATTCGCCAATGTTGGTTCATGAATAAAGAAACTCTAACATTCTAAATTTCAAAACGATTGGATGTAAAATACAGCTTTTATAGGACTAAAGGGCCAAATCGGACGAAACATATATATGGGAGCTATAGCTAAATCTTAACCAATTTTCTTCAAATTCGGTAGTGTTGGTTCATGGATCAAGAAACTCTACCATTCTAAATTTCAACACGATTGGATGTAAAATACAGCTTTTATAGGACTAAAGGGCCAAATCGGACGAAACATATATATGGGAGCTATAGCTAAATCTTAACCGATTTTCTTCAAATTCGGCAGTGTTGGTTCATGGATCAATTAACTCTACCGTTCTAATTTCAAAACGATTGGATGTAAAATACAGCTTCTATAGAACTAAAGGGCCAAATCGGATGGAACATATATATAGGAGCTATAGCTAAATCTTTACCGATTTTCTTCAAATTCGCCAATGTTGGTTCATGAATAAAGAAACTCTACCATTCTAAATTTCAAAACGATTGTATGTAAAATACAGCTTTTATAGGACTAAAGGGCCAAATCGGATGAAACATATATATGGGAGCTATAGCTAAATCTTCATGGATCAAGAAACTCTACCATTCTAAATTTCAACACGATTGGATGTAAAATACAGCTTTTATAGGACTAAAGGGCCAAATCGGACGAAACATATATATGGGAGCTATAGCTAAATCTTAACCGATTTTCTTCAAATTCGGTAGTATTGGTTCGTGAATCAAGAAACTCTACCATTCTAAATTTCAAAATGATTGGATGTAAAATACAGCTTCTACAGGACTAAAGGGCCAAATCGGACGAAACATATATATGGGAGCTATAGCTAAATCTTAACCGATTTTCTTCAAATTCGGCAGTGTTGGTTCATGGATCAATTAACTCTACCGTTCTAATTTCAAAACGATTGGATGTAAAATACAGCTTCTATAGAACTAAAGGGCCAATTCGGATGGAACATATATATAGGAGCTATAGCTAAATCTTTACCGATTTTCTTCAAATTCGCCAATGTTGGTTCATGAATAAAGAAACTCTACCATTCTAAATTTCAAAACGATTGTATGTAAAATACAGCTTTTATAGGACTAAAGGGCCAAATCGGACGAAACATATATATGGGAGCTATAGCTAAATCTTAACCGATTTTCTTCAAATTCGGTAGTGTTGGTTCATGGATCAAGAAACTCTACCATTCTAAATTTCAACACGATTGGATGTAAAATACAGCTTTTATAGGACTAAAGGGCCAAATCGGACGAAACATATATATGGGAGCTATAGCTAAATCTTAACCGATTTTCTTCAAATTCGGTAGGGTTGGTTCATGGATCAAGAAACTCTACCATTCTAAATTTCAAAATGATTGGATATAAAATACAGCTTCTACAGGACTAAAGGGCCAAATCGGACGAAACATATATATGGGAGCTATAGCTAAATCTTAACCGATTTTCTTCCAATTCGGCAATGTTGGTTCATGGATCAATTAACTCTACCGTTCTAAATTTCAAAACGATCGGATGTAAAATACAGCTTCTATAGGATTAAAGGACCAAATCGGACGAAACATATATATGGGAACTATAGCTAAATCTTAACCGATTTTCTTCAAATTCGGCAATGTTGATTCATGGATCAAGAAACTCTACCATTCTAAATTTCAAAACGATCGGATGTAAATTACAGCTTCTATAGGACTAAAGGACCAAATCGGGAGCTATATCTAAATCTGAACCGATTTTCTTCATATTCGGCAATGTTGGTTCATGGATCAAGAAACTCTACCATTCTAAATTTCAAAACGATCGGATGTAAAATACAGCTTCTATACGACTAAAGGGCCAAATCGGACGAAAGATATATATGGGAGCTATATCTAAATCTGAACCGATTTCAACCAAATTCAATAGCGATCTTAACAGCCGCAAAATACTCTAAACTGCAAAATTTCAGAACGATCGGAGTGAAATTGCGACATGTAGTCGACGAAAAACTTTACATGGACAGACGGACGGACGGACATCGTTAAGTGTAGGGTATAATTAACTCAGTTTAAGTAAAAATTTACATGAAATTTGGAAAAAATCTAGTTATATTTTCACTAAAATCAGGTACATTTTTACTTGAAATCAGGAAATTTTTACAAAAAATTAAGACAATTTTAACTAAAATCAAGTAATTATACCCTACACCACACTGTGGTACAGGGTATTATAAGTTTGTTTCACGGCAGATGTTTGTAACACCTTAAAATAACACAGCTAGACCCACCTTAAAGTATACCGATCGACCCAGAATCACTAGCTGAGTCGATTTAACGATGTCTGTCCGTCCGTCCGTCCGTCCGTCTGTCCATGTAAAGTTGTTCGTCGACTACAGGTCGCAATTTCACTCCGATCGTTCTGAAATTTTGCAGTTTAGAGTATTTCGCGGCTGTTAAGATCGCTATTGAATTTGGTTGAAATCGGTTCAGATTTAGATATAGCTCCCATAGAAAATTTAGAATGGTAGAGTTTCTTGATCCATGAACCAACATTGCCGAATTTGAAGAAAATCGGTGCAGATTTAGATATAGCTCCCATATATATCTTTCGTCCGATTTGGTCCTTTAGTCCTATAGAAGCTGTATTTTACATCCGATCGTTTTGAAATTTAGAATGGTAGAGTTTCTTGATCCATGAACAAACATTGCCGAATTTGAAGAAAATCGGTTAAGATTTAGCTATAGCTCCCATATATATGTTTCGTCCGATTTGGCCCTTTAGTCCTATAGAAGCTGTATTTTACATCCGATCGTTTTGAAATTTAGAATGGTAGAGTTTCTTGATCCATGAACCAATATTGCCGAATTTGAAGAAAATCGTTTCAGATTTAGATATAGCTCCCATATATATCTTTCGTCCGATTTGGTCCTTTAGTCCTATAGAAGCTGTATTTTACATCCGATCGTTTTGAAATTCAGAATGGTAGAGTTTCTTGATCCACGAACCAAAATTGCCGAATTTGAAAAAAATCGGTTAAGATTTAGCTATAGCTCCCATATATATGTTTCGTCCGATTTGGCCCTTTAGTCCTATAGAAGCTGTATTTTACATCCGATCGTTGTGAAATTTAGAATGGTAGAGTTTCTTGATCCATGAACCAACATTGCCGAATTTGAAGAAAATCGGTGCAGATTTAGATATAGCTCCCATATATATCTTTCGTCCGATTTGGTCCTTTAGTCCTATAGAAGCTGTATTTTACATCCGATCGTTTTGAAATTTAGAATGGTAGAGTTTCTTAATCCATGAACCAACATTGCCGAATTTGAGGAAAATCGGTTAAGATTTAGCTATAGCTCCCATATATATGTTTCGTCCGATTTGGCCCTTTAGTCCTATAAAAGCTGTATTTTACATCCAATCGTGTTGAAATTTAGAATGGTAGAGTTTCTTGATCCATGAACCAACACTACCGAATTTGAAGAAAATCGGGTAAGATTTAGCTATAGCTCCCATATATATGTTTCATCCGATTTGGCTCTTTAGATCCAATCGTTTTTATACCCTACACCACACTGTGGTACAGGGTATTATTTAAGTATAAAATGTCCCAAAAGTAAATTTATGTAAACAATTTATACATGAATTACAAAATTTATATATCAGAGTTATTCTATATTACTTGAGTGGTGTAGGGTATTATATAGTCGGCACCGCCCCACTTTAACCTTTCCTTACTGTTTTTTTTACTAAGATTAAGATACATTTTTACTAAATGGAAGTAAAATAATTCCTCAAATCAAGTTCAATTTTACTTGAATATACAAAAATTAAACTAAAATGTAAGAAACTAACTATAAATGAGTAATTTTTGAACTTGCAACTTGTAGAAGTAAACTAAATTTTAGTTCATTAATAATATAATTCAGCAAAATATTCTCGGAAATTTTCCAATAAATATTTTGCTCCAATGTATTTTAAACAAATTCAAAAAACCTGAAACAAACAGAATTCTCATTCAATGTCTCAATCTTATGTCTTAAGTATTTCACATATAATCCTATATATTTGCTGCGAAGTTAAATTACTTAACTTCGCAGCTGCTGTTTGAAATGATATTTGAGCAGTTAAGGAAAGAATCTCTTGAAACGAACGGGAATTTTTTGCTTAACGAATATTCAAGGATTATTTGAAAACCGTATTATAAATTTCAGAAAAACATGAACTAGAACTAAGGAAATTCGGATATTTCTAGTTAAAATTTCCTAAAATGATTTATTTTCGAGGAGTAGTAAATGTTTCTTCGACGCTAGGAAATCCTTCCTCGGTAAAAGTCAAAATTTACCAAATAGTAGAAAATGTTTACTTGGTCGATGGAGTTTTAAGTAAGTAAAATCATATCCCACTTCCGAGTATGTAAACAATTTGCTATATCTTTTAATTTTCAATTTACTCATTGAAAGTAAAATTTCCCAGTTTTGAGGAAAATTTAACTAAACATGAGTAAAAATCTTGAACTAAACTGAGATATAGATTTTACTCACAAAAACGATTGCAATTTTTCTGAGTGTACTAGAGTCGACCTCTGAGGTCTTCCTCTATACTAGAGTCGACCTCTGAGGTCTTCCTCTATACTAGAGTCGACATCTGAGGTATTCCTCTATACTAGAGTCGACCTCTGAGGTTTTCCTCTATACTAGAGTCGACCTCTGAGTCTTCTTCTATACTAGAGTAAAATAATAATAGATAGCTAATTTATTGTATAAGAAATTATGTTTTAAATATGTAATGAATTGATTTACAATATTGTAATATAAGTATTTGTCAGTAACTTAAATGCGACATACTTTAAAAGAAATGCTAAAAATATTATAAAATGTAGTTTTAAAAATATATTATGACAGTTGAATAACAAATTTCGAACGACAAAGATGTCTGACATCATTGAAATGAGATCGGTAGCGGTGTTAGTGGCTTGTCTGCTCTGTGCAAGCCTTAAGGCAAATGGTGTGCCCTATCCTCCTGGACCATATGGACCACCAGGACCATATGGGCCAACGGGACCACCGCATGGGCCAGCTCCCCATGTTACAATTCATGGGCCACCCGGACCTCCTCATGAACATCCTCCGCCATCCCCTCCATCGCCTGCGACTTCCTCAACTACTACATGGAATTCAACAACAACCAGTTCCACTTGGAGGCCAACGAAAACAACTACAACATGGAGACCAACAACAACAATTTCCACTGGGAGGCCAACAACGACAACACCCTCCTGAAGCCAACCAACCAAAAATACCACTAGGACACCACCTCCATCTGGAAGACCATCTAGGACAACACCCACATGGAGCCCACCAACCACAAATACCACTAGGACGCATCACCATCTGGAAGACCAACGAGACCAACACCCACGTAGAGCCCATCAACCACAAACACCATTACGACGCCACCTCCGTCTGTAAGACCAACGAGAACATCTATCACATGGAGCTCATCAACCACAAATACCACTAGGACGCGACCTCCATCTGGAAGACCAACGAGAACAACTACTAAGAAAATCTCCAAAATCCATCTAAGGGACAGTATTGAATGGAAATCAATTTCAATCCAATCACTTTTTTGAAATTACTCACAATAAAATCATATACATTTGTGGCTTAACATTTTCCCAATTTATGGGAGATTTTTATTTTATAATGGTTATCGAGCATATAATGGTAATTACTTTATTATCGCTTGTTAATAGAATTTTTATTGATACGCATAGTTTCTGTATGCCAGCGTTCTTGACTCATTTTTTTTCAGGGACAGATAATTCTGGTATAATACCAATAAAGCAAAATTATTAATCTATGAATAATAAAGATATTGTTCCCGTGATTAATATTAAACATTTCGAAATTTAAAACATTTTTGATAACAAATAAATCTAGTCATATATATAAAAACAAACAATAATCATATTTTGGGAACATATGTTATCTTATGTAGCCATAACACATTGCGTCATTACACAGAGACAGTTTAATGATTTTTCGTGTGAAGGGTTCTCGTTAAATACACCTTAAATATCAATTTTCAGCTCGATCAGTTGAAATTTGCGGCCTCAATGACGTTAAGAATCGGACAGATGCAATATAAGGGGCTATATCAAATACTATTGTCCATCTTCAATCCCAAGTTTCCGGCAGCTATCAGAAGTATCTGTACGAAATTTCGGTCATCTAGCTCAATTAGCGTAGATTCTGGCGTGATTGCACAACATATGGACGGAACAGAAGTGAATTTGACAGTGATTACATGCGAAATCGGAAGTACATACATATGTATATATGAGGGCTATACTCGTATGTAAAGCTAAGCCGATTTTCACCAATTTCAATAATGATCGTCGATGGGCCAAAAAAGTACTGTGCAAAATTTCGTCACAATCGGACCATAAATACGAAAGCCACTTTGATTATAACGATACTTCTATAGACGGATGGACCTCGTTTAATTGACTGAAGAGTGAAGTCATTCCAAATCTATCGGTATAATAAAATATGGGTCTATCTCTTCTCCTTTAGGTATTAGGTACAAACAATACACAAACTAACAATACCCTGAACCACGGCACCATTTGGAGCAGAATATGATAAAATATTGTAAAGTTTTATTAATGTTTATAACCTTTACCACACTGCAGTACGTTGTATTATAACTTTGTGCATTTGTTTGTAATACCCAAAAGAAAATGAGATAAACCCATCATTTATTAAAACGATCGAAGCGAATCTATTTCTGCGTCGATTTAGCTTTCTTTCTTCCTTTCCATTTCGCTGCAAGAAGGCCTGTATAGATTAGGCATAAATCGTGTCTGAAAAAATCAGGCCTTCAGGAAGGACTAGGCCAGCTTAAAAAAGGCATAAATCCTGTTTATAAGGTCTTCCCAAATGATTGCATGTCAGAAAATTGTACTAATATTAAATATTTTTAATAAAAATAATTTTTTATTTTGATTTTAGTTTAAATGTTATAACACAAAGAAATAAATCAATTCCATGAATAATTTTAAAACTAAAGATGTAAACATTTCTGCTAGTTCTCCGGCAAGAATCTGATTTTGATTTTGGACTTCCTTCCGGAGCTCTTTTACTTCATTCTCCAAATCTTAAAACATAAAAATTGAGAAAATATAGGCTGTATTTAGTATATCAACATAATAACTAAACCAGAACTTAATTTAAAAAAACAGAACTGTTTCGCACTTTATTTAATTGCAACTTCACATCTGAACGGATCAACTGATAACAACTAGAACAGAAACTGATAACAACTGATAGCGTTTTATTAGAACTGGTTTTGGTTTGGTTTCTACTTTTTCTTTTTCATCCCTCTCTATAAACACATGTTCTTTTTATACCCTCACTTTAGTGAGACGAGGGTATATATCATTTGCTACGGGCCAAAAGTGTATCACATCGAAGGAGTGATCTAAGATCTCAAGTATGTTCGGCGGATATTCGTTTTGGGTAATTTTAAGTCGAATGAGAAATGTCCGTCCGTCCGTCTGTCTGTCTGCTGGCTGGTGCGCACGATAACTCTCGAAAGGAGTAACCGATTGAGTTCAAATTTGGTATGTGGTAATATTTTCTTCTATCTCCGGCTAAGTTCGAAGATGGACCATATTGGACCATTCCTTCTAGTACCTCCCCCTACAAATAGTGAATAGTCTGAAATTCTACACATAGTATTAGTTTATTAGTCACTATTACCTCGAGAAAAATGGGCGAAGTGACCACGCCCCTTTTGGTACCTCTCACACAAATTGACAATTTTGAACCAAATTTAATAGCTTATAACTTTATTACCAGTACTTACAAAGACTTGAAATTTTGTACAGTGTAATGATTTTATAGTACCTACAACACAGTAAAAAAATGGGTATTATTGGCACGCTCCTTTTGGTACCTCCCACACAAATGGACCATTTTGTACCAAAAGTTACCAGTTTAGAACTTTAATATCTGTGCATACAAATACTTAAAATTTTGTACAGTGTAATGCTTTTATAGTACCTAGAGTCCAGAGAAAAATGGGCGTTATTGGCCTGCCCCTTTTGGTACCTCCCCCACAAATGGACCATTTTGTACCAAAAGTTACCAGCTTATAACTTTAATACCAGTGCATACAAATTCTTGAAATTTTGTACAGTGTAATGCTTTTATAGTACCTAGAGTCCAGAGAAAAGTGACCATTAAACAGCTTTTAACTCTAATACCAGTACATGCTTTAAAGTTATTAAATGCAATTTAAATTGATAATAATTTAGATAAAACAAATAAATATATTAATTTACTAATATTTTTTGAGACTTAAGGTGTGAGTCCCCATTAGTCGGTTTACCCGACTGAACTTTCTTACTTGTTTTGTATGTACGAACCTACACGAATATAATTTAACAAGAGGCTGCGTCCCGTAGCTTTTATTTTTGCCTGTTTTATTTTTGTTTGTTTTAAGACCGATTTTCTGTTTTATGCATCACAGTTAAAACATAATTATGGATTGGAAAGTGAAAAAGGTTAAAAAGAGTGTGAAAAACAAATTTTCAGGCTTGAAAATTCACTTATGTATCAGGCTATCTAGAAGGAAGTTTCTACAGTGGAATTTGAAGAACGGGATAATTAGTTAATTTTTTGTTGTTGCTCTCTCATCTTGTGTATTAAAACACGTTCCACGACAAACCACTCACGATGGGATTCTCTCTGCATTCTTTCAGAAGACCTGTATCATGCCTGATATTGGCATGCCTGGAAGTGATTAAAAATCATGCTTTTCACAGGCCTCACATCGATACCTCCATTCCAAACTATGCTATGTGCAAAAATGTAGTTTTTCAGGAAAGGTGATCATAGTTTAATGCATTTTTTAAATGTATGTGGAATTCCTTTATAATGCAAATCGAATGACCTGAATTGTTTCGTGAATAACTTTTGATTGGGTTGACGGATAAACACGAAATTTTGACTGAATATAATTTGAAATATTTAGATATTAAAAATGCAATCTCCCTAAAACTATGCTAAGTCGACTTAGCATGTTTTATAATGGAGGTATCGACATAAGGAAGTCCTTGCCAAATAAGGCCTTCCGCATGTCTTATATGTGAAAGGCCACGCAATTTCCGCCGCTGGGTATGTCCGTCTGTCTATGTGTGCATGTATTTTTGTAATCAAAATACAGGTCGAAATTATTATCTGATTGCGATAGAATTTGGCATGTATATCTCATTTGGCCTAAGAACGAAACCTATTGAAATTGGTGAAAATCGATTCAGTTTTAGATAGAGACCACATATACGGATATATATTCTACTACTGTATATATACTCGTATATGTTCCTCCCTATGTGGCATCAAAGCGCTATAGAAGTTGTGTTGTATATCCGATCATTACGAAATTAAGCAGAAAGAAGATTCTTAACTCAGAAACAAATACCGCTACTTATTTGGAAAATCGTTACGGATTTAGATAAAGCCCCCACATATATGTCAGAGTTTGGAAAAAACACTAAGGAACGGTTCGTTAGCGATCTGTACCGTTCTTTCGTCGCGAACAGAACAGTAACGGAACGCTTACAAGAGAATAGAATACACTAAACATTTTTTTAGTGTTACTGTTCGCGAACGCTACCACTACGTTAACGTACGGTTCTTAGAAAACGACGAACGGTAACCCTACAATAACGTTCGGTTCATAGAACAGTATCACTACGTCGTAGTGATAGTGTTCTTTTGAATGATGGGATGATCCCTATTTAAAATGGGGCATATAGGTCCATATTTTGATAAAACCCCCATACAAAGGTCCCTTTCGATAAGAGGGAAAATTTTCAACCGATCATGCTGAAATTTAAATATGTGTACTTTGTATTAATGGGTTTTCCAATAAGAGTGTTAAGGAAATTCAAAAGCTTTTTATTTAATGTGAAGTACAATCGATACAATTAAGTTCTAAATAAAACGTCATTCAAATGGCCTCCACGATTTCTTCTGCAGGAACGAATTCGATGAACCCAATTTTCGAGCACTTTTTCCACTAAATCAAGTCGTATGTCATGAATGGCACGTTCAATATTGACTTGTAAAGCCTGAAGAGAGTCTGGTTTATTTCGAAAGACCAATGACTTCAATTAACCCCACAAGAAATAGGCTAATGGTGTTAAATCACAACTTCTTGGAGGCCATTTAATATCACAATTTCTTGAAATAATCGAATCTTCAAACTTTTCTCGCAACAATTCAATTGTTTAATTTGCTGTGTGGCACGTAGCCACAATCGGTCATTAGCAAACATATAGCACACTAACGAGAGCTAAAATATTGCTCATAGCTGTCAATGTCGTAGGTCGACTTGAAAGTGGTTTTTTGGATTTAAAAAAAATGGACGCACGAAAAGTTGCAATTGGAGAACGATTATTTTGATAATAAAACTGAATAATTTGACATGACATTTGATAGGACAAAAATGTGCGAAGTAGTGATACTGTTCTGTGAACCGTACGTTATCGTAGTGGTAGCTTTTGCGAACAGTAATGCTAAAAAATAAATAACGTTAGTGTTTTCTGAAGGAACCGTTCGTATAACGTACTGTTTTTTTTCTGAACACTGATATATGTTGCTCCCGATTTGGTGTGAAAGCGCATTAGACTCCGTATTTTATATCTGATCAGTAAGAAATTCTGGATTTATTAGTTAATGAATGAATACTGCCAAATTTGGGGAAAATCGATTTAGATTTGAATATAGCCCACATAGATATCCCCCATTGATATCCTCCCGTGAATCTTTACTCCCGATGAAATGAATCTTTACTCCCGATTATTACACATTTTGTCGGAAAGAAGTTTTCTTATTTAGGAGCACATAAAGGGTTTTGCAACAAGAGGTGTTATTTTGGTATTTAAAGAAAAATTGCATATTTTGAGATAAATGATCGGATGTTTATTTCATCATAAAGAGGAAGGTATGCCGTTAGTAATGAAAAACAACATCAGCCAAATGGCCACCACGACCACACGTACAGGACCATATCCTTTTTATGAAATTATCCATAACCAAATCGCAAAGTGGCTGCCCTATGTCCTCGATAGCCTCACGAATTCTATCTTTGAGGTCTTGAATCGACGCTGGGCTGTTGGCTTAGACCTTATCTTTTACGTGGCCCCAAAGGATGAAGTCGCAAGGTGTTAAATCACAAGATCTCGGTGGCCAATTGTGATCACCTCTTCGAGAGATAACACGGTCCGGAAACTTTCCCGTAACACAGAAATCCTTTCTTTGCTTGTGTGGCACGTAGCTCCGTCTTGTTGAAAGTAAACGTTGTCCAGATCAATACCATCCAACTCCGACATAAAAAATCATTAATCATCTCTCGATAGCGCAATCCATTCACCGTAACTGTTGATCCAATCTCATTTTCGAAAAAGTAAGGTCCAATGACCCCGCCGGACCATAAACCGCACCAAACAGTCACACGTTGAGGATGGAGAGGCTTTTCAACAATAACTCTTGGGTTTTCCGAGCCCCAGATGCGACAAATTCGCATGTTGACGTAGCCACCAAGGTGGAAATGGGCCTCATCAGTCAAGATGATTTTCCGATGATTTTCGAATTTTAATAATTTCAATGCGTTGTTGAATCGTGTATAACCCCATTTTTAGTAATGGCGTAGTTTCTACTTGTCAAACGTCAAAGAATAAAAGCTTCAAAAGTGACACCTACCGAAATACCGGGTGATTCAGATTAACACCTCTTGTTGGAAACCCCTGTACTATTAAATTTTGAGGGGAATCGGTTCATATTTTATATGTGTATATATTCCTCCCAATTTGATATCTAAGTGATTTAGTTTATTATACCTCTTGTTGGAAAACCCTGTACTATTAAATTTTGAGGGGAATCGGTTCATATTTTATATGTGTATATATTCCTCCCAATTTGATATCTAAGTGATTTAGTTTATTATGATCTTCAATTCCTCCTTGTGATACTACTTGATGAGAAGTTGGAGCTTAGTATTTTGTTTACTGAAACGAAACTAATTATTCCAAATTATTATCGCATTGCACCTTTGCGCATTGTTAGTTAGGTTTAGGGTATTATATAGACGCCCCCGCCTGACTTACAGTGTTAACTTGCTGGTTTTTAAATAACTTCTCCTACACGCTGAAAAAAAATCGCTTCTGTAGTATATTGTCCCAAACATATTCTGCTGGAAACATACATATGTTTAGCCTACACTCCAAATATATAATATTTGACATACACAAAAATTGTATGTTTGGGAGAATGTTGTTTTGAACAGAAATATGTTTTTATCCCAATATTTTTTCTTTGGAACTAATATTTCCGATGAAAGAATTAATGTGTATTTAAATATGGCGATATATCAATACCATAATTTAAAGGCAATTTTTCTGTTTTTCAGTTCAGTATTTTAGAAATTTTATATGTTTTTAAATTCCATTAAAATTTAAATCGCATTATCTTGCGTTACGATAAATTGAATATGGATTGACAAAAACTGATGAATTGGAATATTTATAAATTAAAAATTAGTACTGTAAAACAAAATCTACTTACAACATTTTTAGAGATAAAGTATAACACGAAATCTAAGAAAATTTAAACTAAAATACGAAGAGGTCAGCAAAGTTTTAAAAATCTTTTTTAAATAAAACATACTTGGAAAACTTCCTAAACAATAACTTTGTTTGTGGTGTAAATACATATTTTATTTGTGGAAGTCAGTTCGCAAATATATTATGTTCTAATATATTAATATATTCTTTCCAAACAAAATTTCTTGATATTCAAATACAATTTATTTGTTCACAAATATATTATATTTAAAAATTTTGGTTCCAAATATTTTTTCTTTCGATTCAAACATATCAAAAATGGCGATTTTCCTCCGTGTACGACTCAAAAATTCAGCATATCGAGACCTTATATTCAAAACCCTCTATCTTCAATTTTTGCAAAAATGAGATTTTTATGTTAAAATATTCTGTAAAATAAGGCGCATCTATGGTACTAATTTGGAAATAAAAAAAAAACAAAAATTTAGATTTTATGGTCATTTTTGTAATTTCTCTATCTTACACACTTATTTTTTCTGAATGCAACACCCTCTATCTCTTCATATAATTTGGGACTATTTTTTTTCTTCTAAAAGATGGTTCTTTGGTGAAAAGAGTATGCTAAACCCGAATTTGGTTAAGTTTTTTTAGTCGAAGCTTTAGTTTTCAAATTATGACTATTTTTATATCTAACCTGTGATTCCACAAGAATACCATTTTCTATGACAATTTGAAAATAGATTCAAAAATGAACCCCAAGAAATAGATAATACTTAAATAAAAAATTAATCATTAATTCATTTTTATTATTATTTATTATTTTAATTATAATATGTATAATTATATATTAAAACAAGTAAGAAAGTTTCAGTCGGGTAAACCGACTAAGGTATACCCTCACTTTGTGAGTAATGTAATATTGAATATTACTCGAATTATTCTGTCAATTTATGTGGGAGTTACCAGAAGGGGTTTATATAATACACCTTTTTTCGCTGAACATTAGATACTTTAAATTCATTGCACTGTGCCGACTTATAAGCATTTATGTGCACTGGTATAAACGTTATGAGACAGTAAATTGTGGTATGATTTGGGAATTTTGTGTGGGAGGTACAAAAAGGGGCGTGGCAATAACGCCCATTTTTCACAGGGCTATAGGCACTATAAAAACATTACACTGTAAAAAATTTCAAGTATTTTTATACACTGGTTTTAATGTTATAAGCTATTAACTTTTGGTGCAAAAAGGTACCTTTGTGTGGGAGGTACCAAAAGGGGCGTGGCAACAACACCCATTTTTCCCTGGACTGTAGGCAATATAAAAGCACAATACTGTACAAAATTTCAAGTATTTTTATACACTGTTATTAATGTTATAAGCTGTTAATTTTTGGTGCAAAATGGAGCATTTGTGTGGGAGGTACCAAAAGGGACGTGGCGACTTCGCCCATTTTTCTCGAGTTGATAGCGACTAATAAGCTAATACTATGTGTGAAATTTCAAAAGATTCGAATAAGTAGTATAGCAGTTATTAAAGAATCAATATTTCACAACATTTTAACCCTTTGTGGGGGAGGTACTAGAAGGAGTGGACCAATATGGCCCATCTTCGAACTTAGCCGGAGATAGAAGAAAATATTACCACATACCAAATTTGAGGTCAATCGGTTACTCCTTTCGAGAGTTATCGTGCGCACCAGCCAGCAGACAGACAGACAGACAGACAGACGGACGGACATTGCTCATTCGACTTAAAATGACCCAAAACGGATTTCCTCCGAACATACTTGGGGTCTTCGGTCACTCCTTCGACGTGTTACACTTTTTGCCGTAGCATATGATATATACCCTCGTCACACTAAAGTGAGGGTATAAAAAATTGTGGAATTCATAAATACCCTCTATCTTTTTTTATACATGAAGAATTTTTGAATAGCAATACCCTCTATGTTCCATAAAATGGCTCGTGGTGCAAATATTAAAAAAAATATTATTTAGTAGTTCACGTAGTTAGGTGTAATAAACATTGTAGAACAAACAATTTTAATTTTCTTTAAAATTAGGGATATAAACGGTTTTTTGGCTCTACTGAACAATTGTGTTTTTGAAGATAGAGGATATTGAATATAAACTGTCGATATACTTTTTTCCCAAAAAATTACAAACCGTAACCTTTGTCTTATTGGGTATATTGGATTAGTTTTTATCATATAGAATGTTTTGTTGCCAATTCGTTCTGATATTCACAAAATACTAGGACAGGTTCGGAACTAATTAAAAAATTATGTTTCAATTGCAAAGTTCTCTTACGAGTATACCTCTTCTACAGACATGTCAAGTTTTGTCGTAATCGCTCGTCTGGTTAAGAAACGGCATTACTATTTTTTTTAATTCCTCCCACTGTGCGTTAAATCAACAATACCCAATTTGCTTAGTAGTACGATGTTAATGTTTGCTGAGGTACAGATTGTTGATACCAAAACTAATACTTGGTAATACCGTTCAACAACATCGCTTTTCCTCTTCACATCAAAAAACTTATGGAATTTCATATTGTAAATAGGTAATAAATGATTCGCAGTTGAGAAAGTTAAGCGAAAAAAACCATATCAAAAGCATGGGTCAATAAATTGCTACTGTTGGACCTTATCATATCGCGACAAAACCTTATCATAAAGACAAAATAATACGCGCGACACCTATCGTATGGACATTCAGCATGCGCAGACAAATTTATGAAGGTGAAATAATCAGAGTATTCTAAATCATGTATAGCAATGATATGGTAGAATTGTAAAAATATGCAAGATTAAACAGAATTGCTTTCTCTAATATAACAAACGCCTTGAATTTGCGACAAAGTAGTTAACGGCCAAACTTTGGCAGTTAAAGTTGGCGAAAGTGAAAAGTGAGAAGGAAAAAACATGAAAGAGTTAACAATTTTAGTAGTTGGACTACTAAGTTTAAGCCTGATACAAGCAGGCCTAATACCTGCTGAAGGATTGGATAGCAATAGCACAACCACTGAGGGTCCTGTTTTAAACAATACCACTGTCAGTCCTCCGTTGACGAATACTACTTCCAGTCCTCTTACAACAGAGGGACCGGGATCATCCAATACCACAGCAATTCCACCAATAACGAATACCACCTCCAGCCCCCCCGTCACTGAAGGTCCTGGTTCGGAAACCGTAGGTGTTGTTGTAACTGGTGATTGTTCATTCCGTGTCACTGGCGATTTAAATGACCCGGCTCCGTTGTTTTCCCCTGCCGGTATTTTGGATTGGTTGGTGCCTACCCCAGAGGGCGTTGTGGAAATTAAAAATGGCGAATACATAGATATGTATTGCAGCGATTCGTTTGTGGCCCCATTCGAGAATGTAACCAAAATTACGGCTCAGTGCCTGCAAGGACTATACTTTTTAGTGGATGGAATAATCATACCTTTCCACAACTTCAGCTGCACAGAATGGCCTACATATACAGCGCGTAGAACTGGTCGCAACTGCAGTGGTGGCACCGATCTCTTGGAGGTAGGATTTGAAGTCAAGGGTGGCTTCTTGCAAACCATGGATATCTGTCACGATGAAGTTAATGAAGTTACCCGTTATGTGCATCATGTGCTCAACCCCTCCAGTGCTTCTTATCAAAGATCTGTGGCTCGTCCTCGTTTTATTGAAGGTGACTTCTATCAAGGAAAGAATGTTGACAATCTGTACACCAAAATCCAACAGAATATAACCATCAGCAACATTTTGGGTATGGATGCTTCGCCGTATTTCAATGACTCCATCGACATATACATGGCCAGAGGTCACATGGCGGCCAAAGTGGATTTCATTTTCGGAGCTCCTCAAATGTCCACATTCTTCTTTGTTAATGTTGGCCCTCAATGGCAGGCCTTTAATGGTGGCAACTGGGAACGTGTTGAGGATGGTGTGCGTAAATATGTGGCTAATAATAATTTGACCACCGACTGCTATACCGGTATTTGGGGAGTTTCGACTTTGCCCGATGTCAATGGTACCCAGAAGGAATTATACTTGGCTTTCGATGAAAACAACAACGGCTTGATTCCGGTGCCCAAAATCTACTTCCGTGTTGTCATTGATCGTGTTACTCGCAAGGGTATCGTATTGATTGGTGTCAACAACCCTCATGCTTCCTTGGAACAGATAATGCAGGAATATGTGATCTGTGAAGATATCGGCCATAAAATCGATTGGATTCAATGGGCCAAGGAAGATTTATACAAGGGTTACTCATATGCCTGTTCCGTTCCCGACTTTGTAAATGTTGTCAAGCATTTGCCTTTGGAGGACTTGGCAACTTCTGGTATTCTGGGTGTCGAAGAAGATGAAGGTTGTTCCTTCCTTGTTAGTGGCGATTTGAATGATCCGGCTCCTTTGTTCACCCCTGCCGGTGTTCTTGACTGGTTGGTTCCCATCCCTGGAGGTGTAGTTGAAATACAGTCTGGTTCCAGTATTGATATGTATTGCTCGGAATCCTTTGTTGGTGCCTTTGAAAATCAGACCAAAATCACAGCTCAGTGTCGGAGTGGCTTCAGTTATTTGGTCAACGGTCAAACGTACAACTTCAGTGACTTTAGCTGCAGTGATTGGCCTACATATACTGCGCGTAGAACTGGTCGCAACTGCAGTGGTGGCACCGATCTCTTGGAGGTAGGATTTGAAGTCAGGGATGGCTTCTTGCAAACCATGGATATCTGTCACGATGAAATTAATGAAGTTACCCGTTATGTGCATCATGTGCTCAACCCCTCCAGTGCTTCTTATCAAAGATCTGTGGCTCGTCCTCGTTTTATTGAAGGTGACTTCTATCAAGGAAAGAATGTTGACAATCTGTACACCAAAATCCAACAGAATATAACCATCAGCAACATTTTGGGTATGGATGCTTCGCCGTATTTCAATGACTCCATCGACATATACATGGCCAGAGGTCACATGGCGGCCAAAGTGGATTTCATTTTCGGAGCTCCTCAAATGTCCACATTCTTCTTTGTTAATGTTGGCCCTCAATGGCAGGCCTTTAATGGTGGCAACTGGGAACGTGTTGAGGATGGTGTGCGTAAATATGTGGCTAATAATAATTTGACCACCGACTGCTATACCGGTATTTGGGGAGTTTCGACTTTGCCCGATGTCAATGGTACCCAGAAGGAATTATACTTGGCTTTCGATGAAAACAACAACGGCTTGATTCCGGTGCCCAAAATCTACTTCCGTGTTGTCATTGATCGTGCTACTCGCAAGGGTATCGTATTGATTGGTGTCAACAACCCTCATGCTTCCTTGGAACAGATAATGCAGGAATATGTGATCTGTGAAGATATCGGCCATAAAATCGATTGGATTCAATGGGCCAAGGAAGATTTATACAAGGGTTACTCATATGCCTGTTCCGTTCCCGACTTTGTAAATGTTGTCAAGCATTTGCCTTTGGAGGACTTGGAAACTTCTGGTATTCTGGGTGTCGAAGAAGATGAAGGTTGTTCCTTCCTTGTTAGTGGCGATTTGAATGATCCGGCTCCTTTGTTCACCCCTGCCGGTGTTCTTGACTGGTTGGTTCCCATCCCTGGAGGTGTAGTTGAAATACAGTCTGGTTCCAGTATTGATATGTATTGCTCGGAATCCTTTGTTGGTGCCTTTGAAAATCAGACCAAAATCACAGCTCAGTGTCTGAGTAGCTTCAGTTATTTGGTCAACGGCCAGACGTACAACTTCAGTGACTTCAGCTGCAGTGATTGGCCTACATATACTGCGCGTAGAACTGGTCGCAACTGCAGTGGTGGCACCGATCTCTTGGAGGTAGGATTTGAAGTCAAGGATGGCTTCTTGCAAACCATGGATATCTGTCACGATGAAATTAATGAAGTTACCCGTTATGTGCATCATGTGCTCAACCCCTCCAGTGCTTCTTATCAAAGATCTGTGGCTCGTCCTCGTTTTATTGAGGGTGACTTCTATCAAGGAAAGAATGTTGACAATCTGTACACCAAAATCCAACAGAATATAACCATCAGCAACATTTTGGGTATGGATGCTTCGCCGTATTTCAATGACTCCATCGACATATACATGGCCAGAGGTCACATGGCTGCCAAAGTGGATTTCATTTTCGGAGCTCCTCAAATGTCCACATTCTTCTTTGTTAATGTTGGCCCTCAATGGCAGGCCTTTAATGGTGGCAACTGGGAACGTGTTGAGGATGGTGTGCGTAAATATGTGGCTAATAATAATTTGACCACCGACTGCTATACCGGTATTTGGGGTGTTTCGACTTTGCCCGATGTCAATGGTACCCAGAAGGAATTATACTTGGCTTTCGATGAAAACAACAACGGCTTGATTCCTGTGCCCAAAATCTACTTCCGTGTGGTCATTGATCGTGCTACTCGCAAGGGTATCGTATTGATTGGTGTCAACAACCCTCATGCTTCCTTGGAACAGATAATGCAGGAATATGTGATATGTGAAGATATCGGCCATAAAATCGATTGGATTCAATGGGCCAAGGAAGATTTATACAAGGGTTATTCCTATGCCTGTTCGGTGCCCAATTTCTTAAAGGTTGTTAAAGACTTGCCTCTGGAAGATCTGGAAACATCTGGCATCCTAGGTTTGGAGCTTGAACCAGATTTTTTGGACAATAGTTCTTGTACATTTCGTGTCAGTGGAGATTTGAAAGATCCTGCTCCTTTGTTCGCTCCCTCGGGTATATACGATTGGTTGGTTCCCAACACAGATGGTGTGGTCGAGCTAAAATCCGGAGAGTCTATGGATATGTATTGCACCAAGGCTTTTGTGGCTCCCTTTGAAAGCTACACTCGTCTTACGGCTCAATGTTTAAGCGGTTTCGATTTCTTGGTGGAGGGTCAACGTTATAATTTCAGCAGTTTTGTTTGCAGCGCCTGGCCTACTTACACAGCCCGTAGAACTGGACGCTCCTGCAATGGCGGCACCGATCTTTTGGAAGTGGGCTTTGTGGTGGAAGGTGGTTTCTTGCAGACGATGGATGTCTGCCATGATGAGGAGAGCGAAGTCACCCGTTATGTTCACCACGTGTTGACTCCTTCCAGTTCGGCCTATCAACGTTCCGTAACACGTCCCAGTTTCAAGCCTGGAGATTTCTATGCCGGCAAAAATGTGGACAATTTGTATACCCAAGTCCAGCAAAATATAACCATCAGCAACATTTTGGGTATGGATGCTTCACCTTACTTTGAAGGTTCCACCATCTACCTGGCTCGTGGTCATATGGCGGCTAAGGTTGATTTCATTTTCGGTTCTCCGCAAAGAGCCACATTCTTCTTTGTTAATGCTGCTCCCCAATGGCAGGCCTTTAATGCTGGCAATTGGGAACGTGTAGAGGATGGCGTACGTAAATATGTGGCCGACCAGGACCTGACCACAGACTGCTATACTGGTGTATGGGGTGTCTCAACTCTACCCGATGTCAATGGTGTCCAGAAGGAGTTATATCTGGCCTTTGACGAAAACAACAATGGGCTGATTCCTGTACCAAAAATCTACTTCCGTGTGGTCATTGATCGTGCCACTCGCAAGGGTATCGTCTTAATCGGTGTCAATAATCCCCACGCCTCACTGCAACAGATTTTGGAGGAATATGTGGTGTGTGAGGATATTGGTCAACAAATAGACTGGATCAATTGGACTAAAGAAGACTTGATAAAAGGATATTCGTATGCCTGTTCGGTTCCCGATTTTTTGAAGGTTGTTGATCATTTGCCTGTGGAAGACCTGCAAACTTCCGGTGTTCTGGGAGTTGATGTTCCTGATTTCCCAGAAAACGGCACTTGTTCTTTCCGTGTCAGTGGAGATTTGAAAGATCCTGCTCCTTTGTTCACTCCCTCGGGTATATACGATTGGTTGGCTCCCAACAAAGATGGCGTGGTCGAGCTAAAATCCGGAGAGTCTATGGATATGTATTGCACAAAGGCTTTTGTGGCTCCCTTTGAAAGCTACACTCGTCTTACGGCTCAATGTTTAAGCGGTTTCGATTTCTTGGTGGAGGGTCAACGTTATAATTTCAGCAGTTTTGTTTGCAGCGCCTGGCCTACTTACACAGCCCGTAGAACTGGACGCTCCTGCAATGGCGGCACGGATCTTTTGGAAGTGGGCTTTGTGGTGGAAGGTGGTTTCTTGCAGACCATGGATGTCTGCCATGATGAGGAGAGCGAAGTTACCCGTTATGTTCACCACGTGTTGACTCCTTCCAGTTCGGCATATCAACGTTCCGTAACACGTCCCAGTTTCAAGCCTGGAGATTTCTATGCCGGCAAAAATGTGGACAATTTGTATACCCAAGTCCAGCAGAATATAACCATCAGCAATATTTTGGGTATGGATGCTTCACCTTACTTTGAAGGTTCCACCATCTACCTGGCTCGTGGTCATATGGCGGCTAAGGTTGATTTCATTTTCGGTTCTCCGCAAAGAGCCACATTCTTCTTTGTTAATGCTGCTCCCCAATGGCAGGCCTTTAATGCTGGCAATTGGGAACGTGTAGAGGATGGCGTACGTAAATATGTAGCGGACCAAAACCTGACCACGGACTGCTATACAGGGGTATGGGGTGTCTCAACTCTACCCGATGCCAATGGTGTTCAGAAGGAGTTATATCTGGCCTTTGACGAAAACAACAATGGCTTGATTCCTGTACCCAAAATCTACTTCCGAGTTGTCATTGACCGTGCTACTCGCAAGGGTATCGTCTTAATTGGTGTCAATAATCCCCACGCCTCATTGGAACAGATCTTGGAGGAGTACGTGGTTTGTGAGGATATTGGTCAACAAATAGACTGGATCAATTGGACTAAAGAAGACTTGATAAAGGGATATTCGTATGCCTGTTCGGTTCCTGATTTCATTAGAGCTGTAGATCATTTACCTCTATCTGATCTGGAAACTTCAGGTGTTTTGGGGGTACAAGAAATGAACAAGGAAATTTCGGAAAATCCCCAGTACTTACCAGAAATTTATTATTAACCTGTGACTTGAGTATTAAAAAAACAAAAAAAAAACAACAATAAAATGATTATTTATTCACGCTAAATTAAAGTTATTTTGTTTTTGATAAGGCTTGAGGGGGCAATAAATTATTACTTGGCATTTCGCTAATGGACTAATTATATTTATAACTCTCAAACATTTTTTCTAACAATGATATAAATTCTGAAATTTGTTCCATTCAAAAAGGGATTTAATTTATAGATCTTATCAACTAATTTTATGATCACTTTGTAATACGTGCCGTGATTTTTGTTATGTGGGAATGTTTATATGAGGGAAAACCTATATCACGAAACTATTCTATGTCGAATCGCGTGCCAGTCATCGTCGATAGTTTGTCATTGGGCTATTGTTTTTTCTGGCTTTACGGTATGTTCGAACCGCACGTGTTCATGTGTTATAAACTATTAATATATTTTGTACTTCAATGAGTTTAAACTGTAAACGGCTTGAGGTACATTGATTGATTAGATGCTTCTATATTCAAAGATATCTGTTCCATTTTGTACGACGAGACGGTAGATATGTTTAAGTTCAATGAACTGATTTTTGGGGCTGTACGAGCATTGCATAATGCTGTTTATTGAATCATTGACATTGTTAATATGGCCAGTATTGCGAGATCACTCGACATAAAGCAAACAAATTTTAGAAAAAAGCTTTATCCTAAGACATTTTTGTGAAAGAGTGTTTCCAGACATTTTAATTCAGGATGGTACGATGAGTCTCGAAGGGAGTGTGTTTTGTATGTGGTAATATTTTCTTCTGGCTGCGGAATTTAGTCTTCGTATAGATCACAGGATAACAGATACTTGGAATGTCTATCAAGCCGAAATAATGGCAATAAGGAAAGTCGCCAGGTGGCTGAGTCGCAACATTTAATCTGTCATTAAATCTCTCAAAATTCACAAACAGTCCTCGACTGCCGCGAATATATATATGTATTAGAGAGACGGCTGAGTAATTTAATATTTGGGTACCCGGGCATAAGGATATCCCAAAAAAGGGAAATAATTCAAACTTTAAAAAGTGAAATAACCCCCGAAGGGACAAACGAAATAAGTCCCAATATGTGGGAATTATTTCATTCAGAAATCAGTAAGGACAGAGAGAAAGTCGGGAGCGGCGTAATATATAATACCCTACATCCCCGAACAATACCAATAATAAGCTATATATATAAAATTGTTGCGTGACTGGTTGACTGACTGACGTGACTGGTTGACTGACTGACGTGACTGGTTGACTGACTGACGTGACTGGTTGACTGACTGACGTGACTGGTTGACTGATCATCGCCCAGCCCAAACGGCTGAAGCTAGAATCATGAAATTTGGTTGGAGGGTAGTCCTTGGGACGTAGACGAGCAATAAGGCGGGATTCGTACTATTAGCCGCACAATGGGGCAAAAAGGGATAAATATGGTACCACCGCCAAATCTGAACGAAATGAGCTAGAATCTTGAAATTTAGTATGAGGGTAGCCCTTATGAGGTCGACCCAGAAACTTACTGAATTTTAAAACCCGAACATTTACCCGCACAATGGGGCAAGAAGGAATAAATGTGGTACAACAGCCAGATCCAAATGGCAAGAGCTAGAATCGTGACGTTTTGTGTGAGGGTAGCCCTTATGAGGTAGACTTAGAAATTGATAGGATTTTTCGAAATTCGAACATTTACGTACATAGTGGGGAAAAAAGGGAAAAATGTGGTACAACAGCCAAATCCAAATGGTAAGACTTAAAATCGTGAAATTTGGTGTGAGAGTAGCTCTTGGGACGTAAACTAGAACAAGGAGCGATTTTTTGAAAAAATTAGGGGCACAGTGGGACTGAAAGGGATAAATATCGTACCACCTCCAAATTTTAAGCCTAAAATTAGAATGGTGAAAATTGAAGCGAGGAATGTCTTTAGGACAACGGTTTGGGATAGTCAGATTTTTTAGTATTCGTAGTTTTCGGGGCACAGTTGGGCAAAAAGTGTAAAATATGGTACAGTGGCTTAAAAATGTCAAACATGGATCAATGTTCCAGGGTAACTTTTGGAACATAAACTAGAGATCAGAAGTGATTTTTAGTTATTCGAACTTTAAGAGGCACAGTGGAACAAAACGGGTTAATTATAGAGCATGGGGAAAAAATGCAGCAATCTGCCAAAATTGGAACTTAAACATGAGATATGAAGAGTTTATTTGGTTATAGGAGCACAGTGGTTAAGCGTTAAGTATGCTAGCGTGGATACACATTTTAAATACGGTACAGTGAGACAAAAATTTGTTAAATATGGTACAGCGGGTCAAAAATTTTGTACAGTGTGATAAAGAGTTGAATGGGGCACAGTTGTGCAAAAAGGGTTAACTATGGGCACAAATAGTTATATATGGTAAAGTGGGACAAAATCGGTTAAAAATGGTACAGTGGGGCAAAAAGCGTTAACTATAGAACAGTGAGGCAAAAATTTATTTACTATGATACAGTGGGGCAAAAAGGGTTAAATATGGCATAGTGTGACAAAAATGGTTAACTATACAGTACAGTGGAGCAAAGAGGGTTAAATATAGTACAGTGGGGCAAAAACTGTTAAATATGGTACAGTGAGACAAAGGGTTTAATATGACACAGTGCGGCAAAAAGGGTTAACTTAGCTACAGTGGGCACAATTAGTTGAATATGGTAACGTTGGACAAAATGGGTTAAATATGGTACAGTGGGTGGGGCAAAAAGCTTTAACTTTGAAACAGTGGGACAAAAATGTGTTAACTATGAAACAATGGGACACAATGCTTAAATATGGTACAGTATGATAAAAATGGTTACAGTGGCCACAAATAGTAAAACATCGTAACGTGGAACAAAACGGGTTAAGTATAGTACAGAGGGGCAAAAAGCGTTAACTATGGAACATTGTGTCAAAAATGTGTTATCTTTGGTACAGTGGGGCAAAAATGGTTAAATATAGTGGACAAAATAATGTAGGACATACAGGTGTTAAATATGTTTAAGTGGACCCAAAAGGGTTAAATATGGTACAGTGAGTCAAAAAGCGTACATTTAGTACAGTGGGCAAAAATATGGATGCAGGGAAAGAGGGTAATTAAATATTAAAAAAGAATGCTTTTTTTCAAATTGTATGCTTTTAATAGCACTGTGGTGCAAAAAGGTTAAAATTATGATGAAGGGCAAGCAAAAATTGTTCACTATGTTACAGAGGGCGAAAATGTGTTAAATATGGTTTAGTGGAGCAAAAAGGATAAAAATATGGTACGGTGAAGCAAAACAAGTTAAATACGGTAAAATGGTTAAATGTGGTAAGTGGGGGAAAAAGGGGAAACAATAGTCCCAGATATGTATAAAAATTCGTACTTTAGAAGCACAGTGTGTTTAATATGGAACAGTGGTGCATAAAGTGTTGAATGTGGTCCCAGAGTGCAAAGGTAGCTCTTACAGCATAAACCAAAGCTAAGAAATTGTTTTTTCCAAATAGGTTCTTCTACTTAAACCGTGGGGGAAAAACAAGTTAAATAAATGGCACATATAGGGGACAAAAATGTTGAAATACGGCCTAAGGTTGCTAATTTGGATCTTGAAATATCAATTATGATTTTTAAATACTGTCCAATCGTGCAAAATTTTTTAATTATGACACACAAAATGTTAAATAGCACAATGGAGCGATTCACTACAGCTTTTTAAATTCGTGCCTTTATAGACACAGTGGGACAAACATGGTTTTATATTGTACCAGGGTGTGAATGTAGCTACATAAACTAGGGGAAAGTTGCTATCGTATGATCCAAAAAAATAGTTTTTCAACGTTCAGAGGTACAGTGTGGAAATCGATAAATATTGTACCATGATGTCAGGGTAACTCTTGGAACACAAACTAGAAATGTAACGAGGGTTCGTATTTTATGGTATAAATGTAATCAAATCTTCTCAATTGTGCACCATATATATTCATGTCGTTTTGAAAGAACGAGGTATAACTATTTTAAAGTACCCTAAACAGAAAATAAATAAAAGACGGGGGCTGCGAAGCGCACCTGGTTAAAGCTAGTTTGGTACAATTGGTTTCGTTTCTATTAAAAAATTTGTTAACAAAGTACTTAGCTCCACATCCTCTATAGCGCTTTGATACCAAATCGGCAGGACCATATTTATGGGGGCTATATCTAAATCTGAAACGATTTTACCCAAATTTGGCAGTTAATTCATGTAATAATAAGTTAGTACTGATCGATTTATACAATACTCGTATAGTTTTTACTCCCTTTACATGTCAAACCGAGGCTATATCTAAATCTGAACCGATCTTCCCCAAATTTGGCAATGTACATTAATACAATATGAAACCTCTTTCTGCCAATCTATATATATAAAGAAGAATGTGTGTTTGTTTGCTTGTTTGTTTGTTGGTTTGTTTGTACCGTATAGACGTCTAAACGGCTGGACCGATCTTCTTCAAATTTTCACAGAATGTACACGTTCGGGGCGTGGTGAAAATAGGGTACTTGAATTTTCGACATATCAAGTGGGCGTGGCCCCGCCCACATAAGACAAATTTTAATATTGAGATATCTTGCACAATTTGTTAGCGAGAGTGCTGTAATTTTTTACATATGTATCTGGTGACAGTCAACGTGATTGGTCCAAAAATGGGCGGGATGGGACCAATGGGCGTGGCACCGCCATATAAGCTAAATTAAAAAAATGCTA
This sequence comes from Eudasyphora cyanicolor, assembly GCA_963930755.1. Taxonomy (NCBI): domain Eukaryota; kingdom Metazoa; phylum Arthropoda; class Insecta; order Diptera; family Muscidae; genus Eudasyphora; species Eudasyphora cyanicolor. The sequence goes on from OZ005735.1 coordinate 56,164,233, forward strand.
TATCTTGCACAATTTGTTTGCGAGAGTGCTGAAATTTTGTGTATATGTATCTGGTGGCAGTCTACGCGACTGGTCGAAAAATGGGCGGAATCGGGCCAATGGGCGTGGCACCGCCCATATAAGCCAAATTTTGAAATTGACTTATCTTGCACATTTTGTAAGCGAGAATGCTGTAATTTTGTGCATATGCATCTGGTGGTAGTCTACGTGATTGGTCCAAAAATAAGCGGGATTGGATCAATGGGCGTGGCCCCGCCCATATAAACCAAATTTTGAAATTGACATATCTTGCACAATTTGTTAGCGAGAGTTCTGTAGTGTTGTGCATATGTATGTGGTGGTAGTCTACGTGATTGGTCCAAAAATGGGCGGAAACGGACCAATGGGTGTGGCACCGCCCATATAAGTCAAATTTTGAAATATAGATATTTTTCACAATATACTAGAGAGAGTGTTGTAAGTCTGTGTATATGTATCTGGTGGTAGTCTACGCGATTGGTTCCAAAATGGGCGGGATCGGACAATTGGGCGTGGCCCCGCCCATATAAGTCAAATTTTAAAATTGAGATATCTTGAAAATTTTGTCAGCGAGAGTGCTGTAATTTTGTACATATATATATGGTGGTAGTCTACGTGATTGTTCCAAAAATAGACGGGATCGGACCAAAGGGCGTGGCCCCGCCCATATAAGCCAAATTTTGAAATTAAGATATCTTGCACAATTTATTAGTGAGAGTGCTGTAATTTTGTGTACATGTATCTGGTAGCAGTCTAAGTGTTTGGACTAAAAATGGGCGGAATCAGACCAATGGGCGTGGCCCCGACCATATATTCCGAATTCTAGAATTGTGATAACTTGAACAATTTTTAGCGTGAGTACTGAAATTTAGTGCATATATATCCGGTGGCAGTCTACGTTATTGGTCCAAATTTTAGAATTGTGATATCTTGTACAATTTGTTAGCGATAGTGCTGCAATTTAGTGCATATGTATGTATTAAACCTCTGCATCAAGACATTCATTTCTTCATCTGCAGTAGTGTACACTACTTCACTGCACACTGAAACATTGTATATTTTACTCGATTGACACCACCATAGAATGATCGTAAAAAAAACAACAAACACTTCACACTGTTTGATGTTTACAATGTAGTCGTGTACTCTGCTCGTTCGGTTGTTGTATTCTTTATACTCGTTTCAATTCGTCAAACGATGAGTATAATGAAGCGAGTACAGTGCTGTTTTCTATTTCTTCAGTATGTACACTAGTGTATTTACCCCTCAAAATCAATAAATTTCTAAGGTGGTCCGTCGCTCTTTGTTGTTGCGTCTCTCTTTGCAATGACAATGAGTGCAGTAGTGCAGTGTACACTGAAATCGAGTATTTTTGTTTTGGTGCACAGTGCTTGAATGAGTGTACTTCTCCATTGTCTTGTTACTTATTTGTTTTGAAACCTGTTTGGCGGTCGGGATCGGACAAATGGGTGTGGCCCCGGCCATATAAGTCAATATTTTAAATTGATATATTTTGCACAATTTGTTAGCAAGAGTGCTGTAATTTTGTGTTTAATATTTCTTGAGCAATTTGTTAGAGAGATCAATGTAATTTTGTGCATACATATTTGGTGTCAGTCTACGTAATTAGTCCAAAAATGAACGGGATCGGAAATCTGAAATCTGGGGCAACGAAGTGGACCGGGCCAGCTAGTTGGATATAAAATACAGTTTCTACATATCTAAATCAGAACCGATTTTCCTTAAATGTAGTATTGTATCTAAGTGTAGCAAATTAATTCGCTTTATCAATTTTTATACAGACATATATATTTCGTTGAAATCGGACCATACTTGCGACCTGCACTTTGATTACAGGACGGACGGACAGGCGGATATAGCAAAATCAAATCAGAAAGTGATTCTAAGTCAATCGGTATAATAAACGATGGGTTTATCTATTCTACTTTTGAGTGTTACAAACAAATGCACAAAGCTATAGTACCCTGTACCACAGTGTGGTATAGGGTATACAAATTATATCTGTTTTCAAGGTTAAAAATTCATATTTCAAAAACTTGTTATAAATCATGTTTTTGTGATTTATTATATCGTTAGCTACGCATGCAAGTATGCTAAGTCCAGTTTTACAAATTGTTCAGGAGGAAGAAAAAACCTTCTAACTTTTTTTTAATATTTTTGCATTCTGCAAATGCAGAAACCTTCGTGTTATGATCTGCTTAAGTTCCTTTAACGCCTGATTAAATCAAAATACACGAGTGAAGTAATTTGATGTTTTTGGACTTAGTGTATTTTCTTTTTTTTTTTAATTTTTTTGTGGACTTACTATTTTTTTTATATGGTAAGACTGATGGTAAGTCGTATGGTATGGCGACTGATGGAAGTCGTATGGAGTGGATAGTTTTTATCCTATTACGAAATACCTATTCACCTACCTAATACGCACCTTTTAAAGCGTAGGTTGAATTGGATGCATCGGTCTCTGAACAGAAATTTCTGAGCTTAGTCTGGAAGGCCTATATCGACGTACCTTTTACGGGCTAATACTGGCTTTGGGTGTGTCTCCCCTAAATAATTTATGATTAAACCAGAAAATACAAAGGAGATTACGGCGCAGGGGAGGCAAAACCCAGTGCCGGCGACAGACGTTGATTCACTCACGAGTCATATGCCGTCGTTATTGAACAATCGTGAGCATGCAACTTCTACGAGCTTTGGTGCCTTGGATCCCGTAGTCGACAATGAAACAAGAGCACAAAACATAATACTGATGAAGCAGAACCCAGCTGGGGCTCTAAGCAACCCTAGCCTTTAAAAGCCTGACTTTGAATTATCAAATGAAAACAATATCACTATTGTTGCTAACTCAAAGAGACCTTCAGGGGCACAAAGAAGGAAACTGAATAAGTTGAGCCGACAGAACCTATTACGGGATGAATTTGACAATTCTACCTCCAACACATGCATGGAGGCCGCTAAAAGAGTCAGGTCTCCCGAAGAACATAGCGCTGTGAAAGTGACTAGGAAGAAAAAGGACTCGCCGTCTTCCAGTAATTCGAAGAAGCCTAGTGTAACCACACAAAAGGATGTCTCTAGTCGGGGTATTTCGATCGTGGGTGGTAAAGTTGATCCAGTAACGCAGATCAAGTAAACCAAATCATCCGCTAAGGATGAGGCTTTAAACAAAAAGACTCTACAGACACGGAAAAATCAATTGGCCATAAAGAAGGGTAAGAAGCCAAGATCTTATTCTAATATAGCTAAATAAAATTTCAGAGACGATCTATGCTATGCCCTAATTGATAGCAGTAGTGCATCTGGCAGAATCCCCGAAGACCAAAAGAGTAACTTCGAAGATTTGGTCTATACGAGGGTAGCGGAGTCCTCGAATCTAAGGATGAACCACCAATCGAAGTAATAAGTTGTAAGTTTGAGAGGGGTGTTTTGATGCTAAGGCTGGCATCACAACGCTGCTCTGGTGTCCTCGTAAAACTTGTGAATAGCTTCCCCTCACTTTGCGACGGCGCAAAGCTAAAATTGGTAAGGAAAAGCGATATTCCTGAACTCATAAAAACGTCTCTATATGTCAAGGGATGTCCCAGTAAGTTTTCATCAGAGTACATACTCGATATCATTGGCAAACAGAATTCAAAACTTTCCGTGAGAAAGTGGGATGTCTTCTATAGGAAGGATGATAACGAGGAACAATCTTATCATGGCGAAGGGCATGGCGTACTTCTTGATCTGGACAGTCTTTTTCAAAGTTGGAAAGGTCCCAATTGGCAGGACAGATGAATCGAGTCCAAATATACTGTCTGAAGAGGCAAACACTAGTAGTGAACGGATGGAGACAAGTAAGCCAAAAACTGATGTGGAAGTAGTCAATAACACCACCAGTTTACCAATAGTACCGACACTTAGGAAGTTCCCAGCGAAGTTGTTGATCAAAATAAAAAGAGCCACACAACGATTCTAAACAATGAGGGAGCTACAAAACATAAAACCGCCTCCCAAATATGTGTACTGTAAGATGGTGTAATAGGTAGTGAACGAAAGAAGGATAGCGACCCACTACCAAATAAGAAGGGAGTGCCACCAGATAGGATAGACTCCCAAAGGAAACTTTTACTGGAAAGACAATGATCGAGGTCATCCAGATAAACCTCCACCGCAGCGAGACAGCATCCAACGCTCTGATGGACATCATAAATAAAGGAATCCAGGACAACTAGCAACAAGGTTACTGGATGAAACCGTGTGAACTACGACCTTTTCTACGCTAACACAGGTACTCGTCCAAGGACTTGTATTTTGTGCCATAAAAACTTATGTTTTCTTTTCTCTCCAGAGTTGTCAACATCATGCGCAACGGTTCTGGGGCAATGTAATGGAAATATGTACCTGGCGTCAATATATCTGCCATTCGATGCGCCGACATTGCCACCTACGTCGAAATTACAACGTCTGGTGAGGGAATCCAAACACACAAGTAATGAGTTATTAGCTGGTTGTAACGCCAACTCCCATCATATCGCTTGGGGTAGTACTAATGCCAATAAAAGGGGACACGCCCTTATAGAATTTTTGAATACAAACGACTTCATAACTCTTAACATAGGAAACAATGCAACCTTTGTTAACAAAATTAGGGAAGAAGTATTTCATACAACGATATGTTCAGAAAATCTTATTGATGATATCCATGAGTGGTTTCGGACGAAGACTCCTTTTCGGACCACCGTTATATAAGGTTTAAAATTGCACGGCCACCGCCAAACCCAATAAGTTTCCGTAATAAAGCTAAGACCGACTGGACTAAATTCGGAAATCTACTTAGAAATCGATTGGGCCAGCCTACACGCGATTATCTATGTATATGTAGAAGCCATTGATATCAATCTGAAGAAGATTACGGAGGCTCTTGTAAAATCCACTTCGAGAAAGGATATCTGCCTATGAAAAACCCTGGATGACAGGACAATTTCATTCGATTGGCAAAGATGCCTGCAGACTTTACAATAGAGCTGGACGTAAAAAAAACAATCGGTATATTTTCTGTGAGCAGGTAGAAAGCGTTAACAGTATATCTAAAATAAAAAAGTTCCTCTCAAAAACTCATGTCCAAACCGAATCACTGGTGGATGACATGAGTAAAAGGATGGAAACTTTAGAGGATACCGCAAGGCTCTTGATGACAACTCATTTTCCGACTGGTAATGCTGGACCAACAGAGGAACAATTACAGAATGAAAATGTATTGTATCAAGTACCTATTACGGATATTACAGATGCTATGGTTAAAGAAGCGATAAAAAGCTTCTCTCCCTACAAGGCTGCGGGACCGGATATAATATTTCCGGCTTTTCTGCAGAATGAGGTGGATCTGGTATCAACTCATCTGGCTGTAGTGTTCACTGCATGCCTAACCCATTCGTATACCCCAAAAAACTGGCAGGAATCAAGGGTGGTCTTCATACCAAAGCCTGGCAAGGCGAGTTATACGACCCCAAAGGTTTAGCGACCCATTAGCCTAACTTCTTTCCTGTTAAAAACAATGGAGCGAATAATTGATGACATGGTCAAAAGTAAAATAGCGGATGACAGGCTAAAATTCGAACAACACGCCTACGTCAAAGTAAGATCAGTGGAAACAGCTCTGCATGAGGTAGTGCACCACATAGAAGAGTCCTTCAGTAAAGAAAGAACTTGCTGTTTGCATAGACATTGAGGGCGTATTTAACAATGTACAGACCAATACACTTATCCAGTCCTTAGACGAGTTTCAGGGTGACCGGGCGCTAAAAAATTGGATCAACAATATGCTAAGGAATAGGTGGATTATTTGTGGGTCATATGACGTAAAAATGAGAGACAAGGTAAATCGTGGTATACCTCAGGCGGGGCATTTTATCGCCTCTTCTATGGGTTACGACGATATACAGTATCTTAAAAGCCCTCACCAATGAAGGACTTAAACCAGTCTGTTATGCAGACGACGTTGTAATACTTCTAAGGGTCATACATCCAACACTATTATGCAGAAGAGGAGGCACTCAACATAGCATATAACTGGGCGATTAATGCAATAACATCGGAAAGGGCCAAATCCGGAACAGTGTTAGACTGTAAAAGAATGATTAATGATTACTCAGCCAATTGTGTATTTGCTGGGTACGAGGACACAACGGAGTGTTTGGAAATAAACGAGCGAACAGTTTGGCTTCAAAGGGAATCTTTTGGCGTGTTCGCCGATCAAGCAGTGTCCCGTCAGAACTGATACTAACGTAGACAATATTTGCCTCTCTAGTGCGAGGAGATATTTTGATCTACTCAGTTCATACCTACGCCAGATTTGTCTAGCTACCCTGCAGGTGCCGATTTCTGTCCATTTTTCGTTGGACTGCCTCTTGCCTAAGCCAAAGCTTGCACGTGGATGGTGGCGCACCAATATATACAAGTTCTTCGAGATTTTGTAATGTTGTCCCTTTCCTAGCAAGTTCATCGGCTTTGCAGTTCCCTGCGCAGCCATCTCGTTATGAGATTTGCGGCAGTTGAGGGCTATTTGTGAAGTTAAGGATGTTGCCTCCAGAGAATTGATAGCAGCCTGGCTGTCCGAGTAAATGACAATGCCAGTGTTTGTTACTATGTTGCGACTTAGCCACTTGGCGACTTCTCATATTGCCATTATTTCGGCTTGATAGACACTCAGGTATCTGGTAGTCTGTGAGTTCTTCACAGTGTACTTCGAAGCCAACCTTTTCCTCAAGCTTCGCACAATCCGTGCAAAAAAGGAGATGGTTTCAATTACCTGGTATTCTGCCAATCCATTCATCTCTGGTGGGAATCATAGTGATTTAGTTCACTCAGTCGGTTACCATAGCACTACACATTGATATCCTCATGTGACCGTAGTTTTTGTACCCCAACATTGATAGGCAATTAAATCTTAATGCCGCTTTGGTTGCAACATCACTCGCCACAATATTAATCGGCAGTATATGGGGTAGGGCTTGTAGAGACTCGGTCGCTGTAGTCCTTAAGGCTCCGCTTATGCTCAGGTAGGCTGTTCTTTGAACCTTTGTTAGTAGGTTGTTGATGGTTAGTTTGTCAGTTGCCGACCACCATACCACAATGCCGTATAACAGTATTGGACGAACTACTGCTATATACATATATCCAGTGGACGATTTTAGGAGAAAGGCCCGACCGCGACTCTACAAGCTTTTTGCAGGAATATAAGGCGACGTTGGCCTTCCTTACACGCTCCAATACGTTAAGTCTAAATAACAGTTTCCTATCTACAATTATTCCTAAAATTTTGCACTTCCAGAAAAGTCTAGATCTGTTCCATTTATCCGAGGTGGAGGGTCCACATGTGGGACATTATTAATCCTAGTAAAGAGAACCAATTATGTCTTGTTTGGGTTAACGCCCTAACCGCTGCTTCTGGCCACTCTAGCCAACTTGTTCAGAGCCACCTGTAGGATGTCTCTGAGGACGTTTACGAATTGGCCACTCACTGCGATTGCCACGTCGTCTGCATATGCCACGACCTTGCAGCCAAAACGTTCTAGATCTAGCAGGATTTCATTCTCTGTTAGAGTTGTGGACCCTAGACATGCTGTTATGCGTCTTCTCTTAAGCAGACTTTGAATTAGTCTAATCAAACTAGAGTTAACATTTAGATGTGACAGTGCCGCAATTACCGCATTGTGGTGAATTCCTTGAAATGCAGGGACGATTCGATAGTGCTCACAAGTTCGTGCAGGGCATATTCTGTAGACTTCCTCTTATTGTAAGCATGTTGGTTCCCCGACATGAGTTTTGTATTCAGGTTTTCCCCAATGAAATAATCTAAAAGTTTTTCCAGGCCTTTCAATAGGAAGGAGGATAGGACAATTCTTCTGAAATCTGTTGGCCTAGTTTGTGATATCTTCCCCGCTTTGGGTATGAATACCACTTTGGTATCCCTACATCGATACGGGATGTATGAAAGCCTGATACAGCCTACATAAATTTTCTCCAGCCAGGGGATAATGTACTTTAACATTTTCTGCATTTCTAATGGAGTGATGACGTCTGGTCCAGGTGACTTGAAGGGCTCAAAGCTATTAATAGCTCAGCTTATTCTGGATCTCTCAGTCAACATCTACCTCGGTACGCTTGAAGTCCACTCGCCCCCTTGTTGGTCCTGCTGATCCTCTGGTTCTGTTAGAGAGCGCCCCGGGAAATGTGTGTCGAGCGACTGCTCGCTGTTTTTGGTCCAGTTATGTGCCTCATTCTGTAAATATCCCACTGTACACGGTGAAGCAGATAATATCTTCTTCAGCCTTGCGGCGTCGGAGACCTTTTCCACTTCGCCACAGAAGGTATATCAATAGCGTCTTTGCGCCTTCCTAAGCTCCTTCTTAAAGATCTTGAGTTGCTCTTTATAGGCATCCCAAACAATAGCGACCCCAGTAGATTTAACCTTTTTGAATAGCTTGTTGCAGATCTTTTTCAAAGTCGTTAGCTCACAGGTCCTCCATTAGGGTTTAGTTTTACACTTGTACCTTGTTTTTGGACAGGCTTCATCAAGGGAACTATTGAATGATATGGTGATATGCTCTACCAGATTATCCAGACCGGCTTTGTCATTCGGTTGGTACAGAAGTTTAGAGTTGAGGACTTTCTTGAAATTCTTCTCATACAGGTGCCACATTGTCTTCCTCACATTTCTGTAGACGGCAAGTTTAGGCGCTTTTTCGGCGAGTTTGAACTCAATATAATGGTGATCTGAGAATGAGTGGTCGTCCAGTACATTCCACCCAATAATTTTGTCTGACAGCCGGTCAGTAGCAAACGTTACGTCGAGTACTTCTTGTCTGTCTTTAATTGTGAAGATCGGTTGATTACCTACGTTACAAATACTTGGGTTGGTAGTTAGAATAAAGTCCAGAAGCGAATTACTCCTATTGAGTGCGTTAATGATGAGTGTTCGTGCCTGCGCCAATAATCAGCTCGACCTCGTCAGAAGTTCCTTTTTCTACTACTTCCCTGAATAGAGCAGTCGGTACTACAGCTTCATAAGGCAAGTACCTGGAGACCACCCAATATATCCGATTACCGATGCCCAGACTAGCAGCTGTTTGGTCTTTACCACTTAAATTAGCCAGGAGAAAGATACTTAGATCTTTCCTGGCCAAAATGCAGGTTCTTGAAGTGCCTTCACAGTTGGCCACAAGCAGTTTAAAGTTGGGTGTCCTGATACCGCACACCCTTCCTCCCACTGCGTAGGGCTCCTACATCAGGACGATGTCTACTGCACCTGTGGACAGGCGCATCAATAGAGCCGCTGAGGCTGGTTTAGCGTGATGGAGGTTAATCTGAAGAATTCTTACCATCATTGGTAATTGACAGATTAACATCCACCCCGACAAGGGTGTGATCGTACTCTTCGTCCGTATCATCGAGAAGCGTGTCCCCGACAGATGCGTCAAAGAGTCCGGAGACTCCCCTCAGCCCATCCGTGTCAGAAGTAGAACTTTCGTCCTCAGAGAAGGACGTTACAGATCTTCTGTTAGAGTTGGAGTCACCAGAAATAAGCCGGGTATCATTCACGGTGGACGACTCACCTTCCGCGATGGGAGCTATACTCGTATCCTGCTTGTATACCCTCAAGACTATAGTATCGAAGCCATATTGTAGGGTTGCACTTGCACGTTGTATATGGGAGGTGGATTCAGAGTTAAGGATCAAATTGACCTGTCGCTTTTTACCATCCGCCTCACCCACCTTGCTAATTCTCCAATTATGGGCCGGCACACCTGGATTGGAATCTTTTATTATTTCTAATATGTCAGCCGGGTTGTAGGGCTCTTCTGTAACCCATGTGATGGCTCTAGGGTGACTAGGGATGTTGTTTTTCGACAACATCCAACTGGGCACCCGGCAACACCTCACCCGCTCGACTCAGAGCATCCTTACACAGGTCTACTGATCTGGCATCACCGAAATACAAGAGTACGCTATAAGTTCGGTTCGTTCATAGAACGCAAACGCTATTTCTTTTATTAGTGATTGTGTATGTGTAGGCAAACAGAATACCGTACAATAAGATTTGGAGATGACGATCGCAAGACAATGATAAAGTAAGGTTCTTCGAACGGTACCTCGTAGTGGTTGTGGTTTTTTTTAAGAGAACGCAACCAGAATACTCTACTTTTAGGGTTCTGTTCTCTTCTCTGCCCGACACCACAGGTCACAAATATGATGGTACAGAATCATCTACTAGACTAGGGATTACCCCTATCGGCCCATGTTTTGATATATCCTCCATTTAAAAGCTTCCTCCGATTTCACCTATTAACGCTCTGGAAAACACATTTTTCAATTGATCTGTCTGAAATTTAATAATTTACACTTTATATTGGATCTAATCGTCCCTAGTCAAAATGGGGAATAGCGGTCTATGTTGTGATATAGCCCCCATATAAAGGTTCCTACCAATGTCTATATTCGAAGTATTAAATTTCTTCCATCGAATTCTTAAATATCAGCCAGATCAATTGAAAAATGTGTTCTCTAAAGTGTCAAAAAGTGACATCGGTGGGGACCTCTTGATATAGGCCCCTCGTTATATGGGGCCTATATCAAGACACGGACTGATATGCCGCATATTCCATATTCCAAACCAAAAGAAAAATTCAACTTGAACTACGAGTAAGAAAACAAATGGGTATTCTGGTGGACATTCCCACGACGGGTTCGGGGAATACAAACACTGGGAATACCGCCAGAATGTTTTTCGAGCAGCCAACCTGTATACTTAGTAACTGAAGTAAAATTGGAACTAATAAAAAGGTTTGGTATAATATTGCGCGTGGGTATGCAGTTAATGTAGAGGCTTTTCGCCTTTCAACAAATATTGTGTGAACATTTGAGGTGAATCGGAGCAAAAATGACAAAGATACAGCAGTCAAAGCAACAGCAGTCAAAGCAACAGCGCCTCATACCTGACTCAGTACACCAGAAACACTTTAAAGCGTTTTTCCCACATCCTATGTTTACAAAGACGGTGTCCCTTATAAATCAAAAACTACTGAACCGATCCTTTTGTCATTTTTAACACTATTTATACCCTACACCACTCTGTGGTACAGGTTTGTTTAATAAGTTTGTTTCATGGCAGATGTTTGTAACACCTGAAAATAACACAGATAGACCCACCTTAAAGTATACCGATCGACTCAGAATCACTAGCTGAGGCGATTTAACGATGTCTGTCCGTCCGTCCGTCTGTCCATGTAAAGTTGTTCGTCGACTACAGGTCGCACTTTCACTCCGATCGTTCTGAAATTTTGCAGTTTAGAGTATTTCGCAGCTGTTAAGATCGCTATTGAATTTGGTTGAAATCGGTTCAGTTTAGATATAGCTCCCATATATATCTTTCGTCCGATTTGGCTCTTTAGTCCTATAGAAGCTGTATTTTACATCCAATCGATTTGAAATTTAGAATGGTAGAGTTTCTTGATCCATGAACCAACATTGCCGAATTTGAAGAAAATCGCTTAAGATTTAGCTATAGCTCCCATATATATGTTTCGTCCGATTTGGTCTTTTAGTCCTATAGAAGCTGTATTTTACATCCGATCGTTTTGAAATTTAGAATGGTAGAGTTTCTTGATCCATGAACCAACATTGCCGAATTTGAAGAAAATCGGTTAAGATTTAGCTATAGCTCCCATATATATGTTTCGTCCGATTTGGCCCTTTAGTCCTGTAGAAGCTGTATTTTACATCCAATCATTCTGAAATTTAGAACGGTAGAGTTTCTTGATCCATGAACCAACACTACAGAATTTGAAGATTTAGCTATAGCTCCCATATATATGTTTCGTCCGATTTGGCCCTTTAGTTCTATAGAAGCTGTATTCTACATCCAATCGTTTTGAAATTTAGAATGGTGGAGTTTATTGATCCGTGAACCAATACTACCGAATTTGAAGAAAATCGGTTAAGATTTAGCTATAGGTCCCATATATATGTTTCGTCCGATTTTGCTCTTTAGTCCTGAAGAGGCTGTATTTTACATCCAATCATTTTGAAATTTAGAATGGTAGAGTTTCTTGATCCATGAACCAACACTTCCGAATTTGGAGAAAATCGGTTAAGATTTAGCTATAGCTCCCATATATATGTTTCATCCGATTTGGCTCTTTAGATTCAATCGTTTTTATACCCTACACCACACTGTGGTACAGGGTATTATTTAAGTATAAAATGTCCCAAAAGTTAATTTATGTAAACAATTTATACATGAATTACAAAATTTATATATGAGAGTTATTTAATATTACGAGAGTGGTGTAGGGTATTATATAGTCGGCACCGCCCGACTTTAGCCTTTCCTTACTGGTTTTTACATAATGTACGAGGTAACGCAGTTTTTTATATTTGTTGATTTTTATAACCTACACCACACTGTGGTACAGGGTATTATAAGTTTGTTTCACGGCAGATGTTTGTAACACCTTAAAATAACACAGCTAGACCCACCTTAAAGTATACCGATTGACTCAGAATCACTAGCTGAGTCGATTTAACGATGTCTGTCCGTCCGTCCGTCTGTCCATGTAAAGTTGTTCGTCGACTACAGGTCGCAATTTCACTCCGATCGTTCTGAAATTTTGCAATTTAGAGTATTTCGCGGCTGTTAAGATCGCTATTGAATTTGGTTGAAATCGGTTCAGATTTAGATATAGCTCCCATATATATCTTTCGTCCGATTTGGCCCTTTAGTCCTATAGAAGCTGTATTTTACATCCGATCGTTTTGAAATTTAGAATGGTAGAGTTTCTTGATCCATGAACCAACATTGCCGAATTTGAAGAAAATCGGTTAAGATTTAGCTATAGCTCCCATATATATGTTTCGTCCGATTTGGCCCTTTAGTCCTATAGATGCTGTATTTTACATCCGATCGTTTTGAAATTTAGATGGTAGAGTTTCTTGATCCATGAACCAACATTGCCGAAATCGAAGAAAATCGGTGCAGATTTAGATATAGCTCCCATATATATCTTTCGTCCGATTTGGTCCTTTAGTCCTATAGAAGCTGTATTTTACATCCGATCGTTTTGAAATTTAGAATGGTAGAGTTCCTTGATCCATGAACCAACATTGCCGAATTTGAAGAAAATCGGTTAAGATTTAGCTATAGCTCCCATATATATGTTTCGTCCGATTTGGCCCTTTAGTCCTATAAAAGCTGTATTTTACATCCAATCGTGTTGAAATTTAGAATGGTAGAGTTTCTTGATTCATGAACTAACATTGCCGAATTTGAAGAAAATCGGTAAAGATTTAGCTATAGCTCACATATATATGTTTCATCCGATTTGGCTCTTTAGATCGAATCGTTTTTATACCCTACACCACACTGTGGTACAGGGTATTATTTAAGTATAAAATGTCCCAAAAGTAAATTTATGTAAACAATTTATACATGAATTACAAAATTTATATATCAGAGTTATTCAATATGACGAGAGTGGGTATTATATAGTCGGCACCGCCCGTCTTTAGGCTTTCCTTACTGGTTTTAATATTAAAGTTTAATTATATTTTAGCCCAAAATAATGTGAAACATTAAGTATGTTAATGTTATCATGTTTTTTCTGAATGAAAAACAATGTGTAAAATATGAAAATTTAAAAGATAAAGTTGCCACTTTGACAAAAATATATAAATATATTTACAAATTTTTTTTTTACTTTGTAGCTAAAACTGCTTTCAACTAAAATAAAATCTGACACAAACAAAAAATATTTTCCCTATGCGCTATTAATTAAACGCTGCTATATGAGCCTTTTCGGCCATTGTGCGACAGACGAACGGACATTTTTAAAATAACTTAAAATTTCCTAAGAATTTTCCGCCGAACATACATAGGGTCTTAGGAAGCTCCTTCAGGGTGTTAAACTTAAAGTACATAGAAATTATTGAAATGTGTGTATTTACAAATAACACTATGTAACAACATTTTTGCCGAAGGACAGTGCATAACATTTTCTGGTGTAAGAATATATCTTAAACACGAGACAAAATATTGAAAAAAAATAATTATTTTAAATTTTTTTATTTATAAAAAAATTTTCTTTAAATTCCGATTTTCTTGGAAGGCGCCTTTAGTATTTGGATCATATTTTTTGAAGTGTAAGCTCAATAAAGCTGGGAAACAGTTTAAATAATATTATTACATACCAGATTTAAATTCAATCGGTTACTCCTATCTAGAGTTATCGTGCGCTCCAGCCAAACACACAGACGGACGGACATTGCACATATGACTTTAAATCTCCTAAAACAGATTTAGTTAGGGTTTTAGGTCACTCCTTTGATGTGTTACACTTTTGCTCATAGAAAATAATATACATATACCATCCTCTCTGTAAGGTGAGGGGATAAATATGTCAAAAATATGAAAATGTATTTTTAATGATATTTTCTTGAAATGACATATTTCCGTTAATATTATTTTGTTGAAACTAATATTTAAGGAATCACTTGTTGACCATTTTTAAATTTTTAAATTTAAATTTTGTCTTATTACCCTCTTGTTGAACAGGTGCGTTATATGATATAAACAATTTCTTGAAAGTATTAATAAATATACTGAATCATTGCAGAGTCTTTTCTCATTCCGAGAAATAACTTGGAGTTTATCTCCCTTTCTATGACCTTTTTTTGGAAGTCTTGGTGAATGTACTGAATCATTGCAGAGTCTTTTCTGTTTGCGAGAGATAAACACCAAAGGCATGAACAAAGTTTTTTATAGAAAGATCGCATCATTGCCATTCTATTGAATGAAATAGTTGGTAACAGCGTAGACCCCAATATAGACAAGAAATTAAGGTCGGTTAATATAAATTGATAAAAATTAATATTTGTCATAAATTCGATATGACCAATTGTCATTATTTTTAGATTTTAAATACCAAAGACTAGAATCAATTTTCGTATGGAAAGATCGAATCATTGCCATTTCATTTAATGAAATAGTAGATAATGATAAGAACAATACAGAAGACAAGTGCTATGAACTAAACTAAGGTCGTATTGATAAGGACAAGTGATTAAATTGGAAATAACCAATTGTAACATTGGGTATTCCTATTTAATTTCATTCCTTATTACGACCATTTTTAAAAATATGGTATCTGTTGCATATCTACAGATATTTTCGTAAAATGCCAAAAAGTATTCTTTACAATTTTACCACTCCCATAGGAAATCTTATTTATTTATTTGGGGGAACTACAGTTAGTTTAGACTGCTTGCCTACTGACTATCAACGCTGCTTGCCTTGGTTAATATATTTAAAAACTGTCTAGATTATGAAGCATGCAATGCTACTCGTATCTGCGGGTTTTTTCAAACAGAATTCTAGGAAATATTGGATTTAAACATTGGCATTTAAATGGTATTTTTTGTTTGATAACAGGTAAATTTCCATCGAAAAGATGCCACAGGTGTATTAGGAAATATAATTTTTTTGGCAACATCAAATCTTATCAGCTTTTGGTAATGAATAACCACCTTCAATTTCGACTACAGATAAGAGGCACAAATCAATTTTGCCATTAAGACTACTGTTAGTTGTATATTTTACATTTTTATTTCTCAATAATTTGGCATGTTTGATGGTGGGACCAAATCTCAAAGAGTTCGATAAGATTGCAACTGTTTGGGGGAGGACAAGTTAATAAAGTCAATGACTAAATTGTTGAGCAAACAGTTTAGTGCCAACAGTAGCCGTTGAATGTGGTAAACAAATACTGTCGCGGATGTTAGAATGAAACTTTTAACGGTTTTAGTAGCTTGCCTACTAGGATTTAGCCAAACACAGGCTGCACGAGTGCCAATACAAATTCAGAATATTTTTGATAAAC
Source organism: Eudasyphora cyanicolor (assembly GCA_963930755.1). NCBI lineage: Eukaryota > Metazoa > Arthropoda > Insecta > Diptera > Muscidae > Eudasyphora > Eudasyphora cyanicolor. The sequence continues at coordinate 56,180,183 of OZ005735.1, forward strand.
TAATTGCGAGTGATGAATCAACGAATACTACGGTTACACCGCCTGAGGTGAATACCACTTGGATTCCCAGTACAACAATTGTTCATGAAACCAATACAACATGGAGCCCTCCAGTTTACAATACAACTACAGGTGCTCCGGAAATGAATACGACTTGGAGTGTTCCAATAAATAATTCGACCACATATCCTCCAGATACTAATACAACATGGCTGCCACCCATTACCAATACTACGACGAGTTTTCCCGAAACCAATACTACTTGGAGCCCTCCATTAAATAGTACGACAACATATCCTCCAGAGATTAATACGACATGGATCCCCCCAGTTACCAATACCACCACAAATCCTCCGGAAACCAATACTACCTGGATCCCACCGTTAACTAACACGACCACTTATCCCCCAGAGACGAATACAACTTGGGTTCCTCCAATTACCAACACAACCACTAGTCCTCCGGAAACCAACACGACTTGGAGTCCACCCATAACTAACACTACTACTTATCCCCCAGAGGATAATACAACTTGGATTCCACCAATTACTAACACCACCACAAGTCCTCCAGAAACCAACACCACTTGGAGCCCACCCATAATTAACACGACCACTAATCCCCCAGAAACGAATACAACTTGGGTTCCACCAATTACGAACACCACCACAAGTCCTCCGGAAACCAACACTACATGGAGTCCACCCATAACTAACACTACTACTTATCCCCCAGAGACTAATACAACTTGGGTCCCACCCGTTACGAACACCACCACAGGTGCTCCGGAAACCAATACTACATGGAGTCCACCCATAAATAACACGACCACATATCCGCCAGAGACTAACACAACATGGGTTCCACCAATTACGAATACTACCACTAACGCTCCGGAAACCAACACGACATGGAGTCCACCCATCACTAACACGACCACATATCCGCCAGAGACTAACACAACATGGGTTCCTCCAATTAGCAACACAACCACTAGTCCTCCGGAAACCAACACGACATGGAGTCCTCCTATAACTAATACGACTACATACCCCCCAGAGACGAATACAACTTGGGTTCCACCAATTACGAACACCACCACAAATTCTCCTGAAACCAATACTACATGGAGTCCCCCTATAACTAACACGACAACAAATCCCCCAGAGACTAATACAACTTGGGTTCCACCAATTACGAATACTACCACTAATGCTCCGGAAACCAACACGACATGGAGTCCACCCACAACTAACACGACCACATATCCGCCAGAGACTAATACAACTTGGGTCCCACCCGTTACGAACACCACCACAGGTGCTCCGGAAACCAATACTACATGGAGTCCACCCATAAATAACACGACCACATATCCACCAGAGACTAACACAACATGGGTTCCACCAATTACGAATACTACCACTAACGCTCCGGAAACCAATACTACATGGAGTCCACCCATAAATAACACGACCACATATCCGCCAGAGACTAACACAACATGGGTTCCACCAATTACGAATACTACCACTAACGCTCCGGAAACCAACACGACATGGAGTCCACCCATCACTAACACGACCACATATCCGCCAGAGACTAACACAACATGGGTTCCTCCAATTAGCAACACAACCACTAGTCCTCCGGAAACCAACACGACATGGAGTCCTCCTATAACTAATACGACTACATACCCCCCAGAGACTAATACAACTTGGGTTCCACCAATTACGAACACCACCACAAATTCTCCTGAAACCAATACTACATGGAGTCCCCCTATAACTAACACGACAACAAATCCCCCAGAGACTAATACAACTTTGGTTCCACCAATTACGAATACTACCACTAATGCTCCGGAAACCAACACGACATGGAGTCCACCCACAACTAACACTACTACTTATCCCCCAGAGACTAACACAACATGGGTTCCACCAATTTCCAATACAACCACTAGTCCTCCGGAAACCAATACTACATGGAGTCCCCCAATAACTAACACGACTACAAACCCTCCAGAGACTAATACAACTTGGGTTCCACCAGTTACCAATACAACCACTAGTCCTCCAGAAACCAACACGACATGGAGTCCTACTATAACTACCACGACTACAAACCCCCCAGAGACTAATACAACTTGGGTTCCACCAATTACGAACACTACCACAAGTCCTCCGGAAACCAATACTACATGGAATCCACCCATAACTAGCACGACTACTTATCCACCCATTACGAACACAACTACAAGTTCTCCGGAAACCAATACGACATGGAGTACACCCATAACTAATACAACCACTTTTCCCCCAGAAATGAATACAACTTGGGTTCCACCAATTACGAATACTACCACTAGTCCTCCAGAAACCAACACGACATGGAGTCCACCTATAACTAACACGACTACAAACCCTCCAGAGACTAATACAACTTGGGTTCCACCAATTACGAACACTACCACAAGTCCTCCGGAAACCAATACTACATGGAGTCCACCCATAACTAGCACGACTACTTATCCACCAGAGACTAATACAACTTGGGTCCCACCCATTACGAACACAACTACAAGTTCTCCGGAAACCAATACGACATGGAGTACACCCATAACTAATACAACCACTTTTCCCCCAGAAATGAATACAACTTGGGTTACACCAATTACGAATACTACCACTAGTCCTCCAGAAACCAACACGACATGGAGTCCACCTATAACTAACACGACTACAAACCCTCCAGAGACTAATACAACTTGGGTTCCACCAATTACGAACACTACCACAAGTCCTCCGGAAACCAATACTACATGGAGTCCACCCATAACTAGCACGACTACTTATCCACCAGAGACTAATACAACTTGGGTCCCACCCATTACGAACACAACTACAAGTTCTCCGGAAACCAATACGACATGGAGTACACCCATAACTAACACAACCACTTTTCCCCCAGAAATGAATACAACTTGGGTTCCACCAATTACGAATACTACCACTAATGCTCCGGAAACCAACACGACATGGAGTCCACCCATAACTAACACGACCACATATCCGCCAGAGACTAACACAACATGGGTTCCTCCAATTAGCAACACAACCACTAGTCCTCCGGAAACCAACACGACATGGAGTCCTCCTATAACTAATACGACTACATACCCTCCAGAGACTAATACAACTTGGATCCCACCAATTACAAATACAACCACAAGTCCTCCAGAAACAAACACCACTTGGAGCACACCCATAACAAATACAACCACTTCTCCCCCAGAAATGAATACAACTTGGGTTCCCCCAATTACAAATACCACCACAAGTCCTCCAGAAACCAACACCACTTGGAGTCCACCCATAACTAATACAACCACTTCTCCCCCAGAAATGAATACAACTTGGGTTCCACCAATTACGAATACCACCACAAGTTCTCCAGAAACAAACACCACTTGGGTCCCACCTCTTACGAACACCACAACGCTTCTTCCTGAAACAAACACAACATGGATTCCTCCTCAAATTAATACCACAACTATAAATCCTGAAATGAACACCACATGGATTCCTCCAATGACAAACACTACTACTACGGATGTAGCACCCATTCAGCATGTTGAAAAGTCCATGTGGAACCGTATAGTGGGAATGTTTGATTCAATTCATCTTTAAATTATCTATATTAGTTTTGTAAATATTATATCCAATCTATAGAAAGAAATAACTTATTATTTTATATATTATATTTCCTTTCGCTATTCTGTTATATACACAACTGTAAATAAATGCATGATTATAATTATTATTAATATGACTTTATTGAAACAAACATAACAGTTTTATTATGTTCCGATAGTGGTCTCGAATATTCAATTCCCAGGGAGTGGTTAGGAAAAAGTTTTTTAATCGTATAGTATGTCTATCTCCAAGAAATTTACTACTGTCGGAATTGAGGTTGTTGATGGGCCTTGTATGTCGTTCTTCAATGTTCGCAGGCAAAAAATCAAAAAGAAATCACAAGAATATGCTGTACCTTTTTTACCCAATAGGTACGTTTACGCTTATATAGAGTACAATTTTCAATAATGCAATTCGTGCAACTGCAGCAACATTTGGAAAGTACTTTTTATACCCTACACCACACTGTGGTACAGGGTATTATAAGTTTGTTTCACGGCAGATGTTTGTAACACCTGAAAATAACACAGCTAGACCCACCTTAAAGTATACCGATCGACTCAGAATCACTATCTGAGTCGATTTAACGATGTCCGTCCGTCTGTCCATGTAAAGTTGTTCGTCGACTACAGGTCGCAATTTCACTCCGATCGTTCTGAAATTTTGCAGTTTAGAGTATTTCGCGGCTGTTAAGATCGCTATTGAATTTGGTTGAAATCGGTTAAGATTTAGCAATAGCTCCCATATAAATGTTTCGTCCGATTTGGCCATTTAGTCCTATAAAAGCTGTATTTTACATCCAATCGTTTTGAAATTTAAAATGGTACAGTTTCTTGATCCATGCACCAACACTTCCGAATTTGAAGAAAATCGGTTAAGATTTAGCTATAGCTCCCATATATATGTTTCGTCCGATTTTGCTCTTTAGTCCTGAAGAAGCTGTATTTTACATCCAATCATTTTGAAATTTAGAATGGTAGAGTTTATTGTTCCATGAACACTACCGAATTTGAAGAAAATCGGTTAAGATTTAGCTAAAGCTATGTATATGGGAGCTTTAGCTAAATTTCGTCCGATTGGACCTTTAGTCCTGTAGAAGCTGTATTTTACATCCAATCATTTTGAAATTTAGAATGGTAGAGTTTCTTGATCCATGAACCAACAATGCCGAATTTGAAGAAAATCGGTTAAGATTTAGCTATAGCTCCCATATATATGTTTCGTCCGATTTAGCCCTTTAGTCCTATAAAAGCTGTATTTTACATCCAATCGTTTTGAAATTTAGAATGGTAGAGTTTTTTGATTCATGAACCAACATTGCTGAATTTGAATAAAATCGGTTAAGATTTATCTATAGCTCCCATATATATGTTTCGTCCGATTTTGCTCTTTAGTCCTGTAGAAGCTGTATTTTACATCCAATCATTTTGAAATTTAGAATAGTAGAGTTTCTTGATCCATGAACCAACACTACCGAATTTGAAGAAAATCGGTTAAGATTTAGCTATAGCTCCCATATATATGTTTCGTCCGATTTGGCCCTTTAGTTCTATAGAAGCTATATTTTACATCCAATCGTTTTGAAATTTAGAATGGTAGAGTTTTTTGATTCATGAACCAACATTGCCGAGTTTGAAGAAAATCGGTAAAGATTTAGCTATAGCTCCCATATATATGTTTCATCCGATTTGGCTCTTTAGATCCAATCGTTTTTATACCCTACACCACACTGTGGTACAGGGTATTATTTAAGTATAAAATGTCCCAAAAGTAAATTTATGTAAACAATTTATACATGAATTACAAAATTTATATATCAGAGTTATTCAATATTACGAGAGTGGTGTAGGGTATTATATAGTCGGCACCGCCCGACTTTAGCCTTTCCTTACTGGTTTCCTTTATATGACGATAATTTTGTGACATACAGATTGAAAAAAAGTGAAAATACACTATGTGTCGAATCAGCTCGTTAATGCGCAATTTTGAAAATTAAATTTTGGTACAACCTAATGTACATACATTCGGTAGAGCCTGTAAGTCAATGTCTCTAAAACCAATTGTATTTTTATATTTAAATAGTGGAGAAAGCAATTATTTACCAATAACATAATAGCTGCTATTTCATTGCAAATATTATATTTTGTTATCTCTGGAATTGAGTCGTAATGTTTTGTATAAAGTAGTTGTGATATTATTTCTTTAATGGTGCCGCCAAGTTTTAAGACATCTTATGACATTCACAGAAGGGTTAATGTCAGGTAAGTCGACTATGCAATACCCTATATAGCCTCAAATGAACACAATGGTGTAAATCTGCAACAATAATAATCTTAAATTCTTTAGACCGATTTTAGGAAAACATATGCTCCACAGTACTTCTTTCGTATTCTTGCAAAATTCAATTATAATCAGGTAATTGTTTAAGAAAAGGCAGACTAATGTGTTTATACACGACATCACAATGTGGTAAAGGTCAAAAGAGTTCATTTTTTGTAGCTTAAAAAAGAAAAAAGATATATCTATAGTTAATTATACCGACCGGCATAGAATATTTTTTTATTGGATTTAGCCATTTCCGTATATCTGTCTGTCCATCTATTCATATATTTTTGTCCATATATTTTGATGAAATGTAAACATTTATGCTTTATACTAGCTGGTCCCGGTCCTCTCTGTTGTCCCAAATATAGGAACATATCTCGATAACCACAAATAAGAATACAATGGTTCTCTACACTGAAAGAGATAGTAATACAACCAGCAAGGAAAGGCTAAAGTCGGTGGGTGCCGACTATATGATACCTTACACCACTCTAGTAAGATTGGATAACAATATACTGCAACTAAGATTTGTTTACACAATTTACATTTGGTAAGTCTCTTCCTCTATAGCCAAATCGGACGAAACATATATATGGGAGCTATATATAAATCTGAATCGATTTTCTTCAAATTGAGTAATGTTGGTCCATGGGTCAATAAACTCTACCATGCTAAATTTCAAAACAATTAGAAATAAAAACCAGTAAGAAAAGGTAGAAAGTCGGGCGGGGCCGACTATATAATACCCTACACCTCCCTAACAATGCGATAAGGGTCATTGCCATAATAATTTGGAATAATTGGTAAATGGGTAGAAACATATTATCTAATTCTGAAACGATAATCGCTAAATTAAGCAATATTCGTTCCTAAATTGAGAAACATCTTTCTGGAAAATTTTAATTATCGGAAGTAAAATACAACTTCTATAGCGGTTTGATACCAAATCAGGAGGAACATATATATGGAGCTTTAATATAAATCTGAACCGATCTTCCCTGAATACTCATTCATGTAAAAAGACCTCCTTCTGTCGAATTTAGTACTGATCGGATATAAAATACAGTCTCTACAGCGCTTACACGTCAAATAGGGGGTAACATATATATGGGGGCTATATCTAAATCTAAACCGATTCTCTCAAAATTTGGCAGTATTCCTTCGTGTAATATGAAACCTCTGTCTGCCGAATTTCGCACTGATCGGATATAAAATAACATTTTTACAGGGCTTACATGTCAAATCGGGGTAACTTATATATGGGGATATATCTAAATCTGAACCGATTTCTTCCAAATTTAAAAGTGTTCATTCACATAATAGGAAACCTTTTTCTGCCGAATTTCATACTGATCGGATATAAAATGCAGTTTTTACAGCGCTTACATATCAAATCGGGGGTAACATATATATGGGGGCTATATCTAAATCTGAACTGATTTTCTCCAAATTTGGCAGTATTCCTTCACGTAATAAGAGACCTCTTTCTGCCGAATTTCGCACTGATCGGATATAAAATACAGTTTCTACAGCGCTTACATATTAAACCGGGGTAACATATATATGGGGGCTATATTTAAATCTGAACCGATTTTAAACAAATTCAATAGGGATCGTCCTTGGGCCAAACAAATGATATGTGTAAAGTTTCGTCGAGATCGGACCATAATTGCGACCTGTACTTTGATTACAAGAATACTTGCACAGACAGACGGACAGACGGACATAGCTAAATCAACTCAGAAAGTGATTCTAAGTCGATCGGTATAATAAACGATGGGACTATTTTCTCTCCTTTTGGGTGTTACAAACAAATGCACAAAGTTATAATACCCTGTACCACAGTGTGGTGTAGGGTATAAAAACAGATGCTAAAGGACCAAATCGAACGAAACATACATAAGGTGGCTATATTCGAATCTGAACCGATTTTCTTAAAATTAGACAATGTTGGTCCATGGATCAAGAAACTCTACCAAGCTAAATTTCAAAATATCGGACGAAACGTACATTAGGTGGCGAGAATGCTTTAATTTTGTGCTTACGTATCTGGTGGTAGTCTACCTGATTGGTTACAAAATGGGCGCGATCGGACCAATGGGCGTGGCCCAGCCCATTTAAGCAACCTTTTGAAATTGATTTATCTTGCACAATCTATTTGCGAGAGCGCTGTTGTCTATGTGATTGGTTTAAAAATGAGCGGGATCAGACCAAAGGGCGTGGCTCCGTCCAATATAAGCCAATTTTGAAATTGAGATATTTTGCACAAATTGTTAGCCATAGTACTGTAATTCTGTTTATATGTATCTGGTGGCAGTCTACGTGATTAGTCAAAAAATGGGCGGAATCAGAACAATGGACCAAAGCCAAATTTTTAAATTGAGATATCATCAGAATTTCTTAGCGAGAGTGCTCTTATTTTATGGAGATGTTTTTGGTGGTAGTATTCGTGATTGGGTAAAAAATGGACGGGATCGGAAATCTATATCTGGGGCAACGAAGTAGACCGGGTCCAGCTATATATATATAAATGGATGTGTGTATGTTACGACTGGACTCCAAAACGGCTGGATCGATTTTAATTAAATTTTCAGAGAATGTTCAGATAAGCCCAGAGGGTGACAATGCTTTATAGGTTCTGATTGAGGGGGGCGTTGTTCCGCCCATATAAGCCAATTTTTTAAGTGATTAACGAGATTCGTACTGTCCCTATCTACATGCGCCATGTTTTTATAAATGGACGGGATCGGGAATCTGAAGTCTGGGACAACGAAGTGACACAGAAAATGTTCCATCGTTTCGATGTTTTCCCTGCATGCCCTGTATTCGTCGTTTCCTGCTATTCATATACGATGAAGATGTGCTTGTAAGCTTGAGTGTCCCGTTAGAACACTCATCATCTTACTAATTTCGATTTTGTTTAGTTTCAGAAAACTTCTTGTTTTCTTTTCATTTGGGTCATCCCTTATTCCACACAGTTTTGTGAGCCATCACTGCCCAGTGCTTCAACTCATTCTTCGTGGCTTCGAAAGGTTTCCAATTTTCCATGTTTATTACTCGAAGTTCTCTGCCCTTTGTAGCCAAGCTGTTTGCCCGTTCATTTCCACTCACTCCGTTATGTCCAGGTACACAGCAAATACGCAATTGACCATGGGCTGAGTAATCATTTATCGTTCTTTTACAGTACAACCCAGTTCTGGATTTGACCCTTTCCGATGTCATTGCTTTAATCGCAATTTGGCTATCTGTGAAGATGTTGGCATATTTAGGCTTTGTGGTGTTACTGAGCCAGTTCTCACCTCCGTGTTTGCTCTTGTAATACCGTGTTGTGGTCAGGGTTGCCCATCCGTGTAGCAGCGAGCGTCTGTCTGGCACAACCGAATCACAGGTAGCTGTGAGCCGCCCTTCAAGAATGCGGTCGGAGATTTCTGGCGTTTGAATGTGACCAACCAGAGATTCTGAAATCTTTTGATGGCTCCAATTGTGGTCTCGATTTATTCATTCACCCATCACTTGTAGACGTCTTGCTGTGAGGGCTGCCTCATACTTTATACGTATGTCTATTGGTTGGATGTGCAGTAAATTCCCCGTATATGCCTAGGCAGCACATACGTTGAATTTTTTGCAAAGGTATTACGATGCACTTCTTATCCACTCTGGTGTTACAACTGCAATATCTCTCATGTGCTTGAACTTCGCCACAACTGCAAAACCATTTTTATACCCTCACTTTAGTGATACGCGGGTATATATTATTTGCTATGGGCCAAAAGTGTAACACATCGAAGGAGTGGTCTAAGACCCTAAGTATGTTCGGCGGATATTCGTTTTGGATCATTTTAAGTCGAATGAGAAATGTCTGTCCGTCCGTCTGTATGTCTGTTGTCTGGTGCGCACGATAAGTCTCGAAAGCTGTAACAGATTGACTTCAAATGTGGTATTTGGTAATATTGTTTTCTATCTCCGGCTAAGTTCGAAGATGATCCATATTGGTTCACTCCTTCTGGTACCTCCCACACAAAGGTTTAACTTCTGAAATTCCACACATTGTATTATTTTATTAGGCGCTATTACCTCGAGCAAAATAGGCGAAGTTGCTACGCCCACACAAATGGACCATTTTGCATCTACATTGAACTGCTACCTTTGTACAGTATAATGTTTTTGTAGCGCCTATAATCCGGTACATTATTGCATTATTGTACAGCTCCTTGTGGTACCTCCCACACAAATGGACCGTTTTACACCAAAAGTTAACGGTTTATAATTTTAATACCAGTGCATACAAGTACTTTAAATTTTGTACGCTGTTATGCTATCATAGTGCCTAAAGTCCGGTGAAATGTGGGCGTTATCACCACGCCCCTTTTTGTACCTCCCACACAAAATGACCAAATCATACCAACATTGAATAGCCCGTAACATTAATATACCAATGCACATAAACGCTTAAGTTCGGCACAGTACAATGTATTTAAAAAATCTACTGTTTTCCGAAAAATAGGTGTATTTGCTAAACCCCTTCTGGTACCTCCCACACAAATTGACAGATTAATTAGAGTAATGTTATAAATTACATTACCCGACTGTAACTATCTTACTTGTTTTATTTCTCAATACAACATAATAATTGCGTTACTTTTATGGAAAAGGTGTGATTTGGGGGCGCATATTAAAAATTAGCCCCGGGGGCGCCAGATCCCCTAGACCAGGCCATGATGGGGCCTGTATCTAAATCTGAACCGATTTTGACCAATTTCAGGGTGTGAAAGAGCAAAATCGGAGTGAAATTGCGACCTGCACTTAACGAACAACTTAAGATGGAAATGATGACGGATAGGCGGACGGACGGACGGATGGGCAGGCATCGTTGAGCCCATCGGTAGACTTTAAGGTGGGTCTAGCTTTAGTATTTTTATGTTTTACAAACATCTGCCTCAAAAAAACCTATACATAGTACCCTGTACCACAGTGTGGTGTAGGGTACAAAATAATAAAGATTTTACAATTTGTGTATCAATTACGCATATTGGAAGCAAAAGTGCTCCTTTAGCAGAGCTCGACATATGTACATATACTCGTACAGAATTTGCTGTCAAGTGCGTACATACCAAATGTTTAGAATATTAGTGCAATGGTTCCCGTGGAAGGAAACACATCTACTGATCCAATCCCGTCCATATTTTGTTGCGTCAAGCATAGTCTTGTCAAATACATCCATTTTTATCAATTTTGTTAAATACAAAATTTTAATACACTTAGTCCAATATTACGTTTTCAAAAGTAGTATCGACCACAGTTTTCTTGTCGGGGCACTCATATTGCATTTAGAAGCATACAGGTTCGCAGAATCTTTTTTTTTTTTTTTTTTTTTTTTTTGTATTCGTTTATTTATTATCATTATTTAACGTATATAACTATAATAAACACTAGTTAACAATAAGTTTACAAAAATACAATGTCCCTTTCTCGGGCTCTCGAGTATTATTAATATAATAATATAAATTTTGATTTAGAATAACTTATAATTATATTTACATCTATGAAGAAACTGAATAGTAAACAGATTTTTGTAATGAAAATTCTTTGCAAAAACATTACTTTTTCTATTGGAGAAGGGTTAAAATTATGGTCTTAGAGTTAAAATGAGTAACAATTTATAATGCTTATTATGATAACCACCAAAACTTGGTTTTTGATTTTTTCGAATTGCATAAATCTTGTTTACTAATACTAGTATCAAATCTGAGCTCATTATTGTTTGGCGAGCTACAATCGACCGCTTTTATATTAGCACGTCTATATATATGATAAAAAATTGGAGTTCCAATTTCGTCCTGTATCATTTTGAATTTATCGAGGTATAAGAAGGCTTCGGGCGGAACCCAGCCCTTTTGTAATACCTCAGCTATATAATCCTCATTTGTATAGTAAGGTGCCATAATTAGGTTATTTTCAATACATGACAAACATCTCAAAATATTATTTCTAATTAATTGAATTATGAAGTTGTCTATTCTAACAATATTTGAGTCATTATATAGTTTTTTATTCGATACATATTTTATATAATTACTTTGTGGCGTTCTATATAGGGATGTACAAGCTCTCAGACATTTTCTCTCAAATATGCGAATCTTTTCCATATACGATGGTGATATATTAAACCATATCGGGCATCCATATGTAATTATTGGTCTAATCAGTGATTGGTACATAATAATTTTAACTCTAGGTTTTAAACTTTTAGAATAGAGGTTCGCAGAATCGCTAACGAGCAGCTGCTGTTTAATTTACAATTATTTTTTGCGATTTTTAATGTTGCGATTCTAATGTTTGAACTACAGATTACTTTGACGTGTGGTATGAGCCCTTTGTATTATTTTCTGTGTGGAGCCATTAGGGAAAAATGTTACGCAAAGCATCTAGAGACAATTGAAGTGTTGAAACATGAAATCCAAGTTGCCATTGAAGAGATTCGACCCAAAAATAGAAACAATAAAAAAGTACTGAAAAATTGGGTTGATCGGTTGACTGCCGAGCCAGTCGTGGTAGTCATATTTTTATCCCCGCACCTTTGAGAGGAGGGTATATATCATTTGCTACGAGCCAAAAGTGTAACACATCGAAGGAGTGTGCTAAGACCCCAAGTATGTTCGGCGGATATCCGTTTTGGGTCATTTTAAGTCGAATGAGCAATGTCAGTCCGTCCGTCTGTCTGGCTGGTGCGCACGAAAACTCTCGAAATGAGTAACCGATTGACTTCCAATTTGGTATGTAGTAATATTTTCTTCTATCTCCGGCTAAGTTCGAAGATGGGCTATATTGGTCCACTCCTTCTAGAACCTCTCACACAAAGTGTTAACATTTAGTAAACTATTGATTAATTAATAAATTCTATACCACTTATTTGAATCTTCTGAAGTTCTACAAATAGCGTTAATTTAGTAGTCACTATTACCTTGAGAAAAATGGGCGAAGTTGCCACGCCCCTTTTGGCTCCTCCCACACAAATGGACAATTTTGAACCAAAAGTTAAAAGCTTATAACTTTATTACCAGTGCATACAATGACTTTTTTGAACAGTGTAATGGTTTAATAGTACCTAAAATAGAGTGAAAAATGGGCATTATTGGCACGCTCCTTTTGGTACCTCCCACACAAATGGACCATTTTGTACCAAAAGTTACCAGCATATAAATTTAATACCAGTGCATACAAATACTTGAAATTTTGTACAGAGTAATTCTTTTATAGTACATACATAGAGTCCAGAAAATTAACGTTACTGATACGCCCCTTTTGGTACCTCCCACACAAACTCTTTTGTACCCAAAGTTAAAAGCTTTTAACTTTAATACCAGTGCATACAAATAATTGAAATTTCGTACGGTGCAATGCTTTTATAGCACCTAGAGTCTAGAGAAAAGTGGCCGTAATTGGCACGCCCCTTTTGGTACCTCCCACACAAATGGACCATTTTTTACCGAAAGTTACCAGCTTATAACGTTAATACCAGTGCATATAAATACTAGACATTTTGTATAGTGAAACGCTTTTATAGTACCTAGAGTCCATAGAAAAGTGACCGTTATTGGGACGCCCATTTTGGTACCTCTCACACAAATGGACCATTTTGTACCAAAAGTAAACAGCTTTTTATACCCTACACCACACTGTGGTACAGGGTATTATAACTTTGTGCATTTGTTTGTAACACCCAAAAGGAGAAGAAATAGACCCATCGTTTGTTATACCGATGGACTTAGAATCACTTTCTGAGTTGATTTAGCTATGTCCGTCTGTACATGTATTCTTGTAATCAAAGTAAAGGTCGCAATTATGGTTCGATCTCGACGAAACTTTACTCATATCTTTTTTTTTTGGCCCAAGGACGATCCCTATTGAATTTGGTTAAAATCGGTTCAGATTTAGATATTGCCCCCATATATATGTTAGCCCCGATTTGATATGTAAGCGCTGTAAAAACTTTATTTTATATCCGATCAGTATGAAATTCGGCAGAAAGAGGTTTCTTATTATATGGATGAACACTATTAAATTTGGAAGAAATCGGTTCAGATTTAGATATAGCCCCCATATATACGTTACCCCCGATTTGACATGTAAGCGCTGTAAAAATGTTATTTTATATCCGATCAGTGCGAAATTCGGCAGAAAGAGGTTCTTATTACATGAAGGAATACTGCCAAATTCGGAGAAAATTGGTTCATATTTAGATATAGCTCCCATATATATGTTACCCCCGATTTGACATGTAAGCGCTGTAGACACTGTATTTTATATCCGATCAGTACGAAATTCGAAAGAAGGAGGTCTGTTTACATGAATAAGTATTCAGGGAAGATCGGTTCAGATGTATATTTAAGCTCCATATATATGTTCCTCCTGATTTGGTATCAAACCGCTATAGAAGTTGTATTTTACTTCCGATCATTACAATTTTCCAGAAAGATGTTTCTCAATTTAGGAACGAATATTGCTTAATTTAGCGATTATCGTTTCAGAATTAGATAATACGTTTCTACCCATTTACCAATTATTCCAAATTATTATGGCAATGCCCCTTATCGCATTGTTAGGGAGGTGTAGGGTATTATATAGTCGGCCCCGCCCGACTTTCTGCCTTTCCTTACTGGTTAGAGTTATTAAATGCAACATAAATTGATAATAATTTAAATAAAACAAAAAAATTTACTAATATTTTTTTGAGACTCATGGTGAGGGGATTAATTAGTCGGTTTACCCGACTGAACTTTCTTACTTGTTTTTTTTAGATTTATCTTTATTTGCGATCTATTTACAAAGAAATAATAAATATGACATATTACGTGTGAGTCGTGTCATGCTGTATGTTATTTTTTTAAGTATTGTTTGGTATTTCATCATGGAAAGACTTACCATTGAACATAAAACGTTTTATATATACTAACATTTATTAAATGGTGGATCTTATCTTAATTGTAAAATATACAGAAAATTAATGAAAATTTATGTGAATAGAAGTTCTAGAATATGACGTCTCTTAAGTCTTCTAACCTCATTGGTATCATCTAGTAATGTTATAGCTAATACGTTTGGATGGGCTCTGAGTCTATTTAGATAACATACGATATACTTCTAGATTTCATCTGTTACAGTAGGAATTTTAAGATCGTTATATATATTACGATTACTGACAAACCAGTGTGCATTAGTTATCAATCTGAGTGGTTTTGACTGGTATCTCTGAAGTATTTTAATGTTGGAATTACTAGCGGTGCCCCAAAGTTGTATACCATAAGTCCACACGGGCTTATGTATAGTTTTGTAAATTAAAATTTTATTACTTAAACTAATGGTCGACATAGATCCAAGAAGCCAATATAATTTCCTTGTCTTTATATTGAGTTGTTTTCGTTTATTTTTTATATGGTCATTCCAGGTTAATCGCCTATCTGTTTCGAGACCTAGATATTTAGCGCAATTAGATTTTGGAATTAAATCTCAATCAAAGGCTACATGTGGACAATCATCTTCCCGAGCGTTGACTTTTATGTTCCATTTTCTATACCAATTCTGCTTAACATATTTAAAGGACTTTTAGCTAAAATTGTTGCATCATCCGCATACGTTGCGATAGTGACATTGCTATTTGTTGGCATATCAGATATAAATAATGAGTATAATGTAGGACACACTCCCTTGTGGACTTTACAACATCAAAATCAGAATCTTCATGATTTATGCTCACATAGGACCTAAGTAATAAAAAGAAAGGTGCTGGGAGATTTTGTTTCAGCTTAAATAGAAGTCCTTCATGCCAAACACGGTCAAAGGCTTGCTTTAATTCAAAAAATACAGCTGAGCAATAACACTTATTTTCCAAGGCATCTCGAATTTCATTAATCACCCTATGACATTGCTCTGGAGTTCCGTGGATATGTCGAAAACCAAACTGTTGTTCTGGGATTAAGTTCGACATAAGCCTTTTTAAAAGTAATTTTGAAAATGCAGGCAATAAGCTTATTGGACGATAAGAGGTTAGCTTGCTTTCTGGTTTATTTGGTTTAAGTACCATTATTATCTTCGCAAACTTCCATTGGTTTGGGAAATGACACAATCTTAGTATAGCATTAAATATGTATAATGGTTAGATAAATGGCAGCTTTTTAGGAATAGATTTAATTACTATTGCATCAGGAGTCGTTGCTGATCAGTCGTAGTGAACGGACGTGTTTAGCACAGAGCGGATAGTTAAAATCTATTACGCAGTACCTATTACGCAATCGCAAAAAATAAAACAAAATCTGTACAAAGTCTGGAAGGCCTACATCGTAGTACCTATTACGGGCTAATACGGAAAAACAAATTCATTGGCGGTGATGCCTTCGCGTTCCGATGGAGCGGGGTTCCCCAATCGTCCTACTGTCCGTCCGTTGGTCTTGGCCAAAGCCGACCACACCAAACATGGTGAAAATTTCCCCCCAGTACTCACAACAGGTGGTACGGTGAGGGGAAAACGTCATGTCCGACCGTCAAAACGGAAGCACAATGAGCACCGAATAGCGCTCAGAGTTTTGACAAAGTTGGAGTCTGTTGAGGTTTCGGCTCTTACCGAAAAACAAAAAGAGTCACATACCTGGGCTAAAGGCGTCATAGATGCTTCTAAGGCCAATTAGCCGACTGAAAGAGCCACAAATTCAGCTGTGTTAACGGCTAATAAAGTCAAAAGAACCAGGTCACCTAATGAACCCCTGCCTTCGAAAAAGGCAAGAGGCCCTAATGTCACCATCAACAGGACACTCACCAAGCCGTTCAATGAAGTGGCGAAGGAGAGTCTAGTGATGGCTGTTATAGACAGTGAGGATGGATCCATCCTCACGGACAAATGGAGCCAAGTGCAATCAGCCATTATGGCTCATTACCTCGATATCCGTAGAGAAATGCCGGGCAAACCACCAATCTTCAACGATGCAGGATGGCATCAGGGGAGAGTAAAGCTCTTATACTTCGGTGATGCCAGATCAGTAGACCTGTATTAGGCTGCTCTGAGTCGAGCGGGTGAGGTGTGGCCGGGTGCACAGTTGGATGTTGTCGAAAAAACGACATCCCTAGTCACCCTAGAGCCATCACCTGGGTTACAGAAGAGGCTTCCAACCAGGCTGACATATTAGAAATAATAAAAGATTCCAATCCTGGTCTGCCCGCCCATAATTGGAGAATAAGCAAGGTGGGTGAGGCGGATGGTAAAAAGCGGCAGGTCAATTTGATCCTTAACGCTGAATCCACCTACCATATACAACGTGCAAGTGCAACCCTACAGTATGGCTTCGAGACTATAGTCTTGAAGGTATACAAGCAGGATATAGTTCCCACTGCGGAAGGTGAGTCGTCCACCGTGGTTGATACACAGCTTTCTGGAAGTGCGGAGGTATCCACGCCCAATTTTTCTGGTGACTACAACTCTAACAGAAGATCTGTAACGTCCTACTCTGAGGACGAAAGCTCTACTTCTGACACATAGGGGCTGAGGGGAGTCACCGGACTCTTTGACGCATCTGGCAGGGACACGCTTCTCGATGATACGGACGAAGAGTTCGATAACACCCTTGTCGGGGTGGATGTTAATCTGTCAATTACCAATGATGGTAAGAATTTTACAGATTAACCTCCATCACGCTAAAGCAGCCTCAGCGGCTCTATTGCTGCGCCTGTCCACAGGTGCAGTAGACATCGTCCTGATACAGGAGCCCTACGCAGTGGGAGGAAGGGTGTGCGGTATCAGGACACCCAACTTTAAACTGCTTGTGGCCAACTGTGAAGGCACTCCAAGAACCTGCATTTTGGCCAGGAAAGATCTAAGTATCTTTCTCCTGGCTAATTTAAGTGGTAAAGACCAAACATCTGCTAGTCTGGAGATCGGTAATCGCATATATTGGGTGGTCTCCAGTTACTTGCCTTATGAAGCTGTAGTACCGACTGCTCTATTCAGGGAAGTAGTAGAAAAAGCAACATCTGACGAGGTCGAGCTGATTGTTGGCGCAGACACGAACGCTCATCATACTATCTGGGGTAGTACGGATATAAACAATAGGGGTGATTCGCTTCTTGACTTTATTCTAACTACCAACCAAAGTATTTGTAACATAGGTAATAAATCGACCTTTACAATTAAAGACAGACAAGAAGTACTCGACGTAACGTTTGCTACTGACCGGCCGTCAGACCAAATTATTGGGTGGAATGTACTGGACGACCACTCATTCTCAGATCACCATTATATTGAGTTCAAACTCGCTGAAAAAGCGCCTGAACCTGCCGTCCACAGAAATGTGAGAAAGACAAAGTGGCACCTGTATGAAAAGAATTTCAAGAAAGTCCTCAACTCCAAACTTCTGTACGAACCGAATGACAAAGCCGGTCTGGATCATCTGGTCGAGCATATCACCACATCATTCAATAGTTCCCTTGAAGAAGCCTGTCCAAAAACAAGGTACAAGGGTAAAACTAAACCCCAATGGTGGACTTCTGTGCTAACGGCTATGAAAAAGACCTGCAACAAGCTATTCAACAAGGCTAAATCTACTGGGGTCGCTAATGTTTGGGATGCCTATAAAGAGCAACTCAAGATCTATAAGAAGGAGCTTAGAAAGGCGCAAAGACGCTCTTGGTATACCTTCTGTGGCGAAGTGGAAAAGGTATCCGACGCCGCAAGGCTGAGGAAAATATTATCAGCTTCACCCTGTACAGTGGGTTACTTGCAGGATGAGGCAAATAATTGGACCAAAAACAGCGAGCAGTCGCTCAATGCACTTCTCGACACACATTTCCCGGGGAACTCTCTAACAGAACCAGAGGATCAGCAGGACCAACAAGAGAGCGAATGGACTGCGAGCGTCGCTAGCTTGTTGACTGAGAGATCCAGAATAAGCTGGGCTATTAATAGCTTTGAGCCCTTCAAGTCACCTGGACCAGACGGCATCACTCCAGCAGAAATGCAGAAAATGTTGAAATACATTATCCCCTGGCTGGAGAAAATTTATGTAGGCTGTATCAGGCTTTCATACATCCCGAATCGATGGAGGGATACCAAAGTGGTATTCATACCAAAAGCGGGGAAGATATCACACACTAGGCCAAAAGACTTCAGACCAATTAGCCTATCCTCCTTCCTATTGAAAGGTCTGGAAAGACTTTTAGATTATTTCATTAGGGAAAACCTGGATACAAAACTCCTGTCAGTGAACCAACATGCTTGCAATAAGGGGAAGTCTACAAAGCGGGGAAGATATCACACACTAGGCCAAAAGACTTCAGACCAATTAGCCTATCCTCCTTCCTATTGAAAGGTCTGGAAAGACTTTTAGATTATTTCATTAGGGAAAACCTGGATACAAAACTCCTGTCAGTGAACCAACATGCTTGCAATAAGGGGAAGTCTACAGAATCAGCCCTGCACGAACTTGTGAGCACTATCGAATCGTCCCTGCATTTCAAGGAATTCACCATGGTGGCATTTCTTGACATAGAAGGGGCTTTTAACAACATTCACTCAGATGCAGTAATTGCGGCACTGTCACATCTTAATGTTAACTCTAGTTTGATAAGACTAATTCAAAGTCTGCTCAACAGAAGACGCATAACAGCATGTCTTGGGTCCACAACTCTAACAAGGTTTGTAAACAGAGGGACCCCACAAGGAGGAGTACTGTCTCCACTAATTTGGAACCTAGCGGTGAATGAAATCCTGCTAGAGCTAGAACGTTGTGGCTGCAAGGTCGTGGCATATGCGGACGACGTTGCAATCGCAGTAAGTGGCAAATTCGAAAACGTCCTCCGAGACATTCTACAGGGGGCTCTGAACAAATTGGCTAGATGGGCCAGAAGCAGCGGTTTGGGCATAAACCCAAACAAGACAGAATTGGTTCTCCTTACTAGGATGAATAAAGTCCCACATGTGCACCCTCCACCTCGGATAAATGGAACAGATCTAGTCTTTTCTGAAAGTGCAAAATTTTTAGGAATAATTCTAGATAGAAAACTGTTATTTAGACTTAATGTATTGGAACGTGTAAGGAAGGCTAACGTCGCCTTATATTCCTGCAAAAAGGCTATAGGGTCGCGGTGGGGCCTCTCTCCTAAAATCGTCCACTGGATATATATAGCAGTAGTTCGTCCTATACTGCTATACGGCATTGTGGTATGGTGGACGGCAACTGACAAACTAACCATCACCAACCTACTAACAAAGGTTCAGAGAACTGCCTGCCTGAGCATAAGCGGAGCCTTAAGGACTACAGCGACCGAGTCTCTACAAGCCCTACTCCATATACTGCCGATTAATATTGTGGCGAGAGAAGTTGCAACCAAAGCGGCAATAAGATTAAACTGCCTATCAATGTGGAGGTACAAAAACTACGGTCACATGAGAATATCAAAGTGTAGTGCTATGGTAACCGACCGAGTGGACTATATACCAACGGTGTACACCTTCGAGAGAAATTACATCACTATGATTCCCGCGAGAGATGAATGGGTTGGAAGAAAACCAGGTAATAGAAACCATCTCCACTTTTACACGGATGGTTCGAAGCTTGATGAAAAGGTTGGCTTCGGAGTACACTGTGCAGAGCTTAGATTGGATATAGCTCACAGACTACCAGATACCTGCAGTGTCTATCAAGCCGAAATAATGGCAATATGGGAAGTAGCCAAGTGGCTGAGTCGCAACATAGTAACCAACACTGGCGTTGTCATTTACTCGGACAGCCAGGCTGCCATCAATTATCTGGAGGCAACATCCCTAAATTCACAAACAGCCCTCGACTGCCGCAGATCTCTTAACGAGATGGCTGAGCAGTTTAACATACACCTCATATGGGTGCCTGGGCATAGGGATATCCCGGGGAACTGCAAGGCCGATGAACTTGCTAGGAAAGGGACGACATTACAAATTCTCGAAGAATTTGCATATATTGCTGCGCCACTATCCACGTGCAAGCTTTGGCTTAGGCAAGAGGCAATCAGGCAGTCCAACGAAAGATGGACAGAAATCGGCACCTGCAGGGTAGCTAGACAAATCTGGCCAAGGTATGACCTGAGAAGATCAAAATATCTCCTCGCACTAGAGAGGCAAAGATTGTCTACGTTAGTATCAGTTCTGACGGGACACTGCTTGATCGGCGAACACGCCAAAAGATTGGGTATTGACTCTAATGACTTCTGCAGAAGCTGTGGAGATGAAGAAGAAGTGGACAGCATTGAGCACTTGCTATGCGACTGTCCCGCTCTGAGTAAACGACGACTGGACATACTGGGGTCGGCTGTTCTAGGCAGCCGAACAGATCTTTCCGGTACCGATATTCGTAATATCGACAAATTTGTATATCAAACAGGTTGGTTTCGATGAGCGGCATTTCAGCCCGTGGTAACACTAGGGACCTAAAATGGTCTATGTGAGCTTGTATAAAAAATACGGCTGCCACCCTAACCTAAACCTAACTATTGCATCAATGTTATCATAACCAGGCGACTTTTTGCGGTTTAGTTTTTATACCCTACACCACACTGTGGTACAGGGTATTATAAGTTTGTTTCACGGCAGATGTTTGTAGCACCTGAAAATAACACAGCTAGACCCACCTTAAAGTATACCGATCGACTCAGAATCACTAGCTGAGTCGATTTAACGATGTCTGTCCGTCCGTCCGTCTGTCCATGTAAAGTTGTTCGTCGACTACAGGTCGCAATTTCACTCCGATCGTTCTGAAATTTTGCAGTTTAGAGTATTTCCCGGCTGTTAAGATCGCTATTGAATTTGGTTGAAATCGGTTCAGATTTAGATATAGCTCCCATATATATCTTTCGTCCGATTTGGCCCTTTAGTTCTATAGAAGCTGTATTTTACATCCAATCGTTTTGAAATTTATAACGGTAGAGTTAATTGATCCATGAACCAACACTACCGAATTTGAAGAAAATCGGTTAAGATTTAGCTGGCCCTTTAGTCCTATAAAAGCTGTATTTTACATCCAATCGTTTTGAAATTTAGAATGGTAGAGTTTCTTTATTCATGAACCAACATTGCCGAATTTGAAGAAAATCGGTAAAGATTTAGCAATAGCTCCCATATATATGTTTCATCCGATTTGGCTCTTTAGATCCAATCGATTTTATATCCTTTTTTATACCACACTGTGGTACAGGATATTATTAAGGTATAAAATGTTCCAAAAGTAAATTTATGTAAACAATTTATACATGAATTACAAAATTTATATATCAGAGTTATTCAATATTACGAGAGTGGTGTAGGGTATTATATAGTCGGCACCGCCCGACTTTAGCCTTTCCTTACTGGTTTTATCTCACTTTCTATCTCTGATACCCTAAATGGTTTTATTGGTCTTGAAATTTGGCAAGCTACGTCTAGAAAATCAGTAACAACTTTCGCATCGTTATCCGCACAAAATTGAAATGGTGTAAAAATCTTTTCCAAATATCCTCTGAATGCATCAGCTTTAGTTTTGTCTGATCTTCGCCAAATTCCATTGACATCTTTTATAGGAGCATCTTTTATAAGAGATTCATTTCCAATTTCTGTAAGACGATTTTGCAGATTTCTAGTAGCTCGACTGTAGGTAGTTTTGTCTGCTGGATGTCTGGTCTTCTGCCAACGTTTGCTTAAACGTCTTTTAATATTAATTAAATTTTTTATTTCTGCCGTAGATCTTATATATGAAATATTTTGTTCTGGGGGAGTTGCGAAAGCAACTGCATCATGAATAAGTCTGATAAAACATTCTATAACATCTTCCAACGCAACACTGGATTTAATTGAGACATTTCAGTTTATATTGTTTGTAAGACTGAATACTCGTATTTGTTTTAGGTGTGAAGAGCTTAAGCATCTTTTTTTGCAGGATTGGTGAGGTTTTGAAATTGATCATAATAGGGCTGTGATCACAACTCAGATCATCTTATTATATTATATACACCCAGGAAAATAATTGGTTGGAATTCGATTGTAACAATAAAAGGATAGTACTAGCAACAAAAAGTATATTGCCTACACCGTCTGTCGGTTGTATTTATAAATAAATTGTTGAAACAACAATAATAACATGGATACGATCAAATGAAAATGCTTGCAACTAAATCGATGGTTGTATCAATCGAATTAAGATTGTTTTTTTCATTGACACTCGGTTAGTTGGGGTAACCAATTTTAAATTTTCATTATAGAACCATATGATCGATTTTTAGTTGTGACAACCAATGTTTAATTCTTGACAACAGAAATTGTATCAATAGACCAAAGATTATTATTGCAACGAATAATTGGTTACTACAACAGAAAAAATATTAATAAATAATCGTTTATTGGTTATCCCAATCATTTCCAATATTTAGAATAATTAAATGTATTTTGGGAAATACAACCGAAAGAGTGGTTGCTGTTCTTTTGCTGATACATGACAAACAAAAAATAAAATTACTCGACATAAAAAAATCTTCAACATTTTATTCAAGAACGGTATAGGTAATAACGGTATAAAATAATCTCGTGTGGATAATAATGTGTGGAATGCAGAATATGTTGTGCAAAATGTTTTACATAAATAAAAAATAAAAGCAACAATCATGAAATTGAAAGAACAGGGTTAAGCGATATTTGCATACAAGTTTTTTCGTTTTTCGTGTACTAAAATGTGTGTCAAATATTTCCACATCTCATAATAGTGATGAATTTGTGATATGGGATTTTTAATTTTGTTATGAATTGTTTTGTTTTTTGTTCAATAAATAAAATAAAAATTAATGAAAACTGTTTTTAATTAATTGTCTGTAGTGTATGACTGACAAATTGTCAGAACAACCAATTCTTTAAAACAGTTGGTTGTGGCAACTACAACAGATAATTTAAGCCACCATTTTCGTAGTTGGCGCAACCAAATATGATTGTTGTCAACATGGAAACAGAAGTATACCACAAACAAAATATTGGTTGTCCCGATGGAATCACATGATAGTAGACAGAACTACAAAATTCGGTTGGCAAATAATTCGGTTGAGGCAACCAAACTGTATTCTGTGTGTAGAAAATTGAACTTGGTATACCAGAGTATACAACAAAGTCCAACAAATCCGGATTTTTTGCAGGGTCACTGGGCCAATAAGTGGGATTTCCAGTTAATAACACATTATATTTCTTAATTCTTAAACATTTGTGCAGATTATTTCCTTTAGGATTAGATATACGAGAACCCCACCATGAATGTTTAGCGTTGAAATCTCCACCAACAATAAATTTATGTCCGAGTTACCGAAGAATCGTTCATACTGATCGTATTTAACGCTAAACCTTGATGGAAACTATATTAAGTATACTGATACTCGTATGCTGCTGTTACAAACCTTTATCTTGACACCTGCTGCTTGTAAGAAAGTCTCTGTTATTGCTTCTAGAGATTCGTATATTATATTGCTTCTGATTAAAATAGCTGCACCACCGTGGGATTTATCGTCTGGATCTGTTATTAATCCAAAACCACTAATTCGAAAAAATGATTTGGTAGTGAAATATGTATCCGATATTAATAAAATATTAATGTGATTGTCCTTTAGAGATACTCTAAATACCGTTGGCATTCCATTCAACTATAATAACATGTAATTGCATTTATTTATTTATTCATGATCATTGACATCATATTAATCAATGTATTAGTTAGCTCTATTTGTTTAGTGAGCATTGATTCAATTTTTTGCAATAAAGCACCTTATTAGGGTCAGATCCCCCTTACTGCTTGGGAGTACGACATATTTCCATAGTTTTCATTATGTTGATATTCATTATTATTTGTGGCATTATAATAGGCGTGTTTTCGTTACACCATAAGTGCTTAATTTGTATGGGAAGCTAAGCACTTTTAAGCACTATTAGTTCCCGATGAAGTTTGGTGCTTGTGTTCATGTCTTAATCGAGTATGATGTTGCCAGATTGGGCACCCTATATTTAGCAATATGGCATCCCATTTTTGGAGAGATTTTATCAATTATTGTGAATTAACGGGAAGAAGAAGAACAAAAATGGGAAATTATTTTAATATTTGCAAAAGAGTGTAAACAATTGAACATAGAATAGTAAATATATGTTTTATAAATACTTTTCACGAATTTTTTGTCTGTTTCGCACTGTTCTTTCTTCGCAACTCATACACCATTGCTACCAGATAGTGAAAATCCGCCACTTATTGCTTATGTGCCAGTTAGTGGAAGTCAGTTGTTTTCGTTGCAAAGTGCTAAACTAAAAGTGCTAGTTTGTAACGAAAACATGCCTAATATGACTGAAATTTCTGTTTTCAGTAATTACTCGTATTCTTACGATATTTTTGTACACAGCACAACCTTTGTAACTGGCGGCATGTGCTTCCGAACAATTGACACACTTCGGGGGCTCTTCTCGAATTTTTTTATATTCAGATGTAGGGTGACCCAAACCGCACTTTAGGCTATTAAATGACTTTTTGCAATACGACTTCGTATGTCCATATTTTTGAGAGCGATGACATTGTACTATACATATCATCCGTCCGTCTACGCATAGTTGTTGAAATTCGTTTATTTTCTACAAAAAAAAACTCTTATAATAACAATATTAACCTTTATGTGCTAGGAAGTCTACATTTGTAGTAATTTCGCCGAATAACTCTTTTACCATTTTTGTTATGCTACGAAATGATACGAATTTTTCAGTAGCTTCCTAAAAAAGTGTTTATAGCAGATTTAGCTTTTAAAAACATAAAACATTTACTAATGTTGCCTCCATGTCATAATTCTAAAACCACCATCTCCTGGCCGGCTTACTACAAATGTAGTCACCATATAAAATGTATGCAAATTCACTTTACTTTCTACTTGAATCGTTTTTTATGGTTACTGTTAGTCGAAACGGGTGTTTTTATTTGTTTATGCATATTCTAAAGCTAAGTACACACGATTTGCAGATCGGACAATATTGCCAGAAAAATAGCGGAGAAATGCAACCCTGTGCATTTATAACCATGTGGACATACAATTTCTGTTTTGCAACGTTAGCAGAAAAGTCATTGCGAGATAATTTGCAGATTGTTTGATGTGCGATGTTTATGCATGTGACAACGGCGCCCTTGTCAGAAAAACAATTTATTGGCAACACTGTCTTTAAAATAGTTTTGTTGGCAATCCTGCATATAAATATTTACAATATATATTGTAAATATATATAATTGTATGGTTTTCTTGCAACCGTCTGAACTGTCAATTCACCTTTGCCTAACAATCTGTCATTGTCTGTACATTTGCAGCACTTTAACAGGTTTGATAACTTTGTCCGATCTGGTAATCGTGTATACTTAGCTTAATGCATGTTTTGAGTATGCAAGTGCTTACTATAGGGTGATATAAGTAGAGATACTTTTTTTAATAGCCTGTTTTTGACAGATCTCGTGTGAGTCGTGTCATGCTGTCATGTTATTTTTGTTAAGTATTGTTTGGCATTTCATCATGGAAAGACTTACCCCTAAACAACGTTTACAAATTATTCAGTTTTATTATCAAAATAATCGTTTGCCAATTGCGCTAAGTCCATTTTTATTAATCAAAAAGAAACACTTTCCTTTCGACCCTCGACATTGACATCAATGAGCAATATTTTAGCTCTCGTTAAGAGCTATCTTTTTGCCATTGACCGATTCCCGATCCGACGTACCGGAATCATCGGTCCATATTTCTTCAAAAATGATGCCGGTGAGAACGTAACCGTCAATGGCGACCGTTATCGTGCCATAATAACATACTATTTGATGCCTGAAATTAAAGCTCGTGATCTCGGCGACATTTGTTTTCAACAAAACGGCGCCACTTCCCACACATCGATCAATCAATGGATTTATTGAGAGAACACTTCGGTGAGCAGATAATTTCACGTTTTGGGCCGGTCGATTGGCCACCAAGATCGTGAGACTTCACACCGTTAGACTTTTTCCTGTGGGGATATGTAAAGTCTAAAGTTTATGCGGGCAAACCCGCTTCGATTCAGGCCTTGGAGCAAAACATCACGCGTGTCATTCGCCAGTTACCAGTCGAAATGCTCGAACGTGTCATCGAAAATTGGACTTAACGGATGGACCATCTGAGACGTAGCCGCGGCCAACATTTGATAGACATAATCTTCAAAAAATAAACCAAAGAATGTTATTTCAAATGATAATAAACATTCCCCATTCAATTAGATTTTTCTGTGTTTTTATACCCTACACCACACTGTGGTACAGGGTATTATAACTTTGTGCATTTGTTTGTGACACCCAAAAGGAGAAGAAATAGACCCATCGTTTATTATACCGATCGACTTAGAATCACTTTCTGAGTTGATTTAGCTATGTCCGTCTGTCCGTCTGTGCATGTATTCTTGTAATCAAAGTACAGGTCGCAATTATGGTCCGATCTCGACGAAACTTTACACATAATCTTTTTTTTGGCCCAGGGACGATCCCTATTTAATTTGGTTAAAATCGGATCAGATTTAGATATAGCCCCCATATATACGTTACCCCCGATTTGACATGTAAGCGCTGTAAAAATGTTATTTTATATCCGATCAGTGCGAAAGTCGGCAGAAAGAGGTTTCTTATTACATGAAGGAATACTGCCAAATTCGGAGAAAATCGGTTCAGATTTAGATATAGCTCCCATATATATGTTACCCAGATTTGACATATAAGCGCTGTAGAGACTGTATTTTATATCCGATCAGTACGAAATTCGACAGAAGGAGGTCTTTTTACATGAATGGGTATTCAGGGAAGATCGGTTCAGATTTATATTAAAGCTCCATATATATGTTCCTCCTGATTTGGTATCAAACCGCTATAGAAGTTGTATTTTACTTCCGATCATTAACATTTTCCGGAAAGATGTTTCTCAATTTAGGAACGAATAGTGCTTAATTTAGCGATTATCGTTTCAGAATTAGATAATATGTTTCTACTCATTTACCAATTATTCCAAATTATTATGACAATGACACTTATCGCATTGTTAGGGAGGTGTAGGGTATTATATAGTCGGCCCCGCCCGACTTTCTGCCTTTCCTTACTGGTTTTCTTTAAAAAAGTAGGGAACCTCGAAATGGATCACCCATTATAATTGCGTACGAACTAATTTTACAACAACTGGAGTTAAGTTTTGCTCACTGACATGCCCAAGCAGTCAACTCGTGCGCGAGTGTTTCGTGGCCCATCTGTCGGGCTCTCTCGAGCTACTAAGAGGCTCATCGAATCTGCCGAGTTTGACCTCATATTTACGACATCGATGCTAGCAGTTTTAAGTTTTAATCGATACAAACTAAAAAGCCATGAAAACATTCCAGATGTGGACAGAAGAAAATCCTACTGCAAAAGAGAGGGTATGGAAACAGGTAACCTGCATAGAACTAAGAGCCTTCTTTGGTCTTCTCTTACTAGCAGATGTAAATAAATCAAGCTATGAGCATATCGATGTTTTGGGAAGTAAAGAAGCAGTGTGCTATTACCGTGCTACAATGTCCAAATCTCGCTTCAAAGACATTTTTCAATTTCTTCGGTTTAACAATTGTCGTACAAGAGCAGTTCGACTTGAAAACGATAAAGCTGCTCCAATAACTGTGTTGTGAGCTCAGATGAACAGTAATCTTCGTAAATACTACTTACCATCAGGAGAAATAATTATGGATGAACAGCCATTTAAATTTCGCGGAATAACTAGATTAACCCAGTACATCCCATTGAAACCAGCAAAGTATGGGTCTAAAGTTTGGTTTGCATGTGATGCCAACTTATTCCATCCACCTAATAGCGATATTTACACTGGAAAGGCCTCGAATGCAACTCGCGCTGTCAGTATGGGAGAGACTGTAGTGCAAAAGCTTGTCTGACATTGGGAGAACACACACATCTTTGAATTTGGCTAAGTAACTGATGTCCAAAGGTCTTCTCTTCTTGGCACTGTTCGTCGAAACAAGACATTTGTGTCTAACGAGATGAACGCACACGACCTGAAGAGTCTTCAATATTTGGGTTCTTACACGCTGGAAAAAAATCGCTTCTGTAGTATATTGTTCCAAACATATTCGGCTTGAAACATATATATGTTTAGGGTACACTCTAAATATTGGGTACACACAAAAAGTATATATTTGGGAAAATGTTATTCTAAGCGAATTTTTATTTACATCCCAATATGTTTTTATTTGGGACTATTGTTTCCGAAACAAATATTTATTTGCACTTAAGAATTCAGAAAATACTTTAAATTTCTTTACTAATTCAAAGTTATTTTTTAGACATTTGAAATTTTCTTAAAAGTAATAAATAATAATAATTGAAATCGTATAATCTTTGATCATAATAAATTACATGGAGGATTGACAAGACATGATGGCATGGAATACTAAATTAGAAATTTGAAATGTTTGACTTAACCAGAAGGTAATGCAGCATCTGGGAGGTACAATGGACGAAACTAAGGAAACATTTAAACTGAAATTCTAAAAAGTCAGCAAAAGTTTTGAAAATGTTTTTTAAATAAAATATATTTGGATAAATTTCTAAACAATAATTGTATTTGCATTTAAACACATATTTTGTTAGAGAAATTTAGTTTGCAAATATATTTTGTTGTAATATATTAATATATGCGCTCCAAATATATTTTATTGATTTTCAAATAAAATTTATTTTCTCAGAAATGTATAATATTTTAAAATTTGGTTTACAAATATATTTCCTTTCGATTCAAACATATCACAAAAGGCGATTTGGTCCCGTGTAGAATTAAAAATGTGCGTTGCTGTCCTACGTGCCAAAAAGGGAAAAGTCAGCTATACTACTTTCTACTTCTCCTCTAACAAATGTTATAGTCCCGCAAAAGAAAACAAGTAAGAAAGTTCAGTCGGGTAAACCGACTTATGAATCCCCTCACCTTGAGTCCCAAAATATATTAGTAAATTTATTTACTTTTTTGTTTTAATTAAATTATTATCGATTTAAATTGCTTTTAATAACTTTAAAGTATGTACTGGTATTAAAGTTATAAGCTGTTAACTTTTGTCGTAAAATGGTCCATTTGTGTGGAAGGTACCAAAAGGGGCTTCCCAATAACGCCAATTTTTCTCTGGACTATAGGTACTATAAAAGCATTACACTGTACAAAATTCCAAGTATTTGTATGTACTGTTATTAAAGTTATAAGCTGGTAACTTTTGGTACAAAATGGTCCATTTGTTTGGGATGTACCAAATAGAGCGTGGCAATAATGCCAATTTTCACTGTATTGTAGGTAATATTAAACCAATACACTGTACAGAATTGCAAGTCTTTATATGCACTGGTTATAAACTATTAACTTTTGGTTCAAAATTGTCCATTTGTGTGGGAGCTACCAAAAGGGGCAACTCGCCCATTTTTCTCGAGGTAATAGTGAATAATAAACTAATACTATGTGTAGCATTTCAGAGGATTCAAATAAGTATGATAGAAGTTATTAAATAATCAATATTTCACTAAATGTTAACCCTTTGTGGGGGATGTACTAGAAGGAGTGGACCAATATGGCCCATCTTCGAACTTAGCCGGAGATAGAAGAAAATATTACTACATGCCAAATTTGAAGTCAATTGGTTACTTCTTTCGAGAGTTATCGTGCGCACCAGCCAGCAGACAGGCAGACAGACGGACATTGCTCATTCGATTTAAAATGACCCAAAAGGAATATCCTCCGAACATTCTTGGGGTCTTAGGTCACTCCTTCGATGTGTTACACTTTTGGCTCGTAGCAAATGATACATACCCTCCTCCCTAAGGTGAGGGGATAAAAAAGGCACAATATATATTAGATTATAATAAACCCAAAGGAGGAGTAGACGCAATGGACAAAATGCTTTCCGCCTATACAAATAAACGTAAAACATGGCGTTGGCAATATTCTTTAATATGATCGATATAAGCGCCTTAGCGCTTATATATTCTGAAAATCATAGTCACTTTCAACAAACCGACAAAAAGGCAAAAGTGTCGGCGGAGCTTAATAAACCAGCTCTTTATGCCTGCAATCGAACAACGCATTGGTTTTCCAAGAGTATTTTGTTGCGTTTAAACAATGCTTTGATATATACTTACAAATCATACTGCATTGCCAGTATGTCAACTGCTGGTGTTAACCTTAGTGATGATGATGATGATTCCAACTGGCAACAGGTACCAGTAAAGAGAAAACTAACACGGTCAGCCAAAACTATTCACCCCAAACGGGTTCTTCATTACGACGAACCTTCAATATCCAACAAAAGATATGAAAGCCTTCGCACTGATGGAAAAGAAGATCACAAGACCAATCAACAATCGCCTGAGTCGGATGTACCTAGACCACCCCAAATTTTCATTCCTGATTGACGGTCAAATTAGAGTAGTTATCAAATCTGTAGACTCATACCGAAATGTTGTGAAACATCTGGAATCTAAGAACAAATCTTTCCACACGTTTCAATTCAAGCAGGAAAGGGGCATTTCGTGTTGTCATCAAAGGCTTGCATCAATCTACTCCTATTTCTGATATTAAAGCACACTTACTTTATTTGGGACATCAAGTAAGAAGTGTAAGGACATCATTAGTGGTAGAACAAAACACCCTTTACCCATGTCTTTCGTCGACTTAGATCGTAACCCGAATAACCATTTAATATACGATGTGAAAACTCTGGAAAATGCAATAATTGAAGTAATCCCACCTAAACATTTTGATGGTAGTCATATGAATGATATTGTGTTCCATTATTAAATCGAAAAACCTTTCCAATAAAATCAGAGATTTGTAAAAATTATCAGTACTTTTTTTTTGCAGATTTAAATTTAAAATTTTAATTTTGAATTTTAAAATTTTAATTTTAAATTTTAGACCCACCCTCTTTACCATCAATTTAACATATTTTTTGAGTTTTTTCGGTGTTATTTTCTTTAGTTTTGGGTAGTTTTGTGTATGTTTCTTTCATTCATTCACATTCACTGTTATTTTTGTGACGCTTTTCTACTATCAATTTTGCATTACTTTTTATACCCTCACTTTAGTGTGACGAGGGTATATATAATTTTCTACGGAAAAAAGTGTAACACGTCGAAGGAGTGACCTAAGACCCCAAGTACGTTCGGAGGAAATCCGTTTTGGGTCATTTTAAGTCGAATGAGCAATGTCCGTCCGTCTGTCTGTCTGTCTGCTGGCTGATGCGCACGATAACTCTCGAAAGGAGTAACCGATTGACCTCAAATTTGTTATGTGGTAATATTTTTTTCTATCTCCGGCTAAGTTCGAAGATGGGCCGTATTGGTTCACTCCTTCTAGTACCTCCCCCACAAAGAGTTAAAATGTTGTGAAATATTGATTCTTTAATAACTGCTATACTACTTATTCGAATCTTTTGAAATTCCACACATAGTATTAGCTTATTAGTCGCTATCAACTCGAGAAAAATGGGTGAAGTCGCCACGTCCCCTTTGATACTTAAAATTTTGTACAGTATTATGCTTTTATAGTGTCTATAGCCCTGTGTCTATGGGCGTTATTGTCACGCCCCTTGTTGTACCTTCCACACAAAATGCTCAAATCATACCACAATTTAATGTCTCATAACGTTTATACCAGTGCACATAAATGCTTATAAGTCGGCACAGTGCAATGAATTTAAAGTATCTAATGTTCAGCGAAAAAAAGGTGTATTTGATAAACCCCTTCGGGTCCCTCCCACACAAATTGACAGAATAATTCGAGTAATATTCAATATTACATAACTCACAAAGTGAGGGTATACCTTAGTGGGTTTACCCGACTGAAACTTTCTTACTTTTTCTAATTTCAACTGCGCCCATATACTATTACAGCGAATATTAGACTTTGGAAGGAAATGCATAGTACTTCTTTACAAATGCTTAAATAAGACGTTAAGACCTTTCGTTTAATGTATCGTTATCAGTCGCCGCCTGTCGTAGGTCAGTCGCCGCCTGTCGTAGCGAACGGACGTGTTATCGCAGAGCGGATAGTTTTTATCCTATTACGCAATACCTATTCACCTACCTACTACGCAACCAGGAGGTTTGTTGTTTATAAAGCGTAGGTTGAATTGGATGCATCGGTCTCTGGACAGATATTTCTGAGCTCAGTCTGGATGGCCTATACCGACGTACCTATTACGGGCTAATACTGGCTATGGGGGTGTCTTCCCCAACCAATTTATGATTAAACCAAAAAAGACGAAGGAGATTACGGCGCAGGGGAGGGAAAACCCAGTGCCGGCGACAAGCGTTGATTCACTCACGAGTCATGTGTCGTCGTTATCGAACAATCGTGAGCAAGCAACTTCTACGAGCTTTGGTGCCTTGGATCCCGTAGTCGAAAATGAAACAAGAGCACATCCAGCCGCAGGCAAAACAAATGATAAGACAGATGAAGCAGAACCCAGCCGGGGCTTTAAGCAACCCCAGCCTTTAAAAGCCATTGGGGACTCTGACTCTGAATCATCAAATGAAAACAATATCACTATTGTTGCTAACTCAAAAAGACTGTCAGCGGCACAAAGAAGGAAACTGAATAAGTTGAACCGACAGAACCTATTACGGGATGAACCTGACAATTCTACCTCCAATACAAACATGGAGGCCGCTAAAAGAGTCAGGTCTCCCGAAGAACATAGCGCTGTGAAAGTGACTAAGAAGAAAAAGGGCTCGCCGTCTTCCAGTAATTCGGATAAGCCTAACGTAACCACACAAAAGGAGGTCTCTAGTCTGGGTCCTTCGATTGTGGGCGGTAGAGTTGACCCAAAAACGCAGTTCAAGTCAACCAAATCATCCGTTAAGGATGAGGCTTTAACCAAAAAGACTCTACAGACATGGAAAAATCAATTGGCCATAAAGAAGGGTAAGAAGCCACCGTCTTATTCTAATATAGCTAAACAACATTTTCGAGACGATCTATGCTACGCAATAATTGATAGCAGTAGTGCATCTGGCAGAATCCCCGAAGATCAAAAGAGTAACTTCGAAGATTTGGTCTATACGAGGGTAGCGGAATACGTCCTCGAATCTAAGGATGAACCACCAATCGAAGTAATGAGTTGCAAGTTTGAGAGGGGTGTTTTGATGCTAAGGCTGGCATCACAACGCTGCGCTGGTGTCCTCGTAAAACTTGTGGATAGCTTCCCCTCACCTTGGGACGGCGCAAAGCTAAAATTGGTAAGGAAAAGCGACATTCCTGAACTCATAAAAACGACCCTATATGTTAAGGGATGTCCCAGTAAGTTCTTATCAGAGTACATACTCGACATCATTGTCATGGCGAAGGGCATGGCGTACTTCTTGATCTGGACAGTCTTTTTCAAAATTGGAAAGGTCCCGATTGGCAGGACAAATGAATCGAGTCCAAATATACTGTCTGAAGAGGCAAACACTGGTATTGAACGGATGGAGACAAGTGAGACACTGCCAAAAACTGATGTGGAAGTAGTCAATAACACCACCAGTTCACCAATAGTACCGCCACTTTTGCAGGAAGTTCCCAGCAAAGGTGGTGATCAAAATAAAAAGAGCCACAAAACGATTCAAACCAATGAGGGAGCGACAAAAAATAACACCGCCTCCCAAAATTGTCGACTGGAAGATGGTGTAATAGGTAGTGAACGATAGGAGGAGAATGACCCACTACCAAATAAAGAGGGGGTGCCACCAGATAGGATAGACTCCCCAAAGAAACTTTTACTGGAAGGACAATGATTGAGGTCATCCAGATAAACCTCCACCGGAGCGAGACAGCATCCAACGCTCTGATGGACATCATAAATAAAGGCAGGGTTCATATTGCTTTGATCCAGGAACCATGGACAACTAGCAACAAGGTTACTGGATTAAACCATGTGAACTATAACCTTTTCTACGCTAACACAGGTACTCGTCCAAGGACTTGTATTCTGTGCCATAAAAACGTATGTTTTATTTTCTCTCCAGAGTTGTCAACATCGGACGCAACGGTACTGAGGCAAGGTAATGGAAATATGTACCTGGCGTCAATATATCTGCCATTCGATGCGCCGACATTGCCACCTACGTCGGAATTACAACGTCTGGTGAGGGAATCCAAACACACAAGTAATGAGTTATTAGCTGGATGTGACGCCAACTACCATCATATCGCTTGGGGTAGTACTAACACCAATAAAAGGGGACACGCCCTTATCGAATTTTTGAATACAAATGACCTCATAACTCTTAACATAGGAAACACTGCAACCTTTGTTAACAAAATTAGGGAAGAAGTATTAGATATAACGATATGTTCAGAAAATCTTATTGATGAGATTCATGAGTGGAGGGTTTCGGATGAACGCTCCTATTCGGACCACCGTTATATAAGGTTTAAAATTGCACGGCCACCGCCAAACCCCATAAGTTTCCGTAATAAGGCTAAGACCGACTGGACTAAATTCGGAAATCTACTTAGAAATCGATTGGGGCAGCCTACACGCGATTATCTATGTGCAGAAGACATTAATATCAATGTTAAGAAGATTACCGAGGCTCTTGTAAAATCATTCGAAGATAGTTGCCCACTTCGAGAAAGGAAATCTGCCTTTGAGAAACCCTGGATGACAGGACAAATTCGCTCGATTGGCAAAGATGTCCGCAGACTTTACAATAGAGCTCGACGTAAAAAACAATCAGTATATTGGGACGACTACCACAGAAGACTCAAAGAATACAATAAAATCGTTAGATCGGCGAAACGTAACTCCTGGAGGCTTTTCTGTGAACAGGTAGACAGCGTTAACAGCATGTCTAAAATGAAAAAGTTCCTCTCAAAAACTCATGTCCAAACCGAAACACTGGTGGATGAAACGGGTAAAAGGATGGAAACTATAGAGGATACCGTAAGGCTCTTGATGAAAACTCATTTTCCGACTGGTAATGCTGGACCAACAGAGGAACAGTTACAGAATGAAAATGTATTGCATCAAGTACCTATTACGGATATAACAGATGGTATGGTTAAAGAAGCGATAAAAAGTTTCTCTCCCTTTAAGGCTGCGGGACCGGATGGAATATTTCCAGCACTTCTGCAGAATGAGGTGGATCTGGTATCAACTCATCTGGCTGGAGTGTTCACTGCATGCCTAACCCATTCGTATACCCCAAAAAACTGGCAGGAATCAAGGGTGGTCATTATACCAAAGCCTGGCAAGGCGAGTTACACAACCCCAAAGGCTTATCGACCCATTAGCCTTACTTCTTTCCTGTTAAAAACAATGGAGCGAATAATTGATGACATGGTCAAAGGTAAAATAGTAGATGACAGGCAAAAATTCAAACAACACGCCTATGTCAAAGGAAGATCAGTGGAAACAGCTCTGCATGAGGTAGTGCACCACATAGAAGAGTCCTTCAGTAAAGAAATGTATACACCTGCTGTTTGCATAGACATTGAGGGCGCATCTAACAATGTACAGACCGATACACTTATCCAGTCCTTAGACGAGTTTCAGGTTGACCGGGCGCTGAAAAACTGGATCAACAATATGCTAAGGAACAGGTGGATTATTTGTGGGTCATATGACGTAAAAATTAGAGACAAGGTAAATCGTGGTATACCTCAGGGGGCATTTTTTCGCCTCTTCTATGGGTTACGACGATACACAGTCTCCTAAAAGCCCTCACCAAAAGGACTTAAACCAGTCTGTTATGCAGACGACGTTGTAATACTTCTAAGGGGCTTTCATCCAAATCTATTATGCAGAAGAGCTGAAGAGGCACTAGCATATAACTGGGCACAGCCAAGGGGATTAAATGTTAACCCAGACAAAACAGAAATATGTCTATTTACAAGGAAAACGAAGATCCCACGTTTTACCCCGCCTCGATTCCTGAATAAGACAATTGCTATAACTAAAAAGGTAAAATACTTGGGAGTAATCTTGGATCAGAAACCGTACTGGAAAGATCATCTTGAAGAAAGAGTTACAAAGGCACACAGATGTTGGTCGTTGTGCAGAAGAGCTATAGGTTTAAATGGGGACTACGTCCAAATATGACTCACTGGCTTTACATGAGCCTGATTAGACCAATAATCACCTACGCCTGTGTAGTGTGGTGGACATCAATGGACAAGAAGTGCAACGTAATACCTTTGCAAAAAATTCAACGTATGTGCTGTCTAGGCATAAGCGGGGCATTTAGAACTGCACCAACAAAAGCGTTGGAGACTATACTGCACATCCAACCAATAGACATCCGTATAAAGTATGAGGCAGCCCTCACAGCAAGACGTCTACAAGTGATGGGTGAATGGATAAATCGAGACCACAAGTCGTACCAACAGAAGATTTTAGAATATCTAGTTGGTCACATTCAAACGCCAGAAATCTCGGACCGCATTCCTGAAGTGCGGCTTACAGCTAACTGTGATACGTTTGTGCCAGACAGACGCTCCTGGGAAAATGGAACTTTGGCCCATGTGCCAGTGGGAACCAGCTGCTACACGGATGGGTCCAAGCGAGGAGGAAGGACGGGTCTGGGACTTTTTATTGATGAACCAGAAGTCGAACTTCACTTCCGCCTCCCTGACCATAACACGGTATTTCAAGCAGAAGTTCGAGCAATCACGGAGTGTGTGAACTGGCTCAGTAACACGACAAAGCCTAAATATGCCAACATATTCACAGATAGCCAAATGGCGATTAAAGCAATAACATCGGAAAGGGTCAAATCCAGAACTGTGTTGGACTGTAAAAGAACGATAAATGATTACTCAGCCCATGGTCAATTGCGTATTTGCTGGGTACCAGGACACAACGGAGTGATTGGAAATGAACGGGCAAACAACTTGGCTTCAAAGGGCAGAGAACTTCGAGTAATAAACTTGAAAAATTGGAAACCTTTCGAAGCCACGAAAAATGAGTTGAAGCACTGGGCAGTGATGGCTCATAAAACTATGTGGAATAGCGCAACAGTAGGAGCAACTGCCGATTTTCTGTAACTCGTGAGGTATAAAAAGATCATAAATAAGAAGCGCACAACAGGCCGAACCACTGGCTTAAGTGTATGTCCATGGACATGAGACGTTTAAACGTCTCCTCTCTTCAACCTAACCTAACCTAATGTATCGTTTGTAGCGACATCTCGATTAGTTAAAAAAAAACTTCGAAAATTTTCAAAATTCTGAATGTTTGTTCAATTTACCATTAATATTGTGATTTTTCATCGATTAGTTAAAAAAAAACTTCGAAAATTTTAAAAATTGTGAAAATTTACCATTACTTTTAGGATTCTTGAAGGCGATTGATGTAATCGTTGGGTTTGTTGGCGAGGCCCGCCCACAGTTTCGATATTGACTTTTTGAGTCACGTATAGTGCTGTCATACGCACCGAATTTTAAAACGTTCGGTGCAATAATTTACAAATTATATGTTTTCAATAATATAGTCTTATTTGCCGAGCCACACTCCCTTTCTGATATCTCCAATTTGTCCAACTTTAATAAAACTTCATAATATTTCATCTTTTTCTGCTCATATAGTCGGCGCCTTCAAACCTTTGCCTTTTTTACAGGTTTTATTCCACTTCAGATGCGCCAAAAATATTTACATCCTCAGGAAAAAATGGCATAGTGCAATTATTGCGATGTAAATCGCTTAAATGACAACACTGTTTACACTCTTTTCTTATTTAGACCGAAAGAGCAAGCACGTGAAGTGTTTCAACGGAGCATGAAATTGAGCGTAAGTCACGTTCTTGACCTCTCTGAACATTATCGGATACTTACCATTCTCTACTACTACGGCACACAATAAATATTATTATCAAGAGCAAAATCCGAAGCATAACCAGTAAGGAAAGGCAGAAAGTCGGGCGGGGCCGACTATATAATACCCTACACCTCCTAACAAGGCGATAAGGGTCATTGCGATCATAATTTGGAATAATTGGTAATTGAGTAAGAACATATATATGTGGATAAAAATTAATGACTAAAAATTATCATTCTGTTAATTTTTTAAAGCACATTCACGGAAATTATGCAAATTGTTTTTTTATAAAAAATCGTAAAAAAATAGTTCCCATCAATTCACCACTTCCAAATTCATACAGTAACTAACAAAGACATCTAAGAACACGACATTAAAATTTCAAAAAGAATCGAAGGGTGTAATCATTTTGAAAATCGCAATAGAAAGTATAAAAGGTAAAAAACATTAAAAAGTAGTATATTTGTTGCAGTGCTTATTATAAGTTAGTTGTAGTAGTTGAAATTACCTTCAAAACAAGGTATAGCACATTAAAATCGGTCACGTATTTCAGGAGATACACGCTAAAGAATGAACACACCTTTTAGAAAAAAACGTAATTTCGTCAACTTTAAATTGCTCATAACTCTTAAAGAAATTTTTTTAAATTTGTTTTTTTAACTAAGTATATATATTTTTAGGTAAATAATGCATACACACAAATTTCGAACCAATCAAAAATAGTGATGTCAAAAATCGTCCCGTTTGGCATGGAATGACTCATATATGGGGGCTATATATAAATCTGAACCGATTTTCTCCGAATTTGGCAGTATTCCTTCATGTAATAAGAAACCTCTTTCTGCCGAATTTCGTATTGATCGGATATAAAATACAGTTTCTACAGCGCTTACGTGTGAAATCGGATGTAACATATATATGGGGGCTATATCTAAATCTGAACCGATTTCCCCCAAATTTTGTATTGTTTCTAAGTGTATCACGAGACTACTCTCTGTAAATTTTTGTACAAATCGGTTCAAAAATGTTGTTTATACAGTGCATATATGCCAAATCGGAGGTACATATATATGGGAGCTATATGTAAATCTGAACCGATTTTAGCGAAATAGGGATCGTCCTTGGGCCTAAATAAAGATATGTGCAAAGTTTCGTTGAGTTCGGACCATAATTGCGACTTGTACTTTGATTACAATAATACATCTACAGACATACAGACGGACTGTCTGAGTCGATTTAGCTATACCGACTTAGAAAGTGATTACATGTCGATCGGTATAATAAACAATGGGTCTATCTCTTCTCCTTTTGGTATTACAAACAAATGCACAAAGTCATAATACACTGTTGTACCACAGTGTGGTGTAGGGTATAAAAACAACAAATATTATACTCACCACACGGGGCAATATCGCCTTTTTTGATATGTTTGAATCGAAAGAAAATATATTTGGAACACAAATTTTTAAATGTTTTATATTTCTGAGTAAGTAAATTTTATTTGAAAATCAATAAAATTTACTTGGAACGCATATATTAATATATTACAACAAAATATATTTGCAAACTATTTTTCTCAAATAAAATATGTATTTATATACCAATAAAATCATTGTTTAGGAATATCTTCAAATATATATAATTTAAGAAAGATTTTCAAAACTTTGGTGAATTTTTCTAATATCATTTTTAATTTTTCCTTCGTTTCGAATTATTTCTCCCAGTCAAATATACCATTAGCAGCATTGCATTCTGTTTTAAGGGACTCATTTTAAATTTATGGGTATTTCATGTCAGCATTTTTTTCAATCCTTCGAGTAAATTAATGTTATCAAAAATTATACGATTTCAATTAAAAATTTATAAAAAATTATCATTAAATTACTTAAAAACTTAACACAGTTAAGGTTCGATATTTTCGGAATACTTAAATTTAAATACATTTTTGTTTCGGAATTAAAATCCCAAATAAAAGGTATTAGGGTGAAAACAAGGATTTGTTTAGAACAACATCTTCCCAAATATATAATATTTGTGTGTACCAAATATTATATATTTAGAGTGTACCATAAACATATATATGCTTCAAGCCGAATATGTTTGGGACAATATACTACGGAAGCGATTTTTTTCAGCGTGCATAAACAGCGAGTATGAAAAAATTTCAAGTCAATCGGTTACTCCTTTCGAGAGTTATCGTGTGCACCAGCCAGCAGACAGACAGATAGATAGACAGACGGACGGACATTGCTCATTCGACTTGAAATGGTCCGTTTGGTCCAATAACGCACACTTTTCTCTAGACTCTACACGGAGAAAAATCGCCATTTTTGATATGTTTGAATTGAAGGAAAATATATTTGGAAACGAATTTTTTGAATATTATATACTTGTTAGCAAATAAATTTTATTTAAAAATCATGAAATTTTGTTTGGAACGCATATATTAATATATTAGAACAAAATATATTTGCGCACTGACTTTCACAAATAAAATATGAGTTACAATATACAATTTGTCTGTGTCAAATATTATATATTTAGGGTGTACCCTAAGAATATGTATATTTCAAGCAGAATATGTTAGAGTCAATATACTACAGAAGCGATTTTTTTTCAGCGTGTAGGTACTTTAAAAGCATTACACTGTACGAAATTTCAAGTATTTCTATTTATTGGTATTCAAGTTAAAAGCTGTTAACTTTTGTTACAAAAAGGTCCATTTGTGTGGGAGGTATCAAAAGGGGCTTTCCAATAACGTCCAATTTTCTCTGGACATCTAGGTACTATAAAAGCATTATACTGTACAAAATTTCAAGTATTTGTATGAACTGATATTAAAGCAATAAGCAGTTAACTTTTGGTGCAAAATGATCCATTTGTGTTGGAGGTACCAAAAAGGGAGAGGCCACTACGTCTTGGCGTGTTAGCGA
Source organism: Eudasyphora cyanicolor (assembly GCA_963930755.1). Classification (NCBI taxonomy): domain Eukaryota; kingdom Metazoa; phylum Arthropoda; class Insecta; order Diptera; family Muscidae; genus Eudasyphora; species Eudasyphora cyanicolor. The sequence goes on from OZ005735.1 coordinate 56,222,002, forward strand.
CTAACAATCTAATACTACGTGTGAAATTTCAGAAGATTCGAGTAAGTAGTATATAAGTTATTAAAGAATCAATATTTCACTAAAACTTAACCCTTTGTGGGGGAGGTACTAGAAGGAGTAGACCAATATTCGCACTTAGCTGGAGATAGAGAAACCGCATACCAAATTTCAAGTCAATCGGTTTCGAGAGTTATCGTGTGCACCAGCCAGCAGACAGACAGACAGACGGACGGACAGACACTGCTCATTCGACTTGAAATGCCCCAAAGCGGATATTCGCCGAACATACTTAGGTCCTCCTACGATGTGTTACACTTTTGGCTCGTAGCAAATGATATATACCCTCCTCTCTATTATAATAAATTCCAATATTATGATACCTTCCGATTTGCTATATTTATATTCACGAATACATGTACATTTTAAAACCAATTTAGGTCATATCCCAACTTTAAATGTTTTTTATTTTTTTTTTATACCCGACACCACATTGTGGTACAACGTATTATGACTTGTGTATTTGTTTGTATCGCCTAAAAATAAGAGATATACCCATAGTTCGTTATACCGAACGGCAAAGAATCACTGCGAGAATTGATACAGAGACATTTTTTAGACTAGGGATGGGGGCACAGCGGTCCATGTTTTGGTGTAGCCCCCCTATAAAGGTCCCCACCGATGTCACTTATTAAGGCTCTATAGAACAAATTTTTCAATTGATCTGGCTGACATTTATGAATTTATACTTTATACACTGGATCATATTTTGATATAAGCCCCATATAAAGACCCCGTGTAATCTTAATTTTTTACGATCTAGAAAAATCGTTTTTTATAGATTTGATATTAAAAAATTTATACTTTATGTTGAACCTAATCGTACCAAGCAAAAATGGGGCACATCTATTCATGTTTTCGTATAGACCATATTTTAAAGGTTCACTCTGATGTCACTTCTAGTCGCTCTAGATTACACAATTTTTAATATATCTGGCTGAAATCTAAAAAGTATACTTTATATTGCACTAAATCATCCCATCTTGCCCTTAAAAGACCCAAATGAGAATAAAATATTCTCTAAACAAGATAAACTAGTAAAATTAGGACATTTCGATATAGATCTCATATAAAAGTCCCTTCCGATTTGATGGTTTGACGCTCTAGACGCCACTTTTTTCAACAGATCTGACAGAAATTTGTTTATACACTTCTTAAAACCACTATCTGAAGAAATAAGTTTATGATCCATGCTTTCTTACTGACTTTGGAGCCGTCCCACAGTCTGTGGTTGTGCTCCATTCCAAGGATCTGAGTGACAAATTTTTTATTTACATTCACAGTTCTCTTTTTTGGCCCAAGGTCGATCCCTATGGAAACTGGTGGAAATTGGATCAGATTTAGCTATAGAATCTGTATATATGTACTTTACGATGTGGCTATTAAGGCCTATAGAAGTTGTATTTTACACCAGATCGAAGTAAAAATTGGCAGAGACAAGTCCTTCACCCATTAATAAAGGATACTAAATTTAGTGCAAATCGGCGCAGATTTAGATATAGTCTGATTTAGATATATCAGATTTAGATATAGCGCTGTATAAGCCGTATTTTACAGACCCCTGTTACGAAAATTGGAAGAAGGGAGTAACTTTCTCTACGAATAAACGTATATTTTAAAGAAATCGCTTCAGATTTAGATATTTTCATTTCGATTATGTATGTACTTATTGGCAAAGCTACATTTTTTAAAAGATTTTTATTTAGATCAAGTATATGCTGCTCTATCAACATGTGTAGGCTATCATATAATTGGCTCCTCCCGATTTTTGTCTTTCCTTACTGGTTCAAATAGGCATTGATTTTCTTCAGAACGGTCTCATTTTATTCTTGACCGATCAGACTTCATGATAAAATAATAATAATATAATAGTTGTGAATTGTTCGATGTCGATGTTTTTAAAAGGGTATCATATAGTCGGCTACGCCCGACTTTTGTCTTTTCTTACTCGTTCAACTATGCATCGAATGGTCTCTTCTTCAGAATGGTCTCATTTTATTCTTGACCGATCAGACTTTACGATAAAATAAAGATAATATAATAATTGTGAATTTTTGAATGTTTTTAAAAGGTTCTAATTTTAAAATTATTAAATTGTTCTCAAAAAATTTGATTTTTTCGCATTACCTAGTAAGATATTTTTTAAACCGCTGATGGTATGAAGAATCTATGTTAGAAGAAGATGATAATTAGGATTATTAGTTTTCCCGAACCAATTACGATAAATGGTTCTCCAGTTATGCTAAAATTTATGTTTGAACTTAATTTTTTATAGGATTATCTTCATTTTGATGGATATACAGATCTCATTCCACTAACAGACCACAAAGCTCTTAAAGAAAATGACCTAAGCTTTTATTTGAGCTAAAAAAATCAAAAACATGTAAGAAAGTTCAGTCGGGTAATCCGACTTATGAATACCCTCACCTTGAAAAAATATTCATAAATTTAGTTAATCTTTTGTTTTAATTAAATTATTATCAATTTAAATTGCATTTTATAACTTTAAAATATGTAATTATATTAAAGTTATTTGTGTGGGAGGTACCAGAAGGGGCATGCCAATGACGTCCACTTTTCTCTGGACTCTAGGTACTATAAATCCTTACACCGTACAAAATTTCAAGTATTTATATGCACTGGTACTAAGGTTATAAACTGTTTACCTTTGTGGAAAAATGGTCCATTTCTGTGGGTGGTACCAAAAGGGGGTGCTTTTATAGTACCTAGAGTCCAGAGAAAAGTGGGCGTTATTTGCACGCCACTTTTGAAACCTCACACACAAATAAACTATTTTGCACCAAAACTTAAATTGATAAGAATTTAACTAAAACAAAAAAAAGAAATAAAAATAATATTACGAATATTTTTTGTGACTCAAGGTTAGGGGATTCATAAGGCGGTTTACCCGACTGAACTTTCTTACTTGTTTTTCTATTTTTAATGGTTTTTTTCGTGCCAGAAAAAACAATGTTTTTGAAAAAAAAACAATATTTTCTAATTGTTTTAACGACAGTTACTAAATTTCAGTTTCTACATGAATGTGATGTTTTCAGCATTTTTGGCCTTCATAATTTTCATTGATTTTTCGCTAGGATATTCTCCTGGCTCCAGACCATCTTTGCCTCTATTATGTATTATAGAATGCAAAGTTTTTTAAAAACAGGTCAGCTCAGCTCCTCGTAGAGGTATTTCACGGATGCAACTCCGATCATTCAGCGAGGTTTAGCTGTGATTATTCGGTCAAAAATCCAGCTCTAAGAGGCATATCACTTCTGTTATTTCAACACGAAACAATCACCTCAAGTAATCGTATTTGCCGACCATCTGTATAAGAAAAAATTGTGTTTCGTTATGTACAATATTTACACCTCGTTCATTCCATGTCAAACCGAACACCTTTTTTGGGTAACCATTCCCGATTTCAAAATAAATTGGCATACGGATTCTCTGCTCAAAGTAAAACATTTTATAGTTGGCGAAAAAATTACAAAAAATTTTGCCAGATGTTATTGGCATCTGAAATCTGATAATATAGGAAAATATTCTCGAGCCTACAAAAGTAGGCTCATTTTAAAGGTTGTAAGATCTATTTTTTCATAGGTGGAATTTGTGTTCGTGTCGTTAACGTTTTTGAGTGCATCCGATGCATCTGCAAATTTCACTTGCATTTTACACATCAACGACACCAACTTAAAATTCTGTGAAAAATATTGTTATAAATGATCGCCGAAAATTTGAAGATGGTGTTCAGCCCCGTTCTTTTTTAAAAAAATATTTGTTAAGAAATTCCTGAGCTGTGAACATTGCATTTGTTATATTTTAAAAACTCGTTTGAAGATTTGAATATATCTCTATTTATTTTTCCTCTTAAATTTTAATTTGCATACTGGGCCAGGAATACACCAGCATGATATGTGAAATATATATACATAGGCATGGAGCCCTATCTAATCTGAGCTGATCCTGTAAATTTTAATCTGGTGTTTTCGTCAGTTTCTATATAATAGCATTTTTACTTAAAAATGTCAAAAATGGAAATTACTTTTATTGAACTGATTCTGTATATTTTGTAATTTCAATATTTATCATAGTGTTTTTGTGAATATTGTTTTAAAAAGACCACCATCTTGAAATTTGTATAAGTTAAGGGTTAGTTAAATGAGGCTACATGACTATATTTTTCTCAGAATTTTTAGTTGGTCTCACTGATGTGCAAGATGCAAAATAAAGTTGCATATGCAACTGATGCATCTAAAAACTTTGAATTAACCAGCATTAATATATGTACTTTAAAGTAATGGGTGATCAATGTAGAAATACTTTTTTCAATAGCCAGTTTTTGACAGATCTCGTGTGAGTCGTGTCATGCTGTCATGTTATTTTTGTTAAGTATTGTTTGGCATTTCATCATGGAAAGACTTACGCCTGCCCAACGTTTACAAATTATTCAGTTTTGTTATAAAAATAATCGTTCGCCAATTGCGCTAAGTCCATTTTTTTAAATCCAAAAAAAATCACTTTCCGGTCGACCCATGAGCACTATTTTAGCTCTCGTTAAGAGCTATCTTTTTGCCATTGACCGATTCCCGATCCGACGTAACGGAATCATCGGTCCATATTTCTTCAAAAATTATGCCGGTGAGAACGTAACCGTCAATAGCGACCGTTATCGTGCCATGATAACCGACTATTTGATGCCTGAAATTGAAGCTCGTGATCTCGGCGACATTTGGTTTCAACAAGACGGCGCCACTTCCCACACATCGCATCAATCAATGGATTTATTGAGAGAACACTTCGGTGAGCAGATAATTTCACGTTTTGAGCCGGTCGATTGGCCAGCAAGATCGTGTGACTTCACACCGTTAGACTTTTTCCTGTGGTGATATGTAAAGTCTAAAGTTTATGCGGACAAACCCGCTTCGATTCAGGCCTTGGAGCAAAACATCACGCGTGTCATTCGCCAGTTACCAGTCGAAATGCTCGAACGAGTCATCGAAAATTGGACTCAACGGATGGACCATCTGAGACGTAGCCGCGGCCAACATATGATAGACATAATCTTCAAAAAATAAATGCCAAAAAATGCAAGTCATGACCATACGAACGAGCCATCATTTGTAAAATTCCGTCCACGCGTTTGCATAATACATAACTTCCAAAATACACCTTTGCAGATATTTTCCCAAATTTTTCAGATTTCAGATGCTTACAACATCTGAAGAAATTTGATTAATTTCCATATTAACACTCATATACAAATTTTCTAGACAATCGGCAATGTCGACCACATTTTTTCCAAAAATCGTTCTGTTTGATATGGAATGAACGACATACGAGTATGCAGCTCATCGAGCCGCACGTATGTGAGTGTTTGATGTTAGTTGAACCAACATCAGTTTCGTCGTGCCATACGTTTTCGTTTATTTTTATTTCGGTCTTTAAATCTTTATTAATTTGTCGCTAGGATATTCTCCTGGCTCCAGACCATCTTTGCCTCTATTATGTATTATTTTTTTTTTATTATTTTAATAGATATTGATATTGACATTAGTTCGTTTAAATTCAATATAATTTCATACACGTACATTAAGTATATATCTATTTTTTTTGGCATAACATTATTTGTTGTAAGCCAGAATGGCACATTTCTAGTTTATAACAAGTTCAAAAAGAAAAAACACAATTAATAGTGCAGACATTTATGTTTAACGTTAAATAACGATTTAAGTATTATCAATTTTCGTTTAGAGTTCAAATTCGTTTATAATTAACTTTCTATATTTGAGCGATACTTCAATATAGTTGTACAAAGATGAGAAATTTAATCCATTTAATATTTCAAGCACTTCGTGCATACTAAGGAAATTTTTACCAAAATATGTAAATCTAAAATGCTTGTATATAGGGCAGGCACCCATAAAATGGAAAGTATTTTCCGCAGCATCCAAATTGCATACAGAGCAAATACCCACAGTTCTTGTTCTAAAAGTTCTAGCATTTAAATCGAGCAGTCCGCCTCTCGCTCTGATCAATAGACTTGTCGCACGCGATGAAAACTCACTAGTCAAAGAAAACACTGCATCACAATTGAGTCAGGGGTAAAGATCATGGAACTGTGATCACCTGGCATCACGAATATTATTGTTACGCTCCCAAACTTTCAGCACGCTCAGTATATTGTTCCATTCCAGGCAGAGAGGAATATTTGTATTTTCTGGAGAATATTGTATTTTATCGCACAGTTTTGTCCATTGATTTGCCCAGCAAATATTTTGTAAAATTATCTCTTCTGCCAGTATACGAGGTAATCTATGCTGTCCCATTTTTAATACTTTATTTATATAAACAAAATGGAGTTTTAATGTTGAGATGTACAGCGAATCTAAGCCGGTTTCTAGATGGAGTATGTAGTTCGGAGTATTATCAGGAAGATATAAGATTTTTTTGATGAAATATCGAAAAAGTTTTTCTACTTCTTCATATTTTTGAAAACCTCAAATTTGGGATGCATAGAACATTATTGATCTAGAGGCCGAATCGAAAATCTTTAGTTTGTTATGTTTTGTGATCTTTGGGTGTCTCATATAGTTAGACCAAGTTGAATTAACAGCAAGTTTTGCTGTGCTTAATTTGTTTTTCAAATGTTTTATAAACGACAAGTTGTAGGTTAGCTCAACTCCAAGGTATTTGTAGCTGTTAACAATTTCCACTAATTCATCGCCATAGTACCATCAAAGCTTTCTTGAGACTCTGCGAAAAATCATTATTTTTGACTTTTCCAAGTTAACTTTGAGATGCCAAGTTGAACAATATTTGTGCAGGCAATGTATCATGGTTTGCAGTTCGGATGGGGAATTTGATAGTAATACTATGTCATCTGCATATAGTAATATTTTTATGTTTAAGTTTGCGATGTTTACACCGCCGGGTAATACATCTACGAGATCATTTAAATATAGCGAGAATAATAATGGACTCAATATACAACCTTGCTTAACACCCAGCTCAACCGGGAAAGAGTCAGATAGCGTATTGCCAGTCGAAATTCTACTTGTAGTATTTTCGTACATATTCTGCAATATTCGTATTATCTTTGACGATAATCCGAGAGAGGAAAGCTTGTAGAATAGGCTATTTCTAGGAATGGAGTCAAAAGCACATGAAAAATCAACGAAGAGGGCGAATAGTTTTTTCCCGTTCAGAGTGGCTATGTTTGCGTTACTAACTAGGTTGAAAATATTATCCACAGTTGAGTAATGTTTCCGGAATCCAGCTGGAATTCATTTAGTATATTATTGTTGTCAGTCCATTCGGTGATCCTGTTAAGTAATATCGTGTTAAATATTTTGCATAAAGAGTTGATGAGAGAAAGTCCTCGATAGTTAGCTGCTATGTTTGGGTCACCTTTTTTAAAAATCGGAAGCAAAATTGATCTACAAAAACTTGAGGGGATTTTTTCATGCAGAAATATTTTGTTAAATGTGCATAAGATTTCCCTTACAAAGCAGGCCGGAGCGTATTTATAGAACTCATAACTAATGCCGTCATCGCCAGGCGCTCTACAATTTTTCAAAGATTTCAGTACTGACATCAATTCAACCATTTCAATTGGGGAGTCTAGCAAGGCGTCAGTGACGTAAGGCATACACCAGCTTATAGTCGGAGGGCTACATGTTGGGCTCAGCATGCTGCTAAAATGAATTAAAAAGTCTTCCGCGCTCAGAACGTCTTTGACTATCCGTGGTTTTGTTTTAATTTTCCGTGCAAGATACCACCAATCAGCGCTCCTACTAACCGTATTTAAACGTTCTATGTTCTGGTTGTAATGTGCGAGTTTCTTGCTATTGCACAATCGTGTATATTTGGCTCGAGCTTCATAATATTTCGACCTGTTGAGAATTGTGTGGTATCTTCTATACTCTCCGAGCTTTCTTTTCATGCTTCTACGAGATTTGGCACACTTCCAGTCGTACCACTTTTGTTTTGGCTCAAAAAACTTGTAGTTTGTGTTTTCGGGGTACGATTCTCTGATTTTGCCCGATATAATATTTACTAGCTCATCCACTGATACATCACTTATCATATCTATGTTTCTGGTCTTTGTAGTTAGCATTTCAGCATATTTATGCATATATTTGTTTTTCCAGTGCAATCTTGAGTGTGACTGTTCATTGCTTTCTATAACGGGTAGGCATGGAACTTTTATTTGCATGTTTAATGGCATGTGATCAGAATATGGTTTGGGTGCGATAGAGAAGTCATCAGCATATACAAGAAAACTGTGAGATACAATACAATAATCAATGACCGAGCTTCCCATGACACCACAAAAACTATATTCACCGTTGCAATCTCCATTAGTTCTACCATTCAGGACGATGCCGCCAATATTCTCAATAACATCTATAAGCTTTTTACCGTTAGAGTTAAGTACTTTATCTTTGGAACATCTATTTTCACGAATATGTGGCAAATCTTGTATGAACATACTGTCTAAAATCTGCTCACCTGCGATCCTCGCATTTAAATCCCCAACTATACAGAAATTCATAGGGCTGATTTCATTCAAAAATTCTATAAATTTTTCAAATTCATTGTTCCAGTTTGTGCAGTTTAGATATCTTGGTATTATATAGAACAAATCTTCCCCAAATTTTGCTTTTAATACAATATTATTAGATATATTAAGGAATTTGAAATTATACTGACTTTGCAGATTCTTTTTATAAGCATATATTATGTATTATAGAATGCAAAATTTTTTTAAAAACGGTGAAGAAAATACAATTTCTTGACAGCTCAACACCTCTATTCACGGATGCTACTCCGATCATTCAGCGGTATAAAAAAAGGTTTTAGGTCCCGGAATTTTAGAATAAATTAAGTACTTACAATTTAATTGAAAAAGCCCGATATTTTTGGAGTTTTTTTAAATCCCGAATCGCTCCTAATTTTACAATTGCAGAAACGAAATATTTTGGGAATATACTTAAAACTATCTAAATTTCCATATAAGCTTTGAGCATCGCGAACTTTTTTTGGCTCCACAAAAATGAAGCCGCTCTATTATACAGTCGGCGATGCCCGACTTTAGTCTTTCCTTACTGTTTTTTTTGATACAGTTCCCATTGTAGGACCTTCCCTTTTTGCATATTTTATATACTCCTAACATTAAATTTTCTGTATTATACAGTGGATTGCTATCTATAGATTCGGCAATGCTGAAAGTAACGTCGTTTTTACTTATTTAATTTTTTCAAGTTTCAAAATGCCTTAAGGCAACCTTGTAGCGTAATTATTGCGATTAAAAATCGCTAAATAGACAATACTCTCTTGTCATTTAGAATGAAAGAGCAATCGCGTGAAGTGATTCAATGAGTACTTCATGCTATCTGACTTCACGATCGTGACCTTTCTGAACATTATCAGACATTACCCATTCGCCCCCTCCCCCTTCACATTGTCACTACTACAGCACAAAACAAATATTATTATCAAATGAAAAAAGTCCGAAGCATATTAAATAACACATATTTTACTCACCATAAACAATGAGCATGAATGAAGATTGAAATCAAAAATCAAAGAGATACACACTCAGCCGTACAAACATACGAGTACATTTGTATAAATAGAGTTAAGAAGCAACATGTGCCTGATCGGCTGCACAGATTGTATTAAAATGTTTGAAGTTTGTATATCGATACCTCCATTCTAAACTATGCTAAGTACAAAATGATAGTTTTTCAGGAGATGCGATCAAAGCTTGATGAATATTTTAAATTTGTGTGGAATTTCATTTCTAACAGAATTCGAATGGCCTGTACAGTTTTGTAAATAACATTGGTTTGGGTTGACGGATAAACACCAAATTGTTACTGAATATAATTTGGAATATTTAGAAGTTAAAAATGTAATCTCCCTAAAAAAATTCTAAGTCGACTTAGCATGTTTTAGAATGAAGGTATCGATATGCATACTTCAAGAGAGACCAAACTCAAAACTAAACCAGTAAGGAAAGGCTAAAGTCGGGCGGTGCCGACTATATAATACCCTACACCACTCTCGTAATATTGAATAACTCTGATATATAAATTTTGTAATTCATGTATAAATTGTTTACATAAATTTGGGACATTTTATACTTAAATAATACCCTGTACCACAGTGTGGTGTAGGGTATAAAAACGATTGGATCTAAAGAGCCAAATCGGATGAAACATATACATGGGAGCTATAGCTAAATCTTTACCGATTTTCTTCAAATTCGGCAGTGTTGGTTCATGGATCAAGAAACTCTACCATTCTAAATTTAGAAACGATTGGATGTAAAATATTGCTTCTATAGAACTAAAGGGCCAAAACGGACGAAACATATATATGGGAGCTATAGCTAAATCTTAACCGATTTCCTTCAAATTCGGTAGTGTTGGTTCATGGATCAAGAAACTCTACCATTCTACATTTCAAAACGATTGGATGTAAAATACAGCTTTTATAGGACTAAAGGGCCAAATCGGACGAAACATATATATGGGAGCTATAGCTAAATCTTAACCGATTTTCTTCAAATTCGGCAATGTTGGTTCATGGATCAAGAAACTCTACCAATTTAAATTTCAAAACGATTGGATGTAAAATACAGCTTTTATAGGACTAAAGGGCCAAATCGGACGAAACATATATATGGGAGCTTTAGCTAAATCTGAACCGATTTTCTTCAAATTCGACAATGTTGGTTCATGGATCAAGAAACTCTACCATTCTAAATTTCAAAACGATCGGATGTAAAATACAGCTTCTGTAGGACTAAAGGGCCAAATCAGACGAAATATATATATGGGAGCTATAACTAAATATATATGGAGCTATAAATAACTAAAGCTATAGCTCCCATATATATGTTTCGTCCGATTTTGCTCTTTAGTCCTGTAGAAGCATTATTTTACATCCAATCATTTTGAAATTTAGAATGGTAGAGTTCCTTGATCTATGAACCAACACTACCGAATTTGAAGAAAATCGGTTAAGATTTAGCTATAGCTCCCATATATATGTTTCGTCCGATTTGGCCCTTTAGTTCTATAGAAGCTGTATTTTACATCCAATCGTTTTGAAATTTAGAATGGTAGAGTTTCTTGATACATGAACCAACATTGCCGAATTTGAATAAAATCGGTTAAGATTTAGCTATAGCTCCCATATATATGTTTCGTCCGATTTGGCCCTTTAGTTCTATAGAAGCTGTTTATACCCTACTACCTGTGGTACAGGGTATTATAACTTTGTGCATTTGTTTGTAACACCCAAAAGGAGAAGACCCATCGTTTATTATACCGATCGACTTAGAATCACTTTCTGAGTTGATTTAGCTATGTCCGTCTGTCCGTCTGTCTGTCCGTCTGTCTGTCCGTCTGTCTGTCTGTGCATGTATTCTTGTAATCAAAGTACAGGTCGCAATTATGGTCCGATCCCGACGAAACCTTACACATATCTTTTTTTTTGGCCCAAGGACGATCCCTATTGAATTTGGTTAAAATCGGTTCAGATTTAGATATAGCCCCCATATATATGTTAGCCCCGATTTGACAGGTAAGCGCTGTAAAAACTTTATTTTATATCCGATCAGTATGAAATTCGGCAGAAAGGGGTTTCTTATTATATGAATGAACACTGTTAAATTTGGAAGAAATCGGTTCAGATTTAGATATAGCCCCCATATATATGTTACCCCCGATTTGACATGTAAGCGCTGTAAAAACTGTATTTTATATCCGATCAGTGCGAAATTCGGCAGAAAGAGGTTTCTTATTACATGAAGGAATACTGCCAAATTCGGAGAAAATCGGTTCGGATTTAGATATAGCCCCCATATATATGTTACCCCCGATTTCACATGTAAGCGCTGTAAAAACTGTATTTTATATCCGATCAGTATGAAATTCGTCAGAAAGAGGTTTCCTATTATATGAATGATCACTTTTAAATTTGGAAGAAATCGGTTCAGATTTAGATATAGCCCCCATATATACGTTACCTCCGATTTGACATGTGAGCGCTGTAAAAATGTTATTTTATATCCGATCAGTGCGAAGGTCGGCAAAAAGAGGTTTCTTTCTACATGAAGGAATACTGCCAAATTCGGAGAAACTTGGTTTAGATTTAGATATAACACCCATATATATGTTACCCCCGATTTGACCTGTAAGCGCTGTAAAAACTGTATTTTATATCCGATCAGTGCGAAATTCGGCAGAAAGAGGTTTCTTATTACATGAAGGAATACTGCCAAATTCTGAGAAAATCGGTTCAGATTTAGATATAGCTCCCATATATATGTTACCCCCGATTTGACATGTAAGCGCTGTAGAGACTGTATTTTATATCCGATCAGTACGAAATTCGAGAGAAGGAGGTCTTTTTACATGAATGAGTATTCAGGGAAGATCGGTTCAGATTTATATTAAAGCTCCATATATATGTTCCTCCTGATTTGGTATCAAAGCGCTATAGAAGTTGTATTTTACTTCCGATCATTAAAATTTTCCAGATAGATGGTTCTCTATTTAGGAACGAATATTGCTTAATTTAGCGATTATCGTTTCAGAATTACCAATTATTCCAAATTATTATGGCAATGACCCTTATCGCATAGTTAGGGAGGTGTAGGGTATTATATAGTCGGCCCCGCCCGACTTTCTGCCTTTCCTTACTGGTTTTTACATCCAATCGTTTTGAAATTTAGAATGGTAGAGTTTCTTGATCCATGAACCAACATTGCCGAATTTGAAGAAAATCGGTTAATATTTAGATATAGCTCCCATACATATCTTTCGTCCGATTTGACCCTTTAGTCCTATAGATCCTGCAGTTTGTGTGGTACAGGTTATTATTTAAGTATAAAATGTCCCAAAAGTAAATTTATGTAAACAATTTTTACATGAATTAAAAAATTTATATTTCAGAGTTATTCAATATTACGAGAATGGTGTAGGGTATTATATAGTCGCACCCCCGACTTTAGCCTTTCCTTACTGGTTTTATTCTGACTTAAAGTTACTCGTCTTGAAAATTTTAAATTTTGAGTTACGTCACTCTTGAACTAAGTGAGCGATGTGTTCCTAATCCATTCATTTCAAATTGATGACGTTATTTACTCAACTCCAACTTCTGTAGGAATACTTTCTTGACTTACTGTACATTTCATGCTGCAGCGAACATAGACATTTTTCGTCATCACTTTCTTTTTGTGTACATTACGTTTTTTGTTTACAAAACGAGAGATCTTGTTCACAACAAATCATTTCACGAAGTTGTATCGACTACAGCAGTTGGTGTTTGGTGCTGCGGTCGTAAAGATGTGTTTCGGCAGTTCTGTTAGTTATCTCTTTATTGTGGGGATTATTTGGATGTCGACGATTATACCTACCGGTGGTCGCAAAGCAATTCAACCTGCTGAGGATGTAGAAGTTATTATCAAACGTGTGAATCATATTAATTTCGAGAATATTGATACAGAAGGTAAGTTGTTTTTTTTTTCATTAACCTAATTAGCTATCAATAGTTCTTCCATTCTCGGAAATGTGTAATACTTTCACAATACAGAGGAGGGTGGTGCAAATTTAAGTTTCTTTTTAAAAATGAAAAAAAAAACAATAAACAAAATCATTCGGCATTTATAGAACAAGATTTTAATCAAGCGATTGCCTGGACTGGCTTTGCATTGAAAAAATGTTAAACGTCGTCAAATCGCAACTAATTGAAAAGATAAACCACTAGATGGACCATCCTCTATGTGTACAAATGACAGTGGATCCAAAACGCTTGTTATACTCTATACAACATATGTCGTGCTAAGCATTTTACATCCCATGCCGCACTATGGGAGGAATTTGAAAAATAAAACAATTCTACCGTTTCTTAATCAGGCAACCGATTGCGACAAAGCTTGGAATGTTTATAATATACAGGACGGACATTTAAGGCCTCATAGTAGAACACCTCAGGTACACATTTAAATGCGTGTAACTGTTGAGGTCAGTTTCGATTTACTAACCGTGGTCTACAAACACCTATTCATACCTATTAGCTATCTCATTCAGTTCCTGATATATCTGAATTTGAAAATTTAGTTTTTAATTTTTTCCCGAACCTGTCCTAGTATTTTGTTAATATCAGAATCTTTACCATTTCTTAATCAGACAACCGATTACGACACAGCTTGGAATGTTTATAATATAACAGGTTTTCCAATAGGGATGATATGATTTTGAAGTGACGTTTCGGCCATTTGTAATATGTCATGATCTGTCATTTGTTTTTCATTGTATTAAGTAGTGTTTACAATTTCATAATGGAGAGATAGACGCAAGAACAACGTTTACAAATTATTCAGTTTTATTATCAAAATAATCGTTCTTCAATTGCAACTTTTCGTGCCATTTTTTTAAATCCAAAAAAAATACTTTCCAGTCGACCTACGACCTTGACACGTTTAGCTCTTATTAAGAGCTATCTTTTTGCCATTGACCGTTTCCCGATCCGACGTACCGTTATGGAGCTAGAGCAAAAATCAACTTTTCGTTCACATTTGAAAATGATGCTAATTACTTTTTTTAATCCAAACAAAATATTTCCAGTCGACCTACGACCATGACACCCTTGAGCAATATTTTATTTACGTGCCACACACCAAATGAAACAATTGAATTGTTGCGAGAATAGTTTGGAGATTCGATTATTTCAAGAAATTGTGATATTGAATGGCCTTCAAGAAGTTGTGATTTAACACCATTAGACTATTTGTTGTGGGGTTATTTGAAGTCATTGGTCTTTCGAAATAAACCAGACTCTCTTCAAGCTGTACAAATCAATATTGAACGTGTCATTTATGGCGTACGACTTGATTTAGTGGAAAAAGTGATGGAAAATTGGGTTCAGCGTGGAGGCCATTTGAATGACGTTTAATTTAGAACTTAATAATATTGAACTTAATTCATATTAAATAAAAAACTGTTGAATTTGCTTAACAATAAGTATGTTTTTTTTTTCAAAGAAACCATATCACTCTTATTGGAAAACCCATTATATTGATGATTTTCTGAGAAAGCCAGTCACGAAATTATCCGAGAAGCTCGCTTGCTCCATACTAGGAAAAATGACCAAACAACACAAACAAAGATTTAATGTTGTTCCTTAAAATAAATAAATGATCATATTATAAGTTCAAAATGGTTTAAAAATTTTACATTGCCAATATTTTTAAGAATAATATATCAAATATCTTGTAAAAGAAGATTTGTGCGGCATTGTTGATGAAATTTTTCACGAAGATGATAATATTATTTTAGAAGCCAACGATTTCTTCCAAATTTGTGCACACATTTACTCACAGCAAACCTATTACGCTTTACAAATTTTCGTCGAAATCCATTGCCACCCTTGAGCATTCTTTATATATTTATTTGCAAGTCCTTCGAATCCATTGTGTGGGAGGTACCAAAAGGACTTGCTCAATAGCGTCGAAATTTTTGCACGGCAAACAGAAATGTATGAAATATTATAACGTGTTAAATTTCATAAATATATAATGCTCCAATTCAGTGTTGTAGTCTGGCGAATTTTTGAGTACCCGGAATTATTTGCATGGGGGTACGAGACCCGCAGTCCGGTTGGGTCTAAATTAAAATTTAATTTATAATTCTGCTATTACTCCTTCTATTTTTGTTACATCGATATATGAAGACGGAGCACTGTGCGCTGGGACCAATTTTGGCATACTCTAATATCGGTCGGTATCTCACGAATAAATTCTTCAATATTGGCTTCCAGTGCATCAACCGTTGCGGGCTTGTCCCTATAGACATGAGCCTTAACATAGCGCCACAAAAATATATTAAAGTCGTTAAATCGCACGATGTAGGTGGGAAAACGGCCCCAAACGAAATAAACTTTTCACCGAACTCAAAATTCAATAATCTGCTAGCGTTGTTCGCTTGTAAGTCGATTCATGATTAAATTATAGACCAAACTAAACATGTTTGACAGTACCGACAACAGCTGATCTGCAAAAAACAATATTGCCAAAAAGTCACCCTTATATTTTCCGATTTGCCATTCTGTACTTACGAAATTTAGTAGATGTAAATTTCTCGAACCTAAGAGTAGAAGAAACACAAACGAAGTTGAAGAAAATCGGTTCAGATTTAAATATAGCCTCCGCACATACGATCCTTCCGATTTGGCCAATTGGTGCTATAGAAGTTTTTTGATACAGAAGAAAATCTGTTCTAGTTTAGATATATCTATATCCCGATTTTGCAACGAAGCGCTATAAAATCCGAATTTATCAACAGATCTTTATAAGTTTTAACAGATTACAGTTTTTTACCCTACACCCCACTATGGTACAAGGTATTATAACTGTGTGGCATCGTTTATAATACCGATCGACATAGAATCAGTTTCTGAGTTTATTTAGCTATGTCCGTCTGTCTAGATTGGAGCACTCTAAATGGGTCAAAGTGGGATTTTTCAAAATTTGCCCCTACTCAAAAGTTCGACCCAAATTCCCGGACATCAGAATTCGTTTTAGAGGTATGGTTCCTTCAGCAAAGTTTCTTATTTTGATCCCTAGAATACGATTTTCACTGAGCAATGGCGACTTTTTTTGCCTCCCCACAAATCGACCCGGCCTAATACATATGTACCTCTGATTTGGCGTATCTTGACTGAACGAGGGTGGTCTCAAAATTAGCCGATCTAAAAAAGAAAACAAATTTGGAGAAATTTGTCTTTATTTCTCAACATAATCTCCTTTTAGCTCGATACACTTTCCTAGCGATTTTCAATAGCTTCGATACCCTGTTTATAGTAAAAACTGTCTAGCGCCTAAAAAGTAGCCATCAACCTCAACCTCTACCTCTTCATTGCTGGCAAACCTTTTTCCGCTGAGCCTTTTTATACCCTCACTTTAGTGATACGAGGGTACATATCATTTGCTACGGGCCAAAAGTGTAACACATCGAAGGAGTGATCTAAGACCCTAGGTATGTTCGGCGGATATTCGTTTTGGGTCATTTTAAGTCGAATGAGAAATGTCCGTTCGTCTGTCAGTCTGTCTGCTGGCTGGTGCGCACGTTAACTCTCGATATCGAGTAACCGATTGACTTCACATTTGGTATAGGGTAATATTTTTTTATATGTCCGGCTAAGTTCGAAGATGGGCCATGTTGGTCCACCCCTTTCGGTACCTCCCACACAAAGGGTTAACATTTCATGCAATATTGATTCTTTAATAACTTCTATACTACTTATTAGAATCTTCTGAAATTCCACACATTGAATTATTTTATTAGTCGCTATCACCTCGAGAAAAATGGCGAAGTTGCCACTCCCCTTTTGATACCTCCCACACAATGGTTGAATCAAAATTGAATTGCTTATAACTTTAATACAAGTTCATAAAAATACTTGAACTTTTGTACAGTATAATGTTTTTGTAGCGCCTTTAGTCAAGTAAACAAGTAAAAAATTTCAGTCGGGTAAACCGACTAAGGTATACCCTCACTTTGTGAGTAATGTAATATGGAATATTAAACGAATTATTCTGTCAATTTGTATGGGAGGTACCAGAATGTTTTTAACAAATACACCTATTTTTCGCTGAATAGTAGATTCTTTAAATACATTGCACAGCGCCGAATTATAAGCGTTTTTTGCACTGGTGTATTAACGTTATGAGATATTAAATTTGGTATGATTTGGCCATTTTGTGTGGGAGGTACAAAAAGGGGCGTGGTGATAACGGCCATTTTTTACAGGGCTATACGGACTTCAAAAGCGTTACACTGTGCAAAATGTTGTTGCATTTGCGTGCATTGGTACTCATGCTGAGAGCTCTTAACTTTTTGTGCAAAATGGTACCTTTGTGTGGGAGGTACAAAGAGGGGCGTGGCAATAACGCCCATTTTTCACAGGGCTATAGACACTATAAAAGCATAATACTGTACAAAATTTCAAGTATTTTTATACACTGTTATTAATGTTATTAGCTGTTAACTTTTGGTGCAAAATGGTGCATTTGTGTGGGAGGTACCAAAAGGGACGTGGCGACTTCGCCAATTTTTCTCGAGTTGATAACGACTAATAAGCTAATACTATGTGTGGAATTTCAAAAGATTCGAATAAGTAGTATAGCAGTTATTAAAGAATCAATATTTCACAACATTTTAACCCTTTGTGGGGGAGGTTCTAGAAGGAGTGGACCAATATGGCCCATCTTCGAACTTAGCCGGAGATAGAATAAAATATTACCACATACCAAATTTGAGGTCAATCGGTTACTCCTTTCGAGAGTTATCGTGCGCACCAGCCAGCAGACACACAGACAGACAGACAGACAGACAGACAGACGGACGGACATTGCTCATTCGACTTAAAATGACCCAAAACGGATTTCCTCCGAACATACTTGGGGTCTTATGTCACTCCTTCGACGTGTTACACTTTTTTCCGTAGCAAATCATATATACCCTCGTCACACTAAAGTGAGGGTATAAAAATGGGCATTATTGTACAGCCCCTTTTAGTACCTTTCGCACAAATGGACCTTTTTCCACCAAAAGTTAACGGCTTTTATCTTTAATACCAGTACATACAAATATTTGAAATTTTGTACAGTGTAATTCTGTTATAGTACCTTCAGTCCTGTTAAAAGTGGGCGTTATCACCACGCCCCTTTTTGTACCTCTCGAACAAAATGACCAAATCACACCAAAATGGAACACCTCGTAACTTTAATATACCAGTGCATGTGCAATGTATAGGGTTTTCAAACAAGAGGTATTATTTTGGTATTTAAAGAAAAATGACATATTTTGAGATAAATGATCGGATGTTTATTTCATAATAAAAAGGAAGGTATGCTGTTAATAATGAAAATCAACATCAGTCAAATGGCCACCAAGACCACGCTTAAAGGACCATATCCTTTTCATGAAATTTTCCATAACCAAATCGCAAAGTGGCTGCCCTATGTCCTTGATAGCCTCAAGAATTCTATCTTTGAGGTCTTGAATAAACGCTGGGCTGATGGTGTAGACCTTATCTTTCACGTGGCCCCAAAGGAAGAAGTCGCAAGGTGTTAAATCACAAGATCTCAGTGGCCAATTATGATCACATCTTCGAGAGATAACACGGTCCGGAAACTTTCCCGTAACAGAGCAATGGTTTCGTTGCTTGTGTGGCCCGTAGCGCCGTCTTGTTGAAAGTAAACGTTGTCCAGATCAATACCATCCAACTCCCACCATAAAAAATCATTAATCATCTCTCGATAGTGCAATCCATTCACCGTAACTGTTGATCCAACCTCATTTTCGAAAAAGTAAGGTCCAATGACCCCGCCGGACCATAAACCGCACCAAACAGTCACACGTTGAGGATGGAGAGGCTTCTCAACAATAACTCTTGGGTTTCCGAGCCCCAGATGCGACAATTTTGCTTGTTGACGTAGCCACCGAGGTTGAAATGGGCCTCATCAGTCAAGATGATATTTCGATGATTTTCGATTATTCGAATTTTAATAATTTCAATGCGTTGTTGAATCGTGTATCGTTCCATTTTTAGCAATAACGTAGTTTCTGCTTGTCAAATAATAAAAGCTTTAAAAGTGACAGCTACCAAAATACCGGGTGATTCTAAATAACACCTCTTGTTGGAAAACCCTGTATTTTATTGTATTATTGTTTACCAAAAAATAGATGTACCCTTTCCGGTACCTCCCACACAAATTGACAGATTAATTAATGTAATGTTATATATTACATTACTCACAAAGTAAGGGTATACTTTAGCCGTTTTACCCGACTGAAACTTTCTTAATTGTTTTTAAGTTTTGGAACAAAAAATTATCCGAGGGTGCTAATTCTGCCGAATAAGGTGCGTGCTGAAGCAATTCGAACTATTATTCATTGATTTTGGCCATCGCATTAGTGGATGTGTGAACTGGTGCATTGTCTTGTGAGCAAACGAGGCAACCATCTTGTGCCCTGCTTTGTCATCATCGAATTTTCCGTTAATATGCGATGTATATCATTTAAAATACCTATTACTTCAGCTATCACACGAACCTTCAACCGACGGTCATCCGATACCATTGTGTGAATTTTTTAATAATTTCTGACGTATACTCAATTGGTCGACCACTTCGGTGTTCGTCTTGGCAGCTCGTAAGGCTCCGTTTAAACTCTGCCACCCAATATTTTATAGTTGTAAACGAAGGTATTGGTTAGACTGAGACCTTTCAAATTCAAGTATTGTATATAGTACAATTTGTGGCCAATTTTTTCAATGTTAAGAAATTCACTGGAGCGCTCAAAAAAAAACTAAACAACGTGGTGCCTACATATTTAAAACATAATTTTAAGAAGGTTACCACTTTTCACGAAAGTATTTTTGGGACCGCGCTCGTACGCTCTATATTAAAATTTGAGCCGATATTCTTAAAATTTGCCAAATTTTAAATTTTCTTGGTCCAAGAAACTGTTATCTTCTAAATTTTATTATGTTCTGTTTATAAAATCGGATTCTATAGGCCTTATCTGCAAAATGGGACTATAGGTATATAGTAAGACCATATCTAAAGAACCGATATTCTTCAAATCTGGCAAGGTTTATTGCCGGCGCAAACAACCTTTCTTTATCAAATTTCATAATGATTTGAGGCTAAATATGGTTACTACACCGCGTAGATGTCTGATCGGGATGTACATAAAAGTGGGAGCTATTATAAATCGGAGCCGTTTTTTATACCCTACACCACTCTGTGGTACAGGGTATTATAAGTTTGTTTCACGGCAGATGTTTGTAACACCTAAAAATAACACAGCTAGACCCACCTTAAAGTATATCGATCGACTCAGAATCACTAGCTGAGTCGATTTAACCATGTCTGTCCGTCCGTCCGTCTGTCCATGTAAAGTTGTTCGTCGACTACAGGTCGCAATTTCACTCCGATCGTTCTGAAATTTTGCAGTTTAGAGTATTTCTCGGCTTTTAAGATCGCTATTGAATTTGGTTGAAATCGGTTCAGATTTAGATATAGCTCCCATATATATCTTTCGTCCGATTTGGCCCTTTAGTCCTATAGAAGCTGTATTTTACATCCAATCGTTTTGAAATTTAGAATGGTAGAGTTTCTTGATCCATGAACCAACATTGCAGAATTTGAAGAAAATCGGTTAAGATTTAGCTATAGCTCCCATATATATGTTTCGTCCGATTTGGCCCTTTAGTCCTATAGAAGCTGTATTTTACATCCGATCGTTTTGAAATTTAGAATGGTAGAGTTTCTTGATCCATGAACCAACATTGCCGAATTTGAAGAAAATCGGTTAAGATTTAGCTATAGCTCCCATACATATGTTTCGTCCGATTTTGCTCTTTAGTCCTGTAGAAGCTGTATTTTACATCCAATCATTTTGAAATTTAGAATGGTAGAGTTTCTTGATCCATGAACCAACAATACCAAATTTGAAGGAAATCGGTTAAGATTTAGCTATAGCTCCCATATATATGTTTCGTCCGATTTTGCTCTTTAGTCCTGTAGAAGCTTTATTTTACATCCAATCATTTTGAAATTTAGAATGGTAGAGTTCCTTGATCTATGAACCAACACTACCGAATTTGAAGAAAATCGGTTAAGATTTAGCTATAGCTCCCATATACATGTTTCGTCCGATTTGGCCCTTTAGTCCTGTAGAAGCTGTATTTTACATCCAATCATTTTGAAATTTAGAATGGTAGAGTTTCTTGTTCCATGAACCAACACTGCCGAATTTGAAGAAAATCGGTTAAGATTTAGCTATAGCTCCCATATATATGTTTCGTCCGATATTGCTCTTTAGTCCTGTAGAAGCTGTATTTTACATCCAATCGTTTTGAAATTTTGAATGGTAGAGTTTCTTGATTCATGAACCAACATTGCCGAATTTGAAGAAAATCAGAAAAGATTTAACTATAGCTCCCATATATATGTTTCATCCGATTTGGCTCTTTAGATCCAATCGATTTTATACCCTACACCACACTGTGGTACAGGGTATTATTTAAGTATAAAATGTCCCAAAAGTAAATTTATGTAAACAATTTATACATGAATTACAACATTTATATATCAGAGTTATTCAATATTACGAGAGTGGTGTAGGGTATTATATAGTCGGCACCGCCCGACTTTAGCCTTTCCTTACTGGTATTTAAATTTGGCACGGTA
Source organism: Eudasyphora cyanicolor (assembly GCA_963930755.1). Taxonomy (NCBI): domain Eukaryota; kingdom Metazoa; phylum Arthropoda; class Insecta; order Diptera; family Muscidae; genus Eudasyphora; species Eudasyphora cyanicolor. The sequence continues at coordinate 56,244,338 of OZ005735.1, forward strand.
ATTACTGCCTCATGTCAGAAAATAAATCTTATATAGCGCTTAAATGTCAAATCAGAATGAACTTATATAAAGGGGCTACATCTAAATCTGAACCGATTTTTATAATAGTTGACGGGAGTAATTACAGCCTAATGCAACTTTCCTATGCTAAATTTCATTAAGATCAGCTAGAAATTAAAACTTATATACCGCTTAAATGTCAAATCTGGATGTACATATATAAGGGGTCTATATCTAAATTCGGACCGATTTCTAAACCGATAGATAGTACTCTGTACCAAAGTTCGTCAAGATCGGAGTTCAATTGTGTACTTTGCGGACAAGATCATGTTGGATGGACGGACGGAAAAACATGTTCAGATCTGATAGTGATTCTAAGCCGATCGTTATACTCTAAAGTGGGCCAAGCTCGAATATTTTGTGGCGTTAAAAACATCTGGGACAAAATAAACTTATAATACCCCCTGTACCACAGAGTGGTGTAGGGTATAAAAAGCACAAAATATTTGGAAACGGAACGTATCTTTTGAAATTTTACTGAAAATTTACTTGATGTTTGCATTTACCAATTTAGTACACAACACCAGCACATTCTTGAGATAACAACCTCGTACCTACCATTAGCATTTTTCAATTACACAACCCTCGGTAATAATTCATACCATTTACATTGTTAATTGAAAATCAACATAATGACCCAGTACAGTAATTGCCATGCCACCAAAACTTATCGCCTCTTCCATTTCCATTACTCTTTCCATGTTCTTTTCTTGTGCTTCCTTTTGTCTGCTGCCTTGTGCCTTCAAGGACCACCATGTTTGCTGGATGTTCAAAAGGATTTGCCACGACCTAATGATTTGCAACCGTTGTACCTCAGGCCAGAGACAAATCAATTCTGGTTGCCCAATGAAAGAGGACAATTGGAAATACCACGCGGAGCCGCAATTGAACTACAATGTACCAAATCATTTGCCAATTCCACGCGGACGACGAACGACAACAGGAAAGGCAACAAGAACAACAACAGCCATACCAGTAATGTCAACATCAACACCAATTCGAGCACGAACACAAATGCGACAACCAGCAGCAATATCTTCCAAATACCAAAGAACACGAGGACAATACGTCCGCGTTGCCTGCAAGATAAAAGCTTCCTGTGGCAGGGAGAAAAATATGAATTTCGACAATTCATTTGCGAAAGATCTTCCCGCTACACGGTCGAACGGCTCAATGAGAAATGTCCAGCTATGACAGATGGCCCCGCAGCTCCGGTGGCCGAAATGTTCCGTGTGGGTTTTAATATCAGCAGCAGCCGTTTCGTTGAAACCATGCGTATCTGCCACGATGAGACACAGCTACGCACATTGTATGTGCATCATGTTCTGGTGCCAGCCAGCATTCACTTCCAGAGATCTGTTAAGCGCTTGAATTTCAGCAAAGCTGGCTACTTCAAGGACTTCAACATGAATCACCTCTACTCGCACCACAACCAGCAACATCAGGCATCTGTGACAGGACAGGGAGCAGGGCTGAACCATGGTCATTTCTTCGATAACAATACTTTGTTCTTGACCCGTGGCCATTTGGCGGCAAAGGCCGACTTTGTCTATGCCAGTCAACAGAGGGCCACCTTCAATTTCTTTAATGCTGCCCCCCAGTGGCAGGCATTCAATGGTGGCCAGTGGGCGGCTCTGGAGGATGAGGTGCGCAAATATGTTGCCAAGACAAAACGTACGTTCGATTGCTATACGGGCACCTGGGGCATAATGCAATTGCCACGCAACAACAGCACCGGTACATTCTCGTCCGGCACCCAGACCAGACCTACACAATCGGATTTCTATTTGGCCCGGGATGCCAACAACAATGGCTTGCTGCCGGTGCCCATGCTGTACTATCGTCTACTGGTCGATCGTCTAGGGGGACATGGCATTGCCCTGGTTGGTGTAAATAATCCTCATGCCAGTTTAAATGAAATAATCTCTGCGTATGTAATCTGTGACGATGTACGTGAGGAGGTTGCCTGGTTGCGATGGATGAAGAATAAAAATCTGAAAAAGGGATATTTATATGCCTGTCAAGTGCAGGATTTTGTCAGAGCCATTGGTCACTTGCCAAGGCATTTATTAAATGTTACAGACATATTAGTTTAAATATATATATTAATGTTGGACGAGGGACTGAAACTTGGAGTGCGATAGATTTTAATTTTTTAATACGTATATGTTTCTAAGTATATTTAAATATGAATACATTAAATAATTTATACAAAAACTCAGATACTAATTACAACTTATGCAACACTATTTTACACGGGGTTATGTGTTTAAGCCCATAAATTATAACCCATCACTTCTTATGCTGATCAACTTGGAATCCTTTTTTGAGTCGATTCAGTCATGTTCGTCCTACGACCATTTGGACCCAGTGGATCAATTCGTGAAAATCTAAATCTCATACCGGATTCAGATTTAAACAGAGCCCCCTCATGAATAGAGTCTATCGATCTACCTTTTAAGTAATCATGTAAACTCCGAGAGAAGAAGTCTATTTCAAGCCTGCTTCTAATTCTGGTGTCATACTACTGTATACTTTGATTATGATAATAACTGAAAGACTCAAAACGCCTACAAATTGTTCAGCTATACTCGTATAACCGTGTGATTTATGGGTTGCTGGAATCATCGATCGTAGAATTATCATCACGCTGAATAACGATCACGCCATTATTTATTTGAGATTACTTTTAAAAAGTAAATACCAGAGATTGTTCTTTCGGGTCATAATAATAAGTTCAAAACCACTAAGGAAAGGCTAAAGTCGGGCGGTGCCGACTATATAATACCCTACACCACCCTCGTAATATTGAATAACTCTGATATATAAATTTTTTAATTCATGTATAAATTGTTTACATAAATTTACTTTTGGGACATTTTATACTTAAATAATACCCTGTACCACAGTGTGGTGTAGGGTATAAAAAACGATTGGATCTAAAGAGTCAAATCGGATGAAACATATATATGGGAGCTATAGCTAAATCTTTACCGATTTTCTTCAAATTCGGCAATGTTGGTTCATGAATCAAGCAACTCTACCATTCTAAATTTCAAAACGATTGGATGTAAAATATAGCTTCTATAGAACTAAAGGGCCAAATCGGAAGAAACATATATATGGGAGCTATAGCTAAATCTTAACCGATTTTCTTCAAATTCGGTAGTGTTGGTTCATGGATCAAGAAACTCTACCATTCTAAATTTCAAAACGATTGGATGGAAAATACAGCTTTTATAGGACTAAATGGCCAAATCGGACGAAACATATATATGGGAGCTATAGCTAAATCTTAACCGATTTTCTTCAAATTCGGCAATGTTGGTTCATGGATCAAGAAACTCTACCATTCTAAATTTCAAAACGATTGGATGTAAAATACAGCTTTTATAGGACTAAATGGCCAAATCGGACGAAACATATATATGGGAGCTATAGCTAAATCTTAACCGATTTTCTTCAAATTCGGTAGTGTTGGTTCATGGATCAAGAAACTCTACCATTCTAAATTCCAAAACAATTGGATGTAAAATACAGCTTTTATAGGACTAAATGGCCAAATCGGACGAAACATATATATGGGAGCTATAGCTAAATCTTAACCGATTTTCTTCAAATTCGGTAGTGTTGGTTCATGGATCAAGAAACTCTACCATTCTAAATTTCAAAACGATCGGATGTAAAATGCAGCTTCTATATGACTAAAGGGCCAAATCGGACGAAACATATATATGGAAGCTATAGCTAAATCTTAACCGATTTTCTTCAAATTCGGTAGTGTTGGTTCATGGGTCAAGAAACTCTACCATTCTAAATTTCAAAATGATTGGATGTAAAATACAGCTTCTACAGGACTAAAGAGCAAAATCGGACGAAACATATATATGGGAGCTATAGCTAAATCTTAACCGATTTTTTTCAAATTCGGCAATGTTGGTTCATGGATCAAGAAACTCTACCATTCTAAATTTCAAAACGATCGGATGTAAAATACAGCTTCTATAGGACTAAAGGACCAAATCGGACGAAAGATATATATGGGAGGTATATCTAAATTTGAACCGATTTCAACCAAATTCAATAGCGATCTTAACAGCCGCGAAATACTGTAAACTGCAAAATTTCAGAACGATCGGAGTGAAATTGCGACCTGTAGTCGACGAACAACTTTACATGGACAGACGGACGGACGGACGGACGGACGGACGGACGGACGGACGGACGGACATCGTTAAATCGACTCAGCTAGTGATTCTGAGTCGATCGGTATACTTTAGGTGGGTCTAGCTATAGTATTTTCAGGTGTTACAAACATATGCCATGAAACAAACATATAATACCCTGTACCACAGTGTGGTGTAGGGTATAAAAAGCGGCGTTATGTGCGGCTATGCCGAATTATTTATATTCCCTAATATGGATAATAAATAAATAACGGGTGATCCAAGTAGATATACTTTTTCAATAGCCTTTTTTTTTGACAAATCACGTGTGAGTCGTGTCATGTTATTTTTGTTAAGTATTGTTTGGCATTTCATCATGGAAAGACTTACGCCTGAACAACGTTTACAAATCGTTCAACTTTATTACGAAAATTCACGTTCTGTGAGGAATGTGTTTCGTGCACTTCGCTCAACTTATGGTCAACATAATCGAGTAATCGAAAATTGGACTCAACGGGTGGACCATTTGAGACGTAGACGTAGCCGCGGCCAACATTTGATAGACATAATCTTAAAAAAAAAGGTAAATGCCAAAGAATGTTCTTTCAAATGATAATAAACATACCCTATTCAATTTGAATTTTCTGTGTTTTTTTCTTTAAAAAAGTAGGGAACCTCGAAATGGATTACCCTATATTAGGTAAAATACTTACGTCGAGAGCAAACTTAGACCTTGAACATGGAGCTATGATGGTCGTGTGAAGGGTTTTGGGTACGTAGAAATAAACTTAAATTATTTTTTTTAGCGCCATTCGTTGAAACTTGTGATTTCTGTGGCGTTAAGAAGTGAAATCGGAAAGGACCTTTGTATGGGAGCTATGCATATAAAGACATGGAGTTATGGCGTTGTAACCCTTCTTTGTATGAAGGGTTCTGGATATAAATTCACCCAAAATATTAATTTACAACTAGATCAGTTAAAATTTGAAGTTAAGAAGTCAAATCGCGGTGATGCCTTATATGGGGGCTATGTTAAATCAATAAGGAAAGACATAAATTCGGGCGGTTCTGACTATACTATAACCTACACCTCCCTAACAAGGCGAAATCAGGCATTGCGATAATAAATTGAAATATTTGATTTTGTTTTACTTATCAAAGTACTTAGCTCCACCTCCTCACCAAGGCTTATTCCAAGGAAGAGTGGAAGATGTTGATCATAATAAACTAGATCTGAAACGATAACCTTAAAATGCGCTGTATTCTTTCATAGATCGTATACATAATAAAACGAGATTTTCATCAACTTGGATCAAAAACCTAATTTTCGGCCAATTATATGTAGATCGGACGTTAAATATAGTTTCAATACCGCTTAAATACAAAATTTACAGTTATATAAACAGATGTATGCATTACATATTCACTTAAAAAAAACCGTCTCCTCTAAATTTTTGTGACTGGCGCTTTTTGGCGGCTAAGTCTCGACATATCGATAAATCCATGTCAAACCGAACACCTTTTTTACATCGTCATCTTTAATTTTGTTGAAATTTTGTAGTTTAACTCAACTCTATTGAAAGGGGCCTTTGTATGGGGGCATAAATATGTCTTTTCGGAAGGGATTTTTGCATGGGGGCTACATTAAATTATGGACCGATATTCCGTTTTTTAAATATTTTCATTAAGATTGCTTCATATTTGCGACTTGTGGTGTCGAATATAAAAAAGAATAGAACGCTAAACTTTCACGCTGAATAAAATCGCTTCTGTAGTATAATGTCCCAACCATACTACAGAATCTGCTTCAAATATATAAATTTTTAGCGTACACTCGAAGTATACTTCGCACACACAAATATTATATATTTGGGAAGATATTGTTATAAACAAATATTCGTTTCTGTCTTAATATTTATACCCTACACCACACTGTGGTACAGGGTATTATAACTTTGTGCATTTGTTTGTAACACCCAAAAGGAGAAGAAATAGACCCATCGTTTATTATACAGATCGATTTAGAATCACTTTCTGTGTTGATTTAGCTATGTCCGCCTGTCTGTCCGTCTGTCTGTCTGTCCGTCTGTGCATGTATTCTTGTAATTAAAGTACAGGACACAATTATGGTCCGATCTCGACGAAACTTTACACATATCTTTTTTTTGGCCCAAGGACGATCCCTATTGAATTTGGTTAAAATCATGTAAGCGCTGTAAAATCTTTATTTTATATCCGATCAGTATGAAATTCGGCAGAAAGAGGTTTCTTATTATATGAATGAACACTGTTAAATTTGGAAGAAATCGGTTCAGATTTAGATATAGCCCCCATATATACGTTACCCCCGATTTGACATGTAAGCGCTGTAAAAATGTTATTTTATATCCGATCAGTGCGAAATTCGGCAAAGAGAGGTTTCTTATTACATGAAGCAATGCTGCTAAATTCGGAGAAAATCGGTTCAGATTTAGATATAGCCCCCATATATATGTTACCCCCGATCTGACATGTAAGCGCTTTAAAAACTGTATTTTATATCCGATCAGTGCGAAATTCGGCAAAGAGAGGTTTCTTATTACATGAAGCAATGCTGCTAAATTCGGTGAAAATCGTTTCAGATTTAGATATAGCTCCCATATATATGTTACCCCCGATTTGACATGTAAGCGCTGTAAAAACTGTATTTTATATCCGATCAGTGCGAAATTCGGCAGAAAAAGGTTTCTTATTACATGAAGGAATACTGCCAAATTCGGAGAAAATCGGTTCAGATTTAGATATAGCTCCCATATATATGTTACCCCCGATTTGACATGTAAGCGCTGTAGAGACTGTATTTTATATCCGATCAGTACGAAATTCGACAGAAGGAGGTTTTTTACATGAATGAGTATTCAGGGAAGATCGTTTCAGATTTATATTAAAGCTCCATATATATGTTCCTCCTAATTTTGTATCAAACCGCTATAGAAGTTGTATTTTACTTCCGATCATTAAAATTTTCCAGAAAGATGTTTCTAAATTTAGGAACGAATATTGCTTAATTTAGCGATTATCGTTTCAGAATTAGATAATATGTTTCTACCCATTTACCAATTATTCCAAATTATTATGGCAATGACACTTATCGCATTGTTAGGGAGGTGTAGGGTATTATATAGTCGGCCCCGCCCGACTTTCTGCCTTTCCTTACTGGTTTTTAACTAAATATTATTTACAAAATAAATATTTATTTACAATTAAGTATTCTTAATTTTAAGACACGTTTTATGTTTTTTAGTAATTCAACGTTAATTTTTTCAGATATTTTAAATGTTCGTAAAATTGCTTTATAATTGAAATGGTATAATTTTGCATAATGATGCATTAAATTGGGTGATAACAAATTATGACTTGGCATAAATAGAAATTAAAAATTGGTTCTTTAAAACAAAAGTTATTGCCACTTATGACTAATTAATTTGTAAGGCATGAAACGAAATCATTGATAAATTAAATCATTGATTAATAATGTAAACAAAACATATTTGGAGAATTCCTAAACAATAATTTTGTTTGAATAAAAACACATATTTGAGAAAAATCAGTTTGCAAATATATTTTGATGTAATATATTAACATATAAATTTTATTGACTTTCAAATAAAATATATTTGCTCAAAATTATATAATGTTTACAAATTTGTGTTCCAGATATATCTTCTTTCGATTCAAACATAACAAAAAAGGCAATTTTGCCCCGTGTACACGCTGAAAAAAAATCGCCTCTGTAGTATATTGTCCCAAACATATTCTGCTTGAAACATATATATTTTTAGGGTGCACTCCAAATATATAATATTTGACACATACAAATATTATATGTTTGGGGGAATGTTGTTCTAAACAAAACTATGTTTACATCCTAATATTTTTTATTTGGATATGTTATTTTCCAAACAAAGATTTATTTGCGTGAATATATATCTATTCTTTAATTGTTTTAAGTTTTCAGCAATTGAAAGGTAATTTTTAGAAATGTTTAATGTTAGTAAAATTTCTTTACAATTGAAAATAATGACTTGGAATAGTTAGAAAATAAAAATAAGTGGTTTCAAATAGAAGTTAATGCTAAGTATGCTATTTTTAAAAGGAATGCATAATTCGAAAACACTGAAAAAATTAAAACTAAAATTCGAAAAATTCAGCAAAGTTTTGAAAACCTTTTTTTTTTAATAAAATATATTTGAAAATATTCATAAACAATAATTTTTTTGTATTTAAAGCCATATTTTATTTAAGAAAATTAGTTCGCAAATATATTTTATTCTAATATATTAACATATGGGTTCTGAATACATTTTATTGATTTTCAAATAAAATTTATTTGCTCGAAAATATATAATATTTAAAAATTTGTGTTCCAAGTATATTTTCTTTCGATTCAAACATATCAAAAAAGGCGATTTTGCCCCGTGTAGTGTATTCTGTTCTGTATGTTGTAACGAACCACCCACACGGGCCCTACTTCCTCAGGGAGTGGCTACCTCCTTGTCCCGGCTGTGCTCAGTCTGGGGGCAGTTCTTTTCCCTTTAGAAATAGGCCCGGTAACGCTTCCATAAAAATAAAGTAAGGTAGCTCTTAGAGAAGAAAGAACGGAAGTGTAAGGAATATAGAAGTACGTAAGAAAGTAAGAAAACTGATGATGTTGCTCCGTGGTGCAGTTATAGATGTTAGTCAACTGCTCAGCTCACACTCCCTGCCATGCTGAATAATGAAGTCATTCAGCCCATTATCACCTCCTCTACTTAAAGTCCTTCACCTTTCACAATTCAAAATGATATTTTCAAATTTCATTATAAGTATATTTAATTACAGACTAAATAATAGTAAAAGATAATATTTTTGTTCATTAAGTGATAATTAATAAGTAATAGGGCGGAATAAGTTTGTTTCACGGCAGATGTTTGTAACACCTGAAAATATCGACTCAGAACCACTAGTTGAGTCGATTTAACCATGTCTGTCCGTCCGTCTGTCCATGTAAAGTTGTTCGTCGACTACAGGTCGCAATTTCACTCCGATCGTTCTGAAATTTTGCAGTTTAGAGTATTTCGCAGCTGTAAAGATCCTTATTGAATTTGGTTGAAATCGGTTAAGATTTAGCTATAGCTCCCATATATATGTTTCGTCCGATTTTGCTCTTTAGTCCTGTAGAAGCTGTATTTTACATCTAATCATTTTGAAATTTAGAATGGTAGAGTTTCATGATCCATGAACTAACACTACCGAATTTGAAGAAAATCGGTTAAGATTTAGCTATAGCTCCCATATATATGTTTCGTCTGATTTGGCCCTTTAGTTCTATAGAAGCTATATTTTACATCCAATCGTTTTGAAATTTAGAATGGTAGAGTTTCTTGATCCATGAACCAACATTGCCGAATTTGAAGAAAATCGGTTAAGATTTAGCTATAGATTCCATATATATGTTTCATCCGATTTGGCTCTTTAGATCCAATCGTTCTTATGCCCTACACCACACTATGGTACAGGGTATTATTTAAGTATAAAATGTCTCAAAAGTAAATTTATGTAAACAATTTATACATGAATTACATAATTTATATATCAGAGTTATTCAATATTACGAGAATGGTGTAGGGTATTATATAGTCGGTCCCGCCCGACTTTAGACTTTCCTTACTGGTTTTATTTGTACTTAAACACATACTTTATTTGAGAAATTTAGTTTGCAAATATATTTTGTTGTAATATATTAATATATGTATTCCAAATATATTTTATTGATTTTCAAATAAAATTTATTTGCTCAGAAATATATAATATTTAAAAATTTGTGTTCCAAATATATTTTCTTTCGATTCAAGCATAAATATTCATATATTCAGGTTAAAGTTATATTGTCAAATCCTTGTATTTAATAAATTTCCTTCGTCGAATGTATCTACTTCTCCAGAAATCAGCGACAGGAATGTTCCTCAACCACGAAATTCATATGCAAAATTCCTCGATTTCGGTACCCAAATTCACCTGGTACACACCGATTCCCTAAAGAATCGGCAGCCATATACTCAATTCTGTTTTTCAAAAACAAGCTGTCGCTCACTCCGAATGTTTCCAAATAATATAGTTCTACGCGCTAGATATCCCCTCCGTACAAGAAATCGCAATACAATCGTCCCGGATCAGATAATACGCAATCACAGTATATATGTACTTCTTCTTCCAGATAAAATTTTATGCACATCCAAACAATCCAAATTTCACAATCCTCGTACAATGAAATGAATCGACAAATGAACCTGATTTAAAATATCCAAATTCCGAAATGTCTAATTTCAAATTCCAAACCTACGTAGGTAACAAAAATTTCATCAATGTAGTTTTGTAAGGTAAAGTAATGTACATAGTTCTGTACGGTAAAGTATGATGTAAAACTAAAAACCAAACAAATGGTCACAATGTATAGACGCGTGTCAGATCGGAAAACGTTATCAACACTGTTAAAGTGCTGGAAGTGTACGGACAATGCCAGATTATTAGGCAAAGGTGAATTGACAGTTCAGACGATTGCAAGAAAACCTTACAATTATATATTCACAATATATTTTGTAATGAAGGATTGCAAATAAAATTATTTTATAGACCATGTTGCCAATAAAATGTTTTTCTGACAATAGCTTAGCTTAACAGTACGACGTAGTGATAGTGTTCGATGAACCGTACGTTGCACAGTGGGCTAAAATGGAAAAAAATGGACATAATTCTGCCATTTCAAAACCACTTATCGTATGGCGATGAAATTTTAAGTGTGTATACTACAGGTGTTAAAGAGTTTAAGTTCGGAACATGGGCCCACTATATCATACAGGGGCGGAGCTACAGCGCCGGCTTCTAACTTTTGAATGGAGTGTCCGGTTTTAGTTAGCCGAGATATGTGGATTTTAAGTTTGAATTTTTCATTTTTTCGACGACTTTGCCTTGGAGTTTAGCCAATATCTCAGTCAAAGGTTTACCGATTTTGTTCGCGTATTTTTTATGGATTGCCAATTAAATTTACAATATCATGAAAAAAAGAATCGATAAGATATAAGAAGAAATAAGAATGTTATGGCCCTATAAAGTAAATTTTTCGAAAAAATTTCATTTTTGGAGATTTTTTGGCGAAAAAAGTCCAATTCGTATTTAGGTCTTGTAGAAAAAGTTTGTTACACAAAGTATATCAAATTTATACTCATTTTAAAGCAGATGTTTCACAGAATCAGCTGGAGAAAAACCGAAGACAAAATTTTAATTGGTGTGGTTGCCACCCTTCTCCGATTTGGACCTTTTTTTTACATAAATTTCAAAAGTTTGATCGATTTTCTCCAATCGCAAAGCTAAATTGTTAAATTTTTCTTTTTATTTATTTGTATTAGGATGTAACAAAATCGACTGCAAAGGGAATCCCGAGCGCGGCTTTTCGTATCGAAGATATAGGACTAAAAGTAAAAAATCCCATTTTTGGAGATTTTTGATGTATTTTTTGGGAATTGGGGGATTTTCCATTAGAAATTTACACATGCTGCGTTTGATTATTATTTCTAATATCAAAATAAATAGCTTTAAAGAAAATTCATTGAAATTTTTAAGAATTTTATGCCGTATTTACGTTTCTGTCTATATGCAATTTTTTATACCCTCACTTTAGTGTGACGAGGATATATATCATTTGCTACGGAAAAAAGTGTAACACGTCGAAGGAATGACCTAAGGCCCCAAGTATGTTCGGAGGAAATCCGTTTTGGGTCATTTTAAGTCGAATGAGCAATGTCCGTCCGTCTGTCTGTCTGTCTGCTGGCTGGTGCGCACGATAACTTTCGAAAGGAGTAACCGATTGACCTCAAATTTGGTATGTGGTAATATTTTTTTCTATCTCCGGCTAAGTTCGAAGATGGGCCATATTGGTCCACTCCTTCTAGTACCTCCCCCACAAAGGTTTAAAATGTTGTGAAATATTGATTCTTTAATAACTGCTATTATACGTATTGGAATCTTCTGAAATTCCACACATAGTATTAGTTTGTTAGTCGCTATCAACTCGAGGAAAATGGGTGAAATTGCCACGCCCCTTCTGGTACCTCCCACACAAATGCACCATTTTGCACTAAAAGTTAAAAGCTTATAACATTAATATCAGTGTTTAGAAATACTTGAAATTTTGTACAGCGTAATGTTTTTATAGTGCCTGCAGTCCATTGAAAAATGCGCGTTATTGTCACGCCCCTTTTGGTACCTCTCCCACAAAGGTACCATTTTGCACCAAAAGTTAACAGTTTATAACATTAATATCAGTGTATACAATTACTTGAAATTTTGTATAGTGTAATGCCTATAGTCCAGTGAAAAATGAGCGTTATCACCACGCCCCTTTTTGTACCTCCCATACAAAATGGTCAAATTATACCACAATTTAATATCTCAACGTTAATATACCACTCCATATAAACGGTTACAATTCGGCACAGTGCAATGTATTTAAAGTATCTACTGTTCAGCGAAATATAGGTGTATTTCTTAAACCCCTTCTGGTAGCATATGTTAATATATTACAACAAAATTCATTTTCAAACTAAATTTCTCAAATAAAATATATGTTTAAATACAAATACTTAGGAATTTTTGTTTAGGAATTTCTCCAAATATATTTTATTTAAAAAAGATTTTCAAAACTGTTACTGACTTTTTAGAATTTCAGTTTAAATTTCTTTTCTTTAGTTTTGAATTCTACCTCCCAGTTACAATATCATATGCAGCATTAACTTCTGGTTAATCAATCATTTCAAATTTCTGAGTTAGTATTCCAAGTCACCATTTCTTGCCAATCCTCCAAGTAATTTATTTTGATCCAAGATTATACGATTTCAATTATTATTATTTATTATTTCTACGAACATTAAAAATGTCTAAAAAATAACTTTGAATAAGTAAACAATTTAACACATTTAACGTATTTTCTGAATTCTTATGTGCAAATAAATATTTGTTTCGGAAATAATAGTTCCACATAAAAACATATCGGGATGTAAACACAGATTTGTTTAGAATACTATTTTCCCAAATATATACTTGTTGTGTGTACCCAATATTACATGTTTAGAGTGTACCCTAAACATATATATGTTTCAAGCCGAATATGTTTGGGACAATATACTACAGAAGCGATTTTTTCAGCGTGTGGTATTCCCACATACGCTAACAAGGATTTGACGACCGATCGTGGGCGGAATAACCCTAATAATTGCATGGACTAGGTTAGATTAGGTTAATAGAATCGAGACGGACGATCTTTTAACAAAAAATTCAGGATTTGGAAAATCCTGAATTTAGTTTATATTATAAAGGGTCAAAATCTTACACCATTTCGAAGATATCCTACTTTAAATTTTTTATTTTTCCAATTTTAGCTTTATTAAAATACGATTTCTCAGACTATGTTTCCCGGGTGTGATTTTGTCGTTTTATTAGGAAAGCGATTATTTTGCGAATCCTAAAAATAGTTTTGGTAAAAGAGCGTCGCGATTGTATTTTCGAAAAAGCCTGAAATTAGCATTTTTATCCCGTTATTAATACCATAGCTCAAAAACGCGAATATATATTGATTTTTTTATTTTAAATTCGGATTTAGAACATCAAAATTAGGCCGGTGTAAAAAATGAGACATCTGTTTGTTTCGAAGTATGATTTTTCAAAGCGCCAGTGTCTTATCTTTTCCAATACACCACAAAAAACCTCTCTTTCGAAAGGAAGAGTTGATCGAAAAAGCTGAATAAAAATTAAAAATTAAACCGATCATTAACAAAAAATAACTTCTAAAAACATGATTTTTTGTTGTTCTGGTATATTTGAGTATAGAATGTCACCATTACATTTTATTATTAGTGTTTCTAGTCCACATCTTAAAGTAAACTCACTTTATAATACGAAAGAAATCATAAAAAATTGGTAGGTTTGACTATTACACTGTGCGACAAAATAAACTCAAGTTGAGAAGCAAATGAAGCGATACAATTTTTCCTGTAGGTCTTGTCGAGTAAAACACGAATCTATTTTTGGAATTCCCCGGGCACCCCCAAAATCCGGATTTACGGGTAAAAATTTTAGTGCCTTTTTTCACTTGAACGCCTATAACTTTGTTACTTATTAACTGATTTTAAATCTCTAAACGAATTTAGAAAGAAGAGACATAGACCTTATATACATATATACGATGTATATATTGTTTGATTAAAGCTGTAGGAGTATATCGCGACCTAAGAGCGAAAAGGCGCTAAGTCCACATTTTGACAAAATGTATTTCTTGAAGCGAAACGTAAGATAAGTTGGATATGCATCGATTTAAAAACAAAAATCCAAAAAAGCATGTTTGTCATCTTTAAAAGCTGAATCGTAAAAGCGCTAAGTCCATATACCCTTTATAAAAACATTCATATACAGTGAGTATTTTATCTCTCCTGTAAAATTTTAAATATTGGACTTAGCGCCTTTACACTCTTAGGTCGCGATATGTTTATTCGTTCTACAAAATTTTTTTTTTAATTTTTAATTTTCAATTGATCTACATATATACATAGTACATTTTATAAGGAAAACGTTGTTTTACTCGCCAAGACCTACAAGAAAAAAAGGATCGCGGGTTTTGGTTTTTGGACTGTCGCGCTGTGTTATTTGGCGTGTATGAACAAACATTTTGATTTAATGTTACAAAATATTGAAATACAAAAATTTTTTAGGTACAATGTCGCCTTAGTTAGCTATTTAGGGTACCTAGACACGTTCTGATTGTATTGATATATTTACCAAAGTTGTTTAGATTTACCCCGGCTACAATTTTCAAATATTGTTAGCGAAAAATTAGGGGTCTCTGCTGAAAAATGTGAAAAAATAATGTTTTCCTTCACTTTTTCAAATAAAAGTGCAGGAAAAATGTTTTTTGGCATAAAAAATAACACTTTGTTCAGCATACTGTGAGCTAAATTATTGCCAAATATAGTTAAGCGGTATCACCAAGTCTGAATTAGCTGTTGGACAAAAACTGATGGCATCTTTTTTGAGGGGCCCACTGAGTTTCAAAATCTTTTGAGGCCCATACAAAAAATTGGTCACCAATTTCGCCAATCCGAGTATAGAACCATTTTAGTAGTAGAATCTAACCTATACTGTCAAGTCCATTTATTTTTTTCACTGTTGCGCAGTGTAATTTGAAGGTCCAAACACATGAAAAACTGTTTTTTTCACAGATTATAAATATATATTAGGTTGTTAGGTTGAATAGAGGAGACGTTTAAACGTCTCATGTCCATGGACATACACTTAAGCCAGTGGTTCAGCCTGTTGTGTGTGTATATTATAAACATAAAATTTTTAAGTAAAAAGCAAAAATGTCTGGCTTCGGTAAATTGGTCTTTTTTCGCCGAAGGCCAATTGCCGGCGATTACTAATTTTTTGACGAAGGCCGAATCCGATTAATCGGTCGAACTCTAGTATTGTTTTTGTAGTTTATGCTTTGTTTTTGTACACGGGGCAAAATTGCGTTTTTTGATATGTTTGAATCGAAAGATAATATATTTGGAACACAACTTTTTAAATATTATGTGTTTCTGAGCAAATAAATTTTACTTGAAAATCAATAAAATATATTTGCAACCCGTATATTAATATGTTACAACATATAATATTTGCAAACTAATTTTCTCAAATAAAATATGTCTTTGAATACAAATAAAATTATTGTTTAGGAATTTCTCCAAATATATTTTATTTATAAAAGATTTTCTAAACTTTTGTTGAATTTTTCAAATTTCAGTTTTAATTTTTTTTTTTGGTTTCGAATTGATTCTCCCAGTTATGGTACCAAATGCAGCATTATCTTCTGTTTTAAATCAATCATCTAACATTTCTGAGTACTCCAAGCCATCTTTAATTGTCAATCCTCCAAGAAATATATTTCGATCCAAGATTATACATAAATGCAAATGAATATTTGTTTCGGAAAAAATAGTTCAAAGTAAACACATGTTGGGATGTAAACAAAGATTTGTTTAGAACAACCCCTCCCCAAATATATAATTTTTGTGTGTACCAAATATTATATGTTTAGAGTGTACCCTAAACATATATATGTTTCAAGCCGAATATGTTTGGGACAATATACTACAGAAGCGATTTTTTTCAGCGTGTAGTTTAAAGATTTAAAATCGCATCCGCGGAACATAATCAAAATCGCCAGGAAAACATAAGTCGCGAGAGAAAAGTAATAAAACAAGTAAGAAAGTTCAGTCGGATAACCCGACTTAAGAATCCCCTCACCATGAGTCCCAAAAACATATCCGTAAATTTATTTTTTTTGTTTTAATTAAATTTTTATCAGTTGAAGTTGTATTTAATAACATTAAAGTATGTACTGGTTTACATTTGGTAGAAAATAGTTCATTTGTGTGGGAGGTACCAAAAGGGGCGTTCTATACTATAAAAGCATTACCCCGTACAAAATCTCAAGTATATATATTCACTGGTATTAAAGTTCAAATCTGTAAACTTTTGGTACAAAATGGTCCATTTGTGTGGGAGGTACCATAAGGGGAGTGCCCAGTTTTCTGTGGATTCTAGGTACTATAAAACCATTACCCTATACAAAATTTCAAGTTTTTATATGCACCGGTATTAAAATTATAAGCCGATAACTTTTGGTGTTAAATGGTCCATTTGTGAGGGAGGTACCAAGAGGGGATTTACCAATAACTGCTTCTTTTCTCTAGACTATAGGTACTATAAAAGCATTACACTGTACAAAATTTCAAGTATTTGTATGCATTGGAATTAAAGTAACAAGCTGGTAACTTTTGGTGCAAAATGGTCCATTTGTGTGGGAGGTACAAAAAGGGGCGTGGCAACTTCGCCCATTTTTCTTTAAGTGTTAGCGACTAACAAACTAATACTATCTGTACAATTTGAGAAAATTCGAGTAAGTAGTATAGAAGTTATTGAAGAATCAATATTTCACTGAAAGTTAACCCTTTGTCGGGGAGGTACTAGAAGGAGTGGACCAATATGGCCCATCTTCGAACTTAGACGGAGATAGAGAAAAATATTAACGCATACCAAATTTGGAGTCAATCGGTTACTCCTTTCGAGAGTTATCGTGCGCACCAGCCAGCAGACAGACAGACGGACGGACATTGCTCAAATGACTTAAAATGACTCAAAACGGATTTCCGCCGAACATACTAAGGGTCTTAGGTCACTCCTTCGATGTGTTACACTTTTGGCTCGTAGCAAATGATATATACCCTCCTCTCTAAGGTGAGGGGATAATTAAATATTTGCAAGATGTTATCAGTGTACATCTAAATCTAAAACTGGATCTGGTTTTCCCCAAAGAGAACTGGTGTATTGTCTTGAGTTTGAGCAAACGCGGCACCCATCATGCGCACAACTCTCTCATCATAAAATTTTCCGTCAATTTAAGCATTTTTTTCCGTCCAGAAATGCTTAAAAAATCATTCAATACCATTTTGTGGATTTTTTAAGCATTTCTGGCTTGGACACCTTAATTGGCCGACCACTTCGGTGTTCGTCTTGGCATCTCGTACGGCCCCGTTTTTTTTTATTGTTGTAAACGAAGGAGCAGTCTCCCCCAAAGTAGAATCTAGCTCTGTTTTAATATTGGTGTTTTTTAATTTTTACGGCCATCTATATGTTAAGTTGGCTAATTTTGGGACAGACATGGGGCTATATCTAATCGTTTTCCCCCAAATTTGGCAGTATTTATTCATGAAGTATGAAACCTATTTTTGTCGAATTTACCGGATATAAAATACAGTTTCAAGTGCTTTAATGTTTCGTCATCCTGCCCGCATGCCTTACAGTCGCCGTTATCAACTAAACCTATCTTATGTAAATACTCTTGTAACCCTGTGTCTACTGTAAGGATACCTATGATGTTACTAATTTATATATTGCTAATTTTCAGCAATGTTTTAATTTTATTCTCACAGGATTTTTGTTGTTTTCCCAACGGTTGCACTATTCCTTAGCGTAATGTGGTAGTTAACTTGGAACACGTAGCTACGAAAGGATACGCATTCTCAAAGTTTGTTGTTTCGTTACCCCGTACTGATGATGCGTGTTATGTCGTGTTAGTGTATTTGCATATGTTCCCAGCAAACAATTTCTTCCGAATTCCGTCCGAAGTCGGTCAGAAACTCTGCACAAGTAGCCGATTCTGATGCCGACTTTGTTTCGAAATTGTTCAGAAAACCGTGTGAGCGGTTGACACGACTTCGGTAACTTTTGTCTTGGGAAATTCGGGTGATTGTGCAGAGTTGTCGGACACATCTCTGTCTGAAATCTGAAGAAAAATCGGAGGGAAATTCGGAAGGATTTTTCGACAAGTTTCAATTAAGTCGGCTTTAAGTCTAATAAAATAGTCGAAAATGGTCCGAATATCCGACCGGTTTCTGTAAATTTGTCCGATTTGTCGTACCAATTTCGGAAAGATGTCTAACCAAACATCCGAATTTGGTCCGACTTCTCCGACATATTTCTGACTATCTGTCCGATTTTTCGGTCCAATTTCGGAAGGAAGTCTAACAAAACACCCGAATTTGGTCCGACTTCTCCTACATTTTGCTGACTATCTGTCCGATTTGTCGGACCAATTTCGGAATGAAGTCTAACCAAACATCCGAATTTGGTCCAATTTGTCCGACCGGTTTCTGACTAATGGTTCGACTTTCTGAATAAATAAATAAAATAATTATAATAATAAATAAAAATAAATGCTTATCCGCGACGTGTTGATTGTTTTGTGGCACAATTGAAAATGAGATGTGATGTAAGAAAACAAACAAAAGAATGTATGCCAAAAAACAGCAAAAGAACCAGTTCTTGCTATTCCATGAAAATTAACAGTTAGCTATTTGAGGGAATTGAATTATTGTCACATGGTTACTGAAATAAAACAAGACAAAAATTCCCTTCCGAAAAGAAAAAAACGCCATTCGAGAATGTGCAGAGACGTCGTATAATTCTCGATCAAGAAAAAAAAACAATAAACACTTTCGATAATGTGCAGAAACGTCGAATAATTCTCGATCAAGAAAAAAATATAAAATCCCTTTCGAGAATGTGCAGAAACGTCGCATAATTCTCGATTAAGAAAACGAAACAAAAAATCCCTTCCGAGAATGTGCAGAAATGTCGTGTAAATCTCGTATGGAATTTTAGAGAATGTGCAGAATTGTCTGACCGATATTGTACAGAAAAGCGTTTAAATGTCTAAAGGAAATTTAGACAATTCGGCTGAATGTCTAATGAAACTTACGAGAATTTGCCGACGTCCGACACGTCGGAAATAAATGTTTACTGGGTTATTGCTTTGATTGCATTACATTAATTCTCAATGGTGATGTTTGTAATCTGTATCTCTATGGGCTTGGCATTTAACATTGTTTCTAATGCTCTAGTAGCTGAGATCCTCATTGTTCCGCTTACGCCGAGACAACACGTTCGTTGAACCTATTTCTAATATTTTTATATTACACCTCTTTTCCATCGAAGTCCACATTAATCTTTGGTAGAGCCGGTATGCTAACTATTTTTGTACAAAAAAATTTTATGAAACATTCATCGCCTCTGCTGTTGTGAGTTTTTGTGGGATATACAAACTTAAATAACATGATAAGGCTCATGGAATCTTTTGCAGTCTATTCTCTACAAAAAAATATGCCATTGCACAAAGCTTAATATCCTCTGCACTGTTTCCTTTCTGTCGTTGAGTCCTGATTCTAATTTAATTACATTCTTTTATGAAACCTTAACCTCTTTTAACAATCTCTAGATATTAAATTTCGGACAATTTGTCTTGCATATTTTGAGGCAAAACAAGAAAATTGCTATCGTTAGATTTACATTCTTGTGTTGCTATGTTCTGTCGGTTTATTGCAAAACAAAAGGTAGAAAATCATCCGATTTTGTTCCCAGTTCCAAATGGGCGGACTGGCGGCCATGGACAATAAATACTCGCAAAGGATACTTTAGTTGATGGCCGATTTTCCTGGTCATATTTTGCTGTCCGGCATTGTCAACGATGTCCGAAAGATTTACGTGTGGGCTCTCTGCAAAGGAGGAAACCAACAGAGGAAGAAAACTCATTTATGTCCTTTTTACTCTGGTCAGGATGGGGTTTGAGTCGTTAGATTGCCTTTGCATGCCAACGAAACGGAAATATGCAAATTTGTTAAGAAGCTGCAGGAGCCAACGGAAAACAAAGACCTGAAGAAGGGGCAAAAATTGCATACAACTGGATAACCGGATGGGTGGGTTTGGTGCGTTTGTCCATGTCCTCCTGTATTTATGGGTTGTTATGTACTGTGTGAGAGTGCTTTGTAAAGGCTACTCTCACAGTAGGTAGGCCTCTCCTTTCCGGATTTGGCATTGGGGGAAGGCACACACCGAATCCAGTGGAAGGCGAATTTTAGCAAGTCATGGCAACGCAACTCAGCTTCCTGAGCTTTATGAGGAATATCCTTTGTTGGTGCACAGTGATTTTGAATAAACAATAACAAAGATTACTGTAAAATATTAATATAACTTAGGAAGTGTTTGTCAGAATTTGAAAATACCCTTCTCCATCTTGTAGAACAGAAAATTTCCTTTCTGTCATTCCGTCAAGGCGGGGATTTTAATTACAATACCTTTATGCACTAAGTCATTGAGCATTGGCTAAATTGACAAAATTATCAGAGAACGGCATACCATCCTATATTTTACCAATGCTGCCATCACCGGTCCTACGTACCAATTCGGCTATGGCTAGAATAGTACATCTAGATAGGTGAAAATTATAGAAAAAATATAAGAGGGTTGAACCGCTATAAACCAAATTCCATATTTCTCTGCCACTTCAATATGGCTTCGTTAGCACTTTCCCCAAGTGGCATTTCTCTTCCAGCGTAAGGTCCGTCACCAGATATTGCTCAAGAAGAAGGAATCCGTCGATGAAATCCATCATTTTCACAGAACGTTCCTACTCATTTCATAGCATTCAACAGTGATCAATTCTCACTGGCCGTAGATGCAAACAAAGTCTCGTTATTCTTCTTTCGGGCTTCGAACTGCGCTATAGTCCTTCTAGCTGCAGCGAGTGTAATAGCATCGGTCTCAGAGGGATTCTCCTTGTTCTCGTTTGTTTGTCCTAGCATTATTGATGGAAGGCCTTGACGAAGAGGAACAAGTATACTCAATGTCCGAATGTACTCAAATACAAATATACTCAAATACCTTCATCACAATAGAATTAATGCTGATGATGTCGCGCATTATTATGAGAATAATATTGTTGGTAGTAATTATTTTGATTAAAAATAATACAGACTCCGCATTTTCCAATCGATTTTTTTTAAATGGCAACGATAGTACTTTTTGTTGATCGAAAAACAGACTTTGCGAGTTACAATGTAATCATTTCAGATATAGAGAATCTATTGGCGCATATTCCATGAACATTTTCATAAAAACAGATGAGCATACGGTCGGAAGCTTATCAAACACTTTTTAATGTTACGAAATAATTTCTAAGCAAACATATTAATGATATTAAGTGATGTCCCGAATTAAATATATACACATAGTTGGCCATCTCGTATATTGAAAAGAGTACAGATTGTTAATCATAGCTCAACAAAGAGTAGAAGCAAGGACTAGAAAATACCATCGGTTTTATTGCCAAAAATCTGGCGTCTCGGCCAATAGTTGAATTTCGGTGTCCATCATAACTCGATGATGTATTATCAAAAATCAAAAAACCAAAATTATTTCGTTAGGTAGTCGTTTTCCCCAGGTAACGATGGGAGGGTTTTCCGAAAATTCTATTTTTAAATTTTTGGAAACACTTTGAAGTGAAAAACGCAATATTTGCAAAAACAGCTAATTGTAAAACAAAAATATTAAATTATGTACAGAAATAGTGTTAAAATTTTCAAAACGACCGGTGCAGTAGTTTTGAAGTTATGATGGACACCGACATTGAAAACGTGGGTTGTGGGAAAAACGCTTTAAAGTTTTTTTGATGTACTGAGTCACGTATGAGGCGCGGTTGCTTAGACTGCTGTATCTTCGTTAGTTTTGCTCCGATTCATCGCAAATTTTCACACCAAATTTTATGAGGTTCTCCATTCAAAAAAAGAAATAAAACATTTTTCAAAAAAAAAAAAAATACTAACGTTACCCCTCCCTTAAAATATTTAAAAATTATTGTTTGTCAATGAAATATTTTGTAGTCGGTAGTTCTTAACATCGTAAAAGCCATTAGCGAATCATTATTTTTGCAAAACAATTTAAAAATAAGAATTTCGAAAATCCCCAAAAATGTATTTTTTAGATTTCCCCCTATATCTACTATACTAAAAGCCGAGCTCCAAATCACATAATATTTTAGCTTTTTGATTGGATAAAATGTGCCACAATTTGAAATTTGTGTAAAATGGTGTAAATCGGAGAAGCTTGGCAACAATACCAGTACGTATTTTTGACACGTTCTTTCTACGATAAGATTCTCTAAAAAAATGTCCTTAAAGGTGAATATACAGGGTATTATGACTTTGTGCATTTGTTTGTAACACCCAAAAGGATAAGAGATAGACCCACTTTCTGAGTCGATTTAGCTATGTCCGTCTGTCTGTAGATGTATTCTTGTAATCAACGTACAGGTCGCAATTATGGTCCGATCTCAACGAAATCTTTCTTTGCACATATCTTTCTTTAGACCCAAGGAAGATCCCTATTGAATTTGGTTAAAATCGGTTCAGATTTACATATAGCTCCCATATATGTATATGTACCTCCGATTTGGCATATATGCACTGTATAAGCAACATTTTTGAGCCGATTTGTGCAAAAATTGACAAAGAATAATCTTATGATACACTTAGAGATAATACAAAATTTGGGGAAAATCGGTTCAGATTTAGATATAGCCCCCATATACATATATGTTACCCCGATTTTACATGTAAGCGATGTAAAAAGTCTATTTTTAATCGGATCAGTACGAAATTCGGCAGAAAGAGGTTTCTTATTACAATAATTAACATTTGAGGGAAATCGGTTCAGATTTAGATATAGCCCACATATATATGTTACCCCCGATTTGACATGTAAGAGCTGTATAAACTGAATTTTAAATCCGATCAGTGCGAAATTCGGCAGAAAGAGCTTTCTTATTACTTGAAGAAATACTGCCAAAGTCGGAGAAAATCAGTTCAGATTTAGATATAGCCCCCATATATGTGTTACCCCCGATTTGACATGTAAGCGCTGTAGAGACTCCATTTTATATCTGATCAGTGCGAAATTCGGCAGAAATAGGTTTCTTATTACTCGAAGAAATACTGCCAAATTCGGAGAAAATCGGTTCAGATTTATATATAGACCCCATATATATTTTACCCCGATTTGACATGTAAGCGCTGTAGAGACTCCATTTTATATCTGATCAGTGCGAAATTCGGCAGAAATAGGTTTCTTATTACTCGAAGAAATACTGCCAAATTCGAAGAAAATCGGTTCAGATTTAGATATAGCCCCCATATATATGTTACCCCCGATTTGACATGTAAGCGCTGTAGAGACTGTATTTTATATCCGACAGTGCGAAATTCGGCAGAAAGAGGTTTCTTATTACTCGAAGAAATACTGCCAAATTCGGAGAAAATCGGTTCTGATTTAAATATGTAGCCCCCATATATATGTTACCCCCGATTTAACATGTTAGCGCTGTAGAAACTGTATTTTATATCCGGTCAGTGCGAAATTCGACAGAAAGAGGTATTTTTACATAAATGAGTATTCAGGGAAAATCGGTTCAGATTTTTGATAAATTTGGTATTAAATCGCTATAGATGTTGTACTTTACTTCCGTTCATTAAAATTTTCCAGAAAGATGTTTCTCAATTTAGGAAAGAATATTGCTTAATTTAGCGATTATCGGTTCAGAATTAGATAATATGTTCCTACCCATTTACCAATTATTCCAAATTATTATCGCAATGACCCTTATCGCATTATTAGGGAGGTGTAGGGTATTATATAGTCGGCCCCACCCGACTTTCTGCCTTTCCTTACTGGTTTAAAAATGATTTCGGTCAATGGCACGAATAAATTCCAGCCGAGAGGCCCAATTTTCGACCTCTTTTTGCAGCATATGGGGCTGTATGTCAGAAATAACGCGCCGAATATTCTATTCCAAGGCGTCAATCGTGTCAGGCTTATCTGCGTAGGCAAATGACTTCACATAACCCCACAAAAAATAGTCCAGCGGTGTTAAATCGCACGATCTGGGGGCCACGCCACAGGCCCACGACGCGAGATAATGCGCTCACCAAAAGTTTTCTTCAATAAATTGATTGTTTCGTTGGCTGGATGGCATGTAGCGCCGTCTTGTTGGAACTAAAGATCGTCCTCATCAACATCCTCAAAATTCAGGTACGAAAAAGTCATTAGTCATGGCTCTATAGCGTTCCCCATTGACTGTAACATTATGACCGGCTTCATTTTTGAAGAAATATGGACCAATGGTTCCCTCTGCCCATAGAGCACACCAAACAGTGACTTTTTGTGGATGTAACGACGTCTGAAGAATGGCTTGTGGATTATCATTACTCCAAATGCGACAAAAACTAAACAACATTTTATTAATCCAAAAGTGAGCTTTATCGCTAAAATTGTTTTTCTTATTTTCTTGCGCAATGCTTCGCGCGAACTGAACCATATTTTGGTAATAAACTGAACATAAATCAAGTGAAAACTGTAAAAAGACCAACTCCCGCAAAAGTACCCTAAGAAAAAAATCGCTTCTGTAGTATATTTTCCGATTTAAATATTTCCCCGTTTTTAAAGATAATTTGCACCAAAACTCCGAAAAAAAATAACATTGATAAGAGAGATATTCAAACTTTTTTTCCGGTATGTAAATATAAAATATTTGCACCAAAGTATATTTTATTTCAATTTTGATCCCAAACATATTTTGTTTCCTGTTTTTTTCTCCGTGTATTGTTAGACGCCTTAACAAAAAACTGTACTTTTTTTACCAAAAAAATGACAAAAGTGCATCTATTTTTGAAAACATAGCTTCAAATGGCCATAACTTTTGTTCCGATATACTAAGGAATAAGTTTTTCATCACATAGCAAATTTTGTTGCTAATTAAAAAAAATCGATGCATATTCTGCTCCGATATTCACAAAATATTCGGACAGGGATGGTCCACGACATAATTTTGTAGGTTTACGACTGTCAGGAAGGTGTAAACGTCACATACGTCATAAACCCGTCCGAAATGTATGAAATGTCGTAAACTGTAATATCAATTCTAAGGACGCTGCAGACTTCAGCCCTTCACCATATAAAAACTAATCGAAATCCGAGATTCAACTTTATTTATTTTTTTTTTGAGAAAATCTAAGTTTTTGAACGAATACCAATATTTACGCAATGGTATGATATAGTGTACAACCCGAACATTAATTAAGTTCAAATCGGAAAATCAACTACTTTCGGCGATAAATCTACTTTTTCAACAACGGCACGCACATCTTTTCAGATCATAAAAATTTACTTTTCTTCACCTTTTGTAGACCATTTAATTTATATTCTTGACGAACAATAAATCTTTCAGTTTCAGTTTTTTTTTTGCAAAATATGATATAAGTTCTGATTCACACGAGACAATTTTTTCAAAGCAAGTATCAAAGTTTGTATTTTGTCTGCCGCTCTCCAACAAACTTCGAAACCCCACCCATTCCTGGGCTTGCTTCAAAAAATAGAAAGTCTGACTTATTCTGGAATATGGCAAAAAGTCGACATAACGCATTGGCATCCTTTGCTCTAAAATTACTGATGATCCCAGCGTCAACTTCATAATTAGAAAGCATTTTCTCCAATTGGTCTCATGTGCATTCTGATTTTCGAAATCTATTAGAATCGGAACGATCTAAAAAGTTGCTGGAAGTTTACTTTTCACTTAAAATACGCGAAAAAAAGACAACTTTGAAGGCATTGAAGAGATTCGAGATTCGAGTGAAGAATAAACCTAATTTATAAACAAATAATAATTCATTTGAACCAATAAATAAACTTGAAAGTTCAAAATAAATATTTTTTCTTTTCTATTGATTTGCTATTTATTTACTGTTAGTGACAAAGTCAAGTTTCCGACATTAGGTTTACGACGTTGTATACGTATGTCGAATACGTCTCAAATGTATGTCATATACGTCACAGTTTACGACGGACCATCCGTGTACTCGGACAACGTCGAGAAAAAAATGAAAAAATTAATTTTCAATTGCTGATATCTCGGTAACTATACGAGTAAAGGTATAAAGAGTCTTTTGTAGACCACGAAGAGCTTATGAATCAGACGATTAAAACAAAAATTACACGCGTTTAGAGGTCCTGTAGCTCTGCCCCTGTAAACTATGTATAGGGGGCCTATATTCAAAATTTAACTTCTCTAATGCCTGTTCTACAAGCATGTCAAGCTGTATTGCAATCGT
The DNA here is from genome assembly GCA_963930755.1 of Eudasyphora cyanicolor. NCBI lineage: Eukaryota > Metazoa > Arthropoda > Insecta > Diptera > Muscidae > Eudasyphora > Eudasyphora cyanicolor. The sequence goes on from OZ005735.1 coordinate 56,271,168, forward strand.
GTGACTGGTTACGAAATGGACGAATTATTTTCCGTTTTTTATTTCCTTCCACTGACACGCGGCGTAAACTTAACATAAATTCATTGATTAAAAAACAAGTAAAGAGGGATTAAGTTCGGAAATGCCGAATCTTATATACCATCTACCATGGATTGCATGTGAATTGTTTCGGGTGCAAATAAACTCACATTACCAAATTTCAACCCAATTCGTTGAAATTTGAGGTTTTTGTGGCGTTACCAAGTCAAATCTAGAGGGGCTAGATCAAAACATAGACCTATGACTACCGTTGTTCCTGTGATGGATTCCTGGGTAAAAATACACCCCAGCTACCAATTTTCAAACTGATCAATTGAAATTTGTGGTCTCTGTATCGTTAGGAAATCAAAGCGGAGATATGCTATATATGGGGGCTATATCAAAAATGGACCGATTTTGGTTATTTTCAATCCCAAGATACCTGCAGGTATAAGAAGTATATATCACAGCAACATAGATCAAGTATTATAGATTGTAGCTTGACGGACGGACATGGCTAAATCGTTTTCGAATTTTACGACGATTAATAATATATGGGTCAGAATATTTAATATCGACCTATGTAGTTTATTTTTGGCTAAAATGTTTAAGAGCAGTTACAAGTAGGTAAAATAAGATCTCGCTATACTTTTTTTTCAAAATGTTTAATTTTTTCCCTTACGGTGTGTTAGTATTTTGTAATTATCGGAGCACAATATGCACTGATTTCATCCGTATCATCATGTCTGGATGGGCAATAAAATTTCCTTTATGACGAGGGGCCAAATATAAAATTTAACTTCTCTAACAGCTCTTCATCTCTTTTTGAATTCTTACCAACGCGCAGTGGGCTAAAATGGAAAAAATGAACATAATTCTGCCATTTCAAAACCACTTATCGTATGGCGATGAAATTGTAGGTGTGTATACAAGAGGTCTTAGAGAGCTTAAGTTCGGAACTTGGGCCCCCTATCTCATACAGGGCCCTAAAGTTGACCTCCTGGGGTATACCAAATTTTCATCGGCTTCTATCTTTTGAATGGAGTGTTCGGGTTTAGTGGCGTTTTTTTCTGTGGATACTTCTAGAACAGACTTACTTTAGGTTCTTCTAGAACAGACTTTTATAGTTTGAAGATATCTTGAAAAGTTTCCGTGGATTTTAAATTTGAATTTTCATTTTATCGCCGACTTTGCCTTGGAGTTTAGCCAATATCTCAGTCAAAAGTTTAGCGATTTTGTTCGCGAGTTTTTTATGAATTTGCCAATAAAATTTACAATATCACGAAGAAAAGAATCGATAAGATATGTGAAGAAATATGAAAGTTATGGAACCATAAAGACAAATTTTTGAAAAAATTTCATTTTTGGAGATTTTTTGGTGAAAAAGTCCAATTCTTATTTAGGTCTTGTAGAAAAAATTTGTTACACAAAGAATATCAAATTTATACTCATTTTTACGGAGATGTTTTACAGAATATGTTATAGAAAATTCGAAGGCAAAATTTTAATTGGTGTGGTTGCCACCCTTCTCCGATTTGGACCTTTGTTTTACATAAATTTCAAAAGTTTGATCGATTTTCGATTTTGATCTACAAAGGTTTTTTCAAAAAAAAACATCGCCAAAAAAATTTTAAAAAATTTAAAAAAAAATTACAAAAAATGGTGCATTGCGTCTTCAATAAAATTTACAATAGGCATGTTTTCGTTACAAGCTAGCACTTTTAGTTTAGCACTTTGCAACGAAAACAACTGACTTCCACTAACTGGCACATAAGCAATAAGAGGCGGATTTTCACTATCTGGTAGCAATGGTGTCATGAGTTGCGAAGAAAGAACAGTGCGAAACAGACAAAAAATTCGTGAAAAGTATTTATAAAACATATATTTACTATTCTATGTTCAATTGTTTACACTCTTTTGCAAATATTAAAATAATTTCCCATTTTTGTTATTCTTCTTCCCGTTAATTCACAATAATTGATAAAATCTCTCCAAAAATGGGATGCCATATTGCTAAATATAGGGTGCCCAATCTGGCAACATCATACTCGATTAAGACATGAACACAAGCACCAAACTTCATCGGGAACTAATAGTGCTTAAAAGTGCTTAGCTCCCCATACAAATTAAGCACTTATGGTGTAACGAAAACACGCCTAATATCACGAAGAAAAGAATCGATAAGATATGTGAAGAAATATGAAAGTTATGGACCCATAAAGACAACTTTTTGAAAAAATTTCATTTTTGGAGATTTTTTGGTGAAAAAAGTCCAATTCGTATTTAGGTCTTGTAGAAAAAATTTGTTACACAAAGAATATCAAATTTATACTAATTGTTAAGGAGACGTTTTACAGAATCTGTTATAGAAAATTCGAAGGCAAAATTTTAATTGGTGTGGTTGCCACCCTTCTCCGATTTGGACCTTTGTTTTACATAAATTTCAAAAGTTTGATCGATTTTCGATTTCGATCTACAAAGGTTTTTTCAAAAAAAAACATCGCCAAAAAAATTTTAAAAAATTTACAAAAAATGGTGCATTGCGTCTTCTTTAAAACAAAGTAAACTTTGCAAAAATTGGTTCAACCGTTCGAGATCAATTACAAATTTCGTAAAACACAAAAATTCATTTTTATAATTTTTTCAAAAATTGAAATGCCCATAAAATTGAAAAAAAAATGATAGCGAGATCTTATTTAACCTATTTGTATTTGCTTATAAACATTTTAGCCAAAAATAAACTACATAGGTCGATATTAAATATTCTGACCCATATATACTTTATGGGGTCTCAGATCAGTATTTAGTGGTGTTACAAACGGAGTCACAAAACGAATATACCCCCCATCCTACGGTGGAGTGTATAAAAAAGTAGATTATCCGCAACAATTCCAATTTCAGTTCTTAATTCTCTAATTCTCTAGTCATATGACTATGACTAAAATTTAAATATTTGTTATGGCGGACTACATTTTTTCTCCATATAAAACACCTTAATTTTTTTTCGTCACAGATGACAATGAAGTTCTTTTTGCGCATTGTAACAACTCCTCATCTCTATCAATTTCTTGAAGAAAATGAAAATTTAAATGAGTTATGAAAGCGCTTTTCCCGAAATCGCTTTGCATCACATACCTGTGTAGTTTATATCAATTCTTTGCAAATTACCAGACTTGACTCATCTCAGAGGATATGACTGGAAGATACTGAGAAAATTCATGTCTAGTACCGATATTCAGTAACTCGTGCTATAAAAAGATCTTAAATAAGGAGCGCACAACAGGACCAACCACTGGCTTAAACTGTATGTCCATGGACATGAAACGTTTAAACGTCTCCTCTCTTCAACCTAACCTAATAGCAATTCTTTAGAAAGCTATTGCAACTATGAGTACAGGTTAAGCATTTTATGAAACTTTGGGGTTTCTTGTCACCACTGTGCTCTTGACATCTTTGGATGTGGGCTTAAAAGCCAAAGGATGCACCAACCGATGGGCAACAAAGAACATTTTACGGCTGTGTTGGATAGAAACGAAGCATAAAATGCTGAGTCTCCTACTAAAGAAGATGATACTGATGATGGTGGCTGTGGATAGGGGTTGGTGTCGTTGATTGTTGTCGAGTATAAAGGAAGTTAAGGGTCTATTTAAGCCTTCTTTGTTTTCATACATAGCAGGAAGATATTGTGTACATCGCAATATCGTTGATAGGCTACCAAAACAGAACATGTCGAAATTCGACAAAACTATATACGGGTATATTATTAAATCGAATACTAATTACCTTTAAGAAAGAAAAACTAGTGTTTTTTTTACAAGGAAGAATTATAAATAGATTAAACTTGAAATCATTTGTTTTAAATCAATTTTATCGTAATTGATTTGAGCTATTTACCTAGCAGAACATAGAAATATTGAACAATCTCAATGGGAGAGATATATTGTCTTTCTTTCCCCATACACGCTGATAACGTCCCTAGATGTTGTTGTCGTTGAGTGCTGCTTTTTGTAATGGAAATTTGGGTTCTCTCTCCGTTATTCCGTAAAATTAAGGAAAGATGGTCAAGAATTGAAAATTAATTCAAATTAAAAACCAGAAATTCTAAAGAGGTTGTGGTATTAGGTCGGACGGTTAATTAAGGTTTGCACATTAGGATTTAAACAGGTCCTCATATACGAGTATTTCATAATATCTGTGGGTATCTCATGTCCATAGCAACACATTGTTAAAGGAATCCTGTAGTTATTCCTTGACCGGTACTTAGTATACGAAATAGGGAGAAATTTAAGGGTATAACCAGATTTAATAATAAATTGAATAAGTTCCTATAAATTGCAATAAAATAATTAGACACAACCTAAAATAACAAAGACAAAAATGTTAACGATGAGGCAAATCAAATTACCCAATTGGGAAAATTTTAACCGCAAAGATGGTGCTTTGTTTTGGTTGGAACAAATGTCAAAGTGCATAAATATGTAGTGGTAATTTCTAAAATAAACGAATTATTTTTTTTTTTCAGTTTTAATACTACTGTTTCTTTTTATTAACGCGAAGTCATGGAGATAGAATTAAGTGGGAGATGGGGCCGCACAGTGTAGATGGCTTTATACATTTGTGTAAAAAAATTATAAGGTGTAACGCTATCAAGAAAAATATAAATTGTCATCAAAATCGGCCACGCCCATCATAAACAACAAAATTTTTTCTTTTGGTCCGAATGTGTTGGAATTTAACAAAATGAAAAAGATCATTAAAATCGGACATAACATAGCGCCCATATAGTTCAAAACGAAATATATCAAATATAACTTTGCTTGAGAGGTGACACTTGAAGTTGATTAAAAATGTAAAAACAGATATGAGAGAATGTATTAGTAGTGATTTCTCTAGGCAAGTTCTGAAAGTTTCATTAAAATCGGCCACGCTCATCACATAGCGCCCATGTAGCTCAATACGAAATATATCAAACTAGCTTTAACCCCAGCTTAAACTCGCAGCTCCCATCTTTTATTTATTTTCTGATTAGGGCACTGTAAAATAGTAAGACCTCTTTCTTTCAAAATGACATGATTATTATATATGGTGCAAAATGAAGAAGATTTGATTAGAGTAGAGTTGCCCTGACATCGTGGTACAATATTTATCCCTTTTCACACTGTACCTCTGAACGTTGAAAAACTATTTTTTTAATCATACGTTAGCAACTTTCCCCTAGTTTATGTAGCTACATTCAAACCCTGGTAAAATATGAAACCATGTTTGTCCTGTGCCACTGTGTCTATAAAGGTACGAATTTAAAAAGCTAAATTGAATCGCTCCGTTGTGCCACATTTAACCCTTTGTGTGTCATAATTAACCAATTCTGCACGATTGTAAAATATTTAAAAATCATAATTGATATTTCATTTTTGACCCACTGTATCATATTTAACCCTTTTGGGTCCACTGATTCATATTTAACACCTTTTTGTCCTACTATATTTAGTCCACTGTATTTAACAGTTTTTGCCCCACTGTACTATAGTAAACACATTTTTGCCCCACTGTACTATAGTAAACACATTTTTGCCCCACTGTTCCATAGTTAACGCTTTTCGCCCCACTGTACCATACTTAACCTATGTATTTTGTTCCACAGTACCATATTTTACTATTGGTGGCCACTCTAACCATTTTTGTCATATTTAACCATTTTGTCCCACGCTACCATATTCAACTAATTGTGCCCCACTGTACCATTGTTAACCCTCTTTTCCCCACTGTGTTATATTAAACCCTTTGTCTCACAGTACCATATTTAACAGTTTTTGGCCCACTATACCATCATTAACCCTCTTTGCACCCCTTTACTGTAAAGTTAACCATTTTTGTCACACTGTAGCATATTAAACCCTTTTTGCCCCACTGTATCATAGTAAATACATTTTTGCCCCACTGTTCCATAGTTATCGCTTTTTGCCCCACTGTACCATTTTTAACCCATTTTGTCCCACTTTACCATATATAACTATTTTTGCCCCACTGTACCATAGTTAAATCTTTTTGCACAACTGTGCCCCATTCAACTCTTTATCTCACTGTACAAAATTGTTGCCCCACTGTACCACATTTAACAAATTTTTGTCTCACTGTACCGTATTTAAAATGTGTATCCACGCTAGCATCCTTAACCCTTTTTCCCCGACTGTACCATATTTAATCATATTTTCTCCACAGTGCATTATTAAACGGTTTTTGACCACTGCGCTCCTAAAACTAAATAAACTCCTCATATCTCATGCTTAAGTTCAAAATCATATCTGATGATTATTCCATTTTTCCCCCATGCTCTATAATTAACCCGTCTTGTCCCACTGTGCCTCTTAAAGTTAGGATTACTATAAATCACTTCCGATCTCTAGTTTATGTTCCAAAAGTTACCCTAGGACCATTGATCCATGTTTGACATTTTTAAGCCACTGTACCATATTTTACACTTTTACGAATACAAAAAAACTGACTATTCCGATCCGTTGTCCGCTCCTTTTTCTAGTTTACGTCCCAAGACCTACTCTCACACCAAATTTCAGGATTCTAGGTCTTGCCATTTGGATTTGGCTTTTGTACCAAATTTTTCTCTTTTTACCCCACTGTGTACGAAAATGTTCGAATTTCGAAAAATCATGTCAATTCCTGTGTCTATCTCATAGGGGCTACACCAAATTTCACGATTCTAGCTCTTGCCAATTGAATTTGGCTGTTGTGCTACATTTTCCCATTCTTCCCTTTTTACCTCACTGTGTACCGTCAATGTTCGAATTTCGAAAAACCCTCACACAAAATTTCACGAGTCTAGTTCTTGCGATTTGGATTTGGCTGTTGTACCACATTTATCCCTTTTTGCCCCATTGTGCGCTTAAATGTTCGGATTTTCGAAATTCGAAAAAATCCTGTGAATTTCTAGGTCGACCCCATAAGGGCTCACACGAAATTTCACGATTCTAGCTCATTCCGTTTAGATTTGGCGGTGGTACCATCTTTATTCCTTTTTGCCCCATTGTGCGGGTAATAGTACGAATTTCGAAATAGTACGAATTTCCGTCTTATTGCTCGTCTACATCCCAAGGGCTACCCTCCCAGCAAATTTCATGATTCTAGCTTCAGCCGTTTGGTCTGGGCGATGATCAGTCAGTGAGTCACGAAACAATTTTATATATATAGATATAACTTTTATTGTACAAACAGATATAAGGCAATGTACCTATTAGTAGTGATTTCCAACTATATGCAAAAATAGCTAAAATTGCAGATCCAAATGTTTGGAGAAAAAAGAGATTTTTGTTCATAAAAAAAAAATAAAAAAAAATAAAAAAAAAATAACGTATCTCTGCAGAGTTTATTTTTTTATATTTTAGTATTGTAAAATATCCTACTTTAAATAAAAAATAAAGAGAAAAACTTCACAACACTTAGTAAAATAATATTCGTCTTGAAATTCTTAAGTTTATATAAAGTCAGTTCGGTAATATATACAATAGGCCGAGGGTCGATTTGTGGGGAGGCAAAAAAAGTCGCCATTGCTCAGTGAAAATCGTATTCTAGGGATCAAAATAAGAAACTTTGCCGAAGAAACCATACCTCTAAAACGAATTCTGATGTCCCGGAATTTGGGTCGAACTTTTGGGTAGGGTAAAATTTTGAAAAATCCCACTTTGACCCATTTAAAGTGCTCCAATCGAGTACAAATGTATGACCGACCCCACTAACTTTGGAGGCCCGACCCACCCATGCCAGTGGCACACCCCCGGGACCCCCTGGGGGTTCCATACATTTGGACTCGATTGGAGCACTCTAAATGGGTCAAAGTGGGATTTTTTCCGGGACATCAGAATTCGTTTTAGAGGTATGGTTCCTTCGGTAAAGTTTCTTATTTTGATCCCTAGAATACGATTTTCACTGAGCAATGGGCGATTTTTAAATCGACCCGCCCTAATATACAAGTACTGAGTTTGAAACGGTTAAAAAAACTAGCAGTCAGATCGAAGTAAATACTTTTGATTTGATTGTACCATTTAGTCTTAAATTTAAAAATACCACTGCATATTGAATGAAGAGTATCTTGACAATTTGACTTTTTTCCACGAAATCCCCACTCGTCCCACAGTGGGAGGAATTAAAAAAGGGAAATAATACGTCGGCCATTTTTTTTATCATTCAACCGATAGCAACACAACTTGGCTTGCTTGTATTAGAGAAGTTACGTTTAAGTTACGTAGAAGTATCTGAGAAGTTACGTATTGAATTTGGGCCTCCTATGGTACACAGGGGGGGAGCTACAGGGCCTCAAATTCGGCCACCTCGAGTGAACAAAATGTTTGCTTGTGGGCATTCTACTAACAGAGTTCTAAAAACGTTATCTCGTTTACTTACCGAGATATCTGCACCTGAACATTTAATTTTTAATTTTTTCCCCAACATTGTATTAGTATTTTGTGAATATCGGATCAGAATATGCACCGATATATTTCACATCAATTTTTCTACATAGGCAACACAATTAGCTATTTGTTGAAAATCTATCTTACATATTTCGATCATATTTCTTTTATATCAACTTTTCTGAACAGGCACAACACAATTTGCTAATTAATGCAAATGGATTTTGTATATCCAATAAGACAAAAGTTATAGCCATTTGAAGTTATATTTTCAAAAAATGTGTTTTTTTTGTTATTTTTTAGCGAAAAAAGTACATTTTGTATTTTGGAGATATAGAAGAAGTAATTTAAAAAAAGTATAGCATATTTATATTCATATTAAAAGAATATTCATTTTAAAAGTAAGCCACATTTGTACTCCAACCGCAAAGCTAAAATATTAAAACCTTTACTATTTTTATATCCTCCACCATATGAGGATATATTGCAACACCTTGAAATATTGTTCTGCGACTCCATAAAGTATATATATTCTTGATCGTCGTGACATTATAAGACGATTTAGCCATGTCCGTCTATCTTGTATTCTCTCTTGGCAAAAATTAATCTCAATAAAATTTATGCAAATCAGTTAATATTTTGTTGTAGTCCCCGAGGAGAGGAAGCTCTCAAATATGGTAATTTAAACAATAAATACCACATTTTTCAGATGAAGAGTTTGTCTGAAGAATTTAAAGCCTAAAATTTGGCGTTTCGTTTTTTAATAATTTGCTTAAACAAAAAGGATCGTTCCATGATTTGTTCCATGTCCAATGATTTTTCCAGTAATAGAATTGAATGCAATCCATGGTGGAGGTTATATAAGATTCGGCATGGCCGAACTTAAAGCTTCTACCTGTTGAAACATAATTTTATTTTTTAACGACAGGGCCTACCCTCGCACCAAATTTCAAGAATAAAGCTTCAGTCGGTTGTCTGTTACGGCCTTTCATAATTAGGGTAACGATGTCTAGGTGACGCACATTGACATATTAAAATTACAAAACAAATGCCTCAAATCTTTATTTTAGGAAAAATATCGAATTTGCAGTGAATTATAAACATAAAGATATTTGCATATTTTTTGCATATGCACGATTAATGCAGTATGCATAAAATATGCAAAACAAATTAGGTGTATATTTAATTATTTTTGACGTAAAACATTTGTGTGTTATCGATTTAGCTGCACAACGATCCAATAAAAATATGCAATTGCATATATTCCGCTGTCTACTGATAACACTATGCAACAAAATATTTGTCGAAGGACTGTGCATAACATTTTCTGGTGTAATATGGTGTCCTAAACACAACTAAAATATTTAAAAAAAATTTATAGCAATTTTTTTTTAAATTTTTCTTTAAAATTCTCATTTTCTTGGATGGTGCCCTTAGAATTTGGACCATATTATTTTATATACCCTCACCTTAGAGAGGAGGATATATATTATTTATTACGAGCCAAAAGTGTAACACATGGAAGGAGTAACCTAAGACCGCAAGTATGTTTGGCGGAAATTCGTTTTGGGTCATTTTAAGTCATTTGAGCAATGTCCGTCCGTCTGTCTGTGTGACTGTATGTCTGTCTGCTGGATGGTGCGCACGATAACTCTCAAAAAGATTAAGCGATTGACGTAAAATTTGGTATGCTGTAATATTTTTCTCTATCTCCGGCTAAGTTCGAAGATGGGCCATATCGGCCCAATCCTTCTAGTACCTTCCCACATTTAGTGAAATATTGGTTCTTTAATAACTTCTATACTACTTACTCTAATATTCTGAAATTCCACAAATAGTATTAGTTTTTTAGTTGCAACCACCATGCAAATAAGGACGAAGTTGCAACGCCCCTTTTGGTACCTCCCACACAAATGTACAATTTTGCACCAAATTTAAATAGCTTATAACTGTAATAACTGTGTGTACAAATACTTTAAATTGTGTACAGTGTAATGCTTTTATAGTACCTATAGTCAAGAAAAAAGGGGGCGTTATTGGCCGGCAACTTTTGGTACCTCCCACACAAATGAACCAATTTGTACCAAAAGATTACAGTTTTTAACTTTAATACCAGTGCATACAAATACTTGAAATTTTGTACAGCGCTATGTTTTAATAGTATCTAGAGTCCAGAGAGTAGGCGTTATTAGAACCTCCGTTTTGGTACCTCACACACCAATATACCATTTTGCACCAAAAGTTATCTGCTTTTATAGTACCTACAGTTAAGTAAACAATTGGGTTCGATCGACTCGCCCCTTTTGGTACCTCCCACACAAATGAACCATTTTGTACCAAAGTTAACAGCTTACAAATGTAATACCAGTGCATACTTAAATGTTATTAAATGCAATTTAAGTTAATAATAATTGAATTAAAATAAAAAAATAAATAAATTTACGAATATTTTTTTGGGACTCAAGGTGAGGGGATTCATAAGTCGAATTATATTGAATTATATGCTCGATAAAGCCGGAATGCACTTAAAAAGGAACTTATAAGGACTACAAATGTTAATAATGACACCTTCATATGGACACAGAAGTTGAGCAACTGCCGTTAAAACTATTAAGGTCACTTACGTCTTTTTTTTTTCAAAGAAAAAAATCAAATTTTTTCTAGTTGTTTCAACGACAGTTACTAAACTTCCGTTTCTACCTTTAAGTGATGTTCTCAGCATTTCCAGCCCTCACAATTTCCTTTGATTTAAATTCTATTTTAAAAATAATATGGTCTAAATACTAAAAGTACATTCCATGAAAATTTGAATTTTAGAAAAAAAAATTGGTTTCATAAAATAATTTGCTTTAATCTGTAAAAAAAAATAGTTTTTAGGTCTCAGACACAAACAAAATTTGTTGCATAGTGTACTGCTCTCACTGATGATCTATCATTACATGTTGTGACTACGACGTTACATACATACATGCTTATATATGTCATGTGAATATATCTTTTTGGTTTTATGTCCATATATGCTGTGCAAATCTTCCTGTTTATGAAACAAAAAGTAACAGATATTCTTTGTGAGAGCTGTTAACCTCTTAAGGGATAAATGCTGTTTTTTGTTGCCTTTATTTATTAATGTAGGTTAAGGTTAGGGTGGCAGCCGTATTTTTTATACAAGCTCACATAGACCAGTTTAGGTCCCTAGTGTTACCACGGGCTGAAATGCCCCTCATCGAAACCAACCTGTTTGATATACATACAAATTTATCGATAGTACGAATATCGGTACTGGAAAGATCTGTTAGGCTGCCTAGAAAAGCCGACCCCAGAATGTCCAGTCATCGTTTACTCAGAGCGGGGCAGTCGCAAAGCAAGTGCTCAATGCTCTCCACTTCTTCCTCATCTCCACAGCTTCTGCAGAAGTCATTAGAGTCAATACCCAATCTTTTGGCGTGTTCGCCGATCAAGTAGTGTCCCGCCAGAACTGATACTAACGTAGACAATCTTTGCCTCTCTAGTGCGAGGAGATATTTTGATCTTCTCAGGTCATACCTTGGCCAGATTTGTCTAGCTACTCGGCAGGTGCCGATTTCTGTCCATCTTTCCTGGGACTGCCTGATTGCCTCTTGCCTAAGACAAAGCTTGCACATGGATAGTGGCGCACGAATATATGCAAATTCTTCGAGAATTTGTAATGTCGTCCCTTTCCTAGCAAGTTCATCGGCTTTGCAGTTCCCGGGATATCCCTATGCCCAGGCACCCATATGAAGTGTATATTAAACTGCTCAGCCATCTCGTTAAGAGATCTGCGGTAGTCGAGGGCTGTTTGTGAATTTAGGGATGTTGCCTCCAGAGAATGGATGGCAGCCTGGCTGTCCGAGTAGATTACAACGCCAGTACTATGTTGCGACTCAGCCTACTTCCCTTATTGTCATTATTTCGGCTTGATAAACACTGCAAATATCTGGTAGTCTGTGTATATCCAATCTAAGCTCTGCACAGTGTACTTCGAAGCCAACCTTTTCAACAAGCTTCGAACCATCCGTGTAAAAGTGGAGATGGTTTCTATTACCTGGCTTTCTTCCAACCCATTCATCTCTGGCGGGAATCATAGTGATGTAATTTCTCTCGAAGGTGTACACCGTTGGTATATAGTCCACTCGGACGGTTACCATAGCACTACACTTTGATATCCTCATGTGACAGTAGTTTTTGTACCTCCACATTGATAGGCAGTTTAATTTTATTGCCGCTTTGGTGGCAACTTCTCTCTGTAGGGCTTGAAGAGACTCGGTCGCTGTAGTCCTTAAGGCTCCGCTTATGCTCAGGCAGGCTGTTCTCTGAACCTTTGTTAGTAGGTTGGTGATGGTTAGTTTGTCAGTTGCCGTCCACCATACCACAATGCCGCATAGCAGTATAGGACGAACTACTGCTATATATATCCAGCGGACGATTTTAGGATAGAGGCCCCACCGCGACCCTACAGCCTTTTTGCAGGAATATAAGGCGACGTTGGCCTTCCTCACACGTTCCAATACGTTAAGTCTAAATAACAGTTTTCTATCTACAATTATTATTCCTAAACAATTTTCACTTTCAGAAAAGACTAGATCTGTTCCATTTATCCGAGGTGGAGGGTGCACATGTGGGACTTTATTCATCCTAGTAAAGAGAACCAATTCTGTGTTGTTTGGGTTTACGCCCAAACCGCTGCTTCTGGCCCATCCAGCCAATTTGTTCAGAGCCACCTGTAGAATGTCTCGGAGGACGTTTTCGAATTTACCACTCACTGCGATTGCTACGTCGTCCGCATATGCCACGACCTTGCAGCCACAACGTTCTAGACCTGGCAAGATTTCATTCACCGCTAGGTTCCAAATTAGTGGAGACAGTACTCCTCCTTGTGGGGTCCCTCTGTTTACAAACCTTGTTAGAGTTGTGGACCCAAGACATGCTGTTATGCGTCTTCTGTTGAGCAGACTTTGGATTAGTCTAATCAAACTAGTGTTAACTTTTAGATGTGAGAGTGCCGCAATTACCGCATCTGAGTGAATGTTGTTAAAAGCCCCTTCTATGTCAAGAAATGCCACCATGGTGAATTCCTTGAAATGCAGGGACGATTCGATAGTGCTTACAAGTTCGTGCAGGGCTGATTCTGTAGACTTGCCCTTATTGTAGGCATGTTGGTTCCCCGACAGGAGTTTTGTATCCAGGTTTTCCCTAATGAAATGATCTAAAAGTCTTTCCAGACCTTTCAATAGGAAGGAGGATAGGCTAATTGGTCTGAAGTCTTTTGGCCTAGTGTGTGATATCTTCCCCGCTTTTGGTATGAATACCACTTTGGTATCCCTCCATCGATTCGGGATGTATGAAAGCCTGATACAGCCTATATAAATTTTCTCCAGCCGGGGGATAGTGTACTTTAACATTTTCTGCATTTCTGCTGGAGTGATGCCGTCCGGTCCAGGTGACTTGAAGGACTCAAACCTATTAATAGCCCAGCTTATTCTGGATCTCTCAGTCAACAGCTAGCGACGCTCGCAGTCCACTCGCACTCTTGTTGGTCCTGCTGATCCTCTGGTTCTGTTAGGGAGTTCCCCGGGAAATGTGTGTCGAGCAGTACATTTAGAGATTGCTCGCTGTTTTTTATCCAGTTGTCTGCCTCATCCTGCAAATACCCCACTGTTCAAGGAGAAGTGCATAATACCTTCCTCAGCCTTGCGGCGTCGGAGACCTTTTCCACTTCGCCACAGAAGGAATACCAAGAGCGTCTTTGTGCCTTCCTAAGCTCCTTATTATAGATCTTGAGTTGCCCTTTATATGCATCCCAATCATTAGCGACTTCAGTAGATTTCGCCTTGCCGTTAGCTCAGAAGTCCACCATTGAGGTTTAGTTTTACCCTTGTACCGTGTTTTTGGACAGGCTTCTTCAAGGGAACTATTGAATGATGTGGTGAAATGCTCGACCATATTATCCAGACCGGCTTTGTCATTCGGTTCATAAAGAAGTTTAGTGTTGAGGACCTCTTTAAAATTCTTCTCATACAGGTGCCACTTTGTCTTCCTCACATTTCTGTGGACAGCAGGTTTAGGCGCTTTTTCGGCGAGTTTGAACTCTATATAACGGTGATTTGAGAATGAGTGGTCGTCCAGTACATTTTACACAATAATTTTGTCTGACACCCGGTCAGTAGCAAACGTTACGTCTAGTACTTCTTGTCTGTCTTTAATTGTAAAGGTCGGATTATTACCTATGTTACAAATAGTTAGGTTGGTAGTTAGAATAAATTCAAGAAGCGAATCACCACTATTGTTTATATCCTTACTACCCCAGATAGTATGATGAGCGTTCGTGTCTGCGCCAACAATCAGCTCGACCTCGTCAGACGTTGCTTCTTCTACTACTTCCATGAGTCGACACTACAGCTTCATAAGGCAAGTAACTGGAGAACAACCGAACATATGCGATTACCGATCTCCAGACTAGCAGATGTTTGGTCTTTACCACTTAAATTAGCCAGGAGAAAGATACTTAGATCTTTCCTGGCCAAAATGCAGGTTCTTGTAGTGCCTTCACAGTTGGCCACAAGCAGTTTAAAGTTGGGTGTCCTGATACCGCACACCCTACTGCTCCTGCATCAGGACGCTGTCTACTGCACCTGTGGACAGGCGCAGCAATAGAGCCGCTGAGGCTGCTTTAGCGTGATGGAGGTTAATCTGTAAAATTCTTACCATCATTGGTAATTGACAGATTAACATCCACCCCGACAAGGGTGTTAGCGAATTCTTCGTCCGTATCATCGAGAAGCCTGTCCCTGCCAGATGCGTCAAAGAGTCCGGAGACTCCCCTCAGCCCCTCTGTTCAGAAGTAGTGGTTTTGTCCTCAGAGTAGGACATTACAGATCTTCTGTTAGAGTTGGAGTTACCAGAAATAATGGGCGTGGAGACCTCCGCACTTCCAGAAAGCTGTGTATCAAACATGGTGGACGACTCACATTCCGCAGTGGGAACTATATCCTGCTGTATACCTTCAATAGTTTCGAAGTCATATTGTAGGGTTGCACTTGCACGTTGTATATGGGAGGTGGATTCAGCGTTAAGGATCAAATTGACCTGCCGATTTCTACCATCCGCCACACCCAGCAAGGTGGGTTCTCCAATTATGGGCGGGCAGACTTACAACAATGCGAATTGATAAATATGGGTATCCAATAAAAGGGGAGAATTCCCGCTATTTAATAAAATTTTTGGAAAAAAAATCCAAGGACGAAGGCTACAAAAAAATGTCCTTTTAAACTTTAATCCTTTAATATCCTTCGAAATTAATTAATTTTATTAAATGGCGGGAATTCTCCCCTTTCATTTGATACCCATATTTATCAATTCGCATTGTTGCAAGTGCAAATAAAAATATTTTAAAATTGTTATTCTTGAAATTTTCAAAGTCCTGTAAAAAGGACAAACGATCACGAAATAAAAAACTGAGTATGCAGCTTATCTACTGTTGGGCTATAGTTTCATTCCTATATAGTCTCGTTCTTGGGAGGGAAGTCGTGTCGCACAGTGTAATAGTTTTTCGCGAGGAATATTTTTCTCGGAGACGCTATCTGAAAATGTTGACGATATATATGACATTTGACATATGTTAAGATTTGATTGCAATTTTTCATGGGTAAGGGGGTGAAAAGCGTGGACGACTGTTTTGAGAGAAATAATTTTTCAAAGGTTCCCTTTATTTCGTTGTTTGGACTGATGCATGTATTCCGAAGTATTCTATTTCAAAATCTCCACTAAAGCAATTAACCTCTCTGATTTCCCAGTAAACTTTATGGTTGAATATGGCGAAAACAAGAACTAGCATAGAAAAACGGCTAATACCACTGTATTCAGCATGGTCGAAATATGTCTATAGGGTCTCCTTTCTGTTACACTTTCAAAGTGTTAATTTCGAGCGCAATGTATTTAATTGATATATTTTTTTGATAAATGAAAAATGCTGTGAGTTACCTTGTTGTAGTAAGTCAAAAGACGGCCTTGTAAATATCCCACAGTCCTACTCTGATTAAGTTGCCTGATTAAATTCTACGATGTTAAAAAGTATATAGAATTGCATCTAATCCGATCCGGTAATATTCGGTAAATCCCTCCCCTATTCCTGAAAAAATGGGGCCCATGGTTTGATATAGTTCTCGTGTATGGACTCCATCCGTTTTGACTTTATAACGTTTTAGATGCAACATAGTACAATCGCAATGACTGAAAAATTACAGATTGTATTTTATCCCTCGAACATAGAATGGAAATATTGATCTTAGAACCTATAAATAATACATATTCGAGACCGTCGAAAATTCTAAAACGAAGTATCCATATTCGTCTGTACCTCTGTCTGTTTGCCTCTCTGTTGAAAGCACGCTACCATCCGTAATAACCAAGCTAGGATGATAAAAATTGCCAGAAATATTTATTCCCATCCATGGTGGAGGGTATATACGATTTCGTTCAACCGAACTTCCCGTCATTCTTATGTTTCTATTGCTATTTTATATGTTCATATTCTAAAAATATATTTTGATTATTTCCCATTTGGATCTACATTTTCTTATAGCAAACTTCAAATGGTTTTGAACCCGTTTGTAGCACTTACAATGAAGGCGTTTTTTTCATATTTAATATTATTCTCAAATTATTTTCCTGCTAGTAAATTATATTTTTTTTCAACGAATTTAAAAGTCTGATACGTTTTATTTGATATTGCATTTTTCGCTTTCCGGTTGCCACTCTACAGGAAATTAAAATGCAAATGACTTATGCTAAAGGAATGAAAAATACGAAATGTTATTTAAAAAAATCCACGTAAACATGTTTATAGGACTTCCTGTGATATTGCCAGGATGTATGAAATAATATCAGGAAATTCTCGTTGAGGCAGGGATGAAAGGAAAATTTATTTAAATTAAAACTGGTACAGGAAATTATTTTGCGCATTAATTCAATGGAAGTTACGCCATACAATTATTAAAAAAAAGTCACAGCAAAATATAGTTTTTTTGTGATTTTAAAAAATCACTCCATTTGTCTTTAGCCATTCAACTTCCTGCCCTAAAGTATGCATTAAATTGTTATAAAACGACATCCCTATAAATATACAACAATCTGAAAAATTCCATTATTTCAATTGAGCACATTGTAAACGTGCACTGAACAAACGAAATAAATCACGGTATCACAAAACAAGGATCTTCTAGCATTAAGTATACAGGTATGCTTATGGAATGTAGTGAGTTGGTGTGTTCCAGTTCCTTAAAATATGCTTTTCTCAGTTTTGGAGCATTCTTCAACATTCGAGACGTGTTTTCCTCTCTCCCGCATATTTTGCTTATTTTATCAGAAATGCTATAAGTCAGTCACAAACAAAAAACTTCATAATAAATAATTTTATTTAAAGCAAAGGAAGGATGACAAAAACCTGAATTTGGAACGATTATTATGTGGTCTACACTTCGGGCACTAAGGGTACGAGCATCAAATTTCAAATGACCTTTAAAATAATCTAGTCGTGGTGTTGTTAAATCCTGAAGCTAGCAGATAATACCTAACATTAATATATATATATATATATATATCAATTCTACCCTCATTACTTATACATGCAGAGAAGGTCAGGGGTCACTTTAACCATTTATTGAGGACATAAATGGCATTTGTTTCTAATAACTACTAAGTCGAGTTAGGTCATTTTAGATATTGTTTGTATAAATGTTATTTGTCCATGATTTTTCGACTGGTTTAATTTAAGCATTAATAACACTATCCTACAGCATTTTTGGAACAGAGTAGCGACTCTATAATTCTGAAAGGGAATGTTGAATTGATTATTTTTGAAGAACAAACTTATGTCCATCTGGTCTGAGGTTTTTTCACAGTGGGTCAAAGTTTTCTATTTTTGGTTGAAGGGAGCATTATACTAAATGAAAAAAATCTGTTACTTAATGTCTGAAAGATTTCTTATTGTCAGAATTATGTAGTGGAATTTTATGAGGATCATTTTTGTGAAAGATCTTAACCCTCTAGCTCCCTTCTTAATGGGTCAATTCGGCATTTTTTCAAAAAAATCAAAAAAGTCCTTTCAAAAAGGACATTTAAGGATTAAAATATATAGCTCTTTACGCTTTATTAGCAAAATTACATGCCAAATTATACAAATAAATAATGTAATGTAAATTTGAACTGTTTATTTTGAAATAAACTCGATTCACCATTAGAAAGAGAGAGTTAATGGAACTAGAATGCGAAAATTTTCAGTGTATATAGAAACATTGAAGTCTTGAGATGTCAGTCTTCGGTGATCAGCTGAACTGACAACGTGTAAATATTTGTTTGCACTGATATTTTTCATTAAAACTGAAGTAAATCTGTTGTAATAAAAAGTGTTACAAAACATAAAACTTGAACTGCGGTAATGCCTGACCACAAAAGTGGTAAATGGGGTAACAGCCATAAGTACAAATCTATGAGAACCGGTGGGATAAAATGGAAAAAAATGGACATAATTCTGCCATTTCAAAACCACTTATCGTAGGTGTGTATACAAGAGGTGTTAGAGAGTTTATGTTCGGAACTTGGGCCCCCTATCTCATACAGGGGCGGAGCTACTGGACCCTAAAGATGACCACCTCGGGTATACAAAATTTCCATCGGCTTCTAACTTTTGAATGGAGTGTCCGGTTTCGTTGGATACTCCTAAACCAGACCTATAATAAACATTTTATAGGTTGAAGATATCTTGAATAGTTTCCGAGATATGTGGATTTTAAATTTGAATTTGTCATTTTTTTGTTGTTCGCGTGTTTTTTTATTGATTGCCAATAAAATTTACAATATCATGAAAAAAGAGCCGATAAAATATGTGAAGAAATAAGAAAGTTATGGCCCTATAAAGTCATATTTTTGAAAAAAAATTAATTTTTGGAGATTTTTTTGGCGAAAAAAGTCCAATTCGTATTTAGGTCTTGTAGAAAAAGTTTGTTACACAAGTTTCGTAGAATCTGCTAGAGAAAATCCGAAGCCAAAATTTTAATTGGTGTAATTGCCACCCTTCTGCGATTTGGACCTTTTTTACATAAACTTCAAAAGTTTGATAGATTTTCTCCAATCGCAAAGCTAAATTGTTAAATTTTTCTTTTTATTTATTTGTATTAGGGTGTAACAAAATCGACTGCAAATGGGAATCCCGAGCGCGGCTTTTCATATCGAAGATATAGGACTAAAAGTAAAAATCTCATTTTTTTGGGAATTGAGGGATTTTCCATTGGAAATTTTCACATGTTGCGTTTGATTATTATTTCTAATATCAAAATAAAGAAATTAAAAAAAATCATCGAAATATATACATTTTTAAGAATTTTATGTCGTATTTACGTTTCTGTCCATATGCAAATTTTAAATTTTCCCTACCTTCTTGTACTTATTAGTTATTATATCAGTCAATATGCACTGATTTCTTGTAGATCACATGTTTTTATCAAACAATAATAAAAGATTTACCTTTCAGAAAATATTGTGTTGTGGCACTATTTCTAGGAAACCCTTAATCATTGACAGGTATAACCAGTAAGGAAAGGCAGAAAGTCGGGCGGGGCCGACTATATAATACCCTACACCTCCCTAACAATGCGATAAGGGTCATTGCGATAATAATTTGTAATAATTGGTAAATGGGTAGGAACATATTATCTAATTCTGAAACGATAATCGCTAAATTAAGCAATATTCGTTACTAAATTGAGACATCTTTCTGGAAAATTTTAATTATCGGAAGTAAAGTACAACTTCTATAGCGCTTTGAAACCAAATCAGGAGGAACATATATATGGAGGTTATATGTATATAAATCTGAACCGATTTTCCCTGAATACTCATTCATGTAAAAATACCTCTTTCTGTCGAATTTCGTACTGATCGGATATAAACTACAGTCTCCACAGCGCTTACATGTCAAATCGGGGGAAACATATATGCGGGGGCTATATCTAAATCTGAACCGATTTGCTCCGAATTTGGCAGTATTCCTTCGAGTAATAAGAAACCTCTTTCTGCCGAATTTCGCACTGATCGGATATAAAATACAGTTTCTACAGCGCTTACATGTCAAATCGGGGGTAACATATACGAGGGTATATGGGGGCTATATCTAAATCTGAACCGATTTTCTCCGAATTTAACAGTGTGCATTCATATAATAAGAAAACTCTTTCTGCCGAATTTCATACTATTCGGATATAAAATAATGTTTTTACAGCGCTTACATGTCAAATCGGTGCTAACATATATATGGGGGCTATATCTAAATCTGAACCGATTTTAGCCAAATTCAATAGGGATCGTCCTTCGGCAAAAAAAAAATATGTGTAAAGTTTCGTCGAGATCGGACCACAATTGCGACCTCTCCTTTGATTACAAGACTCAGAAATGATTCTGAGTCGATCGGTATAATAAACGATGGGTCTATTTTGGCTCCTTTTTGGTGTTACAAACAAATGCACAAAGTATTAATACCCTGTACCACAGTGTGTGTAAAAAATATTTTGCATATAGACAGAAACGCAAATACGGCATAAAATTCTTAAACATGTATATATTTCGACGATATTTTTTTTAAAGTTCTTTATTTTGATATTAGAAATAATAATCAAACGCAACATGTGGAAATTTCTAATGGAAAATCCCTCAATTCCCAAAAAATACATCAAAAATCCCCAAAAATGGGATTTTTACTTTTAGTCCTATATCTTCGATATGAAAAGCCGCGCTCGGGATTCCCTTTGCAGTCGATTTTGTTGCACCCTAATACAAATAAATAAAAAGAAAAATTTAACAATTTAGCTTTGCAATTGGAGAAAATCGATCAAACTTTTGAAATTTATGTAAAAAAAGGTCCAAATCGGAGAAGGGTGGCAACCACACCAATTAAAATTTTGGCTTCGGATTTTCTTTAGCAGATTCTATGAAACGTCTCCTTTAAAATGAATATAAATTTGATATACTTTGCGTAACAAACTTTTTCTACAAGACCTCCAAAAATGAAATTTTTTCAAAAAATTTATTTTATAGGGCCATAACTTTCTTATTTCTTCACATATCTTATCGATTATTTTTTTCATGATATTATAATTTTTATTGGCAATCTATAAAAAAACACACGAAAAAAATCGGTAAACTTTTGACTGAGATATTGGCTAAACTCGAAGGCAAAGTCGGCAAAAAAATGAAAAATTCAAATTTAAAATCTACATATCTCGGAAACTATTCAAGATATCTTCAACCTATGTTTATTGTAGGTCTGGTCTAGGAGTATCCACAGAAAAAAGCCACTAAAACCGGAAACTCCATTCAAAAGTTAGAAGCCGATGAACATTTTGTATACCCGAGGCTGTCAACATTAGGGCCGTAGCTCCGCCCCTGTATGAGATAGGGGGCCCGAGTTCCGAACTTAAACTCTCTAACACCTCTTGTATACACACCTAAAATTTCATCGCCATACGATAAGTGGTTTTAAAATGGCAGAATTATGTCCATTTTTTTTAATTTTAGCCCACTGTGCGGTGTTGTGTCTCACGCTAGTAACAGATTCCAGCCGCTCTCCGACTTAGATTCATCATCAGATGACGAAGAGATAGTGCAAGCGAAAGAAAAAAAAACCACCGGTTATTATGGATAGTGCTCATGAGTTTACTTCCGTACTAAACCAAATTGGTAAAAAATATAAATATAAACGAATGTCGATTGGCACAAAAGTCATCTTCTAATCTTCTTTATTATATAATGATTTGTTAAAAAAACTTAAGATACTTAACTTAACACACACGAAAAAAGGATACAAAACACTTTAAAGTGGTATTGTTTGGACTTCAAAAATTGCCTGCAAAGAAATCTCAGACGAATTCATCTTGTCCCAAAATATTCACGCCGCACAATGGGAAAAAATGGGTAAATACGCGCGAATAGCAGTATTTTTAATCTCACGACTATACCGTTAGAGATAGAATCCAACGGTTTGGACCATCTTCAAGAGAATTCTTTGGAGAATAATTTGGTGTAGCCAGATTTTTCTTACTGTTACCATTTATCGCACAGTGGGACTTCAAAATCGACTTTGTGGAAATTAGTGTAAAACTCCGAATATCGTGCCAAATTCAGTGATCTCGATTTTGAATTAAAGCTGACAAAATTTAGTTTAAAATCTGATTCAGGTGCTTGATTGTGTGTTGCTGCGTTTTAAAATAATAAATAGAATAAAATTGTGGGCTGCAATATTTTTGAAAGCTGCAATTTTTCTATAATGTACTTTACACAATGGTTCGTAGACTGATAATAATAGAAAGTTAAATTAAAAACAAACAAGTAAAAGCGTTAAGTTCGGCCATGCCGAATCTTATATACCCTCTACCATGGATAGCATGTGGCCTCACAAAATAACTCAAACCTAAAGAAAATAACACCGAAAAACACAAAAAAAATATAGTAGATGAGAACAGTAGGAATCATATAGTAGATGAGAACAGTAGGAATAACAACTATATAGATGATATATATGGAGCTATATCTAAATATGGACCGATATGGCCCATTTGCAATCCCAAACAACCTGGAACTATAAGAAGTATTTGTACGAAATTTGATCAACCTAGCTCTATTATTGCGGACTGTAGCGTGATTACCACAGACGGACGGACAGACGGACATGGCTAAATCGTCTTAGAATTTACGACGATTAAGAATATACGAGTATATACTTTATGGGGTCTCAGATCAATTTTTAGAGGTGTTACAAACGGAGTGACAAAATTAATATTCCCCCATCCTATGGTGGAGGGTATAAAAATAGTCGGTCCACCCTAATACACACAAACTGCGGCAGCGTATATATTTTATTGTAACTATATTTTTATAGGTTTTGTAGAAAAGGTGAAGTATAAAAATTACTATAATCCTTATAATATTAACAAGATCTCTATTTTTAATCGTACTTGATAAAACTTGCAGCCGCGTGTTAATACATTTATTCTAGTCCGTTCAGTGCCCTTCGTAATTTTTATCCGATTTTGCCGAAATTTCACAAACGTTATTTTTTTTAACCAAGAAAATCAGTCCATATGTTTAGGGAAAATCGGTTCATAGATTGATATAGCTCCCACACATATTTTCTATATTTAAAGAAAAAAAACACATTTTTAAAGTACAAAAATCTGCCATAATCGCAAAAAGTCGCAGATAAACTAGGTGCCGTTGGATTCATTTCTAAGTCACCTCTATTCTCTATGTCATATGGTAGTGATCCCACGTGATCCAAAAAAGTTGTATTCCATTTACTGTGGATAATTTTTTTGAAAAACAAAAAAAAACTGTTTTTTACTTTGAAATATCTCTTCATTGGAAGGCGTTAAAAATACGTTTTATACACAACAATTAAGACGAATAGTACCTTATTCATCTTATCGAATTTCAGCAATAAACGCGAATTCTACAAGCATTTTAGTATATGCATTTTATCATCGCAATGCTATTTGCATTAATTAGTAAAAAAGACAAACTTTGAATGGTTATTACTCGAAATCGCCTAGAGATATTTTCATAAAATTTGTAGGGATTTTCATTAAATGTTATCCTCAATAAAATAACACTCCCAAAAAATTGATTTTTAAAAGATGATTTCAAAGTCCTATGCGCGAATATTTCATCATAATTTCCCATCGTGCGCCGTGAGTGTAAAAGAAATTAAAACACAACGTTCTAACGCAAATGATGCATTATATATAATTGAATTTAATCGAGAACAAATATCAAAAAGGGAAGTGAAGAAAATTCGATATTTGTATGACATTTCTGTATACTGGAGGTCTCCATTGAAGGGTAACAAAGGTCCAACTCAATGCAGTAAATGCTCTATGTATGGCCCTGGTGCCAGAAATTGTTTCCGTGGAGAAGTATGTCCGACCAGTGCCGGCAATCACGACCTTTCCATGTGCACTTTGAATAAAACTCAAAGCAATGGTCCTGTAGTGTACAAATGTTATAACTGTTTGACTAAAAAATACAGCAATTTTAATCATAGAGCTGATGACCCCCGATGTCCATGCCGTAAAGATTATATGAAAATTCGCCAACGTTTGACCTCAAGATCTGGTGGTGCTTCACACATTCGTCCACAAACAGCTGATTTTGCATACAACGTGGAAGACCATCCACAGCTGTCCTCTAGAGAACATATGCCGCAAACGACAAGAACACATGATCCAACCAGAAGATACGATTCAACCCGAACACCTGACCCAACTAGAACACATTATCGATTCAATCAAAATAAACGGCTATATTCTGACACAGTACAACTCAGCTGTAGTACTGGAGATAACATATCAAATGATCGTTTGTTACAGATTTTTTCGATGCCGTTGATGCTTTGCAGAGGTGCAAAAATAAATATGATAAATTGAGAGTGTTAGGTATGATGCTACAACATGCAATATAATCATATGCACAAAGACATGCTACATGTTATGCACTGGAATGCTCAAGGCATAACAACTGAATCTAGTATCTCACAATTAGATCACTTTCTGAACATACAACTTTTTGACATTCTTCTGTTGTTTTTAAGCAATCGATCGTCCATAGTAAATATCGAATCATATTACTCTTCCGAAAGAGCTATACCGGCGGGTGTTCCACAAGGTTCTGTTTTATCCCCTTCGCTTTACTCAATTTATACAAGCGATTTTAAAATTCGAGAAAACAGTGAAGCAGCTTTTTATGCAGACGACAGTGCCATAATATGTTCTGGAAAAATTTCAAATGCTATTATCAATCGTCTGCAAGAATCCCTAAGAACAACTTAAAACAATTTTAGTAAGTGGATAATAAAAGTAAATGATACAAAAACGCAGGCTATCATTTTTCCTTTCCACAAGTCCCCGAAACGGATTCCAACTTTGGGTCTGGATTTCCAGGGAAACATAATTGAAATTAAAGATGAAGTGAAATATCCGGGTGTGACGTTGGAAAAAAACAAACTTTTAAACTACATGTCCAGAATATTTGCGATAAAGCAATAAAATGTGGTCGCGCATTACATCCACTTCTTCTGAATAGAAGATCAACTTTAAATGAACAAAACACGATTTTATTGTATAAAATGTGCATTCGTCCCATTCTGACATATAGCTCTCAAGTGTGGTTCGACAAAACGGCTAAGACGCACACCAAAAAGTTGCAAATAATACAGAACAAAAACTTAAAAATTATCTACAATCTACCACAGAGATACTCAACACATCAGCTACACAACAGATTTGGTCATTTAATGGTGAACTCATTCATACGGAATCTGACACTGTCCTATCGTGAGAGATGCAGAAGGTCAACTTTTAATATAATAAGAAATCTGGTTTAACACTCGCTTTTGCTACTTTCATAATAGTTCGTGATTAACAATTTTCTTATGCACTTTTTTAATAATTTGTAAGGTTTTTTAGTACCATTTTTCCTTAAACTGTGATAATATATATTAGTATTTCCTCCAAAAATTTTAAATTGATTTCAATTGCTGTAATACTTTTAAGTAAAATCTTATAACATTGTACATATTAAAATTGCATCAACAAATAAAAATTTAAAAAAAAAAATCTTGAGATGAACTGAATTAAGTAAATAATACATATGGCATTTCCAGAGAAAGGTCCACCACGATGAGAAAAATAAAAGTTGATAAACTAATGTTTTTATACCCTACACCACACTGTGGTACAGGGTATTATAAGTTTGTTTCACGGCAGATGTTTGTAACACCTGAAAATAACACAGCTAGACCCACCTTAAAGTAAACCGATCGACTCAGAATCACTAGCTGAGTCGATTTAACGATGTCCGTCCGTCCGTCCGTCCGTCCGTCCGTTCATGTAAAGCTGTTCGTCGACTACAGGTCGCAATTTCACTCCGATCGTTCTGAAATTTTGCAGTTTAGAGTATTTCGCGGCTGTTAAGATCGCTATTGAATTTGGTTGAAATCGGTTCAGATTTAGATATAGCTCCCATATATATCTTTCGTCCGATTTGGCCCTTTAGTCCTATAGAAGCTGTATTTTACATCCAATCGTTTTGAAATTTAGAATGGTAGAGTTTCTTGATCCATGAACCAACATTGCCGAATTTGAAGAAAATCGGTTAAGATTTAGCTATAGCTCCCATATATATGTTTCGTCCGATTTGGCCCATTAGTCCTATAGAAGCTGTATTTTACATCCGATCGTTTTGAAATTTAGAATGGCAGAGTTTCTTGATCCATGAACCAACATTGCCGAATTTGAAGAAAATCGGTTCAGATTTAGATATAGCTCCCATATATATCTTTCGTCCGATTTGGCCCCTTTAGTCCTATAGAAGCTGTATGTTACATCCAATCGTTTTGAAATTTAGAATGGTAGAGTTTCTTGATCCATGAACCAACATTGCCGAATTTGAAGAAAATCGGTTAAGATTTAGCTATAGCTCCCATATATATGTTTCGTCCGATTTGGCCCTTTAGTCCTATAGAAGCTGTATTTTACATCCGATCGTTTTGAAATTTAGAATGGTAGAGTTTCTTGATCCATGAACCAACATTGCCGAGTTTGAAGAAAATCGGTTAAGATTTAGCTATAGCTCTCATATATATGTTTCGTCCGATTTTGCTCTTTAGTCCTGTAGAAGCTGTATTTTACATCCAATCATTTTGAAATTTAGAACGGTAGAGTTTCTTGATCCATGAACCAACACTACCGAATTTGAAGAAAATCGGTTCAGATTTAGCTATAGCTCCCATATATATGTTTTGTCCGATTTGGCCATTTAGTCCTATAAAAGCTGTATTTTACACCCAATCGTTTTGAAATTTAGAATGGTAGAGTTTCTTGATCCATGAACCAACATTGCCGAATTTAAAGAAAATCGGTTAAGATTTAGCTATAGCTCCCATATATATGTTTCGTCCGATTTTGCTCTTTAGTCCTGAAGAAGCTGTATTTTCATCCAATCATTTTGAAATGGTAGAGTTTCTTGATCCATGAACCAACACTACCGAATTTGAAAAAAATCGGTTAAGATTTAGCTATAGCTCCCATATATATGTTTCGTCCGATTTGGCCATTTAGTTCTATAGAAGCTATATTTTACATCCAATCGTTTTGAAATTTAGAATGGTAGAGTTTCTTGATTCATGAACCAACATAGCCGAATTTGGAGAAAATCGGTAAAGATTTAGCCATAGCTCCCATATATATGTTTCATCCGATTTGGCTCTTTAGATCCAATCGTTTTTTTACCCTACACCACACTGTGGTACAGGGTATTATTTAAGTATAAAATGTCCCAAAAGTATATTTATGTAAATAATTTATACATGAATTACAAAATTTATATATGCGAGTTATTCAATATTAGGAGAGTGGTGTAGGGTATTATATAGTCGGCACCGCCCGAATTTAGCCTTTCCTTACTGGTTTTCTTTTATATTGTTAAAGAAATATTTGAATTTAAAGAATATAATGAGTTTACAGCGTATTTTTATTTTTGTCGTGAAATATTTGAACAGAAAGTCACAAATATTTTTTTTTTCATTTTTGGCCCCTTTAAGTGCTGGTTTTACATTTCACTGTTATTTGTTATATATTCGTTTTATGGTTACAATCTTCGTTAAAGATCTTTGTACCAACAACAAACTATTAGGAAAATAGAAACAGAGATAAAGCAAAAATCGACTAACGGTGAATTTGTATGTTTCTTTCACCTGCTATTTTGGTGTCACGTTCGCGATAACAAAACGCAGTTTTGTATCAGAACTGCTCATCCAGTCGAAGCAAGTAATTGAAAATTTATATTCAAACAAAGTTAATTGTGCTTAATTAATAAAAAACAAAAATTGTTTGCTGTTGCTTTTAAGAAAGCTTTAATTTTAATCAAAAGTTTGTCGCGTTCGCCATCTTAGTTGGACATATTAGAAAAAAAAAATTTTTTTTTCATATTTGCTTACTTTTTGTGCGGATGAGTAAAAATAATAATAAAGAAGCATCACGACGACATTTGGAAAACATTAAAACAGAAAGAAATTAAATTAAAAAAATTAAATTAAAAAAAATAAATTAAATTAAATTTACAAAAATTAAATTTAAATTTAAACCAGTAAGGAAAGGCTAAAGTCGGGCGGTGCCGACTATATAATACCCTACACCACTCTCCTAATATTGAATAACTCGCATATATAAATTTTGTAATTCATGTATAAATTATTTACATAAATTTACTTTTGGGACATTTTATACTTAAATAATACCCTGTACCACAGTGTGGTGTAGGGTAAAAAAACGATTGGATCTAAAGAGCCAAATCGGATGAAACATATATATGGGAGCTATGGCTAAATCTTTACCGATTTTCTCCAAATTCGGCTATGTTGGTTCATGAATCAAGAAACTCTACCATTCTAAATTTCAAAACGATTGAATGTAAAATATAGCTTCTATAGAACTAAAGGGCCAAATCGGACGAAACATATATATGGTAGCTATAGCTAAATCTTAACCGATTTTCTTCAAATTCGGTAGTGTTGGTTCATGGATCAAGAAACTCTACCATTCTAAATTTCAAAATGATTGGATGAAAAATACAGCTTCTTCAGGACTAAAGAGCAAAATCGGACGAAACATATATATGGGAGCTATAGCTAAATCTTAACCGATTTTTGTTAAATTCGGCAATGTTGGTTCATGGATCAAGAAACTCTACCATTCTAAATTTCAAAACGATTGGGTGTAAAATACAGCTTTTATAGGACTAAATGGCCAAATCGGACAAAACATATATATGGGAGCTATAGCTAAATCTGAACCGATTTTCTTCAAATTCGGTAGTGTTGGTTCATGGATCAAGAAACTCTACCGTTCTAAATTTCAAAATGATTGGATGTAAAATACAGCTTCTACAGGACTAAAGAGCAAAATCGGACGAAACATATATATGAGAGCTATAGCTAAATCTTAACCGATTTTCTTCAAACTCGGCAATGTTGGTTCATGGATCAAGAAACTCTACCATTCTAAATTTCAAAACGATCGGATGTAAAATACAGCTTCTATAGGACTAAAGGGCCAAATCGGACGAAACATATATATGGGAGCTATAGCTAAATCTTAACCGATTTTCTTCAAATTCGGCAATGTTGGTTCATGGATCAAGAAACTCTACCATTCTAAATTTCAAAACGATTGGATGTAACATACAGCTTCTATAGGACTAAAGGGCCAAATCGGACGAAAGATATATATGGGAGCTATATCTAAATCTGAACCGATTTTCTTCAAATTCGGCAATGTTGGTTCATGGATCAAGATACTCTGCCATTCTAAATTTCAAAACGATTGGATGTAAAATATAGCTTCTATAGGACTAAAGGGCCAAATCGGACGAAAGATATATATGGGAGCTATATCTAAATCTGAACCGATTTCAACCAAATTCAATAGCGATCGTAACAGCCGCGAAATACTCTAAACTGCAAAATTTCAGAACGATCGGAGTGAAATTGCGACCTGTAGTCGACGAACAACTTTACATGGACGGACGGACGGACGGACGGACGGACGGACATCGTTAAATCGACTCAGCTAGTGATTCTGAGTCGATCGGTATACTTTAAGGTGGGCCTAGCTGTGTTATTTTCAGGTGTTACAAACATCTGCCGTGAAACAAACTTATAATACCCTGTACCACAGTGTGGTGTAGGGTATAAAAATTAACAAACATGTGTTCCTTATTATTATTATTATTATTATTCTTACATTTGTAAGTGTAGAAGTTATACTTTTGTTTTTCTAAATGCAATTATTACGTGAGAGAAATAATGTCGCGTTAGGAATGTCGCGTGCGGAATTTACACTAAGAGCGGCAAAAAAAATCCAATATATATATTTTAACATGACAACCTCTAATTAAAAACTACATTAGTCTATTTTAGTTTAAAAAAAATTGCATTTCAAAATTCTGTTTCAATACGCAGATTTTTGAATATTTCTATATGCAGTCGAAAAAGAGTTCTATTTTTTGTCGCGTTCGGGATCCCATGTTTTTTGCCAATATATCAGAAAGCAACAAATCGACCAAACCTGCCTTTTGCCCTAAATATAGTGCTACTAAAATGCTATCGAAAAATGTATACAACAAAAAAAAAATTGTTAGATTTCTTTATTTTGTTTCACTTTAAAGGCGTACGAATGTCGCGTTCGGCATCCTGGAAATACCCATATCTAGTATTCACATAGCCTTTTAACGATACTAATCTTAGTTAAAAACAGAATGGCGTTTACTCCACTTTCAATTTAAACAGTTCATTTAAAGTCGTGATAAATTAAAATATGTTTAACGAAGTCTGAGTGCTAAAGCTTTTATTAAGAAATTACGAGAAATATTGGTAACATCTTCATAAATTTTTTAAAAGTGTGTATTTTTGTTGCTTCAAAGTTTTCGAGTAAAATGAATTTGGTAAATATATGGTATCTATGGTAAATAGTTAGATAAGTTATTACCTATATTGTAAATATATATAAGGGAAATTAAAAAACCTTTTTCATATTTTTATTTTGGCCATATTGTTTAGGATGTACCACAAGGGGTATGGCAATAACGCCAATTTTTCAATAGACTATGGGTACTAAATAAAACGTATTATACTGAACAAAATTTATATATAAAACCAGTAAGGAAAGGCTAAAGTCGGGCGGGGCCGACTATATAATACCCTACACCACTCTCGTAATATTGAATAACTCTGATATATAAATTTTGTAATTCATGTATAAATTGTTTACATAAATTTACTTTTGGGACATTTTATACTTAAATAATACCCTGTACCACAGTGTGGTGTAGGGTATAAAAACGATTGGATCTAAAGAGCCAAATCGGATGAAACATATATATGGGAGCTATAGCTAAATCTTTACCGATTTTCTTCAAATTCGGCAATGTTGGTTCATGGATCAAGAAACTCTACCATTCTAAATTTCAAAACGATTGGATGTAAAATATAGCTTCTATAGAACTAAAGGGCCAAATCGGACGAAACATATATATGGGAGCTATAGCTAAACGATCGGAGTGAAATTGCGACCTGTAGTCGACGAACAACTTTACATGGACAGACGGACGGACGGACAGACATGCTTAAATCGACTCAGCTAGTGATTCTGAGTCGATCGATGTTATTTTCAGGTGTTACAAACATCTGCCGTGAAACAAACTTATAATACCCTGTACCACAGTGTGGTGTAGGGTATAATTACATAATAGTATTTATACCCTACACCACACTGTGGTACAGGGTATTATAACTTTGTGCATTTGTTTGTAACACCTAAAAGGAGAAGAAATAGATCCATCGTTTATTATACCGATCGACTTAGAATCACTTTCTGAGTTGATTTAGCTATGTCCGTCTGTCTGCGCATGTATTCTTGTAATCAAAGTACAGGTCGCAATTATGGTCCGATCTCGACGAAACTTTACACATATATTTTATCCAAGTACGATCCCTATTAAATTTGGTTAAAATCGGTTTAGATTTAGATATAGCCCTCATATATATGTTAGCCCCGATTTGACATGTAAGCGCTGTAAAAACTTTATTTTATATCCGATCAGTATGAAATTCGGCAGAAAGAGGTTTCTTATTATATGAATGAACACTATGTCCGTCTGTCTGTCTGTCTGTCTGCGCATGTATTCTTGTAATCAAAGTACAGGTCGCAATTATGGTCCGATCTCGACGAAACTTTACACATATATTTTATCCAAGTACGATCCCTATTAAATTTGGTTAAAATCAGTTCAGATTTAGATATAGCCCCCATATATATGTTACCCCGATTTGACATGTAAACGCTGTAGAAACTGTATTTTATATCCGATCAGTGCGAAATTCGGCAGAAAGAGGTTTCTTATTACTCGAAGGAATACTGCCAAATTCGGAGAAAATCGGTTCAGATTTAGATATAGCCCCCATATATATGTTACCCCGATTTGACATGTAAGCGCTGTAGAAACTGTATTTTATATCCGATCAGTGCGAAATTCGGCAGAAAGAGGTCTTTTTACATGAATGAGTATTCAGGGAAAATCGGTTCAGATTTATATATAACCTCCATATATATGTTTTTCCTGATTTCGTTTCAAAGCGCTATAGAAGTTGTACTTTACTTCCGACCATTAAAATTTTGCAGAAAGATGTTTCTTAATTTAGGAACGAATATTGCTTAATTTAGCGATTATCGGTTCAGAATTAGATAATATGTTCTACCCATTCACAAATTATTATCGCAATGACCTTTTGGCATTGTTAGGGAGGTGTAGGTGTATTATATAGTCGGCCCACCCAACTTTCTGCCTTTCCTTACTGGTTTTATTTAGTATAATGCTCCCTTAGGCCAAAAATTTAAAACTTTGACCCACTGTAAAAAAAAACTCAGACCAGCTGGACCATAAGTTTATTCTACATACTTCAAAAAATGTGGTAGAAAAAAAATTAAAAAAAAACTTTACCATAAAAAAAATTAGTTTTGGCTTTGAAAATAGTATGCCTCAATCTATTAAAAATAGTTTTTAGGTTCTCCAATTGCAATTTGTGGTGCTCTAAGTCCATTTTTTTAAAATCCAAAATCCACTTTCGAGTCGACCTACGACCTTGACCGATTCCCGATCCGACATACCGTTAAGGAGCTAAAGCAAAAATAAACTTTCCGTTCACATTTGAAAATGATGCTGTCCATTTTTTTTAAATCCAAAGAAAACACTTTCCAGTCGACCTACGACCTTGACACCCATGAGCAATATTTAGCTCTCGCTATCTTTTTGCCATTGACCGATTGTGGCTGCGTGCCACGCAGCAAATGAAACAATTGAATTGTTGCGAGAAAAGTTTGGAGATTCGATTATTTCAAGAAATTGCGATATTGAATGGCTTCCCAGAAGTTGTGATTTAACATCATTAGACTATTTCTTGTGGGGTTATTTGAAGTCATTGGTAAATAAACGATATACACCAGACCCTCTTCAAGCTTTACAAGTTAATATTAAACGTGCCGTTCATGACATACGACTTGATTTAGTGGAAAAAGTGCTCGAATATTGGGTTCATCAACTTTGTTCCTGCTGAAGAAGTCGTGGAGGCCATTTGAATGACGTTTTATTTAGAACTTAATTGTATCGATTGTATTTCACATTAAATAAAAAACTTTTGAATTTCCTTAACAAAAAGTGTGTTTTTTCAAACAAATCATATCACTCTTATTGGAAACCCCGTTATAAGTATTTTTTTGTTTTGCTACTTAAAAAAATTAAAAAAAAAAATAATAAAAAACTTTACCACAAACTTTTTTTGTTATGGTTTCATAAAATAGTATGCGTCAATCTGCACAAAAAAGGTTTTACGATCTCGGAAGCAAAACAAAAAAATAGTGTAATAATTTCCGATTATTCAGCTCTAACAAGATGGTAGTCTCAGCCCCAACATTAGATCTTCTATAAATAATACTGATTAACATTGTATCACAAAACCTTTATAAAAATGTTTTTCAGTTTTACTTTTGCGATTTCTTTAACACTTCACAAAAACAAAAAATCCTCTTTGGTTGCATGTGACCATTGCGTATGGCTCTTAAGCATCACCGGTGCTACTACAGATCTTGATTCTTCTTTTGTTCCATAATGACTTTTGTGATTTTAATGGTTCTGACACTTAAGTTTAAATTACACTTGTTGTAGAAGATATCCAGCTCAGGTCAGAAGAAAAAATAAAATAAAAACAAATGCCCGCAAAGTTTAAATCATTTTGTTTTCGGTCAACACAAAAGCCAACAAAAATCCTGCCAGAGACAATCTAATGTCAGTTGGAATAAAAGAGAATCAAAAGCGCTATTACTACTTGATTACGAATTCATTGTAAATTACTGCAAAAGTGCAAATGTGTTAATTCCACATAAGCTAAGAACTTCTCACAGTTGCTGTCATTCTTTTTATACCCTCCACCATAGGATGGGGGGTATATTCATGTTGTCACTCCGTTTGTAACAGCTCTAAATATTGATCTGAGACCCCATAAAGTATATATATTTTTAATCGTCGTAAAATTCTAAGACGATTTAGTCATGTCCGTCCGTCCCCCTGTTGTAATCACGCTACAATCTATAATACTTGAGCTAGGTGGCTGAAATTTGGTATATATACTTCTTATAGCTGCAGGTAACTTGGGATTGAAAATGGGCGATATCGGTCCATATTTAGATATAGCTCCCATATATAGCATCTAACTTGTTGTTAGTCCTACTGTTCTCATCTACTATGGTTTTTGGTGTTTTTCGGTGTTATTTTCTTTAGGTTTGAGTTATTTTGTGAGGTCACATGCTATCCATGGTGGAGGGTATATAAGATTCGGCATGGCCGAACTTAACGCTTTTACTTGTTTGAAATATCTTGCGAACAATCCAATCTTTATTGACATCCCCTATTGTCAACTTCATGTGCTCTCATTTACTCAAAACGGAAACGGATGTGAAGTGATACTCGTAATGTGTTACATTTGACACTTTACGTTAGATTTGATGTGGGTAAGTTAATGATATGTAATTTGAAGTATACATTTAGGTGGATATTCTGATAATGATGCACAGTGTGTGGATAACGTTTTATTTTGGAAATAGTTATAGATAACAAGTACGACTAAAGACTTTGAAATACTTTAGAATAATCTGTAATATGATTGTTTTGTTATAAACTTAAATTCAATGAGAATAGTTTATGGATGTTTGTAAAATTGGAATTGCTGTAAAGTGGCCTCATTTAATCAATTTTGAATTAGGACACTTTTGAAGTAAATAAGGGAACTGTTTACCCAACACCCCGCCGTGGTAGGGGTATTTTGACTTTGCACATTTGTTTGTAGTACCTTAAAAGAGAAGAGATATACCCATAGGTTACCAATCGGCATAGAATGAGTTTTTGAGCCGATTTCGCCTTTTGTGCCACTGTGCCATGTTGAATCCTTTCTGTACTACACTTAACCTATTTTTTGCCCCACCGTACCATATTTACGCATTTATTTCCTAAAGTACAATATTTAATAATTTTTAAACCAATGTGGCCCTAAAAGTTAGAACTTCGAAAAAAGATCTTCTTACATTAAGTTTATGTACCAAGAGTTACTCTCGCTGCTTGGTGACATATTTAATATTGTGCCATGTAAACTACAGCTTCCATAGGGGTAAAGAGGCAAATCGTGTGAAACATATGTATGGGAGCTATAACTAAATCTGAACCAATTCCGCTGTGTTTGTCCATGGACCACGAAACTATACCAAGCTAAATTTTAAAACGATTGGATCTAAACTGCAGCTTTTATGGGCCTAAAGAGCCAAATCAGACGAAGCATATCGCCGGTGCGCCGACAAAAACTCCTATGTGTAATTTTTCGAATTTTTTTTATTATCGAATTAGAACGTCCTAGCAGCAAAACGACTACTCACCAAAGCATTTTGCTCTATCTTGACCGGTTCCGAAGTTACCAAAAACTCCTATGTGTATCCCTCTATAGCAAAGCTCCGACAAAAACTCCTGTGTGTTTTAGCCACAGCCTGTCCCAAGGGATAGAAAGTTGGCTTAGATTCACGCCAAAAAACGGCTAATGAGGTTTTGTTCAGAATCATCTGTTCTATTCGACAATGAATAGATCAAAATTGGATCTGCTTCCATTCGCGAGTTATCGCGAAAACAGTACTTTTACTCAAAACAAACCTAATTGCATTGATTTGTAAAGAAAAACACGGAAAATTTGGAACTGTAACACAATTTCCTTTAAATACGATTATTTTTAAGACGCTTTGTTGGGTCCGCGACATTTGCAGTGTTTTTATATTGCGAATTTTGTGTAATCGGTGAAATCGACAAATTTTTCCAAAAATATTATACCGAATTTAATATGATTAATATATTTGCATTCTATAATCTTTGAGAAATAGATTAATATCAGCAATTTCGCAAAAAATATCCCTCGACGAATACATTTTGTACAAAAAAAAATTAGTTCGGAATTATTTTACTATATAATGCTATTATCTCGGGAATGAACAGTTCTGGGGAAAAGTAGTCAAAGGAAGTTTTGGAGATAAGCGAAAGGCCTACAACTCTTTCTTTAACAAACAAAATTTATAGTAAGTTGGTAAGGATTTACAGTGTGTTAAAACTTTTGTATACTTTTCCCTTTATATGAGGCATATTTTGATTTGACACATTGTAAATCCCTACCAAATTATTATATTTTTTTTTTTGTTAAAGAAAGACTTGTAGTCGTTTTTAATATCTCCCAAACTTTTTTCGAACACTTTTTCCTAGGACTGACCGTTCGCGTAAATATAGTTAAATAATTCTGAACTTAAATGTTTTTTTGTACGAAATGTATTCGTAGCGGGATGTTTAATGCGGAAATGCTAGTGCCAATCTATCCCTCAGAAATCATAGAATGTACATATATTAACTTTATTAAATTCGCAATAATATTTTTGTAAAAATTTAGCGGTGTAATTCGAATTTTTGGATTACAAAAATTTCGCTATTGAATAATATAGCAAATATCGCGGACATTACAAAATAAAAATATGTTATAGTTTTAAATTTCCGCGATTCAATGTAATTAAGTTCGGTTTATTGTTAAAAATTGTTTTTATCGCGATAACTCGCGAAAGGAAGCAGATCAGTTTTTGATTTCTTCTTATCTGAGTAGAGGGGATAATTCTGTACAAAACCTCATTAGCCGTTTTTAGTCACAATCCAGGCCAGCTTTCGTTTGCTTGAGGTACGCTGTGAACATATCAAAACTCCTATGTGCAATTTGTTGTTTAAAATGCTCCAAACAAATTTAAAATGCTCCAAACAAAACATCCTATGTGTCGATTTTCATGAAAACCATTTACCACGTCATGGGCTTTTCACATAAACGATTTTTGTTATGATATATTGGTGGTAAATAATTAAAACAAAAATTCAAAAATCGGAGATATTAAAAATATCGCGATTTGACGAAATAGCAACGTTTTTTGTCTCTCCTGAAAACTAGTAAAAAACCAGTAAGGAAAGGCA
The DNA here is from genome assembly GCA_963930755.1 of Eudasyphora cyanicolor. Lineage (NCBI taxonomy): Eukaryota > Metazoa > Arthropoda > Insecta > Diptera > Muscidae > Eudasyphora > Eudasyphora cyanicolor. The sequence continues at coordinate 56,308,808 of OZ005735.1, forward strand.
GAAAGTCGGGCGGGGCCGACTATATAATACCCTACACCTCCCTAACAATGCGATAAGGGTCATTGCCATAATAATTTGGAATAATTGGTAAATGGGTAGAAACATATTATCTAATTCTGAAACGATTACGCGATTACGCTAAATTAAGCAATATTCGTTCCTAAACTGAGAAACATCTTTCTGGAAAATTTTAATGATCCTTTCCTTACTGGTTTTATTTAGTATAATGCTCCCTTAGGCCAAAAATTGAAAACTTTGACCCACTGTAAAAAAAAAACTCAGACCAGCTGGACCATAAGTTTATTCTTCATACTTCAAAAAATGTGGTAGAAAAAAAATTAAAAAAAAAACTTTACCATAAAAAAATTAGTTTTGGCTTTGAAAATAGTATGCCTCAATCTATTAAAAATAGTTTTTAGGTTCTCCAATTGCAATTTGTGGTGCTCTAAGTCCATTTTTTTTAAATCCAAAATCCACTTTCCAGTCGACCTACGACCTTGACCGATTCCCGATCCGACATACCGTTAAGGAGCTAAAGCAAAAATAAACTTTCCGTTCACATTTGAAAATGATGCTGTCCATTTTTTTTAAATCCAAAGAAAACACTTTCCAGTCGACCTACGACCTTGACACCCATGAGCAATATTTATCTTTTTGCCATTGACCGATTGTGGCTGCGTGCCACGCAGCAAATGAAACAATTGAATTATTGCGAGAAAAGTTTGGAGATTCGATTATTTCAAGAAATTGTGATATTGAATGGCTTCCAAGAAGTTGTGATTTAACATCATTAGACTATTTCTTGTGGGGTTATTTGAAGTCATTGGTAAATCAACGATATACACCAGACCCTCTTCAAGCTTTACAAGTTAATATTAAACGTGCCGTTCATGACATACGACTTGATTTAGTGGAAAAAGTGCTCGAATATTGGGTTCATCAACTTTGTTCCTGCTGAAGAAGTCGTGGAGACCATTTGAATGACGTTTTATTTAGAACTTAATTGTATCGATTGTATTTCAAAAAAAATTAATAAAAAATTTTACCATAAACTTTTTTTGTTATGGTTTCATAAAATAGTATGCGTCAATCTGCACAAAAAAGGTTTTACGATCTCGGAAGCAAAACAAAAAAATAGTGTAATAATTTCCGATTATTCAGCTCTAACAAGATGGTAGTCTCAGCCCCAACATTAGATCTTCTATAAATAATACTGATTAACATTGTATCACAAAACCTTTATAAAAATGTTTTTCAGTTTTACTTTTGCGATTTCTTTAACACTTCACAAAAACAAAAAATCCTCTTTGGTTGCATGTGACCATTGCGTATGGCTCTTAAGCATCACCGGTGCTACTACAGATCTTGATTCTTCTTTTGTTCCATAATGACTTTTGTGATTTTAATGGTTCTGACACTTAAGTTTAAATTACACTTGTTGTAGAAGATATCCAGCTCAGGTCAGAAGAAAAAATAAAATAAAAACAAATGCCCGCAAAGTTTAAATCATTTTGTTTTCGGTCAACACAAAAGCCAACAAAAATCCTGCCAGAGACAATCTAATGTCAGTTGGAATAAAAGAGAATCAAAAGCGCTATTACTACTTGATTACGAATTCATTGTAAATTACTGCAAAAGTGCAAATGTGTTAATTCCACATAAGCTAAGAACTTCTCACAGTTGCTGTCATTCTTTTTATACCCTCCACCATAGGATGGGGGGTATATTCATGTTGTCACTCCGTTTGTAACAGCTCTAAATATTGATCTGAGACCCCATAAAGTATATATATTTTTAATCGTCGTAAAATTCTAAGACGATTTAGTCATGTCCGTCCGTCCCCCTGTTGTAATCACGCTACAATATATAATACTTGAGCTAGGTGGCTGAAATTTGGTATATATACTTCTTATAGCTGCAGGTAACTTGGGATTGAAAATGGGCGATATCGGTCCATATTTAGATATAGCTCCCATATATAGCATCTAACTTGTTGTTAGTCCTACTGTTCTCATCTACTATGGTTTTTGGTGTTTTTCGGTGTTATTTTCTTTAGGTTTGAGTTATTTTGTGAGGTCACATGCTATCCATGGTGGAGGGTATATAAGATTCGGCATGGCCGAACTTAACGCTTTTACTTGTTTGAAATATCTTGCGAACAATCCAATCTTTATTGACATCCCCTATTGTCAACTTCATGTGCTCTCATTTACTCAAAACGGAAACGGATGTGAAGTGATACTCGTAATGTGTTACATTTGACACTTTACGTTAGATTTGATGTGGGTAAGTTAATGATATGTAATTTGAAGTATACATTTAGGTGGATATTCTGATAATGATGCACAGTGTGTGGATAACGTTTTATTTTGGAAATAGTTATAGATAACAAGTACGACTAAAGACTTTGAAATACTTTAGAATAATCTGTAATATGATTGTTTTGTTATAAACTTAAATTCAATGAGAATAGTTTATGGATGTTTGTAAAATTGGAATTGCTGTAAAGTGGCCTCATTTAATCAATTTTGAATTAGGACACTTTTGAAGTAAATAAGGGAACTGTTTACCCAACACCCCGCCGTGGTAGGGGTATTTTGACTTTGCACATTTGTTTGTAGTACCTTAAAAGAGAAGAGATATACCCATAGGTTACCAATCGGCATAGAATGAGTTTTTGAGCCGATTTCGCCTTTTGTGCCACTGTGCCATGTTGAATCCTTTCTGTACTACACTTAACCTATTTTTTGCCCCACCGTACCATATTTACGCATTTATTTCCTAAAGTACAATATTTAATAATTTTTAAACCAATGTGGCCCTAAAAGTTAGAACTTCGAAAAAAGATCTTCTTACATTAAGTTTATGTACCAAGAGTTACTCTCGCTGCTTGGTGACATATTTAATATTGTGCCATGTAAACTACAGCTTCCATAGGGGTAAAGAGGCAAATCGTGTGAAACATATGTATGGGAGCTATAACTAAATCTGAACCAATTCCGCTGTGTTTGTCCATGGACCACGAAACTATACCAAGCTAAATTTTAAAACGATTGGATCTAAACTGCAGCTTTTATGGGCCTAAAGAGCCAAATCAGACGAAGCATATCGCCGGTGCGCCGACAAAAACTCCTATGTGTAATTTTTCGAATTTTTTTTATTATCGAATTAGAACGTCCTAGCAGCAAAACGACTACTCACCAAAGCATTTTGCTCTATCTTGACCGGTTCCGAAGTTACCAAAAACTCCTATGTGTATCCCTCTATAGCAAAGCTCCGACAAAAACTCCTGTGTGTTTTAGCCACAGCCTGTCCCAAGGGATAGAAAGTTGGCTTAGATTCACGCCAAAAAACGGCTAATGAGGTTTTGTTCAGAATCATCTGTTCTATTCGACAATGAATAGATCAAAATTGGATCTGCTTCCATTCGCGAGTTATCGCGAAAACAGTACTTTTACTCAAAACAAACCTAATTGCATTGATTTGTAAAGAAAAACACGGAAAATTTGGAACTGTAACACAATTTCCTTTAAATACGATTATTTTTAAGACGCTTTGTTGGGTCCGCGACATTTGCAATGTTTTTATATTGCGAATTTTGTGTAATCGGTGAAATCGACAAATTTTTCCAAAAATATTATACCGAATTTAATATGATTAATATATTTGCATTCTATAATCTTTGAGAAATAGATTAATATCAGCAATTTCGCAAAAAATATCCCTCGACGAATACATTTTGTACAAAAAAAAATTAGTTCGGAATTATTTTACTATATAATGCTATTATCTCGGGAATGAACAGTTCTGGGGAAAAGTAGTCAAAGGAAGTTTTGGAGATAAGCGAAAGGCCTACAACTCTTTCTTTAACAAACAAAATTTATAGTAAGTTGGTAAGGATTTACAGTGTGTTAAAACTTTTGTATACTTTTCCCTTTATATGAGGCATATTTTGATTTGACACATTGTAAATCCCTACCAAATTATTATATTTTTTTTTTTGTTAAAGAAAGACTTGTAGTCGTTTTTAATATCTCCCAAACTTTTTTCGAACACTTTTTCCTAGGACTGACCGTTCGCGTAAATATAGTTAAATAATTCTGAACTTAAATGTTTTTTTGTACGAAATGTATTCGTAGCGGGATGTTTAATGCGGAAATGCTAGTGCCAATCTATCCCTCAGAAATCATAGAATGTACATATATTAACTTTATTAAATTCGCAATAATATTTTTGTAAAAATTTAGCGGTGTAATTCGAATTTTTGGATTACAAAAATTTCGCTATTGAATAATATAGCAAATATCGCGGACATTACAAAATAAAAATATGTTATAGTTTTAAATTTCCGCGATTCAATGTAATTAAGTTCGGTTTATTGTTAAAAATTGTTTTTATCGCGATAACTCGCGAAAGGAAGCAGATCAGTTTTTGATTTCTTCTTATCTGAGTAGAGGGGATAATTCTGTACAAAACCTCATTAGCCGTTTTTAGTCACAATCCAGGCCAGCTTTCGTTTGCTTGAGGTACGCTGTGAACATATCAAAACTCCTATGTGCAATTTGTTGTTTAAAATGCTCCAAACAAATTTAAAATGCTCCAAACAAAACATCCTATGTGTCGATTTTCATGAAAACCATTTACCACGTCATGGGCTTTTCACATAAACGATTTTTGTTATGATATATTGGTGGTAAATAATTAAAACAAAAATTCAAAAATCGGAGATATTAAAAATATCGCGATTTGACGAAATAGCAACGTTTTTTGTCTCTCCTGAAAACTAGTAAAAAACCAGTAAGGAAAGGCAGAAAGTCGGGCGGGGCCGACTATATAATACCCTACACCTCCCTAACAATGCGATAAGGGTCATTGCCATAATAATTTGGAATAATTGGTAAATGGGTAGAAACATATTATCTAATTCTGAAACGATTACGCGATTACGCTAAATTAAGCAATATTCGTTCCTAAACTGAGAAACATCTTTCTGGAAAATTTTAATGATCGGAAGTAAAATACAACTTCTATAGCGTACTGATCGCATATGAAATACAGTCTCTACAGCGCCTACATGTCAAATCGGGGGTACCGTATATATGGGGGCTATATCTAAATCTGAACCGATTTCTTCCAAATTTAACAGTGTTCATTCATATAATAAGAAACCTCTTTCTGCCGAATTCCATACTGATCGGATACAAAATAACATTTTTACAGCGCTTACAAGTCAAATCGGGGGTAACGTATATATGGGGGCTATATCTGAATCTGAACCGATTTTCTCCAAATTTAGCAGTATTCCTTTATGTAATAAGAAACCTCTTTCTGCCAAATTTTGCACTGATCGGATATAAAATACAGTTTTTACAGCGCTTACATGTCAAATCGGGGGTAACATATATATGGGGGCTATATCTGAATCTGAACCGATTTTCTCCGAATTTAGCAGTATTCCTTCATGTAATAAGAAACCTCTCTTTGCCGAATTTCGCACTGATCGGATATAAAATAACATTTTTACAGCGCTTATATGTCAAATCGGGGGTAATGTATATATGGGGGCTATATCTAAATCTGAACCGATTTCTTCCAAATTTAACAGAGTTCATTTATGTAATAAGAAACCTTTTCCTGCCGAATTTCATACTGATCGGGTATAAAATAAAGTTTTTACAGCGCTTACATGTCAAATCGGGGCTAACATATATATGGGGGCTATATCTAAATCTGAACCGATTTTAACCAAATTCAATAGGGATCGTCCTTGGGCCAAAAATAAGATATGTGTAAAGTTTCGTCGAGATCGGACCATAATTGCGACCTGTACTTTGATTACAAGAATACATGCACAGACGGACAGACAGACAGACAGACAGACAGACAGACAGACGGACAGACAGACAGACAGACAGACAGACGGACAGACGGACATAGCTAAATCGACTCAGAAAGTGATTCTAAGTCGATCGGTATAATAAACGATGGGTCTATTTCTTCTCCTTTTGGGTGTTACAAACAAATGCACAAAGTTATAATACCCTGTACCACAGTGTGGTGTAGGGTATAAATATATGTGAGCTATATCTAAATCTTAACCAATTTTCTTTAAATTCAGCAGTATTAGTCCATAGAATCAGCTCTACCATGCTAAATTTTAAAACGGTTGGATGTAAACCACAGCTTCTATAGTGTCAAAGTGGCAAATCGGACGAAACATATATATGGGAGATATATCTAAATCTGAACCGATTTTTTCAAATTCGGCAATGTTGGTCCTTGGACCAAGAAACACAACCATTCTACATTTCAAAACGATGGAATGTAAACTACAGCTTATATAGGGCTAAAGGGCCAAATAGGACAGAATAATACATATATGGGAGCAATATCAAAATCTGAACCGATTTCAACCAATGTCAATAGGAAAGAACTTCCAGGTGCGAAAGACTCCTAACTGCACAAATTTAACACGATCGGAGTAAAATTACGACCTGTAAAATGAAAAATTAAATTTCCAATTGCAGATATCTCGGGATCTATACGACATAACTTTTAGGTGATAAACGATTTTATATACCGCGATTATTAGATTACACACAAAATAGATTGGCGACGAGGACAAAAGGTACACGCGCTTAGACATTGTACAACCTTGAGGTGCTGTAGCTCCACCGGTGTATGTATACCATAGGGCGGCCAAAATTAAGTTCTCTTGTATCTCTTTTAAAAGCGTGTCACATTTTGTTGCAATCGGTTGTCTGGTTGAGAAACAGCGGAATATGCGAAAGCGAATTATTCGCATCATCTTTAACATTCGCTTCCGCATTCGCAAAAAAACAATTTTTGAAATATTCGCTTTCGCAAAAATATATTTTAGTATTTGCTTCCGTTTGATAAAATTGTCATTTCTTCTTAACCGCTTCACATATTTTGAAGATTTTAATACCAAAAAAACTTCCCTTCAAAACAGTAGAATAAAATATGTTTGTGCTTGTGGTAACAGGAGGTCAAGAAATAGAAAACATCTGTAATACGTGAATATCCCGGAAAAGTACCAACTCAGTTCCTTAATTTTGTTGGTACTAAAGGGTCAGTCAGACTATTATGAACCATGAAAAACTAGAAATAGATTCCAGAGGAACGCCAAAGATTACCAATTTTATTGAGTCAATATTATAAATGTTCTTGTATATTTTTATATACAAAGAATATTAGACGCAACAGTTGGACTAGGGTAACTTCTAATGCAAACACCCTTGATGAGTTATCGTGCTTAATTTTATTAAAATAAAAACCATAATTTTTAAAACGTGTATTTTTGATATAAATATTTATTTGCTTTGGAATTGCCCCCAACTGCAATACATACATCACATTTAAATGATGGAATGTTGGAATGAATCTAAATTGTTTGCATTCCTAAAAATAAATTTTTGAATATTCGCTTCGAATTCGCAAAACAAAAAAGGATTATTCGCTTTCGCAAAAATGCATATTTAACTATTCGCATCCGCATTCGCAAGAAATATATTTCAATATTAGCATTCGCTTTCGGTAAAGCTACTTTCGTTACATCCCTAGTATATACCTACATATATCCTGATTTAGCATCTAAGCACTACGAAAATCCGCATTTTTCAAAATATCTTTACAAAATTTAACCGATACTATTTTATTGAGCCAAACCCGAAAGTTGTCTAATATCAACAAGTAAAAGCGTTAAGTTCGGCTATGCCGAACCTTATAAACCCTCCATCATGAATGGCATGTGAATGGTTACGAGTACTAATAAACTCATTATACCAAATTTCAGCCCAATTCGTTGAAATTTGAAGTAAGTTTTTCTGGCGTTACAAAATCAAATCTAGAGGGACCTATGTATGGGGCTATATCAAAACATGGACTTATGACTACCGTTGTTCGTGTGAAGGATACCGTGTATGTATAAATAGACCGCGGTTACCAATTTTCAGCCCGATCATTTGACATTTGTGGTCTCTATGACGTTAAGAAGTCAAATCGTGGAGATGCCATATATGGGGGCTATATCCAAAATTGGACCGATACTGCCCATCTAAGAAGTATATGTACCAAATTTCAGCCACCTAGCTCAAGTAATAAGATTGTAGCGTGATTACAACAGACGGACGGACGGACATGGCTAAATCGTCTTAGAATTTTACGACGATTTAGAATATATTTACTTTATGGGGTCTCAGATCAATATTTAGAGGTGTTACAAACGGAGTGACAAACTGAATATATGTAGGCCCCATCCTATGGTGGAGGTATAACAAGTAAAAGCGTTAAGATCGGCCATGCCGGATCTTATATACCCTCCACCATGGATAGCACGTGAATGGTTACGGGTACTAACAAACTCATTATACCAAATTTCAGCCCACTTCGTTGAAATTTAAGGTTTTTGTGGCGTTAAAAAGTCAAATCTAGAGAGACCTTTGTATGGCGGCTATATCAAAACATGGACCTATGACTACCGTTGCTCGTATGAAGGATACCGGGCATAAATAACCCCAGTTACCAACCTTTAGCCCGATCAGTTGACATTTGTCGTCTCTATGACGTTAATAAGTCAAATCGTGGAGATGCCATTATAGGGGCTATATCCAAGATGGGACCGACACGGCCATCCTATGGTGGAGGGTATAAAAATATGGTAAATGTAGAGTAGATGAGAGCAGTAGGAATCACAATAAGTAAGATGCTATATATGGGGGCTATATCGAAATATGGACCGATATTGCCCATTTTCAATTCCAAGTTACTTGCAGCTGAGCTCGAGCTGATTATTGGCGCAGACACGAACGCTCATCATACTATCTGGGGTAGTAGGGATATAAACAATAGGGGTGATTCACTTCTTGACTTTATTCTAACTACCAACATAACTATTTGTAACATTGGCAATAAACCGACATTTACAATTGAAGACAGACCAGAAGTAATAGACGTAACGTTTGCTACTGACCGGGTGTCAGACAAAATTATTGGGTGGAATGTACTGGACGACCACTCATTCTCAGATCACCATTATATAGACTTCAAACTCGCCGAAAAAGCGCCTAAACCTGCTGTCCACAAAAATGTGAGGAAGACAGAGAGGCACCTGTATGAGAAGAATTTTAAAAAGGTCCTCAACTCTAAACTCCTTTATGAACCGAATGACGAAGCTGGTCTGGATAATCTGGTTGAGCATATAACCACATCATTCAATAGTTCCCTTGATGAAGCCTGTCCAAAAACAAGGTACAAGGGTAAAACTAAACCTCAATGGTGGACTTCTGAGCTAACGGCAAGGAAAAAGACCTGCAACTAGCTATTCAACAAGGCGAAATCTACTGGAGCCTTTAATGATTGGGATGCATATAAAGGGCAACTCAAGATATATAAGAAGGAGCTTAGGAAGGCGCAAAAACGCTCTTGGTATTCCTTCTGTGGCAAAGTGGAAAAGTCTCCGACGCCGCAAGGCTGAGGAAGGTACTATCCACTTCTCCTTGTACAGCGGGGTATTTGCAGGATGAGGCAAACAACTGGACAAAAAACAGTGAGCAATCGCTAAGTGTACTGCTCAACACACATTTCCCGGGGAACTCATCAAAGGAGCCCGAGGATCAACAGGACCAACAAGAGTGCGAGTGGACTGCGAGCGTCGCTAGCTTGTTGACTGAGAGATCTAGAATAAGCTGGGCTATAAACAGCTTTGAGCCCTTCAAGTCACCTGGACCAGACGGCATCACTCCAGCAGAAATGCAGAAAATGTTAAAGTACATTATCCCCTGGCTGCAGAAAATTTATGTAGGCTGTATTAGGCTTTCATACATCCCGAATCGATGGAGGGATACCAAAGTGGTATTCATACCCAAAGCGGGGAAGATCTCGCACACTAGGCCAAAAGACTTCAGACCAATTAGCCTATTCTCTTTCCTATTGAAAAGTCTGGAAAGACATTTAGATTACCTGGATACAAAACTCATGTCGGGGAACCAACATGCTTGCAATCCCTACATTTCAAAGAATTCACCATGGTGGCGTTTCTTGACATAGAAGGGGCTTTTAACAATATACACCGAGATGCGGTAATTGCGGCATTGTTACATCTAAAGGTGAACTCTAGCTTGATTAGACTAATTCAAAGACTACTCAACAGAAGACGCATAACAGCATGTCTAGGGTCCACAACTCTAACAAGGTTTGTAAACAGAGGAGGTCCCCACAAGGAGGAGTACTGTCTCCACTAATTTGGAACCTAGCGGTGAATGAAGTCCTGCTAGATCTAGAACGTTGTGGCTGCAAGGTCGTGGCATATGCGGACGACGTGGCAATCGCAGTGAGTGGCAAATTCGTAAACGTCCTCAGAGACATCCTACAGGTGGCTCTGAACAAGTTGGCTAGATGGGCCAGAAGCAGCGGTTTGGGTGTTAACCCTTTTACTCTTGGATGAATAATTTCCCTCATGTGGACCCTCCTCCTCGGATAAATGGAACAGATTTAGTCTTTTCTGAAAGTGCAAAATTTTTACTTTAGTCTGTCATTCAGACTAATCGAACTGGAACGTGTAAAGAGGGCCAACATCGTCCTATATTCCTGCAGGAAGGCTGTAGGGTCGCGGTGGGGCCTCTCTACTAAAATTGTGCATTGGATATATATAGCAGTGGTTCGTCCAATACTGTTATACGGCATTGTGGTATGGTGGACGGCAACTGACAAACTAACCATCACAAACTTGCTATCAAGGGTTCAGAGAACTGCCTGCCTGAGTCTCTACAAGCCCTTCTCCATATACTGCCGACTAATGTTGTGGCGAGAGAAGTTGCAACCAAAGCGGCGGTGGAGGTACAAGTACTACGGTCACATGAGGATATCAAAGTTTAGTGCAATGGTTACCGACCGAGTGGACTATATATCAACGGTGCGCACCTTTGAGAGGAACTACATCACTATGATACCAGCCTGGGATGAATGGGATGGCAGAATACCCGGAAATAGAAACCATCTCCACTTCTATACGGATGGATCGAAGCTTGATGAAAAGGTTGGTTCGGAGTACACTGTGAAGAACTTAATTTGGATATAGCTAACAGACTACCAGATACCTGCAGTGTCTATTAAACCGTAATAATGCCAATATGGGAAGTCGCCAAGTGGCTGAGTCGGAACATAGTAACCAACACTGGCGTTGTCATTTACTCGGACAGCCCGGCTGCTATCAATTCTCTGGAGGCAAAATCCCTAAATTCACAATTAGCCCTCGACTGCCGCAGATCTCTTAACGAGATGGCTGAGCAGTTTAATAGACACCTCAAATGGGTGCCTGGGCATAGGGATATCCCGGGGAACTGCAAAGCCGATGAACTTGCTAGGAAAGGGACGACTTTACAAATTCTCGAAGAATTTGCATATATTTGTGCGCCACTATCCACGTGCAAGCTTTGGCTTTATATCAAACAGGTTGGTTTCGATGAAGGGCATTTTAGCCCGTGGTACCACTAGGGACCCAAACTGGTCTATGTGAGCTGAGAAAAAAAAGAAAACGGCTGCCACCCTAACCTAAACTTAACCCCAAAACTTGCAGCTATAAGAAGTATCTGTACCAAATTTCATCAAACTAGCTCAAGTATTATAGATTGTAGCGTGATTACAACAGACGGACATGGCTAAATTGTCTTAGAATTTTAAGACGATTAAGAATATATATACTTAATGGGGTCTAAGATAATTATTTAGAGGTGTTACAAACGGAGTGACAAAATGAATATACCCCCCATCCTATGGTGGAGGGTATAAAAATGCAATAAACAAAATAAATAAAAAAACATCAATGAAAAAACCTGACAATATTTCTTCTTACACTTCCTTATTGTTTTTTATAATAAATATAACAACACTATATGTACATAGATAATTTTTAGATTTTACATAAAATTCTTTAAGTAATACTCCAAATTCTAGATAATACCACTACAATAAAATCTCTTAACTGACAAACTAAAAATCCAAAGCACCACGATTTAGCAGCCAAGGCATAATAACATTAAAATGTTGAACATAACGTTTGTTGGTGAACATCATTAGCTTGAATTTATCGCCATCATCACTGTCTCCCAGGAAATTATCAAAAGTGGACATTTCCGAAGAGTCGAGGAGGGCAACAGCCAGTACTCCAACAGTTGTGGAATAACCTGCAATGAAAAAATGGAAGTCCCATTAATGAAAATAAGCTACCTTTTTCGCCACCCTGAAACCTTACCCCAAATCCGATATTTATGCAACATTGTATGAATATCCCTCAGTGAAGGCTTACTCTTCGGATACTTCAGTAATTCCAAATTTTCTACGAGGTTTTCATGATAGTACTGTATCAAATGATCGAATTGCTTAATCTTTATATCAGACTGTAGCGACGATAAAATAAAGTAGATTAAATCCTGAGCAGGACTGCCATATTTGGGCATGGCATGATCCACAAAATAGGTATCTAACAATTGACTCCCTTCACCATATTGGAACATAATGTTGTTGGTCCAACAATCACAATGATTTATAACATTGAAATCATTGTCGTCCACCTTGACCGCCTTCCAGATTTCATCCATAATGTAGGGCAAAAGTTTTTCCTGTGTAGGACAAAATGTAGTGAATAATATGATCCACAATTTTAACCTGCATACTTACAATTTTCTCTTTGTAGTCCTCATGATTCTCATACAAATGCAAACATCTCAGCAGATATTTGGTCATTCCCTCGAAGAACAAACCAATCGATTTGCGCAGCGACTCCTTATAGGCTCCGACGATGATGGCCTCATCATACTTTCCTATATTCTCCTTATGTACTGCTGAGACCGCATGCCATTCGGCCATTTTCTTGAGCACCTGCTTGGTATGTTTCATATCTAAACACTCTAAACGATTGGCATTTCTAAAGTTTCTTTGACACAAATCCTCCATCAGTAGGTGACCCTTGGGTGTTGGTAACTGATAGTATTTTGGCCCTAACCTAATATCTTTGCCAGCATCACGATATAGTTTTTCAAAGGCCGGTATAAACTCTTGGTACACTACATGCTCATTTTGAAAGCAATCGTTGCCGTCAGCCAATTCTTTGTATAGCTCTGAGACATGTTCGGTTTTAAGCACAAAATATTTAGTGTCGGTGGAACCATCTGTAAAATAGAGAAATTGGATTAAAGAAATAATGTAATATTGGCCACGATTTGCCATGTTATGTCAAAAGAAAGAAATTTCTCGCGGATGAAAAATAAGTAAAAGAACTGGGTTTTAATTATACATATAATCCCTCACACAAACAACGGTAGTCATAGGTCCATGTTTAAACATAGCCCCCATACAAAAGTCCCCATGGTAGAGTTTATTGATATATGGACCAACATTGCTGAATTTAAATAATACCCTGTACCATAGTGTGGTGTAGGGTATAAAAACGATTTAATCTAAAGAGCCAAATCGGATGAAACATATTTATGGGGCTATAGCTAAATCTTAACCGATTTTCTTCAAATTCGGCAATGTTGGTTCATGGATCAAGAAACTCTACCATTCTAAATTTCAAAACGATTGGATGTAAAATATAGCTTCTAAAGTGCCAAATCGGACGAAAGAAACTTATGCAACGAAATCTGTACAACCTGTGTTAAAAAATTTTGATATTTGCCCATATAAAAGGGCTATATATAAATCTGAACCGACTATCCTCAAATTTTGTATTGTCTCTAAGTATATCATGAGACTGCTCTGTGCCAATTTTTGTACAAATCGGATCAAAAATGTATCTCATACAATGCATACAGCAAAATCAGGGGTACATGCGAGTATATATGGGAGCTACATTTAAATCTGAACCGATTTTAACCAAAATCAATAGGGCCATAAAAGATGTATGTAAAGTTTCGTTGACAACGCAATTATATACTTTGATTACAAGAATACATGCACAGACGGACGGACGGGCATAGCTAAATCAACTCAGAAAGTGATTCTAAGTCGATTGGTATAATAAACGATGGGTCTATTTCTTCTCCTTTTGGGTGTTACAAACAAATGCACAAAGTTATAATACAACAGTGTGGTGTAGGGTATAAAAATGAAGCCCATTTTGTTTACTACAACAATACGAATTTTCGTAATAGGATGACGACCACAGCAAAAGTTGTGGAAAATTCCAATGTCAAACCAACTAATTTTTTATAATTTCTTTCATATTATAAAACCAGTAATTATAAAACCTTCAGCACAGTGTGGTGTAGGGTATAAAAACGATCTAAAGAGCCAAATCGGATGAAACATATATATGGGAGCTATAGCTAAATCTTTACCGATTTTCTTCAAATTCGGTAGTGTTGGTTCATGGATCAAGAAACTCTACCATTCTAAATTTCAAAATGATTGGATGTAAAATACAGCTTCTACAGGACTAAAGAGCAAAATCGGACGAAACATATATATGGGAGCTATAGCTTAACCGATTTTCTTCAAATTCGGCAATGGATCAAGAAACTTTACCATTCTAAATTTCAAAACGATCGGATGTAAAATACAGCTTCTATAGGACTAAAGGGCCAAATCGGACGAAACATATATATGGGAGCTATAGCTAAATCATAACCGATTTTCTTCAAATTCGGCAATGTTGGTTCATGGATCAAGAAACTCTACCATTCTAAATTTAAAAATGATTGGATGTAAAATACAGCTTCTACAGGACTAAAGAGCAAAATCGGACGAAACATATATATGGGAGCTATAGCTTAACCGATTTTCTTCAAATTCGGCAATGGATCAAGAAACTCTACCATTCTAAATTTCAAAACGATTGGATGTAAAATACAGCTTCTATAGGACTAAAGGGCCAAATCGGACGAAAGATATATATGGCACCTACATCTAAATCTGAACCGATTTCAACCAAATTCAATAGCGATCTTAACAACCGCGAAATACTCTAAACTGCAAAATTTCAAGACGATCGATAAATCGACTCAGCTAGTGATTCTGAGTCGATCGGTATACTTTAAGGTTGGTTTAGCTGTGTTATTTTCAGGTGTTACAAACATCTGCCGTGAAACAAACTTATAAAACCCTGTACCACAGTGTGGTGTAGGGTATAATGAGTTTACTCTAGGATGTGGACCAGAAACATGATTAATAAAATGTAACGGTGGCAGATATAACAGAATGACAAAAAACGTATTTGGAAAAAAATCGAAGTCTGATTTTTTGCACTGACCTACAATATTGCACATTTTATTAATCGTGTTTCTGGTCCACATGCTATCCATACGATAACAACGTTTTGAGATATTCCAACTGTAAGTAATGCAACGCCCACATTTGTCCCGCCCGCTTCTTTGACAGAAAAGCTTTCATACAAAAGATAAAACAAGTAGGAAAGTTCAGTGGGGCAAACCGACTTATGAATCCCCTCACCTTGAGTCCCAAAAAAATATTAGTAAATTTATTTATTTTTTTGTTTTAATTAAATTATTATCAATTTAAATTGCATTTAATAACTTTAAAGTATGTACTGCTATTCAAGTTAAAAGCTGATTAATTTTGGTACAAAATGGTCCATTTGTGCGCTGGGTACCAAAAGGAGCGTCCCAATAACGGTCACTTTTCTCTGGACCCTAGGTACTATAAAAGCACTACACTGTACAAAATTTCTTGTATTTGTCTGCACTGGTTTTAAAGTTATGAGCTGGTAACTTTTTGTACAAAATGGTCCATTTGTGGGTGAGGTACCAAAAGGGGCGTGCCAATAACGCCCATTTTTACTTTGGATTCTAGGTACTATAAAAGCATTGCACTGTACAAAATTTCAAGTATTTGTATGCACTGGTATTAAAGTTATAAACTAGTAACTTTTGGTAAAAAATGGTCCTTTGCTGTGGGCGGTACCAAAAGGAGCGTGGCAACAATGCCCATTTGTGTTGTAGGTGCTATTAAACCATTACAAAATTGCAAGTCTCTGTATGAGCTGTTAACAATGTTATAAGTTGGTAACTTTTGGTACAAAATGGTCTATTTGTGCGGGAGGTACCAAAAGGAGCTTGGCAATAATGCACATTTTTCACTGAATTGTAGGTACTATTAAACCATTACATTGTACACGATTTCAGGTCTTTGTATGCACTAGTAATAAAGTTATAAACTGTTAACTTTTGGTTCAAAATTGTACATTTGTGTGGGAGGTACCAAAAGGGGCAATGACAGGTACCAAATGGCATCTTCAGCCAATTTTCTCGACGTAATAGTGACTAATAAAACAATACTATGTGTAGAATATCAGAGGATTCAAATAAGTGGTATAGAAGTTATTAAATAAGGAGAAGGAGTGGACCAATATGGCCCAACTTCGAACATAGCCGGAGATGGAAGAAAATATTACCACATACCAAATTTGAGGTCAATCGGTTACTCCTTTCGAGAGTTATCGTGCGCACCAGCCAGCAGACAGATAAACAGACAGACGGACGGACGGACATTGCTCATTCGACTTAAAATGACCCAAAACGGATATCCGCCGAACATTCTTAGGGTCTTAGGTCACTCCTTCGATGTGGTACACTTTAGCTCGTAGCAAATGATATATACCATCCTCTCTAGGGTGAGGGGATAAAAATAAAATCTGTTCAGTGATTTCAGAGTCTATAAAGAACATACGAGGACGGTTCCAAAATTAGCCGAAAAAGGAAACACAACACATTTGAGAAATGTTTTCTTTATTTTTCAACATAATCTCCTCTTAACTCGTACACTTTTTCCAGCGATTTTCAATAGGTTCGAGACCCTGTTTATAGTCAGAACTGTCCTGAAAATAGCCATAAGCCGCAACTCCACCTCTTCATTGATGGCAAATCTTTTTCCGCGCAGCCATTTTTATCCCCTCACCTTACATGGAGGGGATACGGGCCACAAGTGTAACCCATCGAAGGAGAGACCTAAGACCCTAAGTATGTTCGGCGGAAATACGTTTTAGGACATTTTATGTCATATGAGCAGTGTCGGTCCGTCCGTCTGTCTGGCTGAAGCGCACGATAACTCTCGAAAGGAGTAACGGATTGACTTCAAATTCGGTATGTGATAATATTTTTTATATCTCAGGCTAAGTTCGAAGATGGGCCATTGTGGTCCAATCTTTCTAGTAAGTCCCTCACAAAGGGTTTAAATTTAGTGAAATATTGATTTTCTAATAACATCTATACTACTTTTCCGAATTATCTTTCGCTATCACCTTGAGAAAAATGGGCAAAGTGTCGCCACCCCCTTTGGTCCCTCCCACACAAAAGTACCATTTTGTACATATATTTGAATGCTTACATCTTTAATACCAGTGCATATAAATACTTGAACTTTTGTGCAGTGTAAAGCTTTTATAGCACCCACAGTCCGATAAGAAAATATGCATTATTTGCAAGACCATTTTGATACCTTGCACTCTAAAGGACCATTTTGCACCAAAAGTTAACAGCTTTTAACTTTAATGTCAATGGAACAAATACTTGCATTTTGTACAGTTTAATGTTTTTTCAGTACCTACAGTCCAGTGAAAAATGGGCGTCATTGCACGCCACTTTTGATACCTCCCACACAAATGGCACAAAAAGTTAACAACTTATAATTTCAATACCAGGGCATAATTTAAAGTTATTAAATGCAATTTAAATATAATTTAATAACTCGTACAAATACAAATAAATAAATTTACGAATATTTTTTTTGGGACTGATGGCGAGGGGAATTTTAAGTCGGTTTACCCGACTGAACTTTCTTACTTGTCTCAAGTTTGGAAACAAAAAATAACCCGGGGGAACTAAATCTTTCGAATAAGGTGCGTGCTGAAGCAATTTGAGCTTGCTCTTCTAAAATTTTCGGTCAATTTGCGATATATAGCGCTTTTTGAAACGCTTCAGCTAGCACAGGAACCTTCAACCGACGCACGATGGGAAAATATGATGAAATATGCGCGCATAGGACTTTGAAAACAACTTTCAAAATTCAGTTTTTTGGGAATGTTGTTTTATTGTGGATAACATCTAATGAAAATACCTTCAAATTTTTTGAAAATATCTCTGGGCGATTCCGAGTTATGACCTTTCAATTGTTGTCTTTTTTACTAATAAATGCAAATAAAATTGCGATTATAAAATGTATGTACTTGTAATGCTTGTAGAATTCTCGTTTCTTGGTGAAATGCGACTGGACTTGTAACATATAATAAGGTTACATTCATCTAAATGTTTGTGTATAAAATGTATTTTTAACGTCTTTAAATGGAGAGATATTTCTAAGTAAAAATATACAGTTTTTGTTGTTTTTCAAAAAAATTATCCGCGGTAAATGGAATACAACTTTTTTGGATCACGTGGGATCACTACGATATGACATAAAGAAGAGAGGAGACTTAGTGGTGAATCCAACGGTACCTAGTTTATCTGCGACTTTTTGCGATTATGGCCGATTTTTGTACTTTAAATACGTCCTTTTTTTACTTTAAATAAAGAAAATATGTCAGGGAGCTACATCTATCTATGATCCGATTTTCCCGAAACATATGGACCTATTTTCTGGGTTCAAAAAAATAACTTTTACGAAATTTCGGCAAAATCGGATAATAAATAAGACCGGTACAAGTCCGGTTGCAAGTTTGTAGAGTTCTACGATCAAAATAATCGATCTAATTAATACGAGTATTATTATGATTATATGTGTGATTTTTATAGATTACTTCTTCTACAAAAACTATAAAAATATAGTTAAATGCTTCTGCTGTTTATGTATATTAGGGTGGACTAGTTTGGATTTTTGGATTATTTTTGGTGGATTATTGTTTTGTTTTTAATTTAACTTTTCTCTTATTAACAGTCGACGACCCATTGTGTAATTACATTAGTGCAAAAATTCAGGTTTCAAAAATATTGCAAACAGCAATTTTATCCTATTTATGTTGTTTTGGTTTTAATTTCAAAAACATTGCCCGGTTTTGTAGAGTTTTAACGCAATTTTCACAAAAATATGTTTGATCTTCAATGGTCTATATATTTAAAACGCAGCAACACACAATTAAGTAACTCAAATAGATTTTGAACTAAATTTTGTCAGCTTTAATATAAAATCAAGATCACTGAAGTTTGTACGATATTCTGATTTTCACACTAATTTCCACAAAGTCACTTTTGTATCCCCACTGTGCGATACATTGTAACAGTAAAATAAAATCTGAGTACACCAAATTCTTCTCCAAAGAATTCTCTTGAAGATGGTCCAAACCGTCGGACTCTATCTCTAACGGTATAGTCATGAGATAGAAAATACTGCTATGCGCGCGTATTTACCCCTTTTTTCCCATTGTGCGACGGTCATCCAATATCATTTTGTGTATTTTATTAATCATTTCTTCCGTGGCTAACTTAATTGCTCGGTCACTACGGTGTTCGTCTTGGCAGCTCGTACGGCCAGTTCTCTGTCAACTCTGTCACCCAATATTTTATAGTGTAAATGAAGGACCAGACTCCCCCAAAGTGGAATATAGCTCGAGTTTAATATTGGTTGGACTGAGACCGTTCACATATATTGTATTGCATATGGATGACCCATTTTTTCCATGTTTACAAATTCACTGAGATCGTTTACTTTTGATTGATCGAAAAAGAACTAAACAACGTGGCGCCTTGAATCTTAAAACATATGTTGTATAAGGTTCACACTTTTCAAACTCCTACCGCCAACCACAGGTCAGGTCGACTAATTTTGGGAACGTCCGGTTCAGGACAAAATAGGTGTATTCGTTCATCTATTGCTAGTACCCCTCACACAAATTGACCGATTAATTCAAACACAACATGCTCATAACTTCTGCTGCAATCATCTAAATGTTTTCATAGACTGAGAAAGAATAATTTTTTTTTTTGGCGTTGAACCATATTACAATACTCACAGAGTGAGGGGATAGCTTAGTCGGTTTACCCGACTGAATTTTTCTTACTTGTTTATATATAGACTAGCTTTTACCTGGTGCGCTTCGCTGCCCCCTTCCTTTATTTATTTTCTGTTTAGGGTACTGTAAAATGGTAATACCTCTTTCTTTCAAAATTACATGATTATTACATATGGTGCAAAGTGAAGTAGATTTTATAGCTTTCGTACGATAAAATACGAACCCTGTTTAATGTATTGTTTATGTTCCAAGAGTTACCCTGACATGGTACATGGTCATATGTTAGCTTCATTCCCCTAGTAATGTTCCAATAGCATCTTTCACACCAGGGTGTAATATAAAACCATATTTGTTCCACCGCGTCTATAACGGTATGAATTTAAAAAGCTAAAGTGAATCGCTCCATTGTACCACATTTAACCATTTTGCCCAATGTGGCATAACTAGGCAATTTTGAATCACTGTACAATATTTCATTGTTTTTGACCCACAGTGCCCCCTATCTGTGCCATGTTTAATTTTATACCATAACGTACCTTACTTACTTATTTTTCCTCACGGTTTAAATAGATGTATTTATTTCCTAAAAGATGTGTAGTTTGGTTTATATTTATTTATTTATTTTTCCTCACAAATAGAAGTATTTATTTCTAAAAAAATTCGAAGCTTGGTTTATATTGTAAGAACTATCTTCGCCT
The DNA here is from genome assembly GCA_963930755.1 of Eudasyphora cyanicolor. Taxonomy (NCBI): domain Eukaryota; kingdom Metazoa; phylum Arthropoda; class Insecta; order Diptera; family Muscidae; genus Eudasyphora; species Eudasyphora cyanicolor. The sequence continues at coordinate 56,329,484 of OZ005735.1, forward strand.
CTGGGACCACATACAACCCATTATGCACCATATATAACCCTTTTTTTCCACTGTTTTTCCCTTTTTCTCCAGTAACCACATTTAGCAATTTTATTTAACACTTTTTTGCCCCACTGTACCATATATAACCGTTTTTGCTTCACCGTACCATATTTAAACCTTTTTGCTTCACCGTAGCATATTTAAACCTAACACTTTTCGCCCGTCGGTAACATATTGAACAATTGCAACCAACTGCACCATAATTTAAACCTTTTTGCACCACAGTGCTACTAAAAGCATACAGTTCAAATATAAAACACTTCATATCTCATATTTATGTTCCAGGAGTTACCCTCTCTTCCTGCACCCATCTTTTTGCACGCTTACTATACCCACTGTACCATATTTAGCGCTTTTGTGTCCTCTGAATCATATTTAACCCTTTTGTTTCCACTAAATCATATGTAACACCTTTTTGTCCTACTGTATAATATATTTAACCATGATTGTCAAATTGTACATTATTTAACCATTTTTGTCCCACTGTGTCATAGTTAGCATATTTTAGGCCCACTGTTCCATAGTTAATGCTTTTTGCCCCTATATTTAACCCATTTTGTCCCACGTTTCCACATTCAACTACTTGTGCCCCACTGTACCATAAATAATCCTTTAATCTGTGCCATATTCAACTATTTGTCTTACTTTTCCATATTTAAAACGTGCTGCCCCTCTGTACGTATTTTAACCCCATATGCTCCACTGTACAATATTTAAGACATTTATGTCCCCACTGTACTGCATAGTTAACCATTTTTGTCACACTGTACCATATTTAACCCTTTTTGTCCCACTGTTCCATAGGTAATACGTTTGTGTCCCATTGTTCCATAGATAACGCTTTTTGCCCCACTTTACTATATTTAATCACTTTCGTCCCACTTTACCATATATAAATACTTTTGCCCACTGTGCCATACTTAACCCTTTTTCCCCCACTGTACCATATTCAACCACGTTATAACCACTGTAACATTTTTGCATTTATATACACTATTTAATGTTTTTGACCCACTGTGCTCCTAAAAGCATGACTACTCTTTATATCCCAAGTTTAAGTTCTAATTTTGCCAGATTGATTCATTTTATCCCCTATGTACCACAATGAACCCGCCATACACCACTGTGCCTCTCGAAGTTAAAATTACAAATCACTTCCGATCTCTAGTTCATGTTACAAAAGCTACCCTAGAACCATGGAACCATTTTTAAACCACTGTACCATATTTTACACTTTTTACCCCACTGTGCACCGAAAGTATGAATACAAAAAAACTGACTACCCCGATTCGTTGACCTTTGGATATTCCTCGCTTCAATTTTCACAATTCTAAATCGAGGCGTTAAATTTGGCAATGGTACCATATTTATCCATTTCTGTACCACTAAAAATTTTAAAAAAAATCGCTACTTGTTCTAGTTAACGTTACAAGAGCTACTCTTACACCAAATTTCACGATTACCGCATTTATACCTTTTTACCCCACGGTGTGCGTAAATGTTCGAATTTCGGAAAATCCTGTTAATATTTGTCCGATTTGAGAGTAGAGTTTCTTGATCTATGGACCAACATTTGCCGAATTTGATGATAGTCGGTTCAGATGTAGATATAGCTCCCATATATGTGTTTCGTCCGATTTAGAACTTTAGCCATATAGAAGCTGTATTTTGCTTCCAATTGTTTTGAAACTTAACATTATACGGTTTATTGATCTACGGACCATCATTGCCGATTTAAAAAAAAAATCGATTCAGATTTAGTTATAACCCAATAAATGTATTACTATTTGACCCTTTAGCCCTATAGAAACTGTATTTTACATTCAATTATATGGACCAATATTGCTGAATTTGAAAATAGGAAATAGAAAACATCAAAAAAGGTTCAGCTTTAGTTATACATGTCCATATAGTTATATGTGTCCATCCGTGCGTCCGCCTGTCTGTCTGGCTTGTCTGTCTGACTGACTTCAGATTTGATGTGGATTTGGTTTGGTGCACTCCTTCGAGTACCTCCCATACAATGTGTTAAAATTTTCTGAGATATTGATTCTTTAATACCTTCTATACTGCTTATCGGAATTTTCCCCATTCCACACCTATTATCAGTTTACTGGCGGATATCCTGTGCACTTTGTTGCCCATATTAATCTAATGGGATCCAACCCATTTTTATTAATGGGTTGACATTTTATATAACACCGTGCGACACAATTTGTCACAAGTAAGGACGGATTAAATTCTGTCATGCCGAATCTTATATACCCATGGATCACATGTGAATGGTTGCGGGTACAAATATACTAATTATACCAATTACAGGTTTTTGTGGCGTTACGAAGTCAAATTTGTATGGGAGCCATATCAAAACATGGACCTATGAATACCGTTGTTTGTGTGAAGAATTCCGGGTATAAATAAACCCCAGTTGCCAATTTTCAGGCCGATCAGTTGACATTTGTTGTCTCTATGACGTTAAGAAGTCAAATCGGGGAGATGTTATAAAGGGTGTCCCAAGAAGAGCGCAATTTTTTAATTTTAAATAAAACACAGATATTTAAGAAAAAATCGTGAGTAGACAGAATGATATCGTAAAGTAGACAGAATGAGGTTATGTATGGAACAATATATCGTGCAGATGGCCGCCGCGGCTTTGCTGGCATGCACGCGATCTTTTAATGAAATTTTCAATGACCGTTTTGCATGTATGCTGCGGTATTTCATTAATGCAGTGTCCAATTTCGTCTTTTAAGGCTTGAGTCGTCGTCGGCTTATTCGCGTAAACCATCGACTTCAAAAAACCCCAAAGAAAAAAATTTAATGGTGTTAAATCGCACGATCTAGGCGGCCAATTCTGATCTCCAAAACGCGAAATAACACGACCGGGAAATGACTGATGCAGCAATTGAATTGTTTCTCTGGCTGTATGACATGTGGCGCCGTCTTGTTGGAACCACATGCCCTCCACATTCATTTCTTCAATTCTAGGCAAGAAAAAACTGGTTATCATTTCACGATACCGAACACCATTGACTGCTTGCGCTTGATCTGCCTCATTTTCATAAAAAAAAATTCCAATGATTCCTCCAGCCCAAAAACCACACCACACAGTGACACGTTGAGGATGCATTTGCTTCTCGTGAATCACTCGAGGATTTTCCGCACCCCAAATGCGACAATTCTGCCTATTGATGAAGCATTTTGTGACCCCAAATTGATCGCAATTTGCGAACTGTAGCCGCAAAACTTTCACCATTTTGGTAAAACAATTTCACAATGAGAATGCGTTGTTCATTCGTGTAGCGCTCCATTTTTACTAACCTCGTACCTTCTACTAACAAACAATAACAATTATTCAAATGTCAAACAATGACACTTCGAATGTTGCGAGATTTAAAAATTGCGCTCTTCTTGGGACACCCTTTATAAAGGGGCTATATAAAAAATGGACCGATATTGCGCATTTTCAATCCCAAGTTACCTGCAGCTATAATAAGTATTTATACCAAACTTCATTTATCTAGCTCAATTATTGTAGACTGTAGCGTGATTAATAGAGACCGACGGACAGATGGGCATGGCTATATCGTTTTAGAATTTTACGACGATTAACAATATATAAGCTTTATGGGATCTCAGATCAGAGGAGAAAAAAATGAATATACCCCCCATATGTCACATGTTGGAGGGTTAAATAGAGGTCACATTTTTTTTAAATCGATTCTCTTTTCTGATCGAGTTAAATTATTTTGAATGTAATTTTCCGCCTTGGAGCCTGTGAATACTTTGGAAAAAGCAAAATTGATTCTATTAATTTTAAAAAAATAAATTTTCTGTTTGTACAAACGTAGCGCAAACGTAAACGTTTGAATCAGCTTGAATTTCCTTGTTCAAATTATTAAAAACGGTTAGAATATATGTTAGAAAGAAAAATAGTATTTAACCCTGCTAGTAATTTCTTCTTCAATGCCACAAGCACAAATTCCTTGTACTTCATAGTAATTGGAAATGAAACACAATTTTAAACAATTCCATTGCTCAGAAATTCTCGAAATAATAACCTCGAGCAAAAGCCACAGTGCATTGCTTATATCGAACATTTTATGTAAAATAATTCTATTTTTTCAAAGAGTACTCCAACTATACCAGAAATTGGATTCTCACTGTCTGTTGCTAAACCAACCATAGGGTAAGTGTACCAGTAGTCGGCAGTTTAACTTTTTTTTCATTTTGTAACTGATGTCCTTCCGAATGTGAATATGATATTGGGGTAACAACTATATATTTCACTTCAATAAGTGTTATAGTTTTATGATCAATACACATTTTAAATAAAAAATAATAATTTATTTGATTAATTAATATGTTTTGTTAAATTCATCGTATTTGCCAGTAGTCGGCATACATTTTCCAATATTCGGCACCTGATGATCCTATAGTCGGCATGTCATTTTTGTTAAGGAAAAAAATAAATTTTACCTACAGAAATTTAAATTTTTGTTCATGTAGGTTTTACTTTTTTATTAAAATTAATAAAAAAAACTTATAATTTCAATACCAGGGCATAATTTAAAGTTATTAAATGCAATTTAAATATAATTTAATAACTCGTACAAATACAAATAAATAAATTTACGAATATTTTTTTTGGGACTGATGGCGAGGGGAATTTTAAGTCGGTTTACCCGACTGAACTTTCTTACTTGTCTCAAGTTTGGAAACAAAAAATAACCCGGGGGAACTAAATCTTTCGAATAAGGTGCGTGCTGAAGCAATTTGAGCTTGCTCTTCTAAAATTTTCGGTCAATTTGCGATATATAGCGCTTTTTGAAACGCTTCAGCTAGCACAGGAACCTTCAACCGACGCACGATGGGAAAATATGATGAAATATGCGCGCATAGGACTTTGAAAACAACTTTCAAAATTCAGTTTTTTGGGAATGTTGTTTTATTGTGGATAACATCTAATGAAAATACCTTCAAATTTTTTGAAAATATCTCTGGGCGATTCCGAGTTATGACCTTTCAATTGTTGTCTTTTTTACTAATAAATGCAAATAAAATTGCGATTATAAAATGTATGTACTTGTAATGCTTGTAGAATTCTCGTTTCTTGGTGAAATGCGACTGGACTTGTAACATATAATAAGGTTACATTCATCTAAATGTTTGTGTATAAAATGTATTTTTAACGTCTTTAAATGGAGAGATATTTCTAAGTAAAAATATACAGTTTTTGTTGTTTTTCAAAAAAATTATCCGCGGTAAATGGAATACAACTTTTTTGGATCACGTGGGATCACTACGATATGACATAAAGAAGAGAGGAGACTTAGTGGTGAATCCAACGGTACCTAGTTTATCTGCGACTTTTTGCGATTATGGCCGATTTTTGTACTTTAAATACGTCCTTTTTTTACTTTAAATAAAGAAAATATGTCAGGGAGCTACATCTATCTATGATCCGATTTTCCCGAAACATATGGACCTATTTTCTGGGTTCAAAAAAATAACTTTTACGAAATTTCGGCAAAATCGGATAATAAATAAGACCGGTACAAGTCCGGTTGCAAGTTTGTAGAGTTCTACGATCAAAATAATCGATCTAATTAATACGAGTATTATTATGATTATATGTGTGATTTTTATAGATTACTTCTTCTACAAAAACTATAAAAATATAGTTAAATGCTTCTGCTGTTTATGTATATTAGGGTGGACTAGTTTGGATTTTTGGATTATTTTTGGTGGATTATTGTTTTGTTTTTAATTTAACTTTTCTCTTATTAACAGTCGACGACCCATTGTGTAATTACATTAGTGCAAAAATTCAGGTTTCAAAAATATTGCAAACAGCAATTTTATCCTATTTATGTTGTTTTGGTTTTAATTTCAAAAACATTGCCCGGTTTTGTAGAGTTTTAACGCAATTTTCACAAAAATATGTTTGATCTTCAATGGTCTATATATTTAAAACGCAGCAACACACAATTAAGTAACTCAAATAGATTTTGAACTAAATTTTGTCAGCTTTAATATAAAATCAAGATCACTGAAGTTTGTACGATATTCTGATTTTCACACTAATTTCCACAAAGTCACTTTTGTATCCCCACTGTGCGATACATTGTAACAGTAAAATAAAATCTGAGTACACCAAATTCTTCTCCAAAGAATTCTCTTGAAGATGGTCCAAACCGTCGGACTCTATCTCTAACGGTATAGTCATGAGATAGAAAATACTGCTATGCGCGCGTATTTACCCCTTTTTTCCCATTGTGCGACGGTCATCCAATATCATTTTGTGTATTTTATTAATCATTTCTTCCGTGGCTAACTTAATTGCTCGGTCACTACGGTGTTCGTCTTGGCAGCTCGTACGGCCAGTTCTCTGTCAACTCTGTCACCCAATATTTTATAGTGTAAATGAAGGACCAGACTCCCCCAAAGTGGAATATAGCTCGAGTTTAATATTGGTTGGACTGAGACCGTTCACATATATTGTATTGCATATGGATGACCCATTTTTTCCATGTTTACAAATTCACTGAGATCGTTTACTTTTGATTGATCGAAAAAGAACTAAACAACGTGGCGCCTTGAATCTTAAAACATATGTTGTATAAGGTTCACACTTTTCAAACTCCTACCGCCAACCACAGGTCAGGTCGACTAATTTTGGGAACGTCCGGTTCAGGACAAAATAGGTGTATTCGTTCATCTATTGCTAGTACCCCTCACACAAATTGACCGATTAATTCAAACACAACATGCTCATAACTTCTGCTGCAATCATCTAAATGTTTTCATAGACTGAGAAAGAATAATTTTTTTTTTTGGCGTTGAACCATATTACAATACTCACAGAGTGAGGGGATAGCTTAGTCGGTTTACCCGACTGAATTTTTCTTACTTGTTTATATATAGACTAGCTTTTACCTGGTGCGCTTCGCTGCCCCCTTCCTTTATTTATTTTCTGTTTAGGGTACTGTAAAATGGTAATACCTCTTTCTTTCAAAATTACATGATTATTACATATGGTGCAAAGTGAAGTAGATTTTATAGCTTTCGTACGATAAAATACGAACCCTGTTTAATGTATTGTTTATGTTCCAAGAGTTACCCTGACATGGTACATGGTCATATGTTAGCTTCATTCCCCTAGTAATGTTCCAATAGCATCTTTCACACCAGGGTGTAATATAAAACCATATTTGTTCCACCGCGTCTATAACGGTATGAATTTAAAAAGCTAAAGTGAATCGCTCCATTGTACCACATTTAACCATTTTGCCCAATGTGGCATAACTAGGCAATTTTGAATCACTGTACAATATTTCATTGTTTTTGACCCACAGTGCCCCCTATCTGTGCCATGTTTAATTTTATACCATAACGTACCTTACTTACTTATTTTTCCTCACGGTTTAAATAGATGTATTTATTTCCTAAAAGATGTGTAGTTTGGTTTATATTTATTTATTTATTTTTCCTCACAAATAGAAGTATTTATTTCTAAAAAAATTCGAAGCTTGGTTTATATTGTAAGAACTATCTTCGCCTCTGGGACCACATACAACCCATTATGCACCATATATAACCCTTTTTTTCCACTGTTTTTCCCTTTTTCTCCAGTAACCACATTTAGCAATTTTATTTAACACTTTTTTGCCCCACTGTACCATATATAACCGTTTTTGCTTCACCGTACCATATTTAAACCTTTTTGCTTCACCGTAGCATATTTAAACCTAACACTTTTCGCCCGTCGGTAACATATTGAACAATTGCAACCAACTGCACCATAATTTAAACCTTTTTGCACCACAGTGCTACTAAAAGCATACAGTTCAAATATAAAACACTTCATATCTCATATTTATGTTCCAGGAGTTACCCTCTCTTCCTGCACCCATCTTTTTGCACGCTTACTATACCCACTGTACCATATTTAGCGCTTTTGTGTCCTCTGAATCATATTTAACCCTTTTGTTTCCACTAAATCATATGTAACACCTTTTTGTCCTACTGTATAATATATTTAACCATGATTGTCAAATTGTACATTATTTAACCATTTTTGTCCCACTGTGTCATAGTTAGCATATTTTAGGCCCACTGTTCCATAGTTAATGCTTTTTGCCCCTATATTTAACCCATTTTGTCCCACGTTTCCACATTCAACTACTTGTGCCCCACTGTACCATAAATAATCCTTTAATCTGTGCCATATTCAACTATTTGTCTTACTTTTCCATATTTAAAACGTGCTGCCCCTCTGTACGTAATTTAACCCCATATGCTCCACTGTACAATATTTAAGACATTTATGTCCCCACTGTACTGCATAGTTAACCATTTTTGTCACACTGTACCATATTTAACCCTTTTTGTCCCACTGTTCCATAGGTAATACGTTTGTGTCCCATTGTTCCATAGATAACGCTTTTTGCCCCACTTTACTATATTTAATCACTTTCGTCCCACTTTACCATATATAAATACTTTTGCCCACTGTGCCATACTTAACCCTTTTTCCCCCACTGTACCATATTCAACCACGTTATAACCACTGTAACATTTTTGCATTTATATACACTATTTAATGTTTTTGACCCACTGTGCTCCTAAAAGCATGACTACTCTTTATATCCCAAGTTTAAGTTCTAATTTTGCCAGATTGATTCATTTTATCCCCTATGTACCACAATGAACCCGCCATACACCACTGTGCCTCTCGAAGTTAAAATTACAAATCACTTCCGATCTCTAGTTCATGTTACAAAAGCTACCCTAGAACCATGGAACCATTTTTAAACCACTGTACCATATTTTACACTTTTTACCCCACTGTGCACCGAAAGTATGAATACAAAAAAACTGACTACCCCGATTCGTTGACCTTTGGATATTCCTCGCTTCAATTTTCACAATTCTAAATCGAGGCGTTAAATTTGGCAATGGTACCATATTTATCCATTTCTGTACCACTAAAAATTTTAAAAAAAATCGCTACTTGTTCTAGTTAACGTTACAAGAGCTACTCTTACACCAAATTTCACGATTACCGCATTTATACCTTTTTACCCCACGGTGTGCGTAAATGTTCGAATTTCGGAAAATCCTGTTAATATTTGTCCGATTTGAGAGTAGAGTTTCTTGATCTATGGACCAACATTTGCCGAATTTGATGATAGTCGGTTCAGATGTAGATATAGCTCCCATATATGTGTTTCGTCCGATTTAGAACTTTAGCCATATAGAAGCTGTATTTTGCTTCCAATTGTTTTGAAACTTAACATTATACGGTTTATTGATCTACGGACCATCATTGCCGATTTAAAAAAAAAATCGATTCAGATTTAGTTATAACCCAATAAATGTATTACTATTTGACCCTTTAGCCCTATAGAAACTGTATTTTACATTCAATTATATGGACCAATATTGCTGAATTTGAAAATAGGAAATAGAAAACATCAAAAAAGGTTCAGCTTTAGTTATACATGTCCATATAGTTATATGTGTCCATCCGTGCGTCCGCCTGTCTGTCTGGCTTGTCTGTCTGACTGACTTCAGATTTGATGTGGATTTGGTTTGGTGCACTCCTTCGAGTACCTCCCATACAATGTGTTAAAATTTTCTGAGATATTGATTCTTTAATACCTTCTATACTGCTTATCGGAATTTTCCCCATTCCACACCTATTATCAGTTTACTGGCGGATATCCTGTGCACTTTGTTGCCCATATTAATCTAATGGGATCCAACCCATTTTTATTAATGGGTTGACATTTTATATAACACCGTGCGACACAATTTGTCACAAGTAAGGACGGATTAAATTCTGTCATGCCGAATCTTATATACCCATGGATCACATGTGAATGGTTGCGGGTACAAATATACTAATTATACCAATTACAGGTTTTTGTGGCGTTACGAAGTCAAATTTGTATGGGAGCCATATCAAAACATGGACCTATGAATACCGTTGTTTGTGTGAAGAATTCCGGGTATAAATAAACCCCAGTTGCCAATTTTCAGGCCGATCAGTTGACATTTGTTGTCTCTATGACGTTAAGAAGTCAAATCGGGGAGATGTTATAAAGGGTGTCCCAAGAAGAGCGCAATTTTTTAATTTTAAATAAAACACAGATATTTAAGAAAAAATCGTGAGTAGACAGAATGATATCGTAAAGTAGACAGAATGAGGTTATGTATGGAACAATATATCGTGCAGATGGCCGCCGCGGCTTTGCTGGCATGCACGCGATCTTTTAATGAAATTTTCAATGACCGTTTTGCATGTATGCTGCGGTATTTCATTAATGCAGTGTCCAATTTCGTCTTTTAAGGCTTGAGTCGTCGTCGGCTTATTCGCGTAAATCATCGACTTCAAAAAACCCCAAAGAAAAAAATCTAATGGTGTTAAATCGCACGATCTAGGCGGCCAATTCTGATCTCCAAAACGCGAAATAACACGACCGGGAAATGACTGATGCAGCAATTGAATTGTTTCTCTGGCTGTATGACATGTGGCGCCGTCTTGTTGGAACCACATGCCCTCCACATTCATTTCTTCAATTCTAGGCAAGAAAAAACTGGTTATCATTTCACGATACCGAACACCATTGACTGCTTGCGCTTGATCTGCCTCATTTTCATAAAAAAAAATTCCAATGATTCCTCCAGCCCAAAAACCACACCACACAGTGACACGTTGAGGATGCATTTGCTTCTCGTGAATCACTCGAGGATTTTCCGCACCCCAAATGCGACAATTCTGCCTATTGACGAAGCATTTTGTGACCCCAAATTGATCGCAATTTGCGAACTGTAGCCGCAAAACTTTCACCATTTTGGTAAAACAATTTCACAATGAGAATGCGTTGTTCATTCGTGTAGCGCTCCATTTTTACTAACCTCGTACCTTCTACTAACAAACAATAACAATTATTCAAATGTCAAACAATGACACTTCGAATGTTGCGAGATTTAAAAATTGCGCTCTTCTTGGGACACCCTTTATAAAGGGGCTATATAAAAAATGGACCGATATTGCGCATTTTCAATCCCAAGTTACCTGCAGCTATAATAAGTATTTATACCAAACTTCATTTATCTAGCTCAATTATTGTAGACTGTAGCGTGATTAATAGAGACCGACGGACAGATGGGCATGGCTATATCGTTTTAGAATTTTACGACGATTAACAATATATAAGCTTTATGGGATCTCAGATCAGAGGAGAAAAAAATGAATATACCCCCCATATGTCACATGTTGGAGGGTTAAATAGAGGTCACATTTTTTTTAAATCGATTCTCTTTTCTGATCGAGTTAAATTATTTTGAATGTAATTTTCCGCCTTGGAGCCTGTGAATACTTTGGAAAAAGCAAAATTGATTCTATTAATTTTAAAAAAATAAATTTTCTGTTTGTACAAACGTAGCGCAAACGTAAACGTTTGAATCAGCTTGAATTTCCTTGTTCAAATTATTAAAAACGGTTAGAATATATGTTAGAAAGAAAAATAGTATTTAACCCTGCTAGTAATTTCTTCTTCAATGCCACAAGCACAAATTCCTTGTACTTCATAGTAATTGGAAATGAAACACAATTTTAAACAATTCCATTGCTCAGAAATTCTCGAAATAATAACCTCGAGCAAAAGCCACAGTGCATTGCTTATATCGAACATTTTATGTAAAATAATTCTATTTTTTCAAAGAGTACTCCAACTATACCAGAAATTGGATTCTCACTGTCTGTTGCTAAACCAACCATAGGGTAAGTGTACCAGTAGTCGGCAGTTTAACTTTTTTTTCATTTTGTAACTGATGTCCTTCCGAATGTGAATATGATATTGGGGTAACAACTATATATTTCACTTCAATAAGTGTTATAGTTTTATGATCAATACACATTTTAAATAAAAAATAATAATTTATTTGATTAATTAATATGTTTTGTTAAATTCATCGTATTTGCCAGTAGTCGGCATACATTTTCCAATATTCGGCACCTGATGATCCTATAGTCGGCATGTCATTTTTGTTAAGGAAAAAAATAAATTTTACCTACAGAAATTTAAATTTTTGTTCATGTAGGTTTTACTTTTTTATTAAAATTAAAGTTGTTTACATTTGTACATATCTGGTAGGTACATTTGTTTATTTGATGAGATCTTTGAAATTCAATTTCATGTTTAGCGCATTATTTGCACAAAATAAAAACTAAAAATAAAAAATGTGTTCTATTATAGGTAGGTAGGAACTTAGTTAATTGCATTGTCAATGCATACATTGCATACGAAATCTATATCTATTACTTCGTTGTACGATAGGTCTTTCAAAATAGTGCATTTCAGATGGAACCACTTAGGACAAGAATCGCATCCCACGTTTTTTAACCCATCATCCTCAGTATCAGTGTCCAAATCTTCATCACAAGTACCACATACTTGTTTTTTCTTTCCTTTTTTATCTTTTTTACGTTTTACGGTTCTGGCATCTTTTTCTTCCTTTTTTCTTTGGCGTTCTAATTTTCGTTTTTTGATACCTTCTGCTTTAGCAATTTTTTCAGTTTCCTTGGATTGTATATGCTCCCTCCATGTAAGCTCCCTCATAGCACTTGGGGCCTTGACTTTTATTGTAGATTGTGCAGAGGTCGAAGGTTTTGGAAAATATAGATGTTTCTCGAAAGTTGGTGACATTGAAGCTGCACTTTTAATCAATGATTTTGCACCTGTGGGAATTTGTTTATATATAGGTATAATAAATACTCAATATGTCCGACAAGTTCCACAAAGATTATTTGAAAAATTACCTGAAATCGGAGATGAACATCTAATAGGTTTAAATAAGTCGTTAGTTTTAGTAATAGCGTTGATGATTGATGAAGTTGGAGACAGACAGTCGATAGATTGAAATGAGTTATCAATGTTACTTAAAGGTAGAGTTGGTGCCATCGAAACCGTATAATCGACAGATTGAAAAGAGTTGTTTTCGTTAGTTTTATTTAAATTTGGTGATGCCATTTCATTTCTCTCCAATTCCAAAACTCCTTCCAGATTGATTACATATGTACCTGACTGAAGCGTGACATTGCCTAATATTTCGACATTTTGATTATTTTCCTTATTTTTTAACGCATTGATCTCTTCAACAATGTGATCCGAATTAATCTTGAAATTTGTCCATAGCTTCGTGACGATTTTCTGTCAATATTTCTAATTGATTTTTAACACATTTTGTGTAATCCACGTTGTCCGGATTGAAAGGATACAAACCACACTTTCGAAACCCATTCTTAATGGTGTCTGTGATATCCAGGTTAGTCAGCACCATATGAAGAAGCGGACAGAAAGTGGATTTAGAAATAACCTTATTGTAATTTTCAGGCTTCAATTGCCAATCCCTTACGGTATTCTTCCATTCTAATTTCAGAGGTTTAAATACACTCACGTCGGCTGGTTGCATTATATGTGTGGTATTTGGAGGTAGTGCATATAAAAAAATTCCATTTTCATGATAAAATTGGCTTAACTCCATTGTCATATGTGATTTATGACCATCTATAAATAGCAAAATGGGCCGTTGAATATTGTTCTCATTGAGCCAATTATGCACTCCATTTGCGACATATTCAAAGAATGTTTCACTTATCATCCATCCAGTCTCTGACTTTCCGAGAAACCAATTATCTGGCAGGCTGTTCACCACATCTTTTGGTGGTCGCATATATGGAAAGACTACCATCGGCACTACTGTCTTACCATTAGCTGAAAAAACCAGTAGAACTGTTACTGTCTCTTTTTCATTACCGCGTTGAATGGAATATACATTGCGATATCCCTTCGGTGCCAGAACTTTTCCTGTTTTAGGACACATACAGAAGCTTGTCTCATCGCCATTAAATATTCTCGATGGATCATCCAAAATATCTGAAGCATTTTCCCCATTGAGGAAGTTTTTTAAATCTTCAAACCATTTTCTTATACTTTCTTCAGTTATTACTGCTCGCCCTTTGCTGATTCCTTCTGCTTCTCGAAGAGCTAAGCCGGGATGCCGTTTCAAAAAACCTAAGTACCACTTTCTTCCAGGCCGACCATTTAGAAATGGCGTAGCTCGCTGATCTTCTTTGATGATTTTTTGAACAGTGTTCAGCAAATCATCAATTTTTAGCGGAAATCCACATTTCGCAAGGTCGTGACACCATTTCACCAAACGGATTTCTTCGGCTTTTGATAAAACTGTTTGTGGGCCCATTCTTCTAGGACCTTCGGGAATGCGACCGTGAATTCGATCTTGTATTGTCGAACGTGGAACACAATATTTTTTGCTAGCTCCTAATATAGATATTGAGCCTTTCCTTACTTCATTTACAGCCGTTTGTAGGGATTCTTCGGAATATTGGTGGATAGACCTTTTTCCTCTAGTGGTCATATTTTGAAATTCCAAAATGCCTAAAATACCATGAAATTACAATAATTTCTAGAGATCACAAAATTCCATCCCACATTGGGACCTCTAAGATTATAAGTACCTATAAAAAATGAGATGAAGAGCTGCTGCCGACTTTAGGACACTTATCATCCTATACTCGGCAGGTCATAAGTTACTGGACATATACTATGCCGACTACTGGGTATTTACAATTTATACTCATTTTCTCTGTTACCAGAGGGAAGAGGGATGTTTAATATACAATTTTGCATAATATCAGCTTAATCATAGAAAAATGCAAATTTCCCAGTAGTCGGCACCCCAATGCCGACTACTGGAAATAGTGAAAAAAAATTGATCCTAATGTCGGCATTATAAAAATATGGAAAAATGTTAATTTTTTAAAAAAAAAATCACTTTTAAATCTTTTTTTGAATTACTATCTATCATCAGAAACCTTTATTATTAAATTATAATATAAATTAATATAATTACATACCTTTTAAAATTGGTCTACTCACTAAAAAATCACTTGAAAAAATAGCACTCCCACACGTGTTGAAGAACTGTTGCCAAATGAGCATAAAATGACTCCGAAATACTCATCTCACTCCTTTGAAACATTAGACAGAGGGAGATGAATATATTTTCAATGCAAATATGATCTTGTTGTAATATTTAACTGCAGTTATTCTTATTTATTTAAGTTTTAATTCAAAAAATGCCGACTACTGGGACATGCCGAACTTAGGAACGTTTACCCTATTTTGCAAAGGAATTTTGCACAACCCAAAATATTCCTTGGTTTTTCCTGGCGGAAAAAATCTGCCCAAAACCTGCCCAAACTACAAATTTTTAATTTTTCTGCCCAAATTTGGTCCCAAGTGCCCAAAACGGCAACACTGCCGCTGGGTCTTCTCTCATACTTATTTACACATATTTATTTCAAATGGATGCGAGAGCGAACCGTGATGTCTCTATTTAGTAAACCGCAGTTTTGTGTTTCATACGCTACTCTCTATCTCTTATATTCGTTATCTGGTAAACCAATTGCATTTGTTTGTCGTGTCCACTCCACAAATTTTAAATAGTGGAGATAGATAATGAGTAATTCGGGTTTTTTAGTAATCCAAGAAAGTGTAAGGGCGAGGCCACACGACCATCTTGCCGTGTCACGGTTTCAAGTGATAATGTTTGTTTTGTTGTTTTTCTAACCGATAGGTAGAATTTGAGCAATAAAATATGTCGTGTGACTTTGCATTGTTTACATGATTATGCATTGATTGAGCGAGAGAGAAGAAAATGAGAGCGCGCCGTCTTGTTTGTTTTTTTTTTGCCTCTCGCATGTACTCGTCAAAATAAAGAATATTCGTATCATATTCAGTTCTATTTTAAACACTATTTATTTGTCAACAATTGATTTTATTTTAATATACAAGGTGGCGCAAAAGTAATCCTCCTATCAGAAAATGCTATAAATTTTGCGATTGGCCCCTAATGTCAGTTCTGTTTTGACATTTGTGTAGTAAACACATGCGAAATACACGTTAATAAACAATGTTACGCTACACTGCTCCAGAACGCGGAATATTGCTGGCTATTTATTTGACCAATAATCGGTCGGTGACTTTGGCACAAAACATCGAAAGGTAACTTTTGCGCCACCTTGTACATACATACTTACCCTCCATTTCGATAACAATCTCTATGCGTGACATGACAGTTGAATAATTTTCACCGGGCTGTAAGGCCGCATAAGCTTTAAATTCTTTAATCTCTTTAAATTTTGGTTCGTTTTCTTTTAGAAGCGTCTCAAACAATTTGGCTTCAACCCATTTCGGAACATTGGTTGTATCGTTACTTTTTGTACTAGAAGACATTTTTGATAGTTTCTATTTGATACATTTGTTTTTTTTTTTGAATAACTGATAAATTATTTCTTTTGTTTCGCAAAAATTGCAAACAACTAATTAACTTTTTTTTACGTTTATTTGTACAGTTTATGAAACAATTGTTGGTACAACTTTCTTAAAGCGAAGTTATCTTTAAACTGAAAACAAGATATCCCTCAAACGAATTTTCTAGCTATTTATGAAAAACCGTACACAATCTATAAAGAGATAATTTACACTGGGTTGCCAGATAGGTGGACAGCTGATTAAATATGGGATTTTGTAAATTTGTTTGGGGTTTGCTGAAGTTGGTTAAATTTTTTCTAAACATCCCAAGAATTGTTTTAATTGTTCACTGCGTTTGTTCGACTAGATGCATTTGCTAGTTATTTCTTTACGTGGTAAGATTTTACAGCCGTCCACAATAAAGCTATTAAAAATATGAAAAACTTAAATGACCTTTGAATGCCATGTGATGATCACAATGCTATGTTTTTTTCAAACGCTATATACTTCGGATGGAAATTCGGAAGAGAACTCAAGGTGTGCAGCCAGGTAGAATAAAATAGAATAAACCTAATGACTTTTATTATTAATCCCTAAATTTTATTTTTGCCAAAAAGAAATTTTAAAGTAGCTAAATGGTAAAATAATGTATGGCTTTCATTTGTTCATTGAAAAAAAAAACATTTTTCCATAGTTTATGGAAATTTAAAAAAACGCATTATAATTGCTCGAACGGCTGAACCGATTTTTACAAAGTTTACGTCGTTTGATAGAGAACAAAGCTGGCCATTCTAGTAGATTTTTTAAGATATTAAATTCTTTTATCGAAAAAAATATTTAAAAAAAAATGCTTCCTTTTCGATTTTTTTAAAATTTACCTGACTCAGACACACATCCAAAAAAGTTATTGGATTTTTGGGGACCTAATATTTGCAAAGGTTATGAACAGAAAGAAAACTGGTTAAAAATTTTTGCGGCGCTTGGTTTTGCAGTCGATTTGGTTAACGATACCTCCATTCCAAAATATGCAAAGACGAAACATATAGTTTTTCAAGGAGGGGCGATAAAAGTTTTATGATTTTTGTAAATTAGTGTGGAATATCTTTATAAAGCGAATCGAATGACCTGTTGTTTAAGTCCGCACTAGTATGGCGGGACTTAAAAAAAAGAAAACAATACTTCTTATTTAAAATATATTTATATTTGGCAGGCAGAAATAGCCATAACTAAGCAAAATATGTCAGTGATGACGTTACGACCAATCCAATAACACTATGCAACAAAAATTTTGTCCAAGGGATGTGGGTAACAGTTTCTGGTGTAATTTGGTGACGCAAACACAAAAAAATATATTAAAAAAAATTTATGGTAGATTTTTTTTTTAAATTTTTTTTTTAAATTCCAACTTTCATGGAATGTACATTTAGTATAATAAATGTACATTCATAATTATAATTATTCAAGTATAAGCCTGATTGAGCCGTGTTATGCGTTAAATTAAAGGGAATTGTGAAGGCTACATACACATTTTCCTGGTAAAAAAAAAACATAAAAAATAGAAAAAAAAAATCGAAAAAATTATTTTATCACATTTTTAAAAAGCCAGCATGCTAACGAAGATATCACTGTCTATTTGAAATCTATGGATAGATGTAAAAGTTATGATCCATTTTGTAAATGTTAGGAAAATTCAAAACAATCTTGTTTCATATTTTTCCGTTTTTAAATTATGTTTTTGCTTATATTTAATTCGCCATATGTGAGAGAGTCATATAACAAACATTGCACTTGTAATTTATTTTATGAGGATTGATGTCAGACATTATAAAATTATAGAGAGGACGAGGTTTAATGGCTCCATAAAACATTATATGCTCCATAAAACATTAAGAGCTATATTAGATGAGATCCGCTCAGGGTCATTCAACAATATTTGTGGTTTTTTATTCATGAGGTTTCCATTCAGTTACGCCTTTTAGGGGCATGGACATCCCAGTCGTATATATATACAGGTAGTTAAATTATATGTACGTAAAAAGATAAGAGAGATAAGTCAATTTTCTGAAAAATATAATAAAGTTATATTTCGAAGTATGAGTAAAAGGCAAAGAACTTTTCAATGTAATTTCTGCTACTTCTGCGGAAAATATGTAATTAAAAAAAATCGACTTGCGTTTAGTAAAAAATAGAGGAAATATGTGTGCAATATTTTGGTATACGAGTTCAAATATGAACGAACCGTGGACACTTAGTATTTTGTGTAATTCGTGCCATGTAAATCTTACTCGATGGAGTAGTGGAAGCATTCGGTAAGTACTTTACAATTAATGTATTACAATGTTTTGTGGAATAAAACGTTTTAATTTTAGACATCACGTTCAATTTGGAATGGCAATGATTTGGAGACAACCATTCATTCACGATACGGACTGCTATTTTTGTCTAAGTAAACAGATTGGAGTAGGAAGGAGCATTCGCTGGAATTACGCTGAAGTAAAATCTGTCACTTTGCAAGTTGCACATTCGAAAACAATACCAAAGAAAAGCTAACAGCCTAATTACGGTAACATCATCAAGTTCAACTGAGTACTCAACTTTGAGCGATTCAAGTTTGAGTCAGAAGACATCGCTTTTAACTCAGTTTCAGCTCAATGATCTAGTGAGAGATTTGGAACTGACCAAAGATAAGGCAGAACTACTTGCATCTCGGATGAAACAGTACAATATTTTGGCCCCAGATGTTAACATATCATATTATAGAGTCCTGGATATACCTTGCAAACAATTTTATACAACTGTGGATAACATATGCTTTTGCAAGGACATTCCCGGATTGTTCGAGGAACTTAATCAAACATTCAATTCAAAAGAATGGCGGTTATTTGTTGACTGCAGTAAAGAAAGTTTGAAAGCAGTACTTTTGCACAACGGCAATCTTCCCATTGCTCATGCTGTCAACACTAAGGAATCATACGAAACAATGGCTAAATTGATAAAATACATAAAATATGAACAACATGACTGGAAAATTTGTTGCGATTTAAAAGTAGTTGGGATGTTATGTGGAATGCAAGGCGGATATACAAAAAACTGAGGTGCAGGTGTAAATGTCAAAAATTGGGAGACCTATCGTAGTATTTCTTGCATAACTTTACCAAATATCGAGTACCAAAAATCCAATTACTGTTTTGGATATGTGAGAGGCGGGTGCATATTTTGCGTAAATTTAAATGATGGGGACAATATTTATTAAATGAATGCTTTGCAAAAATGTTTTTGAAAAAGAAATTATAAATTTTTTTAAGAAAAAATCCACAAAACGATGGCCCGATATGCTCTTTTTCAAACGACGGAAACTTTACAAAAATTACAAAAGTTCAACCGTATAAGAGCAATTAAAAAGTTCGTAGGACTCAAAAATGCATTTTTGATAGCACTCAAAAATGCTTTTTTATTTCAAATCCCTATAAAATTTTGGAAAATTTTTTAAATAAATTATAGCGAGATCTTTTTTTACCATTTACCAACTTTTTAGTCAAACATAAAATTCATAGGATAATGTTTTTCGATCTGTGTACGATTTTTATAGTTTTGTTTATTACTATGGGGTTGTTTTTGTTTTCTGTAAACAGAAAAAACTTCTTTGTAACAAGAAGAGGAAGAAGTGAGTGAAATCTATTAACGTTAACTACTGATTTGGTAGACGATACAGTTTCAAAAGCTGCCAAGAGCTCAAATCGGCACCATTGGGGGTGACTGCTCTGTTAATACGAGAGCTCAATCTATAACTGCTTTTCGCACGTTTCATATCAGAAACTTTGCAGACTGTAGTGTTTCCCAGCAAAATTTCTCATTACCAAATAATCCGACGACTAAGCAAAAAATTTCGATAATGGTAAGTATTTATTATTAAGCCAAATCTGCTCGTATTATTTGAAAACATGTTGAAAAATATTTAAATATTGTACAATAACCCACATATAACCAAAATTGCATAATATTTAAAATTGCCAAAATGAGTTTGATAAGAAAAAATCACGTATTTTTGTTATCATTGGTAAGTCATTATTAATTAGCTAAAAGTAATGCAGCGAATAATGAGATGTCATTAGTTGGTAATGCAGGGAATAATAACAAGATTTTGCTGGGTTAAAGTCCAATACGTGCACACATATTTCTTGTTTGGTTACACTACGCAAAAAAAAATAAAAAAAAAACATTTTTGTGCACGAGAACTAAAAACTTTTTTTGTATAGATTATATGAAACCAAAACAATTTTTGTTTATGGTAAAGTTTTTTAAGGAAGTTTTTTCTATAATTTCAATTTTCATGGAAGGTACCTTTAGTATTTCTATAATATTTATTTTATTATAAGCTCGATAAAGCCTAAATACCATTTAAATTATAGGAAATGATGAGGGCTAGAAATGCTGAAAACATCACTTTCGTGCAGAGACCGTAGTTTAGTAGCTGTAGTTAAAATAATTAAAAAACATTTTTTTTTAATTGGTTTTGCATGCGCGATAATAGCTATAAAACATTAATATATTGTAAAAAAGGGAAATTCAAAAAAATAATTTTTTCATTGTTGTTATTTTGTGCGGGGGTTACCAAAAGAGGCGTGACAATAGCGCCAATTTTTTAATATAATATGGGTACTACAAAAAATTTTAACTGTACAAACTTTCAAGGGTTTGTTTGTGCATGAACGAAGTTATAAGCCGTTAAATTTTGTGCAAAATGCTCCATTTGTATGGGAGGTACCAAAAAGGGCGTGGTAATAATGTCCATTTTGCACGGGACTATATGTACTGCAAATGCATTACACTCCACAAAATTTTAAGTACATATTTGTATTGATTGGAAAAGTAAAATGGTCCATTTATATGGGAGGTATCAAAAAGCGCATGGTAATAACGTCCATTTTGCATGGTACTTTAGGTACTGTAAAAGCATTGGACTTCACAAAATTTGAACCATTTGTATGGACTAGAATCAAAGCCATAAGCCGTAAACTTGTTGTGCAAAATGGCCCTTTTGGTATGGGAGGTACCAACAGTGGTGGCAACTTCGCCCATTTTTTTTCAAGATGATAGCGTCCAAGCAACTAATACTTTTTGTGGAATTTTTAACGATTCTGAATAGTAGTACAGTAGTTATGAGATAATTAATACATCACTAAATATTGACCCTTTGTGGGGAAGGTACTCGAAGGAGTGGACCAACATAGCCCATACATGGCCTTAGCCTGAGATAGAAAAAAGAATTGACACATACCAAATTTTAAGTCAATCCGTTAATCCTGTCGAAAGTTATCCTGCATATCAACCAGACAGACAGACGGACATTGCCCAAATGACTTTAAATGGCCCAAAATGTATTTCCACCAAATATTCTTGGGGTCTCTTATTTCCACCAAAAGTTCTATAATTTCTACATTTATCAATAGATTTTATTTTAATAGGCGGCATTGTTTTCTTAGTTTGGATCCTAGCATTTAAAAGTTGGGACAGACAATTTTTTGGCGAATTTTGTTTATTTTTATACCCTCACTTTGTTGATACGAGGGTATATATCATTTGCTACGGACCAAAAGTGTAACACATCGAAGGAGTGACCTAAGACCCAAAGTATGTTCTGCGGATATCCGTTTTACGTCGTTTCAAGTCGAATGAGCAATGTTCGCCCGTCCGTCGGTATGTCTGCTGGCTGGTGCGCACGATAACTCTCGAAAGGAGTAACCGATTGACTTCAAATTTGGTATGTGGTAATATTTTTTTCTATCTCCGGCTAAGTTCAAAGATGGGCTATATTGGTCCATACCTTTTAGTACCTCCCCCAGAAAGGGTTAATTAGTGAATTATTGGTTATTTAACTACTTTTACATAGGGTGATCCATTTCGAGGTTCCCTACTTTTTTCAAGAAAAAATTAGAAAATTCAAATTGAATGGGGAATGTTTATTGTCATTTGAAAGAACATTCTTTGGCATTTATTTTTTGAAGATTATGTCTATCAAATGTTGGCCGCGGCTACGTGTCAGATGGTCCATCCGTTGAGTCCAATCTTCGATGACACTTTCGAGCATTTCGACTGGTAACTGACGAATGACACGCGTGATGTTTTGCTCCAAGGCCTGAATCGAAGCGGGTTTGTCCGCATAAACTATAGACTTTACATATCCCCACAGGAATAAGTCTAACGGTGTGATACCACACGATCTTGGTGGCCAATCGACCGGCCCAAAACGTGAAATTATCTGCTTAGTGTTCTCTCAATAAATCCATTGATTGATGCGATGTGTGGGAAGTGGCGCCGTATTGGTGAAACCAAATGTCGCCGAGATCACGAGCTTCAATTTCAGGCATCAAATAGTCGGTTATCATGGCACGATAACGGTCGCCATTAACGGTTACGTTCTCACCGGCATCATTGTTGAAGAAATATGGACCGATGATTCCGGTACGTCGGATCGAAAATAGGTCAATGGCAAAAATATAGCTCTTAACGAGAGCTAAAATATTGCTCATGGGTGTCAAGGTCGTGGGCCGACTGGAAAGTGTTTTTTTGGATTTAAAAAAATGGAATTAGCGCAATTAGCAAACGATTATTTTGATAATAAAACTGAATAATTTGTAAACAAATTTGCCAAACAATACTTTACAAATATAACATGACAGCAAAAAAGGCTATTGAAAAAAGTATTTCTACTTAGATCACCCTATACTATTTTGTTGAATCCTCTGAAATTCCACACATAGTTTATTAGTCACTATCACCTCGAGAAAAATTGGCGAAGTTGCCGCGCTCGTTTTGGTATCTCTTACACAAATAGACCATTTTGCACCAAAAGTTAACTGCTTATAATAATAGTATCACTTCATGCAAGCACTTGAAATTTTGTACAGTGTAATGCTTTTATAGTATCTATAGTCCAGTGAAATATACTATTTTGCACCAAAAGTTAACAGCTAATAACGTTAATGCCAATGCATAAAAATACTTGAAATTTTGTACAGTGTATGTTTTTATTGTGCCTACAGTCCACTGAAAAACGGTGGTTATTGCCACGCCCCTTTTGGTACCTCCCACACAAATGTACCATTTTATACAAGAAGTTAAGAGCTTATAGCGTGAGTGCCAATACACGAAAATACTACAAAATGTTGCACAGTGTAATGTTTTTGAAGTACCTATAACCCTGTGAAAAATTGGCGTTATCAACACCCTCCTTTTGGTATCTCCCACACAAAATGGCCAAATCATACCCAAATTGAAAAAATCATAACTTTAACATACCAGTGCACATAAACGCTTACAATTCGCTACGGTGCAATATATTTGAAGTATCTACTGTGTAGCGAAAAATAGGAGTATTTGTTAATCCCCCTCTTGTACCTCCCATACAAATTGACACATTAATTCGTGTAATATTTCATAGAACAGTACTCACAAAGTGAGGGTATACCTTAGTCGGTTTACCCAAATTCCAAGAAAATTGGAATTTTATTGTTAATCCCCCTCTTGTACCTCCCACAAAAATTGACACATTAATTCGTGTAATATTTCATAGAACAGTACTCGCAAAAGTGAGGGTATACCTTAGTCGGTTTACCCAAGTGAAACTTTCTTACTTGTTTATAACTTTTTCCTGCTAACAAAAGTGACATTATTGAAATTTGTGTATCCTGGCTTTATCGATCATATGCTTCAAAAAATATGTTCCAAATGCTAAAGGCACCTTCCAAGAAAATTTGAATTTTAAAGAAAAAAATGTTTTAATATTTTTTTCGTGTTTGGGAGACCATATTACACCAGAAAATGTTATGCACAGCCCTTCGACAACAATTTTGTTGCATAGTGTTATTTGGTTTTCAGTTCACTTTGCAGAGTATGCACACGCGTATGTTGTTGTTGTTAAGCAACGACAGCATTTTGGCTGCACTCTGCCTATTCATAACAGTTTTGCTGTTGTTATACCCTCCACCATAGGATGGGGGTATATTCATTATACCCTACACCACACTGTGGTACAGGGTATTATAAGGTTGTTTCACGGCAGATGTTTGTAACGCCTGAAAATAACACAGCTAGACCCACCTTAAAGTATACCGATCGACTCAGAATCACTAGCTGAGTCGATTTAACGATGTCCGTCCGTCCGTCCGTCTGTCCATGTAAAGTTGTTCGTCGACTACAGGTCGCAATTTCACTCCGATCGTTCTGAAATTTTGCAGTTTAGAGTATTTCGCGGCAGTTAAGATCGCTATTGAATTTGGTTGAAATCGGTTCAGATTTAGATATAGCTCCCATATATATCTTTCGTCCGATTTGGCCCTTTAGTCCTATAGAAGCTGTATTTTACATCCGATCGTTTTGAAATTAAGAATGGTAGAGTTTCTTGATCCATGAACCAACATTGCCGAATTTGAAGAAAATCGGTTAAGATTTAGCTATAGCTCCCATATATATGTTTCGTCCGATTTTGCTCTTTAGTCCTATAAAAGCTGTATTTTACATCCAATCATTTTGAAATTTAGAATGGTAGAGTTTCTTGATCCATGAACCAACACTACCGAATTTGATGAAAATCGGTTAAGATTTAGCTATAGCTCCCATATATATGTTTCGTCCGATTTGGCCATTTAGTCCTATAAAAGCTGTATTTTACATCCAATCGTTTTGAAATTTAGAATGGTAGAGTTTCTTGATCCATGAACCAACACTGCCGAATTTGAAGAAAATCGGTTAAGATTAAGCTATAGCTCCCATATATATGTTTCGTCCGATTTGGCCCTTTAGTCCTATAAAAGCTGTATTTTACATCCAATCGTTTTGAAATTTAGAATGGTAGAGTTTCTTGATCCATGAACCAACATTGCCGAATTTGAAGAAAATCGGTTAAGATTTAGCTATTGCTCCCATATATATGTTTCGTCCGATTTGGCCATTTAGTCCTATAAAAGCTGTATTTTACATCCAATCGTTTTGAAATTTAGAATGGTAGAGTTTCTTGATCCCTGAACCAACATTGCCGAATTTGAAGAAAATCGGTTAAGATTTAGCTATAGCTCCCATATATATGTTTCGTCCGATTTTGCTCTTTAGTCCTGTAGAAGCTGTATTTTACATCCAATCATTTTGAAATTTAGAATGGTAGAGTTTCTTGATCCATGAACCAACACTACCGAATTTGAAGAAAATCGGTTAAGATTTAGCTATAGCTCCCATATATATGTTTCGTCCGATTTGGCCATTTAGTCCTATAAAAGCTGTATTTTACATCCAATCGTTTTGAAATTTAGAATGGTAGAGTTTCTTGATCCATAAACCAACATTGCCGAATTTGGTAAATCTTAACCGATTTTCCTATAGCTCCCATATATATGTTTCGTCCGATTTTGCTCTTTAGTCCTGAATAAGCTGTATTTTACATCCAATCATTTTGAAATTTAGAATGGTAGAGTTTCTTGATCCATGAACCAACACTGCCGAATTTGAAGAAAATCGGTTAAGATTTAGCTATAGCTCCCATATATATGTTTCGTCCGATTTGGCCCTTTAGTCCTATAAAAGCTGTATTTTACATTCAATCGTTTTGAAATTTAGAATGGTAGAGTTTCTTGATCCATGAACCAACACTACCGAATTTGAAGAAAATCTGTTAAGATTTAGCTATGGCTCCCATATATATGTTTCGTCCGATTTGGTAAAATATAGCCCTATATAGAAGCTATATTTTACATCCAATCGTTTTGAAATTTAGAATGGTAGAGTTTCTTGATTCATGAACCAACATTGCCGAATTTGAAGAAAATCGGTTAAGATTTAGCTATTGCTCCCATATATATGTTTCATCCGATTTGGCTCTTTAGATCCAATCGATTTTATACCCTACACCACACTGTGGTACAGGGTATTATTTAAGTATAAAATGTCCCAAAAGTAAATTTATGTAAACAATTTATACATGAATTACAAAATTTATATATCAGAGTTATTCAATATTACGAGAGTGGTGTAGGGTATTATATAGTCGGCACCGCCCGACTTTAGCCTTTCCTTACTGGTTTTGTCACTCCGTTTGTAACACCTCTAAATGTAGATCTTAGACCCCATAAACTATATACATATATTATTAATCGTCGTAAAATTCTAAGACGAGTTAGCCATATCCGCCTGTAGTAATCACGCCGCAGTCTACAATAATTGAGCACGATGTCTGAAATTTGAAATTAAAAATGGGCAATATCGGTCTATTTTGTGATATAGCACCCATATATATCATCTCCCCGATTTGACTTCTTAACGACATATATAGAGACCACAAATGTCAATTGATAGGTCTGAAAATTGGTAACTTGGGTTTATTTATACCCGGAATTCTTTATAAGAACGACGGTAGTTATAGCTCCATGTTTTGAAATAGCCCCCATACAAAGGTCTCTCTATATTTGACTTCGTAACGCCACAATAACCTTCAATTTCAACGAATTAGGCTGAATTTTGGTATAATTAGTTCATTAGTACCCAAAACCATTCACATGCGATCCATGGTAGAGGGTATATAAGGTTAGGCATGGCCGAACTTAATCCTCTTCACTTGTTAATATTAAATATTCTGAACATATTTTAAAAGATCGATGAAACTTCAGCATTTTTCAATTTTGGAAATGTTTTTAGTTTTTTGTGGTATACGAATTATTTGTATTAAAAATAGTTATAGTTTGGGTCTTTTTCCGCTGATTTGGGTCCATAAAATTTTTTTCTGGCAACCCTGCCTCAACAGGTATTGCATGTACTCTCATTCTCATGAAATACAAGTCTGACAGTTGTTTATTTCTCTCCCTATGCATTATCGTTAGTGTGTGTATTTAATTGTGTTAAATACCGACTACAGAGCACAGTGGGAGAAATTAAAAAAGGAAATAAATCCGCCGTTTCTTAAGAAGACAACATATTGCGACATTTGGCATGTTTGTCGAAGAGGTATTGGAAAAACACTATGCACAGAAAAAAACATTTTTTTGTGTGTTAATATCATAAAATCGTTGGTTTGTCTGTTACCGCATCACGCCTAAACGGCTGAACAGGTTTTCTTAAAAAACTCGGTGAACAGATAGACCAATACCCGGATTTTCTTCTTTGATTTTAGGTTTTTCGCCATGTGATTTTCGACCTCTTGACTATTGAGGTTCCTGTCAGATCTAGAAAGCTGAAATTTTGCACACGCATAGACAGGGGTGTTAAATCACGGACATTTCATATATACGATTTTTTTGTTATTCCAAAGCATCTTGTAAGACATAAAGCAACGAAAAATATATGCGCGAAAAATAATTTGCAATACTCTGACTGTGGTCAGTGTAGCAGTGACCAGAACAGTTTTGATTATCTCACTGATTTTAAAAGTTCATTAAGAGCTAAGAATATAACAATTTATATGTAAATACTGACCTCAAAGGAGATGCGTAAACAACAATTCGATGTCCAGCCTGAGGTATACTGAATTACACCATGAATATACTACATTTATACCATGCGACTTTTGACCGTTGCGGCTCCCATAAGAGGTAGAAAGCTAAAAATTTTCGACTTTTTGTGGTCAGTTTAGCAGTGACCAAAGCAATTTTAATTTTTTCATTGTATTTCAAAATTCTTTATTTTTTTTTGATTCTTCCAATAATTTTAAAAATCACATAAAGAGCTTTGTATGTGTGGATACGCTGATCTTGGTGGAAATGCGTCGTCCGTCCTGAAAACAAGACGGAAACAAAACCCGCGACCAAACAAATATTAAAAATCTTTTTGAAATATATCGCTCCAATTAGAACGGTAATATATATAACAACAATTTAGCTAACTTTTGGGTGTGGTCAGTATATATGCACGTCATCAGGATATGAATTGTGTGATTTGATTTCGATTATCATGACTAAACAGATTATATCGAAATTTGAATATTAAGCATTTGTTTCTCCGCCTAGTGTTTGGTGACGTCTTGACCACTGGCCCCATGTAAAAGTAATAATCTGAGAGACTGCACACAGTTAAGGGCGTGGGTGGAATATGCTATTCACATTCAAGTGATTTGAACTGTGGTCAGCATTGTGGTGAACAAAACAATTTTTAATCTTTCAAAAGTCTCATAGGAGCTAATCATCTATAACACATGTGGATAACAGTTTGTGGGGTAAGTTGGTGTCCCAAACTCGAAAAAATATTAAAAAAAAATTTTATGGTAAATTTTTTTTTTAAATTCCAACATTCATGGAAATTACTTTTAGTATTTGGACCATAATTTTTCAGGTATAAGCCTGATTGAGTCGTATTATGCGTTAAATTAAAGGGAGCTACGTATGCTGCAAATATCACTTTCACGTAGAATCTTTGGTTTAGTAACGGTCGTCAAAAATATGAGAAAAAAATGTTTTATTTTTTGAAAAAACCCTTTTTCCTGGTACAAAACAAAACCATAAAAAATAGAAAAGAAGTGGAAAATATTTTATCACATTTTTGAAATACTATCATTCTAACGAAGATAACACTGTATATTTGAAAACTATCTATGGATAGATGTAAAAGTTATGAGCCATTTTGTAAATGTTAGGGAAATTAAAAAAAATCTTTTTTGATATTTTTCCGTTTTTAAATGATGTTTCTGCTTATATTGAATTAGCCATATGAGAGAGAGTCATATAAGAGACGTTGCACTTGCATTTTATATTATGAGGATTGATGTCACACATTATACAATTATAGAGAAGACGACGTTTTATGGCCATTTGTATCCCTCCATAAAACGTTATATGCAATGTGAGAGCTATATTTGATGAGAAGGAAGTAAAATCTGTCACTTTGCCAGTTGCATATTCGGAAACAATACCAAGTGTCCAAGTATAGCTAACAGCCTAATTACGGAGACATCATCAAGTTCAACTGGGTACTCAACTCTGAGCGATTCAAGTTTGAGTCAGAAGTCATCGCTTGTAACTCAATTTCAACTCAATGATCTAGTGAGAGATTTGGAACTGACTAAAGATAAGGCAGAACTACTTGCATCTCGGATGAAACAGTACAATATTTTGGCGCCAGATGTAAGCAATTTTATACAACTGTGGATAACACATGCTTTTGCAAGGACATTCCCGGATTGTTCGAGGAACTTAATATAACATGCCATTCAAAGGAATGGCGGTTATTTGTTGACAGCAGTAAAGAAAGTTTGAAAGCAGTACTTTTGCACAACGGAAATCAGAAACCATCGATTCCCATTGCTCATGCTGTTAACACTAAGGAATCATACGAATCAATGGCTATATTGATAAAATACATAAAATATGAGCAACATGACTGGAAAATTTGTTGCGATTTAAAAGTAGTTGGGATGTTATGTGGGATGCAAGGCGAATTTACAAAATATTGCTCATTATTTTGCCACCACTGCATATTAAGCATTATTTGTAAAAGCCTTAAGGAAAGATGGCAATTCACTCTCATATTTAAACATTTATTTAAAAGTCTTTCTTTTCAAAAAGTCGAAGAAGTCTTTTTTGATGGGCCTAAAAGAAGGAAACTGATGAAAGATGTACATCTCGAATCATATTTGACGTCGGATGAAATTGCAGCATGGAGGTCGTTTAAGCTTGTAGTTTGAAATTTCCTTGGATCCAATAAAAGCCCGCAATATGAAACAATGATTAATGATTTGTTAAAAAATTATGAAAAAATTGGTACGAAATATATTTTTCTATGTTTATGTATATAACACATATGTACATATGTATTCTTCTAACTTATTTTTCGCTTTATGTATTCCAACCTAAAAAGGTAATATCACAGTCGTTTATGGTATCACAGTTTATAAATTAAGCAATTTGTTAAAATTTATGAGGTTCAAAATCAACTGATATTAATCCCAAAAAATTCTCAGCCAACCCTCGCAACGATATTACTTTATCGCACATGTTTAAGATGTTGAACAGATATGTGGGTAAGTTTGGATTAACGCATTGCAATTTATTAATGATCATTTGAAAAGAAAAAACAAACAAAACCAGTAAGGAAAGGCTAAAGTCGGGCGATGCCGACTATATAATACCCTACACCACTCTCGTAATATTGAATAACTCTGATATATAAATTTTGTAATTCATGTATAAATTGTTTACATAAATTTACTTTTGGGACATTTTATATTTAAATAATATCCTGTACCACAGTGTGGTGTAGGGTATAAAAACGAGAGCTATAGCTATGGGAGCTATAGCTAAATCTTTACCGATTTTCTTCAAATTCGGCAATGTTGGTTCACGAATCAAGAAACTCTATCATTCTAAATTTCAAAACGATTGGATGTAAAATACAGCTTTTATAGGACTAAAGGGCTAAATCGGACGAAACATATATATGGGAGCTATAGCTAAATCTTAGCCGATTTTCTTCAAATTCGGCAGTGTTGGTTCATGGATCAAGAAACTCTACCATTCTAAATTTCAAAATGATTGGATGTAAAATACAGCTTCTACAGGACTAAAGGGCCAATTCGGAAGAAACATGTATATGGGAGCTATAGCTAAATTCCAACCGATTTTCTTCAAAGAAAGAGAGTGCGAACAGTAATCTCCAAACTTGTGATTTTCTCAGAACAGTCTCAATGAGACAACTGAGATTGAGACATTTCGTAGTATCATAGTTGTTGCTATGATATTTTTATTTTTTTTATTCAACCTCTTTCTTTAGGTTTTTGTATATTCTTTTGAAAATCTATAAGATATTTTTGAGGATAGCTCTTGTTGATTTTGTATTTTTTTTATTATCATATGCTTTGGTATTCTAAAAGGAAAAGGTATACCCAAATGTATTTTTCGATTTTTAGTTAATGAATTTATTGGAAATTTAATGTTTAGAGCAGAACGGTTGTAAAACCTTATTTTAAGTTCCTCATTTTGATTATTCAAATTATTAGTATAATTATGGATTGGTAAAATTAAGTGTGTAGTTCTATTGAGTGACGATGTTGAGGAAGGAATAGGGCGTGGTTAACCATACATATTACAGGTTCAATAATATATTTTCGCCATTAGAACATAGCGTAGGGTGGGTCGTAAGGCGAGCCACAAAACATCAAGGAGATGCCGTTGTGTATGCCAAAAGCCAGAATCTTTCTCAAATTTATAATTCTTTCAATAGACAAAAGTAATTACTACTCTTTCAGGGGTATTTTAGTTTGAGGTAGTAATGTAGGACCATTTGTAGATTTATTCACGAAATAAATAGGGAGTCTATGTATATATCATTATTGCAATGTTAAACTCGAGATAGAAGAGAAATGATCCGAACCCCCCAAACCGACTGATTAGCTAGCATGTTGATGGCTCCTGCAGTCCTAACCTCGACTATCTTCGCAGAGGATGTTACCGTCCAATAAATTTGATTATTTTGAAATAATAATTTCTCAAAACACATTTTGTTCATTTCAAGCAGTGTACTTAAACGCTTTTAAGTTATTACAGCCATTTCTGGTAACCTCCACCCCCCTCCCCAACTAACACACAATTTGACAGATTCATTCAAACACAAGATGCTCATAACTTCTGCAGCAATCATCTAAATATTTCCATATTCATAGATTCACAAAGAATGACAATTTTTTCAACGTTATGGCATCTCCCACCCTATGTACCATTTACTCACAAAGTGAGGGTATACCTTAAGTCGGTTTGCCCAACTAACATTTTCTTACTTGTTTTGTTATCATTTTTATTCAGAATCTTGAGAAGAGAGAATGTCTTAAGTTCAAATTTGTGTTGCTTATTATCAGTGTTCATCTCACATGAGTTGCTAATATTTGTTATTTAAACAATACATTAAATCGTCGGCCATCAGTTTCCCACTGAAAATCGTTTCGAAAAGATTCCATTTAAAAAATAAAAAGTACACGATGAACCGTCTACTAATCTGTCCTGCAATTATCTGTGCTCTCTTGTCTTTCTGTGGTCTGGTGAAATCCGAACATGATGGAAAACAACTGAAATTTAAAAATAACATTTATATCATTAACCAGCGCTCAGAAGCATTGAAGGAGATAGTACAAGAAATAAATGATAAGTAAGTGAAAAGAATACATTTATTTCTAATCCTAGACCGTATACGAGTACAGTGTAATATATGGGGGATTTCTTGTCAAGTGATTCAACTTTTGAAGCCGATGTCGTCCGATCTGGATAAAACACTTTCACCATTTGTTTAAGAATCCAGGATTAGAGCTGGACTTGCCTTTCGAAAAAAAAATCTTTGTTTACATTTTTAATTTCACAATATTTATTTTTTCATTCAATTCATTGGGTTTGGGTATGATAGTGTGTACATATGTATGTGAATATATTAAATAATGTGGTGTTTTTTTATGTTTTAGTAATCTCAATGGTTTTTTTCTTTCAATTTGTGTTGTTCTTATAATAACTATTTGTTCTTAATTTAATTGTTAAACTTTGGGTCGTTTGAGTTCACTGTGATGTCCTCTATGTACACGCAAAGAAAAAATTCGTTTCCGCGAAACGAAATATTAGACAACTACAATTCTCGTTTACACCAACTGAAATTTCGTTTGTTGTGACAGAAACTTGTTCTGACCAAAAGAAATTTCAGTTGTCGTAAACGAGAATTGTAGTTGTCTAATATTTCGTTTCGCAGAAACGAATTTTTTCTTTGCGTGTACATCGTTTTATATATAAACCAGTAAGGAAAGGCTAAAGTCGGACGGGGCCGACTATATAATACCCTACACCACTTTCGTAGTATTGAATAACTCTGATATATAAATTTTGTAATTCATGTATAAATTGTTTACATAAATTTACTTTTGGGACATTTTATACTTAAATAATACCCTGTACCACAGTGTGGTGTAGGGTATACAAACGATTGGATCTAAAGAGCCAAATCGGATGAAACATATATATGGGAGCTATAGCTAAATCTTAACCGATTTTCTTCAAATGCGGCAATGTTGGTTCATGGTTCAAGAAACTCTACAATTCTAAATTTCAAAATTATTGGACGTAAAATACAGCGTCTACAGGACTAAAGAGCAAAATCGGACGAAACATATATATGGGAGCTATAGCTAAATCTTAACCGATTTTCTTCAAATTCGGCAATGTTGGTTCATGGATCAAGAAACTCTACCATTCTAAATTTCATAACGATTGGATGTAAAATACAGCTTCTATAGAACTAAAGGGTCAAATCGGACGAAACATATATATGGGAGCTATAGCTAAATCTTAACCGATTTTCTTCAAATTCGGTAGTGTTGGTTCATGGGTCAAGAAACTCTACCATTCTAAATTTCAAAATGATTGGATATAAAATACAGCTTCTACAGGATTAAAGAGCAAAATCGGACGAAACATATATATGGGAGCTATAGCTAAATCTTAACCGATTTTCTTCAAATTCGGCAGTGTTGGTTAATGGACCAAGAAACTCTACCATTCTAAATTTCAAAACGATTGGTTGTAAAATACAGCTTCTATAGAACTAATGGGCCAAATCGGACGAAACATATATATGGGAGCTATATCTAAATCTGAACCGATTTTCTTCAAATTCGGTAGTGTTGGTTCATGGGTCAAGAAACTCTACCATTCTAAATTTCAAAATGATTGGATATAAAATACAGCTTCTACAGGATTAAAGAGCAAAATCGGACGAAACATATATATGGGAGCTATAGCTAAATCTTAACCGATTTTCTTCAAATTCGGCAGTGTTGGTTAATGGACCAAGAAACTCTACCATTCTAAATTTCAAAACGATTGGTTGTAAAATACAGCTTCTATAGAACTAATGGGCCAAATCGGACGAAACATATATATGGGAGCTATATCTAAATCTGAACCGATTTAAACCAAATTCAATAGCGATCTTAACAGCTGCGAAATACTCTAAACTGCAAAATTTCAGAACGATCGGAGTGAAATTGCGACCTGTAGTCGACGAACAACTTTACATGGACAGACGGACGGACAGACATGGTTAAATCGACTCAGCTAGTGATTCTGAGTCGATCGGTATACTTTAAGGTGGGTCTAGCTGTGTTATTTTCAGGTGTTACAAACATCTGCCGTGAAACAAACTTATAATACCCTGTACCACAGTGTGGTGTAGGGTATAAAAACTAACACTTTGAATTATTAATCTTATTTAAACACGGGAATACTAATCACGGGGGAGAGGCGCACGAGTTTGGTTTAAGGATCGGTAAAAGACTGATTACTTGTGCTTGCCATCTATCTCTTCTAAGCTCACTTAACGACTTTCGTTAAGCTACAGATGGCAAGCGACAAGTAAACAAACA
This sequence comes from Eudasyphora cyanicolor, assembly GCA_963930755.1. Classification (NCBI taxonomy): domain Eukaryota; kingdom Metazoa; phylum Arthropoda; class Insecta; order Diptera; family Muscidae; genus Eudasyphora; species Eudasyphora cyanicolor. Next base: position 56,364,239 of record OZ005735.1, read on the forward strand.
AATAAGCAAAAGGGAAATTAGAGTAATGAGTGCATGTAATGAGTGCTTTAGAGTGATGAGTGCATAGGTTACGCATGTATGGGCATATAAATGCATTCGCATTTACACACTTAACGCCGCGCAGCAGTGGACGTTTCACACTGATGTTCAAAAGTGCGGTGCCACCTTTGAACATTCTCCCCCCGTGATATAGTGTGGATTATTATACCCTACACCACACTGTGGTACAGGGTATTATGACTTTGTGCATTTGTTTGTAACACCTAAAAGGAGAAGAGATAGACCCATTGTTTATTATACCGATCGACTCAGAATCACTTTCTGAGTCGATTTAGCCATGTCCGTCTGTCCGTCTGTCTGTCCATGTATTCTTGTAATCAAAGTGCAGGTCGTATTTATGGTCCGATTGTGATGAAATTTAGCATAGTGCTCTTTTTTGGCCCAAGGACGATCCCTATTGAAATTGGTTAAAATCGGTTCAGATTTGGATATAGTCCCCATATATATGTTTCACCCGATTTGACATGTAAGCGCTGTAGAAACCACATTTTACATCCGATCTTTATGAAATTCGGCAGAGAGTGTTTTATTATTACGTGAATGAACACTACCAAATTCGGAGAAAATCCGTTCCGATTTAGATATAGCCCCCATATATATGTTTCACCCGATTTGACATATAAGCGCTGTAGGAACTGTATTTTAAATCAGATCAGTACGAAATTTGGCAGAGAGAGTTCTCTTATTACATGAATAAACCCTGCCAAATTCGGGGAAAATCGGTTCAGATTTAGATATAGTCCCCATATATATGTTTCACCCGATTTGACATGAAAGCGCTGTAGAAACCGTATTTTACATCCGACCTGTACGAAATTCGGCAGAGAAAGTTCTCTTATTTCATGAAAAAACACTGCGCAATTCGGGGAAAATCGGTTCAGATTTAGATATAGCCCCCATATATATGTTCCACCCGATTTAACATTTAAGCGCTGTAGAAATCGTGTTTTATATCCGATCAATACGAAATTTAACAGAGAGAGTTTTCTTATTACATGTATGAACACTGCCAAATTCGGGGAAATCGGTTCAGATTTAAACATAGTCCCAATATATATGTTACATCCGATTTGACATGTAAGCACTGTAGAAACCGTGTTTTATATCCGATCAGTACGAAAATCGGCAGAGAGAGTTTGCTTATTACATGTATGAACACTGCCAAATTCTTATCGCAATTCCCATTTTCGCATTGGTTGGTAGGTGTAGGGTATTATATAGTCGGCCCCGCCCGACTTTCTGTCTTTCCTTACTGGTTCTATCTTAAACTAGCTTAATCTAGAACTGCAGCTCATGTGGCTCCCGTGGATGAAAACCCAATCCAGTTTTGGGGCCTGTCACGGATCCAAGGCTTGAATAAAAAATGTTGGTGTAAATGCGATGGCGGGTCTTAGTAGGGTAGAAGTTGTAGGGTACTGGATACCACAGCATCTGTCTTCAGGATATATGGGCTGACATCGTGTAGGTACTTCGTGAGTTGGATGAGTCACGACTCAGGGTTGGGCTAGGCAACTGAGAAACCATATCTAGGATAGAAGAGATGTGAGTACCAAGTTCTTCTACATAAAAATAAATTGTTAGTCAATCTGAAAAAAGTTCGACGACTTTCGTGATCGGTCGACTAATCACACCGTTAGCTGTCCGAATGTCCACAACCCTAATGTTTTTGTCACTTCCTACATACGTTTTTATTATACGGCCCAGTTTCATTCATCTCTTATGACAACAAAATCATTTTCTTTTACATTTTCTGTCTGATATTTCCGATCGCCGATGTAGATTATTTAAATACTCTGACTTCCATCTTTGACAAAAATATTGGGAAATAATTTTTAATCGTTTCCATCTATTGGCAAGGGTGATGTTTTCGTCTGAAACATCGGGTTCTGTTGGTATCAAAATCGAAGTTCCTATCAGAAAATGAGCTGGTGTAAGCGGATTTAAGTCGGAAGGGTCGTCGCTGGCTGGACTTAGGGGTCGAGAATTAAGACAGGCTTCAATTCTCGCCAAAAAGGTTGCGAATTCTTCAAAGGTAAAACGCATTTGAGGTATATGGGTAGATGGGTTTTGAATGACTTAAGTACCGCATCCCATATGCGGGGCACCTGATGGAATAAAACTCCACTCTAAATTTTGGTAAATATTGTTCTGGGTGGCATCCTTTTGAAGATTCTTCATAAACTCTAGCCTATCCTTCTTAATTAATTCTGCTACTCCTACAAAGTTAGTCCCATTATCTGAGTAGATCTTGGCTGGGCATCCACGTCGCCCAATAAAGCGAGATAAAGCTGCTAAAAATTACTGAGTCGAGAGGTCACTTGTTGGTTCTAGGTGTACTGCTTTTGTAGAAAAGCAAACGAAGACGCAAAGATACCCCTTTGTTATTAAACAAGCTCTTCCTGTAAAATTCTTTATGTTGAAGGGTCCTGCAAAATCTACTCCAGTGTTGGTAAAAGGTCGAGTCAGCATAGTTCGCTGGGCCGGAAGTGATGCCATTTGCTTTGAGTCTGGTGTTTATACAAAACACAAGTTCGACAATTATGAATTACCTTCTTGATTAAGGGCTTCAATTTAAATATCCAGAATTCAGACCTGATTATTCGAGTCATGATTTGATTTCCGGCATGCATCGTAATTTTGTGAATAAATTCTACTAACAAAAGGGATAATCTCGATTCGTATGGGATACGAATGGGATGTCGCTCGTTATATGTAAGTACTGGGGACTGAACAAGGCGGCCATTTGCCCTAATGATTCCTTTTGAATCAATGAATGGATTGAGAGATAAAAGACTGCTACTAGATGAAAGTCTTTTCTTTTGTGTTAACGCTAAATACTCCTCTGCGAAATAATGTTTTTGTGTTAAAACAATAAGACGATCTTTGATATCTTGGATTTCACCGTGGGTTATCTCTGCTGAAGAAATTCTAAGTCGGGTCCGATTGATTTCTCCAAAAACGAATTGTAAATGCTAAGACTTTATATGCCCTGGATAGAGATGAGAATCTGACCAAGGGGTCCTCAACTATTGTGGTCGTGAAAACATTAACTGCTTTTGCTTCTAACTCGGTGTTTAGCATAATTTCTTGTCTAGGCCATCGGTCTTTTGGAAACTTCAGCCATTGGGGTCCAGTACACCACAAATGATGTGACTGCAAATCATTTGGCGAACATCCTCGACTGGCTACATCGGCTGGGTTGCTTTCTGAATCTTAGATAATCAAATTTTCGTTGCCTACATTATCTAAAATATCTGAAATTCTATTTCCTACAAAGGCACGCCATGAACACGGGGGTTTTTTGAGCCATGCTAACACATTTGTTGAGTCAGTCCAAAAGTGAGTTGAAATATTTTCAATTTGTAAGTTGAGAACCACCGCTGTGGTTAATTTTGCTAAGAGAACGGCTCCGCATAATTCTAATCTAGGCAGAGATATTTTTTTGATGGGTGCTACTCGAGTTTTCGCTGCCAAAACAAACGTGTCGACTGTTTGATGTAAATGTTCTACTCTAACATAAAGAGTCGCGGCGTAAGCGCTTTCTGAAGCGTCACAAAAACCATGTACTTCAATTTTACTTGAGGGTTTGAATCTGATCCACCTAGGTACTGAAACTGAATCTATTGAAGGACAACTTTTAATGAAATTCTTCCAATTCATTGGAGTTATGGGCTTCAACGCGTCGACCCACTCTACTTTGTCCAGCCAGACTTGTTTCATGATAAGTTTCGCTACGATGATTACTGGAGCCAGCCATCCACATGGGTCGAAAAATTTGTTCCATCGGATACCTAGAGTCTTCGTTGAAGTTCCTTCCGAAATGTCCAACCAGTTGACCGGCAAGAGTGAGTCAGGTGGCAGATCACTAAGTAGATTGGGGTCGTTTGAACTCCATTTCCTCAATTGAAAACCTGCTGAGTCCATGGCTGCTACTAATTCTTTCATAGACTTAATGGATTCTTCTACAGTGTGACCTCCAGCTAAAACGTCGTCGACATACAAATTTTGTTTGATAATTTCTGAGCCTAAAGGGTATGTTTTTTCACATCTTCTGCCAATTGAATAAGGGTCCTAAGAGCGATAAATGGGGCGCAATTAATTCCGAAAGTGACTGTCGAAAGTTCAAAGTCTTCAATTGGGTCATTTGCTGATTTCCTAAAATGAATTCTTTGAAATGGGGCCTGACTTGGGTCGATTTGTATTACATTTGTATACATTTTGGTAACGTCCGCGTTGAATATGTAAAATGTCATTAAGACTTTTCCTATTTGATGTGGGACTTGACGCATTGAAAACTACCGTAAGTTTATCTGGTTTAATATCTGCATGATGTGGCAAATAGTAGTGAGGGGTCTTCTCGACTTCCTGGGGTCTCAGTTTCCTCATGTGTTCAAGTTCCAAATATTCCATTATCGCTGCGTCGTATTGAGATTTGATTTCGGGCGTTTTTTGCAACTTTCTTTCCATTCGATAGAATTGCACCATTGCGATATTTCGAGATGCTCCAAGTTCAGCACAAGATTTGAACGGCATCGTGACAATATATCGTCCATCTTCATTTCTTCGCATTGTATTTTTGAAATTTGTTTCGCAAAAGGTGTCTCCTGCTGACCTCAAACCTTTTTTTTTGGGTCTCCTCCACCTCCCAAAAACGTGTGAGAATTTTCTCGATCGAAACTGTATTGTAAAGTGAAATTTTTCTATCATTTGTGTTTGATTTTTCAAGGGGTCCGCCACTATCCAGCCAAAAACTGTGCTTTGCGCTAGTAAAGATCCTATAGATTTCATGGGAGCTCCTACTGTGTAAATTAAGGTTCCTATGTCTAAACCTATCAGAAGCTCTATGGGTCGGCTTTCGTAAAAACGAGGATCTGCTAACTCGAGTTGAGTTGTTTCTCTATGTTGATTTGTTTCTAGGGTGAGCGATGGCAAATTAGAAGGAAGGGACTTCAAAACGGGTGCCCAAACTTCTAATTCAAAACTAGGGTTTGTACGAGAACAAAGTTTAAAAAGACAAGCTTTTGTTGAAGTTTCTGAAACGGTTTCACTTAAACCGGTAACATGAACAAGATTCTTCCTAGTGGGAAGCTTCAATTGGTTTGTAATCTTCTCTGAAATAAATGTTGATTGAGATCCAGGGTCGATAATCGCTCGTGCGTCATATCGCTGCCCTCTAGATTTAATTTGAACAATCGCTGTGAAGAGTAGTGTTTCTTTCGATTGCTGCTGGCTAAGTTGTGAATTTTCCTTGAGAGTTAGAGTCGTTATACTAGGAGTTTGAAAACTAGGTGTGGACTGTAAACTAGGAGTGGATTGTACTAGGGTGGTTAGAGCTGCAAATTATTCTAAGAAATTTCTCGGCAGTTTCGTAGAAGTAAGGTAAACTAAAATTGGGTCCCACCCCTTTACATCTACCTTGAGTGTTTCTAGTGTCTGAACGCAACCATCAATAGTGCGTTGAAGTTTTTGGATCGAAGATCCTGAATCTGCCGAAACTGGTGGTAAACTAAGTTGAGTCTTTAGCTGTTCATTAACTTGCATTCGTTTATTCTCGTATCTGTTTTCTAGGTTTTTCCATGCTAGATCAAAACCTTCATTTGTTAGTTATAATTAATTAGTTAGTTAATAATAATTTCCCGTGCCTCCCCCGCTGTTTCTTGTTTTAGATGGAAAAGTTTTTCTACTTTACTAAGTCTAGAATTATTTTTGTACAAGGCTGAAAACAAATCCCGAAAAGTAGGCCAAGCGCTGTATCCTCCATGAAATGTGTCGGTGTCGCATGGTGGTAAACGTAATAGATGGTTGTTTGGCTCAACTGTTTCATTTTTTCGGGTCTCCGATTCTCGTTCGAACTTTACCTGCTGCCTTTCGTCGGTTAGTGCTAAAATTTCTCCATTTACTGCGCTTAAACATCGTTTGTATGTCTCTAATGCCTCTTTATAATGGGTCCTCAACTTTGATTTATCGATTGGGGTCTCATCTTTTTCGGGAACACGGTCTCTACAATCTACATAGGCCCTTTTCACCTGATCCTAAATAGAGTTCACTTCTACACGTGTCACTTCTAATGAGTGAATATTATCATCGGTGCTAGTAGCAGAGTAACCACTCTCAAAGTCTATCAGGTCATTTACGCAATTTACAAATTTATCACGTAAAACTTTATCCATAGTTCCTCCTTATTAAATATTTTCTTTGTCAAATTTTAAACTGGCTAAAATTTGAAGAAACTTTTAAAATTGAGATTTTCTTTTAATAATTTCTGTAAGAATTTACTTTGCCAATATTTGCAAAATAATTTCAGAAAAACGCTAAATATTTGTTGAATGGGGCCAATCTTTTACAGTCCGACTTTCTTTTTTTTCACGAATAGATATAAATTATGACAGTTTATTTTGCGAAAAGTGAGAAATTTTAGCTATAATAATTTTTATAGACTTGGATCTTTTGGAGAAAAAAAATTATATAAATAAAAATTTGGACGAAAGCAATTCTTTGTCGGCTAGTGTACTCTCGAAAAAATGATCAATCAACTCTTCTTTAACAAAACAAAAAAAAACCGTAGGAAAGTAATTTTTCTATCAGAAAAAATTACTTTCCTACTTTCGTAGGAAATTGTTTAAAAAAAAAACAAATTTTGTAGGAAGGGGTTTCTTCCAAGAAACGTATCATTTAATAAATTTTTCGAGCAAATTTATTTTTCGTAGTAAAGTGTAATTTCCAAAAATTAGCACTTAATACATTTTTGAGTCAATTTATTTTTCGTAGGAAAGTGTAATATCCAAAAATTAGCACTTAATAAATCTGAGCAAATTTATTTTCCGTAGTAAAGTGTAATTTCCAAAAATTAGCACTTATTAAATTTTTGAGACAATTTATTTTTCGTAGTAAAGTGTAATTTCCAAAAATTAGCACTTAATACATTTTTCGAGCAAATTTATTTTTCGTAGTAAAGTGTAATTTCCAAAAATTAGCACTTAATACATTTTTCGAGCAAATTTATTTTTCGTAGTAAAGTGTAATTTCCAAAAATTAGCACTTAATACATTTTTCGAGCAAATTTATTTTTCGTAGTAAAGTGTAATTTCCAAAAATTAGCACTTAATACATTTTTGTGCAAATTTATTTTTCGTAGCAAAGTGTAATTTCCAAAAAATTACCACCTAATAAATGTTTGTGCAAATTTACTTTGCTATTAATGTGTAGTTTCCAATAATAAATATAAATTTCAATAAATGTAAATTATTGTGTTAGTTCTATTTAGCTTTTGCCGAAATGTCCGTCCGAAACCATCAACCATGAAACCATATGTTCTTTCTTTACGGCTGAAATTATGTTTTCCTATTTCTCCCTTTTTTTCGTTTTTTTTTATTTCACAAAAAAAACTCCAGTGGTACATTAACCTTTGGGTTTCCTAATCAACGGAAGAAGTGAAAACGAATGAAAAGACAACGAGAAACCAACGAAAAAAAATCCGCTACCTATTGCCTCGTATGCATTGGTGTACATAGACTGTTGTTGTTATTGTTTTAATGGGTACGAGGTGTCGGGTTGAAAGTGTCGGCACAGGAACTTTTTTAAAAAATATATTAAGATTTTCGCTTCAAATTAATTGGAAACTACAATAATGCTGGTTTATAGCACAAACCACACATATTAGTGGCAAAAGAAATTAAAAAATCGAAAATTTTTCTATTGAATCTAAGGCAATGCGAGGGTCGTTCAAAAAGTTGGAACACGTATTTTCTAACGCAAAAAAAATAAATTTATTTTTTCCTTTTAATTTATTGATTGGGATTGAGTTTAGCGTCTCCAAAGCATAAGCTAAAATCATTCGGTCGATTTCTCCCTCAGAAAATCGCATATAAAGAAGACAAAAAAATATTTTTTTCTAAGTTGCAAACTCGATGTTTAAGGTACCCAAAAATTTTGTAGGGCTCTCAAGCCAGTCAGCGGATGAGTCGAGCCAATAAAAATCATTCCTTTTTTCTTTTAAGCAGCTAATACTAATAGTAATAAGAATATAAGAATAATAGTAATAAGAATAATAAGCTTAATAAATATAACCGCGATTTAAGCGGCCTAAAAGATTCAAGAAATTTTCGCCCTTTTTATCTGGAATTTTTGCTGAGGTTTTCGGAATAAGTCAATGGGTGTCCGTCCTCGCGTCCGAAACGAATCTTAATAATCTTATCTTAAAAATAACTTGACCGAATAAATCGACTCGACTAGCCGCTGGCTTTCAGGAAAATTCATCAGAATGCATAATAAATTATTTGAGCAATTTATCGAAGGGTTTTCAAAAAGGTTGGGTCGCTATTTTCCTAAAGTTTCGAAAACTAGAAAACAGTAAAGTCGCGCGTTGTTACCAAAAAAAATCGTCAAAAAAACTTTCATAGGTTAGAATGCATGTAGGTTATGCAAGATGTTAGTATATATGTAGAAGGATATGTATGTGCAGCAATGTGTAGGTATGTAACTGCAAGCTAAATGCACTTATGTATGTATGTATATCAAAGTGCTATGTATGTAAGTGCAAGTTAACTGCAGTTAAGTATTCAGTTATTTTTGTATATATGTAAAAGGCAAAAACCAAGCCAGCGTCGTACATAAGGTCAGACCCGCCAAAATCTCCTTCATATATCATTATGGCGGAGTTCGAAAAAATGGTTTTGGCACCCTATGTAACAAACGCTATTTGCACAGGTATTATGACTTTGTGCATTTGTTTGTAACACATAAAAGGAGAAGAGATAGACCCATTGTTTATTATATCGATCGACTCAGAATCACTTTCTGAGTCGATTTAGCCATGTCAGTCTGTCTGTACGTCTGTCCATGTATTCTTGTAATCAAAGTGCAGGTCGTATTTATGGTCCGATTGTGATGAAATTTAGCATAGTGCTATTTTTTGGCCTAGGGACGATCCCTATTGAAATTGGTTAAAATCGGTTCAGATTTAGATATAGCCACCATATATATGTTACCCCCGATTAGACATGTAAGCGCTGTAGAAACTGTATTTAATTTCAGATCACTACGAAATTTGGCAGAGAGAGTTATCTTATTACATGAATAAACACTGCCAAATTCGGGGGAAATCTGTTCAGATTTAGATATAGTTCCCATATATATGTTTCACCCGATTTGACGTGTAAGCGCTGTAGATACCATATTTTATATCCGATAAGTACGAAATTCGGCAGAGAGAGTTTTCTTATTACATGAAAGAAAACTACCAAATTTGGGAAAATTCAGTTCAGATTTAGATATAGCCCCCATATATACAGACATATGTTTCACCCGATTTGACATGTAAGCGCTGTAGAAACCGTGTTTTATATCCGATCAGTGCGAAAATCGGCAGAGAGTTTTCTTATTACATGCATGAACACTGCCAAATTCTTAGCGCAATTCCCATTTTCGTATTGATAGGTAGGTGTAGGGTATTATATAGTCGGCTCCGCCCGACTTTCTGTCTTTCCTTACTGGTTTCACTTTAGTTTTCACTTTTTCAAAACACACTAATCACACTTTTTCCTCAGATTTCGTTTTTAACAATTTAACCAGTAAGGAAAGGCTAAAGTCGGGCGGTGCCGACTATATAATACCCTACACCACTCTCGTAATATTGAATAACTCTGATATATAAATTTTGTAATTCAGGTATAAATTGTTTACATAAATTTACTTTTGGGACATTTTATACTTAAATAATACCCTGTACCACAGTGTGGTGTTAGGTATAACAACGATTGGATCTAAAGAGCCAAATCGGATGAAACATATATATGGGAGCTAGAGCTAATAACCGATTTTCTTCAAATTCGGTAGTGTTGGTTCATGGATCAAGAAACTCTACCATTCTAAATTTCAACACGATTGGACGTAAAATACAGCTTTTATAGGACTAAAGGACCAAATCGGACGAAAGATATATATGGGAGCTATATCTAAATCTGAACCAATTTTCTTCAAGTTCGCCAATGTTGGTTCATGGATCAAGAAACTCTACCATTCTAAATTTCAAACCGATCGGATGTAAAATACAGCTTCTATAGGACTAAAGGGCCAAATCGGACGAAACATATATATGGGAGCTATAGCTAAATCTTAACCGATTTTCTTCAAATTCAGCAATGTTGGTTCATGGATCAAGAAACTCTACCATTCTAAATTTCAAAACGATCGGATGGAAAATACAGCTTATATAGGACTAAAGGGCCAAATCGGACGAAAGATATATATGGGAGCTATATCTAAATCTGAACCGATTTCAACCAAATTCAATAGCGATCTTAACAGCCGCGAAATACTCTACACTGCAAAATTTCAGAACGATCGGAGTGAAATTGCGACCTGTAGTCGACGAACAACTTTACATGGACGGACGGACGGAGTGATTCTGAGTCGATCGGTGTACTTTAAGGTGGGTCTAGCTGTGTTATTTTAAGGTGTTACAAACATCTGCCGTGAAACAAACTTATAATACCCTGTACCACAGTGTGGTGTAGGGTATAAAGACACGCTTTTAGATCCGGCTCGAAGGACCACAATGTTTAAGAGTCCAGTATTTGAGCTGGACTTGCCTTTCGAAAAAAACTAAATCTTTGTTTAAATTTTTAATTTCACAATCTTTATATTTTCATTCAATTTATTGGGTTTGGGTGTGTTAGTGTGAACAGATGTATGTGAATATATTAAATAATGTTGTGTTTTTTATGTTTTAGCAATTTCAATGGTTTTTTATACCCTACACCACACTGTGGTACAGGGTATTATAAGTTTGTTTCACGGCAGATGTTTGTAACACCTGAAAATAACACAGCTAGACCCACCTTAAAGTATACCGATCGACTCAGAATCACTAGCTGAGTCGATTTAACGATGTCTGTCCGTCCGTCCGTCCATCTGTCCATGTAAAGTTGTTCGTCGACTACAGGTCGCAATTTCACTCCGATCGTTCTGAAATTTTGCAGTTTAGAGTATTTTGCGGCTGTTAAGATCGCTATTGAATTTGGTTGAAATCGGTTCAGATTTAGCTATAGCTCCCATATATATGTTTCGTCCGATTTTGCTCTTTAGTCCTGTAGAAGCTGTATTCCAATCATTTTGAAATTTAGAGTGGTAGAGTTTCTTGAGCCATGAACCAACACTACCGAATTTGAAGAAAATCGGTTAAGATTTAGCTATAGCTCCCATATACATGTTTCGTCCGATTTGGCCCTTTAGTTCTATAGAAGCTATATTTTACATCCAATCATTTTGAAATTTAGAATGGTAGAGTTTCTTGAACCATGAACCAACATTGCCGTATTTGTAGAAAATCGGTAAAGATTTAGCTATAGCTCCCATATATATGTTTCATCCGATTTGGCTCTTTAGATCCAATCGTTTTTATACCCTACACCACACTGTGGTACAGGGTATTATTATACCCTACACCACACTGTGGTACAGGGTATTATAAGTTTGTTTCACGCAGATGTTTGTAACACCTAAAAATAACACAGCTAGACCCACCTTAAAGTATACCGATCGACTCAGAATCACTAGCTGAGTCGATTTAACGATGTCCGTCCGTCCGTCCGTCTGTCCATGTAAAGTTGTTCGTCGACTACAGGTCGCAATATCACTCCGATCGTTCTGAAATTTAGCAGTTTAGAGTATTTCGCGGCTGTTAAGGTCGCTATTGAATTTGGTTGAAATCGGTTGAGATTTAGATATAGCTCCCATATATATCTTTCGTCCGATTTGGCCCTTTAGTCCTACAGAAGCTGTATTTTACATCCAATCGTTTTGAAATTTAGAATGGTAGAGTTTCTTGATCCATGAACCAACTTTGCCGAATTTGAAGAAAATCGGTTAAGATTTAGCTATAGCTCCCATATATATGTTGCGTCCGATTTGGCCCTTTAGTCCTATAGAAGCTGTATTTTACATCCGATCGTTTTGAAATTTAGAATGGTAGAGTTTCTTGATCCGTGAACCAACGTTGCTGAATTTGAAGAAAATCGGTTAAGATTTATCTATAGCTCCCATATATATGTTTTGTCCGATTTTGGTCTTTAGTCCTGTAGAAGCTGTATTTTACATCCACTCATTTTGAAATTTAGAATGGTACAGTATCTTCATCCATGAACCAACACTACCGAAATTGAAGAAAATCGGTTAAGATTTAGCTATAGCTCCCATATATATGTATCGTCCGATTTTGCTCTTTAGTCCTGAAGAAGCTGTATTTTACATCCAATCATTTTGAATGGTAGAGTTTCTTGATCCATGTACCAACACTACCGAATTTGCAGAAAATCGGTTAAGATTTAGCTATAGCTCCCATATACATGTTTCGTCCGATTTGGCCCTTTAGTTCTATAGAAGCTGTATTTTACATCCAATCATTTTGAAATTTAGAATGGTAGAGTTTCTTGATCCATGAACCAACATTGCCGAATTTGAAGAAAATCGGTTAAGATTTAGCTATAGCTCCCATATATATGTTTCGTCCGATTTTGCTCTTTATTCCTGTAGAAGCTGTATTTTACATCCAATCATTTTGAAAGTTTAGAATGGTAGAGTTTCTTGATCCATGATCCAACACTACCGAATTTGCAGAAAATCGGTTAAGACTTAGTAAATTTATGTAAACAATTTATACATGAATTACAAAATTTATATATCAGAGTTATACAATATTACGAGAGTGGTGTAGGGTATTATATAGTCGGCACCGCCCGACTTTAGCCTTTCCTTACTGGTTAATAATAAAATTGTTAGATATCGCTTCCTTGTCGTTAGGCGGTTAGACTCGATTGAACATATTGAATGGGGTAATTTTAGGGCGGGCCTTGAGAGTAGTAATCAGTTCTTAATAGTGCTTCAGAGAAGAAAATTTACAAATTTTAAATTATAACAAATAGGAATATTTAAGTTTTAGTGTCATGGATAGTAGCTTACAGAAATCATACCAGATGGTACGATTGCATTATATCATGAAATTAATAAGCTTTAAATGTTTGGAAATGGTAAGTAAAATAAGATTTGCGACAATTTTGCTAAAGAGCCGATCAGTATCGAAACTGATTGGGTTTGTTCCCTTTTAACAATTTACGAATGAATAGAGAAGAGCTGTAAGAGAAAAATTGAAGAAAAGATAAAGCAAGTGAAACAGAGAGACAAAAATCGTGGCGATTTTTTGGCATATTTGTCGTCTGCTTTACTACTTCTTTATGTCAGAAAATTTTATGGAAATATGTTGGAAGAGAAAACACGAAAATCGCGGCGATTTTTTAACCCATTTTTCATCTGCATTACTATTTCTACATGTTCAAAAACTGTTGGAAGAGAACTGGAATTCATATGTGAAATAGTTTGGAAGAAAATTCTCTTCCAAAAGTTTTCATGAATTCTCATGTATTATATTCCAGAAGTTTTCAAACGTCAAGAAATAGTAATGCGTTACAAAAAATAGTTCAGAAACATTTTTTTATTTTTTCTGTTCCAACATTCAGTTGCAAAGCATAAAAACCAATGCAAAGCAGTTGAAACGTTGTTTCTACGTCCATTAATAAATATCAATTTGCAGGTATTCCCGTTAGTTATACCCTACACCACACTGTGGTACAGGGTATTATAAGTTTGTTTCACGGCAGATGTTTGTAACACCTGAAAATAACACAGCTAGACCCACCTTAAAGTATACCGATCGACTCAGAATCACTGGATGAGTCGATTTAACGATGTCCGTCCGTCCGACCGTCCGTCCGTCCGTCCGACCGTCCGTCCGTCAGTCTGTCCATTTAAAGTTGTTCGTCGACTACAGGTCGCAATTTAACTCCGATCGTGCTGAAATTTTGCAGTTTAGAGTATTTCGCGGCTGTTAAGATCGCTGTTGAATTTGGTTGAAATCGGTTCAGATTTAGATATAGCTCCCATATATATCTTTCGTCCGATTTGGCCCTTTAGTCCTATAGAAGCTGTATTTTACATCCGATCGTTTTGAAATTTAGAATGGTAGAGTCTCTTGATCCATGAACCAACATTGCCGAATTTGAAGTAAATCGGTTAAGATTTAGCTATAGCTCCCATATATATGCTTCGTCCGATTTGGCCTTTAGTCCTATAGAAGCTGTATTTTACATCCGATCGTTTTGAAATTTAGAATGGTAGAGTTTCTTGATCCATGAACCAACATTACCGAATTTGAAGAAAATCGGTTCAGATTTAGATATAGCTCCCATATATATGTTTCGTCCGATTTGGCCCTTTAGTCCTATAGAAGCTGTATTTTACATCCGATCGTTTTGAAATTTAGAATGGTAGAGTTTCTTGATCCATGAACCAACATTACCGAATTTGAAGAAAATCGGTTCAGATTTAGATATAGCTCCCATATATATCTTTCGTCCGATTTGTCCTTTAGTCCTATAGAAGCTGTATTTTACATCCGATCGTTTTGAAATTTAGAATGGTAGAGTTTCTTGATCCATGAACCAACATAGCCGAATTTGAAGAAAATCGGTTCAGATTTAGATATAGCTCCCATATATATCTTTCGTCCCATTTGGTCCTTTAGTCCTATAGAAGCTGTATTTTACATCCGATCGTTTTGAAATTTAGAATGGTAGAGTTTCTTGATCCATGAACCAACATTGCCGAATTTGAAGAAAATCGGTTACGATTTAGCTATAGCTCCCATATATATGTTTCGTCCGATTTGGCCCTTTAGTCCTATAGAAGCTGTATTTTACATCCAATCGTTTTGAAATTTAGAACGGTAGAGTTAATTGATCCACGAACCAACACTACCGAATTTGAAGAAAATCGGTTAAGATTTAGCTATAGCTCCCATATATATGTTTCGTCCGATTTGGCCCTTTAGTCCTATAAAAGCTGTATTTTACATCCAATCGTTTTGAAATTTAGAATGGTAGAGTTTCTTTATTCATGAACTAACATTGCCGAATTTGAAGGAAATCGGTAAAGATTTAGCTACCCAGCAAAAAAAGAGCACCCAAAGAAGCAATAAAAATCCCCAACTTATGATCCGGAAGTTGTTCTAATTTGGATTTTCACCAATGAATTTAACAAGGGGTTGTCGCGCCGGGGAAGTACTTCTTTGTAACCACTTTTGCACAACTCTTTTAAAGCACTGTAAGATTTGCTTTTTTGGTGTTGTATTTATTTGATGAATGTATGTCGTTCTTATTAACATCTTTGGGTCCAGAGATTTCATTTTTTAAAGGATTTTTTAAAGGAATACAAAAGTTGACATAGGGAAGGGAACGTATAAATAATATACTATTGGCCAAAGAGATTAACGATCATATATACATATGTATGTATATTTAGGACATTTGAAGATGTCTGTAATCTGTATGGTGTAGATGGCTCTTGAAAAGTGTGACCCCATAGTGTAATTAACATTCTCACAAAAAAAAAGTTTTCCGTAGCCCCGGTTCAGAGAGTAGTAAAGTACCACAGTGTGGTACAGTATTTATGGTATGGTATATTTAATTACCATAATTTCTTTTAAAATTATTTAATTATAACCTACAACACACTGTGGTACAATTTATTATGATTTTATGCATTTGTTTCTAACACCAAAAATGAGAAGAGATATATAGAACCATCGTTTATTATACCGATCGACTTAGAATCACTTTCTGAACCGATTTAGCTATGTCAGTTTGTGCATGCGTTCTTGTAATCTATGTGCAGGTCACAAATATAGTCCGATCTCAAAGAAATTTTGTACATATCTTTATTTTGGGACAAGACAATTCGTATTGAAATTGAAAGACAATCCGTATTTCTTTCGTCTACCGCGAACGATCAAAAATCTGTTAACTATTTGAATATCAGTTTAGAACCAGATATCGTAATATATATGAATGTACCTTCGATTTAGCTTATACCCTCTATAGAAGATATAATTTCCTTTCGATGTTCATGAAATTTGGTAAAGAGTGTCTTATTTTAACAGTTAATATCAGTGTGAACAATATCGGTTCAAATTTACATATAGCCCCACATACTCGCATGGATGTGTACCTTCCGATTTTGCATCTAAGCTCCATAGAAGTCATATTTTAGCCAAATGTACAATATTTTGCACAAAGAATTTTATAATCCGAGAATAAACGGTCACTAGCAAGGTTGGAAAAATGTTTTTTCATGTTTTACATCAGAGCATTATTAAATTTGGCAGAGATTAGTTTATAGAATCACGAACACTGCGAAATTTGATAAAAAAAAATGGATACCCTTCAGATAAAGGCCAAATTTAAATACAGACCCATATAGAATTTTGCATCTAAAATAGGTGTCAAACACGATTTATAAAAATCAAAACAGCAACAAGAGAACAACTACAAAAGTTAAATAGATGAATACAGTACGTTCTGTCTAATACAATGTGAGTTACGCCTTTTGTTCTTTATCAAAAACGAGCACTTGATGTTACGTCTTTTTTTCTTGAATAAAATCGTGATTTTTTGACGAAAAACGAATTTTAATTTTTTGAGGGTTACGCTCTTGGGCATTTCTGGTGACGCTATATTAACATTTTTGGAAAGTATAAAGTGTTGTTCATAAATTCAGTTTTTATCGCAATCCAATGTACTACAATTCCAAAATTTAACATATTTCGAAGAAAATCAGCAAACTTTGAAATTACTTTATGTTATTTTAATCGGCTATGAAAAAGACGACTTGTAGGTCCGATTTATCGACCTAGTCGACTGAAACGAAATTTAATTGATAAAAAGGTCAACTGGCTTCCAGAACCATTCACTAATTCTGATATAGCCGCCATATAAATATATAGTTCTTCCCTTTAGCACTATAGACGCAGTATTTTACACATATATCATAGCCCTCATACATATGTTCCCTCCGATCTGGACTTTTATCACTTCACAAGATTCATTTTACATCCAATCGTTTTAAAATTATGCATTCTTGGGTTAATAATTTATATTCCGAAATTACATTTTGGTTAGTTATTTAAAAGAACTTCATTAAATGCCGAAAAAATGCTCATACTTATGAATTGGAAGTACTTATAATGTTATTCTTTTGGAAGTACTTCTTTTATTTTTTGCTGGGTATAGCTCCCATATATATGTTTCGTCCGATTTGGCTCTTTAGATCCAATCGTTTTTATACCCTACACCACACTATGGAAAAGGTATTATTTAAGTATAAAATGTCCCAAAAGTAAATTTATGTAAACAATTTATACATGAATTACAAAATTTATATATCAGAGTTATTCAATATTACGAGAGTGGTGTAGGGTATTATATAGTCGGCACCGCCCGACTTTAGCCTTTCCTTACTGGTTAATAATAAAATTGTTAGATATCGCTTTCTTGTCGTTAGGCGGTTAGACTCGATTGAACATATTGAATGGGGTAATTTTAGGGCGGGCCTTGAGAGTAGTAATCAGTTCTTAATAGTGCTTCAGAGAAGAAAATTTACAAATTTTAAATTATAACAAATAGTAATATTTAAGTTTTAGTGTCATGGATAGTAGCTTACAGAAATCATACCAGATGGTACGATTGCATTATATCATGAAATTAATAAGCTTTAAATGTTTGGAAATGGTAAGTAAAATAAGATTTGCGACTATTTTGCCGATCAGTATCGAAACTGATTGGGTTTGTTCCCTTTTAACAATTTACGAATGAATAGAGAAATAGAGAAGAGCTGTAAGAGAAAAATTGAAGAAAAGATAAAGGAAGTGAAACAGAGAGACAAAATTCGTGGCGATTTTTTGGCATATTTGTCGTCTATTTCTTTATGTCAGAAAATTTTATGGAAATATGTTGGAAGAGAAAACGCGAAAATCGCGGCGATTTTTTAACCCATTTTTCATCTGCATTACTATTTCTACATGTTCAAAACTGTTGGAAGAGAACTGAAATTCATATGTGAAATAGTTTGGAAGAAAATTCTCTTCCAAAAGTTTTCATGAATTCTCATGTATTATATTCCAGAAGTTTTTCAAACGTCAAGAAATAGTAATGCGTTACAAAAAATAGTTCAGAAACATTTTTTTTATTTTTTCTGTTCCAACATTCAGTTGCAAAGCATAAAAACCAATGCAAAGCAGTTGAAACGTTGTTTCTACGTCCGTTAATAAATATCAATTTGCAGGTATTCCCGTTAGTTTTTATTCAAATTTGTTTCGTCGGCCTATTGGGGATTCCATACAAGCGTTTCTGTAAATACTACAAACACAAAAAAATATTTGTCTAGACGAATAAATTTAATTTGGAATTTCTTTCATTTGTTTGGGGTTTTTTTTTATTGGGGGTTATTTCACTTTTTTTGGGGAATTATTTTTTTTAATTTAACTAATATTTTTTGGGGGTTGTTTCATTTATTATTTGGCTATTTTTTCATTTAATTTGGACTTTATTTCACATTTAATCTGTGGGCGTTATTTCATTTCATTTGGGGCATTTTTCATTGGGGTTTATTTCATTTTCGGCTTGGGTGTTATTTCACTTGTGGGTTATTTCGTGGCGCCATTTTAAGCAAATCTTTGCAGTTTGTGTTTTATTTAGACAAGAATTCATCAAAGTTAAAATTTTTAAATCAGTTCATATTTTGTTGTAGTACACCTGTAGATGTCGCTCCCAAAAAAGGCTTGTTTTAGCCATGAAGACCACATTTTCTAAGCAATTTAGTTGAAGCTTTGCAGTTTGTGTTCCATTTTGGCAAGAATTAATCTCAAACAAGTAAAGGTGTTATGTTCGGCCATGCCGAATCTTATATACACTCCACCATAGATTGCATTCAATTTTATTACTGGAAAATCTTTGGATATGGAGCGAATCATGAAACGATCCTTTTGGTTTAAGTAAATTATTAAAAAACAAACGCTGCAATTTTTAGCCGCAAATTCTTTAGCCAAACTCTTCACCTGAAAAATATTGTATTTATGGCTTAAAATAGCTTTTTTGATAGCTACATCTACATACACGGGGACTACAATAAAATATGAACTGACTTGTATACATTTTTTATACACTCAACCATAGGATGGGGGTATATTCATTTTGTCACTCCGTTTGTAGCACCTCTAAATATTGATCTGAGACCCCATAAAGTATATATATTCCTAGCCACATTTTTCAGATGTAGAGTTTGGATAAAGAATTTGGGCCCTACAATTTAGCTGAAAAATTGCAGCGTTTATTTTTATACCCTACACCACACTGTGGTACAGAGTATTTAACTTTGTGCAATTGTTTGTAACACCCAAAAGGAGCAGAAAAAGACCCATCGTTTATTATACCGATCGACTTAGAATCAATTTCTAAGTTGATGTAGCTATGTCCGTCTGTCCGTCCGTCCATCTGTCTGTACATGTATTCTTGTAATCAAAGTACAGGTCACAATTATGGTCCGATCTCGACGAAACTTTACATATACCTTTTTTCGGCCCTATTGAATTTGTTTAAAATCGGTTCAGATTTACATATAGCTCCCATATATATGCACCCCCGAGTTGGCATATATGCTTTGTAACGGGTGATCCAAGTAGAGATACTTTTTTCAATACCCTATTTTTGACTGATCATGTGTAAGGGTTGTTTGGCATTTTATCATGGAAAGACTTACGCTAGAAAACGTTTACAAATCGTTCATCTTTATTTCGAAAATTCACGTTCTGTAAGGAATGTGTTTCGTGGTCTTCGCTCAACTTATGGTCAACATAATCGGCCTACTAAGTGTACTATTCGCAACACCATCACCCATCTTGAGACCCGGCATTGGTTAATATTCGACCGAATAGAACACGTCCAGCACGCAGTGAAGAAAATGTAGCGGCCGTAGCTGAGAGTGTACACGAAGACCGTGGAGAGTCGATTCGGCGCCGTTCGCAGCAACTCGGACTGATCTTAATTTGAAAGCATACAAAATACAGCTTGTGCAAGAACTGAAGCCGCCCGACCTTCCCATGCGACATCGCTTCGCTCTATGGCCTCTTGAAAAGTTCCAAGAAGATCCGACGTTTTCGAGCCAAATTTTGTTCAGCGATGAGGCCCATTTCTGGCTCAATGGGCATGTAAACAAGCAAAATTTCCGCATTTGGGACGAAGAGCAACCTGAAGAGATCCATGAGCTGCAACTTCATCCAGAAAAATCTACGGTTTGGTGTGGTTCAAACATGATGCCGGTGAGAACGTAACCGTCAATGGCGACCGTTATCGTGCCATGATAACCGACTATTTGATGCCCGAAATTTAAGCTCGTGATCTCGGCGACATTTGGTTTCAACAAGACGGCGCAACTTCCCACACATAGCATCAATCAATGGATTTATTGAGAGGGCCGGTCGATTGGCCACCAAGATCGTGTGATATCACACCGTTAGCCTTTTTTCTGTGGGGATATGTAAAGTCTAAAGTTAATGCGGACAAACCCGCTTCGGTTCAGGCATTGGAGCAACACATCACGCGTGTCATTCGCCAGTTACCAGTCGAAATGCTCGAACGAGTCATCGAAAATTGGACTCAACGGATGGACCATCTGAGACGTAGCCGTGGCCAACATTTGATAGATATAATCTTCAAAAAATAAATGCCAAAGAATGTTCTTTCAAATGATAATAAACATACCCATTCAATTTGAATTTTCTGTGTTTTATGTTCCAAGTATATTTTCTTTCGATTCGAATATATCGAAAAAGGCGATTTTGCTCCGTGTATGAGATCTTTCTCTAGGAAGTTAATATAAATATGTTTTACTTGTTATACCCTCACTTAAGTGGTACGAGGGTATATATCATTTGCTACGGCCATAAAGCGTAACACATCGAAGGAGTGACGTAAGACCCTAAGTATGTTTGGCGGATATTCGTTTTGGGTCATTTTTAGTCGAATGAGTAATGTCCGTCCGTCCGTCTGTCTGTCTGTCTGCTGGTGGTGCGCACGATAACTCTCGAAAGGTGTAACCGATTTACTTCGAATTTGGTATGTGCTAATATTTCGAAGGTGGGCCATATTGGTCCACTCCTTCTAGTGCCTCCCACACAAAGGGTTAACATTTAATGAAATATTGATTCTTTAATAACTTCTATACTACCTATTCGAATCGTCGTATTAGTTTATTAGTCGCTATCACCCTTAGAAAAATGGGCAAAGTTGTCACTCCCTTTTTGGTACCTCCCACACAAAAGGACCATTTTGCTTCCAAATTTAACTGCTTATATCTTTAATATCACTTCATACAAATACATGACATTTTGTACAGTGTAATGCTTTTACAGTACCTCTAGTCCAGTGAAAGTAGGCGTTATTGGCACGCCCCTTTTGGTACATCCCACACAAATAGACCATTTTGCACAACAGTTAACAACTTATAACTTTAACATCAGTTCATACAAATACTTAAAGTTTTGTACAGTGTAATGGTTTTATAGTACCAAAAGTCCTCTGAAAAATGGACGTTATTGCCATGCCACTTTTGGTACCTCTCACACAAAGATACCATTGGTACGAAAAGTTAACAGCTTATAACTATGATAGTAGTGCCTTCAAATACTTAAAATTGTGTACAGTGTACTGTTTATATAGCACCTACAGTCCAGAGAAAAGTGGGCGTTATTGGTACGCGCGTTTTGGCATTTCTCACACAAACGTACCATTTTGTACAACAATTTAACATAGTATATCCTTAATACCAATGCATTAAATACTCAAAATTTTGCAGTTTCTAAAATTCGTACAGTCCTGTTTAAAATGAGAGTTATGGCCCGTTTTAGTACCTGCCATGCAAAATGAGACAAGACATACCCAAATAAAATAGCTGATAATATTAGTACATATTTACATTGCTCACAATGTGAGGGTAGTATACCTTAGTCGGTTTTTCGGACTGAAATTTCTTACCTGTTTAAATTACTTCTTCTACAACTGCTAAATACGACATATACTTTTTAAAATTACAAAAAATCAATTTTTTGAAAATCTAACTTCAAATGACCGTAGCTTTTGTCTTATTGGGTATATCGATTGTATTTTTTGTCATCAACAAATTTTTGTTACCAATTCAGAAAGTTGATGCAAAGAAATCGGTGCATATTCTGCTCCAATACCCACAAAAAATTAATATCAATTTAAATTTTGTGGGAGGTACTAAAAGAGGCGTGACAATAACGCCCACTTTTCTTTGGACGCTAGATACTATAAAAGCATTACACTGTACAAAATTTCAAGTATGTCTGCGAACTGATTAAAGCCATAAGCAGTTAACTTTTGGTGCAAAATTGTCCATTTTTGTGGGAGGTACAAAAAGGGGAGTGCCAATAACGGCCACTTTTCACTATACTCTAGGTACTATTAAAGCATTACACTGTACGAAATTTCAAGTATTTGTATACACTGTTATTAAAGTTAAAAGCTTTTAACTTTTGGTGCATAAAGGTCCATTTGTGTGGGATTTACCAAAAGGGGCGTTCCAAAAACGCCAATTTTTTCTGGACTCTAGGTGCTATAACACCGTTATACTGTACAAAATTTCAAGTATTTGTATGTACTGGTATTAAAGTTATAAGCTGGTAACTTTTGGTACAAAATGGTCCATCTCTGTGGGAGGTACCAAACGCGGCGTGCCAATTACGGCCACTTTTCTCTGGACGCTAGGTACTATAAAAGCATTACACTGAACAAAATTTCAAGTATTTGTATGAACTGATATAAAAGACATAAGCTGTTAGGTTAGGTTGAGAAGAGGAGGCGGTGAAATTCCGTCTCATGTCCTTGGACATACACATAAGCCAGTAGTCGGCCTGTTGTGCGCTCTCATTGTTATTATTAAAAAATCATTGGAACTTTGTACTGTCGACATAGTCCTTAATATTCTTCCAGTCTACGCCCCTAAGTTGGGTCAAGTCTGGTATAGTATAATTTCCTAAGAAACGGGATCTATTGTTCGAACGCTGGGCACTGGCAGAGGAAATGCTCCCACGTTTCGTCATCCTCCCCGCATGCCCTACATATGCTGTCATCTACAACTCCTATCCTATGTAGATGTGCTTGTAAGCATGTTTGTCTTGTAAGGACACCCATGATCTTACTAGTTTCTACCTTGTAAGATCTACCTTGTTTTGGTCTTGTTCTCGTTTGGGTCACCCCACAAGACCTTCGTTGTCTTCCCAACGTTTTCACTATTCCATAGCGTGATATGGTGATATTCTTCGCGCATATTTTTAGTTGAGAGCGCGTAACTCCGAAGGGTTTTGCGTTCTCTAGTGTTGTTGTTTG
Source organism: Eudasyphora cyanicolor (assembly GCA_963930755.1). NCBI lineage: Eukaryota > Metazoa > Arthropoda > Insecta > Diptera > Muscidae > Eudasyphora > Eudasyphora cyanicolor. The sequence goes on from OZ005735.1 coordinate 56,387,587, forward strand.
CAAGTCTCTGGCTCTAGATGCCAAGACGTTTGCTTTCTCGTTACCCCTTACTCAACAATGACAAGGCGCCCATATGATGCATATAGTGCCGTGTTCGGAGTAGGCGTTAATCGCCATTTTACAATCTGAAACTGTCCTCGACTTCACTGTTCTAGACGTTATTGACCTGATATCCATTTGGCTATCTATGAAAATATTCACATTTGTTGGTCTTGTGTTAGCCCCCATCCAGCTCACACATTCTGTAATTGCTCGGACTTCCGCCTGCAGGACTGTCATAAGCTGTTAACATTTGGTGCAAAATTGTCCATTTGTGTGGGAGGTACCAAAAATGGAGTGGCCACTTCGCCCGTTTTCTTGACGTGTTAGTGACTAACAAACTAAAACTAGATTTGTTCCTTTACTTTTTATACCCTACACCACACTGTGGTACAGGGTATTATAACTTTGTGCATTTGTTTGTAACACCCAAAAGGAGAAGAAATAGACCCATCGTTTATTATACCGATCGACTTAGAATCACTTTCTGAGTCGATTTAGCTATGTCCGTCTGTCTGTCTGTCTGTCCGTCTGTCTGTCTGTCCGTCTGTCTGTTTGTCCGTCTGTCCGTCTGTCTGTCTGTCCGTCTGTGCATGTATTCTTGTAATCAAAGTACAGGTCGCAATTATGGTCCGATCTCGACGAAACTTTACACATATCTTTCTTTTGGCCCAAGGCAGAAAGTCGGGCGGGGCCGACTATATAATACCCTACACCTCCCTAACAATGCGATAAGGGTCATTGCCATAATAATTTGGAATAATTGGTAAATGTGTAGAAACATATTATCTAATTCTGAAACGATAATCGCTAAATTAAGCAATATTCGTTCCTAAATTGAGAAACATCTTTCTGGAAAATTTTAATGATCGGAAGTAAAATACAACTTCTATAGCCTCCTGATACCAAATCAGGAGGAAAATCAATATAAATCTGAACCGATCTACCCTGAATACTCATTCATGTAAAAAGACCTCCTTCTGTCGAATTTCGTACTGATCGCATATAAAATACAGTCTCTGCAGCGCCTACATGTCAAATCGGGGGTAACGTATATATGGGGGCCATATCTAAATCTGAACCGATTTCTTCCAAATTTAACAGTGTTCATTCATATAATAAGAAACCTCTTTCTGCCGAATTTCATACTGATCGGATATAAAATAACATTTTTACAGAGCTTACAAGTCAAATCGGGGGTAACGTATATATGTGGGCTATATCTAAATCTGAACCGATTTTCTCCGAATTTAGCAGTATTCCTTCATGTAATAAGAAACCTCTTTCTGTCAAATTTTGCACTGATCGGATATAAAATACAGTTTTTACAGCGCTTACATGTCAAATCGGGGGTAACATATATATGGGGGCTATATCTAAATCTGATCCGATTTTCTCCGAATTTAGCAGTATTCCTTCATGTAATAAGAAACCTCTTTCTGCCAAATTTTGCACTGATCGGATATAAAATACAGTTTTTACAGCGCTTACATGTCAAATCAGGGGTAACATATATATGGGGGCTATATCTAAATCTGAACCGATTTTCTCCGAATTTAGCAGTATTCCTTCATGTAATAAGAAACCTCTCTTTGACAAATTTCGCACTTATCGGATATAAAATAACATTTTTACAGCGCTTATATGTCAAATCGGGGGTAATGTATATATGGGGGCTATATCTAAATCTGAACCGATTTCTTCCAAATTTAACAGAGTTCATTCATGTAATAAGAAACCTTTTCCTGCCGAATTTCATACTTATCGGATATAAAATAAAGTTTTTACAGCGCTTACATGTCTAATCGGGTCTAACATATATATGGGGGCTATATCTAAATCTGAACCGAAAAGAAAGATATGTGTAAAGTTTCGTCGAGATCGGACCATAATTGCGACCTGTACTTTGATTACAAGAATACATGCACAGACGGACAGACAGACGGACAGACAGACAGACGGACAGACAGACGGACGGACAGACAGACAGACAGACGGACAGACGGACATAGCTAAATCGACTCAGAAAGTGATTCTAAGTCGATCGGTATAACAAACGATGGGTCTATTTCTTCTCCTTTTGGGTGTTACAAACAAATGCACAAAGTTATAATACCCTGTACCACAGTGTGGTGTAGGGTATAATTATTGGGAAATCAAGCGAGCGGTTTTCAAATAAATTTTTTTTCCTGCGGCGTTTTAGATCACATCCAACATCGTCTTCTACAATTTTCAAATATTGTTTTTGCCCTACAAGACTTTATTTGGGATAATTATATAGTATGCTTTAATCATTTCAATGATTTAGGATATGCTGTAATGCGCCTCAAACAAAAAATTGCATTTGGATATCGCGCGCGCGATTTCCAAACAAAATTTTTGTTTGAGGCGCATTACAGCAGATATATCCTTCATACAAATTCGTGTGAAATATTTTTTTCCTCGGGCATTACAGCATTTCTTACAGCATACAAATGGTTATCATACAACATTTTATTTTATATTTTACACGAACTTACTTCGCTATTTCCATGATCCATTCAATTAGATTTGCTTGCTAATAGTTACTGATCTTTATGTAACGTATATTGGTGGATAAGAGTGAGAAATGGAAATATTATATCTTTCACGGCATGTGTTGATGTAATTATACCCTACACCACACTGTGGTACAGGGTATTATAAGTTTGTTTCACGGCAGATGTTTGTAACACCTGAAAATAACACAGCTAGACCCACCTTAAAGTATACCGATCGACTCAGAATTACTAGCTGAGTCGATTTAACGATGTCCGTCCGTCTGTCCATGTAAAGTTGTTCGTCGACTACAGGTCGCAATTTCACTCCGATCGTTCTGAAATTTTGCAGTTTAGAGTATTTCGCGGCTGTTAAGATCGCTATTGAATTTGGTTGAAATCGGTTCAGATTTAGATATAGCTCCCATATATATCTTTCGTCCGATTTGGCCCTTTAGTCCTATAGAAGCTGTATTTTACATCCAATCGTTTTGAAATTTAGAATGGTAAAGTTTCTTGATCCATGAACCAACATTGCCGAATTTGAAGAAAATCGGTTAAGATTTAGCATAGCTCCCATGTATATGTTTCGTCCGATTTGGCCCTTTAGTCCTATAGAAGCTGTATTTTACATCCGATCGTTTTGAAATTTAGAATGGTAGAGTTTCTTGATCCATGAACCAACATTGCCGAATTTGAAGAAAATCGGTTAAGATTTAGCTATAGCTCCCATATATATGTTTAGTCCGATTTTGGTCTTTAGTCCTGTAGAAGCTGTATTTTACATCCAATCATTTTGAAATTTAGAATGGTAGAGTTTCTTGATCCATGAACCAACACTACCGAATTTAAAGAAAATCGGTTAAGATTTAGCTATAGCTCCCATATATATGTTTCGTCCGATTTGGCCATTTAATCCTATAAAAGCTGTATTTTACATCCAATCGTTTTGAAATTTAGAATGGTAGAGTTTCTTGATCCATGAACCAACACTACCGAATTTGAAGAAAATCGGTTAAGATTTAGCTATAGCTCCCATATATATGTTTCGTCCGATTTGGCCCTTTAGTTCTATAGAAGCTGTATTTTACATCCAATTGTTTTGAAATTTAGAATGGTAGAGTTTATTGATCCGTGAACCAACACTACCGAATTTGAAGAAAATCGGTTAAGATTTAGCTGTAGCTCCCATATATATGTTTCGTCCGATTTGGCCCTTTAGTTCTATAGAAGCTGTATTTTACATCCAATCGTTTTGAAATTTAGAATGGTAGAGTTTATTGATCCATGAACCAACACTACCGAATTTAAAGAAAATCGGTTAAGATTTAGCTATAGCACCCATATATATGTTTCGTCCGATTTTGCTCTTTAGTCCTGTAGAAGCTGTATTTTACATCCAATAATTTTGAAATTTAGAATGGTAGAGTTTCTTGATTCATGAACCAACACTACCGAATTTTAAGAAAATCGGTTAAGATTTAGCTATAGCTCCCATATATATGTTTCGTCCGATTTTGCTCTATACTCCTTAAGAAGCTGTATTTTACATCCAATCATTTTGAAATTTAGAATGGTAGAGTTTATTGATCCGTGAACCAACACTACCGAATTTGAAGAAAATCGGTTAAGATTTAGCTATAGCACCCATATATATGTTTCGTCCGATTTTGCTCTTTAGTCCTGTAGAAGCTGTATTTTACATCCAATAATTTTGAAATTTTGAATGGTAGAGTTTCTTGATTCATGAACCAACACTACCGAATTTTAAGAAAATCGGTTAAGATTTAGCTATAGCTCCCATATATATGTTTCGTCCGATTTTGCTCTATACTCCTTAAGAAGCTGTATTTTACATCCAATCATTTTGAAATTTAGAATGGTAGAGTTTATTGATCCGTGAACCAACACTACCGAATTTGAAGAAAATCGGTTAAGATTTAGCTATAGCTCCCATATATATGTTTCGTCCGATTTGGCCCTTTAGTTCTATAGAAGCTGTATTTTACATCCAATCGTTTTGAAATTTAGAATGGTAGAGTTTATTGATCCATGAACCAACACTACCGAATTTGAAGAAAATCGGTTAAGATATAGCTATAGCTCCCATATATATGTTTCGTCCGATTTTGCTCTTTAGTCCTGTAGAAGCTGTATTTTACATCCAATCATTTTGAAATTTAGAATGGTAGAGTTTCTTGATTCATGAACCAATACTACCGAATTTTAAGAAAATCGGTTAAGATTTAGCTATAGCTCCCATATATATGTTTCGTCCGATTTTGCTCTATACTCCTTAAGAAGCTGTATTTTACATCCAATCATTTTGAAATTTAGAATGGTAGAGTTTATTGATCCGTGAACCAACACTACCGAATTTGAAGAAAATCGGTTAAGATTTAGCTATAGCTCCCATATATATGTTTCGTCCGATTTGGCCCTTTAGTCCTGTAGAAGCTGTATTTTACATCCAATCATTTTGAAATTTAGAATGGTAGAGTTTATTGATCCATGAACCAACACTACCGAATTTGAAGAAAATCGGTTAAGATATAGCTATAGCTCCCATATATATGTTTCGTCCGATTTTGCTCTTTAGTCCTGTAGAAGCTGTATTTTACATCCAATCATTTTGAAATTTAGAATGGTAGAGTTTATTGATCCGTGAACCAACACTACCGAATTTGAAGAAAATCGGTTAAGATTTAGCTATAGCTCCCATATATATGTTTCGTCCGATTTGGCCCTTTAGTTCTATAGAAGCTGTATTTTACATCCAATCGTTTTGAAATTTAGAATGGTAGAGTTTATTGATCCATGAACCAACACTACCGAATTTGAAGAAAATCGGTTAAGATTTAGCTATAGCTCCCATACATATGTTTTGTTCGATTTTGCTCTTTAGTCCTGTAGAAGCTGTATTTTACATCCAATCATTTTGAAATTTAGAATGGTAGAGTTTTTTGATTCATGAACCAACATTGCCGAATTTGAAGAAAATCGGTAAAGATTTAGCTATAGCTCCCATATATATGTTTCATCCGATTTGGCTCTTTAGATCCAATCGTTTTTATACCCTACACCACACTGTGGTACAGGGTATTATTTAAGCATAAAATGTCCCAAAAGTAAATTTATGTACACAATTTAGACATGAATTACAAAATTTATATATCAGAGTTATTCAATATTACGAGAGTGGTGTAGGGTATTATATAGTCGGCACCGCCCGACTTTAGCCTTTCCTTACTGGTTTTATATAAGAATATTAATTTAATTTTCTTGGAAATTATTTTTTTGGGAGTTATTTCATTGGGACTTATTTTATTGGGATTTATTTCATTGGGGTTTATTTCATAGAGCCAATTTAGCATGGTCGAGTTTCTTGATCAATGGACCATGATTGCCGAATTTGAAAAAAAAACTGTTCAGATTTAGCTATAGCCCCCATATAAAGAAGAAGATAGAAGATGTAGTTTACATCCAATCGTTTTGGAATTTAGCATGGTAGAGTTTCTTGATACATGGGCCAACATTGTCGAATTTGATAACAATCGGTTCAGATTTAGTTATAGCTTATGTATAGCAATTGTAAATTGTGTAAACAAACTTTAGTTGAAGTATTCATTGGATATTTCATTGTTATCAAAACTTACTAGAGTGGTGCAGGGTATCATATGGTCAGCACCGTCCGACTTTAGGCTTTCCTTACTGGTTTTTGGATGCTCTTATGATGTTAAAAAAATAAAAATAAGCATTTTTTATACTGAATTTTTCAAAGTGAAATTTTTGGTAAGGTATGCTAGCACTGTAGCAGCATAACATCACATCATCGAATTACCAATGTCCTGAGATATATATGAATACTTTAGCGTAGGTGTACTTTTTAGCTAACTTTACTTCACTGTTGGATGATCCATTTATCTAGCAACAATTAATTTGGAGTATTTAACTTCAAAAATCTATTTTTAATAAAAAAATTTTAATTACTTTATTATGTGTATACTATTTTATTCAAAATAATGTTGTCGCTGTAAGAAGCGACAATAACAACAAATCGTGTGCCTTCCCCGCAAATTGCAGGGACACACAAAAAAACCAAACAAGAAGTGTGGGGATGTATTAAGGTTGAGAAATACTGTCTGCAATGTTTTGGATATATGGGACTTTGAAGTCAGTTCTCAATTATTTCATATTGAGCTGCTCTCATATTGTGCCAATTATTGACAGGGTATTTTGTCCAAGGTGCCGATGAGGTTGCTTGGTAGCTTCCGAAACCATATCGTCCACCAACCAGTGACCACCCTTAATACATTTCACACATTTCTTATTCTTCTTATTTAAAGAAGGTTTGTTTTTCTGTTTAACAGAAAACAAAAACAACGATCTCGAACTCAATAGTCAAAAACAAAACTACAAAATAATAAATATTATAAATCTATTTACAACTTGTGCAAGAGATGTTATTTGGGAATGAAAATAATGCACTTACGTCTTCTTTGGAAGTACTTAAAAGGTGTTTCCTTAGGAAGTACTTCCATATTTTTGCTGGGTAATATTGCTATTATAAGCATACTTGTATAGCTGGAGAGGTAGACTGACCGAGACATACATAACGCGAAGAATAAATTCGCTATTTGATAATATGCTTTCTGTTATCACTATCAACATCAAAGATACTATTAACTAAAATATTACTTTCCAATTTCAGATCTGAAGAACATATAGAAATGCTTAAGGAGCTTAAATCCGCTTACGATCTTATGAAAGAAGACAATAGTGTCTGTAATGAGATAACCGGTAATGTCAATGCAACTTATACGATGTTCAACACTTTCGAAGAGCTAATTGCTACAAAAATTAAAGAGATTAAAAATAAACAAATAAAGGAAGATTATTTGAAAAGCTCCCAAGGAAATTCCGTCTCAACCACTATGTCTGAAACTTTGAATGAAATCAATAAAAAAATTGAGAACTTTGAGCAAAATCTGCAAATTTTAGAAACACTTGAGAAGAAACTGCAGCAACAGCAATCATCTCAAACACTAAGCGAGGAACAGTTGCAACTTGTGAAAGCAATCAATGCCAAATTAGCTGCGAACCAGGAGAAATTTGAAAAATTCGATAAGGAATTGCCAAATTTGCTGGAAATGACTAAGATTTTCAAACAATTGGCCTCACCCAAAAATCAAACTCTTCCAATTGAAGTTCTATCGGAATTAAAGAAAACTGTAGAGACCCTTAAACAAGATTAAATTTTTTTATTTTTCAATTTAAAGAAAACATCTGAATATTTTACACAATAAATATGCTGTTGGAAAAAATTTTCACTTAGATACTATATTATTATACTCGTATTTTAGTCAAACTTGATTTGCTTGGTTGGATACTTGTCTGTTTGGAAAATGCAATAGAAAACCAATAAAGAAGGTTCAAAGTCGGGACTTTCCAAATATGTATATGTATGGGAATGATACTTAGTTATAACTCGACGCACCCACATTTTTTTCGAAGGGCTGTGCATAACATTTTCAGGTGTTATAGAGTTCCCTAAATACGAAAAAAATAAAAAAATAATAATAATAAAAACCAGTAAGGAAAGGCTAAAGTCGGGCGGGGCCGACTATATAATACCCTACACCACTCTCGTAATATTGATTAACTCTGATATATAAATTTTGTAATCCATGTCTAAATTGTTTGCATAAATTTACTTTTGGGACATTTTATGCTTAAATAATACCCTGTACCACAGTGTGGTGTAGGGTATAAAAACGATTGGATCTAAAGAGCCAAATCGGATGAAACATATATATGGGAGCTATAGCTAAATCTTTACCGATTTTCTTCAAATTCGGCAATGTTGGTTCATGGATCAAGAAACTCTACCATTCTAAATTTCAAAATGATTGGATGTAAAATATAGCTTCTATAGAACTAAAGGGCCAAATCGGACGAAACATATATATGGGAGCTATAGCTAAATCTTAACCGATTATCGTCAAATTAGGTAGTGTTGGTTCATGGATCAAGAAACTCTACCATTCTAAATTTCAAAACGATTGGATGTAAAGTACAGCTTCTATAGAACTAAAGGGCCAAATCGGACGAAACATATATATGGGAGCTATAGCTAAATCTTAACCAATTTTCTTCAAATTCGGTAGTGTTGGTTCCTGGATCAAGAAACTCTACCATTCTAAATTTCAAAACGATTGGATGTGTAATACAGCTTCTTCAGGACTAAAGAGCAAAATCGGACGAAACATATATATGGGAGCTATAGCTAAATCTTAACCGATATTCTTCAAATTTGGTAGTGTTGGTTCATGGATCAAGAAGCCCTACCAAAAGATATGTTGGTTCATGGATCAAGAAACTCTACCATTCTAAATTTCAAAACGATTGGATGTAAAATACAGCTTTTATAGGACTAAAGGGCCAAATCGGACGAAACATATATATGGGAGCTATAGCTAAATCTCAACCGATTTTCTTCAAATTCGGCTATGTTGGTTCATGGATCAAGAAACTCTACCATTCTAAATTTCAAAACGATTGGATGTAAAATACAGCTTTTATAGGACTAAAGGGCCAAATCGGACGAAACATATATATGGGAGCTATAGCTAAATCTTAACCGATATTCTTCAAATTCGGTAGTGTTAGTTCATGGATCAAGAAACTCTACCATTCTAAATTTCAAAATGATTGGATGTAAAATACAGCTTCTATAGGACTAAAGGTCCAAATCGGACGAAACATATATATGGGAGCTATAGCTAAATCTTAACCGATATTCTTCAAATTCGGCTATGTTGTTTCATGGATCAAGAAACTCTACCTTTCTAAATTTCAAAACGATTGGATGTAAAATACAGCTTCTATAGGACTAAAGGGCCAAGTCGGACGGAAGATATATATGGGAGCTATATCTAAATCTGAACCTATTTCAACCAAATTCAATAGCGATCTTAACAGCTGCGAAATACTCTAAACTGGAAAATTTCAGAACGATCGGAGTGAAATTGCGACCTGTAGTCGACGAACAACTTTACATGGACAGACGGACGGACGGACGGACATCGTTAAATCGACTCAGCTAGTGATTCTGAGTCGATCGGTATACTTTAAGGTGGGTCTAGCTGTGTTATTTTCAGGTGTTACAAATTTCTGCCGTGAAACAAACTTATAATACCCTGTACCACAGAGTGGTGTAGGGTATAAATAATTGGTTGGTAATTTTTTTTTTAATTTTCTTTAAAATTCTCAATTTTTTTGGAAGGTGCCTTTAGTATTGAAGTATATAGCCTTAACAGAAGTTTAGTAACTGTCGTTACAACTATTTGATACAAGTAACGAAAGACTAAAAGTCGGGCGGGGCCGAATATATAATACCCTACACCTCCCTAACAATGCGAAAAAGGACATTGCGATAATAATTTGGAATAATTGGTTTCGTTTCACCTAACAAAGTACTTAGCTCTACCTCCTCATCAAGACTCATTCCAACGAGGAGTTGATCATAATAAAGTAGATTTCAAACTATAAGCTTAAAATGAGCAATATTATTTCATCATACTCGTATATCAAGAATCGAAAGGAGGATGGGACTATACATAATCTAAATAGATTTTCATCAACAAAAACGTAATTTCTGCCAAATTATATATAGATCGGACGTAAAATACAGTTTTAATAGCGGTTAAATACTAAATAGGCAGGAACATTTATATATGGCTATATCTAAATCTGAACCGATTTTCCACCAAATTAAGCAGTATTGGTTCCTAAATTAAGAAACTTCTTTCTGTCAATTTTTGTAATGTTCGGAAGTAAAGTGCAATTTCTATAGAGCTTTGATACCAAATTGTTGGAAAAACATATCGATACATCCATTCTAAACCATGCTAAGTGCAAAAAGGTAGTTTTTCAGGAGAGGCTATCAAAGTTTGATGATTTTTTAAATTTGTGTGGAATTCCTTTGTATTGGAAATCGAATACCTGTACAGTTTTGTGAAAAAATTTTGATTGGGTTGACACCAAATTTTGACTGAATATAATTTGGAATATTTAGAAGTTAAAAATGCAATCTCCCTAAAAACATGCTAAGTCAACTTAGCATGTTTTCTAGACCATTTATTATTTTTTCGGTACTGATTTCCGGGCGAAAAAGTTTCCATTTGACCTACAAACCTTCAATAAAAAATTTGGTGCCGATCGGATAACACTAAGGTCTGCCCAAAGTTGTTTGAAAACACAAAAATCACTTTACATGAACAAAATTTGGGTTTTAATCAAATGTCACATGTTCAAGTAATTAAAAAATATTTTATTAGCATGAAAAGTTTTTAAAAGATCTTTGAATAAAATTTTCTTTCTTCAAGTCGTAAACAATCAAAATCGACCGAGAAACGAAAAAGTTACAGCAGTTTTCATTTGAATTTTACGTCATGACAGGGCATGCATGCACACCGACATGGCCTCAGGCATATATGTACATATGTAGACCTAAGAGCAATCACAATAAAAAATAGATCATTATATAACATGCTTGTGCATGCATGAAAAATAAAACAACAAACAAAAATGGTTGGATCTACATGTTGGACGGATTTGCATGATAGTTGATTTTTCGCATCAGTCTGACATTTTTTACTGGTCAAATAAGAAAACATAAGCAGAACTTTGCAGCGCCCATGCAACAGGGTCGGTTACAGAACGCGCTCTGCCTCCAGCCTAAGTGAATTGAGAAAGGGACAGCTTCGCACAAAATTTAATTTTAGTCATATTCTTATTAGTCTCCAGATCGACCACATCCAAAATGGTAACTAGATCCAGTGATAAATTTCGCACCGTAGAATCAGTTGGGCATGTATCACATACAATATCTGGAGCCAACTGCCGTCAAACAGACAGATATTGCAAGTTTTCTTTTTTAATATGCGATTTGTTAATGTTGGCAGAAAAAACTGTGCAAAAGATAGTGCTACGCTGGCAGTGGATGCAGCTATAATTTTTTGGCAACAGGCGCGAATACCAACACGTGATAAATATAAATGTCAAGATAAATTGCTAAAGTTGTACGGCGACTGGAGAAATGTCCACAAACAAAGTGCAAACAGGAGATCGGATAAATCAAAATTAAACGTGAACATTTTCAAGGAAAAAATGGATGATCTGTTCGATATAGCTAGTGCAAACGCCCTGAACGAGATGTGTATAGAAGAAGACAAGAAGTTTTTGTTGATGCAAAGACGGAAAGGCAGACCAGGGTGCATGGCAGGCGTTGACATGAAATTGTACGGGCGAGAACAGCGATCCGAGCAACGAATACAAAAAGCAGAATCGCGAAAGAGAAAGCATTCAGAACGTAACAATCAATCTTGTAAGTTAATAAATTGAAGTGTTTTACTCGTAATTCCTTAAAACAACTGTTATTGTGTAGTACTCGATACAGTTTACATTGGAAGTGACGATGAAGATGAGTTCGATGATAGCATTTCGGATACGGATATGACATACGAGATTCATACCGATGATGACGATGATCACACCAAACGTCTAAGAGGACGACAACATTGGATCTCGTCACGTCTTACAGTAGTCATTGATAAGGCCAAAGTTAGCTGTTCAGATGCTGTACATATTTTGATAGCATGCGCTCATGATGTGATAACTGTAATGAATAATGCGGCGACGCCTCTGACCTCTGTTGGTGAGCTTGTGATTAATCGATCTACAATATATAAGCTACGAAAAGAAAATCGTAAGCGAGAAGCGGAGAAGGTGCAAACAGAATTCATTGCAAAAGTAATTTAGTTCAGATCTAAACATATATATAATTTATAGCTTTACGAAACCATCGATTTGTATTTTATTTTTTATACGTAGATCAATAGCGTACATTCATTGATTATTCACTGGGACGGAAAACTTTTGCCGGAGCTATTCGGCAGAAAAATCGTTGATAGAATAGCAATCATCGCCAGTTATGAAGGCACATCAAAATTTTTGGGCGCTCCCAAAATCCCGGCTGGTACTGGAGAAAATATGGCCAAAGTCGTTCATGATACACTCATCAATTGGGATATTTCTAATAAAGTTTCCGCCATGGTTGTCGATACCACGTCGTCAAATACAGGTCAAAACACTGGATCGTGCATTTTGTTGCAGAACAAATTAGATCGAAAATTAATCAAGTTCCCATGTCGTCATCACATGATGGAGATAGTATTGAAACATGTGTTTGAGGTTAAACTTTCGGCGACTTGTGGTCCTGAAGTGCCCATTTTTAATCGTTTTGCTGCCGTTTGGGTAATTCTCGACCACAAATCGTTTAAAAGAGGACTCGAAGATCCATCTGTACGCTAAAAATAAATAATGTTGACTGCGAAGTCATTAAGAAATTCTGCATTAAACAGCTAAATGAAACACAAATCCGAGCTGATTAGAAGGAGGTGGTGTCGGCGATAACTTCCGAACACCTGGTCCAACATCCCACGCAAGGTTCATGGGAAAAGGCATTTATGCCTTAAAAATATACCTATTTCGAGAGCAGTTTGCATTGACAAAACGAGAGTCCAGTGGACTACGGGATATATGTATTTTTCTCGTGCGGCTGTATGTCAAAGCGTGGTTTACATGCACAAATGCCATACGAGCACCAAATCAAGATATACACTTGTTGAAAGACTCCATCGCATACGCAGAAATCGACCGAGATGTGTCTGAAGCGGTTTTGAAGAAATGGAAAAATCATTTGTGGTATTTGGCCCCAGAATCAATGGCTTTGGCATTTTTCGATTCGGATGTTTCACTCGAAGAGAAACGAAAAATGGTTAGGCATCTGCAATCAACAGAACCCGTCGTAAATCTGGAAAACTATCGAAAATTACCCGACCCGAAACTATTGCTGTGTAATAATTTGAGCGATTTCGTCTCATACAAAACCAAACATTTTTTCGGTGCTTTTGGATTGAGTACTGAATTTTTAAAGCATGACCCATCCATTTGGGAAGTAAATGAAGATTATCAAGATGCTCTCGATGTTTGTCGTAATCTGTTTGTTGTTAACGACACTGCTGAACGCGGTGTACAATTTATGAATGATTACAACAGAATACTTACGAAAGACGAAGAGCAAAATCAATTTATATTACAGTGCATTGAAGAATAGCGTAGAAAATGTCCCTCACATAACAAGTCAGATCTAATATAATATTGAAATAATTGTATTTTTTGTTTTTTTTTTCACCGATCTCAATATTTAAAAACTATTTATTAATTAATAATACAAAGAAATGTAATTTTACTTACTTAAACATACGATTTTTGAATAAAAAAAATATTTCCCCTATAAAGTGTGTTCTAAATTTTGAATGAACTTTGGGCAGACCCTAGGGTTATCCGATCGGCACACAATTTCGGTCCGGAAATCAAGATCGCAGCAACTTTCACTTTTTGCAACATGTGCTATAAACGGTCTAATGATTTCGAATGGAGGTATCGATACATGTGGGGGCTATATCTAAATCTGAAATTTTTGGTAACGCCGTGAACTGGACCTGGGTTTCCTAGCGCTGTAGCAGCGTATGTTATGCTGCTACATCAACGAAATACCAATGTCCTGAGATGTATATGAATACTAAAGGGTTTTCCAACAAGAAGTGTTATTTTGGTATTCAAAGAAAAATGCAATTTTTTAAGATAAATGATCGGATGTTTTTTTCATAATAAAGAGGGAGGTATGCCGTTAATAATGAAAAACAACATCAGCTAAATGGCCACCACGACCACGCTTACAGGACCATATCCTTTTCATGAAATTTTCCATAACCAAATCGCAAAGTGGCTGCCCTATGCCCTCGATAGCCTCGCGAATTCTATCTTTGAGGTCTTGAATCGACGCTGGGCTGTTGCCGTAGACCTTATATTTCACGTGGCCCTAAAGGAAGAAGTCACAAGGTGTTAAATTACAAGATCTCGGTGACCAATTGTGATCACCACTTCGAGAGGAAACTTTTCCCGTAACAGAGCAATGGTTTCTTTGTTTGTGTGGCACGCAGCGCCGTCTTGTTGAAAGTAAACGTTGTCCAGATCAATACCATCCAACTCCGACCATAAAAAATCATTAATCATCTCTCGATAGCGCAATCCATTCAGCGTAACTGTTGATCCAACCTCATTTTCGAAAAAGTAAGGTCCAATGACCTCGCCTGACCATAAACCGCACCAAACAGTCACACGTTGAGGATGGAGAGGCTTCTCAACAATAACTCTTGGGTTTTCCGAGCCCCAGATGCGACAATTTTGCTTGTTGACGTAGCCGCCGAGGTGGAAATGGGCCTTATCAGTCAAGATGATTTTTCGAATTTTAATAATTTTAATGCGTTGTTTAATCGTGTATCGTTCTATTTTTACAACCTCCAACATAGGATGGGAGGTACATTCATTTTGTCACTCCGTTTGTAACACCTCTAAATATTGATCTGAGACCCCATAGGTTTAGGTTAGGGTGGCAGCCGTATTTTTTTACAAGCTCACATAGACCAGTTTAGGTCCCTAGTGTTACCACGGGCTGAAATGCCCCTCATCGAAACCAACCTGTTTGATATATAAATTTATCGATAGTACGAATATCAGTACTGGAAAGATCTGTTAGGCTGCCTAAAAAGGTCGACCCCAGTATGTCCAGTCGTCGTTTACTCAAAGCGGGACAGTCGCAAAGCAAGTGCTCAATGCTCTCCACTTCTTCCTCATCTCCACAGCTTCGGCAGAAGTCATTGGAATCAATACCCAATCTTTTGGCGTGTTTGCCGATCAAGCAGTGTCCCGTCAGAACCTGTACTAACGTAGACAATCGTTTCCTCTCTAGTGCGAGGAGATATTTTGACCTTCTCAGGTCATATCTTGGCCAGATTTGTCTAGCTACCCTGCAGGTGCCGATTTCTGTCCATCTTTCGTTGGACTGCCTGATTGCCTCTTGCCTAAGCCAAAGCTTGCACGTGGATAGTGGCGCACCAATATATGCAAATTCTTCGAGAATTTGTAATGTCGTCCCTTTCCTAGCAAGTTCATCGGCTTTGCAGTTCCCCGGGATATCCCTATGCCCAGGCACCCATATGAGGTGTATATTAAACTGCTCAGCCATCTCGTTAAGAGATCTGCGGCAGTCGAGGGCTGTTTGTGAATTTAGGGATGTTGCCTCCAGAGAATTGACGGCCGCCTGGCTGTCCGAGTAAATGACAACGCCAGTGTTGGTTACTATGTTGCGACTCAGCCACTTGGCGACTTCCCATATTGCCATTATTTCGGCTTGATAGACACTGCAGGTGTCTGGTAGTCTGTGAGCTATATCCAGACTAAGTTCTTCACAGTGTACTCCGAAGCCAACCTTTTCATCAAGCTTCGAACCATCCGTGTAAAAGTGGAGATGGTTTCTATTACCTGGTATTCTGCCGACCCATGTAATTTCTCTCGAAGGTGTACACAGTTGGTGTATAGTCCACTCGGTCGGTTACCATAGCACTACACTTTGATATCCTCATGTGACCATAGTTCTTGTACCTCCACATTGATAGGCAGTTTAATCTTATTGCCGCTTTGGTTGCAACTTCTCTCGCCTCAATATTAATCGGTAGTATATGGAGTAGGGTTTGTAGAGACTCGGTCGCTGTAGTCCTTAAGGCTCCGCTTATGCTCAGGCAGGCAGTTCTCTGAACCTTTGTTAGTAGGTTGGTAATGGTTAGTTTGTCAGTTGCCGTCCACCATACCACAATACCGTATAACTACTGCTATATATATCCAGTGGACGATTTTAGGAGAGAGTACCCACCGCGACCCTACAGCCTTATAAGGCAACGTTGGCCTTCCTTACACGTTCCAATACGTTAAGTCTAAATAACATTTTCCTATCTAGAATTATTCCTAAAAATTTTGCACTTTCAGAAAAGACTAGATCTGTTCCATTTATCCGAGGTGGAGGGTCCACATGTGGGACATTATTCATCCTAGTAAAGAGAACCAATTCTGTCTTGTTGGGGTTAACGCCCAAGCCGCTGATTCTGGCCCATCTAGCCAACTTGTTCAGAGCCACCTGTAGGATGTCTCTGAGGACGTTTACGAATTTGCCACTCACTGCGATTGCCACGTCGTCCGCATATGCCACGACCTTGCAGCCACAACGTTCTAGATCTAGCAGGATTTCATTCACCGCTAGGTTCCAAATTAGTGGAGACAATACTCCTCCTTGCGGGGTCCCTCTGTTTACATACCTTGTTAGAGTTGTGGACCCTAGCCATGCTGTTATGCGTCTTCTGGTGAGCAGACTTTGAATTAGTCTAATCAAACTAGTGTTAACTTTCAGATGAGAGAGTGCCGCAATTACCGCATCTCAGTGAATGTTGTTAAGAGCCCCTTCTATGTCAAGAAATGCCACCATGGTGAATTCCTTGAAATGCAGGGACGATTCGATAGTGCTCACAAGTTCGTGCAGGGCTGATTCTGTAGACTTGCCCTTATTGTAAGCATGTTGGTTCCCCGACAGGAGTTTTGCATCCAGGTTTTCCCTAATGAAATGATCTAAAAGTCTTTCCAGACCTTTCAATAGGAAGGAGGATAGGCTCATTGGTCTGAAGTCTTTTGGCCTAGTGTGTGATATCTTTCCCGCTTTAGGTATGAATACCACTTTGGTATCCCTCTATCGATTCGGAACGTATGAAAGCCTGATACAGCCTACATAAATTTTCTCCAGCCAGGGGATAATGTACTTTAACATTTTCTGCATTTCTGCTGGAGTGATGTCATCTGGTCCAGGTGACTGGAAGGGCTCAAAGCTGTTAATAGCCCAGCTTATTCTGGATCTCTCAGTCAAGAAGCTAGCGACGCTCGCAGTCCACACGCACTCTTGTTGGTCCTGCTGATCCTCGGGTTCTGTTACAGAGTTCCCCTGGAAATGTGTGTCGAGCAGTACATTGAGCGACTGCTCGCTGTTTTTGGTCCAGTTATTTGCCTCATCCTGTAAATATCCCACTGTACAGGGTGAAACAGATAATATCTTCCTCAGCCTAGCGGCGTCGGAGACCTTTTCCACTTCACCACAGAAGGTATACCAAGAGCGCCTTTGCGCCTTTCTAAGCTCCTTCTTATAGATCTTGAGATGCTCTTTATAGGCATCCCAATCATTAGCGACCCCAGTAGATTTTGCCTTATTGAATAGCTTGTTGCAGGTCTTTTTCATAGCCGTTAGCTCAGAAGTCCACCATTGGGGTTTAGTTTTACCCTTGTACCTTGTTTTTGGACAGGTTTCTTCAAGGGATCTATTGAATGATATGGTGATATGATCGACCAGATTATCCAGACCGGCTTTGTCATTCGGTTCGTACAGAAGTTTAGAGTTGAGGACTTTCTTGAAATTCTTCTCATACAGATGCCACTTTGTCTTCCTTACATTTCTGTGGACGGCGGGTTTAGGCGCTTTTTCCGCGAGTTTGAACCCAGTATAATGGTGATCTGAGAATGAGTGGTCGTCCAGTACATTCCACCCAATAATTTTGTCTGACAGCCGGTCAGTAGCAAACGTTACGTCAAGTACTTCTTGTCTGTCTTTAGTTGTGAAGGTCGGTTTATTACCTATGTTACAAATACTAAGGTTGGTAGTTAGAATAAAGTCAAGAAGCGAATCACCCCTATTGTTTATATCCGTACTACCCCAGATAGTATGATGAGCGTTCGTGTCTGCGCCAATAATCAGCTCGAGCTCGTCAGACGTTGCTTCTTCTACTACTTCCCTGAATAGAGCAGTCGGTACTACAGATTCATAAGGCAAGTAGCTGGAGACCACCCAATATATGCGATTACCGATCTCCAGGCAGCAGCTGTTTGGTCTTTACCACTTAAATTAGTCAGGAGAAAGATACTTAGATCTTTCCTGACCAAAATGCAGGTTCTTGGAGTGCCTTCACAGTGGGCCACAAGCAGTTTAAAGTTGGGTGTCCTAATACCGCACACCCTTCCTCCCACTACGTAGGGCTCCTGTATCAGGACGATGTCTACTGCGCCTGTGGACAGGCGCAGCAATAGAGCCGCTGAGGTTGCTTTAGCGTGATGGAGGTTAATCTGTAGAATTCTTACCATCATTGGTAATTGACAGATTAACATCCACCCCGGCAAGGGTGTTATCGAACTCTTCGTCCGTATCGTCGAGAAGCATGTCCCCGCCAGATGCGTCAAAGAGTCCGGAGACTCCCCTCAGCCTCTCTGTGTCCGAAGTAGAGCTTTTGTCCTCAGAGAAGGACGTTACAGATCTTCTGTTAGAGTTGGAGTCACCAGAAATAATAGGCGTGGGTACCTCCGCACTTCCAGAAAGTGCCACGGTGGACGACTCACCTTCTGCAGTGGGAGCTATATCCTGCTTGTATATCTTCAAGACTATAGTCTCGAAGCCATATTGTAGGGTTGCACTCGCACTTTGTATATGGGAGGTGGATTCAGCGTTTAGGATAAGATTGACCTGCCGCTTTTTACCATCCGCCTCACCCACCTTGCTGATTCTCCAATTATGGGCCGGCAGACCAGGATTGGAATCTTTTATTATTTCTAAGATGTCAGCCGGGTTGGAGGGCTCGTAATAATAGAGCTAGGTTGATCAAATTTCGTATAAATATTTCATATACTTGTAGGTTGTTTGGGATTGCAAATGGGCCATATCGGTCAATGTTTTGATATAGCCCCCATATATAGCATATAACTTGTTGTGATTATATATCTACTATATTTTTTGTGTGTTTTCGGTGTTTTTTTCTTTAAGTTTGAGTTATTTTGTGAGGTCACATGCTATCCATGGTGGAGGGTATTTAATATTCGGCATGGCCGAACTTAACGCTTTTACTTGTTAGTAATGGCGTAGTTTCTACTTCTCAAATGTCAAAGAATAAAAGCTTCAAAAGTGACAGCGACCGAAATACTGGGTGATTCAAAATAACACCTCTTGTTGGAAAACTCGTTATATATTTTCAGTGTTCATTTATGTAAAATGAAGCTTCTTTCTGCCGAATTTCGTACTGATGGGATGTAAAGTACATTTTCTACAGCGCTGACATGTCAAATTGGGGGTAATATATATATGGGGCTATATCTAAATCTAAACCGATTTTCCTCTGTAATTTTTTTTCGGTTAAAAAATGTTGTTTATACGAGTACAGCTACTTATATTTGTATATGTAAATCTGAACCGATATTAATCAAATACAATAGGGAGCGTCCTTGGGGCAAAAGAAAAATATGTGATACGTTTCGTTGAGATTGGACCATAATTGCGACCTGTACTTTGATTACAAGAATCCAAGCATAGACGGACGGACAGACGGACATAGCTAAATCAACTCAGAAAGTGATTCTAAGTCGATCGGTATAATAAACGGGTCTATTTCTTCTCATTTTGTGTGTTACAAACAAATGCACAATGTTATAACTCCCTGCACCACTATTGTGAACGAAGAAATGACCTAAGAGACCCCAAGAATATTGTAAGATATCCGTTTTGGACCATCTTAAGTCATTTGGGCAATATCCGTCACCCTGTCCATCTGTATGTCTGGATGGTGCGCACGAAAGCTTTCGACAGGATTAAGCGATTGGTTAAAAATTTGGTATGTGTCAATGTTTTTTTCTATCTCAGGCTAAAGTCAAAGATGGACTATACCTCCCCCACAAATGGTTAACATTATGTAAAATATTGATTATCTCATTACTTCTATGCAACTACTCAAAATCGTTCACAATTCCACACATAGTATCAGTTGATAAATCGCTAACAACCTGAGAAATAGGGAGAAGTTGCCATTTTGCACAAAAATTTAACGGCTTATATCTTTGATTCCAGTCAAAACAAATACTTACTATAAAACAAATAATACAAATACTATTTAGCTTTAAAGTTTTTTATCTTTCGCCTTAAAATTAAATATTTTTGAAAATTTCAAAAATGATTCAAAAATATATTATTTTATTGTCGTAACAAACCGGGAAAATTTTGACATAAAGTAGAGAACAAAAAACCGGTAAAGAGAGACAGAAAGTCGGGCGTGGCCTTTGATATAGTACCCTACATCTCACTAACAATACGCAAAGGGTCATTGCGATAATAATTTGGAATATTTAGTTTTGTTTTAGTTAATAAAATACTTACCTCTACCGTACATTAAGAATTATTCCAAGGAGGAGTTGAAGAAGTTGATCATAATAAACTAGATCTAAAATGACAACTTTAAAACTAGCATTATGCTTTCATAGATCGAGATCTAAAATTTTACACTGTTCATTTATGTAATAACTAGCTTTAACCCGGTGCGCTTCGCAGCCCCCATCTTTTATTTATTTTCTGTGTAGGGTACTGTAAAATAGTTATACCTCGTTCTTTCAAAATGACATGATTATTACATATGGTGCAAAATGAAGAAGATTTTATTACTTTTATATATAAAATATGAACCCTCGTCTCATTTCTAGTTTATGTTCCAAGAGTTACCCTGACATCATGGTACAATATTTATCCCTTTTCCCACAGTACCTCTGGACGTTGAAAAATGAAAAACTATTTTTTTGGTTCATACGTTAGCAACTTTCCCCTTGTTTATGTTTCAACACCTACATTCACACCCTGGTACAATATAAAACCATGTTTGTCCCACATTTTCTACCCACTGTACTAAATGTACGCTTTTTGACCCACTGTGCTATATTTGACCTTTTGGGTCCACTGAATCAAATTTAACACCTTTTTGTCCTACTATATTTTGTCCACTATATTTAACCATTTTTGCCCCACTGTACCATAGTTAACACATTTTTGCCCCACTGTACCATACTTAACCCATTTTGTTCCACGTTACCATATTTTACTATTTGTGCCCACTGTAACCATTTTTGTCATACTGTACCATTATTAACCATTTGTGTCCCACTGTACCATTCTAACACATTTTTCCTCCACTGTTCCATAGTTAAAGCTTTTTGCCCCACTGTACCATATTTAACCCATTTTGTCCCACGTTACCATATTCAACTAATTGTGCCCCACTGTACTATAGTTAACCCTTTTTGACCCACTGTGTCATATTAAACCCTTTGTTTCACTGTACCATGTTTAACAGTTTTTGCCCCACAGTACCATATTTAACCCTCTTTGCTCCACTGTACAATATTTAACACAGTTATGCCCCACTGTACTGTATAGTTAACCATTTTTGTCACACTGTACCATATTTAACCCTTTTCGCCCCACTGTATCATAGTAAAGACATTTTTGCCCCCACTGTTCAATAGTTAACGCTTTTTGCCCCACTGTACCATTTTTAACCCATATGTCCCACTTTACCATATACATATAACTATTTTTACCCTACTGTACCATAGTTAACCCTTTTTGCACAACTGTGCCCCATTCAACTGTACCATATTTAACAAATTTTTGTCTCACTGTACTGTACTCGTATTTAAAATGTGTCTCCACGCTAGCGTACTTAAACCTTTTTCCCCGACTGTAACATATTTAATCATATTTTCTCCACTCCACTATTTAACCGTTTTTGACCGCAGTGCTCCTAAAACCATATAAACTCTTCATATCTTATGTTTAAGTTCCAATTTTGGCAGATTGTTCCCTTTTTTCCCCATGCTCCATAATTAACCCGTCGTGTCCCACTGTGCCTCTTAAAGTTAGAATTACTAAAAATCACTTCCAATCTCCACTACTATATTTTACACTTTTTGCCCCACTGTGCCCCGAAAACTACGAATACAAAAAAACTTAATACCCCGACTTGATACCCCGAAGACACCCCTACCTTCAATTTTCACCATTCTAATATTAGGCTTTAAATTTGGCGGTGGTACCATATTTATACATTTCTGTCCCACTGTGCCTCTAAATTTTTAAAAAAAATCACTCCTTGTTCTTGTTTACGTCCTAAGAACTACTTAAAACAAAATTTCACGATTCTAGGTCTTGCCATTTGGATTTGGCTGTTGTACCACATTTTTCCCTTTTGAACCCCACTGTGTACGTAAATGTTCGAATTTCGAAAAATCCTGTCAATTTTAGAGTCTACCTCATAAGAGCTACCCTCGCACCAAATTTCACGATTCTATCTCTTGCCATTTGAATTTGGCTGTTGTACTACATTTATCCCATTTTTCCCTTTTTACCCCACTGTGTGCGTAAATGTTCGAATTACGAAAAATCCTGCCAATTTCTGAGTCTACGTCCTAAGGGCTACCCTCATACCAAATTTCAAGATTATAGCTCATTTCGTTTAGATTTGGCGGTGGTACCATATTTATCCCTTTTTGTCCCATTGTGCGGCTAGTAGTACGAATTTCGAAAAATCCCGCCTTATTGCTCGTCTACGTTCCAAGGACTACCCTCCCACCAAATTTCATGATTGTAGCTTCAGCCGTTTGGCCTGGGCGATGATCAGTCAGTCAGTCAGCCACTTTTTGTGCAAAATGGTACCTTTTGTACCTGGGAGGTACAAAAGCATTACACTGTACAAAATTTCAGGTAATTTTATACAGTGGTATTAATGTTATAAGTTGTTATCTTTTGGTGCAAAATGGTGCATTTGTGTGGGAGGTACCAAAAGGGGTGTAGCAACGCCTATTTTTCTCGAGTTGGTAGCTACTAATAAAATAATACTATGTGTGGAATTTCAGAAGATTGGAATAAGTAGTATAGCAATTATTAAAGATTCATTTTATTTTAACCCATTGTGGGGAGGTACTAGAAGAAATGGACCAACATGGCCCATCTTCGAACTTAGCCGGAGATAGAAAAAAATATTACCATGTACCAAATTTGAAGTCAATCAGTTACTCCTTTGGAGAGTTATTGTGCGCACCAGCCAGCAGACAGCCAGACAGACGGACGGACATTGCTCCTTCGATGTACTACACTTTTTTTCGTAGCAAATGACATATATCCCCGTCACACTAAAGTGAGCGTATAATAAAGAATTTATACACTGATAGAAAAACCGTTCGTCACCATGACGAATCAGTTTCGTCAATATATCTTCGTACTGGTGACGAAAAGTTTCGTACATGCGATGTTTTTGTACGTCAATAGAACGAACACGATCATCAAGTCATGTTTTTGGTGATTTCAAAATTCGTCGAGAGAACGATAAGGTTTCATTCCCACGACGAAAAGATTTATTTGGCCATTTTGCTGAAAATATGATCAAACGAAGCAATCAAATTATAGTTTCTGCTTAAATGTACTGTTCTATATGCGTTCTGATTACCTTTGTTAAATAATTTGTTGTAAAAGATCAATTTAAAAAATCTAATAATCAATGACAACACAAAGTAAAGGCCGGGTTAGGCATACGTAACCGTAATTTATCTTTACCGTTGCCGTAACGTTGCCGTTTGAGCGATTAGCCAACGTTGAGATAACGAGTCATATGTTCTGACAACAACAACACATAAGTAAACAAAAAAGCCGCGATTTCTTTTTGTTTAGGTTTATTAAAAATGAAGTTAAAAAGATTGTTTATAAATTTGTGTTTTTTAAATCTGTGCAGAATTTACAATTAAAGTAAATCAAGAAAATATCGTAGGATAAGAAGATGGGGTGGACGTCCTATAAGCAATGACTGGGTTAACTACGCCAAAGCAACGGAAATATTAACATTCTATTCTTTAAAATTGTAGATATTTGTGTCACGGTTGTTCCGATTGCATGCGATGCTAACTATACATTCATATCAGTTAATGTTGGAAGTTATGACAGCCAACTTCTATTTAATTATAATCTATTTTAATACAAACAATTTCCATTTCTTAATTTAAATTAAATACAGCTATATTCCAGTAATCTCCGTTTGGCCAATCAGTACCTGTACCTCCTGGTAAACCATTGTCGTCAGCATCCTCTGAAGCCTTTCCTCATTTTTTTATTGGCGATGCGGCGTTTCCCCTGAGGAATATCCTTGGTCTAAGTCAACAACTACAGACGAGCTCAGAGACAACATCCAACGCGAAATTGCCAACGTTCCGGTCGAAATGTCGCTGTTGACGGGCTCGTGGTGGTCATTTGACCGAAATTGAATTTCATTCTTAAAATGTAACATTTGCACTACACCTGGAATAAATTTGAACTCTATATCTTAAATATTCTGTGTTTTATTAATACTTTTACTTATGTCTATTTCCATTGACATCCAATCCAATCTCTATCTATAAATAAGTCCACGTTTGTAGAGACGCTTATATTGCTGTCAAATTAACCCACAATGAAGAAGATTGGCGCAATGATTGTCTCGTACTGTCGCCAAAAGAATCCTGAAGCAGATTATAAATTTAATTTTTAATGGAGTCAGCCGCGATCTTCATAAAACTCACCTGTGACGCCCAGCTCCTTGCCAATTTGCTTCCAAGCTTCTCGCTTTTTTTTAGATATCCTATATGCTGGATTATATTTATTGTATAAATACTCGTGCGACCGCACCAATGAAATCAAATATTCGTCTTTCATGTTTATTTGCACTTTTAAAAAACAAATAATTAATAAATTATTTTCTTTACTTTTCTCGGTGAACATACAATTGTAATTGTAAACAACATGTAGTATCAGCTGTTGTTAAATTGTACGTAAACGGAACGTCCAATTCTGATTTCAACAGATTCCGCCGTCCGTTTACGTTTCGTTTCCGTTGGCTAATCGTCTACACCGACTTCCATATGACAGATTGAATCAGCTGATTCGTTACGCTACGGGGGCGTTACGGTTAAGTTTGCCTAACTGGGCCTTAAGACATGCGACGTAGTTATGTTCGTCCACGTGTGTGTTCCACGCAGCACCGATTGGTTCAAACAAACCGCACTGGCACGGCATAACTGATGTTTGTTTAACAAAACATCAAACACATGCATACTCGTACATGCAGCTCGACAAGCTGTATAAGTGTGAAACATTTGTGCTAGTGGTCTGTTGGCAAATACATTACTTGATGTGATTATTTTCAATTTAAAATAGCAGAAGTAATAAATACTTCTCGTTTGCTTGATTTCAGCCTTACCTGAAACGTCTCGAAACGAATATTCACAACTGAACCTAGGAATGCAGTCAAATAATTTTATTTTCCATATCATTTTAAATGGTTTAAAACTAGAAGAACATTTATAGGAATTTTTAAAATTTAAATAGTCGTGGGCATGAATTCGTCGTGGTGATGAATGGGATTCGTCGTGATAATGAATGGGTTTCGTCGTGGTGACGAATGGAATTCGTCGTGATGATGAATGGGATTCGTCGTGGTGATGAATGGAGTTCAACATGGTGATGAATAGAGTTCGTCGTGGTGATGAATGGGGATCGTCATTATGATGAATGGGTTTCGTCGTGGTGATGAATGGATCACCAAGGAGATTGCATTTTTAATTTCTAAACATTCCAAATTATATTCTGTCAAAATTTTGTGTTTAGCCATCAACCCAATCAAAAGTTGTTCACAAAACAGTACAGGTAATTTCAATTAGAAAGGAATTCCACACAAATTTAAAAATATTCATCAAACTTTGATCGCCTCTCCTGAAAAACTACATTTTTGCACTTATAGTTTAGAATGGAGGTATCGATATATTAAAGCGCCTCTACTGAAATATTCATCAAACTTTGATCGCCTCTCCTGAAAAACTACATTTTTGCACTTATAGTTTAGAATGGAGGTATCGATATATTAAAGCGCCTCTACTGAAAATGGAGCATATCGCTCCATGTTTCGATAAGTATAATCCCGTTATGAAGGTTACAGCCGAATTTGTCTTTTTCCCTGTGCATTTGTAGGCAAACAATGGTGGATGGAACTACACTGTTGTCCCCGCCCGACTTTAGCCCTTCTTTACATGTTTATGTATATAAAATAGCATGATCCATTTCGAGGTTCCCTATTTTTTAAAGAAAAATACACAGAAAATTCAAATTGAATGGGGAATGTTTATTATCATTTGAAAGAACATTCTTTGGCATTTATTTTTGAAGATTATGTCTATAAAATGTTGGCCGCGGCTATGTCTCAGATGGTCCATCCGTTGAGTCCAATTTTCGATGACTCGTTCGAGCATTTCGACTGCTAACTGGCGAATGACACGCGTGATGTTTTGCTCCAAGGCCTGAATCGAAGTGGGTTTGTCGGCATAAACTTTAGACTTTACATATCCCCTCAGGAAAAAGTCTAACGGTGTGATATCACACGATCTTGGTGGCCAAACGACCGACCCAAAACGTGAAATTATCTGCTCACCGAAGTGTTCTCTCAATAAATCCGTTGATTGATGCGATGTGTGGGAAGTGTCTTGTGGGAAGTCTTGTGAAACCAAATGTCACCGAGATCACGAGCTTCAATTTCAGGCATCAAATAGTGGGTTATCATGGCACGATAACGGTCGCCATTGTCGGTTACGTTCTTACCGGGATCATTTTTGAAGAAATATGGACCGATGATTCCACCGGCCCACAAACCACACCAAAACGTTGTTTTTTCAGGATGAAGTGGCAGCTCTTGAATCTCTTCAGGTTGCTCTTCGTCTCAAATGCAGCAATTTTGCTTGTTTACATACCCATTAAGCCAGAAATGGGCCTCATCGCTGTACAAAATTTGGCTCGAAAACGTCGGATCTTCTCGGAACTTTTCAAGAGGGCGGATTCAGTTCTTGCACAAGCTGTATTTTGTATGCTTTCAATTTATGATCTCGACGTAAAATGCGCCAAGTCGTTCCATACGTCAGTCGGAGTTGCTGCGAACGGCGCCGAATCGGCTCTCCACGGTCTTCGTGTACACTCTCAGCTACGGCCGCTACATTTTCTTCACTGCGTGCTGGACGTGGTCTATTCGGTCGAGAATTATCCAATAATGAATGCTGGGTCTCAAGATGGGTGATGGTGTTGCGAATAGTACGCTTAGTAGGCCGATTATGTTGACCATAAGTTGAGCGAAGTGCACGAAACACATTCCTCACAGTACGTGAATTTTCGTAATAAAGTTGAACGATTTGTAAACGTTGTTCAGGCGTAAGTCTTTCCATGATGAAATGCCAAACAATACTTAACAAAAATAACATGACAGCATGACACGACTCACACGTGATCTGTAAAAAAAGTATCTCTACTTGGATCACCCATTACATTAGGGTCTTTCATGTTTGCAAGAACTTGCGCACACAAGAAGAAAAGTCATACTATCCAAAAAACATCGATAATAAGGAAAAAGTCCTAAAAGCCTACAATTTTGGTCTATGTGACTTTTTATCATACTCGTAGTAAGTGGCAGATACGACTTTTTTTACTAGTAAACACGCTAGGAGTGGTTGATGCGACAAGTTTGCTTAACGCTTTTCAGTCATTCGCGGTTGAAAATGGTTCTTACAACCTTAACACAAAAATCAGAAACTCATTCCCGGTTCGGAATCTGCCCTTACCTTAATTTTGGAATTTTGGCTCATGAGACTTTCTTTCTTAGGGCGGCAGTATGTATAGTACTGTGCAATGTGTGCGTTATTACAACGCCCCTTTTGGTAACTCCCATGGTAATTTACCATTTTGCATAAAAAATAACGGCTGATAACTTCGATTTCTGCACATACAAACACTTGACATTTTGTACAGTGTAATGTTTTATAGTACTAAAAAAATTGGCTTTCTCGCCACGCCCCTTTTGGTGCCCCCCAAAAAAAAATGCCAAAATAATAATTATGAAAACATATTTGTTTTAATTTACCTATATTTACAGTATGGTTCATAATTTATACATTTTGCCATAGACTTCTTGTAAATAGGCAGGTTTCTTCGTTAGGATGCTAGCTTGCAAAAAATGGAACAAGAAAATTTATTGCTATTTTTTTTTTCTTTTTTATGGGAATTTTTATGCCAGCAAAAAACGATTTTTTGAAAAAAAAATCAATTTTTTTCTAATTGTTTTAACGCCAGTAACTAAACTTCCGTTTATACGCATCATAATTTCCTTTAATATAAATCCTTAATCAAAAAATATGGTCGAAATGCTAAAAAAAAATTAAAAAAAAAAAAATACTTTACATTAAAACAATTTTGTTTTGCTTTCATATAATAGTAGTGAATAGTGTAATTAATCTTTTTCTCTCCCAGACCGGTTATTTTATGCGATAGATTTAAATTGGTATGGATCTACATATAGATGGAGGTTATTATAAAACTTATTAGGCCCAATATTTCGCAAATCTAATTTTTAGTGAGGTATACACTACGCAAGATCGAATTGCGTGTCTTCTGGAATATAAATAAATTAAATCGGAAGGTATCCTTATATTTAACAATATTGACCGATTTTGACCGTCTGTCTGTCTGTTGAAATCACGCTACAGTCCGTAATAATAGAACTAGGTTGATCAAATTTTATAGAAATACTTCTTATAGTTGCAGGTCGTTTGGGATTGCAAATGGGCCGTATCGCTCAATGTTATGATATAGCTCCCCTATAGAGGTCGCTCCAAAATACGGTTTTTGAGACATAGATACCACATTTTTAAAGCAATTTTGCTGAATTTTTGCAGTCTGTATTCTATTTTGACAAGAATTCATCACAGTTAAAATTTTACAAATCGGTTCATATAGAGGTCGTTCCAAAATAGGGTTATTTAAGCTATAAATACCACATTTTCAAAGCATTTAAGCAGTTTGTTTCTTATTTAGACAAGAATTAATCGCAGCACATTTTTTCAGTTCATATTTTGTCGTTGTCCACCTATAGATGTCGCTTCCAAAAAGGTTTGTTTAAGCCATAAACACCAAATTTTCTAAGCAATTTAGCTGAAACTTTGCAGTTTGTTTTCTGTTTTGGCAAGAATTTATCTCAATAAAATGTATATATATATATATATGTCCTTTATTTACAACTGAGTTAAATTACATAAAACAATTGTAAATGGTTCAAAGTGAACATAGGGCATCGAGATGTTTCTGTAATCGGTTTTGTTAAAGATGGACGACTGATTGGGCCATCGCATCCGAAAAATTCAATAAAATGTATACGAGTCAGTTTATATTTTGTTGTAGTCGCCGTGTAGAGGTAGCCCCCAAATATGTTGACTATACAAGTCAGTTTATATTTTGTTGTAGTCGCCGTGTAGAGATAGCTCTCAAATATACTAATTTAAGCCATAAATTTGGCCTAAAAATTTGACGCATAAAATTTGGCTACAAATTTCAACGTTCGTTTTTTTTAATAATTTGCTTAAACAAAAATGATGGTTCCAAGATTTGCTCCATATCCAACGATTTTTCCAGTAGTAAAAGAGTTAAGTTCGGCATGGCCGTTTGTACAGTTGGTACATTGTGGCTTCTAGAACCCCCAAGAGTCAAAGCTGAAGGTATATCCAGCCAGACATGAACTTTTGATCACAAGCATATGTGAATATACGATCGGACGGACATGGGTAAATCGCCTTAGAAAGTGATTTTGAGGCGATCGATAATATATCCCTTCTTTAAGGATTTACAGACAAAAGCACAAACATTAATAAATCTATGCAACAAAATTTTATTTTGTGCCCAAGACCTAAAAACTGTTTTTTTTTAGATAGTTTCATATAATTTTATGAAACCACAACAAAAATCTTTTTATTGTAAAGTTTTTTTTTAATTCTAATTTTCATGTATATTTCCTTTAGTATTTGGACTAAATTTTTTAAGTATTATCCAGATAGAGCCCTGCTGCCCTTTGAATTTAAGACATTATGAGAGCTCCAAATATTGGGAATATTTAAGAAAGTAATAGAAACTAGTTTAGTAACCGTCTTTAAAAAAATACAAAAACAGAATTTTCTCAAAAAATCTTTTTTTGCTGGCTCGATAAAACCATAAAAAATAGAAAAATATTAAGACAATTTAAAAAAAATTAAGCCGAGTTTCTTAATATTAAATAAATTATGGCCCATATTGTAAAAGTAAAGGAAAATAAAAAAATGTTTTTCGTTTGTGTATTTGTTTATAACGTCCAAAACGAGAAGAAATAGAACCATAGTTTATTATACCGATCGACATAGAATTACTTTTTGAGTCGATTTAGTCATGTCCGTCTGTCTGTCTGTCCATGTATTCCTGTGATCAAAGTGCAGATCGTATTTATGGTCCGATTGTGATGAAATTTAGCACAGTGCTCTTTTTTGGCCCAAAGCCGATCCCTATTGAAATTGGTCAAAATCGGTTCAGATTTAGATAAAGCCCCCATATATATATGTTACCCCCGATTTCATATGTAAACGCTGTATTTTATGTCAGATCAATACGAAATTTGGCAGAGAGAGTTATCTTATTATATGCATGAACACTACCAAATTCGAGGAAAATCCTTTCAGATTTAGATATAGCCCCCATATATATGTTTCACCCGATTTGACATGTAAGCGCTGTAGAAACCGTATTTTACATCCGATCTGTACGAAAATCTGCAGAGAGAGCTTTCTTATTGTATATTTCACCCACTTCAAATGCGTGCAAAAATAAATATCGCACTGACCTGAAAAAAACCCTTGAGGGTTTTTTTATGGATAATGTCAACTTTCATTTGCAATTGGTCTCATCCCATTCCCATTCGGAAAGTTCGATTTTGTATCACAGTGTTATTAATTGAGTCCAATTCTCAGAATTGAGTCAAAAATCAATAAGCTGAAAAATGCTGTATTGTGTTAGTTTCTTAGACTCTATCAGCTCGAGAAAAATGGACGAAGTTTGCACACCCTATATACAAATTGAAAAGTTTGTACAAAAAGTTAAGGGCTTATATCTTTGATTTCAGTCCATACAAATACTTGCAATTTTGTGAATTATAAAGCTTTTATAAAGGTTTGTCCAACCATAAAGCACGATGTTAATTTTGAGTCACAAATGGCAAGCATTTGGCCGATATATCCTTTCATGCATAATTGTCGTAGATCCTTCTATCATAAAAAAATATTGAGATGATTCTCTGAAAACTTATTGTTTTATTTACAATTGTTGTCAATTGTTAGTCACACATGACAGGCCATGGCGAGCGTTTGGACGATATTTTGTTTCAGATATAATTGTCATAGATCCTTCTATCATAATAAAAAATATTAAAAAATTTCTCAGAAAACTTTTTAATTTATTTACAATTAACATCGTGCGTTTAATATGGACCAGCATGTAGTACCTACAGGCCTGTGAAAATAGTCGTTATTACTACAACCCTTTCAAATTTGGTACATGATATAATTTTTTCTATCTCCGGCTAAGTTCGAAGATTGGCCATGTTGGTCCACTCCTTCTAGTACCTCCCCCACAAAGGGTTAAAATATTGTGAAATATTGAATCTTTAATAACTGCTATACTCCTTATTCCAATCTTTTGAAATTCCACATACAGTATTAGTTTATTAGTCGCTATCAATTCGAGAAAAATCCCACACAAATGGACCATTTTGTACCAAATATAAACAGCTTTTAACTTTTATACCAGTACATTCTTTAAAGTTATTAAATGCAATTTAAATTGATAATAATTTAATTTAAACAAATAAAAAATAAATTTACTTATATTTTTGGGACTCAAGGTGAGGGCTCGGTTTACCCGACTGAACTTTCTTACTTGTTTTTTATTTAAAGGGTATCAAGGCTCTATCGGGCTTATAATTCAAAAAATTTTGGTCCACATACTAAAGGTAACTTCCAAGAAAATTGGAATTAAAAAAATTAAATTGAATTTTATCATACGAAAATTTTTGTTTTAGCGGTTGCTTTTTGAACTACGGTTTATGTGAACTTTGACATCTTCAATGACATTGCCGATGTGTCAATTATTCAGTACAAGGTTTGAAGATAATTGGGAAATACTGAAAACTTACATCCAAAATGGTGATCCAAAAAAAAAACCAGTAAGGAAAGGCAGAAAGTCGGGCGGGGCCGACTATATAATACCCTACACCTCCCTAACACTGCGATAAGGGTCATTGCCATAATAATTTGGAATAATTGGTAAATGGGTAGAAACATATTATGTAATTCTGAAACAATAATGGCTAAATTAAGCAATATTCGTTCCTAAATAGAGAAACATCTTTCTGGAAAATTTTAATGATCGGAAATAAAAAATACAACTTCTATAGCGGTTTGATACCAAATCAGGAGGAACATATATATGGAGCTTTAATATAAATCTGAACCGATCTTCCCTGAATACTCATTCATGTAAAAATACCTCTTTCTGTGGAATTTCGTACTGATCGGATATAAAATACAGTTTTTACAGCGCTTACATGTGAAATCGGGGGTAACATATATATGGGAGCTATATCCAAATCTGAACCGATTTTCTCCGACTTTGGCAGTATTCCTTCATGTAATAAGAAACCTCTTTCTGCCAAATTTTGCACTGATCGGATATAAAATACAGTTTTTACAGCGCTTACATGTCAAATCGGGGGTAACATATATATGGGGGCTATATCTAAATCTGAACCGATTTTCTCCGAATTTGGTAGTATTCCTTCATGTAATAGGAAACTTCTCTTTGCCGAATTTCGCACTGATCGGATATAAAATAACATTTTTACAGCGCTTACATATCAAATCGGGGGTAACGTATACATGGGGGCTATATCTAAATCTGAACCGATTTCTTCCAAATTTAACAGTGTTCATTCATATAATAAGAAACCTCTTTCTGCCGAATTTTATACTGATCGGATATAAAATAAAGTTTTCACAGCGCTTACATATCAAATTCAATAGGGATCGTCCATGGGCCAAAGAAAAGATATGTGTAAAGTTTCGTCGAGATCGGACCATAATTGCGACCTGTACTTTGATTACAAGAATACATGCACAGATGGACAGACAGACGGACATGGCTAAATCAACTCAGAAAGTGATTCTAAGTCGATCGGTATAATAAACGATGGGTCTATTTCTTCTCCTTTTGGGTGTTACAAACAAATGCACAAAGTTATAATACCCTGCACCACAGTGTGGTGTAGGGTATACAAATCAGGTGCGGTAAGATCAGGAGAACATAGAATATTGGGGAATTTTCACCGCAATTCTTTCATGACAGTACAGGCGATGTGACAAGTTTCAATATCTTGTTGAAACCCAACAGTGATTCTCTTTTGGCTCAGTTGTCCAAAGAAAAACTCTTGCAGATTCCATCAGTCACCCTGTACTTTATTCTCCGCATGTAGTTCTTCTCGGATTTCAGAATATTGTAAACAACATGGGAAAATGTATAATCTTAAGTGATTATAATTTGTAAGTGACACTAAATCCTTATCAATTGACTTTTGTATCGCCTATGAATATTAATTACAATTTTATTATTAAAACTAAATGAGATTAAATTGCAATCCACAGTTTAAGTTTTTATATTGACAATAAGAGATTCAAATTTTGCTTCGAATACATTTAAAAATCTGGAATGCAGCGCCTACCAATTCGTGCAACTGTTATTTGCGTTATATTGTTGTATATTGCAGTGGCCGTAAACTCTGACGAACGAAATCTTAAGAAGCTGGAACAACATTATAACAATGTACTTGATCTGCGAAGAGACTTGGATGAATTTCCCACCAAAATCGAAGTATTATTGAAGAAGTGAGTTTACAAAATTGTCCTTTTTGGAATTTCGAGTCGAAAAATATATTTTATGTTAATCTCATTTTTTAGATCAGAACAACAAATAAAATTTCTCAAGGATTTGGAACCAAAGAGTACTGCTGCAACATCAACCAATGCTATCTGTGAACGAA
This sequence comes from Eudasyphora cyanicolor, assembly GCA_963930755.1. Taxonomy (NCBI): domain Eukaryota; kingdom Metazoa; phylum Arthropoda; class Insecta; order Diptera; family Muscidae; genus Eudasyphora; species Eudasyphora cyanicolor. The sequence continues at coordinate 56,421,944 of OZ005735.1, forward strand.
TGTCCGGAGTCCTCTCGGTGATCAATCGCAAACATAACTCGATCCAAGATAGCATTGTAATCAAATTGGAGGAGATGCAATATAAGCAATCCACAAAGGTTCAGACAATTTTGAGTAGACGTAATTGTCAAAATGACAATAAGTCGGCAGAGGCAGTACCCGAATCATTGTCTGAAGTCAATGAGAAAATTGAAAATTTCGAAGAGAAATTGAATAATTTCGGATTAAAGCAAAATCTATCAGAATTACAGAGTTCCGAACATATGAAACTTTTGCAAGAGATCAGTGAGAAACTGGTTAAGCAGCAGCAGAAATTTGAAAACTTCGAGAAACAATTACCTGCGATCATACAGAAGGCAAAGGAAGCCGAACTAGCAAACATGAGGAAATTACCTAAATTGCCAATGAATATTTTTATGGGGGCAACACAAAATTCAATTAAGAAAACCAAATGATTGCCTTTAAATGAGCAAAGTTTTCAAAACAAATACATTGTTGATTGAAAAATAAATATTTCAAAGTTCATAATATCAATATCATTATAATGGTCGTCTACTACAGTAATTATAAGGCGTAGTAGGCGACCACTTAATCTGTATACATACATATAAAGAGTGGATGGCTCCACTGATCGTATAATTAATGAGTAAATGACGCCAATGGTCATCTGTTAAGAGTTGTTAGCCAAAATGGTCGTATATAAGTAACGGGTGATCCAAGTAGAGATCCTTTTTTCAATAGCCTTCTTTTTGACAGATCACGTGTGAGTTGTGTTATGCTGTCATGTTATTTTTGTTAAGTATTGTTTGGCATTTCATCATGGAAAGACTTACGCCTGAACAACGTTTACAAATCGTTCAACTTTATTACGAAAATGCACGTTCTGTGAGGAATGTGTTTAGTGCACTTCGCTCAACTGAGCAACCTGAAGAGATTCAAGAGCTGCCACTTCATCCAGAAATAACAACGGTTTGGTGTGGTTTGTGGGCAGGTGGAATCATCGGTCCATATTTCTTCAAAAATGATGCCGGTGAGAACGTAACCGTCAATGGCGACCGTTATCGTGCCATTATAACCGACTATTTGATGCCTGAAATTGAAGCTCGTGATCTCGGCGACATTTGGTTTCAACAAGACGGCGCCACTTCCCACACATCGCATCAGTCAATGGATTTATTGAGAGAACACTTCGGTGAGCAGATAATTTCACTTTTTGGGCCGGTCGATTGGCCACCAAAATCGTGTGATATCACACCGTTAGACGTTTTCCTGTGGGGATATGTAAAGTCTAAAGTTTATGCGGACAAACCCGCTTCGATTCAGGCCTTGGAGCAAAACATCACGCGTGTCACTCGCCAGTTACCAATCGAAAATTAGACTCAACGGATGGACCATCTGAGACGTAACCGCGGTCAACATTTGATAGACATAATCTTCAAAAAAGAATTGCCAAAGAATGTTTTTTCAAATGATAATAAATATTCCCCATTCAATTTGAATTTTCTGTGTTTTTTTCTTTAAATAAGTAGGGAACCTCGAAATGGATCGCGCTTTATTAAATAATAGGTGATTTTTTGGCAACACTGATTTTGGCAGCTTAGCTGTTTTTGCACCTCAAAAGGTTCATACGCTGGGTCCAATTTTGGCATACTCTCTATCTAACATATCGGCCGGTATCTCACTAATAAATTCTTCAATATTGGCTTCCATTGCGTCAACCCCTGCAGGCTTGTCCCTATATGTCCCTACATGAGCCTTAACATAGCCACACAAAAAAACAATTTAAAGGCGTTAAATCGCACGATCTAGGCGGCCAATGGTCCGGCTCCAAACGTGAAATATCGAACTCAAAATTCAATAAAAATAAAAAGTTCAATAATCTGCAAGCGTTGCTCGTTTGTAGGTCAATTCATGATTAAATTATAGACAAAAATGAACATCTTTGATAGTAACATGTTACATGAAAACAGCTGAACTGCTAAAAACAGTGTTGCAAAAAAATTAGAAATCTGAGTCGAATTTCCTCAAATTCAGTAACGTCATGTGACAGATAGTACCTCTCTGCCAAATGTCAAAATGAAGGTAAATTGGTAGCGTGCTCGCCTATGAGTTTGGGGGTCGCGGGTTCTATTTTCACCAGAGGCTCTGGTATGTCGCTAAATCTAGCCACATGGTCTGTGTAACCTGGCTTTTCTCTGGACCGTAAAATTAGAATATAAATATACTTTGTTTTGTAATTCATATATAATAAAATAAAATAAATGAAAAATATATGGGGGATTTCATGTCAAGTGAGTCAATTTTTAAAAGCAATGTCTTCTGATGGGGATGAAACTAGCATCAACTTTAGTCGTGTCGGATAGTTGGTATGAAACAAAATTTTAGCAAGATCGGTTATGGACTGTCCGAGTGGGAGGGTGTTGAATATTGACATTTTGATCGACCGGTCATTTTTTCTCCATGCATATTTAGGTAATAGTTTTCAATCCCAAATAGTTTTCAATAAATTTTATTATAAAATTTAAATTCTATGTCTTTACAATTAGACTCCAACAAACTGAACGCAAATTCATATTTCTCAAGAAAAATATTGACATAAAATTCAAATAATAAATGAAGTAAAAAACATAACATGTCTTATTCTAAAAGTATTTAAGTCTATGATGAGTGATGACGCTACACCACTCCCTTTCCAATAACATTGTTCTAAATGTTGAGCGGCCGTTCATCCCACAAGCTTACTTTCTTTTTATTTGGATCCATTGAGATTACCTCCTGATTCGGCAAATATGCAGGTTTCAACCTGTCGACAGATATTTCCACGCGTCTTGATCTTATCTATATCGTATAAGACTTCGGGTGCCGTTCCAAAACTTGATAGGGTCCATCAATAGGCGCTTTTAATGGAGGACGTATTGTATCATCTCTTACAAACACATGACTACAAAATTTAAGATCATTCGGGAAATAAACCACCTTCGCCTCGTGTGCTGAGGTTTGTATTGGCCGCATGTGATCATAATATGAGTGTAACAGCTGCAAAAATATATGCTGGCCTACTTCCTGTCTGTCTTCGGTGGAAACGATTTCCCCTGGCAATCGTAGAGGTTGGCCATAACCATTTCGGCGACTGATACTCCCAAATCTTCTTTAACAGCAGTCCTTAATCCGAGCAAAATAACTGGTAAAATATCCGTCCAATTCGACTGAGCTCCATGACATCGAAGAGATGTCTTGAGGACTCTATGCCATCTTTCAATCAATCCATTTGCCTGAGGGTGATAAGCCGTTGTATGAATGTGTTTAATACCAAGTATTTTCATCAGTTCCTTGAACAATGCACATTCAAATTGTCGTCCCTGATCCGATGTTACGAACTGTTAAAAAATGCTCTTGCAACGGTTTCTGCAGTCATGTCCCCAATTTAGGGAATAGTTTTCAATCCCAAATAGTTTTCAATAAATTTTATTATAAAATTTAAATTGTATGTCTTTACAATTAGACTCCAACAAACTGAATGCAAATTCATATTTCTCAAGAAAAATATTGACATAAAATGTCTTATTCTAAAAGTATTTAAGTCTATGATGAGTGATGATGCTACACATATAACAAATTACACTATGCAACAAAAAAAAATTTTGTTTGTCTTAGGCCTAAAAATTATTTTTTTGTATAGTCTGTTGCATACTGTTATATAAAATCAAAACCAAAAATTGTTTTATGGATAGATTTTTAAAAAAAAATTATTAAAAACACTACTATCGTTGCAGTTACCCTTAGTATTTCCACTATAATTTTTGGAGTATATGCCCGATCAGGTCGACTTATACGTTAAATATTGGAAATATCTCTTTCACTTAGAAACAGTTATTAAACAAATTGAGAAGTTTAGATTTTTTCAAAAAAAAAAAATCCTGGGACTAAAAAATTTGTATTAAAAATACTACTATCATCGCAGGTACACTTAGTATTTGCACTATAATTTTTGGAGTATATGCCCGATCAGGTCGACTTATACGTTAAATGTTGGTCTACCAATGTTGGAAATATCTCTTTCACTTAGAAACAGTGGTTTAGTAACCCAGCAAAACATAAAAGAAGTACTTCCAAAGGAATAACATTATAAGTACTTCCAAATCATAAGTATTAACATTTTTTCGGCATTTAATGAAGTTCTTCTAAATAACTAACCAAAATGTAATTTCGGAACATAAATTAATAACCCTAGAATGCATAATTTCAAAACGATTGGATGTAAAATTAAGCTTCTGAAGTGATAAAAGTCCAGATCGGAAGGAACATATATATGAGGGCTATGAAATATATGTAAAATACTGCTTCTATAGTTCTAAAGGGAAGAAATATATATTTATAGGGCGGATATATCAGAATTAGTGAATGGTTCTGGAAGCTAGTCGAAATTCGACTTTTTCATCAACCAAATTTCGTTTCAATCGAACAGGTCGATTAATCGGACCAAAATCGCAACTATAAAGTAGCAACCTGCAATTGTTATTATTGCTTAATTTAATAGTTATTAAGTTATACATATATCTAGAACTATTTAAGTTTTTCCGCTGTAGTAGAAACTCAAATAAAAAACCTAAACCAATTTTTCGTTGAAGAATATTGTAATTTACCTATACTTGGCCTACAGGCTTTAAATTACATTAATAAAAAATGAAATGAAATATAGTACATTTGACTAAAATATGGTTTCTATGGAGCTTAGATGCCAAATCGGAAGGAACACATCCATGCGACTATGTGGGGCTATATGTAAATTTGAACCGATATTGTTCACACAGATATTAACTGTTAAAATAAGATACTCTTTACCAAATTTCATGGATATCGAAAGGAAATTATATCTTCTATAGAGGGTATAAGCTAAATCGAAGGCACATTCCATATATATTAAGATATCTGGTTCTAAACTGATATTCAAATAGTTGAGAGATTTTTGATCGTTCGCCGTAAAAGAAAGAAAAAAAGTTACAGAAACAGGAACCATATCAAAATACGGATTGTCTTTCAATTTCAATACGAATTGTCTTGTCCCAAAATAAAGATATGTACAAAATTTCTTTGAGATCGGACTATATTTGTGACCTGCACATTGATTACAATAATGCATGCACAGACTGACATAGCGAAATCGGTTCAGAAAGAGATTCTAAGTCGATTGGTATAATTAACGATTGTTCTATATATCTCTTCTCATTTTGGGTGTTAGAAACAAATGCATAACATTATAATAAATTGTACAACAGTGTGGTGTAGGTTATAATTAAATAATTTTAAAAGAAATTATGGTAATTAAATATACCATACTTACTGTACCACACTGTGGTACATTACTACTATCTGAACCGGGAAAATATATAGCGCCGCACAAATGTGCTATGTATTACAGTGTAAAATAAAAATACTTTTTTATTAGTGAGAATGTTGATCATTTGCGAAAATTTTACGAATGACCCCATATGTAGTGTACTATGGGGTCATTCGGTCACACTTTTCAAGAGCCAGCTACAACATGCAGATTACAAACATCATCAAATGTCCTAAACATACTTACATATATAATATGATCCTTTATCTCTTTGGCCAATAGTATATTATTTATACGTTCCCTGCCCATGTCAACATTTGTATTCCTTTAAAATAAGAGATCTCTGGACCCAAAGATGTTAATAAGAATGACATACATTCATGAAATAAACAACACCAAAAAAGCAAATCTTACAGTGCTTTAAAAGGCGTTGTGCAAAAGTGGTGACAAAGAAGTACTTCCCGGCGCGACAACCACTTGTTAAATTCATTGGTGAAAATCCAAATTAGAACAACTTCCGGATCTAAAGTTGGGGATTTTTATTGCTTCTTTGGATGCACTTTTTTTTGCTGGAAACAGTCATTAAACAAATTGAAAAAGTAGATTTTTTTCAAAAAAAAAAACCAGTTAGGAAAGGCTAAAGTCGGGCGGGGCCGACTATATAATACCCTACACCACTCTCGTTATATTGAATAACTCTGATATATAAATTTTGTAATTCATGTATAAATTGTTTACATAAATTTACTTTTGGGACATTTTATACTTAAGTAATACCCTATACCACAGTGTGGTGTAGGGTATAAAAACGATTGGATCTAAAGAGCCAAATCGGATGAAACATATATATGGGAGCTATAGCTAAATCTTTACCGATTTTCTTCAAATTCGGCAATGTTGGTTCATGGATCAAGAAACTCTACCATTATAAATTTCAAAACGATTGGATGTAAAATATAGCTTCTATAGAACTAAAGGGCCAAATCGGACGAAACATATATATGGAAGCTACAGCTAAATCTTAACCGATTTTCTTCAAATTCGGTAGTGTTGGTTCATGGATCAAGAAACTCTACCATTCTAAATTTCAAAATGATTGGATGTAAAATACAGCTTCTACAGGACTAAAGAGCAAAATCGGACGAAACATATATATGGGAGCTATAGCTAAATCTTAACCGATTTTCTTCAAATTCGGCAATGTTGGTTCATGGATCAAGAAACTCTACCATTCTAAATTTCAAAAGGATTGGATGTAAAATACAGCTTCTATAGAACTAAAGGGCCAAATCGGACGAAACATATATATGGGAGCTATAGCTAAATCTTAACCGATTTTCTTCAAATTCGGTAGTGTTGGTTCATAGATCAAGAAACTCTACCATTCTAAATTTCAAAACGATTGGATGTAAAATACAGTTTCTATAGAACTAAAGGGCCAAATCGGACGAAACATATATATGGGAGCTATAGCTAAATCTTAACCGATTTTCTTCAAATTAGGCAATGTTGGTTCATGGATCAAGAAACTCTACCATTATAAATTTCAAAACGATTGGATGTAAAATATAGCTTGGATGTAAAATATAGAACTAAAGGGCCAAATCGGACGAAACATATATATGGGAGCTATAGCTAAATCTTAACCGATTTTCTTCAAATTCGGTAGTGTTGGTTCATGGATCAAGAAACTCTACCATTCTAAATTTCAAAATGATTGGATGTAAAATACAGCTTCTACAGGACTAAAGAGCAAAATCGGACGAAACATATATGGGAGCTATAGCTAAATCTTAACCGATTTTCTTCAAATTCGGTAGTGTTGGTTCATGGATCAAGAAACTCTACCATTCTAAATTTCAAAATGATTGGATGTAAAATACAGCTTCTATAGGACTAAAGGGCCAAATGAAATTCAATAGGAATTTTTACAGCTGCGAAATACTCTAAACTGCAAAATTTCAGAACGATCGGAGTGAAATTGCGACCTGTAGTCGACGAACAAGTTTACATGGACAGACGGACGGACAGACATGGTTAAATCGACTCAGCTAGTGATTCTGAGTCGATCGGTATACTTTAAGGTGGGTCTAGCAGTGTTATTTTCATCTGCCGTGAAACAAACTTATAATACCCTGTACCACAGTGTGGTGTAGGGTATAAATACTAATATCGTCCCAGGTACCCTTAGTATTTGCTCTATAATTTTTGGAGTATGTGCCCGATCAGGTTGACTTATACGTTAAATGTTGGTCTACCAATGTTGGAAATATCTCTTTTTTACTCAGAAACAGTGGTTTTGTAACAGTCATTAAACAAATGGGAAAAAGTAGATTTTTTTTCAAAAAAAAAAAATCCTGGGACGAAAAAAGACACAAAAAATAGAAAAAATCTAAAAAAAATATTTTATTTTATTTTTTAAACGTTTGCATCCTCGCAAAGAGAACAATGCCTATTTGAAAAAAATGTATGGATAAAAGTAGAAATTGTAGCCCTTTTGGTAGAGGTAAGAGAATTTCAAAAAATCTTTTTTTTTTTAATTTCTGTTGAAAATTTCTTTGTTGAAGTTTGTAGATTTCGGAATCGGTTTCTATAATGAGGAACCAAATACAATTTCCCATCATTCTTTCATCCCAGTGCCCTTGGCAACGCCGCTCGATGGACTTGGTGAACCTTCAAGATTCTCGGTGAAAAAGTTTAAATGAGAATGAAAGAAATGAATTTTGAGGTACATATTTACACCTGTTGGAATACATAAAGCGAAAAATAAGTTAGAAGAATACATACATATGTGTTATATACATAAATATAGAAAAATATATTTCTTACCAATTTTTTCATAATTTTTTAACAAATCATTAATCATTGTTTCATATTGCGGACGTTTATTGTATCCAAGGAAATTTGAAACTATAAGATTAAACGACCTCCATGCTGCAATTTCATCCGACGTCAAACATGATTCGAAATTTACATCTTTCATCAGTTTGCTTATTTTAGGCCCTTCAAAAACGCCTTCTTCGATTTTTTGAAAAGATAGACTTTTAAGTAAACTTTTTACATATAAGAGTGAATTGGCATCTTTCCTTAAGGCTTTTACAAAATTTTTAAAAAGCCCCAGCTTAATTTTTGGACGAGAGGTGTGTATTTTATGTTGTTTTCACCCAATGTAATCTGTTTTCTTGTTGGCATATTCTCCATAAAAAACAGCATTATTTTGTATATCCGCCTTGCATTCCACATAACATCCCAAGTACTTTTAAATCGCAACAAAATTTCCAGTCATGTTGTTCATATTTTATGTATTTTATCAATTTAGCCATTGTTTCGTATGATTCTTTCGTGTTGACAGAATGAGCAATGGGAAACGACGGTTTCTGATTTCCGTTGTGCAAAAGTACTGCTTTCAAACTTTCTTTACTGCTGTCAACAGCTAACCGCCATTCCTTTGAATTGTGTGTTTGATTAAGTTCCTCCAACAATCCGGGAATGTCCTTGCAAAAGCATCTGTTATCCACAGTTGTATAACATATTTTGTAAGGTATATTACGGACTCTATAATATGATATGTTAACATCTGGGGCCAAAATATTGTACTGTTTCATCCGAGATGCAAGTAGTTCTGCCTTATCTTTGGTCAGTTCCAAATCTCTCACTAGATCATTGAGTTGAAACTGAGTTAAAAGCGATGACTTCTGACTCAAACTTGAATAGCTCAGAGTTGAGTACTCAGTTGAACTTGATGATGCTTCCGTAATTAGGCTGTTAGCTCTACTTGGGAATTGGTATTGTTTTCGAATGTGCAACTGGCAAAGTAAAAGATTTTACTTCAGCATAATTCCAGCGAATGCTCCTTCCTACTCCAATCTGCTGACTTAGACAAAAATAGCGGTCCGTATCGTGAATGAATGGTTGTCTCCAAATCATTGGCATTCCAAATTGCACGTGATGTCTAAAATTACAACGTTTTATTCCACAAAACATTGTAATACATTAATTGTAAAGAACTTACCGCAAGCTTCCATTACTCCATTGAGTAAGATTTACATGGCACGAATTACACAAAGTATTAGGTGTCCACGATTCGTTCATATTTTTTACTCGTATACCAAAATATTGCACATATATTTCTTCTATTATTTTACTTAACGTGCGTCGATTTGTATACCCTACACCACACTGTGGTACAGGGTATTATAAGTTTGTTTCATGGCAGATGTTTGTAACACCTGAAAATAACACAGCTAGACCCACCTTAAAGTATACCGATCGACTCAGAATCACTAGCTGAGTCGATTTAAGAATGTCCGTCCGTCCGTCCGTCTGTCCATGTAAAGTTGTTCGTCGACTACAGGTCGCAATTTCACTGCGATCGTTCTGAAATTTTGCAGTTTAGAGTATTTCGCAGCTGTTAAGATCGCTATTGAATTTGGTTGAAATCGGTTCAGATTTAGATATAGCTCCCATATATATCTTTCGTCCGATTGTCCCTTTAGTCCTATAGAAGCTGTATTTTACATCCAATCGTTTTGAATTTTAGAATGGTAAAGTTTCTTGATCCATGAACCAACATTGCCGAATTTGAAGAAAATCGGTTAAGATTTAGCTATAGCTCCCATATATATGTTTCGTCCGATTTGGCCCTTTAGTCCTATAGAACTGTATTTTAATCCAATCATTTTGAAATGTAGAATGGTAGAGTTTCTTGATCCATGAACCAACACTACCGAATTTAAGAAAATCGGTTAAGATTTAGCTATAGCTCGCATATATATGTTTCGTCCGATTTGGCCCTTTAGTCCTATAAAAGCTGTATTTTACATCCAATCGTTTTGAAATTTAGAATGGTAGAGTTTCTTGATCCATGAACCAACATTGCCGAATTTGAAGAAAATCGGTTAAGATTTAGCTATAGCTCCCATATATATGTTTCGTCCGATTTTGCCCTTTAGTCCTATAGATGCTGTATTTTACATCCAATCATTATACCCTACACCACACTGTGGTACAGGGTATTATAAGTTTGTTTCACGGCAGATGTTTGTAACACCTGAAAATAACACAGCTAGACCCACCTTAAAGTATACCGATCGACTCAGAATCACTAGCTGAGTCGATTTAAGCATGTCCGTCCGTCTATCCATGTAAAGTTGTTCGTCGACTACAGGTCGCAATTTCACTCCGATCGTTCTGAAATTTTGCAGTTTAGAGTATTTCGCAGCTGTTAAGATCGCTATTGAATTTTGTTGAAATCGGTTCAGATTTAGATATAGCTCCCATATATATCTTTCGTACGATTTGGCCCTTTAGTCCTATAGAAGCTGTATTTTACATCCAATCGTTTTGAAATTTAGAATGGTAAAGTTTCTTAATCCATGAACCAACATTGCCGAATTGGAAGAAAATCGGTTAAGATTTAGCTATAGCTCCCATATATATGTTTCGTCCGATTTGGCCCTTTAGTCCTATAGAAGCTGTATTTTACATCCAATCGTTTTGAAATTTAGAATGGTAGAGTTTCTTGATCCATGAACTAACATTGCCGAATTTGAAGAAAATCGGTTAAGATTTAGCTATAGCTCCCATATATATGTTTCGTCCGATTTTGCTCTTTAGTCCTGAAGAAGCTGTATAATCGTTTTGAAATTTAGAATGGCAGTGTTTCTTGATCCAAGAACAAACACTACTGAATTTGAAGAAAATCGGTTAAGATTTAGCTATAGCTCCCATATATATGTTTCGTCCGATTTGGCTCTTTAGATCCAATCGTTTTTATACCCTACACCACACTGTGGTACAGGGTATTATTTAAGTATAAAATGTCCCAAAAGTAATTTTATGTAAACAATTTATACATGAATTACAAAATTTATATATCAGAGTTATTCAATAGTTACGCCTTTAAGGGCATGGACATCCCAGTCGTATATACAGGTAGTAAAATTATAAATAAACCAGTAAAGAAAGGCTAAAGTCGGTTTTTTTTGTGGTTTTTATGAGGTTTCCATTCAGTTACGCCTTTTAGGGACATGGACATCCCAGTCGTATATACAGGTAGTAACATTATAAATAAACCAGTAAGGAAAGGCTAAAGTCGGGCGGTGCCGACTATATATAATCCCCTCAACCACTCTCGCAATATTGAATAACTCTGATATATAAATTTTGTAATTTATGTATAAATTGTTTACATAAATTTACTTTTGGGACATTTTATACTTAAATAATACCCTGTACCACAGTGTGGTGTAGGGTATAAAAACGATTGGATCTAAAGAGCCAAATCGGATGAAACATATATATGTGAACTATAGCTAAATCTTTACCGATTTTCTTCAAATTCGGCAGTGTTGGTTCATGGATCAAGAAACTCTACCATTCTAAATTTCAAAACGATTGGATGTAAAATACAGCTTCTATAGAACTAAAGGGCCAAATCGGACGAAACATATATATGGGAGCTATAGCTAAATCTTAACCGATTTTCTTCAAATTCGGTAGTGTTGGTTCATGGATCAAGAAACTCTACCATTCTAAATTTCAAAATGATTGGATGTAAAATACAGCTTCTTCAGGACTAAAGCGCAAAATCGGACGAAACATATATATGGGAGCTATAGCTAAATCTTAACCGATTTTCTTCAAATTCGGCAACATTTACAAAATTGCTCATAACTTTTACATCTACCCATAGATTTTTTTCAAATAGACAGTGTTTTCTTCGTTAGCATGCAGGCTTTTTAAAAATGTGATTTTTGTGCCAGGAAAAATGTTTAAAAAAAATATATTTGTTTCTCATATTTTTGACGACTGTTGCTAAACAAAAGATTCTACGTGATTTTTGCAGCATATGTAGCCCTCAAAATTTCCTTTTATATAACGCATAACACGGCTCAATCAGGCTTATACTTGAAAAATGATGGTCCAAATACTAAATGTACTTCCCATGAAAGTTGGAAATAAAAAAAACCATAAAATTTTTTTTTAAATATTTTTTTGTGTTTGTGACACCTAATTACACCAGGAATTTTTATCCACATCCATTGGACAACATTTTTGTTGCATACTCGTAGTGTTACCTATTGTATTTAGGAAATTTTGCCCAAAGTGTTATCGATAGTTTTTTCATCAATCTTTGTTGGTAAGGTTGAAGAGAGGAGACGTTTCAACGGCTCCCCAATGTACAAATTGCTAGAATTTGGACACACCAAGGCCTACTGTAAATTACCTGCCGTTTGTGTCGGATGTGGCAATGTGCGCAAGTCCGCAAGTCCGCTGAATGTCCCCCATATAGGAACAAATATTGGTGTTCCTAGGTGGGACCATACAGAAAAATACAAGGATTGCCCTGTCTATAAGCACATTGAAAAATCAAACAATGTTAACAAAACTCTTTATTCCATCGCCTTTCCCAGGCTTAAGAACCGTATCTCCTACGGAAAATGCTAACTGTAGCACCCAAAATATGCACCGAATCACAAAGATCACAATACCTCCAAATATGTCATACGCAAGTATGACAAGGAATGCTAATTCGTTACCCCCTCAATTTCCCCTCAAAAAATTAATAAACAAATTAATAGAAACTATGAATTCATTAATGTTAAATAGTCCAACGAAAGATGGACAGAAATCGGCACCTGCAGGGTAGCTAGACAAATCTGGCCAAGCTAGACAAACGACCTGAGAAGGTCAAAATATCTCCTCGAACTAGAGAGGAAACGATTGTCTACGTTAGTACAGGTTCTGACGGGACACTGCTTGTTCGGCGAACACGCCAAAAGATTGGGTATTGACTCCAATGACTTCTGCCGAAGCTGTGGAGATGAGGAAGAAGTGGAGAGCATTGAGCACTTGCTTTGCGACTGTCCCGCTTTGAGTAAACGACGACTGGACATACTGGGGTCGGCCTTTTTAGGCAGCCTAACAGATCTTTCCAGTACTGATATTCGTACTATCGATAAATTTATATATCAAACAGGTTGGTTTCGATGTGGGCATTTCAGTCCGTGATAACACTAGGGACCTAAACTGGTCTATGCGAGGTTGTAAAAAAAGTACGGCTGCCACCCTAACCTAACCTAACCTAATGTTAAATATGCAAAGAATGATGCAAAAAATGATGAGAAATCAAAAAATGCTTATGCAACTCGTATTAAATCAAAAATAAATCCACCGAGAAATTGTTATTGGAATGCAAACGGCCTGAGACAACACAGAAATGAGGTAGACAATTTTCTCCGAATCCACTGTATAGATATTTTATTAGGCTTTGAGACACATTTGTATACCCTACACCACACTGTGATACAGGGTATTATAAGTTTGTTTCATGGCAGATGTTTTTAACACCTGAAAATACTATAGCTAGACCCACCTTAAAGTATACCGATCGACTCAGAATCACTAGCTGAGTCGATTTAACTATGTCTGTCCGTCCGTCCGTCTGTCCATCTTAAGTTGTTGGTCGACTACAGGTCGCAATTTCACTCCGATCGTTTGGAGTCTTTCGCATCTGGAAAGAACCCTATTGAATTTGGTTGAAATCGGTTCAGATTTAGATATAGCTCCCATATACTCGTACATATTTCGTCCGATTTGGCCCTTTCGTCCTATAGAAGCTGTATTTTACATCCAATCGTTTTGAAATTTAGAATGGAAGAGTTTCTTCATCCATGGACGAACATTGCCGAATTTGCAGAAAATCGGTTCAAATTTAGCTATAGATCCCATATATATGTTTCATCCGATTTGGCTCTTTAGTCCTGTAGAAGCTATATTTTACATCCAAGTGCTTTGAAATTTAGTATGGTAAAGTTTCTTGGTCCATTGATGAACGTTGCAAAAAAATCGAACGTTGTATTATATAAAATGTCCCAAAAGTAAATTTATGTAAACAATTTATACATTAATTATAAAATTTACATTTCAGTGTTATTTAATATTACGAGGGTGGTGTAGGGTATTATATAGTCGGCCTCGCCCGACTTTAGCCTTTCCTTACTGGTTTAGCAAGAAATTGTTTTAGGATACGCGGTTATTCCACATACGACACTAAACACCCTAGTGGAAGAGCTTGTGGTTGTATACAGGGATGCCAACTTAGTGCTTTTCGCACCAGACTTAGTGCTTTTCAGACCCCCCAATACGCGAAAAGTGTTCACTTAGTGCCAAACGAAAAAAAAGCACTGCTTTTGACGCTTTTCGTACATTTGTCAGATCAAATCTGGCAACATAATGAAATTATACTATTTTTGCTACTCCGGGTTTTTGGCGAAAAATTATGGTTTTATAATTACACAATTCTGCGGTACAGTGTATAATACTTTTGTTTTCGAGCAGATATTTGTAAGGCCCTAAAATATTGGGTGGTATGTGTTGAATCCCGGCCGATGGCCGGCCACGCACTGTCACTATGGTCCGCGTTGCCATCGTTGGGCATACATCAGAAGGGAAAATCTTTAACCCTGGCCAAAATCGGTCACGCAGACACAGTTTGGTCCGCACAGCCCACTTTGCAGATATCGACAACTGGAATATCGTCTTCAAAGGTAACTTACAGACAAAACGGTCTATTGAATCAGAATCACCAGCAGATTCGAATTATTATGGGCGCCAAAAAAACGAAAAGTTTGGAAGTATCATTTTAATTAGGGAAACAACTATGATTAAAATTAGTTAATTATTTTTATTTAAAAATTTTTAATGTTAAATTAAACTTTTTTATTGCAAATGGAAGAAAAATAGTTTAGTGCCTTTTTACGCTTTTTGTCTGAAATTTTACGCTTTTTTAATTTTTCATTATGTTTCATCCGCGAATAGTTTGCATCACTGGTGGTATAAACATTATCCTATGCCCCAATATAGGACTGAGCATATACTGCAACTTCTATCTCTATCACAAGTACAAATTTGGCGATATCGTAGATATATGGTCCCGCTAGGCACAATAGTAACAAAGACCAATTCATGGTGTCCTTCACCACTCTTGGCACAGAGTTCTTGGTAGCATGTGACTATAATGCCAAGCACACATTTTGGTGTTCTCGCCTAACTACTCCAAAAGGTAGACAACTACAAAAGGCCATAACATCTCCTAAAGTAGATGTATCTTAGAGCGGTCACCCAACATATTGGCCCTCAGACCTGAATTAAAAGCCAGACCTTATTGATTTCGCTATAATAAAAAATATAAGACGTGAACAAATATCTCTATGTCCATCGCTTGATCTATCATCGGATCATTCCCCTACCATCTTGACACTGATTTACAACAATCATGAAAATGGGTGTGACTATTTGCCCAATAAGTATACCAACTGGTTGAAATATAAACAAGAAAAGCGTTAAGTTCGGCCTGGCCGAATCTTGTATACCCCCCGCCATGGATAGCATGTGCATTGTTTCGGGCACTAATAAAGCCATATTACAAAATTTCAGCCCGATTCGTTGAAATATGTGGTTTTTGTTGCGTTAAGAATTAAAATCTAGAGGAACCTTTGTATGGGGGCTATATCAGTTACCAATTTTCAGCCCGATCAGTTGACATTTGTGGTATCTATACATGGGCGGCTATATCAAAATGTCGACCGACATAGCCCTATCTCAATCCCAAGTTACCTGCAGGTATAAGAAGTATCTATTAAGGATGTAACGAATATTCGTATTCGCATATGCGAACGCGAATTATTCGCATCATTTTAACATTCGCTTTCGCAAAAACCATCTTTGGATTATTCGCTTTCGCAAAAATATATTTCAGTATTCGCTTCCATTTGTTAAAAGAGATATTAATACCAATGAAAACCTCTTCCACTTCTCTTCAAAACAGTTGAATAATATGCTTGTCCTTGTGGTAACAGGAGGTAAAAATATGGAAAACGTTCTTAATACTTGAATATCCTGGAAAAGTATCAATTCAGTTCCTTAATTTTGTTGGTACTAAAGGGTCAAACTATTATTCGCTTTCGCAAAAATCCATATTTCATTATTCGCTTTCGCATTCGAAAGAAATATATTTCAATATTCGCTTTCGCTAAAGTCACTTTCGTTACATCCCTAGTATCTATACAAAATTTAGCTACCTAGCTCAAGTATTATAGATTGTAGAGTGATTACAACAGACGGACGGACATGGCAAAATCGTCTTAGAATTTTAAGACGATTAAGAAAGTATGTATCTTATGTGGTCTCAGATCAATATTTAGAGGTGTTAAACCCCCATTCTATGGTGGAGGGTATAAAAATATGGCAAATGTTGAGTAGATGAGGACAGTAGGAATCATAATAAGTAAGATGCTATATATGGGGGCTATGTGAAAATATTGACCGATTTTGCCCATTTTCAATCCCAAGATATAGGAAGTATCTATACCAAATTTCAGCTACCTAGCTCAAGTATATTAGATTGTAGCGTGATTACAACTGACGGATGGACGGACAGACGGGCATGGCTACATCGTCTTAGAACTTTAAGAATATATATACTTTATGGGGTCTCAGATCAATATTTAGAGTTGTTACAAACGGAGTGACAAAATGAATATACATACCCCCCATCCTATTGTGGCGGGTATAAAAATATGGGTTTTGACAAAATTGTCAGAAGAAGTTTTAATTTCGCAATGAAAAATTCACATAAAATATTTGCGAATTTTATTATTTTCTTAAATATATTGAAAACACTTTGGGCAAAATTTTCTACATACAATAGATAATCTATCTATCTATCTTCTTCTATCTACGAGTATATATATAAAAGAAAGTGTCTGTTTGTGGGTTTGTTTGTTCCGTATAGACGCCTAAACGGTGGTAGATTATATGAATGGTCTAAAAATGGGCGGAATCGGACCAATGGGCGTGTCCCCGCCCATACAAGCCAAATTTTGAAATTGAAATATTTTCCGCAATTTATTAGCGAGAGTGCTGTAATTGTGTGTACATATATCCGGTGGCAGTCTACGTTATTGGTCCAAAAATGGGCGGGATCGGACCTATGGGCGTGGCCCCGCCCATTTAAGCAAAATTTTTAAATTGAGATATCTTGCACGATTTGTTAGCGAGAGTGCTGAAATTTTGCGTATGTGTATCAGGTGGTACTCTACGTGACTGGTCCAAAAATGAGCGAGATCGGACAAATGGGCGTGGCTCCGCCCATATAAGCCAAATTTTGAAATTGAGATATCTTAGACAATTTATTAGCGAGAATGCTGTAATTTTGCGATATATTTGGTGGCAAATTTTGAAATTATAATATCTTACACAATTTGTTAGCGAGAGTGCTGCAATTTTGCGTATATGTATCTGGTATCAATCTACGTGATTGGTCCAAAAATGGGCGGGATCTGACTAATGGGCGTGGCACCGACCGAGTGAGTGATGTTTTAAAATTGGAATATCTCGCACAATTTGTTAGCGATAGTGCTGTGTATATGTTTCTGGTGGTTGTCTACGTGATTGACCCAAAAATGGGCGGGATATGACCAGTGGGCGTGGCCCAGGCCATATAAGCCACATTTTGAAATTTAAATATTTTCCACAATATGTCAGAGAGAGTGTTGTAATTATGTGTATATGTCTCTACCTGATTGGTTTAAAAATGGACGGGATCGGACGAGTGGGTGTGGCCCCACCCATATAAGTCAGAATTTGAAATCGAGATATCTTGAACATTTTGTTAGTGAGAGTGCTGGTATTTTGTACATATATATCTGGTGGCAGTCTACGTGATTAGTTCAAAAATGGGCGGGATCAGACTAATGGGCGTGGAAGCCTCATTTTGAAATTGAGATATCTTTTATGTATATGTATTTGGTGGCAGGATTCGTCATTAGTTCAAAAATGGACGGGATCGGAAATCTCAATCAGGGGCAACGAAGTGGACCGGGCCCAGCTGGTCTAAACGGCTGGACGGATCTTCTTGAAATTTTCACAGAATGTACATGTGTAGGGGGTGGTGAAAATAGGTACTTCAATTTCCGATATATGAAGTGGGCGTGGACCCGCCCACATGAGTCTGATTTTGAAATTGAGAAAAATTTTCAGCTAGAGTGCTGAACTTTTGTGTGTAAGCATTTAGTGGTAGATTATATGAATGGTCCAAAAATGGGCGGAATCGGACCAATGGGCGTGTCCCAATCGCACCAATGGGCGTGGCCCGGCCCATATATGCCAAATTTAAGAATTGTGATATCTTGAACAATTTGTTAGCGTGAGTGCTTCGATTAAGTGAATATGTATCCGGTGGTAGTCTACGTTATTGGTCCAAAACTGGGCGGGATCGGACCTATGGCGTGGCCCCGCCCATTTAAGCCAATTTTATAAATTGAGATATCTTACACGATTTGTTGGTCCAAAAATGAGCGGGATCGGACAAATGGGCGTAACTCCGCCCGGCATATGTACGTATGTATATGGTGGTAGTCTACGTAATTGGTCCAAAATTGAGCGGAATCGGACAAATGGCCCCGCCCATATAAGCCAAATTTTGAGATTGAGATATCTTGCACGATGTTTTAGCGAGAGTGCTATAATTTTATGTTTATGTATCTGCTGGCAGTCTACATGATTGGTTCAAAAATGGGCGGGATCAGGACGATGTGTGTGGCCTAGCCCACGTGAGCCAAGTTTTTAAATTAAGATATCTTGAACAATTTGTTAGCGAGAGTACTGTAATTTTGAGTACGAGGTATGTTCAAAAAATATCGTGAATTTTTAATTTCCGCGAGCTACGTGTATTTGTTTTTTGATATTTTTGTAGCGTTATGTTGGTACTCATGTCCCTTACTTATGCTGACAAGGTCGGCCATTTTGAATGTTTAGTTCATTTTTGACAGCTGTTGTGCTTGGATGTGTTTTAACTTGTCTTCGATTTTTATCTATTTCAGAATATTCGCGCACAAGCACACACATCGTTGCTTGTGCGCGAATATTTGGCCAAAAACAACACAGTAATGGTGCCGCAGCCACCGTATTCCGCTGACCTAGCCCTCCTCATCGAAGGAGGAGCTGAACAAGATCACAAAAAATTATTATTTGAAGTGCTTCGAGGATTGGAAAAAGTGTATTAGTTGGCAGAAGTGTATTATATCCGAGGGGAATTACTTTGAAGGAAGGGGAATTATTTATTTATTATTTATTTATTTATATGAATTACAATACAAAGTAAATTTATATTCTAATTTTAAGGTCCAGGGAAAGGCCGGGTTACAAAGACCATATGGCTAAATGTTTGCAGCGACAGACCAGAGCCTCTGGTGGGAATCGAACACACGACCCCCACACTCATAGGCGAGTACGCTACCAACTCGCCTACTGGGGCGCTCGGAAGGCGAATTACTTTGAAAGACAAAATAGATATTCATGAATAAATAAATACTTTTTGAAAAAATACAAAATTCGCGATATTTTTGAACATACTACGTATATGTATTTGGTGGCAGTCCACGTGATTTTTCCAAAAATGGACGGGATCGGAAAGGAATTGAATTTCTTAAAATTCAGCACTATCCAACTCGAACAGCTCTTAACCGATCTAGTTGAAATTTTGTGTCATCCCGATCAGAAGACATCGCTTTTAAAAATTGACTCACTTGACATGAAATTCCCCATTTATCAATAAACAAACAAAACTGCAAAATGGTTCATAATGTCAACATATAAAGGGAACATTTGCACCAATATATTAGATTTTAAGTTTAAATGAGAATTTTATACTCTCAAGCCACTGTAGTCCCGGGAGCAAGGACATTTATGCACACTATTATTAATAATTTAATACTAAATTCACTATATCTGTACTATTTAAAAAGCATGGTGCTGTTTTTCATATTTATTATAGTAATTTAAGATATTACATTATAGTCTTAAGTTCTCTTTAAAATATGTAGCTAATAATAATAGAGTAATTATAACGATTTAAAAGAAGGCTCAATAAAACCTAAACCTAAAACCTTGCACCAATATAACAAAAAAGGAGACAATAATTGTTATACCCTCCACCATAAGATGGGGGTATATTCATTTTGTCACACCTCTAAATACACTAGCCAACAGTCGTTTTGTTATTTGGTTCTAGCATAGTTTTTCTCATTGATTTTGACCTACTGAACACGAAAATGAGTTTTAAAAATGTTTCTGTCGATTGGTTTTCGAGATACAAATTTTTGAACTTTTTTTTTTTTAATTTTTGAAGGTACACTTACAATTTTGAGCATATCTTTCGTCTTCTTTGACGTATTTGATCCTACTACTACTCAAATTAAAGCAAATTGAGCCGTCTACAACTCAAATTTTCAAATCGGGTGAGTAGTTTTGATGTTGGCGGCTTAAAAAGGTTAAAAAACTGCGTTTTTTTAGTAAAAATGTGGCAGAAAAATTCATATAAAAATTCATATAAAATATAAAACGCGATGCTAACAGCGATTTTGGTTTTTTTACGTATAGCTGGCATTTTTCCAAAGAAAATAAGCACTTACTTAACAAAATCTGACAACAAATGGCGGACTTACATTTTTTTTGGTATAAGACCGAAATTCCGCTATTTCACGATATTTTGATTTTCATTATTTGCACAGCTAACCTACTAGGAGGGATCGAAAAAGCAAGTTTTTTATAATCCTTTTGGAATAGAACGGAACAGTTGCTCCTATACATAAGTTACTTCTGTTCAAAATTTCACCACCCTGGGTTAATGTCTTCTGTTCTGGCAAGGGACGTGAAATTTCAAAAATTTAGTGAAATCAGCAATTTTTTTTTTTGGAAATTTTTTTCAAATGTCACAGTACTTTGCAGTTTTGATAAAATTTTTAAATTAATATTAATAACACAAATATTTCATAATTGTAAAAAACCTATTTACAATACCGTAGGGACGTTTCGTCGAAAATGGTATAATGAAAATGCAGAACATAGAAACACAGGTGCATTTTACGATACGAATTTTGGCAAACCCACTTTACATGTACAAAATTGTTTGGAAAAAACGTTTACGTAATTTTTATGATTCTCAGAATTAAAAAAAATAAGTAATACACAAATAGTTATTTAATTTTTATGATTGTGGTTGCAGAGTAATATACGCTTCTGAATGTGCGTGGACGCTCTTCGTGTTCCTTTATGACTGCTACTCCGTTCACAGTCAATTAAAGGGAAAAAAGGGAATTACACTTTTTTTATTGATGTGTGTTTTCCCGATGGCTACCTGTATCGGATTTTTTACAGAAATTCCCCCCACATTTGTGAGTGGTCATTATTTGGAAACTTTTCCACAATTTGAAACGCACACTTGCTGAATCAGGTATATAGCCACCCTTAAAAGATGCGCCCATTCATAAGTACCTGTCAGTAAAATATTGTAACATACTTAGTATTTATATGTGTTCATTTATCGTTTTTTGTCATTCAACAAGTGTCTACGAACGCGAGTAGTACGAGTAAAAAGTGAAACAAATTGAATTTAAGTGCATATAATACCTACCCAACAAGTAAGACAATGAGTAAAAGACTACGTGTGTTCGAGTGTTTGAACAATCCAGACAATTTCTGCAATGTTTGTGGCGAGTTTATAAAGAATAATCACGCACACACGTTTACTCCAGCAGTGCAATTGCACTATTTGAATTATTTTGGTATTTCACCAAATATCACAGAACCATGGACACCTAAGTCGCTATGTGATCTTTGCTATATAATCCTAACCAACTGGGCAGCTGGCGGAAGGTAAGAATTTTTATTTAAACACATTAAGCAAAGCAAATATAGTAATTTATTTTAATTTTAGGCGCCATATGAAATTTGATACACCAATGATGTGGAAAAAGCCGCTATGCCATTCCACAGACTGTTATTTTTGCCTCACCACAAACAGTGGGGTAGGGAGATTTTTAAAATGGAACTACGCTCAAGTGGGATCGTTTGCACTTCCAGTACCACATTCGAATGATGTACCATATCCAGTGTGCCCTGGTGCATCTCTTCAAAAAGCAGAATCGTCAGATCAAGAGTCCGAGTCAAGTGCAAGCGAATTTGGGGCGTGCAGAAAGCGAAAATTACTGTCACAGGCCGAACTAAACGATTGGGTGCGCGATTTTGGTCTCACTAAGGAGAAATCCGAACTTTTTGCGTCTCGGATGGTACAGTGTGGATTTGCGGATTCAGAAGTGAAAGTAACAGCGTACAGGAAGCGTCACCAGCAGTATGCAAAATTTTATACAAAGAAAGACGAAATATGTTTTTGCAGCGACATTTCCGGCTTGTTCCAAGAGCTTCACCAAATTCACAACCCCAATGAATGGAGGTTGTTTATTGACAGCAACAAAGAGAGCTTGAAGGCAGTTCTCTTACATAATGGGAATGAAAAGCCATCTCTTCCTATTGCTCATGCGGTTCATTCAAAGGAGAACTATGAAACTATGAACATTTTGCTGAAATGCATAGAGTATAGCAAATATAATTGGAAAATATGCGCCGACCTCAAAGTTGTGGCCATTCTGTGTGGACTCCAAGGAGGCTATACGCGACATTGCTGTTTTCTGTGCCTTTGGAATAGCCGCGCTGATGATCAGCATTATATTAAAAAAAAATGGCCGGAACGAACGAAACCTGTAGTTGGAGAAGCGAATGTTCAGCGCAAACCACTAATAGAGAACCGTGAAAATATAATACTTCCGCCGCTGCACATAAAATTGGGTTTGATAAAAAATTTTGCCAAAAAATTGGACAAAGAAGGTGAAGCTTTTGCCTATTTACGGTCAATTTTCCCTTACCTTTCGCTCGCAAAAATTAAAGAAGGAGTCTTCGCAGGACCCGAGATAAAAAAATGTTGAAAGATGAAACATTCCCGAAGCTGTTATCACCCATCGAAGCCACAGCATGGAATTCCTTCAGGCTTGTTGTGGAAAACTTTTTAGGAAACAACAAAAGCGATAATTATAAGGACATAGTTGGGTAGGTTTTTTTTGAAACAAATGTTAATTTAAATAGCGTTTTAATTCTCGTTTTTTTCATTTTTGGGTAGGAGTGCACATGTCACTTAAAATACACTTTCTGCATTCTCATTTGGATTTTTTCCCTGAGAATTTAGGAGACGTGAGTGACGAACACGGCGAGCGCTTTCATCAAGAATTGAAGGCTATGGAACGACGCTATCAGGGCATCTATGACACGGCTATGATGGGTGACTACATTTGGACCCTAATACGTGAGACCAATTGCAGCGAATACAAAAAACAAAGAAGAAGTCAGCTGTTTTTCCACATGGCATAAAATGTACAGTTATATCTTTGTTTCTACTCATTTTTTTTGGGCGTTGATTTGGTTAATTTCGTTAGTTTAGCTAACCTGGCACATCCATTTCTAATTGTGCCATACATTGAGTATGTAGTGTTCTAAATAAATTAAAAAATAATATACTAAGACTAATTTGTTTATTTTAAATTAAGTTCAAATGTATTTATTCGTTTGCGTTGGGTATGTAAGCTGTGCAAATAATGAAAATCAAAATATCGTGCAATAGCGGAATTTCGGTCTTTTACCAAAAAAATTATAAGTCCGCCATTTGTTGTCAGATTTTGTTAAGTAAGTGCTTATTTTCTTTAGAAAAATGCCAGCTATACGTAAAAAAACCAAAATCGCTGTTAGCATCGCGTTTTATATTTTATATGAATTTTTATATGAATTTTTCTGCCACATTTTTACTAAAAAAACGCAGTTTTTTAACCTTTTTAAGCCGCCAACATCAAAACTACTCACCCGATTTGAAAATTTTTTGAGAATGAGTTGTAGACGGCTCAATTTGCTTTAATTTGAGTAGTAGTAGGATCAAATACGTCAAAGAAGACGAAAGATATGCTCAAAATTGTAAGTGTACCTCCAAAAATTAAAAAAAAAAAGTTCAAAAATTTGAATCTCGAAAACCAATCGACAGAAAAATTTTTAAAACTCATTTTCATGTTTAGTAAGTCAAAATCAATGAGTATGCTAGAAACAAATAACAGAGAAAATTTTGTTATTTGTGACCTAGTGATATTAATATGAGACCCCATAAAGTATATATATTCTTAATCGTCGTAAAATTCTAAGACGATTTGGCCATGTCCGTCTGGCCGTCAGTTGTAATCACGCTACAGTCCGTAATAATAGAGCTAGGTTGATAACATTTGGTAGAAATACTTTTTAGAGTTGCGGGTTGTTTGGGATTGCAAATGGATCATATCGGTCAATGTTTTGATACGGCTCCCCTACAGAGGTCGCTCCAGAATGCGGTTTTTAAGTCATATACGAGTATACCACATTTTAAAAGAATCTTTGCAGTTTGTATTCTATTTTGACAAGAATTCATCACAGCAAAAATTTTACAAATCGGTTCATATTTTGTGAAGGTCGCTCCAAAATATATGTACTTAAGCCATAACACCACATTTTCTAAGCATTGTAACTGAATTTTTGCAGTTTGTATTTAATTTAGACAAGAAGTCATCACAGTAAAATAGTTAATATTTTTTTTATAGTCCACTCATAGATGTCGCTCCCAAAAAGGCTTATTTAAGCCATAGACACCATATCTATAAGAAATTTTGCTGAAACTGGTCAGTTTGTATTCTTTTTTTTTGGCAGGAATCATCTCAATAGCATATATACAAATCAGTTTTTATTTTGTTGTAGTCACCGTGTAGATGTAACTCTCAAACATGCTAATTTAAGCCATAAATACCACATTTTTCAGGTAAAGATTTTTGCACTTGAACATACTTTGTAATTTTTGTGTCAGTTTATATATTTGAGAAGGGTTTATGAGGAGGTATGTGTCGTTTACACCTTTTGGACAGTCGCAAACCTGAACAAATTGCCAACTTCCACCTCTCCAGCGTAAATTAATCAAATTCGAGGGTATATTTGGTTCGGTTTTTCATTAAGAGAACTCATCATCAGTTGAAGAAAATGATTAAAGCGCACAATATTAGGTTCAATACAGTCAAAGAGCAAACAAAACCTCTTATCAGTAATCGTATTAATTTCGTTCGTATATAAACAAACTAATAAATTGTCTTCCTTCAGTTCCCCTCCGAAAATTTGAGATTTTGTGGAGTGTAGAAATAAAGCCCAAATTTTTGTAATTAAAATTTTTCCTTATAGTAAAATTGACGGCTTTAGACATACTCCAGAGAAGAAAAGCTTTATTCCCTCCTGTCCCGCAGAAAAAACAACGGAATCGAACCAAAAATTGAAGATAGAGGGTTTTGAATATAAGCTCTAGATATGTATCTGATGATAGCCTACATGAATGGTCTAAAAAGTGGCGGGATCGGATCAATGGGCGTGACCCCGCCCATATAAACCAAATTTTGAAATTGAGATATCAATTTGTTAGCGATTTGATGTATGCATTTGATGGCAGTCTACGTAATTGGTTCATAAATGGACGGAATCGAAAATCTGAAGTCTGGGGCAATGAAGTGGACCGGGTCCAGCTAGTCTATATATATAAAAGAGAGTGTCTGTTTGTGGGTTTGTTTGTTTGTTTGTTCCGTATAGACGTCTAAACGGCTTGACCGATCATCTTGAAATTTTCACAGAATGTACATGGGTGCTGAAAATAGGGTACTTGAATTTTCGATATATCACGTGGGCGTGGACCCGCCCATATGGGTCAAATTTTGGTATTGAGAAAAATTTTTAACTAGAGTGCTGAAATTTTGTGTGTATTCATTTAGTGTCAGATTATGTGAATTTTAAAAAAATGGGCGGAATCGGACCAATGGGCGTGGCCCCGCCCATATAAGCCAAATTTTGAAATTGAAATATTTTCCACAATTCATTAGCGAGAGTTCTGCAAGTTTGTTTAATGTTTCAGGTGACAGTCTACGTGATTGGTGCAAAAATGGGCGGGATCGGCTCAATGGGCGTGGTCCCGCCCACATAGACCAAATTTTGAAATTTCGATATCTTGCACAATTTGCTAGCGGGAGTGCTGCAATGTTGTGTATATGTATCTGGTACGTAATTGGTCAAAAAATGGGCGGGACCGGACCAATGGGCGTGGACCCGCCCATATAAGCCAAATTTTGAAATTGATATATCTTGCACAATTTGTTAGCTAGAGTGTTTTAATGTTGTACATATGTATCTGGTGACAGTACACGTGATTGGTCCAAAAATTAGGGGAATCGGACCAATGGGAGTGGCACCGCCCATATAAGCCAACTTTTGAAATTGAGATATATTGAACAATTTGTTACCGAGAGTGCTGTAATTTCGTGTATATATATCTGGTCGTAGTCTACGTGATTGGTCCAAAAATGAGCGGCATTGAACCAATGGGCGTGGCCACGTCTATATAAGCCAAATTTTGAAATATAAATATCTTGCACAATTTATTATCGAGAGTGCTGCAGTTTTGGGCACATGTATCTGATGACAGTCTACGCGATTCGCCCAAAAATGGACGGGATCAGACCAATGGACGTGACCCCGCCTATAGAAGCCAAATTTTGAAATTGAGACACATATCTTGCACGTTATTGGTCCAAAAAGGGTCGGGATTGGATCAATGGCCGGGGCCCCGCCCATATAAACTAAATTTTAAAATTGAGATGTCTTTCACATTTTTTTAGCGGCAGTTCTGTAATTTTGTGCATATCGACAGTTTATATTCAATATCCTCTATCTTAAAAAACACAATTGTTCAGTAGAGCCAAAAAACCGTTTATATCCCCAATTTTAAAGAAAATTAAAATTGTTTGTTCTACAATGTTTATTACACCTAACTACGTGAACTACTAAATAATATTTTTTTTAATATTTGCATCACGAGAATATTTGCATTTTATGGAACATAGTATTGCTATTCAAAAATTCTTCATGTATAAAAAAAGATAGAGGGTTTTGCATAGTAAAAAAATTTATTTATGAATTCCACAATTGTTTTTAATATATAATTATACATATTATAATAAAAATAATAAATAATAATTACAATGAATTAATGATTATATTTTTATTTAAGTATTATCTATTTCTTGGGGTTCATTTTTGAATCCATATTCAAATTGTCATAGAAAAAATGGTATTCTTGTGGAATCACAGTTTAGATATAAAAATAGTCATAATTTGAAAACTAAAGCTTCGACTAAAAAAATTTAACCAAATTCGGGTTTAGCATACTCTTTTCACCAAAGAACTATCTTTTAGAAGAAAAAAAAAACAAACAAGAAAATAGTCCCAAATTATATGAAGAGATAGAGGGTATTGCATTCAGAAAAAATAAGTGTGTAAGATAGAGAAATTACAAAAATGACCATAAAATCTCAATTTTTGTTTTTTTATTCCCAAATTTGTACCATAGATGCGCCTTATTTTACCAAATATTTTAACATAAAAATCTCATTTTTGCAAAAATTAAAGATAGAGGGTTTTGAATATAAGCTCTCGATATGTATCTGATGATAGCCTACATGAATGGTCTAAAAAGTGGCGGGATCGGATCAAAGGGCGTGACCCCGCCGATATAAACCAAATTTTGAAATTGAGATATCAATTGATTGAGATATCAATTTGTTAGCGATTTGATGTATGCATTTGATGGCAGTCTACGTAATTGGTTCAAAAATGGACGGAATCGAAAATCTGAAGTCTGGGGCAACGAAGTGGACCGGGTCCAGCTAGTCTATATATATAAAAGAGGATGTCTGTTTGTGGGTTTGTTTGTTTGTTTGTTTGTTCCGCATAGACGTCTAAACGGCTGGACCGATCATCCTGAAATTTTCACAGAAAACACATGTGTATGGGGTGCTGAAAATAGGATACTTGCATTTTCGTTATATCAAGTGGGCGTGGACCCGCACATATGGGTCCAATTTTGATATTGAGAAAATTTTTTAGCTAGAGTGCTGAAATTTTGTGGGTATGCATTTAGTGGCAGATTATGTGAATTTTCCAAAAATGGACGGAGTCAGACCCATGGCAGTGGTCCCGCCCATATAAGCCAAATTTTGAAATTGAAATATTTTCCACAATTCATTAGCGAGAGTTCTGCAAGTTTGTGTATATATATCTGGTGGAATTCTACGCGAATGGTCCAAAAAAGGGCGGGATCGGGCAAATGGGCGTGGCTCAGCCCATATAGGCCAAATTATGAAATTGAGATAGCTTGCACAATTTATTAGCGAGAGTGCTGAAATTTTGCGCATATATAGCTGGTAGCAGTCTGCGTAATTGGTTCAAATATGGGCGGCATCGGACCAATGGGCGTGGCCCCGCCTATATAGGTCAAATTTTGAAATTAAAATATTTTATACAATTTGTTAGCGAGAGTGCTGAAATTGTGCGTATATGTATCTGGTGGCATTATGCGCGATTGGTCAAAAAATTGGGCGGGAGCGGAATAATGAGCGTGGCCCCGCGCATTTAGGCCAAATTTTGAAACTGAGATATATTGCACAATTTATTAGCTAGAGTTCTGTAATTTTGTGTGTAAGTATCTGGTGGCATTCTACGCGATTGGTCCAAAAAGGGCGGGATCGGGAAAATGAGCGTGGCCCCGCCAATATAGGCCAAATTTTGAAATTGAGATATCTTGCACAATTTATTAGCGAGAGTGCTCAAATTTTGCCCGTATATGTATTTTGAAATTGAGATATCTTGCACAATTTATAAGCTGTAGTGCTGTAGTTTTTTATATATGTGTCTGGAGGTTGTCTACGTGATTGACACAAAAATTTGCGGAATAAGACCAGTAGATGTACCCCAGCCCGTATAAGCCAATATTTTAAATTGATGTGTCTTGCACTATTTGTTAGTGAGAGTGCTGTAATTTTGTGTATATGTATCTGGTGGCAGTTTAGGTTATTTATAGAAGAATGGACGGGATCGGGAAATGGGCGAGTTCGCACCAATGGGCCTGGCAACCCCAAAGAGGTAAAATTTTGAAATTGAGATATCTAGCACAATTTGTTAGCGAGATTGCTGTAATTTTATATTTATCTGGTGACAGGCTACGTGATTGGTAAATAATTGGAGGGATTGGACCAATGATAGTGACCCCGCCCACATGAGCCATGTTTTGAAATTAATTTGTTTGAGAAATTTGTTTGAGAGATTGCTGAGTTTTGTGTATATGTATTTGGCGGCGGTCTACGTTATTAGTCCAAAAATGGACGGGATCGGAGATCTGAAATCTGGGGCAACGAAGTAGACCGGGTCCAGCTAGTAGTCTATAAAAGAAAGTCATGGCATTTTTTAGCAAATATTGTTTTAAACATGAACGAGACTGAACACCATCTTGAAATTTATAGAGTCTGTTTAGGACAAATGGGGCTACATGACTATATTTTTCTCCGAATTTTAGGTTGGTGTCATAGATGTTCAGGACGCAAACTAAAGTTTCATATGCAAGTGATGCATTCAAAAACTTTAAATTAACCATCATTAATATATTTACTTGAAAGTACAACTCCCGACCTTACAAACGAGCCTTCATTTGTAAAATTCCGTCCACGCGTTTTCTTAATACTTAACTTAAAAAGAAACAGTTTTTCATATATTTTCCCAAATTTTTCAGATTTCAGATGCTTATAAAATCTGAGAAACTAATTTTGGTTTTTTCTCGCCAGCTACAAGATGATTCACTTAATTAGTAAAACGCGTATACAAATTTTTAAGACAATCGGGAATGTCGACCATATATTTTTCGCAAAATGGTTCGGTTTGACATAGAATGAAGGATATGTCAGTGATATTCGGTATATAATTCTATTATATACCCTGCCATTCTTAATCAAATCATTTTCGATCTCCTTCCACGAGATATCCCACACTGCCGCATTATCCCATGTCGACAAAGGAGCGTAACGAGCAGAGGTCGCGGGTCAAGGTCACCAACCAAAGGCATTTTGATTGCATTCATTCAGACCCTTAACATGAAAATGTCCAAAGATAATATTGATAAGTCGCATATGCCCTTACACCTTCAACCACAGATTCAACACTCCGAATGCTTCTGCAATACAGCTTAATTATATATATTGGTATTTTCCAAAAATGTGCTTTATATTCTAATATACGTGGTTTTGTTACAAACTAAATGCAAGAATTGATATGCTCTCCATCCTATGGGTAGTGTCGAAAAAATCCCCCGTTATCAGTAAATACGTCGCAAGCATCACCAATACAATTTCTCAAATACTTATACGTATTTAAATAAATTATTCTTACTAAATATCTACCAGTTGCGATTTTAAAAGCGTGGCGAAGAGATTCGATTTTGTTCTGTGTTCGATTTTAAATCCAGTGAAAATGGGCCGCCTATCAATTTGTTCAACTGTTCTTTGTGTTGTTTTGTTCTGCTTCGCAGTGGAGGTAAAATCTGATGAAAGAGATCATAAGGCACTGGAGCAACATTATAACAATGTATTATATCTAAGAGAAGATGTAGAAAAGTTCCCCACCAAAACCGAGGTATTATTGAAGAAGTAAGTTTAAAAAATCGACTTTGTCGAATTTTTATATTAAAAAATATTTTCTTTTCATTTCACGTTACAGATCAAAAAACCAGATGCAACTTCTGGAGGATTTGCAGCCCAAAAATGCCCCAAACTCAGCCACCAATGGCATCTGTGAACGCATATCGCAATTTTTCGTTGCAACCAATCGCAAGCATCGCTCATTCGAAGATCGCGTTGTCACCAAATTGGATGAGATGCAAGATGAGCAATTGGCAATTGTACAGAAAATTTTGAGTAAAAAAAATTGTTCAAATGCTTCTACAGTGGCGGAAGATATACCTGAGACTTTAACTGAAGTCGTGGAGAAAATTGAAAAATTCGAAAATAAATTGAAAAATTTTGCCCAACTACAAAATGAATTGGACTCACAAAGCACTGAACAATTGCAACTTTTGCAGGAGATCAGTGGGAAACTGGCTAAGCATCAGGGAAAATTCGAGAATATCGAAAAACAAGTAACTGCAGTGATAGAACACCAAAAGGATGTCAGTGTTAAGGGCTCAAAAAAACATGCTTTACCAATGAATATTGTAATGGGAATGATACAAAATAATAATAAGAAAACCAAATAATTTGTTGAAAAAATTTTTGATTATAAATATAAAATTTTAGAGAATAATGTACTTCTACGTAAAATCTAGGGGAGTTTGAACTTTTGGGGAAAAATTCGGCGGTTATATACGAGAACATATTAAAAATAAGTAAGAAATTTCCAGTCGAATAAAGTTTACACATACGTTGTGAGAAATTGAATATGGTACTTGTTCTTTGTATGCGAGTAGACAAATCTGGGGTAAAATTTGTTTCAGGCCTTATCAGATTATAGCCGTTGGAGAAGCAATCTGAAATACAAAGTTTAAAGATATTGAGATGATTGCTACGGAAGTTATGGGAAATTGATTAACAAATACGTTAAGTTTGCGCTGAACAATAAATTTTTAAAAAAAAAGTCGAGAAGCTTATATTGTGAACTGGCTACATTTTCTTTGTATTTTTTCCGCTCTATGAAGACATGGCCACTACTTTCCACTGCTGATAAATATCTTCGCTTGCTGTATGAGGTCAACAGTCTCAGAGTCCCGTGAGGCCAACAATGGGGACTAACGCGGTTGCGAAAAACTGACTAGAGGTTATATTCTCGTACCACATGTGGCAGGCGTTCTGGGGTGCTTTTAACGCCTGACCTTGCCTCTTGGGGCATTATCGGATCTAGCCTTAAAGTATATATGGTTGCCGTTAACCGAGTTTGAGATGAATAGGCAGAGATAGAATTCGGTGAAGTGTATGTACGCCCTTACAGCTCAGTCTTTGAATTGGTACCTCTGGACTAAATCTCGGATTACCTGTAACAAGCTAGCACATCCTAAGAGAATTCCTTGACAATTTCAAATGGGCCCTAGACGAAGCTGCTGCTATGAGCTATGAAATTAAAAATTTTTATAGTAAGCTATATCTCGAAATCAATGAAATAAATTCGAAAAAGTAAGAAACATTTTGAAAACACTGTAGTACCACTAGGACGTAAAGGAAAACATAAGTTATCCGTAGCCCCTCCCATTGAACTAATTTCATTGCTTTAAAAAGCTCAAAAGTTGGCGGATTCCAACATCAGCCAAGTCAGTTTAATCCTCAAAGAAGTAAGAGACCAAGGTTGTCAGCCGTCTTCTAGAGAGAGCGGGGCACAAACCCAGCAGGAGTTTTCTCGATTCCTCCTCTTCTTCGTCTCCACAGCTTCTGCAAAAGTTATTATTCAAGACTTTCATTTCTCTGCGTAAAGTCGAATAAGACAGTGACCCGTTAAGCTCTGGTTAAGAAAGAGCAGAATTATTTCCCTTTTTTTGGAATTTCTCCCACTGTGCAGTGATACATATAACAGCTATTCGCTGAACCTTGTTTAGTATTGCAGAGAAGGTGGATTTCTGCAGAGCTGCCACAAATGACTGACTACTGCCAATAAGCTATACGCGGCTTCAGACCCCAGCGTTTTCCTATTGCCATTTTACAGCTATTTATCCAGAAATTCTCTCTAACAGCTATTGCCACGAGAGATTCCATAGCAGAGGAGACAGAACAACCTCTTGGGGCGTTCCCCTGCTGACAAATCTATGGAGGTCAGTTGACCATAAACTAGCTGAAATATGTCTCTTAATTAGAAGGTTATGAATGAATCTACGTATACTGCTGTCAACCCCCAGGGTTTCTTAAGCCGTAATTATTTCGGCTTGATTTATATTATTGAAGTACCATAGTATAATTCTTAACATACAGGAATCCTTCAATAAAGCTGACTAGATCATGCAGGGCGGTTTCGGTGAACTTACCCTTGCTGTAGGCATGCTGTTGAGTGGACAGTAGCCTGTGATCAAGATCAGTCCTACGGTAAATATCTATTAATCTCTACAGTGAAATCGATCCAGGATTTATTTTAAGCATTTCTCAACCCTTTTTTGTACCACTTGATTTCTTTCTTTTATGTGTCCCAGTCCTGTGGGACTCTTGTGGCCGTTGCCCTATTGAATAGCTTCCTACAGCACTACCTCAGCATAAGTAATTGAGACGACCACAATTGCGGTCGATGTTTGCCCGTTGGCTTCTCTTTGAGACATGCGGCTTCCAACGAGTCGTTAAGAGTTGCAGTGACCAGACAATGAAGCCGACCGAAATTTTCGGCGGCGGCGGCGCATGGCAAAATATCGATAGGCGGCGGCGGCTGAGCCGATCAATTTTCAACAATCGGCTGAGCCGGTAAATTTTCCACAATCGAAAGCGCACGAATACGAATTTAATTCTCCTGCAAAAGTGGCTTTTTTTTGATATTTAGCGTTAGAGGAAAAAACTTAAAATTAACACAAAGTTATGGAAGTTTGATATAATATTGAAAATCGGTTTAATAAATCTTCAATGGTTGATACATTTGTTATTAAGTTGACAATCCTTGGCCAAAAGGAATTGGGTCGTTCCGGAGTTTTGATCCGAAGGTTTTGGGCCTCAGTATTTTTAAAAGTTATGGACGAAATACTAGGATTGGTATCTTAATTTTGGCGCTTTTCTACAATTTCTGCACATATGAATTTTAAACGCCCTTTCGAATATTCTGTGAAAATTTGAAAAAAATCGAGGGAAACAATTTTTTTGGAACTCAAACTTTTTTAAACGTAGACTTTGAAAAAATCGGTTCAGCTGTAATTTTCGTTTTTTAATAAAAGATTGCCATATCTTATATTAACATTAGCAACTTTTTATAAACTTTGTACGCTACGCTTTGTACTTAACTCTAAATATTGCAAATTCCGAACCTAAGGTATCACTTAGTAGTAGCTTTCTACATTTTCATGGTTGCAAAAATAAAATCTTTTTGACTCACCAAATAAAATTCGGCGGCTGAGTTTCAGCCGATATGAGCCGCTAAAATCGGCGGCGGCGCCGGCTTGTAAAAAATCATCGGCGATGGCGCGCCGCCGGTTTGCGCCGCGTCGGCTTCATAGCCTGGCAGTGACTCGTTTCACCGTTTCTTCTATATCCCGGATAGTTTTCGTTTCAGGACTTTTTGGAAGAGACCTGCTGAATATATATATTTTCAATCGTATGTTAATAAATTGCACATATCCTAATGTTTTGAAAATTCAAGTTCATTGGTACCACACCAATTCCCAAGGAACCTAATTTAAACACAGTAGACAAATACAGACCAATCGCTGTTTTGCCTTTATTTAATAATATTTTTGAAAAAAATGTCCATAATTAAATTTGTACATATTTGGAGAGTAACAACCAGCTTAGAAATTTTCAATTTGGGTTTAGGAAAGGCTATGGAACTGAAGAAGCTGCTATATATGTGCCCAGTAAACAATTATTTACGACGCGTCGGACGTCGGCAAATTCTCGTAAGTTTCATTAGACAATCAGCCGAATTGTCTAAATTTCCTTTAGACATTTAAACGCTTTTCTGTACAATATCGGTCAGACAATTCTGCACATTCTCTAAAATTCCATACGAGATTTACACGACATTTCTGCACATTCTCGGAGGGGATTTCTTGTTTATTTTTCTTAATCGAGAAATATGCGACGTTTCTGCACATTCTCGAAAGGGATTTTATGTTTTTTTCTTGACCGAGCATTATTCGACGTTTCTGCACATTATCTAATGTGTTTATTGTTTTTTTTTCATGATCGAGAATTATACGTCGTTTCTGCACATTCTCGAATGGTGTTTTTTCTTTTCGAAACGGAATTTTTGTCTTGTTTTATTTCAGTAACCATGTGCCAACAATTCAATTCCCGCAACATAGCTAACTGTTACTTTTCATGGAATAGCAAGAACTGGTTCTTGTTGTTTTGCATACATTCTTTTGTTTGTTTTCTTACATCACCTCTCATTTTCAATTGTGCCACAAAACAATTAACATGTCGCGGATAAGCATTTATTTATATTTATTTATTTATTATTATATATTTTAGCATTAGTCAGAAACCGGTCGGACAAATTAGACCAAATTCGGATGTTTGGTTAGACTTCTTTCCGAAATTGGGCCGACAAATCGGACAGATGGTCAGAAAAATGTAGGAGAAGTCAGACCAAATTCGGATGTTTTGTTCGACTTCCTTCCGAAATAGGTCCGAAAAATCGGAAAGATAGTCAGAAAAATGTCGGAGAAGTCGGACCAAATTCGGATGTTTGGTTAGACATCTTTCCGAAATTGGTCCGACAAATCGGACAAATTTCCAGAAACCGGTCGGACCATTTTCGACTATTTTATTAGACTTAAGGCTGACTTAACTGAAACTAGTCGAAAAATCCTTCCGAATTTCCCTCCGATTTTTCTTCAGATTTCTGACAGAGATGTGTCCGACAACTCTGCACAATCAACCGAATTTCCCAAGACAAAAGTTACCGAAGTCGTGTCAACCGCTCACATGGTTTTCTGAACAATTTCGAAACAAAGTCGGCATCAGAATCGGCTACTTGTGCAGAGTTTCTGACCGACTTCGGACCGAATTCGGAAGAAATTGTTTGCTGGGTGGTTAATCGTATTTGTATGTAAGGTTCGCACTAAAAAATACCAAAGTATCGATCATATCAAGACGGCGCTTCGCCGGGAATGGGCCAAAATACCGCAGAGCCACTTTCGTGCAGCGTGTGATGGCTTTGTCGGCCTTTTAAAGGCCATAATTCGTGCCAAAGGTGGCCAATTCGAACAAATCTAAACTGTTTCTAAAATTTTATGTTATATCCGACATTTTTGCTTTTGAACAATAAAATTTAAAAAAAAAAAAATAAAAAAATATAGCGCTTTACCTTGTTGCATTACATATCAGCCACTCTGTATATACATATAGCTGGAACCGGTCCACTTCGTTGCCCCAGATTTAGATTTCCGATTCCGTCCATTTTTGAGCCAATCACGAATACTTCCACCAAAAACATCTCCATAAAATAAGAGCACTCTCGCAAAAAAATTTTGAAGATATCTCAATTTCACGCCCATTGATCCGATTCCTCCCAGTTTTGGACCAATCATGTAGACTACCACCAGATACATATGCACAAAATTACAGCACCCTCGCTAACAAATTGTGCAAGATATCTTAATTTTAAGATTTGGCTTATATGGGCCGGGCCACGCCCTTTAGTCCGCTTCCGCCCATTTTTGGAACAATCACGTAGACTGCCACCAGATAGTACAAAATTACAGCACTCTCGCTAACAAATTGTGCAAGATATCTTAATTTCAAAATTTGGCTAATATGGGCGGGGCCACGCCCTTTGGTCCGATCCCGGCTATTTTTGGAACAATCACGTAGACAACCACCAGATACATATGCACAAAATTACAGCACTCTCTCTCTAACATACTGTGAAAAATATCTAAAATTCAAAATTTGACTTATATGGGCGGTGCCACGCCCATTGATCCGCTTCCGCCCATTTTTGGACCAATCACGTAGACTGCCACCAGATACATATGTACAAAATTACAGCACTCTCGCTAACAAATTGTGCAAGATATCTCAATTTTAAAAATTGTCTTATGTGGGCGGGGCCACGCCCACTTGATATATCGAAAATTCAAGTACCCTATTTTCACTATGCCCCACACATGTACATTCTGTGTAAATTTCAAGAAGATCGGTCCAGCCGTTTAAACGTCTATACGGTACAAACAAACCAACACACAAACAAACAAACACACATTCTTCTTCATATATATAGATGTAATTACTATAAAGCATTGAATACATTAAAGTTTATAAAAAATTAAAAAAATAAAAATATTAAAGTCGTTCTATATCTCCATTCAACCATGGTTCCTGGATTCGGACCAGGTCAGCCCCTCCTTGCACCTGGAAGTTTGATGCTGCCTTGGAGTGTTGGAGGAACCGGACTCCTCGACACAATCAAGCATATCGTTATGGGTGAAACGCAAGTCCCCGCCTGATGCTGCTGATACTTGCGAAGAGGGAGGTTCTTCATTACACCTTAAGTCGGATTTTCCTGAATCCATATGGAGGTGGATTTGGCATTCACACTGAACAAAAATTTCATAAAATTAAAGAATGGCTCCAAAGACGTCATTAGTTTTTTTTGTGCTTATAATATAGACAATTTCATTAATATTAAGTAATTTACCTAATTTTATGTAAATTTTCTTAATTTGAAGTACAAATATACTTATTTTGAAGACTAAGGACGTCTTTGGAGCATTTCTTTAATTTTATGATAATTTTTTTTCAGTGCAGTATAAATACAGCGTGCCTCCGATGCCCATCCTCATTATACAATCGACGTTGCAGTTCCCAGTTGGAAGCCTGGGATTGCAAACCTCCACCATCTTAGTTACAGATTCCACATCGGCTGGCATAGCCGGAATCCATGCATGCCCTGGGCCGAGACGGGATGGTGTCCTTGTTGACAACATCCAGCGCTCAGATTTTTACCAATTTTCGTCAAAGCGCAGCGATAGCACTCAATAAGAGTGCATTTTACTAAATAGTATTAGTTTTATGCGGCCCTGATACCAGACTGCGTCGACACAATCGGAAGCCGGACCCAGCAGCAACTTAAGAATATAGAGGAAAACTGGGCACATTGCGTACTCTATCTCACTCCACTTGCTCATGAGAGTCACGGGTATGCCTTAGAATAAGTCATTGGATTGCATGGCTTGTTTCCAAGCCACGGTTTAGATCCTCGTGTATTGTCGTAGTCGCCGTCGTATTTGTTGTTGTTGTTGTATCGTTATCAGTTCTAGTATTCATATTCGCATCGGTTGGTTGTTGTAGTTCGTCCAGTTTTGTTAGTTTAAAGAGATTCACATAGCTCCCACCAGTTTGAGGGTAGGGTAGGTCCAGCACGACATAGGGTGGCACAACACCTATTACTTGCTGAGGCGCCCAGGTATCAACAATGCAGTCGATTAACCCCGGACTGTAAATCATACACCTATGTGCAAGAGGTCGCATTACACGCCGGTGTTAGAGGAGTTTTTAAGTAATTTGGCAACACTTAGGGTGCACTACGTGGAGGCGATCTTCAATACATAGATACATGGAAGCGATCTACAATATTTATATGTCTGTGTTCCTGGGTGTATGTCTGGTGGCTGGTGCGCATGATAACTCTCGATAGGAGTAACCGATTGACTTCTAATTTGGTATGCAGTAATATTTTTCTCTATCTCCGGCTAAGTTCGAAGATGGGTCATATTGATCCACTCCTTCTAGTACCTCCCCCCCAAAGGGTTAAAATGTGGTGAAATATTGATTCCTTAATAACATATATACTTCTTATTCAAATCTTCTGAAATTCAACACATATGATTAGTTTATTAGTCGCTATCACCTTGAGAAAAATGGGTGAATTTGCCACGCCCCTTTGGTACAAATGCACACACAAATGCACAATTTTGCACCTAAAGTTAACAGCTTATGACTTTAATACAAGTGCATAAAAATCCTTGAAATTTTGTACAGTATAATGTTTTATAGTGCCTATTGTCTGGTAAAAAAATGGGCGTTATTGTACAGCCTCTTTTGGTACCTTCCACACGAATGGACCGTTTTGTACCAAAAAATTACAGCTTATAATTTTAAAACCAGTGCATACAAATACTTCAAATGTTGTAAAGTGGAATGCTGTTATAGTACCTACAGTCCTTTGACAAATGGACACGACCCTTTGGGTATCTCCCACACAAAGGTAGTGTGAGTACCAATGCACGGAATTAGCGCAAAACGTTACACAGTGTAAAGCTTTTAAAGTACCTATAGTCCTGTGATAAGTGGGCGTTAAAACCACGGCCCTTTTTGTACCTCCCACACAAAATGACCAAATCATACCAAAATTGCATAGCTTATAACGTTAATATATTAGTGCACATAAACGATTATAATTTGGCACAGTGCAATGTATTTAAAGTATCTACTGTTCAGCGGAAAATAAATGTATTTGTTAAACCCCTTCTGGTACCTCCCGCACGAGTTAACAGATTAATTCGTGTAGTACTATATATATCACATTACTCACAAATTGAGGGTATACGAGTACCTTGGTCGGTTTACCCGACTGAAACTTTTTTACTTGTTTATACGAATTTTAAAAGTAGGCCTCATTTTCTCCAATCGTAAATCTAGAATATTAAAATGGTGTTGCAAGTTTAACTGCAAACGAAATTTGTAGCTCGATTTTTAGGATAGCAGATACAGTTTAAAATCCAAAAATCTCATTTGTCGTCATTTTTCGAAATAATTTTGGGAATTGTGGGATTGACTTTTGCAAATACATTGATTGCTTTCTATTAGTGATATTAAGACCTACAAAGTACAAAATATTTCATTGAAATATGTTAGTTTTTAAATATTTTATGGCGTTATTACATTTCTGTCTGCATTTGAAAATTGATATTTAAATTTTCCTGACCCTGTCCTAGCATTTTGTCAATATCAGTGCAGAATATAATCCGATTTCATCAACTTTTCTGAATTGACAACAAAATTTGCTATACGGACGAAGCCCTGTAGCTCTGTCCCTGCATAGCATACCCAAATTTAGAACATAACTTTTCTTATACCTATTCTACAAGCATGCCAAGTTTTGTCAATTGTCTGGTTATTATTATAAATACCACAGTGTGGTGTATGGTAGGTACGAGTATACTTGTGATGAATACATTTGAAAAACCTGTAAGGAAAGGCTAAAGTCGGGCGGTGCCGACTATATAATACCCTACACCACTCTCGTAATATTGAATAACTCTGATATATAAATTTAGTAATTCATGTATAAATTGTTTACATAAATCTACTTTTGGGACATTTTATACTTAAATAATACCCTGTACCACAGTGTGGTGTAGGGTATGAAAACGATTGGATCTAAAGAGCCAAATCGGATGAAACATATATATGGGAGCTATAGCTAAATCTTTACCGATTTTCTTAAAATTCGGCAATGTTGGTTCATGAATCAAGAAACTCTACCATTCTAAATTTCAAAACGATTGGATGTAAAATACAGCTTCTACAGGACTAAAGGGCCAAATCGGACGAAACATGTATATGGGAGCTATAGCTAAATCTTAACCGATTTTCTTCAAATTCGGTAGTGTTGGTTCATGGATCAAAAAACTCTACCATTCTAAATTTCAAAACGATTGGATGTAAAATACAGCTTCTTCAGGACTAAAGAGCAAAATCGGACGAAACATATATATGGGAGCTATAGCTAAATCTTAACCGATTTTCTTCAAATTCGGCAAAGTTGGTTCATGGATCAAGAAACTCTACCATTCTAAATTTCAAAACGATTGGATGTAAAATACAGCTTTTATAGGACTAAATGGCCAAATCGGACGAAACATATATATGGGAGCTATAGCTAAATCTTAACCGATTTTCTTCAAATTCGGTAGTGTTGGTTCATAGATCAAGAAACTCTACCATCCTAAATTTCAAAATGATTGGATGTAAAATACAGCTTCTACAGGACTAAAGGGCCAAATCGGACGAAACATGTATATGAGAGCTATAGCTAAATCTTAACCGATTTTCTTCAAATTCGGTAGTGTTGGTTCATGGATCAATAAACTATACCATTCTAAATTTCAAAACGATTGGATGTAAAATACAGCTTCTTCAGGACTAAAGAGCAAAATCGGACGAAACATATATATTGGAGCTATAGCTAAATCTTAACCGATTTTCTTCAAATTTGGCAGTGTTGGTTCACGGATCAAGAAACTCTACCATTCTAAATTTCAAAACGATCGGATGTAAAATACAGCTTCTATAGGACTAAAGGGCCAAATCGGACGAAAGATGTATATGGGAGCTATATCTAAATCTGAACCGATTTCAACCAAATTCAATAGCGATCTTAACAGCCGCAAAATACTCTAAACTGCAAAATTTCAGAACGATCGGAGTGAAATTGCGACCTGTAGTCGACGAACAACTTCACATGGACAGACGGACGGACGGACGGACGGACATCGTTAAATCGACTCAGCTAGTGATTCTGAGTCGATCTACCGATCGATACTTTAAGGTGGGTCTAGCTGTGTTATTTTCAGGTGTTACAGACATCTGCCGTGAAACAAACTTATAATACCCTGTACCACAGTGTGGTGTAGGGTATAATAATCACTTTTATTCTGCTTGTATTTTATGTAATCAATATTTCACTGTGTCCATAAAAAACATTTTTTTTCTACGATGCGCACAGAAAAGTCCCCCTTATCAGCAGACAAACAACTGCTCGGTCATTTCGAATTGAATTGAAATGGGAGGCATTTAATTGTGAAACCATTTTAATAAATCTTCAACAGTTCTGATTTGAAGATCGTCTTGAAGAGATTAAAGTTTTAACGACGCAACAATTTTGCAAATTTCGAAAAATGTTTCGTCAATTTTCTTGGTACTGGGCTGTGTCGGCTTGTGTTCTTCTCTTTTTCTGTTCTATGGTAACGGCTGAGGAATCCGTGAGAGACGCAATGGAAAAATGGGATGAACACCAACGTGATGTCTTCTTGCTGAGAGAAACTGTAGATCAATTGGGTACTGATCTTGGTGAACTGGTCACATTGTAAGTGTTAAAAGATATACATATGAAGTTACGCACACGTTTAAGTACCATGGTCAACACAGGCATATTCGCTGAACATAATGTCGTGGTTGCTTGCAGCTATAATTACTTTGTTACAGTAATCATGATCATGGTTGCGGTGCCATGGTATGATCACAACTAATGCAGTGTTCATAGTCCTTATCTAAGTGTGTGTGGGTATAGAATAGGATGTGATTTTCTTCAATCTTTTTATCATTCCCAGATCCAATAAGCAACTTACTTTGATAAAATCATTGAAACCCGATAATGAATTGCAACAATCTGCGGAGGAGGGCGATGTCTGTGAACGCATTTCCAGCTCATTCAACAGCACTCAGCGCAAATACAACTATGTCGAAGAGCGTATTGTTAGCAAACTGGATGAAATTAATGAGGAACAAACCATGAATCTTAAAAGAATTTTGGATAAACGTAGCTGCCACTCAGCTGCCCCCACAGTGGATTTAGCTCCTGAGTCTTTCAACGAAATCATTGAGAAAATTGGCGGTTTTGAAAAACAATTGAACCAATATGAAACACAACAAAAGACTATACAAACGCGCAACGAAGAACAATTGAAGATTTTGCGAGAAATTAACGCAGTTCTCACGTCGCATCAGGAGAAATTTGATAATATCGAATTGCAATTACCGAATTTGATGAAGACCTCTAAGGGCGCAAGTGGCTCACAAAATAGTAGCTTGCCTATGAATCTTGTAGTGGGAATGCTACAAAATCCGAATAAAGGAAAAACAAATTAATTTTTCACTAATAAATCTATTATTGAAAAAAAAACTAATAAAAGGTTGTTATTTCATTAACATTTCACAAAATTGTTACCATATGTGTGAGAGGTACTAGAAAGGGCGTGGCAATAACGCCCACATTGTACTGGACTAAAGGTCCTATAAAAACATTACGCTGCAAAAATTTTCAAGTATTTGTATGCGCTGGTATTTATGTTATACGATGTGAACTTTTTGTACAAATTGGTCCCTTTGTATGAGAGGTACAAAAAGGGGCGTGGAATTTTCGCATATTTTTG
Source organism: Eudasyphora cyanicolor (assembly GCA_963930755.1). Lineage (NCBI taxonomy): Eukaryota > Metazoa > Arthropoda > Insecta > Diptera > Muscidae > Eudasyphora > Eudasyphora cyanicolor. The sequence goes on from OZ005735.1 coordinate 56,464,930, forward strand.
TTTAGCTTACATAGACGGTAAAATGATTACTATGTATGAAATTTTACAGGATACCCATGAGTAGTATTGAAGTTATAAGAGCTTTAACATGTCACAAAATTTTAACCATTTTTGGGGGAGGTACCACAAAGGGAATGCCGATATGGTTGTACATCAAACATAAACTGGGTTTGAATAAAATATTATAACGCACGAAATTTTAAGTCATTCGGTCACGCCTTTTCTGAGTTACCGTTAGCTCCATTAGAAATTTAGTATAACGGTGTATTTTAAAGTTATAATATTCAGACACATGATGCCATTGATCTTAAGTAAACAATTTCCCTCTAAAATAAAATAAATCATGGTGGCGCTTACATCATTTGGGGGCTAAGGCTCGATATGTTCCTCCCGATTTGGCATCAAAGCGCTATAGATGTTGTATTTTATATCTGATCATAACGAAATTTAGTAGAAAGAGGATTCTTAAGCCAGGAAGGAATACTGCCAAATTTGCGGAAAATCTTTTGAGATTTAGAGATTCCCGATTTGACATGTTAGCGTTGTTGAAACTGTATTTTATCAGCAAGACCATCGCCAAAAAGACGTTTCTTATTACATGAATGAACACTGCCAAATTTGGGGAAAATCCGTTCAGATTTAGATATAGCACCCATATATTTATATGTTCCCCCGATTTGGTATCAAAGCGCTGAAGAAGTTGTAATTTACTTCCGATCATTACAAAATTTGGCAGAAAGAAGTGTCTTATTTTAGAATCGAATACTGCTAAATTTTGGGGAAATCTGTTCAGATTTACATATAACCGATGGCTCGATGGCTTATATCCAAATGGTGCTATATTAAGATTTTGATGCCAAATGCTTCTGCTTCACATGATTGACCTACGGTGTAAATTTTAAATCGAAAGCAAGCGTTAAGTTCGGCCTTACCGAATCTTATATATGTACACTCCACTCATCCCATTCATCGTGGTGATGAATGGGATTCGTCGTGGTGATGAATTCGATTCATCGTAGGGATGAAAAGTGATCATCCTGAGGACGAAAGTTTTTGGAAACAGAGGTTCGTCATGGTGACGAACAAATTCATCAAGAGGATTATTCCATACGTTAGCTGACTTTTGACGAATAAATAATCGTGATGATGTACAAATTCGTCGTCATGACGACGCTTTTTCTGTCAGTGTAGAGGGAACGTTGTATGGGGGATATATAGCATAACATGGACCTTGGCTACCGTTTTTCGTGTGAAGGTTTCCGGGTATAACTACTTAAAACCCAGTTAACAATTTTTAGTCCAATCAGTTGACATTTGTGATCTCTATGTCGTTAAGTAGTCAAATCGCACAGATGCTATATATGGGGGCTATATCAAAATAGGGAACGATATTGCCCATTTTCAATCCCAATTTACCTGGAGCTATAAGCAGTATCTATACCAAATTTCAGCCACCTAGCTCAAGTATTATAGATGCATCGTGATAACAACAGACGGACATGGTTAAATCTTCTTAGAATTTTAAGACGATTAAGAATATATATAATTTATGGGGTCTCAGATCAATATTTAGAGGTGTTACAAATGGTGGAAGGTATAAAACGAACGAAAATTCTTAGAATTTTAAGACGATTAAGAATATATATAATTTATGGGGTCTCAGATCAATATTTAGAGGTGTTACAAATGGTGGAAGGTATAAAACGAACGCTGCAACAATTAGCCAAATTTTAAGCCGGAAATTCTTTAGCCACGCTCTTCACCTGCAAAATTTGATATTTATGGCTTAAAATAGCATATTTGAGAGCTATATCTACAATGGGACTAAAACAAAATAAAATGTTTTTTTTTTTATAAAATTTATTGAGATGAATTCGAGCCCTAACAGCCAAAAAGACGTAAGCGCCACCATGATTTACTTTTAATTTTTTGAGGGAAATCGTTTACTTATGACAAATGAAATCATGTATCCGAAATTTATAGCTGTAAAATGTACCGTTATAATAAGTTTCACAGTTATATAAACAGATGTATGCATTACATATGCATTTAAACAAAAACTAATCGCAAAAGAAACAGTCTCCTCTATATTTTTGTGAGTGGCGCTTACGTCTTTTTGGCGGTTACGGCTCGAATTCTTGGAAAATAGATTACAAACTGCAAAGTTTCAGCTAAATTTCGTAGAAAATATGGTGTTTATGGCTTAAGTAAGCCTTGTTGGGAGCGACATCTATAAGTGGATTATAACAAAATATGAACTGATTTAAAAACTTTTTACTGTCATCAATTCTTGTCTGAATTAAATACAAACTGCAAATATTCAGTTAAAATGCTTAGCAAATGTGGTATTTATGGCTTTAATACGTATATTTTTAAGCGACCTCTATAGGGTGACTATAACCAAATATGAACCGATTTGTAAAGTTTTTGCTGTGATGAATTCTTGTCAAAATATAATACAAACTGAAAAGTGTCTGCTAAATTGCTTTGAAAATGTTGTATCTATGGCTAAAACACCTTTTTTGGAGCGACCTCTATAGGAGAGCTATATAAAAGGTTTAGGTTTAGGTTTAGGTTAGGGTGGCAGCCGTATTTTTTTTTTACATGCTCACATAGACCAGTTTAGGTCCCTAGTGTTACCACGGGCTGAAATGCCCCTCATCGAAACCAACCTGTTTGATATATAAATTTATCGATAGTACGAATATCAGTACTAGAAAGATCTGTTAGGCTGCCTAAAAAGGCCGACCCCAGTATGTCCAATCGTCGTTTACTCAAAGCGGGACAGTCGCAAAGCAAGTGATCAATGCTCTCCACTTCTTCCTCATCTCCACAGCTTCGGCAGAAGTCATTGGAATCAATACCCAATCTTTTGGCGTGTTCGCCGATCAAGCAGTGTCCCGTCAGAACCTGTACTAACGTAGACAATCGTTTCCTCTCTAGTGCGAGAAGATATTTTGACCTTCTCAGGTCATACCTTGGCCAGATTTGTCTAGCTACCCTGCAGGTGCCGATTTCTGTCCATCTTTCGTTGGACTGCCTCTTGCCTAAGCCAAAGCTTGCACGTGGATAGTGGCGCACCAATATATGCAAATTCTTCGAGAATTTGTAATGTCGTCCCTTTCCTAGCAAGTTCAAAGGCTTTGCAGTTCCCCGGGATATCCCTATGCCCAGGCACCCATATGAGGTGTATATTAAACTGCTCAGCCATCTCGTTAAGAGATCTCCGGCAGTCGAGGGTTGTTTGTGAATTTAGGGATGTTGTCCCCAGAGAATTGATGGCAGCCTGGCTGTCCGAGTAAATTACAACGCCAGTGTTGGTTACTATGTTGCGACTCAGCCACTTGGCTACTTCCCATATTGCTATTATTTAGGCTTGATAGACACTGCAGGTATCTGGTAGTCTGTCAGCTATATCCAAACTAAGTTCTGCACAGTGTACTCCAAAGCCAACCTTTTTATCAAGCTTGGAACCATCCGTGTAAAAGTGGAGATGGTTTCTATTACCTGGTATTCTTCTAAACCATTCATCTCTGGCGGGAATCATACTGATGTAATTTCCCTCGAAAGTGTACACAGTTGGTATATAGTCCACTCAGTCGGTTACCATAGCACTACACTTTGATATCCTCATGTGACCGTAGTTTTTGTACCTCCACATTGATAGGCAGTTTAATCTTATTGCCGCTTTGGTTGCAACTTCTCTCGCCACAATATTAATCGGCAGTATATGGAGTAGGGCTTGTAGAGACTCGGTCGCTGTAGTCCTTAAGGCTCCGCTTATGCTCCGGCAGGCTGTTCTCTGAAATTTTGTTTTAGTAGGTTGGTGATGGTTAGTTTGTCAGTTGCCGTCCACCATACCACAATACCGTATAGCGGTATAGGATGAACTATGATATATATATCCAGTGCACGATTTTAGAAGAGAGGCCCCACCGCGACCCTACAGCTTTTTTGCAGGAATATAAGGCGACTTTGGCCTTCCTTACACGTTCCAATACGTTAAGTCTAAATAACAGTTTCCTATCTAGAATTATTCCTAAAAATTTTGCACTTTCAGAAAAGACTAGATCTGTTCCGTTTATCCGAGGTGGAGGGTCCACATGTGGGACTTTATTCATCCTAGTAAAGAGAACCAATTCTGTCTTGTTTGGGTTTAAGTCCAAACCGCTGCTTCTGGCCCATCTAGCCAATTTGTTGAGAGCCACCTGTAGAATGTCTCGGAGGACGTTTTCGAATTTGCCACTCACTGCGATTGCAACGTCGTCCGCATATGCCACGACCTTGCAGCCACAACGTTCTAGATCTAGCAGGATTTCATTCACCGCTAGGTTCCAAATTAGTGGAGACAGTACTCCTCCTTGCGGGGTCCCTCTGTTTACATACCTTGTTAGAGTTGTGGACCCTAGACATGCTGTTATGCGTCTTCTGGTGAGCAGACTTTGAATTAGTCTAATCAAACTATTGTTAACTTTTAGATGTGAGAGTGCCGCAATTACCGCATCTGAGTGAATGTTGTTAAAAGCCCCTTCTATATCAAGAAATGCCACCATGGTGAATTCCTTGAAATGCAGGGACGATTCGATAGTGCTCACAAGTTCGTGCAGGGCTGATTCTGTAGACTTGCCCTTATTGTAGGCATGTTGGTTCCCCGACAGGAGTTTTGTATCCAGGTTTTCCCTAATGAAATGATCTAAAAGTCTTTCCAGACCTTTCAATAGGAAGGAGGATAGGCTAATTGGTCTGAAGTATTTTGGCCTAGTGTGTGATATCTTTCCCGCTTTAGGTATGAATACCACTTTGGTATCCCTCCACCGATTAGGGACGTATGAAAGCCTGATACAGCCTACATAAATTTTCTCCAGCCAGGGGATAATGTACTTTAACATTTTCTGCATTTCTGCTGGAGTGATGCCATCTGGTCCAGGTGACTTGAAGGGCTCAAAGCTGTAAATAGCCCAGCTTATTCTGGATCTCTCAGTCAAGAAGCTAGCGACGCTCGCAGTCCACTCGCACTCTTGTTGGTCCTGCTGATCCTCGGGTTCTGTTACAGAGTTGCCCGGGAAATGTGTGTCGAGCAGTACATTGAGCGACTGCTCGCTGTTTTTGGTCCAGTTATTTCCCTCATCCTGTAAATATCCCACTGTACAGGGTGAAGCAGATAATATCTTCCTCAGCCTAGCGGCGTCGGAGACCTTTTCCACTTCACCACAGAAGGTATACCAAGAGCGCCTTTGCGCCTTTCTAAGCTCCTTCTTATAGATCTTGAGTTGCTCTTTATAGGCATCCCAATCATTAGCGACCCCAGTAGATTTAGCCTTATTGAATAGCTTGTTGCAGGTCTTTTTCATAGCCGTTAGCTCAGAAGTCCACCATTGGGGTTTAGTTTTACCCTCGTACCTTGTTTTCGGACAGGCTTCTTCAAGGGAACTATTGAATGATGTGGTGATATGATCGACCAGATTATCCAGACCGGCTTTGTCATTCGGTTCGTACAGAAGTTTAGAGTTGAGGACTTTCTTGAAATTCTTCTCATACAGGTGCCACTTTGTCTTCCTTACATTTCTGTGGACGGCAGGTTTAGGCGCTTTTTCCGCGAGTTTGAACTCAATATAATGGTGATCTGAGAATGAGTGGTCGTCCAGTACATTCCACCCAATAATTTTGTCTGACAGCCGGTCAGTAGCAAACGTTATGTCGAGTACCTCCTGTCTGTCTTTAATTGTAAAGGTCGGTTTATTACCTATGTTACAAATACTAAGGTTGGTAGTTAGAATAAAGTCAAGAAGCGAATCACCCCTATTGTTTATATCCGTACTACCCCAGATAGTATGATGAGCGTTCGTGTCTGCGCCAATAATCAGCTCGATCTCGTCAGACGTTGCTTCTTCCACTACTTCCCTGAATAGAGCAGTCGGTACTACAGATTCATAAGGCAAGTAGCTGGAGACCACCCAATATATGCGATTACCGATCTCCAGGCTAGCAGCTGTTTGGTCTTTACCACTTAAATTAGTCAGGAGAAAGATACTTAGATCTTTCCTGGCCAAAATGCAGGTTCTTGGAGTGCCTTCACAGTTGGCCACAAGCAGTTTAAAGTTGGGTGTCCTAATACCGCACACCCTTCCTCCCACTACGTAGGGCTCCTGTATCAGGACGATGTCTACTGCGCCTGTGGACAGGCGCAGCAATAGAGCCGCTGAGGCTGCTTTAGCGTGATGGAGGTTAATCTGTAGAATTCTTACCATCATTGGTAATTGACAGATTAACATCCACCCCGACAAGGGTGTTATCGAACTCTTCGTCCGTATCGTCGAGAAGCATGTCCCCGCCAGATGCGTCAAAGAGTCCGGAGACTCCCCTCAGCCTCTCTGTGTCCGAAGTAGAGCTTTTGTCCTCAGAGAAGGACGTTACAGATCTTCTGTTAGAGTTGGAGTCACCAGAAATAATAGGCGTGGGTACCTCCGCACTTCCAGGAAGTGCCACGGTGGACGACTCACCTTCTGCAGTGGGAGCTATATCCTGCTTGTATATCTTCAAGACTATAGTCTCGAAGCCATATTGTAGGATTGCACTCGCACCTTGTATATGGGAGGTGGATTCAGCGTTTAGGATAAGATTGACCTGCCGCTTTTTACCATCCGCCTCACCCACCTTGCTGATTCTCCAATTATGGGCCGGCAGACCAGGATTAGAATCTTTTATTATTTCTAAGATGTCTGCCGGGTTGGAGGGCTCTTCTGTAACCCAGGTGATGGCTCTAGGGTGACTAGGGATGTTGTTTTTTCGACAACATCCAACTGGGCACCCGGCCACACCTCACCCGCTCGACTCAGAACAGCCTTATACAGGTCTACTGATCTGGCATCACCGAAATATAAGAGCTTTACTCTCCCCTGATGCCATCCTGCATCGTTGCCATAATGGCTGATTGTACATGACTCCATTTGTCCTTGAGGATGGATCCATCCTCACTACTTCTGTCTATAACAGCCATCACTAGACTCTCCTTCGCCACTTCATTGAAGGGCTTGGTGAGTGTCCTGTTGATGGTGACATTAGGGCCTCTTGCCTTTTTCGAAGGCAGGGGTTCATCAGGTGATCTGATTCGTTTTACTTTATTAGCCGTTAACACAGCTGAATTTGTGGCTCTTTCAGCCGACTCATTGGCCTTAGAAGCATCTATGACGCCTTTAGCCCAGGTAAGTGACTCTTTTTGTTTTTCGGTAAGAGCCGAAACCTCAACAGCCTCCAACTTCGTCAAAACTCTGAGCGCTACACGATGCTCATTGTGCTTCCGTTTTGACGGTCGGACATGACGTTTACCCCTCACCGCACCACCTGTTGTGAGTACTTGGGGGAGATTTTCACCATTTTTGGTGTGGTCGGCTTTGGCCAAGACCAACGGACGGACAGTCGGACGATTGGGGAACCGCGTCCGACATCGGAACACGAAGGCATCCCCGTCAAGAGAATTTATTTTTATTTTGTCTGTATTAGACCGTAATAGGTACTACGATGTAGGCCTTACAGACTTTGTACAGATTTTTGCTATTGCGTAATAGGTACTGGTAACTATCCGCTATGTGATAAACACGTCCGTTCACTGCGAATGATCGAGCTATATAAAAACAATGGCCCATTTGCAATCCCAAATGACCAGCACTATAAGAAGTATTTGTACCAAATTTGATCAAACTAGCTCTTTTATTACGGACTGTAGCGTGATTTCAATAGACAGACGGACGGACATTGCTAAATCGTCTTAGAATTTCATGAGGATTAATATACTATATATACTTAATAGGGTCGCAGATCAATATTTTAAGGTGTTGCAAACGAAATAACATAGTTAGTATACCCCCATCCTATGGTGAAGGGTATACAAATATCCTAACAAGCCTTTTTAACGGTTTTGTTGTTTTATGTATTTTCCGAAGAAAAATCAGACTATACTATCATTTTTTATTTGATTAACAAATTGCTAACAATTTAAAAACCGCCAGACTCAATAACTTTTCAATATAGTATGAACTTTTCCTTTGGATTTTGACCCACTGATTACAATTCTGAATTCTAAATTTTTGCAAATACATACGTTTATCATAAACCTTCTTAAGCGAAGTTTAAGATGCAATATGGGAGCTATAGCTATATCTTAACCGATATTCTTCAAATTCGGCAATCTTAGTCCATGGATCAAGAAACTCTAACATTCTAAATATCAAAACGATTGGATGTAAACTACAGCATCTATAGGACTAAAGGGTAAAATCGGACGAAAGATATGTATGGGAGCTATATCTAAATATTAACCGATTTTCTTCAAATTCGGCAATGTTGGTTCATGGATCAAGAAACTCTACCATTCTAAATTTCAAAACGATTGGATGTAAAATACAGCTTGTATAGGACTAAAGGGCCAAATCGGACAAATGGGAGCTATATCTAAATCTGAACCGATTTCAACCAAATTCAATAGGGATCTTTACAGCTGCGAAATACTCTAAACTGCAAAATTTCAGAACCTGTAGTCGACGAACAACTTTACATGGACAGACGGACGGACGGACAGACATGGTTAAATCGACTCAGCTAGTGATTCTGAGTCGATCGGTATACTTTAAGGTGGGTCTAGCTGTTACATCTGCCGTGAAACAAACTTATAATACCCTGTACCACAGTGTGGTGTAGGGTATAAATATTTAGATCGAAAAATACTTTCTATTTGTATTATGAATTGCGAGTTTCATTCAAAACGTTATAAAGTTGAATACATTTTCAATGCACATATGAGAAAAACTAGTATATGTGTGATATCCACAAAACGTCTAAACTACTTACTTTGATATGGGTATTGCAGTAAACGAAGAAAAGACTATGTTAAAATTTCATTAATAAATTTGCAAAAATATTGCAAAAAAATAGCAAATAATTTTTTTTTTTAAATGGCGTTTAAGTAAAGTGGATGAAATAGAAAAAGGTAGAAAACATTATGTTCAAGTTACATTAAAATATTTGCAAAAATTTTGCAAAAAAAATTGCAAAAAAATTTGTTAAACGATGATGATGTGTGTAACGCAGATAACACTTTGTCCAAATAACTTTAATATATTTGCTAAATCATTGCAAAAGAAGGAAACGTAGGAAACTGTATATTTAAACAGATTTAAAATAAAAAAAACAGTCAAACAAATCTCGAAATTCAATATTTTCGAACACCAACCTCTACACCACGGTCAGCTTCCACTTTCTACGAGTAAATTGAATCATTTACAGTAATTGAAATCTGTGATTCGATACGAATATCATTACTTTTATCTTAACATAAACTATATAAACAATTGAATATCTCCAAATATTCAAAAATCGTTGATGCCGTCATAAATTTTGTTGTCTTCACTTTGTATCTGGGACGTACTTATATATGTATAAGGTTTTAATACAGAATCGCGACAAAATCTTCGCTCATTTGGCTACCCACACTTAGAATTGCAAAATTTCTGCGAATATAGCCCTACCAATAGCCATTTATTTACTATTTAAACATAGACGTTTTGGCGTTTATTTTCAAAATATCTTTTAATTTGAATTGAGTTCAACATTAATTATTTTCAAAATACATTTAAATTCCAACAAAAGCTGCTATACTTACAAATACCACAAAACATAGATAATTTGCGAAGGAAAAAAGGGCTATATTTCAGATCTTTGTATATAATGGATTATATTTAAAGTTTTCTGTTTGTAGAATATAGTAGCAATACGTAGAACATGTAGTTGAACAAAAATTTGATAACGATCAAGTGATACCACTTAACTATATTTGGCAATAATGTAGCTAAGAATATGCTGAACAAATTTTCTTAAAATTTTTTGCGAAATATTTTTTTCACTTTTTTCAGCATATCTTCCAGGGACTCGTAATTTTTCAATAACAATGGTTGGCAAAATTGTAGCCATCGTAAATCTGAACAACTTTTGTGAACATATCAAAAGTTTTTTTTTTGTGAACGTTGAAAAGTTGAAATTGAACTTGTCTGGGCACCCTGAATAGCTCAAAAAACTACATTGTACCCCAAAAATGTTAGTATTTCACTATTATGTAACAAAAATATATTTTTTTGGTATAGGGTATGTTCAGCAAATTTATAGAAAATATTAAAGCCCATATTTTTGTGGAACATATTTACCCTCTAGCTTCCCCACATAACTGTAATTTTTGACCTCATTTTAACAAAACGTAAAAAACGCCCCTTAAAATGGGGAGGGCGAGGATGAAATGTTCTACAAAAATGTTGGCCATACATTTTTACTGTATGTGTCAAAACACACCAAAGCCCGAAACATAACACAAAAACCAAAAAAACGGTCAAATTCCAGTCAAAAACGCCCTTTATTGGTATCGTTACTGCTTCGACCACTAAATCGTATGACAACATTGCTGCACGAACAAGAATTTGACCTTTTTTGATGTTTGTGTTATGCTTTGAGCTATGGTGTGTTCTGACACATATAGTGAAATTTTATGGCCAGCATTTTTGTAGAACATTTCATCCTCGCCCTCCCCATTTTAAGGGGTATTTTTTACGTTTTGTTAAAATGGGGCCAAAAATTACAGTTATGTGGGGGAGCTAGAGGGTTAATATGTTCCACAAAAATATTGGCCTTAATATTTTCTATAAATTTGCTGAGCATACCCTATACCAAAAAATATATTTTTGTTATATAATAGTAAAATACTAACATTTTTGGGGTACAATGTGGTTTTTTGAGCTATTAAGGGTGCCCAGACAAGTTCAGATTGTATTGATATGTTCATAAAAGCTGTTCAGATTTACGTTGGCTACAATTCTGCCAACCATTGTTATTGAAAAATTGCGAGTCCCTGGAAGTTATGCTGAAAAAAGTGAAAAAAATATTTTTTCCTTTACTTTTTCAAAAAAAAAAAAAATACCGGAAAAATTATATTTTCGCAAAAAAATTTAAGAAACTTTGTTCAGCATATTCTTAGCTACATTACTGCCAACTATCGTAAAGCGGTATCACCAAGTCTGAATTAGTTGTAGGACTTAAGCTTATGACACCTTTTTCGTCCACTGATTTTCAGAAACTTTGGAGGTCAATAAACAATTGGTCACCAATTTCGCCAAACCGAGTATAGGGTTATACTACCCTTTGATAGTAGAATCGAACCTATACTGTCAAGTCCGTGTATTTTTCAAAAAGTGTTCATTTGTTGCATAGTATTTTTTGATCCTTCCGTTTCTTTATAGATAAAGAAGGAATACTGCTCATTGTTAGATTATCGTTTCTGGACCAGTTTATAATGATCAACATCTCCAACTCCTCCTTGGAATAAGCCTTGATGAACCGGTGTAGCAAAGTACTTTCTTAACTGAAACAAAACCAATTATTCCAAATTATTATCGCTATGCCCCTTTGAGCATTGTTGTGGAAGTGTAGGGTATTATATGTTTGTTATATTTATTTTTTAATATGAAAATATAATATAGAAAAGAGAGTTTTCTTATCACATGTATGAACACTGCTAAATTCGGGGAATTCAGTTCACATATATGTATATGTTTCACCCGATTTGATATGTAAGCGCTGTAGAAATCCTGTTTTATATCCGATCAGTACGAAATTTAAAAGAGAGTGTTTACTTTTTACATATATGAACACTGCCAAATTCTTATCGCAATGTACATTTTCGCAGAGAAGGCATAAGCTAGGTGGCTAGATTTGAGCTAGGTGGCTGAAATTTGGTACAGATACTTCTTATAACTGCAGGGAACTTGGGATTGAAAATGAGCGATATCGGTCCATATTTAGATATAAGAATATATATACTTTGTGGGAATTCGGCATGGCCGAACTTAACGCTTTTACTACGAACTCAATCCCAAGTTACCTGAAGCTATAAGAAGTATCTTTACCAAATTTCAGACACCTAACTCAAGTATTATAGATTGTAGCGTGATTACAACAGACGGACGGACGGACAGACGGACATGGCTAAATCGTCTTAGAATTGTAAGACGATTAAGAATATATATACTTTATGGGGTCTCAGATCAATTTTTAGAGCTGTTACAAACGGAGTGACAAAATGAATATACCCCCCATCCTATGGTGGAGGGTATACAAAGTAAATAATTTAATGCGGTAATGCTTTTATAGTACCTACAGTCATTTTGGTACCTCCCACACAAAATGACCATATAGTACGAAATTTAATGATTAAAATAGGCGTTTTCGTCAAGCCACTTCAGGTATCCCCATACATATTGACAGATTCATCCGAACATATCATTCCCATAACTTCAGCAGCAATCATATAAATGTTTTCATATTCTGTATTTTAGACAAGATTTTCAATAAGTGTAGACTGAGATAGAATGAACAATTTATTTTTCTATGTTCATCTACCACCATCTACCAGCCGAAGTACCATGTTACATTACTCACATAGTGAAGGCATACCTTGGTCTTTTTACCCGGCAGAAATTTTCTTACTTGTTGAAGAAATGCATTCGAATTTAAAATGTAGATTCAATATATATGTTCATACCGATTTAACATTTAAGAGTTATAGAAGCTGTATTATATATCCCATCACTATGAAACTTGAGCTAAGTTTCTTGAACCAAGAAAAATATTTTAGAATGTGCAGGAAATCGGATCAGATTTATTTTAAAATCTGGTAGTGATAACTTTTTTTGTCCAAGAGGACGCACACAGTAAATTTTAAAGAAATCTGTTCATAATTAGGTGTACTAAACTATATTTCAGACTTTACAATAGGGCACGCTGTAAAAAATCTCAAGTATACTGGGACGACTACCATATCAGACTCAGAGAATACAATAAAATCACAAGAACAGCAAAACGAAACTCCTGGAAGCTATTCTGCGAACAGGTCGATAGCGTTAACGATGGTTCTAAAATTTAAAAGTAAAAGCTTTAAGTTCCTCCGAATCATATATACCCTCCACCATGGATAGCATGTGAATGGTTTCGGGCACAAATAAAGTCATATTACAAAATTTCAGCCCGATTCGTTGAAATTTGTGGTTTTTGTTGCGTTAAGAAGGAAAATCTAGAGGGACCTTTGTATGGGGGCTATATCAAAACATGGACCTATGGCTACCGTTGTTGGTGTGAGGGTGCGGGTATAAACTAATCCCAGTCAGCAAATTTCAGCCCGGTCAGTTGATATTTGTGGTCTCTATGGCTTTAAGAAGTCAAATCGGACAGATGATATACGTGGGGTCTATATCAAAATGTGGACCGACATATCCCATTCTCAATCCCAAGTTACCTGTAGGTAACTTTCAGCCATCTAGCTCAAGTATTGTAGATTGTAGCGTGATTACAACAGACGGGCGAACAGACGGACATTGCTAAATCGTCTTAGAATTTTAAGACGATTAAGAATATATATACTTTACGGGGGCTCATATCAATATTTAGAGGTGTTACAAACGGAGTGACAAAATGAATATACCCCCATCCTGTGGTGGAGGGTACAATAACACCGAAAAACACAAAAAAATATATTAGATGAGAACAGTAGGAATCACAACAATATATATGTATATGCTATATATGGCAGCTATATCTAAATATGGACCGATATTGCCCATTTGCAATCCCAAACAACCTGCAACTATAAGAAATATTTGTACCAAATTTTATCAACCTAGCTCTATTATTACGGACTGTATCGTGATTACAACAGACGGACGGACATGGTTAAATCGTCTTAGAATTTTACGACGATTAAGAACATGTATACTTTATGGGGTCTCAGATCAATATTTAGAGGTGTTACAAACGAAGTGACAAAATGAATATACCCCCCATCCTATGGTGGAGGGTATAAAAATGTAGTATATGTATAATAGATGAGAACAGTAGGAATCACAATAAGTAAGATGCTATATATGGGAGCTATATCAAAACATTGACCGATATGGCCCATTTGCAATAACCTCCCCATCCTATGGTGGAGGGTATAAAAAGTTCCTCTCAAAAACCCATACCCAAACCGAAACAATGGTAGACGATATAGGTAGAAGAGTAGACTCAACTGAAGAAATGGTAAGGGTTTTGAGATACCGAACTACAGAGAAAATGAAGAACAACAAAGTTATATCATTACAGACCATATGGTCAAAGAAGCCGTAAGAAGCTTTTCATCGTTTAAGGCATCAGGACCTGATGGAATATTTCCGGCACTACTACAGATGGAGGTGGATTACATATCAACTCATCTAGCCGCTATTTTTACAGCATGCCTAAAATTCGCATACACACCGAAAGCCTTGCAGGAGGCAAGAGTAGTTTTCATAGCTAAACCCGACAAGGCAAGTTATGCAACACCTAAGGCTTATAGACCAACAAGCCTAACATCTTTCATACTCAAAACCATGGAACGTATAGTGGATACCATGATTAAAAGTAAGATACCAGGCGAAATGCTAAAATTTATACAACATGCCTATGTTAAAGGGCGATCAGTGGACACCGCCCTACACGAGGTAGTACACAATATAGAAGAATCCTTCAATGGAAAGATGTACGCACTTGCGGTATGTATTGACATTGAAGGGGCGTTCAAGAATATTCGGACCGACACACTCATCCAATCCTTAAACCAGTTTCAGGTGGATCGGGCTCTCCGAGACTGGATAAGCCACATGCTAAGGAATAGATGGATAAATTGCGGGTCCCACGACATAAAAATAAGAGACAGAGTAGCACAGCGAACACCACAGGGTGGTATATTATCACCACTCCTGTGGGTCACTACTATATCTAAATAGTCTCCTAAGGATACTAACGGATGAAGGACTTAAACCAGTCTGTTACGCAGACGACGTTATAATACTTCTGAGGGGGAAGAATCCTACTCAACTTTGTAGAAACGGCTCTAAAATTACATATGACTGGGTTCGACCGAGAGGTCTGAATGTAAACCCAGAAAAAACAGAGATATGTCTGTTCACAAGGAAAACGAAGATTGGTCAATATGATGACCCACAAAACAATTCCAGTATCCAACAGGGTTAAATACTTAGGTGTAATCCTGGACAGGAAACTAAATTGGAAGTGCCACATAAAAGAACGAGCAAACAAAGCTCACATATGCTGGGCACTATGTAGAAGAGCCATTGGCTCAAAATGGGGCCTTAATCCACAAGCCTTAATATAACGCAATGGCTTTACAAGAGCGTAATCAGTCCTATTTTAACTTCATCAGCATCAGTAGTGTGGTGGACATCAATGAAAAAGAAGTGCAACATAATAACCCAGCAAAAAAAGAGCATCCAAAGAAGCAATAAAAATCCCCAACTTATGATCCGGAAGTTGTTCTTATTAGGATTTTCACCAATGAATTTAACAAGGGGTTGTCGCGCCGGGGAAGTACTTCTTTGTCACCACTTTTGCACAACTCCTTTCAAAGCACTGTAAGATTTGCTTTTTTGGTGTTGTATTTATTTGATGAATGTATGTCGTTCTTATTAACATCTTTGGGTCCAGAGATCTCTTATTTTAAAGGAATGCAAATGTTGACATTTGTTGGGAAGGGAACGTATAAATAATATACTATTGGCCAAAGAGATAAACGATCATATATATGTAAGTATGTTTATGACATTTGAAGATGTTTGTAATCTGTATGGCGTAGCTGGCTTTGAAAAGTGTGAGTAACATTTTCGCAAATGATCCACATTGTCACTAATAAAAAAGTATTTTTATTTTACACTGTAATACATAGCACATTTGTGCGGCGCTATGTATTTTCCCGGTTCGGATAGTAATTAAGTACAACAGTGTGGTACAGTAAGTATGGTATGGTATATTTAATAACCATAATTTCTTTTAAAATTATTTAATTATAACCTACACCACACTGTGTTACAATTTATTATAATTTTATGCATTTGTTTCTAACACCCAAAATGAGAAGAGGTATTTAGAACCATCGTTTATTATACCAATCGACTTAGAATCATTTTCTGAACCGATTTAGCTGTCAGTCTGTGCATGCATTCTTGTAATCAATGTGCAGGTAACAAATATACGGGTCTGTTCTGTAGCAAGGTGATTTGAAATCACGGTGATTTTAAAATCACCGGCGACTTACAATCACTGTTGGAGTTCGAAATCGCCCGGTTTATTATTCATAGCCTCCGAAAAAAGATTGTTAAAAATATGTTCGGGTGATTTCGAACTCCAAAAGTGATGCTAAGTCGCCGGTGGTTTTAAAATCACCGTGATTTCCATTCGCCGTGATTACTGAACAGACCCGATAGTCCGATCTCAAAGAAATTTTGCACATATCTTTATTTTGGGACAAACAAATTCGTATTGAAATTGAAAGACAATCCGTATTTAGATATAGGGCCTGTTTCTGTAAATTATTTTCTTTCGTCTACGGCGAACGATCAAAAATCTCTCAACTATTTGAGAACCAGTTTAGAACCAGATATCTTAATATATAAATGGAATGTACCTTCGATTTAGCTTATACCATCTATAGAAGATAATAACAGTTAATATCTGTGTGAACAATATCGGTTTACATATAGAACATATAGCCCCCCATAGTCGCATGAATGTGTTCCTTCCGATTTGGCATCTAAGCTCCATAGAAGTCATATTTTAGTCAAATGTACTATATTTTGCACAAAGGATTTTTTAATCCGAGAATAAACGGTCACTAGCAAGGTTGGAAAAATGTGTTTTCATGTTTTACTTCAGATCATTATTAAATTTGGCAGAGATTAGTTTAGTTTGAGGGTTATGCTCATGGGCATTTCTGGTGACGATATATCAACATTTTTACAAAGTATAAAGTTTTATTAATAAATTCAGTTTTTATCGCAATCCAATGTACTACAATTCCACAATTTAACATATTTCGAAGAAAATTCTACATATAGAAGCAGTATTTTACATATAGTTCATAGCCCTCATATATATGTTCCTTCCGATCTGGACTTTTATCACTTCAGAAGCTTTATTTTACATCCAATCGTTTTGAAATTATGCATTCTAGGGTTAATAATTTATATTCCGAAATTACATTTAGGTTAGTTATTTAGAAGAACTTCATTAAATGCCTAAAAAATGTTCATACTTATGATTTGGAAGTACTTATAATGTTATTCTTTTGGAAGTACTTCTTTTATTTTTTGCTGGGAATATTACAAAAGGTCCAACGAATGTGTTGTCTCGGCGTAAGCGGGGCAATGAGGACCACATCCAGTAGGGCATTGGAGACGATCTTGAATATCCAACCAATAGAAATACAGATTAGATATGAAGCTGCCCTCACGGCGACGAGACTCAAAGTGATGGGCGAATGGATCGAAAGCGATCACAAGTCATATCATCAAAAGATAGCTGAGGTAGTGACGGTGGATTTAACTCACATATCATCAGTATCCGACAGAATACCTGAAAAATCAATAGCTGCTGAGTGTGAGACCATGATACCAGACAGACAGTCTTGGATTGATGGAACCGTAGTGCATATAACATCTGGAATTTGCTGTTATACAGATGGATCGAAACTAGGGGAGAAGACGGGGCTAGGACTTTATATCGAGGAACCGGAGACCGAACTCTTATTCCGTCTGCCAGACCATAACACAGTCCTGCAGGCGGAAGTCCGAGCAATTACAGAATGTGTGAGCTGGCTTGGATCTAACACGAGACCAACAAATGTGAATATTTTCACAGATAGCCAAATGGCTATCAGGGCAATAACGTCAAGAACGGTGAAGTCGAGGACAGTTTTAGATTGTAAAATGGCGATAAACGCCTACTCCGAACACGGCACTATATGCATCATATGGGTGCCTGGTCATTGCGGAGTAAGGGGTAACGAGAAAGCAAATGCCTTGACATCTAAAGCCAGAGACTTGCAAACAACAACCCTAGAGAACGCAAAACCCTTCGGAGTTACGCGCTCTGAACTAAAAATATGGGCAAAGAACGCCCATATCACGCTATGGAATAGTGAAAACGTTGGAAAGACAACGAAAGTCTTGTGGGGTGACCCAAACGAGGACAAGACCAAGACCTTGCTGAGATTGAGCAAGGTAGAAACCAGTAAGATCATGGGTGTCCTTACATTTACATAGGATAGAAGATGTAGATGACAGCGTATGAAGGGCATGTGGGGAGGATGACGAAACGTTGGAGCGTTCCTCTGCCAGTGCCCAACGTTCGCGAACAATAGATCCCGTTTTTAGGAAATGATACTATACCAGACTTGACCCAACTTAGGGGCGTAGACTGGAAGAAGATTAAGGACTATGTCGATAGTACAGAGTTCCTAAAATAACTTTCCAAGGACCTATTATTAACAATTAGAGCGCACAACAGGCCGAATACTAGCTTATGTGTATGTCCAAGGACATGTGGCGGAATTTCACCGCCTCCTCTTCTCAACCTAACCTAAACTATATTTTTCATCCATTCATATGATATTTTGTACAGAGATGTCATCGATTCATGTTAGAACTAATGAAAGGGGCGTTAGGTTCGGCCATTCCGAATCTTACATACTCCTCCACCATGGATGGCATGTGCATTTTTGGGATACCAATGAAAGATACAGGTAATATGAATACCAAATTTCAGCCCAATTCGTTGAAATTTGTAGCTGTTCTTGCGTTAAGAAGTCAAATCTAGAAGGACCTTTGTATATCGAAACACGGACCTATGACTACCGCTGTTCGTGCGATATGTTCCGGGTATAAATAAACCCTAGTTAACAATTTGCAGCTCAATCATTTTCATTCATAATAAGTATATGTGCCAAATTTCAGTCATCTAGCTGAAGTATTTTACTTATAGATTGTAGAGTGATTACAACAGAGAGACGGACATGAATAAATCGTCTTAGAATTTTAAGACGATTAATAATATATATATATATATATATATATATACTTTGTCGGGTCTCTGATCAATATTTAGAGGTGTTACAAACCAAGTGACAAAATGAATGTACCCACATATGGTGGAGGGTATAAACCATCCTATGGTGGAAGGTATAAAAGGGTAAACAATTTTGTTTGTTTTACTCATATTCCCAAAACATTTCATTTATGCTATAGTCAAGTTAATTACGACTGATACGCAATAAAAATAACCTCAAATATCACGTTTTTATACCGCACACCACACTGTGGTCCAGGGTATTATGAGTTTGTGCATTTCTTTATAACAGCCCCCATATATATCTTCCTTCCGATTCGGTATCAACGTGTCAGCTTTATTTTATTGTACACCCGATCATTATAAGATTAGGTAGAGAGGAGTTTCTTGACACATAAACGAAGATTGCAAAGTGTGATAAAAATCTGTTGAGATTAATATATATACGCCCCATTTGGCATCGAAGTGCTATAGAAGCTTTATTTAATATCCGATCGTTATGAAATTTGGCAGAGTGGAGTTTATTGATCGAAGAACGAACGTTGTAAAATTTGGAGAAAATTGGTTCACAATAAGATATCGACCACATATGTAAAATATATATCTCAACGTTGTGAATATGAGACATAGTGTAGTTATTCTGATTACAAAGTGGTGTAGGTTATCATATAGTCTGCTCCGCCCGACTTTAGTCTTTCCTTACTGGTTACTTTAATAGAATTGCCTGTGATTATTTTTACCCATTAGACATCATTGCAAGTTTGTATAATGTCCCAATATGAAGGTAATTTTTTATGTACGATTATATACGATTTTTAATCCAGTATATACGATTTTATAACAGTATTGGACGAACTACTGCTATATATATCCAATGGCGACGTTGGCCTTCCTTACATGTTCCTGTACGCAAGGTCAGAAAAACTGTCTGGTATCTAGAATTATTCCTAAAAATTTTGCACTTTCAGAAAAGACTAGATCTATTCCATTTATCCGAGGAGGAGGGTCCACATATGGGATATTATTCATCCTAGTAAAGAGAACCAGATCTGTCTTGTCTTGGGCGTTAACCCACCAAACGTCGAAACCTTGTGGGGTCCATCCTATTTACAAACCTTAGAGATAGAGTTCACGTTTATCGCATCTGAGTGAATGCTGTTAAAAGCCCCTTCTATGTCAAGAAATGCCACCATGGTGAATTCTTTGAAATGCAGGGACGATTGGATAGTGCTCACAAGTTCGTACAGGGCTGATTCTGTAGACTTCCCCTTATTGTAAGCATGTTGGTTCACCGACAGGAGTTTTGTATCCAGGTTTTCTCTAATGAAATAATCTAACCTTTCAATAGGAACGAGAATAGGCTAACTAGTATGAAGTCTTTTGGCCTAGTGTGCGATATCTTCCCCGCTTTAGTTATGAATACCACTTTGGTATCCCTCCATCGATTCGGGATGTATGAAAGCCTGATACAGCCTACATAAATTTTCTCCAGTTAGGGGATAATGTACATTAACATTTTCCGCATTTCTGCTGGAGTGATGCCGTCTGGTCCAGGTAACTTGAAGGGATTGAAAGTATCTCTCAGTTCTGCTGATCCTCGGGTTCTGTTGGTGAGTTCCCCGGGAAATGTGTGAGAGCAGTGCATTTAGCGACTGCTTGATGTTTTTTTGCCCAGTTATTTGCCTTATCCTGCAAGTAACCCACCGTACAGAATAATATCTTATGTAGCATTGCGGCATCCGAGACCTTTTCCACTTCGCCACAAATGGTATACCAAGAGCGTTTTTCTGCCTTCCTAAGCTACTTCTTATAGATATTGAGTTGGTCTTGATATGCATCCCAATTATTAGCGACCCCAGTAGATTTCTCCCCGTTGAATAGCTTGTTGCAGGTCTTTTTCCTAGCCGTTAGCTCAAAGTCCACCATTGAGGTTTATTTTTTCTTTGTACCTCGTTTTTGTAAGGACTTAGCGACCCCAGTAGATTTCTCCTTGTTGAATAGCTTGTTGCAGATCTTTTTCCTATCCGTTAGCTCAAAGACCAACATTGGGGTTTAGTTTTATCCTTGTACCTTGTTTTTGGACAGGCTTATTCAAGGGCACTATTGAACGATGTGGTAATATGTTCGACCAGTTTATCCTGACCGGCAGACTAGCAGCTGTTTGGTCTTTACCACTTAAAATAGTCAGGAGAAAGATACTTATGGTGTTTTCTTTTGTGCCAAAAAATTCTACATTTTATCTGCCTTTCGCCCCAAAAATGGCTTTTTGTTTTCGTTTGTAAAATGCTGCACTGTGATAGGGTTTCGTTTTATTTTGTAAAAAATGTCGCTCTTGCATGGTGCAAAAATGCAACATTTCAGCCCTGTATTTAATCGAGGAGGTGGACGCTGCCCTAGAAAACAGATGTTTTTTCAACGTCGAGCGAATAGTCTAAATACCCGCGTGTGTACCTGCGTGCATTTTTCTAATGACGTTTGGACAGTGCTTTATTTAGGTGGCTCCGTGGGTTATTCTTTGTTTTTAGTTTTTTAAGTGAGTTAAAAGGCTATTTATTTTGCATTTTTGTTTTCGATTCTGAACATAAAAAATGCAGCAGTACAAGATGGTGTATGCGACATTTTTAAAATGCTGCCCTTTATCAGGGCAACATATTTTTTAAAAAAAGAAAACACCATTACATATCTCCTGGCCAAAATTCAGGTTCTTGGAGTGCCTTCACAGTTGGCCACAACCAATTTTTAGTTGGGTGTCCTGATACCGCACACCCTTCCTCCTACTACGTAGGGCTCCTGTATCAGGACGATGTCTACTGCACCTGTGGACAGGCTCAGGGTGTTATCGAACTCTTCGACCGTAACACCAGATGCGTCAAAGAGTCCGGAGATTTCAATCAGCCCCTCAGTACCCGAAGTAGTACTTTCGTCCGCAGAGAAGGACGTTACATATCTTCTATTAGAGTTGGAGTCACCAGAAATAATGGGCGTGGGTACCTCCGCAATTCCAGAAATCCGTGTATCACCCATGTTGGACGACTCCCTTCCGCAGTAGGAGCTATATCTGCTTGTATACCTTTAATACTATAGGCTTGAAACCATATTGCAGGGTTGTACTTGTACGTTGTATATGGGTTGTATTTGTACGTTGTATAATTCGACTTCAGTCGAATTATTAGAATATATACGCACAGCCAAGTATCATTAAACGAGAACTAAAAGCGCATATCTCCAAAAAAGACAATCAGTAAGCATGTACAAGGGATGATGGTTACTGATTGTCTTATTTTGGAGATATACTACGCTTTTAGCAAATAGTTCTCGTTTAATGATACTTGGCTATGCGTATATATTCTAATAATTCGACTGAAGTAATCGCTGTAATAAGGTTATTGACAATGGGAGTTTGGTGGCTCCCGAAGCAGATCTGTCTATCCAATCATTACAACAACCCCCAATACATGTCACTTACTTCTTCTATAATTTTTAACAAAGTTGTTTTCATATACTGAAAACAACAACAACGATCTTGAGCCTAAATGCAAAAACAAAATATGTACTATGAAAGCAGATCGAATAAAACAAAAAAAAAAAAAACACAAAAACAAGAAGCTATGCTGGTATTCTAAAGTAATTACTACTTTAAAATTGAGTTATTCACTCATAGCCCAATGACCATCTAATGCTTACACTATAAGATTGGCAGATTGAAAAAATTCAGAACCAATGTTTTGTTATTCGTGATAAACCATGTATTGCGTTTTATTTTCATATTTTTTTAATAATTGTGTCTTATCTATATAAATACAACTCACAAACAAGTAAAACATTTCATTTTTGCAGTTTTCTTATGAAAATTAAACAAAAGCACCTTTTTTTACGAATTATCAGCGATTTTCTGTCAGAGGTTGATATCATTTGCTGGGGATTTACCAACGTATATAATCTATATATGTATATAAAAATATTTTTAAAGATGCCCTCTTATCAGTGTATTTTTCATTCATTTTCGCTCGTCTCTCATGCTAGGAATTATATATTGATTATAGTAATCATCTCAAGAAATATATTTATAACTTCACTTTAAATGGAAGGAGGGTTTATTGTTATTGACTGTAATGGGTGGAAGTTTAAGCTTTCCAGGGTTTATTATTCTGGTATTCTATAGATACGACGTGTAAAACTATAACCAATTTGTCTAAATTGTTGCACTCGTACGTTGCATTAGTTTTTACCCAATATAGATCACCATACCACAGTGGGAGGAATGTAACTTTCGCATTTTTTGTCACATTCCAAAAATATGTGCACTCTACTAAAGTAGTCCGCCAAAAGACTTTTTACGCCTATGAGTGAGCTCATATAGTTATCGAGATATTTGCAATTGAAAATTTAATTTTTAATCCCCCCCCCCCCTAGAATATCAAATAGAACACAAAAATTAATGAAAAAATTTGCCATTAGATATACCCACTGAAACAAACGTTATGGCCATTTAAAATTATAGCCTTCAACAAATATTTTTTTGTGTTTTTGTATTTTTGACAAGGAATATTTTTTGGAATTGGGCAAAACGTTTGTCTCAGCTGGTATATGTATATAATGGCAACTTTTTGTAATCAAATAGGTAATTTTGTGGCCTATCCAGGAAAGATATTGACAAGGGAATCAGTATATATCAGGCGCTAATATATACGGATTCGTAGGAAAGGATCGGGAAAATATGAAAAAAATCTTTTATGAGGCAGACGGAAACTTTAGAAATCTATAAAATATTTAATGCCTAATTCTAAAATGATCACATTTGTAAAAGAAAATCCCACAATTCCCAAAATAAATTCGAAAATCTCCAAAAACATTTATTTTATATTTTTTTCCCCAAAATCTATATACAAAGATTAAGGCATGGCCGAATCTTATATACCATCCACCATGGATCGCACGTGAATGATTTCGGATAAAAATAAACTCATTACACTGTGTAACAAGAAAATCTTTCCCGAACGAGACCAATTGGACATGATAGTACACCACTAGTATATCAAAACTCCCAAAGGGTTTTTCGATGTTAGCTCGAATTTTGGTTTTATAGCCCTTTGATGTTGGGTTATTTTTAATCAAAATCATGGACCTATAACTACCGTTGTTCGTGTGAAGGATTCCGGGTACAAACAAACCCCAGCTACCTATTTGCAGCCCGATCAGTTGAAATTTATGGTCTCTGTGGCGTTAAAAAGTCAAGTCGGATAAATGCTGTACAGGGTTGCCCATATTCGACGGACCCATGTTTTTTTAAAAAAAAATCAAAGAAAAAAATAAAAAATTGGCGGTTGGCAATCTTAATCATTTAATTTGTTCCAAGTAGATTTGTTTACATCAATTTTTGAATATGATATCTCTCAAATGGCCGCCTCTGGCGTTGATGGCGTATTGTGCCCTTTTTGCAGCTTTTTCCATCGTTTTCGCCAACATTTCGGCCGGAATAGCGGCTATTTCTTCACGAATGTTGTCCTTGAGCTCTTCTACGGTCCTTGGCTTGTTAACGTAAACCTTTGACTTCAAATATCCCCACAAGAAGAAGTCAGGCGGCGTCAAATCGGGCGAACGCGGTGGCCAGTCCAAATCACCACTTTTCGACATCAAACGGCCCGGAAACAAATTCTTCAGCAAATCGATTGTTATGCGACTTGTGTGCGGTGGAGCGCCGTCTTGTTGAAACCAGAACTGCCTCATACGCTTTCGACGAATAATTGGCATCACAAAATTGGTCATCATGTCGCCATAACGCTCCTGGTTGATGGTAACAGCATGGCCATGGAGGCTATATCTATAACATTTTCAATCCCTGCAGATATAAGAAGTAAATATATGTACCAAATTTCAGCCACCTAGCTCAAGTATTATAGATTGTAGCGTGATGACAACCGACGGACGGACATGGCTAAATCGTTTTTGACCACCTTACCTTTACTATTTTTAAGACCTCTACCATAAGATGGAAGTATAATAACTTTGTCATTCCGTTTGCAACAACTTGAAATATTGATCTGCGACCCCATAAAATATATATTCTTGATCGTCGTGAAATTCTTAGACGATTTAGCCTTGTCCGTCTATCTGTCTCTCTGTTGAAATCACGCTACAGTCCGTAATAATAGAGCTAGGTTGATCAAACTTGATAGCAATACTTCTTATAGTTCCAGGTCGTTTGGGATTGCAAATGGGACATACCGGTCAATGTTTTGATATAGCTCCCCTATAGAAGTCGCTCCAAAATATTGGTTTTTAGCCATAGATACCACATTTTTAAAGCAATTTAGCTGAAACTTTGCAGTTTGTATTTTATTTTGACAAGAATTAATCTCAATACAATTATGCAAATCAGTTTATATTTTTTTGTAGTCCCCGTGTAGAGGTCGCTCTCAAATTTGCTAATTAAAGCCATAAATACCTAATTTTTTAGATGAAAACTTTGGCTAAAAAATTTGAGCCCATAGGTTTAGGTTTAGGTTAGGGTGGCAGCCGTATTTTTTATACAAGCTCACATAGACCAGTTTAGGTCCCTAGTGTTACCATGGGCTGAAATGCCCCTCATCGAAACCAACCTGTTTGATATAAAAACTTGTCGATAGTACGAATATCGGTACTGGAAAGAAATGTTAGGCTGCCTAGAAAAGCCGACCCCAGTATGTCCAGTCGTCGTTTACTCAGAGCGGGGCAGTCGCATAGCAAGTGCTCAATGCTCTTCACTTCTTCCTCATCTCCACAGCTTCTGCAGAAGTCATTAGAGTCAATACCCAATCTTTTGGCGTGTTCGCCGATCAAGCAGTGTTCCGTCAGAACTAAAACTAACGTAGACAATCTTTGCCTCTCTAGTGCGAGGAGATATTTTGATCTTCTCAAGTCATACCTTGGCCAGATTTGTCTAGCTACCCTGCAGGTGCCGATTTCTGTCCATCTTTCGTTGGACTGCCTGATTGCCTCTTGCCTACGCCAAAGCTTGCACGTGGATAGTGGCGCACCAATATATGCAAATTCTTCGAGAATTTGTAATGTCTTCCCTTTCCTAGCAAGTTCATCGGCTTTGCAGTTCCCCGGGATATCCCTATGCCCAGGCACCCATATGAGGTGTATATTAAACTGCTCAGCCATCTCGTTAAGAGATCTGCGGCAGTCGAGGGCTGTTTGTGAATATAGGGATATTGCATCCAGAGAATTGATGGCAGCCTGGCTGTCCAAGTAAATGACAACGCCAGTGTTGGTTACTATGTTGCGACTCAGCCACTTGGCTACTTCCCATATTGCTATTATTTCGGCTTGATAGACACTGCAGGTATCTGGTAGTCTGTGAGCTATATCCAATCTAAGCTCTGCACAGTGTACTCCGAAGCCAACCTTTTCATCAAGCTTCGAACCATCCGTGTAAAAGTGGAGATGGTTTCTATTACCTAGTATTCTTCCAACCCATTCATCTCTGGCGGGAATCATAGTGATGTAATTTCTCTCGAATGTGTACACAGTTTGTATATAGTCCACTCGGTCGGTTACCATAGCACTACACTTTGATATCCTCATGTGACCGTAGTTTTTATACCTCCACATTAATAGGCAGTTTAATCTTATTGCCGCTTTGGCTGCAACTTCTCTCGCCACAATATTAATCGGCAGTATATGGAGTAGGGCTTTTAGAGACTCGGTCACTGTAGTCCTTAAGGCTCCACTTATGCTCAGGCAGGCTGTTCTCTGAACCTTTGTTAGTAGGTTGGTGATGGTTAGTTTGTCAGTTGCCGTCCACCATACCACAATGCCGTATAACAGTATTGGACGAACTACTGCTATATATATCCAGTGGACGATTTTAGGAGAGAGGCCCCACCGCAACCCTACAGGCTTTTTGCCGGAATATAAGGCGACGTTGGCCTTCCTTACACGTTCCAATACGTTAAGTCCAAATAACAGTTTTCTATCTAGAATTATTCCTAAAAATTTTGCACTTTCAGAAAAGCCACGACCTTGCAGCCACAACGTTCTAGGTCTAGCAGGATTTTATTCACCGCTAGGTTCCAAATGAGTGGAGACAATACTCCTCCCTGTGGGGTCCCTCTGTTTACATACCTTGTTAGAGTTGTGGGCCCAAGACATGCTGTTATGCGTCTTCTGTTGAGCAGACTTTGAATTAGTCTAATCAAACTGGAGTTAACTTTTAGATGTAACAGTGCCACAATTACTGCATCTGTGTGAATGTTGTTAAAAGCTCCTTCTATGTCAAGAAATGCCACCATTGGGAATTCCTTGAAATGCAGGAACGATTCGATAGTGCTCGCAAGTTCGTGCAGGGCTGATTCTGTAGACTTCCCCTTATTGTAAGCATGTTGGTTCACCGACGGTAGTTTTGTATCCAGGTTTTCCCTAATGAAATAATCTAAAAGTCTTTCCAGACCTTTCAATAGGAAGAAGGATAGGCTAATTGGTCTGAAGTCTTTTGGCCTAGTGTGTGATATCTTCCCCGCTTTAGGTATGAATACCACTTTGGTATCCCTCCATCGATTCGAGATGTATGAAAGCCTGATACAGGCTACATACATTTTCTACAGCCAGGGGATAATGTACTTTAACATTTTCTGCATTTCTGCTGGAGTGATGCCGTCTGGTCCAGGTGACTTGAAGGGCGCAAAGCTGTTTATAGCCCAGCTTATTCTAGATCTCTCAGTCAACAAGCTAGCGACGCTCGCAGTCCACTCGCACTCTTGTTGGTCCTCGGGCTCTGTTGATGAGTTCCCCGCGAAATGTGTGTCGAGCAGTACACTTAGCAATTGCTCGCTGTTTTTTGTCCAGTTGTTTGCCTCATCCTGCAAATACCCCACTGTACAAGGAGACGCGGATAGCACCTTCCTCACCCTTGCGGCGTCGGAGACCTTTTCCACTGAGCCCCAAAATGTGGCTGTTAATAACTTGCTTGAACAAAAAAGATTGTTCCATGATTTGCTTCATATCCAAAGATTTTTCCAGTTATTGAATTGAATGCAGCGATATTCTCGGCCGATCGCCTTGGTCGACTTTTATTTGGCCTCTTCGGATTAGAAAGAGCCTCACCAGTCGAAAATTTTTCGTATAAACGCTTAATGGTGTTCTTAGAAGGCCACATTTTTTAATATTTTAAAAGCACGTTGAGTTTTCACAATTGACTTCTTCTGTTGAATGTAAATTTCAACTATTTCAGAGCGCTCGCGTGGCTTGTATTGTTCCATGGTAAAAATCTGCTTGGACTCACGCTTCAAACGCGGTATGTCATTAAGCGATCTGACATCTCTGTCAAAAGATATGGCGTTGCCAGATGGGTCCGTCGAATATGGGTTTTGGTTTCATATGGCTTCCAAGAAGAGGTCCTACTCGGTGCTAGGAATTCTTGACACTTCAGAAGCGACAAAAATCTATCTATGTATTGGTCTACAATTATACAGATAACATTATATTACGGCCCCATGCTTCTCATAGGATTGAGAGGAGTACATATATGGGGATTTCATGTCAAGAGAGTGTATTTTTAAAACCGATGTCTTCGGGATGAAACTTACAACAACTTTATTCCTATTAAATAGTAGTTATGACACAAAATGTCAACAAGTTCGGTTAAGGAATGTCCGAGGATGATGTTGAATTTTGACATTATGGTTGAATGACCCCTTTTCCCATCCATGTAACTAATTACTAAACCGCAGAACTTTATTCAATCTCTATTTGTCATCCGAAGAAGTTCATATTTTAGGAATAGGTATATTTTTGGATTCTAAATTCGATGCAATCTGCATATTCCATATTACAATTTATAAGCAAAAAATGCAAGGGAATAAGCACAACATAAATAAAAAATCGCATATGCAACTAAAAAATAGCATACGCATGAAATATGCATTGAGAAAATTACCTAATGTGTGATACATTATCTTTTATAACGACAAGTACTACCCTCGGATCAAGCTTCAAGCTTACGTTAGGTTGAAGAGAGGAGACGTCTCATGTCCATGGACATACACTTAAACCAGTGATTCGGTCTGTTGTGCGCTCCTTATTTATGATCTTTTTGTACCTCATGAGTTACAGAAAATCGGTACTAGACACGAAATTTCTCAGCACTGTCCAGTCATATCCTCTGAGATGAGCCAAGACTGGCAATACGACGGACCCGTAATATCGCAATCTTGCATGTGTAAAAGCCGGGCAGTGACACAGAAAATGTTCCATCGTTTCGATTTTTTTCTGCATGCCATGCATTCGTCATTTTCTGCTAGTCCCATGGTATGAAGATGTGCTTGTAAGATTGAGTGTCCCGTTAGAACACTAATCATATTACTAATCTCGATCTTGTTTAGTTTCAGAAGACTTCTTGTTTTCTTTTCATTTGGGTCACCCCACAGTATCTTTGCAGTTGCTCCTACTGTTGCGCTATTCCACACAGTTGTGTGAGCCATCACTGCCCAGTGCTTCAACTCATCCTTCGTGGCTTTCCAATTTTCTAAGTTTATTACTCGAAGTTCTCTGCGCTTTGAAGCTAAGCTGTTTGCTTGTTCATTTCCAATCACTCCGTTGTGTCCTTGTACTCAGCAAATACACAGTTGAACATGGGCCAAGTAAACATTTATCGTTCTTTTACAATCTAACACAGTTCTGGCTTTGGCCCTTTCCGATGTTATTGCTTTTATCGCCTTTTGGCTATCTGTGAAGATGTTGGCATATTTTGGCTTTGTGATATTACTGAGTCAGTTAACATACTCCGTGATTGTTTGAACTTCCGCTTGAAATACCGTGTTATGGTCTAGGTGGCGGAAGTAAAGTTCGACATCTTGTTCATAAATAAAAAGTCCCAGACCCGTCCTTCCTGCTAGCTTTGACCAATCCGTGTAGCAGCTGGTTCCCACTGGCTCATAAACTACTCGTAGTGTTTCGTTTTTCCAGGAGCGTCTGCCTGGCGCACACGAATCGCAGGTAGCTGTAAGCCGCACTTCAGGAATGCGGTCGAAAATTTCCGTTGTTTGAGTATGAACGACCAATGATTATTATATCTTCTGAC
This sequence comes from Eudasyphora cyanicolor, assembly GCA_963930755.1. Taxonomy (NCBI): domain Eukaryota; kingdom Metazoa; phylum Arthropoda; class Insecta; order Diptera; family Muscidae; genus Eudasyphora; species Eudasyphora cyanicolor. The sequence continues at coordinate 56,494,958 of OZ005735.1, forward strand.
TGTACGATTTGTGGTCTCGATGTGTCGATTCGCATCACTTGTAGACGTCTTGCGGTGAAGGTTGCCACATACGGATATCTATTGGTTGGATGTACAGTATAGTCTCTAACGCTCTGGTTGGTGCGGTACTAATTGCCAAGTTTATGCCTAGACAGCACATACTCGTACGTTGCAATTTTTGCAATGGTATTACGTTGTACTACTTGTCCATCGACGTCCACCACACTACAGAGGCGTAGGTTATTATTGATCTTATCATGCTCATGTTGAGCCAGTGTGTCATATTTGGTCGTAGTCCCCATTTTGAACCTATAGTTCTTCTGCACAACGACCAACATCTGAGGGCCTTGATGACTCTTTCTTCAATATGATCTTTCCAAATCAGTTCCTGATCCAAAATTATTTCCAAGTGTTTTATCTTTTTAGATATGACAATTTTCTTATCCAGGAATCGAGGCACGGTAAAAAGCAGGATCTTCGTTGTCCTTATAAATAGACATATTTCTGTTTTATCTGAGTTAACATTTAATCCCCTTGGTTGGGTCCAGTTATGATATGTTAAGTGCCTTCTCAGCTCTTCTGCGTAATTGGTGTGGATGAATGCCCTTAAAACGGACTGGTTTAAGTCCTTCATTGGTGAGGGATTTAAGGAGACAGTGTATCGTTGTAACCCATAGAAGAGGCTATAAAATGCCCCCTGAGGTATATTACGATTTACCTTGTCTCTAATTATTACGTCATATGACCCACAAATAATCCACCTATTCCTGAGCATATTGCTGATCCAGGTTTCCAGCGTCCGATCTACCTGAAACTCATCTAAGGACTGGATAAGTGTATCGGTCTAAATGTTGTTAAAATCGCCTTCATTGTCTATACAAACGGCAAGTGTGTACTTATACATTTCTTCACTGAATGCCTGTTTTATGCGCTGTCCTACCTCATGTAGTGCTGTTTCCACTGGTCTTCTTTAACATATGTGTGTTGTTTGAATTTTAGCTTGTCATCTGCTATCGTACTTTTGACGATGTCGTCAATTATTCGCTCCATTGTTTTTAACAGGAAAGAAGTTATGCTAATAGGTCGATAAGCCTTTGGGGTCGTATAACTAGCCTTGCCAGACTTGGGTATGAAGACCACCCTTGATCCTGCCATTTTTTGGGTATAAGAATGATTTAGGCAGGCAGTGAAAACTCCAGCCAGATGAGGTGATCCACCTTATTCTGAAGAAGCGGTGGAAATATTCCATCCGGTGGAATGAGAGAAGCTTCTTTCGCTCCTTTATCCACAGCATCTGTTATATCCTTAACAGGTACTTGGTGCATCACATTTTCGTTCGTCCAATAGGAAAATGAGTTTTCACCAAGAGCCTTACGGTGTCATCTAAAGTTTCCATCCATTAAACGTATAATCCACCAATTTCAAGATTAAATCTTCAGCCGTTTGTCTGTTTCGCCCTTTCAGAATTAAGTTAACCATATATAGATTTTAGGCGACACACATTGATGTATCAAAATGAAAGAAACATGCCGATTTTTTTTACAAAAATACAAGATGGAACAAGAGCAAATGATCGAATTTGCAGTGAGTTTAAGACATAAATGTATTTGCATATTTTTTGTATATATATAATATATTTAATTGTTTTTTTTTGACGAAAAAATTTGTGTGTTGTCGGTTTTGCCGTACAATCATCCAATAAAAATATGCAATTGCATATATTCCGCTGTCTACTAATTATATTCAGAAAATTCTGCCCCAAATATTTTCAATAGGCATTTCTCAATCTTAATAAAAGAATAAAAAAATATTTGGACATTTTTGTCTAAAACCATATTTTTAGATTTTTGAAATTCAAGTTGCATTTAATAACTTTAAACTATTTATTCAATTTGCAAGCTGTTCACTTTTGGTGCAATATAGTCCATTTGTGTGGTAGGTACCAAGAGGGGCGTGCCAATATCGCTTTTCACAGGACTCTAGGTACTATAAAAGCATTACACTGTACAAAGCTTCAAGTTTTTGTATTAATTGATGTTAAAGCAGTTAAATTTTGATGAGCAGTTAAACAGTCGATTTGCATGGGATAAATGTTTCTCGAGTTATAAAAAATATGTGGCTCCACCTCCGTTGTTTAGATGTTTGTCTTTATATTAAAAAATAAACAAGTCCATCCCTCTAATAGGCAACAAAGATTTTAAAGAAAATAATTTAAGCTTTCGTTTGAGCAAAAAAATCATAAAATCGTGTTTTTAGACAAAAAAGTCAAAACAAGATTAAATTTTGCTCAAAAAAAATACGAATTTTTAATTTTTAAGAAAATTGAAAGGAGATCTATTCAACTCTTGGTCAATATGTTCAAATACATACAACAGGTAGTTAGTTATATGGATGGGAAAAAAGCGCCTTGTGGTCAAAATTCTACACCACTTAACTAGGACATGGTGTAGATGCATAACTACTACCGAATAGAACTAAACTTGTCGCAAGGTTCTCCCGATCAGAATACATCGGTTTATGAAAATCTCTCACTTGGAAATACCCCATCTATATACGAGTATATAAAGAAGAATGTGTGTTTGTTGGTTTGTTTGTTTGTACCGTATAGGCATCCAAACGGCTAGACCGATCTTCTTGAAATTTTCACAGAATGTACACGTGGAGGGGGTGCTGAAAATAGGGTACTTGAATTTTCGATATATCAAGTGGGCGTGGACCCGCCCATATGGGTCAATTTTGATATTAAGAAAATTTTTAAGCTAATGTGCTGAAATTGTGTGTATGTATTTAGTAGCAGATTGGGCGTGGCCCCGTATATGGGCGTGGCCCCGCCCATATACGCCAAATTTTGATATTGAGATATCTTGCACAATTTGTTGCAGAAAGTGCGTATATGTATCTGGTAGCAGTCTGCGTAATTGGAGCAAAAATGGGCGGGATCGGACAAATGGGCGTGGCCCCGCCTATATATGCCAAATTTTAGAATTGTGATATCTTAAACAATTTGTGCGAGAGTGCTGCAATTTAGTGCATACGTAGCCGGTGGCAGTCTCCGTTATTGGACCAAAAATGGGCGGGATCGGAACTATGGGCGTGGCCCCGCCCATATAAGCCAACTTTTGAAATTGAGATATCTTGGACAATTTATTAGCGAGAGTGCTATAATTTTGTGTACATATGTATATCTGGTAACAGTCTACGTGATTGGTCCAAAAATGGGCGGGATCGGACCAATGGGCGTGGCCCCGCCCATATATGCCTAATTTTAGAATTGTGAACAATTTGATAGCGAGAGTGCAGCAATTTAGTGCATATGTATCCGGTGGCAGTCTCCGTTTTTGGTAAAAAAATGGGCGGGATCGGACCTAGACAATATCTATATTGCAGAATTTATTAGCGAGAGTGATGAAATTTTGTACACATGTATCTGGTGGTGGTCCACGTGATTGCTCCAAAAATGGCAGGGATCAGACCAATGGGCGTGGGCCCCGCACATATAAGAGAAATTTTTAAATTGAGATATTTGTTAGCGCGCGTTCAGTAATTATGTGCATATGTATCTGGTAGCAGCATACATGATTGTTCCAAATATGGGCGGGATCGGACCAATGGGCGTGGCCCCGCCCATATAAGTCCAATTTTTTAATTGAGATATCTTGCACAATTTTTTGGCGAGAGTGCCGTAATTTTGTACATATGTGGCAGGCCACGTGATTTCTCCAAAAATGGGCGGGATCGGGCCAATGGGCGTGGCTCCGACCAAAAAGCCCAATATTTAAATTGAGATATCTTGGACAATTTGTTAGCCAGAGTGCTACAATTTACTGAATATATACCCGGTGGCAGTCCACGTCCACGCAGTCCACTGGTTTGAAACAATGGGCGTGGCCGCGCCCGTATACGCCAAACTTTGAAATGGAGATATCTTTCACAATTTGTTAGCGAGAGTGCTGTAATTTTTTGTATATGTATCAGGTGGTAGTCTAATTGATTGGTCCAAAAATAGGCGGGATCAGACCAATGGCCCCGCCCATATATGCCAAATTTTGAAATTGGTTCAAAAATGGACGGGATCGGAAACATAAATCTGGGGTAACGAGGTGTACCGGGTCCAGCTAGTTAGGTATATTTTACACATATTCTTAATAGTCGTAAAATTTTAAGACGATTTAGCCATGTCCGCCTGTCCGTCTGTCTGTTGTAATGACGCTACAATCTATAATATGTACTTGAGCTAGGTGGCTGAAATTTGGTACATATACTTCTTATATCTGCAGGTATGTTGGGAATGAAAATAGTCAATATCGGTAAATTTTTTGATATGGCCCCGATATATAGCATTTCTCCGATTTGGCTTCCTAACGCCACAAATTTCAACTGATCTTGCTGAAAATTTTTAACTAGATGTTTATTTATACCCAGAATCCTTCACACGAACAACCGTAGTCATAGGTCCACGTTTTGATATAGCCCCCATACAAAGGTCCCTCTAGACTTGACTTCGTAACGCCCCAAAAACCTCCAATTTCAATTAATAGGGCTGAAATTTGGTATAATGAGTTTATTTGCACCCGAAACCTTTTACATGCGATCCTTGGTGGAGGGTATATAAGATTCGGCATGGCCGAGCTTCACGCTTTCACTTGTTTCATTTGTTATTACTTACACCACACTATGACCCAGGGTATTATGAGTCTGTGCATTTGTTTGTAACACCCAAAAGGAGAAAAGGCAGGAATGAAGTTGGGTCCCAAGAAATTTTTTATGAATATAGGCCCCAAAAAATAACTGACAAACAACAACAAATTTTTTTGGGGCTCAATTTCATTTTTTGTCTTCTTTTTAGGGTTTCATTTCATTTTTTGTCTGCTTTTTGGAGCTTATTTTCATCTATAAATTTGGAAAAAGAAGAGGCTAGGCATAAAAGATTTCCTCCACGTTACCAACTTTGGAACCTGTCCATAGAAGAAAGTCTTAAACAGAGACCGAAGGCCGACCGCGCATGAAAAGATTTACAATTAAACAAGTAAGAAAGTTTCAGTCGGGTAAACCGACTAAGGTATACCCTCACTTTGTGAGTAATGTAATATTGAATATTACTCGAATTATTCTGTCAATTTGTGTGGGAGGTACCAGAAGGGGTTTATCAAATACACCTTTTTTTGCTGAACATTAGATACTTTAAATTCATTGCACTGTGCCGATTTATAAGCATTTATGTGCACTGGTGTAAACGTTATGAGACATTAAATTTTGGTATAATTTGGCCATTTTGTGTGGGAGGTACAAAGAGGGGCGTGGCAATAACGCCCATTTTTCACAGGGCTATAGACACTATAAAAACATTACACTGTACAAAATTTCAAGTATTTTTATACACTGGTTTTAATGTTATAAGGTGTTAACGTTTGGTGCAAAAAGGTACCTTTGTGTGGGAGGTACCAAAAGGGGCGTGGCAACAACACCCATTTTTCCCTGGACTGTAGGCAATATAAAAGCATAATACTGTACAAAATTGCAACTATTTTTATACACTGTTATTAATGTTATAAGCTGTTAACTTTTGGTGCAAAATGGTGCATTTGTGAGGGAGGTACCAAAAGGGACGTGGCGACTTTGCCCATTTTTATCGAGTTGATAACGACTAATAAGCTAATACTATGTGTGGAATTTCAAAAGATTCGAATAAGTAGTATAGCAGTTATTAAAGAATCAATATTTCACAACATTTTAACCCTTTGTGGGGGAGGTACTAGAAGGAGTGGACCAATATGGCCCATCTTCGAAAAAATATTACCACATACCAAATTTGAGGTCAATCGGTTACTCCTTTCGAGAGTTATCGTGCGCACCAGCCAGCAGACAGACAGACAGACAGGCAGACAGACAGACAGACAGACAGACGGACGGACATTGCTCATTCAACTTAAAATGACCCAAAACGGATTTCCTCCGAACATACTTGGGATCTTAGGTCACACCTTCGACGTGTTACACTTTTTTCCGTAGCAAATGATATATACCCTCGTCACACTAAAGTGAGGGTATAAAAATTAGGTTCTTATACGTGTATTATTACGTACTCCCCAGATTTAAGAAGAGAAAATTTCTCAGTTTTCTGAGGTTTATTTTCACTTCATGCTGTTTTCTTGATTGGGGTGTAATTTCCTAAATCAGTTTTTGTAACGAAAATAGGCCCCACATTTGTGGCCCACTTCATTTTCAATTTGGGGTGTATTTTCTTGGGGTCCAACTTCCGTTTATTATACCGATCGACTTGGAACCACTTCCTGAGTCCATTTAGCTATTTTTTTTTTTGGTATTTATACCCTACACCACACTGTGGTACAGGGTATTATAACTTTGTGCATTTGTTTGTAACACCCAAAAGGAGAGAAAATAGACCCATCTTTTATTATACCGATCGACTTAGAATCAGTTTCTGAGTTGATTTAGCTATGTGCGTCTGTCTGTCCGTCTGTCTGTCTGTCCGCTTGTATGTCCGTCTGTGCATGTATTCTTGTAATCAAAGTACAGGTCGCAATTATGGTCCGATCTTGACGAAACTTTACATATATATGTAACCCCCGATTTGACATGTAAGCGCTGTAAAACCTTTATTTGATATCCGATCAGTATGAAATTCGGCAGAAAGAGGTTTCTTATTACATGAAGGAATACTGCTAAATTCGGGGAAAATCGGTTCAGATTTAGATATAGCCCCCATATATATGTAACCCCCGATTTGACATGTAAGCGCTGTAGAAACTGTATTTTATATCCGATCAGTGCGAAATTCGGCAGAAAGAGGTCTCTTATTACGTGAAGGAATACTGCCAAATTCGGAGAAAATCAGTTCGAATTTAGATATAGGCCCCATGTATATGTTAGCCCCGATTTGACATGTAAGCGTTGTAAAAACTTTATTTTATATCCGATTAGTATGAAATTCGGCAGAAAGAGGTTTCTTATTACGTGAAGGAATACTGCCAAATGTGGAGAAAATCAGTTCAGATTTAGATATAGCCCCTATATATATGTTACCCCCGATTTGATATGTTAGCGCTGTAAAAACTGCATTTGATCGGTATGAAATTCGACAGAAAAAGGTTTCCTATTATATGAATGAACACTTTTAAATTTGGAAGAAATCGGTTCAGATTTAGATATAGCCCCGATTTGACATGTAAGCCCTGTAAAAATGTTATTTTATATCCGATCAGTGGCTGTATTTTATATCGGATTAGAACAAAATTCGACAGAAAGAGGTCTGTTTACATGAATGAGTATTCAGGGAAATCGGTTCAGATTTATATATAACCTCCATATATGTATATGTTCCTCCTGATTTGGTATCAAAGCGCTATATAAGTTGTACTTTACTTCCGATCATTTAAATTTTCCAGACTGATGTTTCTCAATTTAGGAACGAATATTGCTAAATTTAGCGATTATCGGTTTAGAATTAGATAATATGTTCCTACCCATTTACCAATTATTTCAAATAATTATCGCAATGACCCCTATCGCATTGTTTCTTTCTGCCTTTCCTTACTGGTTTATTCTTGTATTCGAGACTTAAAACTCCAATAAAATCTGTTTATTCCCTCATACTTAGCCCTTATACTGATGAACCAATAAATTTGTTAGTTAATTTAGATTATTGTCAGATCCCACGTTTTGTTATTATTCTTTTTAGTCAATATTAATATATTGTGTGTCAATTTAATATTCATTTAATACATTTCATATTAATAATTTGATAATTTCATATATATAATCAAATCATTCCACGTTTATTTACAAGTTATCAGCGATGTTCTGCCAGAGGTCGGCGACCCTTTCTGGGAATTTCCCGACATATATAATAAGTATAAAAATATATACTCTTAAAGATGTACGCTTGTCTTTTTCATTTATATTTATTTTTTATACTTTATACCCTCCACCTTAGGATGGGGGGTGTATTAATTTTGTCACTTCGTTTGTTACACCTCTAAATATTGATCTGAGACCCCATAAAGTATACACGCTGAAAAAAAATCGCTTCTGTAGTATATTGTCCCAAACATATTCGGCTTGAAACATATATATGTTTAGGTTAGACTCTAAGCATGTAATATTTGGTACATACAAAAATTGTGTATTTGGGAAGATGTTGTTCTAAACAAATATTTGTTTACATCCCAATGTGACTCCTATTTGTGAAACAAATATTTATTTGCATTTAAATATTCATAAAATACAAATTGTGTCAAAATTTTCAGTAATTCAAAGTTAAATTTTTAGAAATTTTCAATGTTCGTAAAAAAAATAATAATTGAAATCATATAATCTTGGGTCAATATATTTTTTATACTTTATACCCTCCTTAGAGAATTGACAACTAATGATGGCTTGGAATACTCAGAAATGTTAAATGATTCATTTAAAACAGAAGGTAATGCTGCATATGGTATCATAACTGGGAGGTACAATTCGAAACCAAGGAAAAATTGAAACTGAAATTTGAAAAAATCAGCAAAAGGTTTGGAAATCTTTTTTAAATAAAATATATTTGGAAAAATTTCTAAATAAAAATTTTATTTGTATTTAAACACATATTTTATTTGAGAAATTTTGTTTGCAAATATAATTTGTTGTAATATATTAATATATGCGTTCCAAATATATTTTATTGATTTTCAAATAAAATTTATTTGCTAAGAAATATAAAATATTTAAAAATTTGTGTTCCAAATAAATTTTCTTTCCGTGTATATATTCTTAATCGTCTTAAAATTCTAAAACGATTTAGCCATGTCCGTCTGTCTCTTGTAATCACGCTACAGTCAGTATTAATAGAGCTAGGTTGATCAAATTTGGTAGAAATATTTCTTATAGTTGCAGGTTGTTTGGGATTGCAAATGGGCCATATCGGTCAATGCTTTGATATAGCTACCCTATAGAGGTCGCTCCAAAATACGGGTTTTGAGCCATAGATACCTCATTTCTAAAGCAATTTAGCAGAAACTTTGCAGTTTGTATTCTATTTTGACAAGAATTCATCGCAGAAAAAATTTTACAAATCGGGTCATATTTTGTTATAGTCGCCCTATAGATGCCGCTTATTTTAGCCATAAACACCACATTTTTTTAAATTTAGCTGAAACTTTGCAGTTTATATTCTATTTTGGCAAGAATTCATCTCAATAAAATTTATAGAAATAAAATTTTATTTTGTTGTAGTCCCAGTGTATGTAGCTCCCAAAAAAACTATTTTAAGCAATAAACACCAAATTTTTCAGTTTGGCTAAAGAATTTGCGGCCTAAAATTGCAGTTTTTTTTAATAATTTACTTAAACAACAAGTAAGAATGTTCAGTCGGATAAACCGACTAATGAATCCCCTCACCTTGAGTCTCAAAAAATATTAGTAAATTTATTTATTTTTTTGTTTTATTTAAATTATTATCACTTTAAATTGGATTTAATAGCTTTGAAGTATGTTCTGGTATTAAAGTAAAAAGCTGTTTACTTTTGGTACAAAATGATCCATTTGTGTGAGAGGTACCAAAAGGGGCCGACCAATAACGCCCATTTTTCTCTGGACTCTACGTACTATAAAAACATTACACTTTACAAAATTTTAAGTATTTATATGCGCTGGTATTAAAGTTATAAGCTGTTAACTTTTGGTGTAAAATGGCTCATTTTTGTGGAAGGTACCAAAAGGGGCGTGCCAATTACACCCAATTTTCTCTATGTTGTAGTTACTATTAAACCACTGTACAAAATTTCAAGTATTTGTATGCACTGGTAATAAAGATATAAGCTATTAACATTTGGTTTAAAATTGTCCATTTGTGTGGTAGGTACCAAAAGGGGTGTAGCAACTTCGCCCATTTTTCTCGAAGCAATAGCGACTAAAAAACTAATACCATGTATGGAATTTCAGAAGATTCGGATAAGTACTATAGAAGTTATTAGAGAATTAAAATTTCACTAAATGTTAACCCTTTGTGAGGGAGGTACTAGAAGGAGTGGACCAATATAGCCCATCTTCGAACATAGCCGGAGATAGACAAAAAAATTATCGCATACCAAATTTAAAGCCAATCGGTTACTCCTTTCTAGAGTTATCGTGCGCACCAGCCAGCAGACAGACGGACGGACATTGCTCATTCGACTTAAAATGATCTCAAATGAATATCCGCCGAACATATTTAGGGTCTTAGGTCACTCTTTCGATGTGTTACACTTTTGGTCCGTAGCAAATGATATATACCCTCGTATCACTAAAGTGAGGGTGATCGTCCCATGTTTTGCTCCATATCCAAAGATTTTTCCAGTAACAGAAATGAATGCAATCCACGGTGGAGGGTATATAAGATTCGGCATGGCCGAACTTAACGCTTTTACTTGTTTCATTTTTTTATTTCTTCCCTCGTTCTGGAAATTAAATATTGATTATAATAATATTCCCAGGTTATCGACTGTGGTTTGGAGTGTTGGTATATATAAGTACTAGCTGGACCCGGTCCACTTCGTTGCCCCAGACTTCAGATTTCCGATTCCGTCCATTTTTTAACCAATTACGTAGACTGCCATCAAATGCATATTCACAAAATTGCAACACTCTCACTAACAAATTGTTCAAGGTATTTCAATTTCAGAAATTTGCTTATAAGGTTGGGTCCACGCCCATTGGTCCGATCGCACCCCTTTTTGGACCATTCACGTAGACTATCACCAGATCCATATGCAAAAAATTACAGCACTCTCGCTAAAAAATTGTGCAAGATATGAATCTCAATTTCAAAATTTGGCTTATCGTCGGCTTAATGCTATTTTGGTCCATACGCCATTTTTGTGTTTTTTGAGTTAGGAGTTGATAATATGAGTTTCAAGCATGCTCTTTCGAATCTGCAATAATTTTTTTCCTATCTCGTCTAGTTTTCGAGATATTGGTAGGGTAAATCTGTTTAACAATAAATTGCGTTTTTCTCCGTTCATACAAAATAGCGTATGGAACAAAATAGCATTAAGCCGACGTTATATAGGCTGGGTCACGTCCATTGGTCTGTTCCCGCCCATTTTTGGCCGAATCACGTAGACTGTCATCAGATACATATACCCAATACTGCAGCACTCTCGATAATAAATTTGGCTTACATGGACGGGCCCACGCCAATTAGTCTGATGCCTCCCATTTCCTGACCAATCACGTAGACTGCCGCCAGATACATATACACAAAATTACAGCGGTCACTTAAACAAATTGTGCAAGATATCTCAATTTAAAAATTAGGTTTCTTTTTGCGGTGCCGCCCTTTTTGTGTAATCACAAAATCACAGCACTCTCACAGCTAACAAATTGTGCATGATATCTCAATTTCAAAATGTTGTTTATATGGGCTGGGCCACGCCCATTGATCCGATCCTGCCACTATTTAGACTATTCACGTAGGCTATCATCAGATACATATGCACAAAATTACAGAACTATCGCTAAAAAATTGTGTAAGACATCTCAATTTCAAAATTTAGTTTATATGGGCGGGGCCACGGCCATTGATCCGATCCCAACCCTTTTTTGGACCAATAACGTAGACTACCACCAGACATCACTCTCGCTAAAATTGTGCAAGATATGTGTCTCAATTTCAAAATTTGGCTTATATCGGCGGGGCCACCCATTGGTCTGATCCCGCCCATTTTTAAGCGAATCGCGTAGACTGTCATCAGATACATATGCCCAAAACTGCAGCACTCTCGATAAGAAATTGTGCAAGATATTTCTATTTTAAAATTTGGCTTATATGGACGTGGCCACGCCCATTGGTTCGATGCCGCTCATTTTTGGACCAATCACGTAGACTACCACCAGATATATATACACGAAATTAGAACACTCTCGCTAACAAATTGTTCAATATATATGAATTTCAAAAGTTGGATTATATGGGCGGGGCCATGCCCATTGTTCCGTTCCAGCCCATTTTTGGACCAATCACGTAGACTACCACCATTTACATATACGAAAAATTCCAGCACTCTCGCTAACAAATTGTGCAAAATATCTCAATTTCAAAATTTGGCTTATATGGGCGGGGCCACGCCTATTGGTCCGAACCCGCCCATTTTTGGACCAATCACGTAGATCGCCAACGGATATATATACACAAAATTCCAGGTCTCTCGCTAAAAAATTGTGCAAGATATCACATTTGTAAAATATGGCTTATATGGGCAGTGCCACGCTCATTAGTCCGATCCCGTAAATTTTTGGCCCAATCACGTGGAGTGTCACCAGATACATATGTATAACATTACAGCACTCTAGCTAGCAAATTGTGCAAGATATATCAATTTCATAATTTGGCTTATATGGGCGGGGCCACGTCCATTGGCCCTATCCCGCCCATTTTTTGACCAATTACATAGAATGCCACCAGATACATATACACAGCATTGCAGCACTCCCGATAGCAAATTGTGCGAGATATCGAATTTTTAAAATTTGGTCTATGTGGGCGGGGCCACGCCTATTGGTCCGATCCCGCCCATTTTTGGACCAAGCACGTAGACTGCCACCATATACATGTGCACAAAATTCCAGCACTCTCGCTAACAAATTGTGCAAAATATCTCAATTTCAAAATTTGGCTTATATGGGCGGGGCCACGCCCATTGGTCCGATTCCACCTATTTTTGGAAAATTCACATAATCTGCCACTAAATTCATACACACAAAATTTCAGCGCTCTAGCTAAAAATTTTTCTCAACATCAAAATTGGACCCATATGGGCGGGTCCACGCCCACTTGATATATCGAAAATTCAAGTACCCTATTTTCAGCACCCCCTACACATGTACATTCTGTGAAAATTTCAAGATGATCGGTCAAGCCGTTTAGACGTCTATACGGAACAAACAAACACACAAACCCACAAACAGACACTCTCTTTGATATATATAGACTAGCTGGACCCGGTCCACTTCGTTGCCCCAGACTTCAGATTTCCGATTCCGTCAATTTTTTAACTAATTACGTAGACTGCCATCAAATGCATATTTACAAAATTACAACACTCTCGCTAACAAATTGTTCAAGGTATTTCAATTTCAGAAATTTTTTCTTAAGGGTGGGGCCACGCCCATTGTCCGATCCCAAGCCTTTTGGACCATTCACGTAGGCGATCACCAGATCGATATGCAAAAAATTACAGCACTCTCGATAAAAAATTGTGCAAGATATGATTCTCAATTTCAAAATTTGGCTTATACTCGCATAGGCGGGGCAACGTCCATTGGTCTGATCCCGCCTATTTTTGGTCGAATCACGTAGACTGTCATCAGGTACATATACCCAAAACTGCAGCGCTCACTTAAACAAATTGTGCAAGATATCTCAATTTAAAAATTAGGCTCCTATGGGCGGTGCCGCCCTTTTTTGTGTAATCACGTAGACTGCGTGAGATGCACAAAATCACAGCACTCTCGCTAACAAATTGTGCATGATATCTCAATTTCAAAATTTGGTTTATATGGGCGGGGCCAGGCCCATTGATCCGATCTCGCCACTTTTAGAACATTCACGTAGGCTATTATCAGATACATATGCACAAAATTACAAAACTATCGCTAAACAATTGTGTAAGACAAAAATTTAGTTTATATGGGCAGGGCCACGGCCATTGATCCGATCCAGACCCTTTTTGGACCAATAACGTAGACTACCACCAGACATCACTCTCGCTAAAAATTGTGCAATATATGTGTCTTAATTTCAAAATTTGGCTTATATAGGCGGGGCCACGTCCATTGGTCTGATCCCGCCAATTTTTGGGCGAATCGCGTAGACTGTCATCAGATACATATCGTCGGCTTAATGCTATTTTGGTGCATACGCCATTTTTGTGTTTTTTGAGTTAGGAGTTGATAATATGGGTTTCAAGCATGCTCTTTCAGAATCTGCAATTATTTTCTTCCTATCTCGCCTAGTTTTCGAGATATTGGTAGGGTAAATTTGTTTTACTCTGAACAACGGAAAATAATTTCGATATTTTTCTTCTATGTCTCAATTTTTCTATCGCCCTATATTTTTCACTCAGTATTTTACGTTCTTTCGATCACAATATGTAAATTAGTGTCCTTCCATACCGACCCTTTTTGTGGTCCATGTAATACAAATACGAAAAAATATTAAAATAAAAGTGGATATGGACCAAAATGCCAAGTACAAAAATTGTTAGAACTTGCTTATTTTTGGATGTAATGGCATAGAAATGCATTAGAATCATACAAACACTGTTGGGAACCCTATGAAATAAAAAGTGTGTAACTCTTCAGTCCCGTTTTTACTCAAACAATAAATTGCGTTTTTCTCCGATCATACAAAATGGCGTATCGAACAAAATAGCAATGAGCCGACGATATGTCCAAAACTGCAGCACTCTCGATAAAAAATTGTGCAAGATATTTCAATTTCAAAATTTGGCTTATATGGACGTGGCCACGCCCATTGGTTCGATGCCGCTCATTTTTAGACCAATCACGTAGACTACCACCAGATATATATACATGAAATTACAGCACTCTCGGTAAAAAATTGTGCAATATATCTCAATTTCAAAATTTGGCTTATATGAGCGGGGCCACGCCTATTGGTCGGAACCCGCCCATTTTTGGACCAATCATGTAGGTCGCCAACGGATATATATATACAAAATTCCAGGTCTCTCGGTAACAAATTGTGCAAGATATCACATTTTTAAAATTTGGCTTATGTGGGCGGTGCCACGCCCATTGGTCCGATCCCGCCCATTTTTGGAAAAATCACGTGGACTGCCACCAGATACATATGTACAACATTACAGCACTCTCGCTAACAAATTGTGCAAAATATCTCAATTTCAAAATTTGGCTTATATGGGCGGGGCCACGCCCATTGGTCCGATTCCGCCCATTTTGGTAAAATTCACATAATCTGCCACTAAATGCTTACATACAAAATTTCAGCACTCTAGCTAAAAAATTTTCTCAATACTTCAATTTGACCCATATGGGCGGGTCCACGCCCACTTGATATATCGAAAATTCAAGTACCCTATTTTCAGCACCCCCTACACATGTACATTCTGTGAAAATTTCAAGATGATCGGTCAAGCCGTTTAGACGTCTATACGGAACAAACAAACAAACCCACAAACAGACACTCTCTTTTATATATATACTAGCTGAGCCCGGTGCGCTTCGCTGCCCATGTCAAAATTAGCGCTGTAGAAACTGTATTTTATATCCGATCAGTATGAAATTGGGCAGAAAGAGGTTTGTTATTACATGAAGGAATACTGCCAAATTCGGAGAAAATCGGTTCAGATTTAGATATAGCCCCCATATATATGTTACCCCCGATTAGACATGTAAGCGCTGTAGAAACTGTATTTTATATCCGATCAGTACGAAATTCGGCAGAAAGAGGTTTGTTATTACATGAAGGAATACTGCCAAATTGTGAGAAAATCGGTTCAGATTTAGATATAGCCCCCATATATATGTTACCCCCGATTTGACATGTAAGCGCTGTAGAAACTGTATTTTATATCCGATCAGTACGAAATTCGGCAGAAAGAGGTTTGTTATTACATGAAGGAATACTGCCTAATTCGAAGAAAATCGGTTCAGATTTAGATATAGCCCCCATTTATATGTTACCCCCGATTTGACATGTAAGCGCTGTAGAAACTGTATTTTATATCCGATCAGTACGAAATTCGGCAGAAAGAGGTTTGTTATTACATGAAAGAACACTGCCAAATTCGGAGAAAATCGGTTCAGATTTAGATATAGCCCCCATATATATGTTACCCCCGATTTGACATGTAAGCGCTGTAGAAACTGTATTTTATATCCGATCAGTACGAAATTCGGCAGAAAGAGGTTTCTTATTACATGAAGGAATACCGCAAAATTCGGAGAAAATCGGTTCAGATTTAGATATAGCCCCCATATATATGTTACCCCCAATTTGACATGTAAGCGCTGTAGAGACTGTGTTTTATATCCGATCGGTAGGAAATTCGACAGAAACAGGTTTCTATTTTACATGAATGAGTATTCAAGGAAAATCGATTCAGATTTATATATAACCTCTACATATATGTTCCTCGAGAGTAGGTTACAAAGCGCTATAGAAGTTGTACTTGACTTCCGATCGTTACAAAGTCCTCCAGAAAAATGTTTCTCAATTTATGAACGAATATTGCTTAATTTAGCGATTATCGGTTCAAAATACTTTTACCAATTATTCCAAATTATTATCGCAATGACCCTTATCGCATTGTTAGGGAGGTGTAGGGCATTATATAGTCGGCCCCGCCTTTCCTTACTGGTATTAGTAATAAATTCACTGAATGAAAAAATACCGAATTCAGTGGAAAGTCCAGAAAATAGAAATGTATACTTATAAAATTTCCTAATTCTTGTTTCATTTGTCATGCATCACATTATCATATTGCGATTGTATTGGAGTGAGCAGCTGTAATTATCGCATACCGAGCATTTATGTTCATGTATTTCCTATATAATACTTGCACGATATATCAAAATATGGGCTGTGACACGCCCACTGGTCCTATTCCGCCCATTTGTAAGCCAATCACGTAGACTGCTACCAGATACATATACCCAAAAGTTCAACACTCTCGCTAACAAAATGAGCAATATAATTCAATTTCAAAATTTGGCTTATATGGGCGGTGGCACGTCCATTGGTCAGATCCCGCCAATTTTTGGACCAATCACGTGGATACATATGTACAACATTACAGCACTCTACATAAAAAATTGTGCAAGATATATCAATTTCGAAATTTGGCTTATAAGGGCAGGGCCACGCCCATTGGTCCGATCCCGCCCATTTTCTGACCAATTATGTAGAATGCCACCAGATACATATACACAACATTGCAGCACTCCCGATAGCAAATTGTGCAAGATATCAAAATTTGGTCTATGTGGGCGAGGCCCCGCCCATTTTTGGACCAATCACGCAGACTGCCACCATATACATATACACAAAATTCCAGCACTCTCGCTAACATATTGTGGAAGTTATATCAATTCCAAAATTTGGCTTATATGGGCGGGGCCAAGCCCATTGGTCCGATCCCGCCCATTGTTTGACCAATTACGTAGAATGCCACCAGATACATATACGCAACATTGCAGCACTCCCGCTAGCAAATTGTGCAAGATATCAATATTTCAAAATTTGGTCAATGTGGGCGGGGCCACGCCAATTGGTCCGAACCCGCCCATTTTTGGACCAATCACGTAGATCGCCAACGGATATATATACACAAAATTCCAGGTATCTCGCTAACAAACTGTGCAAGATATCACATTTTTAAAATTTGGCTTATATGGGCGGTGCCACGCCCATTGGTTCGATCCCGCCCGTTTTTGGATCAACCACGTGGACTGCCATCAGATACGTATGTACACCATTACAACACTCTAACTAACAAATTGTGCAAGATATCGAAATTTCAAAATTTGGTCTATGTGGGCGGGGCCACGCCCATTGTTCCGATCCCGCCCATTTTTGGACCAATCACGTAGACTGTCACCTGATACATATACACAAAATTCCAGCACTCTCGCTAACATATTGTGCAAGATATATCAATTTCCAAATTTGGCTTATATGGGCGGGGCCAAGCCCATTGGTCCGATCCCGCCCTTTTTTTGACCAATTACGCAGAATGCCACCAGATACATATACGCAACATTGCAGCACTCCCGCTAGCAAATTGTGCAAAATATCAAAATTTCAAAATTTGGCTTATATGGGCGGGGCCAAGCCCATTGGTCCGATCCCGCCCATTTTTGGACCAATCACGTAGACTGTCACCAGATACATATGTACAACATTGCAGCACTCCCGCTAGCAAATTGTGCAAGATATCAAAATTTCAAAATTTGGTCCATGTGGGCGGGGCCACGCCCATTGGTCCGATCCCGTCAAGTTTTGGACCAATCACGTGGACTTTCACCAGATACATATGTACAACATTACAGCACTCTAGCTAGCAAATTGTGGAAGATATAACAATTTCAAAATTTGGTCTATGTGGGCGTGGCCACGCCCATTGGTCCGATCCCGCCCATTTTTGGACCAATCACGTAGACTGTCACCTAATACATATACACAAAACTACAGAACTCTCGCTAATAAATTGTGGAAAGTATTTAAATTTCAAAATTTGGCTTGTATGGGCGGGGCCACGCCCATTGGTCCGATTCCGCCCATTTTTTGAAAATTCACATAATCTGACACTAAATGCATACACACAAAATTTCAGCACTCTAGCTAAAAATTTTTCTCAATACCAAAATTTTACCCATATGGGCGGGTCCACGCCCACTTGATATATCGAAAATTCAAGTACCCTATTTTCAGCACCCCTTTCACATGTACATTCAGTGAAAATTTCAAGATGATCGGTCTAGCCGTTTAGACGTCTATACGGAACAAACATACAAACAAACAAACCCACAAACAAACCCACAAACAGACACTCTCTTTTATATATATAGATAGAAGAAGATAGAAGATAGATAGATACTCGTATATACCCACATGCACTAAAGTGTGTATATAAAATATATATGTATAAAGATTTAGTACCTCTATTAAATATTCTATTTAATACCCCGAAATATTAATATTTTCTTGACTGAAGTACATAAGGGGAATTTCATGTCAAGTGGGTTAATTTTTAAAAGGGATGTCTTCTGTCGGGATGAAAATTGCACCAAGTAGCCTTATCAGATAGTAGTTATGAGACACAATTCCAACGAGATCGGTTAAGGACTTTCCGAGTTGGAGGGTGTCAAATATTGACATTTTTGTCAAACGGTTGTTTTTCCCATCTGAAATGCTAAAATGTTTGGTTGAACGTTAATTTTTTTCAGAGGTTTATATTTATTTTGATAGATCAGCAGGTCCCATCCCATTAATAGGTCACAAAGCTGTTAAAGGAAATTATCTAAGCTTTCTTTTGAGCAAAAAATCAAAAATTAAAACATAGGTTTTTACCAAAGTTTCAAAAAAGTTTAATTTTGCAAAAAAGTAATGAACATATATTTGCTAATTTCTTTAAAAGGTTGAAGAAAAGACTATCGATAACACTTTTGGAAAATGTTTCTAAATACAATAGCTAATTAGTTATAAGTATGAGATAAAAGGACCGTTTGACTCAAATGACAATATTC
The DNA here is from genome assembly GCA_963930755.1 of Eudasyphora cyanicolor. Classification (NCBI taxonomy): domain Eukaryota; kingdom Metazoa; phylum Arthropoda; class Insecta; order Diptera; family Muscidae; genus Eudasyphora; species Eudasyphora cyanicolor. The sequence goes on from OZ005735.1 coordinate 56,514,221, forward strand.
ATCACAATCCAACTCATAACTACTATCCAACAGGACTAAATTTGGAGCAAGATTCCTGATCAGAAGACATCGCTTTTAAAAATTTAATATTAAAAAAGTCGCCTTATTTGTTATTAAAAAACAAATTTTTTTTCAAACGGCAATTTTCATACTGTTTTGTTATGCAGAAAAAAACCGGTTCTACCGGTTTTCTTCAAAGAAAAAAACCGGTTCTACCGGTTTTCTTCAAAGAAAAAACCGTCCACCGGTTTTCTTATAACTTAAATAAACCATCCACCGGTTTTTTATTTTTTTAAAAAAACCGGTTTTTTGATCATTCTATTCAAGACCATTTGTTTCTATATTATTATAGAAACAAGTATTTTATACATGGCGGTGTATAAATATGTATTAAAAATTGGCATATAGAGCTCCGTATCTCCCATACAATTGCAGCAGAACTGTTGATAACGAGTGTCACGGCTCAGAAATCATGATCCAGTATGTGTGCTGCCAATTTTTAATACATATTTATACACCGCCATGTATAAAATACTTGTTTCTATAATAAAATAGAAACAAAATGGTCTTGAAGCCGGGAGAATATCCTAGTTAGAATCACAAAGATTTGCAGACCGAATAAAAGCTAGCAAACAACATTCTTAATCGTCTTAAAATTCTGAGACGATTTAGCCATGTCCGTCTGTTGTAATCACGCTACGATCTATAATACTTGAGATAGGTTGCTGAAATTTGGTATAGATAATTCTTATAGCTGCAGGTAACTTGGGATTGGTAACCATGTATTGCATTTGTCCTATTTGACTTCTTAATGCCAAAGAGACCAGAAATGTCAACTGAAATTGGTAACTGGAGTTAATTTATACCCGCACCCTCATACGAACAACGGTAGCCGTAGGTCGATGTTTTGATATAGCCCCATACAAAGGTCCCTCTAAATTTTCCATCTTAACGCAACAAAAGCCACAAATTTCAACGAATCGGGCTGAATTTTTATAATATGACTTTATTTGTGAACGAAACCATTCGCATGCTATCCATCGTGGAGGGTATATAGATTCGAACTTTACGCTTTTACTTGTTGGTTTTTACCTCTTCCGATTTGGTAAGTTTTAAAATAGCTGCCGTAATTCTTACTATTACATTTCAACTTTTTCTTTTCCTTTATGGCAGCTAGGTATTGCGAAATATTTTGCACTTCAGGTATGTTTTATTTTCCATTTGTTCTTGTTGTCCGTATAGTTTGGAATTGATATCATTGAGTATTTTAGTTAGCTTGTAATTTGCATCATCCTCTTCGGCGGTCGGTTTACTTAACATGACTTGCAATTTTTCGAAACGTTCCTTAAGTTTATCGAATTCATATTCTAGAGCCACGAGCTCATCGTTTTCGGCTGAGGAGCAGTCACGAGCAATATTTCTTACATTGGTCAGGATCATATCGAATTTATAATTTTGGGGGGCTACATCTAAATCTGAACGGATTTTCTCCGAATTTGGTAGTGTTCATTCATGTAATAAGAGAACTCTCTCTGCCAAATTTCGTTTTGATCTGATATAAAATACAGTTTCTACAGCGCTTACATGTTTAATCGGGGGTAACATATATGTATATGGGGGATATATCTAAATCTGAACCGATTTTGACCAATTTCAATAGGGATCGTCCTTGGGGCAAAAAAGAGCACTGTGCTACATTTCATCTCAATCGGACCATAAATACGACCTACACTTTGATCACAAGAATACATGGAAAGACGGACATCGCTAAATCAACGCATAAAGTGATTCTAAGTCGATCGGTATAATAAACGATGGGTCTATTACTTCTCCTTTTGGGTGTTACAAACGAATGCACAAAGTTTGAATACCCTGTACCACAGTGTGGTGTAGGGTATAAAGAAAAATTGGATATAAATTATGTCTCGAAGGAATTATAAAATAATCCTTAGTATGAGAAACCTTTTCTAGGTTTTCTTTAACCCTGCTACTATGTTAGAAAAAAATACACATGTTATGTTCGGGTCATATTTTGACCCCACATTTTTTTTTGAGAAAATTTAAATTTGTACATTTCAAAAATATTTTTAAGGCTTGTGATCAATGCAATATGTCGCCGTTAGAGTAATTGTGTGTCGGTATGAGGGACAAACAGGTTTAAGTTATGCACTCAGTAAAAGTCTTTTTTCCTTCTTCAACGGCAAAATTTGCACCTCTTCTGTTCAATAGCGGAAATTCGTACATGGAAATATACTGTCTTCTTCTCGAATTCTTCGTACTTATGATGCAGAGGCTTCAGAGCAATTAAGCCGACTACGTCTCTTGATATGTTCTTGAGCTAAAACTTCACAGTTGCTTTTGTGCACTTTATTTTTTTGTCATTCAGGATATATTTCGGTCCATATTATAAAAGCGTTGAGAGCAGAAATATCTAATAAATTACAGAAAATAACGCTATTCAGCAAAAAAAAATTTTGTTTGTGTCCTAGACCTAAAAATAATTTTTTTGTATAGATTGTGGCATACTGTTATATACAACAAAACCAAAAAAAATTTTTATGGATACAATTTTTTAATGCAATTTTTTTATTAAAAATGCTATTATCGTCGAAGGTACCCTTAGTATTTGCACAATAATATTTGGAGTATATGCCCGATCAGGTCGACTTATATGTTCAATTGAAGCTATTAATGTGGGCTACCAATATTGGAAATAACTCTTTCACTTAGAAACAGTGGTTTAGTAACAGTCATTAAACAAACTGGAAAAAGTAGATTTTTTTCAAAAAAAAAAATCCTTGGAAAAAACATAAAAAATAGAAAAAAATCCAAAAAAAAGTTTGCATCCTAGCGAAGAAATTATTGGTTATTTGAAAAAATCTATGGATAAATGTAGAAATTATCGCCCTTTTGGTAGAGGTAAGAGAATTTCAAAAAAACCTTTTTTTTAATTTCTATTTAAATAGCGATTTTATTTATTACTTTTACTTATATTATGTACATTTGAGTTTATTTACATGAACAAGTTTCATTAGATGTAATTGTAAGTTCTTTGTTGACGTTTGTAGATTTCGGAATCGGTTTCTCTAATGAGGAAGCAAACATAATCTCCCATCATTCTTTCATCCCAGTGCCCTTGGTAACGTCGCTCGATGGACTTCAATTCTTGGTGGAACCTTTCGTCATGTTCGTCACTTACGTCGCCAAGATTTTCGGGGAAAAAGATTAAATGAGAATGCAAGAAATGAATTTTGAGGGACATATTTACACCTGTTGGAACACATAAAGCGAAAAATAAGTTGGAAGAATACATACATATGTGTTATATACATAAATATAATTTTTTCATTAATCATTGTTTCATATTGCGGGCTTTTATTGGATCCAAGGAAATTTGAAGCTACAAGCTTAAACGACCCCCATGCTGCAATTTCATCCGACGTCAAATATGATTCGAAATTCACATCTTTCATCAGTTTCCTTATTTTAGGCCCATCAAAAACTCCTTCTTCGATTTTTTGAAAAGGAAGACTTTTAAATATGAGAGTGAATTGCCATCTTTCCTTAAGGCTGTTACAAAATGTTTAGAGCCCCAGCTTAATATGCAGTGGTGGCAAAATATCGGCTATGCCAGAGGCATAACACACCAACTACTTTTAAATCGCAACAAATTTTCCAGTCATGTTCATATTTTATGTATTTTATCAATTTAGCCATTGTTTCGTATGATTCCCTAGTGTTGACAGCATGTGCAATGGAAATCGACGGTTTCTGATTTCCGTTGTGTAAAAGTACTGCTTTCAAACTTTCTTGACTACTGTCAACAACTAACCGCCTTTCCTTTGAATTGTATGTTTGATTAAGTTCCTCGAACAATTAGGGAATGTCCTTGCAAAAGCATCTGTTATCCACAGTTGTATAAAATTGTTTGTAAGGTATATCACGGACTCTATAATATGATATCTTAACATCTGGGGCCAAAATATTGTACTGTTTCATCCCAGATGCAAGTTGTTCTGCCTTATCTTTGGTCAGTTCCAAATCTATGATGTTTCCATTATTAGGCTGTTAGCTATACTTGGACACTTCCTACTCCAATCTATTAACTAAGACAAAAATAGCAGTCCGTATCGTGAATGAATGGTTGTCTCCAAATCATTGGGATACCAAATTGCACGTGAAGTCTAAAATTAAAACGTTTTATTCCACAAAACATTGTAATACATTAATTTTAAAGTACTTACCGCATTCTTCCACTAGTCCATCGAGTAAGATTTACATGGCACGAATTACACAAAATACTAGGTGTCCACGGTTCGTTCATATTTTTAACTCGTATACCAAAATATTACACATATATTTCTTCTATTATTTTACTAAACGCACGTCGATTTTATTAATTACATATTTCCGCAGATGTAGCAGAAATTGTCGGGATCATTTACACATTGAAAAGTTCTTTGCCTTTTACTCATACTTCGAAATATAACTTTGTAATATTTTTCAAAAAATCGACTTATCTCTTTAAGGCGCTGAATTACACTAATTTATTAATAAAAAATTTCATTCATAAATTCCGGGTTTAAGTTTCATAAGTTGCAGTACCTGTAGCTGACATATAGTTTGCTTCGAAAGTATACACCCAATATTTTCAAGACTGCCACGTACAACTTTGTATTGAGTACATATAATTTGACTACATGTATATACGACTGGGATGTCCATGTCCCTAAAAGGCGTAACTGAATGGAAACCTCATGAATAAGCGAATCTCATCCAATATAGCTCTCACATTGCATATCATGTTTTATGGAGGGTTACGAACGGCCATAAAACCTCGTCCTCTCTATAATTGTATAATGTCTGACATCAATCCTCATAAAATAAAATGCAAGTGCAATGTCTCTTATATGTCTCTCTCACATATGGCGAATTCAAAATAAGCAAAAACATAATTTATAAACGAAAAAATTTGAGACAAGATTTTTTTGAATTTCCCTAACATTTACAAAATCCACAGATTTTTGCAAATAGACAGTGTTTTCTCCGTTAGCATGCTGGCTTTTTAAAAATGTGATTTTTTTCTATTTTTTATGGTTTTATTTTGTACCAGGAAAAGGTGTTTTTGTTTTAAAAAAAATCATTTTTCCTCATATTTTTGACGACTGTTACTAAACCAAAGATTCTACGTGAGAGCGATATTTGCAGCATATGTAGCCCTCATAATTCCCTTTAATTTGAGGCATAACACGGCTCAATCAGGTTTGGACCATAAATTATGGTCCAAATACTGCATGTACTTTCCATGAAAGCTGGAATTTAAAAAAAAAATTTACCATAAAAATTTTTTTTAATATTTTTTTCGTGTTTGTGACACCTAATTGCACCGAAAACAGCTATCCACATCCCTTGGACAACAATTTGGTTGCATGGTGTAATTAGAGAACTGGCCACCGATTGGTTTTACTTTTTCACGAATATGTGCGAACCATTTGGTCCAAAGTGTCAACTCCGCCTTTTGTCGAGTGGTAGTATTCAATTAGTTCCGGAATTTGTTTGTATGATCTTCCAAAATATTGCGGTTATGGTGAAGAGGGCTATGCAAATAAACCATTTTTTATTTTTTGGGTACATAGAAAACTACAGTTTCTTTTTCATGAAAAAATTAACTTGAGTGTATTGGAAGCTTACGCAATTGTTGTGTTGTAGCATAAACCAGCAAAAAACGTTTTTTTTTCTCACTGTGCCAACAATAGTAATTTGTTGCTTTAGCAGTTCTAATGCAAGATTATGAGTAGTAAACAAATTATCGGTAGTCACATTTCGTCCACGGTGTGCAGACACTAAGTCTAGAACAACCCGTTCGTCTTGGTTCCTTTCAGCATTGTCTCCGGCGTATTTCCCAGGTTACCTCGGAACGAAATAAGCTGTTCGTCAATCATTATATTAGCACTTGGAACGTAAAGTATTTGCAGGTATTAAGTCCATTGCTCATAAAATTTCCAAGTTTATCTCCTTGAAAATTGTCGAAAACAATGCTTCCTTACAAATTGCTGCAGAGAATTATATCCCTTTTCATAGCTTCTGTAAGGCATAAATCAAAAGTATCACGAAGTTTCGAAATACGATGAATAGTTCAAGAAGTCACTCCAGGTTTTGCGCGAAGAATATTTTTACTTGCCGCAAAGGAATTATTGCTGTCCACCTTCTCATCCGATCTTTATCAAAAAATTCAGTTTGTTGACTTTCTGTCAACAACCTTGCCTTATTTTTTTTGACGTTTTGTCGGCCAATCTTCTTTTGTTTGTTTTTTGCATGTAAAACACGAAAGAGGTAAAGGACAAATACAAAAACATAGAATATAGACATATTATATTATATATTTATTATTAGGCGGTGGGCAAGGGGTGTGGCCGATTTCGATGAAACTTGGCATGTATTTTTTGTTTATTCTAGGAAGACAAGACTTTTGCTTGGATAGGAAACATTATATGAGAACAACTCGATTTGGATTGTATTTATGGTGGACGTAGCCGATTTCGATGAAATGCCATTTTTTCTTAATTTAGTCAATATATTATTTAGTGCCAACATTCAATAATATAGGACCATATATATTTTGCACAAAAAAGGATGAAGTCTTCCCAATGTGCCACAGTGTGGTGTAGGGTATAGAGACTGCGTTATCCGAAACTACGACAGATCGAGCCTGCAGAAATCCTATAATTATGAAGTTTTAGCAGAGAAGAGTTTCTTGATCCAAGGACGAACACTACCGAATTTGTAAAAAATCATTACAGATTTATATAAATATCCCCCATAAACATATAAAGGGTCCGCAATCTAACGTTTTTTTTTCAACTAGTGCTTATTTCGTGAATGGTAACACTTAGCTCATGTCTGATTTGACAGATAATTAGTATTATCCTACCGCTGAACGAATATCGTTGTGTATACGCTTGAACAACGCTGGGAAATATTGCGACATTACTATTGCCGTTTTTGCCAAAAAAATCATCTTTTCAGATGAAGCTCATTTTGATCTTGGCGGGTATGTAAACAAGCAAAATTGTCGCATTTGGGGCACAGAGAACCCGCACGCATTCATTGAAAAGCCGATACACCCAAAACGAGTCACAGTTTGGTGCGGATTTTGGTCCAGAGGCATAATTGGGCCATTTTTCTTCGAAAATGAGCAAGGAGTGGCCGTTACAGTCAATGGCGATCGTTATCGGGCCATGATCAACGAATTTTTGTTCACAAAAATTGAAGAGGAGGATATTGGCAACATTTGGTTTCAACAGGACGGCGCTACGTGCCTCACAGCCGAAGCTACACTCGATGTTTTGCGCCCTGTTTTTGAAGATCGCATTATCAGCCGCAGAGCTTATGTCGTTTGGCCACCTCGGAGCTGCGTTTTGACACCGTTGGACTATTATTTGTGGGGTGCCCTCAAAGATAAGTGTTACGCCGACAAGCCAGAAACAATTGACGCTTTAAAGGACAATATTCGTGAACCCATTGGTGAAATACAGCTGCACCAATCGATAATGTGCTTAAAAATTGGACCGAACGTGTAGGCTACTGCATGGCCAGCCGAGGCAGCCATTTGAATGAAATTATTTTCCATTATTAACCGGAAGGATTGTACTTTCAAATAAAAAAAGAAATTTAAGAAAATATTCAGTAGTTCTTTTATATAGCATTTTCCAAAAAAAAAAGTTATTTGGCGGACCCTTTATAACATATATGCCGATTTTGCATATCTCAACAGATATTTATACATGGCACATGCAGATAAACGTTGCATGTGCCAAGAACATTTCTGTACAGATCCGTTTAAAATTTAGCAGATAAGAGCTTCTTGAGAAAAGAACAATTAAAATATACTCGTATAATTATAGTCCAATTTGAATCTAAGAGCTATAAAATGAACATTGTGAACAGATCATTATTACACTATTTTTGTCGAAAATCTGTGCATAACATTGACGACTTGGATTATTTAGAAATTAAAACAAGTAAAAGTGTTAAGTTCGCTTATGCCGAATCTTATATACCCTCCACCATGGATTGCATTAAATTTTATTACTGGACAAATCTTTGGATATGGAGCAAATCGTGAAACGATCTTTTTGTTTAAGTAAATTATTAAAAAAACGAACGCTGCACATTTTTTGCCGCAAATTCTTTAGCCAAACTTCACCTGAAAAATGTGGTGTTTGTGGCTTGAAATAGCTTTTTTGAGAGCTACATCTACATCGGGACTACAAAAAAATAAAATGTTATTTGTATAAATTTTATTAAGATAAATTCTTGCCAAAATAGAATACAAACTGCAAAATTTCAGCTAAATTTCTTGGAAAATGTGATTTTTATGGCTTAAATAATCCTTTTTGGGAGCGGCATCTATAGGTGGACTATAACAAAATATGAACTGATGAAAAAATTTTTACTGCGATGAATTCTTGTCTTAATTAAAAACAAACTGATTCAGTTACAATGCTTAGAAAATATGGTATTTGCAATCCCAAACAACCTGCAACTATAGGAAATATTTCTACCAAATTTGATCAACTTACATCTATTATTACGGACTGAAGCGTGATTACAACAGACGGACGGACATGGGTAAATCGTCTTAGAATTTTACGACGATTAAGAATATATATACTTTATGGGGTCTCAGATCAATATTTAGAGGTGTTACAAACGGAGTGACACCATCCTATGGTGGAGAGTATCAAAACAGTGCTTTCCTACAATAACATGGAGCTTATAACTCGAAATCCATCAAAAAACAAGTAAAAGCGTTAAGTTCGGCCATGCCGAATCTTATATACCCACCACCACGGATTGCATTCAATAATATTACTGGTATCTTTGGTATATAGAGCAACTCATGTTTTTGTTTAAGTCAATTATTAAACCAGTAAGGAAAGGCTAAAGGCGACTATATAATACCCTACACCACTCTCGTAATATTGAATAACTCTGATATATAAATTTTGTAATTCATGTAAAAATTGTTTACATAAATTTACTTTTGGGACATTTTATACCTCAATAATACCCTGTACCACAGTGTGGTGTAGGGTATAAAAACGATTGGATCTAAAGAGCCAAATCGGACGAAACATATATATGGGAGCTACAGCTAAATCTTTACCGATTTTCTTCAAATTCGGCAATGTTGGTTCATGGATCAAGAAACTCTACCATTCTAGATTTCAAAACGATTGGATGTAAAATATAGCTTCTATAGAACTAAAGGGCCAAATCGGACGAAACATATATATGGGAGCTATAGCTAAATCTTAAACGATTTTTTTCAAATTCGGTAGTTTTGGTTCATGGATCAAGAAACTCTACCATTCTAAATTTCAAAACCAGTAAGGAAAGGCTAAAGTCGGGCGGGGCCGACTATATAATACCCTACACCACTCTGTAATATTGAATAACTCTGAAATATAAATTTTGTAGTTCATGAATAAATTTATTTATTTATTCTAAATTTCAAAAAGATTGGATGTAAAATACATACAGCTTCTATAGAACTAAAGGGCCAAATCGGACGAAACATATATATAGCTAAATCTTAACCGATTTTCTCAAATTCGGCAATGTTGGTTCATGGATCAAGAAACTTTACCATTCCAAATTTCAAAACGATTGGATTTAAAATACAGCTTTTATTGGACTAAAGGTCCAAATCGGACGAAACATATATATGGGAGCTATAGCTAAATCTTAACCGATTTTCTTCAAATTCGGTAGTGTTGGTTCATGGATCAAGAAACTCTACCATTCTAAATTTCAAAATGATTGGATGTAAAATACAGCTACTACAGGACTAAAGAAGAAAATCGGACGAAACTTATATATGGGAGCTATAGCTAAATCTTAACCGGTTTTCTTCAAATTCGGCAATGTTGGTTCATGGATCAAGAAACTCTACCATTCCAAATTTCAAAACGATTGCATGTAAAATACAGCTTCTATAGGACTAAAGGGCCAAATCGGACGAAACATATATATGGGAGCTATACCTAAATCTTAACCGATTTTCTTCAAATTCGGCAATGTTGGTTCATGGATCAAGAAACTCTACCATTCTAAATTTCAAAAAGATTGGATGTAAAATACAGCATTTATAGGACTAAAGGTCCAAATCGGACGAAACATATATATGGGAGCTATAGCTAAATCTTAACCGATTTTCTTCAAATTCGGTAGTGTTGGTTCATGGATCAAGAAACTCTACCATTCTAAATTTCAAAATGATTGGATGTAAAATACAGCTTCTATAGGACTAAAGGGCCAAATCGGACGAAAGATATATATGGGAGCTATATCTAAATCTGAACCGATTTCAACCAAATTCAATAGCGATCTTAACAGCTGCGAAATACTCTAAACTGCAAAATTTCAGAACGATCGGAGTGAAATTGCGACCTGTAGTCGACGAACAACTTTACATCCACAGACGGACGGACGGACGGACGGACGGACGGAAGCTAGTGATTCTGAGTCGATCGGTATACTTTAAGGTGGGTCTAGCTGTGTTATTTTTAGGTGTTACAAACATCTGCCGTGAAACAAACTTATAATACCCTGTACCACAGAGTGGTGTAGGGTATAATGATTGGATGTAAAATACAGCTTCTTCAGGACTAAAGAGCAAAATCGGACAAAACATATATATGGGAGCTATAGCTAAATCTTAACCGATTTTCTTCAAATTCGGTAGTGTTGGTTCATGGATCAAGAAACTCTACCATTCTAAATTTCAAAACGATTGGATGTAAAATACAGCTTCTATAGGACTAAAGGGCCAAATCGGACGAAAGATATATATGGGAGCTATATCTAAATCTGAACCGATTTCAACCAAATTCAATAGCGATCTTAACAGCTGCGAAATACTCTAAACTGCAAAATTTCAGAACGATCGGAGTGAAATTGCGACCTGTAGTCGACGAACAACTTTACATGGACAGACGGACGGACGGACGGACGGACATGGTTAAATCGACTCAGCGAGTGATTCTGAGTCGATCGGTATACTTTAAGGTGGGTCTAGCTGTGTTATTTTCAGGTGGTACAAACATCAGCCGTGAAACAAACTTATAATACCCTGTACCACAGTGTGGTGTAGGGTATAAAAAGGAACGCTGCAATTTTTAGCCAAATTTTAGGCCGCATTTTTGAGAGCTACATCTACACGAGGACTACAATAAAATTTGATTTGTATACATTTTATTGAGATAAATTCTGGCCAAAATAGAATACAAACTGCAAAGTTTCATCTAAATTTCTTAGAAAATGTCGTGTTTATGGTTTAAATTAGCATTTTTGGGAGAGACCTCTATAGGGTGACTATAACAAAATATGAACCGATATGCGAAATTTTTGCTCTGATAAATTCTTGTATAAATAGATTACAAACTGCAAATCTATATCTACGGCCCCATACCCGTATTTTGTAGCGACCTCTATAGGGGAGCTATATCAAAACATATGGCCCATTGTATCAGGCTAGCTCTATTATTACGGGCTGTAGCGTGATTACAACAGACGGACAGACGGACATGGCTAAATCGTCTTAGAATTTTACGACGATTTATGGGGTCTCAGATCAATATTTAGAGGTTTTACAAACGGAGCGACAAAATGAATATACCCCCATCCTATGGTGGAGGGTATAATAAATATTAAATTCGAAAAATCTGCAATGTTTTCACAATCTTTTTTAAACAAAATATATTTGGAGTATTTCCTAAACAATAATTTTATTTGTATATAAACACATATTTAATTAGGGAAAACTAGTTTGCAAATATATTTTGTTGTAGTATTTTAAAATAAAATTGATTTGCTCAGAAATATATAATACTAGCTGGATCCGGTCCACTTCGTTGCCCCAGATTGAGATTTCCGATCACGTCCATTTTTGAACCAATCACGAATCCTGCCACCAAATACATATACATCAAATAACAGCACTCTCGCTAACAAATTGTGCAAGATATCTCAATTTCAAAATGTGAGGTCACGCCCATTAGTCTGATCCCGCCCAGTTTTGAACTAATCATGTAGACTGCCACAGGTATACAGTTCTATTACTACTAAATTGTGCAAGACAGCTCAAATTTGGGTTATATGGCGGGGCCACACCCTTTGGTCATTTTTAGACCAATCACGTATGCTTCTACCATAAACATACTACATTAAACATATACACAAAATTACAGCACTCTCGCTAACATTTTCAAGATATCTCAATTTCAAAATTTGACTTATATGGGCGGGGCCACGCCCATTGGTCCGATACCCCCCATTTTTTTAACCAATAAGGTAGACCACCACCACATACATATGCACAAAATTACAGCACTCTCGCTAACAAAATTTTGAAGATATCTAAATTTCAAAATTTGACTTATATGGGCGGGGCCACGCCCATTGGTCCGATCCCGCTCACTTTTGAACCTATCACGTAGACTACCACCAGATACATATACACAGAATTACAACACTCTCTCTAACATATTGTGAAAAATAGCTAAATTTCAACATTTGGCTAATATGGGCGGTACCACGCCCATTGGCGCCATTCTATCGAAAAATCATCTTGACTGATGAGGCCCATTTCCACCTCGGTGGCTACGTCAACAAGCCAAATTGTCGCATCTGGGGCTCGGAAAACCCAAGAGTTATTGTTGAGAAGCCTCTCCATCCTCAACGTGTGACTGTTTCGTGCGGTTTACGGTCCGGCGGGGACATTGGACCTTACTTTTTCGAAATGGATACGGTGAATGGATTGCGCTATCGAGAGATGATTAATGATTTTTTATGGTCGGAGTTGGATGGTATTGATCTGGACAACGTTTACTTTCAACAAGACGGCGCTATGTGCCACACAAGGTACGAAACCATTGCTCTGTTACGGGAAAAGTTTCCGGACCGTGGAGGTCCTCTCGAGGAGGTGATCACAATTGGCCACCGAGATCTTGTGATTTAACACCATGCGACTTCTTCCTTTGGGGCCACGTGAAAGATAAGGTCTACGCAAACAGCCCAGCGTCGATTCAAGACGTCAAAGATAAAATTCGTGAGGCTATCGAGGACATAGGCAGCCACTTTGCGAGTTAGTTATGGAAAATTTCATGAAAAGGATATGGTCGTGGTGGCCATTTGGCTGATGTTGTTTTTCATTATCAACGGCAAACCTTCCTCTTTATTATTAAATAAACATCCGATCATTTATCTCAAAAAATGGTATTTTGCTTTGAATACCAAAATAACACCTCTTGTTGGAAAACCCTTTTCAAACATATCAAAAAAGGAGATGTTGCCCCGTGTATCAAATCGGGAGGAACATATATATGGGGGTTACATCTAAATCTGAACCGATTTTCCCTGAATTTTTCACTGTTCATTTATGTAATACGAAAAATATCCTTCTACTGAATTTCGTACTGATCGGATATAAAATACAGTTTTACACCGCTTACATGTCAAATCGGGGTAACATAGGTATGGGGGCTATATCTAAATCTGAACTGATTTTCTCAATTAAGTATTGCCTCTAATTGTATCAAGAGACTTCTCTCTGTAAATATTTGTACAGTGCATATATGTCAAATCGGAGGTACGTATAAATCTGAGCTGTATGTTAATTTAAATCTGAACCGATTTAAACCAAATTCAATAGGGTTTGTCCTGGGGCCAAAAGAAAGATATGTGCAAAGTTTTGTTGAGATCCGACCATAATTGCCACCTGTACTTTGATTACAAGAATACATGCACATACGGAAGGGCAGACGGACATAGCTAAACGGAAAGTGATTCTAAGCCGATCCCTATTATAAACGATGGCTTTAAACTATCTCCTTTTGGGTGTTACAAACAAATGCGCAAAGTTATAATACCCTGTACCACACTATTGTGTAGGGAATACAAGTTTTTAGGTCTCGGATAAAAAAAATTGTTGTTGTGTTGTTATACCCTACACCACACTGTGGTACAGGGTATTATAAGTTTGTTTCACGGCAGATGTTTGTAACACCTGAAAATAACACAGCTAGACCCACCTTAAAGTATACCGATCGACTCAGAATCACTAGCTGAGTCGATTTAACGATGTCTGTCCGTCCGTCCGTCTGTCCATGTAAAGTTGTTCGTCGACTACAGGTCGCAATTTTAATCCGATCGTTCTGAAATTTTGCAGTTTAGAGTATTTCGCGGCTGTTAAGATCGCTATTGAATTTGAAATCGGTTCAGATTTAGATATAGCTCCCATATATATCTTTCGTCCGATTTGGCCCTTTAGTCCTATAGAAGCTGTATTTTACATCCAATCGTTTTGAAATTTAGAATGGTAGAGTTTCTTGATCCACGAACCAATATTGCCGAATTTGAAGAAAATCGGTTCAGATTTAGATATAGCTCCCATATATATGTTTCGTCCGATTTTGCTCTTTAGTCCTATAGAAGCTGTATTTTACATCCAATCGTTTTGAAATTTAGAATGGTAGAGTTTCTTGATCCATGAACCAACATTGCCGAATTTGAAGAAAATCGGTTAAGATTTAGCTAGAGCTCCCATATATATGTTTCGTCCGATTTTGCTCTTTAGTCCTGAAGAAGCTGTATTTTACATCCAATCATTTTGAAATTTAGAATGGTAGAGTTTCTTGATCCATGAACCAACACTGCCGAATTTGAAGAAAATCGGTTAAGATTTAGCTATAGCTCCCATATATATGTTTCGTCCGATTTGGCCCTTTAGTCCTATAAAAGCTGTATTTTACATCCAATCATTTTGAAATTTAGAATGGTAGAGTTTATTGATCCATGAACCAACGCTACCGAATTTGAAGAAAATCGGTTAAGATTTAGCTATAGCTCCCATATACATGTTTCGTCCGATTTGGCCCTTTAGTCCTGTAGAAGCTGTATTTGAAATCCAATCATTTTGAAATTTAGAATGGTAGAGTTTCTTGATCCATGAACCAACACTGCCGAATTTGAAGAAAATCGGTAAAGATTTAGCTATAGCTCATCCGATTTGGCTCTTTAGATCCAATCGTTTTTATACCCTACACCACACTGTGGTACAGGGTATTATTTAAGTATAAAATGTGCCAAAAGTAAATTTATGTAAACAATTTATACATGAATTACAAAATTTATATATCAGAGTTATTCAATATTACGAGAGTGGTGTAGGGTATTATATAGTCGGCACCGCCCGACTTTAGCCTTTCCTTACTGGTTGTTATTGTTGATCTGTGCTTTTGTTATTCAGTCAGAATTTATTCAGTTTAAGACCATAAGTTTTAGTTACATTCTGTCTATTCCAATAATGTAATAGAAACAAATACACAAATTGGTAGAGATATTTAATTTCTTGGTAGAATTGACTGTCGTTTTCATAGATACCACTCTATCATCTTCAGAATTCAATAGCAATAATGTATGTCTTTAACTTAAATCAGCTGAAATATTATGGAAGTAGTAAATTGAATGTAACAAGAACTACAAACCAAACCCGTATTTTGCCGAACTAAGTTAACATACTTAACTCTCATAACAAATACATTTCATTTTTATACCCTCCACCATAGGATGTAACACCTCTAAACATTGATCTGAGACCCCATAAAGAATGTATGTATATATTCTCAATCGTCGTAAAATTCTAAGACTATTTAGCAAAGTCCGTCCGTCCGTCTGTTGTAATCAGTCCGTAATAATAGAGCAAGGTTGATCAAATTTGGTAGAAATATTTCTTATAGTTGTAGGTTGTTTGGGATTGTAAATGAGCCATATCGGGCAATGTTTTGATATAGCTCCCTTATAGAGGTCGCTCCAAAATACGGGTTTTGAGCCATAGATACCACATTTTTAAAGCAATTTAGCAGGAACTTTGCAGTTTGTATTATATTTTGACAAGAATTCATCACAGCAAAAATTTTACAAATCGGTTCATATTTTGTTATAGTCACCCTATAGAGGTCGCTCCAAAATATATGTATTTAAGCCATAAATACCATGTTTTCTAAGCATTTTAACTGAATCTTTGCTGTTTGTATTTAATTAAGACAAGAATTCATCGCTGTAAAATTTTCTAAATCAGTTCACATTTTGTTATTGTCAGCCTATAGATGTCGCTCCCAAAAAGGCTTAGTTAAGCCATAAAAACCACATTTTCTAAGAAATTTAGCTGAAACTTTGCGGTTTGTGTTCTATTTTGGAAAGAATTTATCACAATAAAATTTTTGCAAAGAACGTTTTATTTTGTTGAAGTCCCCGTGTGGATGTAGCTCTCAAAACAGCTATTTCAAGCCACAAACACCACATTTTTCAGGAGAAGTTTGGCTAAAGAATTTGCGGCCTAAAAATTGCAGCGTTCGTTTTTTTAATAATTTACTTAAACAGGATCTTAACTAAAAAAGGATCGTTTCATGATTTGCTCCATATCGAAATATTTTTCCAGTACAAAAATTTAAAGCAATCCATGGTGGAGGGTATATAAGGTTCGGCATAGCCGAACTTAACACTTTTACTTGTTTTGCTTGGGCTCGCTTAGCGAGCCACAAAATCAAATGTAGTTTTGTCAACGGCCAATGTCGACTTCATCGGCTCGCGATGCGAACCCATGCAAAAATACATCCATTATTGCTATTGAATTGTGAAGATAATAGAGTGGTGTCTATGGAAACTGCAGTCAATTCTACCAAGCAATTAAGACTCTCTACCAATTTTTGTATTTGTTTCTATAACATTTTGGAATAGACAGAAAGTAACTGAAACATATGGTTTTTGTTGCATAGTGTTAAGAATTTACTTTATTTAATTACTCGTATCTTGCTTTTCTGCAATTAATTTTTTCAGATTCATAATTTTAGACGAAATACATTTCTTTCGATTGCATTCAGATTTTTGTTTTGCCTTCAGGAGGCTAATATCTGGTGAAATATTTTGGACTTGTATTATAGCAGCTTCAATGTTCTCCATTTTTTCTTGATGTTGATTTAATTGGTTATTGATTTCCGTAAGCATATTAGTCAATTGGAAATTTGCGTCTTGACCTTGGGAGGTGGATTTATTTAGGACGGCTTCCAAACTTTGTAAACGTGCTCCAAGTTTATCGAATTCGGCTAGTTTGCCTTTTAATTGAGCTTCCAGCTGCTCATTGCTTTCATTTGAGGAGCAGTCATTGACAACATTTTGCACTTCCCCAATAACATTGTCGATTTTGTCATTATACTGTTTATACTGGTGTATGGTGTTGTTCAATTTGAGGTTGATATCTTGGAAGAATTCGTCCAGCTTACATTGTTGGACAATCATCTCCGATCCCTGATTGAAATGAGTCTTAACATAAGTTATAAGATCAGTTTCCTTTTTAAGTCTGAAAGAGGCCATTGAATTTGGGTTTTTAATAGACTACTAGTTATGAAATATCTCTACATGACTACTTACTGGTCCTCTAAACTTGTAGCTGTGTTTAACAATGATGTTACTTGTTGCGCTGCTTCATCTACATTTAGATTGAATTGTTCATTATCTGTATCATCACATTTTCTTTCCGTTCCTTCTGAGGACCTAACCGAATACATCAGAGTTATTGTTAAGATAACGATTGATAGCTTAAAACGCATTATGGAATTTAACACCGAATATTTCGTAGCAATAATCTTTACTTGAGTGTAGTCGCTCATTGACTGAATGGACACATACGGTCTGCGTTTAAAACATTTCTTATCACTTATTGAAAGCTGAGTGAGCTTTGAACATAAGTCGCGTTAAATTACACCATGCAGCAAAATGTTTGTCGAAGGGCTGTGCATAACATTTTCTGATGTAATAAGGTGTCCTAAACAGCAAAAAATATTAACAAAATGTTTATGGTAACAAGTAAGAAAATTCAGTCGGGTAAACCGATTTATGAATCCCCTCATCTTGAGTCCCAATAAAAAAGTATTCGTATTTTTTTTTTGGTTTAAATTATTATCAGTTTAATTAGCATTTAATAACTTTTAAATATATAATGGTATTAAAGTTATAAGCTGATAACTTTTGGTGAAATATGGTCCATTCGTGTGGGAGGTGTCAAAATGGGCGTGCCAATAACGCCCATTTTTCAATGGACTGTAGGCGTTATAAAAGCATTAGAATGTACACCATTTCAAGTGTTGTATGCACTGATAGTGAAGTTGTAAGCCGTTAATTTTTGGTGCAAAATGGTCCATTTGTGTTGGAGGTACCACAAGGGGCGTGGCAATAATGTCCTCTTTTCTCCGGACTCTAGGTACTATAAAAGCATTACACTGTACAAAATTTCAAGTATTTGTATGCACTGGTATTCAAGTTATAAGCTGTTAAATTTTGGTTCAAAATGGTCCATTTGTGTGGGAGGTACCAAAAGGGGCTTGACAATAACGCCCACCTTTCTCTGGACTCTAGGTACTGTAAAAATATTACGCTGTACAAAATTGCAAGTATTTGTCTGAACTAATGTTAATAGTTATAAGCAGTTAATTTTTGGTGCAAAATGGTCAATTTGTGTGGGAGGTATTAAAAGGGGTGTGGCAACTTCGCCCATATTTCTTGAGGTGTTAGCGACCAACAAACTAATTCTATGTGTGGAATTTCAGAGAATGCGAGTAAATAGTATTGAAGTTATTAAAGAAGCAATATTTCACTAAATGTTAACCCTTTGTGGGGGAGGTACTAGAAGGAGTGGACCAATATGGCCCATCTTCGAACTTAGACGGAGATAGAGAAAGGGTCAAAGTTTAGTGCAATATTGATTATCTCATAGTCATTAAATATTTTAAATTCAAACTGCCGATTACTTTGAATTGTGATTTCAGCCCTTTGGATTGGGATAAATGTTACGCAAAGCATCCAGACACAATTGAAGCGTTAAAACAAAAAATCAAAGTTGCTATTGAAGAGATTCAACCCGAAACAATCGAAATTGCCGAGCCAGACGTGGTAGTCATATGAGTGATATTGTGTTTCGTTATTAAATCTGTGGTCAACAGCATATGTCTGTTTTTGAAACTTTTCAGGAGAGAAATTTTAAGGGTTTGAATCGATATAATAATCCATTTGTAATGTAGTAGCACAGTCAGATATGCTGACTTATATATTTAACTAAACGATGGACCATCACCAAAATGTGTCACAATATGTAATCGAAGATGGGGAACATTATTGCATTAATAATTCAGTTTGAGCATAACACGAGTTATGCTGTTATGCCTTGTGACCACAGAAATGACAAATTTTAACCTATCCAATAAAACCAGAAATTTGAACAAATTATCAGTATTTTTTTATAGCCGATTCAAATTTAAAATTTTAAATGACCCACCCGTACCTGAGTCCATCCCTAAAATTCTCAATTGCCGAGCCAGTCAAGAAAACTTTACCATAAAAATAATTTGTTTTGGTTTCATAAAATAATATGCCTCAATGTATAAGATTTTATGTCTCGGACATAAAACAAATAAAAGTGTCCAACATAAATAAGTTGAACCAACGAAATAAACAAATATTAATGTCGACTTACCCGTTCCTAGAAACTTACGGATGGGATTTACACGAGACAATTATTGCTGCAGCAATTCTGCCTAAAATACGTTGTTTGAATGGGAAGGGGAATTCCACCCATGCATAACTCTCCTATTATAAAGGTAAGTACACACGATTTGCAGATCGGACAACATTGCTAGAAAAATGGCGGAAAAATGCAACCCTGTGAATTTGCAACCGTGTGAACACACAATTTTTGTTTTACAACGTTAGCAGAAAAGTCATTGCGAGATAATTTGCAGATTGTTATATGTGCTAAGTTTATGCATGTGAATATTTACAACATATATTGTAAATATATAAAATTGTAATGTTTTCTTGCAATCGTCTGAACTGTCAATTCACCTTTGCCTAACAATCTGTCATTGTCCGTATATTTGCAGCACTTTAGCAGGGTTGATAATATCGTTTGCCGATCTGGCAATCGTCTATCTCAGCTTAAGAAGAATAGCTTTGTCAATAATTGCCTCGGGTAAAGCGGAACTAACATTAATATTGTTAAAGTTATATGTATAAAAGTGTGTGGCTGAGATAAGCTATCCCTAAAAATATGCAACATAATATGTATGATAATTTAACACACAAAAGGAAGTATTCCCCACTGTCACCAGAGCATATAATTAACTATACAAATATGAATGCTATTCTCGAAATTATTAAAACAACAATTAATTTAAATTCGGAAATGCATTCGGTACGAGAAGAGAACAAATACCTGAAGAATAAACAAAAGTTCAGAAAGAAAACGATATTAATAACCAGTAAGGAAAGGCTAATGTCGGTGTGACTATATGCTACCCTACACCAATCCTACTCCAAGATTGTAAAGGGTCCGCCATCTAACTACTGCTTATTTCGTGAATGGTAACACTTAGCTCATGTCTGATTTGACAGATAATTAGTTTTATCCTTCCGCTGAACGAATATGTGTATATTGCGAATATTGCGACATTACTTTGAAAATCATGGTAATGTTGCAGAATGTGTGCGAAAATTGCGTACGGATTTTGGAAGAAGAGAAGCACCGTCAGCTCCGTATGTTCGTTATCTTGTGAAAAAAGTGAAAGAAACTGGCATCCTCATCGATAAACCAAATGGAACGAAACATATATGTATATGGGAGATAAAACTAAATCTGAACGGATTTTTTTCAAATTCAGTAATGTTGGTCCATGGATCAAGAAAATCTAACATTTCAAATTTCAAAATGATTGGATGTAACATACAGCTTCTATAGGGCTAAATGACCATATCGGACGAAACATATATAGGAGAAAATCGGTTCAAATTTAGATAAAAATTCGAACCGATTTTCTGAAAATTCAATAGGGTTCTTTCCAGGTACGAAAGACTCTTAACTGCAAAATTTCAGCACGATCGGAGTGAAATTGCGAATTGTACTCAACGAACAACATAAGATTTACTTACGGAGAAGTGGTTAAATCGACTCAGCTAGTGATTCGGAATCGATCGGTTTACTACAAGGTGAGTCTAGCTGTGTAATTTTTTGTGTTACAAACATCTGCCATTAAACTAACATATAAACCCTGTACCACAGTGTGGTGTACGGTAGGTTGCTATATATATTTCTGGCCTAGGCAACACTAAGAGCTGCCTGGCGCCATCTGACATTTCCATTGGAAAGTATGAAATTTTTTAGCATAACTTCACTCAGACCGTTTTGTCTTTTAGGCGCGATTGTTTTGGTTACAGTGTGTTGAAAATTCACCTCCAAAACATGGGTTTTGAACGCTTCGACAGCTGCTTCAGAGAAAATCTGTTCAGATTTAGATATAATCCCCATATACATGAAGGAATACTGCCAAATTCGGAGAAAATCGGTTGAGATTTAGATATAGTCCCCATATATATGATACCCCCGATTTGAAATTCAAGCGCTGTAGAAACTGTATTTTGTATCCGATCAGTAAGAAATTCGGCAGAAAGAGATTTCTTATTACATGAAGGAATACCGCAAAATTCGGAGAAAATCGGTTCAGATTTAGATATAGCCCCCATATATATGTTACCCCCAATTTGACATGTAAGCGCTGTAGAGACTGTGTTTTATATCCGATCAGAAGGAAATTCGACAGAAACAGGTTTCTATTTTACATGAATGAGTATTCAAGGAAAATCGATTCAGATTTATATATAACCTCCATATATATGTTCCTCGAGATTTGGTTACAAAGCGCTATAGAAGTTGTACTGTACTTCCGATCATTACAAAGTTGTCCAGAAAAATGTTTCTCAATTTAGGAACGAATATTGCTTAATTTAGCGATTATCGGTTCAAAATACATTTACCAATTATTCCAAATTATTATCGCAATGACCCTTATCGCATTGTTAGGGAGGTGTAGGGTATTATATAGTCGGCCCGAACGACTTTCTGCCTTTCCTTACTGGTATTAGTAATAAATTCACTGAATGAAAAAATACCGAATTCAGTGGAAAGTCCAGAAATAGAAATGTATACTTATAAAATTTCCAAATTCTTGTTTCATTGGTCATGCATCACATTATCATATTGCGATTGTATTGGAGTGAGCAGCTGTAATTATCGCATACCGAGCATTTTTGTTCATGTATTTCCTATATAATACTTGCAAGATATATCAAAATATGGGCTGTGCCACGCCCATTGGTCCTATTCCGCCCATTTGTAAGCCAATCACGTAGACTGCTACCAGATATACGTACGCAAAATTTCAACACTCTCGCTAACAAAATGAGCAATATAATTCAATTTCAAAATTTGGCTTATATGGGCGGTGGCACGCCCATTGGTCAGATCCCGCCAATTTTTTTACCAATCACGTGGACTGTCACCAGATACATATGTACAATATTACAGCACTCTAGATAAAAAACTGTGCAAGATATATCAATTTCGAAATTTGGCTTATAAGGGCGGGACCACGCCCATTGGTCCGATTCCGCCCATTTTCTGACCAATTACGTAGAATGCCACCAGATACATATACACAACATTGCAGCACTCCCGATAACAAATTGTGCAAGATATCAAAATTTGGTCTATGTGGGCAGGGCCCCGCCCATTGGGCCGATCCCGCCAATTTTTGGACCAATCACGCAGACTGCCACCATATACATATACACAAAATTCCAGCAATCTCGCTAACATATTGTGCAAGTTATATCAATTTCAAAATTTGGCTTATATGGGCGGGGCCAAGCCCATTGGTCCGATCCCGCCCATTTTTTGACCAATTACGTAGAATGCCACCAGATACATATACGCAACATTGCAGCACTCCCGCTAGCAAATTGTGCAAGATATCAAAATTTCAAAATTTGGTCAATGTGGGCGGGGCCACGCCTATTGGTCCGAACCCGCCCATTTTTGGACCAATCACGTAGATCGCCAACGGATATATATACACAAAATTCCAGGTCTCTCGCTAACAAATTGTGCAAGATATCATATTTTTAAAATTTGGCTTATATGGGCGGTGCCACGCCCATTGGTTCGATCCCGCCCGTTTTTGGATCAATCACGTGGACTGCCATCAGATACATATGTACAACATTACAACACTCTAACTAACAAATTGTGCAAGATATATCAATTTCAAAATTTGGCTTATATGGGCGGGGGCACGCCCATTGGTCCGGTCCCGCCCATTTTTTGATCAATTACGTAGAATGCCACCGGATACATATACACAACATTGCAGCACTCCCGCTAGCAAATTGTGCAAGATATCAAAATTTCAAAATTTGGTCTATGTGGGCGGGGCCACGCCCATTGGTCCGATCCCGCCCATTTTTGGAGCCATCACGTAGACTGCCACCATATACATATACATAACATTCCAGCACTCTCGCTAACAAATTGTGCAAAATATCTCAATTTCAAAATATGGCTTATATGGGCGGGGCCACGCCCATTGGTCCGATTCCGCCCATTTTTGGAAAATTCTCATAATCTGACACTAAATGCATACACACGAAATTTCAGCGCTCTAGCTAAAAATTTTTCTCAATACCAAAATTTGACCCATATGGGCGGGTCCACGCCCACTTGATATATCGAAAATTCAAGTACCCTATTTTCAGCACCCCCTACACATGTACATTCTGTGAAAATTTCATTTCAGATGATCGGTCAAGCCGTTTAGACGTCTATACGGAACAAACAAACACACAAACCCACGAACAGACACTCTCTTTTATATATATATAGATGGATTTAGACCGAAACATAAATATGCAAGAGCTAAAGAACACAAATCTACAACACAATTTTAAATGGACAAAGCTTCGATAATCCTTTCATTAAAACAGTAGTATTTCCTATATATAAGAGAGGCGATATACAACAACCACCAAACTACACTAACAAAAGATAGTAAAAAAATTAATGACGACACATTCTTTAATTAAGTATGTGACCACGGCATCAATTCAATCACAATTTCCATTAAAACAATGACAAGTTACTTCTTTTTTAAGAAATGTTCCTTGATAAAGTTTCTTGCAATTGACAATGTGACACACTAATCACAAGTATTGTGTGCGCCATTCTTTAAATATACGCTTCTATATTAAAGAAAAACTCAATATTTTTGTAAAAAGCTTCATTATTTTAAGTAATATTTCAATACTGTTAAGGATGTTTATACCCTATACCACACTGTGGTACAGGCTATTATGACTTTGCGCATTTGTTTGTAACACCCAAAAGGAGAAGAGATAGACCTATCGTTTAGTATACCGATCGACTTGGAATCACTTTCTGAGTCGATTTAGCCATGTCTGTCTGTCCATGTATTCTTGTAATCAAAGTGTAGGTCGTATTTATGGTCCGATTGTGATCCTATTGAAATTGGTCAAAATCGGTTCAGATTTAGATATAGCCCCCATATACATGTTACACCCGATTTGATATGTATGCGCTGTAGGAACCTTATTTTATATCCGATCAGTACGAAATTTATCAGGGAGTGTTTTCTGTACGAAATTCGGCAGTGAGAGTTTTCTTATTACGTGAATGCACACTACCAAACTCGAAGAACATCTGTTCTGATTTAGATATAGCCCCCATATATATGTTACACCCGATTTGACATGTAAACGCTGTAGAAACCGTCTTTTACATTCGATCTGTACGAAATTCGGTAGAGAGAGTTTTCTTATTACGTGAATGAACACTACCAAACACGGAGAAAATCCGTTTAGATTTAGATATAGCCCCCATTTATATGTTACACCCGATTTCACATGTAAGCGGTGTAGAAACAGTGTTTTATATCCGATCAGTACGAAATTCGGCAGAGGAAGTTTTCTTATTACATGTATGAACTCTGCAAAATTCTTATCGCAATGCCCATTTCCGCATTGTATGTCGGTCCGCCCGTCTTTATGTCTTTCCTTACTGGTTTACATTAAAACAATGATGTAAACAAGTAATAGTTTTAAAACCGCAATGGACTTAATTACACTATGCAATTTTTTTTGAGTCCTAGACCTAAAAATTATTTTTTTGTATAGATTGTGGCATACTGTTATATAAAATCAAAACCAAAAATTTTTTTATGGATAATTTTTTTTTTTAATTTTTTTATTAAAAATTCTATTATCGTCAATATACCCTTAGTATTTGCACTATAATTTTTGGAGTATATGCCCGATCAGGTCGACTTGTACGTTAAATTGAAGCTATTAATGTGGCCTACCAATGTTGGAAATATCTCTTTCACTTAGAAACAGTGGTTTAGTAACAGTCATTAAGCAAATTGGAAAAAGTAGATTAAAAAAAATCCTGGGACAAAAAAAAACATAAAAAATAGAAAAAAATCGAAAAAAAATATTTTATTTTTTTATTTAAAAGTTTGCATCCTAGCGAAGAAAATAATGCCTATTTGAAGAAATCTATGGATAAATGTAGAAATTATAGCCCTTTTGATAGAGGTAAGAGAATTTCAAAAATCTTTTGTTTTTAATTTCTGTTTAAATAGCGATTTTATTTATTACTTTTATTTATATTATGTACATTTGAGTTTATTTACATGATAAAGTTTCATTACAAGTAATTGTGAGTTCTTTGTTGACATTTGTAGATTTCGGAATCGGTTTCTCTAATGAGGAACCAAATATAATCTCCCATCATTCTTTCATCCCAGTGCCCTTGGTAACGCCGCTCGGTGGACTTCTTGGTGAAACCTTTCGCCATGTTCGTCACTTACGTCGCCAAGATTCTCGGGGAAAAAGTTTAAATGAGAATGCAATAATTGAATTTTGAGGGACATATTTACACCTGTTGGAATACATAAAGCGAAAAATAAGTTGGAAGAATACATACATATGTGTTATATACATAAATATAAAAAATATATTTCTAACCAATTTTTTCATAATTTTTTAACAAATCAATAATCATTGTTTTATATTGCGGGCTTTTATTGGATCCAAGGAAATTTGAAACTACAAGCTGCAATTTCATCCGACGTCAAATATGATTCGAAATTCGCATCTTTCATCAGTTTCCTTATTTTAGGCCCATAAAAACTCCTTCTTCGATTTTTTGAAAAGAAAGACTTTTATATAAACTTTTTAAGTATGAGAGTGAATCACCATCTTTCCTTAAGGCTTTTACAACATTTTTAAAGAGCCTCAGCTTAATATACAGTGGTGGCAAAATATCGGCTATCTAAGAGGCATAACATACCAACTACTTTTAAATCGGAACAAGTTTTCCAATCATGTTCATATTTTATGTATTTTATCAATTTAGCCATTGTTTCGTATGATTCCTTAGTGTTGACAGCATGGACAATGGGAATCAACGGTTTATGATTTCCGTTGTGTAAAAGTACTGCTTTCAAACTTTCTTTACCGCTGTCAACAAGTAACGGCCATTGTATGTTTGATTAAGTTCCTCGAACAATCCGGGAATGTCCTTGCAAAAGCATCTGTTATCCACAGTTGTATAAAATTGTTTGTTACCTTACACGGACTCTATAATATGATATGTTAACATCTGGGGTCAAAATATTGTACTGTTTCATCCCAGATGCAAGTAGTTCTGCCTTATCTTTGGTCAGTTCCAAATCTCTCTCTAGATCAATGAGTTGAAACTGAGTAAAAAGCGATGACTTCTGACTCAAAATTGAATCGCTCAGAGTTGAGTACTCATTTGAACTTGATGATGTTTCCGTTATTAGGCTGTTAGCTATACTTGGACACTTCCTACTCCAATCTATTAACTTAGACAAATCATTGGCATTCCAACATATAGTTTGCATCGAAAGTAGTAACCCAATATTTTCAAGACTGCCGCGTACTACTTTGTATTGCGTACATATAATTTTACTACCTGTATATACGACTGGGAAGTCCATGCCCCTAAAAGGTTCAACTCAAATAACGTAAAATGGAAACCTCATAAATAAAAAACCACAAATATTGTTGAATGACCCTCTATCCGAGCGGATCTCATCCAATATAGCTCTCACATTGTTTTATGGAGGGTTACGAACGGCGATAAAACCTCTTCCTCTCTATAATTTTATAATATCTGACATCAATCCTCATAAAATAAAATGCAAGTGCAATGTCTCTCTCACGTATTGCGAATTCAATATAAGCAAAAACATCATTTAAAAACAAAAAAATATGAAACAAAATTTTTTTGAATTTCCCTAACATTTACAAAATGGCTTATAACTTTTACATCTATCCACAGTTTTTTTTTTTCAAATAGACAGTGTTTTCTTCGTTAGCATGTGATAAAGCAATTGTTTCGATTTTTTTTATCTATATGGTTTTTTTGTACGAGGAAAAAGTGTTTTTTTCTCATATTTTTGACGACTGTTACTAAACCAAAGATTCTACGTGAAAGCGATATTTGCAGCATATGTAGCCCTCATAATTCCCTTTAATTTGAGGCATAACACGGCTCAATCAGGCTTATACTTGAAAAATACTGAATGTACTTTCCATGAAAGCTGGAATTTAAAAAAACCAGTAAGGAAAGGCAGAAAGTCGGGCGGGGCCGACTATATAATACCCTACACCTCCCTCCCTAACAATGCGATAAGGGTCATTGCCATAATAATTTGGAATAATTGGTAAATGGGTAGGAACATATTATCTAATTCTGAATAATATTTCGAATTCTAAATAATATTCTAAAATAATATTTCGAAACGAAACGTAAACGGACGGCTGAATCTGTTGAAATTAGAATTGGACGTTCCGTTTACGTACAATTTGACAACAGCTGATACCGAGAAAAGTAAAGAAAATAATGTATTAATTATTTGTTGTTCAAAAGTGCAAATAAACATTAAAGTCGATTATTCGATTTCATTGGTGCAGTCGCACGAGTATTTATACAATAAATATAATCCAGCATATAGGATATCTGAAAAAAAGCGAGAAGCTTGGAAGCAAATTGGCAAGGAGCTGGGCGTTACGGGTGAGTTTTATGAAGATCGCGGCTGACTCCATTAAAAATTAAATTTATAATCTGCTTCAGGATTCTTTTGACGACAGTACGAGACAATCATTGCGCCAATCTTCTTCATTGTGGGTGAATTCGACATCAATATAAGCATCTCTACAAACGTGGACTTATTTATAGACAGAGATTGGATTGTATTTGGCTGAGTCCCTCTTCAATGGAAATAGACATAAGTAAAGGGTTTTCCATTAAGGACATAAGAATTTTATATATTAATAAAACACAGAATATTTAAGATATAGAGTTCAAATTTATTCCAGGTGTAGTGCAAATGTTACATTTTAAGAATGAAATTCAATTTCGGTCATATGACGACCACGAGCCCGTCAACAGCGATCTATTCTTTGGACCCAATTTTCCACCACTCTTGGACACATTTCGACCGGAACGTTGGAAATTTCGCGTTGGATGTTGTCTCTGGGCTCGTCTAAAGTTGTTGACTTAGACCAAGGATATTCCTCAGGGGAAACGCCGCCAATAAAAAAATGAGGAAAGGCTTCAGAGGATGCTGACGTTAATGGTTTACTAGGAGGTACAGATACTGTACCTAAAATAACTGATTGGCCAAACGGAGAGTACTGGAATATAGCTGCATTTAATTTAAATTATCAAATGGAAATTGTTTGTATTAAAATAGATTATAAATAAATTAACGTTTAATGGACATACCCCCATCGTGTTGGCTGCCATAAGTTCCAACATTAACTGATATGAATGTATAGTTAGCATCGCAGATTCCCACACAATTCGGCATATCCCACATTCGTTGAAAATCATTGGCAATGTGTTTGTACTGCTGTGTAGTTTGTTCACTTAAATAAATCAGCGAAAGCAAGCGCCACAAAACTTCACTGCATTCTAAAATAATATTTCGAATTGTTGTTTTCCCCAGCTTGTGACTCCATGGAATCGATTGTATGGAACAACCGTGACTCAAATATCTACAATTTTAAAGAATAGAATGTTAATATTTCCCAACTTGGAATCATAGGATAAAGCAATATTTGTTATTGCTAGTCTCTCTGCCGGTCTAATCCGTTGCTTTGGCGTAGTTAATTTTAATAACAAATTAAAAACTGCCATAGGCATTCTAGTGTCCGGCTTTCGCCCAGTCATTGTTTATAGGACGTCCACCCCATCTTCTTATCCGACGATATTTTCTTGATTACTTTTATTGTAAATTCTACACAGATTTAAAAAACACAAATTTATAAACATTATTTTTAACTTCATTTTTAATAAACCTAAACAAAAAGAAATCGCGGCTTTTTTGTTTACTTATGTGTTGTTGTTGTCAGAACATATGACTCGTTTTCTCAACGTTGGCTAATCGCCCAAACGGGCAACGTTACGGGAACGGTAAAGATAAATTACGGTTACGTATGCCTAACCCGGCCTTTAAAGTCTTGATGGGAGAGGGGCAACACTGAGATAATTGTAAAATAATAATTACAACAAAGAGATAAGAGAAGCATAAAAGAGGAAATTTAAGATACAGCTGATAACATAAGAGAAAAAATACGCAATTTAGTATTCTATTGAAATTATCTAAGAGAAGCAACAAAGTGAATTTTTAAGAGATTAATGGAATTTTGAAATTTGGGTTGGTTAAAACCGTAATTTAAGTATTTACTTATATTTTTTTTAATAATTATAAGTCGTACTATAATATAAGTTTTGTTGGAAAAAATTGTAAAGCGACTGTGACCAAGATGGAGTTATCTGAGGTATTAGCTTTAAACGTCGATGGGTTGAAGGCAAAGTTAGAAGAACTGAATCTGTTGAGGACGGGTAACAAGTCAGTTTTACAAGACAGACTATTAGAGCATTATGGTCTTGTTCGGTTAGAGGTAGTCGAGGAAGACGATGACAGTGGGACAAATGACGAGGACTCTCAGTATGATGAAGCGGCTTCAGATGTTCCACATACATTGAATACAGAACGTTCTGGTCCTAATTTTTCTATGAGAGATATCGAAGACTCACTTTCGAAATTTTCGGGAGAGGGATATCCGAAAGTCGACCAATGGATTCGAGAATTTGAGGATTGTGCGTATACAGTAAAATGGAACGATTTACAGAAGTACATTTACGCAAAGCAACTTCTAACCGGAGCTGCCAAAATCTTCATTAGAAGTCAAGCTAATGTAAGAAAATGGAGTTCTTTAAAAACATCGCTCCGTAAAGAATTTGGTTCTCAATTGTCGGCTATTGAGGTGCATAGGATGTTGAGAAACCGTAGGAAGCGACCAAGTGAAACACTAATGGAATATTTGTATGGTATAATAGAGATAGGATCCCCGATTAGTTTGGATGATCAGAGCGTGATTGAGTATTTCATCGAGGGTCTGACAGATTCGAGGTCAAATAAAGCTATGTTGTACCAGGCAACAAATCTCGAGGATCTAAAACGACTT
The DNA here is from genome assembly GCA_963930755.1 of Eudasyphora cyanicolor. Classification (NCBI taxonomy): domain Eukaryota; kingdom Metazoa; phylum Arthropoda; class Insecta; order Diptera; family Muscidae; genus Eudasyphora; species Eudasyphora cyanicolor. The sequence continues at coordinate 56,544,746 of OZ005735.1, forward strand.
ATGAGGGTGTACGAGAAGGTCTGTAATTCTGGGCAGCCGTCAAGCTCGAAGAATTCTCGACCAAGAATTGAAAATCATGTCATGTCAACAAAGACTGTGGAGGGTGCGAAGCGTTGTTTTAAATGCGGCGATAAAGGACATTTAGCGAAAGATTGTAAATCCGTCGATATTAAATGCTTCAAGTGTAAAGGAAGAGGCCATAAATCATATGAGTGCACAACTGATGTAAGGGGGGAAAGTGAAATGAAAATTAAAAAAGATCCCGCAAGTGTTCACACTCTTACATCATCGTCGGAAGATTCGTCGAGGAAAGTAAAGTTTGTATTATCGTCAAATCGTGTTTTTAAAGACATTGAAATTAACAAATGCGCCGTTGCCGCAATCGTAGATACAGGCAGTGATATTAGCTGTTTACGACAAGACATTCTGTTAATGATGAATGACATTAAATTGGAACCTGAGACAAAAACATTAGTGGGAATAGGTCAGAAAGACATTACCACCCTAGGTTGTTTCTCGACTATAGTGAGTTTGGATGGAATACAAGTGCCCATTAAATTCCATGTTACAAGAGAAAAAGATATTTTGTATTCAGCAGTAATCAGAAATGATGTTCTCGATTATCTAAATATTGCTATTGATTCGAATGGCGCTACATTCTCGTCAAATAATGTTAGCACAAAATCGAGTGCGGTAATTTTGCCTGAGATGACACTCAACTTTAATGACGTGTTGAAGGAATTTGGCCAGATTTGTGTTTCAGCCCAAAAAATGAATTCGTTGATAGTAGTGCTGATTTAAGTCATTTGAATAGAAGTATGGTCAATGAAATATCGAATATCATACAAGAATACAATCCGGTTCGACCTACGATTTTTCCAGTGAAGATGAAATTAATTTTGAAAGATGAAATTCCAGTCAACCATAGACCAAGAAGGATGTCTTACGCTGATCAGCGAATAGTCGATGAGCAGGTTCAGGAATGGTTGAGAGAGGGCATTATAAGAGAAAGCAATAATGAATACTCATCCCCAGTGGTGCTCGTTTCAAAGAAAGATTCAACAAAACGCTTATGTTGCGATTATCGCAAGTTAAATGAAAAAATTATAAGGGATAATTTTCCAATGGCTTTAATGGATGATGTACTCCAACGCTTGCAATCGGCAAAAGTATATTCGACACTTGACCTTAGAAATGGGTTTTTCCACGTCCCAATGGCGGAAGATTCAACAAAATACACGTCGTTCGTAACTAAAAACGCTCAGTTCGAATTTTTGTACGTACCATTTGGTATCTCTAACTCGCCAGCTGTCTTCTGCAGATATATTTCAGCTATATTTAATGGGTTGATTAGAGACGGAGTTCTGGTAGTGTACATGGACGATATAGTTATACCTTCGTTAGACGAAAAAGAAGGAATAGAGAAGTTAAGAACAGTTTTACAAGTCGCGGAGGCAAACGGACTTAGTATAAAGAGGAGCAAATGCCAGTTTTTGATGAGAAAAAAAAATTTTTGGGCTACATAATACAAAATTCAACAATTTTACCTTCGGATGAGAAGATAGCAGCAATTAAAAATTTTCCGTTGCCGAAAGAAAGGAAAGGTGTTGAGAGATTTCTTTCTCCTCCTACTTTAGGAGATTCATTCGAGATTACGCCTTGGTAGCCAAACCTCTATCGGACTTATTACGTCAAAACTCCTCATTTAAAATAAGCGATAATGAAATCGTGGCTTTTCAACAATTGAAGTCGGCGCTAGTATGTCCTTCAGTATTGAAATTGTACAATCCAAAGGCAACCACTGAGGTACATTGCGATGCCAGTAAATATGGTTATGGAGCTGTCCTTCTTCAAAAGGACATTGATGACCATCAATTACATCCCATAGAGTATATGAGTCGTAAAACTAACTCAGCTGAAGAAAAATATCATTCCTACGAGCTAGAGGTTCTAGCCATAATAGAAGCTTTGAAGAAATGGAGAATATATCTGATGGGCATAAAGTTCAAGATCGTTACCGATTGTAACGCGTTTGCGTTGACGATGCGTAAGAATGACGTTCCCGTGCGTGTATCCAGATGGGCTCTTTTCCTACAGGATTTTAATTATGTCATAGAACATCGAGCAGGTTCTAAAATGAAGCATGTCGATGCATTAAGTAGGGTCTCATGCATGATGGTGGAAGACACGTTGAGACATCGCATAAAGGAAGCCCAATTGAAGGACGAATGGACGAAGGCAATTCGGAAAATTCTAGAGAAAAGTGACTACGATGACTATTATCTAAAATACGACGTCTTACACAAAGTTCCCGTCAAGGAGCTAATTGTAATACCCTCGGAAATGGAGAAAGAGATAATAGAAATAGCACATAGAAATGGACACTTTGCCACTGGCAGAACTAAGGACATAATAGAGAAACATGTTTACATCCCTGAGTTACAGGCAAAAGCTGAGAAGGTGGTAAAAAACTGCATTCAATGTATAATGACTGAGTCAAAACAGGGTCGGAAAGAAGGATTTCTAAATCCAATTGATAAAGCTGATAGGCCGTTAATGACTTATCATATAGACCATGTCGGACCTATGGAAGCGACACAAAAACAGTATAACCATATCCTTACAATTGTGGACGCTTTTTCCAAATTCGTATGGCTATACCCAACGAAGAGCACAGGGAGCAGTGAAGTTATCCATCATTTACAGAAGCAGGCTGCAGTTTTCGGAAACCCTGTTAGGGTAATTACATATAGAGGTACGGCCTTTACGTCTAATTCGTTTAAGGAATACTGTGAGAGGGAAGGAGTACAACATTTACTCATAGCCACGGGAGTACCGCGGGGAAACGGCCAGGTGGAGCGAATTCATCGTATTGTTATACCAATGCTCACTAAGTTATGCGTCGAGCGTCCCCAAAGCTGGTACAAACATGTTGATCGAGTACAACAACTAATCAATGACACTGCACCGAGAAGTACCAAAAATACGCCGTTTAAAATTCTAACTGGTTTAGAAATGCGAACAAGGAAAATACAGCTCTTCGTGAATGTTTAGAAGATTTGGTAGTGAGTGAACTTCATCAAGATCGTGAACTAGTAAGAGAAGAAGCAAGGCAAAATATTCTGAAGATACAACAAGAGAATAAAAAAGGTTTTAACAAGAAGAGAATAGCTGAGAATATATACGAAGTAAACGATTTAGTAGCCATCAAGCGTACTCAATTCGGATCAGGCCTCAAGCTAAAGCCAAAGTTCCTCGGACCATACAAGATAGCTGAAAAGCTTAACCATGGGCGTTACCTAGTAGAAAAGGTGGGTGAATTTGAAGGTTCCAGAAGATGTACCACTGTTGCGGAACATATGAAACCATGGAATGACGCATTCGGGACGAAAGCATTGTCAGGACGGCCGAATGTAGGAATGGAAGACTGTGCGCTAAGACGTTCACCCAGACAGACAGAGAGACATGGGAAACGGACTGAAATCGGACAGACTAATAACGAACAAACTGAGAATGAAACATAGGGACAATTGAGTTGGTAGTCAAACCAAAGGGAGAGTCTGTGTTGTGTCCTACTAGAGAAAAGAAGTGCGAACCGTAGACGGACGGACAGTCGCTATTAGAAGAAAACAGTGTTAACCTAAGTGCTTGAATTAACTGTTAAATAGTTTAAGTTATTCATACATAGTTATAAAACTATTTCCTTCAATCAAATAAATATGAACTCCAATCGAATTGAGGAAATAAAGTGTTTCATTGATTCATAAAGAAGCCACAGTACTACATATATATGGGGGCTATATCTAAATCCGAACCGATTTTCTCCGAATTTGGCAGTATTGCTTCATGTAATAAGAAACCTCTTTCTGCCGAATTTCGCACTGATCGGATATAAAATACAGTATTTACAGCGCTTACATGTCAAATCGGGGGTAACATATATATGTGGGCTATATCTAAATCTGTCCATCTTTCGTTGGACTGCCTGATTGCCTCTTGCTTGCATGTGGGTCTTGGCGCACTAATATATGCATATTCTTCGAGAATTTCTATTTCCTAGCAAGTTCATCGGCTTTGAAGTTCTCCGGGATATGTCTATACCCAGTCAACTATATGAGGTGTATATTAAACTCCTCAGCCATATCGTTAAGATATCTGCAGCAGTCAAGAGGTGTTTGTGAATTTAGGGATGTGGCCTCCAGAGAGTTTATGGCAGACTAGCTGTTCGAGTAAATGACAACGCCAGCGTTTGTTTCTAAGTTGCGACTCAGCCACTTGGCGACTTCCGATATTCTAATTATTTAGGCTTGATAGACGCTGCAGGTATCTGATAGTCTGTGAACTATATCCAGACTAAGTTGTACTCCGAAGCCAACCTTTTCATCAAGCTTCGAACCATCCGTATAGCAGTGGAGATGGTTTCTATTGCCTGGTATTCTGCAACCCCGTCATCTCTGACTGGTATCATAGTGATGTAGTTTAGATGTAGTTAAGATATTCGCAGCAGTCAAGAGGTGTTTGTGAATTTAGGGATGTGGCCTCCAGAGAGTTTATGGCAGACTAGCTGTTCGAGTAAATGACAACGCCAGCGTTGGTTTCTAAGTTGCGACTCAGCCACTTGGCGACTTCCGATATTCTAATTATTTAGGCTTGATAGACGCTGCAGGTATCTGACAGTCTGTGAACTATATCCAGACTAAGTTGTACTCCAGTGAACTCCGAAGCCAACCTTTTCATCAAGCTTCGAACCATCCGTATAGAAGTGGAGATGGTTTCTATTGCCTGATATTCTGCAACCCCGTCATCTCTGACTGGTATCATAGTGATGTAGTTTCTCTCGAAGATGTACATCGTTTGTATACATATAGTCCTCTCGTTCGGTTACCATAGCACTTCACTTTGATATTCTCATGTGACCGTAGGTCTTGTACCTCCACATTGATAGGCGGTTTTATCTTAGTGCCGCGCTGGTTGCAACTTCTCTCGCCACAATATTAATGGGCAGTATATGTAGTAGGGATTGTAGAGACTCAGTCGCTGTTATCATACTGCCTGCCGCTTATGCACAGTACTCTGAAGCTTTGATAGTAGGTTGGTAATGGTTAGTTTGTCAGTATCCGTCCACCTGTATTGGACGAACTACTGCTATATACATCCAACGGACGATTTTAAGAGGGAGGCCCCACCGCGACCCACAGAGGTATTTTGGATGCAAAAAGCATTTTTTCTACAATAAATTTTCAAAAATCGAATCATGCAGTTCTATAGGGAAGGGCTTTTCAATAAGAAAAATCTAAAATTTGTTTTCGCAAAAAAAAAATATTTTGCCATAGAAAAACTCCTGTGAAGTCACCTAAATATTGTTAAGTGAAAACTAATGCAAATTTGCAGGCAACTCAGTAGATTATGCCTGTAAAATATTTTTACTGTTAAAATTTGAATGTCGTTATTTTTTAAATACAGAACACAGAATATATAAACACAGAATACAGAAATATTAAATTCAACATTTGCAGTTTTCCGTGGAATAAAAAAAATGGCTCGGTCTTCTGACTGCAACGAAATGAAGGACGGTACACTATTCTCTAAATTAACGCAAAAAAATCCACGGCTTTCACCGTTCGCAGAACAAACATATACATTTTATGAAAGATAATTATCAATTTTATGAGAAACCAGTAAGGAAAGACAGAAAGTCGGGCGGGGCGACAATATAATACCGTTTGGGTTACATTGTGATAAGAATTTGGCAGTGATAAGAAAACTCTCTATGTCGAATTTCGTACTGATCGGATAGAAAACACGGTTTCTACAGCGGTTACATGTCAAATTGGGTGAAACATATGTATGGGACTATATCTAAATCTGAACGCATTTTCTCCGAATTTGGTACTGTTCATTAACGTAATAAGAAAACTCTCTCTGCCGAATTTCGTACAGATCGGATGTAAAATACGGTTTCTACAGTGCTTACATGTCAAATCGGGTGTAACATATATCTGTCTATCTTCTCTTCTTCTCTATATAACGGGTTTTTCAAATAAGAGCGCTACAAAAGTTTTTTTTATATAAAACAAAAACGGGTTTGGATATCAATGAAATTCTTTATTCCTGTGAAATTGGAAAATTCGTGAGATAACACGTTCTCCAAACTTGGTTTCCAATAAATTGATTGTGGCATTCGCTGTGTGGCTTGTGGCGCCGTCCTGTTGGAACCACATGTCCTCCAAGTCCATATCATCCAATTAAGGCCAAAAATATTCGGTTATGATTGAACGGTAGCGATTCCCATTCACAGTAACGTGCCGGTCTTGATCATCAGGGAAGAAGTACGGCCCAATGACGCCGCCGGCCCATAAACCGCACCAAACCGTAATTTATTCGGGATGCAATGATGACTCATGGAGTACGTGTGGATTGCTGTCTGACCAATTATGCATATTTTGTTTATTGACGAAGCCATTCAGCCAGAAATGAGCCTCATCGCTGAAGATGATTTTTCGATGAAAATCCGAATCATTTTCAAGCTGTTGCTCAGCCCAATTCACGAACATACGACGCTTTCCATCACGAAATGGCAAACCTTACTGAAGAGAAATGTCAAAAGAGCGGCAAAAAATATGGCGTCTTTTGCTGTCCCTGTCGGTCTACTTTAGTAGCGTCCCTGTTGATTGACCCTGTATATAAAAGAGAGTGTCTGTTTGTGGGTTTGTTTGTTCCGTATAGGCGTCTAAACGGCTGGAGCGATCTTGTTGAAATTTTCACAGAATGTACATGTGTTGGGGGTGGTGAAAATAGGGTACTTGAATTTTCGATATATCTAGCGGGCGTGGGCCCGCCCACATGGGTAAAATTTTGATATTGAAAATTTTAGCCAGAGTGCTGAAATTTTGTGTGTATGTATCAGGTGGTAGTCTACTTGATTAAAAATAGGCGGGATCAGACCAATGGGCGTGGCCTCGCCCATATAAGCCAAATTTTAAAATGGGTAAAAAATGGACGGGATCGGAAACATAAATCTGGGGCAACGAAATGGGCCGGGCCAAGCTAGTCTATATATGGGCATTTCCAACAAGATATCAACCGCTGCCAAAAAATTGAAAGTCTATGAAAGTTTTACTATTTTTTTTATACGGAATCTATAAAATTTAATTAATTTTCCCAAAAACAACATTTATTCATAACTCATTTTAAAATATTTTAGTGCAAATTGAATAATTGCAAAATGTATGTTTTAAACATTTGTATTGCATGTCATTTTCTGATAAATGGTCTCTCTTTTAAATCTTGATTTATATTAAAGGGATATAAGAAAAATGATTTTTGGTGTGAAAATAAATATATTGAATATATTAAAAATCATTTATAATCAACCTTTGGATGTCTAATTGCATAAAAAGTAAAAAAATAATCATAACTATGGAATAAAATGTCGCGTGCGAATGTGATTAAAATTAAATAAAAAACCAGTAAGGAAAGGCAGAAAGTCGGGCGGGGCCGACTATGTAATACCCTACACCTCCCTTACAATGCGATAAGGGTCATTGCGATATTTATTTGGAATAATTGGTAAATGGGTAGGAACATATTAACTAATTCTAAACCGATAATCGCTAAATTTAGCAATATTCGTTCCTAAATTGAGAAACATCTTTCTGGAAAATTTAAATGATCGGAAGTATAGTACAACTTATATAGCGCTTTGATACCAACATATATATGGAGGTTATATAAAAATCTGAACCGATTTCCCTGAATACTCATTCATGTAAACAGACCTCTTTCTGTCGAATTTTGTTCTGATCGGATATAAAATACGGTCATTGATCGGATATAAAATAACATTTTTACAGGGCTTACATGTCAAATCGGTGTAACTTATAAAGGGTCCGCAATCTAACGTTTTTTTTTCAACTAGTGCTTATTTCGTGAATGGTAACACTTAGCTCATGTCTGATTTGACAGATAATAAGTTTTATCCTTCCGCTGAACGAATATGGTTGTGTATACGCTTGAACAACGCTGGGAAATATTGCGACATTACTTTGAAAATCATGGTAATGTTGCAGAACGATTTTGCCAAAAAAAATCATCTTTTCAGATGAAGCTCATTTTGATCTTGGCGGGTATGTAAACAAGCAAAATTGTCGCATTTGGGGCACAGAAAACATTGAAAAGCCGATACACCCAAAACGAGTCACTGTTTGGTGCGGATTTTGGTCCAGAGGCATAATTGGGCCATTTTTCTTCGAAAATGAGCAAGGAGTGGCCGTTACAGTCAATGGCGATCGTTATCGGGCCATGTTCAACGAATTTTTGTTCACAAAAATTGAAGAGGAGGATATTGACATCACTTGGTTTCAACAGGACGGCGCCACGTGCCACACAGCCGAAGCTACACTTGATGTTTTGCGCCCTGTTTTTGAAGATCGCATTATCAGCCGCAGAGCTGATGTCGTTTGGCAACTTCGGAGCTGCGATTTGACACCGTTGGACTATTATTTGTGGGGTGCCCTCAAAGATAGGTGTTACGCCGACAAGCCAGAGACAATTGACGCTTTAAAGGACAATATTCGTGAAGCCATTGGTGAAATACAGCTGCACACAATCGATAATGCGCTTAAAAATTGGACCGATCGTGTAGGCTACTGCATGGCAGCCATTTGAATGAAATTATTTTCCATTATTAACCGTAAGGATTGTACTTTCAAATAAAAAAAGAAATTTGAGAAAATATTCAGTAGTTTTTTATATAGCATTTTCAAAAAAAAAAAAGTTATTTGGCGGACCCTTTATATGGGGGCCATATCTAAATCTGAACCGATTTCTTCCAAATTTGAAAGTGTTCATTCATATAATAGGAAACCTTTTTCTGCCGAATTTCATACTGATCGGATATAAACATATATATATTGGGGCTATATCTAAATCTAAACCGATTTTAACCAAATTACCAATAGGGATCGTCCTTGGGCCAAACAAATGATATGTGAAAAGTTTCGTCGAGATCGGACCATAATTGCGACCTGTACTTTGATTACAAGAATAGATGCACAGACAGACGGACAGACAGACAGACAGACAGACAGACAGACAGACAGACGGACATAGTTAAATCAACTCAGAAAGTGATTCTAAGTCGATCGGTATAAGAAACGATGGGCCTATTTTCTCTCCTTTTGGGTGTTACAAACAAATGCACAAAGTTATAATACCCTGTACCACAGTGTGGTTTGGGTATAAAAAGAATATGTCGTTGCAACAAAATATCATAGACAAAAATAATAACGCTATTTTCCTTTTTGTTTTTTATTGATTTTAGAAAAATAACAACTTTTTTGAGTTGTTACTCTTTTCGTGAAAAAAGTTTGTATATAAATAGTGGTATTATTTTGAGTTGTACCTTTTTAACTGAAAAATCTTACTCGGATTATAAGTTGAAAAGAGCACAACTAAAAATATTACTCTTTAGATGATAAATCAAAGGTCCCATTTGCTTAAACACTTGGAGATAATTCAAAATGTAAGGGCCTGTTTCTGTAACTTATTTTCGTTCGTCTAGGGCGAACGATCAAAATTCTCTCAGCTATTACTTGAATTCTATAAAACGCAGGTTAGAAATATTTTAGGAACAAGCTTTTTACATTATTTCCTACAGACACAACGAATTATAAACTTCTGCGATTTATAGATTTCTCAGAATAATTGAGTGAGTTTTGATCGTTCGCAGTAGACGAACGAAAAAAAGTTACAGAAACAGGCCCTAACTCTTTAGTTGAATCTAAAGACGTTATTCTGTAAACACAGAGAGAGTCATAACGGTCTTTTATTATGAAAAAGAAGAAAAATCAAAGGACATTTTTTTCAGTGGGTAGAAATTGCAATTGTACGTTCTTTTCTTGCAAAAAAGCAAAATTTAAAAATTTTGAGTTGTTACCCTTTTGTGGAACAGGTGCGATATATATTTTGGAGCTATATCTAAATCTGAACCGATTTTCTCCGAATTTGGCAGTATTCCTTCATGTAATAAGAAACCTCTTTCTGCCGAATTTCGTACTGATCGGATATAAAATACAGTTTTTACAGCGCTTGAATTTCAAATCGGGGGTCATATATATGGGGGCTTTATCTAAATCTGAACCGATTTTCTCCGAATTTGGCAGTATTCCTTCATGTAATAAGAAACCTCTTTCTGCCGATTTTCGTACTGATCGGATATAAAATACAGTTTTTACAGCGCTTACATGTCAAATCGCGGGTAACGTATATATAGGGGCTATATCCAAATCTGAACCGATTTTAACCAAATCAATAGGTATCGTCCTTGGGCCTGAAGAATGATATGTGCAAAGTTTCGATGAGATCGGATCATAATTGCGACCTGTACTTTGATTACAAGAATACATCTACAAACAGACAGACAGATGGACAGACAGACGGACATAGCTAATTCGACTCAGAAAGTGATTACAAGTCGATCGGTATAATAAACAATGGGTCTATCTCTTCTCCTTTTGGGTGTTACAAACAAATGCACAAGGTCATAATACCCAGTACCACAGTGTGGAGTAGGGTATAAAAAGGGTTCTACAGAGCTTACATGTCAAATCGGGTAAAACATATATATGGGGGCTATATCTAAACTGAGCGGCTTTTCTCCGAATTTGGTAGTGTTCATTAACGCAATAAGAAAACTCTCTCTGCCGAATTTCGTACATATAGGATATAAATTACGGTTTCTACAGCTCTTATCTGTCAAATCGGTTGTAATATATACATGGGGACTATATCTAAATCTGAACCGATTTTCCCCGAATTTGGCAGTAATGCCATTGTAATAAGGGAACTCTCTCTGCCAGATTTCGTGCTGATCTGATGTAAAATAATGTTTCTACAACGCTTACATGTCAAATCGGGGGTAACATATATATGGGGGCTATATCTAAATATTGATCGATTAGGGTCAATAGGGATCGTCATTGGGCCAAAAAAGAGCACTGTGCTAAATTCCATCACAATTGGACCATAAATACGACCTGCACTTTGATTACAAGAATACATGGACTCAAAAAGTGATTCGATGTCGATCGGTATAATAAACAATGGGTCTATCCCTTCTCCTTTTATGCGGTACAAACAAATGCACAAAGTCATAATACCCTATACCACAGAGTGGTGTAGGGTATACAAATCGATTAAAATATATTTTAACATTTTCTGCATTTCTGCCGTCTGGTCCAGGTGATTTGAAGGGCTCAAAGCTGTTAATAGCCCAGCTTATTCTGGATATCTCAGTAAACAAGCTAGCGACGCTTGCAGTCCACTCGCACTCTTGTTGGTCCTGCTGATTATCGGATTCTTTCGGTGAGTTCCCCGGGAAATGTGTGTCGAGCAATACATTTAGAGACTGCTCGATGTTTTTTGCCCCGTTATTTGCCTCATCCTGCATATAACACACTTTACAGGGAGTAGTGGGTAATATCTTACGACGCATTGCGGCTTCCGAGACCTTTTCTACTTCTCCACAAAAGCTGTGCCAAGAACGCCTTTGAGCGTTTCTAAGCTCCTCCTTGTAGATTTTGAGTTTCTCTTTATAGGCATCCCAGTCATTAGTCAGCCCAGTATATTTGGCCTTATTGAATAGCATATTTTTCATAGCCTTTAACTCAGAAGTCCACCATTGTGGTTTAGTTTTACCCTTGTGCGTTGGTTTTGGATAGGCTTCTTCAAGGGAACTATTGATTACGGTGGTGATATGATCGACCAGATTATACGGACCGGCTTTGTCATTCGGTTCATACAGAAGTTTAGAGTTGAGGACGTTTTTGAAATTCTTCTCATACAGGTGCCACTTTGTCTTTCTCACATTTCTGTGGACAAAAGGTTTAGGTGATTTAATCTGACAATGAGTGGTCGTCCAGTACATTCCAACCAATTATTTTGTCTGTCAGCCGGTCAGTAGCAAACGTAGCGTCGAGTAATTCTTGTCTGTCTATAATAAATAGTTATAAATAGTTAGGTTGGTAGTTAGAATTGTCAAGAAGCGAATCACCCCTGTTGTTTATATCCGTACTACCCCAGATAGTATGATGAGCGCCAATAATCAGCTCGCGCTCGTACTTCCCTGAAGAGCTCGTACTTCCCTGAAGAGAACTTTCGGTACTACAGCCTCATAAGGCATGTAACTGGAGACCACCCTATATATGCAATTACCAATCTCCAGACTAGCAGCTGTTTGGTCTTTACCACTTAAATTAGTCAGGAAAAAGATTCTTAGATCTTACCTGGAAAAAATGCGGGTTCTTGGAGTGCCCTCACAGTTGTCCAAAGCAGTTTATAGTTGGGTGTCCTGATACAGCACAACCTTCTTCCTACTACATAGGCCTCCTATATCAGGACGATGTCTACTGCACCTGTGGACAGACGCAGCAATAGAGACGCGGAGGCTGCTTTAGCCCAATGGAGAGTAATCTGTAGAATTCCTGCCATCATTGGTATTCGACAGATTAACCTCCACCACGACAAGGGTGTTATTGAACTCTTCGTCCTTATTATCGAGGAGCATGTCCCCGTCAGATGCGCCTAGGAGTCCGGAGACTCCCCTTAATGTCCGAGGTAGTGCTTTCGTCCTCAGAGAAGGGCGTTACAGATCTTCTGTTAGAGTTTAAGTCACCAGAAATAATGGACGTGGGTACCACCCCACGTGCCGTGCATCAACAACGGTGGACGACTCACCTTATGCAGTGGGAGCTATATCCTGCTTGTATACCTGCAAGATTATAGTTTCGAAACCGTATTGCAGGGTTTTGCTTGCACGTTACGTATGGGAGGTCGATGCAGCGTTAAGGATCAATTTAACCTGTCGCTTTTTACCATCCGCAAATTTTCCAATTATGGGTCGGGGGTCTGCAAAAAAAAATTTTACTATCTCATCTTGTTTTCGGGATATTGGTAGGGTAAATCGATTTAATCAGAATTTCGGGAAATAATTTTTATTATTTTGTTCTATGTCTACATTTTACTTGCTTATTTTTGAATGTAATGGCATGGGAATCGTACGAACAATGCTGGAAACCCTATGGAATCAAATGTGTGTAACTCTTCAGTCCCGTTTTTACTCAGGCAATAAATTGCGTTATTTTTCGATCATCACAAAATGGCGTATGGAACAAAATAGCATTAAACCGACGATATATCGACGATTCGCACGAATGTCTAGGTGGCGGAATTAGCATCAGTGCTGATGATATAGTGTTATTGGCTGATGATCCTTCTATACTGCAGCAGATGATTTACAACTTGGAAAACTATTATAAAATGTGGAACCTGGAGGTAAATCTGACCAAATCGGAGTTTATGGTGTTCAGAAATGGTGGCCGATTACTCAAGTGTTATTTTCACAACAAAATTGAGCACTACCAAGCAAATTGAAAGCAGAGATAGAAAGCCTATATGGCTATATGTATGCAGACCCATTCAATCATACGCGTCTCAATTCTGGGGATATAGTTATTACGAGGAGGTGTATAAATTTCAATGTTACTTCACGAAGAAAATACTAAATTTATAAAGCTTTACCCCTAACTATGCAGTAATGATAGGCCTTCCCAAAATGAGCCGACCTAAAAAAGAAAACACAACAAATTTGGGAAAAGTTTTCTTTATTTCTCAACATAATCTCCTTTTAGCTCGATCCATTTTTCCAGCGATTTTCAATAGCTTCACTAACCTGTTTATAGTAATAACTGTCAATCTCCTGAAAATAACCATCAACCGCAACCTCCACCTCTTCATTGTTGGCAAACATTTTTCTGCCGATAAATTTTTTCAAGTTTGGAAACAAAAAATAATCCCTGGGAGCTATATCTGGCGAATAAGGTGCGTGTGGAAGCTGCATGAACTTGAATTCATTGAATTTGGCCATCGCAATAGTGCATGTGTGAACTGGTGAATTGTCTTGATTGTGAGCAAACGCGGCACCCATCTGGCGCACAGCTTTCTCATCATCAAATTTTCCGTCAATATGCGATGTATTGCAGATTTTTGAAATGCCTATGACTCAGCTAGATATGAATCAGCGAGATTACGAAACTTCAACCGATGGTTACCCAATACCATTTCTGAATTTTTTAACCATTTCTGGCGTGGACAACTCAGTTGGTGGACCACTACAGTGTTTGCCTTGGCAGCTTTTAAATTCTGCCGCCCGATATTATAAAATGCCACCCAGGGTATTATAAAATTTGTTGAAATTTTGCAGTTAGGAGTCTTTCGTACCTGTAGGAGAAGCCTATTGAATTTTAAGAATATCGGTTCAGATGTATTTATATATTTCGTTATCAGAAACGAAAAAGGGGGTAACAACAATTTCGGTACACTGCATCAAAACAAATTTTTAACGACCTACTATCAAAAATTGTGAATTAATTAATGAAATTCAAAAGGGCCTAAAACGAATTATTTATTTTTCTCGTAGTTAAAAATTCTTAATTCACGCATGTTTTCACAAACAAATTATAAATCATGTTTTGTGGGAATTTATATATGCATCATTATGTTTAGGTAATATCCTGAAACCCCTGTTATTCTAAAGACAAAACTTTTCATTTCATTTAGTTTTTTGCTTCTCCTGTAAAATTTTCAAATATGATGATACATCCTTTCTCGTTTCTGATGACGATATTTGATTTGAACCTTTAGCCCCCAAGAAGCTGTATTTTATATCAACATGTTTTGAAATTGAGCATGGTAGATTTTTTTGATCCATGGACCTACTCTGCTCAATTTGATGAAAATCGGTTCATATTTAGATATAACTCTCATATATATGTTTTGTTCGAGTTGGCCCTTTAGCCCTATAGAAGTTGTATTTACATCCAATAGTTTTGACATTAAGCAGGGTAGAGTTTCGTGATCAATGGACCAACATTGCCGAATTTGAAAAAAATCGAATAGATTTATAAATAGCTCCCGTATATGTGTTTCCTCAGATTTAGCCCTTTATACATCCAATTGTTTTGAAATTTAGCAGGGTAAAGTTTCGTGATCTATGGACCAACATTGCCGAATTTAAAAAAAAATTGGTTAGATGTAGATACTCGTATAGCTCCCGTATGTGTTTCGACCGATTTAGCCCTTTAGTCCCATAGAAGCTGTATTTTACATCCAACTGTTTTGAAATTTAGCATGGTAGAGTTTATTGAAATATAGACCAAATTTGCTGAATTTGAAAAAACCGGTTCAGATTTAGTTACATATATATTACGTCCAATTTGGCAACATAGTCAGAGACGTAGCAAATGTAAATTGTGTAAACAAATATTACTTGAAGCATGCCTTGAATATTTCATTGTTATCCAATCTTACTTGAGTGGTGTAGGGTATCAAATAGTCGGCACCTCCCGACTTTAGACTTTCCTTACTAGTTTAAATTACGTTCACAATAATTTTCTGTAGCACCAAAGTAAAAGCAGAAATGCCAACGTTAATTGGATTAAATATTAAGCAACGCAACCTTTGACATGTTCCGTTTTCCATTTCTTATTTTCAGTTAACGAAATCATCATCTAATCTCCCCAAATGAAGGATATATCAGAAATATAATTTGTTTTTATTGTCAACAGCATTTGGAGCATAGTTCTTTTTATAATCACGTTTAAATCTTCTGACCTTGAGTAATGTAATTAATGATTTGACACCTTTATTTTATGTCAATGCTGTAGATATTTTACGAGATGCTCTGTCATTTACATTTCTATCTTTGTTTGCCGCACATACTCCTATGTGAAGGA
The DNA here is from genome assembly GCA_963930755.1 of Eudasyphora cyanicolor. Taxonomy (NCBI): domain Eukaryota; kingdom Metazoa; phylum Arthropoda; class Insecta; order Diptera; family Muscidae; genus Eudasyphora; species Eudasyphora cyanicolor. The sequence goes on from OZ005735.1 coordinate 56,560,537, forward strand.
CATTTTCCTAATTACTTTTAGGTAATGCCATTTCTTTTGGGAAATCATCCTTACTTCTCATCCCTACTGCTCTACCCAAATACGTATAATAAAAATCTTGATTCCTGAAGTGTGTATTAATGCCAGAGGGAAAAATCATGATGAAAATCTTTAATGTAATGTATACAATGATTAATGAATTAAATAGCTCACAGGTCGCCATTGACAAATTATTTCTGTAACTCTGTAAGTTTGCTCAAATTAATAAATGTCTTAACATTATGGGAATTGCCTAGGACTTCCATATAAATCCTGAGGACAATTAATTATATACTCGTATTCATTCAATTGTGGCGGTGTGAAAAACTGTTAAATTTAGTAAAATTTTAAAAATTTGATTTAACGATTAGATTATGTTGCAATAAGTGACGATATTTTAAGAGAAACCAGTAAGGAAAGGCAGAAAGTCGGGCGGGGGCCGACTATATAATACCCTACACCTCCCCAACAATGCGATAAGGGTCATTGCCATAATAATTTGGAATAATTGGTAAATGGGTAGAAACGTATTATCTAATTCAGAAACGATAACCGCTAAATTAAGCAATATTCGTTCCTAAAGTGAGAAACATCTTTCTGGAAAATTTTAATGATCGGAAGTAAAATACAACTTCTATAGCGGTTTGATACCAAATCAGGAGGAACATATATATGGAGCTTTAATATAAATCTAAACCGATCTTCCCTGAATACTTATTCATGTAAACAGACCTCCTTCTGTCGAATTTCATAGTGATCGGATATAAAATACAGTCTCTACAGCGCTTACATGTCAAATCGGGTGTAACATATATATGGGAGCTATATCTAAATCTGAACCGATTTTCTCCGAATTTGGCAGTATTCCTTCATCTAATAAGAAACCTCTTTCTGCCGAATTTCGCACTGATCGAATATAAAATACAGTTTTTACAGCGCTTACAGGTGAAATCGGGGGTAACATATATATGGGGGCTATATCTAAATCTGAACCGATTTCTTCCAAATTTAATAGTGTTCATCCATATAATAAGAAACCTCTTTCTGCCGAATTTCATACTGATCGGATATAAAATAAAGTTTTTAGACCGCTTACATGTCAAATCGGAGGTAACGTATATATGGGGGCTATATCTAAATCGGAACCGATTTCTTCCAAATTTAATATTGTTCATCCATATAATAAGAAACCTCTTTCTGCCGAATTTCATACTGATCGGATATAAAATAAAGTTTTTACAGCGCTTACATGTCAAATCGGGGCTAACATATATATGGGGGCTATATCTAAATCTGAACCGATTTTAACCAAATTCAATAGGGATCGTCCTTGGGCAAAAAAAAAGATATGTGTAAAGTTTCGTCGAGATCGGACCATAATTGCGACCTGTACTTTGATTACAAGAATACATGCACAGACGGACAGACGGACAGACAGACGGACAGACAGACAGACGGACAGACGGACATAGCTAGATCAACTCAGAAAGTGATTCTAAGTCGATCGGTATAATAAACGATGGGTCTATTTCTTCTCCTTTTGGGTGTTACAAACAAATGCACAAAGTTATAATACCCTGTACCACAGTGTGGTGTAGGGTATAAAAATACGAAATGACAATATGGCGATTTTTGCTCTAAATAAAAAATTAAATAAAAGATCTGAAACTATAGACTTTAAATAAGCAAAGCTCAATGACGGCGAATCAAAAGGAGCAAACATATAGAACTATACGTAAATAGAAACAAATGTTCATAAAATTTATCACTTTGAATCAAAAAACAAATTTATATTAAACTAGCTGAGCCCGGTGCGCTTCGCTGCCCATGTCAAAATTAGCGCTGTAGAAACTGTATTTTATATCCGATCAGTACGAAATTCGGCAGAAAGAGTTCTCTTATTACATGAATAAACACTGCCAAATTCGGAGAAAATCGGTTCAGATTTAGATATAGTCCCCATATATATGTTACCCCCGATTTGAAATTCAAGCGCTGTAGAAACTGTATTTTATATCCGGTCAGTAAGAAATTCGGCAGAAAGAGGTTTCTTATTACATGAAGGAATAGTGCCAAATTCGGAGAAAATCGGTTCAGATTTAGATATAGTCCCCATATATATGTTACCCCCAATTTGACATGTAAGCGCTGTAGAGACTGTGTTTTATATCCGATCAGTACGAAATTCGACAGAAACAGGTTCCTATTTTACATGAATGAATATTCAAGGAAAATCGATTCAGATTTATATATAACCTCCATGTATATGTTCCTCCAGATTTGGTTACAAAGCGCTATAGAAGTTGTACTTTACTTCCGATCATTACAAAGTTCTCCAGAAAAATGTTTCTCAATTTAGGAACGAATATTGCTTAATTTAGCGATTATCGGTTCAAAATAAGATATACATACATACACACACACACCACATTTCGTCGGCTTAATGCTATTTTGGTCCATACGCCATTTTTGTGTTTTTTGAGTTAGGAGTTGATAGTATGGGTTCCAAGCATACTCTTTCAGAATCTGCAATAATTTTTTCCTATCTCGCCTAGTTTTCGAGATATTGATAGGGTAAATTTGTTTTACTCTGAATAACGGGAAAAAATTTCGATATTTTTGTTCTATGTCTCAATTTTTCTATCGCCCTATATTTGTCACTCAGTATTTTACGTTCTTTCGATCACAATATGTAAATTAGTGTCCTTCCGTACGGACCCTTTTGGTGGTCCATGTAATACAAATACGAAAAAATATTAAAATAAATGTTGATATGGACCAAAATGCCAAGTACAAAAATTGTTATAACTTGCTTATTTTTGGATGTAATGGCATAGAAATGGATGAGAATCATTCAAACACTGTTGGGAACCCTATGAAATAAAAAGTGTGTAACTCTTCAGTCCCGTTTTTACTCAAACAATAAATTGCGTTTTTCTCCGATCATACAAAATGGCGTATGGAACAAAATAGCATTGAGCCGACGATTTACCAGTTATTCCAAATTATTATCGCAGTGATCCTTATCGCAATGTTAGGGAGGTGTAGGGTATTATATAGTCGGCCCCGCCCGACTTTTTGCCTTTCCTTACTGGTATTAGTAATAAATTCACTGAATGAAGAAATACCGAATTCAGTGGAAAGTCAAGAAAATAGAAATGTATACTTATAAAATTTCCAAATTCTTGTTTCATTGGTCATGCATCACATCAGCTCTAATTATCGCATACCGAGCATTTTTGTTCATGTATTTCCTATATAATACTTGCAAGATATATCAAAATATGTGCTGTGCCACGTCCACTGGTCCTATTCCGCCCATTTGTAAGCCAATCACGTAGACTGCTACCAGATACATATACGCAAACTTTCAACACTCTCGCTAACAAAATGAGCAAGATAATTCAATTTCAAAATTTGGCTTATATGGGCGGTGGCACGCCCATTGGTCAGATTACGCCAATTTTTGGACCAATCACGTGGACTGTCACCAGATACATATGTACAACATTACAGCACTCTAGATAAAAAATTGTGCAAGATATCAAAATTTGGTCTATGTGGGCGGGGCCACGCCCATTAAGCCGATCCCGCCCATTTTTGGACCAATCACGCAGACTGCCACCATATACATATACACACAATTCCAGCACTCTAGCTAGCAAATTGTGCAAGATATCAAAATTTCAAAATTTGGTCTATGTGGGCGGGGCCACGCCCATTGGGCCGATCCCGCCCATTTTTGGACCAATCAGGCAGAATGCCACCATATAGATATACACAAAATTTCATCACTCTCGCTAATAAATTGTGCAAGATATCTAAATTTCAAAATTTGGCTTATATGGGCGGGGCCACGCCCATTGGTCCGATTCCGTCCATTTTTGGAAAATTCTCATAATCTGCCACTAAATGCATACACACAAAATTTCAGCACTCTAGCTAAAAATGTTTCTCAATATCAAAATTGGACCCATATGGGCGGGTCCACGCCCACTTGATATATCGAAAATTCAAGTACCCTATTTTCAGCACCCCCTACACATGTACATTCTGTGAAAATTTCAAGATGATCGGTCAAGCCGTTTAGACGTCTATACGGAACAAACAAACACACAAACCCACAAACAGACACTCTCTTTGATATATATAGACTAGCTGGACCCGGTCCACTTCGTTGCCCCAGACTTCAGATTTCCGATTCCGTCAATTTTTTAACTAATTACGTAGACTGCCATCAAATGCATATTTACAAAATTACAACACTCTCGCTAACAAATTGTTCAAGGTATTTCAATTTCAGAAATTTTTTCTTAAGGGTGGGGCCACGCCCATTGTCCGATCCCAAGCCTTTTGGACCATTCACGTAGGCGATCACCAGATCGATATGCAAAAAATTACAGCACTCTCGATAAAAAATTGTGCAAGATATGATTCTCAATTTCAAAATTTGGCTTATACTCGCATAGGCGGGGCAACGTCCATTGGTCTGATCCCGCCTATTTTTGGTCGAATCACGTAGACTGTCATCAGGTACATATACCCAAAACTGCAGCGCTCACTTAAACAAATTGTGCAAGATATCTCAATTTAAAAATTAGGCTCCTATGGGCGGTGCCGCCCTTTTTTGTGTAATCACGTAGACTGCGTGAGATGCACAAAATCACAGCACTCTCGCTAACAAATTGTGCATGATATCTCAATTTCAAAATTTGGTTTATATGGGCGGGGCCAGGCCCATTGATCCGATCTCGCCACTTTTAGAACATTCACGTAGGCTATTATCAGATACATATGCACAAAATTACAAAACTATCGCTAAACAATTGTGTAAGACAAAAATTTAGTTTATATGGGCAGGGCCACGGCCATTGATCCGATCCAGACCCTTTTTGGACCAATAACGTAGACTACCACCAGACATCACTCTCGCTAAAAATTGTGCAATATATGTGTCTTAATTTCAAAATTTGGCTTATATAGGCGGGGCCACGTCCATTGGTCTGATCCCGCCAATTTTTGGGCGAATCACGTAGACTGTCATCAGATACATATCGTCGGCTTAATGCTATTTTGGTGCATACGCCATTTTTGTGTTTTTTGAGTTAGGAGTTGATAATATGGGTTTCAAGCATGCTCTTTCAGAATCTGCAATTATTTTCTTCCTATCTCGCCTAGTTTTCGAGAGGGTAAATTTGTTTTACTCTGAACAACGGGAAATAATTTCGATATTTTTCTTCTATGTCTCAATTTTTCTATCGCCCTATATTTTTCACTCAGTATTTTACGTTCTTTCGATCACAATATGTAAATTAGTGTCCTTCCATACCGACCCTTTTTGTGGTCCATGTAATACAAATACGAAAAAATATTAAAATAAAAGTGGATATGGACCAAAATGCCAAGTACAAAAATTGTTAGAACTTGCTTATTTTTGGATGTAATGGCATAGAAATGCATTAGAATCATACAAACACTGTTGGGAACCCTATGAAATAAAAAGTGTGTAACTCTTCAGTCCCGTTTTTACTCAAACAATAAATTGCGTTTTTCTCCGATCATACAAAATGGCGTATCGAACAAAATAGCAATGAGCCGACGATATGTCCAAAACTGCAGCACTCTCGATAATAAATTGTGCAAGATATTTCAATTTCAAAATTTGGCTTATATGGACGTGGCCACGCCCATTGGTTCGATGCCGCTCATTTTTAGACCAATCACGTAGACTACCACCAGATATATATACATGAAATTACAGCACTCTCGGTAAAAAATTGTGCAATATATCTCAATTTCAAAATTTGGCTTATATGAGCGGGGCCACGCCTATTGGTCCGAACCCGCCCATTTTTGGACCAATCATGTAGGTCGCCAACGGATATATATATACAAAATTCCAGGTCTCTCGGTAACAAATTGTGCAAGATATCACATTTTTAAAATTTGGCTTATATGGGCGGTGCCACGCCCATTGGTCCGATCCCGCCCATTTTTGGAAAAATCACGTGGACTGCCACCAGATACATATGTACAACATTACAGCACTCTCGCTAACAAATTGTGCAAAATATCTCAATTTCAAAATTTGGCTTATATGGGCGGGGCCACGCCCATTGGTCCGATTCCGCCCATTTTGGTAAAATTCACATAATCTGCCACTAAATGCATACATACAAAATTTCAGCACTCTAGCTAAAAAATTTTCTCAATACTTCAATTTGACCCATATGGGCGGCCCACTTGATATATCGAAAATTCAAGTACCCTATTTTCAGCACCCCCTACACATGTACATTCTGTGAAAATTTCAAGATGATCGGTCAAGCCCTTTAGACGTCTATACGGAACAAACAAACAAACCCACAAACAGACACTCTCTTTTATATATATACTAGCTGAGCCCGGTGCGCTTCGCTGCCCATGTCAAAATTAGCGCTGTAGAAACTGTATTTTATATCCGATCAGTACGAAATTCGGCAGAAAGAGGTTTGTTATTACATGAAACAATACTGCCAAATTCGGAGAAAATCGGTTCAGATTTAGATATAGCCCCCATATATATGTTACCCCCGATTTGACATGTAAGCGCTGTAGAAACTGTATTTTATATCCGATCAGTACGAAATTCGACAGAAAGAGGTTTTTTATTACATGAAGGAATACTGCCAAATTCGGAGAAAATCGGTTCAGATTTAGATATAGTCCCCATATATATGTTACCCCCGATTTGAAATTCAAGCGCTGTAGAAACTGTATTTTATATCCGATCAGTAAGAAATTCGGCAGAAAGATGTTTCTTATTACATGAAGGAATACTGCCAAATTCGGAGAAAATCGGTTCAGATTTAGATATAGTCCCCATATATATGTTACCCCCGATTTGAAATTCAAGCGCTGTAGAAACTGTATTTTATATCCGATCAGTAAGAAATTCGGCAGAAAGATGTTTCTTATTACATGAAGGAATACCGCAAAATTCGGAGAAAATCGGTTCAGATTTAGATATAGCCCCCATATAAATGTTACCCCCGATTTGAAATTCAAGCGCTGTAGAAACTGTATTTTATATCCGATCAGTACGAAATTCGGCAGAAAGAGGTTTCTTATTACATGAAGGAATACTGCCAAATTCGGAGAAAATCGGTTCAGATTTAGATATAGTCCCCATATATATGTTACCCCCGATTTGAAATTCAAGCGCTGTAGAAACTGTATTTTATATCCGATCAGTAAGAAATTCGGCAGAAAGAGGTTTCTTATTACATGAAGGAATACCGAAAAATTCTGAGAAAATCGGTTCAGATTTAGATATAGCCCCCATATATATGTTACCCCCAGTTTGACATGTAAGCGCTGTAGAGACTGTGTGTTATATCCGATCAGTACGAAATTCGACAGAAACAGGTTTATATTTTACATGAATGAGTATTCAAGGAAAATCGATTCAGATTTATATATAACCTCCATATATATGTTCCTCCAGATTTGGTTACAAAGCGCTATAGAAGTTGTAGTTTACTTCCGATCATTACAAAGTTCTCCAGAAAAATGTTTCTCAATTTAGGAACGAATATTGCTTAATTTACACCACATTTACCAATTATTCCAAATTATTATCGCAATGACCCTTATCGCATTGTTAGGGAAGTGTAGGGTATTATATAGTCGGCCCCGTCCGACTTTCTGCCTTTCCTTACTGGTATTAGTAATAAATTCACTGAATGAAAAAATACCGAATTCAGTGGAAAGTCCAGAAAATATAAATGTATACTTATAAAATTTCCAAATTCTTGTTTCATTGGTCATGCATCACATTATCGTATTGCGATTGTATTGGAGTGAGCAGCTGTAATTATCGCATACCGAGCATTTTTGTTCATGTATTTCCTATGTAATACTTGCAAGATATATCAAAATATGGGCTGGGCCACGCCCACTGGTCCTATTCCGCCCATTTGTAAGCCAATCACGTAGACTGCTACCAGATACATATACGCAAAATTTCAACACTCTAGCTAACAAAATGAGCAAGATAATTCAATTTAAAAATTTGGCTTATATGGGCGGTGGCACGCCCATTGGTCAGATCCCGCCAATTTTTGGACCAATCACGTGGACTGTCACCAGATACATATGTACAACATTACAGCACTCTAGATAAAAAATTGTGCAAGATCTATCAATTTCGAAATTTGGCTTATAAGGGCGGGGCCATGCCCATTGGTCCGATCCCGCCAATTTTTAGACCAATCACGCAGACTGCCACCATATATACATATACACAAAATTCCAGGTCTCTCGGTAAACAAATGTGGAAGATATCACACTTTTAAAATTTGGCTTATATGGGCGGGGCCACGCCTATTGGTCCGATCCCGACCAAGCACGTAGACTGCCACCATATACATGTACAGAAAATTCCAGCACTCTCTCTAACAAATTGTGCAAAACATCTCAATTTCAAAATTTGCCTTATATGGGCGGGGCCACGCCCATTGGTCCGACTCCGCCCATTTTTGGAAAATTCACATAATCTGCCACTAAATGCATACACAAAAAATTTCAGCACTCTAGCTAAAAAATTTTCTTAATATCAAAATTGGACCCCTATGGGCGGGTCCACGCCCACTTGATATATCGAAAATTCAAGTACCCTATTTTCAGCACCCCCTTCACATGTACATTCTGTGAAAATTTCAACATGATCGGTCTAGCCGTTTAGACGTCTATACGGAACAAACATACAAACAAACCCACAAACAAACCCACAAACAAACCCACACACAGACACTCTCTTTTATATATATAGATAGAAGACTAGCTGGACCCGGTCCACTTCGTTGCCCCAGACTTCAGATTTCCGATTCCGTCAATTTTTTAACCAATTACGTAGACTGCCATCAAATGCATATTTACAAAATTACAACACTCTCGCTAACAAATTGTTCAAGGTATTTCAATTTCAGAAATTTGCTTATAAGGGTGGGGCCACGCCCATTGGTCCGATCCCAACCCTTTTGGACCAATCACGTAGACTATCACCAGGTCGATATGCAAAAAATTACAGCACTCTCGCTAAAAAAATGTGCAAGATATGAGTCTCAATTTCAAAATTTGGCTTATATGGACGGGGCCACGCCAATTAGTCTGATCCCTCCCATTTCCTGACCAATCACGTAGACTGCCGCCAGATACATATACACAAAAGTACAGCGCTCACTTAAACACATTGTGCAAGATATCTCAATTTCAAAATTAGGTTTCTATGGGCGGTGCCACGCTTATTGGTCCGAACCCGCCCATTGTTGGACCAATCACGTTGATCGCCAACAGATATATATACACAAAATTCCAGGCCTCTCGCTTACAAATTGTTCAAGATATCACGTTTTTATAATTTGGCTTATATGGGCGGTGCCACGCCCATTCGACCGATCCCGCCAATTTTTGGACCAATCACGTGGATTGTCACCAGATACATATGCACAACATTACAGCACTCTCTATAACAAATTGTGCAAGATATATCAATTTCAAAATTTGGCTTATATGGGCGGGGCCACGCCCATTGGTCCGATCCCGCCCATTTTTGGCAAAATCACGTGGACGGCTACCAGATACATAAGTACAACATTACAGCACTCTAGCAAGATATCTCAATTTAAAAATTAGGCTTATATGGGCGGGGCCACGCCCATTGGTCCGATTCCGCAATTTTTGGACCAATTACGAAGACTGCCACCATATACATAAACACAAAATTCCAGGACTCTCGCTATCAAATTGTGCAAAATATGTCAATTTCAAAATTTGGCTTATATGGGCGGGGCCACGCCTATTGGTCCGAACCCGCCCATTTTTGGACCAATCATGTAGGTCGCCAACGGATATATATATACAAAATTCCAGGTCTCTCGGTAACAAATTATGCAAAATATCTCAATTTCAAAATTTGGCTTATATGGGCGGGGCCACGCCCATTGGTCCGGTCCCGCCCATTTTTTGACCAATTACGTAGAATGCCACCAGATACATATACGCAACATTGCAGCACTCCCGCTAGCACATTGTGCAAGATATCAAAACTTCAAAATTTGGTCTACGTGGGCGGGGCCACGCCCATTGGTCCGATCCCGCCCATTTTTGGAGCCATCACGTAGACTGTCACCTGAAACATATACACAAACTTGCAGAACTCTCGCTAATAAATTGTGGAAAATATTTCAATTTCAAAATTTGGCTTGTATGGGCGGGGCCACGCCCATTGGTCCGATTCCGCCCATTTTTGGAAAATTCACATAATCTGACACTAAATGCATACACACAAAATTTCAGCACTCTAGCTAAAAATTTTTCTCAATACCAAAATTTGACCCATATGGGCGGGTCTACGCCCACTTGATATATCGAAAATTCAAGTACCCTATTTTCAGCACCCCCTTCACATGTACGTTCTGTGAAAATTTCAAGATGATCGGTCAAGCCGTTTAGACGTCTATACGGAACAAACATACAAACAAACAAACCCACAAACAGACACTCTCTTTTATATATATAGATATAGCTGAGCCCGGTGCGCTTCGCTGCCCATGTCAAAATTAGCGCTGTAGAAACTGTATTTTATATCCGATCAGTACGAAATTCGGCAGAAAGAGGTTTGTTATTACATGAAGGAATACTGCAAAATTCGGAGAAAATCGGTTCAGATTTAGATATAGCCCCCATATATATGTTACCCCCGATTTGAAATTCAAGCGCTGTAGAAACTGTATTTTATATCCGATCAGTAAGAAATTCGGCAGAAAGAGATTTCTATTTTACATGAATGAGTATTCAAGGAAAATCGATTCAGATTTATATATAACCTCCATATATATGTTCCTCCAGATTTGGTTACAAAGCGCTATAGAAGTTGTACTTTACTTCCGATCATTACAAAGTTCTCCAGAAAAATGTTTCTCAATTTAGGAAACCGATAATTTAGCGATTATCGGTTCAAAATAAGATATACATACACACACACACACCACATTTACCAATTATTCCAAATTATTATCGCAATGACCCTAATCGGCCCCGCCCGACTTTCTGCCTTTCCTTACTGGTATTAGTGATAAATTCACTGAATGAAAAAATACCGAATTCAGTGGAAAGTCCAGAAAATAGAAATGTATACTTATAAAATTTCCAAATTCTTGTTTTATTGGTCATGCATCACATTATCATATTGCGATTGTATTGGAGTGAGCAGCTGTAATTATCGCATACCGAGCATTTATGTTCATGTATTTCCTATATAATACTTGCAAGATATATCAAAATATGGGCTGTGCCACGCCCACTGGTCCTATTCCGCCCATTTGTAAGCCAATCACGTAGACTGCTACCAGATACATATACGCAAAATTTCAACACTCTCGCTAAAAAAGGGGCAAGATAATTCAATTTCAAAATTTGGCTTATATGGGCGGTGGCACGCCCATTGGTCAGATCCCGCGAATTTTTGGACCAATCACGTGGACTGTCACCAGATACATATGTACAACATTACAGCACTCTAGATAAAAAATTGTGCAAGATATATCAATTTCGAAATTTGGCTTATAAGGGCGGGGCCACGCCCACTGGTCCGATCCCGCCCATTTTCTGACCAATCACGCAGACTGCCACCATATACATATACACAAAATTCCAGCACTCTCGCTAACATATTGTGCAAGATATATCAATTTCAAAATTTGGCTTATGTGGGCGGGGCCACGCGCATTGGTCCGCTCCCGCCCATTTTTGGAAAAATCACGTGGACTGCTACCAGATACATATACATACACAACATTGCAGCACTCTCGCTAGCAAATTGTGGAAGATATCGAAATTTCAAAATTTGGTCTATGTGGGCGGGGCCACGCCCATTGAGCCGATCCCGCCCATTTTTGGACCAATCACGGAGACTGTCACCAGATACATATAAACAAAACTGCAGCACTCTTGATTATAAATTGTGCAAGATATCGAAATTTCAAAATTTGGTCTATGTGGGCGGGGCCACGCCCATTGGGCCGATCCCGCCAATTTTTGGGCCAATTACGTAGACTGTCACCAGATACATATACACAACATTGCAGCACTCTCGCTAGCAAATTGTTCAAGATATCGAAATTTCAAAATTTGGTCTATGTTGGCGGGGCCACGCCCATTGGGCCGATCCCGCCAATTTTTGGACCAATCACGTAGACTGTCACCAGATACATATACACTCAAATACAGAACTCTCTCTAATAAATTGTAGAAAATATTTCAATTTCAAAATTTGGCTTATATGGGCGGGGCCACGCCCATTGGTCCGACTCCGCCCATTTTTGAAAAATTCACATTATCTGCCACTAAATGCATACACAAAAAATTTCAGCACTCTAGCTAAAAAATTTTCTTAATATCAAAATTGGACCCCTATGGGCGGGTCCACGCCCACTTGATATATCGAAAATTCAAGTACCCTATTTTCAGCACCCCCTTCACATGTATATTCTGTGAAAATTTCAAGATGATCGGTCTAGCCGTTTAGACGTCTATACGGAACAAACATACAAACATACAAACATACAAACATACAAACAAACCCACAAACAGACACTCTCTTTTATATATATAGATTTCATAAAAATAGGATGTATATTTCAGTTTCAATAGAACTTACAAAACATGTATATCTAAACCGATTTTCCCCAAATTTGGCGTATTCGTTCGTGAAGTAATAATATCCTGTACCACAGTTTGGTGAAAAGTATAACAAATCAGAAATTATCAATTTTCGTAACGAATTTGTGTTACTATACCCCACTGTGGTACAGACAATTATAACGTTGTGCATTTGTTTGTTATAAACAAGTAAGTAAATTTCAGTCGCGTAAACCGACTAAGGTATACCCCCACTTTGTGACTAATGTAATGTGGTACACAGGCTGGAAGATGCCAGAACGTTGTGGGGGTATTACGAATAGGAGGACGAATACGCATATTTTGCGCTAAACAGTAGATTCTTCAAAGACATTGCACTGTACCAAATCGTAAGCGTTTATGTGCACTGGTATTAACGTTATGAGTTATTCAATTTTGGTATGAATCTACGATTTTGTGCGGGAGGTACAAAAAGGGGAGTGGCAATAAAGCCATTAATTACCGAACTATAAGTACTATAAAAGCAAAATAATTAGAGTTATTAGCAGCTAACTGTTTGTACAAAGTGGTCTCTATGAGTAGGAGGTGGCGTGTCAATAACCCCAATTCTTTTAACGGATTGAAAGCATTACACGCATTATACAATTTCAGGTATTTATATGCACTGGTATTAAAGGTATTAGCAGTTAACTCTTTGAACAAAATGGTCTCTATGTGTGGGAGGTACCAATGGGGGCGGGGCCACTTCGCCCATTTTTCTCAAGTTTATAGCGACAGATAGACTATTACTATGTGTGGAATTACAGAAGACTCGGATAAGTACTATACAAGTTATTAGAAAATCAATATTTCACTAAATTGTAACCCTTTGTGAGGGAGGTAGTAGAAGGAGTGGACCAATAAGGCCGACATTCGAACTTAGCCTGAGATAGAAAGAAGTATTATCACATACAAAATTTAAAGTCAATCGGTTACTCCTTTCGAAAGTCACGTGCGCTCCAGACAGACAGACAGACGGACATTGCTCAAATTATTTAAAATGTCCCAAAACGTATTTCCGCCGAACATACTCGGGGTCTTAGGTCACGATGTTACACTTTTTGTCCGTAGCGTAGAGATGAGATAGACCTGTCGTTTATTATACCGATCGACATAATTTTTTTAAAAATACCTTTTTGTCTCGATTTACATATGTACGCAGATTTCCATGTGATCCTGCGATCAAGGTACAAGTCGAAATTATTGCACGATCGTAACAAAATTTGGTACACATGTGCCTAGGGACGATCCCGATGACCACGGTAAAAATCGGTTTAGATTTATATAGCAGCGATGTATGGCGGGGAAACGTTGGTCATATCGCAATCAGATGAAGGAGAGAAAAATGCTTCGGAAAATATATGGTTCTGTAATAGACTATAGCGAATATCGACGACGAATGAACGGCGAGCTGTACGAACTACGCTGTAACATCGACATTGTGAAGCGATCAAAATATCACGATTGGGCTGGCTTGGTCATGTCATCGGAATGGACGAAAATGTACCACCTCGAAAATTGTTTGGAAACATATTCGTGTGACGTTGAAGGATAGGACGACCGAAACTTCGCTGGAGAGATCAGGTCGAGGATATCCAGCGGAATTTTGGTGGCTCCAAAGGGCGAGAGATCGTTCCAATTGGAGAAATATATTAAAATCGTTTAGCAAGCACCATAACCAACCCCCATAGGTGGTAAAGGATAACCTAAGTAAGTAAGAATGTATATGTAACGTTCGATTTAAATATTTCTACTGAAATTTATCATACATACTCCTTGAAAAAAATCGCTTCTGTAGTATATTGTCCCAAACATGTTCTGCTTGAAATATGTAAATGTTTAGGGTACACTCTAAACATATAATACTCGTATTTAGAACACATAAAAATTATATATTTGGAAATATGTTGTTCTAATAATAAAATTTTTGTTTCCGTCCTAATATTTTTAATTTGGGACTATTATTTACGAAACAAGTGTTTATTTGCATTTAGGTATTCAGCTAATGTATTAGGTATTGAATTCTAGGAAATTTTGCAGTTAAGAGTATTTCGCAGCTGTTAAGATCGCTATTGAATTTGGTTGAAATCGGTTCAGATTTAGATATAGCTCCCATATATATATTTCGTCCGATTTGGCACTTTAGTCCTATAGAAGCTGTATTTTACATCCAATTGTTTTGAAATTTAGAATGGTAGAGTTTCTTGATCCATGAACCAACACTACCAAATTTGAAGAAAATCGGTTAAGATTTAGCTATAGCTCTCATATATATGTTTCGTCCGATTTTGCTCTTTAGTCCTGTAGAAGCTGTACTTTACATCCAATCATTTTGAAATTTGGAATGGTAGAGTTTCTTGATGCATGAACCAATACTGCCGAATTTGGAGAAAATCGGTTAAGATTTAGCTATAGCTCCCATATATATGTTTCGCCCAATTTGGTCTTTAGTTCTGTAGAAGCTGTATTTTACATCCAATCATTTTGAAATTTAGAATGGTAGAGTTTCTTGATGGATGAACCAACACTACCGAATTTGAAGAAAATCGGTTCAGATTTAGATATAGCTCCCATATATATCTTTCGTCCGATTTGGCCCTTTAGTCCTATAGAAGCTGTATTTTACATCCAATTGTTTTGAAATTTAGAATGGTAGAGTTTCTTGATCCATGAACCAACACTGCCGAATTTGCAGAAAATCGGTTAAGATTTAGCCATAGCTCCCATATATATGTTTCGTCCGATTTTGCTCTTTAGTCCTGCAGAAGCTGTATTTTAAATCCAATCATTATTTTGAAATTTAGAATGTTAGTATTTCTTGATCCATGAACCAACACTACCGAATTTGAAGAAAATTGGTTAAGATTTAGCTATAGCTCCCATATATATGTTTCGTCCGATTTTGCCCTTTAGTTCTATAGAAGCTATATTTTACATCAAATCGTTTTGAAATCTAGAATGGTAGAGTTTCTTGATCCATGAACCAACATTGCCGAATTTGCAGAAAATCGGTAAAGATTTAGCTATAGCTCCCATATATATGTTTCGTCCGATTTGGCCCTTTAGTTCTATAGAAGCTATATTTTACATCCAATCGTTTTGAAATCTAGAATGGTAGAGTTTCTTGATCCATGAACCAACATTGCCGAATTTGAAGAAAATCGGTTAAGATTTAGCTATAGCTCCCATATATATGTTTCGTCCGATTTGGCCCTTTAGTTCTATAGAAGCTGTATTTTACATCCAATCGTTTTGAAATTTAGAATGTTAGTATTTCTTGATCCATGAACCAACACTACCGAATTTGAAGAAAATCGGTTAAGATTTAGCTATAGCTCCCATATATATGTTTCGTCCGATTTTGCCCTTTAGTTCTATAGAAGCTATATTTTACATCAAATCGTTTTGAAATCTAGAATGGTAGAGTTTCTTGATCCATGAAACAACATTGCCGAATTTGCAGAAAATCGGCAAAGATTTAGCTATAGCTTCCATATATATGTTTCATCCGATTTGGCTCTTTAGATCCAATCGTTTTTATACCCTACAACACACTGTGGTACAGGGTATTATTTAAGTATAAAATGTCCCAAAAGTAAATTTATGTAAACAATATATACATGAATTACAAAATTTATATATCAGAGTTATTCAATATTACGAGAGTGGTGTAGGGTATTATATAGTCGGCCCCGCCCGACTTTAGCCTTTCCTTACTGGTTTTAATTTGGGACTATTACTTACGAAATAAATATTAATTTGCATTTAGGTATTCAGCTAATGTATCAATACCTTAATTCTAGGACAAGTTTTATGTTTTTCAGTAATAATACTTATAAATGTTGTTCATAATGTTTTTCAGTAATATGGTATAACTTGAAATCACTGAAAAATTAAAAATTAAAGTGGAAAAATCTGCAACGTTTTTAAAATATTTTTTAAACAAAATGCAATTGGAGAAATTCCTAAACAATAATTTTATTTGTATATAAACGCATATTTTATTTGGAAAAATTAGTTTGCACATATATTTTGTTGTAATATATTAATTTATGCGTTCCAAATAAATTTTATTGATTTTTAAATAAAATTTATTTGCTCAGAAATATACAATATTTAAAAATGTGTGTTCCAAATACATTTTCTTTCGATTCAAACGTATAAAAAAGGCGGTTTTGCCCCGTGTATGTTTCTTGGTATTGGATGTACTGTGCCGAATATTTCGGCATTCCGGATGCTTGGCATTCGATCATTCTCATATTTGAAACACATGCGTTTTTTGTACTTCGATGAACCATAATAAAAATTTTGAATATATGTATAAGCTGAAAAAAATTTCTGCTATAAATATACCAATGTTTACACTTCAAATATATTATATTTGGCACACACAAATCTATATACATATGTAAAGAAGAATGTGTGTTTGTGTGTATGGACGTCTAAACGGCTGGACCGAAATTTTCACAGAATGTACATGTGTGCGGCGTGGTGAAAATAGGGTACTTGAATTTTCGATATATCTAGTGGGCGTGGCCCCGCCCACATAAGACAAATTTTAAAATTGAGATATCTTGCACAATTCGTTAGCGAGAGTGCTGTAATTTTGTACATATATATCTGGTGGCCGTCTACGTGATTGGTCCAAAAATGGGCGGGATCGGACCAATGGGCGTGGCACCGCCAATATAAGCCAAATTTAAAATATGATATATCTTGCATAATTTTGTTAGCGAGAGCTCTGAAATTTCATGTATATGTATTTGGTGGCAGTCTACGTGACTGGTCCAAAAATGGGCAGAATCGGGACAATGGGCCTGGCACCGCCCATATAAGCCAAATTTTGAATTTGACTTATCTTGCACAATTTGTTAGCGAGAGTTCGGTAATTTTGTGCACATGTATCTGGTGATAGTCTACGTGACTGGTCCAAAACTGGGGGAATCGGATCAATGGACGTGGCCCAGCCCATGTAAGCAACCTTTTGAAATTGAAATATTTTGCACAATCTATTTGCGAGAGTGCTGTTATTTTGTGTATATGTGTCTGGTGGAAGTCTATGTTATTGGTCTAAAAATGAGCGGGATCAGACCAAAGGGCGTGGCTCCGCCCATATAAGCCAATTTTGAAATTGAGATATTTTGCACAAATTGTTAGCCATAGTACTGTAATTCTGTTTATATGTATGTGTGTAATCAGTCTACGTGATTAGTGCAAAAATGGGCGGGATCAGACCAATGGGCCAAAGCCAAATTTTGAAATTGAGATATCTTCACAATTTCTTAGCGAGAGTGCTCTTATTTTATGGAGATGTTTTTGGTGGCAGTATTCATGATTGGTTCAAAAATGGACGGGATCGGAAATCTAAATCTGGGGCAACGAAGTGGACCGGGTGCAGTTATATTTATAAGTTCTTGATTGAGAGAGCGTGTGTCCACCCACATAAGCCAATTTTTAAGCGATTTCTACTGTCCGTACCAACGAATTGGTTAACGAGATTCCTACCATCCCTATCTATTTACATGAGCCATGTTTTGCTAAATGGACGGTATCGGAAGTCTGGGGCAACGAAGTGGACCGGGTCCAGCTAGTATTATATATTTGGGAAGATGTTGTTCTAAACAAATCTTTGCTTCAGTCCTAAAATTTTTTATTTGGGGCTATTATTTACGAAACAATTATTTTTTTGCATTTAAGTATTCAGAAAATATATTAATACCTTAATTTTAAGACAAGTTTTATTATACCCTCACTTTAGTGATACAAGAATATATATCATTTGCTACGGACCAAAAGACTGACACATCGAAGGAGTGATCTAAGACCCTAAGTATGGACCCCGGCGGATATTCGCTTTGGGTCAGTTTAAGTCGAATGAGAAATGTCCGTCCGTCTGCCTGTCTGCTGGCTGGTTGCGCACGATAGCCATGTCCTTCTGTCCATCCGTCCGTCTGTCTGTTGTAATCACTCTACAGTCCGTAATAATAGAGCTAAGTTGATCAAATTTGGTATAAATATTTCTTATGCGAACCCAAGCAAAAAACAAAAATGTATTGGTATGAGAGTTTTAGTATGTTGACTTAGTTCGGTAAAATACGGGTTTGGTTAGCAGTTCTTGTTAAATTCAATTTACTGCTTCCATAAGTATTTCAGCTGATTTAAGTTAAAGACATACACTATTGCTACTGAATTCTGAAGATAATAGAGTGGTGTCTATCGAAACTGCAGTCAATTCTACCAAGCAATAAAAACTCTCTACCAATTTTTGTATTTGTTTCTATTACTTTCTTGCAATAGACAGAAAGTAAATGGAACATATGGTCTCAAACCAAAAATAAATTCTGACTGAATAACAAAAGCACAGACCAAGAATAAATAACAACAACACATACAAACACATGAGGTACGATGACGTCGGCATTAGCCGTTGACAAAACTACATTTGTTTTCGTAGTTCGCGATGCGAACCCAATCAAAAAACAACCAGTAAGGAAAGGCAGAAAGTCGGGCGGGGCCGACTATATAATACCCTACACCTCCCTAACAATGCGATTAATGGCATTGCGATAATAATTTGGAATAATTGGTAAGTAGGCAGGAACATATTATCTAATTCTGAGCCGATAATCGCTAAATTAAGCAATATTCGTTCCTAAATTGAGAAACATCTTTCCGGAAAATATTAATGATCGGAAGTAAAGTACAACTTCTATAGCGCTTTGATATCATTTAATTATTACATACTATTTATTTATTATATATATGTAAATCTGAACGGATTTTCCTTGAATACTCCTTCATGTAAAAAGAAACTTCTTTCTGTCAAATTTCGTACTGACCGGATATAAACTACAGTCTCTACAGCACTTACATGTCAAATCGGGGGTAACATATATATGGGGGCTATATCTAAATCTGAACCGATTTTCTCCGAATTTGGCAGTATTCCTTCATGTAATAAGAAACCTCTTTCTGCCGAATTTCACACTGAACGGTTATAAAATAAAGTTTTTACAGCGCTTACATATCAAATCGGGGCTAACATATATATGGGGGCTATATCCAAATCTGAACCGATTTTAACCAAATTAAATGGGGATCGTCCTTGGGCCAAAAAAAAGATATGTGTAAAGTTTCGTCAAGATCGGGACATAATTGCGACCTGTACTTTGATTACAAGAATACATCTACAGACAGACGGCCATAACAAAATCGACTAGAAAGTGATTACAAGTCGATCGGTATAATGAACAATGGACATATCTCTTCTCCTTTTGGGTGTTACAAACAAATGCACAAAGTCATAATACCCTGTACCACAGTGTGGTGTAGGGTATAAAAATGTATTGGTATGAGAGTTTTAGTATGTTGACTTAGTTCGGCAAAATACGGCTTTGGTTAGCAGTTCTTGTTAAATTCAATTTACTGCTTCCATAAGTATTTCAGCTGATTTAAGTTAAAGACATACACTATTGCTACTGAATTCTGAAGATGATAGAGTGGTGTCTATCGAAACTGGAGTCAATTCTACCAAGCAATAAAAACTCTCTACCAATTTTTGTATTTGTTTCTATTACTTTTTTGCAATAGACAGAAAGTAAATGGAACATATGGTCTCAAACCAAAAATAAATTCTGACAGAATTTCTTATAGTTTCAGGTTGTTTGGGATTGCAAATGGGCCATATCGGTCAATGTTTTGATATAGCCCCCATATATAGCATCTTACTTATTGTGATTCCTACTGTTCGCATCTACTCTACATTTATAATATTTTATGCCATCCACCATTGAATGGGGGTAAATTCATTTTTTGTCACTCCATTTGTAACACCTCTAAATATAGATCTGAGACCCCAAAAAGTATATATATTCTTAATCGTCTTAAAATTCTAAGACGATTTAGCCATGTCCGTCTTTCCGTCCGTCCATCCGTCCGTCTGTTGTAATCACGCTACAATCTGTAATACTTGAGCTAGGTAGCTGAAATTTGGTATAGGTACTTCCTATAGCTGCAGGTAACTTGGGATTGAAAATGGGCAATATCGGTCCATATTTCGATATAGCCCCCTTGTATAGCATCTGTCCGATTTGACTTCTTAACGCCATAGAGACCACAAATGTCAACTGATCGGGTTGGAAATTGGTAACTGGGGTTAATTTATACCCCCATACAATGGTCCCTCTAGATTTTACTTCTGAACGCAACAAAAGCCACAAAATTCGGGGTGAAATTTTGTAATATGACTTTATTTGTGCCCGAAACCATTCACATGCTATCCATGGTGGAGGGTATAAAAGATTCGGCCAGGCCGAACTTAACGCTTTTACTTGTTTTCTTTAGTTTGAGTTATTTTGTGAGGTCACATGCTATCCATGGTGTAGGGTATATAAGATTCGGCATGGCCGAACTTAACTCATTTACTTGTTATACCTCACGAGTTACAGAAAATCGGTACTAGACACGAATTTTCTCAGTATCTTCCAGTCACATTCTCTGGGATGAGTCAAGTCTGGTAATATGTCGGACCCGAAATGTTGGGATCTTGCATGTGTGAAAGCCGGGCAGTGACACAGAAAATGTTCCATCGTTTCGATGTTTTCCCAGCATGCCCTGCGATGCCTATGCGATGAAGATGTGCTTGTAAGCTTGAGAGTCCCGTTAGAACACCCATCATCTTACAAATATCGATCTTGTTTAGTTTCAGAAGACTTCTTGTTTTCTTTTCATTTGGGTCACCCCACATTGTCTTTGCAGTTGCTCCTACTGTTGCGCTATTTTTCATGGCTTCGATAGGTTTCCAATTATCCAAGTTTATTACTCGAAGTTCTCTGCCCTTTGAAGCCAAGCTGTTTGCCCGTTCATTTCCAATCACTCCGTTGTGTCCTGGTACCCAACAAATACGCAATTGACCATCATGGGCTGAGTAATCAAACCAGTAAGGAAAGACAGAAAGTCGGGCTGGGCTGACGATGCATAGCGATAAGAATTTTGCAGTTTTCATACAAGTAATAAGAAAACTCTGTCTGCGAATTTCGTACCGATCGGTTATAAAATACGGTTTCTACAGCGCTTACATGTCAAATCGGTGAAACATATATTTGGGGGCTATATCTAAATCTGAACGGATTTTCTCCGAATTGGGTAGATCGGATGTAAAATACGGTTCTACAGGGCTTACATGCCAAATCGGGTGTAACATATATACATATTGGGATTATGTTGAAATCTGAACCGATTTTCCCTGAATTTAGCAGTGTTCATACATATAATAAGAAAACTCTCTCTGTTAAATTTCGTACAGATCGGATTTAAAATGTGGTTTCTAAAGCGCTTACATGTAAAATTGGGTGAAACAGATTCATATATAATTCTGAACGGATTTTCTCTGAATTTGGTAGTGTTCATTAACGTAATAGGAAAACTCTCTTAGCCTAATTTCGTACAGATCGGATGCTTCTAGGGATAGGGTTTCTACAGCGCTCATATTTAGATTTTATAGATTACTAGCTGACCCGGTCCATTTTTGAATCAATCACGAATCCTGCCACCAAATACATATACATAAAATAACAGCACTCTCGCTAAAAAATTGTGCAAGATATCTCAATTTCAAATGGGCGTGGTCTACATGGGCGAGGCCACGCCAATTGGTCCAATCCCGCCCATATTTGAACCAATCACGTAGATCGCCGACGGATATATTTACATAAAATTCCAGCTTTCTCGCTATCAAATTGTGCAAGATATCACATTTTTAAAATTTGGCTTATATGGGCGGTGCCACGCCCATTGGTCCGCTCCCGCCCATTTTTGGACCAATCGCGTAGACTGCCACCAGATGCATATGTACAACATTAAAGCACTCTAGCTAACAAATTGTGCAAGATATATCAATTTCAAAATTTGGCTGGTGGGGCCACGCCTACTTGGTACATCGAAAATTCAAGTACCCTATTTTCACCATCCCCCACACATGTACATTCTGTGAAAATGTCAAGAACATCGCTCCAGCCGTTTAGACGCCTATACGATACAAACAAACAAACACAAATTCTTCTTCATATAAATAGACTAGCTGGACCCGGTCCACTTTGTTGCCCCCAGATTGAGATTTCCGATCCCGTCCATTTTTGAACCAATCACGAATGCTGCCACCAAATACATATACATAAAATAACAGCACTCTCGCTAACAAATTGTGCTAAATATCTCAATTTCAAAATGTGGCTTACATGGGAGGGGCCACGCCCATTAGTTTGATCACGCCCATTTTTGAACTAATCACGTAGACTGCCACCAGATACATATAAACATAATTACAGTACTATCACTACTAAATTGTGCAAGACAGCTCAAATTTGGTTTATATATGCGGGGCCACACCCTTTGGTC
Organism: Eudasyphora cyanicolor; assembly: GCA_963930755.1. NCBI lineage: Eukaryota > Metazoa > Arthropoda > Insecta > Diptera > Muscidae > Eudasyphora > Eudasyphora cyanicolor. Next base: position 56,583,670 of record OZ005735.1, read on the forward strand.
TGATCCCCCTCATTGTTAGACCAATCACGTAGGCTTCCACCAGACACATATACACAAAATTACAGCACTCTCGCAAACAGATTGTGCAAGATATCTCAATTTCAAAATGTGGCTAACATGGGCGGGGCCACGCCCCTTAGTCTGATCACGCCCATTTTTGAACTAATCACGTAGACTACCACCAGATGTACATATATGCACAAAATTACAGCATTCTCTCTAACAAATTGTGCAAGATATCTCGATTTCAAAATTTGGCTTATATGGGCGGTCCCATCCCGGCTATTTTTGGAACAATCAGGTAGACTACCACCAGATACATATGTATTACAGCACTATCGCAAGATATCTAAATTCAAAAATTTGATTTATATGGGCGGGGCCACGCCCATTGGTCCGATCCCTACCCTTTTTGGACCAATAAAGTAGACTACCACCGGACATCACTCTCGCTAAAAATTGTGCAAGATATGTGTCTCAATTTCAAAATTTGGCTTATATAGGCGGGGCCACGTCCATTGGTCTGATCCCGCCAATTTTTGGGCGAATCGCGTAGACTGTCATCAGATACATATGTCCAAAACTGCAGCACTCTCGATAATAAATTGTGAAAGATATTTCAATTTCAAAATGTGGCTTATATGGACGTGGCCACGCCCATTGGTTCGATGCCGCTTATTTTTGGACCAATCACGTAGACTACCACCAGATATATATACACGAAATTACAGCACTCTCGGTAAAAAATTGTGCAATATATCTCAATTTCAAAATTTGGCTTATATGGGGGGGCCACGCCCAGTGTTCTGATCCCGCCCATTTTTGGACCAATCACGTAGACTGCCACCATATACATATACACAAAATTCCAGCACTCTCGCTATCAAATTGTGCAAAATATCTCAATTTCAAAATTTGGCTTAAATGGGCGGGGCCACGCCTATTGGTCCGAACCCGCCCATTTTTGGACCAATCATGTAGGTCGCCAACGTATATATATATATACAAAATTCCAGGTCTCTCGGTAACAAATTGTGCGAGATATCACATTTTTAAAATTTGGCTTATATGGGCGGTGCCCGATCCCGCCCATTTTTGGAAAAATCACGTGGACTGCTACCAGATACATATACACAACATTGCAGCACTCTCGCTAGCAAATTGTGCAAGATATCGAAATTTCAAAATTTGGTCTATGTGGGCGCCCATTGAGACGATCCCGCCCATTTTTGGACCAATCACGTAGACTGTCACCAGATACATATACACAAACTTGCAGAACTCACGCTAATGAATTGTGGAAAATATTTCAATTTCAAAATTTGGCTTATATGGGCGGGGCCACGCCCTTTGGTCCGATTCCGCCCATTTTTTTGAAAATTCACATAATCTGACACTAAATGCATACACACAAAATTTCAGCACTCTAGTTAAAATTTTTTCTCAATACCAAAATTTGACCCATATGGGCGGGTCCACGCCCACTTGAAATATCGAAATTTCAAGTACCCTATTTTCACCACGCCCCACACATGTACATTCTGTGAAAATTTCAAGAAGATCGGTCCAGCCGTTCAGACGTCTATACGGAACAAACAAACAAATAAACAAACAAACCCACAAACAGACACTCTCTTTTATATATATAGACACTAGCTGAGCCCGGTGCGCTTCGCTGCCCATGTCAAAATTAGAGCTGTAGAAACTGAATTTTATATCCGATCAGTACGAAATTCGGCAGAAAGAGGTTTGTTATTACATGAAGGAATACTGCCAAATTCGGAGAAAATCGGTTCAGATTTAGATATAGCCCCCATATATATGTTACCCCCGATTTGACATGTAAGCGCTGTAGAAACTGTGTTTTATATCCGATCAGTAAGAAATTCGGCTGAAAGAGGTTTCTTATTACATGAAGGAATACCGCAGAATTCGGAGAAAATCGGTTCAGATTTAGATATAGCCCCCATATATATGTTAATCCCAATTTGACATGTAAGCGCTGTAGAGACTGTGTTTTATATCCGATCAGTACGAAATTCGACAGAAACAGGTTTCTAATTTACATGAATGAGTATTCAAGGAAAATCGATTCAGATTTATATATAACCTCCATATATATGTTCCTCCAGATTTGGTTACAAAGAGCTATAGAAGTTGTACTTTACTTCCGATTATTACAAAATTCTCCAGAAAAATTTTTCTCAATTTAGGAACGAATATTGCTTAATTTAGCGATTATCGGTTCAAAATACATTTACCAATTATTCCAAATTATTATCGCAATGACCCTTATCGCATTGTTAGGGAGGTGTAGGGTATTATATAGTCGGCCCCGCCCGACTTTCTGCCTTTCCTTAAAGGTATTAGTAATAAATTCACTGAATGAAAAAATACCGAATTCAGTGGAAAGTCCAGAAAATAGAGATGTATACTTATAAAATTTCCAAATTCTTGTTTCATTGGTCATGCATCACATTATCTTATTGCGATTGTATTGGAGTGAGCAGCTGTAATTATCGCATACCGAGCATTTTTGTTCATGTATTTCCTATATAATACTTGCAAGATATATCAAAATATGGGCTGGGCCACGCCCACTGGTCCTATTCCGCCCATTTGTAAGCCAATCACGTAGACTGCTACCAGATACATATACGCAAAATTTCAACACTCTCGCTAACAAAATGCGCAAGATAATTCAATTTAAAAATTTGGCTTATATGGGCGGTAGCACGCCCATTGGTCAGATCCCGCCAATTTTTGGACCAATCACGTGGACTGTCATCAGATACATATGTACAACATTACAGCACTCTAGATAAAAAATTGTGCAAGATATATCAATTTCGAAATTTGGCTTATAAGGGCGGGGCCACGCCCATTGGTCCGATCCCGCCCATTTTCTGACCAATTACGTAGAATGCCACCAGATACATATACACAACATTGCAGCACTCCCGATAGCAAATTGTGCAAGATATCAAAATTTCAAAATTTGGTCTATGTGGGCGGGGCCACGCCCATTGGGTCGATCCCGCCCATTTTTGGACCAATCACGTAGACTGCCACCATATACATATACACAAAATTCCAGCACTCTCGATAACAAATTGTGCAAAAGATCTCAATTTCAAAATTTGGCTTATATGGGCGGGGCCACGCCCATCGGTCCGATTCCGCCCATTTTTGGAAAATTCACATAATCTGCCACTAAATGCATACACACAAAATTTCAGCACTCTAGCTAAAAATTTTTCTCAATATCAAAATTGGACCCATATGGGTGGGTCCACGCCCACTTGATATATCGAAAATTCAAGTACCCTATTTTCAGCACCCCCTACACATGTACATGCTGTGAAAATTTCAAGATGATCGGTCTAGCCGTTTAGACGTCTATACGGAACAAACAAACATACAAACAAACAAACAAACCCACAAACAGACACTCTCTTTTATATATATAGACTAGCTGGAACCGTTCGTTGCCCCAGATTTATGTTTCCGATCCCGTTCATTTTTGAACCAATATCAAAATTTGACTTTTATGGGCGGGACCACGCCCATTGGTCCAAAAATAGGCGGCATCGGACCAATGGGCGTGGCCCCGTCCATATAGGCCAAATTTTGAAATTGAGATATCTTACACAATTTATTAGCGAAAATGCTGTAATTTTGTGTACAAATTTTGAAATTGAGATATCTTGCAAAATTCATAAGCGATAGTGCTGTAATAGGGCGGAATAGGACCAGTGGGTGTAGCCCAGCCCGTATAAGAAAATATTTTAAAATGATGTGTCTTGCACAATCTGTTAGCGAGAGTGCTGCAATTTTGTGTATACGTATCTGGTGGCAGTTTAGGTTATTTCTCCAAGAATGGACGGGATCGGAAAATGTGCGAGTTCGCACCAATGGGCTTGGCTCCGCCCATATAGGTAAAATTTTGAAATTGAGATATCTAGCACAATTTGTTAGCGAGGTTGCTGTAATTTTGTGTATATTTATCTGGTGACATCCTACGTGATTGGTAAAAAAATTGGAGGGATATGGCCGAGAGTGCTGTAGTTTTGTGCAAATGTATCTGGTGATTGTCTACATGATTGGTCCAAAAACTTCGGGATTGGACCAATGGGCGTGGCCCCACCCATGTACACAAAAATTTTAAATTGACATATCTTGCACAATTTGTGAGCAAGAGTGCTGTAATTTTGTGCATATGTATCTCGGAGTAGTCTACGTGATTGGTCCAAAAGTTGGCGGGATCGGAGCAAAGGCAGTGTCCCCGCCCATATAAGGCAAAAAATTTGAAATTGAGATATCTTGCACAATTTTTTAGCGAGAGTGCCGGTATTTTGTGCATATGTATGTGGTGGTAGTCTACATGACTTTTTCAAAAATGGGAGGAATCGGACCAATGGGCGTGGCCCCGCCCATTCATGCTATATTTTGAAATTGAGAGATCTTGCACAATTTATTAGCAGCAGTGCTGTAATTTTGTGCATATGTTTCTGGTGGTAGTCTATGCGTTTTTTTTAAATGGGCGCAATCGGACCAATTGGCGTGGCCCCGCCCACATAAGTCAAATCTTGAAATTAAGATATCTTGCACAATTTGTTAGCGAGAGTGATGTAATTCTGTGTATATGTATCTGGTGGCTGTCTACGTGATTGCTTCTAAAATGGGCGGGATCGGACCAATGGGCGTGGCCCCGCCCATATAAGTAAAATTTTTGAATTGAGATATCTTGCAAAATTTTTTGGCGAGAGTGCTGTAATTTTGTACATATGTGGCAGTCCACGTGATTTGTCGAAAAATGTGCGGGATCGGCCAATGGGCGTGGCCCGGCCCAAAAAGCCCAATATTTAAATTGAGTTATCTTGCACAATTTGTTAGCCAGAGTGCTGCAATTTATAGCATATATACCCGGTGGCAGTCCACGTCCACGCAGTTCACTGGTTTGAAGCAATGGGCGTGGCGGCGCCCACATAGGCCAAACTTGGAAATGGAGATATCTTACACAAAAAATTCCATAAGGAGCTATGGACCTACGTATATATGTAGGTTCATAGCTCCTTACAGAATTGACTATATTAGATATGTTACAGTAAGTGGTGAGCGATATATTTTGAAAAGGCTTTAAACATTTTAAAACGCCGTTTTATGTCCGGTTTGACTTCAGACTGGACATCGAAATATTGTTTTCGCATCTCCATTGATATCAGTGTGTACATATACATTTGTATATCCTTAGCTCTTAAGGAAATTTAAATTCAGTGAAATAATGAAAATAGTTCTGGTCAATGCTACATTGACCACTTTCAGAGAACTAAAATTTATTTTCGCGCATATATTTGCCGTTAATAGTACTTCATATATATGCAAAGTTTTAATTTTGTATTTTATAAAAGGCTTCTGAAAGAACAAAAACAAAACTGAAGTTTTTGATAGTGCTACAACTGACCACAGGCCGAATAATGATTAGGTGAGTAGCACGTGGTTTATACAACAATCCTGCCTTGGTGTATGCAAAATTTCAGCTCTCTAGCTCTAACAGGAGCCTCAGCGGTCAAGCGGGTTTGTCACGCCCTCTTTTTGCAAACATTGTTTTTCAAAACCTTCTCAGACCAAGTAGCAAAAGAAAAATATTTAATAATGGTCCAGTGGTTTAAGCGTCTCTAAAACACATACATACAAACATTTTTCCATTTTTACATATATTTATATAAATTGATCTTTAAGGAAATGCGTCGTCCTACCTGAGGTCAAAATGGACCAACATTTTTAATGTTTTTTAAGAAATATATATCCCGTCTATTGCAGCGGCAATATATTAACAAAAATGTAGCTAACTTTGGCTGTATATGTATGCACGTGATCAGGTTTTGAATTATTTGATATAATTTTAATTATCATGACTAAACGATTGTATCGAAATTTGGAACATACATAACATATTAAGCTTTTATTTCTCCTCTACGCGTTTGGTGACCCTTGACCACTGAGCCCATATAAAAATATTAATCTTAGAGTTTACACATGATTTGAGCTGCGGTCAGTGCTAAAGTGACCAAAACTATCTTCAATCTTCCAAAAGTCACTTAGGATCTAAATATCTATAAAATAATGTATATATACTAATCTTCAACTAAATGCGAAATCAACTAATCTTACGGTTTAAATTTCGCTTTATGCATTCTACTATAACAACTAAACCGATTAAATCGAAACATGGAACGAAGATATTTTTGTATGAAATGTGCAATAGTATAATAAACCTTTTGATTTTCCGTGACGCGTTTTGCGACCTCTTGAACTCTGGCATATAGTAAATAATACCCTCCTCAGATTAACGAAATTTGAACAGTTGCGACCAGAATAATATAATTCTTTCTGATATTTAAAGGGTCGTTTAAGAGCTAAAATGCTGTATGATGCGCTGGCTAAGATATATTCACACATTCTAATTTCCAGTTTGTGGCCAATGCAGTCGTGATCAAAAATATGTTCATACCGTTTGGGTTTTTAAGGTAATTTTTTATTATTTTCAGGAGTCTGATAGACTTTCAAGTAGACTGATCCGAGATTATTATTAGAAAAATCTTCAAGCTTACGAAGTTTGGTGTAGATGTATTTGACATCACTTTGAGGACATGACTGAATCAGTGTAAGAAATTATTAGATTAATTATCAATGTAAACATTCAGTTCTGTTAACGCGAGAACATCAATACGTTGAGAAAGTGCGTTTGCATGAACACTTTAGTAGTCTTCTAATGTATATAAAACTATATTTGTGGGTGTCGAGTTTATTGTACGAAACACATCATATGGTCTATATCACTAAAATTACATTTTGGGGGCTACAAAGTGCAATGGGTATCGGCTAGTATTCATATATTACAACAACAAAAAATATATTTGCAAACTAATTTTCTCAAATAAAGTATTTGTTTATATACAAATAAAATTATTGTTTAGAAATTTCTTGAAATACATTTTGTTTAAAAAAGCTTTTCAAAACGTTGCAGATTTTTCGAATTTAATTTTTATTTATCATGGATTTCGATTTAAAATGGCATACGTAGCACTAGCTTTTGTTTTAAACCATTAATTTTTAATTTATATTTATATATACTCGAAGTAGTCACTTGTTGTTAACCCATTAAGCTATGTATCTTTTAAATTAAATTCCAGTAATTCTACGAACATTTAAAATTTCAGAAAAAATGTGAGCGTTGATTTACTGAAAAGCATAAAACTTGTCTTAAAATTTAGGTATTGACATATTTTCTTAATACTTAAATGCAAGAAATATTTCTTTCGTAAATAATAGATAGTTCCTAATAAAAATATTAGGACAGAAACAAAGATTTGTTTAGAACGACATCTTCCCAAATATATAATATTTGTATATGTCAAGTATAATAAATTTCGAGTGTAAACTAAACATTTATATATTTCAAGCAGAATATGTTTGGGACAATACGAGTATACTACAGATGCGATTTTTTTTCAGCGTGTAGAATTAGAGTCTCGAAAATTGATCGGGGTATAGTCAGTTTTTTTTTAATATTCGTACTTTTTGAGGTACAGTAGTGCAAAAAGTGTAAAATATGGAACGGTGGGTTAAAAATGCTAAGCATGGTGCTAGAGTTGCTTTGGAACATAAACGGAAGTGATTTTTAAAAAATTCTAACTTTAAGAGAAACATTGGTACAAAACGGGTTAATTATGGTGCATGGGGCATAAATGGAACAATCTGACAAAATTGGAACTTAAAAATGAGATATGAAAAGTTTTTATGCTTTTAGGAGCACAGTGGGCCAAAAACGGTTAAATAATGTAAGTGGACAAAAATGGTACAGTGGAGAGAATATTGTACAGTGGGGGAAAAGGGTTAAGTATGGTATCGTGGAGACAAATTTTAAATGTGTTACAGTGAGACAAAAATTTGATAAATATGGTACAGTGGGGCAAACATTTTTAAATATGGTACAATGGATTAAATGTGGCACATTGCTTCAAAAAGGGTATGGTAAAGTGGGAAAAAATGGGTTAAATATGGTGCAGTGGGGCAAAGATGGTTAACTATGGAACAGTGGGGCAAAAATGTATTAACTATGATACAGTGGGGTAAAAATGGTTAAATATGCTACAGTGGGGGTAGGGTAATCAAAAACCGCACCGGTTAACCGGTTAATCGGTTTCTCTTTAAAAACCGCCTATCGGTTTTCGGTTTTTCTGCATTTTCGAATAACTCGAAATTTCAACTCGGTTTATTCGACTTTTCGGTTTTTTGAAACCATTGTAAAATGATAAAGAAAATATTATTTTTGAAATAGGAACCTACCTCAAATTTTGAAAACATCAGTATAAAAACCGTTGACTTCATTTGTGCAAATCCATCGATTTCAAAATGCAGTTTTATATGTATTTATACTGCATATTTTATCGAGGGTCTAGGTGATTATTGCGGTATAGAAATTAATTAACAATCCTTTCTAATTGAAATGTAGGTATAAATAAAAATACATTTGTCCAGTTTCACATTTCGACAAGTTTTCATCTCTCAAGTCAGAATCTGCTACTACTGATAATATATGTATATAATCGGTTTGCCATTTGAGCCATTCATATGATGCTAAAACCTAAGATTTTGCCGATCTTCACTATTAGTAAAGTTTTATAAAAATCATAATCACTTTTTTTGTAAAGAAATCTTTTTAAAAATTGAACATAAATGTTATAAATATCGCAGATATTATAATATTATATCATAAATTAAATCGAAACAATTACCTTTTATAAATACTCGTAAAAATATGAAGTGTTTAAAATACAATTTTCAAATAAATCTTATGGCGAATTCGTTTCTGCAAAAAGTGCAACACTTGCATTGCCCTTTTCCCGAAAACTGCACTATTGTATCACTTTTTTGAAATTTGGAAATTTTAGTTGTGCTAAAGTCGAGTAACTTAATTGCTAAATTTCAAAAAGTAACACAAAAGTGCAGTTTTCGGAAAAAGGGCAATGAAAATGTTGCACTTTTTTGCAGAAACGAATTCGCCATTCATTTAATTGAAATATGGTTGCGTATTGAATTTGCACTACGCTTATTTTACGTCATCTAACAAAATTTGGAGCATTATTTATGCATTTTTATTAAAAAAAAAGAAAAAACCGAAAACAACCGGTTCACCGGTTTTTTATTTTCGGTTAAACCGAAAACCGGTTTTAGAGTTAACTTAATTTTCGAAGAAACCGAAAACCGTATTTTCAAAATAACCGGTTTTTTGATCACCCTAAGTGGGGGCAACATGGTTAAATACAATACAATAGGACAAAAATGTGTTAATATGATTCAGTGGACCCAAAAGGGTTAAATAATGTACAGTACAAAGCGTACATTTAGTACAGTGGGTAGAACTATAGATGTAGGGAGAAAGGAAATAGAAACGTTTTTTTTTCAAAATTTGTGCTTTAAGTAGAACTGTGAAGCAAAAAGGTTAAAATTATGGTGAAGTTGGGGCAAAAAAAGTTTTCAATATGTTACAGAGGGGCAAAAAGGGTTAAATATGGTACGGTGATGCAAATCAGTTTTATATTGTACAGTGGGGCAAAAAAGTGTTAAATACGGTAAAGTGTGGCAAAATAGTTAAATGTGGTAAGTGAGAAATAAGGCACAGTGAATTAAAAACTATTTAATATGGTACAGTGGTGCATTAATGGTTGAATGTGATCCCAGCGTGACCCAGGTAGCTCTTACGGTATAAACCAAGGGTAACTTCTACTTAAGCCGTGGAGAAAAATAAGTGAAATAAGGAACGGTATGGTAAAAAGTCAAACATGCACAGATAGGGTACAAAAATGGTTATATCCTAGCAAAAACTTGGTAAATACATGTCATTACCACTTGCATTATCAGGTAATGACATATCATTACCCTCTGCATTACTTGTAGTCAACAAATAATGACTCTTATATTGACATAAATATGCACTTATTTGTTATTTTATGTCGGGTATTGTAAAATATGCGACAACGCCAATTTTTATTTTCTTATCAATTTTACAATACCCATCTTAAATTGACTTACAAATACATATCTATGTCAATATAAGTAAGTCATTATTTGTTGACTACATGTAATGCAGAGGGCACATGTCTTACATGCTAATGCAATGTACAATGACATGTACTTACCATGTTTTTGATGGGAATATTCCGAGTAAAAACCAGTAAGGAAAGGCTAAAGTCGGGCGGTGCCGACTATATAATACCCTACACCACTCTCGTAATATTGAATAACTCTGATATATAAATTTTGTAATTCATGTATAAATTGTTTACATAAATTTACTTTTGGGACATTTTATACTTAAATAATACCCTGTACCACAGTGTGGTGTAGGGTATAAAAACGATTGGATCTAAAGAGCCAAATCGGATGAAACATATATATGGGAGCTATAGCTAAATCTTAACCGATTTTCTTAAAATTCGGTAGTGTTGGTTCATGGATCAAGAAACTCTACCATTCTAAATTTCAACACGATTGGATGTAAAATACAGCTTTTATAGGACTAAAGGGCCAAATCGGACGAAACATATATATGGGAGCTATAGCTAAATCTTAACCGATTTTCTTCAAATTCGGCAATGTTGGTTCATGGATCAAGAAACTCTACCATTCTAAACTTCAAAACGATCGGATGTAAAATACAGCTTCTATAGGACTAAAGGGCCAAATCGGACGAAACATATATCTGGGAGCTATAGCTAAATCTTAACCGATTTTCTTCAAATTTGTGCAATGTTGGTTCATGGATCAAGAAACTCTACCATTCTAAATTTCAAAACGATCGGATGTAAAATACAGCTTCAATAGGACTAAAGGACCAAATCGGACGAAAGATATATATGGGAGCTATATCTAAATCTGCACCGATTTTCTTCAAATTCGGCAATGTTGGTTCATGGATCAAGAAACTCTACCATTCTAAATTTCAAAACGATCGGATGTAAAATACAGCTTCTATAGGACTAAAGGGCCAAATCGGACGAAACATATATATGGGAGCTATAGCAAAATCTTAACCGATTTTCTTCAAATTCGGCAATGTTAGTTCATGGATCAAGAAACTCTACCATTCTAAATTTCAAAACGATCGGATGTAAAATACAGCTTCTATAGGACTAAAGGACCAAATCGGACGAAAAATATATATGGGAGCTATATCTAAATCTGAACCGATTTTCTTCAAATTCGGCAATGTTGGTTCATGGATCAAGAAACTCTACCATTCTAAATTTCAAAACGATCGGATGTAAAATACAGCTTCTATAGGACTAAAGGACCAAATCGGACGAAAGATATATATGGGAGCTATACCTAAATCTGAACCGATTTTTTTCAAATTCGGCAATGTTGGTTCGTGGATCAAGAAACTCTACCATTCTAAATTTCAAAACGATCGGATGTAAAATACAGCTTCTATAGGACTAAAGGGTCAAATCGGACGAAAGATATATATGGGAGCTATATCTAAATCTGAACCGATTTCAACCAAATTCAATAGCGATCTTAACAGCCGCGAAATACTCTCAACTGCAAAATTTCAGAACGATCGGAGTGAAATTGCGACCTGTAGTCGACGAACAACTTTACATGGACGGACGGACGGACGGACGGACGGACATCGTTAAATCGACTCAGCTAGTGATTCTGAGTCGATCGCTATACTTTAAGGTGGGTCTAGCTGTGTTATTTTAAGGTGTTACAAACATCTGCCGTGAAACAAACTTATAATACCCTGTACCACAGTGTGGTGTAGGGTATAAAAATATGTCTCGTCGTATTTAATTATATATGATATATATGATAAGTAAATGGTTATGAAAATCATTACTGGCAAGATGTTATTCAACCCCTTATTAAAATGACAATAATAACTACTTATATGGTGGATCTTCGTAAGCATGGGGGTAAGTAGTTATTTGTTAGCTCTTCGTATGCTTGCATGGAAGTACTTTCCTCCAGTGTCATGTCCATGTAAAAATAATCTGAAGGGTGGCTAAATGGTAAGTCATTACTTCTTTTGAATTTCACTTACCCGCCAGATTACATGGCAATGAGAGTTTTTGCTGGGATACGGCCTAAGTGTGCGATTTTAGATCTTGATGTATAAACTAAGAATTTTAAAAATTGGAACATTCAGAGGTACAGTGGGGTAAGGGATAAATATTGCACCATGATGTCAGGGTAATTCTTGGAACATAAACAAGAAATTAAACGGGGTTCGTATTTTATAGGATGAAAGTAATCAAATCTACTTAATTTTGCACCATATGTAATAATCATGTAATTTTGAAAGAAAGATGTAAAAATATTTTACAGTATTCTAAACAAAAAATAAATAAAGGATGGGGGCTGCGGAGCGCACCGGGTTAAATCTAGTAGCCGCCCATATATAAATGTCCCTTCCGATTTGGCATGTAAGAGCTATAGAAATTGAATTTTATATTCGATTATTACGAAATATAGCAGAAATAAGATTCTTAACTCAGTAACGAATACTGCTAAATTTGGCCAAATCCGATTTGACTTTTTTTACTCCGGATGTTATTTTGTCTTCGCTCACTCTGAAATTTATCACACATGCGTTTCCTGGTACTTGGATGAACGAAAATATAAGTTGAGAAATTTGATTCAGATTCACATATAATTTAACATATGTATATCCTAAGTAGGCGATATAATTTCTTTTCGATATTCGTGAAATTTTATGAGGAGTAATATCGTAATCGAATATTCAAAATATATGTATAAATGTGGCGAATATGGATATTATTGGTTATAAGGGGCTATATCTAAATCTGAACCGATTTTTGCCAATTTCAATAAGATTCGTCCTAGGTACAAGAAAATTCCTCTGTACAAATTTCCTTTAAAATCTAAAATTAATACCTAACCTTTGTGTTGTGTTCGCCGATCAGGCAGTGTCCCGTCAGAACTAATACTAACGTACATAATCTCTTCCTCTATTCCGTGAAAATTCAATTTTAATCAAATATTTATATTGAATGAATTTCATCATGTTACCTTTTATATATTTCAATCTCACCTCAATACCATTCTGACTTAATTTTAAACACTTGGGTAAACCAATTCATTCACTGAACTTGTTAACTCTGTTCACATTTTTGAGAGCTTTAATTGGGCCACAACCCTTTTGCCATCACTTCACATGCCTCACCTTGACTTTATTTTCCGTTTCGTTTGCTGTATTCTTTATTTGTATTTCTACCAAAAGTTGTTGATGAAAAAACTTTTCCTTGCTTAAACCCAAATGTAAATAAGTTCTTCGCTGGTTGATTTTATATTTATTTTATTTGCGAACATTCAATGCCAAAAAGCGCCAAGCAATGCTGTGGTCCAAGCGTATATTTTGGCATTTTAAATTAAAGATGTGGCTATTTTTACTTCATGATTGTAATCAATTTTAATTAATACAAAGAGCCTTTAATTCCCTTTGGTTTGGGCCTTCCGTTGGACCTTGCGGAAGGCATTCGAATATAAAATATAATTGGGGTTGCATTTTCAACAGTTCCCTCAATGCGAAAGAGAAATATTAATATGTACAAAAGATGTGCATACATTTTAATGGTGTTAATAAATTTATACAGTCAAGTTTTTTTCTTTGAAATTATATGACAGAATATTTTTAAATTTAAATAAGAATCACTTTCAATTCTTGTTTTCAAAGTGCATGTAATATGTATTAATCTGCTGATATATTTTCATTTAAGGAAGGACAGTTATGCAGGAAGGACTGTGAATGTTAGGGTGGCAGCCGTATTTTTACAAGCTCACATAGACCAAGTTTAGGTTCCTAGTGTTACCACGGGGTGAAATGCCCCTCATCGAAACCAACCTGTTTGATATACAAATTTAGCGATAGTACGAATATCGGTACTGGAAAAATCTGTTAGGCTGCCGAGAAAGGCCGACCCTAGTATGTCCAGTCGTCGTTTACTCAGAGCGGGGCAGTCGCAAAGCAAGTGCTCAATGCTCTCCACTTCTTCCTCATCTCCACAGCTTCTGCAGAAGTTATTGGAGTCAATACCCAATCTTTTGGCGTGTTCGCCGATCAAGCAGTGTCCCGTCAGAACTGATACTAACGTAGACAATCTTTGCCTCTCTAGTGCGAGGAGATATTTTGATCTTCTCAGGTCATACCTTGGCCAGATTTGTCTAGCTACCCTGCAGGTGCCGATTTGTCTCTTGAGTAAGCCAAAGCTTGCACGTGGATAGTGGCGCACCAATATATGCAAATTCTTCGCGAATTTGTAATGTCGTCCCTTTCCTAGCAAGTTCGTCGGCTTTGCAGTTCTCCGGGATATCCCTATGCCCACGCACCCATATGAGGTGTATATTAAACTGCTCAGCCATCTCGTTAAGAGATCTGCGGCAGTCGAGGGCTGTTTGTGAATTTAGGGATGTTGCCTCCAGAGAATTGATGGCAGCCTGGCTGTCCGAGTAAATGACAACGCCAGTGTTGGTTACTATGTTGCGACTCAGCCACTTGGCTACTTCCCATATTGTCATTATTTCGGCTTGATAGACACTGCAGGTATCTGGTAGTCTGTGAGCTATATTCAAACTAAGTTCTTCACAGTGTACTCCGAAGCCAACCTTTTCATCAAGCTTCGAACCATCCGTGTAAAAGTGGAGATGGAGATATACCAACTGTGTACACCAGTTGGTATATAGTCCACTCGGTCGGTTGCCATAGCTCTACACTTTGACATCCTCATGTGACCGTAGTTCTTGTACCTCCATATTGATAGGCAGTTTAATCTTATTGCAACTTCTCTCGCCACAATATTAATCGGCAGTATAGGAGAGAGGCCCCACCGCGACCCTACAGCCTTTTTGCAGGAATATAAGGCGACTTTGGCCTTCCTTACACGTTCCAATACGTTAAGTCTAAATAACAGTTTTCTATCTAGAAGTATTCCTAAAAAAATTGCACTTTCAGAAAAGACTAGATCTGTTCCATTTATCCGAGGTGAAGGGTCCACATGTGGGACATTATTCATCCTAGTAAAGAGAACCAATTTTGTCTTGGTTGGGTTTACGCCCAAACCGCTGCTTCTGGCCCATCTAGCCAATTTGTTCAGAGCCACCTGTAGGATGTCTCTGAGGACGTTTACGAATTTGCCACTCACTGCGATTGCCACGTCGTCCGTATAAGCCACGACCTTGCAGCCACAACGTTCTAGATCTAGCAGTATTTCATTCACCGCTAGATTCCAAATTAGTGGAGACAGTACTCCTCCTTGTGGGGTCCCTCTGTTTACAAACCTTGTTAGAGTTGTGGACCCATGCTGTTATGTGTCTTCTGTTGAGCAGACTTTGAATTAGTCTAATCAAACTAGAGTTAACTGTTACATGTGACAGTGCCGCAATTACTGCATCTGAGTGAATTTTGTTAAAAGCCCCTTCTATGTCAAGAAATGCCACCATGGTGAATTCCTTGAAATGCAGGGACGATTCGATAGTGCTCACAAGTTGGTGCAGGGCTGATTCTGTAGACTTCCCCTTATTGTAAGCATGTTGGTTCACCGACAGGAGTTGTGTATCCAGGTTTTCCCTAATGAAATAATCTAAAAGTCTTTCCAGACCTTTCAATAGGAAGGAGGATAGGCTAATTGGTCTGAAGTCTTTTGGCCTAGTGTGTGATATCTTCCCCGCATTAGGTATGAATACCACTTTGGTATCCCTCCATCGATTCGGGATGTATGAAAGCCTGATACAGCATACATAAATTTTCTCCAGCCAGGCTATAATGTACTTTAACATTTTCTGCTGGCGTGATGCTGTCTGGTCCAGGTGACTTGAAGCGCTCAAAGCTGTTAATAGCCCAGCTTATTCTGGATCTCTCAGTCAACAAGCTAGCAACGCTTGCAGTCCACTCGCATTCTTGTTGGTCTTGCTGATCTTCGGGTTCTGTTGGTGAGTTCCCCGGGAGATGTGTGTCGAGCAGTACATACAGCGACTGCTCGCTGTTTTTTGTCCAGTTATTTGCCTCATCCTGCAAGGAACCCACTGTACAGGGTGAAGCTTATAGTATTTTCCTCAGCCTTGTGGCGTCGGAGACCTTTTCCACTTCGCCACAGAATGAATACCAAGAGCGTCTTTGCGCCTTTCCTATAGATCTTGAGTTGCTCTTTATAGGCATCCCAAACATTAGCGACCCCAGTAGATATAGCCTTGTTGAATAGCTTGTTGCAGGTCTTTTTCATAGCCATTAGTTTAGAAGTCCACCATTGGGGTTTAGTTGTACCCTTGTACCTTGTTTTTGGACAGGCTTCTTCAACGGAACTATTTTTTTCCAATTCATTACATTTATTATTGAATCTTTCATTATTAAACAATGAAAATAACAATAGGTGGACAAATCTTAACCTAGAATACTATTCTCTGGGTTATTGCCTTTGCAAATAAACCATTGAGACTTTACACGATTTTTTACTTTAACAAAAGGTTAACATTTGAAATTTAAGAATTCATAATTTAATTTTTGTTTTTGATTGATTACTTTTAATTTAAATCAAGTCCAGCGTATCTCTCCTTCTAAGGCGGTTATGACCTTCAAAATTTAGTAGTTCTCGAGCCAGGATGTTTGGATGATTCAATAGTTTGCCCTATAGCTCTTCTGCACAACGGCACACAGATGTTGGTCGTTGTGCAGAAGAGCTATAGGTTTAAAATGGGGACTACGTCCAAATATGACTCACTGGCTTCACATGAGCGTGATTAGACCAATAATCTCCTACGCCTGTGTAGTGTGGTGGACATTAATGGACAAGAAGTACAACGTAATACCTTTGCAAAAATTCAACGTATGTGCTGTCTAGGCACAAGCGGGGCATTTAGAACTGCACCAACAAAAGCGTTGGAGACTATACTGCACATCCAACCAATAGACATCCGTATAAAGTATGAGGCAGCCCTCACAGCAAGACATCTACAAGTGTTGGGTGAATGGATAAATCGAGACCACAAGTCGTACCATCAGAAGATTTTAGAATATCTAGTTGGTCACATTCAAATGCCAGAAATCTCCGACCGCATTCCTGAAGTGCGGCTTACAGCTACCTGTGATACGTTTGTGCCAGACAGACGCTCCTGGGAAAATGGAACTGTGGCCCGTGTGCCAGTGGGAACCAGCTTCTACACGGATGGGTCCAAGCGAGGAGGACGGACAGGTCTGGGAATTTTTACTGATGAACCAGAAGTCGAACTTCACTTCCGCCTCCCTGACCATAACACGGTATTTCAAGCAGAAGTTCTATCAATCACGGAGTGTGTGAACTGGCTCAGTAACACGACAAAGCCTAAATATGCCAACATCTTCACAGATAGCCAAATGGCGATTAAAGCAATAACATCGGAGAGGGTCAAATCCAGAACTGTGTTGGACTGTAAAAGAACGATAAATGATTACTCAGCCCATGGTCAAATGCGTATTTGCTGGGTACCAGAACACAACGGAGTGATTGGAAATGAACGGGCAAACAGCTTGGCTTCAAAGGGCTTCAAACTTGGAAAATTTGAAATCTTTCGAAGCCACGAAAAATGACTGTGTGGAATAGCGCAACAGTAGGAGCAACTGCAAAGATACTGTGGGGTGACCCAAATAAAAATAAAACAAGAAGTCTTCTGAAACTAAACAAGATCGATATTAGTAAGATGATGAGTGTTCTAACGGGACACTCAAGCTTACAAGCACATTTTCATCGCATAGGACTAGCAGGAAACGACGAATGCAGGGCATGCAGAGAAAACATCGAAACGATGGAACATTTTCTGTGTCACTGCCCGGCTTTCACACATGCAAGATCCCAACATTTCGGGTCCGACATATTACCAGACTTGACTCATCTCAGAGAATATGACTGGAAGATACTGAGAAAATTCGTGTCTAGTACCGATTTTCTGTAACTCGTGAGGTATAAAAAGATCATAAATAAGGAGCGCACAACAGGCCAAACCACTGGCTTAAGTGTATGTCCATGGACATGAGACGTTTAAACGTCTCCTCTCTTCAACCTAACCTAACCTAACTAACCTAATAGTTTGCCCACGTAACACGGCAATATTTTCAATTTCCTCTTTTACTGTTGGAATGTTGAGATCCTTATGGATGTTATCGTTTCTTATATACCATGGTGCACCTGTAATTAAACGAAGAATATTCGATTGTCTTCTTTGTAATTTGCACACATTTGAAGCACACGCTGTACCCCAGAGCTAGATATCATAAGTCCAAATGGGCTATATGGTATCCAACTCTTGATCTAGGGCAGATCTTTGGCTGATAAGCCACTGAAGTTGATTAGTTTTGAGTTTTATTTGAGTTACTTTAGAGTCTAAGTGGCGCGACCACGCCAAGCGCCTATCTAAATGGATTCCAAGATATTGTACATGATCCTTTTGGGGAATCTGTGAATGGAAAATAGAAATTGGAGGACTCGTATCCCTTCGTAGGGTAAAAGTACCATAAGTACACTTTGAGGCATTCACCATTATTCTCCATTTTTTTTAATCATTCTTCTAGGATTCGGACATGAGACTGCAGTTGATCGGACGCAACTAAAGGGCTTTTGTGAGTACTGACGAAAGCAGTATCGTCCGCAAAAGTAGACGTGTGCGTAAAGTTGGTTATGGACATGTCAGCCGTAAAAATAACAGTATCGGGCCAAGAATGCTCCCCTGTGGGACACCGGCATTTATTTTCTTAGGGCTATAAATGCTACTTGATTTAACTTGAAAAGACCGGTTAGTCAAATAACTCTTGAACAGTTAATGAGTGTTGATTGGCAGAAGGTCGCATATTTTGTACAAAAGTCCTTCGTGGCAGACGTTGTCAAATGCTTGGGAAATATCTATGAATAACAGTATTCTTTATTCTCAAAAGCTCTTTTCATGCAGGTTACGATACGGTGTACCGCTGTACGGCGTACTTCAGAATCTTATTTTACATCCAATCTTTTTGGTTTTAGGGTTAATAATTTATACACCAAAATTAAATTTTGGTAAGTTATTTAGAAGAACTTCATTAAATGTCGAAAAAATGTTCATACTTATGATTTGGAAGTACTTATAATGTTATTCTTTGGGAATTACTTCTTTTATTTTTTGCTGGGAGCGCAATGAACCTTGTTTGTCCACATTTTTATACCATCCACCTTAGGATGGGGGTTATATTCAAATTGTCACTCCGTTTGTAATTGAATATTGATCTGAGACCCCATAAAGTATATATATTCTTAATCGTCGTAAAATTCTAAGACGATTTAGCCATGTCCGTCTGTCTGTTTTAATGACGCTACAATCTATAATACTAGGTGGCTGAAATTTGGTACATATACTTCTTATATCTGCAGGTATGTTGAGAATAAAAACAGGCAATATCGGTCCATTTTTATATATGGCCCCGATATATACCATTTCTCCGGTTTGGCTTCCTAACGCCACAAATTTCAACTGATCTTGCTGAAAATTTGTAACTAGGTTTATATATACCCAGAATCCTTCACACAAACAACCGTAGTCATAGGTTCTTGTTTTGATATAGCCCCCATATAAAGGTCCCTCTAGTTTTTAATAACAATGTGCAAAAATGTTGACACCAAAACTAAAGGGTCCGCTATCTAACGTTTTTTTTAACTAGTGCTTATTTCGTGAATGGTAACACTTAGCTCATGTCTGATTTGACAGATAACTAGTTTTATCCTTCCGCTGAACGAATATGGTTGTGTATACGCTTGAACAAGTGGGCCTGCGATCGACTTACAGAAGATGCCGATTTTGCCAAAAAAACATCTTCTCAGATGAAGCTCATTTTGACCTTGGCGGGTATGCAAACAAGCAAAATTGTCGCATTTGGGGCACAGAAAACCCGCACGCATACATTGAAAAGCCGATACACCCAAACCGAGTCACTGTTTGGTGCGGATTTTGGTCCAGAGGCATAATTGGGCCACGTCAAGTATTTATATGAACTGGAGTCAAAGTCACCAGCCGTTAATTTTTTCTGTAAAATGATCCATTTGTTTGGGAGATGCCAAAAGAGACGCCGCAACTTGGGTTATTTTTCTCGAGATGATTGCGATGAAGAAACTAAGGCCCTTATTCATAAAAATTTAATGAAGGTTTGAAGAACGCTTTAACACTGCTAAAGCGTTCCTCAAACCTTCTTTAACTTTTTATGAATAAGGGCCTAATACTATATGTGGAATTGTGGAAGATTGTGGCGTGGGGGTGGTACTCGCACCCTTAGCCCTACTCTATCATATTTAACCCTTTTTGTCCCACTGTGCAATATTTTACACATTTTTGTCCCACTGCACCAATTTAAAATATGTCCACAACTGTACCATATTTAACCCTTTTTGCCCCACTGTGCCATATTTAACACATTATTGACTCACTGCACAAATTTAAATTTTTCCCCCACTGTACCATATTTAGCACTTTTTGCCCCACTGTACCATATCCAACATTGTTTTGTCCCACTGCATAATATTTATCATTTTTGCCTAAAAAACTCCGTGTGTCTAGTCTACGTTCCAATGGCTACCCTCTAGCCAAATTAGACGATTCAAGCTCTTGCCATTTGGAATTGGCTTTGGTGCCATATTTATCCCTTTTTGTCCCAATGTGCGCGAAATATTTTTTAATTTCGAAAAATTGTGATTCATACCGAATTTTTGCCCTATGCGCTACCCTCACACGAAATGTTGCAATTCTAGCTCAAGCCGTTTGTATTTGGCTGTGATACCATATTTTTTCTTTTTTGACCCATAGTGCGCCCAAAATTTCGAAAAACCCTTCCATATTGCACGTCTACATAGCAAGGACTACCATTCTACCAAATTTCATGACTCTAGCTTAAGCCGTTTGGGCTGGGCGGTGATCAGTCGAAACTGACATTAAGTATAATTTTTTTCCCACAAAGTGACGTATCTGCATTGTTTATGAAAAACATGCATTATAATTAAATTTTTTTATTTTTTTGTTAATAATATTGAAAAAGATGGAGTTAAGTACACAATGAGAAAAGCAAACTGGAAATATAATAAATATTACGCCGTGGGGAAGAAGGAACATTGTCTCAAAAACAGAAAAACTGCTCTCCTGAACAATTTTGAAAATGTCAGTTACTGCAGTTGGTCATCCAAGCGACGATATTAGCAGACTTGACTCATCTCAGAGAATATGATTGGAAGATACTGAGAAAATTCGTGTCTAGTACCGATTTTCTGTAACTCGTGAGGTATAAAAGATCATAAATAAAGAACGCACAACAGGCCGAACCACTGGCTTAAGTGTATGTCCATGGACATGAGACGTTTAAACGTCTCCTCTCTTCAACCTAACCTACTACCTTTTACCGATTGTCCAAATTCATAACGGTTTTGATTTTATAGAGTGCTCAAGTTGGTCACCTACAACATTTTATTACAAATTAATATGAAGTTTGCATAACTTTTGAAAGGAATATCAGATTTGGATGATATATGTAAGTATCATTTGAAAGAATTTAACACCCTCTCGAAGAATTAGCTAATTGATTTTTGTCTCTGGAGGACATCAAAAGGACTAAAATGTCCATTATCCTTGATTATCCTGAAAAGCGTAACTTCCATTTTATTTTTAAAAAATACCCACTTATTTTACCACAAAATAAAAAAATTTCAGCCAGTGTCCTCCTTGGGTTAAAAAAATATGAATTCATTTGTGTACGTCCGTCTGTCAGTTCGACTCGCTGATCACAGTAACGTTTCTGGCTTCGTCGTCTTTAAAAATGTACGGTACAATGATGCCACCGGCATATAATCCACTCCAAACAGTGCACTTTCCGGGATGCATTGGCAGATAGTGGCTGCTTCTCACATCAAATACGGAAATTTTGTTTGTTCACGTTTCCATTCAAGCAGAAATGAGCTTCGTCGCTGAAAACAATGAAGTGCACGATGCAATTTCTGAACCGAGCATGAATTTTGATAATAAAATTCAATAATCTGCAAGGGTTGTTCGTTTGTAAGTCGATTCATTGCTAAATTATAGACTGAACATGTTTGACAGTAACAAACACGAAAACAGGTGAGCTGCCAAAAACAGTGTTGCAAAAAAGAAAGTTGCAAAAAAATCACCAATTAAGAGGCTATATGTACTCCTACACCGATTTTCACCAATTTCAATTGATTCAAGATTGAACCATAAATACGCCCTGGACTTAGATTACAAGGATTCATCCACAGACGGAAATGTTTAAATGAGTCCCGCACTTCTCCTTTTGGGTGTTTCGAAAAGTCTTGTATTCCATGTTTAGTAGAGCCATGTTATAATTAACAAAAACTAGCTTCACTCTTTTTTTCACTTTTCAATCCTACATTTTCATAGAGGACCATAAATTAATCCGGCTCCAATAGGTTTAGGTTTATGTTAGGGTGGCAGCCGTATTTTTTATACAAGCTCACATAGACCAGTTTAGGTCCCTAGTGTTACCACGGGCTGAAATGCCCCTCATCGAAACCAACCTGTTTGATATACAAATTTGTCGATATTACGAATATCGGTACTGGAAAGATCTGTTAGGCTGCCTAGAAAAGCCGACCCCAGTATGTCCAGTCGTCGTTTACTCAGAGCGGGACAGTCGCATAGCAAGTGCTCAATGCTCTCCACTTCTTCCTCATCTCCACAGCTTCTGCAGAAGTCATTAGAGTCAATACCCAATCTTTTGGCGTGTTCGCCGATCAAGCAGTGTCCCGTCAGAACTGATACTAACGTAGACAATCTTTGCCTCTCTAGTGCGAGGAGATATTTTGATCTTCTCAGGTCATACCTTGGCCAGATTTGTCTAGCTACTCTGCAGGTGCCGATTTCTGCCCATCTTTCGTTGGACTGCCTGATTGCCTCTTGCCTAAGCCAAAGCTTGCACGTGGACAGTGGCGCACCAATATATGCAAATTCTTCGAGAATTTGTAATGTCGTCCCTTTCCTAGCAAGTTCATCGGCTTTGCAGTTCCCCGGGATATCCCTATGCCCAGGCACCCATATGAGGTGTATGTTAAACTGCTCAGCCATCTCGTTAAGAGATCTGCGGCAGTCGAGGGCATCCGGCTCCAATAAATAACTGTTCCCTGGGGACAATTCCCGTCTGTGTTGTTTAAAACTGACATACAAAATCTATTTTTTTTCCAAACATTTATACTGTCTATTATTTCTTTTGATGGAGGGAGGGAATACTGAAATATATTTTTGCGAAAGCGAATGTTCCAAATTTGGTTTTTGGGATGCGAAAGCGAATGTTCAAAATGAAGCGAATAATTCGTATATGTGATTGCGAATTTCGTTACATCCCTGCTGTAGACGACTGGGAAAGTCGCCCACTATAGACGACGGGAATTTCTTTAAAAAGCTCGAAAATTGGCGAATTTTAACATCAGCCAAATTAGCTAACTCCCAAACGAAATGAGAGACTAGGGTTGCATGTCGCCTCCTAGAGAGATTGGGACACAGAAGGTGTTCAATTGATTCCTACCACCCTTGCAATTTTTTTATGTAATACTTTTAATTTCTCTGCGTACCGTCCAATAATCCAATGACAGACCTATCATGACAGACACGACAAGTGAGACGTCCGGTCTCAATAACGACAGGGCCACGTATGTGCCATACCTTCTCTTAAGAAGAGCTTGCAGTTCGCTAGACGCATGCAGATATAGTCCAGTTCCCCTTGATCGTGTTAGGTAGTTCATAGTCTTGCAAATTCATATGCTTTGCAGTTCCCTGGTATATCCCTATGGCCTGGCACCCATATTTTGACAAAACATTTGTAGAAAAATTGCTCCCCTCGATTTTTGAGAGAATATTCGTCGCACTCTCACAAATCCAGAACAGTAAATTTTTGTGAGACTCAATATTTGTAAAAGTTATGGACGAAATACCAAGACTTGTCTGACAATTTTCGTCTGTTTTTGCAAAACACTACACAGTGGTACGAGTTCAAAAAGGGGAAATAATTCCACCGTTTCTAAACCAAACATGGCATGGTAGATGAAAAGGTGTTAGATAAGTTAAGTTTTATATTTGGGCCCCCTATGTCAGACAGAGACGGGGCTAGAGGGCATCAAAGTTGGCAACATCGGGTGAAGAAAATGTTCAATATTTTGTAAATATCGGAGCACAACATTTCTGGATGGGCAATAAAATTTCCTATATGACGCAAAATTGGTTCGATATAACCAATAGTACAAAAGTTATGACCACTTGAAGTTATATATATATTTATACATTTTTCCTAAAAATATTGACAAAAATCGGATTATTTTTGAAAATATAACTTCAAGTGGTCATAACTTTTGTACTATACGGCTCATTCTGCGCCACCCTAGAGTACCTCCCCCACAAAGGGTTTAAATGTTATACTACTTATTCGAATCGTTTGAAATGCCAAACATAGTTTAATTTATTAGTCGCTGTCAACTCGAGACAAATGGGCGAAGTTGCCACGCCCCTTTTGGTACCTCCCACACAAAAGCCCCATTTTGCTCCAAATGTTAACAGCTTATAACATTAATGCCAGTGTATAAAAATACTTGAAATTTTGAACAGTGTAATGCTTTTATGGTGCCTACAGTCCAGTGAAAAATGGGCGTTATTTGCCAAGCCCCTTTTGGTACCTCCGACAAAAAGGTACCATTTTACACCAAAAATAAACAGCATTTAATACTAATATGAGGGTAAAAAATACTTGAAATTTTCTACATTGTAATGCTTTTATAGTGCCTACAGTCTAGTGAAAAATGGGCGTTGTTGACACGCCCCTTTTTTTGTACCTCCCTCACAAAGGTACCATTTTGCACCCAAAATTACAAGCTTATAACATTGGTACCAGTGTACACAAATACTTGAAGTATACGAATACTTGAATACTTGTACAATGTAATGCTTTTATAGTGCCTATAGCCCTGTGAAAAATTGGTGCTATCACCTCGCCACTTTTTGTACCTCCCACACAAAATGGCCAAATCATACGACAATTTAATATCTCATAACGTTCGTATTATACTAGTGCACATAAACGCTTATAATTCGGCACAGTTCAATGTATTTAAAGTATCTACTATTCAGCGAAAAATAGTTGTATTTGTTAAACCACTTCTGGTACCTCCCACATAAGATTACTCACAAAGTGAGGGTATACCTTACTATGTTTACCCGACTGAAACTTTCTTACTTGTTTTCAGTCATTCTGCTAACTCTTTAAAGCTAAGATTTCTGCCTGGCAGATCAAGTTCCTCAGAAAATACCATGGACATTGAGCTTGGAACCGTCTGTATATAAGTTTGGGATATGAGGCTTGTAATGATCAATATTGGACTACAGTGTCTCGATACACCGTTTATTTTATATCGCCGATAGTTTATATCTTCATTTTAGAACTTTTTGGACGAGGCCTTTTGAATGTGTCTCTAAATTTGCCCCAATCTGCCTTTGTAATATTGTGTGGAAAGACGGAATTACGAGGCTTCTCTTTCATGCAAAAGCTGATATATACGGATATATGGTCGGAAAAGCTATGAAATTTCCAATCAGAAATCTTTTCGCTTAAATTATCGGAGCATCTCATATCTGTTTCTAGTAATTAAGTTAGGTTCACGCCCCCTATTACAATAATACGTATGCGCAAATTCCATTCAAATCGGTTTATAATGTGTTCAAAACCTAGACCGATTTTCACTAGGAACAATTTTATACTGTGTTAAGCATAAACGCTTATATTTCACATCGGCTGCAAAATTTGTTCCTTAGAGAGCCTAGAAGACTAATCGAAGGGAACTTTGTATGTATTGGGGATTTATAAAATCTGGACTAATATCCTCCATTTTCAGTAGACATGATTTTAGGCTATCTGAAATATAAGTGCTTAAATTTCAGTGACATCAATTGTAAAATTTTGTTTGTTTAATGCGTAAAGAGTTGAAATCGGAAGGGAATTGACCTTTATATTGGGCTATATCTAAACAGGGACCGATATGCATCTAATTCAAGAAATGCGTCTGTACAAAGTTTGCACTTTGGTCACTAGATATCTTCATTCCAAAGTATGCTAAGTCGACTTAGCATACTTTGGAATTGCTATTAAACTATCTGTTTGATGTAGCATAGTTTCAAATGGAGATATCGACATGGATCGACAAAGACATATAGACTGGCATAGCTGAATGAACTCAATAAGTGATTCTATGCTGATTGGTATAATCAATATCTCAACCCTTTTTGGTGTAACAAACAAATGCACAAAGTCATAATACCCTGTGCATAGTGTGGTGTCTGTTAGTTATAAATAGTATGTGCCAAGATTGCTTTTCGTCGTGAATGATTTGGTACCCACTGACACCACCGCTGATCCCATTAAACGGTTGTTTTCACTTCCCTTTTCGCACTTTTTTCTCATCCTGCAATATTTTATTTGTCTTCTGTTGAGAACAATTTCGCGGCAATTTAATGGTTATTTGGTTATTTCTTTATACCACATTCTTTTGTGGAATTCACGAAAATTGTTTAACCTTCCACCCACACAAAAACGCCAAACTGCCAAAAGAAATGTTGGGGGATTTACAAATAAGAACACACGAATAATAGAACACTTTCAACTTTAATCCTTTTGTTGAAAGAGTGATAGGTGGCGTAACACATTTGAACTTAAAGACCAACAAAAAGAAAACTTCACAAGAAAATTGAAAAAGAGAAAAGTGACAGAAAGCCAACGAAAGAGCAAACACATACATTGGAAAGTAAAACAAATTTTGGTTGAATGTAAACCGACATCACCTTGCAGTTTGCTATATACTTGTATGTTTCACTTTTTTCAAGGATGAGTATGTTTATTAGGGTGTATCGTATAATATTGTAGCTTTCTGTTAAAAATCTAATTGGAAGGGATCTTTGTAATAATTTAGAAGAAATTAGAGTGACATACCTAAAAATTTAAAATTTTTAAGGTTGCCTTACAAAACTGCAAATTTTGCAAATGTCAATAAATTAATCGCAGCGAAAGTTGGTCTATAAGTAAACTACCATATTCGGATTATGCAAGCGTTTTTTAACATCTTTTTCATGTTACTTATCTTTTTATAAAGACTTAATGTTACACATCTTGGCAATTTCTAATTTTGAGTTATGTCACTCTTGAAGTAAGTGAGCGATATACTATATATCAGGGAAGTAACAAAAGTGACTTTAGCAAAAGCGAATTGACTCCCAAAATCATGTGTTGTAATGTGTTATTGTCGGACGGACAGGGTTAAGTGGGTCCAGCACTTCTCCTTTTGGGTGTTCGTAGAAATTCGATTCTAACGTAAATAAATAGTATTACTTAACTTTCGAAAAATTTAGTATTCTCAGTTGAGTAGAGCCTAATTATATTTAACAAAAAGTAGCTTCACTGTTTTTCACTACTCAATCTTTCACTTTCGTAGAGGTTCAAAAATAAGTCCGGCTCCGATAAATTTATTTATATTATAATTATGAATTATTAAAAAAAATCTTAAAATGTTGTATACTGGTCATAGCTATTAACTACTGTTGCTGGCAGCAAAGGAAGAGACGGGAGGCTTGCGTTGAACAGTACAAAAAAACCAAAATACCGTATGTTTGTATATATGTGCGTATGTAAACGCGTATGAATATTTATTTGATGGTAAACTGTATGATACGGTATAAATGACTGGTAGACTGTCTGTCTGACCAACTGACTGTTTATTTATAAAGAAAAAAGTAACGGTTAAAAAATGAACAAATAATCTATTAAGAACACACCGCAGTTTTGTACCTCCTTCTTCTATCAGATTCAAACTATTATGAGCGAACGCGCTCTTGTAATGAAAGACGAAAACAATTGAGAAACAAGAAGAAAGGAGAGTACGAAAACTGCGGCTTACAATGTAAACGTCAAAACAATGATAACAATTCAACATGAATTGACAACACAAAATAAAATAACTAATTATGAACCAATCTGCAACATCCCCTCCCCCGTGGAGCTGTCAGCTTCACAATCATCTATGTCCAGAACGGCTAGTTTGGACACAGGTCGCTGCAGTTCACCGGATGAAGTCTTTACATCAGCTCTTCGAGGCACACCATCAGAGGCAGTGTATACACAAGTGGCCATACCTCTCCGCCATTGACTTCGTGGAACATTTGGATCGCAGATGAACACCACATCCCCTGCCTTTAGCGGAGTAGTACGCTCGCATCATTTGACTCGTCTTGTCAGCGTAGTCAAATACTCAGCAACCCACCGCTTCCAAAATCGATCGCGCAAACTCCGTGCAACACGCCATTGTTTCTTCAGGGAGAAGAGTTTTGCGCCAGGTTCACTCACAGGAGGAGTCGCCGCAACATTCCCCCTTCCTATTAGAAAATGGTTAGGAGTAAGTGGTTCCTCCTCATGAGGACTTATGGGCAGGTGCGTTAATGGTCGTGAATTAACGATGTTCTCGGCTTCAATCAGGAGAGATTGCAGAACGTGCTCCTTAGGGGACACATCTTTCATAGTATGGCGCAAAACCTTCTTCACACATTGCACCATCCTTTCCCAAATACCACCTCCTGATTTTCCGGTTTGCGGGACAATTAAAAATCCATTCAACGCCCCTCGTAGACATTTCATTTTGAATGCGTTCGGCATCGAAAACTTCACTAAAACGTTTGGTTTCCTCGCTAGCACCAATAAAATGTTTACCGTTATCAGAACGGATTCGTGTCGGAACACCACGTCTGTTCATGAAGTTTCTCATGTGGGCCAATTCCAAATGAACGGCTCGAACAATAAGGCACGTAAATAGAGCCACCCACCTCTTTTCCGACCTCCTGCCGATTGTAACGTTTATAGGGCCGAAATAATCTAAACCTGTGTATTTGAATGGCTCTACGTATGGCTCAAGTCGATCAAATGGAAGTGGTTCCATAATAGGCGCTCGTGGGCAGACATTTTTAATTTTACACAACAGGCAGTTGGTTACAACTTTTTTAAGTTGATTTCTTATTTGGGGTATCCAATACTTTCTACGCACCTCACATATTGTGGCTTCATGATTTTGATGCGTCATCTGGCAGTGATGATGCATGACAACAAGTCTCGTAAAATTATGATCTTTGGGCAATATTATTGGTCGCCTTGAGCTGTATGACAAGTAGCTGGCTGCATCAATTCGTCCATACACTCGTAACAAGCCATCATCATCAATGTAGGGCATCAATTGTACCAAATTATTGGCTTTTGGGACGGGCTGTCCATTTTTAATACATTTGAGCTCAACTGAAAAAGCTTCCTTTTGAACTTGAAGGCATAACATTTTCTCGGCATAAATTAGTTCACTGGAGGTGACACCATTTTCCTCTAAATCATCGTATTTTTTACGGTATCGGTTTATAAAACTAGGTATCCATGCCATTGTCCTCTTCAATCGACAAAATGATGAAAAACGGCTAAAATTTATAAAATCATTACTCACAACTAATAAGGTTCTCTTGGGGTGAATTTCTTCCTCATCTTCATCATTTTGAATATCTATGACGTCTGTTGCCCACTCTTCTTCATGCAATTTTAGAAAGGCGGGCCCAGTCAACCACCTGGAAGATGATGAAAAATCGATATTGTTGAATGATCTTGTGGCATCATCCGCCACATTATCTCGTGTTGAAACCCATCTCCAATTATCAACTTCCGTTGTGGCAAGTATTTCTGCTATTCGGTGGGCGACATATGGTTTGTTTCGTCTATGGCTGCTGTCTATCCATTTTTAAACCGTTTTGGAGTCACCCCATAATAATCATTTTTCTGGAACCAGGATGTGTTCGCATAAGATGTTTTGCATCAAACGTGCCTCAAGAACGGCTGCTTGTAATTCTAAACGTGGAATTCTAATTGTTTTCAAAGGCGCACATTTTGTCTTTGACGCCACGAAACTGGTGGCTATATTACCCTCAAATGATATATACCTCCAGTAGGCAACAGCGGCAAACGCTTCTTCACTCGCATCAACAAAAATGTGAAGTTGAAGACAATTCCGTTTTTCAGACAAAAAATAAAATCGGGGTACACGAAAATATGTAATATTTTTCATTTGGCTTCGCCTCCGTTCCCAGGAATTGTTTAAGTCATCTGTTATTGGCTCATGCCACCGACAATCACGTCTCCAAATTTCATGTAGTAACAACTTCCCACCCACAGTGTAATGACTTAAAAAACCAAGAGGGTCAAAGTTTGACATTATTATGCTCAAAACTTCTCTCTTTGTAGGTTTCTTTTTGCCGGACATGACGAACTGGTCAACACGGTGAAATTTTAAATTAAACATGAAATTGTCACTAGAGGGCTCCCAGTATAAGCCCAAAACCTTTTCTGTTCCATCATTGGCAGGAATTGTTTGGACGTTGTACTTCCATCGAGAGCCAGGGTGACGTCTTCGGAATTTGAAATAAATCCTCTTAACTCAAATCCACCATTCTTATGGATTTCTCGCACTTGCTTGGAAATATTGATAGCTTCTTCCGCGCTGTTAAAGCTATCAACAAAATCATCTATATAATGATGATCACATATGGCTTTAATGGCTCTTGGATGAGAATCAGCATGGTTTTTGGCGTTAGTTTTCATGACGTATAAGGCTGAACAGGGGGAGCAGGCGGCTCCGAATGTCATGACCACCATTTCATACTCATCTGGCGGCATATTTTGATTTCCGTCTCTCCATAGAAAACGTTGAGAAATTCGATCACTGGGTTGCACAAGAACTTGGTGAAACATTTCACGAATATCGGCACCAACTGCGATTTTACCTTGGCGGAAATTATAAAGCGTAGACGGCAATGACGCAATATCTTGAGGTACTTTCAGCAGCTGTGAATTCAGAGAAATTTCATTTACCTTGGCGGCGGCATCAAAAACTAATCTCAACTTTTTCGGTTTATTAGGGTTGGTAACCCCAAAGTGCTGAGGTACCATTTTTTTGTCGTTGGTCACCTTAATTTCGTTTGAAGACAATTTTCGTACATACCCTTTGTTAATGTACCCGTTCATGACCTCCTTATAGGCTACCGAGAATTCATGATCTCGTTTCATCTTCCTCTCGATACCTTCTAGGCGCCCAAGAGACATAGGGTAACTGTTGGGAAATTTCACGTCATCATACTTCCATAACAGGCCGGTTTGGAATCGATTTCCAACTCGTTTCGTTGAGTCATGGAGAATCCGGTTGGCTCTGACGTCATCATCACATTCGACAATAGGAGCCGCTCTGACACCCACACTTTCAATATTAAAGTAATCGGCCACCATTTTATGAAGTTCGTAATTTTGGTCCACATTAACAAAAAGGTATGATTGTTGTATTGGGGACAAAGTGTGGCACGGTCCAAACCAGTTCAGTGTTGCAGGCAAAGGGTCCCGGCAAATGTTTCTTTTCACAGCTGGATGGCAGCCCTAAAAATGCATGGTCCAAACCAATCAACAATTTTGGTACAACATTGGTGTAGGGCTTCACCGGCGAACTGGCAAATCTTTAAATCCAATTTCAATCTCTTGTTGTGTTAGGCTTTGTGGCAACTCTTTTCGTTGGCTCCGCTTACCTTGATGTTGAACGAAGTAACTGGCTCTCTGGCTGATCTTCCACCAAACCATTGGATGTTTAGTGAACTATTTTTTCCACGAACTCCTATTTTGTCGGCAATTTCCTTGTCAATCATTGTAATAGAGGAGCCATCAGCAAAGAGCGCGTAAATGTTCATGCGGCAATTTTCCCAATATAATGTGACAGGTAGGACACGAAACAGCAGCTTCTTGTTGTTCCCAGCAGAACAACTGAGAACATTTGATTGAAGTTCACTTTCAGGGCTCGGCAGTGTAGGTTGTAGATCACAAGGAGTGTCTTCATGCAACAATTTGTTGTGCTTTCGTTGACAACCATCTCTCGGGCATGTCTTCTTGCGGTGGCAATCACGGGTGGTATGTCCAATGTTCAAACAGGAAAAACAGGCACGAATCTTTTTTACTTGAACCCATCGGTCACGTACACTCATGTTCAAAAAACGACGACAATCAAATATTTTATGTTGACCTTGGCATATAGGACTCTACGTCCTGTGCATATTAAATTGGCCACTTCACAAAGCCAATTGCTAAAATGTATAATTGTAGGATAGGGATGAATATTGGCGGCAACTCTAGCCCATTCCAGTTTTTTACTCATGGGGAGTTTCTGAATCAGCTCTTCTAAAAGCGTTGGGTTAGCAATGTGTTGTTGACCATTCGCTGATTGTAAGAAAACTGCCAAATTTTTAACTTTAGTGGAAAAGGGCACTAACTTCACGGCAACATGTGGCAACTCTCTTACTTGGCGTAGCTGGCTATGAATGAGCTGCTCCGGTCTTCCATATCTGAATCGGAGTTGCTCAATCACAGCATTAACGTTATCAGGGTGAATCAACAACGATTTGATTACTTCCCTGGCCTCACCTTTTAGGCATTTGTACAACCGTTGGTTGTTTTCCAAATTGGTGTAGCCGTATGCTGCTGTAGACTGCGAAAATGCTGTATAAAATAAGGGCCAGTCTTCAGGATCACCACTAAATTCGGGCAAATCTTGAACTTTTCGTGGTGTCATGATGGCGGCATTTTGTATTACACCAGAATTTGGAAAAATACTTGTTGAAGGCTGTGTATGATTTTGCGTCGATATAACCACACCCTACCTGTAGTGAATAGACTTATACCGAGCTGAATACCGAAATTCCGCACCAAACGTACCTGAGAGTAAGTCGTGACATCTACCCGGTTAACTCCAGTCTACCAGCTTGAGATTGCTATCAAGACAGTGGTCAAAAACTAATATCTGGTTCCGGAACCACATGCTCCTGATTATCTTTAAATCGCACAAACAGCAAGTTCGCGATCACCTTAAAATCGATTTTCACCCAGAAACGACAGTCTCAACCTCACTACCAGTTCTACGTGAAGAAGCGGCCCTACACGCGAAGAAAAAAACGTTTGGAGGTAGTTTATTGCAAGCATAGTTCGTTTGTCTCAAATGATCTACTTTTCCCTTAACAGTTGAAATATTTCCAGTAAATGAAAACGTTTATCGTAAACGTGGTTGTTGTAGCCGCTGCAGGGTGGAAACATATGTATCTATCTATCTATCTATATATATAAAAGAGAGTGTCTGTTTGTGGGTTTGTTTGTTTGTTTGTTTGTTTGTTTGTTTGTTTGTTTGTTTGTTTGTTTGTTTGTTTGTTTGTTTGTTTGTTTGTTTGTTTGTTTGTTTGTTTGTTTGTTTGTTTGTTTGTTTGTTTGTTTGTTTGTTTGTTTGTTTGTTTGTTTGTTTGTTTGTTTGTTTGTTTGTTTGTTTGTTTGTTTGTTTGTTTGTTTGTTTGTTTGTTTGTTTGTTTGTTTGTTTGTTTGTTTCTTTGTTTCTTTGTTTCTTTGTTTGTTTCTCCGTATAGACGTCTAAACGGCTTGACCGATCATCTCGAAATTTTCACAGAATGTACATGTGTAGGGGGTGCTGAAAATAGGGTACTTGAATTTTCGATATATCAAGTGGGCGTGGACCCGCCCATATGTGTCCAATTTTGATATTGAGAAAAATTTTTAGCTAGAGTGCTGAAATTTTGTGTGTATGCATTTAGCGGCAGATTATGTGAATTTTCCAAAAATGGGCGGAATCGGACCAATGGGCGTGGCCCCGCCCAAATAAGCCAAATTTTGAAATTGAGATATTTTGCACAATTTGTTAGCAAGAGTGCTGGAATTTTGTGTATATGTATATGGTGGCAGTCTAAGTGATTGGTCCAAAAATGGGCGGGATCGACCTAATGGGCGAGGCCCCGCCCACATAGACCAAATTTTGAAATTTTGATATCTTGCACAATTTGCGAGCGGGAGTGCTGCAATGTTGCGAATATGTATCTGGTGGCATTCTACGTAATTGGTCAATAAATGGGCGGGATCGGACCAATGGGCGTGGCCCCGCCCATATAAGCCAAATTTTGAAATTGATACATCTTGCACAATTTGTTAGCTAGAGTGCTGTAATGTTGTACATATGTATCTGGTGGCAGTCCACGTGATTGGTCCAAAAATGGGCCGGATCGGACCAATGGGCGTGGCATCGCCAATATAAGCCAAATTTTAAAAATTTAATATCTTGCACAATTTGTTATCGAGAGAGCTGGAATTTTGTGCATATATATCCGTTGGCGATCTACGCGATTAGTCCAAAAATGGGCGGGATAGGACCAATGGGCGTGGCCCCGCCCACATAAGCCAAATTTTGAAATTTAGATATCTTGCACAATTTGTTAGCGAGAGTGCTGTAACTTTGAGTATATGTGTCTGGTGGAAGCCTACGTGATTGGTCTAAAAATGAGCGGGATCTGACCAAAGGGCGTGGCCCCGCCCATATAACCCAAAATTGAGCTATCTTGCACAATTTAGTAGCGAGAATGCTGTAATTTTGTGTATATGTATCTGGTGACAGTCTACGTGATTGGTCCAAAAATGAGCGGGATCGACCCAATTGGCGTGGCCCCGCCCACATAGACCAAAATTTGAAATTTTGACATCTTGCACAATTTGCTAGCGGGAGTGCTGCAATGTTGCGTATATGTATCTGGTGACATTCTACGTAATTGGTCAAAAAATGGGCGGGATCGGACCAATGGGCTTGGCCCCACCCATATAAGCCAAATTTTGAAATTGATATATCTTGCACAATATGTTAGCGAGAGTGCTGGAATTTTGTGTATATGTATATGGTGACAGTCTGCGTGATTGGTCAGAAAATGGGCTGGATCGGACCAATGGGCGTGGCCCCGCCCTTATAAGCCAAATTTCGAAATTGATATATCTTGCACAATTTTATATCTAGAGTGCTGTAATGTTGTACATATGTATTTGGTGACAGTCCACGTGATTGGTCCAAAAATTGGCGGGATCTGACCAATGGGCGTGCCACCGCCCATATACGTCAAATTTTGAAATTGAATTATCTTGCTCATTTTGTTAGCTAGAGTGTTGAAATTTTGCGTATATGTATCTGGTAGCAGTCTACGTGATTGGCTTACAAATGGGCGGAATAGGACCAGTGGGCGTGGCACAGCCCATATTTTGATATATCTTGCAAGTATTATATAGGAAATACATGAACAAAAATGCTCGGTATGCGATAATTACAGCTGCTCACTCCAATACAATCGCAATATGATAATGTGATGCATGACCAGTGAAACAAGAATTTGGAAATTTTATAAGTATACATTTCTATTTTCTGGACTTTCCACTGAATTCGGTATTTTTTCATTCAGTGAATTTATTACTAATACCACTAAGGAAAGGCTGACTATATAATACCCTACGCCGATTATATAATACCCTACGCCTCCCTAACAATGCGAAAAGAGTCATTGCGATAATAATTTGGAATAATTGGTAAATGTAGTATGTGTGTGTATATCTTATTTTGAACCGATAATCGCTAAATTAAGCAATATTGGTTCCTAAATTGAGAAACATTTTTCTGGAGAACTTTGTAATGATCGGAAGTAAAGTAAAACTTCTATAGCGCTTTGTAACCAAATCTGGTTACAAATATATATTGAGGTTATATATAAATCTGAATCGATTTTCCTTGAATACTCATTCATGTAAAATAGAAACCTGTTTCTGTCGAATTTCGTACTGATCGGATATAAAACACAGTCTCTACAGCGCTTACATGTCAAATTGGGGGTAACATAGTTATGGGGGCTATATATAAATCTGAACCGATTTTCTCCGAATTTTGCGGTATTCCTTCATGTAATAAGAAACCTCTTTCTGCCGAACTTCTTACTGATCGGATATAAAATAGAGTTTCTACAGCGCTTGAATTTCAAATCGTGGGTAACATATATATGGGGACTATATCTAAATCTGAACCGATTTTCTCCGAATTTGGCAATATTTCTTCATGTAATAAGAAACCTCTTTCTGCCGAATTTCGTACCGATCGGATATAAAATACAGTTTCTACAGCGCTTACATGTCAAATTGGGGGTAACATATATATGGGGGCTATATCTAAATCTGAACCGATTTTCTCCGAATTTTGCGGTATTCCTTCATGTAATAAGAAACCTCTTTCTGCCGAACTTCTTACTGATCGGATATAAAATAGAGTTTCTACAGCGCTTGAATTTCAAATCGTGGGTAACATATATATGGGGACTATATCTAAATCTGAACCGATTTTCTCCGAATTTGGCAATATTTCTTCATGTAATAAGAAACCTCTTTCTGCCGAATTTCGTACCGATCGGATATAAAATACAGTTTCTACAGCGCTTACATGTCAAATCGGGGGTAACATATATATGGGGGCTATATCTAAATCTTAACCGATTTTCTCCGAATTTGGCAGTATTCCTTCATGTAATAAGAAACCTCTTTCTGCCGAATTTCGTACTGATCGGATATAAAATACAGTTTCTACAGCGTTTACATATCAAATCGGGGGTAACATATGTATGGGGGCTATATCTAAATCTGAACCGATTTCCGCCAGATTTTGTATTGGCGGAAAAATGTAATATACCAAAGAGCACTTCAATAAAGAACAAATAAATAATAATTATTACAAAAATAATATCTTTTTAATCGGAATAATTTTGACATGGGCAGCGAAGCGCACCGGGCTCAGCTAGTCTATATATATAAAAGAGAGTGTCTGTTTGAGGGTTTGTTTGTTTGTTCCGTATAGACGTCTAAACGGCAGGACCGATCTTCTTGAAATTTTCACAGAATGTACATGTGTTGGGCGTGGTGAAAATAGGGTACTTGAATTTTCGATATATCAAGTGGGCGTGGACCCGCCCATATGGGTCAAATTTTGGTATTGAGAAAAATTTTTAACTATAGTGCTGAAATTTTGTGTGTATGCATTTAGTGACAGATTATGTGAATTTTCAAAAAATGGGCGGAATCGGACCAATGGGCGTGGCCCCGCCCATATAAGCCAAATTTCGAAATTGATATATCTTGCACAATTTTTTATCTAGAGTGCTGTTATGTTGTACATATGTATCTGGTGACAGTCCACGTGATTGGTCAAAAAATTGGCGGGATCTGACCAATGGGCGTGCCACCGCCCATATATTCTTTCGGTATTCCTTCATGTAATAAGAAACCTCTTTCTGCCGAATTTCTTACTTATCCGATATAAAATACAGTTTCTACAGCGCTTACATGTCAAATCGGGGGTAACATATATATGGGGGCTATATCTAAATCTGAACCGATTTTCTCCGAATTTGGCAGTATTCCTTCATGTAATAACAAACCTCTTTCTGCCGAATTTCGTACTGATCGGATATAAAATACTGTTTCTACAGCGCTAATTTTGACATGCGCAGCGAAGCGCACCGGGCTCAGCTAGTATATATAAGAGAGTGACTGTTTGTGGGTTTGTTTGTTTGTTTGTTCCTTATAGACGTCTAAACGGCTTGACCGATCATCTTCAAATTTTCACAGAATGTACATGTATTGGGGGTGCTGAAAGTAGGGTACTTGAATTTTCGATATATCAAGTGGGCGTGGACCCGCCCATATGGGTCAAATTGAGGTATTGAGAAAATTTTTTAGCTAGGGTGCTGAAATTTTGTTTCTATGCATTTAGTGGCAGATTATGTGAATTTTACAAAAATAGGCGGGAGCGGACCAATGGGCGTGGCCCCGCCCATATAAGCCAAATTTTGAAATTTAAATATTTTCCACAATTTATTAGCGAGATTTCTGTGGTTTAGTGTATATGTATCAGGGAACAGTCTACGTGATTGGTCCAAAAATGGGCGGGATCGGACCAATGGGCGTGGCCCCGCCGACATAGACCAAATTTTAAAATTTCGATATCTTGCACAATTTGCTATCGGGAGTGCTGCAATGCTGTGTATATGTATCTGGTGGCATTCTACGTAATTGGTAAAAAAATGGGCGGGATAGGACCAATGGGCGTGGTCCCGCCCATATAAGCCAAATTTTGATATTGATATATCTTGCACAATTTGCTAGCTAGAGTGCTGTAATGTTATACATATGTATCTGGTGACAGTCCACGTGATTGGTCCAAAAAATTTACGGGATCGGACTAATGAGCGTGGCACCGCCCATATAAGCCATATTTTACAAATGTGATATCTTGCGCAATTTGTTAGCGAGAGACCTGGAATTTTGTGTATATATATCCGTTGTCGATCTACGTGATTGGTCCAAAAATGGGCGGCATCGATCCAATGGGCGTGGCCACGTCCATATAAGCCAAATTTTGAAATAGAAATATCTTGCAAAATTTATTATCGAGAGTGCTGCAGTTTTGGGCATATGTATCTGATGACAGTCTACGCGATTCGCCCAAAAATGGGCGGGATCAGACCAATGGACGTGGCCCCACCTATATAAGCCAAATTTTGAAATTGAGACACATATCTTGCACAATTTTGATCAAAAACAGGGACGGCATCGGATCAATGACCGTGGCCCCGCCCATATAAACTAAATTTTGAAATTGAGATGTCTTACACAATTTTTTAGCGAGAGTTCTGTAATTTTGTGCATATGTACCTAATGATAGCCTACGTGAATAATCTAAAAAGTGGCAGGATCGGATCAAAGGGCGTGGCCCCGCCCATATAAACAAAATTTTTAAATTGAGATATCATGCACAATTTGTTAGCGAGAGTGCTGTGATTTTGTGCATCTCACGCAGTCTACGTGATTACACAAAAAAGGGCGGCACCGCCCATAGAAACCTAATTTTGAAATTCAGATATCTTGCACAATTTGTTTAAGTGAGCGCTGTACTTTTGTGTATATGTATCTGGCGGCAGTCTACGTGATTGGTCAGGAAATGGGAGGGATCAGACTAATTGGCGTGGCCCCGTCCATGTAAGCCAAATTAATTATCGAGAGTGCTGCAGTATCTGATGACAGTCTACGTGATTCGCCCAAAAATGGGCGGGATCAGACCAATCGACGTGACCCCGCCTATATAAGCCAAATTTTGAAATTGAGATTCATATCTTGCACAAGAGAGTGCTTTAATTTTTTGCATATCGATCTGGTGATAGTCTACGTGAATGGTCCAAAAAGGGTTGCGATCGGACCAATGGGCGTGGCCCCAACCTTATAAGCAAATTTCTGAAATTGAAATACCTTTAACAATTTGTTAGCGAGAGTGTTGCAATTTTGTGAATAAGCATTTGATGGCAGTCTACGTAATTGGTTAAAAAAAGGACGGAATCGGAAATCTGAAGTCTGGCGCAACGAGGTGGACCGGGTCCAGCTAGTCTATATATATAAAAGAGAGTGTCTGTTTGTGGGTTTGTTTGTTTGTTTGTTCCGTATAGACGTCTAAACCGCTAGACCGATCATCTTGAAATTTTCACAGAATGTACAGGTGAAGGCGGTGCTGAAAATAGGGTACTTGAATTTTCGATACATGAAGTGGCCGTGGACCCGCCCATATGGGTCAAATTTTGGTATTGAGAAAAATTTTTAGCTAGAGTGCTGAAATTTTTTGTGTATGCATTTAGTGTCAGAATATGTGAATTTTCAAAAAATGGGCGGAATCGGACCAATGGGCGTGGCCCCGCCCATACAAGCCAAATTTCGAAATTGAAATATTTTCCACAATTTATTAGCGAGAGTTCTGTAGTATTGTGTATATGTATCAGGTGACAGTCTACGTGATTGGTCCAAAAATGGGCGGGATCGGACCAATGGACGTGGCCCCGCCCACATAGACCAAAGTTTGAAATTTCGATATCTTGCACAATTTGCTATCGGGAGTACTGCAATGTTGAGTATATGTATCTGGTGGCATTCTATGTAATTTGTAAAAAAATGGGCGGGATCGGACCAATGGGCGTGGCCCCGCCCATATAAGCCAAATTTTGAAATTGATATATCTTGCACAATTTACTAGCTAGAGTGCTGTAATGTTGAACATATGTATCTGGTGACAGTCCACGTGATTGGTCCAAAAATTGACGGGATCGGACCAATGGGCGTGGCACCGCCCATATAAGCCAAATTTAAAAAATGTGATATCTTGCACAATTTGTTAGCGAGAGACCTGGAATTTTGTGGCGATCCGTTGGCGATCTACGTGATTAGTCCAAAAATAGTCGGGTTCGGACCAATAGGTGTGGCCCCGCCCATATAACCCAAATTTTGAAATAGAAATATCTTGCACAATTTATTATCGAGAGTGCCCAAGTTTTGGGCATATGTATCTGATGACAGTCTACGCGATTCGTCTAAAAATGGCCGGGATCAGACCAATGGACGTGGCCCCGCCTATATAAGCCAAATTTTGAAATTGAGACACATATATTGCACAATTTTTAGCGAGAGTGATGTCTGGTGGTAGTCTACGTTATTGGTCCAAAAAAGGGTCGGGATCGGATCAATGGCCGTGGCCCCGCCCATATAAACTAAATTTTGAAATTGGGATGTCTTACACAATTTTTTAGCGAGAGTTCTGTAATTTTGTGCATATGTATCTGATGATATACTACGTGAATAGTCTAAAAAGTGGCGGGTTCGTATCAATGGGCGTGAACCTGCCCATATAAACCACATTTTGAAATTGAGATATCATGCACAATTTGTTAGGGAGAGTGCTGTGATTTTGTGCATCTCACGCAGTCTACGTGATTACACAAAAAGGGCGGCACCGCCCATAGAAATCTAATTTTGAAATTAAGATATCTTGCACAATTTGTTTAAGTGAGCGCTGTACTTTTGTGTATATGTATCTGGCGGCAGTCTACGTGATTGGTCAGGAAATGGGAGGGATCAGACTAATTTGCGTGGCCCCATTCATATAAGCCAAATTTATTATCGAGTCTACGCGATTCGCCCAAAAATGGGCGGGATCAGACCAATGGACCTGACCCCGCCTATATAAGCCAAATTTTGAAATTGAGACTCATATCTTGCACAATTTTTTAGCGAGAGTGCTGTAATTTTTTGCATATGGATTTGGTGATAGTCTACGTGAATGGTCCAAAAAGGGTTGCGATCGGACCAATGGGCGTGCCCCACCCCCCCTTATAAGCAAATTTCTGAAATTGAAATACATTGAACAATTTGTTAGCGAGAGTGTTGCAATTTTGTGAATATGCATTTGATGATAGTCTACGTAATTGGTTAAAAAATGGACGGAATCGGAAATCTGAAGTCTGGGGCAACGAAGTGGACCGGGTCCAGCTGGTATATATAAAAGAGAGTGTCTATTTGTGGGTTTGTTTGTTTGTTCCGTATAGACGTCTAAACGGCTGGACCGATCATCTTGAAATTTTCACAGAATGTACATGTGTAGGGGGTGCTGAAAATATGGTACTTGCATTTTCGATATAGGTCCAATTTTGATATTAAGAAAATTTTTTAGCTAGAGTGCTGAAATTTTGTGTTTATGCATTTAGTGGCAGATTACGTGAATTTTCCAAAAATGGGCGGAATCGGACCAAAAGAGCTGTAATTTTGTGCATATGTGTCTGGGGATAGTCTACGTGAATGGTCCAAAAAGTGGCGTGATCGGATCATTGGTCGTGGCCCTGCCTATATAAACCAAATTTTGAAATTGAGATATATTGAGCAATTTGTTAGCGAGAGTTCTGTAATTTTGTGTATATGCAGTCTACGTGATTGGCGAAAAATTGGGCTTGATCGGAAATCTAGGGCAACGAAGTGGACCGGGTCCAGCTAGTGTTTGATAAAATAAAGGTGATAAAATATATGGAAGCTATGTTGATTTGATGGGTTATTGCTATGGTGAAATGTTGATGGGATGGGCTATTTTTTTGATGAGCTTTGGTGGTATGAATCATATATCTATATGTTGTCCGACCCAACGTCTAGTCCGAGGAATCTAGGCACCTCGATCGGTCGCATCCATAGATCCTCTGGCGAAAGGCCCGTAGGCCTGCGAGGGCATTGAAAAGGTGAACTGTTGTGTGTGCGCATGTACCACAGTCGGGGCAGAGTTCCGATGTCCCTGGGTTGATGCCGGATAGGTATGAGTAAAAAAGCGCGAGTAGCCCGACCTTGGTGTTCGGTATACGTGCGCGTTTGTGGCAATATTAAAAATGTTTTTATCAGTGAACTTAAAATTAGGTCATTCAAAGTATTAATGAAACCAAAGAATGTAAATTTTCGGATGTGCGATATATCGAAAATATATGTATATGTTATAGGTAAAAGTCAAATGAAGTGAAGACATGCGGGAAAATAACCAGATAACGAAAATAGATCGAGCACTACATGAAAATATTAAACTTTTTGTGGAAAGTCGGATACCAAAATAACAATATATTTTAACCAAACTGTGACGAACCATTTACTATTTGGGAAAAACAGGCATTGCTTGTGACAAACACAATAACCGTTTGCACCAAACGTTTCGCAGGGTTTGTAATAAATATAAATCATTTACGATAAGTACACTAACCGTTTGATATATAACATAAATCGTTTGCGACAAACATAGACCACAGACGTAATTCGTTTGTCTAATTTTTCGTTTGGGCGTAAAGAATTTTTTCTTTGCGTGTAAGTAGTATCTTGTAATTGTCAATCGCATCTTTAAGTAGATTGTAAAATAGTTTATCACTTCAATAAAACCTGAATTGTAAGCTCTAGTCAGGGAAAATCCTT
This sequence comes from Eudasyphora cyanicolor, assembly GCA_963930755.1. NCBI lineage: Eukaryota > Metazoa > Arthropoda > Insecta > Diptera > Muscidae > Eudasyphora > Eudasyphora cyanicolor. The sequence continues at coordinate 56,626,511 of OZ005735.1, forward strand.
GTGTTCTTTTTCTAGAGTTTTGTGGGTCCTAAAGATGACCTGGGAGACGACTTATCTTACCTCAGCCTTCGACAAAACCACGTTACAAAATGTATTTGTTTAAACATTTATACTGTCTATTTTTTGATTGCGGAAGCGATTACTGAAATATATTTTTGCGAAAGCGAATATTCCAAGTTTGGTTTTTGCGAATGCATTCGCATTCTATTTAAATAGAAATGATTCGTATATACATTTCACTCCCAATTTCATTTTTTTATCCCCTAAAACACACTTATTTTGCTTAATGTAAATTTATAAATATTATTATAGAGTATTATACAGTGATCCTCGCTTGACTTATGTCTTTCTTTACTTATTTCTGCCGCAAATATCATGACATTCTAATACTTATACAGTGTATAATATACACATATCGCACCTGTTCCACAAAAGGGTAACAACTCAACATTTTTAAATTTTGCTTTTTTGCAAGAAAATAACGTACAATGGCAATTTCTACCCACTGCAAAAAATGTCCGTTGATTTTTCTTCTTTTTCATAATAAAAAACCGTTATGACCCTCTCTGTGTTTACAGAATAACGTCTTTAGATTCAACTAAAGAGTTACATTTTGAATTGTCTCCAAGTGTTTAAGCAAATGGGACCGTTGATTTATCATCTAAAGAATAATATTTTTAGTTGTGCCCTTTTCAACTTATAATCCGAGTAAGATTATTCAGTTAAAAAGGTACAACTCAAAATAATAGCACTATTTATATACAAACATTTTCCATGAAAAGTGTAACAGCTCAAAAAAGTTGTTATTTTTCTAAAATCAATAAAAAACAAAAAGGAAAATAGCGTTATTATTTTTTCTATGACATTTTATTGGAACGACATATTCTTTTTTTGTAATATACCATTAATATTAACGGAAACAGATTTTGGCCTCTACTGAAATTTTTTAAATTTTGAGTTGACCCTTTTGTGGAACAGGTGTGATATATATTGTACATACAACTCGACTCATTTCGAATTAAATAAATACGATTTCATTTTACCTTTCCTAGAAGTTTTCGTGAGTGCAATTTGAGTACTCTTTATTTACCTTTTCGTTTGAATTTCGCTTCGATTTCTTTTCAAGTTAACTTTTTGTAACATCTTCGATTTGATAATACGAAAAGGATAGATTTAAACGATGAAGACAAGCGAAACAATTCAGGAGACAAAAAACATAGTGAAATGAATTTAGTTTTAAAATATTTTCTATAGTTTTTTTCTTTGGAAGAAATAGAGAATAGTTTAAAAAATTTCATAGGAACTTCATTAAAAGATTTTCAAGATTCTTTCAATTGGAAAGAAATAAAGAAACAATTTAATATTGTGAAAGCAACTTAATCAAAAAATATACAATAGATAGAACTAATTACCAAGTATGTTTTGATACACACACATACACAAGGAAAATTGTTACTTGAGTGTTGCCAATTGGCAATGAGTGCGAAATAAAAAATATACAAAAATACATTTCGTACTTAATCTTAACCGATTTTTTTTTCAAATTCGGCAATGTTGGTCCATGAATTAAGAAACTCTACCATTCTAAATTTTAAAACGATTGGATGTAAAATACAGCTTCTATAGGACTAAAGGGCCAAATCGGACGAAACATATATATGGGAGCTATAACTAAATCTTAACCGATTTTCTGCAAATTCGGCAATGTTCGTCCATGGATGAAGAAACTCTACAATGCTAAATTTCACAACAATTGGATGTTAGATACAGCTTCTATAGCGCTAAAGAGCCAAATCGGACGAAACATATATATGGAAGCTATAACTAAATCTTAACCGATTTTTTTTTCAAATTCGGCAATGTTGGTTCATGGATTAAGAAACTCTACCATTCTGAATTTTAAAACGATTGAATGTAAAATACATCTTCTACAGGACTAAAGAGTCAAATCGGATGAAACATATATATGGGTGCTATAGCTTAATCTTAACCGATTTTCTTCAAATTCGGCAATGTTGGTCCATGGATCAAGAAACTCTACCATTCTAAATTTCAAAACGATTGGATGTAAAATACAGCTTCTACAGGACTAAAGGGCCAAATCGGACGAAAGATATACAGCTGCGGTCAAAATAATAGCACCATGATAATAAAACATATTAAAACGAATATACTTCAAAAACTATTGCATTTCTGACATTGGTTTCTTTGGTTAAAATAAACACTATACTATACAGAAATAATAAGTAATGCAGATATTTCGGTATTTTGAATTATTAATTGAAAAACAGAATTTTTTTCTAAAAAGTGCAAAAAATCTCCAGTCAAAATAATAGCACCTCTAGCATATGTACTAAATATTATATAACTCGACAAGAGGAAAATTTAATTATAGCTATTAAATATTAGTTGCGGTTGTTTTAACGTTATATTAGTAACAAAATATTTAATCAGTCATATTACGTTGAGAGCAACAATGCCCTACAACGTCTTCCAAAATAATTTTCCAGATTCTGACCCCTACCTGCTAAATCGAGTATTCAAATGACTCTCCCGTTTTTCCCAAAGCGTTTTCTTATACGATCTTCCTTAATCATTAATAATCCATATTTTTTTGTAATATGGACAGTTCGGGGCTATGCGTGCCATTCTAACGAGCTTATTTGGTTATTGCGAAAGCATTATGTTACTAATTTGCTCGAATTTTGGATCGTTATCTTGATGGAAACTGCGGACAAGCAATATTTCTTCATATGCATTAAACTACAATATCGTATTAAGAATTATTTCATATACGGATGAATCAGTTATATTTTTTATATAATGTAAAATTCCTTTTCTATAATAGGAAAACATTCCTCAAACCATAGTGAAGTTTTCTTCCTTTGGCTGTAAATTTCTGCCCGCATTTTGCATTAGTTGGTTTACTTTTATAGGACCAACATTACCTACCTCAAAATAATATATATTCCGACTCATCTGAACAAAAAAAGTTGCGTTATTTTTGTCTTGGCAAATTGCAATCTATATATATAAAGAAGAATGTGTGTTTGTTTGTTTGTTTGTTGGTTTGTTGGTTTGTTTGTACCGAATAGACGTCTAAACGGCTGGACCGATCTTTTTGAAATTTTCACAGAATGAACATATGTGGGGCGTGGTGAAAATAGGGTACTTGAATTTTCGATATATCAAGTGGGCGTGGCCCCGCCCACATAAGACAAATTTAAAAATTTAGATATCTTGCACAATTTGTTAGCGAGAGTGCTGTAATTTTGTACATATGCATCTGGTGGCAGTCTACGTGATTAGTCCAAAAGTGGGCGGGATCGGACCAATGGGCGTGGCCCCGCCCATATAAGCCAAATTTTAGAATTGAGATATCTTACACAATTTGGTAGCGAGAGTGTTGTACTTTGGGGCATCTGTATCTGGTGTACGGGATTGGTCCAAAAAAGGGGCGGGATCGGACTAATGGGCGTGGCCCCGCCCACATAAGACAAATTTTTAAATTGCGATATCTTACACAATTTGTTAGCGAGAGTGCTGTAATGTGGTGCATATATATCTGGTGGAAGTCTACGTGATTGGTCCAAAAGTGGGCGGGATCGGACCAATGGGCGTGGCCTCGCCCAAACTTTGAAATGGAGATATCTTCCACAATTTGTTAGCGAGAGTACTGTAATTTTGTGCATATGTATCTGGTGGCAGTCTACGGGACTGGACCAAAATTGGGCGGAATCGGACCAATGGGCGTGTCCCCGCCCATATAAGACGAAATTTTAAATTGAGATATTTTGCACAATTTTTTAACAAGAGTGCTGTAATTTTGTTTACATGTATCTGGTAGCAGTCTACGTGTTTGGTCTAAACAAGGGCGCGATCGGAGCAATGGGCGTGGCCCCGCCTATATAAGCCAAATATTGAAATCTAGATATCTCACACAATTTGTTAAAGAGAGTGCTGCAATTTTTTGTATATATATCTGGTGGCAGTCTACGAGATTGGTTCAAAAATGGGCGGGATCGGACCAATTGGCGTGGCCCCGCCCATATAAGGCAAATCTTGGAATTGAGATATCTTGAGCATTTTTTTTAGCGAGAGTGCTGCAATTTTGTTTATATATATCTGCTGGCAGTCTACGTGACTGGTCCAAAAAATGGGCGGGATCGGACAAATGGGCGTGGCCCCTCCAATATAAGGCAAATTTTGGAATTGAGATATCTGGAACAATTTTTTAGCGAGAGCGCTGCAATTTTTTGTATATATATATCTGGTGGCAGTCTAAGTGATTGGTTTAAAAATGGGCGTGGCCCCGCCCATATAAGGAAAATCTTGGAATTGAGATATCTTGAGCTATTTTTTAGCGAGAGTGCTGCAATTTTGTGTATATATATCTGGTGGCAGTCTACGTGACTGGTCCCGCCCATATAAGCCAAATTTTGAAATTGACATATCTTGCATAAATTGTTAGCGAGACTGCTGTAACTTTCTGCATATGTACATGGTGGTAACCTACGTGATTGGTCCAAAAATGGGCGGGTCGGACCAATGGGCATGGCATCCCAAATAAAGCCCATTCGTCCGGGGTCGGACGAATGGGCTTGACCCTGCCCATATAAGCCAAATTTTAAAATTTAGATATCTTGCACAATTTTTTAGCGAGAGTGCTGTAATTATTTGCATACGTATCTGGCGATAGTCTACGTAGTTTGTCTACAAGTGGGCGGGATCGGACCAATGGGCGTGACCGCGCCCTTATAAGCCAACTTTTGAAATTGAGATACCTACTGCCTCTATCTACTTCCAAGATTGGGATTGGACCGTGATCTCAGATGTCCCACCACTCATGGACTTTCTGGGATCCATCTGAAAGTAGCTGAAAATCTACGTGATTGGTCCAAAAATGGGCGGGATCGTACCAATGGGCGTAGCTCCGCCAATGTAAACCAAATTGCTAAATTGAGATATCTTGCATAATTTGTCAGCGAGAGTGCTGTACTTTTGTGTATATGTATCTGGATCAGACTACGTGATTGGTCCAAAAATGGGCGGGATCGGAACAATGGGTGTAGCCCCGCACATATATGCCAAATTTTGAAATCGGGATATCTTGCACAATTTGTGTGCGAATGTGCTGTATTTTGTGTAAATGTATCTGGTGGCAGTCTACGTGATTAGTCCAAAAATTGACAGGATCGGAAATCTGAAATCTGGGCCAACGAAGTGGACCGGGTCAGCTAGTAGGTTATATAAAATTATACACAACTACCAACATGAAAATCTTTAACCGAGACAATTTTTCTGGGATGGAAGCAATTAATTTGTGTTCCCCCATATGTTTGCGAACTATTTTAAGCCTTACTTCAGACATAAAAATCTTTGCGGCTCCTTTATTCATCATACAAAGCTTCACATTGCTCGTCCTGACTAAACCTTTAACCAATAAATGTGGCAAGATAGACTGGATTCTACATTTTCCAGTTTCCGAAGAAAACTTTAAAGTATTTTTGAGACTGGATTCTACATTATCAACATTCAGAAGAAAACTTTACAGTAGTTTTGATCAGTTTTTGTGAACAACTGAACGATTTTTCATGCTAATCATATTTTGCGAAAAAAATTTATGAAATTTAAATTTCCAGCGGTTAAAGCTCTAATATTATTAAAAATATTTCAAAAAATGCATTTAATTTTTTTCAAGAATAAAATTAGCCCTATATTACATTTATTAGGCATTTATTGATGTTCAGAATTACAAAATTTGTAAAACTTTATCAACTTTTTGTCTGTAGTGCTATTTTTTTGACTGGCCTGATTCAGAGGTTACATCAAAGAACCTCTCAAAAGACACAATTTATTACTTTCTTTTACAAAATGTAGATATTTTTGAGGAGAAGGGATTTAAAATAATGATTCAATATAACAATATTGAGTAAAATTGCTTTATATATGAAATATTCGTATCCACATGGCTGGACGTGGATGTGGTGCTATTATTTTGACCGCAACTGTATATGGGAGCTATATCTAAATCTGAACCGATTTCAACCAAACTGCAAAGTTTCAGAACGATCGGAGTGAAATTGTGACCTGTAGTCGACGAACAACTTAACATGGACAGACGGACGGACGGACGGACGGACGGACAGATATGGTTAAATCGACTCGGCTAGTGATTCTGGGTCGATTGGTATACTTTACGGTGGGTCTAGCTGTAGTATTATCTGGTGTTACAAACATCTGCAGTGAAACAAACTTATAATACCCTGTACCACAGTGTGGTGTAGGGTATAAAAATGTCTAAATAAAAAATGGCCTGTTGTGCGCTGCTTATTTATGATCTTTTTATACCTCACGAGTTACAGAAAATCGGTACTAGACACGAATTTTCTCAGTATCTTCCAGTCATATCCTCTGAGATGAGTCAAGTCTGGTAATATGTCGTACCCGAAATGTTGGGATCTTGCATGTGTGAAAGCCGTGCAGTGACAGAAAAAATGTTCCATCGTCACTGCCCGGCTTTCACACATGCAAGATCCCAACATATCAGGTCCGACATATTACCAGACTTGACTCATCTCAGAGGATATGGTCGAGGTCGAAATAGAACGTACTCCACATATAAATAATTTAAAATCACTGCTACAGAAAGTGATATCAATTACAGGAATATTTTCCATATGGTCAGTAGGCAACTAAATTTATTTATTTATCTAAATAGTAGCACTTGTTTCGAAACTAACTGCGAAGTTTCAGTCGAATCGTTGCAATATTTCTGTAGAAAATAGCAATTTTCTAATTACACTTCGAAAAATTGAGTCGGTCATATCTCGCGAAAAAATTAAAAGTTTGCAAAATGTTTTACTTTTTTCAAATTCGCAACCAGACTATTACAAAATTTCACAAAAATCTTTATCTTCGAAAAATTTTGACAAACTTATTTTTACACAATGCTTATAACTTTATTTTATAGCAATTTAAGAAAAGAACGAAAATTTATTTTTTTTGATGATAGAAGAAAAAAACTGAGCCAGAAAAACTGTTTGCAAAAATACTGCAGCTGTAGAAAAAACTGAGCTAGAAAAACTGTTTGCAAAAATACTGCAGCTGTGCCCTAGCAAAAATACTGCAACTAGACAAACTTAAAGTATTTCGACCGACCAATAACCATGTCTGTCTGTCCGTCTGTATGTAAAGTTTGATCGCTGGATGCAGCTTACAATTATTTGCTGGTCTCAACAATTTGTAGGATGATGTTTACGGATTCAAGACGAATGCCATTTAAATTGATATTAAATGTGATTTTCCTACCAATCTTTATGAAATTTTTCTGAAAGAAATTTTTTGAAACAAAGAACGAACACGGCCAAATCTTAAGAACATCATTTCGTATTTAGATGAAGACACGATATATTCCTATAACCCGATTTTTCGTCTAAACGCCATAGAATCCGCATTTCTGATCAAAACTTTATAAAATTTAGCAGATAACAGTTCCTTCAAACAAGAACGAACCCAGTCAAATTTTAAGAAAATCGGTTCAAATTTAGGAACGTGCCCCATATATACATATGTATAACATAACTTTGCATCTAAAGGGTATACATATATCTAAATTTTTCAATTCTTTATAAAATTTAATAGCAAACAGTTGATTGACTCAAAAATTAATGTTGTCAAAAAGGTTCCAAATTTCCCGTTCATATATTTATATACCTTATAGAAAGCATTATTGATAAAACTTAAACACTTTTCTTCTTATTATACGTTGGATATCATTTAGTCGGCTACGTCAGATTTTAGGCCTTTCAATTCTGATTTTTGTTTGTATTGCCTTGGAGATTATCATGATGAAAATAATTTAGAAATCACAAGCATCCCTTGCAATAGGGGGTTCCAGTTAACATTTTTAATCATTTTATTTCTTCCCTGTGAATGTCTTGAACATTGATTTCTTTCCGATTAGACTTCTTGATGCTCTAGAAAACGTTTTCTACTGTTCTGTCTGAAATTTAGGTATTTACATGTACTTTTTATAGCCTAAAATAATTTCTAGTGTAAACGGACTATAGAGGTCCAGGCTTTGATATAATTCCCAGATTGAAATTTCCCTTCTAATTTTAGTTCCTAATGCCCCGATTTTTATTAAATTAGGCTTTATTTTGCCTACAATAATCTTTAATCAAAATAGTTCAATTCGGTTTAAGTTTCTATAAGGCCTCTATATGAAGGTCCCACATTGATTGAGTGCATTATATAAAATCATTTTCTTTCATATTAAAATGAAAGCATTCATAAACATTCATTAAAATCTCTTCGTTATGTGTGGCAATAACATGTTTTCGAATTTATGGCAAATACACAATATTCTTCTTTTTCACAGTCACAATGCCCCGTTTCGCTATTGGGCAACTGAATATTTGCTTCAATTGAACGAAAAATATTTTCCATTTTTCTAGTATTGTTATTGGCTTATGTCCGAACCAATACAGTTCCGCGTGAATGGAAAACAGTATAAAAATATTTTCAACAAAACATATGCAAATTTGCTCAATAAAATTTGAGAGAAATATTAAATCATAAAAATACATATGAACCAATTTATAGCAGACTTTTAGGTGTCAAAATAATATTCTAAATGATAATAATATTTTAAATGGTCCTTGTCAAAAGCTTCGGGTAAAACTGTAGTTCACTTCGGCAAGCATAATAACTAACCAGTAAAGAAAGGCTAAAGTCGGGCCGACTATATAATACCCTACACCACTCTCGTAAAATTGAATAAATCTGATATATACATTTTGTAATTCATGTATAACTTTTTTACATAAATTTACTTTTGGGACATTTTATACTTAAATAATACCTTGTACCACAGTGTGGTGTAGGATATAAAAACGAAATACTCTAAACTGCAAAATTTCAGAACGATCGGAGTGAAATTGCGACCTGTACTCGACGAACAACTTTACATGGACAGACGGACGGACGGACGGAAGGACAGACAGACATGGTTAAATCGACTCAGCTAGTGATTCCGAGTCGATCGGTATACTTTAAGGTGGGTCTAGCTGTGTTATTTTCAGGTGTTACAAACATCTGCCGTGAAACAAACTTATAATACCTTGTACCACAGTGTGGTGTAGGGTATAAAGATAAAGCAAATACAAGCCAGGAAAACGATATGGCCTATTTTTCAGGGATTAGTACATACTGGTCAATATAAAATGTTAAGTCATAAATTTTTTAGCCAGATCGATTTAAAAGTATATTTATATAGCATATTTTAATTTGAAAAACATATGGAAGTCCAACGCAATTTCCCCGAAATCTAAAATACGAATATACAACGCCTTAATCAAACCAGTTCTAATGTACGGATCAGCAACTTTGTTGGTAAACCAAAACATCAAGCGTGAACTACAAAAAAATATATATGTAGTGGCCATGGATCATTGCTAACCAACAAACTTCTACAAATAGGCGAACAAGAGGATATTAATACACAAATCAAACGAAGAAAATATAACTGGCTAGGTCACACTCTTCGCAAGCCATGCGACGAAATATGCTACGGACAAATCAAGTAGCTAGAAGCCGCGGAAGACCGAAAAAAACATTGAGGCGAACGAATCTTAAGGAAACTGGAAAGAAATTTAACGAACTAAGATACAGTAAACATCTTATGTTCCACATGGAATACGGTAATACATATTTGTATTTATTATTTTTATACCCTACACCACACTGTGGTACAGGGTATTATTATTCGTTTGTTTGACGGCAGATGTTGGTAACACCTGGAAATAACACAGCTAGACCCACCTTAAAGTATACCGATCGACTCAGAATCACTAGCTGAGTCGATTTAACGATGTCTGTCTGTCCGTCCGTCCGTCCGTCTGTCCATGTAAAGTTGTTCGTCGACTACAGGTCGCAATTTCACTCCGATCGTTCTGAAATTTTACAGTTTAGAGTATTTCGCTGCTATTAAGATCGCTACTGAATTTGGTTGAAATCGGTTCAGATTTAGATATAGCTCCCATGTATATCTTTCGTCCGATTTGGCCTTTTAGTCCTATAGAAGCTGTATTTTACATCCAATCGTTTTGAAATTTAGAATGGTAGAGTTTCTTGATCCGTGAACCAACATTGCCGAATTTGAAGAAAATCGGTTATGATTTAACTATAGCTCCCATATATATGTTTCGTCCGATTTGACCCTTTAGTCCGATCGTTTTGAAATTTAGAATGGTAGAGTTTCTTGATCCATGAACCAACATTGCCGAATTTGAAGAAAATCGGTTAAGATTTAGCTATAGCTCCCATATATATGATTCGTCCGATTTTGCTCTTTAGTCCTGTAGAAGTTGTATTTTACATCCAATTATTTTGAAATTTAGAATGGTAGAGTTTCTTGATCCATGAACCAACACTACCGAATTTGAAAAAAATCGGTTAAGATTTAGCTATAGCTTCCGTATATATGTTTCGTCGGATTTGGCCATTTAGTCCTATAAAAGCTGTATTTTACATCCAATCGTTTTGAAATTTAGAATGGTAGAGTTTCTTGATCCATGAACCAACATTGCCGAATTTGAAGAAAATCAGTTAAGATTTAGCTATAGCTCCCATATATATGTTTCATCCGATTTTGCTCTTTAGTCCTGAAGAAGCTGTATTTTACATCCAATCATTTTGAAATTTAGAATAGTAGAGTTTCTTGATCCATGAACCAACACTACTGAATATGAAGAAAATCGGTTAAGATTTAGCTACAGCTCCCATATATATGTTTCGTCCGATTTGGCCCTTTAGTCCTATGAAAGCTGTATTTTACATCCAATCGTTTTGAAATTTAGAATGGTAGAGTTTCCTGATCTATGAACCAACACTACCGAATTTGAAGAAAATCGGTTAAGATTTAGCTATAGCTCCCAGATATATGTTTCGTCCGATTTGGCCCTTTAGTTCTATAGAAGCTATATTTTACATCCAATCGTTTTGAAATTTAGAATGGTAGAGTTTCTTGATTCATGAACCAACATTGCCGAATTTGAAGAAAATCGGTAAAGATTTAGCTATAGCTCCCATATATATGTTTCATCCGATTTGGCTCTTTAGATCCAATCGTTTTTATTCCCTACACCACACTGTGGTACAGGGTATTATTTAAGTATAAAATGTCCCAAAAGTAAATTTATGTAAACAATTTATACATGAATTACAAAATTTATATATCAGAGTTATTCAATATTACGAGAGTGGTGTAGGGTATTATATAGTCGGCACCGCCCGACTTTAGCCTTTCCTTACTGGTTTTCTTATAGTTTCGGTCAAGGTCCTTGATAAAAAGACTGATGCAATTCTTTTAATATCCAAATTTTTATTTTCTCGATGTTTCGACTAACATCGTTAGTCGTCATCTAGATATATTACTCAGAAAAAATACAATAATTGGAGTAAAATCAAGTAAGGAAAGACCGAAAGTCGGGCGGGGCCGACTATATAATACCCTACGCCTCCCTAACAATGCGACAATGGGTATTGCGATAAGAATCTGACAGTGTTCATACATGTAATCAGATAACTTCCTCTGCCGAATTTCATACTGATCGGATATAAAACACTGTTTTTACATGTCAAATCGGATGAAATATACATATATATGGGGGCTATATCTAAATCTGAACTGAATTTCCCCGAATTTGATACTTTTAATTCATGTAATAAGAAAACTCTCTCTGCCGAATTTCGTACTTATCCGATATAAAATAATGTTTCTACAGCGCTTACATGTCAAATCGGGTGTAACATATATACATATAAGTATTGGGACTATGTTTAAATCTGAACCGATTTTCCCCGAATTTGGCAATGTTCATACATGTAATAGGAAAACTCTCTCTGTTGAATTTCGTACAGAATGGATGTAAAATACGGTTTCTACAGCGCTTAAATATCCGATCGGGTGAAACATACATATGGGGACTATATCTATATCTGAAAGGATTTTTCCCGAATTTGGTAGTGTTCATTCATGTAATAAGAAAATTCTACCTGCTGAATTTCGTACTGATCGTATATAAAATACTGGACTATATCTAAATCTGAACCGATTTTCCCCGAATTTGGCAGTGTTAATTCATGTATTAATAGAACTCTCTCTGCCGAATTTCGTACTGATCAGATAAAAAATACAGTTTCTACAGCGCTTACATATCAAATCGGGGGTAACATATATATGGGGGCTATATGTAAATCTTAACGGAATTCCAGCAAATTTGGTAGTATTCATTCACGTAATTTGAAAACTCTTTCTGTCGAATTTCGTACAGATCGGATACAAAATGCGGTTTCTACAGCGCTTACATGTCAAATCGGGTGAAACATATATATATGGACTATATCTAACTCTGAATCGATTTTCCCCGCATTTGGTAGTGTTCATTCATGTAAAAAGAAAATTCTACCTACTGAATTTCGTACTGATCGGATATAAAATACGGCTTCTACAGCGCTTACATGTCAAATCGGGTGTAACATATATATGGGGACTATATGCAAATCTAAACCGATTTTCCCCGCATTTGGCTGTGTTCATTCATGTAATACGAGTAAGATAACTCTCTCTGCCAAATTTCGTACTGATCAGATATAAAATACAGTTTCTACAGCGCATACGTGTCAAATCGGGTGTAACATATATATGGGAGCAATATCTAAATCTGAACCGATTTTGACCAATTTCAATAGGGATCGACCTTGGGGCAAAAAAGGAGCACAGAGCTAAATTTTATCACAATCGGACCATAAATACGACAGAGAGACATACAGACAGACGGACATGGCTAAATCGACTCAGAAAGTGATTCCAAATCGATCGATATAATAAAAGTTATGTCTATCTCTTCTCCTTTTGGGCGTTACAAACAAATGCACAAAGTCATAATACGCAAACATTTTAAATATAATACATTGAAAAAATTGTTAAACGAAAAATAATTTTTCCGACTTTTCTTCGCAAAGCTAATTACCCCACTACTGTTTTATTCGTCCATGCTTTCTCAATATGTGTCGGTATATCTGAGAGCACCTGTCGGGTTAATTCTCTTTTCTGTAGGAACGCCAATAATATGCAATATCCATAATATATAACGTCTGTAGTAATTACTTTCTTCTGTTAGTATTTCCACATTGTCAAAGTCTGGTCTATGTCCTGTCAACGCACAGTGGGCCGCTAATGCTGTCCTTTGTTCAAGATGTTTGTCAGTTATTTTTAGGTCCGATTTATGTGACGAAAGTCTAGTCTTTAATTTTGATTTTATGGTACCGACATATACCTTCTGGTATATGTCAGAGTCGTCACCGTTGCATTTTTTTAGCTGCACAAGATTTGACCTGTCCTCTTTTCCCACCTTGGATTTTGTCCAACTAAAAATTTGGTGCGTAGTGTTACATGCTTTGTACGCAATATTAACTTTTCCCTTATCATATATGTCTGATCGTAAAAATCTTTCAGATAACCCCGGAATAAATGTCATTAACATTTATTCCTGTTTATACTTTGTCTTTCTGGCACAGTTTAGTAGTTCCTCCAATGTTTTCGTCGGGAAGTCGCTTGTTATTAAAATGCGTCTAATTTTATCTAAAGTATATTTGAAATATTGAATTGTTTGTCGCTTATTGTGAGAACCCTTTTTATGAAGTTTGTCGGCGTGTTTATAATTGCCCTTCTCTGGTGTTTCGAATAGAAGTTCAGAATATCTACTATATATCTTGAAAGTCCGTATCCTGGGGAATTTATTTATGAGCCGACTTTCAAGATATATAGTAGATATTCTGAAGAATATGACGATATACAATATTACAGATGCTATCGACTTCAAATCCAAACTGTCCAACATAATTATATCATACGATGAAATACTAGTATCGTTTGATGTTGTTTCTTTGTTTTCTAGTTACCAATCAAGTTAGCTATTAGGACGATCGAGGAAAAATGGGATATATTGGAAAATTTTACCAAATGTGGCTGTGTCTGTTCAGCGTCCCTTCAGATGTTGACTGTTAAAACTAGCCATCATCTTCCGAATATGCGAGTCTTTCGATCGTTTTCAGCAAGAATCATGAGAGACTTATTGGTCTAAAATCTTCTGCGTTTTTATGACTCTGTTTCCCGCACTGGGTACAAATAAAAATTTGTACCTGGCTCCAGCTCAACGCTATATACTTAAGGCATAGTCTAAATGATGTATACACCAGTCTTGGGTTGATGGCTCTCTCCGCGTTTTGAAGAATTTTTGGTATATATTAGGTATGACCATGTTTATTCATCTCTCTTTACATACGAGGGATTAGCGTGACCCTTTGTCATTATTTTGCTCAGTCCAACTGTGTCTTTTGGAGATATTCGTATATCAAAACATAGATTGATATGCCATATTTTCACTAGGAACGATTATAGTCTTACAGAACATATGCGATTCAATTTGTGATTTAAAAAATCTGTTGCAAAATTAATTCTCTTGAGCGGACATTGACCGATACATGCTAGTTTGGCTGGGAGAGGTATAGGCCTAAATAAATTGTAAACTAAACAGTATAGAAAGCTTTGATGCAAACTTGAGACATGAGTATATACGTGGGCTATTAGATATATTCCAAAATTCAAGATTCTATTGCGCATACGCATAAAGAACCAGTAAGGAAGGTCTAAAGTCGGGCGGAGCCAACTATATGATACCCTACACTACTGTAGTAAGATTTGATAACATTGAAATATCCAATGTATACTTCAACTAAAAGTTGTTAAAACAATTTACATTTGGTACGCATTTGCCTCTGTAGCTAAATCAGACTAAACATAAAGTATATACGGAAGCTAAAACTGAATCTGAACCGATTTTTTTCAAATAAGGCTATGTTGGTCCATGGACCAAGATACAATATAGCTATATAGAAGCTGTAGCATTGTATACAATGCTACAGCTTCTATAGGGCTAAAGGTCCAAATCGGACGAAATATATATGTGGCTATAGCTAAATCTGAGTTTGTTTCATGGCAGATGTATGTAACACCTAGAAATACTACAGCTAGACCCAGCTTAAAGTATACCGATCGACTCAGAACCACTAGCTGAGTCGATGTAACCATGTCTGTCTGTCGCTGAGTACAGATCGCAATTTCACTCCGATCGTGCAGAGTTAGGATTTTTCGTACCCGGAAAGAAACTTAGTGAATTTGAAGAAAATCGCTTCAGATGTACATATAGGTCCCATATATATGTTTCGTCCGATTTGGCCCTTTTTGATCCATATGATCCATGAGCCAATATTGCTCATGTGCCATATACTCACCCAGGAAAATAATTGGTTGGAATTCGATTGTAACAATAAAACCAGTAAGGAAAGGCTAAAGTCGGGCGGGGCCGACTATATACTACCCTACACCACTCTCGTAATATTGAATAACTCTGATATATAAATTTTGTAATTCATGTATAAATTGTTTACATAAATTTACTTTTGGGACATTTTATACTTAAATAATACCCTGTACCACAGTGTGTTGTAGGGTATAAAAACGATTAGATCTTAAGAGCCAAATCGAATGAAACATATATATGGGAGCTATAGCTAAATCTTTACCGATTTTCTTCAAATTCGGCAATGTTGGTTCATGAATCAAGAAACTCTACCATTCTAAATTTCAAAACGATTGGATGTAAAATATAGCTTCTATAGAACTAAAGGGCCAAATCGGACGATACATATAAATCTTAACCGATTTTCTTCAAATTCGGTAGTGTTGATACATGGATCAAGAAACTCTACCATTCTAAATTTCAAAACGATTGGATGCAACATACAGCTTTTATAGGACTAAAGGGCTAAATCGGACGAAACATATATATGGGAGCTATAGCTAAATCTTAACCGATTTTCTTCAAATTCGGCAGTGTTGGTTCATGGATCAAGAAACTCTACCATTCTAAATTTCAAAATGATTGGATTGAAAATACAGCTTCTACAGGACCAAAGGGCCAAATCGGACGAAACATGTATATGGGAGCTATAGCTAAATCTTAACCGATTTTCTTCAAATTCGGTAGTGTTGCTTCATGTCTCAATAAACTCTACCATTCTAAATTTCAAAACGATTGGATGTAAAATACAGCTTCTATAGAACTAAAGGGCCAAATCGGACGAAACATATATATGGGAGCTATAGCTAAATCTTAACCGATCTTCTTCAAATTCGGCAATGTTGGTTCATGGATCAAGAAAGTCTACCATTCTAAATTTCAAAACGATTGGATGTAAAATACAGCTTCTATAGGACTAAAGGGCCAAATAGGACGAAAGATAAATATGGGAGCTATATCTAAATCTGAACCGATTTCAACCAAATTCAATAGGGATCTTAACAGCCGCGAAATACTCTAAACTGCAAAATTTCAGAAGGATCGGAGTGAAATTGCGACCTGTAGTCGACGAACAACTTTACATGGACAGACGGACGGACGGACGGACATCGTTAAATCGACTCAGCTAGTGATTCTGAGTCGATCGGTATACTTTAAGGTGGGTCTAGCTGTGTTATTTTCAGGTGTTACAAACATCTGCCGTGAAACAAACATATAATACCCTGTACCGCAGTGTGGTGTAGGGTATAAAAATAGTACTAGCAACAAAAAGTATATTGCCTACACCATCTGTCGGTTGTAATTATATATAAATAGTTGAAACAACAATAATAACATGATCAAATGAAAATGCTTGCAACTGAATCGATGGTTGTATCAATCGAATTAAGATTGTTTTTTTCATTGATACTCGGTTAGTTGTGGTAACCAATTTTAAATTTTCATTATAGTACAATATGATCGATTTTTGGTTGTGACAACCAATGTTTTATTCTTGACAACAGAAATTGTATCAATAGACCAAAGATTATTATTGCAACGAATAATTGGTTACTACAACAGAAAAAATATTAATAAATAATCGTTTATTGCTTATCCCAATTATTTCCCAAATGTATTTTGGGAAATACAACCGAAAGATTGGTTGCTGTTCTTTTGCTGATACATGACAAACAAAAATAAAATTACTCGACATAAAAAAATCTTCAACATTATGTTGAAGAATGGTATATGTAATCAAAAATAATCTCGTGTGAATAATAATGTGTGGAATGCAGAATATGTTGTGCAAAATGTTTTACATAAATAAAAGCAACAATCATGAAATTGAAAGCACGAGGTTAAGCGATATTTGCATAAAAGTTTTGTGTTTTTTTTTCGTGTACTAAAATGTGTGTCAAATATTTCCACATCTCATAATAGTGTTGAATTTGTAATATGGGATTTTTAATTTTATTATGAATTGTTTTGTTTTTATGAATTGTTTTGTTTTAAAATAAAAATTAATGAAAACTGGTTTTAATTAATTTTCGGTAGTGTATGACTGACAAATTGTCAGAACAACCAATTTTTTAAAACAGTTGGTTGTGGCAACTACAACAGATAATTTAAGCCATAATTTTCGTAGTTGGCGCAACCAAATATGATTGTTGTCAACATGGAAGCAGAAGTATACCACAGCCAAAATATTGGTTGTCCTGATGGAATCGCATGATAGTAGACAGAAATACAAAATTCGGTTGGCAAATAATTCGGTTGAGGCAACCAAACTGTATTCTGTGTGCTCGTATCTATTTTGTTCGGTTTGGCCCTTCAGCCAAATAGAAGCTGTAGTTTACATCCAATGGTTTTGAAATTTAGCACGGTAGAGTTTCTTGATGTATGGACCAACATTACCGAGTTTTAAAAAAATCGTTTCAGATTAAGATATAGCTTCCTTATATATGTTTTGCTTGACTTGAACCCTTAGCCCTATAGAAGCTGCATTTTACATACAATCGTTTTGAAATTTGGCAGGATATAGTTTCTTGATCCATGGACCCATATATATATAGCTCCCACATATTTATTTAAAATTTAATAAAATTTTCACAACAAGACAAGTAAATATATGTTTGACAGATTTGTCCCTTTAGCCTATATTAGCTGTATTTTTCATCCAATTGTTTTGAAATTAAGCAGGGTAGAGTTTCGTGATCCATGGACCAATATTGCTCAATTTGAAGAAAATTGGTTCAGATTTAGATATAGCTCCCATATATATGCTCAATTTGAAGAAAATCGGTTCAGATTTAGATATAGCTCCCATATATATGCTCAATTTGAAGAAAATCGGTTCAGATTTAGATATAGCTCACATATATATGTTTTGTCCGATTTGGGCCTTTAGTCCTATAGAAGCTGTATTTTACAGCCGATCGTTTTGAAATTTAGAATGGTAGAGTTTCTTGATCCATGAACCAACATTGCCGAATTTAAAGAAAATCGGTTAAGATTTAGCTATAGCTCCCATATATATGTTTCGTCCGATTTTGCTCTTTAGTCCTGTAGAAGCTGTATTTTACATCCAATCATTTGGAAATGTAGAATGGTAGAGTTTCTTGATCCATGAACAAACACTACCGAATTTGAAGAAAATCGGTTAAGATTTAGCTATAGCTCCCATATATATGTTTCGTCCGATTTGGCCATTTAGTCCTATAAAAGCTGTATTTTACATCCAATCGTTTTCAAATTTAGAATGGTAGAGTTTCTTGATCCATGAACGAACATTGCCGAATTTGAAGAAAATCGGTTAAGATTTAGCTATAGCTCCCATATATATGTTTCGTCCGATTTGGCCCTTTAGTCCTATAGAAGCTGTATTTTACATCCGATCGTTTTGAAATTTAGAATGGTAGAGTTTCTGGATCCACGAACCAACATTGCCGAATTTGAAGAAAATCGGTTAAGATTTAGCTATAGCTCCCATATATATGTTTCGTCCGATTTTGAAGCGGTTAAGATTTAGCTATATCTCCCCTATACATGTTTCGTCCGATTTGGCCCTTTAGTCCTGTAGAAGCTGTATTTTATATCCAATCATTTTGAAATTTAGAATGGTAGAGTTTCTTGATCCATGAACCAACACTGCCGAATTTGAAGAAAATCGGTTAAGATTTAGCTATAGCTTGGCCCTTTAGTCCTATAAAAGCTGTATTTTACATCCAATCGTTTTGAAGTTTAGAATGGTAGAGTTTCTTGATCCATGAACCAACACTACCGAATTTGAAGAAAATCGGTTAAGATTTAGCTATAGCTCCCATATATATGTTTCGTCCGATTTGGCCCTTTAGTTCTATAGAAGTTATATTTTACATCCAATCGTTTTGAAATTTAGAGTTTCTTGATTCATGAACCAACATTGCCGAATTTGAAGAAAATCGGTAAAGATTTAGCTATAGCTCCCATATATATGTTTCATCCGATTTGGCTCTTTAGATCCAATCGTTTTTATACCCTACACCACACTGTGGTACAGGGTATTATTTAACCCTACACCACACTGTGGTACAGGGTATTATTTAAGTATAAAATGTCCCAAAAGTAAATTTATGCAAACAATTTATACATGAATTACAAAATTTATATATCAGAGTTATTCAATATTACGAGAGTGGTGTAGGGTATTATAAAGTCGGCACCGCCCGACTTTAGCCTTTCCTTACTGTTTTTTTTTTTGGATTTTAAAAAAATGGACTTAGGGGAGCTATAGCACGAAAAGTTGCAACTGGATAATAAAACTGAATAATTTGTTAACGTTGTTCTTGCGTATATCTCTCCATGATGAAATTGTAAACACAACTGAATACAATGAAAACCAAATGACAGATCATAACATATTACAAGTGGCCGAAACGTCACTTAAAAATCATATCATCCCTATTGGAAAACCCGTTACATGAGCTAAATAGCTGAAATTAGGTACATATACTTCTTATAGGTATGGGGATTTATGGTGGGCAATATCGGTTCATTTTTATATAGCCCCCATATATAGAACCTGTCCCATTTGACTTCTAAACGCCATAGAGACGGTAAATTTCAACCGATCAAGCTGAAAATTGGTAATATAAGAAAAAGTATAGACCAAATGTGTATCCTTCACACGAATAACGGTAGTATAGGGTCATGTTTTGATATAGCAGCCAAACAAAGGTATGTACATCTATATTTACGAAACTATTCACATGCCATTCAAGGTCGAGGGCATTTAAGATTCGACATGGTCGAACACAACACTGCTTTTATTTGTAGCTATCTCTGAAATCTAACTAAAAAGGACATTGTCATATTTGTGGTGATTGTTTAGTTATGCTATAATATCCCCCACTACTGCACCCATAAAACAAATTATATTCCGCTTCAGTAGAGTTATTGGAAAACAAAAATTTGAAATCACATATACATATGTGAGCATTGCATGGCGTAACACAAACAATATTTCCAACTCAATGGAGTTCCAATTAGATCACAATGCATTGCAGCTCAATAAAAAAATAGTTTATATTACGTATAAAATGAAAAAAATATACAAGTATGAAATAAAAGAAAATTTCTGAGAATTGCGAATAAATATTTGTATGCATATATTTACATATTATTTTAAATCCACTCCCCCTTATATATTTTTAGAACTTTTGATGCGTATATGAAACTTTAAAAAGCAAACTGAATTAAAGTAAAGCGCTACATGGTGGATAACCGTTTTATATATGAGGTATTATCTGCAAAACGGATCGAGTATACACCAAATGTTTTTACCCAATTTTTTTTTTGTCTGGTGAATAGGTTATGGCAGTATTAAATACTGTGCAAAATGCCAACAGTGTCCGATTAGCCGAATTCGCGTTACACGTGTGGGGTATGTTATAATGGTGTTCCCATTTAAATGTAATAACTTCTGATCCAGTTAAGAATCGTTGGAGAGGTTATTTCATATGCAACAAAAAATATCTACAAAATCATATTTAAAATATTCTTTTTTATTAGATCAAAGTGTATTTGATCATATTGTATACTGTTAACAAAAACAAGTAAATGCGTTAAGTTCGGCCATGCCGAATCTTATATACCCTCCACCATGGATGGCATGTGAATGGTGTCGGGCTCAAATATAGTAATACTAGCCGACCCGGTCCACTTCGTTACCCCAGATTTCAGATTTCCGATCCCTTCCAATTTTGGAGTAATCATCTAGACTGCCACCAAATCCATTTACACAAAACATGGCTCACGTGGGCGGGGCCACGACCATAGGTTCCAAAAGATTCATATACACAAAATTACAGCACCGTTCGCAATTGGATTTTGATTCAATCTTTTGATTGGTACGGTATCGATATGAAGTTTTGTTTGTTTAATCGACATTCAATTCCCCTCATACTGCTAAAATATCATCATCAAAATGTTCGATATGCCAAAAATCATAGAAATTGTGAACATCGTAGGAGTTGTAACCAAATTGCGCCATTAGTTAAAATTTGTTGTTTTTGATAAAAACAGAGTAAGGAAAGAGAGAAATTCGGGCAGACCGACTATATTATGCCCTAAACCTCGCTAACAATACGAAAAGGGGCATTGTGATAATAAATTGGAATAATTGGTTTCGTTTCAGTTAACAAAGAGCTTAGCTCTACCTCCTCATCAAGGCTTATGTCAACACGGAGAAAAATCAATTTTTTGATATGTTTGAATAGAAAGAAAATACGGGGTGTTTTTTGTAAGCGTGTTGTTTTCAATCTGGCAATTTTTTTTGCCGAATTTGTCTTTTTGACAGCTGTCACTTGATTTTTGCTCAGTTTGGTTTGTCATTTCATTATGAATAGATTTACTCCGGAACAACGTTTGCAAATCGTGCATTTTTATTACGAAAGTAATGGTCCGATTCGCGCGACACATCGCGCGCTGAGTCGCCCAGCAGAGTCGGTAATTCGAGCAACCACTGATCGGTTTCGAAACGCCGTACAGTGCGCACCGAAGGCGCTATTGCTGCTGTTGAGCAGACTATCGAAGAAAACACGAATGAGTCCATCTGCCATCACCCGCAACTATTTGAGCTGTTGTCATCCACTTTATGGAAAATTTTGCCGAAGGATCTTGGTTTGCGGACTTACAAAATCCAACTTGTGCTGGAATTGAAGCAGAACGACCATCAAACGCGTCGCACGTTCGGTGAATGCGCCCAAACCGAGATGGCCACCGATCCCGATTTTCACAAGCAAATCTTGTTCAGCGATGAAGCTTACTTTTGGATGAATGAGTACGTTAATAAACAAAATTGTCGCATTTGGAGTAATGACAATCCACAAGCGATTGTTCAGACGCCGTTACATCCACAAAAGTCGCTGTTTGGTGTGCTCTATGGGCAGAGGCAACCATTGGTTCATATTTCTTCAAAAATGAAGCCGGCCTTAATATTACAGTCAATGGGGAACGATATAGAGCCATGATAAATGACTTTTTCGTGCCTGAATTGGAGGATGTTGATGTGTTGTTTAGCGTTTCTGTATTTAAATATCATTTTAAATGTATTAATTTAAACAATATATTAATTGTTTTTACGTTTGAATAAACTGACACGGCGAGTCGAAACAAAAAATTCGTCTAATACTGCGTTAACTTCCTCTGGAATGTCTCGATGAATATTCAGGGAAGCCAATCCATTTAAACGATTTTCAGTCATGGTTGACCGCAAGTAATTTTCAGCCGACGCAATCGTCACTTCAAAAGAACTGTCAGGCAAAATTGTTGAATAATTTTCAAATAATTATTTACTACTTTCTTCATTTTGTTTTGTCATTTTAGATGGAAAACTACATCGGAAATTTGACAGAATTACTTGGTGTTTCAAAAAGCGATCTTCGAGATGAGTGATGAATAAATGGAATAGAGGTCGAAATCGTATAATATTCTTCAATATTTGTTGCATCAACTTTCCGACGATGACTTTGTCAATTCCTTTTTCGTATTTTCGGGCAGATGGACGGCTTCAGCTAAATCTTGATTTTCACTTTGAAGAACGCGACTTAATGATAATGCTGCTTGGCATTATCACTGAAAGAACTACATGGACCGAAACGTTTTTATAGCCAGCAATAAATGCAATGCAGATGTTGTAGTTTTCTGATCAGACCTGGTGGAATGCATTTATTGCAAAGCCTCGAAAGCGGCTAGTTGTAGGTGGAGATATATTTCAACAGACTCATGTTGTTCTACCCATCGAGTTCGCAATACCACTTTATTTTTTGCTTTTTATCATCACGGAAATTCCTGTTATTGGGAATTTCATCTTGGAGAGCTATTTTCCTTTAAGGATATTAGAAAAAGTGGTACAGGGTGGGCCTAAAGAAACCAAGGGGTGTAAAAGTTTAATAACTTTTTCGTTTATTATTTTTTTTTATTTTTTCTTCCAGATTATATAATATACAAAAGGCAAATTTTTTTACACTAAGTATGAAAAATAATGTCTCTTAAATGACCACCGTTTTCAGCTTCGCACTGATGGGCTCTTTTTAGAGCATTTTCCATAACACCTTTCAAAACTTGTGGCTGTAGCGTTCGAATTTCTGCAACAATGTCTGCCTTGAGTTCAAGGATTGTCTCTGGCTTGTTCACATACACTCGCTCCTTCAAATAACCCCAAAGAAAATAGTCGGGTGCTGTCAAATCTGGCGATCGCGCTGGCCAAATAATTTCCGAATATCTGGAAATTATTCGCTGTCCAAAAATTTGACTTAAAAGTGCCATTGTGTCCCGGGCAGTATGGGCAGTGGCTCCGTCCTGCTGAAACCACATACCAGGTCTGTTTTCAAGAGCAGGACGTAAAAAATTTTCTATCATAAACCGATACCGCTCTCCATTTACGGTTACAGCGCTTCCATCTTCATTCTCGAAGAAGTAAGGCCCAATGACATTTTCAGATGCGATCCCACACCATACTGTACACCTGATGGGGTGCAATTGGCGTTGATGAATGGCTCTTGGATTTTGAGAACCCCAGAACCTAATGTTCTGCTTATTAACAAAGCCATTCAAATGAAAATGAGCTTCATCACTCATAATCAAATTTTTAATAATGTTGAAAGTCTGGGGGTTTTAATGCTTGCACCAATTGGACCTTATATGGGTATAACTGTAAATCTTTTTTTAAAATGCGCCGTAGTGACGTACGAGACATTTCTAGCTGAGCAGAACGCCTTCTGACAGATGTTTCTGGTGCTTCGTTAACACTTTGCTGTACTCGTTCAATATTTTCCGCAGTGCGACTTACACGTGGTCTACCGGTTCGAGGCAAATCTCTTACGCTGCCATGTTGGTGATGACGATCAACTAAGCAACGAATCATTGCTTCAGAGGGCGAAATTCTGACGTTAAAATGTCGACGATTTGCTCTTTGCGTTAAAATAATTGATCTCTGGTTTAAATAATAAAATTCTATTGTTCTGGTTCTCTGTTCAATTGTGAACCTCTCCATTATAAATTCTCCAAGTGTTGTCTATATAATCTGAAAGAAAAAATAAAAAAAAAATAATAAACGAAAAAGTTATTAAACTTTTACACCCCTTGGATTCTTTAGGCCCACCCTGTATAAGGTTTGGATAGTGCCGAGACAATTTCTAACTGAGACTACTTTTCTTACGTACACGGAGGAAAATCGACATTTTTGATATGTTTGAATTGAAAGAAAATATACTTGGAAACAAATTTTTTAAATATTATACATTTTTCAACGAATAAATCATTGTTTTTGTTTTTGTTTTTCGATCTGTTGTGACTTTTCATAGTTTTGTTTTTGACTATTGAGTTCGAGATCGTTGTTTTTGTTTTCTGTTAAACAGAAAAACAAACCTTCTTTGAAAAAGAAGAATAAGAAATGTGTGAAATGTATTAAGGGTGTGAAATGTATCAAGCAACCTCATCGGCACCTTGGTAGCTTCCGAAACGATATCGTCCACGAACCAGTGACCACCCTTAATACATTTCACACATTTCTTATTCTTCTTTTTCAAAGAAGGTTTGTTTTTCTGTTTAACAGAAAACAAAAACAACGATCTCGAACTCAATAGTCATTAACGAATAAATTTTATTTGAAAATCAGAAATGTTGTTTGGGATGCATATATTAATATATTAGAATAAAATATATTTGCGAACTAACTTTCACAAATAAAGTATGTATTAGCACACAAACAACGTTATTGTTTAAGAAGTTTTTGAAATATATTTTATTTAAATAAGGCTTTTAACAGACTTTAAATTTTTGAAATTAAGTTTAAAATTTTCCTAGATTTCGTCTTTCGAATGACGCCATTGTCAGATGCATAAACATAAACTAAACATTCGATACCAGATGTTCTGATGAAATTTAGAATAACTTCAAACGAACCTTTTCCATCGAACTGTTTTGTGGGGACGTAACTCTACAAAACTTCGCAAATTTTATATCGCCCATCGTTTTCATTAAGGTACCGGATATACATTGAAACGTACTCAAGCCCTGAAACATCAGCTAATTCGTCTGCCATGATGGTGAACGTTTTGGAATTATTGATTCTCTCAATAAGTTGTCAATGTATAAAACTGTGAAGCTATGTAAACACGATTGTCTGCTCGGACAACGATATCAAACCTGTTGGAGTGCTGCAAATGTGCGGATAATGAAAGATTGTTAGGCAAAGGTGAATTGTCAGTTAGACGATTCCAAGAGTTGCCTGTAAAATGTTTCTCTGACAATGGCGCCATTGTCACATGCATAAATTTCGCACATCTGACAATCAAAAGTATCGGCAAATTATCTCGCAGTGGCAACGTTGTGTGTTTACACTATTCCCAGATGTCTACCAATATTATTGTCTTACAATAACTTTTCTGCCAACGTTTCAAGAAAAAAATTGTATGTTCACACGGTTGTAAGTTCACAGGGATGAATTTTTCCGAACAATATTGTAAGATCTGACAATCGTGTGTACAAAGCTTGGCAAATACTATTAATTTAATTTTAAACACGATTGCTTATACATATTGCGTACCGTGGTGAATTTGTCAAGTGACTATTCAAATTTAAATCCGTTATCGCCCGATACCTTAGCAAGGCTCTAAAATTGCCAGCATTTTGAATAGCTTCATTTGAATTGATTCTGCCTGTATCACAACTTTCACAAAGCCTTGTCGACCATAAAGAACGACTGTTTGAACTATTGCTACCAAATGCTTTTTATTTGCGTTTACGAACTGCTTTTCATGAATTTGTAATTGTTTATCGATGGACGCTGTGGCTTGCCTATCTACTTAGATCTCATTTAAGCTGTTTCTATGGTATTCGAGTGATGCGTGGCGAAATACTTCAAGCTTTTTTTTCTAATTAGTAAATGGTTTTGTAAATGGAAGTAGTAAATAACACCACCAGTTCACCAATAGTACCGCCACTTTTGCAGGAAGTTCCCAGCAAAGGTGGTGATCAAAATAAAAAGAGCCACAAAACGATTCAAACCTATGAGGGAGCGACAAAAAATAACACCGCCTCCCAAAATTGTCGACTGGAAGATGGTGTAATAGGTACTGAACGAAAGGAGGAGAATGACCCACTACCAAATAAAGAGGGGGTGCCACCAGATAGGATAGACTCCCAAAAGAAACTTTTACTGGAAGGACAATGATTGAGGTCATCCAGATAAACCTCCACCGGAGCGAGACAGCATCCAACGCTCTGATGGACATCATACATAAAGGCAGGGTTCATATTGCTTTGGTCCAGGAACCATGGACAACTAGCAGCAAGGTTACTGGATTAAACCATGTGAACTGTAGTCTTTTCTATGCTAACACAGGTACTCGTCCAAGGACTTGTATTTTGTGCCATAAAAACATATGTTTTCTTTTCTCTCCAGAGTTGTCAACATCGGACGCAACGGTGCTGAGGCAAGGTAATGGAAATATGTACCTGGCGTCAATATATCTGCCATTCGATGCGCCGACATTTCCACCTACGTCGGAATTACAACGTCTGGTGAGGAAATCCAAACACACAAGTAATGTGTTATTAGCTGGGTGTGACGCCAACTCCCATCATATCGCTTGGGGTAGTACTAACACCAATAAAAGGGGACACGCCTTATAGAATTTTTGAATACAAATGACCTCATAACTCTTAACCTAGGAAACACTGCAACCTTTGTTAACAAAATTAGGGAAGAAGTATTAGATATAACGATATGTTCAGAAAATCTTATTGATGAGATCCATGAGTGGAGGGTTTCGGATGAACACTCCTATTCGGACCACCGTTATATAAGGTTTAAAATTGCACGGCCACCGCCAAACCCAATAAGTTTCCGTAATAAGGCTAAGACCGACTGGACTAATTTCGGAAATCTACTTAGAAATCGATTAGGGCCGCCTACACGCGATTATATATGTGCAGAGGACATTGATATCAATGTGAAGATGATTACCGAGGCTCTTGTAAAATCATTCGAAGACAGTTGCCCACTTCGAGAAAGGAAATCTGCCTATGAGAAACCCTGGATGACAGCACAAATTCGCTCGATTGGCAAGGACGTCCGCAGACTTTACAACAGAGCTCGACGTAAAAAACAATCAGTATATTGGGACGACTACCACAGAAGACTTAAAGAATACAATAAAATCATTAGATCGGCGACACGTAACTCCTGGAGGCTTTTCTGTGAGCAGGTAGACAGCGTTAACAGCATGTCTAAAATGAAAAAGTCCTCTCAAAAACTCATGTCCAAACCGATACTCTGGTGGATTTCACGGGTAAAAATAAGGAAACTAAAAACTCATTTTCCGACTGGTAATGCTGGACCAACAGAGAAACAGTTAAAATGTATTGCATCAAGCACCTATTACGGATATAACAGATGGTTTAACCATACAGAAGCGATAAAAAGTGTATCTCCCTTTAAGGCTGCGGGACCGGATGGAATATTTCCAGCACTTCTGCAGAATGAGGTGGATCTGGTATCAACTCATCTGGCTGGAGTGTTCACTGCATGACTAACCTATTCTTATACCCCAAAAACTGGCAGGAATCAAGGGTGGTCTTCATACCAAAGCCGGGCAAGGCTAGTTATACGACCCCAAAGGCTTATCGACCCATTAGCCTAACTTCTTTCCTGTTAAAAACAATGGAGCGAATAATTGATGACATGGTCAAAAGTAAAATAGCGGATGACAGGCTAAAATTCAAACAACACGCCTATGTCAAAGGAATGTCAGTGGAAACAGCTCTGCATGAGGTAGTGCACCACATAGAACAGTCCTTCAGTAAAGAAATGTATACACTTGCTGTTTGCATAGATATTGAGGGCGCATTTAACAATGTACAGACCGATACACTTATCCAGTCCTCAGACGAGTTTCAGGTTGACCGGGCGCTGAAAAACATGGATCAACAATATGCTAAGGAATAGGTGGAAAATTTATGGGTCATATGACGTAAAATTTAGGGACAAGGTAAATCGTGGTATTCCTCAGGGGGCATTTTATCGCCTCTTCTATGGGTTACGACGATACACAGTCTCCTAAAAGCCCTCACCAATGAAGGAATTAAACCAGTCTGTTATGCAGACGACGTTATAGTACTTCTAAGGGGCTTTCATCCAAATCTATTATGCAGAAGAGTTGAGGAGGCACTTAACTTAGCATATAACTGGGCACAAGAAGGGGATTAAATGTTAGCCCAGACAAAACAGAAATATGTCTATTTGAAAGGAAAACGAAGATCCCACGCTTTACCCAAACAAACAGAAATATGTCTATTTACAAGGAAAGCGAAGATTTCACGTTTTACCCGCCCTCGATTCCTGAATAAGACAATTGCTATAACTAACCAGTAAGGAAAGGCTAAAGTCGGGCGGGGCCGACTATATAATACCCTACACCACTCTCGTAAGATTGAATAACTCTGAAATATAAATTTTGTAGTTCATGTATAAACTGTTTATTCTAAATTTCGAAACGATTGGATGTAAAATACAGCCTCTATAGAACTAAAGGGCCAAATCGGACGAAACATATATATGGGAGCTATAGCTAAATCTTAACCGATTTTCTTCAAATTCGGTAGTGTTGGTTCATGGATCAAGAAACTCTACCATTCTAAATTTCAAAATGATTGGATGTAAAATACAGCTTCTTCAGGACTAAAGAGCAAAATCGGACGAAACATATATATGGGAGCTATAGCTAAATCTTAACCGATTTTCTTCAAATTCGGTAGTGTTGGTTCATGGATCAAGAAACTCTACCATTCTAAATTTCAAAATAATTGGATGTAAAATACAGCTTCTTCAGGACTAAAGAGGAAAATCGGACGAAACATATATATGGGAGCTATAGCTAAATCTTAACCGATTTTCTTCAAATTCGGCAATGTTTGTTCATGGATCAAGAAACTCTACCATTCTAAATTTCAAAACTATTGGATGTAAAATACAGCTTTTATAGGACTAAAGGGCCAAATCGGACGCAACATATATATGGGAGCTATAGTTAGCCTTAACCGATTTTCTTCAAATTCGGTAGTGTTGGTTCATGGATCATGAAACTCTACCATTCTAAATTTCAAAATGATTGGATGTAAAATACAGCTTCTACAGGACTAAAAAGCTAAATCGGACGAAACATATATATGGGAGCTATATCTAAATCTGAACCGATTTCAACCAAATTCAATAGGGATCTTAACAGCTGCGAAATACTCTAAACTGCAGAGCGATCGGAGTGAAATTGCGACCTGTAGTCGACGAACAACTTTACATGGACAGACGGACGGACGGACAGACATGCTTAAATCGACTCAACTAGTGATTCTGAGTCGATCGGCCGTGAAACAAACTTATAATACCCTGTACCACAGTGTGGTGTAGGGTATAAAAAGGTAAAATACTTGGGAGTAATCTTAGATCAGAAACTGTACTGGAAAGATCATCTTGAAGAAAGAGTTAAAAAGGCCCACAGATGTTGGTCGTTGTGCAGAAGAGCTATGGGTTCAAAATGGGGACTACGTCCAAATATGACTCACTGGCTTTACATGAGCGTGATTAGACCAATAATCACCTAGGCCTGTGTAGTGTGGTGGACATCAAGGGACAAGAAGTGCAACGTAATACCTTTGCAAAAAATTCAACGTATGTGCTGTCAAGGCATAAGCGGGGCATTTAGAATTGCGCCAACAAAAGCATTGGAGACTATACTGCACATCCAACCAATAGACATCCGTATAAAGTATGAGGCAGCCCTCAGAGCAAGACGTCTACAAGTGATGGGCGAATGGATAAATCGAGACCACAAGTCGTACCATCAGAAGATTTTAGAATCTCTAGTTGGTCACATTCAAACGCCAGAAATTTCCGACCGCATTCCTGAAGTGCGGCTTACAGCTACCTGCGATTCGTTTGTGCCAGACAGACGCTCCTGGGAAAATGGAACTTTGGCCCATGTGCCAGTGGGAACCAGCCGCTACACGGATTTTAGGTTTAAGTTAGGGTGGCAGCCGTTTTCTTTTTTATTTCTTCAGCTCACATAGACCAGTTTAGGTCCCTAGTGGTACCACGGGCTAAAATGCCTTCATCGAAACCAACTTGTTTGATATACAAATTTATCGATAGCACGAATATTGGTACTGGAAAGATCTGGTAGGCTGCCTAGATAGGCCGACCCCAGTAGGTCCAGTCGTCGTTTACTCAAAGCGGGACAGTCGCATAGCAAGTGCTCCATGCTCTCCACTTCTTCCTCATCTCCACAGCTTCTGCAGAAGTCATTGGAGTTAATACCCAATCTTCTGGCGTGTTCGCCGATCAGGCAGTGTCCCGTCAGAACTGATACTAACGTAGATAATATTTTCCTTTCCAGTGCGAGGAGATATTTTGACCTTCTCAGGTCATACCTTGGCCAGATTTGTCTAGCTACCCAACAGGTGCCGATTTGTCGTTGGACTGCCTGGTTGCCTCTTGCCTTATCCAAAGCTTGCACGTGGATAGTGGCGCACCAATATATGCAAATTCTTCGAGAATTTGTCCCTTTCCTAGCAAGTTCATCGGCTTTGTAGTTCCCCGGGATATCACTATGCCCAGGCACCCATATGAGGTGTATATTAAACTGCTCAGCCATCTCGTTAAGAGATCTGCTGCAGTCGTGGGCTATTTGTGAATTTAGGGATGTGGCCTCCAGAGAATTGATGGCAGCCTGGCTGTCCGAGTAAATGACAACGCCAGTGTTGGTTACTATGTTGCGACTCAGCCACTTGGCGACTTCCCATATTGCCATTATTTCGGCTTGATAGACACTGCAGGTATCTGGTAGTCTGTGAGCTATATCCAAATTAAGTTCTTCACAGTGTACTCCGAAGCCAACCCTTTCATCAAGCTTCGAACCATCCGTATAGAAGTGGAGATGGTTTATATTTCCGGGTATTCTGCCATCCCATTCATCCCTGGCTGGTATTATAGTGATTTAGTTCTTCTCAAAGGTGCGCACCGTTGATATGTAGTCCACTCGGTCGGTTACCATAGCACTACACTTTGATATCCTCATGTGACCGTAGTTCTTGTACCTCCACATTGATAGGCAGTTTAATCTTAGTGCCGCTTTGTTTGCAACTTCTCTCGCCACAGCATTAATCGGCAGTATATGGAGAAGGGCTTGTAGAGACTCAGTCGATGTAGTCCTTAACGCTCCGCTTATGCACAGGCAGGCAGTTCTCTGAAACCGTGATTGCAGGTTTGTGATGGTTAGTTTGTCAGTTGCCGTCCACCATACCACAATGCCGTATAACAGTATTGGACGAACCACTGCTATATATCCAATGGAAAATTTTAGGAGAGAGGCCCCACCGCGACCCTACAGCCTTCCTGCAGGAATATAGGGCGATGTTGGCCTTCTTTACACGTTCCAGTACGTTTAGTCTGAATGACAGTTTCCTATCCAAAATTATTCCTAAAAATTTTACACTTTCAGAAAAGACTAGATCTGTTCCATTTATACGAGGAGGAGGGTCCACATGAGGGACATTATTCATCCTAGTAAAGAGAACCAATTCTGTCTTGTTTGGGTTAACACCCAAACCGCTGCTTCTGGCCCATCTAGCCAACTTGTTCAGAGCCACCTGTAGAATATCTCGGAGGATGTTTTCGAAGTTGCCACTCACTGCGATTGCCAGGTCGTCCGCATATGCCACGACCTTGCAGCCACAACGTTCTAGATCTAGCAGGATTTCATTCACCGCTAGGTTCCAAATTAGTGGAGACAGTACTCCTCCTTGTGGTGTCCCTCCGTTTACAAACCTTGTTAGAGTTGTGGACCCTAGACATGCTGTTATACGTCTTCTGTTGAGTAGTCTTTCAATTAGTCTAATCAAGCTAGAGTTCACCTTTAGATGTGACAATGCCGCGATTACTTCATCTGGGTGTATGTTGTTAAAAGCCCCTTCTATGTCAAGAAATGCCACCATGGTGAATTCTTTGAAATGTAGGGACGATTCGATAGTGCTCACAAGTTGGTGCAGGGCTGATTCTGTAGACTTCCCCTTATTGTAAGCATGTTGGTTCCCCGACAGGAGTTTTGTATCCAGGTTTTGCCCAATGAAATAATCTAAAAGTCTTTCCAGACCTTTCAATAGGAAGGAGGATAGTCTAATTGGTCTGAAGTCTTTTGGCCTAGTGTGTGATATCTTTCCCACTTTGGGTATGAATACCACTTTGGTATCCCTCCATCCATCGATTCGGGATGTATGAAAGCCTAATACAGCCTACATCAATTTTCTGCAGCCTGGGGATAATGTACTTTAACATTTTCTGCATTTCTGCGGGGTGATGCCGTCTGGTCCAGGTGAATTGAAGGGCTCAAAGCTGTTTATAGCCCAGCTTATTCTAGATCTCTCAGTCAACAAGCTAGCGATGCTCGCAGTCCACTCGCACTCTTGTTGGTCCTGTTGATCCTCGGGCTCTGTTGATGAGTTCCCCGGGAAATGTGTGTCGAGCAGTACACATAGGGATTGCTCGCTATTTTTTGTCCAGTTGTTTGCCTCATCCTGCAAATACCCCACTGTACAAGGAGACGCGGATAGTACCTTCCTCAGCCGTGCGGCGTCGGAGACCTTTTCCACTTCGCCACAGAAGGAATACCAAGAGCGTCTTTGCGCCTTCCTAAGCTCCTTCTTATAGATCTTGAGTTGCCCTTTATATGCATCCCAATCATTAAAGGCTCCTGTAGATTTCGCCTTGTTGAATAGCTTGTTGCAGGTCTTTTTCCTTGCCGTTAGCTCAGAAGTCTACCAGTGGGGTTTAGTTTTACCCTTGTACCTTGTTTTTGGACAGGTTCTTCAAGGGAACTATTGAATGATGTGGTGATATGCTCGACCAGATTATCCAGACCGGCTTTGTCATTCGGTTCATAAAGAAGTTTAGAGTTGAGGACTTTCTTGAAATTCTTCTCATACAGGTGCCACTTTGTCTTCCTTACATTTCTGTGGACGGCAGGTTTAGGCGCTTTTTCCGCGAGTTTGAACTCAATATAATGGTGACCTGAGAATGAGTGGTCGTCCAGTACATTCCACCCAATAATTTTGTCTGACAGCCGGTCAGTAGCAAACGTTACGTCGAGTACTTCTTGTCTGTCTTTAATTGTAAAGGTCGGTTTATGTTACAAATACTAAGGTTGGTAGTTAGAATAAAGTCAAGAAGCGAATCACCCCTATTGTGATTCGCTTCTTGACAGTTGGCCACAAGCAGTTTAAAGTTTGGTGTCTTGATACCGCACACCCGTCCTCCTACTACATAGGGCTCATGGATCAGGACGATGTCTACTGCACCTGTGGACAGGCGCAGCAATAGAGCCGCTGAGACTGCTTTAGCGTGATGGAGGTTAATCTGTAGAATTCTTACCATCATTGGTAGTCGACAGATTGACATCCACCCCGACAAGGGTGTTATCGAACTCTTCGTCCGTATCATCGGGGAGCATGTCCCCGCCAGATGCGTCAAAGAGTCCGGAGACTTCCCTCAGCCCCTCAGTATCCGAAGTGGTGTTTTCATCCTCAGAGAATGACGTTACAGGTCTTCTGTTAGAGTTAGAGTCACCAGAAATAATGGTCGTGTGGACCTCCGCACTTCCAGAAAGCCTTGTATCAACCACGGTCGACGACTCGCCTTCCGCAGTGGGAGCTATATCCTGCTTGTATACCTTCAAGACTATGGTCTCGAAACCATATTGCAGGGTTACACTTGCACTTTGTATACGGGAGGTGGATTCAGCGTTAAGGATCAAATTGACCTAACGCTTTTTACCATCCGACTCACCCACCTTGCTAATTCTCCAATTATGGGTCGGCAGACCAGGATTGAATCTTTTATTTTCTCTAATATGTCAGATTGGAGGGCTCTTCTGTATCACCTGGGTGATGGCTCTAGGGTGACTAGGGATGTTGTTTTTTTCGACAACATCCATCTGGGCACCCGGCCACACCTCACCCGCTCGACTCAGAGCAGCCTTATATAGATCTACTGATCTGGCATCACCGAAATATAAGAGCTTTACCCTGATGCCGTCCTGCATCGTTGCAGACTGGTGGTGTGCCCGGCATTTCTCTTCGGACATCGAGATACATGATCACTGCAAAATTTGAAATCGGTTCATATTTAGATATAGTCGCCATATGTATGTTCCCTGGATTTGACATGTAAGCGCTGTAGAAACTGTATTTTATATCCGATCAGCACGAAATTTGGCAGAAAGAGGATTCTTATTACATGAGTTAACACTGCCAAATTTGAGGGAAATCGGTTTAGATTTACATTTAGCCCCCATATATATGTTACCCCGGATTTGACATTTAAGTGCCGTAGAGACTGTATTTTATATCCGATCAGTACGAAATTCGTCAGAAAGAGGTTTCTTATTACGTGGATGGACAATCAGATTTAGATATAGCAACATATGTATGTTCCTACCTATTTATCAATTATTCTAAATTATTATCGCAATGATCCATATCGCATTGTTAGGGAGGTGTAAGGTATTATATAGTCGGGCCCGCCCGACTTTGTGCCTTTCCTTACTGGTTAGTCTTTGATTTACTTTTTGGAACAAGAAACACATTTAACCATTAAAACTTGTAGCAAAAATATTTAATTCCAAATCATTTTGGGGTGGCGGTTTGATTCCATGTCATCATTTGTTGTCAATCCATCAATAAATATATCATTTTCCATTATTATACCACTTCGATTGTAAAAGAAATTTTATGAACATTTAAATTTCTGAAAATATAAAAAAATTAACGTCGTACTACTGAAAAACATCAAACTTGTATTCAATTTAAGGTGTTGATGGATTTTCTGAATACTTAAATGTAATTAAATATTTATTTCGTAAGTAATAATTCCAAATAATAAATATTACGACGGAAACAATGATTCGTTTAGAACAGCATCTTCCCAAACATATAATATTTGTATGTGCAAATATAATATATTTCGCGTGTACCCTACACACTTGTATATTTCAAGCAGAATATGTTTGGGACAATATACTACAAGAACGATTTTTTCAGCGTGAAGGAGGCGTTGAAGATCTGAGCCTTCAAATGTGCAGTATTCTTTTATTGACCATGAATCGGAAGTAACAAATATACTTATATATGGGGCTATATGTGGGGGCTTGTCTGATCTGGATGAAATTTGGCACATATACCTTCCTTGAACCCTCTTGAAATTGATGAAAATTTTGGCACTTTTAGCCATAGAGAAGCCGCATTTTACATACAACTGTTTTGAAATTTAGCATGGTAGAGTTACTTGATCTATGGACCAACACTACTGAATGTGGAAAAAATCGGTTCAGATTTAGATATAGATCCCATATATATCCATACCTCGCTAAACTACATACAATAGTTTAGAATGGTAGAGTTTCTTGATCCATGGGCCAATATTGGTCAATTTGAAGAAATTCAGTTCAGATTAAATATACCTCCCATATATAAGTTTCGTTCGAATTCGTCAGACAAATTTTGCAATGAAAATTAAATTATTTTACTACTTTGATGTTTGTCTATGCGGGGTTGATCTGTTATTGATGCTATTTTATGGTTTTCTCACTGTGGAGTTGAGCTGTAGATCAAAGAGTTCCTTCAAAGATAAGGAAGGTATTTTGAATAGACAAGTGAAAAAGAAAAAAAACCTTGAAATTCAACATCACCCAATACATGTCGCGTTTCGTTGGGGGCTAGTCATCTCTTCGGATGCAGTAATGATGCCTTTGGCCAGCGGTCCACTTGTCATTACATCTACTTATGCGGAAGTTATTGCAAATTTACATAAATAAAATACTTTCAAGTAAGAGCAATCTCAAGTCAATCGCCTGCCGCCGCACTGTGGTTCAGAATTGAATTTTACTGGCCAAAAGTAAATTTTTTTGTCATCGCCGATTTCTAAAATTTTAATGTCATTCAATAGCAAACCTATTGAGACTAGGGAAGCCAAAAAATTAGATCAAAATATTTATTATTATGGGCGTGGTGTGCTGCTGAAAGCAAATATTTTAAGTAATTTTAAAAAAACGTAATGTTTGTATATATTTGTAGAAGGAAATTGTAATTTTTCGAAAACTATTATCGATAGAGGGTTAATTTACGTAGGTAGGATAGTTCTCTTTGAGCAATTGCCAAAAGTATTACTGTACTCTTTACACGCGGTCTGTTTTGTCAAACTGGAATTTTAGTAGAATGAAACTTTTTAGCATCAAGAGACTTCAAGAAGATTTTGGTACCAGAAGAAAGGTGAAAGTGTCCTCTTTAAGCCTACATATACTTTTGTACCTGCCTGCAGAACACTTTTTTTAATTTTAATGAAATTATCTCCAGCATTCGAAATCAATGAAAAGTAGAACACAGATGAAGATGCAAGAGGGCTGCTAGAGGACAGAAATAATACGGAACAAAATATGGAATATTTGCAGGCACTTGTTCAACCGAACGAATAAAAATAATAATTTACTGTTTTTGTTACGTATATAAGTAAAAAATAAATGCTTTCCCTTAATGTTGTTCAAATACAAAATATAAAAAAAATTTGCTATGCAAGGTGTTTTTTTAAACATCGAGGAAATTTTTTTGTCGAAAATTTTTTTTTTTAGTTTTACAAAATTTATTATTAAAATGGCTTATTTATCAACGTATGACATTCTTTTAATAAATAAAGAAGATGAAAACAAAACAAAACCCCACATTTCCATGCTAAATATTAAAAAATTCAAAAGTTCAACTTTGGCCTTGAATTCCTCAATGAGATGGAATTCACAATTTCCGCGTCGTGAATGAAATGGTATCTCTTTATATATTGAAAGCAACAATGCGGTAAGTATTCATTAACGATGCCCTGGCTCGTGGCGACGTTCTATTTTGATGTTTCCCTACGCCGGGTTGATCTGTTATTGACGTTAGTTAATGGTTTTCTCACTGTGGACTTGAGCTGCAGATCAAAGATCAACCAATGGTTGACGCGTTTCTTTTACTTTCATTGTAGCTTGAGATTGGAGAAAATGTGGCATACTTTTGAAGTTTGTGTTAAAAATGGTTTAAATTGGAGAAGCTTGGCAACAATACAAGTGAATATTTTTGACCCGTTCTGTCTTCGAGAATATTATACTAGAAAGTTTCCTTTAAGATGAATATAAATATGTTAGACTTCTTCTATAACTACAAAATAAGACATAAACTTTTTCCCAAAAGGCCATAACTCTTGTCTTATTGGGTATATCGAATGGACTTTTTTTATCATATAGCAAGTTGGTTGCCACTTCAGTAAACTTGACGAACAAAATCGGTGCAAATTCTGAACAAATTCACAAATCGGTTTGGGGAAAAAATGAACCATTGAATTTTCAAATGCAGATATCTCGGTAACTATATGAGCTAACTCTTAGATATAAAAATTCTTTTGTATACCTCTGTTAGCAAAATGCATCCAAAAAAAGATTTTTAGAATTTTGTTTGACCGAGATGGCCAATTTTGAGGCCCTGTATGCCATAGGGGCCCAAACTTTAAACATATCTTGTCTAATACCCACTGTGCGCCGTAGTCGATGATGGCCTGACCAATGCCGTACTTAAAGACCGATGTCGCCGCAAGCTCAAAATCTACATCAAACAGTGTTTTTTTTTTGTTGTGCATTGGACGTTCATGGATCTCATGTGGATTGGTTTTGTCCGAAATTCGACAGTCTTGTTTATTCACGTACCCATCATAGAAGAAATGAGCCTTATCTCTGAAGATGTTTTTTCGCGTGGAACGTTGCTTGAACAGAATACACACTTTGATATAACAATTTTATCACGTGCACGTGCTGCTGAAAGGATTCACATATCTCGAAAAAAGTAAAAAAAAACTCAGTTAAATCGCCAATAATATGCTCAATATAACATTTACAACATGTTTTACCGACCTAATGCAATTTCCCATGAAAATGTTATTGATAACTTGCCAAATATTTCCTTAATTCACTTTGCTCAATGTTGTTTAAATACATGCGGGATTTTATTTAGATTATATGAATTTATTTATTGTGCTGTATTCTGTGGTATTGACTAATGATATTGTGAATTACCATCATATTTACATAAAAATAAACATATGGCTGTGGATTGTGTTTACAATTGCAGAATCATAAATTTGATAAGTGTACAATATGGGTGATCTGTGTAAAATGCTGTGAAACAGCCCAATAGTTCAAGCAGTTTCAAAAATGATACATTAACAAGTAAAAGCGTTAAGTTCGACCTGGCCCAATCTTATATACCCTCCACCATGGATAGCATGTGAATGGTTTCGGGCACAAATAAAGTCATATTACAAAATTTCAGCCCGATTTGTTGAAATTTGTGGTTTGTGTTGCGTTAAGAAATATAATTTAGAGGGACGCTTGTATGGGGGCTATATCAAAACATGGACCTATGGCTACCGTTGTTCGTGTGAGGTTGCGGGTATAAAATAACACCAGTTACCTATTTTCAGCCCGATCAGTTGACATTTGTGGTCTCTATGGCGTTAAGAAGTCAGATGCTATACGTGGGGGCTATATCAAAATGTGGGCCGATATAGCCCATTATCAATCCCAAGTTACCTGCAGGTATAGGAAGTATCTATAGAAAATTTCAGCCACCTAGCTCAAGTATCATAGATTGTAGCGTGATTACAACAGACGGGCGGATGGACGGACGGACAGACAGACAAGGCTAAATCGTCTTAGAATTTTAAGACGGTTAAAAATATATGTACTTTATGAGGTATCAGATCCATATTTAGAGGTGTTACAAACGGAGTGAAAAAATGAATATACCCCCCATCCTATGGTGGAGGGTATAAAAAGCATTGATGTTTAATTATATGCTATACTAGCATTTTAATACCCGACTTTGCCCGGGTTATCTTTTAACACTGTGATCCAAATTTTGTTAGCTTGATGATTTTCTAATAAAAACTCTGGAGAAAAAAAGCAAACCTGTGAACGTACAACCGCGTGAAAATACATTTTTTTTCTTGCAGCGTTGGCAGAAAAGTCATTGTAAGACAAAAGTATTGGTAGACATCTGGCAATCAGGTAAACACCAGATGATCTTTATGCATGTGACAATGGCGCCATTGTCAGAGAAACATTTTATTTGCTACTCCTGCAATCGTCTGAACTGACAATTCACCCTTGCCTATCATTGTCCGTACATTAGCAGCACTTAACAGGACTGATAACGTTGTCTGATCTATCGTCTGTACACAGCTTAACTGATGTTTTTGGTTCTCAAATACTTTTGTCTCAAATACAGGCCGAAATGTATTTAAAAGTTGACTGGTACGCCAGTCAGTCACGGCCGTAGTCAGTTTTGGAGCTATTGAGACTTTAGTATTATTTTTGTTACTGAATCAATTCCAGTTACACTCATAACTATACGTGTGCAAACTTTCTGCGTAATACCTCTCAGAAGTCAAGAGGTCGCAAAACGCGTCTCGGAAAATCAAATGGTTTATTATACCATTGCATATTTTAACCAGTAAGGAAAGGCTAAAGTCGGGCGGTGCCGACTATATAATACCCTACACCACTCTCGTAATATTGAATAACTCTGATATATAAATTGTTTACATAAATTTACTTTTGGGACATTTTATACTTAAATAATACCCTGTACCACAGTGTGGTGTAGGGTATAAAAACGATTGGATCTAAAGAGCCAAATCGGATGAAACATATATATGGGAGCTATAGCTAAATTTTTAGCGATTTTCTTCAAATTCGGCAATGTTGGTTCATGAATCAAGAAACTCTACCATTCTAAATTTCAAAACGATTGGATGTAAAATATAGCTTCTATAGGACTAAAGGGCCAAATCGGACGAAACATATATATGGGAGCTATAGCTAAATCTTAACCGATTTTCTTAAAATTCGGTAGTGTTGGTTCATGGATCAAGAAACTCAACCATTCAAAATTTCAAAACGATTGGATGTAAAATACAGCTTTTATAGGACTAAAGGGCTAAATCGGACGAAACATATGTATGGGAGCTATAGCTAAATCTTAACCGATTTTCTTCAAATTGGGTAGTGTTGGTTCATGGAACAATAAACTCTACCATTCTAAATTTCAAAACGATTGGATGTAAAATACAGCTTCTATAGAACTAAAGGGCCAAATCGGACGAAACATATATATGGGAGCTATAGCTAAATATTAACCGATTTTCTTCAAATTCGGTAGTGTTGGTTCATGGATCAAGAAACTCTACCATTCTAAATTTCAAAATTATTGGATGTAAAATACAGCTTCTACAGGACTAAAGGGCCAAATCGGACGAAACATGTATATGGGAGCTATAGCTAAATCTTAACCGATTTTCTTCAAATTGGGTAGTGTTGGTTCATGGAACAATAAACTCTACCATTCTAAATTTCAAAACGATTGGATGTAAAATACAGCTTCTATAGAACTAAAGGGCCAAATCGGACGAAACATATATATGGGGGCTATAGCTAAACCTTAACCGATTTTCTTCAAATTCGGCAATGTTGGTTCATGGATCAAGAAACTCTACCATTCAAAATTTCAAAACGATTGGATGTAAAATACAGCTTCTTCAGGACTAAAGAGCAAAATCGGACGAAACATATATATGGGAGCTATAGCTAAATCTTAACCGATTTTCTTCAAATTCGGCAATGTTGGTTCATGGATCAAGAAACTCTACCATTCTAAATTTCAAAACGATTGGATGTAAAATACAGCTTTTATAGGACTAAATGGCCAAATCGGACGAAACATATATATGGGAGCTATAGCTAAATCTTAACCGATTTTCTTCAAATTCGGCAATGTTGGTTCATGGATCAAGAAACTCTACCATTCTAAATTTCAAAACGATCGGATGTAAAATACAGCTTCTATAGGACTAAAGGGCCAAATCGGACGAAAGATATATATGGGAGCTATATCTAAATCTGAACCGATTTCAACCAAATTCAATAGCGATCTTAACAGCCTCGAAATACTCTAAACTGCAAAATTTCAAAACGATCGAAGTGAAATTGCGACCTGTAGTCGACGAACAACTTTACATGGACAGACGGACGGACGGACGGACGGACGGACATCGTTAAATCGACTCAGCTAGTGATTCTGAGTCGATCGGTATACTTTAAGGTGGGTCTAGCTGTGTTATTTTCAGGTGTTACCAACATCTGCCGTGAAACAAACTTATAATACCCTGTACCATAGTGTGGTACACCACACTGATATCTATGTAGGTTCCATGTTTGATATCTATGTAGGTTCCATGTTTCGATTTAATAGTTTTAGTTGTTATAGTATGTTATAGTTCGCATCTCCTTGAAGATCAGTATATGCACATTAATTAATAGCGCCTAAGTGACTTTTGAAAAATGTTGTGGTCTCTACTAAACTGACCTCAGTTCAAATCGTGTGAATGTGAATAGCATATGTAAGTACATTTTCAGATTATTACTTTTACATGGTGCCAGTGGTCAAGAGATTCAAAGGTCACCAAACATCTGGCTGAGAACAAATGCTTAATATATTATGTATGTCCCAAATTTCGATATAACGTGTTTAGTCATGATAATGTAAGTAGAAATCATATCACATAATTCAAAATCTGATCACGTGCATAAATATTGACCACAACCCAAAATTACCCAGCAAAAAATAAAAGAAGTACTTCCAAAGGAATAACATTATAAGTACTTCCAAATCATAAGTATTAACATTTTTTCGGCATTTAATGAAGTTCTTAATAACTAACCAAAATGTAATTTCGGAATATATGTAAATTAATAACCCTAGAATGCATAATTTCAAAACGATTGGATGTAAAATAAAGCTTCTGAAGTGATAAAAGTCCAGATCGGTAGGAACATATATATGAGGGCTATGAAATATATGTAAAATACTGCTTCTATAGTTCTAGAGGGAAGAAATATATATGTATTTATATGGCGGCTATATCAGAATTAGTGAATGGTTCTGGAAGCTAGTCGACTTTTTCATCAACCAAATTTCGTTTCAATCGACTAGGTCGATTAATCGGACCTAAAAGTCGACTTTTTCATAGTCGATTAAAATAACATAAAGTCATTTCAAAGTATGCTGATTTTCTTCTAGTGACCGTTTATTCTCGGATTAAAAAATCCTTTGTGCAAAATATAGTACATTTGACTAAAATATGGTTTGTATGGAGCTTAGATGCCAAATCGGAAGGAACACATCCATGCGACTATATGGGGCTAAATGTAAATTTGAACCGATATTGTTCACACAGATACTCTTTACCAAATTTCATGGATATCGAAAGGAAATTACATCTTCTATAGAGGTTATAAGCTAAATCGAAGGCACATTCCATTCATATATATTAAGATAACTGGTTCTAAACTGATATTCAAAAGAAAGAAAATAAGTTACAGAAACAGGACCTATATCAAAATACGGATTGTCTTTCAATTTCAATACGAATTGTCTTGTCCCAAAATAAAGATATGTGCAAAATTTCTTTGAGATCGGACTATATTTGTGACCTGCACATTGATTACAAGAATGCATGCACAGACAGAAAGTGATTCTAAGTCGATTGGTATAATTAACGATTGTTCTATATATCTCTTCTCATTTTGGGTGTTAGAAAGAAATGCATAACATTATAATAAATTGTACAACAGTGTGGTGTAGGTTATATTTAAATAATTTTAAAAGAAATTATGGTAATTAAATATACCATACTTACTGTACCACACTGTGGTACTTTACTACTATCTGAACCGGGAAAATATATAGCGCCGCACAAATGTGCTATGTATTACAGTGTAAAATAAAAATACTTTTTTATTAGTGAGAATGTTGATCATTTGCGAAAATGTCATTCGGTCACACTTTTCAAGAGCCAGCTACAATCATCAAATGTCCTAAACATACTTACATATATATGATCCTTTATCTCTTTGGCCAATAGTATATTATTTATACGTTCCCTTCCCATGTCAACATTTGTATTCCTTTAAAATAAGAGATCTCTGGACCCAAAGATGTTAATAAGAACGACATACATTCATGAAATATATACAACACCAAAAAAGCAAATCTTACAGTGCTTTAAAAGGCGTTGTGCAAAAGTGGTGACAAAGAAGTACTTCCCCGGCGCGACAACCCCTTGTTAAATTCATTGGTGAAAATCCAAATTAGAACAACTTCCGGATCATAAGTTGGGGATTTTTATTGCTTCTTTGGATGCTCTTTTTTTGCTGGGTAGCTAAATTTTTGTTAAATACATAACCACTGTAATTGGAGAGGGTTATATTTCGAAAAGACTTTTAACAATTTTTTGGTCGCGGTTTTTGTGTCCATATTGTCCTCAGGCCTGACGGTGCATTTCCTTGAGGATCGGAATATGAGTATTTAAATAACTCTTTAGGGGATTTTTAAAGTATTGGAAGAATAAAAAACTCTAAAAGAATTTTGAAATGCACTGAAAGAATGAAATTTGCATTGGTCACTGCTAAACTGGCCCCAAAAAATAAGCCAAACCCAACTATATGGATAGTCTGTAGGTTATACAATACTCGAGTGTATACATAAGCAAAATTTCTAGCTTTCGATCTCTTATAGGGGCCGTAACGGTCAAGCGGTCAAAAGTCGCTCGGCGGATCACATCCGTTGGAGATCAGTATATAAGTATACACATAAATTAGAAGGATCATAGCTCATAAGAGTCTTTTGAATTACAGGAAAACTGAAAAATGTTTTGGTCACTGGTACACTGATATATAACCAGAGTAAGTGGTGAGCAATATATTTTGAAAAGGCTTTAGAAATGTTAAGACGCGGTTTTATATCCAGTTTGACCTCAGACTGGAGATGGTAGTTTTCGCATCTCCTTTGAGGTCAGAGCGCACATATAAATTTTTAGATTATTAATGATTATTGAGCCATAATGAAAAGATTATTGAGCAAAAAATAATTTTTGGTCAATGCTGCACTGACCACAATGTGAGAATTGAAAATTATTTTTTAGCTCATATATTTGTCCTGTATAGGACTTCATATTTACAAAGTATAAAATTATATATCTTTTAAGAGGCTCCAAAAACAATATTCATGTTTTTGATACCGCTAGAACTGACCAATGGCAAAAAAATACTACATGAGTAG
Organism: Eudasyphora cyanicolor; assembly: GCA_963930755.1. Classification (NCBI taxonomy): domain Eukaryota; kingdom Metazoa; phylum Arthropoda; class Insecta; order Diptera; family Muscidae; genus Eudasyphora; species Eudasyphora cyanicolor. The sequence goes on from OZ005735.1 coordinate 56,671,207, forward strand.
CCACTGGTTTATAAAACACTCCTGCCTATGCGTGTACAAAATTTCAGCTTTCTTGCTCTAAGAGGAGCCTCAGCGGTCAAGTGGTCGAAAATCACTTGGCGGAAAATCAAAAATCGATGTAGCCTATTTTAACATCCGGGTAATGGTCTATCTGTTCACCAAGTTTCAGAAAATCGGTTCAGCCGTTTAGGCGTGATGTGGCAACAGACAAACGATTTTTATACCCTACACCACACTGTGGTACAGGGTATTATAAGTTTGCTTCACGGCAGATGTTTGTAACACCTGAAAATAACACAGCTAGACCCACCTTAAAGTGGGACTCAGAATCACTAGATGAGTCGATTAAACGATGTCTGTCCGTCCGTCCGTCTGTCCATGTAAAGTTGTTCGTCGACTACAGGTCGCAATTTCACTCCGATCGTTCTGAAATTTTGCAGATTAGAGTATTTCGCGGCTGTTAAGATCGCCATATATATATATTTCATCCGATGTGGCCCTTTAGTCCTATAGAAGCTGTTTTTTACATCCAATCGTTTTGAAATTTAGAATGGTAGAGTTTCTTGATCCATGAACCAACATTGCCGAATTTAAAGAAAATCGGTTAAGATTTAGCTATAGCTCCCATATATATGTTTCGTCCGATTTTGCTTTTTAGTCCTGTAGAAGCTGTATTTTACATCCAATCGTTTTGAAATTTAGAATGGTAGAGTTTCTTGATCCATGAACCAACATTGCCGAATTTGAAGAAAATCGGTTAAGATTTAGCTATAGCTCCCATATATATGTTTCGTCCGATTTTGCTTTTTAGTCCTGTAGAAGCTGTATTTTACATCCAATCATTTTGAAATTTAGAATGGTAGAGTTTCTTGATCCATGAACCAACAACGCTCGGTACTAGCCACGAATTTTCTCAGTATCTTCCAGTCATATTCTCTGAGATGAGTCAAGTCTGGTAATATGTCGGACCCGAAATGTTGGGATCTTGCATGTGTGAAAGCCGGCCAGTGGCACAGAAAATGTTCCATCGTTTCGATGTTTTCTCTGCATGCCCTGCGTTCGTCGTTTCCTGCTAGTCCTATGCGATGAAGATGTGCTTGTAAGCTTGAGTGTCCCGTTAGAACACTCATCATCTTACTAATATCGATCTTGTTTAGTTTCAGAAGACTTCTTGTTTTCTTTTCATTTGGGTCACCCCACAGTATCTTTGCAGTTGCTCCTACTGTTGCGCTATTCCACATAGTTTTATGAGCCATCACTGCCCAGTGCTTCAACTCATTTTTCGTGGCTTCGAAAGGTTTCCAATTTTTCAAGTTTATTACTCGAAGTTCTCTGCCCTTTGAAGCCAAGTTTTTTTTGCTCTTTAGTCCTGTAGAAGCTGCATTTTACATCCAATCATTTTGAAATTTAGAATGGTAGAGTTTCTTGATCCACGAACCAACACTACCGAATTTGAAGAAAATAGGTTAAGATTTAGCTATAGCTTCCATATATATGTTTCGTCCGATTTGGCCATTTAGTCCTATAAAGGCTGTATTTTACATCCAATCGTTTTGAAATTTAGAATGGTAGAGTTTCTTGATCCATGAACCAACACTGCCGAATTTGAAGAAAATCGGTTAAGATTTAGCTATAGCTCCCATATATATGTTTCATCCGATTTGGCTCTTTAGATTCAATCGTTGTTATACCCTACACAACACTGTGGTACAGGGTATTATTTAAGTATAAAATGTCCCAAAAGTAAATTTATGCAAACAATTTATACATGAATTACAAAATTTATATATCAGAGTTTTTCAATATACTCTCGTAATATTGAAGTGTAGGGTATTATATAGTCGGCACCGACCGACTTTAGCATTTCCTTACTGGTTTAATATAAATAGGATATTACAAAGTTTTGTTAAGAATTGAGGATGCTATACCCCTCTGATTTGAGATCGGGATATGGGTATATGGGCAGTGCTCGTTCTTAGTTGAAAAACTGTTATCTGCTTAATTTTATATATATCTGATGAGAATTTAGAATCCTATTGTTCCTATACTCACAACAGGGAACACTCTTCTGCCAAATTGCATAAATTCGAGGGTGGTTCCGAAACAGTAGGTAGTAGTTTGAAAACAATTGCGTTCGTAAAAATTATGAAATTTGGTACAAAGTGGTAATTGGGCATAATTAAGAAAAAAAGGGTTTTTGGAGGGAATTTTGAGTAGATTACAAACAGGTTGCGAAAGAGTTGAAGAGTAACTAGGGAAAATTCCTGTATCTTAAACGCCGGGTACGTAGACCAAAGAGTTTTTGTGTAGTATTGTACAGTATTGTTAGGTTTTAAAAGTTTCATGCATTTGGCTTCCAAAATAATCTTTGTAAAAAATGTTATCAAAAATACCGCATAAATCTTCGTTTAAAAGATACTGAATACATTTTTCTTAACAATTAAGAAAGTTCAGTCGGGTAAACCTACTAATGAATCCCCTCACCTTTATTTATATTTTGTTTTATTTAAATTATTATCAATGTAAATTGCATTTAATAACTTTAAACTATTTACTGGTATTAATGTTCAAGGCCGTATACTTTTGGTACAAAATCGTCCATTTGTGTGAGAGGTTCCAAAAGGGGCGTCCCAATAACGATCACTTTTATCTGGACTCTAGGTACTATAAAAGCATTGCACTGTACGAAATTTCAAGTATTTATATGCACTGGTATTAATGTTAAAAGCTGTTAACCTTTGTTACAAAAAGGTCAATTTGTGTGGGATGTACCAGAAGGGGCGGGCCATTAAGGCCCATTTTTCTATTAACTATAAGCTATTAACTTTTGGTTCAAAATTGTCCATTTGTGTGGGAGGTACCAAAAGGGCGTGGCAACTTCGACTATTTTTCTCGAGGTAATAGTGACTAATAAACTAATACTATGTGTAGAATTTCAGAGGATTCAAAAAAGTAGTATAGAATATATTAAATAATCACTAAATGTTAACCCTTTGTGGGGGAGGTACTAGAAGGAGTGGACCAATATGGCCATCTTCGAACTTAGCCGGGGATAGAAGAAAATATTACCACATACTAAATTTGAAGTTAATCGGTTGCTCCTTTCGAGAGCTATCGTGCGCACCAGCCAGCAGACTGACAGACAAACGGACGGACGGCCACTGCTCATTCGACTTAAAATGACCCAAAACGGATATCCGCCGAACATACTTAGGGTCTTAGGTCAATCCTTCGATGGGTTGGGTCGTAGCAAATGATATACATATACCCTTCTCTCTAAAGTGAGGGAATAAAAATATTGTCAATGTCGTTTTAAACTTGTAGTATGATCAGAATTTTTTATAAGGAACGTCATTAAATCTTTATTTGTATTGTTTAAAATTTTCAATATATACTCGTTAGGGCGGGTTGATTTGTATGGATGAAAAAAAAAATTAAAAATCGTATAGCAAAAACGTAATCTTCATTAAATTCTAAGAAGATTCTCCGAAGAAAACATGGGTCTAAAATCAAAACCTAATCCGCGCCTCTCGACTTGTAAATTTTGTTTCCTCTTCTTTCGCTAAAATTATTTTCTTTTTTTGAAATAAGTATGTTTGGCGGATATCTATTTTCAGTCGAATGAGCAATGTCTGTCCGTCTGTCTGTCTTTCTGCTAGCTGGTGCGCACGATAACTCTAGAAAGGAGTAACCGACTGAACTTCAAATTTGGTAGGTGGTAATATTTTTTCTATCTTCTATCGAAAATGGGCCATATTGGTCCTCTCCTTCTAGTACTTCCACCACAAAGTGTTAATATTAAGTAAATTATTGATTATTTAATAACTTCTATACTACTTATTTGAATCCTCTGAAATTCTACACATAATATTATTTTATTAGTCACTATCACCTCAAGAAAAATGGGCGAAGTTACCGCTCCCCTTTTGGTATCTTCCACACAAATGGACCATTTTGCTTAAAAATTTAACAGTTCATAACTTGAATACCTATGAACAAAAAGACTTGAAATTTTGTACAGTGTAATGGTTTCATAGTACCTACAATCCAGTAAAAAATGGGCAAAGTTGCCACGCCACACACAAAATGGCCAAATCATACCAAAATTTAATAGATCATAACTTTAATATACCAGTGCATATAAACGCTTACAATTCGTGCAATATATTTGAAGTTTACTGCTTAGCGAAAAATAGGAGTATTTGTTAATCCCCCTCCGGTATCTCCTATACAAATTGACAGATTCGTGTATTTCATATTACAGTACTCACAAAGTGAGGTATACCTTAGTCGGTTTATATTTATATTTTTTAAGTTAGTGCGCAAATATTTTACGCTTTAATATTTTTTATTTTATAATAACACCACATACATTGTTTTGAAAAATAAGGTTTTAGGGATCTTGTCCAACTTTTTTAATTTAAAAATTACGAATTTTTCCAAAGAACTTTTGAATAATATGAAGGTAATTTTCTGCTAATTTGGCATTTTTGTATTATTGTTAATTCGATTAAACGATATATACATAAGTTTGGGATAATTTCCTAATAAACGGATTTTATACGGCTATTTTACAACGTACATTTATGGTAGTTTATTTTTTGGTCGATTTGCACGTACTACAATTGACTTTAGCGCCCTCTCGAGGTGTCAAAAAGAGCTAAATAAAAAAGATATTATGAGTACCAATTTTACCATTATTTGAGCCAACACATTATTATCGATTATTGTCAATGGGACAGAGCACTGTGCATTGTTAAGTTATTTTTTTAAGCACTCAAAAGTAAAACGGTCTCAGTGAATTTGTAAATATGGAACAAATTGGTCACCAATATGTAATGCAATCGTCCAACCAATATTAAAACCGAGCTAGATTCTACTTTGGGTGAGTCTGCTCCTTCGTTTACAATATTGGGTGGCAAAGTTTAAACGGGGCCGTACCAGCCGCCAAGACGAACGCCGTAGTGGTCGAACAATCGAGGTTTTCACTCCAGAAATGGTTAAAAAAATTCACCGAATGGTGATTGATGACCGCCGGTTGAAGGCTCGTGAGCTATGCATCGCATATTGCCGCTGTGCGCAAGATGGCTGCCTTCATATGTACTAAAAAAGTAGGCTCATTTACAGCTTTAACGCCATATCAGCTATATACTCTTATACATGATACCATAATACTATGCCTAGTTTTTCCAGCGAATGATATTTATCTCCTGCAATTGCAGAAGGACGAGAAAATTCACCCACAATATATTCAATTAATTATTCAATAGAATGTGAAATGGCATTTCGTAGGTAAAATAATTCTTAGTATATGGACTACCCCATATTTGTCAAATGCGACGAAAGGCTAAAAATAAATATTACATTTTGTTTGAAAAGTACTCATCCGTACTAGCTAATAATTTATTACACATTGTGATGACGAAAGTCACTCATTCGTTTTCATCCACACTTAGGCTAAGTTAGTGTATAAATGGAAATGAATTACAAATAAATATATTGAATTTGTATGATATAAACTTTTCCTTGTTATTGGTGGTTGTCCATAATTGGTTTGTCTCCCTCGTTTGTATGTTCCCCGCCTGTGTTTTCCCTCCCTCATACTTGTTTTGATGGTTTTGTGCCGGCCCGTTAGGTCGCGAGCCAACAACAACAACCACGGAGAGACACATGTGGGATATGCAGTAGAATGAACGCATATGGTAGTCAGTGGCGATGCGTACAACAATAACAACAACAGGCAAACGCACGTGTTGGATGTTCAAACCAACGGGAAAGCAGCAATGTTCGTCAACAACCCAATTAGTTCGAAAACAACGATAAATAGTTCGAAAACAAAGCGAACAGACAAACGAACAATGTTGGGTTCGGGCAAATGACAGCACTAAGGGCATGGGTATAACACCGGTCATGTGTCGGGAGGTTCGACAGTGATACTAACACGTGATGCTGGATGCTGGCTATAAAAGGGGCACTTGACTTCAAATCGAGGTCAGTCGGTCAGCCAGCTAGCAGCACTACGGTTCGAGAAGGAACGCAGGTGAGTAAAGTGCCAAAATACAAATAGTGTAAAAATATTATCGGAGTACTGTCGCAGGTCTCTGGTCTGCCCAAACCGCGTGCCCTGAGTACTGTCGCAGGTCTCTGTCGTTGTCCTGATCTGCCCAAACCGCGTGCCCGGAGTACTGTCGCAGGTCTCTAGCGTTCCCAGGTCTGCCCACCCGCGTGCCCGGAGTACCGTCGCAGGTCTCTGTCGTTGTCCTGATCTGCCCAAACCGCGTGCCCGGAGTACTGCCGCAGGTCTCTAGCGTTCCCAGGTCTGCCCACCCGCGTGCCCGGAGTACCGTCGCAGGTCTCTGTCGTTGTCCTGGTCTGCCCAAACCGCGTGCCCGGAGTACCGTCGCAGGTCTCTAGCGTTCCCAGGTCTGCCCACCCGCGTGCCCGGAGTACCGTCGCAGGTCTCTGTCGTTGTCCTGATCTGCCCAAACCGCGTGCCCGGAGTACCGTCGCAGGTCTCTGGTCTGTCCAAATCGCGTGCCCGGAGTACCGTCGCAGGTCTCTGGTCTGCCCAAACCGCGTGCCCGGAGTACCGTCGCAGGTCTCTGTCGTTGTCCTGGTCTGCCAAAACCGCGTGCCCGGAGTACCGTCGCAGGTCTCTAGCGTTCCCAGGTCTGCCCACCCGCGTGCCCGGAGTACCGTCGCAGGTCTCTGTCGTTGTCCTGATCTGTCCCATCGCGTGCCCAGAGTGCTGCCGCAGGTCTCTGACGTTTCCAGGTCTGTCCAAGCGCGAGCCCAGAGTACTGCCGCAGGTCTCTGACGTTACCAGGTCTGCCCAATCGCGTGCCCAGAGTACTGCCGCAGGTCTCTGACGTTTCCAGGTCTGTCCAAGCGCGAGCCCAGAGTACTGCCGCAGGTCTCTGACGTTTCCAGGTCTGTCCAAGCGCGAGTCCAGAGTACTGCCGCAGGTCTCTGACGTTACCAGGTCTGTCCCATCGCGTACTCAGCGTACTGGGTCAGGTCCCAATCGTCTTCCGGTCTGTCCAATCGAGGGTCCGTAAAGTGACGCGTCAGCACCGCCACCCGGTCGGTACCACGTACGCCGGTTACACCACGGAGTACTGTCCCAGGTCTCACCGCAGCAATCACCTATAGGGTACTGAGAGTATCGTCCACGGTCTCTTCGAAAATAGTACTGGAGGAGTCGGGAGCACCTATAGGGTACTGAGAGTATCGTCCACGGTCTCTTCGAAAATAGTACTGGAGGAGTCGGGAGCACTGAGTCAGGTCCCACGAAGACGGCGTCAGAAGCACCTTGGGAGGACTGTACCAGGTCTCCTCGAAGGGAGAATCGCTACCGTCAGGATTTAAGCCCAGATACTCGAGCGACGACTTCAGACGGCCGCATTTAATTATTCCGATAGTGTTAAGTTAGGTTAAGAACACATTGTACCCCCGGAACCAGTCAATAAAAATTGAATTAACATTGAAAACATTAAGCGTCTTCTCTCTTGACTCTCTGTCACTGTGAATTACAAATTTCTGTGACGAACCCTTCCCCCGTGAGCATCACCCCAGCAATCGGAGGAATCTCGTCGTTACAGTGGCGCCCGAGCAGGGACAGAGAGCAAGGGAGGTTTGACAGGAATCCGGAGGTACATTGTTGGTCTCTTATTTTCCAGAGGCATCATCCAATCTCAAGATCGGTAGCAGCAAGAAAACGTAAGATATGGCGTCATCCGTACGGGTCACCTGGGCATATGCCCTCAAGAAGGAAGAATTAAATAAATATCTGGAAGAGTTTGGTTGTGAGGTAGAAGGTACGGTCGATGAGCAGAGGAAGCGTCTGGCGAGGTTTTTGGCCACATATCACGAAGGGGAACGGCTCACACGAGTGCTCGAGCTACAGGCGCTACACGAACGGGCGAACCCCGAGTCCAAGACCCTAACGCCGAGGAAGGACGCACATACACAGAGCGAGGCACAGGATTTGAAGTCGCCTGCACCATCGCTGTTGTTTGTTCCCGAATGGGGAGGAAATGGCCCACCTGATCAAGTCACACGTGCAGAAATCCCAAGTAACCACCCGAGGGAAGCCCTGGAAGTCAAGGGGATAGCGGACCAGGTACGGAAATGGGGCTTGCATTTCAGCGGAGAAGACAAACCCTGGGAGTTTGTGGAAAGCCTGGAAGAGCGAGCAGAAATGTATGGTGTATCGGTCGACCAACTTCCCAGTATCATGCCCGAAGTCCTCAATGGACGGGCCTTAACGTGGTATAGAAACAACCGGCGGCCGTGGGGAGGTTGGGTGACGTTCAAGCAAGACTTCATGAAGTTCTTTTTACCCCCACGGTTCATGGAAACTCTAGAGGACGAAATACGGAAACGCCGTCAAAAACCACGCGAGCCTTTCAAGGACTACATGTTGGCCATGCAGGAATTGATGCGCCATAGTAGCTATACGGAGGACCAGAAGTTGGAGCGTATTTTTAATAATGGGCTACCAGAGTATCGGTGGTACATACGCCGTAGGGACTTCCTGACATTGCCGGAGCTGCTCGAGATGGCCGAGGACCTGGAAGGTATTCCACCGATTGCACCACCAATCAGGGAGCACCACCGCCGGATAGATCCAGACAACGAGCATACACAACCGATACGTGATTTTAATCCGGCCACCGTGTGCCATCGATGCCGACAGGAGGGACATTTTGCTGCGCGTTGCCGGAATGCACAGGTGCTGTTTTGCTGGGACTGTGGACGACGAGACATCCGGACAATTCAGTGCTGTCGTCGCCAGTCGGGAAACGAGGATCGGGCCCGCATAGTCCAAGGGGGTGCGGGTCCCCGACCAGAAGATCCCCGAATTTAGAAACAGAGATTAGATTCGAAACATCACACCTGGCAGCCACGATTTGCATTGGCGACAGACTTGTTACGGCCACCGTAGACACCGGGGCGACTCGGTGTTTCATCAGTCCTACATTTGCCCAAACCCTGGAAGGAGGAAAAGAGGCGCGGGGAAAAGTCATCGGCATCAACCTGGCCGACGGAACGCGCCGCCAAGTCGACACTACGATCACCACGACGGTCCATTTTGGAGATCGGCGGGTAGAGCTGGAGTTCCTCATCATGCCCGATGCCACCGAGGAAGTGATCCTGGGGATCGACTTCCTAAGAGCCTGTGAGACCCGTATCACCTGCGCAGGGTTAAGCTGCGCGTCGTCAGCCCCAATCACTCGACCCCCAACCCAATGCTCGAATAACCAACGCCTCCTCAATACTACCCTCACCAGCCTGCAACCAACGGACGGTCCACAGACACGGAAAATACCCGAGGATCCACCATCTCCAGCTGCGGTAAGTGAACCAACACCACGAGAAAAGATACTCATTGACGAGTTCCTAACAAAGGAACTTCGGCAGTTTCAGGACTTGAGGGGGGTCTCTTCGGCCGCCAGTCACCGGATTGTGATGACGGACGAAAGACCGTTCAAGTTACGATACGCAACACGTAATCCCGCCATGCAGTCCATAATTGATGCAAAAATCAATGACCTGTTGGATAAGGGTCATATCGAGCCCTCTCATAGCCCGTACAGTTCCCCGATCACCTTAGCACAGAAAAGGAATGGTACATGGCGACTATGCATGGACTTCCGGCATCTGAACAAGAAATCAGACCCCGACGCTTACCCATTACCCCGGATTACAACCATCCTTGATCGGTTGCGGGAAGCCAACTACGTCAGTAGTCTGGATTTGAAGGACGGATATTGGCAGATTCCCCTCGAGGAGGCAAGCAGGAAGTACACGGCTTTCACAGTCGCAGGGAGAGGACTCTACCAGTGGAAAGTTATGCCATTTGGGCTTCACTCGGCCCCAGCCACGTTTCAGCGAGCCCTAGATAGTGTGATAGGGCCAGATCTGGAGCCGCATGCTTTTGCATACCTGGATGACATCATCGTCATCGGCAGAACACTGGAGGAACATCTGGCCAATCTGAAAGAGGTGTTTCGCAGGCTGCGGGCGGCTAACCTCAAAATCAATCCGGACAAGTGTGAATTCTTCAAGAAAGAGACAAAGTATCTCGGACATGTCGTCAGCGCCGAGGGAATACACACGGATCCCGACAAGGTCGCCGCCATTTTGCAGATCCCCGCCCCGTCGTCTCTGAAGGAGTTACGCCGTTTCCTGGGGGTAGCATCCTGGTACAGACGTTTCGTCCCCGAATTCGCAACCTTAGCTCTGCCACTCACTACGTTGCTCAAGAAGGGCAAGCATTGGCGGTGGACCGAAGAACAACAAACAGTTTTTGAAATTCTGAAGGCCCGACTTACGACGGCCCCCATACTCGCCTGTCCGGATTTTTCGAAGACATTCGTACTACAAACCGATGCCAGTAACTACGGACTAGGAGCGGTCCTGACTCAGGAACTGGACGGGAAGGAAAGGGTCATCGCATACGCGAGTCGCGTTCTGAATGGAGCCGAACGAAACTACTCAGCCACGGAGAAAGAGTGTCTGGCTATAGTGTGGGGCATACGGAAAATGCGCCCCTATTTTGAAGGGTATAGGTTTAAGGTTATAACCGATCATCTCGCCTTAAAATGGCTTAATTCCATTGATAATCCTACCGGACGACTCGCCCGCTGGGCACTGGAGCTGCAGCAGTACACCTTTACTGTGCAATATAGGAAAGGCGCCAGCAATGTGGTGGCCGATGCGCTGTCACGACAACCCCTGGAAAACCTGCACAGAACGACCGTGGAAGCGGACGACTGTCCATGGTTAAGCAAGCGGCTTGCCGAGATTAAGAAGACCCCGGAAAAGTTTCCTGACTATGCGATTATAAATGGACAATTGTTTCGGCACATCGCGCGGCACCCGGGCGACGAGGACAACATACCGTGGAAGCTATGTGTAGCGTCGGCTCAACGCGAACGAGTATTACTGGAAAACCATAGTCAGCCCACTGCCGGCCACCTAGGTATCAGAAAGACCGTCAACCGAGTTTGCAACAGGTATTACTGGCCAGGAATGTTCCGCGACATTACCAGGTTCGTCCAACGTTGTGAGTCCTGCCAGCGGTATAAGGTCAGCCAAGACGTCCCCGCCGGCGAGATGCTGATTTCTATCCCTGAGGAGCCGTGGGCCACAGTGTGTACGGATTTTGTCGGACCTCTCCCTCGGACAAAACATGGGAACTCCATGCTACTGGTTTTCCACGACCGGTTCTCCAAGTGGGTGGAATTGGTTCCACTACGGAAGGCCACCGCGGATGGAGTCATAAAGGCGTTTCGCGAACGAATTCTCGCACGGTTCGGAGTTCCAAAGGTGCTTGTGTCGGACAATGGTAGCCAATTCACGAGTAAGGCACTCAAGCAATACCTCCTGGAGCTTGGGGTACATCATCAATTCACGGCACCATATTGTCCCCAGGAGAACCCTACGGAACGGTCGAATCGGACGATAAAGACGATGATCGCACAACTGAGCAAGAACAGTCACAACAAGTGGGATGACCACCTGCCAGAAATAACACTGGCGATAAACACCGCGAAATCCGAAACCACGGGGTATAGTCCAGCCTACCTCGTCCAATGTCGGGAGCCCAGACTGCCCAACGCGCTGTACGATGAAGTAGTAATGGGAACGGGAATGGTGAAACGGTCACCGGATGAACGGGCCACAAATCTACAGGACGTGTTTAAGTTAGTGCGCCACCAACTGGGCCGGGCAGGAGAGGAACAGCGGCGGCACTACAACCTGAGGAGACGTTCGTGGAAACCGGAAGTGGGGGACGTCGTATGGGTTAGACAGCACCCCCTCTCCAATGCTGTCGAGAATTTTGCCGCCAAGCTGGCGCCAAGATTCGACGGGCCATACGAGGTCCTAGATTTCGTCTCCCCGGTCATCGCGCGGTTACGGAGACGAGAATCCTCTGAAATCCGGTCCGCTCACGTGAGCGAGCTAAAACCCTACACCCCTGAAGCCACTGATAACTTAAAGATGTCACGAGGGGCATGTTAACTAATGTCTGTTTTTTTTATCTCCCCACTAGATTTTGCATCATGGCCAATCCACAATCATTCGTGCGCACCAAAGCCTTCTACAAGGAGCAATGGCTGAACCGGCTACTTCATCCGCAGGCCAACCTCATGCTCTTCAATACCTTTGGTCCGGTTGAGCGAAGACTTGATCCGTCGACTCACGGGGAAGGTGGGAGATCGGCCCACAACACCGCCACCGGTGATCGTGATTTCATCCGACGACGAGATGCCAGTCACCCCGCCCAGACGACAACGCAGAGGGAGCCATCCTGTCACACCGCCACCGCCACCGGTGATCGTGATTTCATCCGACGACGAGATGCCAGTCACCCCGCCCAGACGACAACGCAGAGGGAGCCATCCTGTCACACCGTCGCCGACGGTGTCGGCCTTCGTCGACTCTGACGATTCCATGAGTGGTCCTCCACCCACGCCTGGGCGTAACATCCGGCCAAATACGTCCCCGAGATACGCCACATCCTCCGCAGAGGCGGAAACCGCCACGCCGCATGGAAACATACAGCTGCGGTCCACCAAGGACACGGTGCCAACAGAAGAAGAGAGCCGCGGGCGACTGAGCTCCCTGCTCTTGAGTCCGGCCAGGCCAACAGGTGTCTCCAGGCCCCAGTTCCAATGCCGGGAGGATCTCCCAGAGGAGGTAGTGTCGGCCTTAGTACCCCACATCCATGCCGCCGTTAAAGCCCACAAGCCGAGCACCCAGTATAAGATAGTCGTCGTGGTCAGTGGACGGAGGTATCGAGTGCTGGTGGGACGTCGAGGACAGGTCATCATAATGCCCCTGTGATGACCCCAACTCCCGGAGAGAGGGGGTAGTGTGATGACGAAAGTCACTCATTCGTTTTCATCCACACTTAGGCTAAGTTAGTGTATAAATGGAAATGAATTACAAATAAATATATTGAATTTGTATGATATAAACTTTTCCTTGTTATTGGTGGTTGTCCATAATTGGTTTGTCTCCCTCGTTTGTATGTTCCCCGCCTGTGTTTTCCCTCCCTCATACTTGTTTTGATGGTTTTGTGCCGGCCCGTTAGGTCGCGAGCCAACAACAACAACCACGGAGAGACACATGTGGGATATGCAGTAGAATGAACGCATATGGTAGTCAGTGGCGATGCGTACAACAATAACAACAACAGGCAAACGCACGTGTTGGATGTTCAAACCAACGGGAAAGCAGCAATGTTCGTCAACAACCCAATTAGTTCGAAAACAACGATAAATAGTTCGAAAACAAAGCGAACAGACAAACGAACAATGTTGGGTTCGGGCAAATGACAGCACTAAGGGCATGGGTATAACACCGGTCATGTGTCGGGAGGTTCGACAGTGATACTAACACGTGATGCTGGATGCTGGCTATAAAAGGGGCACTTGACTTCAAATCGAGGTCAGTCGGTCAGCCAGCTAGCAGCACTACGGTTCGAGAAGGAACGCAGGTGAGTAAAGTGCCAAAATACAAATAGTGTAAAAATATTATCGGAGTACTGTCGCAGGTCTCTGGTCTGCCCAAACCGCGTGCCCTGAGTACTGTCGCAGGTCTCTGTCGTTGTCCTGATCTGCCCAAACCGCGTGCCCGGAGTACTGTCGCAGGTCTCTAGCGTTCCCAGGTCTGCCCACCCGCGTGCCCGGAGTACCGTCGCAGGTCTCTGTCGTTGTCCTGATCTGCCCAAACCGCGTGCCCGGAGTACTGCCGCAGGTCTCTAGCGTTCCCAGGTCTGCCCACCCGCGTGCCCGGAGTACCGTCGCAGGTCTCTGTCGTTGTCCTGGTCTGCCCAAACCGCGTGCCCGGAGTACCGTCGCAGGTCTCTAGCGTTCCCAGGTCTGCCCACCCGCGTGCCCGGAGTACCGTCGCAGGTCTCTGTCGTTGTCCTGATCTGCCCAAACCGCGTGCCCGGAGTACCGTCGCAGGTCTCTGGTCTGTCCAAATCGCGTGCCCGGAGTACCGTCGCAGGTCTCTGGTCTGCCCAAACCGCGTGCCCGGAGTACCGTCGCAGGTCTCTGTCGTTGTCCTGGTCTGCCAAAACCGCGTGCCCGGAGTACCGTCGCAGGTCTCTAGCGTTCCCAGGTCTGCCCACCCGCGTGCCCGGAGTACCGTCGCAGGTCTCTGTCGTTGTCCTGATCTGTCCCATCGCGTGCCCAGAGTGCTGCCGCAGGTCTCTGACGTTTCCAGGTCTGTCCAAGCGCGAGCCCAGAGTACTGCCGCAGGTCTCTGACGTTACCAGGTCTGCCCAATCGCGTGCCCAGAGTACTGCCGCAGGTCTCTGACGTTTCCAGGTCTGTCCAAGCGCGAGCCCAGAGTACTGCCGCAGGTCTCTGACGTTTCCAGGTCTGTCCAAGCGCGAGCCCAGAGTACTGCCGCAGGTCTCTGACGTTACCAGGTCTGTCCCATCGCGTACTCAGCGTACTGGGTCAGGTCCCAATCGTCTTCCGGTCTGTCCAATCGAGGGTCCGTAAAGTGACGCGTCAGCACCGCCACCCGGTCGGTACCACGTACGCCGGTTACACCACGGAGTACTGTCCCAGGTCTCACCGCAGCAATCACCTATAGGGTACTGAGAGTATCGTCCACGGTCTCTTCGAAAATAGTACTGGAGGAGTCGGGAGCACCTATAGGGTACTGAGAGTATCGTCCACGGTCTCTTCGAAAATAGTACTGGAGGAGTCGGGAGCACTGAGTCAGGTCCCACGAAGACGGCGTCAGAAGCACCTTGGGAGGACTGTACCAGGTCTCCTCGAAGGGAGAATCGCTACCGTCAGGATTTAAGCCCAGATACTCGAGCGACGACTTCAGACGGCCGCATTTAATTATTCCGATAGTGTTAAGTTAGGTTAAGAACACATTGTACCCCCGGAACCAGTCAATAAAAATTGAATTAACATTGAAAACATTAAGCGTCTTCTCTCTTGACTCTCTGTCACTGTGAATTACAAATTTCTGTGACGAACCCTTCCCCCGTGAGCATCACCCCAGCAATCGGAGGAATCTCGTCGTTACAACATTTATGATTATTTGGTAAATTGCGCAAACCTATTAGTTTTTTGAGTTATAGAAATAGTCAATTTAAATTGTAATCAAATTACCCACTAAAATCACAAATGCAAAATTAACATAATAACAATATGATACATAAATGAGGTTTGTTGTGCGAGGAGTCACAATCATTAAGAATGATAACACTGTGCCACAGGCCAAATCGGCGGGGCATCTGACTATCGGGAAAAGTTATAACGGTCAAAAAAAAGTTATAAAGTTATAAAAAAGATTTTTGAAGGATTTGATTAAAAAATCAGGAAGGAAAGACGGAAAGTTGGGCGGGGCCGACTGTATAATACCCAACACCTTACAAAAAAACTTAATTTCTGCCAAATTATATATAGATCAGACGTAAAATACAGTTTTATGAGCGCTTAAATACTAAATAGGCTGCAACATTTATATATGGCTTTATCTAATTCTGAACCGATTATGCCCAAATTAAGCAGTATTGTTTCATAAATTAAGAAACTTCTTTCTGTCAAATTTTGTAATGATTGGAAGTAAAGTACAGCTTCTATAGAGCTTTGATACCAAATCGGTAGTAAAATATATATGGGGGCTATATCTAAATCTGAACCGATGTTCCCCAAATTTGGCAGTGTTAATTTATGTAATAAGAAACCTCTTTCTGCCGATTTCGTACTGATGGGATATAAATTACAGTGTCCTTTTTTTTAAAGCTAGCATTGTAACGAATCAAACAATGCCTATTTGAAAAAAAGATTTAGCTATAGATAAATGTAGAAATTATAGCACTTTTGGTAGAAATAAGATAATTTCTAAATAATCCGGTTTTTATACTCCCACTGTTGTGAACAAGGGTATATATCAGATGCCGCGGGCCAAAAGTGTAAGACGTTAATGAAGTGACCTAAGGTATCCTAAGAATATTTGGCGGAAACGCGTTTTGGGCCATTTTAAGTCATTTGAGCAATGTCCGTTAGCCTGTCCGTCTGTCTGTCTGTCAGGTTGGTGCGCACGATAACTTTCGACAGGAAACCCCGATTGACTTAAAATTTGGTATTTGTCAATATTTTTTCTATCTCACGCTAAGGTTAAAGATGGACTATGTTGGTCAACTCCTTAGGGGACCTCCCCCACGAAGAGTCAACATTTTGTGAAATATTGATTTTCTCATTACTGCTATACTACTACTCAGAATTTTTCACAAAAATAAGTTTATGTTAATTTGTGGCAAAAATGTAGTAGAAACAGATACAAAAATGATAGCGAGTTTCAAAAATTGCTGGGTAGAATTGACTGCGTAGTTCACCACTCCACTCTACTCCCAGGAAAATAATTGATTGAAATTCGATAGTAACAATAAAGTATAGTACTAGCAACAAAAAGTCTAATGCATACACCGTGTGCCGGTTGTATTTATATACTCGTATAAATAGTTAAAATAACAATAATAACATGGATACGATCAAATGTATCAATCGATATAAGATAGTTTTTTTCATTGACACTCAATTAGTTGTGGCAACTACTTTTAAGTTTCATTATAGTACCATATGATCGATATTTGTTAGTGACAACGAATGTTTTATTCTTGGCAACAGAAATTGTATCAATAGACCAAAGATTATTATTGCTACAAACAATTGGTTACTATAACAGATAATATATTAATAAATAATCGTTTTTTATTTATCACAATTATTTCCCAAATTTAGAATAATTAAAAATATTTTGGGAAATACAACCGAAAGCTTGGTTGCTGTTCTTTTGTTGATACATGACAAACAAAAAATAAAATTATTCGACATAAATAAATCTTCAACATTTTGTTCGAGAACGGTGTATGTAAGATGTTTTACATAAATGTTGTGCAAAATGTTTTACATAAATAAACCAGTAAGGAAAGGCTAAAGTCGGGCGGGGCCGACTATATAATAGCCTACAACACTCTCGTAATATTGAATAACTCTGAAATATAAATTTTGTAATTCATGTATAAATTGTTTATTCTAAATTTCAAAACGATTGGATGTAAAATACAGCTTCTATAGAACTAAAGGGCCAAATCGGACGAAACATGTATATGGGAGCTATAGCTAAATCTTAACCGATTTTCTTCAAATTCGATAGTGTTGGTTCATGGATCAAGAAACTCTACCATTCTAAATTTCAAAATGATTGGATGTAAAATACAGCTTCTTCAGGACTAAAGAGCAAAATCGGACGAAACATATATATGGGAACTATAGCTAAATCTTAACCGATTTTCTTCAAATTCGGGAATGTTGGTTCATGGATCAAGAAACTCTACCAATCTAAATTTCAAAACGATTGGATGTAAAATACAGCTTTTATAGGACTAAAGGGCCAAATCGGACGAAACATATATATGGGAGCTATAGCTAAATCTTAACCGATTTTCTTCAAATTCGGCAATGTTGGTTCATAAATCAAGAAACTCTACCATTCTAAATTTCAAAACGATTGGATGTAAAATACAGCTTATATAGGACTAAAGGGCCAAATCGGACGAAACATATATATGGGAGCTATATCTAAATCTGAACCGATTTCAACTAAATTCAATAGGGATTTTTACAGCTGCGAAATACTCTAAACTCCAAAATTTCAGAACGATCGGAGTGAAATTGGGACCTGTAGTCGACTAACAACTTTACATGGACAGACGGTCGGACGGACAGACATGCTTAAATCGACTCAGCTAGATATTCTGAGTCGATCGGTATACTTTAAGGTGGGTCTAGCTGTGTTATTTTCAGGTGTTACAAACATCTGCCGTGAAACAAACTTATAATACCCTGTACCACAGTGTGGTGTAGGGTATAAAAATAAAAGCAACAATCCTGAAATTGAAAGCACAAAGTTAAGCGATATTAGCATAAATGTGTTATTATGCACTGTACTGTCGTGTACTAGTACTTTCCACATCACATAAAAGTGATGAATTTGTAATGTGGGATTTTTAATTTTGTTATGAATTGTTTGGTTTTTTGTTCAATAAATAAAATAAAATTAATGAAAACTGTTTTTAATTAATTGTCGGTAGTACATGACTAACAAATTGTCACAACAACCAAATTTTAAAATGTTAGTTGTGGCAACATACATAAGATAATTTTGGCTACCATTTTCGGAGTTGGAAGCAGAATTATACCACAACTAAAATGTTGGTTGTCCTAATGGAATCGCATGACAGTACACTGAAAAAAAAAATTGTCATAAAATTAAAGAAATGCTCCGAAGATTCGGCGTGGCCAAACTTAACGCTTTTACTTGTTGTGCATTGTTAGGGTTCGCTTCGCGAGCCACTATAATAAATGTAGTTTTGTCAACGGCTAAGCCGACGTCATTGTACATCATGCATTTGTAGGTGTTGTTGTTATTTATTGTTGGGGTGTGCGTCTGTTATTTTATCAGTATTTATTTGGTTGAAGACCATGTGTTTCATTTACATTCTGTCTATTGAAAAAATTTAATAGAAACAAATACAAAAATGGTAGCGAGTTTCAAAAATTGCTGGGTAGAATTGACTGCGCAGTTTCGATAGACACCACTCCATCATCGTTAGAATTCAAAGCAATTATATTTGTCTTTAACTTAAATCAGCCTAAATACTTATGGAAGTAGAGACTTATAGTCAATAAGGACTATCAAACAAACCCACATTTCACCGAACTAAGTAGGCACACTGAAACTCGCAAACAGTAAAATGTTTTTTAAACACTTTTTTTGTTTAATTGCATTTTTCATGGAAGATGTCTTTCTTCCTTATGATGCTAGCTTATTGTTTGTGATATATAGGAGTCTCTGTAAGTTATGCTGAAAAAATTGAACAAAAATATTTTTGTCCTACACTTTTTCAAAAAAGTGGAGAATTTTTTTCTTTTTCTTAGCTACATTATTGTAAAATACTATTTAAGCGGTATCACCAAGTCTGAGTTAATTAGCTGTTGGACAAAAACTAACGACACCTTTTTCGAGGGGCCCACTGATTTTCGGAGTCTTTTAAGGCTAATAAAAAATTGGTCACTAATTTCGCCAAACCAAGGATTATAGTACCCTTTGCTAGTAGAACCGAACGACGAAATGAAATTGGGCCCCAGGAAAATACACCCCAATATTTTTATGAATATGGTCCCCAAAAAATAACATGTCAAACAACAACCATTTTTTTTGGGGTTTAATTTCCTTTTTTGTCTGCTTTTTGTGGTTTCATTTCATTCTAGTCTACTTTTTGGGGCTTATTCACATTTATAAATTTAGAAACAGGAGAGGCTACGCATAAATGATTTGCTCCACGTTGCCAACTTTGGATCCTGTTCATAGGAGAAAGTCTTAAACAGAGGCCGTAGGCCGACTGCGCAGGAAAAGATTTATTATTAAACCAGTAAGGAAAGGCTAAAGTCGGGCGGTGCCGACTATATAATACCCTACACCACTCTCGTAATATTGAATAACTCTGATATATAAATTTTGTAATTCATGTATAAATTGTTTACATAAATTTACTTTTGGGACATTTTATACTTAAATAATACCCTGTACCACAGTGTGGTGTAGGGTATAAAAACGATTGGATCTAAAGAGCCAAATCGGATGAAACATATAACAGGTGGCGCAAAAGTAACCTTTCGATGTTATGTTAGACGCGATTGGCGGTCAGTAGCTAACAGCTGATGCACCGTCTGGACTTTGTACGGAAACATCTTCAAATCTTGTACCAAAATTCGCTGTAGAGACCGTCGACTGATACCCATTTGCGTGGCACGTCGTCTGGTCGATGCCGACGGCGCTTCCATGACATCCTCGGCTACAGCAGCAATATTCTCTGCAGAACGGCTACTCCGGGGTCTGCCACGCCTGGCAGCATCTCGTGTTGTGCCAGTCTCTTCGAGGCGAGCGGCTAAACGTCGCAGTGTTTCACCAGTAGGCGTTGGACGGCCAGGAAATCTGTGCTAATGTCACCGACCGATTATTGGTCAAATAAATAGTCAGCAATATTCCGCGTTCTGGAGCAGTGTAGCGTAACATTGTTTATTAACGTGTATTTCGCATGTGTTTACTACACAAATGTCAAAACAGAACTGACATTAGGGGCCAATCGCAAAATTTATAGCATTTTCTGATAGGAGGATTACTTTTGCGCCACCTTGTATATGGGAGCTATAGCTAAATCTTTACCGATTTTCTTCAAATTCGGTAGTGTTGGTTCATGGATCAAGAAACTATACCATTCTAAATTTCAAAACGATTGGATGTAAAATACAGCTTTTATAGGACTAAAGGGCCAAATCGGACGAAACATATATATGGGAGCTATAGCTAAATCTTAACCGATTTGCTTCAAATTCAGTAGTGTTGGTTCATGGATTAATAAAGTCTACCATTCTAAATTTCAAAAGGATTGGATGTAAAATACAGCTTCTATAGAACTAAAGGGCCAAATCGGACGAAACATATATATGGGAGCTATAGCTAAATCTTAACCGATTTTCTTCATATTCGGTAGTGTTGGTTCATGGATCAAGAAACTCTACCATTCTAAATTTCAAAGTGATTGGATGTAAAATACAGCTTCTACAGGACTAAAGAGCAAAATCGGACGAAAGATATATATGGGAGCTATATCTAAATCTGAACCGATTTCAACCAAATTCAATAGCGATCTTAATAGCCACGAAATACTCTATACTGCAAAATTTCAGAACGATCGGAGTGAAATTGCGACCTGTAGTCGACGAACAACTTTACATGGACAGACGGACGGACGGACGGACGGACGGACATCGTTAAATCGACTCAGCTAGTGATTCTGAGTCGATCGGTATACTTTAAGGTGGGTCTAGCTGTGTTATTTTCAGGTGCTACAAACAATCTGCCGTGAAACAAACTTATAATACCCTGTACCACAGTGTGGTGTAGGGTATAAACATAGATTCGTTTAGCTGTATTATAACAAACTCCCCAGATTTACGAAGATACTATTTCTTAGTTTTTTGGGGTTTATTTTCATTTCATGCTGTTTTCTTGATTGGTGTGTAATTTCCTAAATCAGTTTTTGTAACGAAAATAGGCCCCAAATATGGAGCGCACTTTAATTTTAAATTAAGGGTGCATTTTCTTGTGGCCCAATTTCCGGCCGCCGAACCTAACCTATACTGTCAAGTCCGTGTATTTTTGTCACAGTTGCACAGTGTAATTAACTAAGTTACAGACTTATAAGTACGCAAAAGTACGAAAACCCGGTTTTTACCTGTAGGTCCGAATTTGAGGGTGTCTGGGGAGTTCCACAAATAGAATTTTGTTTTACTCGACAAAACCTAAAAGAAAAATAATATCACGTCCCAGGGTTTTCAACTTCATTTTTTTTTGTCGCACTGTGTAATTTTCTGGACTGATGTATATACATTTGGGTACATTGTATTTACAGAGATTTAAGCTGCGCGTTTTGTGGTGCTTTTATTAATCTTTTTGTAAAATACTTTACAGATTTAAGCTGTTGCAAATAGTTTTCGTGTTGCATAGTTAACATCCGTGTAACCCCCCTCAACTAATACCCCTTTTGACAAATCTTTTTATTTATTTATCTAATTTATTTAACATAAGACAAAATGGTTTCTTTCAATTCCGTCTTGCCTTTTTTAGAAGATTTTTTTTTTTTGAAAATCTCTATTTGCATAGAACTGCATAAGTAGCAACTGCAAATCGAACATCTAAAGAAGCATATGTGTGGATATTGTCGATTGCATGGAGTTACATACATGTTTCCCAAATTTATGTAAATCCTTTGTAAGCATAAGTAAACATACCACATAAAGCAATAGAGAAAAGATATATCAATCCGCATTTAAAACGAAAAGATTTTGTCGACTTTACATAAAGGCAAAATATTCCCCTGTGTCTTGTCTGTCGAAAAATGCCACAAGAAAATCCCATACTTATGATACATATACCACGGGTTGTGAAGGAAGGAAATGTGAGTGGAATGTGGTACAAAAAATGTTATGAGAGTTTTGAATATTGCCTTCAATTTAATAATTTATTAGAATAAGGTCTTTAAATTAATTTGTGTAAAGTGTTATCATTAGAAATTTTTGGAAGATTAAGTGAGTTTATTATTGGATTTACCAATATTCCCTCTCCATATGTCAACTTCCATAAAGGAGAACAAAATCCAATAACAACATAAGAGTTGTCATATGAAACATTTTTTGGAAAGTGAGACAATGTGATTTGTTGGGGTGCACCCCAACGTCCCTATGGTATTGTAAATAGAAACTTAAAAAAATAGCATATTTGTGGATTAGTAATCCACTTATTGAGCAAAAAAAGTGAAGAATGGTTAAAAATGGGCATTTTGTGATTTTTAAGGCACTGGATGCATTTTTATACCCTACGCCACACTGTGGTACAGGGTATTATAAGTTTGTTTCACGGCAGATGTTTGTAACACCTGAAAATAACACAGCTAGACCCACCTTAAAGTATACCTATCGACTCAGAATCACTAGCTGAGTCGATTTAACGATGTCCGTCCGTCCGTCTGTCCATGTAAAGTTGTTCGTCGACTACAGGTCGCAATTTCACTCCGATCGGTCTGAAATTTTGCTGCTTAGAGTATTTCGCGGCTGTTAAGATCTCTATTGAATTTGGTTGAAATCGGTTCAGATTTAGATATAGCTCCCATATATATCTTTCGTCCGATTTGGCCCTTTAGTCCTATAGAAGCTGTATTTTACATCCGATCGTTTTGAAATTTAGAATGGTAGAGTTTCTTGATCCATGAACCAACATTGCCGAATTTGAAGAAAATCGGTTCAGATTTAGATATAGCTCCCATATATATATTTCGTCCGATTTGGTCCTTTAGTCCTATAGAAGCTGTATTTTACATCCGATCGTTTTGAAATTTAGAATGGTAGAGTTTCTTGATCCATGAACCAACATTGCCGAATTTGAAGAAAATCGGTTAAGATTTAGCTATAGCTCCCATATATATGTTTCGTCCGATTTGGCCCTTTAGTCCTATAGAAGCTGTATTTTACATCCGATCGTTTTGAAATTTAGAATGGTAGAGTTTCTTGATCCATGAACCAACATTGCCGAATTTGAAGAAAATCGGTTCAGATTTAGATATAGCTCCCATATATATGTTTCGTCCGATTTTGCTCTTTAGTCCTGTAGAAGCTGTATTTTACATCCAATCATTTTGAAATGTAGACTGGTAGAGATTCTTGATCCATGAACCAACACTACCGAATTTGAAGAAAATCGGTTAAGATTTAGCTAAAGCTCCAATATATATGTTTCGTCCGATTTGGCCATTTAGTCCTATAAAAACTGTATTTTACATCCAATCATTTTGAAATGTAGACTGGTAGAGTTTCTTGATCCATGAACCAACACTACCGAATTTGAAGAAAATCGGTTAAGATTTAGCTATAGCTCCCATATATATGTTTCGTCCGATTTGGTCATTTAGTCCTATAAAAACTGTATTTTACATCCAATCGTTTTGAAATTTAGAACGGTAGAGTTAATTGATCCATGAACCAACATTGCCGAATTTGAAGAAAATCGGTTAAGATTTAGCTATAGCTCTCATATATATGTTTCGTCCGATTTGGCCCTTTAGTCCTAAAGAAGCTGTATTTTACATCCAATAATTTTGAAATTTAGAATGGTAGAGTTTCTTGATCCATGAACCAACACTACCGAATTTGAAGAAAATCGGTTAAGATTTAGCTATAGCTCCCATATATATGTTTCGTCCGATTTGGCCCTTTAGTCCTATAAAAGCTGTATTTTACATCCAATCGTGTTGAAATTTAGAATGGTAGAGTTTCTTGATCCATGAACCAACACTACCGAATTTGAAGAAAACCGGTAAAGATTTAGCTTGTAACGACGAGATTCCTCCGATTGCTGGGGTGATGCTCACGGGGGAAGGGTTCGTCACAGAAATTTGTAATTCACAGTGACAGAGAGTCAAGAGAGAAGACGCTTAATGTTTTCAATGTTAATTCAATTTTTATTGACTGGTTCCGGGGGTACAATGTGTTCTTAACCTAACTTAACACTATCGGAATATTAAATGCGGCCGTCTGAAGTCGTCGCTCGAGTATCTGGGCTTAAATCCTGACGGTAGCGATTCTCCCTTCGAGAAGACCTGGTACAGTCCTCCCAAGGTGCTTCTGACGCCGTCTTCGTGGGACCTGACTCAGTGCTCCCGACTCCTCCAGTACTATTTTCGAAGAGACCGTGGACGATACTCTCAGTACCCTACAGGTGCTCCCGACTCCTCCAGTACTATTTTCGAAGAGACCGTGGACGATACTCTCAGTACCCTATAGGTGATTGCTGCGGTGAGACCTGGGACAGTACTCCGTGGAGTAACCGGCGTACGTGGTACCGACCGGGTAGCGGTGCTGACGCGTCACTTTACGGACCCTCGATTGGACAGACCGGAAGACGACTGGGACCTGAACCAGTACGCTGAGTACGCGATGGGGCAGACCTGGTAACGTCCGAGACCTGCGGCAGTACTCTGGGCTCGCGCTTGGACAGACCTGGAAACGTCAGAGACCTGCGGCAGTACTCTGGGCACGCGATTGGGCAGACCTGGTAACGTCAGAGACCTGCGGCAGTACTCTGGGCTCGCGCTTGGACAGACCTGGAAACGTCAGAGACCTGCGGCAGTACTCTGGGCACGCGATTGGGCAGACCTGGTAGCGTCAGAGACCTGCGGCAGTACTCTGGGCACGCGATTGGGCAGACCTGGAAACGTTAGGGACCTGCGGCAGCACTCTGGGCACGCGATGGGACAGACCTGGAAACGTCGGAGACCTGCGACAGTACCCCGGGCACGCGGTTTGGGCAGATCAGGAAAACGACAGCGACCTGCGACGGTACTCCGGGCACGCGGTTTGGGCAGATCCGGACAACGACAGAGACCTGCGACGGTACTCCGGGCACGCGGTTTGGGCAGACCAGAGACCTGCGACGGTGCTCCGGGCACGCGGTTTGGGCAGACCAGGACAACGACAGAGACCTGCGACGGTACTCCGGGCACGCGGTTTGGGCAGACCAGAGACCTGCGACGGTACTCCGGGCACGCGATTTGGACAGACCAGAGACCTGCGACGGTACTCCGGGCACGCGATTGGGCAGACCTGGAAACGCTAGAGACCTGCGGCAGTACTCCGGGCACGCGGTTTGGGCAGATCAGGACAAGAGACCTGCGACGGTACTCCGGGCACGCGAGTGGGCAGACC